>CM037889.1:0-2651470 GCA_021292165.1 Shinisaurus crocodilurus
TAATCTATGTTATTTGAAATTGCAGATGACAATAGGATTAAAAGTGTATTAGTGTAAGTTAGTTAGAAAACATATATGTAGTTAGTGTTCTCTTGTTTGAAAGCGAAATGTGACGGTTTTTCGCGTTCGGTGTGACGAGACCTAAGTAGAATGATATTTTATAATAAAAAATCTATTCCTAAAAAAAAAAATCTATATTCTAACCCTAACCCTACCCTAACTAACCTACCCTAACCCAAACCAAACCCAAACCCAAACCCAAACCCACAACCCAAACCCAAACCCAAACCAAACCCAACCCAAACCCAAACCCAAACCCAAACCCAAACCAAACCCAAACCCAAACCCAACCCAAACCCAAACCCAACCCAACCACCCAAACCCAAACCCAAACAACCAACCCCCCAAACCCAAACCCAAACCCAACCCAAACCCAACCCAACCCAAACCCAAACCAAACCCAAACCCAAACCCAAACCCAAACCAACCCAAACCCAACCCAAACCCAACCAAACCCAACCTAAACCTAAACCTAAACCTTTGACTGAGGGTGGAGGTTGTGTTCCAGCAGAGCTCCTCAGAGATTCTGGAAAAAACGTATTTCCTGAGGAATTCAGCCAGTATGCCGGGACCCCGATATCAAGGGTTGCTGGAATAGACTGTCAGGCATCCCTGGACGCAAGAATGGAACCCCTAACTCGAGGGGATCCCCCAACAAACTTTGTTGAAGAAGGTCCCCCCAGGAAAGCAGAGACTGCAAAGTGAAACTGCAAGAGAAAATGGCTGCTGCTGAGAAGGTAGGCCTCAGTTTGATACAGGCCCAAAAGCTCTCAAGCTCCATGGAGCATGAAGGAATGTTTGAAGCCCATGGGGGAAGTAGCCCACAAGGAAGGGGGGGCCAAGGGGGACCCCTAAACCAAAAGGAGGCAGAATTAAGAAGAGAGAGCCCCCACCACACAGGGGGAAGCTTTGAGATGGAACAGATAGAGGGCCTTGTAACAATGGCAGCACACCCAGGCAGAGAAGCACTACAGAAAGAAAGCAAGAATGTTTTGCTGAATCAGACAGAGGGACAGACAAGTAAAGACTGTTCCACTCTGCAGGCACAAAGTATGGCAGAGGGGCAAGTTTTTCAACCCCCGGGGAAAATATACAGAGACGGATTGTCTTGCATAACATTTTACAGAGAAAACAAACAAGAGCTAGGGAAAGTGAAAGAGGAATAGAGATAAGAAGAAAGCCCGCCAGATACGTCCCCTCTTACGAAATTTGGACTTTTTGGAGGATATGCAAGAAACAGAAAAACAGGAATATGGGCTGGAAAACTACAGGAAGGAAAAGATGGGAGTTTTGAGGAAAATTAAGTATGCTATAAACGATTTTTGGCCCAGTGTTGCAGAATGGGAATTTTTAGAGAAAGATGGAATATTGACCACAACGGATCCTCGTGCAGACATTGACATCCTAGGAAAATATTCTGTTAAAGACGTTGAATGGCAAGTTGATGAGATCACAAAAGACAGGGACCGCTCTCCTATTAAATCCAATTTAAACGTGGAGGATGATGACATTGTCAGAAAACAGGACTTTTCATTTAAAGGAAAACTAAGTGGAGTACAGGAGCAAACTGTTACAGACATTACTCAGGCTGTGGACTTTCCACAATTGGACATTCTAGAGGTGCAACAAGTACCAGACACTGCCCTACAAGCAGGAGACCAACAACTGGATTCTCCACAATTGGACACTATAGAGGTGCAACAAGTGCCAGACACTGCATTACCAACAGAAGACCAACAACAGCAAGAAGGAGGGGGGATGAAATTACTGGATTTCCTCCAGGCAAACTTAGATGCCGCTCAAGATGAACAATCTGAGAATGAAAGAGGCAGTAATCGAAGTGATGATGAAGAAGAGGAAGAGGAGGAGGAAGAGGGGAGAAGGAGGAGGAGGAGGAGGAAGTAATGGAAGGACAGACGGAGTCTGAATTTTTAAGAGAACATTTTGGAACAGACTTCGCCTCGGCGGTGGAGGAGGAAATGGCGACGGCACAAGAATCTCTGGGGGAATGTTCCCAATCTTCCGCAGCTTCTACGGGTTCGAGGGAACATTGCATTATGGTGAAGTGGACAGAACTCTTCACAAACCGATGGAGGACATTCAAGAGATTATACTACCAGTGGAATTTGATCGACACGACATGCTGAAGTTATGGGGCTATATCGTCTCACGAATAGCCCTACCAAGAGTACAGACGTACAATTTGAAAAAATATAGCCAACAAAAATATGGGTTTTTTTAACCAGACCTTCGAACCACTGAGGGATACGTTAGCGGGGCTGTGGAGCAATTTGTCGCACAAACAGCTCTGCTTTATGAGATCGTTGGCAGTCGACACCCTTCGAAAGGATCCTGGTGGGAAGAAGACCACGAAAGCAGGCGGAAGCATCCCCGGAATGGCTGGATGAAGCAAACCTCATTCAGCTTTTCCAGAACATACATAGAAACTGGGTCGTTGCCCCAAAAGACGCAAGGGTCTTATTCCTTGCAAAAGTAGACGACAATTCCTCTTCCGTATCTAAGGAGGACTTGTGGAATGGTTGCAGAAAATTATAGGACTGATACGACAGAGGATGAAAATTAACAAACAACGACGAGACGCACCGGGTGAGGAACGAACAGAACGAGGACAGACCGTGTATAAGCTGGCAGCCACTGCACATCGCGTTGGGACCAGAAAACAGCGACAGCTACAGCAGCGACATCGCAACGAGCCGGAGAAAAGGAGAAGGACAAGAGTGGTGAGGTGTCGGGGAGG
The DNA here is from genome assembly GCA_021292165.1 of Shinisaurus crocodilurus. Taxonomy (NCBI): domain Eukaryota; kingdom Metazoa; phylum Chordata; class Lepidosauria; order Squamata; family Shinisauridae; genus Shinisaurus; species Shinisaurus crocodilurus. The sequence continues at coordinate 2,819 of CM037889.1, forward strand.
GGGGCGGCGATATCTACACTGGAGGGAGAAAAGGAGGTAGGAGCTCAGCTCTTTAAAGCTCCAGAAAGACATTCCCTAGTAATGAACTTAGAGAAAAGAGATGGGAACTGTACCAGCTCTGAGGGAGAAATGGGTTTGGACAAGGGAAACAAAAGAGCCCGGAAAGGACTCAAGCACCAGACAGACATGGGGGCGGGAGCAAGGCCAAAACAGAGACACCGACAGACCGACAACACGGATAAAGTAAAGGACACTGATATGGACAGTGATATGGGGATAGTGGCAAGTACTTTGACACTGCAGCAGGGCGAAGGATCTCGGGTCCAGGTGACGGGAAATGAGGTACAGAACCGATCGCGGTCCTACGCCGCAATAGCCAAAGGGAAGGAAAGACGGGAGGAGTTAAGGGCTGAGCCCGGGGGAATCGTTAGCTTCCCAGGGTTTAATGAGGAAGAAGAAGATTATCTGGAGCAGATCTTGGAAGGTCTCCCAGATAACAAGGACCCGAGAAGACGCTATGTGGTAAGGTTCCGGTGCAAAGGGGATCGAACCCGAAATAGATACTAGAGAATTTCTAACAAAGATCCTGCTAGTCGATACTCTATGTATCGATAGAAATGATGTCCTGGCCATTATCCAATTGCCAGGATCTCAAGAACTGACATCTGTTTAACCTCGGAGCGGGCATACAGAAAATTTTGGGCAGGCTGCAAGATGGCTCAGAGAGAGAATCCCTCTCTCTTAGCGAGATTCACGATGGTTCCGTTATTCCGAGGGGACACAAAGGTGTTGACCATTGCCTTCCGGACTACGACTATTCCGGAAGATGTCGCCCTTTGGGTCTCCCGTTATGCGACTATTCTTATGGGCCCGGGAAAAAAAGAAAGATAAGTACGGTTTCTGGACAGGGGAATACCGATTGGTGGTCTCTTTTAAAAACACACAGGGTGACCACGGGGAAGGGCAGATCCCAAAATATTTTTTTCTGGGTTCGGAAGAGGTATCACGAGATACAGTGGCCAACCGGCGGCATGTTTTCAATGTGGGGGATACGACCACCTGAGGAGACATTGCACGACCCCCCTTTGTTCCAGGTGTGGGATCAGAGGGCATTCGACAGCATCCTGTCATAGGAGCATCAAATGTAACCTCTGTGAAGAGTTAGGTCACACTTACTTCTGGTGCCCAAAATCACAATACAATATGGAAGATACCAGTAGGCGGGAAAAGGCAGCTAGGATAGCAAAAATGGGAAAAGAAAGAGCAGAGGCACAGGAATGGAAAAGAGCAGACGATATAAGACATAGGGCTAGACGAGGGCAGGGGGAGACTTGGAAACTGAAGAAGACCAGGAACAAGGAGTCAGGACAGGTGGTAAGAGGAGGAGAGATGGTGGAGAAGGGTCAGACGAGTGGCACACGGTACAGAGGAAAAGGGTAACCCTAATCCTAAACTGGGGAGTGTACTAGATAAGGCCATGCAAAACCCGCTCGTCACTAAGAATAATTTCGTGCTATTAGAGGAAGAAATGGAGGGGGTAGCGACTGATCAAGAAACTTATAATATTGATTTGGGTAAAAAAGATCAGGTGGGGGAGGAAGGCCTGGGAGCGAAGGAGCAGAGGACAAAAGCAAAGAAACAAAGGAGGAGAGAGGTGGAAACAGTAGGGGAAGAAGGAAAAGATGATCTTGCTGCACAGATTACGAGATCAGAACAGGTTTCAGAACAGGTTTCAGGACAGGTTATAGAAAATACTAGGAAAGATAGGAAAGAACAGAGACAATCAAAGGAAAAAGAAATAGAAAACACAGAAACCCATTTTTCGAAACCAACCTTAGTTCCATACCCGCCTTCTCCCTATCCACAACCCCTTTCCCCTTCTCCTCTTGGTTTCCCTACTCCCCTAGAGAGTAAGACTACACCTCAGATTCCACATGAGGGGGTAGAAAAGATGGAGGTGCCGCCAGAGCACAAAGATACAGCTATTTAGAGAACAGTGGTTTTTTTTTCACAAAAGCGAAATGGAAATGGAAATGGAAACTGATAAAAGAATAAAAAATGTAGAGATGCAACAATAAGGAATGTAGAGTTATAGTGTTATAAAGTAAAAGAATTGAAAATGTATTAGAGAATAAGGAAGTTAGGAAAACAAATGTATTAGTTAGTAAAAGTTAAGGAAGTGCCGTTTGTAACGCGTTTTCGCGCTCGGTTGTATATATTAAAACAGTAGTAAGATAATTTTTAATAAAAACTCATTCCTAAAAAAAAAAAAAAAAAAAAAAAAAAACTCATTCCTAACCCTAACCCTAACCCTAACCCTAACCCTAACCCTAACCCTAACCCTAACCCTAACCCTAACCCTAACCCTAACCCTAACCCTAACCTAACCCGGAACCTAACCCTAACCCTAACCCGGAACCTAACCCTAACCCTAACCCGGAACCTAACCCTAACCCGGAACCTAACCCTAACCCGGAACCTAACCCGGAACCTAACCCTAACCCGGAACCTAACCCTAACCCGGAACCTAACCCTAACCCGGAACCTAACCCTAACCCGGAACCTAACCTAACCCTAACCTGGAACCTAACCCTAACCCTAACCCGGAACCTAACCCGGAACCTAACCCGGAACCTAACCCTAACCCTAACCCGGAACCTAACCCTAACCCGGAACCTGACCCGGAACCTAACCCTAACCCTAACCCGGAACCTGACCCGGAACCTAACCCGGAACCTAACCCTGACCCGGAACCTGACCCGGAACCTAACCCGGAACCTAACCCTAACCCTAACCCCAACCCTAGAGGTGTGCACTTACCTTGGAACTTACCTGGAACATAACCCTATCCCATGTTCTCGGCGAGCACACATACATACACCTGTAAGGTGACGCGACAGGACCCGGTGCTCCATTCTTAGCGTAAAAACAAGGGAAAGCCAGCTTAAAATATCAAATCACGGCCAATTTAAGCTGGTCTGCCCTGGTTCTTATGCCAAAAATGCAGCGCTACTGAACAAGAAATAGACGCGCCGGGGACCAGAAGCTCCTGCGAGCGGCAGAAGATAGATCACAAAAGTCTCAGCGGGCCAGGCAGCATGATTTCGTCCCATGTACAGCCCCCCCCCCGAGACTCATGGTTACATCCCTACCCAACACCAAACCCGTTTCCCCGATTTTCTATGTGCAGACCATTTTAACCTGGGCTGCCCTGGACTTTACACTAAGAACACAGCACAGGGTCCAATCGCATCACTTCCTGGCAGCAGAAAGTGACACGATGGGATCACATACTGCCAGCAATGTGGATCGAGCAGCGGCGGGGATTCACACTTGTGAGGGGTGCTCGCCGACGTAAAGGCGAGCACCAACCTCCGAGGTAGGTGTTCCCATCCCTACCTTCCTGACCCCGGCCCCAACCCAAACACCCTACCCTTAGGCCTCACCCTCACCCAACCCCAACTCTCAATCCTCGGAAGCCGCACTCACATTTGTGGAGGAGGTGAAAAAAGCCAAACTCCTCTTTGAATACTATGAGAAAGCATTCAGGGCAAGAATGAATTAGCCGAATTTCTCCATTATAACTATGGGGCCTACAGGGAGGTGGAAGCAAATACGCTGCCTATTCCCCCTTCCTCCTACCCTCTCTGAAAACGGTGAAGGACAGCTGCCAGCACCTGTCCTGCAAGGTAGGCAAGTGGATATCAAAATATCCCGAAACCCTCCGCCCACCTTTCGGTTCCTTACGCTTAAGCAGGGTACCAGCCCAGCCTTAAAAGAGAAATAAACAAACACACTCTGTGAAGACGGAGACTTTATTAGACAAAAAAAAAAGTTAGGCAGTGTAAGGTCTCCAATACGCTAAATACATAGAAATCCCTTCAACATAAGGAAGGGATGAGTTAGGAAAGCAACACTAAAACGAAATCTAATCCCACCCCCAGTCACTAGAGATGTGAAGGCCCAGAAAAAACCCAGATAAATTCAGGAAAAAACTGGTATTTTCCCATTTTTCCCCTGAAGCCATTTTTGTTTTTTTCAAAAAAATTGAAAAAAAGAAGAAAATCAATTATGGAATGCTTTATTTTAGCATGATGAATGAAATCTTTAAGACAAGGTGTTCATGCATTCTCCAAATCATTTCTAAAAACTATGTGCATATATACAGTAATAACTTGGATTGCAAGTAACTTGGTTTGAGAGCGTTTTGCAAGACAAGCAATTTTTAAAATATTTATTTTTAAAAAATTGACTTCATATACAAGCGGCATCTTGCAATACAAGTACTGTAGTACAGCTTAAATTAAAAATCTCTCTAAAAATGTTGGGGGGGGGATTTCATTTTGATATACAAGTGTTTTGGATTACAAGCACGTTTCCGGAACAAATTATGCTCTCAATCCAAAGCATGACTGTACTGGCACGAAGCTTTTAAATTACTAAGATCATCGTACCATTAGCCCAGCAGACATCCTTTGAGCAAGCCTCTTTTGGAGACAGAATACGAACGCGTGATAGAATCTGTGCAATGAAAAATCAACAAAGCACTGTCCCTTGCACTACTTACAGACGGATGGACAAATGTGAGAGGAGAAGAAATTATAAGTCTTGTGATGACAACACCACAACCAGTTTCTTACAGAAGCATTGAAACAGGAGAGAACAGACATACTGCAGAGTATATCAGTTGTAAAATATGTGAAGTCCTACAGCAGTGATGGCGAACCTATGGCACGGGTGCCACAGCTGGCACGCAGGGACCTCTCTGTGGGCACTCGAGCCATTGGTCACCAGATCGCGAAAAGACCGTCCCCTTCTGCAAAACACTAATGATTTTGTTCTTTCTCACAGTGTGGAACAGAATGATTTTATTCTAGAATTCCTGTTACAGAATTCTTTTCTACATTGTTATCACATTTAAAAGATTTTGAAGAATGATGCACAGACCATGGCTTGGATGTAAAGCCCTAACAGTGGACCTGAGTGCTGCATGTGTTGCTCTCAAACTAATGGAGTATGAGCCAAGGTTTGACAAATTATCAGCATGCATGCAATAGCAAAAATCACATTAATTGTGCAAAAGCATGCCCAATGCAAACTTTTACCTAATGCAGTGTTTGCAGTCCAAGACATAAAGCGTTTAAAATGTGTTAAGCACGTTTAGTTTTCTTGTTTATCTTGCTCATCCTAGTACAGGTTGACTTTTACTTTCACTAATCCGACACCTGTAGAAGCAGGGAAAGGACCCGGGGTAAAGCTTGCCCCATACAATTTCAGTCTGGCATATACCAACTTGTATCATATTACAAGCTGAGAATCTCTTATCCAAAAATACATGTGCCTAATTATTTAAAAAGTTTGTATAAATTCCCTTCAGGCTATGTGTACAATGTAGTACTATAATAATTTTTTGAGTTGATTTTTTTTTTCAACAAAAAACTGTTTGTATCATTGAAAGCTCTGTTATTGTGTTTTTCTTTAAAGACAAAAGATGTTAATTAGTTTGGACAACTGTATGAGTTGTTTTTCTAAAACTAAAACCTCGGTATTCAGGTTTAATTGCAGTGTTGGCACTTTGAAATAAATAAGTTGGTTTTCTGTTGCAGTTTGGGCACTCGGGCTAAAAAAGGTCCGCCATCACTGTCCTACAGCAAATTGGGAGTGGTAAAGTATTTGCTTTGCTAAGTGACAATGCCAGCGATATGAAAGCAGCATGAGAGATCATAATGGATAAGTATCCACATATTATTGCAGTAGGATGTGCATCTCATGAGCTAAACTTGCTTCTTTATGATATTATGAAACTGGACACCCTTCAAATGGTCTATAGATGATGACCAACAGTTATGAAACATGTAAAAGCTACTCATATTGTAGTTCCGCTTTTCAATAAGAAGCAACTAGAAAAAAATGCAAAGAATAAAATAGTGACACTGAAGCTCCGTAGTCAAACTCAGCGAGGTGGAGTGGTGATCACCTTTGAAAGTTTACTAAAAAAACAAAGAAGCTCCTCAAGAAACAGTAATAGCTGAAGACCTTAAAGTACCCAGGAGTGTAAGAAACACTGTTCTTGATGAGGATGTCTTCTGGGTTCAGCTGCAAAATTCCCTGAAGATTCTAAAGCCAATTTCTGCACCAATCACTGCATCTGAATCAGACAGTGCACTTCTGCCAGAAATTCCTTATCAAATTTTTGAGAATCTCAGTGTATCCCCACTTACAACTATAGAAGAAAGTAAAGTGCAAGATTTTATTTAAAAAGAGGAAGAATTTTGTGGCCATCCAATTCATGCAAATCTGCTACAAATCTGTTGGATCCAAGATTCAAAGGTGGAAATAAAGATAAGTGATGATAGCACTGCTACTGCATTTGACTGCATTACAAAACAAACAAGCATCATACTTAGGACTTGATAATGGAAAGGTGCTTTCAAATGTTGCAGAATATAGAACATCTTCAGCGATTTGGTCCACGAATGCAGTCTGGGATTCTGCCAAACATATCCCTCCTGCAACATGGTGGCAAGGTCTTTGCACAACACAGCCTCTGACTCCTCCTGCTTCTCGCCTTCTTCACATTCCTCCATCTTCCCCAGCATGTGAAAGAATCTGCTCTATGTTTGGAAACACTCACACTAAATCAAGGAATAAACTGACATCTGAAAGGGTAGAGAAACTTGCTTCAATCCGGGCACACCTTCAGTTTTTAGAAGTCCATGATGTGATGATGACAAACAATGAAGCAGAAGCAGAGACTGAAACTGATACTGATACTGATAACTGTAGCTCAGAAAATGAGTCTGATTAAAGTTCATGCCTATTCATAGAATCTTAGTCCCTTCCACACACTTCCCCCCCCTCAATTATTTTTATTGGAATGGGTGCTTTATGTCTATTTGATAGTGTGGGGACTAGAGGAAATATACATGTTTTTATTTGTTACTTAAGTTGATGGTTTCTCCTGGGTTTATTTAAATTGTCTTTTGGCCTGCTCCACATAAACTGGCAAAACCAAAGAGGTTCCGTACAGTTCAGGAGATTGTTGCTCCATTTCTTACAAATAAAAATTAACAAAAATAAAAGTAAATTCCGTTTGTAATAACTGTTTGAATGCATTATTTTTAATATACCAATTGAGATAATTTTATGCCAAGTCAAATTGTACATAGTCATATTTTATGTTCCTAAAGTGACAGCGTGACTTTCAATCTATAAACATGCTAATGCTACATTTTTTTCAATTTTTCCGAAAATTTCCGGGTTTCTTGCTGAAAAAAAACAGGAAAAAAACGGGTTTTTTCCATGGCTTCAAATTTCTCTACCAGTCACACGCTCATCCTCAGACAGTGGAAACCTCCCAGATCAAACCAGGGCTAGCTAAAATGGCTACCCTAACCACCTTGGCCGTACCTGCCAAGAAGGAACTGCAAAGACTGGGATCCTAAGGAGACCAACTCCTCCCTCCAACTCATCTCTTATGCTTTTTACAATCAAGCAGCCTCAAGCCCGGCCCCAACCAATCCCTGCCTTCCACCCAAACGCACCCACCCCCAACCCAGCTGTGGGCACTTTCTCAGAATTCTCCCAATTAGCTGCGTCCTTGGCCCTCAGCATAGATAGTTAACCATTACTCCCAGGTGTTACAGATGATTGCCTGTCAACTGGTTCCCAGGCTGGAACAAGGACACAGTATAAAGAAAATAACAAGCAAAGGAAACTGCTTAACCAAACTGCCGCCATGTTGGCTCAGCTTGTCTGAGTGTGGAAAGTAAAGCAGGGTCAAGCCTGGTTGTTACTTGGATGGGAGACCCCTCCTCTAGTTTCCTGCATTGAGCAGGGGGTTGGACTCGATAGTCTTGTAGGCTCCTTCCAACTCGATGATCTATGAAATCTATGAAATCTTTCCTTACGTAAACCACCACCAAATTCATGTCTAGATTGCCTTGCCTCTGTCCCACTACCCTTCCCCAAAAGGAAAACAAGGACACAGAGAGGGAGAACTCATGGAAGGCACAGGTTTGGATCCAAGACTGGATCCACACAGCATTTACACAACACAATTTAATGCACTGTCATGATGGTGGAAGATGCTTCAATACAGAGAGATGTGCAGGCTGGTTGTTCTCCTTTCATAATTGCCCCTTCAAACAAAATAGGAGGGGCAAAGGAAAAGAGCGGTCCTCTTTCTTGCCCTCTTGCACTTAAAAAAGCTTTAATATATGAATTGTTTTAAAACCATTTTTACAACCATTTTATGAAAACAATTAGGATATTAGAACGTTTTGAAAACCATTAAAAGACTGCAGAGCAATTTTAAGCTTCCTCCATCAGATGGCAGTAGAGGAGCTGCTCATTCAGAAGCCCTTTCTTTTTAAATGGGCAGCGGACTGGGTTGCCTTAAGCAAATCCCCCCCTCCTCAGCCTGATTCTCTGTTTTGACAAGCAAGGAAAGTCCAACCTCCACCTTGTAGCTTGCCTGTGAGCATCTCAAAAGGCAGCTCGGAGGAAGAAACCCTGCCCTTTAGAACAACTTCTAGGCAAGAAAGGGGGCAAACAGTGTGCAAACCTCCCCACACTCAAAAAATTAAATCCTATTTAGAGTTGACCTATTGAAATGAATAGGACTTACGAGTCTGCCAGTACTTTGAGATCATCAGGAGGAGGCTGTTCTCTACGTTCCGCCTGGCAGGAATGCCACAAAGGGACTTCTCGGCGGTTGCTCCAGCACTCTGGAACTCCCTTCCCAGGGAGGCTGGAATGGCACCTATAAGAAAGCAATAAATTTGCACCATTTCTATAGTTATTTTTGTTTAGCTTTGATATTTTATATACATTTAATACTACTACTGATTTAATTATATTTTTAACTTTTGTATTTCTCTATTTATGTGTTTTAACTGTACAAATTTTAATGTTGTGGAGCCACATGGACTCCCAGTATTGGGGAAAAGGCATGTTATGAATAAATATAATAACTATAATTATTATCCACTCTCACAGTATCTATATAAGCAGCACATTGGGAGTGATTCTCCTTCTACCTCATGTGAAAGCCCAGAAAAAGCAAGAAATCTAGATTCAAAGACATCACTTTATATGCTCAAGCAAGGCTTATTATTGTTGCTGTTGTTATTTTTATAAAGCCACATGGAGGGCCATACTGTTTCCAAGGTGCTGCCGGCCCATTATGTTTCTACCTAGAAAGAACAGGATGGGGCACTCTCCTCAAAGAGGGCAGCTGCTTTTAGGGTTGCTCCTCAAATCATCGTGACTGGCAAACTGAGGCGAGTTGGGAAGGTCTCCGCCCGCGGGACACAAAGGAGGGCGGGAAGGCAGGCCTAGGAGCTGCCCGCCCCCACCTGGCTCTGCAGCATCCCTGGGCAAGCGAGACCCCTCAGCAAGCTGCTGTCGTCCCCGCCCCGCCCCGCCCCGCACCGCACAAAACCAAAACTGGGTTTTGCTGAAAGTACTCAGGTGAGGGAGGGCCCTCAGTTTGAAGTGCCAGTCACGAGCGAGGGCTGCCCATTTTAAAAACCTAAAACAGGGGAACAGGGGACCGGAACACTTGGGAACGTACCCTGAGCATTTGCTAAAAAAACAGCAGAGGCTTTCCGAGAACAAACTGAGGGGATGGGAAGGGAGTCTAAGAATGAGAAACCACAAAAAACACCTAGCTGCTGTACAGGTTTCCCTCTCTCCGCTTTGGGCGGGAAACATCGCCTCAGCCACTTCCAACCCCTCGTCACTCCCACCTGGAGGAAACGCGCAGATGCTACCTACCCTACTTCGCCGGAAGTCGCCCCCTCCCTCATCACGCACAGCGTGGCTGCCAGCCAGGAGGAGGCTCGCGGCTGCTTCCCACCCTGGCCGGAAGCCGCGCGCCCCTCCGTCACACCCAACATGGCTGCCAGGAGGTAACACGCTGTGCCCCCCCCTCGTCACGCCCAACATGGCTGCCTGGAGTCTGCGCAGCTGCTTCTTTCCCTCTGCTCCGCCGAAACAGCGTCCTCGCTCCCTGTCAGTCCGAGGATGACGGTGGACCGCGGCAGGGCAATGGGCGGGTCCTTCAGGGGCTCTGTGCTTGGGCCGTCTCCGTCTTCTCAGGCTGAATGTAACCGGGAGCGGAGGGGGTGCAATTTCACCCTTCGCGGGCGTGAGTGCATACAAGTTTTTGCCCAGCAGATGGCAGCAGAGGAGAGGGAAAGAGGCAGCCATCCTTCCGCGACTCCCGAGCAGACAGAAGGGAGAGCCGCCCGGAGAAATTAATGGGTGAAGAGCTTGCATCGGGACGCCGCTGTTATCGGGCACCTCCACCCACAAACAAAAGAGCCGTGTATCTCCTTACTAACTTGGACCTTATTTCACATACCACCTTTATTTGCTAGGTACAGTTATATCCCACCCCTTCCAAGGAGCGCATGGTGATGGACACAGTTCCCCCCACCCACACACACACTTCGTCCTCACAACGACCATGTGAGGTAGGCTGCACAGAACGAGTTGCTAGACCAAGATCATATGCAGGATAGGTTGTGTAGCTGGATAGGATTCGAACAAGCAGGGCCTTCACTGTGCCAAGGGGGTGAGGCACGGAACAGCCTGCCCAGATGCAGCGCGTGTGGCACAGCAATGTGCTCCACGAGCGGAGGTGGCCATGAAAGCATCTCCATGGTAGGCTATAGCGCAGCCTTCCACAACCCAGTGCCCTCCAGATATTTTGGACTTCAACTCCCATCAGCCACCACTCAGAATGGTGGGAGTTGTAGTCCTCATATGTGGAGGGCACCAGGTTAGAGAAGGCTGCTTTAACCACTTTGTATTCAATTCTGGTGGGGGGTTTGAGAGACAGATAACATGACAAAAACTTTTTAAAATTCCTAGCTTTCTGTTTACCCTGCTGGTGGGGGTGCAGGTCCCTGCTTCCCATTGCAAAAAGAAAACATGCATGACTTCCATCTACCTGACGGGGCTGGGTGCATGCACAGCCCTGGGTGCCGATTCTGGCTGTGGAACTGCATGTGCAGCACCTGTTTGCCAGCAGGACTCATTGGTTCCTTTTCGCACTGAAGTACTGACTGAAGGTGCCCCAACAGCCTCCGTGCAAGAGAGTTGAATGATTGCAATAGACGAGTGGTTGTCAGCTTATCATGCACATTTCTTTGAGTGAATGTTAATTAGTGTGGCCTTCTACCATGCTAGTGCCCTCACCAAGCAACTTACACTAATTGTGGGAAGGGCAGATAACTTTTTTATTAAGCATCGTCCCAAGTATTTCACAGTAAAGTGCAAGTGTTTAAAAAAACAGTTGTGAGATTGCCCCCAGGAGAAGAAACTGATGAGAGGCAGTTGTGATTGGATGCACTTGTAAATTGTGTTTTGTAAAAAGTGGTAAGCCATCCCTGCTAGAAACCTGGAGCCAAAAGGTGTTCCAGAAGCAAACCTTTGGCTCTTTCAGACTTCTGAGCATCCCGGTGCTTTCCCAAGCCCCAGCAGAGCATCTCCAGCATCTCACCCCGCCTGCAGTAAAAGGCTCAGACCCAACAGAAGGAGGGAAAGTGACCGCTTTCCCCAGCAGTATACCAGGGACATACCTACAAATATCTGTCACGCTTCTCTTCAAAACTCAGTGGCACACTGATACAAAACAATACTGAATGCAATCTGACTTTTTAGAAACACAAAAACAGAAGAGAGAGATCAACACGTAGAATCAGTAGAACTCCTCCATTAAAACCTGCTTGGACCCAACTTCCAGAGAGGCAGCACTGAGAGTGTTTTGCAGCAAAAACAAGGAGTTGTCTCCTAACATTTTAAAGATTACCAGACCAACCGTATACCTGCCTACTCAAAATTAACCCACTGAATTAAATGGGGCTTGCTCCTGGCAGTACGTATGCACAGGATTGCAGCCTTACTGTGGCATAAGACCACAGGGTACCTCAGCAGACTCTTGGACTCAGCTGTATATCAGTCTTGGCGAGAAGCAGGGCCTTCTCTCATTTTAGCCCCCTGAATTCCAAACCCCCCAGATCCTGGAATGACAAGCCTTCGGGGGAATTTACCAAGCATCCCTCTTTTTAAAAGCCATTTCTGTCACTGGCACAATCCTAAGACACTCTCTCGGCCCCACCTACCCCAGCAACATAGAGTTAATAGGGTGTATTGAGGCTGGCACAGGAGGCAGGGTTGGTTTGGTTTTACTGAGTATGGTTGTTTTTATTAGGAAATCATATACCACTTGGCATTCAAACATGACAAGAAGATACTTCAAAATCTTGCTAAAAATCAGGCTTTCTGAACAACTTCTACATGTGTTGCAAATTCCAACATATCCTGTTGACAGTTACTGGAAACACAAGAACTGCACCTTTTTAAATAACGGCTAGCAAAATGGGGAGGAGGTACAGCGTAGGGTAGGGCATGAAAATAGGTCCCAGGTTCAATCACTGATGTCACTGATGTCACTGTTAAAAGGCTCTTGCACAAACGATGATGGGATGGACCTCTGCAGGAGAGCCACTGCCAGTAGGGGGCAGCTGCTCCTGAGCTAGATGGACCTGTTGTCAGGAGCAGGTGACTTTCTATGTTGCTTATAGGAAGGATAGGAAGTGGCACATGCCTGCGCAACTGTTACTGGAGTGGGAATAACCTTTGCAAGGCCATTGGTTCTATGCGAAGTCTGCCATCGCAGACATAAACGTAATTACTTTCATAATGAGTCTTTGTAAGCCACTGCCACAAAAAGGACAGGGGGCCTGTAATCCTGTTGATTTCCTTGGACCACTTTGCAGCCTTCAATATGATCGATCACAGTATCCTTCTGGGTATGCTGCCTGAACTGGGATTTCTGGGTAATGCATCGGGCAGGTTCTGCTCCTTTGTGGACAGCTGATTCCAGAAGGTAGTGCCAGGAGATTATAGCACTGTGCCTTGATGGTTTTCCTACAGGGAAACAGAGAGGTCGACTAATTTATCCCACATGCTTTTCAACATCTGCATGAAAGTGGTCTACATCAGACAGCATGCCCAATGTCAACCCTGAGGGTGTTTCTCTTCCCAACTAACATTTTCTGCCCGCATAAAGCTAATTCCAGGCCCCCGGACATGACCACGGACCTAGGTTTTCTTAACCCTACCCTAGGTTGAGTTTTAACCTCAATCTAAAACACAGGTATAATCCCCATATTTTCAGGCAGCATTCCCAAAGTCATACCGGAGGGTGTTTCTGTTCCCCACTAACCTTTCTGCCCTGCCTAAGCTAATTCCAGGCCCCTGGGAGTTGTGAACAGACCCTAGTTTTCTTAACCTAATCCTAGATTGAGTTTTAACCCTAATCTTGAAACACAGGTATAATCCCCATACTTTCAGGCAGGGATTTCCCAAAGTCATCGCGCAGGGTGTTTCTGTTGCCCACTAACCTTTCTGCCCTGCCTAAGCTAATTCAAGATGCCGGGAGTTGTGCACGGACCCTGATTTTCTTAACCCTAACCCTAGTTTGAGTTTTAACCCTAATCTGAAACACAGGTATAATCCCCATGCATCCAGACAGCATTCCCAGAGTCATCCCAGAGGGTGTTTCTGTTCCCCACTAACCCTTTCTGCCCTGCTAAGCTAATTCCAGGTGCCGGGAGTAGCGCACAGACCCTGGTTTTCTTAACCCTAACCCTAGGTTGAGTTTTCAACCTAATCTTGAAACACAGGTACAATCCCCATGCATTCAGACAGCATTCCCAAATTCATCCCGGAGGGTGTTTCAGTTGCCCACTAACATTTTGTGCCCTCCCTAAGCTAATTCCAGGCACCGGGAGATGCACACGGAACAAAGTTTTTTTTAACCCTAACCCTAGCTTGAGTTTTAACCCTAATCCAAATGCACAGGTATAATCCCCATACATACAGGTAGCATGCCAAAAGTCATCCCTGAGAAGGTTTCTGTTGCCCACTACCATTTTCTGCCCTACCTAAGCTAATTCCGGGCACTGGGAGATGCGCATGGACCCAAGTTTTCTTAACCCTAACCCTAGCTTGAGTTTTAACCCTAATCCAAAAGCCCAGGTATAATACCCATAAATAAAGGTAGCATGCCCAATGCAATCCCTGAGGGTGTTTCTGTTGCCCACTAACATTTTCTGCCCTGCCTAAGCTAATTCCATTCACCGGGAGATGCGCACGGACCCAAGTTTTATTAACCCTAACCCTAGCTTGAGTTTTAACCCTAATCCAAAAGCACAGGTATAATTTCCATACATACAGGTACTTTGGCCAAAGTCATCCCCGAGGGCGTTTCTGTTGCCCACTAACATTTTTTGCCCTGCCTAACTTAATTCCGGGCACCAGGAGATGCACACGGACCCAAGTTTTCTTAACCCTAACCCTAGCTTGAGTTTTAACCCTAATCCAAAAGCACAGGTATAATTTCCATACATACAGGTAGCATGCCCAAAGTACCTAATCCCTGAGCGGGTTTCTGTTGCCCACTAACATTATCTGCCCTGCCTAAGCTAATTCCAGGCACCGGGAGATGCGCGCGGACCCAAGTTTTCTGAACCCTAACCCTAGCTTGATTTTTAACGTCGTTCTGACTGACGTTGATTTTGCCTGGACTCCACTTGGGTGTTCACGCTTCAGTCTCCTCTTGGAACTTTGCCAGAGCAACCTGTCGAACATGTCATTGCACAACTCAGTTGGATTAATTTTCACAGGAGAAACTGCCAAATTTCACACCTCAGTAAGGGAAACTCCTTACATAGGGATAAGGGCCTCCTATACAGAAAGTGCCTGGAGCTTGTTGTTTAAATGACCAAGGACATCTAATGATTAGGTCTACTAACCTTTGCATGATGTGTTGTGAGCACAGGTACAGAATCTGGTTTTCTAGTCTATCACCTGGTGACTCCTGGGAATCTGTTTTCGTTAAAAAGTTGTGAGTCCTCTTAGCAACAAAGAGAAGCTGAGAAGTGTTCAGGAAGGATGGGCTTGGAAATCAGAACGGAAACCAATATTTGGGACAGTGGCCTTCTTTCCTCTGATAATTCCCACAATGATTGGGTTCAGACAACATGATAACCCACACTCAGGGGTTGAGTATGGGTTGAGTGTGGGTTGTTGTTGAACCGTGGGTTGTTGTTGAAACATGGGTTATTGTGTTGTCTGAACCCAGCTGAGCTAGCAAACCACAGTTCACAATCCAACAACAAACCATGGGTTCTTTTCATGGGTTGTTCATGGTTAACAAGCCGTAGCTTGTTAGCGCAGCTCGGTTCAGACAACACGATAATCCATGTTTCACTGACAACCCACAGTTCAACAAGAACCCACACTCGACTCATACTCAACCCCGTCTTGCCTTTGTGTTTGCCACTGCCTCTGAATCCATTACTTGTACAGTAATACCTTGGATTGCAAGTAACTTGGTCTGAGAGCATTTTGCAAGACATGCAAAAATTTTATAAAAATTTTGACTTGATAAACAAGCGACGTCTTGCAAGACAAGTAGTGTAGTAGTATAATACTACTACACTACTCGGCCCCGCTCACGCCCGCCAGAGACTCACTTTGATATAAGAGTGTTTTGGATTACAAGCACAGTTCCAGAACGAATTATGCTCTCAATCCAAGGTATTACTGTAATGCCTTCACCAGCTCCTCTTCCTCACACACAAAAATGAGAGTTTCAACCCCTTCTTGACCCCAAATTTTGTAATCAGAAAAAAAAGTACATATCCTAATTTACAGGAAATCTGTGTGATCAGAATGTAGGATTTTTTGAAGGTGGTTGTACAGAATTAAAGAGCCACAGCATTAAAAATGTGGCTTTTCAGGCAGGAATATGGGGTGGGTTAGGATTTTTAAGTTTTGTTCTGTTTTTGTGTTTTATACTCTATTTTCTCCCCTTGTGTTTTATTGGACTGTACATCACTCAGAGTGGCTGGATGACTGGCCAGATGGGCGATTTAAAAATATAATAAAATAAATAAATAAATAAATAGCAATAATTAAGAGCCCTGAGTGTTGTCTTCTTACTTTATTCCTTTAGCACAGAGGTGAGGAATCTGGAGCCCTCCAGATGTTGTTGGACTACAACTCCCCTCATCCCTAGCCACTGGCCATGCTGCCTGGGGCTGATGGGTGTTGGAAACCAACAACATCTAGAGCAACATCTAGACCAGGTTGCCCAGCCCGCTAATGTAGCAAGTAGCATGGACAGTCTAATTCCTCCTCCTCCTCTTCAGCTTTCTGTTGCTAATTCCGTCAGAGGCACAGGAAATAGCAGGGTGGACTCCAATTCATTCGAAGTAGTTCTTGTTGTCAAACGTATTTAAACTGAACATGAGCCCCTGAGGATCATATAAAGAATCGGAGTTGTATGGCTGAAGTTCTTTCAAATACCCAAGAGCATCCACTACCTAATTTTGTTCCTCTCTAGGACATGAAATGAGTGTAGGAGCTTAATTATAGTGCATGTTTCCTGAAACTGCAGTTCTGACTCTGCAACCTCATCCAGCCAAGAACTGGCATTCAGATGGCTGAATTAGGGATGCTTGAGGAATGTGAGCTTTCTTTGTGAATTCTTATATGAAATGACTTGATCCGCACTTCTCAGACTAATGTGTGGATTTGAATTTAGCTATCCACTGGGTTCTGCATGTCTCTGAACGTTGCCCCTCCAAAAAAGGAAGAAGGTCCCCAGCAGTTTAAATGTATCCCAAAAAATTAGTACATGGACACTGCCCTCATGTTACCTCAGAAAGTTGGCAGCATAGAGCAGCACACTGAACTGGAACAAATGCTGAAGGGAAGCAAGTGGCCAGTTTTCTCCTTTTCCGTCTCCCAGACTGTGAGTCAGAATTCCTCTTCACAATTTAAAGAACTGTATGAAGAATTAGCCTCAGGGATTGTACACCCTTAGATAAATTTACTTTTGTATTTATTTAGGGACATTGTCTGAGGGGCCATAGGATTATTCAGATTCCCCCCTCTGAGGTTGGAGTCAGCACTCCAATCAGTCAGCGCTCCAATCTCGGAAGTGGGAGTTGGAAATCTGACCCTTCTCCCCTGTCCCCTCACAGCCAGCCGGAAAGAACCAAACTAGCTGCCCTCTGAGGTCGGAAAAGTGACCTCATATAAGGGGGAAAGGGGGCATTTTGGTGGACAGGGAGGGGAGGAGACTGGAGAGTCCAGGATAAGAGCTATCCTGAGGCCTCTCCAGTCTCCCTCCCCTTCTGGAGTGCCTTGCTAGACAGGCAAAAGAAGTCTCACGAAAAATGCAGGGCAGAGAGGCGAAGATCACCTCCACCGCTCCTCCCACCCTGCATTGGATGATTGGAAGCCTCTGAGTTCCGGGGCTTCTGATCATCAAGGTTGATCAACAGATGTATATACCTATTTAAAAACATACGTATTTTAAAATATCTGTAAGCGGTTGTCCAATACTAATATCCCCCTTCCCACACCATTACCCAAGGTGGGGGTGGATGGGGAGAGGAAGAATGTCCCTTCCACAGTTTAGGCAGGGAGGAATAGATCTCAGATCCTTTGCTGTCAGTTCCCTCCCCACATCCTAGCACAAACTTTCACAATGGCTTTGGAGGCTAGAGATGAACGCTTGCTTTCATCTCTAGGGTTTCATCAACCCTTTCAACCCTAACTGTAGGGGTACCTGAGTGTCTTAAGGGCTGCTTTAGGATAAGTGTTCAGAAACTTCAGCTGGTCCAGAATGATACAGCCAGACGGTTGACTGAGGTCGGTTACATGGAGTGTGTGATTCCCTTGTTACAACAGCTTCACTTGCTACCATTCTGTTTCCAGGCAGAAGTCAAAGTGCTGGTTACAACCTATAAAGCCCTATGCATCTTGAGACCAGGTTACCTGAAAGACGACCTTCTCCCATACAGGCATGCCCAGGTTTCTGGGGATGCCCTTCTCTTGGTCCCACCACCATTAGAAGCACATCTGGTGAGGACGCAAGGAAGGGTCTTCTCAGTGATCACTCCTAGGCTCTGGAAGTCTCTGCTGAGGGAGGCTCAGTTGGCTCCCTCTCTGTCGTCCTGCTCGAAAGAAAAGATGTTTTTATTCAGGCAAGCCTTTAGCATGTAAGCTGGTCTGCGCCTGAAGTGGTTCTTAATTGGTTTGGTTCTGTTTACTTCCTTTAATTGTTGTGTTTTTAATTGGTTTGTTTTTATGTTATGTTTAGCTCAAGGCAGCTAACTGTAATAAAATAAGAGATTAGAACAAGAACTTAATAGTTTTTGTTCTAATCTCTTATTTTATTACAGTTACCTGCCTTGAGCGCCATTTTTGTTGGAAAGGCAGAACATGTATTTAAATAAATAAGGTCCTGGGATGAACACACTTTGCCATGTTAGGAACCTAGATTCCACCTAAACATCAGGAAAAATTTCCGAATCAACTACCTAGAGAGGTGGTGGGCTCTCCCACTCTGGAGGCATTTAAGGTGTAGCTGGACGGCCATCTGTCAGGGATGCTTTGACCTGGATTCCTGCATTGAGCAGGGGGTTGGACTCGATGGCCTTGTAGGCCCCTTCCAACTCTACTTTTCTACGATTCTATGTTCAGCCCTTAAGCCTAAGACAAACCCTTATCATGGCTTCAGGGCCAAAGAAGGGGAGGAAGTTCCCCTCCTCTGTTTGGCACTAAATCTATTTTGGGAGCTGGACAGCCACTACAGCCCTTTGCTCAAGGCAGGTTCTGTCTCCAGAGGCAGTAAGTGGTGGTCGGTGTGTGCAGGAAGGGGGGGGGGGCGGGAAGCTTTCTTCCCTTGCCCTCTTCTTCCGCTTTGTAAGATGATTTTTAAAATGCAGTGGCCAGATTGCTAGAAGGGACCAGGAGGTCTGAACTTATGTCTCTGGCACACTTGCATTCCAAGCCCGATTCAAGGTGCTGATCGCGACCTATAAAACCTTACATGACTTGGGACCACAATAGCTGACGGAGCACCTCTCCCGCTGTGAACCTACCTGTGCATTACAATCATCATCTGAGGGCCTCCTCCAAACGCCTCCACCAAGGGAGGCTTGGAGGATGGCAACAAGGGAGAAGTCCTGCTCAGTGGTAGCCCCCCCCCCCCATTATGGAATGATCTCCCCACTGAGGTCTACCTGGCACCAATACTGTCATCTTTTCAGCACCAGGTTAAGAATAACCTCTGGTCCCAGGCATTTGACAGCATATGCTGGGATTTTAATGTCAGTTGCTTTATCAGTTTGCTGTGCACACTCCACCCGTTGTACACAGTTCCCTCCTCTATGCCTTTTACACCTCTTACAACATAAATGACTATCTCCCAGTCTTCATTTCTTTTCCAGTTATTCACAAGGTGCTTTATCCAGTCAGGAGACCTGTCTCAGTGTTTTAACTGTTCTTTAGCTGTTTTAAATTTAAATTTCAAACGTTAAAGTTTTTATACTATGTTTTTGTTTTATGAATATTGTGAACTGCCCAGAGAGCTTCCACTACTGGGCAGTATAGAAAGAAAATAAATGGAAATGAAATGAAATAATTTCCCATTTTTAAAAAGAGGTGGAGGCAAGGGTGACAAACAAATAAGGGTGATCTAGGCTTATGTAGATCCTATAGTTAGTGCAGACAAATATTTTCTAAAGTTGGCAGACCTGGCCTATGTTTATTTCCACAGATGTTGTATCATTTAGACCTTGGCTTCCTTTCCCTGTGCTTAAGAAGATCTACACAAATTGCATCCTTGGGGGAGCGGGGAGGAATCCCTCATCACCATATAAAACTCTAGATCAGGAGTGGACTTTGAACCCAGTGTAAATGTAATGTATATTTGTATACATTATAATGTATACATATGATGTATGTTTGTATTTAGGAAATAGTTATCTTACATATTTGGCAAATTACACAAGAAATAACATTGAGGGTGACAGCACATATCTACTGCCATCTGCCTCTTTTGTCTTCTTGAGCAATAGTTGTAAACAGGTATTACTCTCAGTCACTACTGGAGACACTGGACATGGTGGACCATAAATACTGACTTACCAAGTCCACTTCCATGTTCCTTTACATGCACCTACAGCCCTGCTAACGCTGCGTGTGTTTAGTGAATGCAGAGTAAAGTTCTGGTTGTCACTGGAACCCTTCATGCTTCCCTTGCTGTTTTGCCACAGGATCCCCAAAAGGGATTGGCAAAGGTTCTTTGAGGGATTTTCTGACCATAATAAATACTCCTCCAGGAAGTCAAAGCCAAACATGTTTATTGTAAAGTTAAGCCTGAAGTACAACAATGCTACTCCCAGTTCCCTGGTGGAAATCCCACCCCTTAGCTGCACAGTCACTATTCAACCAACCTGAATGCTAGGTCCAGCAGCTCTCCGCCTGGGTATGGGCTCTTCACGTTAGGCTTCTGCAAGGCTCTCTGCACAGCTTCCTCTGCTCCTCCTCTGTCCTTTCAGTTCTTCAGCACTCCACACGCAACCAACCAACTGCCACTAACGACCACCACCACTAACAACCACACCCTCAGTTTGCACTTGCTCGTCTTAAATACTCTTCTAGCACCAAGCTTCTTGGGTTGCAGATCTCGAGCTTCATTGCTAGCACCTGTGCTGTTTGCAGTGTCATCCCTCTGGCCAGCAGCCAGATCACACGCAGGTGAGTTGCTCTTGATTGCATCAGGCTGGCAAGCAGCCAAGTAGCCAAGGCCGGTTGCTGATTAGCTTTCTTAAAGCAAACCTAGAGCATAGAGGCAGAACTCTGTACAACACTCCTGTACTCCTCGCCATCTTCCACAACTCCCATTACACTTGCTTTGCTCAGCTAAAACCTGGATGGCAGAGTCTAATACTGCAAAACTTTTTGGCCCCAATCCAGCTGATGTTCTGAGAAATAATATTAACTGGTTGCCCCCAATAGGAGTGTGAATCCTGTATCCGCACCTAAGAACGCATCCAGCCATTGAGGCCCAGATGAGCATCACAATACAAATGGGGATATATACCTTGCTGACTTGAGGCACTTTTCTCATCTTCCAGGAAAAGAACACATTCCATTTTGCAGAGCAAATTTCTAATGGTACAGAAATGCCCGCTAGTATCACTATCATCCACATAAGAGAACACTACCCTGGCATTTTCTTTTCTTTAGTAAGATAGTATACTTTGCACTGTGCTTTAAAGTGTTGCTGGGACTCTCCTGACTCAGCCCACCACCACATATTTTCTTACTCTTGAAGTCACGCTTCTGAACTGTATCTCTGACTTTTTCCTTTTCTAAAAAGCTCCAGTCACACCACTTTAACAAGGAAACGTATATCTGGCCAGGTTATTAGGCAGTGAAATTTCTTCCTTCAAACCATTTCTTTATCCTCCTGTGACCATTTATTTTCACACCTACCCTTCATGCAACCCATAAAGTCAGATATTGAAGTCCCTTTAAAAAAAAGATGTAGTGTTGCTGGCCATGTTTGAAGTCTTGTGGTTGCTGCTCTTTCAGAGCAGGCATCTTTGGTTTATTTAATTATTCATGTTTGGTATAATGCTGTTCCTATAAAGCCCTGGAGTGAAAGCCATGGAAATGCCCTCACCTACTTACTGACTAACCAGAACACAGGCAGTAGCAGCAGGGCTTTCTCTTTCAGTGGCACACTTTCACAGCAGTTTCACAGCCTTGGCCAGCCTCAAGTACTGAGACACTTTAGTACAGGGACTCTGAACCTCTTTCAGTCCAAGGGCTGAATACCTCTTGGAGAAGCAATCAGGGGCCACATTGCAGTGGTGGACAGGGCTGAAGGAAAAAGTGAGGGAAGGGTTCAAGACCAAAAAACTACCCAAAATACCAGCATATTTTAGCTTAAAGCTCTTCCTGCCATTAACTAAGCCTTAGGAGAGGCCTTTCAACCATTTAGAATGGGGGGGGGGGACTGGACAAGAGTTGGGAAACCACCAAATGATTGGCAGTTGGAGAAAGGGGGCGGGGCCAGGGGACATGGACTTCTGGGGACTCCCAGAGGGCCAAATTGGGACCCAAGGAGGGCTGGATTTGGCCATTGGGTCTGAAGTTCTCCACCCCTACTTTAGTAGAAAACCAAAGACAAGGAGAAGAGTCTTTGTACACTGAAAATGTGGAGTAAGGACACACACAAGAGTTGTTCAAACTCTTTATCACCTTCACTTTCTCTTAAGGTAGTTAATGGGTGAATTTATCTCAGTCAGATCCCAGGCTTGAGATATATATCAGAGATGTGACAAAATACAAACAATTGCTGAACAAAACAAATTACCCCCCAGTAGTGTGTTTAATGGTACTTGATCAGATGTATTGGGCCTAGATGCTTTCTCTGACAGGACCAGGTAATGTAATAAAGCCCTATGATGGACTCACTACTCTTACTTCCCTGATTGTTATTATATAGTTGGAGTTAGGGAGTATTGGCATTTCATGAAGCAAAGGGGCTGTGAAATGGTATGTACCGGTAAGTAGCATATTTACCTCATGATCATTGTCAGGAGTGTCGAATTCAGTGGTATCAAAACCACCACTACCAAGCACTCAGCTCTTTGCCCACACCAATGACAGAATATTAACATTCTAATTTGATGGTGTCGGGGGGGGGGGAATGGGGGGGAGAGCATTTCAGCAACCTTTGGCAGTTACGCATGTGCCACTGGAACCACAGCTACTGGATGGAAGAAGCTGGTGTGTGGGTGTGGGTGTGTGCGTGCGTGCGCACCAAGTAACCTGAAACTTTCATAGCACTCATTGTTAGAATGAATGAGCCAAGTCAAAAACAGATCTAATGAAATAGACTCTTTATTGCTGCACACATGCTTATATATTAAGCTTTTAAATATATTATTATAATGCCATTCTGAAAAGCTTTACATTCTCCTTATTTTTAACAACAGAGGGCGGAGCCAATATAAACAAAACTGGAACCATAAACAGTGAAAAGAAAATACTTACTTTTATGTTGCCTTGCAGTAGAATTATACCAATAGCCAAGAATAAGTTCAATAAATATTAGAACCCCATTAATTTATCTCTTTTTGCATTTAAAGTAATAATTTTTCACTCTATCTTAAGCAGCTGCTAGTATCTGCCCCCCATCCCAGTGTTGATTTGCAAAGGGCAAGACAGTTGGAGTGATAGGACAATTCACCCAAGGAGCTGAACTAAAGACTTCGCTACTAAATGCAATCACACTTTGTGCAATCACAGTTTGAGCAAAGCTTTGTCACTGGGTAAGAAACTAGAAAGGGCACCCTGACTTTTTATCCCAGAAGTCAACAACCTTTTCACAGACAATACAATTTTTAAAAAACAGAAAGTTATTTCAGTGACGGACCTCAGTGGCATGTTTCTTGCCATTTCACTTTTGCTTTACTAGACACTTGGAAGTGGAAAATGTTAGGGTGCTTTTTTCCCCAATCCTTCCTGTGCTTCTCAGTTTCATTTTGCCTCATTAATTTAGCAGTCATGTAAACTCTAAATGTTAATATCACTGGCTTGCGAAATGTAACAGATATTATGAGAAAGAATTCAGACGGCTTTGAGGATGACCAAGGGACACAGTGAAATCAGCAGAAGAGTAAAGAAGTTATGGGTCCCCCTAGCGTGATGTCCTCTTGTTCACAGACGGTGCCCTTTCAGGTGGCTACCATGACAAAAAACTGTAACAGAGAGGATTTATGCCCAGATTTCCGAGCACTCCAGCATCAAACCTGGCTTTAAAACTACTTTTGATTAAAGAAAAATAATACCTTAGCTGGGTGGTTAGTTTATTGTTCCTGTATAACAGAGCTGTTCCACCTGATTCTGAACAAGCACCACTCCTTTAAGAGGTGTGCATTCCTTGGCATAAATTCAGGAAACAAAACATCAAAACTTTAAGGAGCTCTTATCTGTTTCTCTTAACAAACACTGCATGGGCCCTTGCTGCATTTGCATCTTGCTTTATAGATCCAAACTAGGTTACAAGTTGCAAAGCTTTGTGCACACTTGGGGGGGGGGAGGTCTCATTCAGCTACTCAACTTTGCTATGGGATGTTCTATGTATTTCAAAGCAGAGACTGAAACAAGACAGAGTTTAAGTGTCTCAAGACGTTTAGGAGAGTCCACATGGAAACAACACCAGATACAGGATAATATATAAGCCTTTGGAGATAGCCAAGATAACACTAAAAACATACTCAGTTCAGCTACTGTACCTCTCCAGTGGCATGAGTTGCTGAGTTGTAAAATGTTGGGGACACACATATCTACCACCTTCCATTTTATCTCAACTCTGTCACAAAGCATTTAATGAAAAGTATGTCTAGCTTGGCAGGGAGTACCTTCTGGGAGTACATGGTTGCATAATATTATCTACCTTTAAAAAGTCACAATAAGAAACCAGACAGGAAAATTGAAAAAACAAAACAAAGAACACACAGCATAGGCTTCTCACTTCACAACAGCCCTGGCCATGGAAAGAAAAAAACACATTCTTGGCCTCACTTAGGTTGCAAGTACTTATCAGTGCATGGAAAGTTGAAGTAATAAGGGCACAATATCACATCTGTCAAATAAGTGCCTCCACTAAAGTTATTCTACTAATGCAATTGCAGTAACACTTAGCAACAGTATTTGTATAGGAGTGATCAACCCCCGCATAGCTAAGATAACCCAAAATGGACCTCATCTATTTCCCTGTCAAATTTGTATACCTAAGCACATAATCCCAAAGAGGTAATGCACCAAGAGCCCTGCATGCTCTTGGCTAGTGTTGTTTCCAAGTTGGGCAACACACCCTTTTCCTGCATTTCTCAATTTCCCACCAGAACTCCCTAAATTACTCATGCCATCCAGGGAGAAAATGCCAAAGTCTCAAAGTGATCTCTAGGAAAATTTAAGAAAGTTCTTTGCCTTCAAAATCCACTAACTCATGGCAGCCTTAAGGGATACCCCATGGTATATCTGATGTTTTAATAAATTCAGCAGAGAGATAAATACTTACACTGAAGCTGGAATGGGCACTATACAGCCCAGACTGCACCTTCTTCCAGCCCTCCATGTTATGGAGGACAGACTGGGGTGGGGTGTGTGTGGTTTAGCCTGATTTATTCCTAACTACCCAATGTCTTGAATTTCATCTGCTTTGGTCTCCTTGCAAGAAGCTGTTGTGCCAATGCTCTGCAAGTTGCATCAATTTTCACTAGGCATTGTCGACCTGCAACATCTGGTGATATCACAATCTGCCAAACAGTACATTCATTAAACTGGGTTTGCAGATCACCCATCAGCACTATCATGTAATGATTTTTTAAAATTTGAGCTGCTTTTGGGACCTGGTTCTTGGGAAAAGAAAAACTTATCAGGATTTTGGTATCTTTAGTCAAGATACTAAAAAAAGTTAGAAACTGAAACCATGCACATAAAGAGTAAGGAGCTACAAGATTCAGGGGGCAAGGCAGGAGAAAAATATGAGAAGAGCATCAATAATTAAACTTTGAACTGATCCGCCATAAAGTCACACAAGGAGAAGTCCTAGATTAGCATTCAAGTCCTATACTGGCCAGAAGATTATCCAGCGCTTCCAGTTTTTGGTTAGCCTCTTCAATGGCACTGTACGTTTGTACGTTGCTGGTTATGTGGAAACGGATGTCGTCAACAAGAGGAATGGAGTCTGTCTCCTGCCGTTCTTCCACTGCCTCGGCATTCTCCTTCACTGCCACTGCAAACTCCTCAAGCTCCACTAGCTGGAGAGGCAAGAGGTAAAGGAGAGGTAAAGGAACTAGCAGAGTGATAAAACATGGGAGGGTCCCTAGCACAGAGTTTCCATCTACATTTTAAACAGCAGTAGTAGCCGTCAAGAAATCATTATGATTCAGAGTGCATAATTCTGGACCCTATGGGCACGAACTACTCCCAAAAGGTACACATTCAAAATAAAACATTAAATTGCAGAATAGGGGGGAAAGAACAAACACCATACACCAAAGGCCAGCTTTTCTGCAGGAAGATCTAATTCAGTTCCACTTGATGAGGAAGAGGCAGGCAAGAAAAGCACATCTTTAAAATGCAGTCTTATGTCTAGGCTGCAACTTTGCTCTTAAAAAAATGGGGACGTTAACTCTTTGAAACATTCTTTACAGGTCCTGAGTTTTTTTAGAACAGGGAAAATAAGCTATTAAATTACAATGGGGGAAATTGGGCTCTATCTCCTTGTGTAGTTCTGCTATTCCTCTATGGCACAGCTCCACTTAGAGGCTGTGTAGCAGAAAAGCAGGAAAGGAAGAGCTCTTTGTGCAGGGCTCGGATCTCAATGCTGCGATGAAATTGAAAGTAGATACAGCAATTAACAGCACACTATATGCCTTCTATAGAAAAGGCCTATTTCACAAACACAGTAGCAAACTTTACTCAGCACAAGGTAATGCAAAAAGTGCTGTTTTAGTGATTATATCGCACCCATTTGATTAGAGCAAAATTAGGAAACATGCCATCTGCTACTTCACTAGCCTCCTTCCTTTGTGGATACTAATGCAATTCAAACATTTTTAAAAAAAGTTTTCCATAATATCTCTGTGAGACAGGAATAGGTCTTTATAACAATTTTTTTTGCAGACACAAAAAAACCCTAAGAGACCCACCCTGGGCCATAGAATTCTGGAGGTCTCAGACTTGTCTGAGCTAGGCCCACCACTTCACATATAATAAAAATAATAAAAACTATTTATATTGCATATTTTAAGTGTCCAAAATACTTGATACATTCTTCTCTTCCACGTGGGTACAAATGATACTGCCAAACGGAGTTACAAAGAAATCACGGCAGACTTTGAAGAGCTGGGAAGGGAACTCAAGAACTTCGGGGCCCAGATAGTTTTCTCATCCATCCTTCCAGTACTTGGAAGAGGCATAGAAAGGGAAAGAAAAATACTCCGAGTGAATGACTGGCTACGAAGGTGGAGCCGATGTAAGGGATTTGGATTCTGGGACCACGGGCTACACTTTCTGGAAGATGGACTGCTGGCAAAGGATGGGTTGCACCTCACAAGGACTGGGAAGAATGTGTTTGGACACAGCATGAGGAACTTAATCAGGAGGGCTTTAAACTGAATCCAACAGGGGAGGGAGACATAAACTCGGGGGTACCAATGGAAGAAGGCCTCTATGCCACAATGGAGAGAACAGCTCCAGCGGTGCCCATTGATAGTCTACCACAAAATGTAGGGGGAAAGTCGGACTATAAAGCACATAGTCTTAAATGTCTCTATACTAATGCCCAGAGTATGGGCAATAAACAAGACGAACTTGAACTCTTGATACATGAGGGCAAGTACGACTTGAAAGGGATAACTGAAACCTGGTGGGATGACTCCCATGACTGGAATACAGCAATTGAAGGGTATAACTTGTTCAAAAGGAACAGAAGCAACAGAAAGGGAGGTGGAGTTGCACTGTATGTTAAAAATACGTATCTCTGCACAGAGATACAGGAAGAGGAGCTTGGCAGCCCCATTGAGAGCATCTGGGTTAAAATAAAGGGGGCAAAGAATAAGACGAACATGGCGGTTGGAGTCTACTACCGACCACCCAATCAAGGAGAAGATGAGGATGGAACTTTTGAAAAGCAAATTGCCATTGTTTCAAGGAGGCACGATGTGGTAGTAATGGGAGACTTCAATTTCCCTGATATCTGTTGGGAGACTTATTCAGCCAAACATGGCCCCTCCAAGAAATTCCTGACCTGTGTTGCTGATAACTTCCTCCTACAGAAAGTGGAGGAAGGAACTAGAGGATCGGCTATCCTTGACCTGATTCTAACCAACAGAGACGAGTTAGTGGATAAAGTGGCAGTTTCGGGAACTCTGGGGGAAAGTGACCATGTTATACTAGAGTTCTTGATTCTAACAGAAGCAAAAGCTGAGTGTAACCAAACACGTACCCTGGATTTTAGGAAAGCCAATTTTAACAAACTCAGAACAATGATTAGTAAAATCCCATGGCAAGTGACTCTCACGAGAAAGGGAGCCCAGGAGGGGTGGGAGTTTTTAAAGAAGGAAATTTTAAAGGCACAATTGCAAACAATTCCCACAAGGAAAAAAGGCAGAGGGCAACAGAAAAAGCCAATGTGGCTTCACGATAAACTCAAAGATGACCTGAAAACAAAAAGGACACGTATAGGAAGTGGAAGGAAGGACAGGCTACAGGGGAAGAGTACAGGCAGGTAGCACAGAACTGCAGGAATAGTGTCAGGAAGGCTAAAGCTGAGAATGAGCTAAGGTTAGCGAGGAATGCTAAAAGCAACAAAAAAGCTTTCTTCAGATACATGCACAGTAAAAGACAGAAGAAAGAACTGGTGGTTCAACTACGCAATGAGGATGGCAAATTGATAACAGAAGACAAAGAAAAGGCAGAAGTGTTCAATTCCTACTTCGGCTCGGTCTTCTCCCAAAAGAGGGTCTATGACCCCCCTGGCAAACCTGAAGTGCAGACTGAAGGGGCAGAATTGCAGCTTGAGATTGATAGGCAAATGGTCAAGGAGCACCTGATTACTCTGAACGAGTTTAAATCTCCAGGGCCTGATGAGCTGCATCCTAGAGTAATAAAGGAACTGGCAGAAGAACTCTCAGAACCACTGTCTATTATCTTTGAGAAATCATGGAGGACAGGTGAAGTGCCAGACGACTGGAGGAGGGCAAATGTTGTTCCCATCTTCAAAAAGGGCAAGAAGGAGGAACCTGGGAACTATAGGCCAGTCAGTCTGACATCAATCCCTGGGAAGATTTTTGAGCAGATTATAAAGAAGTCAGTCTGCAAGCACCTTGAAAACAATGCAGTGATTACTAGAAGCCAGCATGGATTTGTCAAGAACAAATCCTGTCAGACTAATCTGATCTCATTTTTTGATCGGGTAACCTCCCTTGTGGACTGTGGGAATGCTGTGGACATTATATATCTGGACTTCAGCAAAGCTTTCGACAAAGTGCCTCATGATATCCTGATTAGTAAGCTAGCTAAGAGTGGGCTAGATGGAACAACTATCAGGTGGATCCACAATTGGCTACAGAATCGGACTCAAAGAGTGCTTATCAATGGTTCCTTCTCAAACTGGGGAGAGGTAACGAGCGGGGTACCACAGGGCTCGGTCCTGGGCCCGGTGCTCTTCAACATTTTTATTAATGACTTGGATGAGGAGGTACAGGGAATGCTTATCAAATTTGCAGATGACACAAAGTTGGGTGGAACAGCTAATACTCTGGAAGACAGAAACAAAATTCAAAGTGACCTCGATAGGCTGGAGCGCTGGGCCGAAAACAACAGAATGAAATTTAATAGGGATAAATGCCAAGTGCTGCACCTAGGGAGAGGAAACCAAATGCAGAGTTACAGAATGGGGGACACTTGGCTCAACAATACTACAAGTGAGAAGGATCTTGGAATTGTGGTAGATCACAAACTGAATATGAGCCAGCAATGCGATCTGGCTGCAAAGAAGGCAAATGCTATTTTGGGCTGTATTAATAGAAGTATAGCTTCCAAATCGCGGGAAGTGATAATTCCCCTTTACTCGGCACTGGTTAGGCCTCATCTTGAGTACTGCGTCCAGTTCTGGGCACCTCACTTTAAGAAGGACATAGACAAACTGGAGAGGGTTCAGAGGAGGGCAACAAGGATGATAAAGGGACTGGAAACAAGGCCCTATGAGGAGAGACTGAAAGAACTGGGCATGTTTAGCCTTCAGAAGAGGAGACTGAGGGGAGATATGATCGCACTCTTCCAGTATTTGAAGGGATGTCACACAGAGGAGGGCAAAGATCTCTTCTCGTTCATCCCAGTTTGCAGGACACGGAATAATGGGCTCAAATTACAGGAACCCAGATTCCACCTAAACATCAGGAAAAATTTCCTGACTGTCAGAGCAATAAGACAATGGAATCAACTACCTAGGGAGGTGGTGGGCTCTCCCACTCTGGAGGCATTCAAGGTGCAGCTGGACAGACATCTGTCAGATATGCTTTGACCTGGATTCCTGCATTGAGCAGGGGGTTGGACTCGATGGCCTTGTAGGCCCCTTCCAACTCTACTTTTCTATGATTCTATGATTCTAGTCCTGTAAATTAGGGTGACATTCATTCCCATGTTACAGATTGGGGGGGGGGGCGGGCGAGCTTGAGGCCAAGAAAACAGAGGCTATATAGAGGAGTTACTTTAAACTAGTGACTTTATGGCCAAGAGGAGATTTAAAATAAAGGACTTCCTTGCTCACACTCTTCGCCACTAGGCTACACCAACTCTCAACCAGACTTGTGTAGTATGGTTGCCACCACAGATACAACTTGTATGGCCAACTCCTTCGTGAAATTAGCTGCGGGAGAGGGTTTCCCTGGAGTGATTAAAACTGGCATAAATAAATAAATATCACCAAAGAAATGTGCAAAGCCTAGCTCAGAGGGAGGTCTGTGACTTGCAGACATCATTACTCGTCCCAAAGCTACAGCAGTTGTGCATAACTGTACCAACGAGGTTGAAGGAGAAGGTTTTGGGAGAGCTTTCAGTGTAACGTGGGAAGTAGTCCTCCATCTCATTCCTCAACATACCTTGCTATTCTGCAAGCACACTTTTCATAGTGATCATAATGTGGAAATACAGGCAACTACCTATCAGGTTTAAAGACTTTTAATAAACAAACGCTAGCTATTTGAGGCTGCTGCAAGCAACCCTTAACTAGGAAAGGTTTCTCCCCTTACCTTCTCAATGATCTTTGCCATGTACTCCGTGCACTGGTCCTCCAGCCGGGTCAGTTGGAACAGCTTTGCAATCTTCCAGATGCTGACCACACTGTCCTCATCAAGAACCTGGGCCAAAGTTCTCCCACATAGACGTTTGAGCCCAGGTAACAGGTACATGTCTGCAACACACAGCACCTCGTAGGCATTCTCAGGAGAAAGCTGCCAAGGCAAAAGGGCATCAGTCAAAACCAAAATCCTGCCTGGAAACCAAACTACATCTGATTGCAACAGTCACCCATTTATTAAAAAAATAAATAAAAATTATCTATATTAGGCCCCAAAACCTGAGGTTGGTGACTAGTTGAAATATCAACACATATAAATCTGCACACACACAACCTAAATCAGATAGGCTTTAGTTTTGCCTGCCCAGATCCATACCAATAAAAAGGTTTTACAAAACCCATTTCTGTAATTGCTTAGGCCTGGATGTATCTCCAGTTGCAGGTCAGTCACCAAGCATGGATGTGATGTGATGTTCCAACACTGCACGGAAGTCATCACTAAAAGGGTGCTGTCAGCTGGTCTTGGGAGTTACAACAGGACTTTGAGTGCGCCAATATACATGTGGACAGGGGTGATCCAGCAGACATAGTTTACTTGGACTTCCAAAAGGCTTTTGACAAAGTCCCTCATCAAAGACTCCTGAGCAAACTTAGCAGTCATAGAATAAGAGGCAAGGTCCTCTTATGTGTCAGTAACTGGCTAAGGAACAGAAAGAAGAGAATAGGAATAAATGGTAAATTCTCCTAAAGTGGGATTTAAACAGGGGGGACCAGTACTTTTCCACTTAGTCATAAATGAACTGGAATTAGGAATGAGCAGATAGGTGGCCAACTTTGCTGATGATACAAATTATTTAGGGGGCTTAAAAATTGTATTGTGAGGAGCTCCAAAAAGATCTCTCTAAACTGGGAGAGTAGGCATCAAAATGGCAAATGCGGTTCATTGTAAGCAAGTGTAAGGTGATGCATGTTGAGGCAAAAAAATAATAAGCCCGACTTCACATATAAGATGATGGGATCTGAACTAACGGTGACTGACCAAGAAAGTGATTGTGCAGCTGTGGTGGACAGCTCAATGAAAATGTCAACCCAGAGTGTGACTGCTGTGAAAAAGGCAAGCATGTTAGGCATGATTAGGAATTAAAAACGGAACTGCCAAGATCATATTCCCCCCTAAGGAAATTTATAGTGTGACCACACTTAGAATACAGTGTACAGTTCTGGTCACTGCACCTCAAAAAGGATATTGTAGAGTTGGAAAAAGTGCAGAAAAGGTTAACTAAAATGATCATGTGGCTGGAGCTACTCCCCTATGAGGAAAGGTTACAACAGCTGGGATTGTTTAGCTTAGAAAAAAGGCAAGAAAGAGGAGCCATGACAGAGAAATATAAAATTATGCATAGTGTGGAGAAAGTGGATAGGGAGACATTTTTCTCCTTCTCTCATACCAGAACCCAGGCTCATCCTATGAAGCTGATTGATGGGAGATTCTGGACAGATAAAGGAAGTACTTCTTCACACAGCGCACAGTTAAACTATGGAATTCACTTCCACAAGATGTCGTGATGGCCACCAATTTGAATGGCTTTAAAAGGGGATTGGACAAATTCATGGAGGAGAAGGCTATCAATGGCTACTAGTCCTGATGGCTATATGCTGCCTCCAGTATCAGAAGCAGTATGCCTATGTACTCCAGTTGCTGGGGAACATGGGTGGGGAGGTACTATTGCACTCAAGCCCTACTTGTGGGTTTCCTGTGGGCAGCTGGTTGGCCACTATTCAAACAGAATGCTGGACTAGATGGACCCTTGGTCTGATCCAGCATGGCTCTTACGTTTTTATGACTGAGGAGAAAAGGTGGCCTGTTACATAGGTTGGAGCCAGGCCATAGGTGGGAGACTGTTTTAGAGGAGACAAAATTCAGTTCTACAGTTCTGGTCACCGCACCTCAAAAAGGATATTGTAGAGTTGGAAAAAGTGCAGAAAAGGTTAACTAAAATGATCATGTGGCTCATGATGTGATCAAGTGAGTAATCAGGCCTAGAAGGTGAATTTTGATTTACCTTAGGTAACATATTTGTATTATACAAGTTTTCTCTTCTGTTAAATTAGGCATAGCCACTGGATAGTTTCACTCTACCGAATATGGAGAAATAAAACAAGGTGGCGTGTTGGTGTTCTTTTACGGGAAGAAGTGGAGGCCCCATTTTTTACACCTGGAAATTCCAAGTTCTCACAGAACAGCTCAGAGTCTGGCATATTTCTCTATTGTAGGTTCCTGCATGATGCTCTCTGTCATAAGGTCACTGCACATATGAAAGATGCAAAGCTATCTTAAACAGCAATCCTTTTTTTCTGGCAGTCTGTGAAAAAATATTTTTTTTTCTATGGAACAAAAAGCAAAAGTAAATTAAATCTGAAGAAAGAACTAGGCCACTTTATTTTATATGTGATATTTTATATTTATTTATTTATTTAATAGATTTACCGTATTGTTCTGAGTATAGGCCGCACTTCCCCCCCCCCCTAATGTAAGTCTTTAAACTAGGGGTGCGGCCTACAATCGGGATGTTGCAAAAACAGACCCCCCCCCAAAAAAACCCCAATAAAAATACCGGGGGGAAAAGTGCGGCCTATACTCAGAACAATATAATATTTTAATACGGCATATTTTAATTCTTATTGTAACAAGCAGCCTTGTTCAACAGATGACCCTCCTCTCACTCACTCACTCCTCCCCACAATCACTCCCCCTTTCTCTCACATTCTCAAACACACACTCACCCCCCTCACATCCACACACAGACCCCCCCCCAAACTAGCTCACACCCGCCCTACACTCTCACACACAGGCAGAGCCCTTTTCCCTGCCGGAGCTCACCTCAGCCGGCAAGGAGGAGTAGCGAGGCCGTCCCCAGCGGCTCCGGCGGACTCCTGCGCTTCAGGAGGAGTTTGCTGCTGCCGCCGCCAGCCAACTCTTCGCTGGCCATGATAGCCCTGCCATGTTTGCCCATTCTTCCTGGCAAAATTGCTCCAGCTCTGTCAGGTTGGATGGGGACTGCTGGTGAAGAGCAACTTTCAAGTCTTGCCACAGATTCTCAATCAGACTGAGGTCTGGGCTTTGACTGGCGCATTCTAAGACTTTCAGCTTCAGGTTCTTGTTTTTAAACCAGTCCAGTGTTACTCTAGCTGTGTGGTTACAGTCATTGTTCTGCTGGAAGGTCCCAGGTCCCTTGCAGACTGACAGGTTTTCCTCTAGAAAACAAGTTTGGGGGCATTTGCAAGCTAAGGTATTTAATGGATTTGGGGCAGATGAACAGCCCCAAGAGGGTTTTAATAATTTCCTGGTCTTCTGGTTCAATGTTCAACAGCACTGCAAAAGTTGATTTGCAAGCCTGCTGCAAAGCCACAATTATACAATTCCAACATTATCCCAGTCCCTGCCCCGGAAAAGCATCCCCACAACATGATGCTGCCACCACTATACTTCACCGGGGGGGGGGGGGGAGGATAGTGTTCTCAGGGCAATGAGCACTGTTGGCTTTGCGCCACACATAGCTTTTTGTGGCAAGGCCAGAAAGTTCAATTTTGGTCTCATCAGACCAGATAACCTTTCCCCACAAGTTTGCTGTGTCTCCCACATGCCTTTTCGCAAACTCCAAACAGGCTTAACTGTTTCTATTCTTTCTTCAATTTACATCAAGCACTGGATTGAAGCTGCCATCAGCTCAGGTGACATCAACACCATCCCTGGGGATCCTAATTGTGAGTGACAAATCTGAAGACAGAAAGTAGTCTTTAAAGTCATAAAAGACGGAAGTACACATTATGAGATGAACACAGGGGTTTCCATCGCAGTGTGTGTCTCATAATGCTAATGAAGGAGCATTTGCAAGGAAGAATCAGCAGGCAGGGGCTGAGAGCTTAATCCTTCCTTCACCCTCTAAATCTTCTTTGCAAATGCTCCCACCTCCCAGGCTGTTTGAGGTTACTCAGTGGTAAGGGAAAGGCACATGCTTTTATTACTTCTTGCTTTCCTGGACTGAACTCTAGCATTGGAAATATCTTACAGGGCTAAACAATGGCTTAAGCCATCCACTTAAGTAGATGGATGCAGCTTTACACAAGGGACAGTAATGATTATAATTACATTAGTAATTGTAATGATTCTCATGAATGCTGATGTGTGCATTAGGGAGGGATATGCCTTTCACAGAGCTTTTGCTGAAGGAGATGGAGACCTGTGAGATGGATACAACAACAGGAATCCATGACCCACCGCAAAGGATCACTTTTGAATAAGCTGTACAGATGGCGTATGCCAGCAAAGTCTTTTGAGGTGTAGGATTCTAACGACATCATTCCTACAGCCATTGCATGGATTAAAAATCCATGCTCCCAAATTGGACCACTGTTTACTGATTGAATGAAGATAAGTTAGTGTGTGAAGATACAATAGTCAGAATTCCTCCATTCTTCATTAACTCGCCCCTACAAAAGCTACGTGAGCCCCACGCCATGTACACCAATCACCCTCTTCCAACAGATTCAGCCCCAGGAAATCTGGCTTACTGCTAGTTCCTTGCTGCATTTGAGTTCCCTGGCTTTGACATTTCCTCCTCCCTACCACTTTAAGCCACCCATCCAAGCACAAGGAAATTCCAGAACATAACACCAAGACTAATCTGACCTTGCCTCTGCTCTTTGCTTTGTCAGTTCAAATCCTTGGATCTTCACTTTAATTGAGACCATGTGTCATTAACATGAGAGTCCCCTTGCAAGCAGCTTTGCTGCCGTTTCGAATTGAAAACAGCAATACTCTGGTGTGTTTCCCACAAACGTCTGGTGGACTTCGATTACCTATAACTGAAGGCTCTAAACTAGGAGTGCAGCCCCCCTCAAGGCCTTTACTGTGGTCCCCAAAGGTGTCTGGCAGCACCCGCGCACACGCACACTGAATTCTCCACCACCCGTACTCTCCAGTCCCTCCCCCAGAGAGCCCCATACAGATACCTCTTTTCCCACTACTGCTAGCAGTGAAGAAAGACTGATCTGTATCAGGATCCTTGATCTTCCTCTTGTCTACATTTGATTCATTTGCAAAAACATGTGTCTTGACTTATTTTACCCGTATGTTCTTTTCTTGCTTGCAGCATCCATGGTTTATTTCTACTGTTGTTATACTTGGTATCTGCTAGATGTTCTTTTATCCAAAATATGAATGGTCTGCCTGTCTCTCCCACACAGCATGCCAAACATTCCCACACTCCATTTTATACAATGTGCCTTTTTCCTATAGACACTTTCATTTCCCCACACATTGAACATTGCTTGGTCCTGCATTTTGAGTCATGCAATTGTGATCTAACTAATATCTGTTTTAAAGTTGGGGGTGGGCTGGCAGGAAGGCATAGTCACTGCATCAACCTCAATCTTATGGGCCACAAAAATCATTTTGATATCCCTTGAAAATGTAATAAATAAAATAAAATAAAAACTTACTGGTAATGAATCATGTTTACACAGAGGAAGATCAAGGAGGCTATGTATATTGAGAAATTGAAGCCTAGTGTGAATGCAAAAGAAGGAATGGTCCAGGTGCTGAGATTTGTGAACTACGTGCTTTAAGAATGTGAGCTAAAGTGAGCATTGTGTATGCCTTTAAGGGATTAAGTGCAAGTGGTGGCTATCTCTGTGAAGGTGGTGGCTTTGTGCTAACTGTGTAATTGGATACTGGAGGCTTCTTGGGAGCTATTTTAAATTTCACTTTAGTGGGTAAAATAGCTCAGGAGGCCTTGTATTGGGAATGGTGTTTTGACAACCAAAATGTTTACCAAGGGCAAGAACAATAAAGACAGCTTTTGACCCAGAACAGCTGTTTTAAGAACGTAAGAAGAGCCATGCTGGACCAGACCAAGGGTCTATCTAGTCCAGCATTCTGTTCACACAGTGGCCAACCAGCTCCCCACGAGAAACCCACAAGCAGGACATGAGTGCAACAGCACCCTCCCGCCCATGTTCCCCAGCAACTCTGGTGTACATATCAGAGGCATACTGCCTCTGATACTGGAGGCAGCATATAGCCATTAGGACTAGTAGCCATTGATAGCCTTATCCTCCATGAATTTGTCCAATCCCCTTTTAAAGCCATTCAAATTGGTGGCCATCACGACATCTTGTGGAAGTGAATTCCATAGTTTAACTGTGCGCTGTGTGAAGAAGTACTTCCTTTATCTGTCCAGAATCTCCCACCAATCAGCTTCATGGGTTCTAGTATTATGAGAGAGGGAGAAAAATGTCTCCCTATCCACTTTCTCCACACCATGCATAATTCTGTACACCTCTATCATCTCCTCTTACTTGCCTTTTTTCTAAGCTAAACAGTCCCAGCTGTTGTAACCTTTCCTCATAGGGGAGTTGCTCCAACCCCTTGATCATTTAAGTTGCCCCTTTCTGCACTTTTTCCAACTCTATGATAATCTTTTTGAGGTGCGGTGATCAGAACTGTACACAGTATTCGAAGTGCTATCACACCATAGATTTACATAAGGGCAGCGTGATCTTGGCAGTTTTATTTTCAGTTCCTTTCCTAATTATGCCCAACATGTAGTTTGCCTTTTTCACAGCAGCCACACACTGAGTCGACATTTTGATTAGGAAAGAATTTGTTTTCCATCACACATTTTAATGGTCAGAAGAAAACTCCTTTGGTCGGATTAACAATGTACAAGGCTCAAAAATATATTAATAGAATCACAAACAAACATTAACATATACAAAGTAATCAGGATCCTTCCCAAAGGACAAGAGGGTAGACGGGGGCGGGGGGAGGAGTCCACGCTGCAGCAGGCCCCCAAGTCTTCCTTACCTGCCTCCCTCTCCCCTCATATTCCTATTGCACCCTTCTTTCTAGGATCAGACTTAACACTGGCTGACAGGTTCTGTGCCGGCTGGTTTCTGTGTGCTTTTCAAGGGCAGTCCCATGAACTAGTCCAGCCTGGCTGTTACTGCATGTAATAGAATACATGAATGTGGAAGCAAAACAGATCCCACTTCCAGGTTAAGCACAGGGAGACAGATTCATACCCTCTGAGCACTGAATCAGATGCAGTGAGTATCTTGTGCAAGCAAGTCTGCATATGTCCAAAGTGTGGCACTACCCAAGAGCAGGAGTGGGTAGCCATGCTATAGGAAGCCTTCCTAGGTTTAAAAAAAGGGATGGGGGAGGGTCAAATACAAGATAATTGTTTCAAGCCTCCCTTAGCTAACTAAAGGAAGTCAAGGACAGATGGCTTGGTTGGCAGCTTCATTCTTGCCCTGCAGGAAGGCAGATCAAAGGAGACGAGAATAGTACCCAAATCCCTATAGAGTGAAATCCCTTCCAGATGTAATAGATTAAGGGGTGAGACTCAGACAAGAACTAGCTGAGTTTGCTACTTGAAAAAAAATTACTCTAGCCTTCTTTTACTTAAATGTAACATGAGGATAAATATAGTTGCTGCAAGGATGACACACAAAACAAGGCAAAAGGCAGCTCTTGGGGAGAAGTAGCCAACAGACAAGATCCACTTGAGAAGGAAAGCTGCAGCTATTCTTCAGCTCTGAAAGTGTACTTGCTTTCCAGAGTGTGGCTTCTCTGAGCTCAGTGCAGTGGGATGAGCTTTGCTCACTGCACGACATGAATACAATTTCCTTGGGGATGAGATTTCCACCTCCCACTCCACTTGTCACCACTGAGGCTGATGGGAGACTGCTGCCAAAATTGTTAATGGACGTTTGCTTCTCAGGCTATTAACAAGTGGTTTGACAAGCCATTTTATTTTAGTGATGGCTTCATCTCAAAGTCATTCTTGCTAAAGGGCCTCTGCTGATCCTTTCTCCACAAATTCACCACTCCCAGCTATTCAAGTGCTACAGTGGACTGCTGATGTTAATAAGAAGAGCTGTGCTGGATCAGACCAAGGTCCATCTAGTCCAGCACTCTGATAGACAAAATTCTCTATCTTGGGAGAAGACACCAGAAGGAAAGTGTCCATAAGCATTTTGATAGTATGGACACCATCCTACA
Source organism: Shinisaurus crocodilurus (assembly GCA_021292165.1). Lineage (NCBI taxonomy): Eukaryota > Metazoa > Chordata > Lepidosauria > Squamata > Shinisauridae > Shinisaurus > Shinisaurus crocodilurus. The sequence continues at coordinate 41,653 of CM037889.1, forward strand.
GTTTCACAAATACTACATTTTTGCAGAGTTCTTATTAAGCAAAACCTGCTACTATTCAAAACATACGCTCAGTTAGTTCTTAGGTGTGCTATGCTGAGACATGTCAGAACCACTGTGTAACAGGCGCAGTATTCACACTGCAGGATTCAGATCTGATTAGGAATTTTAGGGGGAAAGAACAACCACTCCGTTGTGCTGAATGTGACAAGAAAATGCAGTACAAACAGCAGAAAATATTTTATCCCTGGGAAGCTTATCAACTGTGCATTGGCACTGCCCTCCAGTGGCAGACTGGCTATCCTATGTATTGTACTGCTGTCAGAGTACTTCAGAGGAGTACGGTACTCCCCATTGGCATCAGAAAAAGAAACCACATGAGCATAATTCCAGTCAGTGGGAGAGGCATGCTGACTTAAAGGAGGTATTTTTGACTAGAAAGAGCTTAAAGGAGGTATTTTTGACTAGAAAGAGCTGCCACTAACATTTATGGATGGCTGCATTGCAATACTGTAAAATACAATTCGCTTCTAACCTCAAGTAAAATGCAAGCAAGAGACTGGTAGATGGGGTACTTAAGACTCACCAGAACAGGTGAGAAAAATAGAGGAATAGTTTAATGAACCAACAAGGAATTGCTGCTGTGATGTATTAACTTTGCAAGATTTGGACAGAGAGAGGCAGGGCAATTCTGTCCATGATTGGTACACCACGAAGCATCAGGCCACATTAATTGAGCTTAATGGTATCTGTCTATTGCTCTGAGTAACCCTCTGTCGTGGCAATATAATAGGCACCAACACCACACAACGCCAATTCTGCCACTTCCCATTTCTCCGAGGATCACAGCAATCCTTGCTAGGATGAACGTTCTAAAATCAGACCACACTAAAAAAAGAGCAAGAAGGCCAGCCTCACCTCTGTGTCATCACTGTAAATGTAATACAAGACGCTGATGAAGATCTCCTCTGAAATGTCATGAAGGGTCACCACGGGGATGCTGGGTTGGCTCTGCAGCTCCTCACTTTCAGAGAAGTGATCCTCTAGGAGGGCTTTGAAATAGTCACTGCGGCCACAGAAAAATGCCTGCAAGCAGAGAATTTACAGGCCTGAAACAATGGAATCTCCTTGGCCAAAGCAAGGAAGCAAGCAGCCAAGCGAATGGTCTGAGAGCACTCGATGAGCAGTATTTCTATGACTTAGATCCAAATACAGCAAAAAACACCTCCAAGCCTATTCAGATTTATCAAGATTTGGAGACACAATTTGAAAATGTAAATACACTCTCCCACTGAATCACAGTACCGATTTCCCCTATCTTCAGCTGCATGCACACACAAACTGCTAATCCCAGTATAACAATGACTGGAGATTCACATTAGCCAATTCAGTCATTAGTTCAGGAGAGCTGCAACATGCAAGAAGCATGCAGTGTTTTTCTTATTTTCAGGCAGAAGTTACAGGGGCCTCTGCTAATAACAGCGTGCAAGTTAAGGTTTTGCTGCACTATGCCAAGCATGTTTACTGGGGAGGAAGTCCCATGGAACTTAGCGGGACTTACTTCTGTGTAGACATGCATAGGATTGTGCAGTATACATGTTACTTACAAGCCAAGATGTTTGTTTGTGAGTTGCAATAAGGAATGCAGTAAGAATTTCCTTACTTCATTTTCATTAGAAAATGTTTTTTCCCCAAGTTGAGCTTTAAAACCTGCAGTAAAACATCTGCAAGTCCTTGTTTGAGTATATTGATTTTTAAAAATATTGTAAGTAGCCTTGTGAACTCCTCTTGGAGTAGAAAGGCAGAGTAAGAGGCCCATAAATAAATAAAATAAGGAATGGGAGTATCATTCCTCCCCTACCCAGAACACAATCTTGAACTCTCTCATGTTGGGGTAAAAAAGCCGCCCTGGTAGGTTAAGCCAATATGAGCACCTACCTTGTGGCACAAGAAATTGTAGTCTGCCACCCGGAAACAGAAGTCAGGACAGCTGCTGAAGTTGTCAGTGCTATCAAATGGCAACTCTCCAAAACCTACCTACATACGCACACAAAAAAAGTTCTGTTATTACTTCTCCATTAGGATCCATATAATAAAGACATGTTTTAAATTAATGGCCATCGTATAATTAGGATACCAGACATTCGTTTATATCTAAGCAATAAATCCTCAAATACTCTCACAAGTCTCATTGTTCTAGATATCTGGGCGCTCCCAGCGGAAGGATGTAAACAGTGGGGTGCCACACGGATCTGTATTGGTACCAATGCTTTTCAACTTATTCATAAATGATTTGGAATTAGGAATGAGCAGTGAAGTGGCCAAGATTGCTGACAATGCCAAATAATTTAGGGTGGTTAAAACACAAAGGGATTGAGAGGAGCTCCAAAAGGATCTCTCCAAACTAGGAGAATGGGCATCAAAATGGCAAATGCGGTTCATAGAAAAGTAGAGTTGGAAGGGGCCTATAAGGCCATCGAGTTCAATATAAGCAAGTGTAAAGTGATGCACATTGGGGCAAACCCCCCCAACTTCATAAGCTGATGGGATCTGAGCTACAAGAGATCTTGGGGTTGCGGGGATCTTGGGGACAGTTCAATGAAAATGTCAACCCAGTATGTAGCTGCTGTGAAAAAGGCAAACTCCATGTTAGGCATAATTATGAAAGGAATTGAAAATAAAAGTGCCAAGATCATACTCCCGTTATACAAATCTATGGTGAGGCCACACCTAGAATACCGTGTACAGTTCTGGCCACCATACCTAAAAAAGGGATTATGTAGAGTTGGAAAAAAATGCAGAAAAGGGCAACTAAAATGATCAAGGGGCTGCCGCTGGAGCATCTCCCCAATGAGAAAAGGTAATGTCCTGCTTATGGTTTCCTGTGGGCAGCTGGTTGGCCACTGTGTGAATGGAATGCTGGATTAAATGGACCCTTGGTCTGATCCAGCATGGCTCTTCTTATGTGATGAAGGCCTAGCAACTTTCAAAAAGTCACAGTAACCAGCATTAACCAAACTTTTAAAACAGGCTGTGCACAAGCCTTTTGCTTGCATGTGCCATCCTCATGCCACCCCTTCCTTCCTCAGCACACGGCAATAAACCAAGAACTCTTCAATTCACCATTGTTTCCCTTTACATCTAAACTGGGAAACTATGATTACCAGGTTTGGAATGTGGGTTGAAGTTATTTACGATCCTGACTTGTTCCAAACCTGGTAACCATAGTTTCCTGTTTTGGACGTGATGGCAAACAATGGTTAGTTAAAGATGCCTGTGGTGTGATGAGAAGGGAAGGGGCTGCATGCACAGACCAAGATATGATCATTTCGATCATATTAAGCCAACGTGCACTCATCCGAACACAGCCAGAGTCTGTGCAGAGATACTGGATAGAGGAAACATCTCCTTGACTGACAGGTAGCCAGGTAATGAGAAAGGAAAACATGCTTTTTCAAAGATGCAGATATATGCCTGTTACCATTCACTATAGAGGCAGGAAAAAAACCTGGCTCCTAGTTCAGCACTCAGCTGAAACTTTCTTCAAAGAGCCCCATGGACAAAAGAAGAGCACCACAGGCTACCCCCCAATATTTCAGACCACTGGGAGGAGACACAGTGGAAGAAATGGCAAAGGTTTCCTGCGGCAAGCATGGATGTGTCTTTAAGACACATTTGTCTCCTGTTAATGTTTGAAGCAATCCTAAGTCTACTACATATTGCAATACACATACTTCAGTAACCAATATTGCTTCTGTGTGGAATATGCACCCATCTTTTCCTCTAATCTAGGCAACTTAAAATCTTCCACACGTTTATAAATGGTAGCTGCTTCATTATCTCATGACAGGAAGTCAGCGACCATGTTCCAAGTTATGACAAGATTTAAGTAATAGTTCTAGGAGGTTTCAGCTGCGGAATTAAGAGAATGGCATCACTGCTGTATATCTGCCCGAGTAGTAGCAAGCAAAGTTGCAATGAGAGTCTACTAGTGTAAGAGGACAGGGTGCTCTGGAATATGGCCCAGTATATGGATTTCATAATCTTGAATACCAGAATGAATCAGCATCAGTCAACATTTTTGTTAACACATCATACATGTTAGCAGCTGCATTTTATAAATAAAATTATTAACTGCAGAACTTCTTTTCGTGATTTTGATCCACCTTCAGGGCTTTATTACATTACAAAAAAAATAATGGTCAAAAAGACATAATATAGCAATTTTTTTAAATGCCAAATTTAGTTATTGGTGAGTTTCCATGTCTGCAAGTAATCTCCATGACAGCTGGAGCACAGAGCTACCTTCCTGCTCCCCACACAAAATAGATTTTCTCTCAAAACAATACATAATTAATTCTCTGTGCACATTAAACAATAAACTAAGGGCCAGGCTCAAAAAGGTGTGTGCATTACACACACACACACACACACACACACACCCAGTGTTTTTTGCAGAGACATTTTAAATTTTTTGTTGTTGCAAGAGATGTCCCCAAGCCGCCATACTTTCTGGTATGACAGCTTTTTAAAAGGTAAAAAGGAGACACATATATGCTATTCCTTCCTCCCACTCCTCACATATATGCTATTCCTTCCTCCCACTCCTCTTTCTAAGTGGTTTTCAACTTCATTTCCAGTGTCTTGACTTTTACACTCACTAAGTCAGGGGTCCTCAAACTTTTTAAACTGGGGGCCAGTTCATTGTCCCTCAGACTGTTGGGGGGCCAGACCATAGTTTGAAAAAAATATGAACGGATGGATCAAGTAAAAAAAAAAGGACCCGGGTCCTTTTTTTTTACTTGATTAAATGGAAAGTTATTATAAATTAATAATTATAAATTAATTTGCTGTCTAAAATTGAAATACATTAAATTTTAAAAAGGCATAGAAAGGCTTGATTTGCATACTTCACATATCTTATTTATTTGTAGTGCAAACAAAACAGGAAAAACCTACCTCACAGGGTTATTGTGAGGATAAAATGGAGAGGCGGAAGATTATGTAAGCCACCTAGTGTTCCTTGCAGGAAAAAAGGCGGGATATAAATATGACAAACTAATTAATAAATAGTGCGTACAACTGAAATGATTGTCATTTCAGACACCTCAATGGCACCAGATTGTCGTCTTCTTTTTTTTTATATATATTTTTTTTATTTAAAAATTTTTAAACAATACAAAGAAAATAACACACACATATAACTAATATAGTGCTCCCATCACCATGGGATAAAATAATACAATGACTCTATAATTATTCATTATTCCAAAAATACAACATATCTTGACAGGGTAAACTCCCTTTCCCCCTTTTTAACACATATTCCAGAAATAAACCCCAAATATCCTTGAAAATATTTTTCTTTAATTGACCCCTTTTGCATTTGATATTACAAGTCAACATATCATTCAATGCCATATCCCATACTTCTTTATACCAATCGGTAATAGTGAAAACTTGCTGAATTTTCCATTTCCTTGCTATCATTAATCTACCTGCCGTTAACAAATTTATAATTAATTCTTTAACGTTTTGAGGACCGGTCACCTTTTCCGTTATTGATAGCAAAGCTAGTTTAGGACAAACCTCTAAATCAGCTCCAACAATTTCTGATATTTCCTCAAAAATCATTTTCCAAAAATCCATTACATTTTTACAACTCCACCACATGTGAGCATATGTACCCAGCTCCTGACATCCTCGCCAACACATTGGAGAACATTTGTTATCTATTCTATTTAATCTCACCGGAGTCAAATACCATCTCCAAATTAGCTTATAAAAATTCTCTTTGATTCTTATTGACATATTTTTCAATATTCGCCTATCCCAAATCTTGTTCCACTCGTCCTTTGATATTTCCTCTTCAAACTCTGTATCCCAAACTATTTTAAGATTTTCCGCTTGCTCTTCTGATTTCTGCAACATTTTATATAACATCTTTGTAAGACCCCTAGCTGATGCATTTCCTTCTATAAGTTCTCTAGACATAACCAACTGCTCAAATGCGGTGAGATCTCTTTCATGCTCATGTCTCCTCTTCCATTTCTTACCCCATTGTACTAGTTGAATTAAATTTAACCACGAAATTCTTCCTGCCCCAACCCTATCAATTATTTGCTGTCTTGTCTCCATTTTTTCCAGCCAATCCATTAAACTTATCACCTTTTTCTCTCTAAAAATTCATTCTAAATGTCTAACATTCTCTGGAAAATCCTCCATAACCACCACTGGAGTAAGTGGGGCCAGATTGTCTTCTAGAGATGTTTTGTAGCCTGATCCTAAGGATTTTTACTCAGAAGTAAGCCTTACTGATTTTCATGGGAATTATTGTAAGTGGCTTGTGTTTCAGCCAGGCCCAGCAATCCTAAACATGTTTGCTTGGAAGTATAGCCCAATTAAGTTCAATGAGGCTTGCTCCAAGTAAGTTTGCATAGGATTATAGCCCTGTAGCCAGACTTTTATGCAGGTTTACTCAGAAGTATGCTTACTCAAAAGCTCAATGGGGGCAATGCATAGGAATGTAACCATAACCTCATGGCCTTCTGCAGGTTGAATATATTTTTGCATTTATTGAAAGCAATTTTAATAATAAGATGACATCACTCTGGATTACAAACAAATCTTTTACAAACAAATTAAAAGAACACTGTATTTTTCGTGCATACTGTGTCTCCGGGGGAAGGGGAGGGGGGGTGAGCATGCAGCGAGGCACGAGCCGCCTGGAGCCCTGCAGGGCGGGCATCAGCGCCTCAGCCAGCGTCCTTCAATGGCAGAGGCGCAGCTGATCTGGCGGCAGGCAGCGGGGAGCGAGCCTCCCGGAGCCCAGCAGGGCGGGCAGCAGCGCCTCAGCCAGTATCTCTCCGATAGCGGAGGCATGGCAGAGCCGCCCGGAGCCCGGGCAGCAGCACCGCAGCCAGCGTCCTTCCAATGGAGGATCCTCTCCTCTTCCAAAAACTTAGTAAAAACTTTGTAAAACTTTGCTTACCTCTCTAGACTGGCTGCTGCTGCTGCCGCCGCCACCACCACAACTTGGGCCCCTCCTCCTCCTCGAGTTGCTCACGCGGGCTCCTGCTGATCTCATTCCCCCTCCCCATTCTCCTCCCTCTTCAGAGCGTCAGGCTGAGACGCTACTCCTGTAGCGAAGCAGCAGCAACTTTTGCCCGAGGCAATTTTTTTCTTTTCTCCTCTAGAGTAGGCTAAATCGGCCGCCGGGCCGGATGAAAGGACCCGCTGGGATGGGTGTGTCCCGCAGGCCGTAGTTTGAAGACCCCTGCACTAAGTAGTAAGAATCAAGAAGAACAAGGCACAATGGACTACACAGGCCAGTGCTGGTTGGATAAACTGTGAACAGCATCTCCTCACTCCCTCAAAACACCTCCCAAAATTTCTAGCATTAAATCTCACGTGTACCATTTCCTGGCACAACACCAGAAGTGTGCATATAGCACTTCATGGAAATGGGAGAAGGCAACATTCCATCTAAGGGATATCATAGCACATTGAACAGATTTTAAAAAAGAATGGAAGACAACAGCATTGTCTTATGATCGCTTACACTAAGAACCACCCAGCTTCTGTTCCAAATGCCATTTTCTTGAAGGAGAAACCATCCAGCTAAGAAAACTGGTGAGTCTTCCTATTTATAGACTGGATCCAGATTTAAGCTCGGTCAACTGCACAGGTAGAAGAGGACTTTCTTGCCTCCTCCTTCCCATGGCAGCCCCTTGAGCCCCTGAAAAGGCTACAAAGAGAGTCAGGAGACCCTACTGAATGGGGTGAACTGTGGTGTGCATGGGGAGGGGGGGATCCCTCAAAATCAGGCGGACTAGAAGGCAGATTCTGGATCCAGTGCTTTGATCTGAAACCCATGTGATGAACAGGCAAATGTTAACAAGATTGAATGAGCTTCAGCCAGAAAGCTGATGTTGCTAGAAACAAAGAATGTAGCAAGAGGTAGCTTAGCAAACATAGAAATGTAGTCATTCAAATGGCAAACAGTTTAAAGTTTTAGGATATTAGAAGCCCATAAAATATAGTCACGTGTGTAACTTTAACACACAGCTACTTCCGACTGAACCGGAGGAGGGGAGACCCATGTGTCTATACAGTCATGACCATAACATTAAATGGCTGGATCTGGATCCTACCGCAGCCCTGCTAGCAACAGGATCTAAAAAATATTTATGTCCACTTTTTATTTTTACAGTAAGTCAAATTTCTGGGCCTTTATGAGCTGCAGAGGCAATTTCTGCTAAAGGCTCAAAATCTCAAAGTAGCTTTCAAGGGTTAGGGAGCACATGTTTCACCTCAACAGCTCCTAGTGTACCCAATGTCCCAGGAACAGCCTTATAATAATAATAATAATTGTATCTGATATGGAAGCTTCAGGATTCTTTGAGTGCTGGGCAGTGGAACACCATTCAGAGGAATTGTGGCAAGTGGGAATCTGAGCATGTGGATACTAGGGTTGTGCCCAATGTGTGCTTACCAGCATTTCAGGGCAAACACTGTCCTGTCAAGGGGGCAAAAATGTCCCTTGAAAAAAGCACTAGGAAATACACTTTCCCTCTTTTCTTATCTAAGAAAAGGCCCGGGCCTGGTATATATCGGAGACAGCTATATTACTGGCACAAAGTGACAAGCACCAGCAAGTGTGTGAGAAAAAGTATTCCCTGTTCATGGAACTGTTTTACAGTTAATTTTAATCTGCAAGGGGATATAAAAGACTCAGAAAAGTCTCCTGCCCTATTCCCTTCCTCTTTCCCTTCTTCCCTGCTCTCCCCACCCAACCCAACCCTGTCTTCTCTCCTGTGTATTTGTTTGCTCTGGGACAGGGCATGATTTAGTCCATGTGTGTGATTGAACTATATGTAGTAAATTCTGGCTTCTGATAAAAGCTTGGGTTATTTGCTAATGGTAAGGAGGGGGTAATTTTAAGGAGGTATGGGTGGGTTTGGGGATCTTGATTGGTGTTATTTCTCTGTATTAAAAAACACACACTAAGGGTGCAATCCTTAGCATGTTTAGACAGAAAAATGTTCTACAACTCCCAGCATTCCCCAGCCAGCCATTGCTAACTGGGAGTTTTAGGATTTTTTTCTATCTAAACATGCATAGGATTGCGCCCTTAACACACTTTAGAGAAGTAAAAAACAAAAAACAAAGAAGTGCATATATGTGATGGTTTGGGGATTTTAGAATAGAATTCTACCACCGTGGTGTTTTTCTACTGTTGGGCTCTGACAACGAACTATACAAGTCAAGCTCACATATTAAAATTCAGAGGAATTGTGGACTATTTTTGCAGAAGAGACTAATTTCTGAGCATTTTATAAAAAAAATATTTTTAAGATGGACAGGAAGACTACATTTAGCCTCAGTGGAGTGTGGCTTCAGCCCAAATGTTATTTGCTATACATAGCTGGCGTCAGTACACATAGTTTCATTTATTGTCCAAAGGTTGTGGGACAAATAGCAGCTTGTCTTTTTATTATCCAAAGGTTGTGGGACAAATAGCAGCTTCTACTGTTGCTTTGGACAGTGAAAACTAAAAACAGAAATACAACACCATATATTTAATTACTAATCTCAAACAAACATGATTACCTGGACAGGTACCAAAACCTCTTAAAAGAAAGCTGTAGAAGGGCTCGAATTCTGATCAAATTTGTCCATTAATACTTCAGCAAAGATTGGATAAATATGTGAAAAAAATAATGAATGCCAGAAACTATAATCTTCTTACAGGGAATATTATACCTAACTTTTTAAAGAAGAAAGGGGTGGGGGAGATAGACTGTTTGCAGGAACGTGCAATATTTAATATAAGCAGGTGCTTAACCATGGTTAAGCAATTGTGAGGCGCAAAAATTTAGGTTCCTTCTCCCATCCCATCCCTTCTACAGCATAAATACCACCACAGTCTTTACCGTGCTCAGCAACATTAACCATGTCAAAGGCTCACCAGGGTTCTGCTTAACCCAGGATCTGAAATCAGTTTTAAAACAATTTTAAAGCTTGGTTGGGGAAATTTGGGTTCCCAAATGGAGAAGGGAGCGCATGATCCTGTGACTCACTCCCGACTTGCCCGGCTATAATTGACCGAACCAGCAGTGTTACATACATAGCAGTCCTGAAACAGAAGCTAAAACAAAACTGTCCAGGGCAATATGAATGAAAATGTGCTTATTGAACAAGCATTGAAATGGGCAGGTTTGTTTCAGCATATGTTGAAATGCATTCATGGGTTCACAGTAACCTGCAGGGAGAGCAAAAGAAATCTAGAGAATTCACTCCTGTGTTTGGCATTTTCTACTCCTTACCAGACAAACGTTGAGAGAGGGAAGGATGAAGAGGAGCTTGGAAGAAGGAACCAATGAGTATAAGAGAAAATAGCTTTCTACTGGGCAAGAAGACATCTAGGAATAGAAGATTCTCTTCATACTAGGCAAAGGGCGGCATAAAGGTAACTTGACCCATGCGAAATAAAAAAAACCAATACAATGAAGTTCTCCTTCCTTAGCGTAAATTTGGTATAGGGAGCTTATTTTCAGCACAGAAAAGCTATAAACTTTGTTAAACTGTCCAGATTTACAACCCAAGGAGTTCCTTAGAATAAGAACCATGTTTTATTAGTTGATTTTTGTTACAGATCCAAAGAAAGGGGGACAAAATTTAATTAAAGGAAAACAAGAATAGGATTTTACATAGAGTTAAAAATATACAAACACACACTAAAAATACTGAGAACTAAGACACTAACCAGTACGGTCCACATACAGTCACAAGAAACATATATTTGGGCATGGCTTCACATATTACTTTTATGTGACCAATGCACTTATGCTTCTGTTTCCTACAATTCTGATCTTCCCCTCTATTTGGAAGATCAAACATCTCTGCATGGTGAATTCCCTTTCCAGTTATGAAAATGTGTGATAGAAAGCCAGAAGCCTGTGGCTCACGCTGGCTCAGCTTGTCTGAGCGTGGAAAGCTAAGCAGGGTCAGGCCTGGTTATTACTTGGATGGGAGACCCCTCCTCTGGTTTCCTGCATTGAGCAGGGGGTTGGACTCGATGGCCTTGTAGGCCCCTTCCAACTCTATGATCTATGAATAAGCACAAAAGCTGTCATGCATCCATGATCTGCAGCATCTTGTAATGCAAAAGTGGCATGTCTTACAGCCATAAAAAGCTACCATATTGTACCCAAGAACAACAGATAATACCTAGCCCGGCACACAGAACTGACAAACATCCAACATTATATTTCTAACACCAGAGCAAATTGGATCAGAAGATCTAAATGCATACAACACGCCCTTATGTTTTTGTTTTTCCACTATAGTCTCCATATCATTAGAAGCCAGAAACGTTTGCATTTTACAGAAAAACACGAAGACTAATTTTTTCTATCACAAGATAAGGACCTTCTACAATAAAATTATCTGAGCTGGCAATACTGATAATTAATGCCAAGCATGAGTGTGACCACATTTCCTGTACCTTTTGTGAAACATTCATAAAAAATAGGACAGCCTAGAAAAGTTTGACCAGACTGTTACAGGTCACAGCAACTGAACAGGCCAAATGCAGGGGATTCACTTGTGGGGAGAGACCACAGCATGTTGGATTCCTCATGAGGAAAGTAGGATAGACAGCTCCTGCTTCAGATTAAAAACCAGGCACATGTAGTGCTTCTGGTCTTTGTAAGCCAGGGGACACCTGTGATGGCTCAGGATGAGCATGAAGTAGGGGAGCATCAAAAAGCCAAAGCAAAGATAAAGGTAAATCAAAAGATCAAGCAGTACTGGAAAAATCAAACATAGAAATCCTTTTTATTAGAACTCAAGTGTTTTCCTACAAAAAGAGAGGTAGAACCTTCTATTGCTCTTGAAACTATGAAATGTGATTGGATGGTGTCAAGGTTCCGCTACTACAGGGACCCCTTGATCTGCCTTTGGAAGATCTCTGCCTCTTCTCAAAGCCTCTCCCGTTCCAGGAGATCAAATCCTTTGCCTGCTTCCAGTAACGTGGGTGTAGGCTTTAGACATGGTGAATAAGTCACTCCAACAAACCAGGGTAAACAACAGCACTTTACTTATTATATTAGGGTATTTACTTAATAGAGTGGTTATAATTCAAAAGCAAGTATGATAAAATAAAACAAACAAACAATCCAAGGTTCTCTAGTTTAACTTCAGACTACCTATCTCCTCTGCAGCCAGTCTCTCTCTCCTTCTCTCTCTGCTGTCTGCAGTCTGCTGACCACACCCCACACATATATAGCCTTCCCAGGATTGGAAGGTTATAATCAGGTGACCTTGATCAGGAGATTAATTCTTAACTTCTATTGGGTACTAAAACTCTCAAACTCCCCCTCCCATCCTGGAGTGTTTGGGCCTTCAGGCTTCAACTAATCTAGGGAAGTGTTTGGGCCTTCAGGCTTCAACAAACTTAAGCCTGTGTAGGCCTCAATCCTTCACAGATGGTACAATGATTTTCTTAATATCTGCAATCAAATTCATGTTGTCCAGCATCACTTTGAGATTCAACTCTTTCTGCTTGTGGTTGCCCTGATTCTTTCCCCCACCCCTAACTACAACGCAAACTATATAGGGGAATAACAAGCCATGTATGAATGGCATAATTGAAATACAAAAAGGCAGACACACTTCCAATTAACTTCTTTTGGGGGGGGGGACACCTCTTTTTCTCTCACACACACGCTTTCAGTTGGGCACTTGAAGTGCAGAATAATAGTGTGTCTTTTCCACAGTAATATGCATACATGAATTCTAAGGACAGATCAGCTGTAAGAAGGGAAGGAAGCAGAGAAGAGCAGAAGACTATAAGGACACCCAGGAGGGTGGATGCCCTCACATCATGGGAGCTGGCAAAGTTCAGCAGCAACCAAATGGCAACTGCAAGTTCTAAGAAAGAGAGAAAAATGAAACAAAATGCAAAGGATTCCACTGGAAGGACCCAACAAGGAGTGGGGAAAAAATTTCCTACCCTGAGTTCAGCTGGCAGGGCGCAGTCTGCTAGCAGAGCCAGGTCTTCCTGCAGCCGTGAGTTACCTGGGGGCTCAATCGTCAGTACCTTCACACAGGTCCCTGGTTTGGAGGAGACTGGAAGAGGAAAAACAAAAACAAAAAATCCAAAGTATAGAATCCTGAACACTCTATGGACATCATCATGGGGAAAAAGTTATCTGGGCGTTTGTTGTTGTTTTTAAATCAAGTTTTTACCACAGATGTAAGGTGTCTGGTGCCTTTCAGACTTTTTGAGACTACAACTCCCATAATCCATGACCAGTGCCCATGCTGGCTGGGCCTGATGGGAACTGTAATCCAAAACAAATGGAGGGTACCAGGTAGCCTACCTGTTTTATCATAACATAACAGGATGGCCCAAACTTTCTCTTATATGCAAATATTAGGAAGATAAATGGAGCATATATTGTTGATTTTATGGGTGGAGTGACCGCTATGCATAACATTTTCCTTCTTCTTTAAAAAGCTCTAGTTACTGAAAAACATGCAGTAAAGTTTTTCCAAAAGCTCACACACAAATTTCCATTACTGATAATCTTATTGTTTGAATGGTGTCTCATCTAGTTTGGCCTTTACTTAGTAACAGATATTCAATCAGTGCCTTATTTCCAGAATAACCCTTTAAGAGAAATCTCTACAACTGAAGGATGCCCTTTACGGGGCTCCTGATAAGGAGAGAAAGTAGATAGAGAGGAATCAAGCAAGCTATATTCAGTATTAACCTTTGGCCAAGTCACTCTCTTCACTCATGCTCTCTCTCGTACTGCACCCCAATCTAGAAATGCTAGAACTTTGTCACAGCAAAGCAGTGAAGTATGTAGCAGTGTTTTGGCCAAGTGTGAGGGTTGTGAAGTCCCTAGTTCTATTTCACCTCAGCTCTCACTAGCTGGCCTTAGACAAGGCACTCTCTCAGCTTCAGCCCACTCTGATCTGCAGTATGGAGGATAATACTGGCCTACCTTGTAGAGCAGGGGTTGGCAACTTGTGGCCCTCCAGATGTTTTGGCCTACAACTCCCATCAGCCCTCACCATTGGCGAAGCTGGCTAGGGCTGATGGGAGCTGTAGGCCAGAACATCTGGAGGGCCCACAAGTTGGCCCATCCTGTTACAGAGTTTTCTAAGGCTTACAGGAGTGTATGCAAAGTGCTTCAAATACAGTAATACCTTGGATTGCAAGTAACTTGGTCTGAGAGCATTTTGCAAGACAAGCAAAAAATTTTTTTAAAATTTGACTTGATAAACGAGCAACGCTCGCCAGAGATTCACTTTGATATAAGAGTGTTTTGGATTACAAGCACGTTTCCGGAACGAATTATGCTCTCAATCCAAGGTATTACTGTACTCAAAAAGGCTAAAGTAATATGATTATTATAGTAAGCCTCGCCAAGTAAGGGGGGGGAAGAACCTTTGAGCCCCTCCTACTGTAAAGACAACAAATAAAAGCTGAACACTTAAGATGGTGCCACTCACTCCCACCCTCTGCAGAACAGATCGAAATAAAGTGGATAGTTTAGGACTGGATGGGTCCACATTTAAGTTCTAAGGGGAAAAAACAACAACCATGGTAAACAAAAGATTGCTTCACTGTGTGAACAGGTCCATTGGAAACAGGTCCAATGAAAACACAGGAACTACATTGGGAGAGATTAGGGAAGAGCTTGCACTTGCCCTAGCAACACTCAAATCTCCTAAAAGAGGCCTTTCTCGCACAATTTGTGAATACTGCTGTGACAGACAGCTGGGGTTCTGCTTCTCCGTCGCTGCGAGTCCAGAGCCAATCACTGAGCTCAGAATGTTGGCAAGGGGTGGAGAGCTGCGAAAGGCAGCTTAACATTCATTCTGGTTTGGGGATGGGAATGGTGACCACCTAGTGACAGAATCAGAATTGGTAGTTGAGGCTGGAAGGGAACTCTGTGTAGAAATGTTATCTCAGCCTGTTGTTGAAATATTGTAACTGTTGTAAGATAGGCAAGCACCTGAATGTATCATTTGTTTCCATCCATAAAAATAGACTTGGTTTGTTTTACTGTTAACCCTTGGTGTGAGAGCGGGTGACTAAGGGACGGAACACACACATCTTTGGGGAGCAATCTCAGTGGAGAAAGAAGGTGGCAGCGAGGGACATATCTGTATTCTGATCATTATCCTAGTTAGCCCAAGGCTGTTGGGGCCAAAGGCCTGTGGGGATTGGGGAGTGCCCCAGGCAACTGCTGGTGTGTCTCTGAGGGATTGGGAAGGAGAGCTGAGTGTAAGAGGCTGAGCGTCTTCCCTGAATCCCGGGTGGGAGGCAAGTAGGAGGCCTGCGGGAAATAGAATGACCTGGGTGTAGGGCCTGAGTACGAAGGCCCATGGCTCGAGCAAGGGAGCTGTGTAAAAGAAAGATTAAGGTGGTTAAAAACTGATAAACACACTACTATGAGTTTCCACAAAGGTGGGGTCACCAGTGGGTGTCACAATTCCCTCTTCCACATTTCAAGAAACAATCTAGGTTGGAATAGATTCATAACCTTGGGAGGTAGATGTGCTCATTTAGTGCATGTTTGGACACACACACACACACACACACACACACACCCTAAAGCTCCATTCTGTAAACTCTGCCTACATATTTACAAACCACCTCACGAACCATGAGGACTTTTTAAAAAAAATTAAAGCTGAGATTCTTCGGATTCCAGAGAAGATACTCAGCCATTTCTACTTGCAGAAGAAATTTATTTAAGTATGATTTTCAAATGTATCTGGAGAGGAATAGCAATATAGCCAGAAGTATTGCAGCAGAATTTTGAAGCATTCTGGATCACATTTAGCAAAACTGCCTTGTTGGCTTGCTGTACAAAGGAAGGGCACCTGAACAGATCAGTATAGTAAATGAAAGATGCTGTAATCAATACTAAATCATTAACTAGATGTATGCATTTCTGATGCAGCATTGGTTCTAACTTGTGATTATTATACCGAGTTATTTGTCTCCCCCCACCCCCCACCCCCACAACCTTATCCTGCCAGCTTTCTGCTATGGTGGTCTTTATTTCAGGGAACGTTTTTTATCTCCTTTGTTAATACATGCAAACTATGAAAAAAAAGAACAATAGGAGAAAAAACACTGTTCTGGCAACAACTACAATAAACTAGTTAGTACTGTAGCAGTTTAGGATGGTTCATTAGCTTACATTTGGGAAGCCAGCAAGAAAGGGAAGTTATCCCTGTGCTGGTTAACAAGTTAATGCTCCATCAGAAACAGAGATGGTTTGACAAGCATGACTCAATGGATTTAGAACTTCTCTCCACCACACCCCCAAATCTCAGATGACTCACATCATCAGGAGACTTAACGTTTCTTGACATTTTACTACCGATTATTACACGAGGCTGTCATCTTACCATTCCATTAAATGGTGGACAAAAGAAGATTGCCACAGTACAACCCCCCTTTCCTCAAAAAGCAACAAATCTAATCAGACATGGTCCTGAGTGGTAGCTGGTTCTCTTACCACAAATACTAGTGGGCAAAGGAACCTCCACCCAACAGGTGACAACCAACCCACCCCCAGTGCTGTTTGACATCTGCCACCTTCTAATTGAGAACAGGCTACACAATGCCATTCAAAAGACACACCATTACTGTCAGCAGATAGTGAAATTATACCTTTTGCCACTTGAAACTTTAATCCTTGAGACTTTGTTCCAACATATAAAAGACTGGAGGCGGGGTGGGTTGAGGAGAGCATTTGCTCACACTGTTGCTTCCCACTCCTTCCTTTGCCAGAGAGAACACTAACTTCCCAATATGACTCTCAGAAAGTGACAAAATCACTCCTTGTTACTAGAAAGGGGATTCTATCTAGGTTATGCTGTGATAGAGCTCAGCAGAAGAGATAGGTAAGTCAGGCCAGGCATCTAGGCAATAGTGCACTGTCCATGAGATTATGTTGGGTGGAACAGCTAATACTCTGGAAGACAGAAACAAAATTCAAAGTGACCTCGATAGGCTGGAGCGCTGGGCCGAAAACAACAGAATGAAATTTAATAGGGATAAATGCCAAGTGCTGCACCTAGGGAGAGGAAACCAAATGCACAGTTACAGAATGGGGGATACTTGGCTCAACAATACTACAAGTGAGAAGGATCTTGGAATTGTGGTAGATCACAAACTGAATATGAGCCAGCAATGCGATGTGGCTGCAAAGAAGGCAAATGCTTTTTTGGGCTGTATTAATAGAAGTATAGCTTCCAAATCGCGGGAAGTGATAATTCCCCTTTACTCGGCACTGGTTAGGCCTCATCTTGAGTACTGCGTCCAGTTCTGGGCACCTCACTCTAAGAAGGACATAGACAAACTGGAGAGGGTTCAGAGGAGGGCAACAAGGATGATAAAGGGACTGGAAACAAGGCCCTATGACAGTGATGGCGAACCTTTTTGAGCCCGAGTGCCCAAACCACAACACAAAACCAACTTACTTATTTCAAAGTGCCAACACTGCAATTAAACCTGAATATCGGGGTTTTAGTTTAGTAAAAACAACTCATACAGTTGTCCAAACTAATTAACATCTTTTGTCTTAAAAGAAAAACACAATAACAGGGCTTTCAATGATACAAACAGCTTTTTATTGAAAAAAAACATCAACTCGATTTTTTAAAATAGTACTACATTGTACAGGTTGACTTTTACTTTTACTAACTAATCCAACACCTGTAGAAGCATCAGAGTAAAGCTTGCCCCATACAATTTCAGTCTGGCATACAATCTTATTACAAGCTGAGAATCCCTTATCCTTATCTAAATTACCTTCATGCTTATGACATTGCCTGAAGGTAATTTAGATAAACTTTTTAAATAATCAGGGGCATGTATTTTTGGATAAAGGATTCTCACATTTCAAACACATTTCAAATTCTGACTTCAGATTTTCAGATTGACTTCCATCTCTTTCATCTCTGGATAAATAGGAACCCAAGGCGGCTTACATTATCCTCCTCCTCTCCATTTTATCCTCACAACAACCCTGTGAGGTAGGTTAGGCTTAATTATTTAAGCAATAGAAGGGTTATTATCTCTGCATATGCAGAGATGGTTGGAGTACAGGGTTTCATGTAAACAGATGTGAAAAAGGGGAAAAGTCTGCTAAATGTAAGAGAGAATTACGTTGCTTCTATGTTTGTCATTGGAAACCATTTGATTGTTCATAAAATAATCTTGTGATATTTATTGCTGCTTTTAGCTGCAACTTGATTAGTTCAGGTCCCTGCTGTGCCCCTTATTAAATGTCTTAAATTTTCTACAGACTCTTAAAATACTGAAGTGTTGCACTGTGGAGAGAGACTGTTGCATTGCAATCTTATACCCACTTACTTGGGAGTAAGTGCCACTAGGGATGTGAAGGCCTGAAAAAAACTGGGGGGGGGGGGAATAGGGGGAACCCCCTGGATACACACACCCTTGAAAAACCCTTTGGCGCGTCCTCTCCTCACCAGGTAGGGCTGCATAGGCCCCTCTTCTCCGCTGGCCGGGCACAGGAGTTGGCCCGGCCGGCACTGCTTTTTTTCTATTTTTTTCCCCTTAAAACTTCCCCCGTGCCACGCGCCTGCCCTGCCTCCCTTCTACCTGTCTGCCTCAGGTCCACTCTGCTTGATACTCCTCTTCATTCTCTTTCTGCCTCCTCCTCTGCCGTCTGCAAAAAAACTCTGCTCCTCTCGTTCTCTGCTCCTCCTCCTCTGCCGTCCGCAAAAAACCTTCACCATCAGAGTGATGCTGACTCACGCCCTCCGGGAGCGACTCTCTCATGTCGCGGGGCAGTGACTGTCCAGGCCTGCCCACGCGGCCGGCTGCTTCGCCCCCAACCCCTGCTCTCAGTCTCGATCTCTGTTCAAGTGACCTATGGCTCGAGTGCCAGCACAGCGGTCCCCACGTGCCAGCTGTGGCACACGTGCCATAGGTTCGCCATCACTGCCCTATGAGGAGAGACTGAAAGAACTGGGCATGTTTAGCCTTCAGAAGAGGAGACTGAGGGGAGATATGATCGCACTCTTCCAGTATTTGAAGGGATGTCACACAGAGGAGGGCAAGGATCTCTTCTCGATCATCCCAGTTTGCAGGACACGGAATAATGGGCTCAAGTTACAGGAACCGAGATTCCACCTAAACATCAGGAAAAATTTCCTGACTGTCAGAGCAATAAGACAATGGAATCAACTACCTAGGGAGGTGGTAGGCTCTCCCACTCTGGAGGCATTCAAGGTGCAGCTGGACAGACATCTGTCAGAGATGCTTTGACCTGGATTCCTGCATTGAGCAGGGGGTTGGACTCGATGGCCTTGTAGGCCCCTTCCAACTCTACTTTTCTATGATTCTATGATTCTAAGCTCTGTCTGCATTTCCATTCACTCATGCTAAAAAGCTTCCTTCCATCATCAATAAGGTCCCAAGCAATAAGATACCAATAAGATTCCTTTATTTATTTATTTAATACATTTTTATACTGCCCAATAGCCGAAGCTCTTATCAATACAATCCCAATCACTTTTCAAGATATTAAGAGAACAGTCAATTGTTTTGAAAAAAATGGACAAATTAATGTTCATCCAGAAACAGAGCTAAGCCACCTTAGTGCAGGTCACATATCTGGATGAGCAGAAAAGTTGGGCAAGCTGTTTAGAAATGTGGACACTTAAGCAACATGTGTTTAACAGCGAAGCACAAACACTGGTGAGGTCTCTCTCTTCAGTGGATACAGCCCCCCACATGCCCAATTCTTAGCCAAATCAAGACAGGACAACTCCCTGCATGCAGTTCTTGGGGGATGCATTTGACCATGATCCAATTTAATTCCTCAAGAATAAGGAGTTGAAAGGGAGAATCAAGAGTGTCAAGTTTCTTCCAGATACTTGGAGGGTATTTAAAAAACCACAACAGAAACTCGGGAGGAATACATATCACAGATTAAGAAAAGTTCAAATGAGTCCAAGAGAATGACAGCATGTTTAATGAGCAGAGTTAAGGAAGCAAAAGGCTTCCCATAAAAAGTGGACGTCTAGCTCAGATGAGAACAAAATGGTGCACAAACTCTGGCAAAACAAATATAAGTTCTCTAACTTCTCTGGTGTTTTGGCGAGAGGTTTTTACAGAAATATCGAAAATTATTGGTACTAATTTAGAGGTCTGTCCAAAATTAGCATTGTTATCAATAACTGAGAAGCTTATTTGTGATCAAAATATGAAGGAGTTAATTGTAAACTTGTTAACTGCGGCCAGGTTAATGATAGCGAGAAATTGGAAAGTAAAACATGTTTTCCTAATAACAGACTGGTATAAGGAAGTTTGGGACATAGCCCTAAATGATAAACTAACTAGTAGTATCAAATGCAAAAAAGGATTGCTAAAGAAGAATAATTTTATGGAGATATGGAATCAATTACTAGACTATGTATTAATAAAGGGGAAGGGTAACATGCCTTGTCAGGATATGTTATATTTTTGGAATTTAGACTTTATTTGATCAAGAGGATAGAAGTATATTAATTGGTCCCTTGAAGGGTGGGGGGGAGCACTTTATGATTTATTGTATGTTGATTATGTTATATTTGTGTGATAATTTTGTATTTTGCTAAATATATTTTCTGTGTTATAATTTGTTTTGAAAAATAAATAAAATATATAAAAAACAAAACAAAAAAACAAATATAAGTTGGTAAGGCAAGGAGAAACACAAGAGAGTTTGAGCATATTATAAAAAACTTTAAGCCAAAACAAAAATATATTTAAATACATTAGAAGCTGGAAATCCAAGGAGGCAGTTGGACCACTGGATGACAAAAGAGTCAAATGACTGCCAAAGAAAGGATAGGGAGATTTCAAAGAAGTTGGATAAATTCATTGTGCTGCACTTCACTGTGGAAGATGTTAGATACCCACACATGAACCACTTTTTTGCAGGAAGCAAAAAGAAAACTTTTTCTCTCTCTCATGCAACACTAGAACTTAAGGTCATCCAATAAATTCAGGACAGACAAAAGAAAGTGCTTCTTCCCACAACATACAGTATTAACGGCCATAGGATGTGTCAGTGGCCATTACCTTTGTTAACTTTAGAAGGGGATTAAACAAATTACTCTTCACTGATTTTACTATGTTAATCTGTTTTATATTGTTAATTGCTTATTGGTATGGTGTATTATGATTATAGATTCTGATCTATGCTGTTAGCTACTCCAAGGACTTCAGTGCAAGAATAAGGTAGAAGTACCAAGTTATTATTACATTTATTTCTTGCCATCTAATTAGTGTGAGTCATTAAAATAAAAACAGTGGCTGATTTTCCACTTTCATATAAACTAGTGTGGCAGTGTGATGGGGAGACTTACCAAATTCGTACACCTTTTTGCACTTGGTTTCTAAGTCGTCAATGAGATCCTGGAGCCGGCATTGTTTGGCCAATCTTTTGCAGTCACTCACATATTCAACGTCTATGTCTAAACGGCCTGGCAAAGAAAAAGCAAAAACGAGCCTTTCGATCAGCTCCTTTACTTCAGCCTGTTGTTCACCAAGGTATAAAATACATTCTTACAGAAGCCAGAGATGCAAGTTTATGCTCCAGCACCACCCTGTGGATTAAGGAAGCACTGCATCTACACTTTCTGAAGAAAGTACACTTTGCGAAGAAGCAAAGACTACTAGCGTTGAAAAAATGATCCTTCAACGCCAACTTCAATGGACTGGTCATGTTGTTCGAATGTCTGACTGCCGTCTCCCAAAGCAGTTACTTTATTCCCAACTCAAGGATGGAAAGCGGAATATCGGTGGTCAGTTTTTTAAAAAAAATTCCTCCTTTTATAATTTTCTTTTTGTAATTTTATCCTGGAACACAATCTTACTCGGTCACGAGTGATTGCCTACTACTACACTTTCTGAAACTACACATGTACAGCTAGTAAAGCTACTTGGTCTTGAGTCGTCTCTTATACTACTTTTCAAAGATATAGCCTGAGAGAATTCTGTTCTTACTACCGGTATTTTGCCTTTTGTATCTTTTTTTCTTTCCTTATTTAAAAGTTATTTTAAAATTTATACTTTAAACTGTGAGTGCATTAGCAGTATATAAATGTACTAAATACATAAAATACGGATGCACACGACCACATATAAAAATACCCAGAGAGGTAGCACGGGAGTGTAATATATACGGTAAGTCCATTTCTTCTGAGAGCAGACTGACATCCAAAATGTCTTCCAGAGGTTTAACGCGCATGTACCTCTATGTTTAAAAACAGGTGTATGTGTTACACTTTGTTACATCTTCCAGTACTTCAAGGCTACAGTGTGAAACTGTGTCTTATAAAAGCAAAAAGAAGGAGAATGACTCTTATAGCTAGGCTCATATGTATTCCATGTATGCAGAATATCCAGAAAGTATGATGAAAGAACATTCAGCAAAATAAACTTCTAGGCAGCACTATCCTATGCACGTCTACTGAGAAGTTAAGTTTCACTGAATTCAATTATATTTACTCCCTGGTAAGTGTGTATAGAACTGCAACCTTACATTTTCAAGGTAAAGGATTCTGAAATATGATGGACAAGTGTCATGATGCTTTTAGACTTAAAAAGAAACAACAACAAAACAAAACAAAAAATCCCTAAACTAAACCGCAGCTCTAACAATATACCAGGAGAGTGCCCAGAGAGAGTTGGGTCACTCCTCACTAGGAGTGTCATAGCCCTTAACGATGGCTGGGGGATGGCTGGGGGATGCCGGCAGTTGTAAGGCTTTTTCTTAAACATGCATAGGATTGTGCCCTAAGTTGATCTTTTAGAAAGGCCCTTCGAAAGTTGGGAGAAGGTTAGGTGAAGTTCCAAACAGTGGTCAGTGGTTGTAGTATCACTGCCTTGTTCACCTCTATACCCTGCTCTCAAGGCTATTATTCTATATCACCTACCCACCCTCAGTAACTAATGCCTTCCACAAGTTTAGTTGTTGCAAAAAAAGGGGGGGGGGACACAGCAATTTCTGGCAATCTAAATTTTGAAAGGAAAATTATGCATCCTCTATATACATATACAAATTGTTTTTCTAATGAGGATATAAAACCCAAAAGCAGCAACTATAATAATACATCGCAGCACAAGACCAGATTTACCTGTATAGAGGTACTGCAGAAGGGAGCCAAAGGCGGCTGGATTGATCTGTACAAGGAATGAAAGTAGTTTTTTACAGATATTGCACAATGCCATAGTTTGAAACAAACACCAATATTAATGAGATCTAAACGAGAAGGTAAAGAGTATCTAGGTAAGCCTTCTCCCAACCTGATGCACTCCAGATGTGTTGGACTACAACTCCCACCATTCCCAGCCAGCATGAGGTTAGTTGATTCAGTATTCATACTGAAATCCCAAGTCAGTGTTGTAGATTAATCTCCCTAAGTTACAGAGCAATCCTATGGCACAGCGTCTTGAGGGCCATAGAATTTTTTGGATTCCCAGATCCGAGGTTGGAAAAGAGCTCTGACCTTGGATCTGGGTATCTGCGCTCAGATCCCCCTCTCCACTGCAGCTGGCATGGAAAGAACCGCACTGGCTGCTTCTCTGAGGTCATAACAGTGATCGGAGAAGGGGTTTAGGGGCCGGGGAGGGGGGAGAGGAGGAGACTGGCGCCGCCAAGATATGACATATCCTGGTGGTGCCTCAGCCTCTTTCCCCCCTGCTCCAAAGCGCTGCACCTAGACAGCCGAAATTGGCCACCCAAGTGCTTTGCAGAGCGAAAGAAGCGTGGAGGCAACCTTCACCTCCACAATCCTCTCAGCCTCCATAGGGTGCCCATAATCTTCTGAGTCTGGAGGGTGACGGGCATCCCCATTGGACTGCGCCCTTAGTCAAAGGAAGACTATGTTTGAAAGAAGCTGAAGCAGCTTAGATGATTGGTTAGTAGTGTCAGGCTTACTATTTGTGCAAGATGAGGTGCTAGAATGCACGGTGCCATTCAGAGTGCAGGCAGAGGAATCATACTTTTGTTTGTTCTGAATGTAAACATTATCTGAAAGTAGAAAACTGGCATAGCAGTGGGAGTGCCAGCCTAGAACCTTCTCCCCCTGATGTGCTAGTTTTACTCCAGGGAGTTTTTTTTTTAAATGGCACCCACACCTGGGGTCTCAAGGTGTGGGTGCCCCATTCTGCTGCATATGCAGTGCAGGCCCCAGCACCTGAAACTTTAACCAAGCATATAAATTAAGCATAAGGAACCTTATTGTAAGAAACCTTACACTGGAACAGGACTACATATGGGGTTTCTGCTTTCAACAGATTGCCTTTTTTAAGGGCAAGACAATCTGCATTTCTGTTTAGAAAGTAGGGTACTCGGGTTTTTTTAAAGAATTAATGCAATGGAAGGGAGTTGATAAAGCAGGTATGCTTTAGTAGATTTTCTGTGTTCAATCTATTGGATTATCATTTTTCTATGCAGCATGCATGTTATAGGTGCTTATGCCTATAATATTCAACAAAGAATATAGAAGGATTGAGGATGCTTTGTAATGTGCTCTAGCAATTGTCTGCTTCTTTAATTTCAAAATAAAGAGGACTAGATAGATGTATGGAGGATTGGCCTATAAATGGAAACTCTTATGTTCAGAGGCAGTGTACTCTGAATAAGAGATGCTGGGAAACAAATAATCAGATTACCATACTCTTCTGAGCCCTTGTAATGTGGCTTGCACATTACAGCAATTTAACAAACCAGGAATTGGTGTGGCCGTGCAGGAGCAAGCAAGCAAGCAAGCAAGCAAGCAAGCAAGCAAGCAAGCAAGCACACTGCCTCCCGCCTGCTCACCATTTCCGCTTTGAATCAACTTTCCGAAATAACCCAGTTCCTGAGTTGTTGCCATAACATGTGAACCTGGAACTCTGGGTTGTTTAGGGTTAAACAACCCAGAGTTTTAACCCAGCAACAAACCATAGCGGGATGTTTAACCCTAAACAACCCAGAGTGCCAGGCTCACGTCTTGGCAACAATCCAGGAATGGGGCGCTCTTGGGTTGTCCCAGAAAGCAGATTCAAAGCAGAAATGGCAAGCGGGCGGGAGGCAGCATGTCTGTTTGCTCACAAACAACCCATGGTTTGTTAACCATGGGTTCTTTGATTGTGTGAACCAGACCACACACAAAGATCGCACCTTAATTACCCCCAATTTGACAAAGGCAACTAGAATTATATTCATATGAGATACTTGACAGGATGAAGCCGACATTCCTTTTAACACTGCTTATATTCACATAGTAGAAGTTAAGATTACGAAAGAAACATGCATTTCATCTTTAACAGAAAAGCATATATTGTTCCTTCTCTTGGTCCAGCCATATGTACTCCTATATGTGTGACCTGCTCAGGAGTGAGGTTTTTGTCATGAATAGCTTGTATGTCTCATGAACAACACACAGAGTACAGACAAGTAGTAGAATTAATACAAGTTATGTGGAGGGCTGTTATAAGGGGGAAGCAACTTTCAAAAACAAAATACACACACACACATATATGGAGTGTATCTATATACACAGTGTGTGTGTGTGTGTGTGTGTATGCACTGCATGCATGTGCGTATATACAATGTGTGTGTATAGGATTGGATCCAATGATGACCATCTGCCAGTGGAATGGAGACCATTAGCAGAAGAGATTTCCGCTCCCTGCTGCAGCCCCTATGTGCCCTCCCAAATCTGCGCCAAAGGGTTGAGGGACCTGAGCAAGGGCAAGTATCGTTCTGTGAGCACACTGGATTTAACCCTATATACACTGACGCATTAGAAAGAGATTGAGATTGCACTGACAGAAAGTTATTTCATGACCTCTTTAACCCTTATGCAGATCATAATAGCTGCCACTTCCTCATATTATCGACCAAGATGGCTGCTATGGAACGTTAGAGGGACAGTGTTCAGCGTTTTTCTTAAATATATGTCTTTTATGATTCCATGAAAAGCACTTTTGTATGAAACAAGACAATTTTTTAGCCTTAGTATTTGGGGAGAAGAATTTCATCACATAAATCACAAAGACAAATTGTTATGAGAATCAAAGGCTCTCTCAGTACACCATGTGATTATGCCATTCCATTGAATCTGGTTCTAATGGAATTGGCTTTATGGAACAAAGCCTTTCAGAGAAAGAATCTGCTCTAGTAATTTCCTTCTAATTTCACTTTTGTTTAAGAAAACAAATATATAAACAGAAACTAAGGACGTGTTTGCAATATCTGTTCTTTCCAAGGATCAGCTTCACATCAGATGCAATCCAATGCTGGTTAGATCTGCACACGCTCTATTGTACCTGTTTTCAGGACATGCTAATTCTGCCTTCACTTCCATTGTGTTGGAGACCATGTGAATTTGTACCCCTGTTCTAATGTTTAGTTAGGCCTGGCTAAAGAATCTTGTTTTCTTGCTTTCCTGCTGTTCTGTGAAACTGCTTGCTAAAGTTGCAAAGAAATGTGGATTGAGATGTAAGAAAGAAAAAGTAAGGTTGCAAGCTGCTTTGTTTACAGCTGCAGTAAATGGGAAGGGAGGGAAAAGGCCAGAGAAAGCCAAAGAATGTCGAAGGACGCTGATAAGGGAAAGGCAAAATAGTGTGTGTGTGTGTGTGTGTGTGTGTGTACTGTAAGTAAAAGCGAAAGGCGGAGGCAAGGGGGAAGTGGTGGGGGGGAATGCAAGCGTCAGCCTGATGTTTGTCCTGAGAGAAAGAACATAGAGTTGTACTTTGGAAAGGAACAGAAGGAAATGTATGTACCAGGAAGGACAGAGGAAGTAATTGAATGTATGTGAAAGAGGTCATGATAAGGAGAATGTTTTTCTACACAACTGTATGTAATATGACTGTATGTGATGCAAACCTGTATCTGATCCCATGCTGTATAAAAGATCCAAGAAGAATTTGAAATGGGCCTCTTGATTTGAGTCCCAGACTCCTAGGGCCTACTTGAGGCCTCAAATAAAGTTGGTTTCCCTTCTCCAACTCAAGTGTGTTTATTGGGCAGGGCACACTGAGACATGAACCACCACTTTGCCGGGAGAGGACACCTTTTTGGTGCCGGCAACAATTGTAGACCGATGTGGGTGAAACAGCAAACCTGGGGCAACTGCACCAGCCTGCATGCTGCCAGAAGTCATAGAATCATAGAATAGTAGAGTTGGAAGGGGCCTATAAGGCCATCGAGTCCAACCCCCTACTCAAGTCAAGTTAGTACGGCCTTCCCTGACACCATATTGTTCCGATTCTTTGTGGCACAACTTCTTGGCTGTTAGCGTCCGGCTAATGGCAGCTACAGAAGCACCAACAGCAGGCACATTCTCAGAAAAACAAAGCATGTGGCTCCTCACCAGTGGATGCTTCAGTGCTATAACATTCTTCCCCTTCCACTTGGTCTCAAATATTTCTGCAAAATATGCACTTCGGGCACCGAGTATACAGCGATGGGCACAGAAAGACTTCCCATGGACAATAAACACAATGTCACTTTGGTAACCCTGTTCTAGGAGCCTGTGAGGAAAATGAGAAAAAAAAAAGAAGTCTGTTGACTGCAGAGAAAAACTGATAGTCAGAAGATTGCAGAGAAAAACTGGACTGGAGGGACGAAGGTTCCACACATTAGAAGGACTCAACACAAATAAGCATCTTGTTCTTTCAAATGAATAATGTTGAGGTTCTAAAATCATATTACTAATATTGAATATTCATGTATTTATGAGGAATCCTATTTTTTCTGCCATTCATGCTGTTGGTTACAATTTTTACTGTGGATGGTGAGTTTCACCTGAGGCAATGTATGAGAAGGGGGGAGGAGTTAAGTACCTTTAAAGAAACCTTCAGATTCTTACGCACTGACAGGGGCTTTGCAGACTTATCATAGCAAGCTTTCCCAACACAATGGGCAGGTTCGCACAAAACGACAACCCACCCAGTGAAGAAGCTATGCAGGGAGGGTTGTTCATGAAACAACCCATGGTGTGCCTGACATTTGCATATGTCCTGTCAAAAACTATGGGTAGCCCTGTCAAGAAACCTCTTTTAAAAGGAACTGGAGTTTTGAAAGCTAGCTGTCAAAGCTTTGTGCTCCCGTAAAAGGGGTAGCTTGCACTTTCCCACTTTCCTAAGCACTTAGGAATCTCAGGAAAGGCTGGAAAAGTGTGACAAAAGTCAGGTCCCAAAACAAAAAGCCTAGAGGATATTGCCACGAGGTGGGTGATCTACTGGTCACCCACTTTCATGAGCAACGCTCACTCGCAGCTTTGGTTTCTTTTGACAGCTCATCTTTTGACAGCTGTCAAGAGAAAGCAAAGTGAGAAATAAATCTCTTTGTAGCCTCTCTGCGTCAATGCCCATGGTGAGTGCCTGCTGCACTTTGACAGCAGACACCCCCCAGATTATTGCTCAGGCAAGCCTAGCCTTTTCAGGCTCACGCAAGTTCAACTAAAAAATTAATTTAAAAAATGTTCAAAAACATTTGTGCAAATTTCTTGTGCAATTTTTTTTTAAGGGGAGACGAACCAGTGACAGCCCTGCCAATGTGCCACTTGGGCACTTTGAAGGGGCTATCAGTAGCTGTCAAAGAAAGGGGGGAAGTGGGGGGGGGAACCTTGGCGAGCGCAAAAGGGCTTGTGATTGCGGCAGGGGGCACTGACCCAGTGATGGTTGCTCCACCGTGTCTTTTGGGTATTGAGGGGGGGGGCTGGCACTGGTGGTGGCCCAGGCTTTTTGTCGCTCTTGCCGAGTGGCTCGCAAACTGCTTCCCGCAACCCATGAGGGGGTCGATCACCCAGGTTTTAATGACACGAGAACCCATCAGGGGTCCAACAACGAACAGAAATGGATTCAATTAGCATGCAGGGTTGCCACTAAAATTTCATTTTCCATTTCCCTGACCAACTTTTGTCAATTTCCCTGACCACCATTTCCAAGTACTGAAAGGCATTTTTTTGTGTGTGGTCAAGATAGGAGCTTCAATATGAGTTTCTTTAAACATTGAGACTGGGTTCACACGACACAACAACCCACCATGGCTTATAAGCCATGGTGAGTTGTTGTGTCATGTGAACCCAAGATGGGTTTGTCAGGGTGGCTTATTTTTGGCTTATAAGTCACCCTGAAAAGCCATGGCTTGTAGCAGGGTCTGTTTGACCCACATGTTGTTAACCACCCAGAAAGATTCAGCTATTGGGCGCTATAGAAATAAGATGATGATGATTTCATAGATCATAGAGTTGGAAGGAGCCTACAAGGCTATCGAGTCCAACCCCCTGCTCAATGCAGGAAACTAGAGGAGGGGTCTCCCATCCAAGTAACAACCAGGCCTGACCCTGCTTAGCTTTCCACGCTCAGAAGATGATGATGATGATTATCAACAACAACAACAACAAGTCACCCCCACTACAAGCAAGCTGCTTGGCAAGAACGGCAAAACTTTTGTGCCACAATAAAATATTTTGCACCTTCACAGTGCTGAGTATCCTGTGTACATCTAGTGGTAACAATGCCAATTAAATCAATTTCAGTTCCAGGTTGTAACACAACAAAATGCGGAAAAGTCAAAGGGTGTGTGTGTGTGAGAATATTTTTGCTAGGCACTGTAAACAACCCCAAATAAAAAAGGGTTATTTAATTTTTTCTAAACCACCCTTCATCCAACGGATTTCAGGGCAGTGTACATGAGACATGCACATTATTTAAACACAAATACAATAAAAAGTATCCTTCATAACAGTTACAGACTAAATGGCAGCAAACGGCTACTTGAATTGGACTCAGAAGCAAATAGGCAGCCAATATAGCTCTTTCAAAACTGGAGTGATATGACTCCACCCGGCTGTACCAGTTAAAATTCTTGCAGCCATGTTCTGCACTAACCAAAGCATTTGAGTCATCTCTTAGAGCAGCCTCATGTATTACACAGAACAGTAGTCCAGACAAGAGGTCGTTCATCCCTGGCAGTGGCATGGCAGAACAATGGAAATGGGTCAAACCATGCCAATGCTCATGAGCCCCCAACAAAGACAACTATTCTGCCAACATCAGGATACATCTCCTCACCGTTGAAGGAAGACATCATAGTAGTCCCTCTTCATGCACTTTGCTGTAATCTGCTTGTACTCCTTCAACACCCGCCGGATAGCATCACTCAAGGCCCCATATAAACAGCGCTCCCCATCGAAGGTGTTTGCTTCACATTTCGCACCTGTAAGACCAATATTTATGATTTGCCATATAACACATACCTATATAGAAACAAATCTACAAACCAAGCTATGTAAGTGATATTGACTCTCTGCAAAAAGAAAGGGGGAAAAAGAAAGAACTAAAAACCTTCCCCTACCCCAACAAAGATCCAGACCTCACTATAAGCACTTTCATGTGTTCTTCAGGTCCCAAGCACAGCTCAAGAAGTAAAGTTAAACTTTGTCCATAACAACCAATTCCTGTCTGGTATGATTGCTTGATAATGGTACCATCAGCTTCAATAAATTCTAGAATATTATCCAGAAAAAGTTCCTGTTACACTCATAAAGAGAGGGATCTCTTTTGAAGTACGCCACAAATATTTTATTAACATACAAGTTAGAACATGCTTATAAAATCTCCAGTAAAGTGAAAATAAGTAATAAGTGAAAATAAGTATTTGAAAATAAGTGAAAATAAGTATTTGAAAAACAGTGGGAGGAAAAGTGGGCCCTTAGAAATACTACCTGAAACTGCTCTGTTTTGCTGGAACATCAGAGGATGACCTGGTTTTTAAAAAAATATCCTAACCCCTTTTTTAAATCCATGGATTGTTGCACTCTGGGTTGTTGTGATGTGTGAACCCAGCCACACTAACAACTATGGTTTGTTCACAACAAACAGCCCAGAAAGAGAACCCATGGGTTGTTGTTGGGTTGTGTACTCTGGGTTGTTTAAACCATGGGTTGCCATTGCATGTGAACCTAGAACAGTGAGTTGTCCATGGGTTGTTTTGCCAGGCTACAGAGGCAGCATGTAAGAGTGGTAAACAAACCAACAAACAAACAAACCAGCCACTCTTCTATCCCAGTACTACAGAGCTGCAAAGAAATTTGCGATACTGGGTAGGGAGCAGGCAAAGGAGGAGGGAAACAATCTTTGATTGTTTGATTGAGAAAACAAATGTTCAATCATCTGCCAGACAAACCTTAGCTAGGGCAACAAACCATGGGTTAACCATGAGTTAAATAAGCCATGGGTTAGCATTATGTGTGAACTAGGTCTAAATCACCATACATAAAGAACACCAGAGACTTAGGAAATAAATTGATAGCCATTTGACCGAGTCATCAGAATACACTATATCAGTGATGGCAAACCTTTTTGAGCCCGAGTGCCCAAACTGCAACACAAAACCAACTTATTTATTTCAAAGTGCCAACACTGCAATTAAACCTGAATACTGGGGTTTTAGTTTAGTAAAAACAACTCATACAGTTGTCTGAACCAATTAACATCTTTTGTCTTAAAAGAAAAACACAATAACAGGGCTTTCAATGATACAAACAGTTTTTTATTGAAAAAAACATCAACTCAAATTTTTTAAATAGTACTACATTGTACAGATAGCCTGAAGGTAATTTAGATACACT
Organism: Shinisaurus crocodilurus; assembly: GCA_021292165.1. Lineage (NCBI taxonomy): Eukaryota > Metazoa > Chordata > Lepidosauria > Squamata > Shinisauridae > Shinisaurus > Shinisaurus crocodilurus. Next base: position 73,339 of record CM037889.1, read on the forward strand.
TTTTAAATAATTAGGCGCATGTAATTTTGGATAAGGGATTCTCAACTTGTAATATGATTATATGCCAGACTGAAATTGTATGGGGCAAGCTTTACCCCGGGTCCTTTCCCTGCTTCTACAGGTGTCGGATTAGTAAAAGTAAAAGTCAACCTGTACTAGGATGAGCAAGATAAACAAGAAAACTAAACGTGCTTAACACATTTTAAACAACCTTTATTCTTGGACTGCAAACACTGCATTAGGTAAAAGTTTTCATTGGGCATGCAATTTTTCAGGCTGTAGAAAGTTTATAGTTCTTATTTATGCTAAAAATGATTAGTGGTTTATAATGCATGTATAAATAAATGTAAATAAATGTAAATAAACGGGGGAGGAAGGGAAGGAATCTGGAGGGGAAAGGAGAAGACCTCAAGCGTTTGGGGGAAGGAGGGGGGGTTGTGATGAAGCCAGGGAGAATGTGGGGAAAGGAGAAGAAGGTGCTGGCTAGGAGGGAATGAGGCGGCTGGATGGGAACGCGCGGCAGGGATGTAATACGAGCCTTACCTGGGCTCGATCTCCGATTGTTCCTGCGGCGGCCCAATCTCGCTCTTCTGAGCAGCGCAGAGCATTCTCCGCGCCGCTGAAGCCACCGCCGCCTCTGGACCCGCCGTCGCAGCCCGTCACGTCATGTCCTGCGCGCTGGATCCCCGCGCTCTGTTTTTGGCGGGGGGGGAACCAGGGCAACAGGGCTGTTTAAGCCCTGTTGCCCTGGTTTCCCCCCCCGCCAAAAACAGAGCGCGGGGATCCAGCGCGCAGGACATGACGCGACGGCCGGCGGCGGGTCCAGCATGGGCGGCGCAGCCGGCAAGGAGGCAACAGGTAGGCCCGTCGGCCCGCCCTGCCTGCCGCGTCACGGCCTGAGCCCGGGCATGCAGCATGATGCTGCCTCACGCCGCTGCCGGGGAGTGTTGGCGCCAGGCGGTGACTCTCCTGGTGACCTATGGCTCGCGTGTCATAGGTTCGCCATCACTGCACTATATTAAGTTGTCCCACTTCAATATAATCCTCTTAAGTGTGTTATTGACAGCACTGGACAGAGTACCTCCATTTCTAAGAGGGCCAGGCTGCATGTAGCTACTGTTCACTGTCATTTCCAAACAGTAGCAAAATATCCAAAATATGTTGATCCCAGACGCTGGCAAATAATCTCAGATATGCATTCTTCCATCAGGACAACCTGAACCTGCCTTATGCTCTATATGGGGGATCCAACTCAGTCCTCCTGATCTAAATTTCTATCTTCCTAGATCACATTGTGCCACTGGAATAATTTTCTCAGGTAAGAAAAAAGCCAAGGCTATTGTAAGGTGTATTCAATCATAGAACTAGTGAAAGCTATGCTCACTAAATTCAACACTGCGCTGCCAAGGTGGGATTTGGATTTCTTATCCCAGGAAGAACGACAACTTGCTAGATCTGTCTATTGTTATGTCACCTAATAACATGTCAGAAATAATGTTTTGCTTTTTATTTCTCTGACTGCAATGTAATGTTCTTTGTACATGCTAAATAATAAACCTAATCGTGGTTAAATGAACAGGGGTGGTAGTGAGTGAGAAGGGTTCTACAAAGCTTATCATTCAATATTAATATCTTTGTCCTTTCAGCCAAGTTACTAAGAAACAGTACAATAATCCTCTAGAGGAATTGGGTGATTAAAGACTGGATGTTTGTTAGCCTTGATGTTCATAGCTTGGTAGCCTAGACAGATCTCTAAGCCAAAGCAACTACTAAGAGCTTCTACTACTTGCTCAACAGAATGGTGGAAGCTACTGATTTATAGTGTGTTTTAGGGTGGATTTATTTCTATTGGTAACGCTAGACCTCCATCTAGTCTTGGGGTGCTACAATACGAAGAGAGGTAGAAACTCTCTAAAGCACCCAGGGCTGTTACATGTATCAACAATGAATCCTAAATGCCATTTGCTGATTTTTTAAAATGAAAAATTGGCATTTACTTTTAGGACCATTTTATGGCACAAAATGCCGCCAAGCAGACTGGATTAAAGAAATAGCAGCTCTCAGCAGTAGCTAACACTCAGTTCTAATATTACTCTAGGGCAGGGCTCTCCAACCTTGGGTCCCCAGATGTTGCTGGACTACAGGTCCCAGAATCCCTTGCCATTAGCCATACTGGCTGGGTATGCTGGAAGCTGTAGGCCAGCAACATCTGGGGACCCAAGGTTGGAGAGCCCTGCTCTAGGGCTAATAACACAAGCCTTCTGAAAAACCTAGTCCTAGTCCTACTACCACAAGAGAAAAAGTCTTCCTTGCAAAAAGCATTCATGCTGTTGGATCATCATAATCAACAGATTCCACTCCCAACACAACTATGTAGTCTTCCATCACAGCTGGATTATAAATTGGCTTTATTGTGATATAGCTTCAGAGAGGGCAGGTTTGCACGACACAGCAACAACCATGGTAAGTCACCACAATTGTTTGCTGGAACCTGTGAAGCAACCACAATGAGCTTGACAGACGATTGGGCTCATTGTGGTTGCTTCGCTCCCTCCCTCCCCCCTTTCCCCTCATTCCACCCGGCGGTATCCCAGGGGACACCACGGGGAGGGAGGCTCCTCTCTTTGACAGCCGCAATTGTATCCTGAAACACAATGGGAACTGGGGGAGCCTCCCACCTCTTCCATGAGAGGTCTACTCTCTGCTGCTGCTCCTGCCTGAGAGGTTTACTCAGAGAAGTTTACCAGGCAGGAGGCTCATGGAGCGGGGGGGCGCGTGCTTGTCTCTGTTATCGGCATGCCTGCGCCGATGACAGAGAGATGTGCCCCGCCCCTGAGCAGATCGCCACCTCCCCAAGAGGTCCACTCTCAAGGAGGAGGCGGTGGTGGTACCCGATCCACTCGGAGCAAAGGATGGGGCAGTGGCACCGTGTGGACTGTGGGCTCCTTCCTGAAGGACAGGAGGCAGGGGTGCCTGATCCACTCTGTGGCGGCATGGCACAGAGGCCAGAGAAGCCTCTGAGAGCGGCCCCCTGCTGCTGTTAGGGCACTTTGGGGGCAGCTGTCAGCCGTGCTCTGTGGCTAGCCGCTTTGCAAGACTGGCAAGAGCCACTCTTGCCGAGCAGCTTGCTTGTTCTAGAGCTTGTTCCATGATGGGCTGTGCCGTCTGGGTTCAGACAACACAACAAGCAACCGTGGTACAAGGCAAACCCTAGAACAGACCATTGTGTTTTATCATGGTACCATGACTGGGTTTGCATGACATGATGAACAAACAACAGTAAAAAACAACCATTACTTGTTGTGTCATGTGAACCCAATCAGAGACTATTCTAGAGACACACATAGGTGACCACATATATTGGACAGACAGTCTCCAGGAGAAGGAAAATCAATCAACCTCTTTCTTACCATTGGCTAGAAGGTACTGTACAAGCTCTTCGTGTCCACAGAGACAAGCATAATACCTGTTAAGAAGAGCAGAGAGGTCAAAACATACCCTTAGAAATGAAAACTTTATTGAATGATTGAATGTATCATGTATCATGGCCCCTAAGAGTCCTGTCCAAAGCACCAACTTTGCAATGTATGGAGATTCTAAATCACATGAGTTATTAGTTCCTTACAAGATACTGATACAGTGCTTTTAGAGATGAGAAGGCCCAAACAAATACCAGAAAAAAACACTTTTTCCAGCCCTTCACATTTTTATTCTCATTCTGTCTCTCTGTTGTGACAGGGGGCCAAAGGGCCTCTTCCCAACTCTCTTCTCCTAGTGATTGGAAAGTAGTCCAAGGTACGCACTTTTGTAACGTGCACGTAGAAAAGAATGTTGGAGAAGAATCTGAGAGGAGTCTGACAAACTGGTCTGCAAAATACCTGTCTGGGGTTCATCACCAAGTATTTATTCCTGCACCTCCTTACATTTTTTAAAGAGCATGAATAGAAGAAGAGGAAGAAGAAGAAGAGGAAAGCCATCTCAGTCATGACCACACAAAAGATTCAAGTAGCCAAACAAAGATTATCTTTCATTGCAGGTTTGCTCTAGGCTTACCCCAAATCCACAGGCATTAACTAATTTTTACCTTCCTGTATTATGTTGCTGTGCAGTTTAGTTGTCTTTATATATAAAGGACAGTTACTCACTTCTAGCACAATCTAGGATGACCACAAAAGAGAATTGAGACTAGGGCTATGCAGATGAAAGGGTGAGACCATGAAGATAGAACTGTCTTTGTTCTCAATGGCACTCCGAGTTCTATGGGACAACAGAAACAGGATGTTATTTGGAACACAACTGGGGAAAGAGAGAGAGTGAGATATGCTGCAATGCTGCATGATCCCCCAAGGATCAGCAAGAGGGACCCCAGGAAGGTGGGTACCTGTTAAATGTTTTTATTAGTAGTATTTACATCCTGCTCTATCAGTGCAACATTCCAGAGCACCTTACATACCGTATTTTTCGCTCCATAAGACACACTTCCCCCCCAAAAAACTAGGTGGAAATGTCTGTGCGTCCTATGGAGTGAATACAGTAAAAAAAAAATATTTTTTTTTTTAACTTTCCTCTGCTGGTCCAGAGCGGAGGACTCCTGGGCAGGCGGGGGAAGCCCCCGCCGAACAGCTGATTCCCGCGGAACAGCTGATTCCCGCCGAACAGCTGGTTTTTTTTTTTGTAAAAAAAAATTTATTTATTTATTTATTTATTTTACTTTCCTCTGCTGGTCCGGAGCGGAGGACTCCTGGGCAGGACGGGGGAAGCCCCCGCCAAACAGCTGATTTAAAAAAAATAATAATAAATATTTTTTTTAACTTTCCTCTGCTGGTCCGGAAGAGCGGAGGACTCCTGGGCAGGGCGGGGGAAGCCCCTGCCTCTCAGCTGATTCCCCGTGGAACAGCTGATTTAAAAATAAAATAAAATTATTATTATTATTATTATTATTATTATTATTATTATTATTATTATTATTTTTACTTTCTTCTGGTGGTCTGGAAGAGCGGAGGACTCCTGGGCATGGCGGGGGAAGCCCCCGCCTCTCAGCTGATTCCCCGTGGAACAGCTGATTTTTTAAAAAATAAAATTATTATTATTATTATTTTATTTTTTTACTTTCCTCTTCTGGTCCGGAAGAGCGGAGGACAACTGGGCATGGTGGGGGAAGCCCCCGCCTCTCAGCTGATTCCCCGTGGAACAGCCGATTTTTTAAAAAATAAATTATTATTATTATTATTATTTTATTTTTATTTTTTAACTTTCCTCTGCTGGTCCGGAAGAGTGGAGGACTCCTGGGCAGGGCGGGGGAAGCCCCTGCCTCTCAGCTGATTCCCCTTGGAACAGCTGATTTTTTTAAAAATAAAATTATTATTATTATTATTATTATTTTATTTTTTTTATTTTTTTTTACTTTCCTCTTCTGGTCCGGAAGAGCGGAGGACTCCTGGGCAGGGTGGGGGAAGCCCCCGCCTCTCAGCTGATTCCCCACGGAACAGCTGATTATTTTTTAAAAAAATATATATTATTATTATTATTATTATTATTATTATTTTATTATTATTTTATTTTTATTTTACTTTCCTCTGCTGGTCCGGAAGAGCGGAGGCCTCCTGGGCAGGGCAGGGCGCCTCTCAGCTGATTCCCCACGGAACAGCTGATTTAAAAAAAAAATTATTATTTTTTTGTACCATATGGTAAGTGCATCTTATGGTCCGGTGCGTCTTATGGCGCGAAAAATACGGTAACTAGATTTTTAAAAAGCTTAAATAGTAACCCTCATGCAAAACAAAACAAATACGGCTAAAAGGATGGCATTTAAAAGTCTACACCTGGCGATGGAAAGACAGCCGGGTGATTACCATCAGCCTCCCTGCGGAAAGCATTCCACAACTGGGGTGCCACAATGATAAAGGCCCTTTTCCCAGTCTCCACCCACCTCGCTTCAGAAGGTGAAACCCAGAGGAAGGCCTCCAACTATGACCTCAGTATACAAGGAAGTTCATGCAGAAGGCAGCCCTCCAAGTATCCAGGTTCTAAGCTTTTTTAGGGCTTTAAAGGCAAAACCCACCATCTTGAATTCATAGTCTCCAACTGCCCTGAAAATGCCAGGACCATCATAAAAACCCTTAAGCCATCACGACTTCTAACTCTGTTATGCAGAGTCCCAAATTCCCATGCCTCCCACAAGCTACTTTAAGCTGCTCTTAAAGGGGCCATGGGCAAACTTGCAACTAAGTTAAAACTTTTAGCTTAGCTGCAATTTTGCCTATGGACCCTTTAAGAGTAGCAAGCTGGGAGGGAACAGACGTGAGGGTGTGTGTGCGTGCGTGCGTGCGTGCGCATGCTCTACCTGCAGCCTCTGTTGGGTGAAAAGAAAAGGAGGTGGAGGCTACACCCACTGGCCTGGACTGAGGAAAGGGGAATGAGGGAATTTATCACATGATTCCTATCTTTATATTGGCAAAGATTTTATTTCCTAACACAGCTGACTGTGCCTCTAACAGGTAAGGTACAGTGTCAGAAGGAAATGCAAGAAACTTCCCCTTCTCTCTGAAGCTCCATGTTCGGGGAGGACTTCCTTCTGAGTACACATGCATAGGATTGCACTGTTATTCTGTCTTCAGAGCAGTGGTAAATTTAACTTGGCTCTCCCTGTGTACCCCATGTGAAAGTCTTTTTCTAACACATGCTGAAGTGCAATGGAGAAAGCTCTCTACAGTAATGATTAGGATTATTCTGCAGGGATTTTAGATTGGTGTTGTTTGTTTGTTTTTAAATGCATTAGAAGGGAGTTAGCAGAAAACACACCCTCCTCTAGAGAAAGAAAAAAAAATCCCAACTACCTCAAATAGCAGCAACAAACATCATCATTCCTATTTTGGCATTATTGTTTAATCACAGTGTTGTTGTTCTTGGTTTTTTAAAAATAAAGTACGATAGAGCCCACATGTTTTTTTCTGAGTGGAGAAAATAGGAGCTTGCAGGGTGGGCCTGTGAACCACTTTGCACATGCAGAGATATCTAAATGTTAATTATTATTATTTCTTTGGCAAACTACTAATGAGAACAAAGCCATGGAGTGATCCATTTTTAAAGTGGGAGAGAGATCTTTAAAACAAGGAGTTTCCTGCACAATGTGGGGAAAGTAGGCTGAAGGTTATGTTTGACTGAAACAATGGCATATTCCTCCCCAGTTTACCCCTTCCTACCATTTGTTGTTGCCTCTATATTACATTTTAGACTGTAAGCTCTTTGGGGCAGGGAACTGTTCTCTTATACTCCGTAAAGCACCACGCACATTGATGGTACAATAATAATAATGACAACAACAGCAATCACCATCATCATCACGGGTCTGGAGATCAAAGTGGCTTCAGAGTGGTCAGAGCCCTTAAACCATTAGAGCATCCTGGGGTGGGTGGCTAGGACATTTTTCTGTTTTCTTTTGTCTTCCAGCCAAAATTCAGCTCATCCAGATCAGGGCCATGGCATTGGGGAGACATCTGGTCTCCACATTTGTGTCTCTGTGATCTATTATGGGTTATTAGCTGTTTCAAGCCAAGTGATTGACAAGCCAAGTCGATACAAATATACATCAAATAAATAAATAGGCATCCCTAGATGTTCAGCCTTAGTTACCAACACATTGAATTAAAGAACGAATTTCTGCACAAAGAGAAAATTTGCAGTTGGGCCAAATATTTTAACATGGCAAATACTGACAATATAATAAGAGATGAGGCTAAACACTTCATAACGTTTGCCTTTTATCTATTATTGCAGGGAAATTTAGGGAGAGGCAGAACATAAGGAGGATCAGAAAAGGAACATATAGATCTAGCATCAGAAAGAAAGTAGTACTTCAAACAGTAGAGTGAAGTTTGAAGGCCTGAGTGCAGGATACAGGAGAGCAAAGAAAAATACTGAGGGTTTAGCACCAGTCAAGGTTTTCAATTTTGAGATCCAAACCCTGAGAGGGAGGAGAGTCATGGTTACATGACTGTTTGTTTGTAATGAAGACTTTTCACCCATGTTGTATTTATTTAATTATTTTATAAACATGTTTATTTTTATAATAATGTTGTATTTATTGTTAATGTGTGTGTGTGTATAATTAGTTGTCTTTATTGATTTGGGATTTTCTTTTTCCCTCAGGCTTCCCTAAATGCAATACATACATTTAAAGATTTCTGTGCTTAAAATACTGCAGTTTTGTGTGTTTCCTCTAATAACTTTTGTACCTGACCATGCCCTTTGGTTGCCTGGCCATAGCCTTGGCCACACCCTCATGTTGCCTGGCCACACCCTCTTGATCACACCTTCATGTTGCTTAACCATACCTCTTACAAATTCACATGTGTTTTCATCTGTGAAATGTTGGAGGGTATGTGAATTTTGCCAGTTAACAGTCTGGTAGCCAGTGCAACTATTTAGAGACTGATGCCACTGTACAATATTCCAAGTATACACTGTGCAACTCCAAAGAGATTACTCTATTCTGCCTGTTAGGGAAGGCATTTTGCTTCAGGGTAGTGTATTTCTGAACAACATATGTTGGGGACAAACAACAGGGCAGGGCCATAGCTTTTATACCCTGCTTGTAAGCTTCCCAGAAACATCTTGCTCACCACTTTTTGAAACAGAATGTTAGACTAGATGGACCCTTGGCCCAATCCAGCAGGGCTCTTCTTAGCACGCTATTAAAATGGTTGCAACACACTACCCCAAAAGTGGTGGTAGGAAACTCCATTGCCACCCAGAAGGTTCTTGTAGATGAGGAAAATTATTTCCAATCATAGAATCATAGAAAAGTAGAGTTGGAAGGGGCCTACAAGGCCATCGAGTCCAACCCCCTGCTCAATTAGCATTAGCAGAGGGGATAGTCAACAAAAGACAGTGGGCCAACTGTGTTAACTGAGAGAGGCTACTGAGAGCACCATGCAAGAGCACGATACAAGAATCTTTAAAAAAACCAAACCAGTAAGATGGGGAAATGCTGCAAAGCCTGAAAGAACGTAATGTTTCTAAAAAATTCTGTATAAGTTACCAAACAGCATATGTGTCTCAAGACGAACGCACTCACAAAGGGGTGCTGTCCCATTTATCTCGGACATTGATTTCAACATCTCTCTGTTCAAGAAGATACCTGAAAGAGAAACAAAGGGACAGCTTTGTTTCTTAATATGACACTTAAGAATTCATCCAACCCATTTCAGTCATAGGTTCAGCACCCATTTTTCTTTTCATTTTTTCAAAGTGTTCCCACTGACACTGTCCCACTCAAGATTGGGAGTGCCCATGCAAAAGAAAAGTGGGACACCAGCAAGGCTATTCCTCCCCCCATTTATACGAATTCCTTCCCCTCTTCTCCCCCAAAACCAATAAATGAATCCTTTTCATTTTAGTTTGTGCAATTCCCTCTCTCTATTACTACAGGCCTGTGGCTTACGCTGGCTCAGCTTGTCTGAGTGTGGAAAGCTAAGCAGGGTCAAGCCTGGTTATTACTTGGATGGGAGACCCCTCCTCTAGTTTTCTGCATTGAGCAGGGGGTTGGACTCGATGGCCTTGTAGGCTCCTTCCAACTCTATTAAATCTATGAAAAAGCACACTCCCCCCCCCATTTTTTTTAAAGTTAGCGACAAACAAAATCACCTCATAAGTCCATCTTCTCTACATCAAGGTTAACACCATCAATCATATGTGGACCCAATACTGTACATATAAACTATTATGAGCATAATATTAAAGGAAAAATACAGGTTTTGTTTCTATTTTGTTGTCTGGAAAAAAAGAGAGCCAGCGTGGTGTAATGCTTAGAGTTTTGGACCAGGACTGGGGATGAAGCCCACTTGGCTCAGTCACTACCTCTCAGCCAAGCCCACCTCACAGGGAAGTTACAAGGATAAAATGTCAGTGTGGGAGAGGGGAAACCCTACATTCCTGAGAGGAAGGGTGAAATATCTGTGAAATTTAGGAAGCATGAGCAAAATCAGCCATGCTGAAAATCAGGAGGAACACTGGTTGGTGTTTGAGGGTAGGCTATTACCATAGTTCTTTATTTCATTTATGAGTTGCCCTACAGCTGAAGCTCTAAGGGAGACATATATAATAATAAACACATTAAAACCAATAACATCACTTAAAAACAAATAAACAAACAAAAGCATCAGCAACAGCGACATTTTAAAAACAGAAGATAAATATCAAAGCAGCATGGGAGCCAGTGTGGCGTAGTGGTTAGAGTGTTGAACTGGGACTCAGGAGATCCGGGTTCTAGTCCCCGCTTGGCCATGAAACTCACTGGGTGACTTTGGGCCAGTCACTGACTCTCAGCCTAACCTACCTCACACGGTTGTTGTGAGGATAAAGTGGAGAGGAGGAGGATTATGTAAGCTGCCTTGGGTTCCTTGAAGGAAAAAAGGCGGGGTATAAATATAATAAATAAATAAATAAAGGTCAATTTTAAAAGCAGAGCTTAAAAACATATAATTACCGGTAGGTGTAAAATAGCAATCTAAACATTCAAAAGGCCTAAGCAAGTAAAAAGGTCTTTGCCTGGTACCAAAAAGTTAATGACATTGGCGCCAGGCAGATTTTTCTAGGGAGCATGTTCCATAATTTGGGGGATACCACAGAAAAGGCCTCCTTATGAGTAGCCACCTGCCAGATCTCAGTATGTGTAGAGGCACTCCAAGCAGGGCCTCAGATGTGCATTTCTGCTGGTAAACTGTACTGTAGCTTAAACTGATGTGCGTTTTTTGCTAGTTATGAAGACTGATAATGAAATTAATTGATACTATGTCAGTTTTAGTTACGGATATTATGTACTTCACAATGAATTTGAAATGTTATGCTGTGATCAGTGACTGATACTGCTTATCATGTAACAAATTTGTAATGTTATAATGGTGTTATGAAATGAGAATTGAAAGTAGGTGGTTCTTACAGTGCCGATACGTATTTACTCTTGCTTTTATGAGTTGTTGTAATATGAGCTGTTATTGGTTTGTTTTTGTAAATATGTTTTGACATGTGGTGGCAGTATTGTGTTCTTATTTCTTCTGTTGTGAGCCATGTTGTGCACATTCATGGGGAAGGGCAACATACAAATTAAAGTTACCTAACAACAAGAAGAAGTTAAAGGAATGTCTTCAAACTCGGGGAAATACTTTTATAAATTCTTAAAAGAACATTTGTCCTTCTATGTGTCTCTGTTTTTTCATGTCCTGGTTCTCTGGGGATATCTGAAGTTGTCAGCTGTTTCAGGATATGAAGCTGAGCTGATAGCCAGGAAGAGGCAAAAGTTTAAAAACACTGCAAGAACTTGGGACTTCTCCATTACAGGCATGAAGCAACATGGTAACAGTTATTACCAAATCACAGGGGTTTGGGGAGAGAAAGTTGGCAAATGTAGGCAAGTGAAAGCAGTAGTAAACAAAATGAAAATATCATTGTCTTTTCTATCATCCAAGACTTTTCTGTGAGATATTAAGGGTGCAATCCTATGTATGTTTAGACAGAAAAAAGTCCTACAACATTCCAGCATTTCCCAGCCAATTGTAGGAATCCTTTTCTGTCTAAACATGCATAGGATTGCACCCTAAACTTGAGATGCCTAATACTGTCTAACACATCCTTCATGTTCCATATTAAAAGCACTGCATTATTACTTTTGATTGCAAGAATGTTCTATGCACTCAGAGAAGTAAAGATTCCTAGGACTCTGTTTTAAGGAGGAGGCATAATGCTGCCTTGTAAATAAGCCCACAAAAACAGAGGGACAGAGAGCTCTCCTGCTCCTCTAGCAGCCCACTGCATTTCTATGAGTGCAGAGAAGTTCCCTCTTCTGGCAGCCTGCTTCCTTTCAGTGCTAGGCACAGAGGAGCACTCTGGTCCTCCTCTGCCAGTCTGCTCACTCACCTGTGAGGAATTCCATGCACTCTATGCAATCCTTTGTTGTGTATCACTACCAGGTAAGTGCTTAAATACAAGGATGGTATAACGTACATGATAACGTAAATTCTCAAGTAGGGAAATACTTAGGAACATGTATAAAATGCTGGGAATAACATAAGTAGTGTGGAGCAGACATCCACCCCAATAAAACTTCTTGGGGGGAACTCTGAATCGAATTTTGATTCCCAACTATTTCCCTGCCCCAAACCTATTTCTCTACCACATCTCCAATCCATGCTTGTTCCCTGCTCTCCTTGCACCTCCATGCCTTTCTCCCTCCAACATATACCAGGCTGAGTCCTTTACCTTTTCCTTCTACTGTTTATACCTCCACAACTCCAGCAGGCATGCACCCAGTTCACACAAGCCCTTAAAGATTTTATTTTGTATTGTTTGAGCAATACATCATTTTATTTGAGAGGCTTCCATATAATTGCTTGTTCTTTTTAAAAATCTGTAAGTTCACACTAAATGTGCTAATACAGTGTGATTTTCCCCCAACACCACAAACCTATTAAACAGTTCTAATTCCCTCCCAAGTATTAGTTCTATAACTAGAGTAGTGAAGAACTGTTGGCGTTCTTCCAGCAATATGGACATTTGAGAAGACATGCTCCATTATTAGGTAGATATTCCGTACACAGAGAAAATTAGCTCACTGAAAAGTTCAGTTCTATCATGGAGTAAATTTCCTTCACTGTGGCCTGAATCAAGATAACAGGGTTTTATCCCAATACAGATGTTAGCTTATCAGCGTGAGGATAAGCTAACATCTGTATAGCGTTATCATCAACACTATTTTGTGAATAGTCACTGTAAAAGTTTTACATACTTTTAAGCTTTAACTTAATTATCACAGTCTGTTTTTTTAATGTAATATCCCTGTAACCTCACTGCTTACAATCCACCCCAACATGTGTATGTATGCCTGCCACTCTTCATGCATCTGATGAAGTGGACACTAGTCCACGAAAGTTTATAGCCTTATGCTATAATAAATTTGTTATTTATTTATCCTAGTGCTGCTAATTAAAAGATTGTGCAGCTATTCGTCTTTGCCTCCTTAACTGATTTTCTGTGGAAAGAAAAAAGTGGTGGGGAAACACAGGAATTGTTTTTCCCTTTAAGCCTAAACGTGTGGGGTAGAGTCAGCTGTGGTTATGGAAAGGCACTCTGTACATGTGTAGAGCAGTTTTGCCCATCTCATTTGCATACAAGCCAAGAATATTTCAAATTGTTGCCCAACTTTACTGCATACACTGCTTGGAGAATTTTTGTTTGTTGAAAAACAGTATGCAACTGTTTGAAAGAAAGAAAGAATAAAACAATAGGCGCTCTGAAGTTTAAAACCCAGGGGACATATTAACCCCCACTACAGCCCCTAACCTCTACCCCTTCCGATCAATTACTCTCCAAACGGTACGTACACACAAGGGACCACCACGTATTTTTCACCTCCCGGCGCCAGCCTAAGTGCGCCAGCCTAGAGCCCGACACCACCCTGACAACAGTTTAGGGGAGGGGGCCGCTCCCCTCCACGGAGGCCCACAAATACCCCCCCCAACCCCCCGTCACGTTTAGCCTGGGCCCGGGCCTCACCGCACTCGGCAAACATCGCCCTTCTTGCAGCTGGTGAAGAGGTCGCTGGTGTCCATGGCCCGGCGGCGGGAGGCACCGCATTGACGCGGCCTGCGGGGGCGACCGGGGAAGGCTTAGCGGGAGCGGCGGGCCGAGGCTGGACGGGCCGCCAGGGAGGGCCGATGTAAACACGGCGGCGGCGGCGGCGGACTGGCTGACGCTGCGCGGCCCCGCCCTTGCTAGGCACGCGGCGGCGCGCGGGCGGGACTCGGGCTCCGGCTCCCGGGCGGCGAGAGAGGCAGGCAGGCCGGCAGGCAGGGCGGCCTAAATCGCTCGCTCGTCACCTTCGTGGCGGTCCAGCCGCGTTAAACTACGCCGGGCCGGATGAGGAGCCGCCGGGCCAGATGCTGCATGCAGCTCGCCTGCGCGCGTGCGCGCGCGGCTCCTCTTCTCCACGCACCGTTTACGCAAGAGATTCGCGCGCTGGTTGGTTGATCCGCAGGAAGTGCCGCTCCGGTTAAAGAATCACACGACCATCCCCGTGCTTTGCCCCCATAGGCAAAGGTTGGGACTTACTTTTGGGAAGGACAAGTGCCGGAGGCTCTCCAGGCCGCCTGGCGCTGGAAGCCTGAGTCCGAGGAGCCTGGTTATATTACTGAGTGCGGACGCGTAGGAAGAAGCGAGCGCTTGACTGACAATAATGCCTTTGTCAGCGGACGGGGTTTCCCAGTTACTTGGCACACCATGTTTTGTTTTTTCTTTCGTTTGCGAGGTAAAAATGACAGCAGAGAAAGAAGAAACGCAAGGCTTCAGCGTTTGCAGTGAAGTTGCAGCGCGCAACTCCCAAATAAGTAGGAGTGCGAATAAATGCGCTTTTGTTTGTTTTGTTGTTTTAATTTGAACAGTAAATGCGTATTCCAGTTATTGTCCCCATATTGAAGGTTGTGAGGTGAGGCTGACAGAGGCTCACAACAGCCCTGTAGTGTGTTCCAGTTTGTTTGTTTTTAATTTGCAGCAGTAAAAATATATAAGAAGAAGAAGAAGAAGGTAAAAACAAGTATGTAAAATGTCGGGACTTGAAAAAGATACTAGGAGAGGTTATATTGTGGAGTAATATCCTTCCTATCTCACGTTAGTGAGATCAGCAGAGTAGAGTCCCTTTCCAGTTTAAAAGAAGCTTAGATTTGGCTAGTGTTAGCCAGTTAGCATTTGGTAATCCAGGATGCTTTAAAGCAGACTGGATTTCCCTGGTTTTGCCCCCTTTTCTCTCCCTCAGAACAATAATCAGAGACACAGTCCTGTAAAAGTTAAAAGTAACATTTACTCACTCAGATTATGCAGTTTCATTCAGGCAGGCTTAAAAGAGTTTCTTACAGTTGGTTACAAGTTCATTTGGAAATACTTGGGGTCTGAACTTGTGGAGTTCAGACCAGCAACTCTGGCTACATGCTGCTACAAGGACCACGTGGAGACAACAACAGAAGGTGCTTCCCGCGGGCGGGACCCACGGAAAGTGACCACGGTCGGTAGCAGGGTAAGCCCCTACCGCACGTGGTCACCGTGCCGTTGGAACAGCGGGCGGCCGTCCCGCGGGGTCCCCACAGAGACAGCAGCCCAGAGCGGCCGGAGCTGCCGCCGCTCCAGCCTGCAGGGACAAACAGCCGCTCCGGGCATCCTGGGGCCCCACCCCCTAGCGCCGGGAGGCCTGCACTGCGGTGCGGGGACTATGGGGTCTGCCCACGCGGGCGGGGCGCCGGTCGTGTGTGGCACCCCTCCGGACCCCGCGGATGGCCCCGCGGTTCCTCCCCCGCCAGCAACCTGGGTTGTGTGAACCGGCCCAGAGAGTCTGAACAGAAAGAGGAAGAAGCTGGGAGCTACGCCCACTTCCTGTTCAGGCTGTTAATAATTCAATGAGTACCTTCTAGGAAAACCACCCTAGAAGGTATCAGTGATCTTAACCATTTCACCCAATTACCTGGTGAAACATTAGCCATAGGTTTTGACTGCAATTTTAATTATCCAACATAAAAAAACAGGTACAGTATTTAACTGGTCCCCCACCCTGTCAAGACTCAGCATCCCAATAAGCCTAAGCCCTACCAGGTAGTGGATCTCTCCAGAAGTATAGAAAGTTCCTCTACATCCAGATCACCATCATCCCACCCAGCACAGAAAATCAGATGAAGAATATGCTTTGCCGAATGAGCGGGCCAGAAACCAACCTGCACAGATCCATGGCAACCATGGAGATCATGAAGTCCTGAGCTACTCTTGATAGGGTGTGTATGCTGAAGTGCCCCAACCTGACAAGCTTAGGGGACTCCAGCACCACCACGGAGACTACCCAGCTAGCTCAGGAAGGGAGACTGGTAGGCAGCAGGGTGGATAGTACACCAACGGAATCCCTGTTCTCTCCCACCAAGTATCCTCCTTCAGATACACATACTCAAAACTGGATGACTGCTGGATGGGGCACCTGATCAGGAGGATAGAATCATGATGATAGACTAGTGCAATCCCACTTCTCTGTCCCCAAGAACCAGGGCCGACATCAAGGGGTAGACACAGTTGGGCGTCTGCTGAGGACCCACACCCCAGTAGCACTGAAAAGGGGCCACTGGATGTACTTCTCTTCACCATTGCAACCTGTTTGTTCACCTGCCTCTTGCTTTGGCCCAGACAATGGTGGTGTTGAGGAGGAGGAGCAGGAGATGCCACTGTCTACTTGCTCATGGGCTCTCTGCCTCGCAAGCAAGCAAGTGGTAGCCATGATGAGAAAGAGGATGAGGCACAATAGCAGCTAGTGACGATGGTGGCTGGAAGGTAGACTGATAGGAAGGGGGCCCATGGAGAGTTTCTTGTCTAAGGGCCCTCAGAAACCTGAAGCCAGCACTGCCAGGAACTACCTAGGAATGCAATTATCCCCCTTATTGCAGCTGGGAGGACGCAATCGCTTTGGATCATGATCATCACATATCAGATGGGAGGTGAAATTGAGAGATAGTCACAAAAACTTTCTAACAAAAGTTCTAAGAGATATCGCCTTCTTCAGCTTTATTGGTGAAATATAACACCAGGAGAAAGAGGACTCCACGGCAATACTACACAGTACACAGATAATTGTTGGCAAGATGCAGACAGAGCAATTACATAATGGTGTATACAGATGTTTCAAATAATTCACTTTACAAATACCTGAAATCTTCATATAGTCATGTTGAAAACAGAACAGCAAAAGAAACCGCATACAAAAGTGCCTCAGGTTGCAGCAAATCTGTCTAGTTAAATTGCTGCTTACATCACCTCCTCAAAAGCTTAAGCTTTGTGCTTAATTAAATGCAGCTCACTTGTAGGCTTGGTTATTACTTGGATGGGAGACCCCTCCTCTAGTTTCCTGCATTGAGCAGGGGGTTGGACTCGATAGCCTTGAAGGCTCCTTCCAACTCTATGATCTATGAAATCTATGTAAGGGTTCTTCACTGCAGACAACCAGGCTAACTTGTGGACATCTAGAAGTGGTGCCAGTAGCCACATGATGACCCCTTCACATAAGAAATGTGTGAAGGAGACTAATGTCAAATGAAGATCCCAAATAAAACAAAAAACCAGCAGAGGTTTGTCACTAGCCATTTTCTGTCTCAATGGTGGTGTGAGAAAGATACTCTGCACTATCTCATGGGGTTATCATCTTTAAAAACAGTGGTCAGCAGATCCAAAAGCACATTTTAACTGAAAAGGGGGCAGAGGTATGAGATTTTGGTGGTTCCACTGGCAGAGCCTGTTGAAAATTACTCAGTCAAGGCATGCTGGGGAAGATAAGGATGGCCTTACCATGATGCAATGGGAAGCAGTGAGTATGCATGGGACAGAAACGGCCTTGGTGGTTGATATGAGGAGGGCTTTGGATAGGGGCAAATGCTCTTTTCTAGTCCTCGATCTCTCAGCGGCTTTTGATACTGTTGACCACAGTATCCTCCTAGACCGCCTGGATGGGTTGGGCATGGGAGGCACTGTATTGCAGTGGTTCCGGTCCTTCCTCTCTGGAAGGTACCAGAGGGTAGTTCTTGCGAAGGAGGCTTTGGACCCTCGGCTACTCACTTGTGGGGTGCCGCAGGGTTCCATCCTCTCCCCGATGTTATTTAACATCTACCTAAAGCCGCTGGGAGCTGTCATCAGGAGGTTTGGGGTGCGGTGTCATCAATATGCGGATGACACGCAGCTCTACCTCTTCACCAAGGTTGGCTGTTGAAACCCTGTCCAAGTGCCTGGAGGCAGTGGGTGGCTGGATGGGAAGGAACATGCTGAAACTGAACCCCGACAAGACCGAGGTACTTCTGGTGGGGGACAAGGGAAGGTTAGGGGATGTTGACCTGGTGCTGAATGGGGTACGTATACCCCTGAAGGACCAGGTCCGCAGCTTGGGAGTCATTCTAGACTCTCAGCTGTCCATGGAGGCTCAGGTGGCAGCTGTGTGCCGGGCGGCGCTGTATCAGCTCCATCTGATGCGGCAGTTGCGCCCCTACCTTCCTAATCATCTGCTCCCATCAGTGGTTCATGCCTTGGGTTCCTCTCGCCTAGACTACTGTAATGCGCTCTACTTGGGGTTACCCTGGAAGACGGTTCGGAAGTTGCAGTTGGTACAGAATGCAGCAGCTCGCCTGGTTAAAGGCTGCAGCCGGCGTGATCACATCACTCCAGTGCTCAAAGAGTTGCACTGGCTACCAGTTGTTTGCCGAGCCAAATTCAAGGTGTTGGCGTTGACCTTTAAAACCCTGTATGGCTCCAGTCCAGTTTATCTGCCTCCAGCAACGTCAAGAGTAGGCCGCTCAACAAGAGCTGCCACGGACAGCCTTCTCCCTGTCCCATCAGCCAGAGAAACCAGGCTGGTAGGGACTAGAAGGAGGGCCTTTTCTGTGGCAGCCCCCAATTTATGGAACTCTCTCCCCAGTGACCCCTTCCTTGATTAGCTTTCGCTTGTCATTAAAAATGTGGCTTTTCAGGTGGGAATATGGGGTGGGTTAGGATTTTTAAGTTTTGTACTGTTTTTAATTGTTTTATACTGTCTCTCTCTGTGTGTGTTCCCCCCCCCCCTGTATTTTATTGGACTGTACATCGCTCAGAGTGGCCGGATGTCTGGCCAGATGGGCGATTCGTAAATATAATAAATACGGTAAATAAATAGATTTTCCTTCTTCCAAACAGGCTGAAGCTGTTTCCTGTTTCCCAGTTCTTTGTTTGACACAGCTGAATGAGCAGCCTGAATAAGGAACTGAAGTTTACATGCCCCTATATCCCAAAATTAGGTTCAGCCTTGTCCTCAACCTCTGTCTCAGTGAGTCATTAATGAGCTTCAGTCTAGGTTACCAGCCAAAACCCACCTCTCAAACCCAAGATCCTGCTCCCTATCTTTGATATCTTGGTGTGAGTAATGCATCAATCTTGCCAGTACTTGTCTTGCAAGACGTTGCTTGTATATCAAGTCACAAAAAATTAAATAAATATTTAAAAATTTGCTTGTCTTGCAAAACGCTCTCAAACCAAGTTACTTGCAATCCAAGGTATTACTGTACTTATGTAAATGAGTCAGTCCAAAGCATCTTCATACAATGAACATATATCACCAGTGAGAGAAAAGGTGAAACTGTCAAAACTAAGTATAGCATCATTTTCTGTTGCAGTGTCTTTCACTCCCAGGTCCCTAAACCAACGCTAATTTACAGTCTTTTCCTGCCTGACCACAGCAATTGAGCTAGTTCAGACTCCTACTAGGGTGCAGAATATTCTATGCTTTCCCTTCTAAAGCAGCACACTGAATGTCATTCTCCCAGCAGGTAGGAAGTTGGTAAACCCGAGATTTAGATCCTTGTTCAGCAGTGAAGTTGGGCAGTGTGGACTTGCTTTCTCTCAGCCTAATCAGTCTCACATGGCTAAAACTTATTGCATTCAGGGCAGGGCAGGGCAGGGCAGGGCAGGGCAGGGCAGGCAGGATAAAAACTAACTGATAAATGTCCGGTCCCGATGTCCTCTTGTTCCCTTGAGTCTGTTTCCAATGCGTACTGCCAGGTTCTAATACCAAAACTCACTGTAATATTCATGCACACATATGCATCATACATACACCGATACTGCATACACTGAATATAGTGATCTGTTTGTTCAAACTGAGCTTTTTCCAGGAATGTATGGTTAATAGGGGAGGAAATAGACACAGGAGAATTCTGTGTTTCAACCAGAAACTTTATTTCAAAAAATGCTACTGGTGACTAGGGAACATATGCTGACAAGTGAAATAACAGATAAAACCATCACATTTTGCAGTATGTAAAACTTCAATTGAGAAAAGTAGTACCGGTATATTAAGGAAACTTTCCAAATGAAAGCCAAATTGTCTGACTGCTTAGAAAAATAAAACTCAGATGAGAAGAGGGGAAACAATCATGCAGTATTTCCCAAATGTTTAAAATTAACAGTGCAATCCTCAGAAGCAAGTCTAAGTTCAATTTAATTCACTCCCTATTGATTCCCGCCTCGATCTTCATGATGGGATGATGATCCCAATCAAATGATTCAATCTATAAATTCCTTCCCAAGCTCTTACATTCAGAAGTATTTTTCTCCAGTTCTTTGCTGGCAAATGGCAATCTAACACCTCCCCACCCACCCCCTGCAACCCAGTTATACTAGTGGAATCTGAACCCGCCATTTGGGAATAACTGCAGTAGTTTGGAGATCCACTCCACTCCATCCTTATCAATGCAATGTACAAATCTAAGAACTAGGATATTAAGGTTAACAGTAGTGTTATCATCACAAGCATGTAACAAAAGGACTAGGCTAATAGATTCCTCCACATCAGTTTTATGGGGGGGGGGAGGTTTTAGAGTGTGTGTGTGTGTGTGTGTGTGTGTATAATACTTCATTTTCATCAATGATTCATAAGATGTTAATAGCCAAGGCAAAACCCTGCTGTGAGGCATATGTGTAGCAATCTACGCACATGATTCCTCTGGCTGTTGGATCAATCAATAGAGACTAGGTTTCTGCACCAGATGCTAAATTAGATAGCTCACAACAGTTTTCTAAGCCAATAGTTCTCAAAGATTGAGATGGCCACAATAGGGCAATACTGACAGTTGCCAAGAGCTCTTTCCTGCATCCTCCTTACATCTCTCTTGGGCCAGAATGTCAGGTAAGAGCAGCAGCCTGTGAAGCTATGTGAATCCTCTCTCTCTCTCTCTCTCTCTTTTACTTCATCCCTAGGGTCCTCCTCCACCAACATGCAGTAATCCCAGACAGGTCCTAGCTTTCTCTTTTTTTGTTGACCAAACTGGGGGCAAAATTGAGTACTGGCAGATGTACTATTTCCCCCACTTTTTCCTCTTGAGAATAAGGCCACCACACTGCATCATTTGAATGTAAGAAACGCACCTACAACACCTGTGGATCATTGTATGAAAAAGACATGTTTCACTGTATGTACATGTGGCACTCCAGGAAGCTGTGCTCAGTCATTTCCCAAACTTGTATACACAAGGTAAAATAGATGCACATGCTCTTTACATATGACAGTGTATACATGGTGTGGATGCTTTTTCCTACACAGAAATTCCATGCACAACAGTAAATCAAGTTCTCACCAGCTGAGGTAGTAAGCCTACAAGCCTGTTTACATGATCAAAAAGCCCACCGTGGCTTATTTAAGTCACAGTGGGCTGAGGTGTGGGCACTGCAGGTAGCCATTTTGAATATTCAAAGCCGGTGGAGGTGGGTTATGAAAGGGTTAAACAACCCTCTCAGGACCCATGGCTGGTTATGCAAGGGATGTTTAACCCTTGCACAACTCACCAACACTGGGTTCAGACAACACAAGCCAGCATGAATTTTCAGGATGGTGGCACCATGGCTCGTCACAGTGATTGTGCAAACCCAGTCATTATGTCAGACTGCAGGTGGGTTGCTGACGTGGTTGAATGCCTCTCACTACAAAAATAGGTAAATAAATAAAAATCAAAAATCCTGCACATGGAATACTAATATCTGGGACAGGAGTTCTAGCTCAGCAGTGCTTTCTGACATTACTGGTTTTCTGTGTGTAGAGATTATTTTTCATGGGAAACCATTCCATCATAAGACACTCCCCCCACCTGCAATCTGAAATGGTATAGCCCAGACACAGGCCTACTACATCAGCTCTCTTTGTGTGAAAGATCCCTGCACAGGGCTGGCCTTAGTTCCCATGAGGCAGGGTGAATCCCCTGGCTCAGCTGACAGGCCTGGAAGGGCAGCGGATCCTGTGTAGGGTGTGGATCCCAATGCCTTGTGCCTCCCAAAGTGAGGCATAGGGCGGGTGGCCACTCTGGAGAGCCCCGCTGGCCACTGTCCTGCTGCAGCAAACGAGGCAGCAGGAAAGCAACTGTTGCGGCTTTCTAGAGCAGGAGTCGCCGCCTGCCCTGTGCCTCACTCTGAATAAGGCATACCGTAGGCAGGCTGGCACTCTGGAAACCTGCACTGGCCACTCCCCTGCTGTGGCAAAGACCACAGCAGGCAAGGACCCAGAGCACGGCCTACTCAATGCCTTACCCTGGAGACCCCTCAGAGCGAGGCATTGGGTGGTTAAGCTCTCTGGGAAGCCATGCTGGGAGCTTCCCTGCCACAGCAGGAGAGTGGCCAGCGGGGCTCTCCGCAGAGCCCACCTAGCCCAATGGCTTCACCGTCTCCAGGGCCACCTCCCTGCCAATGCCTTGCTCTCACAAAGGACCCCTCAGAGCGAGGTATTGAGGGGAAGGTAGTTGGTGGTGGCTGGCAGAGGGTCCACACTCTCCTCTCGGGGAAGGTGGGAGGTCTTGTGCCGGCCCTGTTCCCACACATGTATTATTTCTATAGGATAATTTGTCATGTATGTGTGTTATTTTTTGTATTGTTGATTTTTTTAGAAAAAAAAAAGTAAAAAAAAAAGATAATTTGTTGTACTGGAAGTGGATCTTCATGAGTCTTGGCCCTTAGGAGAGGCGTGACCAGTTTTAAGCCACAGAACACAACTAAGCGAGTTTAAGAACTCCTGTTCTAGGCTGACCCAAGCCCTCGTTGCTCTGGATGCTCTCAATACATAAGTGCTCACATCGTTTAACTACCTCACAATGTAAGTCCTTACCTTCCAGAAAAATATCAAGTTCAAGAGAAGGCTAGAAGAGAGAGATTGCTGTGAATATCACTAGCATCAATGATCATGTCAGGCTTTTACCAAGGAGCAGCTCACCGAGAAGCTAATACAGAAGTTACAGCAGCCAAATAAGATAATTTCAAGGGCCTTACAAGGACTTTTAATATTGGGCTTGAATATGTGGGGTTCGATCCTGCTTTAATCATACTTAGAGTAGACCTATTGAAATCAATGAGACTTAGAGGCATGCTGGGAGTGATAGGCCTTTTTTTCTGTCTAAACTTGCATAGGATTATGCCCTAAGAGTTTTGCGTGGCTCAAAAGCTTCCATACTGTCACACCAACAAAAGAAGCTGGTAATTATATCTCTATAACTATTAAGCATTGTAGCAATCTACGCACATGATTCCTTTTCATACAATCAGTGATGCAGCCAAAAATTACACATCTATTAAGGGTTCAGGGCTAAAAAAAAAAAAAAAAAATCATCATCATTTGATCAAACATTCTGGATCTATCATCACATTACCCACAAGTTTAATTCTAGACATCCTTTGGAAATGTTATTCTGCATGTTTTCTTTCATCCACTTGGAGTAGACTTGACCTTTCCTTTTCTCAAAGCACCAGCTTGTTTCCCTTCATCATAGCTTTCATCACTAAAGCCCCTTACCCATCAGATATACATTTATCCCACTGTTGGATGCAACTTGCCATGGACTACTTACTGCTAAACTAGTTTTCAGATAAGAACACTTTACTGATAATAACAAAACAAAACAAAAAACCCTTTCCTTATAGACTTTTTTTTTTTTAAACTTTAGTGGCAGACTTCAGTCCTTACTTCACCTTTTGTTCCATTCATTTTCTTCTGCAAGGGGCTTTAAAATGCTAAACACTACAAAATAGTAAATGGTTGTCAATTAACTGTAGGTATTTAAATCATGTATTTATAGGGGGTTATACCAGGTGTGTGTGTGTGTGGGGGGGATAACAGTCCTTCAGTTTTCCTTGACCCTGTTCTTCACAGCCACCACCAGAGGTCAGTGTGGCTTAACATGGTGAAGACGGCCACACAAATGTATCACGTTGAAGAGGAAATTGTGCCCCTCTGGTGCTTGTAGCTTGATAATTTAGACTTGGGGTGCTTCCAGATGGAGGGCTCCTAGCGCTACCAATCAAAATACACTGTGCAGCTATTCTGTCTTTTCCTCCTTAATGTATTTTTTTATTTTTTGTGTGGAAAGAAAAAGTCGGAATTAGTGGTGGGAAAACACAGGCAGGTTATAAATGGAAGACAATGTCATCTGGAACCCCCTATAAAATTCTGTGAATCAGTCGTGGTGATTGCATGATAAAAGCTTCATCTGGAAGCACCCTCATTCTTACTGAGCACATTAAAATCAAAGACAATTTTTAAAATTATGCAAATGTAACATCTTCCAATCCATTTTTCAATATTATTCAAGACAGCATGTTATGCTGATAATGATGTAGTCTTTTTGCTTTCGAAGGACGATTTTTGGAGGAACTCTTATTGGTTGTAGGCCCTTCCCATTTCCTTTCATCTACCTGCCTCTTTAGAGGAAGCAGAATAAGCACAAAATCTATTAACTAGTGTGACAGTTAAGAAATCAAGACATGGGGTCTATTTTGTGACACAAGGCTTTCTTGCAAATGTGCCTCCAGGTGGCCAGTTAAAAAACATGCACATATATCACAGTTAAATACAAATCTTACCACTGAGAATGACTGGGAATCGTCACCACACAGTGGCTTTTTCATGCAATAAATGATCATAATAAATGTACTGGGGTGGCAGCCCAGACCCTTTTTCTTATTAGAGAAATCCACCAGAGAGAGAACTGAAGAATCGGAACTTAATTTGGGGACCTCAGCTGGAAGTTGTCAGTTTTTACATTAGTGTTCCATTTGTGTCATCTATAAGCTCTGCTTTACTTTATAAACTGCTCCCTTTCCCCACTGCCATCTCTATGTATTGTTGATGTATAAACCTGAGTTAGAATAGCAATATGCTGTGAATAAATTATGTTATGCCATGACCATACAGATTTAATAAAGGAGTTCTATGGTAACCGAGACGGCTTTCCAGCAGATCTATTTTTGTTTTTATTTATGTAATGTACTGCTGTTTATGTATTGTTAATAGAAAGTTCTGAATCAAGCAGCCAGCATGTCAGATTACTAAAGCAAATTGCTTAGGTCTGGTGCACACCCAACGGCAGTCATGTGAACGCCACTTTAAATCTCTTCTTGTAACAACTGTCTTCACTTGCCAAGCTGTTTGCATGAAGCATCTTGACACAGATTAGGAGATTTACTCCATGCCACCACAACACTTCCCAATCAAATACGTATGCTGGCATGGCATGGAGAAGATATCCCAATCAACATGAAAATCCATCATGGGGAGTAATTTAAAGCAAATTGCATGTGGTGGCCATTTTGTGAATAACGGCCAGGAACCAGACAAAGAACGATTCAAAACATAAAGTCCTCAACGGCAGAACAGGCGGAAGATAATTAAACCTAAATTACAATGGCTGTGAAGGCAGATGAAGGCTGCAGCAGAGAATGGTTTTCCAATCGTCATGGTAACCGTGCCATTGGATCACTGCCGTACTCTGTCAAGTTTGTGTGGTGATTCGTTGTGCACCAATCTCCCCACATAAAACAGTTTCACGCACAGGTGTCTTCCAACCCAACCCAACCCAAGCTCTGGCCCATGAACGATCTAAATGGAGGTTGGTCTCTCACAAAGGTTCCATGGACTTTGAAGAAGCCCGAGTGCAAGGCGAAAGGGAGAAACATGCTAAGCGAAAAGCACATCAAATGAATCCTTTACAGGACCATCTTCTATCTGGTAACCTGTGTCCTCACTGTGGGAAGCTGTGTGGATCTAGAATTGGCCTCCACAGTCACTTACGGACCCATCGCTAGAGTCTACACAATCCTCTTTAGAATTTTCCTCCTTTAAAAATTTTTCTTTTTGTAAATTTTTTTATCCTGGAAGACAATCTTACTCGGTCACGAGTGATCGCATGATGATGATGATGATGATGATGATGATGATGATGGACACAAAAGCTGCTAACTGTATGATGCCTGCCCCCGCCCCCATGAACATGTTCCAGCTGGTGACTGGGAAACAAATTCCATTTCTGAACACTCTAATAGTAGCAGAACACTATGAGGCATGCAAGCAGATGTGGGTCAGTGGGGTTCCACCTTGGCATACATAAAATGGGTAAATTCTTTGGGACTGATCCTAAA
This sequence comes from Shinisaurus crocodilurus, assembly GCA_021292165.1. NCBI lineage: Eukaryota > Metazoa > Chordata > Lepidosauria > Squamata > Shinisauridae > Shinisaurus > Shinisaurus crocodilurus. The sequence goes on from CM037889.1 coordinate 99,319, forward strand.
GGCAGACAGAGCAAATATACCTTAGGTCTACCAGCTACAAACCAGAGGAAAAAGAGGAGGATAGGAAGCTATGTCTGTGCAATGACAGAGGACTCTCCAAGAAAGAGAAGAATGAGGTGCCAGAAGTAGAAAGTCCACAAGAGAAAGAGAGGAGAGTGCTATAGCTGCAGTCACTTAGGTGTTAGTAGTTGGGGATATAGAAGCATAGTTTATTTCCACTACCTTTCTCTTATTCAAGAGCCCTTATTTGATCATAACTTCAGTGTATTCAATCCTCAAGGCTACACAGCACCTGCACTCAAGCCTAACCTGATTCCCCCTCCTGTCTGCGAGACACACAAAGAGAAAAAGGCACAGGTCAAGCACAGGCAGAGCCATGCAAGGGAGCAATGTTGATAATTTTAAAAAGACAGACCATACCTTGTGGGTGGATTGTGTTTATACAGACCTACTTTGCCCACTTTAACATCCACTGGCAGCCTAGAGAGCATCATGCATAAGATTCTTGAGACTCATTACTCCACTATATGGACTCCAAATTGGAGTTAGTGTCTTTTTTACTGTGACGGACTGCAGATTGTGTCTGTATGTACAAGGTATGTCCATGCAAAATAGGAAGCACCTTACACCGAGTCAGACCCTTGGTCCATCTAGCCCAGTACTGCTGACACTGACTGGCAGCAGCTCTCCAGGGTTTCAGGCAGGATCCTTTCCTAGCCCTACCTGGAGACACCAAGGATTGAACATGGGGCCTTTTGCATGCAAAGCAGGTGCTCTACCACTGAACTACAGCCCCTCCCTATAATTTTACCTTTTCGCTTAATTGTACATTCCACCTCCATGCTTAATACAGTACTGTGCCATTTTCAACCATCCATATTCTCTGCCCCAAAGATGAAAGGCAGCTGGCTGCATAGTAGCACATAGGCAGACACTCTATATAACAATCTGGTCAGGGAGCAATTAATAACCAGATACAGTAATGAAGCAAATTTAGGAGACAAGAGTGATGAAAATGGAATGTGGTCGCATTTTTTAAATATCCAAGCAAGTTAAAACAACAAACAAAAAACTACTGCAAAGAGGCCTGTGACTCCACAGCCTATAATGATGGAGAAAAGGAGGCATGGAGTAAGCTTTACTCAGTAAAGCAATGAATAAGGAAGATTGTGGAATATCTTAAATAGCATATGTCAGAGATAGTTTAGATGGCACATGTTTCCTCCATAGGGAGGAAAATGCAATCCTGAAATGTAATATTCACATAAATTGTCTACTCCAATTGGCATTCGACTAGGAAATTATTAATTTTACCATACATAAGTGCAGTTGAAAAAACATATATTTACAATACTATCTAGAGGTGACATTTGTGCAGTATTTATATATTTATATAGGAAATTAAACTGTGCTGACAAGATTGCTTTATGTCTTGTGGAGATCACATTTCAGTGCTCAGAGTGAGCTACAGATTAGATGCCAACAGATTTCAGTTACAACTCATTGTCAATCCTCATTCATTATACATGAATCTTTGTATGTGTGATGGTTCTCTTAAAACCAAGTATTATTAATGGCAACTTACAATTCAGCTAGATATGCAGTCATTAAGCAAGTGTTGTTTTTTCAAAGTTAGACAAGCCATGGGATGTGTGTAACAGGGTAGCATTCTGGGGGATATGGAGCAAAAATATCTCAGACCAAACATCAGCACGGAGTATAGAAGGCTGAGTACAATTCTGCCTATGCAAGTACTTCTTAAGAAGAGCCTCCAGAGAAGCCTGGGGCATTCTGGCTTGCCCAAGGCATGCCAAAGAAGCATCCATATGGGAGCTCTTGGGCCTAGTTCTGATCTCAAGGGTATTAATGAGCTAATTTCATTTGTTTAAACTGATCTATTCCTGACATACAGCAAGCTAGACTTAAATCAAAATCAAAAGTTTGCACAGGTGCAAAAATAGGCTTGAGGTTTTCCATCGGTTTCATACAAGACTAGAGGCAGTAATCACCCTAGCTGTTATAGTAAGTACATTAACTGTAATGATAGAGACCTCCCAGGCTCAAGTTTTTTTGCTGTCCTGACTTCTCTAACTGCTAGTCCATGAGTCTTGTCTGGCAATATCAGGAATTCATTCTGTATAAGGAAAATAGTTCTCTCAGTTCAGATCAACCAAGCTAGATCAGTTCAGGGCCAGACCAAATTCTGCCATTTCCATGAAGAGTTTTGGATCCACAAAAGGAGTTTCTACTGCAAAGACCATAGTAAGGTAAGGGCGTAATGCAATCTATCATGTTAGAACCTAGAGTTAGGGCACTATAAAACATCTGGTACCTGTACAGAATACATTTGTTTGCCTAAACACAACCTTACAGAGAAGTTAAAAAAAAATTACCAGCCCACAAAAGGATACATTAGCCCAGCCACTTATATTTATGTACCACATGGCAGCTTGAGCAGAAAGTCCAGCAAGCCACTCGCTAGAAGGTACAGTTTCTCATGCTGGGCAACAGGATGGGTAGCAAATTGCAAGGCTGTCTTAATGCACCACACTCCAAGCCTAGACAAGAAATATGCAGAGCTTTTCCTCATTGTTTCTCCTATTACGCCTTGTGAGACAGATTGTGAAACTGGCCTACTGCCTCCATGATGAATCCTGCAGTAAACTCCACTCTGGTGCAATGGTCAGCCTTGATTACCATTATTTTTCCAAACTTGGCCATCCCCCACTTCTACCAAAGAACTAGAGCAAGTGCATTTAAAAGTGATTAAAGCATTGGCGCTACTGACAGCAACACACAAACACGCCCCACCCCCACCCGCTCTGCACAGGGTGGCCCTTCTGGCTCCAGGACCATGGTGGTGCCTCAGGACCATGATGGGCAGATCCATTCCAAACCTGAAAATAAGTTCCTGAGGAGCCACCCTCACCATATGGCCCTTAAGTCAAGCGGGAGTGCATTCAGATACATGGTCTCCTCTTTTAAAGGTGTGTATCCTCCTCAAACACCTCTCCCTCTTCACCTGCCCGCTTGTTAATGAGAACATCCCAGCTCTCGGGTCCATTAACAGCTCCCCCACCATTTACACTTGGCTTTTTTTCTTGCATTTCTGATTGGCTATCGCTGGCTACATCCAAGGTGGGATTGTCATGGCACCCATTCTCAACGAACCGTAGCTCCTCACCATGTGACTGGAAGAAAAGAGAAAAAGAGGAAGCATGAAAAAAAAATTGACAGCTGGGAAGGAAGATAAGCAGCACTTTCCATAATCACCCTCCACACATGATACACCACACAGGGACTCACCATGTTCTTCATCTTGGGCAGGCGCCTCTGCCAGCAGTTGTAAATCAGTCCCATTATAATGATGATGACACAGATGGAGCCAATAATGACCAACACCACGAAGAGCTTCCCATAATCACTGTGGCTTTGGCTAGGACGTGACAGGCAACCTGATGTAGTTGTATAGTTCTGGATTCCAATCTAGAAACAGAGTTGTAGAAACTCAGTGCAACCAGTAGGATTGAATGCTGAACAAGATGTTGCCGCAATATGTTATCATTTTGAATATTAACATATATATATATATATATATATATATATATATCATAGGCTTGTATCTTTTATCTTCTACCAGGCTTAACTTCTGTTGATATAGGGCAGTGGTGGCGAACCTATGGCATGGGTGCCACAGCTGGCACGCAGGGACCCTCTGTGGGCACTTGAGCCATTGGTCACCAGATTGCGAAAGACCGTCCCCTTCTGCAAAACACTAATGATCTTGTTCGTTCTCACAGTGTGGAACAGAATGATTTCATTCTAGAATTCCTGTTACAGAATTTTTTTCTACATGTTATCACATTTAAAAGATTTGAAGAATGATGCACCAGAGCATGGCTTGGATGTAAAGTCCCTAACAGTTGACCTGAGTGCTGCATTGTTGCTCTCAAACTCACGGAGTATGAGCAAGGTTGGACAAATTATCAGCATGCATGCAATAACAAAATCACATTAATTGTGCAAAAGCATGCCCAATGCAAACTTTTACCTAATGCAGTGTTTGCAGTCCAAGACATAAAAATGTTTAAAATGTGTTTAAGCATGTTTAGTTTATATGTTATCTGCTCATCCTAGTACAGGTTGACTTTTTACTTTCACTAATCCGACACCTGTAGAAGCAGGAAAGGACCCGGGGTAAGCTTGCCCCATACAATTTCAGTCTGGCATATACCGGTAATCATATTACAAGCTGAGAATCTCTTATCCAAAAATACATGTGCCTAATTATTTAAAAAGTTTGTATAAATTCCCTTCAGGCTATGTGTACAATGTAGTACTGTGAAGGATCACTAGCCGGATCCTTTGCGTGAGTTCGGCGCTTAACGGGTTACCGTATATACTCAAGTATAAGTCGAGTTTTTCAGCACATTTTTTGTGCTGAAAAATGCCCCCTCGACTTATACTTGGGTCAGCGTACTTATACTGGAGGCAATAAGTTTTCCCAGTTTTTTGGGGTGAAATTAGGGGCCTCGACTTATATTAGGGTCCACTTATACTTGAGTATATACGGTAACTGGCACTGAGTTACAGCCCGTACGAGCGCTGGCGACCACCTGAGAGGCTTTCGCGCACAAGAGGAAACCGAAGACCTTTAAATGACCAAATAAGGCTTTCATTTGTTTACACAAAACACAGAGCGGAACTAACAGCTCTCCAGGAATACTACAATGTCAACACAACCTTAGTTGACCCCTGCGTTGCTCAATGAACAGGCTCCTAGACTAGTGGATGAATCTGGTCAATTAGCTCAAATCAGAGACTTTACGCCTAGTCAGTTTCAGCCTGGCTCCGGGTCGGCCGATCCGGGGATGAGACGGGCTTACTCGGGCTGCCGCTTGAAGGACGAATCTGGCCCCGACGTACCCTGGTTCCCAACAACCCTCTACCGGAAGGGAGAGGGTTTTCTACCCCTGAGTTCCCGCTCTCCCCACCCTCCCGGTCAGGTGGGGCTTATGCCTGCCCCTTTGTGTCAGGTGGGCTTATTCCTGCCCGGGGAGAAGGTGACGTACTGGTACTTTACAGCTCTTTGAGACTACCCTGATAGTTTGATGGTCCTTGATGGTCCTTCCTGGGTTTTTGTGGATCTCCACCGAGACTTATAATAATTTTTTGAGTTGATTTTTTTTTCAACAAAAACTGTTTGTATCATTGAAAGCTCTGTTATTGTTTTTTTTTTTTAAGACAAAATATGTTAATTAGTTTGGACAACTGTATGAGTTGTTTTTCTAAAACTAAAACCTCGGTATTCAGGTTTAATTGCAGTGTTGGCACTTTGAAATAAAGAAGTTGGTTTTGTGTTGCAGTTTGGGCACTCGGGCTCAAAAAGGTTCGCCATCACTGATATAGGAGCATGCAATTTTTTGATTTGTTTCCAATTTCCATGAGTCAACCACATACCAAGAAGCTGCAGTCTATATTGTGTGGTGCTTGTGGCAGTGAAGCCATGCCATAAACAGTACACATATGAGGAATCAAAGTGGGAGAGGAGGGAGAGATGGGAAAGAACCACAGTCCTCTGTTTGTTTAGGTAAGCAGGTACGGGGTAGAAATCAATGCATGCATGTACAAGTGTGGAAAGTGCCATTTTAAAAACCTCTCTTTTAAGCAGAGATGCTTCCCTCTCTGGCACAAAAAAAGAAAGAAATGAAGTGCTAAAAAGATGAAAAAGAAAAAAACCCAACCCAAGAACAATGGGAGGTAAAGCCTCAAACTGATGCTCAGAAAGCAGAACATGGTAATATCTAATACGCCCCATGCGTTTCAACTTACAATCTTCTTCAGAGGCAACTATCATCAAAATGTTTACACCATCTTAGACTGACGTTTTAAGAGACCAGCTGCAATAAGATATAAGATTTTACCCCTGAAGAAGACTAAGTCAGAATGTATGGGACATACCACAATACAATCTCTCCCTGGCCCTTGTCACTGAAGGAGAACTGGAATAATTGTATGTATGTATGTAGGTAGGTAGGTATTTATTTATTTTATATGGAGGGAAAGAGGTATGCTTGGTGTTCAGCCCTGGTATTGAAAACTGATTCTTGGGCTGAGCCCTGGCACAGTGTAGCCCTGGATGGGAGCAACAAAATGGAGAACTTGCATGTTGGGGAATAGAAGCAGAGTGCTGTGGGAGGAAAAGCTATTAGAAAGGGGTTATGAGGAAACCCAGGAGTGGATCTTAGCAGAGGAGTGATTTCACATTATGTTAACAAAGGAGGTAGAGGCAGTAGTTGATTTGATTTCTAAAAAGAGAGGTGCTGAGGCTCTGTGAGACATTCATGCCATGTTTCAAATAAGCTTGGATCCCAAGGATCTAGTGGTAGATCGGTAGGGGATCAGTTGCAGGCGCAGCTCATCAATAGAAAGGCAAATGCACTGCGCAACTAATCAGAGACACCATTCATCCCTATGGGGGAGAGAAAAAGCCCCATAGCAGATAAAATTGGAGAGTGGGGCTAAAGGTCACCACCATGGGTCACCCATGGGGAGGGTTTCAGGCCTCACCCTCCAATTTTGTCCATGAAGAGCATTCTTGTCTGACCAGCATAAACGAAATTGGCCCCTTCAAGCAGCAGAATCAAACTTCAAACCACCAGCACCCCTTGCATGGTTTTGAGGTTCAAGGAAGTTGCTCAAATGGGCTCAGTTCTTTTTTTCAGCTGAGCAGCCTGCTGCAAGTGCCTCCCTACAAAGTAGGGACGAATGGATCTCACCGGCAGTGAGTTCTAAGAGCTCTATGGGTCATCTCCAGCTCTGAGTGAGATCTCTACTACATAGTACATTTACATCAGCAGTGGTATACCACATTTTCTGAGGTAGCTATTTCTACCTGCGAAAATGAAATCCTCTGTATTGAATTCTTTATTATTGTGATTATCATGTGGAAAGTTACAGGCATCAATTGGATATCGTTCGTGATTAAATGTGTGGCAAGTGGTACAAAAGTCTCCTCCTCTCATGTCTAAAATATTTTGTGAATCTGTCTGTTTTGTGTATTTCGTGTATGCTTTTTTCAGGTCTTTTGAGGCTGGGATATCCCTTGCTTTATAGAGCAGAGTATGTATAAAGCTAGGGTTTTTTAAATAAAGGTACAAATAGCAACACAGGTATCCAGCTGCAATGAAATCCTTTCACACAAATGCATCACCCATTACACAGAGACACCACTCTGATATCACTGAAAATTCACATGAGAATATTGCACAGTGGATGAAATGTGCTTGAGGCAGGCTTTTAGCAATCATGCAGAAAGGCCCCCAGCCAGTTTCTAAGCTCTTGTGACAAGGGATTCAAGTCCCACAGAGCTTCGTGTTGTCCCAATAATATGCTGGACTGGGTACAAGGCAAGCCAAGGACACCACAAGGTCATTTTTCCCCATTTGATCAGAGAACAAGAGAAGCATGAAGAACTTCCTAGCCAGCAAGGGCACCTCAGAGACAGAATGGGAAAGCTCAGCTGCTGCATGGAGTGTCTATGCACAGTGAATAGGGATGAGATCTCTAAGGCTTAAAAGGACCCCACAGGCAATATTTGCAGAAAGTTCAACAGATCTTGGTGTGACAGGTGCAGAGTCACTTCTACATTTCTCCACTCTCTTCAGCAAGGACATGCAAGATCCCAAGAGACTATAATGGTAGCTTTAAAAAAACACAACACCTATAGAATACGGACACAATCCATGAAATCAGTCACAGTTAATGAAAGTGGACATTCGATGAGACAGCAGTTACCAGAGAGGAAAGAAGGGATTTCTGCTGTAAACTGCTGTGTCATCAGTTTGCCTATCCTGGGCTCTGAGCCCTGCTGGGCTAGTTTTCAAGGTGTTCAATTTAATTGCATTGTCTTCTGTGCAACTGAACAAAGTCTTACCTCAGCTAAGCTTCTCCATTTGTCACCTAGTGCCAGGAGAACATCATTTGTTGGGACAACTCCTACGAGATGAAACACATTGGACAGAGAAATAGAAGCATTAGTTCAGTGCAGTCTTCTTTAGCTTACTTACATGTATGAAGAAGTATAATGTCTACATTAAAGCAATATTCCCTGTGTAGCAGTAAAGTAACGCAGAAAATCCCTTCCATTGCAGAGCAGTAGGTCATTTTAGAATCCAAAGGCAATTTTTACAGCAGCTATGATGGGAGCAAGCAAGGGCAAGGGAAGGAGAGGAATAAATTTCAGGGAACAAGGAAACAGGAAATATACAATATTTTCTTCCAAAAGCCATTGCTCTTTTACTTCAGATCAATTCACAGTTTTTCCATTGAAAGATCTGCCAACAGACCTCAACCATAAGTTGTTGCACTACAAGAGCTTCACTGAGATCCTCAAAAATCTGGGTATTTCAGTGTAATTGATGGACATTACCACTGGAAGGCTTATACACTCATATTTCTTCCCAGAGAGGAAACATCTGTAGTAGTGTCCCCACAATGAAGTGTCTAGAAAATCATGTGTTAGCTCTCACATTGATTTCTTCTCAAATATGGGTGTTTTCCCAGTCACTTGTGGGCAGGCCAGGGAGAATTGCAACAACTAGAAGTCTTGTATTCTACCTCCTTTTGTGCCTCTTTTATACAGTCACGAGCAGAAATTACTTCAGTCCACAATACTCCCAAGGTGCATATTTGGACTCAGCGCCCCAATTCTGGCAGACACCAAAATGACTGGTGATTGACAGAACTGCAAACTCAAATGTTCATTCTGATTATACAGAAATGCCTTTATTACTGGGCTCATCTATACTGAACAGACAACTTGATACCAACTTATATGACTGGCAAAACATACTCATTCATACCAACCACGCAGAAAATCACCATTTAAAGAGCCAGTTCATTTAACAATGACTGTGATATACTTTTATGGTGCTCCTTACCATTTTTAAATGTCTAGACTCAACCCTAGGGGCTTGTACTCAAATATGAAAAGCAAAAAATTGTATAAGGAAAACAAATGTGACCATTCAGGTCTGTCCCTGAGATAATTAGTTTAAAAACAAGGGAACAGTAGTGTCTACAATAACGTTTTGCTATCATCTTCCCCAGCATATGGAAAGCCCTGCATGTTTCTAGGAAGGGGACTGCCCAGTTATATGCCTTGAGGCTTGCCAAAAATAATGGGAGCCCTATCCAACCAATATTTTATGTTGTATTTTAGGGTTTTAATTGTTGTCAACTGCCCAGAGAGCTTTGACTATTGGGCAGTACAGAAATATACCGTATTTTTCCGTGTATAAGACGCCCCCATGTATAAGACGCCCCCCCCCCCACTGGGCAGTTTCGCAACTGCGTGGTTCTCTCCTCGGCTTACTTCCGTGTATAAGATGACCCTCAATTTTTAGTCTAACGATTTTAGGAAAAAGTATAGTCTTATACATGGAAAAATACTGTAATAAATAAATAAATGTTCATCCATCTTCTCCTCTTTCCCCCAAATTGCCTCCAAGCGGACAGTGGATATGCAGTTGCCTCAGGTTGCAAGGACTCTGTCCTGGTAGCCTAAGGCTAGCATGTAACAAGCCACTAAATAAGAAAAAGAGAGAGCTGATTCCATCAGGTTCGAGGGGGAAACAGACATTCTGAGTAATACAGTCTTGCAGGCACCAAGATTTTTCTGCTCACCTTCTCCTGTGGAGTGGGGAAGCAAAAGACCCGTTGTTGCCAACAATGGGTCTGAGAAGTCTCAGACTGAGTGATAGCAAGACTGTGTACAGGCACTCATGCCACTGGGATTGGGACTTCTCAGGCCCAGCAGCAGCTATGCTGGCTTGGTATTCCTGTACATATCTCAAGAAAGGTGGCACATGGAATCACTGAGATATCCTAGATTGAGCAGCAGGAATAGCACCAACACGAAGTGGGAAAAGGGTGTGGTGGTAAGAAGACAGGGAGACCCTTTCTCTGTGCTGCCCACTGTGAGATTTCACTCAGAGCCACCACTGCACCGTGTCCACTGGACCTAGACTTTCTCAGGCTCATTATGCTTGGTGTGGCAGTGGTGGCATCAGCAGGGATAGCGGAGATCAAAGCTACATAAAGCTTTTTTAGGACAGAAGACAAGATTATAATTCAAAAGGAAAGGAGGAATCATGGAAGAGATGATGAATAAGAGGGGAGCAATGTAGTTTGAAATATTACTGAGGAGCAGAGTTACAGTCACTATATACATGCTGTGTCATTGCACATTACTGAAGGAGCAGTGTGATACACAGCATGAAAGGAGGCTTCCCTCACAGGGGATAACTGGAGTCATCAGAAGGAGGGTCAGGCACCCTTCAATTCCCTCCATAGAAAAAAAAGACTCCACTCTGTTTTTCCAAAATAACTTACCATGTTCTCCTGCCAAAGTCATTAGCAGGTGTTTGTCGTTCTCATTGGGTTTGCTTAGAGAGATCAGCCACTGGGCCTGTAATCCATTTTTGTACCTGGAGAAAGCATCCTCCACCAGTGCCAGCAACTGGAGGCCTCTCTCCACTCGGAACTCCTCCTGCAACATTAAATATTTGTCAGTCTCTTAAACAGAGGCCTATGGATCCCAAGAATGCAGACTGTTCCACCCAAATGCACTTTTTGACAGAAAATGCCTGTGGGTGGGTTTTCAGGAAAATAATCCTAAAAAGATCAAATTTCTGGAGGACATCAGAGGGCAGCAATCACACCCTACAAATTGCCCACTTTCTCCATTCCCATTTTCTTCCACAGACGTCTATTTATTTTTATTTATTTATTTACATTTATTAATCGTCCATCTGGCCAGCAACCGGCCACCCTGGGCAATAATAAATACTGTTTATTTACTGTCTACTGTTCAAAATCTTGTGCTCCCCAGTACTTCCCTCACATCCTAGTTGCTGCCATTTTCAAAATTCAAATTTACTTGCTGCAAGAGATAATACCGGCTTCATAGTCCTAATTTTACACCCAAAATGCATTTAAATCGATTCTGGTTACATAATCTGTGGCTTCTATATGAAGAATTTGCCAATAAGAGAAGGTGTTCATACCAAAATGGGAGAGTGTCACTTCAAAATTCAAAGAAGCAAACAAGCCTTCCTCTTTGACATAGCCTAAAACCTCAACCCCTTGTAGGCCCCCAATAAAAGGAAAACAAAGCATCACTACTGGATCTTTAGCAATTCAGGGAATGGTTTGGAGGTGTGTGATATTTGAAGCTAAACACGTATGGGTTTGGTCAGAGGCTACCCATGTACATCCCCACTGAGCTCATTGGAAAGAAAGGAAAGTCACAAATAATAATAAACGTTTTTAAAAGGCCAAGAGCCTCAGCAGCTCTTCTCAGACTGCAGGTCAAACAGAGATGGTCCCATTCTACCAATATGTTGCACATCGCTTGGCAGCGCCTCTCCCACTTCTGCCTTTCTATTCTTGTTCAGTTGCCGTGCCAACCTAAAGGCCACCCAGATTATTAATATGTGCTAGCACTGCTGGTTGCTATGGCAACCTCAAGCACTCAGGGCACGCATAGGCCTAATTGAGAAAGACAAGGAGGAGTCAGGCCTGAGTCACAAAGGCCCGTCAGCACAGCCCCTCATCTCACAAGGCAAAGGTCATGGACACTGGCTGATAAAAACTTATATTACCACAAGGCAGGCAACCTGGCAGGAGGGGAACGAGGAGTGCAAGGCCACATCAGGGCATAATCCCTGGACCACATTACTAGAGTTGTGGCATAAATGATAGAATCTATTGGACAGATCTTCCCTCATGGTTGCACAGTAGACCAGAGTTCAAACTAACCACTCGAGAGTTCTTCAGCTTAGCAGCAAGAGAGGGGGAAAGAGTGCTGCCTGACAGGAAAATAATATTTCCACTCATATGAGCTGTACAGAAAGATAAAAGCCACCAAGTTTTTATATATGTTCATGAATAAATAGGCAATCAGTCTTTCTTGCAACTCCATGGGGCCAATCTTTTCATTCTCCATAGCTCAAAATGTTAACATATATCATACAGCATAAGGATAGTGCAGAGAGCTATCTTTAAACAACATGACACATTTAGAAAGTGTCACAATATTGTTTACAAGCCATGTGCCCAATTGCTCCCTGAAGCTGCCCAAATGGGCAAACAAACCACGGACCTTGGTTTGTTTAGGTTATGTGCAAACATGGACCTCTGGTTCGCCTCTCTCTCGACAAGCCAGAGAAATAACCCAACCACAAACTGTGGGTTATTTCTCTGGCTTGTTGCAGGAGAGACAAGTAAGAGGTTCGGGTTCACACACCACACAAAACAAACCATAGACCAAAGGTCAGTGGTTTGTTTGGCTGCTCCCACTTGCAGTGGGAGTGATTAAGAACATAGGAAGCTGCTTTATACTGAGTCAGACCATTGGTATATCTAGCCCAGTATTGTCGACACAGACTGGCAGCAGCTCTCCTGGGTTTCAGACAGGATTCTTTCCAAGCCCTACCTGGAGGCCGGGGATCGAACCTGGGACCTGCTGCATGCAAAGCATGTGTTCTATCACACCGAGCTGTCATCCCTCCCTACAGCACCTGGTATTCCAAGGCGGTCACCCATCCAAGTACTAACCAGGCCCGATCCTGCTTAGCTTCCGAGATCAGACAAGATCAGGCTGTTCAGGGCTGTTCAGGGCTGTTGTGTTCATACACAAAAAGCCAGGATTCCATGGGTCAGTGTCTGTACACAACTCATTGGCCAGATTTGTTGACCTTTAAAAGTTAATGGAAATTGAGTGGATATACTAATTAGCTTGATATTGCTACTATTTCTGGTTCCATATAACAATTAAAAAGTTACACTGCATCCATAAACATGTACTGAGAGTAGAAATACTCCATCTTTTAAACACTTTTTAACCATCCTGAACTGAAGTTCAGAAGAAGTTGGGGTGGGAGGAATTTTTATATAACAAGCAGGACAAAATGTGCAGTGTAAGAGTGATCCTGTTTAGAGTTTTAGCCCGCAAGCCATGTCTTCCTTCAAGATACTCTACTCCAGGCGTCCCCAACCTTTTTGGACCCATGGGCACATTTGGGAATTTGAGAAACTGCTGTGGGCACCACCACAAAATGGCTCCCACAAAGGATGTGGCTAGTTACAAAATGGCTGTCATGGGGGCCTGGCTAGTCAAAAGTGAGATAAAGAGATGGGGGAGAAAGAGCAAGGGAGGGGGAAACAGGAACGCAAAGGTGTAGAGAAAGAACAAGGCTAGGAAGGGGGGAAACAGTGAGCTAAAGCAGTGGGGCGGGGAGAAATAGGCTAGAGGCTGGGAGGGAGGGGGAAATAGCAAGGCAATGGGGTAGAGGGGAGAGAAAGAGCAAGGCTATGGGCTGGGAGGGAGAGGGAAATAGCAAGGCTAGAGGCTAGAAAGGGAGAGAAAAAAGACTGTCCTAACATTTAAAAGTTTTTTTAATTAAAAACATTTATTTGAAGGGGGCAGGGAGAGCTTTGTAGGTGCCATGTTATGGACCCGTGCTCTACGCATTCCCAGTCCCCTCATTTTCTATGCAAACAGTTAGCTAGCATTCCCTGGTCACTGAGCATGCCTGGTACTCCTTGGGCTGTTTTGAGGGGCTCCCCCTTTAGGTTTTTTTTTCTTTAGTTGTTTTATATTTCTGCAAACCTTGAGGTTCCCCCATGTCTGCTTAAACCTCCATTTTGTATGTGGATGGTGCCATTTTGGCTACATAATGATTGGCAGAGGAGAATTGAGTATGCTATTAGTATACAGTAATACCTTGGATTGCAAGTAACTTGGTCTGAGAGCGTTTTGCAAGACAAGCAATTTTTTTTAAAAAAAGTTTGACTTATTAACGAGCAAGGTCTTGCAAGACAAGTAGTGTAGGGATGGAACCGCTCACCTCGAGCAGGCGTAGTGGGCCGAAATCGGCCCTACTTACGCCCGCCAGAGACTCGCTTTGATATAAGAGTGTTTTGGATTACAAGCACGGTTCCGGAATGAATTATGCTTGCAATCCAAGGTATTACTGTATAAGATGTGCCCATGAGATATTCAGATTTAATCAAGCAGCTAAAAATCAACAACAGCCACAGCCTCTGAAAGAAAAGGCAGTTTAGGCCAAACAAGCATCAACATATTCAAGTGTTTCTCCACAACCATGATTGCTGGAATGACCCTTCTTTTTTAAAAAATGAAGACATTCAGAATGCTATGTATACCACTTAATTCTATAGCACATTGTTAAATCATTTATGACATCCATACAGATTTCTAGGGTCTTTACAAGTAACAATATTGCCAGGGAAAAGAAAGCATGTCAAAAATAAAATTGAAAGAAAAACAAAAAGTCTAGATAAGGTATGTTCAATGTGTATTTTTAAAATTATGAGACATGGTTTGACCTTGTCTTCACAACAAGGTTTTTAAGGATTTCCCCAGCAGCAGCACCACTAATGCCCCCCCCCCCCAGTTTATTATAAACAGCCTGTCAAAAGTTCTTATGAATGGGGATTTTTAACAGGAAAGAGATTCTGGATCTTCAATTAATTGCACTTTTATGGGATTGCTGGAGGAGTAATGGATTAGAGGAGTGCATCTGGTTAACAGACACTAGATAGTAAACAAGATAAAAGGAAAGCAAAAAAAAGGCACTTAAGAAAGATTTAGCAGTAGCAGGCTGGCATTCTGAACTACTCACACTGGAAACTATGTGTCTTTATTTCTAGAACCATTAATGACAGAAGCAACATTTCATTTAAGGTAAAATGCCTTCTGTATACAAGGGTGAATATCTTAAAATTAATTTTGCCTGATATTTCTGTAACTACTGGAACGAAATAGCTACGCCACTAGGCTTTATGTGCCTGCCAATTACTACAGTATCCCTCTATCACATGGATTCCTATCACCTATTTGTTCGGACTTAATCACTCTCCACCATCCAACTGTTAAACCACTTGTGAGCTAGATCTATTTAATTTCCAGCTGCGCAATACCTAGGTCACCAACTGACCACACAAAAATACCCTGCCCAATTTTTTCTCTCTATTTTTTCTGCACAGTTACCAGAAAAAAAGGAGAAAACTCTATTCTCCCTACCACCTGCCTTTCAATTTTTTTAAATTAAAAATATTATTTTTTGCATATGTTTCTTAGCTAGGTTGCTTCGGCAAGGAAGTGACCTGCCTAAGAATAAGCCCACATATTTAAATTGACAATTCCCAAACAGGAGGAAAGGCATGGTATTCAGGATACTGTGCAAGCTGCAAAAGGCTGCATTGGGTGAATGAAGCTGCTGCCCATGTCACTAACCGTCCACCAACCCAGAAAACCTGCCTGCCAAGTTTCAATCCATCGGTTCACTGAGATGGCCATCTGAAGCCTTTCTCCAGGTGCCCCTGCCTTCCAAGGTGCAGCGACAGACAAGATAGCCTTTACAGTGGAGGCTCCCTGTCTTTCAAATGCCCACACCAGGGTCCACCTACAATGAAATATTTTAGGTTCCAGGCAAAACCATTTTTGTTTTCTCTCAGTTTTAAGAATTGTGAATATCTGAACTTTTAAGTAGTCCTATGGTTTTATCAGATAACAGCAGGTGCCATGAGCAGCTAGAAATCACAAATGTGTGTTACTTGGGGGACTTCTTCCCCACTCCCCATATTTCTTTCCCAATTCTTCTTGAAATAGGCTGCAATTAAGCTCAAGCAGGTCATAAAAATAGGGAGCTTGATTAGGGATCTTTGATTAGATTTGGCTGGTCATGATAAAGCATCTCCAGCTGCATAGCCCCCAGGCTATGTGTTAAGCAGGCCTGTGATGGAGATGGTGAGATGGAATCCACGTTCTCTGGTCATGGCTATCAAATATCACCTGTGGCAACAACAGGGTTATTATTTTATACTCCCTGGTGTGACATCATTGTAATTAACTAGATAGACAAGGTAGAGGGTTGCTTCTCACATCACTTTTTAGAGACATGGGTAACACTACCTCACATCTCAACTATGTGTCTCTGAAGCAATGTGAAAAAACCAAGATCCACACGTCTCTTTCAGATAAATCTAGATAAACTTTCAAAAGCCTGATTGATACATATATTCCCAGGGTAGCGTATTTGCCATTTCCTCATGGCTGGATCCATGCTGTTCCAGTAACATTTGGAAAGGTAAGGCTGCAATCCTATGCACACTTGCTTGCGAATAAGCCCCACTGAATTTAATGGGACTTATTTCAAGTAAACATGCACAGTATTGCACTGTGAATCATGTGGAGATACTAGTATCACGAAGTTCTTGTTTTACTACGTAATATAGGTAGGTTGCTCTTAATCCTATGAGCCACCTTGATGTAGCTTTAAAGAAAGGACAGATGTTTAGTAAATAATGTAAACAAAAAAGCAAACCACTCACACAGTCAATGTTGTCTGACATATTCAGGATTATGTAGTTTTTGCCTGCCAGGTTGCTCCAGTCCTTACAGGTCACCTGGAAAAAAACCAAGAAAAACTTCCTGAGTTTAGCTGGAAATGATTTGGGAAGAGGTGTAGGCCTGCCTCTTATGAACATATACAAAGCTTCCTTGTTTTTAATCAGACCACTGGTCCTTTTAACTGCTCATTCTATACTCCAACTGGCCACAGGTATCCAAGGTCTTATCCTGAAACTAACAGTCTAAGAGTGAAGATAATGTATCTGTGAGCAGCAGCAGTGGCTCCAGAGTGTTCAGTATAATAAAAAAATGGATAAGGAACTGGGGTGTGTACAACCTAAACTAAGCTTTGGGTCACCCTCCTCTATTATTTAATTGCTAAAACATTTTCATAAAACAATACCATAAAACTGGGCAGCACACTCACTCAGGGAAGGCCTCGGTAAAGAAATGGATCTTTAACTGGCGCGTGGCGCCTAAAACATGTTATAGTTGACATCTCCCAGATACCAGGGAGGAGGTCATTCCACAAGGTGGGCGCCACCACAGAGAAGGCCTGCTTCCTTGCTGCTGCAAGATGGCAGTCTGCAGACTGTAGTACAACCAGCAAGACCTCCTCCAATTATCTTAATGATTGCACGGGTCTGTATTGGACAATGCTATCTGTCAGGGAGCCAGGCTGATCAGGGCTTTATATGCCAACACAAGACCTTAAAATTGGCTCAGTAGCCAATAGGCAGCCAGTGCAGTTGCTTCAACTCCAGTGTAACATGTGCACAGCCAGAAACCTAACTCAGAATCCTGGCTGCTGCCTTCTACACCAGCTGCAGCTTCTAGACCAAGTACAAGGGTTGCCCCACATAAAGCGCAATAGAGTAACCTTAACGTGAGGTTGCCAATGCATGGACTACAGCGGCCAGGTTATCCCTGTCCAGGAAAGACACCACAGCACTGAGTCTGGCCCAATGCTTCATTATGGCACAACACACTGTCAAGCATGGTACTCCCATGCCAATAATAGTCATGTAAGTAGAAATGAATACAAAACTGGAGATGTACACCCCAAACCCCCAGGGGAGTGTCTTCTACAAGCTGCCATACCATCAATTCTGAGCCAACACTTCAGGAGCAAGATACTGTCAAGTGTACTGTCTGCCACCTTACCCAAAGTATGTATTAAGCTATAAAGTACTGGGGGTGTATATCTGAAACTAAGATTTGGGCCACACTAAATCATATACCCATATCTCCAGTGGAGTGTCCTCTATAAGCTGGCATACCATTTCTTTAACTACTATGCTTTGTTTGGGTGCAAAACACTGTCAAGCATGGCTAATAGCAGCTAAAATACGTATAAACGAATAAGGAACTGGAGGTGTTCATCCTGAACCATCATGGAAACTTTTTCCAGAAATAATTTAACTAGAATAAAAGTAGTATCATTGTATACTTCACAGAGTGAGCTTATACCATTACTGAAACAAATATGTATGTTTCCAGTTGAGGTTTGTCCATAAAATAGGTACATGATCACGACCATATTTATGTCCCATAAATCAATTTATGTCCCATACAGTATCAGTTTGCACACATAATCAAGACATCTACACTTTCATTTTGGGTTATTGATGTGTGGTATTAATATTATTTTTGTGGATATAAAATTATTTTTGGAGACACTATCTTGCATTGTTTAAGATCATTGTCTAGTGAACCACTTGCACGTATATTTATTTAAAGAAGTTGTATTTCATATAACATTGTGAACATGTAGTCTTTGTTTTGTGTTTTTTGTTTGCTTACATTCAATTAAAATTTGTCATCTAATTTGATTGGGACATGACAATAACTGTGGGGGACATTCTTTTGATGTATAGAATATTCATTTATAAGGAGAAAGCATAAAAATTAAAACTTATTTATTTCAAAACAGTAGATGTGAGGAGGATCCATATCAAGAAATATTTAAGCATTATCACTGCATATCCATAGCAAGTTTGTCTTTTAACCCAAAGTTATACGTGCCCAGGCCCTAAGATCATCTTCAGTGGTCCTTCTCCGGGAGTCCCCGCCAAAGGAAGTGAGGTTTTTGAGTACTAAGAAGAGGGCTTTTTCTGTTGTCGAAACCCAGGTGTGTCATGATGAGCTTCCCAGAAAGGCTTGCCAGGCGCCTACATCATGCTCTTTTTGGCACCTTATTTCCCCAGGCATATAAGTCCTCCAGGTTCTGTTGTTTTAAATCTGTTTCTGTATTATAAATCTCTGCACTGCTGCTAGGTTTTATTTGGTTATTATTTTTATTTTATACTGTAGTTTTAAACGTTTATATTGTATTTTATGGTTTTAATTGTTATGAACCACCCAGAGAGATTTGGCTGTTGCACGGTATAGAAATGCAATAAATAAATAAAATGCAGGATCTGGTCAAAACCCCTAGATTAACTGCTCTGCTATTAGGAGAGTATCACATATTTCTCTGGTACATTCTGTCACAGATTGGCTCTGCTGACCACAATAGGATGTTGAAGCATGGGGATCTCTTATTTGTTTTTTGACAAGAACAAGTCTGCTGTGCTATTTTCTAGCTGGAACTAAGTGCTAGGATGCCTTGGCTGTTCACAGGAATGAACTGCATTTGAATGAACAAGGTCTTCAAATACCAGCACTAATTGTTCTTATGCACAGCTATTCTATTATTTATTATTTAATACATGTATAGCCTGCTTTTCAGATAAACCAGATTCCATAAACCATAAACCAGATTCCAACTTAATTAAAAATACAAAATACTCAATCAAACCCTAAAACACAACATTAAATACATCACGCAAATAGCACCAGATAAAACCTTAGTTAAAAGCTCAGTACAGTACATTATCAAATGCAGACTGGAATGAATAAGTCTTCAAAATCCTCTTGAAGGCCGCCAACAACAACAACAACAAAGGCTATGAGCAATTCCCAGGTGGGGGCATTCATTCCAAAGATGTAGGGCCAACACCGAAAAGGGGTCCTGTCCCTGATACTCAAAAATCTGGTCTGTTTCAGCAGCCTAGGCTGCAAGGACATAGAAGTTGTTGCAGTGTGGTGGTTGGTCTCAGCCCACCAAGCTACATGTCCACATTATTAGGCTGTACAGGCTGAAAAATATCTATAAATAGGACCAGGCAGTGTACTGTCTACATCCAACTCTGATTCTATTAAAACTATGGCATCTGTATCGAAACATATACATGTGATTTTGTCTGCAAAATGTAATGCAAACTGGTCACAATGGGCCTACGAGGGTTCAACATGTTGACCTGCTGGATCTGCATTAAGCAAGCCCCTTATCATCTGAAAAAGCTCCATTGGCTGACACTGTGCAGGTGCAATGGTGGTGGGGAAATAAGCACAGATGTGAAAGGCTCGAAAGAAGATAATAGAATCATAGAAAAGTAGAGTTGGAAGGGGCCTACAAGGCCATTGAGTCCAACCCCCTGCTCAATGCAGGAATCCAGGTCAAAGCATCCTTGACAGATGGCTGTCCAGCTGCACCTTGAATGCCTCCAGAGTGGGAGAGCCCACCAGATGACTGAACACAGATTAGAGCCCATCTTAGGGCCTATTTTGTGGTGGTGTTGGCAGCAAAAAAAGCTTGTTGACCCAAAATCACTGGCTTTAACTGCTTAGCAAAATGACTAGGTGAATACAAATATCACAATTCTAGCACAATTCCTTAATTTTGAAAATAGCGTAAGTGTCTTATATACATGACACCTTCCTATTGTCTATCTTTTAATACTAAATGGCGGCTTCGTTTTGCAAATTAATGTATCAAAATACATTAAATAAAATAATGTATCAAAATAATACTGCAAGCTCACCAGAATCAGTTTCCTGAAATGGACCTTACATTCAAGGTTGGTATATATACTGTCAACTTTCTTTTTCTAACCATTAACTGTAGAATGAAATATGTTCGCACTCAGGCATAACAATAACCATATAGAATTTGCTTCAGTGAGGAGAGAATTTAAAATGTATAAAAAGCAGCTAATCAGGGTTAACTTCCCATAGCACAGAGAAAAATGTTTCCTCCGACTGAAATGAGTCTCTTACAGTGCAATCCAATGTGGCTGTCCATAGCCCTCTGAACTCAGAGGATTATGGACATCCAATGGAGGGTAGAAGGAACGCGGAGGTGAAGGTCACCTCCATGCTCCTTCTGCCCTACAGAAGACTTAGATGACCAATTTCGTCCGTCTAAGTCTTTTGCCCCAGCTCACGAGGAGGGGAGGCTGAGGCGCCACCAGGATACATCGTACACTGGCGGAGCCTGTCTCCTCCCCTCCTCCCCCCCCCGGAACACCCACAGAATTCTGTCTCTGGTTCTTTCCGGACTGGCTGAGAGGGCAGAGGGAGGACGCTCAGAAGTCGGAGCACATTCCTTAGGTCAGAGCTGGGACTCCGACTTCTCCTATGGCCTAGACTAGACAGCGTCTGGTGGCCATAGGATTGTGCCCTGAAACATTTGCAATATTTACTAGATCGGGAGTGGGCAACTTGTGGCCCTCCAGATGTTTTGGCTACAACTCCCATCATCCATCCCCCACCATTGGCTATGCTGGCCAAAACATCTGTAGGGTCAAAAATGGCCTCCCCTGTACTAGATATTGAAAGAATCAACAGGGTATGTTTCAGAGAAGAAATTTGAAAAGGAACATTTGGAAAGAACTAGCCAGGAAGAAGGGAAGACTTTCCTGAACCATAGCTGAAAACAAGAACATAAAGCCTGGACTCAGAGTTTATGCAAATATTAACTTGTCATAGTGATACCAACAACTAGCATTTCCTAAAGCAGCATTTCCTGAAGCTTCCATGAAATAACCACAGGAAATAATGGAACTTTCCCTCCCCTAGGTCAGGGGTGGGCAGACTTCAGGCTTGCGGGATCTACCTTGTTTATGTTTGTTTTTACAATCTACCAACCAGAGCCTGGTGCAAAAGACATATACTTAGAATGAAGGAATTCTGAGCCCAGGAATTAGTTTGGTGTACCTGAACTGAATGAAGCTCACAAGCCTTCTACACAAAAATCTACCCCTGGCTACCTCAAGCTTTCTTTATTTCAGCAGATTAATTCAGGATCGGTGGTTGGGGGGTCATTTTATTGCTACTGTTATTAAACTATTGGGAGTAAGAAATCCTTGCTGATCTACTGAAAATCACCCAGAGATGTACCTGTAGATCCAGAACTACCTTCTGCCCACCCCTGACCTAGGTCACATAACTGGCATGGCAACAAACTCTCTCAGATATCTATGTTCTTTTCTTTTTAAAACATAAATTATACATACCTACTAGATCATGCCATTTTTATGCCAGCCAAAATAATTTGGGCTTGTTCCTAATAATTCCTTAAATTCTCTTTTGAAATCCTATAAACTGGCCTAAGACAGAGCTGGAGTTTATTTATATTTTAAAGCAACTGCCTCCAATACTTCCATTTATGCCTTTCTTGAGTACCATAAAATAGATGGACTACGTTTAGAATGCCATTGTTTTTGTTTACTTTGCTTCATTTCTGAATTGTATATAATTTAGTTTTACTTTCTTTATTTAAATATTTTTATAGGACAGGTATTTGCTATTTTGAACCTAATCATGACTATATTTGTACTAGGTTTCTGATTCATGTCTTTTATGGCTAATTAAAAAAATTAAGGTCAATTCACAATTGATCCAGCAAGTAAGAAGTATAAAGTAACTTTTTATGATTTGTTGCCCATTGCTAGCCTTTGAAAGCAGGAGAGATTGTAACTGAAAATACTCACCTCACCACCCACCCAAACACTGGATTATTACCTGTGTCAAACTCCAGGGCACTCCCGTGGGCAGCCCAGCCATGCGGACATCTCCGGTTTGTGGCGCAAAGCTCCGTTCTGCTGCAGCAGTTGCTGTGACTGGAAGCTTTGTAATATTCTGAATGGGAGTGGGGGTAGGAGCTGGCTCATCAGTCCAGTCCCAGAAACCCAGTGAAGAACTGGGGTTTGGTGGGCTGCTAGGAGTCCTGGAAATAGTCTCAGTTACTTGGGTGCCATCACCATGAGATCCTGTTACTAGAAGATCTTCCCCTGGCTGCTCCACTTCAGCCCTTTCTGTGGCCTCTGTGGCCACTGTCCTTGCTATGGAATCGGCTTGTCCACCTCCAGCTCCTGCTATGGGCTTTGGACTCTCCCCACTTGTTGTGGTCTCCACTTCTCTTAAACCAGCTCCCACTGTAGCTACTGTCTTCACTAGCTCCCCTCCTGTGCCTACGGTAGCCAGTGTACTTTCTGAAGTAATCTTGAAAGGCACCTCTGAGACAAACTGGGGTCCTTTCAGAGTGGCTGACAAAATGGGGGACAGAGGCAAGAGACTAGGTCCCATGCTGCTCCCTAGGTCGAAACCTGAGGAAGCATGCTCAGGAGCAGACTCTTCCTCTTGCTTTTCTGTAACCACCTCAGTCACTGGACCCATTCTGCTGGCTGTTGTGGAGAAGAGGATGGAGTACAATGAATCCCGCCCAGGTGCTTCAGAAAAAGTGACCTTCAGTATTTGGCTGCTCTGAGAAGCTCCCTTTGACTGGTTGATTGGAAGCAATCCTTCCTCTTCCTCTAGGATGCTGGTGGAAGGCGCTTCAGAGTCAGGCTCAATAGAATCGGAGGACTGATGGAAAGTGGGCCCTTCTTGAGGATCTTTGACTTGTGCCCTGTTCCCTTTAGGCAAGGCCTTCTGGGAGGCAAGTGGAAAACTGTAATCTGAAAAGAAGCAGAAGAGGTCTCATGTAGAAACAAACAATAAGAAAGATTGGGCAATAGGAAACTTACTCCTGAAATCTTCTACATCTATCTCTAAGGGACACTATACAGATGTGTAGTTAGTAGCAAAGTATTTTAATTACGTAGTCTATCATCCTTATTCACCTCTAGTTTTTCTGCTGTCTTAAAATACTTCAACAGTTTTCCCTTGCAGCTCCTTCTGACAGAACCTCTCTAGGTTTGTCTTGCTTTGCTTAAATTCCTCATCAAAGTTCATTTACTATGCAAAGTTTCAGAATTTAAAAGCACACACTTCCAAGTGGAGTGTATGTGAAAATTTCATTCACCCACATTAAACACAACCCTTTTTTCCCTACAGCATTTTCCTGCTTTGTCTAATACACCCTCTAGAAAAGGAAAATCTGTTTAGGAAGCACAATGTACACTGACCATCAACACTCAAAAACTGATTTATTGTCAGCCATTGATACCCAGCAGGTTTCACTGATGGTACTATATAAATAATTGGTAGTAAATAAAATACTCTGGGTAGGATTTTCTTCCTAATGCATCATTGGGGGTTAGCCCCAGCTTTAGAGTACTTTGGGTTGTATCCAATGCTGGTCTAACTTAAGTCCCATTCATTTCATTGGTCTACTCTAACTATGACTAACACTGGATACAACCCACTGCACTCTATTGTCTGCTCTTGGATTCTAGTGGTTTCTGCTTTTAGGATGCCTTGCATGTTGGGATGCTTTGCCTTAATGACCAGAACAAGCTTTAAAGAATGTAATTTCCCCCCTTACTCATTCTTTGGGTATGTTCTCAGCCACTAACACCCCACATGACAATAGTTCCACCGGCAGGCTTTAAAGACTGCCACCTTCATGATCTGCAGAGGCATGCCTGAGGACAGATTTGATGACCCGGGGATGTATTCCCCCCCCACCCCGCATTCAATCAGCACACCTGATCTCTGATGCACAGCTTATGTTGACTCACTGTTCACACAGCAGATGTGGAGAATGTCAGGTGGCACCACACACGCAGGGGAAGTAACATGTGACAGCATTCAAAGCCCTACATTGTATCATCTCATCTCTCTATCTACACACACACACACTCACACACACAGCAGTACGCTTATGCGTTAAAGCCCTGAACTGGGAGTGAAGTAGGCTTATGTGCAGATATGCCCCAAGATAAGGGAGCAGCCTCTTAATTTTATCATCTGTACACCATTCTCAGAAGGAATCACATGACTGTGGAACAAACCCCTCCAAGAGGCTCACCAGAAAAATAGCAAAAGGTTTGGGCTGGCTTTTGGTGGCCAATGTTAAGCTGACAGGAGCAGACAAGAGACATGGGGAAGCTGAAAACTGAGTTCTTCCTCCAATTCAGTTAAGTGCACTTAACTTGAGTGGGGGTGGGGAGAATCAGCAATGCTCCACAATGGCTGCTTGGGGAGGGCCACAGGGGGCTCAATCTCATTTCCTCATAAACAACTGATCAGCACTGTCACTACACAAAAGGAAGTGTACAAAGTATACAAGAAAAAGACATGTCCTCCAGAATAACATATACGTATATAATAGCAAATGTTGTTTGCTTGTGTTCATGTGAATACAGCTTTAGACACCTTAGAACAGTGTTCTCCAACCTGTGGGTCGGGACCCCCAAGGGGGTTGGCAAAGTGTTTTCTGGGGGGTCGCAAAGCCCCTCGGTCTGGGCAGGGCAGGGCAGGGTCCGCTTCGGGCAGGGCAGGGCAGGGCAGGCGAGGCACTCGCGGGGCTTTGGCCCCCTGTGCCAGGGGGAGGGGCCAACACACCACAGCACTCTGCGTTTCCTTTCTCTGCGGCTGGCGAGGGAGGAGCTCCCTCCAGCCTGGCCAGACCCCTGCATCCGGCAGGACGTTGACGCAGGTAAGGGGACGACCAGGGCTTTTTTTCTCAGAGAAAAGGTGGTGGAACTCACCCCCCCTCCCCTGGCCACGCCCCTACCCACCCCTAGGACTGCCCCCTAAAACCGCCCCTTTAGAGAACAGGGATGCAAGTAAAATTTGGGGGGGCTATAAAAGTAAATGTATGGAATTACATAAAAAGCAATGCAGTAAAATGTGCAAAAAAATTGGAATACTTACCAAAAGTAAGCTCGGAGACATTTCCTTTTTGAAAGGTGTTTATAAGTTTTGCAGTTACACATATTAATCACAGTTTAGTAAAGTGAATACATGAAAAGAAAGGGGGGGGATAACAGGGGACCAATTACACATTGCCTAAGCAAATATATTTGGGGGCCTTAGCGACCCAGTAAAATCAATGACATGTCTTAAAATATCTCCCTTTCACTGGCTTACTAATCACTTCAAGCATCTTGATCCTCTTCTCTCCCAATAGGGACATGAGGGAGGCGGTGGCCCCACAGCAGTGCCTTCCCGGAGCCAACACCGCCTTCTGGACTACCGTTCCCAGGATGCCCTGGCACGTGGAGGACGCTGGGAGGTGTAGTCCCTGCCTCTCCTCACGGCTGGGCCTGCCTCCTCTCCTCAGCTGGGCAAGATGCCGCTGCCGCCACCACTCGCCTCAGCGGGGAAGTACTCGCAGGCGGCAAACAAGGATGGGGCGGCGGCGGGGGGCTAGCGGGCAGCTCCTCCTGCACAGTTCTGCCTGGCCTGCCTCAACCAGCTCTGGGAGAAGTCGCAGCAGGCGAGTGCGCCGCGGGCGGGCGGGCGGGCGGGCAGCACAGGAGCCCCCGCCTCAGCACCCCAGCCAGAGCACCCGCAGCAGGCCCCTGGCGCTGGAGCAGGCTGGAGGCTGGGCTGGAGCAGGCCTCCCCGCAGGGGCCAGGCCCGCCGGGATCCCACGGGCAGGACAGGAGCGCAGCAGCACCCTCCGCCCATGTTCCCCGGCAACTGGAGTACACAGGCATCCTGCCTCTGATCCTGGGGGTGGCATAGAGCCAGTCAGGACTACTAGCCTTCTCCTCCATGTATTTGTCCAATCCCCTTTTTAAGCCATCCAAATTGGTGGCCATCGCTACATCTTGTGGAAGGAGGACTTCCTTTTATCTGTCCTGAATCTCCCACCAATCAGCTTCATGGGATGACCCCTTTGGGTTCTAGTATTATGCGAAAGGGAGAAAAGTGTCTCCTTGTCCACTTTTCTCCACACCATGCATAATTTTGTACACCTTATCATGTCTCCCCTTACCTCTTTTCTAAGCCAAACATTCCCAGCTGCTGTAAGCTTTCCTCATAGGGGAGTTGCTCCAGCCCCTTGGTCATTTCTTCACATTTTCCAACTCTACAATGTCCTTTTTTAGGCGCAGTGGCCAGAACTGTACACGGTATTCCAAGGGTGGTTGCACCATAGATTTGTATCAGGGCAGTATGTATGAGCTTGGCAGTTTTATTTTCAATTCCTGCACTAATTATGCCTAACATGGAGTTTGCCTTTTTCACAGCAGCCGCACACTGGGTTGACATTTTCATCGAGCTGTCCACCACAACCCCAAGATCTCTTTCTTGGTCAGTCACTGCTAGCTCAGATCTCTTTAGATTATACTTGGTTAGCAGTTTTTGCCCCAACATGCATCACTTTACACTTGCTTACATTGAACCGCATTTGCCATTTTTAGGCCCATTCTCCCAGTTTGTAGAGACCCTTATGGAGCTCCTCACAATCCATGTTTGTTTTAACCACCTGGAGGAGTCCCCTCCCTTACTCCTCCTCCTGCCCACCCCACTGTGCTTGGCACCCTGAGACTTGCTGCCTGAGTTGCCTCCTCTGTGTGCTTCTTTATATCAAAACAAAGGCGAGAAACAGACTGACTGTTGAGGATGACGTGAGGTTGGCTTTAGCAAATATGCAGCCACAAATTTTGAAGCTGGTTGCCCAGATGCATGCAAGAACAAGCATCACATTAAATATTAGGTTGGATTAAATTATATTCTGAAAAATCTATTTCTAATGTGTTTTCTTTACCCTATTAAAATTTGCAAATTTATGCAAATATGGCAGGGGGTCCCCAGTTACTTTGCTATTATAAAAGGGGGTCGTGACTTGAAAAAGGTTGGGGAACACTGACTTAGAACTTAGGGTATTTTTTTTCCCTACTGGCTCCTAGTTGTATATAATTTGATCTCTCAGGAGCCTGTGAAGTTTTGCCAGGACATGGGTCTCCTACATCTCCCACTGAATAGTCAAAGTATCTGCACTGTTCTATTCGTCAACTCTAAACTAACATTTTATTCTGCCTTAAAAGCAACATTCCCTTTGAGCAACCTTGTGTTGACTGGAGTGTTCCAATCAAAATGTATCACATAACCATAACCTACTTTTGAGATGCCTTCCATGTCTCTTTTGGCGCAGGATTAACTACCATTAACTTCACTTAACCTTTAGTTAATTAATTACACTTCTATAATGCCCAATAGCTGACGCTCTCTGGGCAGTCCACAACAAAGCATAAAAGACAAAGTGTTAAGAGACAACGCATCAGTCGGTGTAGAGCCAACCAGTCTAAAGGCAACCAAACTGCTACTTAAGGCTCAGTCTTGATCTGCTCCTTGTTGGAGCGACATACAGACAACTCTGTCTGGACTCCAGCCTCACTCATAGCATTTCATGGTGCTGATCTCTTCCCAGCTTGCTACCCTGAGAAACCTGACCCCTGCTAAAACTCTGACCCATAGCAGAACTCTGCAACCCAGGCTACAGTGCAGAGCATTGACAGAACCTACAGCCTGAAATGGCATACATGTACACTACCAAGCAACACTTCTAACATATGAGGAGTGTTCTACATAGGAACCACAAGTTATATAAGCAAAGGTATTGGAATCTGGTGAAACCACAAACAATTAAGTGATACCACTTACACATAAACCCATGGCATTAATTCATGACAGTAATCTCCTTGATCGGTGTGATATTTACGACCAAGGGAAGTACTTTCTACACACAGTGCATAATTAATTTATAGAATTCATTGCCACAAGATGTGATGATGACCTGACCTCTAGCTCAGATGGCTTTAAAAGGGGATTAGACAAATTCATGGAGGATAAGCCATCTGAGTCATATGGCTACATGCAACCTCTTGAATCAGAGGCATATTGCTGGAGAGCAATAGCAGGAGAGGGCTATTGCTCTCATGTCCTGTTTGTGGACTTCCCAGAAGAATCTGCTTTGCCACTGTGGGAAATGGGATGCTCCCCTAGAAGGATCTTTGGTCTGAACTAGCAAGGCTCCTCTTATGTTCTAACCCACCCATTTTATCAGCAGTTGATAAAGAAACTGTCCACATGGTAGTGCCAATCCAACCACTGATTTTTTTCTAGTCACCCACCCTTATCTAACTGTGGTAGGCTTAAATAAAATCTAGCCCATAATTGTAAAATGGAGGATCACTGTGTTACCTGTAAAAGAAGCAATCTGATTATAACGGATTTATCTACCGGTAATTAAATTGAGGGAAATCAAATTAACTAGCAATTGAATTACAGTTAAGTAGAAGCCATCTTATAAAAAATTAGGCTGCTACTTGCTTTTCCATCATCAGAACACTCATTTGTATTACGGTATGCCTTTATCCAAAGTGGTTGACCGATTTCATAAAATAATGCAAGAGCCATTTTGCCTACCTCTATCACTCATTTTGATTCTGGTGCAGTATTCTGTGGCATTAATACTACAATGAAGAGGAATAAGGGCCATTTCATATATAATACATTTCTTACATAGAGATTGTCTCCATGTAGAGGGGGAAAATGTACACAGAACCCTATAAGGCAGGGGTTCTTAACCTGTGGGGTACGCCTCCCCAGGGGAGGTTTGGACTGACTCCAGGGGAGGTGTGAGTGAGTAGCCCCTCAACTATACATTGTTTATTTTACAAGTACATAGCAGTGCAGCTTGGCGGTTGGCCCAACCTTATTTCTTTCTACTAATCTTGGGAGCTATGCCGTTCATTTAATTGGTATGCATTTTTTTTAGTCCAGAGACAGAGCATAAACTTAAAAAATGCAAACGCGTCCTGCCTAAGCCTAAATTTTGGGCCGTTCACACATGGGAGGCGTGGGTCATAAGATTTTTCACAAGGGAGGTGTGACACCAAAAAGGTTAAGAACCACTGCTATAAGGTATAGTAGGAGTTTTTATTTTGTAGTAAAAACACTATCTGGGAAAGTTGCACTGTATTCTTGACTCAATAGCTCATGGAAAATTACTTGTGCTGTATTCCACAATTGGTAATACAAACAAGAGTTATTTATTTATTTACAACATTTATATACAGCTCCACATCTAGACAGATTCCAGAATGGTGAACAATAAAAGATAAAAAGAATAAAACCGTATTAACATTTTAATTTTTTTTTAAAAAAAACAGAGTACCAATAAAAACTGTGGCTGGTCAATCAAGGAAGGCTTCTTGAAATAAAGTTGTTTTCTGGAGGCACTGAAAACAACACAATGTTGGTGGCCTGCCTGACCTCCAGAGGCAGGGGGTTCCAGAGAAATGGAGCTGCCACACTGAAGGCCCTTCTCCGGGTGGACTGCAATCGGGCCACTGGTCCGTGCAGAACCACCGGGAGCATGCCATCTGATGACCTCAGTGACTGGGCAGGTTGATAAGGGAGAAGGTGTGCGCGCTCTCTCTCAGATATCCTGGCTCCAAGTTGTTTAGGGCTTTATACACTAGTACCAAAACCTTAAACCTGGCCCAGTAGCAATTAGGCAGTCAGTGTAGTTCCTTTAGCAAAGGAGTTGCATGGTGAAAAAAGGGGCAGTTCCTGACAACAGCCGAGCTGCTGCATTCTGCACTAGCTCCAGCTTCCAGTCCAAGCTTAAGGGCAGCCCCACACAGAGTGCACTGCAGTAATCCTGTCTTGAGATTACTAACGCCTGTACCACTGTGAGTAAGCTGTCCCTGTCCAGGAGAGGCTATAGCTGACGAACCAGCTGAAGAAAGACACTCCAAGCCGCCATGGCCATTTGGGCCTCCAGTGACAGTGATGGATCTAGGACTACCCTCAGGCTACAAACCTGATTTTTCAGAGGGAGTGCAACCCCATCCAGAACAGGCAATGAGCCTATCTCCCAGACTTGGGAACCACTCCCACACAGGGCTCCTGTCTAGCCAGGATTCAGCTTCAGTTTATTGGCCCTCATCCAGCCCATCAATGAGTCTAGGCACTGATCCAGGACTTGCACAGCCTCACCTGATTCAGATGTCACAGGGAGACAAGAGTTGTGTGTCATTAGCATACTGATGGCACTTGGCTCCAAATCCCCTAATGACCACTCCCAGGAGCTTCATATAGATGTTAAACAACATTGGGGACAAAATAATACCCTGCAGAACCCCATAGCTCAATTGCCAAGGGGCTGAGGAATAATCACCCAATTTTACTCTCTGAAATAGACTCAGCAGGTAAGACCAGAACCACTGTAACCCAGTGCCTCCAATGCCCAGCCCTTGGAGTCAATCCAGGAGAATACCATAGTTGATGATATCAAAAGCCGATGGGAGACTGAGCAGAATGACTCGAGGATGCAATGGAGGCAACAAAGTAAGCTTTCCTTGCTGCCTGCACCGCCACGCAATAGGCACAATTATGTGCTCTAGAGTGTGCTTGGTCATCTTCACTTCAAGCCTTATGCCATTTGCCCTCAGCCGATATCCAACCTGTTTATTGACTGCAGCTCCCCAGTATACCAAGGAGCAGAGCGGGCTCTACAGTGCCAGAGAGGTCACTCAGGTGCAATCAAGTCAATGGCCGTCCACAGTGGGACTAGGGCCTCGGCTGGACCACCAGCTCTCTCCACTGGAAAATCCCCAAGAGCATTCAGAAATCCACTGGATTCCATCAGTCTCCTAGGGCAGACCATCTGAATGGGTCCCCCATCCCAGCAAGAGGGAACTAAAGCCATGGGTTCAAATCAAACCAGGAAATGGTCTGACCATGACAAAGGAGTTACTTGGACCCACCCACCCCCACCCAATTTATAGACTACTCATTTCACAGCTTGGAGCAAAGACCAAAACAAGGGTATACCCTG
The DNA here is from genome assembly GCA_021292165.1 of Shinisaurus crocodilurus. Classification (NCBI taxonomy): domain Eukaryota; kingdom Metazoa; phylum Chordata; class Lepidosauria; order Squamata; family Shinisauridae; genus Shinisaurus; species Shinisaurus crocodilurus. Next base: position 130,608 of record CM037889.1, read on the forward strand.
CTTCATATGTCTTTCTTCAGAAATCCCCATGTAGGAAAACTGCCATATATAAAGTGGCCTCAAAAATGGATGAGAGGATGGTATTAAAGAAACAGAATGCAATTACCAGAGTTGGAATTTAGCCAGGATGTTCGTGCTCACACTCTAATCTTATGTTACAGGTTCTCTAATAGCAAGGAGCGATTAGCACCTCTTGTTTAGGGTTTCACTGAAGGAAACATCTAAATAATGAAGGAAGTGTCCCCACAGGAACTGTAACATTTGGTCACCAATGAGTTTTCACCAAGGTATAGCTGTGTGGTCCATACTGACATGGAAAAAAAGTTACAAGAATGATTTATTTTAAAACATTATTGCACATTTAAACCCAAGGCACAAAAGAAACAATGGATGCCCCAGCAGCACCCAGGCAGGGAACTACTCAGTGTAAGCTGCTTAGATGTTGTCTTTACAAGGTGCTTAATTTCATTAATGCTTGGCTGAAGATGAGATTAAAAGATGTCAGTCAGTGCACAGGAAGCAGATGCTTTCAGTACAAGCTAGAGGGGAAGGAGTATTGCAGGCATCTATTAGTTAATGCTTATTAAAAAGTAATATGGTCCCTCTTCTCTCTGCCTAGAGAAGTTATGGAACTGGATTTTAGTGTATATGCACATGAGTGCTTAAAATATAAAAGAATGGGAGCATGGCCATATATATATAAGCATTCATGTAACCTTTTATAAAGATAAAGTTCAAAATGTCCCTTTGGCATGACATTGATTAGACCAGAAGCTGATTAGAATGTGATCTAGTCAATTTCAACATTCCACTGATGTCTCTGGGATTAGACCAGAGAAGCAGCTGCAATTAGCAACTAAGAAAAGGGTGCAAACAGGTCTCTCCCATTGTCATCTCCATTGTATTTGTGCAGTTACCAAGCTGCTGATTTTAGATCAGGGCTGTTCCCATCACAGTGGTGGTTATGGTGGGGGAGTTGCTGCCATTGTTCCAGATAAATAATCCTCTATACACAGCCATGGTTTCTCTGCACTTCCCCATCATTGTCCAACCCTGGCCACTTCACCACACACCTGGAAGCCCATCATATTGACAGTCAGCATAGTACAAACAGGCACATGCTGTACCTATTGCTTTGTAGTCTGTTGCTGCGTGTGTTTTTATCAGGGCTTTTTTTCTCAGAGAAAAGGTGGTGGAACTCACCCCCCCTCCCCTGGCCACGCCCCTACCCACCCCTAGGACTGCCCCCTAAAACCGCCCCTTTAGAGAACAGGGATGCAAGTAAAATTTGGGGGGGCTATAAAAGTAAATGTATGGAATTACATAAAAAGCAATGCAGTAAAATGTGCAAAAAAATTGGAATACTTACCAAAAGTAAGCTCGGAGACATTTCCTTTTTGAAAGGTGTTTATAAGTTTTGCAGTTACACATATTAATCACAGTTTAGTAAAGTGAATACATGAAAAGAAAGGGGGGGGATAACAGGGGACCAATTACACATTGCCTAAGCAAATATATTTGGGGGCCTTAGCGACCCAGTAAAATCAATGACATGTCTTAAAATATCTCCCTTTCACTGGCTTACTAATCACTTCAAGCATCTTGATCCTCTTCTCTCCCGTCCACTACAAATTCGGACCCAAGTGAGTCACGAACAGCAAGATCTTTTGTGTTTGCTTTTGTGTTTCTTAATTGACTTAATTACTAACTCTGAGTCTGAAGAAAACCCCCACTGTACTGATGCTAATTGTTAAATACCTTGCTAAATTCCTAAGGGCAGGAATATTTGTTTTGTAATGCTGATGATTTGCAGCAACACAACATACATTCTTCAATCTACATTCCTACTAGAAAGTTCACAAGAATAGTTAATGGGGGATTACGAACTGCTGTTAACATCACAAGAATTTAATTATGCTGAGTGATAAAGCGAGCAGCGCTTTCTAATTGACTGAAAATAGGTGGCGGAACGCCGTTCCGGTGCGTTCCGCCAGAAAAAAAGCCCTGGTTTTTATTATGCTGGCCATTTGTGATCTCACTAAAGCATCTTCATTCTACAAAATCCCACAGCAGATGTGACCTCTGCAGGATGGTCACTTTCCTCAAATGCACACAGATGAAGGTTACTCTTTGTAGATCCCTTTGTAGATCATTGTAAACCATGGCCTTAAAAACTGACTATTGATCAAGTCAGAATATTGGTTTAGGGTCTCTGTTGACCATAATTATGAAAAGAAAAAGTTGTAGGATCACAAATAGACAGCATAATAAAAACACATACAGCCACTTTTTTTTTACAGCAAACATCTTAAATTATTTTTAGTTCAGCCCTTTCTAAAAGAATTGGAAGCTGCTCACAGGTATGGTGAGTTGAAGTAATGCTATGCATGTCACGATCAGCTGGGGTTCCTTTAGAACCCTGGCTTATTATCACATGTGAACCCACCTAATGTAACATTACTGTGACAATGGCATATTGGTTACGCATGTAAACCTGCCAGACATTCTTATGAAAGCCCTGGTTAAAATTTCCAATTTAAAACGACTTACAATTTTTTGTAAGATGATAAGCAACAGGTTCCTAATAAATTTTTAAACAGAAATCAGTTTTCAGCCTGTTAAATAATTCAATATGTTGTGTTAACTAAAGAACTGAAATGTCACTGAGTTGGTTCTGTTGGTTGGACCATGGTTTAGGACCAGAAACAAGCCATGTGCTGGCATATTCTCTTTACCCCTCCACTATGTGATCAGTTTCATGAGTAACTTCCTAGTTTGCTCAAACCATAGTTTTCTGTTACATCTGAACTAGCAAACTATGTTTTGTGCTAGCCCCCTAAATCAAACTCGGATGAAACAAACTATAGTTTCCAATTCTGATTTGGAGGGCTAGCAGAAACGGTAGTTTGCCAGTTCAGATGTAACAGTAAACTATGGTTTGATGGCTCAGAAATGTTACATCCAAACTGTGGAAGACCAGCAACTGGGTCTTCTGCATGAGTTCAGCACTTAACGGGTTAACTGGCACTGAGATACAGCCCATTGAAGCAAGTGTAATTGACTAGAACTCTTACGCGACTTAAAGGAAGTACAGGAGTCTATCTGCACCAAGAATAGACGTTTATTTACTAGATGTTAAATGGAGCGGAACTAATAGGTTTCTAGGAATACTATACATCAACAAGACCTGAGCTTGACCTCAGACTTTATGAATGAACGGTTCCCAGGCAATATTGCGGCAATATTGCGGCAGTATTGCGGCAATAAGAAAGTTACCTCAGTCCCGAGACGCTGCGCTGGTTGGTTTCTTTCCCGCCTGGCTCCGAGCCTGCCTGGCTTGGGGAAGAGAACTGCTTGACCCAGCCCAAGCTGGACGAAGTTATGGTCAGCGCACCCGTGTTCCCAACAACCTGGGTCGGGTTGGTAGAGGGGTTTTCTACCCCTTCCTCCTTCCCGCCCCTTGCTGATCAGGTGGGCTTATCCCTGCCCCCTTATGATCAGGTGGACTTATGCCTGCCCGGGAAAAGGTGGCGCCTTGCGTTATAGTGAATACTTAGCAGCTCTTTGAGACTGCCCTGCACTTCTTGATGGTCCATACTTCTCGTTGTGGATTCCGGTTGATGTGCCCCATTGGAGATATGCATGATACCCGTCTGGCTGATCCTGCATTTCCTGTACCTCTCCCCACCACCACCCCGGGGAGAGATTATGCAGGCAGGGGTTGTCAGGGAAAGTTACCATGTGGTTACTAAGGGGAAGCTGTGTGTGGTTGTGTGTGTGTGGTTGTGTATGCGTGTTCAGGCTTTCTCCACACAAACCATCTGATTCTGTGTGTGAATGAATAGGCATCTGGAAGAAGGCACGTGGGGCAAGAACTTTTTTAAAATATTATGGCAGGTGCATGGAGCACCAAAACAGGTACCGGTAAGTATTTTTTGGTGCTGCATGTAAGAAGCAACATAATTAAAAAGGTCCCAAGCTGCCGTGCTCAAACACCAGTAAGCCTTTCTATTCCATCTGTTAAAAAGACTGAATATAAATGACAGGGTATGTCATAATCATCTTAATAAATGCTGTATTTCACAGCTCATGATTCCTTGTAGTCATTCCAGAAACACTCACTCTAACAGACCAGAAGCAATATCCTACATTTCAAAGCACATTATTAATTATTACTGGTTTCCCAAAACACCAGCATATCCTTTCCCCCTGGGGTTTCAAATTAAACCTAGGCCCATTATGAAAATCTGTGCTTGCCAACTTAGGGGTGCCTCTGAAAGGTCAAACCACAAGTCACTCCTTTTTCTCTCATGGTCAGCCTCTGACAGAGGTGCTGGTTGAACTTTTATTTCTGCCATCTGAAACTGTCAAATAATTCCTGCCTGTTTCAGCTGAGACACAGACAGTAGAAAGGAGGTTGTAATACTGCCCGCAAATACTATTTTTGTGCCAGTTATACAAACTTGCACTGTTTTTGCTAGCTATGTTGTACTGATACAGGCATGTGGGAAACACAACTGCTTATATTCCTAACAAGATTTTATCATAGTTATTATAGAAGAGGCAGGCTCAGAGAACCTAGTGGTATAAAATGACATGCATAATTACAATATATAAATAGCTGCTGCTTAGACAGGGATAATGCTTATGTTGGCAGTCAGGGTGTTTTTTCTTCTTCTTACTTTCCCCCAGTCTGGTTCCTAAATATGCGCACATGAGAATTATATGAGCAAGAGGGGCTTATGGAACGGTAAGGCTGCTTGCTATTGCCAACATCGCCTTTATCCCAGCAGGGGGCTCAGTTCTTTTAGACAGGAGTCTGTACAGAGATACAACTTGAAATGATATCACTTTCCAGTTCTGGACTAGATTCAGGCTTGACAGGTGCCTACTGAGACAAAGATGAAAGCATAGAAGGTAGCAGGGGAGAAGACTGGGGATGAGGGTCAACTTCTCACATTGTACTTAACATGTCCTGCCTGAAAATCAGGTCAAGATTGCACAGGGTAATCTCATGAGCTTTAAAGAAAACCTGAATATGCTCAGCCCCTTTCCCACCTTCTCTCTCTAACCTCAGTGGGCATCTCAAAAGCACACTCTTAAAGTCATAGACTACATTCCCGTGCAATGATAAGCCAAACATTCTGGCTTATTAAACTGCAATGTGAATGAGCTGCAAGCTTGTGTACACAGATGGCTTGCTCCGGCTTCCTTCACGTGAGCAGGAATAGCTTAGCCTGATATTTGAATTTGTCACATCAGGCTACAGATAGTTCCTCCTCACCACCCTGGGGAGCATGATGTAATAGCCTCTTAACCACCTGAAATCATTCTGCTGGATGACACTGCGCTCCTGCAACAGAAGCAGAGGGGGCGGGGGAAGGCCTCTTTGCTACAAACACTGCCACAGAATAGGTCCTAGCATGGGCTCTAACCCATGTTCAGTTGGATTCAACCTGAGTTTTTCTCCACCATCACTCTAGCTATCTACACAGGCATTTAATTGCTTTAAGCTCCTCACTTTGCATCCCAGGAGATGTTTACAAACTGCCTTAGTCATCTCCTCATTCCATAGATCAACCAGAGCTTTGACTGGATCACCAGCACTACCGGCAGGAAAATCCCTTAAAACATTCAGGAATCCCCCAGGATCTCTTAGTCTCTGAGGTCAGAACAATTCAATAGGTCCCCAGCCCCTGCAGAGGTTAAGAATCCCAGTAAATCTAAACCAGTGTTCTCCAACCTTGGGTCCCCAGATGTTTTTGGCCTACAACTCCCAGCATGCCCCAGCCAGCTATGCTGGCTGGGGCATGCTGGGAGTTGTAGGCCAAAAACATCTGGGGACCCAAGGTTGGAGAACACTGATCTAAACTCTACCACATAATGCATACTCTCCAATTGCCCTGAATTTGCTGGGACAGTCCGCAAATGCTTAAGCTATCATGGCTTCTTACTTTGTTATGCAGAGTCCCGATTTGTTATGCGCAAGCTATTTAGCTTAGCTGTGATTTTGCCCATGGACCCTTTAAGCAGGAAGGGAAAAAGGGAACAGACCTAGGATGTGTGTGTGTGCGCGCTCTACCTGCTGCCTCTGACCAGCCCCCCTGGTAAGTAAGTAAGACCCATTGAATACATTGGTACTTACTCCCGAGTAACTGCGTGTAGGATTGCACTGTTTGTTTTAACTTAATTCAAGTTAGTTAAATTCTGTAAGATCATTCTAGTTTAAATGTTTCTTTAAATCTCAATTGTGTGAATAGAACACAAAAAGTGCTTTAAACTGGGGCCTTTGCACAATAACAAACAACAACAAAGCTGTTCAGCCCCTCAAAGTTACTCCTTGTGCTTAAAAACCAGAGCTGTAGAGGTGTTGGAGCAAAATGCTGAAGGGGCTCAAAACCCCAATGTGTCTTTTTGTATTTTCCCCCACCCAAAAGCTCCCCCCTCCTCCGCAGCTCCTTTTCTTCTCCTTCTCCAACTGCCCTGAAAATGCAGGACCAATCCTGACAATTTTAAAGCAAAAAGAAAGAGATTGCCCTGCAAACACTTTCTGCCCCCATGAAAAACACCAGATATCAACAATTAAGTAAGGTTTTAAAATAATAATTCAAAAGCCACTAATAAAATATTATAAAACACATAATATAATAATGTAATAATTATATTATACAAGACTGTGTGTGTTTCCTCTAATAACTTTTGTACTTGATCAAGAGGGTGTGGCCAGGCAACCAAAGGGCCTGGCCACACCCTCTTGATCACACCTTCATGTTGCTTAACCATACCTCTTACAAATTCACATGTGTGTCCCTATTTTCATCTGTTAAGTGTTGGAGGGTATGGTAATGATCTGTCCATGACAATGGGGTTTCTTTTTAAAAATCCCTTCATCCTGACTACCAAAACCCAGGTCAAGCGTGTGTAGGATCACATATTATTTGACACAGGCCCATGGTTGCCATGAAATCTTGAGCCATTAAGCAATCAATAGGCATTTAGGGTAGAATTGCCATGCTTCATTCACTCCCTTTTTATGAGGTATCTACATGAGGTTGTTGTCAGATAATTGTCCTACTATGTTTTCCACATGTTTAATATTGTGGAAAAGGACTACAACTGTCCTTTTGGCGGGTTCGGGCACTCAGGGGTTAACCAGAACTAGGTTAGCCCTCTGTCAGAGGTATGTTAATGGAGCGTATCAGAACATATACAAAAGCAACACGCTAGGCACACGCCTGCAATTGATCTAGTAGCGAGCCGTAAAAGCAATACAGACAGCAGTTACCTGGAATGACCTTGTTCCTAGAAAGCCGCTTTGACTCTTAAAGGGCTAGTCTGAGGTAGCGTTGTTCACCGGGAGTTCACCGGGAGCTCCCCGGGGCCGGAGGCTGAGGTCTGACCGGAGCCCTGGACCTGACCAACAACCTTTCCCGCCACTGGCCCTGGGTTTTATACCTTCCGTTGGGCTCCCTCCTTCTTGTCGTGCCCCCTCCCAGCACGGCTGGTTTTTCCTGCTTGCCCAGTGCTCAAGAGTACTTACTGCTCTTTCCTTCTACCAAGCACCTGGGCGCCCTGGTTGAGGTGGGGGATACTGCACAGCTCATTTGGCTGCCAGACAGGGGAGTTGCCGGGGGGGGGGGGGCATGTTGATGACTCTTACTGTGGCTTTTTGTGGAGTGCAGGGTGGCGGCTGCAGGTACCCCAGGGCAGGGTGTCTGGTGCTGTCTTGTGGTATGTGTGAGTGTGTGAGTGTGTGGTGGGGGCTCCGGCTTTCTCTTCACAAATATTTTTCTTTTTGAATGTAAAAAAAAGTCCAGTTGTTGCTAGAGTTTTTAAGGAAGGGAACAATACCACAATCTCCACTAGTGTAGATGACCCTAGGTCTACTTTTCCAAGAGTGGTTTTGATGTGGGCAGTGAAGTATCAGGCAGGTGAACCTAGCACCACTTTGGTGCACCTTCTGTATTTCCTTTCCAGTCAGCACCATTTTAATTAGTGCTTACAGTGTTATGGTACTAATTTAAAAAATTACATAACTGATTTTTTAAAAAAACAACCCACTACCTTTTGTTGCCACCATTTTAGCTGCTTCTGAACTTTAGATTTATGCTAAAAGTTAAAATTTAAAAACATGTTTTTTAAAGTTCTAACTGGAGTAATTGCACAATAGTGATTTAATTTATAACAGAACTTGAATGTGAAATATAATTTAAACAAATTTTAAAAATTTTAAATGGCATGCTCAGGTTAATTAATCCTTCCCTCCCTGCACAGCTATGTCATGCCCACTAGTGTGGACAGAACACACACACACAGCGCTGTACCCCCCAAAGTGTGAGAAATCAAATGCAGTTCAACTTGTAGCTTACAATGGAAGAGCAATGATTGGGTAGCCCTAAAGCTGTCCATCTGGAAGCATCCTAAATTCATTTCTCCCTCATGGGAATCCTAATTTTTACTCACAGTCCACTGGAGACAAACACTGAAGCGGAAAGCAAGTTGAAGATGACCCCCCTCTATCTTTAGCCAGAATCACATCAATAGTGGAATTTCCCATGAAAAACCAAGAAAATAAATCTGCAAAAATAAGACTACCTGATGCTGGTCCCACATACAAGCTGGAATCATTGATGTCTCCACCATCATCCCAAATATACTGGGACGGAAGGACCTTGGAATCTTCATTCTCCTCACTGGAAAAGCCTGAACCAGGTGAAGCTTGCAGGGCACTGGGGACAAGGTCTGACTCGGACACCTCCAAGTTGGTCTGTTCATTGGAATCCAGAGATTCTAAGTGGGATATCGCTGTGAAGTCCACCAAGGAAGTGGAACTCAGACCCTCCGTTGCCGTGTCTTCTGATACAGCAAGGCAGATGCACAAAGCGCCTACAAAGAAGGAGAGCCATGTCAGTTTTAGGGAGTGTGAGGCACACAGAACCTGAAAAGAAAAACATTAATTGAGGCTCTTAAAAACAGTCAGAGGCCCCTTGGCCTGTAGGAAGCATTTTTACTCACTTTGGCATGACTATGTTATCCACAACAATCACACGATATGATATCCAGGAGAAGAATGTCATGAAGGTATGAAAAATACAGTGCATCCACTGCTGCGAAAATGATATATTGTTGCAACAGAATCAGCCTAAAGGGCGGTTTTTAAACTCTGCGTATCCCAGGGCATTTTTCAGTGCATTTATTTGTACTGAAAACCAAATGTCTCAAAAGTCCTTAAGCTGCCTTTATAGAAAATCTGAAATATTGCATGTGGGTGCATAAATTCATCTGTCTCAGTGACAAAACTGAAATGTTTCTAACTCCCACCTGAGGTGGAAAAATAGCCTGTTCGGTGTATTGATTTCATAGCCATAATGGCCAGAAAAACAGCCATCTTGAATTTACAGTCTGCCTAAGGCAAAGGTTCAGCCTAGCAGACCAGGATTTACTTTTTTCCTGAATTGTATATTGACTCTATCACCTATTCTGTACCTTCCCCTTTAGACTCAAAACTGCATATTTCTATCAGTTGGTCAACACTGGCTCACTGTGTTAATAGGACTTCTAAAATTCAGTTTCTCTTTCCTAAATCTGATGGCACCATCAGTAACTGCCTGCTATTCAGTACATCTTCAAAATATTGTAGAGATAGTAGATCTTTCATTAACTTGAGAATGCAATTCCACTGCACCGTAAAAGAACCTGTATCCTTCATGAGGTTTTTCCTCATTTTAAAATACCCATGGTTCCATGGACAAAGAGTGCTTATCAATGGTTCCTTCTCAAACTGGGGAGAGGTAACGAGCGGGGTACCACAGGGCTCGGTCCTGGGCCCGGTGCTCTTCAACATTTTTATTAATGACTTGGATCAGGAGGTACGGGGAATGCTTATCAAATTTGCAGATGACACAAAGTTGGGTGGAACAGCTAATACTCTGGAAGACAGAAACAAAATTCAAAGTGACCTCGATAGGCTGGAGCGCTGGGCCGAAAACAACAGAATGAAATTTAATAGGGATAAATGCCAAGTGCTGCACCTAGGGAGAGGAAACCAAATGCAGAGTTACAGAATGGGGGACACTTGGCTCAACAATACTACAAGTGAGAAGGATCTTGGAATTGTGGTAGATCACAAACTGAATATGAGCCAGCAATGCGATGTGGCTGCAAAGAAGGCAAATGCAATTTTGGGCTGTATTAATAGAAGTATAGCTTCCAAATCGCGGGAAGTGATAATTCCCCTTTACTCGGCACTGGTTAGGCCTCATCTTGAGTACTGCGTCCAGTTCTGGGCACCACACTTTCAGAAGGATGTAGACAAACTGGAGAGGGTTCAGAGGAGGGCAACAAAGATGATAAAGGGACTGGAAACAAGGCCCTATGAGGAGAGACTGAAAGAACTGGGCATGTTTAGCCTTCAGAAGAGGAGACTGAGGGGAGATATGATCGCACTCTTCCAGTATTTGAAGGGATGTCACACAGAGGAGGGCAAAGATCTCTTCTCGATCATCCCAGTTTGCAGGACACGGAATAATGGGCTCAAGTTACAGGAACCTAGATTCCACCTAAACATCAGGAAAAATTTCCTGACTGTCAGAGCAATAAGACAATGGAATCAACTACCTAGGGGAGGTTGTGGGCTCTCCCACTCTGGAGGCATTCAAGGTGCAGCTGGACAGCCATCTGTCAGGGATGCTTTGACCTAGATTCCTGCATTGAGCAGGGGGTTGGACTCGATGGCCTTGTAGGCCCCTTCCAACTCTACTTTTCTATGATTCTATGATTCTATGATGCATGTGACCATCTCTGCCAGTTCAGACAGATAATAGACTTGACTTTATAAACATAGTGTGAACTCTGCAAAACTAAGAATTGCACTTGACCTGTGCGTTTTTAACAGCTATGCTGTGCGATCTCTTAGACTCCTATGTTTTGTTCCTTTTTGGTGTGCCTGATTATATGTTCTGTTTTGCTGAATAAATTTTGTTTAACAGTTTATTTACTCCTATGCAGTTAAACTATATTAAAGTACATAGCCTTGCTACTGCTCAGTACATACTACTCTTGTTAAAATACAGAGAAAAGGTAAAATACTAGGTGGCCGGGTGACCGGCCAGATGGGCGATTAATAAATATAATAATAAATAAATAAATAAATAGAAGGCCACATGAATTAAATGAGCAAGGTGTACATCCACTCACATCAACTTTACTCCTGACTGTTTTGAATCCCTAGGAATTCATATTTGCCTAGATGTAAGGAGGGCTGGGTTGGTAGCAGCTACTGAAGCTAGACCCACATGAAAAACAATTAAGCCATATCAAAAGGCAAAATTGGTACAGATACTGAGAGCAGTCTTTGGATTGGGATACAAACCCTTAAACATGAAAGCACGAGAAAACTGATACGCAATTGATTCTGGAAAGCTGAAATCAAAGGGGGTGCCTTTTTTGAGTTCTGACTAATGCATAGTCTGCAAGAGCTTTCCCATAATGCATTCAACCTTATTTCTGGAAACTTTTATGAACCCATGTTCTTCTCCTCCTCCCTGCCTATAACAGAGTTTCTCATCTTAGATCAATACAACAAAATTAGCTAAAAGGAGATCAGCTTTGACAAAGGCAATTACTAGAGACAAGAGAAGTATGACAGAAGCAAGCAACCCTGAAAGGAAATGCACTGCAGCATAAAGCAGCCAACCAAGACATCTCTGGGCATCCCAAGGGATGGACAAACCTCACCAAATATTATTTTCACATGGTTGAGTCAGTCACTAAGGCCAAAACATCCAAAAATATGCCCCCATTATAGAAGATTCAGCATGCCTTTGCAGGTCAGATTACATCCTGCTTCAATACTCTCCTAGCTAAGTCTACAAAAAAGCAAGAGAGAGAGAACAGAATTGTGTCTAGGATCTTTCTGACCTCACATAACAGCTGTCATCATGTTATTATTTGCACTACAGCAGCATCTAGAGACCCCCAAAAGAGAGGCATTAAAAAAACCTTGTTGTGCTGGGAAAGACTATAAACATATGTGCAAGCACACTAGCTACACCCAAACCAGACTGATTCTATTAATCTGCTATAGCAATGGATTCACTATGATGGCAAGATTTCTTGGTTGTCAAGATGAGTAAAGCCATCAGCCACTCTCAATGTATCCATGATCTTTATGTAAAAACAATGGGTCTAAGAGGCCATAGGATGCCACACAAAACTCCTCTGCTACCCAAATCATGTACCTGCCCTTGAATAGGCAAGAACCAGAAGGGAAGCATCAAAACAGGATGGAATGTGAAAAGGGAACATATTCTCAAAGGTGTCAATGCATATATATATTTTTAAATTAAGAAACCCAACATATTTTGGAATGAAGAGCTTCTTCTTCAGTGGCAATCTACAGAGAATAACAAATTTAAAATCAACTCAGCAAATTACATGAAGATTTAAATGAATAACAGCACAATCCTGTAATGGTGCCTGCAACCTGCTGAACCCGGAGGATTGCGGGCACCCCATACAGGGCAGGAGGAGTGTGGAGGATAGGATATCCTCTGCACTCCCCTTGCCCTGAAAAACATTTAGACATCTGATTTTGGCCATCTAGATGTTTTTCCTCTCTTTGCGAGAAGAGGCTGAGGTGCGAAATGGATTCCTTGGAATCCAGAGGAGCCTTGCCCCCCCTCCCTGCCCCCAGGAACAACCCCCATGGGGGAACAGAGCACCCTCCGGCACAGAAACAACTACGCTGGCTATGGGGGGGCGGACTCTCCGCAGCACTGAGACCTTGGAAAGATTTTCCGAGGTTGCAGCACAGTCTATGCCTCTTCCCATGTCCCTCCAGACAAGGTCGGAGGGACATAGGATTGCACCCTAAACATCTAAAATATGTTTAAGAACATCTTAAGAAAGTAAAGCCATCATGCTAAATACTTTTAAAAATAAAACATTAGTATAAATTAGAGCCAGTGTGGTGTTGTGGTGAGTGTGTTGGACTGGGACTCCCCACTCGGCCATGAAACCAGTCTCACTGACTCTCAGCCTAACCTACCTCACAGGGTTGTTGTGAGGATAAAATGGAGGAGGAGGAGGAGGATTATGTAAGCCGCCTTGGGTTCCTTGCAGGAAAAAAGGCAGGGTATAAATATAATAAATAAATAAATAAATAAAAGGAAGGGACAACAAAAATACCTTTATAAACTACTACTACAAACCTAAATATAATAAAATTGTGGAGGAAGGGGGGGCTGGCTGGCCCGCCACACCCCCACCCTTTCCTACTCCAAAGGAACCAAGACCCCCAGAGATCTCAAGGTACCAGATTGCCAGCCTCAGCTGTCTGCAATCCTACTTGGATCTCTGTTGAGGGACTCGCCTTTAATTCTGTAACTTGGATTTAGATACTGAACCAAGCAGAGCAATCCACAAACACCATGTGGGGTAAAACCAGGACAAGGTTTATTCTGGTAGCATTTTACAACAAGATTAGAGAAATGAGAGAAGCACACAAAATAGAGAGAGAGACACTTTAGTACACAGTAAAGCTGCAAAACAATAAAACCTGATTCCTTAATATCTCTCAGGCACACACCTGTTACCTGAGGGTGTTCTCTTCAAGGGTTAAATACAGCACAGCCTCGCTGCCCGAGGGAGATTACCACACCTACCCGAAGGTCCGAGATGGGTAAAACTCCCACAAGACTTGCCTTCACTAGAGCCTTCATCCAGCTCATTTCACCAGGAGCTAACTGGGGTCGGATCCTGATGCCCCCCCCCCAAGGCTTGGGCCTCTCTTTGGCTTGCCGCCATCACCCAACAGCCAGGGTAGCCGGTAGCCACGCGATCCAAGACAGACAAAGACAGACCACGCTTTGGGAAATATACCTTTCCCCCCCTCCCCTCCTCCCTGTAACTCTGCTGCCTCTCAGCCAATCAAGATCAACTTCACCTGGCCAGGCAGGGGGAGGGAGACTCATGAGTCATGGCTTACTGGGCCTGAACTACATCTGCATGGCTCCTCCAGACTTCCAGGCACCATCCCTTCTAGAGGAACTATGCACACCCCACCCCCAGCCTTTAGCCAGTTCACACATGAGTGTGTGTGTGTGTGTGTGTGTGTGTGTGTGTGTGTGTGTGTATGAACCCGCAAAGGCTCTTTTTCTCCACAAAAATAAATACCCTACAAACCTAAATATAATAAAATAAATACCTTACAGACCCAAATTCTGGGAAAAGGCTAAGCAAGCTTCAGATGGTGGCTATCTCTCTTTCAACAACAGGACAACTGCATGGAAAGAGTCTTCCTTATTCTTTTCTCATCAAAGTGTATTGTGCAAGTGCCACCTGTAGCATATTGGGCACCATGTGAGGAAGACTCTTTCCACGCAGTTGTCCTGATGGTATAAGAGAAAGACACCATCTTCTGAAGCTAGTTTAGCCTTTTCTTGGAATAAAATATATTATTTGTCACTTCATAATCTATGTAGCAAAAAAATATGTTTGTTACAACACATACATGTGACAGAACTGTGGCAAATCCCAGCTCCCTTGTGCATGTACCTGTAAGCTACACATGACTAAAAGCATACATTTGCTGCATGCCTATTACCAGTTTTAATAGGCATGAAGTGTTTTGCCTGCATCTGCAATAAATGCAATCTTGGCCACAAGATCAACTTTCCCTTTCTTCCTTGATGTGCTACCAACACTATTATAAATACAAGTTGCCATAGTAATCCCAACACAAATTCCTAGGAAAATAGTGGCAGAATTTGCATCATACCTTTTTGTTTGAAAAGTCATGTTATGTTCCCTTGCATTTTGAACCAGAGGATCACCAGTTGATCATCGTGCATGCAATATTTAAACCAGTGGTTCTCAGCTTTTATTGTATCAGGATTCCATTTTTTCGCAGATTACATGCAGCTACATTTACAGTGCAAATCTAACCATGTTTACTCAGAAAGAAATTTCACTGAGCTCAACAGAGTTTACTCCGTAGTATGTGTGTTTAGGATTGCAGTGGTAGCCAGGCAAGGAGCAAGAGTGGTTACCAACCTCCTGGCTGAAAACCTAGAAGCATGAACTCTCGCTTACTGGGTAAATCTTATATGGTTTCATGTAACATGTAGGATAGGATAATGAGCATCTCTCCCTCAAAATAGAAGTAAGATTACAGTGAAGGAACAATTAAGGAACTGATCTCATGAATTTCTGTTCCCATTTAAAAAGATCCATTGACTTTTCTTATTACTACCTACTTCCCTGTGCATGCCCTGTAAAAGGTTTGAAACTTAACAAACCCCAGGCACTTGTGATGAACCTGGGCTTCAAGAAAGCTAATCCCATTAGTGCAGGAGGTCAGTTCTCAGCAGTTTGTTTACCCTCATTTAACACTGAACTGTTTACCCAGTTTAAATCCTTTAAGATGCATGACCCTGTTTACCAGGAGAGGTTACCATCCTCAGACTAAGATAAAATTACACTATCTAATACATACGAGAGAGAAACTGTGGAAGCACCCTATTCAGTCAGCAGTGGGTTCAATCTGGAGCTTACATCCCTGTCTGAGTATGGACTTACCTCTGAGTATTTCAAGAGTTGCTGCAAGGGGAAATGTCAGAGAAAGCCAAGTACACAAAATTTGTTTTTGCAAAACAGATAGATTCAGGAACCCATAATTTGAGCACTGTGGCAGACAGTATTAAACAAAAGAGAATATCCAGTTGGGCTGACCACAAAACAGAGTTTTGTATATGTAAAATGGAATCCAGTAAAGTCAAGCTGGCCAAACCTTATCAATCACAGCCAATACTGCCCAAGCTTATCAAAAGGGGGCACCATGAAAAAGCAGTGCATGTGTGGCTTAAATTTTCTTCTATCTACAGTAATACCTTGGATTGCAAGCATAATTAGTTCCGGAACCGTGCTTGTAATCCAAAACATTCTTATATCAAAGCGAGTCTCTGGCAGGTGTGAGTGGGGCCGATTTCGGCCCGCTCGAGGTGAGCGGTTACATCCCTACGCTTGTATTGCAAGACGTCGCTTGTTTATCAAGTCAAAATTTATTTTAAAATAATTGCTTGTCTTGCGAAACGCTCTCAGACCAAGTTACTTGCAAACCAAGGTATTACTGTATTTAAATGTCATATCACGGCACAGCTAACAGGAGAAGAAGAGGAGAGGAATGAGAGAAGCTTTATCACAGCTAATTAGCGATTGTGGGAATCACTCACAGAATTCAGCTGCGAAAATGGGTGCAGCCAAGGTCAGTTCCCCCTGTAAATAGGCTACCAGGGAATAAAAAGGAAATCAAAATTCTACCAATGGAAGCAAGAAGACTACAGCAGTAGGATTGTAGCATACTTTTTACACAGGATGGCTGTCAAAGAAAGGAAGGCTTGTTCCTCAGGCTAACAGCTGTGGGGGGGGAGCCCATTCCCAAGGGACAGCAGATGCAGGGTATCCCCGAAGCAGTGAAACAGTAAGAGTGCAAAGAATAAAACTCCCAAGGAAACACTAGTCCGGCTGTGGAGCCAAAGGGAAGCCTGTCTGGAGGAACCACCTGTCAGGCAGAGGGAATGAAGGAGTCGGGAGGCTTAAGACTGGAGCCATATTAAAGACTGGACTGGGCGTAGGGGGTGAAGTGAGAGCTAGACCCAGGAATCTTCCTAAGAGAAGGCAGGAAAAACTAGGAATGTCAGTGAGATAAATACTACAGATCATTAGGGAAAATCTATGGGCAAAGGGCCTAGAAGTGTTATGTGAGGAAAACCGCTACTCTAAAGAAGCCATATGCAGTGTAAAATAAATACACTAGCCAGAACAGTATAGCAGCCTATAGGGTGAAAGCAGGATTGAATTTGTCTAAGTTCACTTGCCAGTGTTAACTTTTCCAAATTAAATACTGTAATTAGGATTGTTCATGGCACAACACTGAGTAAAGCTACAAAACCAAACCAGGCAGACTACCGGTAATTGCTTTACAGTCTGTCGTATTGCAATCCCAATATGGAAAACACAGTTCAGTGCAATGGAACATGAGTGTTACTGACTGGAATGTAAGACATGAGGTGATATTAAAAAGACAAAACACTGAGAGTAGGGTAGCCTAACAAGTCTGTCTGTCCATCTGTCTCTCTGTCTCTCTCTCTCCTCACACACACCTGTTCCTGCACCTTTAATGGTTGTGTAGATTTCCACCTGTTGAAATCTCTCTTCTACAAAACTATTCAAGGTTCAGGAGCCCAGTTCTCTATTGAATCTGGCCACCCTGCACTCTCAGGGCCAGCATCCTGTCTGCGTGATGTTCACAATGGCCTTGCAAGTATAATAGAAATTATGAAATATGCTTCCCCTATGATATGGCATTCTCCATTAGGAATTTACTTAGAAATGTAGTTTAAGTACTTTTCTCTTATTCTTCCCTTCCTTCTCTCAACTCCACTGTACGCCCATTTGGAAACCATTTCCTTAATATACCAGAAACGTGTATGGTTTAAGTATTCTTGAACAGAAACCCAGACAGTGCTGCTTAATGGTTGAACTTCTTCTTGTCACGACTTGATAGGGATAACTGAAACCTGGTGGGATGACTCCCATGGCTGGAATACAGCAATTGAAGGGTATAACTTGTTCAAAAGGAACAGAAGCAACAGAAAGGGAGGCGGAGTTGTGCTGTATGTTAAGATACGTTTCTCTGCACAGAGATACAGGAAGAGGAGCTTGGCAGCCCCATTGAGAGCATCTGGGTTAAAATAAATGGGGCAAAGGATAAGACGAACATGCAGGGCCGGTGCTACCATTAGGCCAACTAGGCAGCTGCCTAGGGCGCAAGGCTAAAGGGGCGCCAGAAACGCCTTGAAAAAAAATACAGCGCTCTCAAGTGGGAAGGGGGGGCGCTAAATATCTGATCTTGCCTAGGGCACCAAACTGTTGTGATATGTATCATATTACCAGCTGCAGCACATTGTTGACACATGGTAGGGACAGAATGGCGAGGTAAACAGGTTTATTATGTCTTACTAGAAACTGTGGTTTCTGGATTGTGAGAACTGTATGAGCTAGTCACATGGTTTGTATGTTCTGATGACGTGCTAACTTGTTTTTCTGTCTGAAGCCATCTTAGAGAGAGGCAGGACTGCTTTCTCTCTTCTTCTTTGTTCTTCTTGCTGGGCTTTTGTTACTGCAACAATGTAACGCCTTTGCTGAGGTGGAGTGAAGCTCAACTTACTCCACTGGATGTAATGCTTGCTATGCATTTGCACTCTGCATATGGACTGTAACTAGGAAATGTATACTCTGTAGAACTTTACTTGCTAAGTGAATAAACAGGTAGAATTAGACCTGTGGTGTTACAGAGTGTTTCCTGACTCCATGAATTAATCTGCAAACGGAGAAGCTGGAAGCAGGTCAGATTACAAAGCACGCTGCGGAAAGAGGGGAGGTCTGGAAGATCTGTGTGTGGAATGTCTGAGTTCGGCTAGCACACAGAGACAGGATTTTAAATCTCCCCACGCACACGCACTCTGCTGCTTACGCTGACACTGCAAAAACAACATCACAAACTGCCTTGCACCGGTCCTGCGAACATGGCGGTTGGAGTCTACTACCGACCACCCAATCAAGGAGAAGATGAGGATGAAACTTTTGAGAAGCAAATTGCAAATGTTTCAAGGAGGCATGATGTAGTAGTAATGGGTGACTTCAATTTCCCTGATATCTGTTGGGAGGCTTATTCAGCCAAACATGCCCCCCCCCAAGAAATTCCTGAGTTGTGCTGCTGATAACTTCCTCCTACAGAAAGTGGAGGAAGGAACTAGAGGATCGGCTATCCTTGACCTGATTCTAACCAACAGAGATGACTTAGTGGATAAAGTGGCAGTTTCGGGAACTCTGGGAGAAAGTGACCATGTTATACTTGAGTTCTTGATTCTAACAGAAGCAAAAGCTGAGTGTAGCCAAACATGTACCCTGGATTTTAGGAAGGCCAATTTTAACAAACTCAGAACAATGATAAGTAAGATCCCATGGCAAGTGACTCTAATGAGAAAAGCAGCCCAGGATGGGTGGGAGTTTTTAAAAAAGGAAATTTTAAAGGCACAATTGCAAACAATTCCCACAAGGAAAAAAGGCAGAGGGCAACAGAAGAAGCCAATGTGGCTTCACAATAAACTCAATGACCTGAAAACAAAAAAGGACACTTATAGGAAGTGGAAGGAAGGACAGGCTACAAGGGAAGAGTACAGGCAGGTAGCACAGAACTGCAGGAATAGTGTCAGGAAGGCTAAAGCTGAGAATGAGCTAAGGTTAGCGAGGGATGCTAAAAGCAACAAAAAAGCTTTCTTCAGGTACATGCACAGTAAAAGACAGAAGAAAGAAATGGTGGTTCAACTACGTGATGAGGATGGCAAATTGATAACAGAAGACAAAGAAAAGGCAGAAGTGTTCAATTCCTACTTCGGCTCGGTCTTCTCCCAAAAGAGGGTCTATGACCCCCCTGGCAAACCTGAAGTGCAGGCTGTAGGGGCAGGATTGCAGCTTGAGATTGATAGGCAAATGGTCAAGGAGCACCTGATTACTCTGAATGAGTTTAAATCTCCAGGGCCTGATGAACTGCATCCTCGAGTAATAAAGGAACTGGCAGAAGAACTCTCAGAACCACTGTCTATTATCTTTGAGAAATCATGGAGGACAGGTGAAGTGCCAGATGACTGGAGGAGGGCAAATGTTGTTCCCATCTTCAAAAAGGGCAAGAAGGAGGAACCTGGGAACTATAGGCCAGTCAGTCTGACATCAATCCCGGGGGAAATTTTGGAGCAGATTATAAAGAAGTCAGTCTGCAAGCACCTTGAAAACAATGCAGTGATTACTAGAAGCCAGCATGGATTTGTCAAGAACATATCCTGCCAGACTAATCTGATCTCATTTTTTGATCGGGTAACCTCCCTTGTGGACTGTGGGAATGCTGTGGACATCATATATCTGGACTTCAGCAAAGCTTTCGACAAAGTGCCTCATGATATCCTGATTAGCAAGCTAGCTAAAAGTGGGCTGGATGGAACAACTATCAGGTGGATCCACAATTGGCTACAGAATCGGACTCAAAGAGTGCTTATCAATGGTTCCTTCTCAAACTGGGGAGAGGTAACAAGCGGGGTACCACAGGGCTCGGTCCTGGGCCCAGTGCTCTTCAACATTTTTATTAATGACTTGGAGGAGGTGGTACAGGGAATGCTTATCAAATTTGCAGATGACACAAAGTTGGGTGGAACAGCTAATACTCTGGAAGACAGAAACAAAATTCAAAGTGACCTCGATAGGTTGGAGCGCTGGGCCGAAAACAACAGAATGAAATTTAATAGGGATAAATGCCAAGTGCTGCACCTAGGGAGAGGAAACCAAATGCAGAGTTACAGAATGGGGGACACTTGGCTCAACAATACTACAAGTGAGAAGGATCTTGGAATTGTGGTAGATCACAAACTGAATATGAGCCAGCAATGCGATGTGGCTGCAAAGAAGGCAAATGCTATTTTGGGCTGCATTAATAGAAGTATAGCTTCCAAATCACGGGAAGTCATAATTCCCCTTTACTCGGCACTGGTCAGGCCTCATCTTGAGTACTGCGTCCAGTTCTGGGAACCACACTTTAAGAAGGACATAGACAAACTGGAGAGGGTTCAGAGGAGGGCAACAAGGATGATAAAGGGACTGGAAACAAGGCCCTATGAGGAGAGACTAAAAGAACTGGGCATGTTTAGCCTTCAGAAGAGGAGACTGAGGGGAGATATGATCGCACTCTTCCAGTACTTGAAGGGATGTCACACAGAGGAGGGCCAGGATCTCTTCTCGATCATCCCAGTTTGCAGGACACGGAATAATGGGCTCAAGTTACAGGAACCTAGATTCCACCTAAACATCAGGAAAAATTTCTTGACTGTTAGAGCAATAAGACAATGGAACCAACTACCTAAGGAGGTGGGGGGCTCTCCCACTCTGGATGCATTCAAGGTGCAGCTGGACAGACATCTGCTAATTGCTTTGACCTGGATTCCTGCATTGAGCAGGGGGTTGGACTCGATGGCCTTGTAGGCCCCTTCCAACTCTACTTTTCTATGATTCTATGTATTCATAGTATTGAATGCTCCTTTTATCTGACAAATTTTGCTTCTTACTCTAGCTTGCTGGAACCAATTTTCCCTGACTTCTGAGACTATGTTAAACTTTGGTTTCTCTTACATCATTTCTGTTCCCAATAAAATGTGTCATATAGTCAGCACAACAGCAAAAGAAAAAACAAAAGATTTCAGAGAGGTTGCCAACCTCTAAATAAGGGGTCACATGAGAGTTTGAGATATCCTAGCAACATGTGCTGGGTATAAGGGAAGCTAAGCAGGCTAAGAAATCTCAGTTGGCCATATGCCAATGAGCAGCAGGGGGCAAGCCCCCTCCCAAATTCTGAAATGAGGATAAGTCAGATTTCCCTTTCTTAGGAGGGGACTGGGCACACTTTCTCCTGCAGTCTCCAACCTACATCCAAGCGGGACCAGTAACAGAAGTGCCACCTGCCTTTCCACATTCCAGAGTCACAGGCGTAGGAAGGTGAGCAAAGCCCTTTTCACAACACCCCCTCATGTGTTCCGTGAGTGGGAGGGGGGGAGAGCAGCGCTGAGTCAGCAAGCCACGGCATCAACAAAAGCATGCCCCTCTGTCCATGTCCACAGGAGTTGGCACATGCACTTCCTGCAGAATTCTGATTGCATGCAAGCCCCCTAGATACGGACAGCTGTACATATGTAGGGGCCCATTTCACATGTTGAAAAGTATGTGCAGTGGTGTTGTGGTACATTTTGAAGTGCAGTTGGTCATCTGGACAGTCCCCATAGCCACACCCCCAAAGGGAGGCCAAAAATGCAGGTGTCTATGTTGATCTACACCAACAAAAGTTCTACCAGTTTTCATCTCCATCAGGAGCAGATCTTTCATAGAGCAAATGGGTCTTAATTGCCCATTCACCGCACAAATACTTTGTATTACAACAGGGAACAACATATAGTTGCTGGGAAAATTCATTCCGCCCACCCCCACGGTGAGGATTGCAGCTATGCTCAGAGAAAACAGGGAATTAGAGGGGGTGACAGATGACATCAGCATTCCTGCTAGTAAAAAACTGCCGGTGATGTGTCCCTGTGCGCACTGGCTCCACTACACCACTGAGTATGTGCGGACATTGGGGGTATGGCTACAGGGGCCTGCTGACATTGGGGTCACAGCTAGTTGGTGTGGGACTGTTCCCGCTCTGAGTTCACTGAACTCAGGGGGGGTTGATTCCCTATTATTATTATTATTATTATTATTATTATTATTATTATTATTATACTTTTAATACTACTACTACTACTACTTTTAATTCTCCAAATACAAAGCTTGTCTAAGGGAGAACTTGTATTTTACAGCTCACCTTAACTCCAGATCATTATGAACAAGTTAAAGGTCACTGGTCCCATAGAGATCCTTGGGGAACCCCCCTTCTTACATCCCTCCATTCTAAGAACTGTCCATTTATTCCTACTCTCTGCTTCCTGATCCTTAACCAGTTCACAAAAACGAAACAAAAAGCTAGCAAAACCAAATCGCTCTTCCTAGCACTGCCATCTCATTCACACATCTCTTCTGCTTTGCCTGTCTAGCTGGCCCTGTGTACAGAAGTAGCATTTCTGAGAATGGAACCTTGGAAGTCCTAGATTTCAATTTCTTATCTAGCATCCTGAAAGTTGCTGCAATGACTGTATGACCCGGTTTGCATATACAGTCATGCCTTGGATTGAGAGCATAATTCGTTCCGGAAACGTGCTTGTAATCCAAAACACTCTTATATCAAAACGAAATCCCCCCAAAAAAAATTTGTACAGAGATTTTTAATTTAAGCTGTACTACAGTACTTGTATTGCAAGACGTCGCTTGTATATCAAGTCCAAAAAGAATTAAATAAATATTTAAAAATTTGCTTGTCTTGCAAAATGCTCTCAAACCAAGTTACTTGTAATCCAAGGTATTAATGTAATGGCAACAAATTGTGGGTTAATTAAGGGTTAATTAATTCATGATTTGCCGCATGCCAGGCGCATTCTGCAGCCATTTTGGATATTCAACCCCGATTGGGGGTTGCTATGTGATGCCCAAACCCAGACACTATAGGTTAGTTGTGGGTAAACAACCCAGTTAACCTACAATTAGTAGTTAGGTTAACTGTGGGTTGTTTAACCAATGATTAACCTATGGCGTCCAGGTTTGGAGATCATGTAGCAACCCCCAATCAGCCTGATCAGAGGTTAAATATTTTTAAAATTGTGGAGAAAAGAGCCTCTGAGGGTTCCTACACACACACTCACACGCCTGCACACACACACCTCCTCATGTGTAAACCAGGTAATCCCGGCTGGGGGCTGGGAGGAGGCAAAATGTGCATAAGTATCTGATAAAGCATGGCGCCTGAAAGTCCTGAAAAGCTGGTTTAGTCTACAGTGACCCGGCTTTCATATGCAAGATGCAAAAGCCCACTAGTCATGAGTCACCCCTCCTCCCTGCCTGGCCAGGTGAAGTTCATCCTGATTGGCTAGAGGGAGTAGAGCTACAGAAAGGAGGGGGAAAGGTATATTGCCAAGGTGTGGGTTTTGTCTGTCGTCGTCGTGTTGTGTTGTGGATCATGGCAGCAAGCTGCGCGGAGGTCCAAGCCTTCGGGCTGGCCTCAGGATCCG
The DNA here is from genome assembly GCA_021292165.1 of Shinisaurus crocodilurus. Lineage (NCBI taxonomy): Eukaryota > Metazoa > Chordata > Lepidosauria > Squamata > Shinisauridae > Shinisaurus > Shinisaurus crocodilurus. The sequence goes on from CM037889.1 coordinate 154,364, forward strand.
GCCCCAGGTAGCTCCTGGTGAAATTAGCTGAATGAGGGCTTTGGCAAAGGCAAGCCCTGGGGAGGGCTACCCATCTCGGACCTTAGGGTAGGTGTGGTAGTCTCCTCAGGTGGCAGGGCTGTGCTGAAACCAACCCTGAAGAGAACCGGCCCCCAGGTAACTAGTGTGTGCCTGGGAGATATAAGGAATCAGTTTTGTTATTTTGTAGCTCTACTGTCTGTGTACCAAAGTGTCTCTCTATTTTTGTGTCCTTACCTCATTTCCCACCTTTTGTTGTAATATGCTACCTGAATAAACCTTCTTGGTTTTTACCCCACATGGTGTTTGTGGTTGCTCTGCTTGGTTCAGCTAAATCCAGGTTACAGTCAAGGGCAAGTCCCTGAACAAAGATTCAAGTAGGATTGCAGAGCTGAGGCTGGCAGTCTGGCACCTTGAGATCTCTGGGGGTCTTTTGGGTAGGAAAAGGTGGGTTGTGGCGGGTCAGCCAACCCCCCTTCCTCCACAAAAATATTTTTTTAATTGAGTTTTAAATCACATGTTTTCAATATAATTAATGAGTATATGGGAAATATTGCAACTTTTCCAGCTAGCAAAACAAATACATTACATTTTTAAAAAATCAAATTACAGTTAACAAGCATCACAGGAAGTTCAATATATTAAGAAACTTATATTTATCCACAGAGGTTTATCAGGGGTTTAAGATTTAGTTGTAATTATCTACAGTAATACCTTGGATTGCAAGTAACTTGGTCTGAGAGCGTTTTGCAAGACAAGCAAAAATTTTGTTTAAATTTTGACTTGATAAACGAACAAGGTCTTGCAAGACAATTATAGGGATGTAACCGTTCGCCTCGAGCGGGCGTAGAGGGCCAAAATTGGCCCCGCTCACGCCTGCCAGAGACTCGCTTTGATATAAGAGTGTTTTGGATTACGAGCACGTTTCCGGAACGAATTATGCTCTCAAGCCAAGACTGTACATGTATCATTCCATAGCTATCCATGACATGCTGGTTTTGTTTTGTTTTTGGAAACTTGCTTGTTAATAAAATCAATAAATATATGCCAAATTGTATAGGAAGTGTCAGATTCTTTTTGTTATCTCTGTGCCCTTATCTGTTTAGTTAATTTTTCAGCTAACACAATGTTCCAAAGATAATTATACCACACAATTATTGACAGAACGGTAGATTCCCTCCAGTTCTTTCCTATTAGTTGGCAAGAGGCCACCATCATAAAAGTCAGCATTTCTTTGTCTGGTAAATGTTCATTGCAGTCACTAAAGATAGATAATAGTGCCAACTTAGGATCCATGTGTACCTCCCCTCCTGTTATATTATTTCACTCTTGAAAAACCTCCCTCCAAATATTTGTCCACATTCCTACCAATAGTGGTATGACAAATGTTAACCTTAGGATTAGCTCCTACATGATTTCAGTTCTTCTGCTAATAGGAATTCTGTCAATTAAGTGAACTAGCACAGAAATGTTCTCTTTCAAAAAATGAGCTCATGATCAGTAAGGGATCATCATGTCTACAGTGGAAAAAAGCTTCCAGTCATATATCAGCTGCATATAACATAACAGGCAGGGAATATGCTCAAAATGTTTACCTTATCATACATTCATAAAATGGAAATCCAAATATTATTTATATAGCACTAGATCAGGAGAGGTCAACATGTGACCTCCCATTACCATTTTTGTGGTCCCCACACTGCCGTCAAATTTGCCCGGCATGCAGGGATGACTAACACAACAGACACAGCAACTTTAGACAATCATGAGATTTGAGTGGATATTCTACCTATGTTTAGGAGGAAGCAAATACTACCACAAGGCTAATGTCAATACAAGGGAGATCTTAATGTCAGGTTTTAAAAAGCAAAAGACAAAAACCCAGCAACACTGGGATGTGGGGGAACCACGGAAGATAGGACACTGGATTGCAATGGTTTGGGAGGAGTGTCATCTGGATTCACAAGAATGAATGAGCAAGCAAATGGTGTCAATACTGTATAAGACAGCTGGTGTGGAAGCACTTCAACACCTCCATCCTAACCCTGGATCTCAGCAAGTCTACACCATCTCAGCCTATGAACCAGAACAGCAGCAAGTGTAATCAGCTGCCCCAAATACATGTAATAAATAAGGAATTTCCTTCAAGAGTAAAAGCTTTGTCCTCTGGCAAATTCCTGTCACACAGAGATATGTAGTGCAGAATGAAAGCCCTTCCTCTAGGTTCACAAAACAAAGAGCTAGGAAGGGCAGAGGATCAAGCCTCATTGTTTCCAGCCTGGCCTCTTCAGGAACAGCAATCTTGAATGAAGTTGAAGATAAACAGAGAAAAAAATTGCCCAATCAGATTTTGGATCAACAGCTATCTCTTAAATACACAGATGAGAAATGAATTGGAGATGGAGACAACTGCAGGTACAGTACCTACTGCCATAAGGGCACAATCCTATGCATGTTTAGAAATAAATAAATGAGAAATAAATCTCACAACTCCCAGCATTCCCCAGCCAGCCATGCTGCTTGGGGAATGCCAGGAGTTGTAGGACTTACCGTTCCGAGTATAGGCCGCTCCTGATTATAAGCCACATCCTTAAAGTTTGGTGCTATTTTTAAAAAACTAAATTTTTTTTTTGAATTTTTTTTTTTTAAATTGAATTTTCCAAAACAACATTTGGCTTCCGCCTCATTGTCTGACAAACATTACCAATCCTTATCCAATATATAAGTTTCTTCTATTTTCACATAATGAATTTCTATCACCTTACCCATCTTCAGAAATCAAAACCAAAAGTTATTAAATCACTTTCCCTCCTCCCCAAGAAGTCCACCAGAGGTTTCCAGTCTTTCTTGAATGAAGTTAAAAAATTTCTCTAATTAAGCAAGTCAATTTTGCCATCTCTGCTAAGTCCAACATTTTCAACAGCCAGTCTTCTATAGTTGGTATAGTTGCTTCTTTCCATTTTTGAGCATAGATTATTCTTGCTGCCGTCATCATATATTGTAATAATGTTCCATAGTCTTTCTCAAGTTGCAAGTCCATTATACCCAATAAAAACATTTCTGGTTTCAGTTTAATATTCACTTTTAAAATCTTTTGTATCCATGTGTGTATTTGTACCCAATATGTTTTCACTTTTTTACATGTCCACCAAACATGATAAAATGTTCCTTCATGACTTTGACATTTCCAACATACATTTGACACATTATTATACATCTTAGCCAATTTCACAGGAGTTAGGTACCAACGATACATCATCTTGTAAAAATTCTCTCTAAGATCAGAACACAGTGTAAATTTTATACCTTTAGTCCACATGTGTTCCCATTGTTCCATCATTATATTATATCCAAAGTTCCTTGCCCATTTAACCATACAGTCTTTAACTTGTTCTTCTTCTGTCTCAAACTTCAACAAAAATTTATACATTTTTGCAATTACATGATCATCACCTGTACACAATTGTATTTCAAATTCAGACTTATCCTCTTCTATATCATACATTCTTTTATCCACTTTAAATCTCTCTAACAATTGCATGTATGAAAACCAGTGTAAGTTATGACCTTGTGTTACTAAACAATCCCGTGTTTTAATCCAATGTGTTCCCTGACACAATTCCAATATTTCTCTGTATTTTAACCAGTTCTCATTGCTTGTCATTTCTTTCCTGTATAATGCCTCTTGGGGTGATATCCATAAGGGTAATTTTGGGCATAACCTGGGCTTGTATTTGTTCCAAACTCTTAATAACGCCCTTCTGATATAGTGGTTCTTGAAATCTACATTAACCTTAGCTTTGTCATACCACAAATATCCATGCCATCCAAACCTTAGATCATGCCCTTCTAATTCTAGAAGTCTGTTATTTCTCAATGTCACCCATTCCTTCAACCAAACAAAACAGCAAGCATTAAAATACAATTTCAAATCAGGTACACCCAATCCACCCCTTTCTTTCGCATCCTGTAGAACTATATATTTAACATGTGTTAAAAAACTAAATTTTTAACTTTTAAAAAACTTTTTAAAACTTCCGTGAGCGGCGGCCCGCTGCTGGGGGCAGTCTCCGGCTGCTTGAGTCTTCCCCCAGGTGCTCGAGTGTCGTCATCTCCGCGGCGGCCGCTTCCGTGAGCAACAGCCGCTGCTGGGGCAGATTCCGGCCGCTCAAGTCTTCCCCCAGGTGCTCGAGCGGCGGCGTCTCTGCGGCGGCCACTTCCGTGAACGGCAGCCACTGCTGGGGGCAGACTCCAGCCACTCGAGTCTTCCCCCAGGCACGGGGCGGTATTTTTTTGGGGGGGGCAACATTCCGATTTTAGGCCGCACCCCTAGTTTAAAGCCTTACATTGGGGGGGGGAAGTGTGGCCTATACTCGGAACAATACGGTATTTCTGTCTAAACTTGCATAGGATTTTGCCCTAAGTGTGTGTACTGAAGCTGCGGGAGATTCTGTGTACATGGAAACAACAAGGAGTCTTGTGGCACATTAAAGACTAACATTTATTCCGGCATAGAGTGTTAATGTTACAGTGTTTCAGGTTTATATACAGTACATAAAGTGTGTGTGGAGGGAAGAGAACTGTAAACAGTGAGGTCAGAATGAAATTAAATGAGAACCAGAGTGGTATAGTGGTTAGACTGTTGGACTAGGTCTAGGTCTGGGTAGACCTGGGTTCTAGTCCCCACTATGCCATGAAGCTCACTGGGTGATTTTGGAAGAGTCTGACTCTCAGCCTAAGCTACCTCACAGGGTTTGATTTTGATTTTATTTTTTTATATATATATTTATACCCTGCCTTTTTCCTGCAAGGAACCCAAGGCGGCTTACATAATCCTCCTCCTCTCCATTTTGTCCTCACAACAACCCTATGAGGTAGGTTAGGCTGAGAGTCAGTGACTGGCCCAAAGTCACCCAGTGAGTTTCATGGCTGAGCGGGGACTAGAACCTGGATCTCCCAAGTCCCAGTCCAACACTCTCACCACTACGCCACACTGGCTCATCACTGGGTGTTATGAGGATAAAATGGAGAGGAGGAAGAGGTGTTTACACTACCTTGGGCTCCCTGGAGGAAAGGCAGGTTATAAATGTAATAAATAAATGCAGAAATTACTGACTGTGACAATCACATTATTAACAACGGTCATTCACAGTGTAGTATCTGCTGATAACACAAACATCCTGGCACTATGTAAGCCAGTTAATATGTGCAGTATGGTTAAAAATGTCCTTTATCCCATCTGTTGGGGAATTCTAACTCAGCAGTCTCTCTCTCTCTCTAATCTGCCTTTTAAATTTCTTTGTTCCACAATGACCACTTTAAGATCAGTGACAGAGTGTCCTGGCAGGATGAAATATTCTCCCGCCAGTTTTTGAATATTGCCACTTCTGATGTCAGATTTGTGTCCCTGTATTGTTTTCTGTAGAGACTGGTCTGTTTGCCCTACATAGAATGCAGAAGGGCTTTTCTGAGAGAGGACAGCATAGATCACATTGGAAGATGAGCAAGTGAATAAGGCCCTAAAGTTGCAGGTGACATTATTATAGATTTCATAGATCATAGAGTTGGAAGGAGCCTACAAGGCTATCAAGTCCAACCCCCTGCTCAATGCAGGAAACTAGAGGAGGGGTCTCCCATCCAAGTAACAACCAGGCTTGACCCTGCTTAGCTTTCCACACTCAGACAAGCTGAGCCAGCGTAAGCCACAGGCCTGATTAGGTCCTGTAATCGTGTTTCCAGTGCAGATATGGGACAGAGCTGGCATCTGGGTTTATTGCAAGGCCTGGCCCCCATGTTTGTATCCTTGTTATATGGCCTGTTGCTGCTAGAGGGTAGTTTTTGGGGTGGGGAGGTATCTATAAGCAAGTAGAGAGGCCTACCACCTAAGGCTTATGAGAAGGAAGTGTCATTGCCCAGGATGGGCTGTAGATCACTGATGATCCATTTGAGTGGTTTTAGCTGGGAACTGTAGGTGGCAAGTGGTGTTCTGTTGTTTTATCTCATACTTTATTTATAACTAGCTTTTTTTACCCGGCGTTGCATGGGTCGTCATTTTCCTATAGGCACTATTTGTTCGAAATTCCTTAAGGTAGCTGTCCGCTGTTTTGAATCCCTCCATAGGAAAGGTCCCCCCGGGACTACATAATGGAATCCCAGCTCCCCCAGGACTACCAACTCCCCCAGAACTACACAATGAAATCCCAGCTCCCCCCCCCCCCCAGCCTACACAATGAAATCCCTGTTCCCTTTCCCCCGGGACTGCAGAATGAAATCCCTGCTCTCCCAGGACTACACAATGAAATCCCTGTTCCCCCGGGACTACCAGCACCAATAAAATCCCTGCTCCCCTCCCGGGACTACACAACAGTGAAATCCCAGCTTCCTTGGGACTACAAGGAATCACAGCTCCCCCCCCCCTGGACTACACAACAATGTATTCCCTGTGCCCCCCCGGGACCACACAATGAAATCCCGGCTCCCCCCCTGGTACTACACAATGAAATCCCTGCTCCCCCTCCCCCCCGGGACTAAACAATCAAATCTCTGTCCACCCCCCCAGGACTGCACAATGAAATCCCTGCTCCACCCCGGGACTACACAATGAAAACTCAGCTCCCCCCCCCCCGGGACCACACAATGAAATCCCTGCTCCCTCCCGGGACTACACAATTAAATCCCTGTTCTCCCCCCCCCCCGGGACTATGCAACAATGAAATCCCAGCTTGCCCCCCCCCCCCCCGTATAGGCCCCAGTTGCAGTTCATATGAACATTCTGTTTGGACGTAGGAGAGATTTGCATATCCGCTCCTGATTGGGCCCCTGTGGCGGCAGTTCAGACAAACATTCTATATGTCGGTGGAGCGATTTGCATAACTGCTCCTGAATGGCCCCTGCGTGCATTCCAAGTGACGCCATTGGCTCTCATCTATTTTGGGCCGTACAGGCGCAGCGATGGGTTTTTCAGAGATTTGAACCCACCACTCTTTGTCCCTGGGTGATGGAGAGGGTGCGTGCCAAGTTTGGGGCAGATCCATCCAACCATGTAGGAGCCTATGTGATGCACGCAAACGCCCGTACACATGGACACCCACACCCACAGACACACAGGCAAACTTTCACATTTATATAGTAGATAATATGTCTGTACTGCTTAATATACTAAAATCCTTAAGCGGCTAATATTAAAATATAATAATATGGAAAGGTAAGAATAATAAATAATTAAAACATTAAAAATATTTTAAAACATTTCGATGTCATGTCAATAAAGCAGGGTGGTAACAGAGTCCCTCACAGGTCATAGAAAGCCTGTTGTAAATAGGTGTGTTTTCAAGAGGCATTTGAAATTTGCCACCCTTTCTGCCCCTCAAACCACACAAGTCTTCCAAAGGTGCGTGCGACCACTGAGAGGGCCCGCTTATGTATCGCTACCTGGCAACATTCCATTGAGGCGCAGAATGACCAGTAAGGCCCGCTCAGAAGATCTCAGGGGTCATCTGGTATATATAAGGGAAGACAGTTAGGTAGGTATCCTGGTCCCGAGTCATTTAGGGCTTTGTATGACAACAAAACAAATGCTTTGCATGTACAGTCTTGCCTTGGATTGCAAGCATAATTCGTTACGGAACCGTGCTTGTAATCCAAAACACTCTCATATCAAAGCGAGTCTCTCTGGCGGGTGTGAGTGGGGCTGATTTCGGCCCGCTACGCCAGCTCGAGGCAAGGGGTTACATCCCTATAGTTGTATTGCAAGACGTCGTTTGTTTATCAAGTCAAAATGTATATAAAAAATTTGCTTGTCTTGCAAAACGCTCTCAGACCAAGTTACTTGCAATCCAAGGTATTACTGTACGAACATGGCTTGGTAGCTAATACACAGCCGGTACAGTTCTTTTAGTACATGTGCATTGCAATATTTGTATATCTAGGTGCTCCACTGAGCATCCTAGATTATGCTTTCTGCATTCTGTGAGGATTCTGAAATAGGGGGAATGAAGCTGGAGAAGGATTCCATGCTAACCTGCTTCTGTTTGTATCCCCAGCTATAATTTGAGAGGCTCCCCCAATTTGTGTCCAAGCATTTGTCCAGCAGATATTACTTAAAATAGGGAGCCAGGTAAAAAATGGTCATTTATGGGGGGAAAATTTGACCCGGCTTCCTATTTTAAGTAATATCTGCTGGACAAATGCTTGGACAACATCATTTGGGACAAGGAGAACACTGATCAGCCAAGGGAAGTATCTGCTCTTGGTGCCCCCTTCCATAAAGGGCTGCATTCATACAAGCTGCTGCTGGTAGGCAACAGAAAGCTGAGATACCCAGGGGCTCCTGTTATGTATCATCAGCTTGGTGAAGAGACCATGCGAGGGGAGGATAGAACGTAGTAAACTTATGAACAATGTAGGGAGAGTGAAATGTTCATCAAAACACAAGAGCTCTAGTTGGATCTGATGAAGCTGACTGGCAATACATTCAGCACAAATGGAAGGAAGAACTCCTCCACAAAATGCACAATCGGCTTATGGAACTCATTGCCACAAAACACTTAGATATATTTTTTTTTAAGGACTGGACACGGTTGTAGAGGATTGCTATTAGACATAATAGCAAAGAATGGAACTTCTATGTTCAGAGGCAGTATACCTCCAATTATCAGAAACTGAGGACAAATGGGATGGTTGTGCCCATCGCACCCCAGTTGTCAACTTTCCAGTGCATTCTGGCCAGTGTAACCCAGTAGACTCTCTCTGCAACAGACTGACCTTTAGTATGATCAAGCAAAATGGTTCTTATGTCCTTACTTGCAGAAGGTTGCAAAACAGATTCTGAATTAGGGCTAAAAACAAACATTTTGCCAACCCACTATTGTCTTTCCTCTGCTATTATCTGTGCTCTTTCTCACAGAATGAGAGCAGGGGTGGGAAGAGATTCATTTTAATTCCAACTTAGATAGTACAGGGGGATCACTTAGAACTGTTGAAGCAGGAAAGGAGAAAGTCTGGCTTTGTGAAAACTGAGTAGCTGCTTGCAAACACCCCCTTTGATCACTGAAAAGGACAAAACACACTTCTTTTCATAGGGCTGATAGAGGCTGGGCAACATCCCACAGAAAAACGATTTTATTACAAGGAGGATTTGAAGGACTCACAGGCTTACAATCTCAGCCACCCTCTTCCAGTTATTGTGTTCTGCAGCACATCACAGCTTGACTGTATAAGAACTGCGGGTCGGCACAAACTTTGTGCCATTGTGATTTGACACATTCCTTCTGCAGTCAGAACAGAAGCACAGAAATGTTGTGGTGTGAGCCAACTCCATGCTTACACAGCTTCTGAAGCAGTGTGATTGCTGCTTAGTGAGCAGACCATGCTTGCATGAATTGGTAGTGCACAGTGTGGAGAGAAAGCCTGACCAAGAAAATACACTTTGCCCGTTTCCCCAGCATAATCCCTTCCCAGGGCAGGGGAGCTCAGCTGGAGACACACATCTGCATCTGATGGGTTTCACCAAACACCCTCAATGAGCTGCCAAGTCCAGGGCACACTTCCCCAGACACCCTCAACGGCTTGCGTTGTCAAGTACCCGCAATTACCCTTCCAAGCACCCTCGAGGGGCCATGGAAAAAAGTGGTGCCGAACCTGCCTGGCCGAACCAGTTTGTCCTGTCAGGAGAGGGAGGGGTCGGAGAATCAAGAGGGGGCGAGCGAGGGGGTAAAAGAAGGACCCAAGGCTTCTGTAAGTTGTTGGGAGCAAGGTGCTGCAGAGCACGGAACGGGACCTCGGCTCAGGCCAGTCCGATCACTCAACCCGATCACTCAACGCCTGGGTACATTGCTGTAAGTTCGTTCAGTTTCTAGTGTTAGACTAGGGTAGAATCTCTGTGTGTAATAGAACGCTTCCTTTTCTGCTAGTTTCACTTCCCCTTATCTCCCATTTCAATTTGTAATTGTTTACTATCAAATAAAGATACTTTCAGTTTTGCCTAGAAGTGGTTTCACTTTGACTAAGTGCTAAATTCCAGTGTTTATTGCCAATCTAAGTCGGATCGCAGACAGAGTGCTCCAGGTTGTCAAAATAGCAGCGGAACCTCACGCTTTGCAGTAAAGGACCGGCGGCGATCCTTCACACACAGTATAGCGGGGACAGCACACACGGATTGGATGCTCATCCGGATTGCAGGTTTGCACCAAGACAGACACAATCTCTGAGGTTTCCATTGTGAGAAACACAGAGAGGACTGAGAGCCCAGACACAGCTCTCTTGTCTACCTCCCCATGATTATTCCAAAGCATCTGACCCTGATACTTCTCTTATAGGAAATGAGTCCTGAACCCCTATATATAACCCTCTCCCACTTTTGCTGCCAGTCTCTTATTTATTAGTAAAACATTCTGAATGCGGGATTAGGAAGCCCAGCAGAGCAATCACTTCTAATTAGGACTGTAGAAAACATAAGCGAAAGGTCAGCATTCCTCTGGCACAGACCAAGCGGGGAGAGAGGCAGACACCCCACAGAGATTCTAGCACACCCACATTCCCAGGAGTCCTGTATATTTTCTGGGCTACTGGCAAAAATGGGGACACAAATGTTAGTTTAATGACCCATGACGTAGCGTGTGAGACAATCGTACATTGACTGGTGGAGGGTGCATAAGATTGTAAACTAGCAGATCGCTAGAATTATCTTTGTGATTAAAATCAAACCATGCTTTTGCAGCATTATAATCCAACCTCTGTTCACCTGTGCCAGCCTATAGGAAGAAACTGCCAACACGTGCCCAGGTTTTTCCATTGCAAGGAATACAAAGCATACCCATCTATCTATTTTGAAGTAGGATGTCCATGCATGGACATCCCAGGAATCTAAATTAAGGTGAGGGTAGGGCAGAAAAAAGTCTCTATATCAAGGGAGGCCAGAATAACCCCCACCAGGCTTCCAAAACTGCTTTGTTTGTTTGTTCATTCTATACTTTGAATGTGCACTTCCCTTATACCACTAGGGAACACCCTTGATAGTTGTCAGCAACGCAATGAGCCTAGTCCTGGATCTGCAAGGAGAAAAAATGTTGGCTGGATGGGACACATGCCAAGGAGCCAACACAAGAATTCTAGGGAGGCCAACACTAGTGCCCAACATCTCTCAAGCTGCAACACCGACCTTTTCAGGTCCTATTATCCACTGGTTTGCTGCCAGTCAATATTGAGGAGAGTTTGTGGACAGAAAATATGTACATGCTTCTGGTAAGACAGAACAAGGCAGGTTTTCCATCCCAGCTATCCCTTCTCATGTTTAAATATGCCCTGGCTATATTCATGTAAATGACATAGATGGACTTATTTAACTTGTTAAATTTAAAATTATTAACTTATTTAAATTGCCCTTTAGAATTGGGAGCAAATTCACACAGTCACCTACATACAGGACTTCATTAGCCCATTATTCCTCATTTCAAGCCATTTCAATGCTCACATTTTGCCTATTTACCCGCAAAATCCAAAAATATTGTTCCTCACTTCATGCAGAAGGCAACAATGGCTGGGTTCCCACATAACACGAACCTACGGTATGGGTTGTGGAATGCTGGGTTGTCATGATGTGCAAACCCAACCATGCTAATAAACCATGGTTAGTTAACCATGAACCCATGGAAAGGGTTCAGAAAGAGAACCCATGGTTTGCAGTGGTGTAGTGGTAAATTTTGAAGTGCAAGTGCTCATCATGACAGTCCCCATAGCCACACCCCACAGAGAGTAAAAAAAAATTCAGGCAGTTGCATTGATCCATATCAACAAACCACTTCTAGAAGATTTCATCTCCACCAGGAGCAGGTCTTTTGTAAAGCAAATGGGTCTTAACTACCCATTCAAGACCAAGACACCCCAAAATACTTCACATTACAACAGGAAGCCCTGCAAGCCATGGCTCCGCTACACCACTGATGGTTTGTTGCTGGGTTCTGAACTCTGCGTTGTTTAAACTATGAGTTGTCATTACATGTGAACCCAGAACTGTGGGTTGTTCATGGGTTGTTTTGCCAGGCTACAGGGCCTTGGGCAAGAAAGGTAAAAAAAAAAACCCAGCCACTCAACATGCCAATATTACAGCACCGCAAAGGCATTTGAGAGGCTGGGAGGGAGGGAGTGGGTGAAGGAGGAGGGAAACAAACAACCCAGGGATTGCGAAAACAAACCATGGTTTGTTCGATCATCTGCCAAACAAACCCTGGGTACGGCAACAAACCATGGGTTAGCGTTATGTGGGAACAAGATTGTGCTCTGATCTATACTCTGTCACCTGCAGCTCCCCCTTGGGGTATCAACAAAGTTCTGTAAACCTTTATTGCTTATAATTAAAGGAAGATTTCCTTAGAAAGATTAACAGCATAGAATTTGCAGCCACCCTTATTTGCTGGACTTGAACAGATTAACTAACTAGGGATTAGTCGAGCAAAATAACTGAAGGAAGGAGGATTAATTTAATGCCACTTGAAACCACATAGGAACATAAGGAGAGCCCTGGCAGATCAGACCAAATACCTATGGAGTCCAGCAACCTGTTTCCCACAGTGGCCAACCAGATGCCTGTGGGAAGCCCTCTCTCACTGTTGTTCCCCAGCAACTGGTATTCAGAGAAATATGCTGCCTCTGATCCTGGAGGCTGTATATAGCCATCATGACTAGTAGCCATTGACTCACAACACCATACGAACAAAGGAATCTAGGATGAGTGAGGAAGGAAAAGTGAAGCCTTTCTGTGGAAAGGGTTCATATCAACTAGATGGAACTAAGACTGTGTAGTAAACACAGTCACACTGTCATCTTCCATGGAGCTGAGCTGAAGAACCTCTGTTCCTGGTCAGAGTACCAGGTTTAAACACGATCTACAGCACACCTCACTTTGTTGTAAGTTCCCAATATAGCTCATCCTATGATATTGTCATTCCTGATCTGCAACTGCCCAGCAATTCCTGAACTAAACTTAGGGTGCTTCCAGGAACCACTTTCAAGAACAGCCCTGCTGGATCAGACCAAAGACCTATCTAGTCTAGCATTCTGTTCTCACAGTAGCCAACCAGATTCCTATGGGAAGCCCAAAAGTAGAACATCCTGTAAGCACAACAGCACCCTCCCACTTGTCCCATGTAACTGGTATTCAAAAGCATACTGCCTCTGATACTACAGAGGTCATATATACAGCCATTATAATATAAGAACATAAATAAAACATACATTTTATTGTGCAATTGTCCTGCCTCATTCATGGGACTTTATGGAGGGTCCAGAAAACAATATCTTCCATTTGTAACCCTCTCTTCCCTGTTTTCCCACCACTTCTTCCATCTTTTTTCTTACCACAAAAAATCATTAAGGAGGGAAAGACGGAATAACTGCACAGTGTCTTTTGATTGGTGGCACTAGGAGCCGTTCTTCTGGAAACACCCTTTTACTGGGTTCAGACAACACGATAACCCACACTCAAGGGTTACGTATGGGTTGAGTGTGAGTTGTCGTTGAACTGTGTGGGTTGTCATTGAATGTGGGTTATTATGTTGTCTGAATCCAGCTGAGCTAACAAACCGTGGTGAACAACCCACAGTTCACAAGCCAACAACAAACCATGGATTCTCTTCATGGGTTGTTCATGGTTAACAAGCCATGGCTTCTTCGTGCAGCTGAGTTCAGGCAACACAATAACCCATGTTCAACAACAACCCACACTCAACCCTTGAGTGTGGGTCATTGTGTTATCTGAACCCAGTCTTAGTCTCCAGAGTTAATCTGGGACCATATATTATGGCAAGATAGCCCATCATCTCTCATAACTTCTACAGTGAAAGAAAGTCCATGTCTCCAGAGGCAGCAGGAAAATTAGTTAAGGTCTTTGAACTGCCACAATCTTCACTGGTTATTAATTAGACTAAGAATTTAGTTAGCTCCAGATTGCATCTGCCGCCTCTCATCACCATAACGTTCTTTAGGAGCCATTACGTCTTAAGGGGTTCTTAACCTGTGGGGTACGCCTCCCCAGGGGAGGTTTGGACTGACTCCAGGGGAGATGTGGGTAGCCCCTCAACTATAAATTGTTTATTTTACAAGTACATAGCAGCTCAGCTTGGCGGTTGGCCCAACCTTATTTCTTTCTACTAATCTTGGGAGCTACGCCATTCATTTAATTGAATATGCATTTTTTTTAGTCCAGAGACAGAGCATAAAGTAAAAAAATGCAAACTCGTCCTGCCTAAGCCTAGATTTTGGGCCGTTAAAATAACACATGGAAGGCGTGGGTCAAAAGATGTTTCACAAGGGAGGTGTGACACCAAAAAGGTTAAGAACCACTGCATTACGTGAATGAGACAGCCTCAGGGAATTCCAAGGACCAAGAATGATCTTGTGCCTGGCAGATGGAGGATCACATTATGGCAAGTTAAAAGCACCACTTTAAGAGAAAAGAACCTTACCTTTGCTGAAATGAAATTGGACAAACTATCCTACTTACTTATTTTTTTACTTGATAGCATTACAATGAAGCATTTAAATTAAAATTACATTGTGCAGTTAAATTCTGGAAGTGTGGCTGCATTAAATGGGTGTTGTAGAAAGATGGTTACAATCCTCTGCCCATTTAGTTAAGATGTGGGGCATTCATCTGAACAAATATGAATAGGATTGGGCTGCCCATCTTATAAAACCACAATAAAATTAGGTATTTTTAACTTCACAACTAGAAGACAATGACATCCAGACGTTGACTGAAAAGAATTTATTCACCACATGACTGTAGAAAGCAACTCATTAACTATGCACATTGTTCTTTGCTTTTCACAGGGTGAGACAGAGGCTCAGTTTCATAAAATGAGATATGAATGAGACTTCTACTTGCACACTTCCCCCTTTGCACAAGCCACAATTAAATCAGGAAATCTCTAGGAAATCTCTTGGATGAACTGTGTACAGTTCATCCAAAGCAGGAAACAACAGTTCCCAGCTTCACAATCAGCCAAGTTTAATATCCTGGCTTGTTCCAAAGCTGGTAACCATAGATTCCCATTTCGTCTGAACAATGGAACTATGGGTAGAGACTTCCCGTTTTGATTGCTTGTGCCACAAAGGAAGGAATGAAGGGGCTGCATGTGCAGGCCAAAGGCTCCTTCACATCTCTGCTTATTAAGCCAAGATATGAATGTCTGAACATGGCAATAATATCCCAATCACTTTCACATCTGGAGTCGTCAAACACAACTATGAGGCTGCTTTTTGTCTTTTTAATTTGCAAAATGAAACAATCTCACTAGAAATTATGGCTAATGTAAGCCGCCTTGGGTTCCTTGCAGGAAAAAAAAGGTGGGGTATAAATATAATAAATAAATAAATAATGTTCCCTGGGTTATTGCAATGCCTCCATGTAGAAGGAATTCAAGCAGTTGGCTGAGTCCAGTTGGGGGAGAAATTAGGAGGCTCTAACACTCAGTGGCAGGTCCACTTTTTCTACCACCATAATACTGTAGCAGTGCCAGCTCCAGGTTTTGGAGGGCCCCTGGGCAAGACACCCTCAGTGGGGGGCCCTCCCTCAGTGAGTCTACCTTCTTGCCAGTATTGTTGTTGCTGCTGCTGCCTCCTCCTCCTCCTCCTAATTGCTACTACCTGCTTGCTTGCCAGGCACCAATAAGGAAATAGGCACTGACATCTACTGCTCCACCTTCACATGATCTGGTCCAAAGCAAGAGAAGGGTGCATGAGCAGGTTGAAACAGTGAAGAGGAGGAGGATCCTGTGTACAGTTCTGGTCACCGCACCTAAAAGAAGGATATTGTAGAGTTGGCAGGGCCGGTGCTACCATTAGGCCAACTAGGCGGCTGCCTAGGGCGCCGGGCTAAAGGGGGCGCCAGGAGCATAGGGCTGGAGGGAGGGAGGGCTCAAGTGGGAAGAGGGGGGCGCTAAATATCTGATCTTGCCTAGGGCACCAAACTGCCTTGCACCGGCCCTGAGAGTTGGAAAAAGTGCAGAAAAGGGCAACTAAAATGATCAAGGGGCTGGAGAAACTCCCCTATGCAGGAAAGGTTACAACAGCTGGGACTGTTTAGCCTAGAAAAAGGATGAGGAAGGGGAGACATGATAGAGGTGTAGAAAATGATGCATGATATGGAGAAAGTGGATAGGGAGACATTTTTCTCCGTCTCTCATAAAACTATAATCTAATAAGGATCACCCCATGAAGGTGATTGGTGGGAGAGTCAGGCCAGATAAAAGGAAGTACCGTACTTCTTCACACAGCGCATAGTTAAACTATGGAACTCACTTCCACAAGATGTAGTGATGGCCACCAATTTGGACGGCTTTAAAGTGGATTGGACAAATTCATGGAGGAGAAGGCCACCAATGGCTACTAGTCCTGACGGCTATGTGCCACCTCCAGTAATTAGAGGTGTATGCCTATGTACACCAGTTGCTGGGAGATATGGGTGGGAGGGTGCTGTTGCATCCTTGTCCTGCTTGTGGGTGTCCCGTGGGCAAGTGGTTGGCCACTGTGTGCACTGAATGCTGGTCTGATGTAGCAGGGCTCTTATCTTCAGGTCCAGGGAGCTCTTCAATAGGCCCCCTTCTGGGGTGTTGGGCTCTAGGAAGGTGACGGCCTTTGACACTGGCCCTGATTGGAATGGTCTTGTTCCTCCAGCCTGGTATGGCCCACACTCCAGAAAGACATGCCAAGGGAAAACAATCTGTTCAGTTTGACACCCATTCAAGGACTGGGAGGAATTTACCTAATCTCAGTAACCCATAAGATTGGAGCTGAATTGGGAAAGGCAAAATCTAATACACTAAACATGTTTGGTATGGGACTAGTACACCCTTAACTTCTTCATTCTGCTTCTATGAGTGCGATCTGTTAAAGTCAAAAGCAAAGTCAAGAACAAAGCTGACTTTTATTAACTAAAGGATAGGAGAGGTTCTCTATGAAACATAGAGGCCACCCACCTTTGCAATAAATAAATAGCTGGGAGTCATTATCTACACACAGAGCTGGTGAAGACCGAGATGCACACTGCATGCAGGCATGAGCCTCAGCCGGTCATCCCTGGGTGTTTGGATGGTTGAAGCAGGGATGCAGCCCACCAATCTCTTTCAGCTTAGAACAAGCCTCTGAAGTCACTTTGGGGCTTAAGGGGAGAAGCAGCAAGCTCAGCCTTTCCTCTGGCAGAAGACAGAGTGCCTAGTGTTCAGGAGGCCAAGACAACCTGCCATATTCATCCCTGTGCACAAGGCAAGCCTCTGCACTTCAGGGCCAGAGGGAAAGGGAACACGCTCCTGCCCATCCCCTTTAGCCTTGAAGTTATCATGGGAGATGATAACTTTGTCATATACCTGTTAGAGAAGTCTAAGCAATATTTATTATTTTTATTTATTTATTTATTTATTTATTTTATTATATTTATACCCCGCCTTTTTTCCTGCAAGGAACCCAAGGCGGCTTACATAGTCCTCCTCCTCTCCATTTTATCCTCACAACAACCCTGTGAGGTAGGTTAGGCTGAGAGTCAGTGACTGGCCCAAAGTCACCCAGTGAGTTTCATGGCCGAGCGGGGACTAGAACCCGGATCTGAGTCCCAGTCCAACACTCTATCATCATCATCATCATCATCATCATCATCATCATCATCATCATCATCATCTTTACATAGATAATAAAAATAATTAATAATAATTTAGTCTAAGCAAGCTTTGTATAAAAGTGTGCTAGACTACTTACCATGGATGGAGAGAGACAAAGGAGGTGAAAGGGCCTTTTCATTGGTGACCCTGGTGGTAGAACGCCCTCAGGTCCACCTGGTGCCTATTTTCATGTCTTTTCAGCACCAGGCAAAGACCTCTTTATTTTCCCAACCTTTTAAAATTATGTTGTAACTTTTAATGTTGTTTTAGCTCAAACTTTTTAAAAATCCTCTGCTCTGCTCTCCGCTTTCTTTCATCTGTTTTTTTTAACCTAATTTAGTCTTGTTTTAATGCTGCATTTTAATTATCTTGTATTTTTATGGTGCTGTATATTTTAATTTGTTGGTTTTATTCTGAGCTGCCCAGAGAACCTTTTGTTATAGGATGGCCTATAGATGATGTACATAAATAAATTAAAGAGTAGGACACACAGATGTGCAAAAAAAGAAAATGGTTCTGCCAGTGTGTGTGTGTGCGCACACACACGCGCGCGCACGCGCGCACACACACACACACACACACAAGCTGTTCCAGAAAACTGGCCAAAAAAAGAAAAAAGAAAAGTAAAAATCTGAAGGTGAACACAGATTAAAGATTTTAAACCCTCTTTTGTCATGGGCTGCCAGAGGACTGGCTTCTGTTTATTTAAATGAGCCCATAGCTCCAGTTTTTGGCTCAGCTGTTGAGGTGTTAAGGAATTTTTATGAACATTCCAACTTTTCAGAAATATTTTTTTTTTGCCTTCAATTTTTTTATTTCTATATGAAACAAACATATAATATCAAACATATAACAATTAACAAAACAAAATAGACCTCCGGTTTTCTTCTACAGCAAATATAGGTAACAATATTTTTTCTTACTCGATAATCCGAATGAAAAATCTCTTTCTTCCCGTTGTCCCAAATTCACTTATTACTCCATAAATCCACAAACAAACAAATCATTATTTTCCAGTCTCTGCAAAAAGTCAATTAGAGGTTTCCACTCAATAATAAACGCAGATGTTGTCCTTTCTCTAATTAGTGATGTAAGTTTGGCCATCTCTGCCAGCTCCAGCATCTTGACCAACCATTCTTCTGTCGTAGGCACAGCTGGACCTTTCCATTTCTGTGCATATAGTAGTCTCGCTGCCGTTGTCATGTATAAAAATAAAGTTCCATATCTTCTTTCTAGCTGACTGTCCATTATTCCCAATAGAAAAGCCTCTGGTTTCAATTGAAAAGTAATCTTTAAAATCTTTTGCATTAATAAATGAATTTCAACCCAAAATCTTTTAGCTTTCTTACAAGTCCACCACATATGATAAAAGGTTCCTTCCTGTTGTTCACATTTCCAACATATATCTGATGCACCGCTATACATTCTAGCCAATGTCTCCGGCGACAAGTACCAACGATACATCATCGTATAAAAATTCTCTTTAAGACTAGAGCATAAAGTAAATTTCAAACCTTTTAACCAGATGTTTTCCCATTGTGTCATTAATATATTATAGCCAAAATTTTGAGCCCATTTTATCATACATTCCTTCACTTGCTCTTCCTCAATTTCAAATTTCAACAAAAGCTTATACATTCTTGAAATAAGATGTTCATCATTTAGACATAATTCCCTTTCAAAGTCAGATACACTCTGTTCAAACTCATACAACCTTTTATCAACTTTAAACCTTTCTACCATCTGTAAATAGGAAAACCATTGACATGTATGACCTTCTTTTATCAATTCTTCTCTTGATTTTATTTTACATTCATCTTGTGAAAACTTCAGCAAATCACGATATGTCAACCAACTGTATTTACTTAACATTTCTCTTCTATGATGGGCTTCTTGTGCTGATAGCCACAACAGTACTCTCTGACAAAACCTAGGTTTATATTTATTCCAAATTTTCAAAATGGCACTTCTAACACAGTGATTATTAAATTCTACATTCACTTTAACTTTATCATACCACATGTACCCATGCCATCCAAATCTCAAATCATATCCCTCTAAGTCTAATAATCGACTATTTTTCAACAGAATCCATTCTTTAATCCATACTAAGCAACAAGCAGCAAAATATAACTTCAGATCAGGTAGACCCAACCCCCCTCTTTCTTTTGCATCCTGTAAAATCTTAAACTTAACCCGTGGTTTTTTCCCTTGCCATACAAATCTGGATATATCCTTCTGCCATTGTTTGAATGATATTTGCGATCGATGTCACAATAGGAATAGTCTGAAACAAAAACAACATTCTAGGTAATACATTCATCTTAATTGTGGCTATTCTCCCCATAAGTGACAATTGAGCTTTTCAGAAATATTTTTTTAAAAAAGTATCAGCACAGCAGGATAGATGGGGCAGCAGGCAGGAAGGGGTGCAGAGAAAAAAAAGCAGCAACACTATTCAATGGCAGTCAAGTTTAGAGCATGTCTAGAGATATAGGAACGGAAAGTGTGTGTGTGTGTGTGTGTGTGTGTGTAAGTATAGGGGATGGACTTTTAAAAATACATAAAAAGCATCTGTGAGCTTTTGCAAGTTTCCATTTATGCCTTCCTATTTAAAAAAAATATTAGGGGACTTCCAGTAAATGTAGGAGGATGCAATCTATGACTACTTGCACACGGATTTTACCAACAATTTTATAGTTTGGATTGCCTGATGAATTTCTCCATCGTTCCCTGTGCTTCTGGAACTTGCTGCCATAAATGGAAAGTATCAATTTCATGGATTTAGTTTTAGTTAGCCCATCCATCACCTATTACTTGGAGGAGGTCTTTACATTTACATAATGCAACATCAAATGCTTTTAGCAGTTTTGGTTTAAATCCAGTATTAAGCGAGTGGATTTCCCTGTCCTCCCCTCCCCTCTGCAGCCACCCTCGCACGCTCCCCAAATCTCCTCTGAAGAGTCCCCCAACCCCTAGGGCAAAGTGGAGGGAACATGCAAGGGGAGGGGAAATCCATTCTGCAGACAGGTTCCATTCCGCCAGTGGAACAACACCATTGGATTCAAGCCTTTGTTTCCCGCCCTGTATACAAGAACACTTTTTGATAAGAGCCAGTTTAATTTATTTAGGGTGCAATCCAACTGGGATGCCCGCAAGTCTCTGAACTCAGAGGATTACAGGCATCGTCTGCAAGGTGGGGGAAGTGGCTGAGGTGATCTCCGCCTCCCTGCTCCTCCTGCCCTGCAAGTCAGCTAGGTGGCAGCTGAGGAACTTCTAAGGGGGAGGGACGGCGGCTGAAGCACCATCAGGACATGTCATATCCTGGAGTCCCCTATCTCTTCCCTGCCCTGCCCCACAGAATGCCCCCTTTACCCCTTCTCCGAGGTCGCTCTTACGACCTTGGAGAAACACCCCCACCCCAGCTACGGGGTGGGGGTGGGGGTGGGGTGAGTGGGATCCGAGGGCAGATCCGTAGCTTAGAGGTCGGAGCGCTTTTTCCAACCTCGTATTTGGGGATCCAAAGAATCCTATGGCCCCCTAGATGCTGTCTAGGGGGCCACAGGACCACTCTGCCCAAGGCTTTGTGCAGTAGCACAAGAACTGACAGGCAGAAGCTAGGAAAGGGGAAGAGGTTAATTTATTTATTTAAATTTATATCCCACCCTTCCACCAAAATTGGCACTCAACATGGCTAACAATAAAAACAGATTGAGATTAAAACAAACCTAATTAAAATATCATCATCATCATCAGGCGATCACTCGTGAAAACAATTCAATAGAAAACACAAAAATAAAAGCAATAAACAGTGTCTAACCAAACAAAAACACCCTTCCTCTTCTGCAAAGCCAACTTAGACACCTCGCAGCGTCCACTTTCAAGGTAGACTTTTAAACCGCAATGTCAAGAAGCCATGCACTTCAGCATGGAGAACCACAAATAGTTAATAGTTTCTGTAGCCCTTTTAGCATGGAAAGTGCTTTTCATTTCTTTCTCTCATTCATTCTCACAATAGCCCCATGATGAGAGCCATTAATAGCTCCATTTTACAAATGGGGAACTGAAGCTATAGAGATAGTATGCCAAAGGCATACTAGAATTTAAGTTCCAAAGCTCAGCCCTGAAGCTTGTGTTTAATGCCTGGGCTGACCTATCAGTGTATATAAAAGCCAGTTCCACCCGAGATCTGACACAATTTGAAAAGATATTATTAACTTTTACAGATCAGGAAAAAGGATTAATGTCAGATTTATATGCACTTCTGATAAAAACAGACATGGGAAATAGCCTTCCTCTTAAAAGAAAATGGGAAAGAGAATGGGGAATGCAAATAGAAGATGAAGAATGGGAAAATATATGGGATGAATTCCCATTTAAAGCGATTTCAACAAAATTCAAAGAACTCTCACTGAAAATAATACAGAAATGGCACTGGACTCCTCACAAAATCTCTCATATTGATAAAAACTACTCTTCCCTATGCTGGAGAGCCTGTGGAGAAATCGGATCACACAAACATATGTGGTGGTCCTGCAAGCAAGTATCCCGCTTCTGGACAATAGTTTTCAAAGAAATATCTAAAATTGTAGGGACAGAGATAAATAAAACTCCAGAATTAGCAATATTAAACATTTTTCAAAGAGATAATAAAAATTTATTATACAAAAACCTAATAAGATTTCTATTACAAGCTGCTAAATTACTAATAGCAAGAGGATGGAAAGATGCCAAAGGGCTAACCATAAATCACTGGTATAATGTGGTATGGGAAATTGCATTAATTGAAAAACTAACTCAAAAATTGAGAATTGCAGGGGGCAAAAAAAAACAAACTCTTTTGAAGCAGAATGGTGGCCTTTTATCCAATTTTCATACAGAACATCTACAACAAAAATACCTCAAGCCTTCCAGCACATTTGGATGCAATAAACTTACAAATATCCACCTATCACAAAACTGACTACTTTATGGCTGAAAAAGACTCTGGAAAAGGTGCCCAGCCAGATTTGTTCCTTTGAATTTTGGTTCGGGGGGGGGGGGATTTACTTTGTTCTGATCTAATACAATTTCTGTAATGGATTACATGTTTTGTTGGTTGTTCGGTTGTTTTGTATATGTTAAAATTCAAATAAACAAATTAAAAAAAAAAAAGCCAGTTCCATCATAGTCCAGCATCACACCAAGAAGCATATACTGGAGATTATGCAGATGGAGCTTGATTTTAAATGGCTCAACTCAACTACCCATTACTTAAGGCGTAGCATGTAGGTACCTCTGCTCTTTTACTTCAATTACTTTGAGCTTTGCCCCCCACCCCACCCCATTGTTATCTGGATCTCAGCACATACCGGTACCTCCATCGTGAAAATGCCCCCCCCCCCCCCGCCCATGCACAGCTACAGGGCTTAGTAAAAAAAAGAACTTCCTGTTAGTGCCAGGTTCTTTGATATGAAGTGAACAGATTACACTCAGCAAGAATGTAGGGAAAGGGGGCAAAGCCTGTCCTCCCCGGCAAGAGTCCAGGACCACCAAGGGCAAAGGGTCTTAATATATGTTCCCCTTCTTTCCCCCATATAAGTGTACCATATGTTACCACTCACTTCTAAGGAAAGAGAGAAAGAGCTATTATGCCGACCTGAATGCTTCTCTATTGTGTTCTCCCCATCTCTGCCCTATCTTATGTCTACAGACTCTGGAATTGATATTCCTAATATTTAAAATTGTTCATGATAGCTTACTCTTGTTCCATCTGTTCTTGGCAACCATCTTCTACCCACCGTGTCATCTTTTTGTTTTGTATGTACCTCCTCATCCTGTTCCAATCATAGCTTTGTTTTGCTTTGTTTATATATATACAAACACTGTATTTTATTTTTCTCTTATGCACACCGGAAAGCCAGTGTGGTGCAGTGGTTAGAGTGTTGGGCTGGGACTTGGGAGATCCACTCAGCCATGAAGCTCACTGGGTGACTTTGGGCCAGTCACTGACTCTCAGCCTAACCTACCTCACAGGGTTGTTGTGAGGATAAAATGGAGAGGAGGAGGACCATGGGCTCCATGGAGGAAAGGAGGGAGATAAATTTAACAAATAAACAAATTCTAATAAATTATGTGGTTTTTAAAAAAAGAAAGAAAAAGAGCTGTAGTTGGGGATATTGCTCTAGCATGAGCCACATCTACTACTTGCACAGGACATTTGGTATTCAGCATTCACTGAAAGAAACCTCATGGAAAGATAGCTTGTGCACTGCACCTGTGGTTCTTGCAATATATGCGCCCCCTAGTGTGCTCTCTCTCTCTCTCTCTCTCTCTCTCTCTCACACACACACACACACACACATTCATTTTTGCACATAATAAAAGCAGACATTTTGATAATGTAGCAATAATAATATAGGATTCTGCCTCAAAGCACATGCAGAGTGCTTTTCCTTACAATGAATGCACTTCCAAATATCTGGAACTGAGAGGAGCAGTTTCCAGGTTTAGGGACATGACATCTAAGATAGCTTGAGTTCTAATACCCGAGTTCAGAATATTAAACCCAAGTCTTCTAGATCCAATTCCTGTCACATCATCCACTGGGCCACAATGATGTATCACTGACCCTTTACAGTAGCAGCCCTTCACCATAATCAAGAAGGTAAGATGCAATTTATAAGCAGAAGGGCTATCATGTTCTATTCCAATCTCATCACCACCAAGAATGACCAGATGGCCTTCATATATCTACCAAATGATATATTTTTTTAAAAGAAACTTTTTAATCGTCTGTTACAATGTTCTCTGGAACTACAAACTGAGATTGTTTGTGTGGACTTTTAAGGAAAGCTCTTTCACCATTCTTTTTTTGGTGGGGCCTCTGTCTTTAAATATCTTCAATGAGATTATACAAAATTAGAAGCACAGGCTGCCTACCTATTCTAATTATAATTACTTCTGTACTTAATCGGCTTTAATTAAAACCCCATCCCTTTTTCAAAATTTCAAGATAAGACTCTTTACAACCAGAGTCTAATTTGGTGTCAGGCCCTCTCCAATATCATATTTTTGGAAGACTTAAAACTTTATGATAAGCAACCAAAACACCCTGAGAGGGTAAAATAAGACACACAGAGAGGAGAAGGTTACTGGCTAGTCAAAGAGATTCTCAGTGCTGTATAAAGTGATTCTGGATGCTGTCCCTGGAGGGGAGATACAGCAGTATGCAGGAATCCCAGCTCCGCTATGGCATGCAGAAAGCATGCTACATCAGGGCTATTTTCAATGTTCTCTAGGGATAACTCCATACATTCCTTTAAAAAAAAAAAAAAGATAAATACAAATACTGAACTTTATAAAGCAATATTAAACAACTGCTCTCAGCAGAGGACAATTAATGTGTATAACACTGTCCAAATTATATCAAGGGTCCACTAAGTTGATGAAAGAGAACCAATTACTCCCAGAAGTCTCTACTTCATCTCTCAAACAGATGTATTAAATTAACTTTGACATTTCAGCCAGCTTCCAAATCTTCACTAACCTTTCTTGCAATGAAGGGTTACTTGAATCACAACATTTCTTGACCATTAAAACCTTTGCTGCTGTTAGCAAATTCCATACTAGTTCTTCAAAACTTTACCATACAAACGTTGGGGTACAACCCACAGTGGATGACCTTTTCTTTCCAATTCGGGTCTGGGGGGTGCAGAATCATCAGGGGGATAAGTAATTCACTGTTGATCATGCTTGTATGTGGGGGGGGGAGGGAGCTGTTTTGCACGCACAAAACATGTGTGATATGGCTCCACATTGCAGTGAATTTCCAGTATGATGTAGTTAAGCACAAGTAAAAAAACACGGTAAACTCCCAACATGGTATGTGAAGTGGCCCTACCTGCCATTTCAGTACTTGCACTTTCTGCAGACAGCACACTCCGCTATCCCCACCACAAAGAACCAAACCTCTAGTACAGGCACAGGTGCTTGGTGACTCCGCGTTCCCACTGTAAAGCCTAAAATGGACCTGGCAAGCCAGCTGCTCGCCCCCTGGAACGGCCTCACCAGGCGGTTCACTAAAGGGCATAAGGAAACTAAGCATTATGTAGTACCGTATATCCTAGGATAGGAACGATTTACCTGGTATGAAGATGCCCCATAAACTGAAGCATCGGAAGAGGTGAATAAAAAGTGGTACTTCACTTTTAGAATGGTAATCTAAACTTTAAGAGAGCCTACCTTGTTGTTACAGTTAAAGGATTTAAAAGAAAAAAGCAGCAACTACAGCTGACTATCAATACTCTTCTAAGGGGACGTAAAGATGGAAGAAACCAAGGTCTGTGTCACAGGAAACACAGGTAGAAGTTTAGATATTACAGTGGTGAGTTGGCAGTGCACAATAGTGAAGCTTTCAAGAAAATAAAATGACCTTTCTTCTGGAGCACCTTTTCAAACAGTGTCGCTGGAAACAAAATGGCCAAGTGAATATGACTCTCCTTCCCACCGAAAATACAAAAGAGGTTACAAAGATGTTTGCGCCCCTCCCTCTGCAACCTCCCTCCGCGCGACACAGCCCTCCTAATTAATAGGAAAGCCAGTTAGGATAGGAATGGGTTTCCCATCTCAACAGATCAACCTGCTCTCCTATTCACTCCCTAAAGCAGACGAACGCCCCGCGCGAGGAGCCAGAAGGCCACCTCGCTGCTTCTGACCACATCAGCAGAAGCGCCCACAAATCTGTCCCCAGGATTCGTCCTGCTGGCAGCCCACGTCGCGCTTTCCCCCCGCATGCCTGCAGGCAGCCTTGGACCCCGCGGAATCTTTCTTTGTCCAGGTTGCGTTAGCTGAGCGCATGTTTTCCAACCGGTCTTCCTTTCTGTTTAAGCATACACATGTATCCAACTCAACGTTACTTTTTTACGAGGAAAAAAAAACCAGTGTCAAATTAGGAAATACTCACTCCAGGCCAGAAGCCCCCCCAGCGCCCAGCGAGGCAAAGGCTTCATGCTGCTTCCTGCTCCTCCTTCAGACGGACCTGGCTTGGGCAGCTGCCCGCGGGGTTCTGCCCCTTCTGGTCACGGAAAAGACCGCTCTCCCCGGCGGCGGCGGCGGCTGCAGCTCAGGCTCAGAAGGCATCGCCCCCGCGCCCCCCACCCCACCCCAAGTGAGTCGCAACTTTCCCCGAAAACCTTCCGTGGTCCTCCCTCGCTGCCCCCGCCCCCGGGCTCGCTCAAGGTGGAGGGTGCGCGGAGGCAAGGGGAAGAGCAGAGCGACGGCTTGGCTTCTGTGTGTCTTGCTCGATCAATACACGAACGGCTCGAGTCCGGGGCCGGCAAGTAAATGCTGCATCCAAATGGTGGCTCGCAGAGATGCTGCTCAGCTCTGCTGCCCAGACTCCATCAGCTCCGTCGCAAGCCCGCCGCACGCATCTCCCTCTCTCTCTCCTTGGGGTGAGAGAAGGGAAGGGACACTAGGGGGTGGCATGGCAAGACGAAGAAGAAGAAGAAATTAAGGGGTGGCTCTGAATTTCCAGCTGCAACGGCTTGGATTTGTCTCGCGAAGCTTCCAAGCGCACTCGCCCCTCCACGCCCCCCTCCAGTGCTGGCGCGACCGCTGCGGAGGTTCTCCCCAGGTTCCCAGGATGCTGAATGCTAAGTCGCAGGCATTGCGCAGTGGTCTGCATTCCGGCCACTGCCCGGCTTCGGCTTTCACCGGGGTCCTAGAGAGAGGCCGACTGGCTGCCCCGCCCGCACAGATCAACCTGCGGAGAGGGCGACGCAGAACGTGAAACAGACCGTTTCTGCGCTTGGGCGGAACCCAGAAAGGCCTCAGACAGAGAAGATGGCCTGCGAGCGAGGAGAGGGTTCTCTTCGCAGCCCCCTCTCCCCCCCAGTACTGCTATTCTGTGAATGCGATTCTGTGAAGCACTGTGCTGTTTAATGGCTGGAACCTGCTGGGGAAAGGTCTCTTTGGCATTTGTATACACACAAATAGCTGATTCACACTACCCAGGGCTTAATTTGAGCAAGGGATAACAAGAGCTTAGCTCCATAACCTAATTTCAGTGCCAAGGCTCAGCCCTAGAAGGGCTATCCAGGCATTAAAGATTACTCATCTGGCTTTTAGCCAATTAATTAATTGACTCAATGTACATATATTTGCGTATTACTAAGTGCAATCCTAAAGCACTTGCTAGGAAATAAGTCCCATTTATTCCATGTATAAGTCCAGTATCAGAGGCAGTGTGCCTATGGATTCAGGCCTGGTTTTGGAACGGAAACTGCCTTGGTCGCCCTGTGGGATGACCTCTGCCGGGAGAGGGACAGGGGGAGTGCGACCCTGTTGATTCTCTTGGTATCAAAAGCCGCTGAGAGGTCCATCGACCATGGTGTCCTTCTGGATAGGTTGTCCTGGTTGGGAGTTGGAGGCACTGCACTCCAGTGGTTCCGATCCTACTTGGGCGGCCGATTCCAAAAGGTGGTGCTGGGGGATTACTGCTCTGTCCCTTGGCAGGTATGCCACGGGGTGCCACAGGGCTCTATTTTATCCCCCATGCTGTTTAACATCTACATGAAACCACTGGGAGAGGTTATCTGGAGGTGTGGGCTGAGGTGTCATCAATATGCAGATGACACCCAGCTCTATCTCTCCTTTTCATCTAATCCAGGTGAGGCAGTGGCTGTTCTGAATCAGTGCCTGGGCACAGTAATGGACTGGATGAGGGCTAATAAACCGAGACTCAATCCAGATAAGACGGAGGTACTGTTAGTGGGTGGTTCGTCTGCCCGGCTAAGTGATATTCAACCAGTTCTGGATGGGGTTGCACTCCCCCTGAAGGATCAGGTTCGTAGTTTGGGGGTGCTCTTGGATCCCCAACTGTTACTTGAGGCACAGGTCAACTCGGTGGCACGGAGCACCTTTTATCAGCTTAGGCTGATATACCAACTACGTCCTTATCTGGACAGAGATAGCCTAGCTACACAGTTATCCATGCTCTGGTAACCTCTCGTTTGGATCACTGCAATGCGTTATACGTGGGGCTGCCTTTGAAAATGGTCCGGAAACTTCAGCTGATCCAAAATAGGGCAGCGAGATTATTAACCGGGACTGGCCGACGAGAACATATTATGCCAGTGCTTTCTCATCTGCACTGGCTGCCAGTCTGTTTCCGGGCCCGATTCAAAGGGCTGGTGCTAACATTTAAAGCCCTAAATGGCTTGGGACCAGGGTATCTGAAGGATCGTCTCCTCCCATATGTACCTGCCCGGACACTAAGATCTTCCTCAGTGGTCCTTCTCCGAGAGCCCCTGCCAAAGGAAGTGAGGCGGGTGGCTACTAGGAGGAGGGCCTTTTCTGCTGTGGCACCCCAGTTATAGAATGAGCTCCCCAAAGAGGTTTGCCTGGCGCCTACTTTGTATTCTTTCCGGCGCCAGGTGAAGACCTTTCTGTTCTCCCAGGCATTTTAATCATTTTAATCTTGTAATTGTTTTTAATTCCGTTATTGTAACTGCTGCTGCTAGCTCTGCTGTTTGTTTTTAATCTGTGGTTTTGAATTTTATATTTTATATTGTAGTTTATGATTTTAACTGTTGTAAACCACCCAGAGAGCTTCGGCTATTGGGCGGTATAAAAATGTAATAATAAATAAATAAATAAATATGTGCTCCAGTTGCTGGGTAACATGGGCGGGAAGCTGCTGTTGCACTCATGTCCTACTTGTGGGTTTCCCACAGGCAGCTGGTTGGCCACTGTGTGAACAGAATGCTGGACTAGGTGGACCCAGCAGCCTGATCCAGCAGGGCTCTTCTTATGTTCTTATAAGTCACCCAATAACAACAGCTCTCTAGCCAATGTACAAGAAAACTTACGTGTAAATATGGTTAGGATTGCATTGCACATCTTGAATATAAGAAGGACACAGTGTCTCTTGAGCAAAGAAACACACGGAAAGTAATCAACAAAACTACCACACATAGTTAAAGAGGAAATCACCTTCAAAAATTTCTTTTTGATTATTTCAATTTATTTGGGAATCTGGAATATAGAATTTTCCCTATTACTGGGGTGCCTGTGCCCTTGATGCCCACCAGGCTACCCGCCCCATATAATATATTTTTTAAAAAAACCAACCACTGGTCATGCCACAAAGCACTGACCTCCAGCACCACCCGCCTTTATTTCCAAGCATTTCTCTCAGCCCCATATGGGCTTTGGAGGCACTCTTAGAAAATAAAAATGGTGAGTGGTTGTTCATTTTGAAGTGTGCCCAACCGCCCAGGATGATGATGATGATGATGATGATGATGATGATGATGATGATGATGATGATGTAAGCTGGGGGTGGTAGGGAACATCCTGGGGGGCTGGGAGAGAGGAGGGTGCTCTGCCCTGTGCCACGAGAGAGCACGTGCGTGCGGTGTGTTAGCTGGTTTGGTTGTTGATGAGAATTGTCTCTAAGGATACTTCTAGACGAGGCTCTTAGGGTGCGCTCCTATGCATTTTTAAGACAGAAAAAAAGTCCAAAAACTCCGTCGAGCATGGCTGGCTAGGAAATGCTGGGAGTTGTAGGGCTTTTTTTCTTTCTAAACATGCATAGGAGTGCACCTTTATTGCGCAATCGCCTTGCCTCATTCAAAAGAATCTATAGGGGGTTCTTTTGGTTGGTAGCCAGGAACCCTCCATCTGGAAGCCCCGTAAGAGCTGGTGTGAGATACAATTTTCACTGATCCCCCTTCCCCACTGCAGCCCTCTATGCCATATCCCAGACTGTTCCAGATGGTTGATCCCTCAACCCGCAGGAGCAGCTTTTAGAGGGGCTAAGGGGGCTGCAGTGAGTATGAAAAAAGGATGCCCAGTGTTGCACAGGCAGAAGTGGCTTCCACTAGTGCAAAGCCACCATTTATTTATTCTTTATTCTTTCTTTATTATATTTCTATACTGCCTTTCTGGGATCAGCCAAGGCAGTTTACAAAGAGTCTGAAACATGAACACCCGTAATCAAATAAAAACACAGAAAAACATTAACAACAACATTAAAAACCACAACAATTA
Source organism: Shinisaurus crocodilurus (assembly GCA_021292165.1). Taxonomy (NCBI): domain Eukaryota; kingdom Metazoa; phylum Chordata; class Lepidosauria; order Squamata; family Shinisauridae; genus Shinisaurus; species Shinisaurus crocodilurus. The sequence goes on from CM037889.1 coordinate 185,065, forward strand.
ATTAACAAGCCAGGTTAAAAAGATGTGTCTTGACCCACTTCCTGAATGCAGACTGAGTGCAGACCAGTTGCAACTCCACAGGGAGTGTGGGGAGCAACACAGGAGAAAGCCCCATGCCACACCTTGTGCTTAACAACAACTGGATATATACGGTAACAGTTGGATATAACCCTCTGAATGTGGAACATTAGCACAACAACAAGAAGGGATACTAAAACAGGGCATACTAAAATGAATGACAGAGCCCGTCTCCCTGATGGGCTACTTTTCTAAATGCAGACACATCCTACCCACCTCCAAAAATCTGTTTGGAGAGCTCTGGTGGGCTAATCAGAGCCCCCAGGACAGCATGTGAGAGGTTCCATTGAGCTAATATGGCCATCTGCTTCCCTCACTACAACCTAGCTATCCCCCCCCCTCCCTAAACTGTATATATGCCCAGTAGCCTTGGTTGCTGGGAAGGACCTGCAGATGAGCATAGAGCTCATCTACATTAGCTACAGAAGGAGCTAGGGAATTTAGGGGGAAAGGAGGGACACTGGCTGCTGTCACCCACAACACACACTATTTTCCAGCAAGCCATTGGTATGTAAAATAGAAATAAAAATAGGAAGGCAATTAAGGGCACAGCCCTATGCATGCTTAGATAGAAATAAGTCCTACAACTCCCAGCATCCCCCAACCAGCCACGTTGTAGGACTTTTTTCTGTCTAAACATGCATAGGACTGTGCCCTAATAAGTATAAAAATAAATATATCAAGTAGTGCCTTAACACAGTGCTCCAGTACTTACTAGATGTTCTACAATCCTCTTTCCCAGTCAGCAAACCTCATTAGGGGCTCCCTGTCTCCTGCACACCTCACAGGTCAGGTGGGGTGGGCAGAAAGTAGATCTCCAGATATTTTGGATTTCAGCTCCCAGGAACCTCTGCCAGCATGGCCAATGGTCAGGAATACTGGGAGGGGAAGTCTAAAATATCTGGAGATCTATTTTCTGTCCACCCCGTAGGTTCTTCATCACCTATCCAGCTTCTGTGTGGCCTCTGGACTGATTCATCCCCCAGTCCAACTTTTATAGCCCCCGTGCCACTTCTCCCTCCTGGCTCCTAAATCGTTGCTCTTCCTGCAGCCTAAAGTAAGTAGGCCTACATTCATTTGGGACTTGCAACCCCATTATATCTTTTGGCAGGTCCCAATTGGGTCATTCACTGTGGGAAAGTCTATCCCTTGGCTGTTTATAAGTGTATTAACAATAAGACACTGGTTGCATCCTGTTCACCACCAGTATCCCTACTCCATTTGAGAAACCCTGCATTCGTCCATTCAAGTAGTATGCCACTCTCTGCTGCATTAGATATCAGCTTCTGCTGGATTCAGGACAACGCTGACCTTGTGATACAGCAGCTCCTTTGAGGTTTAACCAGTGTGCTTTCTGTCAGCTTCTTTTAATTCAAAGCTCTCCAAGTGGCTAAATAAAAGAAGCATGATCCCAAAGCACATATTAATTATAGCTGGAGCCAGCTGCCCTGGCGAGGAACAGAGTTCTATGGTGTATCCTCAAATGATTCAAGTAAGAGCAAGCTGTAGCGAAAGGATGTTCTGCACATGATGCTCAGAGATACTCTGCTTATAAGCAAGCCTGTGGTCACTGGTCATGTAGAAAAACAGGAACACAGGAAGCTGCCTTAAACCAAGTCGGATGCAGCTTAGCATCATCCAGACTGACTTGCAATGGCTCTCTAGAGTTTCAGATATGGGCTTTTCTCAACCTTCCTGAAGATGTCAGGGATTGAACATGGGACCTTCCGTACACAAAGCATGTGCCGCTGAGTCACAGCCCATTCCCCTGTCTTAGCCACACATGCATTACATTAGATTCTGGTGCGCAGAGCTGGCTTTTAAAACAAGCATGGTCAGGGTCTGATTCCAACATATTCTGGCCCAAAATGAAGCATGAGTAAGAAGACTCCATTGTGCAAGGCAGTACACAAGATCTCCCCCCAACGGGAACTGTATTTATATTGTATCAAACTAAGGGTAAAACTAAATAGTATGTGTATTATTTACTACAAATTCATGCCTCTTTCCAACCACAGATATAGCCCTCAAAGAGGCTTATAATCAATAAAAATAAAATAAAAACAAGTCAAATAAACTACATACACACACACACACACACACACACACACACACACTATCAGCATGTTTTTAAAAGGTACAGCTCTTCTAAAGGCTTAGGGAGAGGGGACCAGAGGAGCTGCCTAGGAAAGGGAGTGCCAGAACTCAGGGGCCACCACAGAAAAGGCCCTGTCCTGCATATTCACTAGTTTAAACTTGGATGGGAGTCGGGCGTGGAGCAGAGCCTGTCCTGGTAATCTTGATGGGCAGGCAAGATCATGTTCAATATGCCTGGGCCAAAACCATTTAGGGTTTTACAGGCCAACACTAGTACTTTAATTGGTTATTTAATAAACTGGAATAATATTTATTTATTTATTGCATTTATATCCCGCTCTTCAGCCAGAAAAGGCTCTCAGAGTGGCTTACAAAGATTAATAATAAGACAGTCCCTGCCCTCAGGCTCACAATCTAAAAGACATGACACAAAAGGAAAAGGGATTGGGAGGGAGGAGGAAGAATGCAAAACTCAGGTACCAGTTCTTAGTTATAAAGGTTCTTATAGGTTTTCTTTCTTTTTTACTTCTTTTGGGGGGGCGGCAGGGAAGGGAAAAACAAGCTCCCTGCAGCTGCTCCCTCTCCAGCCGATGTATGGGCCCAGGTTGGTCTCCCCCTTGCTGTGATGATACTCCTGGGAGGCAGGGGGTGCTGCCTCCCAGTGGCCCCTAACAATCTGGCAGCAACATGCAAGATCAGTTGCAGTTTGTGAACCTTTTGAGTGAGCATTAAGTTGTATAATGTTTCAAATTGTTTTAGCTGTCTAATTATTCATACAGTAATGGTTGGGATTGAAATAAAACATGTCATTTGGTGGATTTGGAACCAGCTGGTTTTTGTTCGGTTTTAGTTGTTCTTTGAGTTGGGCACCAGTCACAGGCATTATACTATTATATAAATCTTTTGGTTTATATAATCTAAAGAATTTCCAATGTTCAAATTGTTGGAATTTGTGTTTATTATAAAATATAGGATGGGCCAAACATTCAAATTTATATTAGATTGATTGTTGGTTTGCTAGGCTAATTGTTTTTATGCCTTGGGCGGAGCAATGCTATGGTCCCTGGCACAGTGTCCCAGGGATAATAGGATATGTTGGATTCCCCCCTCCAGAGCTGTAGACATTCTGACGACCTCGGGAGGGGGAATCTGATATTGGGCTGTCCCCCATCTCCCAGCCTGTTGCAGCTGCCATAAGTTTGCAACAATGATCATGAAGGAGCTCAGGGAGAGCAAAAAGGGGGTGGGATGATGGGATATATATGATATATATCCTGGCCCCTCCCCGGCCAGGATCTGCAGGAGCTTATAGCCTTTCTATTGCCATCCGCACCCACTGCCAGTAAGTAAGCTAGATTGGCTCAGAGGCCCATCTAGCCAAATTTGTGCCAGGTTTTTAGGTGCCTCCTTTGTTCTCCCTGCTCTGCCTGGCTCTTGCCAACAGGACTTTGGATAGACAGATCGCTCTGGGATTATTATTGTAATTGTATTGCTGATATATCATATTTTGTGGCGGACCGGGACTGGTCCATTGCGCGGGTTCGGCACTTAAAGGGTTAACCGGCACCAAAGAATTGCCCTTTACGTGGCTTCCGTGAACTTTAAACTCAGCCGCTACCAACCATTGACACTGAATCGCACGGAATCGTATTGAAAACAGCAAGCGGCTACTTTTCAAAGGGTTTAATGGAGCGGAACGAATAGACTACAGGAATTTCACACTATAACAAGGAAGTCCATAAAAATCGCTGAAGCAGAAAGCTTCAATACACATACAAGGATAGGCTTTGCTCAATACAGAGAATTAACTTTACATCAGAGACTCTGACTTACTGATCTAGCGTAGCGGTCTGTATAGCCGGCCCCTGGGCGCTGCATCCGGGGTTGGAAGTTGCTTGGTCCTGACCGGAGTCAGGGACCGGATCCGTGCAAGCCTGCACCATGTTCCCAACCAACCCTTTGTTCTTTAGGACCAACCTTTTCTACCCTCTCTCGCCCCCTCCCCTCCCTTGATGACCAGGTGGGCTGGTTTCGCCCCGCAGGGTGGTGGCGCCTCTTGGGTGCTGGCACCTCCTGGATACTTTGGGGTACTTTGCAGCTCTTTGAGACTGCTCCCCACCTTTGGAAGGTTATGCACTTCCTTGAGGGTAGATGTAAATGTGGCCTATTGAGGGCATGCAGATGTAGCTATGCCGACGTGACCATGTACAACTGGTCTGCCCAGAACTGTGTCTCCTGCACCCCGAGTGGGGATTATGCAGACAGATGGGGGAAGAGGGGTGACAGCAAAAAGGGGAAAAACGATGTCAGGGTTCAACTGTGTGTGCTCAGGCTTTCTCCACATATTTGTTTTTCATTTCTTAAATAACCTCTATATACACCGCCCTGGGATGCTTTGCGGATGAAGTAGCAGTTTAGAAAATGTTAAAATAATAAACATAAGAGATTTTCCAGCCCCAGCTATAACCACACAGCTGAAGCATCCTATATGTACACCATTCAGGGGGTGTCCTGGACACCTCTCTCAGTTTGCATTGGCAGACAGCCCTAAAAAGACTACTGCCCAAAGCAATTGCTTGGATTGTGAAGCTGGGCCAGCTCTGATTAGCATGCGATTTTCCTTTTCCAGTTTGTCCTGAGCGTAAAGTGTTCTTATGCATTTGGAAGAAGAGTGTCTCAGTTCTCGCCGCCTTCTTCACCTCCCGTGGCATCCTGATGGAATGTCTCTCCCAACCGCAATCTACCCAGTCACTGCGCTCAACATCTGGGGCCCTCCTCCGACTGCCACCTCCAAGAGAGGCTCGGTTAGTGGCAACAAGGAGGAGGGCCTTCTCAGTGGTAGCCCCCAATTATGGAATAAGCTCCCCACTGAGACCCGCCTGGCGCCAACCTTACTATCTTTTCGGCGCCAGGTTAAGACTTCCCTCTATGCCAAGGCATTCAACAGTTAAGGGCTCAAAATAGCACATGGAAGGCGGGGGGGGGGGGGATTGTCACCTGTAGGCTTAGTTTTATTCAATTTTGTATTGTCATTTTAAACTGTTCTTTTAAATTTGGTTTTTAATCTTTTTAACTATATTGTGTTTTTATTGTTGTTGTTTTATGTATAAATTGTGAACCACCCAGAGAGCTTTGGCTGTGGGGCGGTATAGAAATGCAATAAATGAAATGAATCCTAAATGGCACCAGGGGACAACAGCAATAATCATTATGTTCTGTCCATGCATTCACAGCACAGTGGCCAAACTAAATTCTAATGTTTTTTGGCAAAATTGGAGAACAGAATAAGCTAAACACTTAACTTACAGGTTGTTCTCAGTAATATATTTTTAAAATTTCTACATTATTTTGTAGTTGCATCTAAATAAATACGCTCAGTTGACAGCTAGATGTCTTGCGAGGTAAACAGGTAAGAAGATGGCCGGACATAACCTCAGTATGGTTTACTTAGCAAGCTAACAGCTTCCTTGCTATAAGAATGGAGCTCTCAGCTGAGCTTTAGGGCTCCCCGAGGAGCTTCAAGCCAAGGCTATGGCTGTGCCAAGTCAGCAACCACCACAGTCAGGCTTTTGCTCAGTGTATAATGGAAATATTAAATTATAATCATGGCAGCAACAACTGCATAATTGATGAAAAATACAGTGTGGGTCTTATCAAGAATTTGGCATGGAGTGGTTAAGTGGCAAGACTCGCATTGCAGGAAATGGGAAAATTACTGGGACGCTTGCTGTGAGACCTGGCCCTGGCTATGAGATGCAACTGTACCCACTCAACCTCATGGACGAAATAAATATAGATATGTATAGAAGTATACACACTTAGCAAGGTCCAGCTATTGACTTTGCCTCACAAACACATCATTTTATTCTGTCACAATCATAACAATCCAAGAAATCTGTTACCTTTCAGTACAGTACATAACTCAGACTCTGGTGCCTTTAAGATTGGTTGCTTGGATTCAATTGGTAGAGAATTACTTAGGATTAAGCCACTGGAGAACTGGAAGTAGCCAGTCCCCCCCAAAGGAGGCTAGTGTAGTATTGTGGTTAGCATCTATAGAACCAGGGAAACCCGGGTTCAAATAATCCCCACTCAGTCATGAAGCTTACTGGGTGACCTTGGGCCCAGGGCTGGCATCAAAAGTAGGTATGGTTGGGAACCTGCCAAGGGCCTACACCCCAGCAGGGGCCCACTGACAAGAGTCTCCTGAAGTTGTTCCTCCTCACATTTACAACCTGCTTGTTCACCTACCTCTCGCTCTGGTCCAGACAATGGTGTGGTGGTGAGAAGGAGCAGGAGATGCCGCTGCCGACTTGCTCACTGGTTCTCTGCCTGTCAAGCAAGCAGGTGGTAGCAATTATGAGGGAGAGGATGAGAAGCAATAACAGCTGGTGGCAATAGTGGTGAGAAGATAACCTTATTGAGGGAGGGGTCCCATTGAGGGTATCTTGCCCAATGGCCCTCAAAAACCTGGGGCTGTGCTTGGGCCAGTCACTCACGCTCATTCTAGCCTAGTGTACCTCACAGCATTGTTGGAAGATCATTGTATGCTACCCTGAACTTCTTAAAGGATGTGTGAGATCAAAATATAAAAGAGCAAGGCCCAAGCATATGGGGGTGGTGATGAGAAGAACAGCTTGAACTGTAAGAACATTGGCATGAGGGGGGAAATTGAGGCTTGACTGTGGGTCGTACTTGAGGATATTTATGCAACATATGCCCCTCACTGAGGCGAAGAAGGCAGTGGTTGTGTCTGTTGGATGGAGAGGGAGCTTGTTGTCACAAAGGGACACTCTTTTAGCAATACCTGCTGCGCAACAGGTGCTCTGCTGATACCAGTGGAGCACCAAATGGTGTGAAAATCCCTGAGGCAAAATAGTGACACAACCAACTCGGTGGTCATAAGGGAACTGTGCATCTTGAGGCCAGAGGGCAGGCTTCTTGCCAAAACCTTTTTTCATCACCCAGCTCTGGAATGTTCTGAATTTTGCTTTGCACAGGCACAGAACCTATACACAGGACTGCAGAGAGTTCACGAAGGAAAAAATAACAGACTAGCTTATTTATTTAGTATATTTTAAAGTAACTTTTCTATAGTACATTGTACCCAAAGCCACTCACAATGAAACTTATAAAAATGACAGCAGTTGAAAGAGAAAACAAATTGGTTATGAAACATATCAAATTCGGGCTCCATTGGCATTAGCAGCTTGTATAGACGGGCTGACTTTCCAGGATCCTTACTTTCATAGCATTTTCCAGTCTTGAGAAGCCTTGTTATCTGTGACCTCAGCAGCTACTGCTGGGATAAATTAGCAGTGAGGTGGAAGTACAGAAGAGGGGGCAACAACTTATGCAAGAGGAAGTCAGAAGGTAAACGTATATAGAATCATCACAGATTGCTCCCTCCTTTCTCAGAGTTTTCTTTGCTTATGTAATTCCATTCTAATGCCAATGAGACATATTTTACTTCCTGCTCCTGTTAAGAAAATACACACTTCCTGCCTGAGGTACTGTCTGAAAGAAGTAGACAGGACTTGCTATACAACATGGTCTTAGAAGAGCTACTAGCATATTATCAAGAATAATACCACAGCCTAAATTCAGGTGCACCACCAGGCTATGAAAGCTCTGGATTTTAAAATGGCTGCCTACCCACTATTGTGCACCATAATTCTGGGGATAACAGTAATAATCCAGCATGCTAGTAAAATAGGATCTCCCCCCCCCCTGCTGCTCAGTATAAAAAAAAGATGCAATTTTGTAATAGGTCTGCAGAATTTGCTCACATGAACAATACAATGTGCAGGGCTAGTCCCCCATCGATTAAGAATACAGATTCTAGGAACTTACAAAGAACTGTCATACACAGAAAAACTTTACTTTTTCGTACACAACTGTTGGAGGCACACACAAAAGGGGTGGGGGGAATCGTAGAACCTGTTAAATAAGATCGACAGGGATACAAGCAAAACTTTCTGCCATTTACAGAACTGATGACAGGTACTTAAGATGTGCTTTTGTGTTACTTAGATGGTTTACAACTTTTTGAAGCATCCCTTATAAAAACTGGACACTTCTCATTTGTTGAGGTCACCAGAGGGGGTTTCAGACAAACTCTTGAGTGAGTGCATTAAGAGAATGAATGAGGGGCTCATGGGCCCAGGATTTCCTCTTGCCTAGAGGAGCTGTATATGCGCATTGGGCTATTCTCATGCAGGCTACATTATATGCAGCCAGTAGGATATGTGGCTGGGGCATGCATTGCTGAAAAGAAGGGGGCAGGTTTGCTGGTGCCCACTGTGGCTTAAAGGTACAGAGGGTTGTGGTGGGGGTCAGCCCACCATTGCGAATATTCAAGCAGTGACAGGCAGTTGCCACAGCTTTTTGTGACGCTTGAACCCGAGCAAGGTAGCTTGTTGCTGTGGTTAACAAGCCACCCCGGAACCCTACTGCAGGCCATGAGTTCTGGGTGGCTTGTTACCCCTGGCAACAGGGCGCTCTGCCCAGGTTCACACGTCACAATAAGCCATGGCTTGAATACTCACAATTGTGGCTGGCACACTGCCGCCGCGACCCACTGTGGCTTATTTAATTTAGCCAAGGGGGCCCCTGCTGCCCGTGCTTTCCAGTGTTGTTCAAACCCAGCATCCTGGGATGTTTGGCAGGGGGGAGGGGAGACCACCCTCAAATAACCCTAGAACAAGCTATGTGTTATTTGAGGGTTGTCTTCTCCCTGAAACAGCCCAGGACACTGGGTTTGCATGACCTGGCAAGATATGAGCATACCACTGCTTGCTATTCGAAGTGGAGGCTGGCACACTCTACTAAGCTCTACAGTGAAATTAACTCACAGTGGCTTAGTATTCTGTGTGAACAGGCAGAGTGTGTAAGGGGAGTTCCACCAAGCATGACCTTGCTCTCTTCCTCAAATGTGTGTGGGGTTCAAAGGTCCCAGGTCTCCAATGACCAAGAGGTTAATGATGCCCTGTGCATATGCTTATATCAGCTTAAACACCCTTAACACTATCTCCTATTCTTGCTGAGATGAGGAAGGAGGAACACCAGTATCATGTCATTCTTATTCATGTGGGCATTACAAAGCAAGACCTCCTCCTCCTACCACAGAAAGAAAGAGGGCATGTTTTCTCCCTAGAAAGCAGAGAATGATTGGATATTCTCATATGAATTCATTATGATCCTTCTGGCAGGGAAAAGAACATCTTCCTGTGAATGAAGTGCGTGGGAATGGTACAGAAACAACATACATACTCTTGAATAAGCCTTCACACTTTTGATATTATGAACACAACCTTCTGTTCCCCAGGGATGTACGATGTATCTTCCATGCTAGTCAAGTGGGGTAAAACTCTTAAGCCATCAAACCTTGATCTGCTATCTTGAGATTAAAGATTTCTAGGTTCAAACACAATCGCCAGTTATTTAACACTACATTGTACCATGAAAGCAAGTTGGGGGTCAACAGGTAGAGAAGCCAGGTGCTCCGGCAAACTCACCAAATAGCTCCTGCCATTTTTAGTCAGCATCAGTAAAGCCAAGAGCCAATTTTAGAGCAGATGTGATCACTTAATATCCTGGGTTGTACTTTCAGTCTTTCCAGAGAAAGCATTTGCCTACTGCAGCATAGAAAAGAATAGATATTCTACTATTAAATATTTTATTAGTGTAGGCAAGGCAACTTGCCATGTTGAGCACTCTGGAAGATTAAGGGTAGGAGAACTACCACCAGTAACATTAAACACATAATAAAGAGGGTGTTAGATACGGTACAGGAAGATGGGATTAGAATTTATATGGTGCAGTGGTGTCTAGGCCATATGGCACTATATACAAGGTCATCTTTCAAGAAGTTTCCATTCAGTTGCATAAAACTTTCTTTTATCAGCAAATCAGGTCCCAGTGGTTTCAATGACTGGGTTCACACAATCGTGAGTTGTTTTTGAATCCTGGGTTGTTGTGTTGTATGAACCACCTCAGTAAGTGGATAAAGCAGATCCTGTATAGAATCACAAGGGGGACATTTTCTGGCCAGGAAATTTGTAAAATAAAGTAACAGAGATACAAACTAAGAGTGGAACTACAAACCTAGGATAAGAGAAAGGCACTCTAATCAGACTGGGCTGTGGAGGATAAGAAATGATTGTGAACAGAGGATATAAGGCACAAAGTAGGAGTAGAATCAGAGTTGGAAGGGACCACAGAGGTCATCTAGTCCAGAGGAGAGCAGACTTCAGGCTTGTCAAATCTACTTTGTTTCTTTACCAGAATCCCAAGACTCACAAATCAGAGCCAGGTGCACTTAGAATAAACGCAACAGCATGGTGCTTCTGAGCATGTTCTGAGCCTAGGAATTTGTTTCTGTACCAGAACTGAACTGAGCTTGCAGTCCTTCTACACAAAAAACCACTCCTGGTTATCCCAAATGTTTTTTTTCCATTTCAGCAGCCTAATTTCTGTGCAAAATGTCATTATGTTGTCACTAAACAATAAACTACTGGGAGTCAGAAACCCTTGCTGATCTACCCAGAAATCTACCAGTAGATCCCCATCTGCCTCCTGCCCACTCCTGATCTCGCCCAACCTCATGCTCCATAAGCTACAGCATTCCCTATAGGTGGCTGTCCAGCTTCTGCTATTAATTATCATCCTTCAGTGAAGGTGAGACACACACACACACGCACACCCCCGGCAGACTGTTCCACTGTTGAACAGCTGCACCGTTAGGAAGTTTGGCTTAATGTTTAGCCGAATCTGCTTCCCTGCACCCACTGGTTCAAGTTCTGCCCTCGGGAGCAGCAGGAAGGACTGAAAGGGGCTGGCTGATAGTAGATGAGATTGGGCAGAGCAAGTGAAAAGACAAATAAATGGGAGTAGAAGAGGAGATGAAAGAGCTGACAGCATTACCATTAGCACTTGAGTCTAATCCCCAGTTGTTATCGCTACTGGCAGAGAGAAGTACAGAAACTCCACCGTCTTCAATTTAGATAGTTAGCCCTGTCTTATCCTCAAAAGGTTCAGGATGGGTAACACTTAATTATCTAAAAAAACGCTCTGGAGAACTGGTTTAGAGTTCATCCCCAATATCCTGGAAGAGACTGAGGCTTGGCCTTTTACCAACTGGTGGAGAGAGTGTTCTCCTCTGAACATTTTGATCCCTTTCACTAAAATCCTGGAGGGGAACACAAAGCAGCACTTACTGTCTGGGTCTGTGAGCGGACCTAAGGAAGAAGCGCAGTGATTTCCAGCCAAAACAGATACAGAAATGGATTTGAGATTCTCATGAGCCATGACTGGCTCTCGGCCATCTTTCCTTAATGTAATAGGAGACAGACATACAAAACACTCTGATTAAAAGTACCGGTACTAAGAAAAATGAAACAGCAAGCAAGTCAAATTTACCCTACAAGAAGGCCAACAGTGGTTTCCTGTCACAAGTCGATGGTTCGGAAGGGGTTGGCGTAAGAGGTGCAGCTATGCCTTGCTTAAGTGTCCCTAATTCAGTATTCAAAGAGGCAAGGAGGGGCTTTGGCTGGTCACAGACATGCCGAATGGACAGATCCGCAATTTGCTGAGAGACAACTCCCTAGTGACCAAAAGATGGTCCATTGCCCATGCAGGAAGGTCCCACATTCCAAGGAGGAGAGAGCATGCATTATATCCATGGCACCACTGACAGCTTAAGTAGTAGTAACACCTTTATTTGCAAAAAGCTATTTTTAAACCTTTATTTTTCCATATTAAAACTTTCCAAATGCTGCCACCTGCTGGGGAAACACACAATAGCCTATAATATTATTGGTTGGTTCCAGATCCTGGTCTGGGGACTCTTTGGAGCAGATTTGGAGGGCACAGGAGTGGGGGGAGAGGAGGCAGAATGACAGAGCTGGATTACTGTTGTTTTTAAAGTACCAGACATATTGCAGTTTTGGGATGGGGGGAAAAAAGCCAGTCTCAAGCAGCCTCCAAACAGGAAGCTTCAGCTTTTCATACACAAACCACTAAGCAGTGCATGAGCCAACGACACAGAATGTATGAGCAGTTTTATGAGCAGTTTTGGATGTTTAAGACGAAGAGGGAAGCTGTTTCTCCTGCTTGTTTCAGATGTCTGAAGTTGAGCCTGCAAATTAATATCCTGTGGAAGATGCACGGGCTGTCTCCACATCTGGAGACAATGTACACATTCCCCCCAGCAGGAAAAATGCATGGGCTCAGCTTTGGACATTCTAAACCACGGGTGGGCAACGTGTGGCCCTCCAGATGTTCTGGCCTGCAACTCCCATCTGCACTAGCTGGCATAGCCAATAGTCAGGGATGATGGGAGTTGCTATCCAAAACATCCGGAGGACCACAAGTTGCCCACCCCTGTTCTAAACAAATGCAGAGAGAGGAACCAGAGCTCACTCATTTTTCCACTCTCCTTGCGTGCTAAGATGACCCAAAGTCACTCCCAGTTGCAAAGTTTAAACTGAACCAATAACCAACTTGGACAACATTCCCCACTGAATGCTCTGCCCGAATGAGTTCAGATTTCCAAACGTAGGGCCAGCAGGAAACTGTTCCTTTGGGGTTTCATCGAACAAGTTCAACAACTGCAATTAATCTCAGGAACTCTGGGTATTTTAACTATTCAGCTCCATTCTATTATATTCACAAGTCCTCCAGCAGAGCAGAGCTTCCAGTCCTTTTCTGTGGTTCTTGGAGGATAGTTTTAGGAATCGTTTGCATACCGCTGCATTGCCCGACGAAGCGCAGTTCCAAATTCTTATCCTCTGCAGCTGCTTGGGAATTCACTTCCCTTAGAGTGCCTGCACAATAAGTTTCCGTTTCACATCACGGCTGAACCTGTTCATCTTGAACAATTCACTGTCATAGAAGGCAGAAAGGTTGTGGATGTTGATCTGGCGAGCCTGGGAGAAGAGAAGCGCTTGTCAGACTCTCTCGCAAGCTGAGGCCCCAAGTAGTTTTTAGCATGAATATCTATCCATCCAGTACAAAATGCAGGAGTAGAGTAGAAATGGACGTTACGAAGTTGGGCATGCTGGTAAGGCCACAGTAACTGTGTTTGCTCAGCCCCTCACCTCATTTTATAAACATACCTACTAGTCCTGATGGCTATACACTGCCTCCAAGATCAGAGGCACCGTGCCTCTGAACACCAGTTGCTACGGGAACAGCAGCATGCTAAAGCCATAGTCCTCATGCCCAGCTTTGGTTGGCCACTGTGAGAAACTGGATGCCAGACTAGAGGGGCCTTTAGTCTGACCCAGCAGGGCTCTTATGTTCACCCAGCTAAATTATTCTTGCCATGACATGGATACAACTATTTAAGAGGATTCAAATATCTGAGAGAGTCAAGGGCAGCCATAGGCAGACAGGCTATTTGTACAAACCCAAACAAGATGGTATGCTCTGAAGCCTTTTAAGGAGAACCAAATCCAGAATAGTTGCCCGATGAACCCAAGTGGAGGGGGCAAAAAGGGTTCTCTACCATACCCTTCCATAGATTTGGCAAGAACTGGGACCAAGACATGAATAAGAACAGCGTCTGGAAAGGGTGACATCAGTTATGCCACTCTTGCAAAGGTCACCTGGAACAGCCTCCATTTTGGTCCTATTTCAAGACAAAGCCGTCTGTTTTCCAGAGAATGCATGATCACTTGAGGTAAAACAGATTAAGGGCGCAATCTATGCACGTTTAGACAGAAAAAAGTCCTACAACTCCCAGCATTCCCCAACCAGCTATGCTTTTTTTGTCTACACCTGCATATGATTGTGCCCTGAGTGCACAGAACTCTTCACTGAGGAAAAAAAGATTCAAGTAGAGAATGGTCTACCCAGTGAACATTTAGTATTTCAAAGTGTATGATAAACAGAGGGGTTTACAGACTATACGGTCTTTGTTGAACCAATTGTCTTTGACACTCAACAAGGCTCTCAGCTTTAATTCCCAGATATGTTGGTGTTGTAGAGGTTCTCCTTTCATAAGGAGGTTGATGGAATGTCCACAATGACACCAGCATGGCTGGCTGGGGAATGCTGGGAACTGTGGGACTTCTTTCTGTCTAAACCTGCATAGGCTGCATCCTTAATCTGTCTTCCTGAACTCTATGGCTATATGTGGAAAGGTACAATCCCCTCGTTCCATTTCTCATGGGAACACCTGGCACATTAGATGGGGTTAAACTTTTAGGCATGTTGATTTAATGCTGCCAAGATGAATGCAACTTCTCTATAGCTGGCTGGATACTCCTCCTCACTCTGTGCATACTTAGCTCCTTTTCCATTCGAAGATCCACTTCAAGATGTGTGCGGCATCCAATGAAGCTGCTGAGTGGCGGTAGCCAACAGCCCTTCCCCATTCTAGAATCTCATGCTTTTCTTTACTACACATGAACTGCTGCTGCTCATGGCCCATTTTGTTCTTTGCAGCTTAAAAGGGGAAATCTGGACGGCCTTGGATGGGTAGATTTAGGCTCCCAGCACAATACACAGCAGAGGGGGAAAGATGCCCTGTACCTTATCAACTAAGTCTTTCTCTGGCACCTCAATGGTATCCTGCTGAGCCCCGTAGCGATTCCTCTGATACATCACCTGTTCCGATACCAGCTGTTTCAAAATGAACAGCAAGAGCTCGTTGTTATCTCGCCTGAAGGCAAGGTACCGGGAAAAAGTCTGCACAGGAAGAACAGAAAGCAAGGCTGAAAGGGAGTCCTCAATACTTCGGAAGGAAAAATATATATAGCAGGGTACATTCTGAGCGCCTCCCCCTCCTTAGGTCAAAACAGTGACGATTCTAGTTTAAGCAGAGCAATTACCCACTGACCACTGTAAGAACCTCAAAACAGACCCATGTAACACACCCACAGTTCACTCTCAACCTTCTGAGGAAGGAAACATCAGATGTTGTTAAGGAGAGAGGGAAGGTCCCATTACAACTCCCCAAGTACTTAACCTGGTATTAAGTTGCTGAAGCACATATATTAATTACAAACTCCAGGCTATGAGAGTAAGGGACACACATTCACCCAGATCTAAGCAATTATTTAATACACAGTGACCACAAATGCTTTTCAAAGCTGGGAGTTGAGCAGTTCATGAAAGAGATCAACTTTCATACATTAAAAAAGAGCTAAATAGGACTCTCACTGAATGGAGCCCTTATTTCAGTAAACAGGCCCTCCTCCTCTTAGAAACACCCTCTTCCCATATTAGCTTTGCCAGTTACAAAGATCTGCTGAAGAGGCCCTGCTGTGAATCCCATCCACATGTGGAGGTATGAGCTATAAGGGTGAGGAGCAGGGCTTTCCACATGGTAGCCCCAAAACTGTGGAACTCCTGGCACCTTAAAATATTTTAGGAGGCAGGTAAAAACACTGTTATGGTGTGAGCTTTTTTGGGATTTAAACAATTCCGCACTCACATTTACTTTGCGAGCTGCCTAGAGCTTCTTTTTGAAGGAAAATCAACACATACATACATATTTATTCATTTATTGCTTTTAATCTTACACTTCCTCCATGGAGATCAGGGTGAGGCACTTGGCTGCACCTGTTTTATCCTCACAACAATCCTGTGAGGTAGGTTAGGCCAAGAGATAGTGACTGGCCCAAGGTCACCCAGTAAGCTTCATAGTGAATGGGGATTTGACCCTGATCTCTCTGGCCCAGTAATAACCCAGTAATTCCCAGTCCTTCAGGCTTCCTAGCTGGTTCGACGTGGCACCTGCGTGCATGTATGCAAATCTACAAAGAGCTGCTGTGTAGGGTCCCCGCCTCTGGCCAAGACCGAAGTTCTGGTGGCACTCACTATTGATCCTGCATGCACCCGAATCTACCCAGCTGCACAAACACCTCCCCACATACCTTCCGCATGCTCCTCATGACGCTAAACTTCTGCGTGTCAATGAAACTCTCGAGCATGACCCTGATGGCCATGTTGACATCGTCCTCCACCACGTAGTCCCGCAGGTGCATGCGGGCGTGGGCCTCAGCCATTCGGATCATGGACTCAATGTGGCGCACCGTGATGGGGATGCTCCCGGTCGCCTGCAGAAAGAAAGAAAGAAAGAAAAAAAGAGGAGTGGGCCGACCTCGAAGAGCATTCCTTTGTGCCAGAGACCTATATTATGGCAAGCTTATTGATTTACAGGCTGCTTTTCAACTTGGGGCTGTAAAAACTGAATAGACTCCGTAAACTCAAACCAAAACGGTAAAAAACAAAAACTACATGAAAGTCCACAGGAAATAGAAAGGTAGCTGATACAGAAGCTCAAGTGTTCAAAATACGTCAAGGGGGACTGCGCCATCTGCTGGCAGGCAGACAAAGTGCAATGCACAGAAGACAAATACGTAGTATTTACTGATTTACTGAATGAACCCTTAAGATACATGAGCTCCAGACTGGTGGGGAGGGAATAGCACCAACTGTTCCACCTGTCCAGTGGAGGGGCAGCAGCATGCATATAAGGCCCTGCGGTTCATTACATGGCACCTTCAGAGAGCAAGATCTCTGCTCTATCGATCTCTGCCTCCAGACACTGTGGCTGCTTACCATGGATTCTTTCCGGAGTTCGCTGTACATCCGGGCCACCTTGTCCTGGTCCATCTGGTTGAGTTTGGGGTGGACCTTCTCCTTCGCATAGATAATATACTTCTTCAGGATCTCCTGTGGGATGGGGTCTACGCCGTAAGTATTCGGGAGGGTAATCTCCTGAGAGTCTCCGTTCACAAGGTCCTTGCTGTTGGGGTGATGTTTGATGTGGCTACTGACAACAAACCGAGCCAGCATCTCGTCCTGCAACAAGTTATTGGGGAGAGAGAATAGCCACTGAAGTCATGGCACTGACTAAGCAGCAATCTCAAAGATAATCCACAAATGAGTCATACCTGGTAACTCACAATGTAGAGGGAAAGAGTACGTGCAAGCCCATAACGCAGGCCACATGCCGAAGCTAAGCAGGTATGAGCCGGGTCAGTGCTTGGATGGGTGACTGCCTGGGCTGCCCACGTCTGTTCTCCCGCGTTGAGCAGGGGTTGGACTCATGGATGGCCTCCTAGGCCCCTTCCAACTCTACGAATTCTACAATTCTATGGCAGATGAACAGTTTGACAAGAGCTGGGCTGTGTTTTCTAAGTAGCCACCGGGGTGGCGGTAGGTACTGAAAAGATCCAGGGCTCAGGCCCACAGGACAAAAAAAATCACAAATTTGCATATGCTACCTCTGACTTCTTGCAGATACTAGAATGATTTGTTTGTTTGTGGGTTCATGGAATAATAAGTGAATTTGGGACAATGGGGAAAAAAGATTTCTCATTCTGATTATCGAGTAAGAAAAATTGTTACCTATATTTGCTGTAGAAGAAAATCAGAAGTCTATTTTGTTTTGTTAATTGTTTATATGTTCGATATTATGTGTTTGTCTTACATAGAAATAAAGTGTTAAAAACCCAGTTTACATATGCTCTAAAGCAAGGCTCTCCAACCTTGGGTCCCCAGATGTTGCTGGCCTACAGCTCCCACCATACCCAGGCAGCATGGCTAATGGCAAGGGATTCTGGGAGCTGTAGTCCAGCAACATCTGGGGACCCAAGGTTGGAGAGCCCTGCAAAGTTTGTAAAGGACCCTGTCTCCTAAGGACACCCCTATTTGTAAAAAGGGATGTATGGACAGGGGAGAGGAGGGCATTTGATTTCAGAAAAACACCTCAGGCAGAAAGAGTCATGGGGGGGGGGGAGAAGCAGGTGGTGAAGCACATGTAGGCAAAAAGCCAGGAGATCAGAGGAATCAGGGCCCCTGTACCTTTATTTCAGCAAGCGCCCATGGACAGCAAGCTGGTGGGCCAGATAGCCTCCCAGGGATTCGGGGCTCCAGCCCGAGTGGGCTGCCTCCTAACACCACCTCTGGTAGTTGCACTTAGGAAATGTACCCATGCTACTTCCCGCCCCGGCACCAAACACACTGGATAGCTCCCCGATGCCAAGCCTATGGATGTTTGGACGTAGGATCTCTACCTCCCTTCATGGCACACTAACAGTGCAAGTTAGGAGTCCTTCCTTGAGCCTTGCTCAGGTAAGAAATAATCTGCAAAGGCTCTTACCTGAACAGGATCCACCGTGTCCCTGACCACACACAGGATATCAAATCGAGATACGATGGGCTCAGTCAGATCAACATTTTCTGAGAAAGTCAAGGAGGGGTCGTAGCGCCCACCTAGAACAAAAGAAACAAGTTTAGAAAAGGCTGTCCCCACAAATCATTTAATTAAGGAGTCAATCACGTTCATGGTGGTGGCAGCTTGCAGGGTAATAGCAAAGAGTTGGAAAACTGCAGAACTTCTAACACTGAAGCCTTGGTACATGGAGCTGTGGCAAATAGCTGTGGGGGGGGGCGAAACCATTTATCAACTGAAATTCGCTAAGGGCAAGTGAAAATATCGGATTTTTTATAGAATATGGCATTTTATTTTATACACAAATCAGGGACATATTCAGCAATATTTGTCCAAGCCTTTCCTCAGATTACAGGAAAGAGACTGTACTCAGTGGGGTTTACTTCCAGGTAACTTTCCTGAGAGTAGGCCCCATTAAGTTCAATAGGGCTTGCTTCTCAGTAAACATGTATAGGATTGCACTGTAAATATTGTTATTATGAAGAACCATAAAGAAAACCTCCATTCAGCCACTCATATTTTTTGTTGTAAAGTAAAGAGGAAAAAAGTTACATGTACTATCCTCTGTCAATAACTAAGTTTAACTGACATATTTTTTGTTTGTTTTTTATTTGGGGAATTACTAAAATTTATGAAAAGAAAGAAATGGCTGCTGAGTGCAGACTTTCCAGAAAAAGCCAATGCCTTCCCCCTCTCCCCTGCACTGACTTTTCTTTGCCTCACTGATGACAGGCATAGTTCCTTTCTCCCCTCCCAGAACGCCCAAAGAACAGGGAGCAGTAAGGCAAGAGTGTGTAGCACACTCAGCAACTGCAGAACAGCAAGAACTTCTCCCTCCTGTGGTCCATCAGCACATACCTATGGGATTGGCAGCAGCAATAACAGTGCAGCGAGCTTGCAGAGAGGTGACGATGCCAGCCTTTGAGATGGAGATGCTCTGCTGCTCCATGGCTTCATGGATGCTGGTCCTGTCCTGATCCGTCATCTGAGGAATCACAAAGACATTCAAGCTCTGGCTGGCAGAGTGATGCTCATGCAACCAATAAGGCAGGATCCAAGCGTGCACATTTCAACGCAACTCAGCCCCTTAATGCTTCTACTCAAAAGGACGTTGCGACATCACCGTCCTTACACTCTAAGACCAGCTGCATAAAACCCTCCTCAGGCTAAACACCTGAATATATTCTACTGTGGATATAAAGATATGTGCGTGTAGGCCCAACAGCAATGCAGGTTAATAATGCCAAGCTGACACGTAGGATTTGGGTAGATAACAAAATAAAAATAAGTTTATTTTAGTTCAAGAAGATAACTTTAAACCTGCTTACACCAAACACTCTGCAATTATCCGAAGTCCCTAGAACTCTAAATTCTTTCACTCTTCAAACAAGTACCAATCTCTCAAAACCCCTGACAGACTAGACAAGATTTGTAAGAATCACTTTAAGAAGACTGTAAAAACTTCTGACATCACTTACACACCCCTTATATACTCCTCCCCGTCCCCGCCCTTTCTAAGACATCACAAACCACACCCACTCAGTTCAACCTTCTATTCTCACTAAACATACTAAAGCAGACATACACCAGGGAACTGAATTGTGGGGTTACGCCACAGATGTCACCAGAAGTCTCCAAGCAGATGAAGAGTCATATGCTTGTTGAGGGATTTTCAAGGGCAAGAACCATCACAGGAACCTGGGCCCTAGGTCGCTGTGTGTTGCAGCAGGTCAGACTCTTTCCATCGAGCCCAATATTGTCTGCTTTGATTGCCAGAGGCTCTTCTAGATCTCAGGCGGGTCTTTCTCAACACCTGCTACCCAACACTTTAAAAAAACAACAACAACTGGAGATGCCAGGGACCGAGGCTGGGGCCTCATGGGTTGTATCCAGAGTTAGTCTAACTGAAGCCCCATTCATTTCAAGCAGAGCTAAGTAGGACCAACACTGGATACAACCCTCTGTGTGCAAAGAATGAGACCTACCAAAGAGCTACAGTCCCTCACCAGCTTCTTTTTTTAAAACAGAATTTAATTTTTTTAAAATCAAAATATAACAAAATACAACAATAACACAAAAATTTAACTTTAACTACGTACAATAAATCATAAAGTGCACCCCCCCCCCCCGCTAGGAACCAATTAATATGCTTCCATCCCCTTATTCAAATGAATTCCAAATTCCAAAAATATAACATATCCTGACAAGGCATGCTCCCCTTCCCCTTTATTAATATGTAGTCTAATAATTATTCTTCTTTAACTGTCCTTTTTTGCATTTGATACTACAAGTTAGTTTATTGTTTAGGGCTATATCCCTAACTTCCTTATACCAATCATTAGGAAAACATGTTGTACTTTCCATTTCCTCGCTATCATTAACCTAGCTGCGGTTAACAAGTTCACAATTAATTCCTTCGTATTTTGGGCACAAGTGACTTTATTAACAATGCTAGTTTAGGACAGACCTCTAGATTAATACCAATAATTTCCGATATTTCTACAAAAACCTCTTGCCAAAATTCCAGTACAATTTTACAACTCATCTTGTTCTTCTGCTTTTTGAATCAATCTGTATAAATCCTTTGTTATAGCTCTTGTTGACGCGCTGCCTTGTAAACCATCTCTAGATGTAACAATCTTTTCAAATTTAGTTAAATCTCTCTCATACTCAGTTTTCCTTTTCCACTTCTTCGACCACTGTTCTAACTGTCATAAATCTAACCACGACACTCTTCTTCTCCCAACAGTGTCCAGTATTTGGTCTCTAGTCCCCATCTTTCCCACCCAATCCGATAATCTAATAACCCTTTCTTCTCTTTGTATCCTCACCAACTTCTTTGGAGATGTATTTCCCCAGAGAATTCAAGAGCTCCAGCCACCCAACATGGCTGACCCATCAACTCTGTATGATGAAACAAATCTCCCGATCACGGGACCAAATCTGCAGCCTTGGCCTATGCCTGCTTTCTTGGTCTGGGCAGGGCCTCAAACCCAGCTCTTCCTTCCTCTTCCCTTTCCAGTTGCCAGGTTCACAGGCCTTGCGCTGAGCAGCCTAGGTTGCCCTGTTTGAAGCCTGCGGTAGTCCCCAAGACAAGTTCTGCCTGGTGCCCAAATCAAGGCTCACCTTGTCAAATTCATCTATCAAGCAAACCCCCCTGTCCGCCAGCACCAGGGCTCCTGCTTCCAGGGTCCACTCCTTGCTCACAGGATGCCTCTGCACATAGGCAGTCAGACCAACAGCGGAAGCCCCCTGGCCAGTGGTGAAGATGGCTCTGCTGGACACTTTCTCCACATATTTGAGGAACTGGGACTTGGCTGTTCCAGGATCTCCACAAAGCAAGACGTTGATGTCACCACGGACCTTATGTTTTCCTCCTAAAGAATGTAAGATTTTTTTTAAAAAAAAGTGAATCAAGCTATAACTAGCGTGGTGTAGTGTTCAGAGCAGGGGTGGCCAATTTCAGGCAGTCCAGGGGCCAGTTTCCAGTCCCTGGACTACTCCTGCAGCTGCAGCCACCAAATTCAGCAGCACGGTGGAAAAACAACTGGCAGTTTGCCAAACTGCTACGGAGCCTTAGAAAGGCCAAAGTCAGCTAGAAAACAAGCTAGTTGTGGGGGCTGCAGAAGGGGACAGGCCACATGTGGCCCGTGGGCCATGTGTTGTCCACCCCTGGTTTAAAGGGTTAGACTATGGCTGGGGAAACTTGAGCTCAAAGTCTCCATTCAGCCAAGAAACTCACTGGCTAACCTTGGGCCAGTCACATTCTCTCAGTCTAACCTACCTCACAGGATTGTTGTGAGGATAAAGAGGGCAGGGGGAGAGAATCATGTGTGCTGCCCTGAGCTCCTTGGAGGAAAGGCAGGATTAAAATGTTATACTCAAAGAAAATAAAGCTCAGCGTTCATGTGTGGAGCTGCCCTGTTGAGAAACAATAAATTATTGAAGGTGATATGTTAAGACAAAAAAGAAACCGAATGCAGAATAGCATACCCTGTTAATACCTCCTCACCCAAAAGCCACGGAATCTTTCGTTCTCCTTTAACAGAATGAGCAATCAGTCCGGCGGAACACAGAGACACAAAGATATGCATCTGGATGTTCCAATGGGGGAAAAAAAGCATCAGTCTCCAAGAGACTGGCTTGTTCCTTAATACGGACACGATTTCCAATAAAACTCTGGGAATTTTAGGACAGCTTCACATGATGCAATATGGGGGTGGGGTGGGCGAGAGGATTTTGTGCTCCTTGTATGACTGTCCCAATGTGGGGACCAACACATTTCCCCTCATTACGGTGAGATGTGGGAACTGAACCAAGAATGAAGGTGGGTGGCTTTTCAAACCATTTCTGTGAAGCCTTCCCTCTCTCCAACCTAATTCAGCAGCAGCACAACGGATATATCCTCCATAGCAGGTAAGAGTGTGCGTGTTAAAGCAATACTGAACACACGGCTACTTTGGACGACCAGCACTTCAGCTTACCTGGATTTTTGGGTTCTCCTCCAAACAGGGCTAGGGCCAGGCCCCTTTTTATGTCTTCATGGCCATAGATTGAAGGAGCAATGCTGGCAAAGATCTGAAAGCAAAACCAGCAGTTTGCAGAAGGTCACCTTGTTGCTAAATTGCCAGCATGTCTATGTATGTGGGAAACTACGACGGACAGCTGCTCACAGACGCCTGAAGAGGCAGCTCCTCTTGCCGCCGCCACACGCAGGGGGAAGAGAGCACAAGTGCATGCACACGTTCGGGTGTATAAAGGGTTGGGGGGGCTTAGGTAGCCCTGCCCACATTAGACTGTGTCCACTCCAGTGTACCAAGATATAACCAGGTTTCTACAATGAAACCTCAACAGTAGTTCTTAATGGGGATCCCGCTTATTTATTATATTTTATAATAAGTATTTTTATACAACTCATCAATTTACAAAAAGAATCAAACAATTAAAATGTAAACACACACACAGATATATAAAGTGGAAAGCCACAAAATTATACAAGCAGCATTAAAAAAACACAAAAAAACCCAAAGTCAGCAGGATTAAAACTGCATCTTTAAAAGCTAGGGGAAATTATTTTTTAAAAAAGTATTTACCAGGTACCAAATGGACAATAAAATAGGTGCCAGACAAATTTCTCTAGGGAGAGCATTCGCACAACTGGGGGGCCACCACCAAGAAGGCCATCTCTATAGCTGCCACAGAAGAGAGGGCCTTGCCCCAATACTCCTCAAAGCTTTCTGATCCCAAGTTCTTAGTCAACAGAGCCCCAGAAGCCCTTGCTTCTCCCAGAGATGTTTCCTTAATTGTTATATAATGGAGAAGAACTGGTGGCTAATTGTACTGAAGACTACTTAGTACTTCTCCCGCCTTCACTGTATTCCAGTTACAGTGAGCTCACGTAAAAGTATCTGGCTCAGGGAGCACACAACGTATTCCAGTCACACAAATGAAATCTCAAGTGTTTCTTTTCATTGCTGTAACACCACAAAGAGTAAGACAGCGACACAGGAAGCGGTCTTATACCTAGTCAGACCATACCTAGCCCAATTGCTGACCATGACTGGCAGTGGCTCTCCAGGGTTTCAGGCAGGGTTTTTTCCAGCCCTACCTGGAGATGCTGCCGGGGACTGAACCTGGGACCGTCTGCAAGCAAAGCTGGAGCTCTGCCACTGAGTTAAGCAGGAACTCAGTGAGGATAACAGCCAACAGTCAATAGGGGCACTAGAGAAAAGGTTCTATGGTTGGGAAGCATCTTGTTCATGTGAAGCCCACCATCCTTCTTATGCTTGGAATAACAGCATATCTTAGGGCGCAATCCTTCTGAGATTAGCGGGAGCCTCCAAACCCGGAGGGGCTCCCACTCATCCAACGCAGAGTGGGAGGCGCGGCAGCGGCGATCTTCACCTCCCTGCTCCTCCCACTCTGCATTTTCCCTATATGGCCATTTTTGGGTGTTTAGTGACGAGGGAAGGAGGCTGCAGCAGCTCGAGTCTCGTCCCCTCCCACTAAAATGCCCCCCAACCTCGGAGAGCACCCAGCAAAGTTCTTTCCAAGCCAACTGCGAGGGGGCAGGGGAGGGGGATCAGAGCTCCGATTCCCAGCTCCGAGATCAGAGCACTGTCTCCGACCTTGGAGCTGGGAATCCGAACTGTATTCTATGGCCCCAGAGATAATGTTTAGGGGCCATAGGATCATTCCTTCAAGCACACTTAATTTGATTTTGTTTTTTTAAAAAAATAATTTTTTTTGGAGAACCACAGTGGTCACTCCAACTGCATGTACATACTGAGAAAAGGGCTACTTGAATTAGGAAGAAGCAGAGGCAACTCCAGAATAACCAGATTGGGTGGCAAAAATCATTATTGGGGGAATAAGAATTTTGCTAGGCACACGGAACACAAAGATACTGTGACTGAACGCTGGGGGAGCAAATGAGCTAGCCAAAGATGTTTGCGGGGAGTCTCTGCTACCCCTTGGAATCACCCCTGGGCAGAAGCAGGGTTGCTAATCATGTGGCAGGTTCTGTCCTGTAATCTCTCTCTATTCAACCCAGCCTTCCCCAACCTGGTGGCCTCTAGATGTTTTGGACTACAACTTGCCACATTTCTGGCCACTGGCCATGCTAGCTGTGGCTCATGGGAGTTGAAATCCAAAACATCTGGAGGGCACTAGGTTGGCGAAGGCAGGTTTAACCCATTCCCTGCCCTGGACTGAGAAACAGACAGGCTGAAGGTAGATCTTGGGTTCCAAACTCACTTTCTCTCCAATCTGTTCATCTCTGGACAGGCCCACAATGACCTTCATGTCCTCATCTGTGAGCTCACCAACAGCCACCTTGTTATCCTTCTTGGCAATGTGGTTGGCCAGGATCACTGTTGCAAACACTGGAAACCCATTGGCAGTATTCAAGGAACCATCGTAATTATTATGGTATATTCCAGTTAACTCCTGAAAAGCACAGAGAGACATTCTTGAGCATCAGTACTAGGACAATTCCCTGTAATTCAGGGAGCCGTAGAAGATCATCATAGTCAGGATTTGCAAGTACATGGATCTGAGTTGGCACCATTATGTCATATACACAGTGGCTAACTTTATTCAGTGCTCTTTATAAAGACAGTTAAATGTCTGAACAAGCTTTTTGAGTCTTGTGGACACCACCGATCTATGTAGTGGTCTTAAGATTTGGTTTTTGACCATTCTTGTGGCGAGAATAAAATACTGAAAATGTATAACGGTGCATTTTAGTACCATCTGATAGAGGGCTCCGAGGTCTGCCAGCAAGAGTCAGGCAGGGCGAGAGGAGGACAGAGGCGATTTTGCCTCTGTTCCTCCATCTGAAGTTCAAAAAGCAGCTAGACAGGCCCGTGAGCCCGTCTAGCTGGCTTACCTTTCAGTGGGCAGGGAGGGGACTGGGGAGCCAGTAGGATATTGCATAGCCTGGCCTCTCCCCAGCAGGCCCCCTTTTCTCCCTCTCCGAGTTTGCGGTTGCGGCTTCACAAGAGCAGCTTTCCACGGCAGCTGGGAGGGGTGGGGGAGGCAAGATCCACGATCAGATCTTCTCCTCCTCCATGCTTGTAGCTCTGTCTATGGGCACGGAAGAGATGAACCCCAGATGCTGTCTAGGGGCCACAGGATTGCTCTCCAAGACACGCTAACACAGCCTCTGAACTTTCTCGCAGTCAAAAAAAATCCACATAAGCTTAGTTGGCAGCTGACCACCTCAGGATGGGGGGGGGAGGGGTCATGCAGGAAAAAAGGGATATGCAATGGATATCCATATTCTGCAACGGGTTGTATAATTAATAAATAACGTGCACAAAAAAACCCTCCCTGTGTGTTGCCATTCTGACAGACTTCACCTTGTCCCCAAATGCTAGGAATGGGACCCATTTTTAAGATACTATTGTGAATGGCACACTCTCCCTCAACTTCTCCTCCTCCTCTCTTCCGGGCATCGTGCTTACAATCTCATCCCCTGGCTTGCAGCTGTCAACCAGGTCAGCAAGTAAAATGGCATCCTTGGAGCGAGGGAGCCTGCCAGCTGCCACTTTCCCAGGGCTCTCCTGGATTTTGATGCGCTGGTAGTTCTGGTAGACCGTCTGCGGGGAAATCGATATGCATTACTTGCCAGGTCAAAGGTAACAGCAGAGCCTGAACTTATGATTTGTACACGACGACAAAGAGGACATTGAAACCAAAATGCCAGAACATTCATTAATGACGTTAAAAGGATGAGGTGTTGCAAGCAAGCGTTTCTGGTGTGGAAGACTCACCCGTACCAGCCTGCCTGCTGCCAAAGGTGCTTAGGTTGCTGAGTACACGGGAGAAGGCCTTTTGGGTAATGGGATTCCACTGGGGGGTTTATCAGGCCCCTTCTTTGCAGGTCTTCAGGAAAGCTCTGAAGACCCACATGTCTTCGTTGGTCTTTACTGCTCATATTATTTATCATTACTGTTTTTATCAAATTTTATTGTTTCAGATTTTTTGATCTTGTATGTCACCTTGGGAGGGTTTTGTCTTTAAAGGCAGCTTAAAGTTAATTTTAAATATAATTAATTCTATTATATTTACAAGCCTGGTGTTTTGTAGGGCCTGACATCAGGTAAGAAAATGGAACAGAAGTTTTCCTTCTTGGACTTCAATAGGGAAAGGGCTGCAGCTCAGTGGGAGAGCACCTGCTTTGCATGCAGTAGGTGCCGGGTTCAATCCCCAGCAACTACAGGTAGCGCCGGAAAGTCTTCTCTGAAACCCCCGGACAGCCACTGCCAGTCAGTGTTGACAATACTGGGTTAGATAGACCAATGGTCTAATGACAGTATAAGGTAGCTTTCTATGTTCCTATGTACTGAAAGCCCTTTAAGGCAACCTCTAATTATGAGGACCAGGATGGCCCATCATGAATTCAAGCAAGGACAGGATACGACTTTGTGCTTACAGGGCAAACCTCCAGCAGCGTGGGCGTGCAACTGTGCATGTAGCTGCAAAGAGACAAAGAATTCTGTGGCTGCTTGGCGACTCACCAGTGTCTCATATGAACTCTCGTAGGCAAGCGCCTACTTCGCTGTGAAGCATCCACACAAGGCAGACTACCTTCCCCCCCCCGAACATGCTTTAACTTTACATGAAAAAAGGTACCACCCTTTTTAAGGTGTCCAGGGGGTTTCGGTGATTGGGCAGTATAGAAATGTAATAAACGAAATGAAGTGCCAAATATAAGATTCCATACTGCACGTCTGTGGAAACTCTGAACAGAGCAGTGCAGGCTTCCCAAAGCCTCGTTCCCTTGAATCTATCATCAGGAAGGTGTTTGGCAGAGATAAGCGGCAGTAGCATGGTTGCCTGAAGCAGTGCAAGCAGCGTCTGGGGGGCCAAATTAAACTAGACTATGGGGCGCTATGACCATGAATTGCTTGGCAGGTGGACCAGGGAGACTTTGTTTCATCTTTATGAAAACAGCATCATCAGCTACAGAAAGGGGAAGGAGGCAAGAGAGGCAATACAGTTTATTTATGTATTTATTTTATTCATTTTCTATACCGCCCAATAGCCAGCTGCTAAACATAGCATTGACAGAACGCAACAGGAAAGTAGGGACAGAGAAGAGCCCAGTGCAAGCCCACCTGCCCATGGCAGTCTCATGGCAGCTCCCAGGCCCGCAAGACCTTCAGGTGGAATGAAGCAGAAGAGCCGTGCACTGGACCTACTTGTCCCAACTGATTCGCTCTGCAGCATCACCACCTACGCAGCCTAAACAATCTCACGCCTCAAGACGTAACAGCAGGAATCGGACTCGGAGCACCGCCCAGGCTTCGCTTACCTCTTCCATGTTGATTTCAAAGGGGCCAGCAGACTGACACTCTGGGCAGGAGCCTGGCTTTACTTCCTGGTTCTGGGACTGCAAGAAAGGCCCCAGGATGAAGCTGCACTTGGCACAATTGTATTTGACCATGCTGAGCTGGGGGAGGACCCCAGTGCAGCTCGTCACAACCCCACTCGTCCGGATCAGCTGGCTCAAGTGTAGCTGCCTAAGAGAAAGGTCAAGAACAAGGCTAAAACAGGCAGGTCCCACAGTTGCAGAGAGCGGGGGAGTAGCTACAGTCATCTCCCTCGGGCTATCGCGGCATCCAATAGGGAGTGCAAGGATGTTGCTGAAACAAGTACAACGCCTTCAAAAGGCTTCTTTTGAGAAAGTGGGTTGTTGGTCATAGCAAGCTGCCGCCATCAGCACTGTTGCTGTCAAAGGATGGAGAGAGGAAGAATCCCAGGCACTAACAAGGTAACAATATCCCAAACTGAGAAGCTAGGAACCATCTCCCCACTGCAGCTGCAAGTTTTCCTCCTCTCACTTATTTATTTTATTTATTTCTCTACTGCACAATAGCTGAAGCTCTGTGTCACTTCAGCTTCCTGCCCTAAGTAGCCTGTCCTCTAGGCTCGGATGTTCTGGAGTCTCTTACTGACGGACAACCTACAGACTATGCTTATTGTGTAGCACGTGGTACGTCTTCCTCTTTACTTTTACTAATTGCAGGTGCCGTGGGGCAGGGGGAGGTCCTTACCAGGAACACAACTTGCAGGGAGGTGAAGCTAATCTGTTTTTTTCTCAGGGCAACTGGAATTAAAATCATGCCCTCCTCACCCCCCATGTGGCTAGAAGATTTAGGAAAAAAAACTTCCCATTGGCACCAACCAGATGTTATAGATCAGAGCATAATGTGTGAGAGAGAGATGCTTCTGTTTCAAAATGTTGAACATAGAACAGAGAGCGTGCCCCTCAATCCCAAGTCCCCTTCTCCAGTGCCACCACTGAGTGCACGTTTGCCACAGGGGACCAGGTGAGCAGCTGTTCACAATCCTGATCACACACCTCCTAGCCAGCTACATCACACTAATGCAGTGTTTCTCAACCTTGGGTCCCCAGATGTTTTTGGCCTACAACTCCCAGCATGCCCCAGCCAGCTATGCTGGC
The DNA here is from genome assembly GCA_021292165.1 of Shinisaurus crocodilurus. Taxonomy (NCBI): domain Eukaryota; kingdom Metazoa; phylum Chordata; class Lepidosauria; order Squamata; family Shinisauridae; genus Shinisaurus; species Shinisaurus crocodilurus. Next base: position 214,401 of record CM037889.1, read on the forward strand.
TGGGGCATGCTGGGAGTTGTAGGCCAAAAACATCTGGGGACCCAAGGTTGAGAAACACTGCACTAATGAGCCTATCCACTAAAGACCACAGCAAGGCTGCCCAAGCTGACCCCTCACCTAAGTGACCGTAACTCCTCCACTAGAGGCAGATGTGAGATGCGAACGTGGATTTCCTGAGCGATCCGGTCATATTTGGGATACATGGCCAACACCACCTCCTTGGTGGCTTCATCAAAGATCTTCAACATTTCAGCAGGGGCTTCTGGAAGAAAATAGGCCAGGACATGTTCCCGGGCAGCCAGGTCTTCATAATTCACCACCAGGCTCTCTCTGTTCTCTGGGGAGAGGGGGGCGGGGGAGAGAGAACATTTTTGTCAAATTATGACTAAGCTCCTCCTACTGACTGTAAAAAGATAAAAAAATAAAATCGCACCACAAGAGTATCCTATGTATTATCCTATAGTATCCTATATATTATGCAGCAATAGTGTTTATTGCCCCCATTACCATGTAAACACATAGCATATGATATTATCTCATTGCAGCAACAGGAATATGAACTACTCTGAACATCAGGTGCAACATTTTCCCCCTTGCTGGCTGATAATATTTGAACTGTAAGTCTACAATAGATGGCTATATAATATTGTCTAACAACAGCAACAAATAGTCCACACTTTCCGTTATCTTTGCTACAGTATATAAAATTGTGTTTATTACATGAGCACACTGTCACTAGTCAACACAAACTATTGCCACTTTTAGATAATATACCATGAAATAGACGATAGGTTGTTTCGGCTTTAACCACCAATTCACACTCTGGTCCGACACCCCTACAGCTACTGTATAATCAAAAGTAGTTCTAGGCTTGTTCTCCTGAGGCTGCAATCCTAAATATATTTACTAGGGAGTAAGCCCCACTGAACACATTGGAACTTACTTCTGAGTAAACATGCATATGTTTGCACTATAAGGCTGTAAGGGTACTTCCAGCTGGGGGGCTCCTAGTGCTACCAATCAAAAGGCATCGTGCAGCTATTCCATTTTTTACTCCTTAAGGCGCAATCCTATGCAAGTTTAAACAGAAGAAAGGCCTACAGCTCCCAGCATGGCTGGCTGGGGCATGCTGGGAGTTGCAGGGCTTTTTTTCTGTCTAAACTTGCATAGGACTGCACCCTTAACTGTTTTTTTCTGGTAGCACCCTAATCCTACGCACACATACTTGGGGAGTAATCACCATTACACTCATTGAGTTACTTCTGAGTAAACACACAGAGGATTGAGTCTGTAAGAGGTGAACATGACTGGGATATTAGAAGACTTGCTTAGCACATACAGTCATGCCTTGGATTGAGAGCATAATTCATTCCGGAAACGTGCTTGTAATCCAAAACACTCTTATATCAAAATGAAATCCCCCCCAAAAAAATTTGTACAGAGATTTTTAATTTAAGCCGTACTACAGTACTTGTATTGCAAGACGTCGCTTGTATATCAAGTAAAAAATAAATAAATAAATATTTAAAAAATTGCTTGACTTGCAAAACGCTCTCAAACCAAGTTACTTGCAATCCAAGGTATTACTGTACTTCTATGCAAGTCCCATTTTCCAGTGGAACTTATTTCCATGTAACATGTTTAGGAGCTATCCCTTTATTGAAGATCTGGTTTCAGTATGAATGATGTCAAGAAAAACCATGGTTCCATGAACCATGAAAGTCTTCCTTAGGAAGTTTGTGATGACCAAGAAAAATGAACCTTAGGAGGATTGCGATTATGGCTGGGACTATAATTTTCTTTAAAATCTACTTCACAGTATTCCAAAAATTAAAAATATAACCTAGTGAATTATTATATAAACAACATCATTCCTAAAATAATCCATCCATGGAATGGAAAAGGGGCAGGGAGGGAAGAGAACTAGAGAAGGTGCAGGTCGAACAGCCTTATTTTATTTATGAAATATTATTTTAGGCTGTAACTAAGGCTAGAACCCTTAGTTACAGGAAAGGATAAAAGCCCTACAACATGTACAGTGTTCATTTTGATAAGGGATTCCCAAGTGGTGGGTTGGCCTCCATTTGTAGGTTGCAGCCAGGAGGCCTGTGGGTACGTCACCCGGATGCACTAATAAAGTGGCTTAGAACTGCAACGTAGGTGGGTCCATCCTAGGTCAGATAGTCGGAAGAAGATGCATTTGAATAATCTCAAAAGTGAATGAAAACACTGTGAAACAGGCCAAAGAAGCCCACTCCTCCCTGCCTTTCCTCTCCCACAGCGGTACCTTTGCACATGTCACTGATCCTCTCCTTGAAAACATTGTGGCCATGGTCATCTACATGAGTCTTCAGGAAGTTCTTGAAGCGGTGGTAGATCTCAAGCCGAGGAGCTGCCATAGACACCCACTCCCTCACAGAGTGCCCCTTCATGTCTTCCAAGTTCTCGATGCTCTCAATCATGTCTTCATCCTCATCTTCTATGCCGTCAGCAGCCCGTTCTGCCAGACGCCTCTTCCGCAAAGGGTGATCCTCATCTTCATCATCGCTCTCTAGAGTTTTAAATAGAGAGTGGGGTAAAAAGAGACCGATCAGACAGGTACGTAAACACAAATCCGATGATATCATGCCAACTCTGCCTTCTTAATGGGCATAAGAGACATGTGCTTTTCTCTAAGTTTAATGCCTACCTTGACGTCATTTTGGCCCCAAGACTTTATTTTCCCAGGCTTTAAAATTTTCCGCATATTGTTTTTATACTACTTGGTATTTGTTTTTAATTCTACTGGCTGCTTTTATGCTTCTCTTTTATACTGTGTTGTTTTAATATTCTTGTTTTATTGTAATTTTAACTATTTATAAGCTGCCCTGGGAACCTGTGAAGGGTGGGTATAAATCAAAACGAATACCGTAAATAACAAAAATCTATACCGTGCCTAGCGCATCTGCAAGGTCTTCTGCATATATACAGACAGAAACAAACAACAGGGACTTGATTTCAAGCTGATCATAAATTACTCCTTCCCTAATCTCATTAAGCTAGATAATGCAGACAGTTCTGGAGATCCAATCCCTGTTACAACTTCTAGCTCAAAAACTATTTGGGCTCAGATCCCATTATGGGACTAGAGGTCATACATTGCAAGCTCAGTTACAACTGTGAAACAAGATATGCAAGATTAACAGTGCAAGCCTATGCATCTTTACTTGGAATTAAGTCCCACTGTGCTCAGAAGGGCTTGCCACCAAGTGTGCATAGGATTGCAGCCTAGAATTGCTGTGTTGTATCTTGTTTTATTGTGATTTTTATTATTTATTATTTTAACCAGCAATGTTAATATACCTTGAGAGCACTGCTGAAGAGCAACTTATAAATATCATACTGTGTGAATGTAAAAAATTGAGCAAGGTAAAAGACTGCCAGCTACTCTCTGGGAAATGGATTTTACATATATAGCTCTCTACTAGCAAAAAAGCAAGCTTCAAAATGTACCGTAAAGCAGGCCAGTCCGCATGCGTCCCAGGCCACGGTCCATCTCACGGTCCCTCTGCCTCATGGCCCGCTCCGCTGCTTCCCTTTGGCTGGCAGTCAGTTCTTCTAGGTCTTCATCATCCATGGCCAAGCCTTCAGCTTCATAAACATCAAGCTCTGGAATAGGGCGGTAGTCCCTAGACACCCACACTCCTCAGTTAATCAACTGCACAGCATGAGTGAATCCTCTGAATACCTCACTTCCTTTGCCAAGCAAAAGATAAAGCACTTACCCTACTTCAGACCCACCAGATGTTCACATGTGGGAATCTCAGTTGCACAGCACCTACACATGAAAAATCCAATGCAAGTAGGTGCAAATTGTGCAGCTGGATCAACAACTGTACAGTTTTGAGCCTACACATGGTGGATTTTTTCAAGCATAGGTGCTGTACAAATGAATCAGACACACATGGGTATCCATCAAGATCGCTGCATGCCATGGGGAGGATGGACAGCTGTGATCTCACTCCCCCTACCACATGCAGTTGATACGTTTGTCAGAAGCAGCCCTGAGAGTAAGAATGTACTTTCGTCATCCCTAGGTGAGCATGTAGGACGTAAGTGAAATATCCCACATTTACCATGGACATATATGAATGCAGCACCATCAATGTACATGGTGCGTTACAAGATTTAAAAGAATAATATACCTACTATAATCCTAATAAAATTAATACACTAGAATAAAGGGATGATAAAGAGAGAGCAAAGCATGTATGCAATCAAATGAGTTGAAACAGAATACAATTTTCAGAATTTATGATAATCTCAAAATTTCACACAAGACAAGGGGAAAGAGTTTAGATAGCCGGGGTGGGCAGAAGGTAGATCACGATCTACTGGTACATCTCTGGGCGGTCTGAACTAGATCTGCAATGATTTCTGACTCCCTTTGGTTTAACAATGGCAACAACAATCCCCCACCAAAAAATCATACTGATGAAATTAAGTGTGTGTGTGTGTGTGTGTGTGAGAGAGAGAGAGAGAGAGAGAGTAAAACTGGGTGTGGAAGAACTGTGCAGTCAGTTCAGTTCTAGCACTCAAAACTTAATTTCTGGGCTCAGAATTCTTTAATTCTATGACTTTGCACATGGCTCCAATTAGCAGATCTCCTGTTTTTCTAGTGAAAAAACAAAGTAGGTCCCGGAAGGCTGAAGTCTGGCCACCCTTGAGACATACAGTATAGGTGATCTACCTTACGCATGTATTGCCAATGAGAATGCACATCTGGATGTATACCCCATCTGCAACATGATGCTCATCTGTCACAAACTGGCTGGAAACGTCTTTTGGTGCGAATGAAGATGTGCACCTGCAGTTGGGGCTGCCAGATGTTACATGTCATTAGTTGTCCAGAGTTGCAACACATTACCAGAATGAGTTTCCCAGTTCTTGGTTTCTTTTCAGTAATGAAGCATGGTGAAATTAATAAGACTTTTGCTATCATGCCAACATCCATCCATCCATCGAAACACAAACGGACATCTTCCACAATATTTGACCTTTTGAAATAAACCCTAATTGCTTATATGCGTGCAAAAGAACTTAGCCAAATACAGAATACTTGCACCACCTTTGAAACTCTTGTTTTAAGGCTGGGCGTTTTTAAGTACTGAGGCATCATCCACTTCTGCCTCCACGGAAAAGAAGCCTCACAGAAGGACCCAGCCACAGCAGAGTGAATCTCCTACCTTTCCATCCCTTCTCCAATCAGCTCCTCCCCGTCTTCATCCTCTTCATCAGGGAGCCCCTCAGCACCCAGGAGCCCTTCAGATTCATCCTCGAAGGGGGGCAGGTCTCTCCCCGGGCTGGAGGTGAAGGCCTCTCCTCGCCGAGAGCTGCGCACAGGGCTGGTGGCCATGTTGGACCCTGAGGAATCCTAAGGAAATACACGGTGCAGAGTTTAAAAGTTACTGTGAGTTAGGGTAATATCCTTTACTGCAGTCTTCCTGAACCGGGTGCACTCCATGCATTGGACTGCAACTCCCATCATTCCCAGTCAGCATGCCCAAAGGGCAGATTGACACAGTGCTCTGTCAAGGCGGGACCGGGCGGGCGGTCTGTGAAAAAGAGCATTCTGTTCAGCAAACCTGAAAGCTAGAATAGCAGGGAATGAAGGAATATTATTCAAGGGAAAGGAGAGTTACGTGATATAACCTTTCAGGGAGGCAGGTGCAATTGCTGTGACACAGAACAGGCCACAAGTGGAAAAGCACTCAATTTTCACATACAGAGTTCAGGGAAATGAAATTGCAGCCTCTCTCTCTTAGGGTGCTACTTACCAAACAAACCAGGCAAACTAGACGTGGCCTAGTTCTCATTTGGACTGTAAACTTGTGCCTGGGCTGTACCGCTTCAATATTGAAATATGCATAGGAGGTGAGGCTGACATAACACAATAGTTCCCCATACCTAGACATAAGAAACTACCTAGGTGTCCGGTTACAGTGGCTAGGCTAGAATCCTTCTCCCTGACATGCCCAGTGCAATTCTATGCCTATTTACTCAGAAGTCAGCCTTACAGAGTACAGTGAGGCTTACTTAAGTGCACATGCCACTCTAGCCCTGCCTAGTGGTTTACCTGCTGCTGGGAATATGTTTGCACGGGGAACTCTTTCACCATGCAAACTCCATACCACTCTGACGTGGTATAGCCCAGGCACAAAGTGAGCTCTCGGGCGAGATCTGAGCCTTATGTTTGCGCAGGACTTTACTTACATTGCAGGTTGGCTTCGAACAAAAGCCTAGGATCTCCCCCACCCCTGGGCCGCCGCACAAGATTAGATTGCCCGCAGAGCCCAGAATACCCAGCCAAGCAACGGAGGCAAGTACCGTATTAGCCAAAGTTAACCAGGCGATGCGGAGCAATCCCCCCGGCCGTGACGGAAGGAAAAGACAAAGGACCTACGCTAAGGAAAAATACCGCGTACCTATATCAACCGCGAGAAGCCTTCCTTAAAGGGGCCCCCGCCCGCGCCCAGCACCTACGTACTCACCGCCATCTCCGCCGCTTGCCGAAGCGATTGGACTTCTGCTGCAAACCCCCCACGACAGCGCCAGCCACAGCCCGAATTCCGCGCGAAGCAGGACCACGTGGCTAAAAAAGCCCGCGAAAGCTCATGAATAATGACGCATCTGAGCTCCTAATGAATATGCAGATAAAGCGCCTCCTCCTGGGCGAATAGCCGAGAGCGCCCTGATGAATATTAATCAGCGCCGAACGAAGTTTCCCGGAGGCAGAGGAGAGGGTGCTTTGCTTCGCAGAGGAAGCGGGCGTTTTGCAGGAAGCCCGCCCAATCCCATGCATGCTTATTGGGAAGCCCGACTGGTTTCAGTGGGACCTGGGACTTACTTACTGTTGAGTAAATGTGACAGGATTGTGACCTAACGACCCGATCTTATGCAGAGTTAGGCATGCTTCAGTCCGTTGGTTTTAAAGTGCACCTAATCCTGCATTGGGGGTGGGCGGACGCTGTTAGTTAAATGCAGGTTATTGACATTGAGAACGGGGTCAGAAGAGCTCGTTGTTCATCTGTTGAGCTCTTCGTTGACCTTTATTGGAAGACTTGGAAAGAGCAGTTTACGTGGTGGTGCTCGGTTACTTCTCATTAATTTCAGCATTTTAGCAATTGGAGGTTTAAGTCAGGAACACGGTGTGCGTTGAGCGTTGCAAGCCATCTCTTTGTGTGCCCTGGTCCATGTATTTCATTGAGTGCAGCCTGAACGTCATATTCCAGGACGGTCAGTGAGCTCTACAGGTTTATTGTATAGAAAAGGGGAGGGGGGTTTGTCAGTTTTTAACTTGCCGAAGGTGCAATCTTATGCGCCTTTAGACAGAAAGAAGTCCTACGCTGGCTGGGGCATGCTGGGAGTTGTAGGACTTCTTTCTGTCTACACGCGCATTGCGTCCTAAATAAGGGGCGGGGCGCTATGCGTTATTTAGACAGAAAGAAATCCTACAACTCCCAGCATTCGCCAGCCAGCCAGCCATATTGTAGGACTTCTTTCTGTCTAAATACGCATAGCATTCCACCCTTTATTTAGTTTAATTTACATCCTGCCTTTTTCTGGATACAAGACCGCTTTGACCTGGATTCCTGCATTGAGCAGGGGGTTGGACTCGAATCGATGGCCTTGTAGGCCCCTTCTAACTCTATGTTTTCTATGATTCTCCCCAAAATAGCGCTCAAGGTGGCTAACAATAAAATCCAGACCAAAAACAAATTATTAAAACATAACATAAAAAATAAATACATTAAAACACAATAAAATAAATAGTTCTAACCAATTAAGAACCCATTCAACAACAGACCAGTTTATATGCCAAAGCATCTTTTGCCTGCCGGCAGAAGGACAACAGAGAGAAGGCAGTTGTGCTTTGCTTTTCTGTCACAGAATCATAACATTAAAGGAATGGGAAAGGACCGAAAGACCCATCAATTCCACCCTTCCTCTCAGCACAGGATAGGACCATTCACATGTCAGTTCCTCACTGATCAACTCATAGAACCCCAACTACAGTACATCATCATCATCAGGCGATCACTCGTGACCGAGTAAGATTGTCTTCTGGGATAAAAGGAGGAAATTCTAAAGAAGATTGTGTAGACTCTAGCGATGGGTCCGTAAGTGACTGTGGAGGCCAATTCTAGATCCACACAGCTTCCCACAGTGAGGACACAGGTTACCAGATAGAAGATGGTCCTGTAAAGGATTCATTTGACGTGCTTTTCGCTTAGCACGTTTCTCCCTTTCACCTTGCACTCGGGCTTCTTCAAAGTCCATGGAACCTTTGTGAAAGGCCAACCTCCATTTAGATCGTTCATGGGCCAGAGCTTCCCAGTTTTCGATGTTTATATTGCATTTTTTTAGATTAGCCTTATGAACATCTTTAAACCTCTTATATTGACCACCGATATTCCGCTTTCCATCCTTGAGTTGGGAGTAAAGTAACTGCTTTGGGAGACGGCAGTCAGGCATTCGAACAACATGACCGGTCCACTGAAGTTGGCGTTGAAGGATCATTTTTTCAATGCTAGTAGAACGTAGGAAGCTGCCTTATACCAGGTCAGAATACTTGTCCACCTAGCCTGACCTTGGGACCTTGTCCTTGGAATACATGAGCACTACCATACTTAGCTATGAATATCACAATACTACCTAGAATGTCACACAATACTACTGCCTACAGAACAAACAAAACAAAGAAACAAACAAATAAATATATCCCAGGCATTTTAAAGGGTTATGTAGTCTCCCATCTGCTTGTAGCTTTTATAGTCTTTTGCTACCTTTTAGTCTGCAGTTATTATGAAGGATACTATTTTATTGAATTTATATTTTGTTTAAGTAATTTTTATGTCTATTGTACAGCACCCTGGAATCCACTGGATGAAGGATGGTTTAGAAATATTTGAAATGAACAATTAAATAAAAATGGTATACAGCATCAGGAATCCTTTGAAACATGTTGGACACTTTTTGTGTTATTTATGAGCAGGTGTTACAAACCAGATATTCTTATCAAGCTTTTCACTGCTGTCATGATTAAATTTGTTTTCTTTAGAGTAATTATCTAGGTTTGATCCCCAGCCCCTCAATTGTCTGTGTATTTCTTTATGTATATATTTGTATTTTGTCTTTCTCTAATAAGTTGTTGGTGTTAGAATGGAGCTCTTTCACAGTGCTTGTCTTGTTTGTTGAGCGGTCAAAGGCTGCAATCCTATGCACGCTTAACTGGAAGTAAATTATTGGATGTTCTGGATTGTACTGCTGCCAACCTTATTAGTGATCGCAAATATAGACCGAGGAGGCAATCGTTTTCTAAAAGAATCTCTAACTCCACAGCGAATAGGTATAAAAATGTGATTTTTGAACTAACCCTTCTAGTCTGGAAACACCACTAAATGTGGGATGAGGGATGTTAAAGGCACTTCCGTGTAGGAATAAACGTGAGAACTACGTGAAGACCATAGGGGTTTTTTGTTAAGGCTGTGTACGGCCAAAGAGCAGCGCTTATTTTGGCTGTCAACGGACGCCACGATAGAACTCCTGCTGCGAAGCGGCTGCGCGAAACTGCTCCTTTAACCCCGTGATATTTCTACCCCATGGCCCCGCCTCTCCTCCTCCTCCATTGGCTTCTTTATTTAGGCGCCTCATGATTGGCTGAGGACGGCCGGGTTCAGGGGTGGACGCCCAATTCTCTCGTGAAGAGTCAGCCGAAGAGCCTCCTCCTGCCTTTTCTAACCCCCCTCCCTCCCTCCCATCATCACCTTCCTCGAGGAGGGGGCTGCACGCGCCCCTCCAACGGCCAGAGGCTCTCATCCGAGCGGGCTGCGAGTCCCAGCGACGCCGTAGAGCAGTGTTCTCCAACCTTGGGTCCCCAGATGGTTTTTGTCCTACAACTCCCAGCATGCCCCAGCCAGCTACGCTACGCTGGGGCATGCTGGGAGTTGTAGGACAAAAACCATCTGGGGACCCAAGGTTGGCTGCCGTAGAGAGACGACACTAACGACACTCCCCCACCCCCACACACACACACCAACAGCCTCCACCCCTTCTTGGACCCGGGCCAGAATCTAGGCGGCTGCAGGAACCGGGATGGGGTCCCGGGAATGATCCGGCGCGAGAGGCCGCCTTCCTTCCCGCTCGACCAGCGCGCCGAGGCAGCGGAGGAGGCTGCGCAGAGCGAGCGAGCGCCTCTGGCGGCCGGGGGGGGGAAATCCATGAGGTAGGAAGTCTCCGCCCGCGCCCCCCACCCCCAAACAGCCCCCCTCCCCACGACCCCAAGCACTGGGCGGGGAGGGACCCTCGGAGGACGTCCTTCCGCGCATCCCCCGCTGCTGTGTGCGCGGGCTCCGTTGGGGCGAACCCTGGACTTCTGTTCGCGGCCACGGCAGATGGAAGATCGCGGCTGCTTTCGCTCCTGCCCCGTGCAGATGGCCCTCTCGCCTGGCCACCCCATTTCCCTGCCTGGCGGGCAGCCCCGCTTCCGCGGGAGACGCAGTTCTTGAATCCAAGCCGCCCCCGCCGAGCCAAGCCAAGCCAGGATCTGGCGGCAGAGAGATCACCAAACGTTCGTGTATTTCCTGTCCATTGCTCCTTATTTTTAAACATTGAAGAACAGGGCCATTCGGCAGGATCTACGGTAGCTCTCTTCTTTCTGAATACTACGTTTCTCTTGCGAGCTCCCTCGTTTTGAACTAGAGATTCTAGCGATGGCCTGCATGACAGTTTCCTTTCCTAGGAGTCTTTGGGTACAATATGTATATGTGTGTGTGTGTGTGTGTGTGTTTGTGTGTGTTGACACGGTCTTTCCCCTAAATAGGGCGATGTTGACATGAAAGGTTTGAGGCCGCGACCCACCCCAAAGCCCCTTTACTGTCGTGAATGGGCCTCCTTATCTTAAAGGAAGATGTATCCTGGTGTTGTATGTGTGCTTGGTGACCGTGTTGGGTACTAGAAATCCCCCACCTCCTCCTGTGAGGCTATTTGCGACTGTACTCTGGTTCATAGTTCGGCAACTTCTCACGATATCCTTCCTGTGCTCTCCATTGGTTTGCTGCTAAAATGGGAGTTTTTAGGTGTTAATACCAGTCAAGTATTGGCAATAGGCCGCAAGTGCCTTGTCTGCATAAAAAAAGGGAGCCTTTCAAAAAGTTTTTTGTGGCGAGCACATGCAGAGGACATTTGGAGGAAGAAAACCAGTTGTCACCATGATGAGCTATTTATTTATATATTACATTTTTGAATCGCCCATCTGGCCAATTATTGAGCTATGACAATAAGCTACCCATGTACAGTTAAAATCCATAATTGAAACAGTGATTGTTCCGCAACTGTACAAAGTCCCAACCCGTCGACACTGCAGGGACTCATGCTTCAGTCATAGATGCAAAGTTACGCATGGCTTCTGAGCCTATATAGATGCCTTCTTTCAACTTGTGCCGCATACTGGTATCATTGTAATTGTCCATAGCTGAGATACCCACACTCTTCCCTCCCCACCCCTTCCTGTTTTTTGGGACATTACTCAAATCTTGTTTTTCCAAGGTTAGGAGTGCTCCTACCCTGGGCCCTTTCCTCATCATCCCCCTGACTATACTAGTCAGGACTAATCGAATGATTTAATATGATTTTAATGAATACTGAATCTCTGCCAATGTTGGGGCGAGAGGTGAACTGAGAGACCGAATCAAGACTGCCCCAAGACACTTTGCTGCCTGAGGCAAAAGACAGGATGCCCCCCACTTCCACATATAGAAGCTGACTGGACTGGCAGTTGAATCTTACTTCTAACATTAAGAGTATTCAGGCATTCAACTTACATTTTAAGTAAATATACAAATTGGGAATGGGGCCGCACCAAGTAGCTCTACCTCTGAAATCGCACACATCATATAACCCTTCCTTCTGATGTCTATACATATAGAGAGGGGGCTTCCATATGTATGTCTCACATGCTTGCTTAAACAGCAATTCAGACACCTGATTAAGACTAGGTTCTGTTCCCAAAATGGCAACCAGAAGCCTATGAGAAGCCCACAAGCGGGACATGAGCACAGTTGCACCCTTCCGCTTGTGTTCCCCAACAACTGCCTCTGATATTGGTGATCATATATAGCCATCAGGACTAGTAACCACTGATAGCTTTATCCTCCATGAATTTGTCTAATCCCATTTGAAAGCTGTCCAGATTGGTGGCCATCACTACATCGTGCGGTAGTGCATTCCATAGTTTAACTATGCACTGTGTGTGAAGAAGTACTTCCTTTTATCTGTCCTGAATCTCCCACCAATCAGCTTCGTGGATGATACTGGTTACTAGTATCTCCCTTTTCTCCACACCATGCATAATTTTCTGCACCTGTGTCATGTACCCTGCTTACTTGCCTTTTTTCTAAGCTAAAAAGCCATAAACTTTGTAACCCCCTCATTTTGAACTAGAGATTCTAGTGATGGCCGGTATGACAGTTTCCTTTCCTAGGAGTCTTTGGATATAACGTGTCTGTCTCTTTGGGTATTGTGTGTGTGTCTCTTGACACACTCTTTTCCCTAAATGGGGCCATGACATGGAAGGTCACTTGATCACTTTGGTTGCCCTTTTTTTACTAGTGAGAAAAGGGAAGTGTTGGATTCCACAGAACTTTGGTCTGGAGACTGAGTATTAACCTCTGACCCCCTTCCCCAAAAACACACTTTTTTTTTTTTTTTGCTGTAGCACATTGGTTTGTCCTTTCAGAACAAGAAATACTGAGGCCATTCAGTGTAAGATTGGTGGGCGGCTGTTATTATTATTATTATTCCTATAATGCTTGATTATCTCATAAGCCCCTCCATCATTTTGGTTGCCCTTTTCGGCACCTTTTCCAGCTCTACCATATCCTTTTTGAAGTGTGACCAGAACTGTACACAGTATTCCAAGTGTGGTTACACCACAGATTTGTTTAAAGGCATTATGATATTGGTAGCTTTATTTTCAGTTCCTTTCCTAATGATGCCCAATATGGAATTTGCATTTTTCACAGCAGCTGCACACTGAGTCGAGCTGTCCACCACACCCCCAATATATCTTTACTGGTCAGCCAGCTCAGACCCCATTGTTGCTCCATTACTGAACAACTGACCAGCTTAGAGGGTGCAGGACAGGTTGTGTGGCACACACACCGTTGTCCTCACACCAATCCTACTCCTCAGCATCTGCTACCTAGACAGCTGCCTCACTCTACTTGGACCAAACCAACAGATGTTACCACAGCCAGCTAAAAGCACAAAGTGCCAATATCCTAGTGTCACAGGAAGTATGATCCTTATGACACCTACACTGAAGATTACAAGAACTATCACCATGATGTATGGGTATGATTAAGTTGTTGACTGCGCAAGTGTTATTTCAAAGTACCAGTTGTGCTGTCATCAAGCCCTAGGTATTCATAGCTATTAAGTCAAATCCTTTAAGCAAGTTATTGCCCAAGAAGTTGCGTGGCACATGTGCAGAGAGGACAAACAAACTCCAAGAGGAGGTAAAGTTGAGGAATTAAGGAGGGATAAATTGTTGTAGATTCCTAGCACATCTCACGCCTGTCAAATATGCAAGCTGTGGATGCTAAATTTTAATTTGCTTTGCCTTGCACTGCTGTTGAGATGTGAATCAGCTTACAGCTGGAGAATATGACACCTACCATTTTCAGAGGGAGATCTTATAAAAAAGAGTGGGCAATGTTGGTGCCTCTTTGATTCCACTGATAGTCAATGGAATATGCACACTGATCCAAGCCTAAACTGGAGCTTCAGCTATTGGGTGGTATAGAAATGTAATAAATAAATAAGCAAACTGTACATTGAGAGAAGTACTGTTGATTAAATTAGTTTATTTATGAGTGTGTATTTAGAATCGCAGTCTTCGATGCCTAAATACTACTTTGCTTCTAAAGTGATCATAAGAGCCCTGCTGGATCAGACCAAAGGCCTATCTAGTCCAGTATTCTGTTTGCACAGTGGCCAGATGCCCATGGGAAGCCCACAAGCAGGGCGTGAGGGCTGCCACCCCCTCCCGCGTGTATTCCACAGCAACTGGCACGCAGAGGCTTGCTGTCTTTGATCATGACTACTAGCCATTGATAAGTGTATCCTCCATGAATTTGTGTAATCCTCTTCCTAGTTGGTGTCCATCACTACATCTTGCAGAAGTGAATTCCGTAGTTTAACTACGTATATGCTGTGCGAAGAAGTACTTTCTTTTATCTGTCCTGAATCTCCCACCAATCAGCTTCATGGGATGACTCCTATTGGGTTCTAGTATTAGGAGACAGGGAGAAAAACATCTCCTATCCACTTTTTCCACACCATGCATAATTTCATACACCTCTATCATGTTCCCCCCTTTCTCACTTTTTTCCTAAGCTAAAAAGCCCCATACCGTCTTACCTTTCCTCATAGGGGAGTTGCTCCAGTCCCTTGATCATGTTGGTTGCACTTTTATACACCTTTTCCAGCTCTACAATATTCTTTTTAGGTGTAGTGCCCAGAACTGTACACAGTACTGTGTGGTTGCACCATAGATTTACATAAGGGCATTATAATATTGGCAGTTTTATTTTTGATTCCTCTTCTAATCATGCCCAGATCATATGTTGAAACCTCCAAAAGGCTGCAATCTGAAACACACTTACTTACAATTACCGTAGATACAGTGAGATACTGAGTAAATGTGTATAGGATTGCACAGTCAGTAGCAGAACAAAGATCAAAAGTCAAATCTCTTGAGCTTCAGTCTCATTCAACAGAAAACGCTTAACCCCATCAGCAACAGAGTGGTGCTGTTTGATTGTGGATATTTTATCATTGCCTTTTCATATATGTATTTGCTGCGTCTCCCATATGTGTGCAACCTGGTGTAAAAGATATGAGTCCAGTTAAAGGTTAATATCTTGAAAATGTAGGGCTGCAAATAAAAATGCTGCTTTTGTTAATTCTTTTTACAGTGCTCTGCCTGTAAAATCTTGTTTGAAATTTAATGTACTGCTGATGTGAACTGAACTGAACAGATGCTTATTGTAGCGAGGCTGAAAAGCCTAGTCTCATGAGCTTGTCCTTGGTAAAATAAGGAAGCAAATTTGAGAGGGTGGAGCATGAATTTCTTGGTTAGATAAAAGGCCTCGCTCGCTCTGTGCATGACTGTTTGGAGAGTGCTGAAAACTTAGTGTAGTATGTAGTATCTTAAGCAAAGATTTGTTACGGTTCTTAAAACAGAAGTTTTTTCTGTACTACCCCAGGAAACTTCATTCTGTTAACTGTATAACAGTGTAGAGAACTAAACATCTTCCAAAATTCTAAGACAAGGTAGGCATTTTGATCATTCTAAGAAGAGCTTGGTGTTTTACTCATATTATGCTTATTCTGCATCAGTCGTTTCCTACTTGTTTCCAGGCCCAGTTTAGAGTGCTCTTATTACCCTTTAAAACCCTAAATGGTTTGGGACCAGGTTATATGAAGGACCACCCGCGCTTATATGTATCTGCCCGAGTCTTAAGATCAGCATCTGAGGCCCTGCTTTCTGGTTCACCAGTGAGAGCTACTCCGTGGCTGGAACTGGAGAACAAGGCCTTTTTCTGAGGTGGCCCCATATCTTTGGATTCCCTCTTCAGGGAAATTCATATGGTGCCCTCCCTGCTGGCCTTTAGGAGAGTCTTAAAAACGCTTTTTATTCCAGTTGACATTGGGCTGACTTTATGGTGCTGTGTTTTAAAGACCATTTTTATTCGCTGCTACTGTTTTAATGTTGTGGACTTGCTGTTTTATTGTTTTAATAATTTGTAATTTTATTATATTGATTATTCTGTAAACTACCTGAATCATGAATTGCAACAGGTGTACTAGTGTAGGACAGTAGAGCAATGGTCTCACTCTTAACCCCCCCCAAACCTACACACCCCAAAATGCAGCAATTATGCTTGTCCATATTTCTTCATTTTAGGGATTTATACCCTTTCTTCCTGAAAGTTCCCCAGGCATCTTAAAAATAATTAAAGTTATAGTAAAAATAATTATAAAAACATTAATCTCTAGCACTAATTGAAACTTGCAGATGCTTTGTATAGAATTGCAATATTTTGTTGAGCCGTAGACTTTAAAAACTTACTCCGCTTCTTCTGATTGTAGACCCCAGCAGTTACTTTTAATCTTTAAAAGTGTGTGTGTGTGTGTGTGTGAGAGAGAGAGAGAGAGAGAGAGAGAAGAAAGAAATACATGCATAGTTTGGTCCTAAGTAGGTGATCAGTACAATGGTGCTTGAATGAGGACTGCTGCCGTTCTGTCTTTATTTCGACAAAGGGCTGCAGTGCAAATTGCAATAACAGGATAAAGTTTCTTTGTCTAAACGAGCCAGGTGTAAGAGGAGTGGCACTGCTAGGCACAGCTTCTCTGTGTGTGTTCAGCTAGCAATCCCGTACACTATCACTGCTATATCTGCTCAAGGCTTGATATTTTTGCCACACACATAAGTCCAGGTATGCATAAGCCTTGTGCTTGTGTGCTCTCTCTTTTTTTCTGCTTGTCCCTTCTGTCCTCCCTTCTTGACGCACCCTGATAAGCCAGGAAGTCTTCAGTTAACTGTTGTTTCCCAGTTCAGATGTAACGGGAAACTATGATGACTAGTTTCTGAACTAGCCAGGATCTTAAATCGTTTTAAGTTCCTGGCTTGATATGAAGCTGGTAACCATTATTTTCCTATTCAGATGTATGGTTAGTTGAAAACCTCGGGTTCTTCTTCGTGGTCTCTGTGCATCACACACATATGGGTTCTCTGCACCTGCGCTGAGACCGTTTCGGGTAAAATTCTACAGCTGAGATAAATAGGGCGGGAGCCCCTCCCCCATTGCGCGTGCTCCTTCGCGTAGCTCCCGCCCAAGAGTCTTCTCAGTTCCTCTTCGACCGCCATTGCGACGAGTCATTTGGGTACTTCTCTCTCTCTTCGGAGCGTTTTTTCTCTTCAGCTGAGTTTGTTACTATTTTCCTACAACTTTTCTGTCAGAATTCTTCGTATTCTTCACAGTCTTTCAGTCTATATTCTTCTTTAAAAAAAAAAAATCTTCGGAAAAAATCGTTACTATCTCCTCATCTCTCCCCCATTCTTGTCCTTCTTTATTACTATTTTTCATCCCTGTATTTTCTAGCTATGCCTCTTAAGGCCCCTTTCAGAAAGTGCCAGCGGTGTGGGACCATCCTTACCAATTCGTAGTTCTTCCATTCGGCCTCTCCACCGCGCCAAGGGTATTCACAAAGCTCAAGGCTGTTGTGTGTGCAGCCATGGCCGTCTTCATGGGAAGACGGCGAGAGGCATCACCATCTTCCCATATCTCGACAACTGGTTGCTGGTGGCGTCGTTGAAGCTCGAGCTCCAACATGCACTGGGAGAAACCTCCATCTCCTGGACGAGTTGGGACTTTGCTTGAATGAGGAAAAGTCGATCCTTCGACCTGTAAAGGAAATTCAGTATATAGGAGCACGACTAAGCGTGTTAGATGGTCGGGCATACCTACCAGAGGACAGAGTGTCAAATATTCTTACCCTTGGAAGAAAAATCTTCAACCTGAGAGTCTGCTCGGCTCACATGGTTCAACGCCTTCTAGGGCACATGGCCTCAACAATCTCGGTTGTGCGATATGCGAGGCTTCGCATGCGACCACTGCAAACTTGGTTCATCCACAATTTCAAACCAGAGACAGACAAACCTTCCATTCGACTAAAGATCCCTCGAGCCGTAAGAGAATCGTTGAGGTGGTGGCAACAAGAGAGAAACCTGACCAATGGCATGCCACTTCATCCTCCAGTACCGACCCGCATGCTAATGACGGATGCGTCGCTGTTGGGATGGGGAACCCACTCCGAGGACCACGTCGTACAGGGCACATGGACATCGACGGAAAGCTCCATGCATATCAACGGGCTGGAGCTGATGGCAGTATGGAAAGCACTAATAGCCTTAGTGCAGTGTTCTCCAACCTTGGGTCCCCAGAGGTTTTTGGCCTACAACTCCCAGCATGCCCCAGCCAGCCAGCCAGCCCATAGGGAACTGAGGAGACGGGCGGGAGCCGCGCTAAGGATCACACGTGATGGGGGAGGGGCTCTAGCCCGGTTTACCTCAGCTATAGAATTTTACCTAAAACGGTCTCAGCGCAGGCGCAGAGAACCCATATGTGTGTGAATGCACAGATGACCACTCGAAGAACTACAGTTACAGGTAAGCAACCTGCCCTTTGTTGCAGCAGCACGCCAAGCATCGAAGTGTGGCACAAGGCTCGTTCATATCTCAGCTTATTAAGTTGAGATGTTTACATTCAAATTGGTCCCTCTAGCTCAGTACTGCCTTCCCCAACCTGGTGCCCTCCAGATGTGTTGGACTGCAATGTCCATCATCCCCAGTCAGCATAGCCATTGCTGGTTAGGGATAATGTAGTCCAACACATCTGGAGGGCACCAGGTTGGGGAGGCCAATCTACACTGACTCACAGTTGCAGTTGCGGCTCTGTAGGGTTTCTGACAGGAGTTTTTCCCAACCCCACCTGGAGATTTATAGGGGCTGACCTTCTGTATGCAAAGCATGTGCTCGACCACTGAGCTCAGCCCTTCCCACGGTAGGGGAAATGTCATCTTACACATGGCTATATGTTAAGTATCATCTGCCAGTTGCCTATGTCTAAAATGGACATTTTGTTTAACAGTACTTAATATTTTCAGCCTGGATAGAACAAAAGCATGTTCTCTAGATTATGAGAAGTAGTGACTGGTCTTTGATTAGGTTACTTATTACAAGGATTTTGGGTGGGAACCTTATCTTTTTCTTCATAATTTTAAAAGAGGATGGTTATTATATATTAAGTAAAATACTGTTGTTTCTGAACATTGGTACTTAAAGAAGAATGTTTAAATCGACGTGACATTTAAAAAGATATAAGCATTTTTGTGGGGCTTTAAAACTGGTATATTTTCATTGGGAAGCAATTTGTATAAGAATACTAACAATGCATTTAAAAAAAACTTTTGTAATCAACATTGTGTTTATGTTTTGCATCATAAAGAGACAGAACACTATTTTGAATTATTACTTGTTAAGTAATATTTCGACTTACATTAACTTTGTTGTAGGTTTACGTATATTTATTTATTTTATTTATTTATTATATTTATACCCCAGCTTACATAATCCTCCTCCTCCTCTCCATTTTATACTCACAACAACCCTGTGAGGTAAGTTAGTCTGAGAGTCAGTGACTGGCCCAAAGTCACCCAGTGAGTTTCATGGCTGAGAGGGGACTAGATTCATTCATTCATTCATTTCATTTATTTCATTTATATACCGCCCCATAGCCGAAGCTCTCTGGGCGGTTCACAACACTCAAGATCCCGGATCTCCTGAGTCCCAGTCCAGCACTCTCACCACTACGCCACACTGACTCTCTGTTAAGCTTCCCTGATAGAAAAAAACAACTTAAAAACCTGTGCATGTAAGATGCTACAGCTGTAGATTAGTTTTCCCGCCCCCCCTTATTTGATTTCCTTCTTTTGTATGGGAAGTGGAAGGCCAAAGTCCTAACTCTCAATCCACCCCCCCACACACACACACACGGCCTGCTGCCCTGTATTGTTGCCACAGATGCTACTGCCTTCACACACACCTTTCACATCTGGATTGCCAGCATGGAGAATCGGGAAACACCGCCTCAGTGGGCTAGATTTGGTCTACAGCAGGGCTCTCCAACCTTGGGTCCCCAAATGTTGCTGGACTACAGCTCCCAGAATCCCTTGCCATTAGCCATGCTGGCTGGGTATGCTGGGAGCTATAGGCCAGCAACATCTGGGGATCCAAGGTTGGAGAGCCCTGGTCTACAGGCTTCCAGTCACTAAAGACTTTGACTGCCCCATCCCTGTTCTCCCTCAAGGTGAGGTCACAGAAGGCCCTTCACTTGGGAGCTTGAAAATGGCAGGCAGGGTTTCTTCCTTTATTTGAGCTTAGGGCTGAAGAAGGTAGCAAAGGCTCCTCTGCTCCATGCTCTTGCACATTTTAATGCAAGAAAATTATGGACTTGGAGCAGGCCCTCCGTTAGGGATGGATGCACCTTGTTCTTGCCACGATTGTTGGATTTTTAAGTTCAAGCTCATCCTGTTTCTGCATAAGCTTGCATTTATTTAAACAAAAAATGTACAACTATGCATACATTGGTGTGTGCGTGCATTTTCTCTAACATATACATTCTTGTGCGCATTTTAAAATATACACATAGTTGCCAAGTACTTTCCATTGCTGTAATGCGGTTTTGTGTGGACTTTTCCCAAGTATATGTATTTTTGTGCGTATTTTCTCTCTCTTTCTGAGACAAACTGCACTGCTCTTGAAAATGTGGATTTTGTAGCACAACTTATGCATGGCTCAGGAGGTGCAAGTTGTTAAAAACAACGACACCCTAGTTGGAATGCATTTCTCATAGGAAAAAAGGCCTACAACTCCCAGCATGCCCCAGCCAACCATGCTGGGAGTTGTAGGCCTTTTTTTCTGTCTAAACATGCATAGGATTGCACCTTAAACCTCTCCTCAGAGTGGAGATAGGTGTAGCTGCTGCTTTTGTCTCTGCTCCCTCCACGTTCCTCTCTGCTTTCCTTCCTCTCTCGCTGGATAGCCTAGATAGAGCCACCCGCTGTCAGAAATTCTGGTTTCCAATGTAGCGGCTGCCCACATAAATGGCTTCAAAGTATGATTGGAAAAAAATAGTTCAAGGAAGGGTTCTAGGAGAGGTTTTGTTAAAAAATATGTGGTTTTGTTAAAAACAACAACAACACACACCACCGCCACCCCCTTTTTTTTTGTGCACAGCTTCGATATGTCCATTTTTTATTTTTTTTTAAAAGCCCAAGCCATTTCTTGGTAATAGTTGCAAGGAGTTTAGAGAGACACTTGTGAGGGGGTAACTCCAGATCACAGTGGGTGGAAGGACTCCTATAGCTAGAGGTGTTTCCTAAGGTGGGCATATTCTAGGCCATTTGGGGTTTTATGGGCTAAAACTAATCCCTTGAACTGTGTCTAGAAGCCAATATGCAGTCAGTGCAGCTATTTAAGTTGATTTTAGATGGTCTTTGTGACCCATGCTTGTTTTGGGGGCAGTGGGAGGGGGTGAGGCACATCCCTGAGTGTGTGACTATTACTCATCTACCACATATCACTTTAGGAATCTACTGGACCCTCAAAAGATTTGCAAAAGTGGGAACTGTATACACATGCAAGTTGCTGGAGATGCACACAGCTCCTGAAGCAAATCTAGGGCACGCTGAGCTGTCTTGTGGTGACTTCATTTTGGCAAGAGATGGGGAGAATAATTAGCTGTCTAGCTTGAATACCTGAAGGCATTTCCGACAATGTTGCCAGCCCTGGCTACGTTCCAAAACTGTGGGCCCACGTAGGCAAATACGTGTGTTGGTGGTTTTATAGAGCATTTTTTGTGACTAAGATGCTAATTTTCAGGGCCTAGAAAGCCAGAACTCCGTATGCCATGGATCAGTGGCATGATAATGCCCTAGAATTCATAGTGCGGAAGCATGTAATGTGATGTTTTTTAGAAGTGAGCATTAGGGACATATGAAAAAACCTGGACAATATATCTAGACGCTTTCAATGATAATCTTTTCCCTTCTTGCTCCCTAAGTGTTCAACACTGTATGCTAACATTGAGACATGGGCAGGGTGGCCTCTAAATCATAGTGGGAAAGTTTATTTATTTATTTATTTATTATATTTATACCCCCTTTTTTCCTGCAAGGAACCCTAGGCGGCTTACATTATCTTCATCTTCCTCTCCATTTTATCCTCACGCAACAACCCTGTGAGGTAGGTTAGGCTGAGAGTCAGTGACTGGCCCAAAGTCACCCAGTGAGTTTCATGGCTGAGCAGGGAATAGAACCCGGATCTCCCGAGTCCCAGTCCAACACTCTCACCACTATGCCACACTGGCTCAAAGTTGTTTGTCAATCATATTTAATAAAATGAGGAGGGGTTGCTTTCTGCAGTAGCTGGAGTTTCCAGATACTCTTCAAGGGTGGCACCACACAACATTCATTTCAATAGTCCATCCCAGAAGCTGTAAGAGCTTGGATGATAGCTCCAAGGCTCCTGTCCTCCAATAGTAGCTGTAACCAGCTACTGCAAGTCAGTGACAGTTGCGGTACGGGTGGGGGAGCAGTTTGAGTCACTGCTACCACTCATGTGGGTGTCTTAAGGACAAAGCTGAATCTAGATGACTGCCTAAACCAGAAATAGGAAATGTGTGGCCCTCCAGATGTTGTTGGCCTACAACTCCCATCATCCTTCACCATTGACTCTGCTGGCTAAGGCTGATGGGAGTTGCCGTCTGCCAGCACCTGGAGGGCCACCTGTTCCCCACCGCTGGCTTAGACTGTGAACTTGATTTACTACAGGAAGGGGGAGCACAACGAGTCATTATTTAGTTCCTCTCCCCTGGTTTCCAGGAAGCCAGAACAATAATCACTTCAGCAATACTGGGTCTGAATAGTCCATCATTAAGTTTTGGGAGGAATGCAAGCAGAGTTCTGGGTTTTATGTCCTCCATGTCAAGTGGCCTGAAGCACATTGTGCTCTTTTTAGTATCAATTGCCTAATGATGTGCTCTTCTCTCTCTCCCTCTCTCTCTCCACAGAACTGTGGCAGGATGTCTTCCCTGGTAACAGCTTTGGTGAGCTTCTCTGCATATGACAATGTCACCTACCCACTTGCCACTGCACTGGACAATGTGACATCTGCACCCCTGACCACAACTCAAGTTTCCAACAGCACCAACATTACTAAGCCACACAAATGTTTGTTGTTGTTGTATGAAGACATTGGGACATCCAGGTGAGATGCTGCCATGGCTCCGTCTTTTCTTCACAGCAAGAATTCTGATTCTCTGTATGGTTGGAGATAGGACAACTGCATTTTAAAAACCATTTTACCTTTGAATCTTGTTTCTAGGGTCCGTTATTGGGACCTTCTGCTGCTGGTTCCCAATGTGCTTTTCTTTGTGTTTCTCCTCTGGAAGCTGCCCTCTGCCAGGGCCAAAATCCATGCCACCTCCAGTCCTATCTTCACCACCTTCTACATACTGGTGAGTACAAGTCTGTATTGTTACACAGCACAGGAGATGTCAGTGCACATGGTCTTGCTCCTTTTCAGATCAGGGACTTAATGGCTTGGTAGTTGGTGACAACCTGTGACAATTCTGTAAACCAGAGGTGCTTCTTTACTCTGGAACTGCCACTCTGCATTCACTCACTTTTTACGGGGCATCCATATGCTGTTGTAGTTGGATCATTTACCTGTTGTATCTTCCTCATGTTTCTTCCATGTCTTTTTAAATCTTGGAAAAGGGGACATTTTTGAAAAGCATAAAAAAGCAGCTCAATCTCCACAGGTGTAGACAGCCCTAGTGCAACTCTTTCAACTTTTCCAAGTGGCGTGGTTTTGATGTGTGCACTGACTTATCTGGCAGGTGAACCTAGTGCCACTTTGCCTGTCCTTTGCTCTATCCAGTGCCCAACACCTCCTGTCCAACTTGGTGCCCATTGTTCAAGAAATTGGGGAGATAATAAGAACTCATTTCCTATCTGCCTGCTCTCTGCCCGCAAGGCCCTACCCTGAGGGGACCCCGACCCCTTCACTTAAAGAACCTCACTGTGCTTTAGAGTAAGGAAGCAATTAATTATTTAATTAAGGGTGCAATCCTATGCATGTTTAGATAGGAAAAAAGGCCTACAACTCCAAGCATGCCCCAGCCAACCATGCTGGCTGGGGCATGCTGGGAGTTGTAGGCCTTTTTTTCTGTCTAAACATGTATAGGATTGCACCTTAAGCCTCTCCTCAGAGTGGAGATAGGTGTAGCTGCTGCTTTTGTCTCTGCTCCCTCCACATTCCTCTCTGCTTTCCTTCCTCTCTTGCTGGATAGCCTAGATAGAGCCACCCGCTGTCAGAAATTCTGGTTCCCAATGTAGCGGCTGCCCACATAAATGGCTTCAAAGTATGATTGGAAAAAAATAGTTCAAGGAAGGGTTCTAGGAGAGGTTTTGTTAAAAAAAATATGTGGTTTTGTTAACAACAACACACACACCACCACCTTTTTCTTCTTCTTTTTTTGCACAGCTTCGATATGTCCATAATATATTTTTTTATTATGGACATAAATAAAATATGGGGAGGGAAGGAAGGGAGGAGCTGCTGTGGCCTCTTTAAATCTTCACTTGTTTTGACACCCATGGAGGATTCATTCCCCTCACCTCTGTTCTGTTGCTGCTTTTCAGTTCCTCCATAATATGTCCATAATATATGGACATATTATGTCCATATTTCAGTTCCTCCATAATATGTCCATAATATATTTTTTCAGTTCCTCCATAATATGTCCATAATATATATTTTTTAAAGCCCAAACCATTTCTTGGTAATAGTTGCAAGGAGTTGAGAGACACTTGTGAGGGGGAAACACATTTCCTTACACTTGCTTTATACCTGCCAATTATCTGTCTTGGTGGAGGATCACCTCCCGCTGCCCTAGTTTTTGTATTTTGACTGTTGTGGGGGAGGGAAGGAAGGGAGGAGCAGCTGTGGCCTCTTTAAATCTTCACTTGTTTTGACACCCATGGAGGATTCATTCCCCTCACCTCTGTTCTGTTGCTGCTTTTCAGTTCCTCCATAAGCAAGAGGGCTTCTTCTGCGGGGAACAGGAAAAGAAGGGAATTGCCTGTTCCTCAGAGGAGAGAGGAGGAACATAGCAGCAGAAGCAGCCTTGGGCAGTGGATGGTGAACAGCCATGATTTCTGTCCATGGGTGGCTGAGGCTGGGCCAGCTAGCCTAGTGGAAAGGGGGCAGAGTGGAGTATGGAAGCAGCAGGGACGGAATTATTTTTTTTAAAGGCTGTATTGGGAGAAAAGAGTTAAAGAAAAGAAAGAAAAGGTACTGCTCAGGGGAATTGTACCCTCTTCTCCCCACCCACACAGCTATGACAGGCCTGCCAGTGTGAATGGAATCTAGCAAGATGTTCCCACACACAAAAGCACAATACTCCTGGTGGTGTGGAAAGTTGATTGTAATTCCTCAGGGAGCTTACAGTGGAAGATGAATGAACAGACAGTCATAGAATCATAGAAAGGTAGAGTTGGAAGGGGCCTACAAGGCCATCGAGTCCAACCTCCTGCTCAATGCAGGAATCCAGGTCAAAGCATCCCTGACAGATGGCTGTCCAGCTTCACCTTGAATGCCTCCAGATTGGGAGAGCCCACCACCTCCTTAGGTAGTTGGTTCCATTTTCTTATTGCTCTGACAGTCAGGAAATTTTTCCTGATGTTTAGGTGGAATCTCGGTTCCTGTAACTTGAGCCCATTATTCCGTGTCCTGCAAACTGGGATGGTCGAGAAGAGATCCTGGCCCTCCTCTGTGTGACATCCCTTCAAGTACTGGAAGAGTGTGATCATATCTCCCCTCAGTCTCCTCTTCTGAAGGCTAAACATGCCCAGTTCTTTCAGTCTCTCCTCATAGGGCCTTGTTTCCAGTCCCTTTATCATCCTCGTTGCCCTCCTCTGAACCCTCTCCAGTTTGTCTACGTCCTTCTTAAAGTGTGGTGCCCAGAACTGGACGCAGTGCTCAAGATGAGGCCTAACCAGTGCCGAGTAAAGGGGAATTATCACTTCCCGCGATTTGGAAGCTATACTTCTATTAATGCAGCCCAAAATAGCATTTGCCTTCTTTGCAGCCACATCGCATTGCTGGCTCATATTCAGTTTGTGATCTACCACAATTCCAAGATCCTTCTCACTTGTAGTATTGTTGAGCCAAGTGTCCCCCATTCTGTAACTGTGCATTTGGTTTCCTCTCCCTAGGCTCAGCACTCGGCATTTATCCCTATTAAATTTCATTCTGTTGTTTTTGGCCCAGCGCTCCAGCCTATCGAGGTCACTTTGAATTTTGTTTCTGTCTTCCAGAGTATTAGCTGTTCCACCCAACTTTGTGTCATCTGCAAATTTGATAAGCATTCCCTGTACCTCCTCCTCCAAGTCATTAATAAAAATGTTGAAGAGCACTGGGCCCAGGACCGAGCCCTGTGGTACCCTGATCGTTACCTCTCCCCAGTTTGAGAAGGAACCATTGATAAGCACTCTTTGAGTCTGATTCTGTAGCCAATTGTGGATCCACCTGATAGCTGTTCCATCTAGCCCACTTTTAGCTAGTTTGCTAATCAGGATATCATGAGGCACTTTGTCGAAAGCTTTGTTGAAGTCCAGATATATTATGTCCATCGTATTCCCACAGTCCACAAGGGAGGTTACCCGATCAAAAATGAGATCAGATTAATCTGGCAGGATTTGTTCTTCTAGTAATTTGTTCTTCTGATGGCTTCTAGTAATCACTGCATTGTTTTCAAGGTGCTTGCAGACTGACTTCTTTATAATCTACTCCAAAATTTTCCCAGGGATTGATGTCAGACTGACAGGCCTATAGTTCCCAGGTTCCTCCTTCTTGCCCTTTTTGAAGATGGGAACAACATTTGCCCTCCTCCAGTCATCTGGCACTTCACCTGTCCTCCATGATTTCTCAAAGATAATAGACAGTGGTTCTGAGAGTTCTTCTGCCAGTTCCTTTATTACTCTAGGATGCAGCTCGTCAGGCCCTGGAGATTTAATCTCGTTCAGAGTAATCAGGTGCTCCTTGACCATTTGCCTATCAATCTCAAGCTGCAATCCTGCCCCTACGGTCTGCACTTCAGGTTTGCCAGGGGGTCATAGACCCTCTTTTGGGAGAAGACCGAGCTGAAGTAGGAATTGAACACTTCTGCCTTTTCTTTGTCTTCTGTTATCAATTTGCCATCCTCATTGCGTAGTTGAACCACCAGTTCTTTCCTCTGTCTTTTACTGTGCATGTATCTGAAGAAAGCTTTCTTGTTGTGTTTAGCATCCCTCGCTAACCTTAGCTCATTCTCAGCTTTAGCCTTCCTGACACTATTCCTGCAGTTCTGTGCTACCTGCCTGTACTCTTCCCTTGTAGCCTGTCCTTCCTTCCACTTCCTATACGTGTCCTTTTTTTGTTTTCAGGTCATCTTTGAGTTTACTGTGAAGCCACATTGGCTTCTTCTGTTGCCCTTTGCCTTTTTTCCTTGTGGGAATTGTTTGCAATTGTGCCTTTAAAATTTCCTTTTTTAAAAACTCCCACCCATCCTGGGCTCCTTTTCTCATTAGAGTCGCTTGCCATGGGACCTTACTTATCATTGTTCTGAATTTGTTAAAATTGGCTTTCCTAAAATCCAGGGTACGTGTTTGACTACACTCCGCTTTTGCTCCCCTTAGAATCAAGAACTCAAGTACAGTAATACCTCGGATTACGAGTAACTCGGTATACGAGCTTCTCGTAAAACGAGCAAAATTTTATCATTTGTTTCGATTTGGAGGACGAGCGTGTCTCGGAACACGAGCCACACGCTGTGCCCCCGACTAGCACTTAAAGTGCCAGCTCCCCGGCTTTGCCTAGCCGGGAGGGAGCCCCATGGAGGCGAGGTGCAGCTGCTCACTCTGCGGTCGCCTCGCGCTGCTGCGCCGGCTCCCTGCCTGGGAGCCCCATGGAAGTGAGGCCGCTCGCTGTGCGGGCGCCTTGCGCCCCTGCGGCGGCGCCTTGCACCACTGCGCTGGCTCCCTGCCCGGAAGCCAGCAAAGCACCCCATGGAGGTGAGGCGAGGGAACTGCGTCGCTCGCTCTGCGTGCGCCTTGCGCTGCCGCTTTGCCTGATCCCTGCCTGGGAGCCGGCAAAGCGGCAGCGCGAGGCACACGCAGAGTGAGAGGCCGCGCCACGCCTCCATTCGGCTCCCTGTTAGGGAGCCAAATGGAGGCAAGCGAGCGGCTGCTCGCTCTGCTTGCGCCTCGCGCTGCCGCTTTACTCTCCAGGGAGCTGCGTGGAGCTTTGCCAGGGAACTGCGTGGAGGCGTTCCCGCCGCTCCCTGCCTCTTCCAGCGGGGGCTCGCCTTTCCGCGAGCCGCCCGCGCTGCCATCGCCGGTCCCGTCGCATCCCTTGCTGCCCCGGAAGTGACGCGATGGGACCCTGCAGCTTCTCAGGCTGTGAGAATGTTTGCAGCCCAGATTATCGCAGGGTAAGGAAAATTGTCAGTGTGTTTTAAGATTACACCTCACCCAAGCCTTGGGGGAAGGAGTGACTTTGTTGGGCAGATTGAAAACTGTGAAGAATCCAGAGAGAAGGAAGAGTGTGGGCAGGGTGTCCAGAGGCAATTTAGCTGAAGATGTGGAGCAAAGTGGGCACTGGACTGAGAAACAGAAACTTTAGGGAAGTGTAGGTGAAAGAGGGAGAGGTTTGAGGAAAAAGGCAGAAGAGGAAGAGTTCTGTAGCAATCAGCCAATTATTTGGCTGCAGTCTTCTAGTCTCATTTAAAACTACAGAAACAAGTTTCCCTCTCATGCTAGGTGAAATCTGTGATGTGGTAGGGGGGGGAAATGCATTTTAAATCTACAATAGGGGTCACCAACCTTTTTTTGGCTGGTGGGACATCTGGAATTTTGAGAGTGTTGTGTATGCCCTCTCAAAATGCCTGCCACATTGGGTGTGGCCAGTCACAATACACCCATTTCACAGGAGACAAACTGATGAGTCTCAGAGACAAGTAACTTGGCCAAGAAACTGACAAGGCAGAGGTAAGGTCTGAGCCCCAAATGCCAAATCACAGCATGCCTGCCTTCCAAGTTACATTGTTTTGTTTTGTTTTAAACCCTAAAAACAGTTAAAAATCAGACGGGGGAGGGAGCCTGTCACCACATTGCAGGCACCACTTTGGAGACCCCAGATCTATAGCATCGCAAGGTATCACGTGTTATGGTGAGGTGTGTGTGTGTATCTTTACATTTGAAGTCTGTTGGGACTGGCAGTCCCCATATCCTAATGGCAATTCTGGGTGTGGTACCCAGAATTGGGTACCTGTGGTACCTGTGTGGTACCTGTGGTACCCTCGGAGGAATGATGTAATGACCCTCAGGTTTTTTTGTCCTGGCATAATACTGGAGGCACCTACCACATTGGTGCTAGTGCAAAGTGTAGTGGCCATAGAGCTGCCTAGCACTGTAACATTTCAGTGATATTTGCAAAGGCCAGCAGAGCAACTGCTTATTTCGGGGGCTCTTATCTTAGAGAGGAAGTAGATGTATTTTACTGATGCAGCAGTAGAGAGGAAACAGGAAGTACAGGGAGAACAATATAGGAGGTTAGTACAATAATGGTTATAGTGCACACAGATCATAAACCTTCATTTATTATTTCTTGACAGGCGAAGGAGATATCTGCAAGATGGTGCTAAAGCTTTGTCAGTCTTGCTGAGGTCTTTGCTTAGCACTTTTAAGAGTGGTAGTTGAAGACCTGGCTTTTGACCTCCGTCTCCTTCCAGCATCTGACAGTGGGATTAATATATCAGCCATATAGAGCGTCTGCTAGGCAGAGGTTGCCTCCATTGAGATAAAATATTCTATGTTCACAGGGTAGATTAGGATAGTTATGACCTTGGGAAAGGGAAACTGTGAATATTCAATGTTTGAGTATCTGTTGTAAATAAGGCTCAAAGTTGTAAATAAGGCTCAAAGTGCTGTACACTTCAGACAAAACGAAGATCAAAATTCCCTACCAATGTATTTTTTCATAACTTGCTCTTCTTCCACTAGAAAGGGATGCAAAGAATTTTGTAGGGCAAATGTGTCCATTCCTTTCCTACTTCAAACTTCTGCTCAGTGCCTTTTCAGATTTTAGTGCATTGCTTACACATTTTCAGGCCTATCTTCATACCCTGCAAGGGACTGAAAGCTTAGATTTTCAAGATACTGACCGGGTTCGCACAATCTGGGAAGGAAAATAAGCACCATAGCTTATTTTCCTGCCACGCATGTGCTGGTCACACACTGCTGAATTACCATAATTGACGTGGTTTGTTGTGTCGTCCGAACCCAACAAGGGTGGGGGTTCTGGGGTGGTTTGTAAACCCACCAGCCCCCCACCCTTGCCAGGTTTGGATGACACGACAAACAGCACCCGGTGAGGGTAATTATGGTCATTCGGCAGCGTGCAGCCAGCACATGTGTGGCAGGAAAACAAGCTACAGTGGCTTATTTTCTTTCCCCAGTTGTGCGAACCTGGTTCCTGAGTTCTGTGTCCAGTACAAGTTTCTTCCCTTGAGTGGTAGGATTGCAGAATTGCACAACACATATGCCAGTAATTGTAACTAATGCCAGAAAAAAGTTTGCATGAATCATTGCAGGCTAGTTATTGAAACGAAAAATATCCTTAGGGAATGTTCACACACTATTCTCCTTCAGCTGATGTTGAATACCCTGGTATTTGCTTATCTTGGTTGCTCTTTGCATCTTTTTCAACTCTTAACTGGAAACCCTGCATAGTATTCCAAATGTGCTCACACCAAGGATTTTGCTCTTAAGACATTATCTTTTAGAGCAGGGCTCTCCAACCTTGGGTCCCCAGATGTTGCTGGCCTATAGCTCCCAGCATACCCAGCCAGCATGGCTAATGGCAAGGGATTCTGGGAGCTGTAGTCCACCAACATCTGGGGACCCAAGGTTGGAGATCCCTGTTTTAGAGCCTTTGGAGATGATTTTCTGTCTTAAAACATTTTTCTTCTCCTTCAACAAATGTGTTGTGGTCTGATCTGAAGCTTCTTAACTGATATACTATGGTGCTGACTGCCTATATTTAAATTTTTATGCGCCACTTACAA
Source organism: Shinisaurus crocodilurus (assembly GCA_021292165.1). NCBI lineage: Eukaryota > Metazoa > Chordata > Lepidosauria > Squamata > Shinisauridae > Shinisaurus > Shinisaurus crocodilurus. The sequence continues at coordinate 245,237 of CM037889.1, forward strand.
TATAGACAGGTATCAGTGGAATATGAAGTGACGAGGAGACTAAAACCAGTGAGAGAAAAAGATAATAAATTTTCTTCTTTAGAGCCTTGCAAATCTTTATAGTCTGTGAATCATTTCTGTAGACTTTGCATGTAAGACCTATATAGTGTTGCTTTGCTGAGGTAACCTGGTGCTTGTTCCTCCCTAGCCTTAAAAAGGTGGGCCCTGTGATTGCTTGCCTCCCTGCTCCTAAAGCCCAGCAATTTTATTTTTATTTTTTTATTATATTTATACCCCGCCTTTTTTCCTACAAGGAACCCAAGGTGGCTTACATAATCCTCCTCCTTTCCATTTTATCCTCACAACAACCCTGTGAGGTAGGTTAGGCTGAGAGTCAGTGACTACCCAGTGGGTTTCATGGCTGAGCGGGGACTAGAACCCAGATCTCCCGAGTCCCAGTCCAACACTCTCACCACTACGCCACACTGGCTCTCATCTCTTCTGCCTTAGTGCTTACCGTAACTAAAATAACTAGCCGTTAGCTATGCAGCTATCTACAGCAGCTGTCTGCAGCACACTTCCTTGATGCTTTGCCATTGTCTTCTAGGTGTTTGTGGTAGCTGTGGTTGGGATTGCCAGGGCCGTGGTCTCCATGACAGTCAGCGCCTCTACCGCTGCTACAGTTACTGACAAGGTGAGCTCAGCTTTCACACCACGTGCAGATGGATTTGGTCCCTCCTGCAACTTTTCTGGTGGCAGTGCTATACTTTTACTTGAATTTTGTTTAGTCCTCAGCTTTGATAATGTCTTTATTGTTTCCCAGGTATATATCACTGTTTGCTGCCATAATGCCCTAACGCGGGTGGGCAGAAGGTAGATCAGGATCTATTGGTTAGATCTCTGGCTGATTTACAGTAAATCAGCAAACAATTTCCTAATTGTTTAATAATAACAACCACAAGAAAAGATCCCCCCTCCCCCTGCTGAAATGAAAAAAACTTGGAGGGGAAAACCAGAAAGGTAGTTTTGTGTGACAGAACTGTGAGCTTAGTTCTGGTACTGAAAACCGATTCTTGGACTTAGCACATGCTCAGAGAGTCTCTTAATCGACTGCACTAAGCCAGTATTTTGCATTTGGCTCCTTAAGGTTCTAGTGGACCTTAGGGCACAGGTATCTGCAGCACAGCACCCATGGGCACCATGGCACCCACGAAGGGGTCCCCAATGTGTTTGTGGGCACCCAAATTTTTTCTACAATTAGTTTTTTATATTGCCCATTTTTTAATATACATACATAGATTTGTATAGAATGCATACAACTTTCTAGCAACTATATATAGGCGTCAACAAAAATGGACCAAATATCCAAATAAGTATCCATTTGAAGTTGGTGTCTATATGCCACCTGTTCATATATCGAAAGCGTAAGGTCCTCAATCCATTGCATAATAGGAGGTGAGTGTTTATCCTTCCAATTTTGTAATACCAGTCTTTTAGCAGTCAAAAGGGCACAGAGAATCCATTTCCCTTCCATTTGTTAATTTCCATACAGCAGGTAAATAATTTGAAAGAACGTGTACATCAGTGAATATTTAACATTGTTCCAGTACACAATTTATCTGTGTAATAGCCTCCTCCTAAAAAGAAGCAACTACTGGACATTGCCAAAACATATTTAAAAGAAGCATTAGCTGTATTGCACCGCCAGTAATTAGCTGAATTAGACAGTTCCTTATTAAAGAGACGTTGCAGTGTCCAATAGATACAAAACAAAAGTTCCTGCTGAATAAGATGCAGTCTAAGATCCATAGACATGACAGGTAGATGCCAAATCAGTGATCCACAGATTAGGCATTTTGTGGTGGTGCCCATAGCAGTTTTTCAAATTCCCAAATGTGCCCACGGGTCCAAAAAGGTTGGGGACTCCTGCACTAGTAAAATAACCAAACTGGATTCTGCAAGCCTGAGGTCTGGCCACCTTTGCCTAGCTGCTGCTGCATTATAGAACCCCCGGGTGTTCCTGCCTACCTTACACCAAATGCACCCTCAGTATGCAGTTCTTGGCTGACTGTGTTCCAGTCTTGACTCTTGGCACAGCCCACTTCAAGTGTTTTGTTTGGCTAAGTCCCCACTCCCCTTCTGGACTCCAGTCCTACCTGGACATGTTCAGTTTTGCAGTTCCTTTTGCAAGCCATATTCAATTAGATACACCTTTATAAATGCAACCTCAGGGTATCTGACAATAGGACTCTTCATTTGGAAGAAAGAAGAACAGTAGAGCCACTCAGCATAACAATGACTCCTTTGATGCTGAGATGAGTATTTGCTGTTGAGGAGTAATTGAGGGCTAATGCCAGGGGATTAGTCGTACAAGTGCTGTGCCAAGGTGAAAAGTGGCACTTGCCTGTGTCACTTGGTTCAGGTGTAGCTGGATGCATCTGGGTCGGATTGGAGTCCAGAGAGGGCAAAGCACTGGGACTGAGCAAAATACCTGAGGTGGGCTGTACCCAGGGGTCAGTACTGGCACATTGTGGGCAGACAGTGGTTGCAGCCTACACTTCTTCGAGCCAACGTAGTTTCAGAGTGAGGTCAGTTGGGCTCTGAGTTGGAACAAAAGAGATGTTGCCCATCTTGCCAAATGTGCTCCCGCAGAATTGCGGAATACACACGGCCCTGGATGTGACTAATCTTGAAAATCTGCTGAGCACCCCATGCGTTAAGCAAGGAGAGAGACGTCAAGAAGGATTTTCTCTCTTCGGGGAGCTTTCTGATGAAAAGCTGAAAGGTTGCTGTGCCAGCTTCTCTTTAGGGCCTATCCATTCTGCATCTTGACCTTCTCTTTCTGGCCTGTATTGTCTCCTCCTCTAGATCCTATGGGAAATCACAAGATTCTTCCTTCTGGCCATTGAGCTAAGCATGGTTATCCTGGGTCTTGCGTTTGGTAAGGATTCTTCCTTTCTGCTGCTTGGTACACGTAACCCTTTTCCTTGGTGAAACAGCTGGAGCATGGTGCCTGTGCCCTGTGTTGGGAGAGAGAGCAAATCCTGCCAGGCGCAAACAGGATTTCAGCCAGGCCTGTGTAAGGCTCACGCTGCCGGGGAAAGTCTGTATGTCTTGAACACCTCTGATTTACGCTCTCCATCTGCTTTCGGTGCACTCACAGTTGGAGTGCTTTTGTCATGTCTGTCAGGGTGGAGGAAGGACATGTGTGTGCAGATACTTCTTTAATTTATTAAACAAAAGGCATTTCTAGGCAACTGGGTTGCAGTGTTTAACGGTGCACCTGTTACCCATTTGTTGTAGGGGATCCAGATGCATTTCCTGAAGGCAGCCTTTCTGTTATGGGGATATCTCATTTTATTGCTTCTCTGTTACATGTGTACCCAGCCTTTCCATTAAAAAAATTGCCCAAGATAGCTAACAATAAATAATAACTAATCCACATAATAAATAAGCAATACTGCAGTATTTCCCCCAAAGCATCCAAACAGCAGGTCTTGGTGTCTATTCAATAATGGTTATCCACTTCACCAGTGACACACCACCTTAAATTTGTGTTTGCTATTAAATGATTCAGGGGACGAATTCTCCATATTTTTAAACTTTAATTTCTTGTTTTATTACATTCCTATGCTGTCTTTCCTCCAAGCAGCTGTGTCCAGCAAACATTGCTCTACTTCCCCTAGAGCCCCCATTTTATCCCCACAACAACCCTGTGAGGTAGATTAGAGAGAGAGAGAAGGAGAGCAACTTTCCCAGTGAACTTCATGGCTGATTGGGGATTTGAACCCAGGTCTTCCCAATCCTTGTCTGATGCTCACTGACTACACCACACTGCCTCTGTACCATGCAAATGTAGGTAGGAGTGCTCATGTAGGTTTTAATTCTTAAAAACGGCAAATGCTAGCATGTTTTGTCCCCCCCCCCCCGCCACCTCTTTGCAGCAGTGCCTCCTACCATATTGTGAACCTTTTCTTTTAACTTTTTTTTTTAAGGTTGCACCCCTCCTCTCCACTGCTTGAGCATTCATTCGCCTTCCCAGATCTTAAACAGGACAGAATCATGGCAAACATATGATTCCCCTGCAGGATAGCAATATCTGATCAGCTATTATGCAGCTGGCACTCGATCAGGGTGGAGAAAATATTACATTAAAGGAACAATCTGTGTTTTGTTGTGTGTGTTCTAATGTCTGGAAAGGGCCAAATTCTGCTGGCGCCTGGCGCTCAGATTATCCGAGGCTTGTTCTATGTGATGAGAATGTAGGCCGTACAAATTTATTATTAGAGGGTGGGGTGGTTCGATTTTATGATGCATATATTTTAGACATGAGGGCCATTACTGCTAACCCTCCCCACTTGGGGCAGACCCTACACATCACAGAGAATTGACATCTGACATTAAAACTTCACCAGCAACATCCTGTCCAGTCTCATAGTATCTCTTCCTCCGCCCGTCACAGTAATGTTCAGTACAAGCGACCCAGCATCCTAGTGTGATTATGCCGTGTGCTTTCTTACCTCTGCCAGTGGCAGCCAATGATAAAGAGTAGCAGAAGGAAGACGTATATCTTAATGACATCTGTACACAAGGGTAGCTTGTACTAGATAATATAGAGGGGGAAGAAGAAAAGTGGACACTGGGCTACCATTTTCAGCAGTAGCCCCATGTTCTTTGTAACATGTAGCTCCACCTTAGGTCGCAGGATCTAGTTGCATCCTTGCCTTGTGCCCATCTGCGACTCCTTAGGTAGAATGCAGGACAAGGTGCTCGGCATACAGCCTGCTCTTCAGCATTTAGATTGTTCTGCTCGGATCCCATTCCTCCCCTGGCTGGGAGTGGCTTGAAGGAAGACTTCCTTGGTTTTGGATAAGCAGGGTATATGGGTCTGCAAAGCTCAGCCTTTTCTGATTTGCTGTATCAGGGGTGCTGAACCTCTTTCAGCCCACGGGACATAACCAGCTTCAGAGAAGCACTCGGGGGCTGCATTCTGGTGGTGGGCAGGGCCAAAACACCAGCATATTATAGCTTAGAGATCATGCTGCTAGTAATTAAGGCTTAAGTTAAGATGGACATTACAACCTTTTAGAAGGGGGGGGGGGAAGGATGCAAAAGCCAAGAAATCACCAATTGGTGGTTGGGGAAAGGGAATCCCAAAAGGCCAGATTTTGGCCACTCAGGTGTGCCGGATTTGGCCACCAAGGCCTGTGGTGCAACACCCCGGTGTAGATGGGTGAATGATGCCTCGAAGCAGGAAATATTGAAGCTGCTTAAAAGAATGTGGAGGTAACAGGAGAATAAATCCAAGCCCCTATTTGTTGAAATCAGGGTAGTCCAGTCCTGCTGAGGATTGTGTTGGGCAAGTATAATGGAGAGGCCTGGCTGTTCTAAAGAACATAAGATGAGTCCTGCTGGATCAGGCCTTGCCAGGTGTCATCTGATCCAGCATCCTATTTCAGTAGTGGCCAGTAAGATGAGGTCAATGACAGCATCCCCCCCCCCCCAAAAAAAACTGGCAGTATTCTTGAGGCAAATCACATATTCAAAGAGTTGGGATTCCTGGGCTAGATTGGAAGAAAAGTGTTAACTTTTATAACCCTTTAAGGCCGCAAACCTGTGCAAGTTTCGACAGGAAAAGAAAGGCCTACAACTCCCATGCTGGGAGCATGCTGGGAGTTGTAGGCCTTGTTTTCTCTGTCTAAACTTGCATAGGATTGTGCCTTAAGAGAATCGCAGTTTGGTGGGCTGTAAGTGATTTGAAACTGAGGCTGGTTTCCTGGGTTGAAGGTGCAAAGCTGGGAGGGGCAGCCAAGTATGTTTCTAGCTTCAGCCAGCTGACACAAGGCTTGCAATCTTAGCCTGTCGGGAGTGATTCACAGTATGATCTCTGTTCATTCAGGTCATTTGGAGAGCAAATCCAGTGTCAAGCGTGTACTGGCTATCACCGCAGTGCTGTCCTTGGCCTACTCTGTCACCCAGGTAAGCACCAGCGAAGCAACCTTTCTGGCCTCGAGAGAAAGCAGCTTCTCTGTGTAGGTGGCTTATTGTGGAATGAGTGTGGAAAGCACGCGATGAGGGGCATCTGGCATTCTGAGATAAGTTGGGAGGGGAAGAGTCCTCTTCCAACTTAGCACTGGGATGGAGAGAGGGGGTTCACTGTCTAGGATCTTGAGAATCCCCATGTCCAAGCTGTGCTTTCTCTGGGGTGATGGAACTGGCAAGCCAGCATGGAGAGTTTTGGAGATTCAGAGGTGCATTCACATGCACTGGGTCTTCAGCCCATTCTGGTCTCCTGCTTGTGTGTGTTGCAGACAGAGGGTGACTGTGAAGGCCGTGCAGTCTGATCCATGATGGTCCCATAACTTAGGTATCTGTTACACTTATATCCCGCTGTCTTTCCTCTTGTAAGGAATACAAGGCAGCATATATGATCCTCCTCCTCTCCATTATATCCTCACAACAACCCTGTGAGGTAGGTTAGGCTGAGAGTCAGTGACCTGGTTCACACAATCGTGGCATGGTTAAATGGACTGTTGTTAGGTTTTTTAAGGGATCCCCCCCTGACAAGCCATGCCAGCTGGGTTCAGATGACATGGCAAGCTGCGCTAGCGAGGGTAATTGGAGAAATGTGATGGGCTTGTGTGGTGCGGTTAACAAGCCACTGTGGCTTATTTCCCTCACTGTGATTGTGCGAACCGGCCCAGTGACTGGCCCAAAGTCAGCCAGTGGGCTTCATGGCCATGTGGGGACTTGAACCTGCATCTCGCAAGTTGCAATCCAACACTCTAACCACTGCACCTCTCTGGCTCTCCATAATGCACTTTGCCTGCTTTTTCCAAGAATGCTTCTACTACTTCTGCTTTATGAGAAAAAAGGGGGGGGGGAGATGTTTGTAGTATTCTTTGCAGGTATACCATCCTGCTTAGCTTCAGATCAAGTGATTATTAGCTGGCTCCAGGGCAGTATAGGAGAGGAGTGTTTCATGCCTAGGGACCTGGGGATCTCCTCCATCCTTTCTAAACTGAGAAATAGGACAGTTGTATACAATAAGGCAAATTTGCCCCTAGTAATTGTTCTTGAATTGAACGTGGCACTCCTCAAGAGGTTCTGAGCCATTTTAATCAGTGATGTGGGGTTTTCTAGAAAATTTTCAAATGCAAATTAAGCTAATTTGCATAAGGTCATTTACATCAGAATATTTTCAATTTGTATTGGTAAATCACTAGGGAGCAATTTAATGTTTACTAAATGTTTACTAAATACAAGTAAAATAAACAACAAAGCTAAAAAATTACCCCACATTAATTTTTTTGTCCCAATACACCACAGGTATTTGACCTGAAATATTTGAGGGGGAAAATTAAAGCACACTTAATGTAACTTAAATGGTATATTACGTAGACATTTTAAAATGTAAAGACAATAGCATGTACTTCCCTTACATTGTTTAAATATAAGAAAGAAACAGAGGCACTGAAAAGTACTGACACACTTCTTTCAGGGGACACTTCCCAACATGGTGCCCTCCGGATATTTTGGATTACAACTCACAGCATACTTTAGTCAGCGTGGCTGTGGATGCTGGGAGTTGCATTCCAACACATCTAGAGACCAACAGGTTGAGGAAGGCTACATTAATTAATTTTAGCAACCCAAAGAAATGTGCCTGATGTGCTGCCAACCACTCATCTGTTTCAACAGAGTTCAACTCTTCCACTAAGGTTGCTGGGGCACCTTCAGTTTCGCTGCCACTACTTACCGTATTAGTCACATTTCACACAGACTTTTATGTCTTTCAGTGACATATATGTATTCTCTCGCATATTTGCTAGGGATAATAACCTGAAACACATCAGTTACTACGTACTTAGAAACTGCCAAGCTCACCTAATATTGTTTTTGCAGTTGGCATCCATTCATTGGTACCAATGAACCTATGAAACAAAGAATTTTCCACGGAAAAATAAAGCACTGGAAAAAATCCAGTTTTGGGAAAATTTTCGCCCCACATCAACTGATTTTAATAGTGCAGTATATTGGCTCAGTCTGAACAATGCCACATTTGTAAGCTTAAGTGTGTTCTCCTTTTCTACAGTGGCAGTAGCCAGCTTTGATGCTGGCTTGGGAAGCCCCAGTGTTAACAGGAACATTATTGTTTGCTCTTTGGGCTTCTTTTAGAGAGATGCAGTAAACTGATAGCTACCACATGATATGCAAGGAGATTCCCATTATAAAATTAAGTAGCTGAACTCTTCTCTAGAACTGCGGCTCCTCTATTAGCTCAATGGAGGCACCATCTTATTGGCTTACTTCCAAATACACTCTGTGTATGTGAAGCTCGGTTTCCCTTTCCAAAGGTATGAGAGTTTATAGGTTGCAGACAGTATGGAGGCAGGAATACTGGACCTGCTGTTCAGTATCAAACAGAGTGCCCTATCCTAAGCATGCTTACTTAGAGGTGAGCAAGCATGCCTAGGAGAAGGCCAGCCCCACTGCACTCCATGGGAATTTACTGTCTAGCAAGTGTTTTTAGATTTACCACGTGAGGGCAGTTTCAACTCATTCCTAGCTGCCTCTAGAGATCTCCTGGACACTTTCTCACAGATATGTGCAGGCACTCATCTCAGCATTGTTGCTAAACTGGAAGCTATTATGTAAGTGGATATTACAGTTGTAGGATATTTATTTATTTATGTATTTATTTATTATATTTATACCCCGCCTTTTTTCCTGCAAGGAACCCAAGGCGGCTTACATAATCCTCCTCCTCCTCCTCCTCCTCCTCTCCAGTTTACCCTCACAACAACCCTGTGAGGTAGGTTAGGCTGAGGGGCAGTGACTGGCCCAAAGTCACCCAGTGAGCTTCATGCCGAGCGGGGACTAGAGCCCGGATCTCCCGAGTCCCAGTCCAGCACTCACCACTATGCCACACTGTTATACCTCTTCTCCTGCATCGGGGTAGGCAACGTGGTAGACAGTGTGCCCCCAGACACCGTTCTTTCTGCCCACCAAGGTGCCCTACCCCTTCCACTTAAAAATAATTAAATAACAAATTTTCTTACTGGCAGCTGGTATTGCTGTGTGAAATAGGTTTCTGTTGGTGCTGAAGACTGTGGGTTCAAATGAGCTGTTTAGTGTGTTGTGACTCAGACCCCACCTCTGCCTTGTACTCAGTCTTTTGGGCAGGTTACTTCTCCTTTGCCACACCTCCCGTGGCAGCCATTTTGTGGCGGTGCCCAGGACAGTCTCTCAAATTGCCATGGCCTAAAAAGGTTGCCTACCCCTGTCCTACACGTTTGTAAGTAGTGAGGAAAAAATATTCCAAAAGTGTGTGAGTGTGTGTGATAGAGTTAAGAGGAGGTTGGAGGACATTTCAGTATGTGAGTCGTTGGGGCTATAGTGGGCTGTGGTGTGTGAAGGCAGGAAGGACAAGAGAAAAGCTGAAAGAAGCTTTAGGACATTGAGGGTGTGAGAGAGAGTTCATGGAGCTCCGGTCCGGTGGGTTGAAAAGAAACCAGGAGGAGCGGGTTTGAGATACAAAGGGAGTTTGGGATGGGCAGGATTACATTGGTAGGCGCTTGCAGCTTGTCTAAGAAGTAGAGAGCAACTAGCATGCATCCATAGCTCATGTTGCGCCTATAGCTGTAGGTGAATTTTTTTTTTTATTTCCTGTTCCTGGATCACAATATTTATTTATTACTGTTACTTATATCCCATCTTTCAGGATACAAATCTTTCCAAAAACAACTTACAAGTAACATCAAAATATATAGATGTTAATATATTGATTTTATATATATTAAGGGAATCACAGTTGCCTGTGCCCTGCCACCCCGTGCTCAGAGCTAAGTCCTCCCCCCTGCAGCTACAGCAATGGGTAGCGCTCAGATACCTTCATATTTCTAAATTCGCCGAGAGATCTTGCTGTGTGAGGGAAAGAGCAGGCTTCCCAATGAGGCCAAATGCCTTTTTCTCAGCATCTCATGTTGGAAATGGGGACGTTTCTGTAAGCGAGCACATCCTGATAACAGCTCCCCCACCCATCTGTTCTTTCAGGGGACACTGGAAATCCTTTATCCTGATGCCAGTCTCTCAGCAGAAGACTTCAATATCTATGGCCATGGAGGAAGGCACTTCTGGCTAGCAAGCTCCTGTTTCTTCTTTCTGGTAAGGATGAGGATGACCCATTTTGCTCAACCTGAATAATATGGATGAATTTGTATTGGTACTTCTCTGGTATTTTATTTGTATTGGTACTTCTCTCCCCATAGTATCTCAATATCTTCATTTAAACTGCTTCCTGACACCTTCCAAACACCGTCATGCAGTCCCAAGGCAGATGAGCTTTAGACAGGGCAGGGAAACTGGTGGCCCTCCAGATGTTGTTCTGCTGCAACTCCCATCATCCCTCACCATTAGCTTTGCTGGCTAGGGCTGATGGGAGTTGCAGTCCAACAACATCCGGAGGGCCACCCGTTGCCCAGCCCTCCTCTTAGATATTCTCCATCTGCCCACAGCAACCCCCAGTTCACCTGTTTCCTTTCTTCACAGGTTTATTCATTGGTGGTGTTGCTTCCAAAAACTCCCTTGAAGGATCGCATTTCTCTGCCGTGTAAGTGATCTTCCTCTCCAAACCAGTGTTGTTGTTTTTTCTAGTTTTGCAGATGTTGAAAGCCAATGGTGTGTGTGTGGTTTCCACTGGCAGGCTGCTCTGGCTAAGATTGCCTTGTGCATAAAACCCACCCACCTACTCCTTTGAAGGTCCAGGAGAAGCTGCATGCACAGCTGTGGTAGCACTGGAATCCACGGTCCCCTGGACTAGTAGAAGCCTCGAAGTGCAACTGAGGCAAGCAGCTCAGTGGCTAAGTGGCCGTCTGCACTAGATGTTCTTGTTTGTGTGTTTTTTTTTCCATTTGCACTTTCATGAACAAACATTACTGAGATGTGTGAAGTATTGCAAAGCACAAGGATCTTTGGCATTTGCAGCACATCTTCCATTACCCCTCGGGAAAGCAGACCTGGTTGTACGATGTGACTGGAGCATTTCCTTTTGATTTCTCCGGGGACCCATTTCAGTTCCTGGAAAAAATGTTCTTTATGGAAGAGGCAACTATGAAATTGAAGTATGCTTTTGGACAATACCACTTATTTTCTCCTCAGTGTCCCTTTTTAATGCTATTTATTTATTTATGTATTTATTTATTATATTTATACCCCACCTTTTTTCCTGCAAGGAACCCAAGGCGGCTTACATAATCCTCCTCCTCCTCTCCATTTTATCCTCACAACAGCCCTGTGAGGTAGGTTAGAAAGATTTAAGTGGTTCCACTGGGGCTATACCACACAGCCTTGCCTAACTTGGTGCCCTCCAGATGGACTGCAACTCCCATCACTCCCAGACAGCATGGGAGTTGCAGTCCAACACATGATCTGGAGGACACCAGGTTGGGGAAGGCTATGCGACAGAATTTTACTGTGGCTTCACATTACACAAAATATTTAGTTAGTGGTCTTTATTAAGAGTTTTAACAACAAGGTGTTTTACATTGAATGAAATAGGTGGGTCCTTGCCAGAATGGCTTATGCTCTAAGAGACAGGACATAATATGAGGTGGAGGGAGGGGGAAAACAAGCACATTCAGGTATGTTGAAGCTCCCTAATGCCCAGACAGAATGGCCATAGTTGGAACCTGCTCTGAAACAGACAGCTCTTGTCTTCCACACTTAAATGCTTGCCATGCAAGCATTTTCAGTGTTCAAAATGGGTTTGTCTACCAAATAGGTTGTAGTGTAGGTTGTACATGGTATTCTATTTGATCCCAGCATCCTTGTCTCCCTCTCTCTCAGCAAGGAAGAGTTTCTACATCTATGCTGGGATTCTTGCTGGGCTGAACCTGGTGCAGGGCCTGGGCAGTGCTCTGCTCTGTGCAGGTATCACAGAAGGTTTATGGTATGTATTCCGAGGCCAGATAGACCTACAGTTTCTGCCTGATCAGACCAATGAATCGTTTTGGGAAGCAAGCAGGAGAGCTTCATGTGAATGGGTGGAGCTGTAACTCAGGTAGAGCACATGCTTTCCATGCAGAAGGTCCCAGGTTCAATCCCCGGCTTCTCCAGGCAGAGCTAGGAAGGAATCCTGCCTGAAACCCTAGAGAGCCACTGCCAATCAATATCGATAATACTAGGCTAGATGGACCAATGGTCTGACTTCCTAAGTTCCTAATATTGACCAAGGATAACTTTCTAAAGAGTGTCAGCAGTCATTGTTGACTCCCACATTTGCTGGGCTACTGAAGCGCCACCACACCCATCCAGCCATCGGTGCTGCCCCCCATTGTGCCACGACTACCCGCAGACCATTTCCCCTGCCTTTCCATCTGGGATCCGTGATCTCTTCTCTCTCCCACACCCACTCAGTGCCTGCCTCCTGCCCCTTTCCCCTTTTGATAGGGGAGGGAAGGAATGAAGGAATTCTGTTCAGTGAATTGAGAGTGATCATTCTGGTCCAATTCCGAGGCCTTATTTCACTCTCTCTCCCTGCCCCCCTGTCCCTGCTTTTGATCATTTTAAAGGGGAGGGAATAGCATATGACTGGCCACAGTTGCTTGGCGCCATGTTCTGCTTAGCCAAGCAGAGAGGAAGAGATTTTCTTCTATTCATGTAATGAGGAGTGGCACAGGGGTGAGAGGGTTGGGGTGGTACTTTTCCACGGTCATGGTTGTTACTGATGAGTATAATAACTTTCCCAGTTCCTGAGTGAAAGGGATACCCTTTGGTCCTCATATAGAAGTAAAGCATTTCATGTACGTTCAGAAACCGTAACCTACTCAGGGAAAACAAATAGGGAAAGACAAGGGATTTCCCAACTTCCTCTCCTGGATGTTTGCCTCGGCTTGCTTCTCAGGGCCCCAAAAATGCTAAGAGCATTGACTGTTGATGAGCCAGTGTGTCTTCTCATCTTAACAGCTTAGAAGGCAAGAGGAAATGTTCAGTCACTAGAGGCACACTTGCCGACCAGGGTCTGCTTTTGCTCTGCCTGTGGCCAAATAGTAGCAAATAATCCTGTGGTGTTTGGATGACTCCACTCATTTCATTTGTTCCCAGTAGATGTGCAGGACTCCTTTCAACCTAGGAGTAATATGATGGCTTGCAGCCAAGGGCATCTATTGTCCAGAAATGGGAGGAGGGGGTTGAAGCCTGTACAAATGATATGCCGTTGTAGGGGGGAAAGGCCGAAACGCTTCTACTTCACCCTTCCCCAACCTGGTGCCCTCCAGGTGTTTGGGACTTCAATTCCCATCAGCCCCAGCCAGCAGGTCAGGAATTCTGGGAATTGAAGTCCAAAACATTTAGAAAGCACCAGGTTGGAGAAGGCTGTTCTGCTGTGTTTGAGGATGCATCCCGTGCACTCATCAAGCTATATTTGTGGCACCTTTTGTGTCATGGGCCGTGCTGACATCTGAAGGGGCAAAGCATGCCATGGCTCTGAAAGCTGATTAGTTCTGTCCATGGGGACCTGGAGGTGTGTGAGCCTTTGAAGAAAGAAATTGTTTCCTTCACACTGAGGCACTGTGTATCTTCCCTGTGAAATCTCCACTTTGCTAACCTTCTTTCCCTGTGTCGAGGGAACAGAACCTCCTCTAGAGTACCTAGTTGTGCAAGTGACACGGCTGAAATGTGTGTGCAGAGTGCTGGGATTGGATTCTAAATGGTTTTTGTGTCTCCTCTTGACAGCTGTGTCGATGCCACAACCTTCCTCTATTTCAGCTTCTTTGCTCCTCTCATTTACGTGGCATTCCTGAAAAGCTTCTTTGGGTGAGTGGCCAAGCTTTTTAACTTGATTTTATCATAGGCTTTTTACCCTGCCTCTCGACATGTTCCCAGGGCAGCTTACAAGAATGTTGGATTGGGATCCGGGAGATCCGGGTTCTAGTCCTCACTTGGCCATGAAACTCACTGGGTGACTTTGGGCCAGTCGCTGACTCTCAGCCTAACCTACCTCACAGGGTTGTTGTGAGGATAAAATGGAGAGGAGGAGGAGGATTATGTAAGCCACCCTGGGTTCCTTGCAGGAAAAAAGGTGAGGTATAAATATAATAAATAAATAAATAAATTACAAAAAGAGCCTCAAGCACCACAAGATTAAAAAAAAATTCAAAATTAAAAGAAGCATTTTTAATTCTTTTAAAAGAGCAAATGAAATTGTCCTCATTCAGTTATTGTTTTAAGTTAAGTCTGGGGAAGCCAAAAGGCTTTTTGCCTGGCACCAAAGTGACATTGTTATAGGCCTCCCTGGAGAGAGCATTCCAATGTTTTAAAATCGCTTACACCTTGCTACCAAAGGCCTCTTTGTTTTTATTTAAACAAAGTATAATACCTTTCACTAAGACATTGGCCTGGTTCACACATAACACTAACCCATAGTTTGGGTTGTTGAATTCTGGGTTGCCATGATGTGCAAATCTGGCATGCTAACAAACCATGGTTTGTTAACTGCAAACAACCCAGAAAGAGAATCCATGGTTGTTGGGTTGTGAACTTTGGGTTGTTTAAACCACGGGTTGTTGTTACATGTGAACCCAGAACCATGGGTTGTCCATGGGTTGTTTCACCAGGCTATAGAGGCAGTGGGCAAGAGTGGTCAAAAAGCTAGCTGTTGTACATGCCACTATTACAGTACCACAAAGACATTTAGGATACAAGGAGAGAGTGGGCAAAGGAGGAGGGAAACAAACAACCCAGTGATGGAGAAAACAAACCATGGCTTGTTCTATTGTTTGCCAGATAATCCCTGGCTAGGACAACAAACCATAGGTTAGCGTTATGAGCTTACCAAGCCATTAACATGATTATTTATTTATTAAAATATTTTTTCTCCACCATTCCATTCAAAAAATGCCCAAGGTGGCTTATGACATTATAACATAATTAAAAATGGCAGTGTAAGTACAAAATGGTGGAAAGTGTAAAATGGGGAGGAAGCAGGTTCCCCCTCGTGCCTCAGCAGAAAGCACTAGAAGTGGATGGTCTAAGATGGGGTCTTCGAAGAGACTCAAATCCTAACTCCTTCACGCAATTCCCTCATTTTATTTTATTGTATTGTATTCTATTGTATTTTATTCCACTCAATGACTCTGTTCCTCCATCTGTGAAATGGAGATGGTATTTGACTTCATCACAGGGATTCAGGAAGATGTCTTAATGTCTGTGCAAAGCCTCATTACATTCTGAACTGCCGATAGGGTTGTTTTTTTCTGGGTTAGTGACAAAAATATTAATGTGATATGCTGTTGAGGCTAAGCCTGCATAAATGCAGGTAATTTTTTGCTCTCAATTTTTAAGAAGGGCCTTAGCTAAAATGGTCAGCAGGACAGCAGTAACATTCTAAGCACACACACACACACACACACACACACACACACACACCCCAGGTCAGGAGCTCCCTTTTTAGGAGTGGCACTGGCCACCTCCCTTTTTACCCAAGGTGGTTCTAATTATTGAGCCTGGAATGCCACCATGTGGCCACGCAGGGGAAATATCCATCCTAATTGAGGAATACTTGCTGCAAATAATTCCGATGGCTTTTTATCTGGGGGAATGAATAATGATTTCAGTGGCTGTTTTTCAGTGCTTGTAGACAGACCTGTGAGCTGCTTCAGTCTATGCCGCAGGCTGGCTCGTGTGGGATAAGCACAGGCTGTGCATTCTGCAGGGCTAGCTTTCAAGTCAGCTTCGGATGAGCTGTGGTGATAGGGTAGCGGTAGCCAGATACAGAAGCCTTGTGTAGAAGTGGCTTGCCATGCTGCACCTGCTGGAATTCCCTCTTCTACACAATCATTAAAGGTGCAGGAGCCCTGTCCTCTTTTTCAGATGGCCACCGATGTGGTGGAGGCCCCAGAGGAAAAGGTCCATGAGCACCTGCTATGTTTCCAGTTGAGCATTCCAAAAGAGCCATAGAAGCTCTTGCTTTTTCTGAAAATGCTCCTGGTGATTTTGTTCAATAAATTATTACTGCTTGAGAGGAATGTTATAATTTAAAAACATAAGGAGTGCCTTCCCCAACATGGTGTCCTCCAGATGTTTTGGATTTCAACTCCCATCATCCCTGACCATTGTCCATGCTGGCTGGGTCTGATGGGAGTCATAGTTCAAAACCTCTGGAGGGCTGGATGAAGGCCATGATGGGCCCTGAGGCTAACCATCTGTAGTGGGCCCCCTACTCTGCCCCCAATACTGAACTCACAAACAATATTTGTGCATACTCACACACACAGTCAACAATGTACAATAATGCTGCAAAAACATTTTCATTACATATTTTGGTGGAAATCCTCTTCCATGCTATTATGGAAGCAAAATACTAATGTCTCTTCCATGGTAGAGAACTTAAATACAAACACAAATTTCTCCTTTTCACAGCGTGCAACACACATTTCATTTCATTTCATCTCTATACCCAGTGCTGGGGCAAGGCAGTTTGGTGCCCTAGGCAAGATCAGATATTTAGCGCCCCCCCTTCCCACTTGAGCCCTCCCTCCCTCCAGCCCTATGCCCATTATGAAATAGAAGTCAATTGGCAAAACCTAAAAAATTTATTATCATAAACATTGACAAACATACATAAAATACATGTTGATGTAGTACCAATTTGCTGTATAGAAAAAATCCTGGTGAAGTGTGACAGAAACTACATTTTCAGGAGGGGGTCTCTCTCTCTCTCTCTCTCTCTCTCTCTCTCTCTCTCTCTCTCACACACACACACACACACACACACACACACACACACCGCAATCTGTACAGCAGCACATCACCCGAGTCACCTTCTTTGTGCCTTTGAAATGCTTATCATTTAATTGTATATCACTGGAACTGGAGATTTGGCTAGAACGGAGAAATAATCCTGGGGCTTTTGAGAAATAATAATATAAACCTGGAGTGGGGGGGGGGCGCACAGGCCCCTGCCCTGCTCAGATAGCGCCCCTGGTCCCAGACCCATTTGATTCGAAGGGAGGCCTGCCCGTTAACGTTCCTGGACTTTGCTTCCAGTGAGAATTGCTTGCATTGCAGCCCAAGGGTCATTTCCAAGAACTTCTGCTTCAAACCAGAGAGGCTCTACTCCGCCTTTGGAAATAAACTTTCCTCAAATGCTCCTCTCTCCATTTCCCGGTAATCATGTCTTGCGCTTTGAGGTTCGCAGCCTCCCCCCTCTTCAACCCTACACTACGTTTGACTTCCAGAGAAATACGATTCGGATTGAGGGCTACCTGCAGGCTGCAGGAGGGCTGTTCCATGAGTACTCCAGTTAATAAAGGAGCGATCTGGAACTGATGGCATTTGAACAGTCGGCAGCAACAGCCATATGCGCACTTACCTGTGAGTAAGGCCCCTTGACTTCAGGGACTTACTTCAAGGTAAACATGTCTGGCAATCTACAGCGGCCTCGAGTGCACATGCAGATTTCCAAACGGCCCTCTTTTCGCTTTGTTTTCCGCATGAAGCATCTTCCCAAGTGACCCACCCACTATGGCCTAAGCGCATTCTTCGTTTCACTTGTGAGAACACCCTAAGGCTGCAATTCCATATGTCACTTACCTGGGAGTAAGTCCCATTGGACTTAATGGCACTTTCTTCTGAGTAGACATGGATCGGATTGCACACTGCATGGCTGCAGGCTGGGAGGAATCCCCTTAAAGGCACAGACCTAGGAGCCTACACACACACCGCAGTGAATTCGACGTGAAGGGGCTGGAGACCTTCCGTCTGTTGCTGAGTCTCCTTGGTCCTGTCGCACTGCGGTTGGCGCGGACAGGACGGGGTGCAGGCTAAAGGTTATCCTGGCGTCTTAAGTGACAGAGCAACCATACAAGAAGATAAGAAGAGTCATACTGGGTCAGACCAAGGGTCCATCTAGTCCAGCCTTCTGTTCACACAGCGGCCAACCAGCGGCCTGTGAGAAACCCACACAGGATATGAGTGCAAAATCACCCACCCTCCCATGTTTCCATTAGCTTCCTTTGGGGCAGGGTTCACTAGGGCTCAAGTCCAGAAGGGATAAGAAAGCACAGAGCGCTTCCCCGCCCCCTCATGAGGTGCCATGTCTTTGGAATGGGGGGGACTCAAGAGAGGTTTCTAGGCGTGGTGGTGGCGGGGAGAGGGAAAGGCGCGTGTGAGAGAGCCTCTCTCAGGACCTCGGGAGCCCCGCCACCGCCACCTCTTTTGACAGAAACTGAAGTGAGTCCGGGGAGCCCCGGAGGCCAAGTGACGCCCTCCGTCCTCCTCCGCGCATTGTCTGTCAGCCAGCCAGGGGACGTTGAGCTGAGGAACATGAGGCGCGCGCCGGAGGGAGGTGTTTGCAGGCGCCTCCTTGCCACCGCCCACCAGCCTCCCATCATTGGCCCCTGCCCGCCTCCTCCTCCTCCAACCTGTCGCCTTTTCTGCCTCTCTTGATGCTGGTTGTGAGGAGGAGCCTGCCTGAAGCTTCAGCGGCGCCAGCTTGGAGACGGAGCCCTGAGGTGGAGGAGAGGGAGGGAGGGGCGCGCCTCTTTCGCCTCCCCTTCCCCGCCACAGGACATGATTGGTAAAACAAACTTGGTAAAATACGCATTTTAGCACTGCTTTTTCCCCCCAAGGCGGTTCTGGCGCCCCCTTTAGCCCCGCGCCCTAGGCAACTGCCTAGTTCGCCTAATGGTAGCACCGGCCCTTTCTATACCGCCCCACAGCCGAAGCTCTCTGGGCGGTTCGCAATAGTCTCCAATGGCATGAGGCTAGACCCCCCCCCAAGAAAAAAAGTGGGGATTCAAAATGAACCAGGAAGTCCTCCCTACAGACAAGTCTTCACTCTGTGCTATGGCCAAATGTTGATTGTAGCTGCGACTTCACTCATTGGCTTAAGCACACTGAAAGGTGGTAGCAGGCTCATTTCTCACAAAACGACTGGAAAAAAACAATTGTCCATTTCTCACAAAGCAATTGGAGTGTACCTGAACGTTTTACCTCATATTTCGAGTTCCACAAGAGCTAGAGACTTGCCCTTTTTTATTTGAAGGCTAGGAATCTGGGCAAGCTGGTGGGACCCCCGAGATGCTGGGCTGGGGGCTACAGCACCCTTAGCCTTGTTGTGGCTGGTCCGACTATGAGGGCACCAGGCAGGGAAGGCTGATTTGTTTTGGTTTAGATGTACGGTAGTTGTTTATTTTTGATTTAGGTATCTAATAATTCTGGTATAATCAACCCCAATTGATAAAATGGTTGCTGTGTGAGAGTGTGTCTTTTTTACAGTGCATTCTCCTACCTGCCTACTCAGAAGTAAAACCCATTGAGTTCAGTGGGACTTACTCCCATGTAAGTGGGTGTAGGATTGCAACCTTAGTGAAAATTCCTGCTTCTTTTGAAATGTGATTTTTTAAAAGAGATACTTGGGGTATTTTAAATTTCTATTGCATTTTAACCAAGAAGAAAAAAAATATATAATATGCTTACCCTATGTATAATTGAAAAAGCATTAAGAGTCAGTGATATATCCATTTAATATTATTATAAAATATTACACATAAGGTATTGGCAAACTGGGTCGAAGTTTAATTTGGAATTGGTGGTGAAGGAAATTAGAAATACAGCCATTTTTGAACATGCACAGTGGGTATTTAGGAGATTGGTTTTAACTGCTGTATAGTTAATCTAGTTTTTCTGCCTTTATATCAAATTTTTAAAAATCCTATGGCTAATTCCTGACAGCCAAATATTCCTCCATTGTTTTATCACATCAGTCCTTATGGATGAGTGCATAATTGGGGCTGTATGTATATACTCCACCTCATACATCTCTGTGCTGTGTAATGTATTCTGCACTCAGAATAATAATGCATATTTTAAATGTATTTGAATATATTTATTTTTGCATAATTCTACCCTTCAGGGTTTGTCAATTGAAGGGATTTTTTTGGTCTGTATTTGATATATCTATATCGTATATAAATATATGTAGGGCTGAGATGAGACAGAATAGAAGGAGGGAAAGACGTGTATTCAGCTCAAGTTTAGACAGAAAGAAACGTGGGTACAGGGATTACTATTTTTCAGAAATTCCAGCACAATGGCAAATGTCTTGTTCTCTGGGGGATGCAGGCATCTCCCTTCCAGCTTTCCAGACTACCCCTCCCTCCACCCCCAAGATGGTTTTTGATCAGGAAGGGCCGTAGCTCAGGGGTAGAGCACCTGCTTTGCACGCAGAAGGCCCCAGGCTTGATCTCGGGCATCTCCAGGTAGGGCTGGAAAGATTCCTGCCTGCATGAAACCCTGGAGAGCTATTGCTGCCAGTCAGTGTCAACAGTACTGGGCTAGATGGACCAAGGGTCTCACTCTGTATAAAGGCAACTTCCTATGTTCCTATCTCCAACTATAGTTGCACAATCAGGGATTGCCCAGTTGTGATGTCAAGGGGAAAGATACTCCCATTTCTTCTCTAAAACGGCTGCCGTAAAAAACACGTCTGAAGAGTCAGGGAAGAATAGACCTAGAAGATGGACAGAGAACCATGCAAAGCTCTCGAAGTTTTTCTTTATTGTTCTCTAAACTAGAGAAAAGAGGGAGGTCCAGCTTTAATAGCAAAAGGGTCCCTGGGTGAGGGAAACCAAATCCTCCCCCATCCCACAGCTTTCTTGCAGCCCTTCTCCCCGAATTCTTCTCTCTTAGATGAAGTCACTTCTGGTATTGGAATCCCAGTGAGGAGAAGAACAAACAGGGAGTGGGGTTGCAAGAAGGATATCTGTGGGATAGGGGAGGATTCATCTCCGTTCACCCATGTGCCCCTTTTGCTTTTAAACTTGGATCCTCCAGACCTCTTTCTATGCAGTTGAAGTAATGTTTAAATGCACAGAACAACTGCTGTCACATCTAGCTTGGCTCTCACCTGCACACACAGCTCCTGTGGCTGTCTTAAAAATAAAATAAAAAATAATCCCTTAGAAGAGACCACCAACTCTTTTCCAAGCACTTTCTCTAGAGCTAGTAAGATTAGTAACTACATTTTTATGAAGTCAAAGCAGAGGTGTTCAGGATGTCAAACGTTCCACTAGGTTTCCACGCTTGCACGGTTTGCTCAGAGGCACGTGGAATATACTGCTGCCTTGGGCATTGGGGATGGAAAGGCAGGATATAAATTCATACAATAAATACATGTAGATAAACACAGTACATGCTGGAGAAGGGCTCAACACCGAGGTGGTTGAAGTTGGATGCCATTTCATGCAGAGTCCCTCGTGCTGTTATGTGCCATCCGGAGAGTACAGGGAACATTCTCATTCTGTATAACCCTAATGCAGCCTTCCCCGTGGCTGGCTGGGGGATGCTGGAAGGGGTGCCAAGCCGGGGAAGGCTGCTCTAACTGAAATTTGTAAACCTAAGAGTGTAAGAAGTGAGTAACTGGATCAGTCAGAAAGTCCACATAGCCTAGTGTTCTGTTTCCATCAGTGGCCATCTGGATACCTCTAGCAATTCATAAGTAGCGCATCTTGGGGGATGGGTATCCTGAGGGATCTCATATTCAGAGGTAAACGGCCGCTGAACATAGAAGTTCCATTTAGCTGTCATGGCCAATAGTGATTCCCTCATTTTTATTTTTATTTTCTTTGCAACCCTGTTGCATGCAGCTACATTTTCCATCCCAGTCTTCATACTTACTGTAGACCAATTTTTAACCATGGTGACATTGCCATTCCTCTTCTTCCCCCATTCCTCTTCTTCCCCCTGCTTTTCTTTTGTTTCAGGGGTGGGGAACTTATGGTCCTCCAGATGTTGTCAGACTCCCAAGTCCCATCATCCCTGACCAGTGACGATGCTGGATGGTGTTTGAGGAGAGTTGTTGGAGTCAAGCAACATCTGGAGGGCCACAACTTCCCCAGCCCAGCTCTGTTAAGTCCCATCATTGCAGATGGTGCTTTGCAGGGGGACAGTAAGAGGCTGGTTCTTAATCCAAATACCTTTTTATCTAAGCATAGACAAAGCAGAGCTGGGGAACACAAGAAAGGGAAGAGGGTAACAAACAAATGTACCAAAACAATAACTTGGGCCATGTTGAGTTCTGAATTCCTCCAGATGATTGTGCCCTGGAGCAGTGCCAGCTCCAGGTCTTTCAGGGGCCCTTGGGCAAGACACCCTCCATGGGCCTTCTCCTTCAGTGAGTCTACCTTCTCACCACCATGGTCACCAGCTGCTTTTGCTCCTCATCCTCTATCTCATCATGGCTACCACTTGCTTGCTTGACAGGGAGAGAGCCGGTGAGCAAGCAGGCCGTGGCATCTGCTGGCTGCTGCTTTTCCTCACCACCACCACCACCACCACCACCACCACCATTGTCTGGGCCAGAGTGAGAAGGCAGATGAACAAGCAAGTGGCAACGATGAAGAGGAGGAGCAACTCCAGGGGGCTCTCATCGCTGGGCCCTTGCTGTGGTGTGGGCCCTTGGCAAGTGCCCAACAATGCCTAACATGGCACTGGCCCTGCCCTGGAATGAAAGAACCATCTCATTGGCTACTTTTTATTTCAGCAACTGTCTGCCATATTCTGTATGGATTCTTCTTCTTTTAGTCAGAACTGATTTTTGTGCTCTGAAATGTATCATCTAAGAAAGTCCATTTTTCTTTCCCCTTCCCTTTTTAATGCTTCCAGGTCTGAGCCAAAGATCCTCTTCTCCTACAAATGCCAGGTGGATGAGCCTGAGGATGTTGATGTGCACCTCCCACATGCTTATGGAGTGGCCAAGAAAGAGGGCCTGGATTCCAGCTTCTACTCCAGCACCCAGATTGACACTGCAGCCTACTTGGATGACGTTGCATCCATGCCCTATCATGTGGGCAGCATCAACAGCATCGACAGTGACCGCTGGAAAGCCATCAACACCTAAGGCACATGTGGTCCCCTTTGGAGAATGTCTCTCTCCCGCATCTCACACCTCCATCACAGATTCCCCCTGGGAGCTCCTTAATGCATCGTTTTCTCCTTCCCTTGAGTTTTTTAAAAAAAATATATATATTAAATTCAGTATGAATTCAGGATGACTTGAAATCAGCAACTATGGTCTTCCCAGAAGGACAACACTTATATTCAAACTAGTTCAGCTTTATTTCAAAAACATATAAGTGCTGAATCTTCATATTCTTGAGCATTCCAAATGCACACGATTGGACATGACTGCAGCCTTTGGTCGCTGCTAAAGTGCACATGTAGCCAGGGAGTTCTGGCTGCTCTGTAGAGCGCATAGATCACTGTCAGTACATAAGGTTGGATGCATTATCCACACTCTGTTTGTTAGGCTTAATTTCCTCAACATTCATGTTCCCAACAAGCCTAAGCTGCTCCCAGAAGTAATGTTAACTGGAAGAGAATGGGACTGTTCCCTATATCTTGGGCAACTGGTTTGGTGGGAACTGTGTGGTGAAAGAACTCCAGATGCTTTTTGATGGAAAGAGCACTTAAGAGTATATTGCTAAATGTTCTCAGAATTCTTCATAGAGAAGCTGGGAGTAAACTATGAGTGTGTGTGTGTGTGTGTGTGTGTAACTCTATGAAGTGTGCGTGTATATAATATATATATGCTGACTATGGTAGGAGAGGCAAGAAAAGTAGCCAGCAGGGAAAGGTCTCTGTGGAACTTGTTGCTGTGCAACTAAACTACTGTGACTGATATGCAGCCGTGAGTTTCATACACTGTATAAGGGCTAAATTTTTAGAATGAAAACTTAGCTAAGCGAGGGCTACAAATGGTGAACTGCTATGCGATGAGAACAGAATGCCAGAGCAAATGGGACAAGAGGCAGGGGCGGGAATGAACAGTTCCAAAAAGTGTTCTACCTGATAGGATAGGACCGGACAGACAACCAGCAGGAAATGTTCTAGTGGCAAGAGATTGTGAGTGGTGCTTGGGATGACCCCTACATACAACACAGGGTTGCAACGACCAGGATATCTATGCTGGAGGTGGGCTGTGGATAACAGCTGTTGTGCTTTGTGCCTTAGATCTAGGCTGATAACCCTGTCAATTACACCTTTGAGACCAGACTATCCTCGCTTGAACTTGCAATGTGGTTCATTCATCTCTTCTGTACTGAAGAGGAGGGTATACAGACCTGCCTTTTCTGAAGCCACAATACCACATAGCTGGCTGTTCTCTTGAGCATGGTGGTGGTGGTAGAGACAGCAGCTGATCTTTGGGGGCTTCTGAGGCTTATCTGTGGGATCAGCAAAGTGGAGGGTGTTTAAATACTTTAGTGACAATAGGGATGTTCTTAGTAGGAAAAGTTCTAATACAGGAGCTGGCCTCACTTTGTAGGCAGGAGAGGGAGAATTAGAAGATGATCAAAACCTGCTTTTGAAGTACATGCATTTTGTGTGTACAGCTTATACCGCAATCGGTGGTCTCTTATCAAAGTAAGTGGGAAAATGCAAAAATGGGAACAATTACCCTTGCATGAAATACTACTACTTGTTTGAGTAGAGGCTGGATCGGAGGCAAATGTAGTCACAGTTAATTTAATTTAGAGATGCTAAGGCTGAGAAAGCAAGAACACCTGAGAAACACAGAGGTTTCTTTTTTGCTGCTGCTACTATTTTGGTATTGATTTAGCGCCAAATGTGCTAGATGCAGATGACTAAGGCAGTGATTCTATCAGCTTGGATGAAGATTCCTGTGAAATCGATGCTTTTCAAGGAAACCTCCTTAGACTTGAGGTGCAAGCAGGAAAAACTCCTTGGCTTTCCTCTCCTTGTTAATGAACATCTCTTCCTTCTTATGGCTTGAAAGTTCTGCTGTTTTGTGATTTCTGCCTGCCAAGCCACTCCAGATTAAAAAGGCAAAGAGGCCTTGATTTTGTTTTAAGACTTTTAAAATTACTTTTTAAAGAAATAAAATACATGTTTGGTTTTCTGTTTTGGTTAAATTGTCAGTGCAGATTGATGGGATTGTGGTGGGAGATCAGCACTTTGCCTTTAGTTTTGCTACTGCCCAGATTCGCCTTTTCTAAATGTTGAAAATTTTGATACCACAATCATTCATTCAGACTTGCTGCTGTTTGCAGCATTATCATCTCTATGGTGAGGTGTTCTATGCACTGTGTAGTTTAGGCTTCCTTAATGCTTATAGTGCTGGCCAGGGCTGGGCCAGAAGAACTTCTGTATCTCACAACTGCGCACACCGCCATGCGTATTCCAAAGAGAGAATTTTGCAAAGGGGCAGTCATGGGACTTACGATGTGACCTTGATGTTATCCAGCCTTTTGTAAGAACACCCCTGCTCCTTACATAGCACCTTAGCTTCTTTGTGTTCTGTGAAAGGCAGGGAAGGCAATACCCATTGGATGCAGGGCATAAGCCTGGGTGTCAGTGATGTCATACAAGATTTGTTTATTTATTCCCCCCCCCCTCCATCTTTACTCAACTGGAATACTAGGTACTCTCCAGCATGGTGGTTAAATGCCATGAACTAGCCAGTATATGGACCCTTGTCAACAACCCAGTATTATCTTAATTTCCTTAGATTCCCTGCATTTCAGTACAGGAGTGTTTTATACACCTATTCCAGGAGCAGATGCAAAAAAATGCTGAATGAAGACCTGTTCCTTGAGTGATGTGAATCAAAATGAATCTGAATTTGGGTTACTGTTTGCTAACAGCGATCTATAGCAAATGCTGCCCAGTCCTTGAGCTGTGACCAGTTCTTCCATTCTAGAATCCCCTTCTTCTCTGCACCTGCCATTCCCTGGCATTTAAAACACCTCCTCTAGGCATCCCCGAGGAGGATGTTGACGAGTGTCTGCACTAAGTGAAGGAATTATCTCCTTCCAAGCATTGTGATTTTTATGTGTACATAAAAATGCCTCCATGTCCAGCACACAATATGGTCAATGAGCAGCCAAATGTTTGTGTAGGTGTGAACATGCTGCGCATGTGATGTTGGAACAGAGATTAAAAATAGAGCAATGTATATTTTTGTCTGTAAAATAAATGAACTTTGAAGATAGACTTTCTCTCATGATAGAAGCTCTATAGGCGCGTCCTTACATTTTTGCATTGTATCTCTTCCAGAGTTAAGGAAGCAGCCTGCCAAGAATGAAATGCTCTCATTTGGAGGGAAAGCAAGGGGAGCTGTGTGTTTTTCTTCTTATTCGCATCTGGCTAGGTTTAAGAGGGCTGCAGGGCCGGATTAAGAGCATTATGGGCCTGGTGCTGAGGATTTTGGTGAGCCTTTTTATGGAAATAAATAAAATGAAGACGCAATTTTATATTAAAATAAATTAAATATTTTAATTACCGTTAAAGTGCCAAAACAGAAACATATTGAAAATATTTCTTTTTTTGTAAACAATAAGCTTGTTAACTCAATAAAACCGTTATAAATAGAACATTCACAACAACCATTTTTAAATAAACATAAGCCATATAAACAATTTAAATATAAGTGTATGATGTTTGGCTCATAAACATTTGTTCCTTAAAGTATTATTATTATTATTATTATTATTATTATTATTATTATTATTATTATTATTAAAGCATCATAATCAATACAGCCTGCGTTATGATTATGGTGCAGACAGAGAGTAACTCTTGAAATAAATAGCAACCACTAGTTTTAAACACACAAACAGGTTATTCACTGAACTCTAACCTGCATTTAAACTAAATGAATCAAGCTGGTAGATTAAAATAAAATTACACATTAACTTTTCTTGCTTTTTTACTTGCAAATTCCTCAATTGTAGAATCAAGATTAAGCTCGTTCAGCAAACCATTTTCAATGCACAACAGAGAGAGCGCATTTAAACGCTCCTGACCCATGGAAGACCTTAGTTCATTTTTCACACGTTTTAATGCTGAAAATGAACGCTCACCACTGCAGTTGCTGACCATTAAACACAAATACATGCGGAGGGTCACAAATGTATTTGGAAATGCACCGACTAGAGATTGTGCAATCATAAACTTGTACATTTGTGTTTCTTGACTCCCATGAATGTCTTGATTTGCAGTGGAAGATTGGTACATTTTGAAAATAGATGAAAACTGTACAATTTCGTCTGCAAACAGGGGTTCAAGATCTTCAGGATATTTTGACACTAGTGTAGTGGCTCTGGAAGGTAGACGATCAGCTGCTAGAGTGCATATTTCTGATAGAAATCCAAATCTTTCTTGAATTATACTGTATGCTGCTTGCCTGTGCCTCAGTGATTCTGTCAATTGGTCAGAATTGGTATAAACACAATAAATAAATAAATAAATAAATAAATAACCCAAACAGATGGGGCAGTGAAGCAAAAGTGGGGCAGCAGCATGACACCCCTGGGAGTGCTGATGGAGCACACACACCCCCCAAACCAAAGGCAGCCCCATGATGGTGGACATATGGAAATGTGCAGGTGTTGCCTCTTCACCATCCAGGTAACCACAAAATGCAGATTGTCTGTCTGCTGACCATCCATTCAATACAAAATTGCTGTAATGTAATAAGAGTAATCACATGAGTTTTAGGCTGCATATCCTACATTATATACGCTTCCCTGAACTGAATGGAACTTCTGAGTAGCATGTATAGGGTTGCACTCTCAGTCAATTAATCAATTGAGACAATCTGCCCAGACTTGCTTTATTTCTGAAGAACAAAGCAATCTTCCTTCGCCTTCAGTGTCTTGAGCCATGATGTGCAGCTTTTTATGGGTTTTCATATCCACACTGGGGAGCGGTATCGGAAGAAATATCACCTGGCAGTGAAACTGGATTTCTGAATCGCGGTGTCCAGGCTGGGATGATCCCCCCCACGCCGCCGCCGTGCCACTCCGCGGCGTTTCCCGCGGGTGCCGCTGTCCCTTCCTGAGCAGAGTGCCGGCCAGAGGCCGGATTCCTTTTCTTTCCTCCTCCCTCCCTTCCTCCCTTCCTCCCCCCAGGCTGCGGCAAGAGCTTTTGGTCTCTGACTTCCGAGAGGACCTTCAAGACCTGGGGCAAGTTTGCCTTGAATTTCTGCCTGGAGATCAGAGGGAACAACCTGCTGGCCATCCTGGGCCCCAACGGGAACTATCTGCGTGGGGACCGGGAGGGGCCCCTCGTGGCCGACAGCGAGGAGGTGACCCGCGAGTGCCTCTGGGAGTTCTAAGGCAAGGTAAGGGGGGGCTGGCAGTGGGTAAGGGGGATCCCAGCCACCTCCCGCTGGCTTGAGAGAGCTCCGGCAAGGCCCCCCCCGCCTCTGCTTGTGGGGCCCTCCGCGCCGCTGCAGAACCGTCAGCCCCGCTCCGGGCGACCAGCAGCATGCCTGGGGCCACGGGGGCGCACACGCACACACACACGCACACACACACCCCGGCTCCCTTGCCGGCTCCCTTGCCTGCGCAGCAGAACCGGCTTCCCCACCCGGAGAGCGGCTGGCTGATCCAAGGGCGCCCTCCCACCGGCCGGGCCCTGCCCAGATGCAGGGAGGCTGATGCCGCCGCCGCCGCCCGCCCGCCCCACGGGTCTGCGTGGAAAGAAGGACCCCCCCGGACGACGACGACGCAGTTCCAGGCGGGCCGGACTGCTCGATCGCGCCCTGGCTCCGCGGCTCTCGGCGGCGTTCTCCGGAGGAGCCGCTGAGGACGGGCCCGCCTGGCCAAGCGGGTGGTAGCGGCGGCGGCAGCAGGGCAGGGCAGGAGGTGCTTCCCGCAGGCCCGCGTCCTTCTGGGCTGCCGCTGCAGGCACCGCTTCTCTGAGGCCTCTCTGCCGGCGAAGTGGTGTCGCCCCGGTTCAGGCGCTGCCCTGCTGCATCGTGCCGCCCTGCTTTGCGCCGGCGCCGTGTCCGGCAACGCCCTGCAGGTGAGTGACGTCCTCATTTCCCCGGCGCCGTGCGTCCCTATATTGTGGGCCTATTTTGTGGTAGGGGCCTGGAGCTGCAGCTCCAATAGCCCCTATCTTAATCCGGCCCTGGAGGGCTGGAGGAAAACGATGCAGAACTGAAATGGCAAGGATTTTGTTTTTAGTAGTTTAGCAAAACTTTGTCACCTGACTGAAGCGTTGACTTTGAAAGATGATCAGTAAGGGATACTTTAGTAATAATGGTGATAATAAATAAGGTACTGCTACATATGTAGTCCCAAGGTGCATCTTGGCTCCTTTGCAACCTTCAAACTTGCTCTTTTTTGCTACCCTGTGTTATGGCTTCCTGAATAAAGGAGCTTTCCCACTACCATTTATTGGGATTGAAACCATCTACCAAAATTGTGCCTTCTTATGATTACTTCATATGATTACTGTGTTTTGAAATTCATTGAAAGCTGGTATTTACCATGCCAGGGCAAATGCCAGTCTTCATTGACTTGATCTGGCATGGTCTCCCAGTTCTTGCCATGAGAAGTCAGTGTGACTGCATTATACCATCACAAAACAATGCCTTAATTAGGGGTCTACACCCCTACTTGCCATACTCACTGATGGCCATTGTCTGCCCTTCTAGTGAGTCTGATAAGCCATAGCTTTCCTGGAAATAGGGCTAAGGCTTGCTCTCATGCTGCACTTCTGAGGCATGTGGAACACCCTGGAAACACAGCACAATTCCAGGAATGATCCCCCACTCCAGCTCACCTCACTGGAGAGGAGTGGAGCGGATTCTCCTTGGGTTTGTGCTGAGTTTTGCAAGTGCAGTGCAAGGGAAATGGACCTGGCAACCATGATTTTTTGACTGGCTCCCAGGGCAAGCCAAAACTTCTGGACCCTTGCTGTGTGAATGTAAGCCATTTTAAGCAATTAAGATCACAATGCAATATACACTTACCCTGGGCTAAGTCCCACTGAACACAGCAGGGCTTATGACTGAGAAAACATACGATTGGACTAGAAAAGTTGTGTTCTGCCC
Organism: Shinisaurus crocodilurus; assembly: GCA_021292165.1. Taxonomy (NCBI): domain Eukaryota; kingdom Metazoa; phylum Chordata; class Lepidosauria; order Squamata; family Shinisauridae; genus Shinisaurus; species Shinisaurus crocodilurus. The sequence continues at coordinate 275,082 of CM037889.1, forward strand.
CTGCTATAAAAGCATCATATTTGCTTTGCACCCACCACACTTATGTTTTTGTCCATCTTTTTAAAAATTGTCGTTATTTCTGTGAAGGACCGCCGCCAGTCCTTTTGCGTGAGTTCAAGAGGTAATGGGTTAACCGGCATGGTAAAAACTCCTATGCGGCTCTCATAGGATCTAAACTCAACCGCGATGTACAGTAATACCTTGGATTGCAAGTAACTTGGTTTGAGAGCGTTTTGCAAGACAAGCAAATATTGACACTGAAAACACTGAAGCAATAGGCAGAGCTTATGTTTATAACACCTTTAATGGAGTGATTTCATAGATCATAGAGTTGGAAGGAGCTTACAAGGCTATCGAGTCCAACCCCCTGCTCAATGCAGGAAACTAGAGGAGGGGTCTCCCATCCAAGTAACAACCAGGCTTGACCCTGCTTAGCTTTCCACACTCAGACAAGCTGAGCCAGCGTAAGCCACAGGAATTTCACACTGTAAATCGAGAAGTCTATAAAACTTAATGAAGCGTAGTGCTTCAATACACATTCAGCATGCAAAAGGCTGTACAGAGCGAGGCTTGCAAAAACACAGGAAGCATTAACACCAAAGAACCTGACTTTCTATTCTAGCCCTGTAGATTGTTCTGTCCTGCAGCCGGTCATGGAGCACCTCGCCTGGGGTTGTACGAGCTTCGTCTCTGACCGAAGTCAGGGACTTGATCCGTGCAGATGGGATGTCCCTCGCCCCCTCCCCTTCTTTGATGGCAGGCTGGACTGGTTCTGCCCAGCGGGGTCATGGCGCCTTTCGGTGCTTGGGACATTTTGTAGCTCTTTGAGACTGCACCCCTCATACTTGTGGGTGCTTTGCGGCTCTTTGGGGTAAATGTGCCCTATTTAAATGAATGCAAATGTAGCTATGCAAACAGGTCTGCTCAGAACTGTGTCCCTTTGCCTGGGGTGGGGATTATGCAGACAGCGGAAAGGAAAATGTGCCACAGGAAAGGAAAATGTGTGCGGGGTCAGGCTAGGTGTCCGGTCAGGCTTTCTCTCCACATCCCCCCCTTTGGGAAGATGAAATTGGGGCTTCTGAACACCCCAATTTCCATCTATTTTATTTCAGCAAATGCTACACACACACGCACACACACACACACACACAAGACATACAACAATCAACAGAAACTAAAACTAAAAAATAAGGACTTCTGATTTTCTCTAAAACAAATATAAGTAACAATATTTTCTCTTACTCCAAAAATACAGAAAAGTTCTCTTTTTTTCTATTGTCCAAAAAAAATCATCATTCATTAAGCCCACAGATAAAATATTTTTCTCTACACATAATCTATTAGAGGTTTCCATTTAACAATCTAATAGCGTAGGTTAATTAATACTACCGCAAATATCTTCCCCCATCCCACTTCTATTATAAACTGTACTAATCATATAAGGATAAACTAATCACATTGCCAAACCGAATAGAAATTAAATAATCTTTCCCACTACTAGAATTCTCTTTTAAATCTTTCTGCTAGATCCCTCACCTTTTAAAAATAAATTCAGTTTAATTCCCTTTCCCTTAAAAATAAAGATCACACATTTCAAGGTAGTCCTCCCTCCAAATCCACAAATAAAAGAAATCCATATCCCTTAAGAATACAATTCCCACCTTTCACGATACACATTCCTTTTTGTTATTCATATATCCAACACCCAAATGACTTTAAACATATTAGCCAATTCCCAGTAAACCCACATTACCTCCACTTATAAAAGAATTTTTAAAAACCTTTTAAGCACATATTTTCTAGTAATCCACTAATACATTATAACCCGGATTTTGGGCCCATTCTAACATACATTCATTCACATATTCTTATTTTGTAGTCCCAAGAAAAGAAAAAAAATCCAAGAATTTTTCCATCTTATTCCCCTCACCCACAGATAAACAGATCGGTTTTTTAAAAAAAGAAAAGTCAGTTAGAGGATTCGACTCAGCAATAAGGATAGAGGTTATCTTTTCTTCAATTAATGCCATACACCATCTTTGCCAGACTCACCAACCATTTTTCTTGCCAAAATGGTCATTATTTCTGAGGTAGAGCTGAGCATGACATTGTACCAAAAAGTTGTATTCCTATGTCAAGGAGGAGGAATTTAAAAATAGCTGCAGGTTTGTGCTGGTCCGCTATCTCCATTAAGGAAAATAAGTGGGAGCTTGTGATTTAGGACGAATTTACATGCTACATGTAATTATTCCTGAGGTCGGTTCTGTTCTGGTGTTCCTGATAGAAATGAGATGTAGATATGATTATGAATTGTTTGCCTGCAAACCTATGTCCAGCCGAGCTCATTGCAGATTTTATAGGCTAAAAAGCTACATAGGATATTCTCCAATATTTGATGAAAGAAATGATACTTGCTTTATGTTAATTGAATTAAAGGTTTACAGTATGGTAACAAGCTACTGGTTGCAAACTCTACCGCTCAATGTTCAATGTTCACAATATTAGCTTCAAAATACAAATTTTAAACAAGAGAGAAAACACTAGTCTCTCATTCAGAAGCCACATTTGTACACATCCCTCCAAATCCACAAAGTCTCCATATTTTAGAATTCAGTTTATCCACTTCTCAAAGAAAACAGTGTTGTACAGTAATGATCAATGCTTGCTTCTGGAAAATTCTGGGGTCTTAGGCCTGGATCCAAAGAGCTACTTCAGTCCCTGCAAAGGGCTCAAGCTAAACTAGTGGATTACTGTATTTTATTTACTCTCCCCTTCCCTTGAACAGCTATTTCCCACCCAGACATAGCAAACTGTTTCTGAAATGTCCTCTATTAAAACATTTTAAAACTGTCTTTCATCCTTGCAGGTAGCAGGGTATTTATTTATTTATTATATTTTTAAATCGCCCATCTGGCCAGCCACCCGGGGCAATGTACAATCAGAGTAAAATACAATAAAACACAATTAAAACAATATAATTAAAAAAAAAAAAAAACCCTAACCCACCCCATATTCCCACTTGAAAAGCCATGTTTTTAAAGCCCGGCGGAAGTTCATCAAGGAGGGGGCATGACGAAGGTCACTGGGGAGGGAGTTCCATAACTTGGGGGCTGCCACAGAGAAGGCCCTCTTCCTAGTCCCCACCAGCCTGGCTGCTCTGGCTGATGGGACAAGGAGAAGGCCGTCCATGACAGACCTTGTTGGGCGGCCTACTTGATGTTGCTGGAGGCGCTCCTTGAGATTAACTGGACCGGAGCCGTATAGGGTTTTAAAGGTCAAAACCAACACCTTGAATTCGGCCCGGGCCGGCAAGCAACTCCTTCAGCACTGGTGTGTGATGTGATCTTGCCGGCGGCTGCCTTTAACAAGGCGAGCCGCCACGTTCTGTACCAGCTGTAGCTTCCTAACCATCTTCCAGGGTAACCCCACGCAGAGCGCATTACAGTAGTCTAGGCGAGAGGAGACCAAGGCATGAACCACTGATGGGAGCAGATGATTAGGAAGGTAGGGGCGCAGTTGATATAGTGCTGCCCGGCTCACAGCTGCCACTTGAGCCTCCATGGATAGCTGGGAGTCTAGAATGACCCCCAAGCTGCGGACCTGGTCCTTCAGGGGTAGATGTACCCCATTCAGCACCAGGTCAACATCTCCTAACCTCCCCTTGTCTCCCACCAGAAGTACCTCGGTCTTGTCGGGGTTCAGCCTCAGCATGTTCCTTCCCATCCAGTGTACAAATATCATTAAAATAAAACAATACAATAAAGCACTAAAGTCACATCATAATAAAAATAGAGAAGGCATCAATTAAAATGCCTGGTTTTGCACTGGCTCCGAAACTCATGGAGAAGGCTATCAATGGCTACTAGTCCTAATTGGCTATATGCGTCCTCCAGTATCGTAGGTAGTGTGCCTATGTACTCCAGTTGCTGGGTAACATGGGCGGGAAGCTGCTGTTGCACTCCTGTTCTGCTTGTAGGTTTCCCGTGGGCAGCTGGTTGGCCACTGTGTGAACAGAATGCTGGACGAGATGGACCCTTGGTCTGAGCCAGCAGGGCTCTTCTTATGTTCTTAAACTACTGCAATGTTGCCACCAGTCATGCAGCCATTGGAGGTGGGGGGTATTTCATAGTCAGTACCCAAGATATTTGGAGGAGGGCTTCCCCTGACAATCTTCAGTTGTGGGCAGTCTGGTGTATGGAGAGGTGTCACACCCCACCCCTGATAGGGCCTCAAGCTTGCCCTCCTTATTGGGATCTCTGGGTGTGCTTATGTAAGGTTGGGAGTTTCTTTTCCTGTAGCCCCTACCTTTCACATCTTTCACACTGACTTTGGGATGTCTAATCCCTACCTAATACCTCTTTGACCGGTACAATAAGCACAGCTTACCACACAGGCTGTTTCAAATAACAAAGAAAAGTTCATTTTAAAATACAAGTTCTGGAAATAAGTTTCATGTGTAAGTTTCAGTTAATCCTAAATAATGTACACTGTCTTATCCTAATACCAATCCTCCCTCAACAACTGTTCCCAATATCAATCCCTGCCCTCACTAGCTAATCTCTTAACAATCCTAATACAATCTCTCAACTCTCTCCAGTCAGCGAGCAGCATTTCACACACTCGCCTCACTAACCCTGCACTCCTCTTAAACAGCACTGCCCACTGTTTATATAAGACAGCTTTACCCCCCTTCTCACTCTCTCAGCCAATCATGAGAGTATTTGTATATATGCAAATACTCCATTCTTCCTGCCCACCATTTCTCATTCACCCAGATACAGCAGGAATACATACCTATACTTACCATATATACACTTTATATTTAACCCCAGATAACATAACATCACAGCGTCCTGCATATATTTGGGTCCCAAGCCATTCAATACTTTAAAGGTAAGCACTGGCACCTTGAATTGGGCTCGGAAGCAAATAGGTAACTGGTGCAGCTTTTTCAGAATTGGCGTAATACGATTCTACCTGGCTGTACCAGTTAGGATTGTGGCCACCACAATCTGCACTAGCTGAAGCTTCTTGGTCGTCTTCAAGAGCAGCCCTGCATACAACACATTATTACAGTAATCAAATTGAGAGATTACTAAAGCATGAATCACTGTGTCTAGACTATTCCCCATCTAGGAACTGCCGTAGCTGCCAAACCAAAGTTAGTAAAAGGCACTGCTAGCCACTGAGCTCAAGTACAATGCTGGATCAAGGAGTACTCTTAAGCTACACACCTGCTCTTTCTTGGGGGAGTGTGACCCTATCTAGTACAGGCTGTACACCCAATTCCTGGCTATAAGAATTCCTCCCACCCACAAGACCTCCATTTTGTTGGGATTTAACTTCAGTCTATTGGGCCCCATCCAGCCCATTACTGACTTGGGGAGAGCAATCCTATGTTTCCTGGAGAGCATCCCAGGGACCATAGAAGTCTTCAGAGTTTCCCCACCCCTGCCCCAGTGTGGCTGCAGACACTGATATGACCTTGGAAGGGGGACTCCAGAAATCCCTCCCCCCAGCACCTCACAGCTTTATTATGCATTATGAGGTGGCAGAAGTGGCCCTGGAGGAACTTGGAGAGATTTGAAAGAGGGGCGTTGCAGGGGGTGGGCTGGAGAGAAGAGAGGCCAGATTACGAAGGATCCTTTGACTTCTCCAGCACCAGCCCTGCCTCCACCAGCTTGCCTCCACTAGATAGGCTCACAGGCTTGTCCAGGGGGGGGGGACACACGAGAATGGAGGGACAAAAATTGCCTCTGTTGCTCCTCCCACCCTGCTGGCAGCAGCCTGGCAGGGCATTGGACAACTCGGAGCCCTCCGAAGTCGGAGGCTTCCATCCAATGAGGGTGCAACCCATAAGACTGCACCCTAAAGCAGTTTGCCATCTGGCATGGTGGGTGCTGTTTGAGATGGGGAGAGGAACAGTGGTGTAGTGGTAAATTTTGAAGAGGGGTGCTCATGGCAGTCTGCATAGCCATGCCCCCAAGGAGAATTCAAAATTGCAGGGAATTGTGTTGATCTATATCAACAAACCAGTTCTAGGAGTTTTAATGATCCTCTACTGGGAGCAGGTCTTTGTAAGCTAATGGGTCTTAATCGCCCATTCAAGACCAGGACACCCCAAAATACCAGGAACAATATATTGTTGCGGGAAAATTAATTTCCCCCCACCTATTGTGTGGCTTGCAGCTAAACTCAGAGGAATCAGGAAATCCTGAGGGGGTGGCAGATGACATCAGCATCCCTGCTAATAGCCCTGGCTCCACCACACCACTGGAGAGAAACCCTAAATCATCCTGGAGCTCAGTTTCACCATTCTGGCTATGGAGAGAGAGAGAGAGAGAGAGGCAGAGTTAATTTCACAATAGCCCCCTTGCCTCCAAGTAGATATAATTCTTTACTGCAAAAGGCATGTGGAGTATGCACCTAGGTAATATAAAGACTATAGGTTGGATGGATTCAGACTTGGTTATACTTTGAAATCAATAGATCTACTCTAAGTATGACTGAATCTGGATGCAAGCCTCCATTAGTTGTAAATCAGTGTGTGTGTGTGTGTGTGTGTGTTTGTTCTTGCAACCAGCTGACAAGTTTGTTTTGGAAATTATGAATAAAAAGAATAGGAAAACATGATTTAATCTGTAATTTAAATAGGGCTTTTCTCTTGCTGATTGAAATCAATCCACCCTGGGTGGAATGGATAGCCTTTTTAATTTTGAATTCAAATAATTGTATTTTATTACACTTTTCATGTTTATTAAACACGAAGATTTCTTTATTGTGGTTGCTATGGTAATGCAAGACAAAATCCCTTTATAGATTAAAAAAAAACCTTCCTAAACCTACAATTAGCTGTTTCATGTTTTTAAATAGATAACAAGTGTTCTATTATTTTGCATTGGAGGCAGCCAACCTTCATTATAGAATATCAACAAAATATTTGTGGTTTGGAAGCACCTTGCATTTTGAAAGTTTACTTTTTATTAAGTACTTTGGTAAGTGCAATTACAGTAATACCTTGGATTACAAGTAACTTGGTTTGAGAGCGTTTTGCAAGACAAGCAAATTTGTAAATATTTAATTTTTTTTTACTTGATATACAAGCAACGTCTTGCAATACAAGTACTGTAGTACGGCTTAAATTAAAAATCTCTGTACAAATTTTTTGGGGGGGATTTCATTTTGATATAAGAGTGTTTTGGATTAAAAGCACATTTCCGGAACGAACTATGCTCTCAATCCAAGGCATGACTGTATAAATAAGTGTGTCTTCCTACATTACTGCTAGGTGTAAGGGTGCTTGGTAGGAGGCATTTCCAGATCTTATAATTTTTAAAGCATGATGGTTGCCTTCCTTCCACCCCACACTCTGCATTGTTTGATGACAAAAAAACATTACAATTATTTTGTCTGGAATAGGCAGTTTTCCTCCTCCAGGCTTTTCTTCTTCTTCTTCCTCTTCTTCTTCCTCTTCTTCTTCAACACAGACATCTATATCTAATTTTACAATTGCCAAACTTGATGGGCCCTTTTATATTCCCCATTTTAGTTATAAAATTAAAGAGACGCTGTCTGTTGCATGCAATACCAAATGTTTTGGAAGTCCAACAAGATAACTTTATTTTCATTGGAGGAGAAAACAGAAGAGTTTAGGGACACTTCCACCTAAACTTTAGGTGGAAACAACGGACAAAGATAGAAACAATATCTGAGTAACAGCTGGATTTTATATTTTCAAAAATGTGGGATCAACCATTTTATGTTTCTTTTGTCCTAGCAGTTCTAGGGGAAGTCCAAGGTGTAACTTGAACCCTGCATAACACCTAATGAGTTACGTAAATGTCTTCTACCTTCTTCCCTCTTAAAACTGAGACTAGATGCAGGCTACATGGCTTCAATATCAAGCCTTCCCTTCCCACCCGATTTGTTTAACACCCAGTCTGATGAAGCGTTCTGGAGAACTTGAAAGCTTGCTCACTATTTTTTGACATTTTGGGTGGTCCTGATAAAGCTATTGCCTGACTATAAATTTTGGATTGCTTCCAAAAAGTCTCTCTCCATTTACCTGAATTACTGGTATTCACATAATTAGGAATGTTCCTGTTGATTGCAGTGGCTGCAGGCTGATACATTTATAGGAATGGTAATAAATGTATGTCTAATAACAGCTGTGTGCATGCAGTCTGGCTGCTGGATCCTGCTGGGGAATTGCATGCACTACGATGCTGTGGAGGAAGAGGGGGGGCTGGCTGGCCTGCCAGACCTCCACCCTTTCCTACTTCAAAGGAATCCCAGCGCTTGCCACCATGTGGCCCGGAAGGGGGGGCTGGCTGGCCCGCCAGACCCCCAACCTTTCCTTTTCCCAAAGGAACCAAGACCCCCTGAGATCTCAAGATACCAGATTGCCAGCCTCAGCTGTCTGCAATCCTACTTGAATCTCTGTGTAGGGATTCGGCTTCAATTTCTGTAACCTGGATTTAGATACTGAACTCACAGAGTACCACAAAACCCATGTGGGGTAAACCAAGATAAGGTTTATTCTGGTAGCATTTAAACAACAAGATCAGGGGAAATGAGAGAAGCAACAAGATTAGGGGAAAGTAGATTTAAAAATAATGCAGGTTAATAACGCCAAGCTGACACGTAGGATTTGGGTAGCAAACAAAATAAAAATAAGTTTATTTTAATTCTCAAAATCTTAGTTCCAGAAAATAACTTTAAACCTGCCTACCCCAAACACTTTATAATTAACCTACCGGTAAGTCCCTACAATTCTAAATACTTTCACTCCTCATACAATCACTGATTCCTCTTAAAATTCCTGACAAGACACAAATAACCCACCTAACTCCCAAACTCTCTAACACTCCCAACCCACTACAACCAACACTCTACTACTTCTTAACTCAACTAACTCTGACCTCACTCAAACGCTCCTTATATACTCCTCCCCCCACCCTTTCCAAGACATCACAAACCACACCCACTCGGTTCAACATTCTAGACACACTAAACATACTAAAGCAGACATACACCAGGGAACTGAATTGTGGGGTTATGCCACAATACCCACCCCCGCCCCCCAATATATAAAAGCACACTTCACACTGCCATATCTGAAAGATGAAAAGTAGACTGGTCTGTTTGCATCCACACCTGATTTCGTTCTATTTGTAAATTCTCACAAGCTTTTGCAAACTTCATAGTACTACAGGTGCTTCCAGACAAACTGCTCCTAATACTGCCAGCCAAAAGATATTGTGCAGGTATTCTGTCTTTTTATCAGATTTTCCACTGTAAGAAAAAAATATGGAACCAGTGGGAAAACATGGGAAGGTTATAAGTGGAAGACAATGATGGATAGCCTTGTAGGCTCCTTCCAACTCTATAATATGTCTTGACACATACATCTCCCCCCCACCCAGGAAAATTCTGTGAATGAGGCAGGATGATTACATCATAAAAAAATCTTCTGGAAGCACCTGTTACTGGGTAGCAGTAGCTTGATCCTAAACATGTTTATGTGGAAGTAAGTACCCTTGTGTTGTATGGGTCTTATTCCCAAGTAAATGTGCACAGGATTGTAGCTTAAACTTCAGAGGAACTCTCCTCCATCTGCACAGAGATAAAGAGGGAACCACAATCAATTATAACAGAGTCATGGCAAACAGATGGCGGGTGGGCAGGGGGCTTGGGTTTGACAGGGGAAATGGTGGGCACTGAGGTGTGTGTGATTTTGGGTTATGGGCAGCAAGAACTACTCTGGATGAGAGGTAACTGTCCCTAGGGTTATATTGTTTGTTTAGTTAGGGGGGAAATGTTTTGTGGACCAGATCTCACTTCATCAGCGGGGTATGTCATCCTGGGATGGCAGCTCTGACATGCCATGCCTCTGAGGCAATAGGCTCTGGTCTACAAAAGCTTAGGCCACAATAAATATTTTTTAAGGGCCAGAAAACTCTGTTGTTTCTGCTACAACAAACTAATACGGCTACCCTTCTGGAAATCGTCACAATCAAATGTGATCTTTGCAAGGCATCGACTGTTGTAGAACAGTTTTGCCCAACCTAATGCGCTCCAGATGTCAGATTACAACTCCCATCACCTCCAACCAGCGTGGCCAACGGATGGAGATGATGGCGGTGGTTGTAGTTCAACACGTCTGGACGGCAACCAGGTCGGAAAGGAGGCGAAAGTGGCGAGGGCGAAAGGATCAGCTTTTAGCAGCAAGCCTGTCGCCGCCCTAAAGAAACGGCGTAGTACGAACTCGCCATACAGCGCATGGACCGAACTGGACGTCGGCAGCAGAACTGAACTGGCGGCTCAAAATGACCCGCCGTGTTGCTCGGTGCAATGTGAGCCGCCACCCGACTCACGCCAGGAAGCAAACCCCTCTCCCGGCCGTCCCGGCTCGCTTCGCCCCACGTTGGTCGCTCGAGTCGCAGCATCCCCGGCGGCGCCCGGCTAAAGGAGACTACAGCTCCCAGCGTGCCTAGCGGCCGACCTCCAACACCGCGCAGCGCTATTGGACGCTTCCCCGGCGCGGGTTCGTAGGCCGGCCGAGCGGAGCGCGGTTTGTGGGCGTCGGTCTCGCTTTCTGCCCCGTCCCGAGCGGAGGGTTGCCCTCGCCCTCGCCCTCTGCTTGTGCCATGGGGGGCGGTGGGAGCAGCCACGGGCGCAGGAGGGTCTCCTTCGAGCTGGACGAGCAGGAGCGAGTGCGGGTGCTGCAGGGCATCCGGGTGAGTGGCTCCGGGAGCCTGGGAGGGAGGGAGGGAGGGAAGCGGCAGCCCGCCGGGAAAGGGCCGGCGTGGAGGCGGCGGCGGCAGGGGGCTCGGGTGTGACACGGGAAATGGTGGGCACTGAGGGGTGGGTGTGTGTGATTTTGGGTTATGGCAGTGTTCCTCAACCTTGGGTCCCCAGATGTGTTTGGCCTACAACTCCCAGCATGCCCCAGCCAGCATCGCTGGCTGGGGCATGCTGGGAGTTGTAGGCCAAACACATCTGGGGACCCAAGGTTGAGGAACATTGGGTTATGGGCAGCAAGAACTACTCTGGATGAGAGGTCAGTCAGGCGGTCACTCGTGACCGAGTAAGATTGTCTTCCAGGATTAAAAAAAAAAAAAAAAAATTACAAAAAGGAGATTTTAAAAGGAGGAAAATTCTAAAGAAGATTGTGTAGACTCTAGCGATGGGTCCGTAAGTGACTGTGGAGGCCAATTCTAGATCCACACAGCTTCCCACAGTGAGGACACAGGTTACCAGATAGAAGATGGTCCTGTAAAGGATTCATTTGATGTGCTTTTCGCTTAGCACGTTTCTCCCTTTCACCTTGCACTCGGGCTTCTTCAAAGTCCATGGAGCCTTTGTGAAAGGCCGACCTCCAGTTAGATCGTTCATGGGCCAGAGAGGTAACTGTCCCTAGGGTTACCGTATATTGTTTGTTTAGTTAGGGGGGAAATGTCCTTCCCCATTTCCCGTCAAGCTTCTCTACCCTTTCCTGTATCTTCCACTTAAAAATAATTTATCAGAGTCTCTTTAATATGACAAATTTAGCATGTCTCTACATCTGTTCGTTTTTAAGGTACCCCAAGACTCGTGGTTTTTTTAATATAAGAGCATCTTGGGGCATAGGAAGGATTTGGGGTGCTTCCAGGTGGAGGGCTCCTAGCGCTACCAGTCAGAAGGCATTGTGCAGCAATTCCGTCTGTTTTTCTTTAGTGGATTTTCTGTGGTAAGGAAAAAGATGGAAAAAGCGGTTGGAAAACACAGAAGGCTTATGAGTGGAAGGTGACAATATCTGGACACCCTGTAAAATTCTGTGAATGAAACAGGGCAGTGGCACTGTAAACGCCTTGTCTGGAAGCACCCTTGGTGCCAAAGGCAGGTTGCCTTATAGCTTAATAATAATAATGAAACTTAGATAATTCTTTAAGTGTTCAATGTACTTTCTCATTCTATTTATCCTTGTAACAATTCTGTGAGGTAAGGTCTTCTTGTTAGTGTTCCCATTTTACAGATGTGGAATTCTAACATGAAAATGATTTTTGTTGAAGGCCACACAACATGTTAATGACTGAAGAGGGATCAGAGCCCCAGTCCAAATCCAAAACCATCTATTAGCTATAGGAGGCAACTGAGGAAAGATAGCATTTTTATTACTTCCTAATAAAAATGTATGAAATGGTAGACAAATAGGAGCAGCCCTGCCATTTAACAGCACTGGAAATGCATTATGGGAGATCAGATAACTGTCGATTTCTAATAAAGCATTGAAAGTGACATGGGCCTTTGTGAGAACTTGCAACACAGACCATCTTTAATGAAGGCTCTTGACGCTCCTGCATATTTCATAGAACATGTATGATAACAATGCATGTTGTGGGGTGAGGGCAATAAATACTGTGCATTTGGTGTTGGGGAAAGGCTGTGTCTCCAACAGAAGTGTAACCTCAAAGTTGTGCAAAACATGTTGGTATCAAATGCACATTATATAAAAAGAAAGGAAGAACAATTATTTGTATGAGAAGATCCTGACTCCTAGTGTTAAAGGAATTGGTCAGTAACTGTTACTTTTTCTCTAGTTTTAATTTTACAAGGCCCCAGCTATTCTGTTGCCTGAACAGCAAGTACAAAATGACAAGCACCAAATGGCAAACTGCTGATCATTGCAAGGTTTACAAATTCAAATGTGGGAGTAAATGTAAACCACTGATTCAGATTTAAGCAATGTTCTTTGTATTGGAGTTAATTGATTAATATCTATTTTCTCCTCTGCTTGAAGATAATGACTAACGGAAACTATTAAAAGCCTAGTCAGCTCCATGTGTACAGTATATGTCTGGAGGAGTAAAAGGTGGATTGTTTTAGTCATTCTCATCCTGCAAGCACTTCTGGCATGAGGACTAATCAATGTGGTAAATTAAATGGTATAATAGATAAAAGAAGGAATTAAAACAATTAAAAGAGAATGGAAAACAGAGATAAAGAAGAAGCAAAAGCTTGCCCTTATGAGAGATTTCGTTAGTCACAAACCTTATTAACATTTTATCTAGGATTTAGATTCACTTGCATGCCTACCTTCCACAGGGTTGGAGGCCTATGGGGTGGTCTTCTCTCGTAGATGGATAGATCTACATGGCTTCCTCACAGCTCTGGGGGATTTTTCCTGTCTCCAGGACTGATGGTTATATCAAAACCATGATCGACCTTTGGAATGGGGAACTGACGGGCAATTGACATGACTGATCCTAATCAGCCTGTCCCCACATGATATACACAAACAGTTGCTCATAAATATACCGTAGAGAGTGACATAACATAAGAGAGCCATCCTGGATCAGACCAAAAGCCTATCTAATCCAGTATCCTTTTCCCACAGTAGCTAACCAGATGCCCATGGGAAGTCTCTAGCAGGACGTGAGAGCAATTACCCAATTATGAACACATATATCCTGGCCCCAACAGCTAGACTAGGCTTGCTGCCCTCTGTTAGAATTCATAAAAGGACAGCAATGTGGGGTGAGATCCTTGTATTACATAGAAGAAGCAGCCCCTGGGGTTCTTATACACATGTTTGCATCTAACATATAGTTTGGCCTGTAGTCTGCCTCAGCCACAAGAAAGCCTGTGTAATCCTCAACTAAGAGCATATTTTCATAATTAGCACTAAAACTAGTTTTCTAGCTTAATGTGCTAACAATTTTAAAAAGTGTTTCAAAATCTGTTGAGGCCTTTAGTAATGAAATCTCATTTAAACCTGTGGAGAGCTAACAAGTTTTATAGAGAAAATGATATGCAATTTAAGCATTAGTAGAATGTAGGGCTTTCAGCGCATATGTCTGGAATTCGTTTGTGTGTGTTTTTAAATAGGGGCCATGATTTGAGAGAAAGAAGGCTTGGTAACCTTGTTCTTGTTTTCCATGTGAGTAAACCTAAGCAATGAGTGGGTTTGTACAACATGTGAATCCATACCCAAGGTTGAGTATGGTTGAACTGTGGGTTGTTGTGTTGTGTGAACCCAGCCACACTAATAAACCATGGTTTGTTAACCACTAACAACCCATTGTTTGTTGTTGCATTGTAAACTGTGGGTTGTTTGTGGTTAAGAAACCGTGGTTTGTTAGTGTGGCTGGGTTCACACAACGCAACAAACGATACCCACCCCTTACTCAGCCTTGAGTGTGGGTTGTTGTGTTGTGTGAACACAACATTCTGCAGTAATAGCTTTAGGGCACAATTCTATCATGTTTAGACAGAAAAAAAAGTCCTACAATTCCCAGCATACCCTAGCCAGCATGGCTGATTGAAGGGATGCTGCAAGCAGTAGGATGTTTTTATGTCTAAACATGGATAGGATTGTGCTCTTAGACTATTTTTTCCTTTTTAATGTCATACTAATAAATATATCTGTATATGATATATAAATCTGGTGTTCTTGTCTTGCCAAATTTATTTTGTTTATTTTGATTTTATTTAAAATGTTTTAACTACCTTTTAAGGGTAAAAGTCTTCTAGGCAGTTTACAAAATAAAGCATGAAACAGATACATGCATACAGTTAACTAAAATATCAGCATTAAAATACAACTCCCAATATAAATAAATAAAAAGTCAGTGGTGGTTAAGACCATAAAATATATGTTTACCTTTTTCCCAACCCTCTTGGATCCCATGGAACGTGGTATGCTAGAATTCTAAGTGTAGCTATCCATGTATCCTTCCATCCAATGTATTTTCTAGCATATCAAACAATTCTTTTTCTGGGACATTTTCAGTCTTAGGGCGCAATCCTATGGCCCTCCAACCTTGTCGGGGGGGGGGGCATAGGATGGGGCATAGTCACTGTTGCGACCTTGGAAATCCCGTCTGAGGTCACAGCACCATGAAGTGCCTGCCCCCTCCACCTCATAGCCAGTGCGGTTCTTTCCACGCCAGCTGGAAACTGAACACGGAAGGCTGTCTCCTGTTCCCCTGTGGGGGGGGGGGCATTCCCGGGGGCAGAGAGGGGAGGAGCAAGGCACCACCAGCCTCTGCAAAGTCCAGGTGGTGCCTCAACCTCTCCTCATGAGGAGGTGTACAACATGTAGATGGCTGAAATTGGCTGTCTAAATGATTTTGAGGGCAAGGGGAGTGCAGTGGCAATCCTATCTGGTGTGCTCTTCTTTGATACTGTAGGCCTTTGATACTGTAGACCGTACAGCTCTCTGGACTATCCTTATGAAAATTGGATGCCCCAATAAATTTGTGAATATCTTGCGACTTCTCCATGACACATGACGGGCAACGGTTTTGGACAACAACGGCTCTCATGGTGCTCCATTTAAAGTGGGATCAGGTGTTAAACAGGGAAGTGTTATATCAGCCCCAACATTAGTTGCCATTTTCATCACCGTGGTTTTAACATCTTGTTCGAGGGGAAAACTTCCCACCGGTGTGGGAATTATATAATCGAACAGATGGAAGCTTTTAATCCGCAGCAGCTGAAAGCAAAAAGTAAGGTAATTACAACCTCCGTTGTGGAACTTCAGTATGCTGATGATAATGTGGTCTCCGCACATTCAGAGGATGATCTCCAAACTATCCTAAATGCTTTTGCAGAAGCATACGAAAAACTTGGTCTCTCACTTAACATCAAAAAAACCAAAGTGCTTCATCAGCAAGTGCAAGCCAATCCTTTGGTGATGCCATCTATCCAGCTTGGCGGGACAATACTGGAAAATGTCGATCATTTTCTCTATCTTGGCAGCTATCTTTCTGTTACAGCTAACATCGACAGTGAAATCCAGCATCGTCTGAGCTCTGCAAGTGCCGCATTTTCTCGAATGAAACATAGAGTGTTCGAGGATCGGGATATTTGTAAGAAGACCAAAACACTGGTTTATGACGCCATTGTATTACCAACTTTATTGTATGCCTGCGAAACATGGACTATCTATAAACGTCACTTCCACCTCCTTGAAAGGTTTCATCAACGTTGCCTCCGGAAAATCCTGCGAATTACTTGGGAAGATAGACGAACAAATGTCAGTGTACTGGAAGAAGCAAAGACTACTAGCATTGAAAAAATGATCCTTCAACGCCAACTTCAGTGGACCGGTCATGTTGTTCGAATGCCTGACTGCCGTCTCCCAAAGCAGTTACTTTACTCCCAACTCAAGGATGGAAAGCGGAATATCGGTGGTCAATATAAGAGGTTTAAAGATGTTCATAAGGCAAATCTAAAAAAATGCAATATAAACATCGAAAACTGGGAAGCTCTGGCCCATGAACGATCTAAATGGAGGTTGGCCTTTCACAAAGGTTCCATGGACTTTGAAGAAGCCCGAGTGCAAGGTGAAAGGGAGAAACGTGCTAAGCGAAAAGCACGTCAAATGAATCCTTTACAGGACCATCTTCTATCTGGTAACCTGTGTCCTCACTGTGGGAAGCTGTGTGGATCTAGAATTGGCCTCCACAGTCACTTACGGACCCATCGCTAGAGTCTACACAATCTTCTTTAGAATCTCCTCCTTTTATCCCGGAAGACAATCTTACTCGGTCACGAGTGATCGCCTGATGATGATGATGCTCTTCCTGCCCTCAATAGGATGTCTGAAATTCTCTGGGTTTGGAGGGTTGCAGGCACCCACATAGGATGGGGCTGCCCGTAACTTTACCCTTCAACATTGCCTTGGAGTGTTAAAATGACAAATGAATATCTCTTTGACAATCCCTTTTTCATTTAATTCCTAAATGCATTTTATTTTAGGCATTTATACCCCAGGAGTGTGGTAAATCATATTCATAGCAGTTTACCAAACAATTTATCACAACAGATTAACATTCCTAATAAGACCAATAAGCAAACAGCAGTTAAAAATAAATCATAAGAAGCACACAGCAGATAGCAAACTAAAACTTGGACCAGTCATTAATTGTTTCCCTCAAGTGTGCTCATCATTGAACCAGTTTGCACAATCAAAACAAACAGCATGGTTTGTTGGAGGCTTAAACAACCCTCAAATAACCCATGGACTGTTGTGGGGTTATTTGAGGGATGTTTAACCCTCCAACACGCCAAGCCACCCAGGTTTGGACAACACAATAAACTGCAGGCGGGTGGTGATTATGCAAATCATGCCCGGCACACGCCACAACTCACAACAAGCCACCATGGCTTGTTTTGATCGTGTGAACTGGCTCGCTGTTTTGGTACTAAGGGTAAGGAATTGCATCTCTCATAATTTCCAGATGAGAGAGAGAGAGGGAGGAAGGAAGATGAAGGCTGTACATACATTACAATTTCTTGACCTCAGATAGGTAGATTGGGATTTGTCCAAATTCTGAGGTGCATAATGTGGAGGAAGAGGGGGGGCTGGCTGGCCCGCCAGACTCCCACCCTTTCCTACTCCAAAGCACTTGCCACCATGTGGCCCGGAAGGGGGGGCTGGCTGACCCGCCACCACCCCACCCTTGCCTACTGGCTGAGGAGGCGTGTGTGTGTGTGTGTGTGTGTGTGTTTGTTTGTTCCTGCATGCATGCATGCAGGAACCCTAAAAACTCTTCTCTACACGCTAACTGTGCACACCCCACCCCAGCCAGTTCACACATGAGGTGTGTGTGTGTACCCCCAAAGGCTCGTTTCTCCACACATAAACTATATATAATTTCACTAATCTGTCTCTTCTCCCCCACCCCTTTAATTTGTGTTAGCTTTCTGAAGATGTAGTGAACCGAATGAAGGAACCTTGTCAACCTAAAGTAGATCAGCACTCACCATCCTTGTCTCCTCCACCCTTGTCTCAAGCTGCAGAAGGGAAATCTAAGGTGTCTGCAGGTATTCCATGTCTCTTGGTTTTTATAGTATGCTTGGTTTTTATAGTATCCACATGAATGACAGATGGCTTGTTTACAGCGCACTTGTATTTTATTAAGAAGTAGGTATTTCTAAGGAACCAATTGCCTTAAGTAACCAAGTGCATGCTGTTTCCCCTTAGATGGGCATATGGCTGCAGTACAATACTGCCCAGGGTCTGAACATAATTGCCTTGAATTACTGACATCATTTGGGCTCACATCCAAGTCAATATTAGGTTTGCAGCCTTTAGCTTAGTTAATGAAACCTTTTTGAACCAGTAGTATAAATAGTTGAGAGAAGGTGATGTAGTTTGGTAAGTTCCTGGTTTTCATCTCAGCTCCACCATGCAGTTCACCTATTCTTCACCATAATAGGATCTATAAATGTTTTTGTTAGTAACATATCTATACCACTTTATTTGCTAAAAAGCCATCAAGGTGGTGAACAACAATTTAGAACAATAAAACCTTAATGCAATAAAAAGAACATTAAAAAATGTAAAACATTAAAGGCACTATTATCTTAGCCTCAGCCCCTCATCAGCATTATGGGAATGATAATAATACTGGCCAACCGTACACTGAATGTCCTCAGTATTATTTGTTTTGGAAGGGCAAACCAATGTATGGTTGCTTAAAAGGGGTGGGTGGGGGCTTCAGAGTTGTGTTTTCTCTGAACCAGAGTTCTGTGGAATCCAACAGTTCCTTTTTCTCACTAGTACAAAAAGGACAACCAAAGTGATCAAGGGGCTGGAGCAACTCCCTTATAAGGAAAAGTTACAACTTTGGGTTTTTTTTAGCATAGAAAAATATAAGGGGGGGTACATGATAGAGGTGTATAAAATTATGGCTGGCCACTGGGTACAGAATGCTGGACTAGATTTTAATTAATTACATTTTGGTACCACCCAAAAGCCAAAGCTCTCTGTGGTCTGAGCCAGTATGAGAGCTTATAAGCCAGGACAGTAAATATTGCTTCATGGTTTTGAGTTTAGAGGGAGAGAGACCAAAACACCTGTTGGTCTTCAACTGGTCGGTTGGGATCCCAGACTGAGTTTGAAGAGCAGCCTAAGTTAGGTGACCCCAGGGGCGCATCCACCATGTTCTTTTGGATTTTTTAAAAAAACAGCCGTTTTTTGAACGTATAAAGCAGAAAGATGGGGGCAAGGGAGGACATGGGGAGAGAGAAAGGGGTGGGGTGGGGAGACAGAGAGAAGCAAAAAGATGGACATATATAGTAAAAAATGAAGAGTGGAAGAATGGAGTTGAGGGCAACTCCATGTAGAAGAATGGAGTTGAGGGCAGGTCCCACATCTGAAAATGTTGAAGACTACTGATGTACCCTGTCAGTCTTCTTTTCTCCATTCCTTATAATACCAACAAGATCCCCTCTGTGTATGTTGAAAAGACTACTGTAATATGCTATGCAGCATTTAGAGGAAAGCTACTGTAATAGCACAAAGTCTTATTTATGACTGGTGTCATTTTAGAAGAATGGGTTCAAGTTGCCTACTTCTTGGTGCTTGGGGAAAGTACCATAAGCTGGTTGTGTTCAGGAGTTCACAAACCAGTTCCAGATGTTACCACTGAGGAAGAAGTGGAGGGATTCTGATGGAGCTCAGCTGTTTCATTCTCTGCTTAATGGCTTGTTGCGAGGAATGGTCTCTTGTGAGTGGTTTGCTTACCTAAGTCAGCTGGTTCTTGATTTCCTCTGTTGTGCCCAAATGTGCATTCTTGGCTCATCTGTCAATTGTTCCTTCAGGACCCTTAATCTTGTTTTAAGGGATACAGAGTGATTTGTGGGTTAGTGAATCAGTTCCTGACTGCCAGAAACTTATGCTCCATGATAAACAAAATACGGTTAAAATAAGCAAATTGGCTTTTCTTCCTAGTGTCTATTGTTGGGGTTTCCAAACTTTGTAACAGCCTCTCTGCTGTGAGGATGAACTCTGTACAGCTCCCATCCGCATCATGTAGTGTTGAAGACACTCTCATAGTTTCAGAAGCAATTTATTCAACCTTGCTGTTAGATTTCATTGAAACTTCTATTGCTGAGTTTTTATCCTGTTATACATTACTTTCTAATATAGATCAGCAGCTTGCTGAGGTTTTGCTTCTCTACCCTTTTAAACCTCTTATATTCTCATTAATAAAAGAGATGGGAAACTTTTTTCTTCCACAAGAATTATTTTCTTCTTTCCTTTTCTCCAGGGATCTGTCCACCGACAGCAGACAGCTTGGGTCGAAAGCCCTCTGAGGCAGAGGAGGATCTGTACAAGAGGTGGGGCATAGGATCTCTTTCTAGATTGCTTTGTTCTTTGGAGGCCATGCACATTGTGTGCAATGCTACTCTTTTGTGGCTGTTGTTTTTTGTGATGAAAGGCAATGGCACAGTGGACAGGATTCTGTTGCTGTGGTTGGCATGCCTTTTATTGCTTCTGTGCTGCTGCATCACAGGACACGGATGTCGAACCTCTTTCAGCCCAAGGGCCAAATTCACTTCCAGAGATGCTCTAGGGGGATGCATTCCAGTGATGGGCAGGGCAGAAGTCAAAGAGCAAACCCCCAAAATACCAGCATATTTTAGCTTAAAGATCTTACTGCCAGTAGCTAAACCTTAGGAGAGGCATGTCAACCTTTTAGAATGGGGGAAAAACCGCTAAAGCTGAGAAAGCACCAAATGATCGGCGGTCAGGGGAAAGGGGGCATGGCTATCTGGGAAGCCCTGGACAGCAGATTGGGACCCCAGGTTGGACGGATTTGGCCTTTGCACCTGAGGTTCAACACTCCTGCTTTAGGACCCTGAAAACATTTCTCAGTCCTGTCGTTATTGGCTATGAAGGTTCTCTGGCATGTATAATCTATAATATGATGTATTACATATTTTATTCTCTTTGGGAGGTTATTAAACAGCTGAATATTGCAATAATTGGTTATGACCCCAGTTGTAAATTGGTCACCTTCTGACTGCATTTTTCATTGCAGAATTATCTCAAAGCCCATGGTGCTCCAGAAATTACAATGCTGATCTAGTGGCATGAATTGGTGACTGTGCCAAATAGATCACAACTCTGCCTGGTGTGGTTCTCGCCAAGACAGCTGGTGCCTTAATTTGGGAGCCTGTAGCCAAGTGGCTGCTGATCATTCCCCCCCCCCCCACAGGTATGAACAAGAGCAGGCAATGGTCCAAGAGGAGCTGCTCCGACTGGCCAAAAGGGAGCGGGAGGCAGTCAGTGAGAGTCTGAATGTGACCCTCCAGCAGGAGAGGAGTAGCATCATTGAAGAAAAGCAGAAAGCAGCCCAGCTGGTGAGTACCACAAAATGCCACTGTATTGTCTTCCTACTCATCTTCTGCCAGCCTTCCTGGGGTAAGATTTGTTAAAGATCTGTTGCTTGCATGATTTTGGCACAGCACCAGCTCAGTAGGATAAGATGCCTCAGATGGAATCTATTTCAACATCTGTCCCTGAAGTTCTCTGACATCTCTCCCCACACTCACACCACCCATTCCATCCGAGGCCCTCGCCTCCTCCCAGCCCCCACCTGGTTCACACATGAGGTGTGTGTGTGTACCCCCAAAGGCTCGTTTCTCCACATTACCATTTATTCCTATTCTTTGCTTTTTGTTCTTTAACCAGTTACTGATCCGTAAGAGGACGTCTCTTATTCCATGATTGCTAAGTTTGCTCAGGAGTCTTTGGTGAGGGACTTTGTCAAAGGCATTTTGGAAGTCCCAGTAAACCATGTCTACTGGATCACCCCTGTCCACATGTTTATTGACACTCTCAAAGAACTCTAAAAGGTTAGTGAGACATGGCTTACCTTTGCAGAAGCCATGTTAATCGTGGGAAGTGATAATTCCCCTTTACTCTGCACTGGTTAGGTCTCATCTTGAGTACTGCATCCAGTTCTGGGCACCACACATTAAGAAGGACATAGACAAACTGGAGGGGGTTCAGAGGAGGGCAACAAGGATGATAAAGGGACTGGAAACAAGGCCCTATGAGGAGAGACTGAAAGAACTGGGCATGTTTAGCCTTCAGAAGAGGAGACTGAGGGGAGATATGATCACACTCTTCCAGTACTTGAAGGGATGTCACACAGAGGAGGGCCAGGATCTCTTCTCGATCATCCCAGTTTGCAGGACACGGAATTATGGGCTCAAGTTACAGGAACCTAGATTCCACCTAAACATCAGGAAAAATTTCCTTACTGTTAGAGCAATAAGACAATGGAATCAACTACCTAGTGAGGTGGTGGGATCTCCCACTCTGGAGGCATTCAAGGTGCAACTGGACAATCATCTGTCAGGGATGCTTTGACCTGGATTCCTGCACTGAGCAGGGAGTTGGACTCGATGGCCTTGTAGGCCCCTTCCAACTCTACTTTTCTATGATTCCATGAATCCGGATTCCACTGAGGAATCCAGGCAGCACCTCAACCTGACCTCCTCATGAGGAGAGGAAAAACATCTAGACAGCCGAAATTGGCCGTCAAGATGTTTTTCAGGGCAAGGGAGCATGGAGGATATCCTATCCTCCGCGCCCCTCCTGCCCTGCAGGTTTGGAGGGTTGCTTGCACCCTCATAGGATTGTGCTGCCCATTTCTTTGTTGTGACTGGGACATTCATTTATCCAGTCAATGTGGAGGTAATTGAAGTCACTCATTATTACATCACTTCCTCATTTGGATGCCTCCCTGATTTCATTTTCCAACTCCAGATCACCCTGAGCATTCTGAGGGACAATAGCATGTTCCTACTTCCTAGTACTAAATTACTTTTGGAGCCTGATCTTGTCACCCACTGTGCTTCTATGAAGGAGACTGCCCCTTTTAGGTTTTCTAGTCTGCTTGATTTGCTTTGACATACAGAGCAACACCTCCTCCAGTACGCTCTTCCCTATCCATCCTATAGAGCTTATATCCAGAGATGACTGTATCCCACCGGTTCTCTCCATTCCGCCAGGTTTCCATTATGCCCACTATATCTGGGTTCTTCTTTAAAACCAGGCAATCCACCTCTCCTATTTGGACTTGGAGGCTTCTAGCATTAGCATAGAAATACCTATACATCTTCTGCACTTAGACCTCTTTGACTGACTATCATGTTTCACCATATGCTCATGGCCTGTTTCCTCCCTGTCTCTGTTTGGGCAATCATAAATATTTTCATCTTCATCCCCTAGGGATTATTCAACCCGAACTGGATGCTTTCCAGCTCCTGTCAGGTTGAGGTCAGGTTGAGGTGCTGCCTGGATTCCTCAGTGGAATCCGGATTCATGGAATCATAGAATCATAGAAAAGTAGAGTTGGAAGGGGCCTACAAGGCCATTGAGTCCAACCCCCTGCTCAGTGCAGGAATCCAGGTCAAAGCATCCCCTAGGGTTCAGTTTAAAAGCCGCATGTCAACTTGAAAGTAAGTCCCATTGAGTTCAAGGGAGCTTACTTCCAGGTAGAATGTTATAGGATTACAGCCTACACTGATTAATCAAATGAGTTCTAACGGATCAATTAATAAATTAATCTTTAAAAGAATACTTCCTTTGTTTTTTAAATGATATGTGTGTATCCACATCAGGTACCATAACGACATTCCTGCCCCCGTCTCTCACACAAGATGAAATCCCTTTTAAGATTGTATTTGCTGTCTGCAGTTTCTATTGGTACATGTGTTAAAAATAATAACATTTAAAACATGCCTATTTTAACTGAGGGCATCTTTTTTCAGTCTATTCCAATTTTTAGAATTAATTAACCAATTAAATGCTGCAGCCATACTTCACAGTCCTTCCCTGATGAATATAACATTGAAATAGACTTTAAACAGGAAAAAGGCACTCTTTATTTTAATGCCTGTCCTGCCAAATATGACAAAGAACAGAGACATTCCAGGGAATGTCAAGCAGGTGCAGCTAGGAGAGAGACTAGAGTTGAAGAGCAAAACAGAAGGAAAAAAGGAAGTACCTAAATGTTTGAAGCTGGTGAAAGGTGGGTGAGACATCATACCTAGCAGCTGCAGCTTTAACTCTATTACCACTAGGGAGGTGATAATTTCTTTTTGTGTGAAGTGTAATTATCAGGCTGTTGTGGGGGGGGGGGGAGCAATGAATTATTGCCAAATCCACAGTGTGAACTTCCCTCAGAGTTGGCTCCCAAGTTATGTTTAAGTGATCAAGGAGTGCCCCTGCTTGCCTCTCGTCTGTGGAAAGTTCTCTTTTAAAAAGTAATGAGAAGAGGGTTCAAGAAGAAGAGGCACATACCTACCTCTGAGAAGTGTGAGATCTGCTGAGCCATTTCAAGAACCTCTGTAGTACCTAAGTTTTCCTTGGAGGTAGACTGACTTCTAAACCTTACCCATGTTAACACTTTAAGGGCACAATCCTATTCATGTTTAGACAGAAATAAGTCCTACAACTCCCAGCATCCCCCAGCCAAACATGCTGGCTGGGGAATGCTGGGAGTTGTAGGACTTATTTCTGCCTAAATATACATAGGATTGCACTCTAAGAGGGTTTTAGAGGAGTGGCAAATATAAGCACTTCTGAGTCACATAAGTCTAATGCAGGTAGCAGAACCAGAAAGTAAATTCACCTTGGATCAGCCTTTGGGGCCGGTGGGGGGAATTAAGAAGTATACTAGGAAGATTCAGAGAAATGTGGTTTTGTGGCAACATACCCTTCAACATCTGGCAGAAGAACCAAGGTACAAATAAATGAACTGTGGGTTTGCTGTATGAAAGTCAACAAGCCAAACAGGCAAGCTATGGGGGCTAGTAGACTGTTCTCCCAAAGAACTTTCAAAAATTCCACTACAAAATATAAATGTTCTTCCAGCCCTAGAACTTACAGTTCTTCACACTTGAGTTGTACATTTGTATAATTCCAAATATGAACATTTTTAGAACTTCAAGGTTCAGTACTCACTATCATATAGTTACAATAATAGTAGTTAGTGTTTATTATAGAATCATAGAAAAGTAGAGTTGGAAGGGGCCTACAAGGCCATCGAGTCCAACCCCCTGCTCAATGCAGGAATCTAGGTCAAAGCATCCCCGACAGATGGCCATCCAGCCGCACCTTGAATGCCTCCAGAGTGGGAGAGCCCACCACCTCCCCAGGTAGTTGATTCAATTGTCTTATTGCTCTAACAGTCAGGAAGTTTTTCCTGATGTTTAGGTGGAATCTAGGTTCCTGTAACTTGAGCCCATTATTCCGTGTCCTGCAAACTGGGATGCAGTGCTTTTGAGTGTTGAACGTGCTTCACGTACATTATCTCAGGATGATGTTGCAGTTTTCAAGCAAGGAGGTAGAGTTGACTAGTAAACTTGTAGAAGATTGAAGTTCAGCACATACCACCAGCCAGAGCTGATAGTAAGAAAAGAGTACTCTATTTAATAAAGTAGAGATAGTTGGGAAGAATGTAACATTGTATGGTAGAATGCTATATTGTAAGCCCCTTAGGGCAGGGAATCCACGCTCTTATTCTGTATAATGGATGATGCTAAATAAATAAATATTGCTGATAAATTCTACACTCATCTAAATGTTATTGTAATGTCAGGGTACACATCCTGAATTTCAGAGGTGGTTAATCAGTTCATTCCTCTCTTGAGTAACCCAGAGAACTTAAACCATACATGTGTGCTTTGAGTAGGACATGTGGCGGCTACAAAGTGAAAAGCCACTTGCTTGTGGTTGTTGGAAAGTACATTAACTTAATCTGTATTAACCAGAGCATTAACTGTAATCCAAACTGACTAATATGGCTTTAACAGTTCCTAATACAGGTTTTAACTTAACTCAGAAAAAAACTGTGTTTAATCCTTATTAAACAGTGTCCGTTAATGCTTTTTTGTATTGGGACACTGTTGGTAAAGTGATGCTGAAATTAATGAAAACTGGATGCATACATTACTCAGACAAACACTGCTAAAGTGATTCAAACCTCATTCAAACAGCCTACAGTGAGTCATTCATTAGGCTGATTGCTGTGGCTGGGCAATAGCTTTTATGACAACAGCTTTTCAGAGGCTTGTTGGAACTGGTATTGTAGAGATGTCACTGCCTTGGGGCAGGGGTGAGCGTGACGGCCCAGGGTGAGGCTACCACATTCTCAGGTGTTCACAGTGGTTCAGGTTGTACCCTGTAGAAGCTGGAGGAAGCCCCCAGAGGAATGGTCAAAGCCACAATATACATTTTGGCAGCGCTGACACAGTGCCTACCGTATTTAAATATAAATAAATAAATAAATAAATATTAGCTAGTATGCATGGTCAGTAGCATATTTTCCCCCTCCTCACCCCAATGCTTGGATCACATTTGGAGCAGAAGAATATTATTTATTTACGTAATTTACCAAATCACGTTTATCCGGCCATTCGGCTTTACACGAGGCCCTCAAGGCTGTTCGCAATCATTACTAAAAAAACAAGCAAGCAACTAAAATACAACTTGCAGCAGCAGAAAATGCTTAAATCAGCTCAAAAGCTTGACAAAAAGAAAAGTCTTAGCAAAGTGCTGATAAGCCAACAGAAGCAGCCAGTTAGGCCTCCCAAGGTAAGGAGTTCCATAATCTGGGTGCTGTACCCCAAAAGGCCCTGTCCAGTGCCCCAGCCAAGTGAATCTTGGATGGCACTGGGACACAGAGCAAGGCCTCAAATGAAGGGATGGGCTTATGTGGGAATAAATTTTAAAAACAAATTATTAATTTTACTACAGGAGAAGGTTCTGTAGAGCTCTTTAAAAATTAACCAAGTATAATTATTAGACCAAAAAGCTTCTTGTAATGTGATCTAGTCAACTTCTACCTCTCTTCTGAATTATGTGGGACTGGCTGGTGGCAGCTCTAGTCCACCACAGCAAGACTCCCCACCAGGGCCGGCGCTACCGCTAGGCAAACTAGGCGGTTGCCTAGGCTGAAGAGGGCGCAGAGGGCTGAAGAGGGCGCAGAAATGCTGCGCTCCTCTTCGCTGCCGCCGCCACGCCGCCCACCCTTGCCGCCGCCGCGCCGCCCACCCCTCGCCGCCGCGCCGCCCCCCCCCTCGCCGCCGCGCCGCCCCCCCTCGCTGTCGCCGCTGCGCCGCCACGCCGCCGCCCCCCCTCGCCGCCGCCACCGCACCCCCCCCCGCCGCCGCCCCCCTCTTGCCGCCGCCGCTACCCCCCCGCCACCTACCTTCGCGCCACTTCCAGAGCCCCGCCCGCGCTGTTTTGACGGGAGGAGCCAGGGCAACAGGGCTTAAACAGCCCTGTTGCCCTGGTTTCCCCGGCCAAAAACAGAGCGCGGGGGGCCCGTCGCGTCACTTCCTCCTCGGAGGTGGCGGCGGCAGCCAGGGCGGGGGGAAGGTAGGTAGCGGGGCTGCTTTGCTCCGGTGCCCCCCCCGGCACGAGAGGGGGGGCGCTAAATATAGTATCGCCTAGGGTGCCAGACTGCCCTGCACCGGTCCTGCTCCCCAGCCCCATTACACTTCAGGCACAGTCCCATGTATGTCTAGACAGAAAAAAGGCCTGTACAGGCATGCCTTGGATGGAGAGCATAATTCGGTCCAGAAACGTGCTTGTAATCCAAAACATGCTTATATCAAAACAAAATCCCCCCCAAAAAATGTGTACAGAGATTTTTAATTTAAGCCGTACTACAGTACTTGTCTTGCAAGACGTCGCTTGTATATCAAGCCAAAAATAAATAAATAAATATTTAAAAATTTGCTTGTCTTGCAAAATGCTCTCAAACCAAGTTACTTGCCATCCAAGGTATTACTGTAACTCCTGGTTGTAGGACTTTTTTCTGTCTAAACATTCATAGGATTGCACCCTTATACACTTACCAGGCAGCTGATAGTGGGTCAAGATTAGTACCGTAGTAACAATAGTGCCATAATAATGGTTGACGCATTTGTTCTACCCACTTCCCTAGTTCCTCAACGATAATCATCTATAAGCAGCTGATCAAGGCAAAATCCATGTCTTGTGCTCTTCTGCTATGCCTGTTCATTTCCATGAAGCTTGCAAACACATTTCCAATGACTTATACGTCCTTCTGCATTTTAAGATGAAAATGTGTCTGGTGTACTCTTTACCTTAAAGGCTTATGTTATTCTGTCTTTTTTCTTTTTTTAAAAAAGAAAGAATGCTTGGCCCGGTTTTCATGTTTCCGCTTGCAGTGTGATGGAGGCAGGGCTGGTGTCAAGGGTAGGCATAGTTAGGTACCTCCCAAGGGCCCACACCCCGGAAGGGGCCCACTGACAAGAGCTCCTCCCTCCTCCTCACTGCAATCCGCTTCCTCACCTGCCTCTCGCTCTGGCCCAGACAATGTTGGGGGGGGTGAGAAGGAGGAGCGGCAGGTGCTCTCTGCCTGTCAAGCAAGCAAGTGGTAGCAGTGATGAAAAAAGGTGGAGGAGCTACAGTAGCCACTAGTGACAATCGCGGTGAGAAGGTAGACTCGGGGGGGCTTTGAGGGTGTCTTGCCTAAGGGCCCCCCAAAACTTGGAGCTGGCACTGGATGGAGGCCTTACAGTGCAGTGGTGATATCTGTAATCTGGTAATCATGTAGTTCCTATGCCAGCCCCACACCTCCCCAGGGCCACTGATGCTGCCGTGGAATGCTCCACTTGATTATCCTTAATAACTCTGAGTTATAACTCTTACTGAGTAATCACATTATTGTCACTGTGGTGTGGTGCCCCACTATTGTCATGCCCCCTCTGGAGGAATCTCTTTGGAGAACAGTCCAGAGTTCCTTGAGCCAAATATATCAGAGGAGCAGCCTGCTTTCAGGGACCATGAGACAGATCAAGGCAATCCTGAGCCCTCAGGGGAGACAATATCCATACCAGCCACTTGAGATGCGGAAAGACCCCTTTCTGATTTGGAGGCAGAAGCCGAGCTACCTCTTGCTTTGAGGGAACACTGGTGCCTAAAGGTGCAGGCAGGTGAAGAAGTACCCACCTTAGGAAAAAGGCTTCTTGTGAGTAAAGTGCTACGCATGGGTAAGACATTCCTTATGAGTAAGACCTTCCCACAGCTGACCTATGGCCTGAAGCTGTGCCCTGGGTGGGGTTCTGAAGGTTTAGACTTAAACACCTTCCATTTCAGGCAGAAGTTGCTGGAACGACATCTGTACCCCAGCTCCCAGACTCACATTCAGTAGCTACCTTGCTTTCTGTGCGATTCTGTGTGCTTGGACATTTGGACTGTCTTCAGACCTTGCTCTCAGTACTGACCTTTGCTGGTTTCTAGCCTCTCAGTCTTGACATTGCCTGAAGTAGGACAATGATGCTGAAGCAGTTTTTGGGTGGCAGTCATGAGACTATGCAGATGTGATTCTCATATCTTAGTCTGTTGCTTCTTAAAATATTAGGACTGCCTTTATTGTTTGTACCTTTCCAGGAAATTGTCATGCTACGGACCCTTTTTCTGCCCACCACAGTACTTGACCTTTCTCTTTTCCAGTGCACATATCCTTTCCTACAGCTTCTCTTTCTTCACTTCCCATCTGTTGGGTTAAGGCCTAGAAAGAGCCTGCTTTTGTTTTCATGAGCCTCTCATGGGTTTGGGATAATAGAATAGATCCACTGTAACCTCTAGTGGTTCTCAAACTTTCTACTTTCAGGGCCCACTTAAGAGAGCTGAAAATGACTGAGGCCCACCAGTCACAAAATGGCGTTGCAGGGTCGCAGCCACTCACAAAATGCTGGCAGATGGAAGTGGGGTTTGGCAAAATCAGCTGGCAATTACTAATATAATGTTATATTGATATCTAACCCCTCTTTGGAAATGGCTAGATTCTTTGCCACCGCTATTTCGTTGTAGCAGGGAGTTCCATAGGTCAGCTTTCCTGAAGTGCAGACACGGTGCGTTTGCACGTCACGCTAACCCACCCTGGCAATAAGCCACGGTGGTTTGGTTGTTGTGCGAACAACCCATGGTGAGCCTGACAGATGATCAGGCTCGCTGTGGGTTGTTGGCCCCTCCCCCCCCCCCGGTCCTCCCAAGGGTATCCCAGGGGACATCGTGGGAGGACCAAGTCTTCTCCCCTCTCCCTCTGCATTCACTAGCCATTTCAGGCTCACCATGGCTTTTTTTTTTTACCTTTAAACTTTTTTTGGGTGGAAATTGTGAAAGCCGGCTGTGAAGCCAGCTTTTGCAATCCCCATTTTGACAGCTACAGACAGTCCCTTCAGAGTGGCCCATTGGCACCTTGGAGGGGCTTCCCATGGTTACCCAACATTTTTTGTTATTGACAGCCAGCTTTCGCTATCTCCAGAAAAAAAAGTTTAAAGAGGGAAAAAGTTGCGGCGAGCCTGAAATGGTTTGTGATCACAGCGGGGAGTGGGGGAAGCCAGTGCCAGCTGCCCGCAAGTTCTGCTTGGGCATTTTGAGGCAACTGGCGCTGGCAGTCCCCCAAGAGCTGCTTGACAAGAGTGGTAAATGTTTTCTGCTGCTCTTGCCAAGGGACTCATTAGCCGATTCCCCGTACCCACAATGTGGTTGGTCTCCCGGGATTGCACGGCACGACAACCCGTCATGAGTGCAACAACCCCTACAACAGCCCATGGGTTGTTGGGGTGAACAAACCACCCTGCGGAAATTGGTCCATAAATCAGTCTGGGTTTGCATAACACAACAGCCCATTGTGGGTAGCAACCCACGATGGGTTGTCGTGTCGTGTGAACCCAGTCACTGGCTCTGGAGGTATCATGACAGCCTCCCCAGTTCAGGTAGGATTTGCTGATCCAGAGTCTTTAGATAGGGAAGACATTTTATTTTATATTGTTTTCCTCCTCCCCCACATGCCTCTCGAAGTATTCTTACTCCTCTTCTGTCATTTCTTCCACCCCTTCTCCTTTCACACTTAACTTGTAACCTATCCTCCAAAACTGCCAGTTTCTTTCATCCCTCCCCTCCTGCTGCTTTTATATTCCTCAGCTTCCTTCTCTCATCCCCTTCCTGTTTATTCCCAGGTGTTGTTTTTTTAAACAAATTAATTAAAATATTAGCTTTGCTCTGTAACCAGCTCCCGCTGCCACACCTGCCTATGCAGTGTGCATGGTGCAGCCATGGCGCAGGGTGGTCCAGCCAAGAGGCACTGGGCAGTCTGCAGCACTGGGACCTACTGGTGGGTCCGAGCCCATAGTTTGAGAAGCACTGCTTTAGTTCACTCTATTCACCAAGTTTACTTGACTTTTCTATAACCACCTTCATGGTGCTTGAGGAAGGCCAGGCAGCTCCTAGTTCCCTGAACAGACTGCTGCTCTCTGGATGGTCAGGTGCCTCTGTTTGGGGAAGCCCTAGCCTAGAGTGAGCTCCTGCATACTTTTCAACATCATACCCCTTGTTCCTTAGCAATATCCCACTTATAAGGAGAGCAAGCCCAGGGGGCTTGTATTAACCTTCGTTGTTTCTTGATGTCCTAAGTTACCATTGATCACTGGGCAGGTATTACTTAGTGATCGGGATGCTAAAGGATTTGTATCCTCGAAGGCAGGGCAGAAATTATTCTAATAAACTAAATAATTAAATAAAAAGAAGTAGGAGGCTTTCCATAGTGATGCACTGGGAAAGAATGGTATTTTGGTGGGCAGCCTCTGGCTTCTCCTGAGCTATTGGGAATTGAAGGTCATGCCATGTATCTTTGGAAAGGTCACCTGGAGACACCCTGTGCCTTTGCTGTACCAGTAATTCAGTCATTAATACCCTTTCCTCGAACAAGCAGCTCAACTAGAACAGCAATATTCTTTCCTCACTTTGCCACTCAAGGCCATAAATCTGAATACAATGGCTGTATTTTTTAAACGATTTTGCTTTGATTGCGTTGAAAGCCATTTGGCGTTTAATCTGTGTTCTTTACGGTTTTCATCCACTGACTTTTATTATTATTAGTATCTGTGTGAAGCGAAGGTTCAGTCTTATTACCCTCTGTGCTTCCCTGGGATCGGAGAATAGACTGCAGACTGAAACCCATCAGGCTTCTGGGCATAATTAATTACTTATTTCATAAGAGGCCCTTCGCTTGAAGAACAGGCTGAGAAGTAAGCTAATTTGGAATCCAGAGAAGCACTGAGATTATATTAAGGACTCTCTGTGTTTCAGGTTCTCCTGCTGCTTTGGATGAGCCAGAAATGTAGGTGCTCCAGGGTTCTCTTCTTTCTCAGCATTACTGTACAGAACACTTCTTTTGTGCCAGACACACTGGCACAAACTCATTGCTCTGTAAAGGCACTGTATGTGGTAGCTTTAGTCTGGCTGGCCTGTACTCTCCGCCCCAACCTGTTTCCCTTACAATTGCAAGTACTGCACCAAAAGCCCTAGTTCTGTGCTCAGAATTAATGTTGCACATTTAAGTGCATGATTTGCTTCTATTTCGTTTGGATAATTTCATTCTGCTTCCAAGGTTTTTAAAAGAGTTGAAACATCTTTAGTAAGGGCAGGGCAGGGCAGTTTATTTATTTATTTATTATATTTATACCCTGCCTTTTTAGGCGGCTTACATAATCCTCCTCCTCCTCCTCCTCCTCCTCCTCCTCTCCATTTTACCCTCACAACAACCCTGTGAGGTAGGTGAGGCTGAGAGTCAGTGACTGGCCCAAAGTCACCCAGTGAGTTGCATGGCCAAGCGGGGACTAGAACCCAGATCTCCCGAGTCCCACTCTCACCACTATGCCACACTGGCTCAGTTATGGTGAGTTGTCCCATAAAGGATTTTAGGACAGGGAACAGTAGCCATAGGAGAGGAATAGAGAGATGTCTCTGGCTTCAGAACTTTCACACATTTCTATTCTCCAAAAGTAAGAGAGTTCGAAACTTTGGTTTTCTTAGCTGCTGACACCAATGAGAAATAAGTGTGTTAGTTCGTAAGCCTGCAGGAAAGGTTTGTTCTTTTCAGCACCAAGTGACTGGGGCACTTTATAAGCAAAAAACCAATAAATACAAGTATGGATGGACCCACTAGAAAGGCACAGGGAGAAGTTGGAGAGGGGAGGGGCAGAGAGAGAAGGCTTTCCCACCCCTTCATATTCCTCACCTAGTGAGCACGGGACCATGGGAAGTCTGTGTTGCATCTGAGAACTCACAGGACATGGCATTGTGTCTCCTCAGTGTCTCCTCACCTGGCAACTCCATGGAATTAGGTAGAAGAAGGGACCCAGAGGTGGCCAGCATGGTGTCTCAAGTGCTGTAAGGGCATGATGCTTAATGCCCTCATCTGGCAGCTCTGTCGAACTTGGTGGGTGAGATGACTTTAGGAAGGCTGAAGTGATCCTGAGAGTTCCTGGGAATATAGTGCTGGGCCTCCTCAGATCCCCTTTGCTTAGTGCCATGGTAGGTTCAGGGCAGAAGGGTGCTGCGCTTGCTCTTCCTCCCCTTCAGCCCTGAGGAGCTTGTCTGTCTTCTTCTTCTTTAACTAAACTTAAATGTATAAACCACCTTTCACCCATATAGGATACCACAGTTCACAGAAAAACAAATGTGGTCAATAATAAAAACCAAATAAAAACGATGGTGTTAAAGAAGCTGAAAAGTCAGCTTGCAAACTCTAAAAGCTCTAGCTCCCATGTTTGGTTCAAAGCAAAGAATGCCAAGGCACAAAATTATGTGATATACTCAATCTCCTTCACAAGAGACTTCTAGCATTCCAACTATCCATTCCCAGCAGGAGATCTTGTGGTGTAGTGGTGAGAGTGTTGGACTGGGACTCAGGAGATCCAGGTTCTAGTCCCCGCTCGGCCATGAAACTCACTGGGTGACTTTGGGCCAGTCACTGACTCTCAGCCTAACCTACCTCACAGGGTTGTTGTGAGGATAAAATAGAGAGGAGGAGGAGGATTATGTAAGCTGCCTTGGGTTCCTTGCAGGAAAAAAGGCGGGGTATAAATATAATAAATAAAATAAAATAAAATCTTCCACCCAACTGCCCCCACCCCTATCACTGAGGGATGGGCCAACACAAAAAAGATGGTCAGCCACTCCAACTAACTGTTGTTTTATCTATGGGGGAAGGAGATCTTAAGTTGTATGGCTTCCATGAACCAAAATGTATAATCCCTTGTCTCTAGACTTGAGAGAATGCTCATTTCCTGGGTCAAAGAAACTCTAGCCCCCATGTTTGATTCAAGGCAAGTCCACCCCCACCCACACACTTCCAGCCATGAATGTATTGGAAGGACTTTTGCTGGACAGGCCATTCGTTTCCCTTCAGCCACTCAAATTTTCAGTTCTGGTTGCAGTTACATTTTATCTTCTATCCTCTGCTGGGCCAGGAGTTTTGAAGTCTCTACTTTTTTAGCAAGTGCTGTGGGTAGACCCTCACCAACTCTGAAGAATGCAACAATTCCTCACCTTCTGCATCCACACGCTTGGAAGGGAGGTTAAAAATAGATGATAAAACTGAACAAAAGCTCAGAAACCACCAAATGGTGGTCAGGTGAAAGGGGATGGGGTCATCTGTGGAACCCAGGAAGGCTGGATTTGGTCCCCAGGCCTGAGGTTCTCTACCCCTGTGGTATATATATGATGTTCTTCTCTTATACACTTCCACAGTAATTATAATGACTGCATTGTTTGGTTATTTATACAGCATCCACTATGAGTTAACACTATTGGTGTGATAAATGCCATAAAAAGAAATGGCCATATATCTGAGGGGATTTGAATGTTGTGGAGATTTTAGCATGAGAACAACATGAAACAAGAGAAAAACTAGTGTTGCAGAGAGATATTGACAAGGTTCAGGCAACAGGATAACCCACTCTCAAGAGTTGAGTATGGATTGAGTGTGGGTTGTCGTTGAACCATGGGTTGTTGTTGAAACGGGAGTTACCATGTTGTCTGAACTCAGCTGTGCTAACAAGCCATGAAGAGAACCCATGGTTTGTTGTTGGGTTGTGAACTGTGGGTTGTTCACCATATCTTGGCTGGGTTCAGACAACACAGTAACCCACGGTTCAACAACAACCCACACTCAACCCATACTCAACCCTTGAGTGTTGGTTATCATATTGTCTGAACCTAGTCGTTGTGATTGCCACTCTGTTTTCCTTGGCAACAAAAGCAAACTTGGTTGTCACCCTTCTGCCCCGAAATCCTGCCCCAAACATGTGAGTTGGGAACGTCTCTCAGGACAATTTTTAGCAAGCTTAGTTGGCTATCAGAAGTTTTATCAGAAAAGGGAAGTGTTATGGATCTGGGCTCTTAATAGATGCTGATAGATGGACAGTGTGTGGAAAAGGCAATGCAGTAAGGCGTGTTGGTAGACATGTCTAAGATTGCACTGTGCTTAATACTTGTACTGCTTAGCAATTAATGTAGCCTTTTTGCAAGTACTTCATATTCATTCTCTCTGTAATCATTACAACAAACCTCTAATGTAGTTCCCTATTATTATGCCCATATTGCTGATACTGGGATTAGATGAGGGAGAGTGGCTTGCCTAAGGTCATTTAGGGTGCAGTCCTATGCATGTTTAGACAGAAAAAAATCCTACACTCCCAGCATTCACCAGCCAGCATGGGAATGCTGGGAGTTGTAGGACTTTTTTCTGTCTAAATGTGCATAAGATTCCTCTCTCTCTCTCTCTCTCTCTCTCTGGGACTACACATTTGGAGGGGGATTTGCTAGGGAGAATTGGGAGGCATGAGAGGGTTGCTTCACCTTCCCCCTGCCTACTGATTCCCTTCCCGCCGCTCCGCAAATGCTTCTCTTCTCCAGACAGTTTTAAAACCACTCTTTCCTTAATTGGGCTCCGAAACCAGAAGTAAGCTCAGCTAGGGGTACATGGTGGTGGCTAAACTTCTCTCCTTAGAGCGTTTTGTCTGACAGGTTGTCTCTCTCCACACTTGCATTATCTCAACATATGTAAGTTTGGGAACATGTGTTAGCTGATACAGAATGTCGTTCCACCCTTTGTCTGCTATTCTGTGCACAGTTCATGCTCTGTTGAACACAGCGGGACTTACTTTGAGTAAACGCTCATATAGGATCGCAGTGTTAGCCCCTCTGTTGCATCCACTTATTTCTTTGTGTTTTTAGAGTGAAATTCAGCTTGGAATCTGGGTGCTGCTAGCTGCCAAACCTGCTGGACAATATCCATGTACATGTTTGTGATGAAAGTGCTCTGACTCCAGGGGACAAAGCATGACCACACTTGTTCTGGGAGCTTTAAATGGAAGACCTAAGGACAAATCTTTCTAATTTTTAGCTGCTTGGTATTTCCGGATCTAAGCATACCAAAACATTCTCAGTAGTCTTTTCCCATAACTCTGGTTTGTCTTTTGTTTTGCTTCCCCAGCCTTTAACATTGTTTTCAGGGTTTTATTTAGAAAGCTAGATAAAAATGACACGGAAAGCTGAGATTCTCACGTAGTTGTATAGGACTCCAAGTAGCTAGGACTTTGTGTACAATATTTAAAATTGTGACGCTTGCAGTTTAATTTGGATGGCTTGTAATACTGGCGGCTTTTCATATCTTCTGATGGCTGTAGATAGTTCTACCTCCTGTCCAAACTTTGCCTTTCTGTTTGTGCTTAATGAAACTGTGTTTCCCTTCACTCCAGTTTCTTGGGCATCTTTCTTCCTCCACCCCTGAATCAAGTTGCGGAACTGAGCATGCCTATGAGCTCCTGTGTCAGCAGGCAGCAGCTTTTGAGGCCTAATGGGTTTAAGCAAAACCTTTGAAACAAATCAGTGAGGGAAGCGGGAGGGAGGAGAAATAAACGCGATTAAGCAAAGACATCTCATTACAGCTCTAGAAAGGAAGGATTATAGCCTATAAAATAGGAGGATCTCATTTAGGGAGGGGTGTCTGCATGCCAGTGTTATCAGGATAGTGGGAGAGCAAATAGAATAAATGAAATTAATACCCTGAAAAGACGCATTGCCCGGATTTAGGAATTGGGCTAATGTGATTTGTGCAAAGCCCTGGAGTTCTTATCTCATTTAATCCCCCAGGATAATGGCTTCGTCAAATGTATTGACCAAGGAAGTCCTCTGAAAAAAGCCCCCCCCCCTTTTTTTCCTTTCCAAAAAATTAATTTGGGTGCTGGACAAATTTTATAATTTTTCTAAGGGGAAAGAGGGCAATGGGTTACCTGTGGAAAGCAATTAGACTGAAGCAGAGCTGTGGTGTCACCTGGGAGAAATGGCTCCTTTAATTATTATGATAGCAACTTCCTCCCTGTGTCTTCAGCTGTGGTTTACTGATTGGCTTCTTGTTGGGCAGAAATCTCTCTTGTGGTTGCTAAAGTGTCGTTCCTAGTCTTTGTAAGCTATTCCAGAAATGAGGCTACGACTATGTTTGGATAATTAAGTTAGTTTGGCAGCATTTCAGTAGTAATCAAATTGATGGTGGGTTTGTTTTTTCTTAAAGTTAATGCTTCCTTATACCTTTTATTGGTTTAGAAGTACATAAGCTTTGGAGCTATATAGAATTCCTCAGCAGGCAGAATGGCAAAACAGCAGATTTTATTAGTTGTGAACAGAGCAACACTGGGGGCAGGTCAATATTTGTGTGTGTGTGTGTGTGTGTGTGTGTGAGAGAGAGAGAGAGAGAGAGATAGATGGATTCATAGCCTGCTCTTTTCAGATAGCCCATTGACAGTCTCTGTGCAGCCCCAGGTATGGGTCTTCATCTGTACTGAGCCATCTATGGAACATTCTAAATCACTAAGCAGGGAGCTGATGCTTCCACTCCCTCCACCTGAGAAGAGATTTTTGATCTTCTGCACATATATTGAAGGGCACAGTGAGCACCTTCTTGCTCAGTTCTTTTCTGACCCTGACAGCAGGAGTTCAGAGAAGGTTCTCTAGGGAGTCTTCTCTGTGGTGCCTTTTGACTGTTTCTTCCCTTTCCTCACATAAGGAACATGAACGTCTAGTTGGAGAGCTTCTTTTATTTTCAGTTTTTAAGTAGTTTGGGCACTATCTCGGGTCTTTTCCTGCTCTTTCTGCTCATTGACTTGTGCACCTATGATGTAGGGATTTTATTTTGAAGGTGTGGTGGGTGTGAGGGTAAACTCTACCCTTCAGATGGGCACAGTTGTCTTAATTTGCCTTGATGAAGGGCAAAAAAGTAGATTTCTGCTTACTTTACCAAACAAGCAAACCAAACAGACAACTGCTCCTCAAGACTTAGAACTTCAGTGTGGGAAGACACACTTGCATCCATCATCTTGGGCCAGCCCATAGAATCCCAGACCAGAAGCATCATTAAGACATCCAATACAACCATCTGCTCTGTCCTGATACTGGCCATGACTATCTTCTACTCCAAGCCCCAATAAATTAATGACTTTTCCCCAGGGGCCTGGTGGCAAATAGTCTCTAACATTCCATCTAAATGCCCTAAAGACTGAGATTGCAAACAAGGCACGTCTGTTCCCTCTGCCTCTTTCACTACATGGTTAGAACTGAAGTATCAAGGCAATGATACACAATGGTTGCTTCCAGATGAGGCATTTATTGTAGAATTACCATGGCTCATTCACTCACATTTTATGGGGGTGTCCACATGATGTCATGCATTTGTAATCCTCCCATGTTTTCTTATTGTGGAAAGACAGACTTCTTTGGAGAAGGATGGAATAACAAAAAGAGGTGTGATTTTGTCATGGGCACTGACCTATAGGGCAGGTAAATCTATCATAGCTCAGCACACATTCATTATAATCTTTGTGGTGGGTGCCATTTTATCACTCACTTATTTTTTCTAAAATGTTATTTTAAGTTTGCTAAGCTGTGATGGGTTCGGCTGCCTGATAAGTCACAACCTGCATCAAACTCATGCCCCTTAAAAAGACAGAAGAGTAACACTAAGGGCACTGGTGTGGATGGAAGATAGTGGGATGTACAAGCAGAAAAAGCACAATATCCCTTGATAGAGAGGAAAGTCAATTGCAGTTCTGCTTGTAACTTACAGCTGAAGATTTATTAGTGCCAGGAGCTGTCCGTCTGGAAGCATCCTTTGATCCATTTCCCCAACATTATTTTTTTCTAGTGTTGTCATATTCTCTATGGATTCAGTTGTGGTCCCTGATCAGCAGGTTTTAACTGTGCCAACTTCCACTTTGGCTGGTATACCAACCCAGCCTAAGCTGCTGGAACTAGACAAGCTGGAATAGTTTCTGCGTCTCCTAAGGATATTTTAATTGGGCTGCAGTATTTCTTCAGATATGCACGTGATCATATTTCTCAGAAAGCAAGATCTATGTCACCATGGCCTTTTCCATCCCTCAAGCTTGAGTATCTTCTTTCTCTCAGGCCTCTATCAGTTTCATCTAGGAGGTTATCTGCTCCTCCATGCTTTTGGAAACACAGATGGTTGGGCTATAGAGACTACTGGAATTATAGCCAATGCCAAAATTATCCATCTTATTCCCCAATAAGACCAAATCAATCTTCTCATCCAGAAGAGTGTATCTCCATCAAAGACTAGTTGACAATTGCAATAATCACAAACATCATGATCCCAACTGAGATAGATACTCCTTAGCATTTTATTTTTATAGGTCTTCACACTGGGAATATTACCCTTAATCCTGAAACCCATACCTCATACATTTCAGGCCAGGTAGGTGTGTTGGGACTGGGGTTTCCCCCTAGGCTATATCACTGTCATGCTTCTTCCCCAGTCTCATCCTTTGTCTTTCCAGTTCCAGCAATGACCACAGCATCAGCTACTGTTCTACTATCACCTGCAATCCAGGTACTGACTATCTTTGTCATGCTACCTGGAGCCTCTGTCTCAGTACCTGTCCTTTCTTCAGTACTAGCAGTAGCTACTAATGATTCCAAAAGGCGTAGCATTTGTTACTGTACTGACTTCTATATCTGTCTCAACAGTTCCAGCATGTTGTGGGTCAGTCTGTTTGTCTCGTAATATACTACTATCTCTCCTGGATCCCAAGTTCACCTGAGCTGCTTTGCATAGCTGTCACGCTACTCAGTGGAACTGTCCTGCAACCCCTATCAGTGATTCTTTGGATGGATCTACCTTCTCACAGTTAATTAGATTGCCTCAGATTACTCCAATCCCAATCCCATTCAAGCTGTTGAGCTGGTGAGATCGATGTGGGGTGGGAAGCTTCTTCAGCTGTAATCCTAGCACCACGCACGGAAGGAGGAGAGATGAGCAGTTTGTGGAGAGTAAAGTATTTATTCTTTGTAGGACTCTTGCGTGTTGTCTTCCAACTATCACAAGACCCTGTGATGAGTCATAGACACCCTGAAACATTAGGAGACATTCTGTTTGCACCCGGCATGAAAACCTGACATAAGCCACCTATGCCATTTTGGAGTTCATCCTCGGTCCTCTCTCAGTTTATTGTGTTCAAGACATTATTTTTGTTTGTAGCAATTACTTTGGCTAGGTGGGCTAGTAAGTTATGTGTTCTTTGGTATGATTCAGCTTTTCTTGGTGTGCATAAGGACACAGTTGTATTGCAACCTGATCTGGTCTTTCTCCCTAAAGTGGTATCTGATGCACATTTATTGTGAGATATCGTTCTTTCTGATTCTATCTGATTCACAGGACAGCATTCTAGACATGCTTAGGGCACTGGCCTTCTAGATTAGCAGAACAGAATGATTCAGGAAAGATAAATATAATTTAATCTGCTGTTCTGATCCTAAGGAAGGACCGCAGGTATCTTCTCCCAGATTATGCTGGTGGCTGGTTTCTATGATCACTCCTATTATGAACTGACAAAGCAACCTATACCTTCTGGCCCCGAGGGCCACTCAAACAAGGAAATGGCTGTGTCCTCTTTTTTCCCCCCAAGGGCAATCTCCATTGCCAACCTGTACAAAGGTATCATTTGGTCTACTCCAGCTTTCCTCTACCTAGTACCCTCCAGATGTTTTGGATTACAACTCCCAGGATTCCTGACCATGCTGGTTGGGGCTGATGGTAGTTGAAGTCCAAAACATCTGGAGGGCACCAGGTTGGGGAAGACTGGTCTACACCTTCCACATTAATCAGACATCATCATCATCAACAGCAACAGTATCTGCATACCGCTCCACATCAAGCAGATTCCGTAGCGGTGAGCAATAAAAAGAGAAAAACATAAAAGAAACAAAAACACTGAAAACAAAGTAACAATACAGTGGTGGTTGGAGAGCAGAGAAGGCTTCCTGGAACAAGGAGGTTGGGATGTGTGTACAAGAGCTAATACAGTATTTGGCAGAGCAATTCTTCAGTCTGTTCCCCGAGGGACAGGCACACGTGTATTCTTCTCCAGGTATGTCAGTTAGCCTGCAGAGGGACCACAAAGAAGAACGATAGGTTGCTTGTCTGTAACTGATGATCTTTGAATGGTCATCTGTGCAGTCACCAAACACACCTTCCTTCCCCGCTGCAGGTGTCACTTATATCAGAGTATATACTGAGAGCCAGTGTGGCGTAGTGGTTAGAGTGTTGGACTGGGACTCAGGAGATCCGGGTTCTAGTCCCCACTCAGCCATGAAGCTCACTGGGTGACTTTGGGCCAGTCATTGATTCTCAGCCTAACCTACATCACAGGGTTGCTGTGAGGATAAAATGGAGAGGAGGATTATATAAGCCGCCTTGTGTTCCTTGCAGGAAAAAAAGCAGGACAGAAATATAATTAATTAATAATAAATAATATAATATAATATAATAATAATAAATATAGCTTCTGTGGAAGCCATGAAAGAATTAAGCAGAAAGACACTGCCTTTTGAAGCGTGCACGGAGAGCAGGAGTGTCTGCTTCTTTGCTTGGGGCTTTAGAATGTTCCAGAAGATTGCTCTTTGTATCTGGGGGATGGCACAGATAACTGCGCAAAGGACATCAGTGCCAGGTAAGCAACTTCTTTTTCCTGTAAGTTTTCTTCCCTCCCGCTTTTTTATTTATTATTTTTATCCTGCTTTTTCTGCCTGTGGACATACAAAGTACCAGTAGTTTGCAAAATGTAAAAACAGCAAGACACTAAAATTTAAATAACAGTCATCATAAAAACGAACAGTTAAAGACAGCAGCAGATAAAATTAAAGCAAAAACAGCTGATTAAAAAACTAGGCACAGCAAATGGTAAAAGCTCAAGAACTAAAGTCTTGCTAAAAGAAAACAGCTTTCAGGATATGTTTAAATGTTATAAGAGAAGGAGCCCGATGGATCTTCAAGTGGAAGGAATTCCACAAACCTGGTGCTACCTCTGAAATAGCTCTGCCATGGGGTTTACCTGATATTAGTCCTACTTGGAGTAGACCCATTGAAATGAGTGGGACTTAAGCTAGAGTAACATAGGTGAGACTGCAAGCAGAGCCTCAAATGCTGATCCTAATTAGTGGGCAGGCTCAAATGAGAGCGAACGGCCCTTGACGTAACACGGCCCCATGCCGTTGTAGGGCTTTAAAGGCTAAAACCAGCACTTCCAATTGCACCTGGTAAGAGAGCGTGAGCTAGTGCAAGTGATCGAAGACAGGAGTAACATGCTGAGTTCTAGGTAGTAAACTGGGCTGTCACATTCTGAAGCTACTGATGTTTCTGGACTATCTTTAAAGACAGTCCTTATGTAGAGCACATTGCAGAAACCTAGATTCCACCTAAACATCAGGGAAATTTCCTGACTGTCAGAGCAATAAGACAATGGAACCAACTACCTAGGGAGGTGGTGGGCTCTCCCACTCTGGAGGCATTCAAGGTGCAGCTGGACAGACATCTGTCGGGGATGCTTTGACCTGGATTCCTGCATTGAGCAGGGGGTTGGACTCGATGGCCTTGTAGGCCCCTTCCAACTCTACTTTTCTATGATTCTATGAATCCAGTCTGGAAATAACCAGGCATAGATAACTGAAGCCAGGTCTGAGTTCTCCAGATCGCTGTTTTCGTTTTGCTCCGAATCAGTAATCCTCTGTACAGACCCTCTCATTAATATTGAATTGCTAATGAGTATGTTAAATTTTTCAAGTTGCTGATGCAACCCTCAATTTCTTATAAACTGCTGACATTGTTAGGCAAATGGGTGACCGTAGCACCTTTCCTGATTAATGGTTCATATATGATTTGAAGTGCAGTATGGAGGACTGAAGAAGCTGTCAGCCTTAGGCTACATGAGAATGAAGGCAGGTAAAGTGAACTTATGCCTAGTGTAATTATAGCCACTGCATGATGCTCTTGTGCTGGCCCATGGCACCCTGGCTGGTAGTGACATGCTCCCCTCTATGTTATGCTAGCTAATGAGGAGAGAACCCCCTTGGGCAATTGCGGGCCATTGCTTCACTCTAGCAGTTGTAATTTGGAAGTCGATTGATTCACTAAATCATTTTTCAGACCAGGAGCCATTCTAAAAGGCAACATTTACTTGCTCACTTCTCCGTTATTTTGAGCAGGTCAAACCTGCCTGTTAGCTTAACCAGTCAGTTGCTCAAAACCAAAACATGTAGGATCAGCATGAGTGTGGTGTGTGTGTGTGTGTGTGTGTGT
This sequence comes from Shinisaurus crocodilurus, assembly GCA_021292165.1. NCBI lineage: Eukaryota > Metazoa > Chordata > Lepidosauria > Squamata > Shinisauridae > Shinisaurus > Shinisaurus crocodilurus. The sequence goes on from CM037889.1 coordinate 318,350, forward strand.
GAGATGAGAGAGAGAGAGAGAGAGAGGCAGGCAGGCAGGCAGGCAGGCAGGCAGAAGTAAATAGTACAAGGCATTGAGGATGTTCTATACAGTTCCTTAAACAGGAACAGCCCTTTTTAATATTTTCAAATGAGAAAAGCTCCATAGGTACAGAACACTTCATTATTTTTGTTGTTATTAGTGTTATAAACAAATGGAATGCTTAACAATAACTACATAAATATATCAGTCAAGTGCACACCTGTGGTTTAAAGATTTGCTCTTTGGTTTGGTCTCCATCTCGCTTTTAGACATTATAGGCACAGGACTACTTTTTACATGGTTATGAGTCAAGCCACGCAAAGAAAGTGATTCTTTAGAGAAGGGGCTATATCGGACTTAGTGCTGTGTCATGTGGAAATCCTCATTACAGCTCCACAACGTTTAGGACTCCAGATTCAGTGCAGAGCTTAGGACAGAGGTGGGTAACACATGGTCAGTGGGCTGCATGCACACCCCAAATTAAAAAAATATATATAGCAAAATACATTTAGCCCTTTTAGTGTTACTGAGTTCTGTGTGTAGCACTTTGCTACAAACCAACAATTTTCTTTTTAACATTTCCTCTCCCTCCCAGTGCAGCCTGTGGGGGAGGGGTGCAGGGGGTGAAAATGGCCCCTGGACCTTCCTCAGTTGCACGCACACACACACACACACACACACACACACACACGGTGTAGGAGAAATACATCTTGAAATGCAGTAATGCAGCCTTGCAAGTAAATCTTCACAAGTTGTAGGCCACATGACCTTACATATGAGAGTTCGTCATATTTAGCACTGACAGAACCAATAAGACCATCCCTTCCAGTTTACCTCAATGGTTGCTTGGAGGCGATTCTTTCTTGCAAGAGGCAACCTGGTATAATGGCTGTCTATAAGCCTGCAACAATACACAATGATTGTAGGACATGGGAGGGATCAGGAAGAAGGTTAAGATTTCTGGGTGGGGGGAAGGAGAGTAGGACTAAATGTGTGACAACTATGGAGAGGCCATTTCCTTCCATTCCTACACTAATGAGCTATCTTTACCATGGGAGTTGGGCACATTTCAAGTGTTCTTTGTATGCAGCCTCTTAAACATTTAAGGGGTCTATTAGGATGAAAAGTGTTCAGGCGGTGTTAAATGAGCGTGCTACGCCAGGCTGTGCTTTAGTGCAGCCATGGTGCTGTCAGCCCTCCTTATTAGAGGGTTCCAGGAAAGGATGGTAGAGAACAACTTTAGAACCATAGAAAACAGCTTGATTGTCAAAGGGAGAACTGCTGGAGAAGGGGAAATGTGTTGGGGGGTGGCAGGGAGGGAGTAGGGCGGAATTGAGCTTAAACACAGCTTTAATGTACCACAATGAACCTGGAAAATTAAAAACTCAGCATTTTTCTCTCTTGCCCTAGGGGGAAAGCAAAGGCATTATCTGGCTGAGGATAAGAGGCTGCCACTCCAACTGCCTCTGTGCTTTTAATTTTCCCAGCTATGAAGAGTGTGATTTGTCAGACATCTGTAGCAATCTTTCTTCTTTGCCTTGAAAAAAAAATCCTTCGGAGTTCTGCTGCTCTCATCTCCTTTTATCTCCTGACTCTGAAGGTTAATTTGTGTTTGGAGGGTTTGTGCAGATTTCAGCAGCTGATGGTCTCGTGAGCTTCCCATTTTTATAGCTGCCTAGGCTGGAGGACATTATCATCACAGGCCTTCCCCCCTCCCCCCCCCCTTTTAAATAATCATAGAGCTGGAACAAACTATAGATGGAGCTGTCTCATTCCCCTGCCTCTGCTCCAAGCCTGCCTTCTCTGTATATCTGTTTGCAGTGTTTACTCATATATGGAAATCCGCTATCAACTTAGAATTTTACAGGACACTCTTAATTCATTAGCGGGATACATGTGGTATTTAGGGAGGGGGCTACAGTTTACTTTTCACAATGCCTTATAGGGAGTATGATTACATCCCAGGGTGCAGCTCTGGCCCCAGTTGCGGAGAATGGTAAACCAGGATTTTCGAGAGTACAGGCTTACCGTGAATGAGCTGCATGCCTCCTATAACCTTGCTTCTGCTTGGCTCCACCTGCTAGCGTGACTGGCTCAACAGCCCAGAAATGGTTTGTTTAACTTGTCGTCTAACCATGGGATCCTGACTTGTTGCTCCCTATGTAAGTCAGAGATTGTAAGCCAAAAACAGTTGGCTTCTTTAAACTAGGCATGTTTTGAATTGATCACAGTGAGGTGTTTCCAGATAAGCCCGCAGCTCTAAAGAAGTGACCCATTGATTCAGGGAGCTTCTATTCGGAAGCTCACTTCTGAATGAAATGAGATTTTCCCACTTAAACCTATGAGTGAATTTGATGCTCCAAGGGCCTGTTGCTTTATAATGCTAGCTAAACCAAGATACTGAGTATGGATGGTCTGGAAGTGGAGATGCGTTCGTTTTTATGATGACTTTGTTATCTTTTTCTTGTCTCCTGTGCATTCTTTTTCTTGTTGTCCAGGTCACTTATATTATGCAGTTTCTGCTTCTGATTAACGTTGTCACAAAGCTGCTCATGGTGAATTAGGGATGTGTTCCCAAACTCTTCTTTGCTGTGAGGGCTCTTTCTTACAATTTTCACTAATTAACAACCTTCTTTGGGTATGTTTCACACATCTGATGGCAGTACAGCCAATCACAGTTCCCCGATGAAAGGGTATCTGAATGACGGCATGTTGGTGAATGTGTGAGTGTTGCATTCACACTTTGCATTTTTCACTGTACACTGAAAGGTACACATAAAAAATGTGATGTTTGAAGAGGCCCTTTATTGTTCTCAGTTGCCCTCCCTGTTCTGCTAGATAGCTCTACTTAGTACTTGGAGTAAAAAAACAACACAACACCCTGTAATTTGATGCAAGAGGGAGTTAAGTACTTAGGTGGCAGTGGTTCCAAGTTTGAAGAGGAGAAGTTGGATTTTGCCACTTCTTAACATAGCTTTATCCCTGCACATGCTTCTTCCAAGCTCTTCTCAAGTTTTGTGTGTTTGTCGTATATGCATTTGCTTTTTGTAGAAGTCCTACCTCTTTGGTGCTTTAATCTATGGTGCTTGCTCCTTTTAAAGCTTTAGATTTAATCTTATTTACAGCAGAGTTCTCCCACCTCAGAAGGGGATAAAGCCCAATCCTTCCAGCAAGCTCTGCCTATAAGTTGCAGAGGATCTGCAACAGATGATAGCAGTTACTCCATCTTTGAGATGGGAATAACTTCCCTCTGTCAAACCAAAGATACAGAGAAGATGTGGCGGGTTAGTAGGAGAGATCAAACTGCATGTGGAATGAAAGGAAAATAAGGTGGGTTTTTTTGAGGATTAAAGTAAGTTGATTTGAGGAGAAAATTCTACTTTAGGCTTTTCTCACCGTTAATTTTAAGCCCAGACTATCATTCTGGCACAGCTGCTAAAGCTGGTGCCAGATACCTGCTCTTGTTTCCTGATCAGGTTTTTCTTATTAGCTTCTTGCTCCTTCCCTCTCAATTTCTGGCCCCGCCGCCCACAAGTTGTAGAATGGCTTTCCTTGTGCGGTTCCACCCCATCCCCATTGGTGGTGTTATCAGGCTTGTGGGTGTGCGCGCGCACGGAGGACGAGATTGTGAGCAGCACCGTTCTGTGGGATTCTAAGTATCAGACAATGTTTTACACGGTGTCCCATTCTCTTGCAGGCTGGTTGGACATGATGTTGGTGCCTTATCTTCAGGCTGACACACACTGGACATTAATAGAAATACATTGCGGAGGCACATGTGTGGAATTTCAAGCAGCCTCTCTAGCTGTTGCTTTAGATAGTCTATTGTGTGCTTAACCTCCTTGGAAGAGCTTTTGATGAGAAATGAATGTTTAACTCTCTGGCGGCCCGGGTGGCTTGAAAAAATATCTTTCATCTTAGTCAACATTTTCTGACTAATTGCACATGCATGCTTAAGTATACTTATATGTATGTGTCCTGGAGTTTAAGGAATCCCTTAGGAATCTCAGTATGAGTAGCTGTCAGAATGACTTGTACAAATTCCCAGAAAGGGCTAGGTATGTATTAGGGACGTCATGGGCAATATAGCTGGCAGGAAATTATTTGAGTGTGTTCCAACATATTAGGCATCCACGATACATTTAATTATACATGGGTCTACCTCCAATAGAAGACCCATGTATAGTAAGACTGAAACTCGTTCTACAGGTCTTGTGAAAATAAGCATGCATTTAAACTTAACACTGCTGCTTAATCTTGAGTCGTGTATCCAGGTAAGCACATTTGCTACATTCAATTTTATTTCAGTTTTGGGCCTCTCTACTGATGGTGGTAGTTAAGCATTTCAAGTATGTATGTGATTCCCCCCCCCATTTTTTTCTTGAAACATGCCAGTAAATTAATATGCTGTTAGATTAAAAAAACAAAGCAATACTCTAATATTGGCACAGAATTAGGACAATGGCCAGGGAAAAGGATAGTAGAAGACTGTCCAGATCAGTACCAGATAAGTATCATCTCTACAGTGAGGTGAAAGAGAAAACCCAGACATGGTGAGCTGAACAGCAGCAGACAAGCACTTCCTTGTGGGAAATCTGTTGCAGAAGATCACAAAAGTACTGGCCTTCCCAGTGCTGTCCGCAGAACATGACTGTGTTTTAAGTAATGGTCTGTAATCGAGAGAGAACATGGTGTTCTAGCTATAGTTATAATTCAGAACTTTTCTGCTGTTGCAGGTTAGAATTTTCTCTGTTTGGATATGGATCACTCTTGTCCATTTGGCCAGAAAACATGGAAATGTGTCTCACATTGACTTCAGACTGAACCCTTGTTTGGGTGCATACCACACACACACACACACACACACACACACGTTTTCATATATCAGTGGTAATTTCAAAGGTGTAATTTGGCTTTTATCAAGACAGGATGGCTTATGATATGACCTATTACTGATTTCTGTAACTGCTCCTTCTATCTTTTAAAAGCACTTTGCACTTTGCAAAGTCGAAAATTGGTGGCTTTGCCTTTTAAATGCTAAGCATTACTATAGAAAGTCAAGCAGCACCTGTACAATACCTGTATAATACAAGGTGTTTTGTGGCTTAGTAATGAACCGTTAATCAAATGACAGTGCAAAAGATGAGTGATGTAGAAAAACGAACAGATATGGATATGTATGAGAATTTTTTCCTTACTCATTGTTTACAAAGCTATGTGGTGTATTAAGAACAATTAAGAGAGCCAGTGTGATGTAGTGGTTAGAGTGTTGGACTGGGACTCGGGAGATCTGGGTTCTAGTCCCCACTCGGCCATGAAGCTCACTGGGTGACTTTGGGCCAGTCACTGACTCTCAAGTCTAACCTACCTCACAGGGTTGTTGTGAAGATAAAATGGAGAGGAGGAGGAGGATTATGTAAGCCGCCTTGGGTTTCTTGCAGGAAAAAATGTAGGCTATAAATGTAATAAATAAATACATACATATATTTCAGTTCACCAGCTCTTTAAATTCTGAATGTCTCAGTGTTCTTGCAATTGGAAATATTACTGCTTTCTTCTATAATGACCAGAGGTGACGAAGTCTCCAACAAAAAGCAGGTTGCAGCCCCTGCATGCTCCTGGCTTCTCCTAACCTGTTCCATCTTTGGGGCCAGCCGCAGTAGAATGCTCTATACTACTCCCAAGCCAGTCCTGTCTCCCCTGAACACAACTTTAACTGGTCTTTTTTCATACTAGAATTACTCATGACTCTTAAACCCAAGCTCATTGTGTATTCCCACTGTAAGATTTGCAAGAACAAGAATTTCTTCAGTTGGAAAGGTTTTTTAAAAAAGTTATCTAGGGTTCCTACTGGCAGAAGACTGACAGTCACAGATCTCTGTCACACAAGGTTTTCCTCATTACAGCCAACAAGTCAAAAGTCTGTCTCCGTGGCTTAATTGATCTACAACATCTGCGGCAGGGATGTCTGTCTACTGATAGCTGGAGTGGGGGGTGGCAGTAATTCCTCTTGAGCAGAATACTCGAAGTTGTTCATGTGTACTGACTTTCAGTTCTTCTGGCCTTCATCCAGCTTGGAACGGCTGATCTAAAGCTGCAGAGCTCTTTATCCCATTTGCAACCACCTGAGCTATCCTGCCCCATTATTTTCTTCAAAGAGATTTATAAGTACCTAATTTGCGTGGGCAGCCATGCTTTACACATCTGAGGCAAAGTCCAGAAAATTTGAAGTTGAATGTTTAATTTTCATGGTAATGATTCCAGCAAAAAGAGTAACTTCTTCCATGTCCCAATTAAAGGAGCACCATTAGCCATATCCCTGCTGCAATAATAAAATAAGTTTGTCATTACAGGTTCTTTTTCTGGTGTTAATGAGAAATCTGTTAAGGTGCCTCTAGGGAAGGAATCATTAATAGTCTTGGCTTTCTTTGTTTGGAACCTGAACAAGGTTAGCTGGTTATGCTCTAGTGCTACATGGGAGCCTCGGGGGTACCCTTCAAAGTAGCTTTAAGAGGAACAGCTGAGGAGGATTCAGGGAAGGCTTGCTGGGTTGGTGGATAATTTGAAGAAGGCATGAAGCGGCTTCACGTCAAGCCCATCTATTGTGATAGGAAATGGCTCTGGAAGATCTATAGACAATGGTCTTTCCCAGCTCTGCTATCTGCAAGCAAAGGAGATGCCAGGAGTTGAAACTGGGTGAGGGGCTTCCGCATGCAAAGCACTGAGTTCTGGCCATTTCCCATAGACCCTCCTCCAGGTGATTTGTGCCCTGCTTCATCCAGAATTAGTGTGGTAAATGTTTTCAACTTCCTGGTCAGCTTACAGTCCTAGATGAATGTGGAAACAAGCATATGGAAACCTGTACATGGGGTGATTGGGACTAATATGTTCCCAAGATGAGTTTGTATTGTCACCAGTGTGACCAGATACAGTATAAGGGAAATAAAGTACTGTACAGTAATACCTTGGATTGCAAGTAACTTGGTTTGAGAGCGTTTTGCAAGACAAGCACATTTTTAAATATTTAATTTTTTTTTACTTGATATACAAGCGACGTCTTGCAATACAAGTACTGTAGTATGGCTTAAATTAAAAATCTCTGTACAAATTTTTTGGGTGGGATTTCGTTTTGATATAAGAGTGTTTTGGATTACAAGCATGTTTCCGGAACGAATTATGCTCTCAATCCAAGGCATGACTGTACCCTTTAATGGTTTGTAGAGAGATACATTTCAGTGGGGGTGACTTTTCTTATCCCTCTATGACAAGCCGTACCTGCTGAAATTTTCTCTTCTGTGCAGCTATTGAAGGTAAAGGAGCCCGGTCTTTCTTTGCATCTGTCATCCTAAGTGTAACAGGGTAAGCTTTCTGATCACAAATCATCCTATCCTATGATATTAAAATAGGAAAAAAGCAGAATTTGCCTACCTGGCAACTAAAATCCCAGTAATGTTGCTTCTCTAAATTGTCCTGCAGGTGTTGCCCTTGAGCTGTGGTGTTCTCACTCAGGGAGTTCAGCCAGTGTATTTCCTTCAGTTAACTAAAGGCTGCGAACTTAGGCTAGTATCTGAGACTAGATATCATCCCTTTCCAATAGGCTAGGAAGTTGGCACTTGCTTTTAAGGGTTGCATCTTGTTTGTTTACGTCTTCAGATACCTGCATGGACAAAATAAACCTCTGTCACACTTGTGCAGCTTCACACATTATGCTTTTCCTGTATAGGCAAAAAATGTGTACATAGTTATTTGTGAAGTGTGGTAAAAGTGTTTTTATTTTGCGGCTGGTACATGAGTCAGCTGATCTGCTCAACAGCTGCTTGTCCTGTGTGCGTGTGACAGAATAATCACTTGTGCTTCACTTCACAACTGACCATGTACATATGTGGATGTGCTTACCTCCATGTAGAGAAGACACCATGGTCAAACTGGTCCTTAGACCTTTATTGCATGTTAACATGGTTAATGGCCATGCTTGTCATGACTCCCCTAAGGTGGCTTGAAGCTTGTTTTGCTGGCTTAGCTTGTCTGAGGGTGGAAAGCTAAGCAGGGTCAGGCCTGGTTATTGCTTGGGTGGGAGACCCCTCCTCTAGTTTCCTGCATTGAGCAGAGGGTCGGACTCATGTCCCCCTTCCAACTCTATGAATATGAATATGAGCCTTTCATGTTGGGTATTTTGAGATAAGGATCCTTTTGTTTTCCTTCCTGATAAGATGATAGCTGCAGGAGAAATTAGCAGTGCATCTGGAGCCATACAAGCAGGTTCAAAATACTGGGTGCTTGTACTGCCCCACTTTCACAGTAGGGGATGCTTAGACCCTACAGTGGGTCCCAGGTGATTGATTTGTTTGCCTGTGCAAGTCCTGGAGTATACAGAGTGTCTCTTCTGTGGGAGCAACACTGTACAATTTCAATCTTTTCTATATATGAGTCCCATGCAAGCTTGAGGCTGTAACTGAAATTCAGTTCTTCCTGGCACTATCACTTTTCTGATTTTTGTTTGTTTTGTTTCCGGGCTGAAGGATTTGAGAAATCCTTCATTAGTGATGGATGTGCCCTTCCTGGGCCGATCTGTTTTCTGATGTCTTCAGAACAAACCTAAAAGATGTTCCACTGGGTGGCAGTAGAATGACAATGTGGAATTTTGCTTTCCAGAGGAAGGATCTGAATTGCATCTCAAATCCTCTTGCATACCAATGAACCACCTCAAAGGCTTGTCTGGTGCTGGGTTCTCTAGGGCTTGGGGTGTTACAGAATATGTCGCATTTTTAATCCAAATGCAAGCTTGTAGTAACCCCGGTTGGTTCACCTGCACAAAGCCGCAGGAAGAAAATCTATTTATCCAAATGTTATGTACCATTTTAAGTTGCTCCTGATACATTTTCATGTTGCCCATGATCTCTAGTGTGAGCGCTGTGGGTCTGTTTGAGGGCCACCTGATTATAGGGTACTAAGTTTAGAGGATGTTTTTAGGACTGCTACAGAACACTACAGCTGCCTCAGGAGGGCTTATCAAAACTTAAAGCGCTTTGTGATTGGTCAAGACTATTTAGGTTTCAACTGCTGTCTCAATTGCTAAGGGTCTCTCAGACTTTATTATAATAAGTCTCTCAGATTATATAATATTAAAAGATTCCTAGCTATAACGAAGCCAGGACAGACCTCTGGATTGTCTGGAAGTGTTTCAATTCATGTTCTGAGCCCTGGAGCAGATGATGATGATGATGATGATGGAGGGGTTAGGGCAAAAAAGGAGAGGCTCTTGGGAAGCTAGAGGTGGTTAAAAGAGAGTGTTGCCTTTGAGATCCCCCACCATTGATTATTGGTATAAGAAGTGAAGCACACAGACAGCTGCACTGTACTAATTGGTATGGGAGGGAAGTTGGATTGGTGCTTTGTGTCCTGATCCTATCAAGCCATATAGTGTAGGCTGGGAGGATCAGGGAGAAGCTTGAGCCCTCCCTGGCAACTGCCTCTGCTTCTTCAGGAAGTTTCTGCCCTGTAGTTCTTTACAGATAGATTATCAAGCACGCACAACATCTGATTTCCATGCCTCCTCTGTCTGGTTGTGACCCTCCTTAGTTATAGACCTCCATTTGTGCACTATGCTTTGCCTCTAGTTCTAGTTCTCGCTCTGTAACTGCAACTCCTATATCTTGACTTTGACCCAAGCTTTAGCTTCTGATTTGTCCTCTGATAAGATTGTTTTGATTTTGCCAAGGGCCATGATTGTTATAGGTGCTGAGATAATTCCCAGCACCCTGATCAACTTTGTGGTCTTGGTTACTAAAAGTGGGCTCATAATCCAGGTAAGATAGGACAAAGGTAAAGGAGGAACAGAGGGCTTGATAAAGGAGTTGTGAGTAGGTAAAGGTAGGTAGGTAGGTAGGTAGGTAAAGGTAAAGGAGGAACAGAGGGCTTGATAAAGGAGTTGTGAGTTGTGAGTTGTGAGTATGGGCTAGTGGAGGAGGGGCTTGGAACAACTGTTGCTGAAAATGTATAGCTAGTGGTCCAAAAAAGGCTTTGTGAAAGAAACAAGATTTAAAGGAGGAGGAAGAATTGATAGGAGCACCTGGAGATGTGAGCATGGAAAGAGAACAAAGGGGAGTAAAAGCAAGCTTGAATGGAAAGATGGGAAGAGAAATTAAAGAAAACACACAATGCCAGTCTGCATGTTATCTTATCCACGTGGGAGACCAGTTCTAAGGTAATGTTTCAACTCTAGCATAACATGCTGCATAGATCCTTCTGACTGAGTTTCCATTCCAGAACTAGACATTCCTGGAGGTGTTGTTGCTGATATGGAGACAATCCACATGCAGCAGAAGAACCAGGCAGCTGTAGCAGACGCGTGGCTCCATGCAGATAAAAGCAACTCATAGGCAGGCTGCCCCTCAGTTGAGGTGAACACACGAAGCCCCTGTCTGCTGAGTTGTACTGTGTTCCATCTAGCCCAGCATTGTCTACTTTGGCTGGCAGCAGCTCTCTAGAGCAGGGCTCTCCCACCTTGGGTCCCCAGATGTTGCTGGCCTGCAGCTCCCAGCATACCCAGCCAGCATGGCTAATGGCAAGGGATTCTGGGAGCTGTAGTCCAGCAACATCTGGGGACCCACGGTTGGAGAGCCCTGCTCTAGTCTAGAGCCTCCAGCAGAGGTTTTTCTCAGCCCTATTACTTGTAATCCTCTACTAGAGGTGGCAGGGAGGCAAACAAGATGAACAAAGTTCAGGTGAGTATTTTCGTGGTGTGTGCACAATGTCCATATTAAATCTCTGCCCTTTGTGGATCCCATTTAAAGCTCCACATCCCATTATCCCAGTGGTTGTTATTCATTGCAACAGAATCTTCTTTGTTCTAATATACAAGGTTGATGGGGATTGGGCAAAAAATCAGTGACTGGCCATAAAGTGATGCAAGATGAAGACTGTCATGGAATGATTGGTATATTTTAAAAAGTCCAAAGGGTCTTCTGTGTGTAATTTTTGTGTGTATACTAAAGAGTCTTTCATGATCTGGCTACTGTAAACTTTATGCTCCTCTGAAAATTGTAAGGTGGGGTGATTTTGCTGCTTTGTTTGACTGGCTGTGGGTTCCTTTGCAGAAGAGGTCTATCTCCATATTGCCTCTCTTCAGCTAGAAAAGGAAACCAGAGTTAGAGAAACCACTTTAAAGGTTTAGCAAAGATTAATTCTGGCTGCATAACTGTCACCTATAATAACCCTAATGTGCAGCATCCTAAAAACTCTTAATTGGCCTTAGTGTTGGCAGGCCTTTCAAGCCCAGCAAAATCTCCAGTATTCAGCTGCTTTTATGGAGGAAACTAGCCAGAGAGTTAGGAAAGATGAAATGGCTGCCTTATAAATTCTGACTGACCTTGAGAGTCCTCGTTTTAACAAGCAGGCAGACCCTGTTGAGAGCTGATCTTGATGAGAGCAAAAGGGAAAAGGGGCAAGTTCAGGTGTGATTATTTTGGGAAAGAGAAGAATAAAACTTTCAGGGATTTGATTGAAGAGAAAGCTTAAGGCATCTGCATGTTATCCATTGCTTATTTTTTGCTTGTCTTTCATCCCACAAGGGACACCCAAGGTTGCAAACAAGCAGTAAAATACACAACACTTAAAAACAATTATTTGTTAATACAGTATATATAATGAATTGTATGTTGGAATGTGCATCCATGTTGCTTCTAAGGGTTTTGCACACAGCACCCCTCTTCCATCTTACCACCGCTGAGCCACAGGCCTATATTGAACACTGTTGTCAAAATGCTTCTTCGTTATTTTAATCTTGCAGAGCAATGAAGGCATCTAGTTTGTAAGGTTGCCATTGAAGCCTACTGACATCTCTGGATGTGGATGAGGGACTGCTTGCTCAATCGCTTTTTCTAATGAACTAATATCATAATCTGAATGGCAATAGATTGTGAACATGGTAATCGTTATAGCTCCTATATGTAAGAGATAATGCTGGAAGCTATCCAGGCTTGCCTTGTGGTAAAACTCACCATGTCTTGCTGTTGTCATGTCGCATAGTGCACTAAAGGTAGAAAAACCTGAAGTGCTCCTTCTTGTTCAATTCCTGATGCTAGGTATAAGTCACTGGTTTGACAACTATGCAAACCTACAGAGCAGGCATGGCTGGAAAATGGTCATGCATGCTATTGGAAGGTGGTTCATTGAACAGGCATCAAGGTACATTTAGAAGTCAGTTGTCTTTATCTTTGGGTCGTCTCTGGTCTATATCAAGTAATGAATAGAGGTCATACCCCTGATGTCCCAAAGTGAATAAACAGGGTAATGTTACTGCTAGCATAATGTGGCGGACGCCTCGTTTCACCAGGATCATGTAACCCAACGCTATAGCAAATGTAAAGATATATTGACCCAGTTCGCATATCATGACCAATTTCCTGGGTTGTTTAATCCAGGAATAAGCAGGGCTTCATGGCAGTGAGTGAGCATGCATGCTTCTAACTTCCACTTTGAATCAGCTTGCCAAAAACCCAGGAACGCCCTATTTCTGGGTTGTTATCATGACATCCAAACCTGGAACTCTGGAGTGTTTAGGGATTAAACAACATAGAATTAAATTAACCCAACAACAAACCATGGGTGTTCGTTGTGTTAACTCTGGATTGTTTAATCCCCTGGGTTTTTTCGGCAAGTTGATTCAAAATGGAAGTGACAAGCACGCAGGAAGCCCCACCGGTTGGCAGTGATCTGCGAACCAGGTCAGTGTGAACACGTAGCCTTATTTTCATACCATGTTATCAGTTACTCCAATCTCTTCTGTGTTCCTTTTTGTTTGTGTTTCTAAGAACGAGTCCTGCTTCATTATCCCTCTGATCAATCGATTATGTTGTGTTAGTTTTTCAGCAATGGCTGAAAATTTTTCAGAAACTAGATCTTCAGAAACCATCCATTTCCAGTGTACCCTTTTTGCTTTCCCAGTATCATGCTATAACCATTCTAGCTGCTGTTAATAGTAATAAAAGTACCTAGGGTCTTTATGTAACAATTACTTTTGTGTGTTATTTATTGAAAATAGAGAGAAGGGCTAATAATGGAGCACCTTGAATTGTTTGCTTTTTTATTTGAGAAATGTAATTGAAAATGGCTGTCCAAAATGCATGCACATGTTTACAGGCCCCCCACATATGGAATGCAGTACCACTGACCTGACAATATCTTGGGAAATTTGGGGAGAAATGCAGTGTAAGTTTAATTGAAATAAAATCCTGCATTTTAAATCTTACTGTATCCTTCATTTGAAAAAAAAAAGTCCAGTACAATTTAGACCTTCATCTTGATATGGAGGTCCAGAACTTAAACCTACCTCACAGGGTTGTTGTGAGGATAAAATGGAGAGGAGGAGGATTATGTAAGCCGCCTTGGGTTCCTTGCAGGAAAAAAGGTGGGGTATAAATATAATAACTAACTAAACTAAATAACTAAATGGTTGTTGGGGCAGAGCCTTTTTGGCACAAGATGCATCCCTTTTGTGTCCTGGATTTGGGAGTATACTACAATTACTACATGTTTGCTCAAAATGGGTAGTTCTATGGGTAGAGTACTGGATTCTTCAGGGTAGTCGGCCTGGCACCTTTGTATAAGCACGAAATCCACTTTCTAAAGTAAAACGTTTGATTTAATTTATATTATTCCATTAAGTGATTTCACTACTGCATAATTATCTAGAGCCACGACACTCGTCTTGCTTTAATTATCACGCAGTAGCACAGCCCCCTGAGGAAGGTTTGTCTCTTGTGCACGATGGTTTGGCGGAGATAAGCATGCAATAACATTCCCATACTTTGGGCTTTACCCCAATTCCTAGTCAGTTGCTGATTGATGCACACAGGCAATTGGGGGGGGGGGTCTCATGTTAAATGCTACCAGTGCAGCATAGAATGAAGAAGGATTAGGAAAGGGCAAGGGAAAACATTTATTGAACAATGCTGCAGAGAACAGTTAGAGAGTGGCAGAGGAGTGCCATTAGAAAAAGAGACTGAAGTCTCAGAAAGCAGGAGGCTGCAAAAGTATAACAACACTGTAAAATGATTTTCCACCCTGTTCTTCTAATGCAAAGGAATGCTTGAAAATGTATAATGTTCACAATAGGCAAGCTGCAAGGAAAACATTTTCTTTGTTGCAAGGCTTTTGGTGGATGATTGGATGCTGTTTTATTGTTCTGGACTTCAGCTCTTGCGCTCTGGCCTTATTGATGTTTTTATAGTTTTATATTTTGAAATTGTTTTGTTTTTACAATGTTAGTCACCTCCTTCGAGGATCTTTGGGACTAAAAGGCGGGATATAAATTAAATAAAAACTCTGTAGTTATTGGTGAATATTGTTGCTTATGAACCCATAGTGCAGTCCTTGAGGATACAGCCTTGCCTTCTGACCTGCTGGTACAAAGGACTTGGGCATTATTCATGACCTGACTGCAAGCATCGTGCACTGTAAAGATTCATTAGGAATCCTACTAGAAGGCTCATAACAGCCTTGTGCAGATGACAAACTGCATGAAGAAGGTGAGTAGGATCATACCTGCTGGTGATCAGCTATTCTGTGCACCGTCTATATGTGTTTAGCAAACTGTACATCTGCAATCTGTACCCTGAAAACTTGTGGGTACAGATTGCACAAAGAAAACCTGAGCATGTACAGCCTGTACATCTATAGACTCTATGGAATCAGTGCAGCTCCATAGAGGGGCAGGAGGACCTGTGGGGCATGACCCACTTCTATATGCTGATGATCCCCTCAGCTAGTCATCTGCACAGGGCTGTGGTAGTGAGTTGCTTTGAAATGAGCCCCATCATGTTCCCATGACAAATGTTCTTATTTTTGTCCGGGCTAATGTTCTTGGTGGGAAAATGTTATCAGTTGAATATATTACACCAGTGCTTTGTCAACACCGCTGGCTTCCAGTTCATTTCCAGGCCCAGTTCAGAGTGCTGGTGTTAAAATTTAAAGCCCTAAATGGCTTACCGCAAGGTTACCTGAAAGAGCGTCTCCTCCTTTATATACCTACCTGGACCCTAAAAGGTTATCATCTGGGGCCCTCCAAAGAGGCAAGGTGGGTGGCTACTAGAGAGAGGGCCTTTTCAATGGTGGCGCCCTGGTTGTGGAATGCCCTCCCCAGAGAGGTTCACCTGGGGCCCACTTTGTATTCTTCTTGGTGCCAGGGAAATATTTCTTTATTCTCCTAGGCTTTTAAGGAGCCCTTTAGGGGCTTTTAAGGAGCCCTTTAGGGGCTTTTAAATGGATTTTTGAACTTTTGACTTTTTAAGGTATTTTTTTAAAGACCTGTCTATGTTATGTATGATATACTGTAATTGTGTCTTAATGCATAAAAATATTCTAAGTAAATAAATCTGTTTCTGTAGTGAATCAAAAAATAGAGAGTGAATGAATTGAGTTTGTTTTAATCCCTTTGCCTAGGGAGGAGGAAGACAACCCTGTACTTCCCTGTATTGTAGCATATCCAATAACCATGTTTTTCTCCTTCCGTTGTCTCTGAGTATTGTTATAACTTGAGCAAAACAGTTCTGATCCCCCCCCCCCCATCTGTAAACAGGGAGGCTCACCAGAAGCTTTGTCCCCTTTAATCTCTCATAAAGCAGTTTTAGATTGTCAAATGGTAGAGAATATACATTTCCAAGCATTCACTCTGTAGTACAGATAAAGGTACTTAACACGCTGTGATACCAGAATTGATAGAGTAGATGGATGTGAAGAGTGCCCGTCAGGTATGAATCTGTTGCTGGGATTACTTTGCTGCTTTGGAGGAACAGGCTGCATATTTTGGCTCTTAAAAACTCCCAGACTGGTTGGCCAACAGCTAACCTTGACATTTAGCACAGCTGTCAGCTTGAGTCACTCCATCTGGGTGCAGCATCTCTGTGATGGCTTGGAAAACCCAGGAGGCCAACAAATCAGACTAACTTCCAAACCTATACGGGATGGAACTTAAATGATACTAAGATGAACCTGCATCTCCTGACCTCCCCCCCCCCCACTTAATATATATAACATTTTATTATAATACTGTATTTTATTTTTATACTTTCTTTTGTTTGCTACCTTGGGTGGACATAATCCAGAAAGGAGGCGCACGTGTGTGTATGTACTGTATACACACATGCCAGAATGGTGGCATGCCACACCCCTTAGCACTGCTCAGGGGGCACAGTCCTGAGACGCTCACTCTCCAAGCTCTACCGCTGACATGGAACTAGTACAAGGCTGAAGTCTGACTAGCACGCTTGCTGGAAAGGAGAGGACTGCACAGGTGTTGCCTCGGGATAATCAGACCGTTTGGGCCTGCTTATTCCATCTCAGTCGTTGTAGGTGCCTACTGAGCCACACATGCAACTGTTGCTGCCTTGTCCCTGCCCCTTTATATGTTTGTTGTTGGTTTTTTGCTTTAGCAAAGATGCTGCACAGCCCACAGTAGGGCTGTGCTTCCCCTCTCACCCTCCGCCCCAATCTTGCAGTAGTGGTTTCAGGCGCATCTGTGAATCTGCACTGGCCTTACCATTCAGAAGGTGGCCCAGGGTAATGTTTTTGTTGCTGCTACAGCAGATAGAATGGCCTGAGTCTTCCTAGTATCATCATGATGCACATTTTCTGCTGCTTATGAATAGCAGTAGTTAATAGTGATGGGTAGGTAGCCTCTGCCTGCTCTCTGCCATTGTGCGAATTTTTGTGTGTGAGAATGAATTTGTGTGAAGAGGAAACCTTGGTTAGTGCTTGACATACACTAGTTGGAATTGGGAGAGATGAAGGGGCTGTTAGCCCCCTGCTCCTTAATCCGAAGTTCAGATGAACATATCTAGGACACTGATCTCTGGAGTTATGGAGAACAGGTGTTTTGAACTGTAATGAGTGAAATGAAGACACAATGGCCTCAAACATTTTTTACTTTAGACCTGTCCTGTAGAACTTCCTTCCCTCCCACCTTAATTTGCACAGTATTAGCTGTCTGCAGAACTTTTTGGTAGGGCTGGATTTTTTGGTGCCACAACCCCTCTGCAGGGGTGAAGGACCTATTAGGATGGTCCGCCCCAGGCGTCTTATGGATGCAGATGGATTCCTGAACGCACTTGGGGAACTGGAGCACGCAAACGGTAGCTCGGTCGAGACCCTGGTGGATGACTGGAATGCTGCAATCACCAGGGCATTAGACTGAGTGGCCCGAAGCGCCCTCTTCATCTGAACAGAGCTTGCACGGCAACTTGGTTTACTCCATCACTGCGAGCTCTGAAGCGGGAGGTGAGAAGGCTAGAGCGCCGATGGCGTAAATCCCACTCTGAAGACGATCGGACACAGGTCAGAGCTGCATCTTCAGCCTACCAGGTGGCGATGAAGGCAGCAAAGAAGAATTTCTATGCTGCCTCCATCGCGTCTGCGGAGTACTGCCCCAGGAGGCTGTTCCAAGTGGTCCGGAGCCTGGTCGGTCCAGTTGCTCCAGATCCGCTGGAACAGTCTAAAGCCTCCTGAGAGGCTTTAGCAAAGCACTTTGCAGATAAAATTGATGGGATCAGGTGTGGGATTCCTTGTGTTGTGGACACAGTGGGTGAACGGGAGGAGGCCAGTGGCAGTCCGGTTTTGTGGAATCGGTTCCAGCTTCTTCCTTCTGGTGAAGTGGACAAGGTGCTTTCTTCTGTTAAGCTGACTACTTGCTTGCTTGATCCTTGCCCGTCCTGACCTGTTATGAGCGGCAGGGAAAAACTGGGTGGGGAGATCGGGGCGGTAGTGAATGCCTCCCTCGAGGAGGGAGTGATGCCATCAGCCCTTAAGGAGGCAGTAATAAGACCGCTTCTAAAGAAGCCCTCCTTAGATCCCCAAGATTTGAACAACTTTCGCCCAGTCTCCAATTTGCCATTTCTGGGCAAGCTGATTGAGCGAGGGGGGGGGGCCTCAGTTGAGGGCACATTTGGATGAAGCCGATTATTTAGATCCATGCCAGTTGGGCTTCAGGCCTGGACATGGGACAGAAACGGCCTTAGTCGCCTTGGTGGTTGATATGAGGAGGGCTTTGGATAGGGGTGAATGCTCCTTTCTAGTCCTCCTCGATCTCTCAGCGGCTTTTGATACCGTTGACCACGCTTTCCTCCTGGAGCGCCTGGAGGGGTTGGGCGTGGGAGGCACGCAGTATTGCAGTGGTTCCGGTCCTTCCTCTCTGGAAGGTACCAGAGGGTAGTTCTTGGGGAGGAGGCTTCGGACCCTCGGCCGCTCACTTGTGGGGTGCCGCAGGGTTCCATCCTCTCCCCAATGTTATTTAACATCTACCTAAAGCCGCTGGGAGCTATCATCAGGAGGTTTGGGGTGTGGTGTCATCAATATGTGGATGACACACAGCTCTACCTCTCCTTCAAGTCCTCACCAAGGTTGGCTGTTGAAACCCTGTTTTGTACTTTTTTAAAATTGTGTTTTATACTGTGTGTGTGTGTGTGTGTGTTCCCCCCCCCTTGTATTTTATTGGAGTGTACATCGCTCAGAGTGGCCGGATGTCTGACCAGATGGGTGATTCATAAATATAATAAATACATAAATAAATAAACTGTGCCTAAGACTAAGATTTGAAGAGTTGCAAATGACTTGAGAGAGGCTTTTCTTCCCATGGTATGTACACATTTTGTACATACCATCGAGCAGCTCGGCAGCTGTATCCATGACTGAGCAGCCCTATTTAGGATCCACTCTGCTCACCCCGTATGGGGAGGGGGCTAGAAAAGGTGCCCTAAACATAGTCTACCTCTTTCTCCCCTGACTGGATTACCGCGCCCAGTGGGGTCACCATTTTAGCGGTCGAAAAAGACATTTGAATTTTGGAACATGGAATATACGGACATTGCTGGATAACATAGATAGTGAACGCCCTGAGCGTAGGACTGCTATTATTGCAAGGGAGCTGAGACGGTTTAAAATTGACATAGCAGCACTTCAAGAAACTCGAAGGGCAGGAGAGGGACAGCTGAAAGAAGAAAAAGGAGGTTATACCTTCTTCTGGAAAGGACTACCTGAGCAGGACCGACGAATACATGGTGTAGGCTTTGCCATCAAAAATGAACTAGTGAACTCTTTGTCAGAAGTTCCTACTGGCATTAACGAACGCCTGATAACTCTTCGATTAAAGCTCGCCAATAACCAACAGGTAACTATTTTGAGCGCTTATGCACCAACATTAGATGCTGATGATGACATCAAGGAAAGTTTTTACAGCCAGTTGGACACTCTCCTGTCAGAGATACCCAAGGAGGATAAAATTATCCTCCTGGGCGATTTTAATGCAAGAGTCGGGCGTGACTTTGATTTATGGCCAGAAACTATTGGAAAAGACGGAGTTGGTAATAGCAACCCGAACGGACTCTTACTTTTGTCTATATGTGCAGAGCATAATCTCACTATTACAAACACGCTCTTTCGACAAAAGAATAAGTTTAAAACATCATGGCAGCACCCACGGTCAAAGCACTGGCATCTTCTGGATTATGTAATTGTCCGTGTTAGAGATCGCCGCGATGTACTTCTTACTAGGGCCATGGTGAGTGCTGACGACTGCTGGACAGACCACCGACTAATCCGGTCCACTATGGTTATCAACATTGCTCCCCAACGTAGGCTTCAAGGAAGGAAACCAAGGCGTAAAATGAACATCCACGCCCTTCAAGATCCTATTAAGCAAACTCGTCTTCAATCACTTCTTAAGGAACATCTACCTACGGAACCTCCTGACAACATTGAGGACCATTGGTCTAAGCTGAAAACCTCCATTACTGCAGCTTGTGAACAAACTATTGGATATGAAACTAAGAAACATCAGGATTGGTTTGATGAAAATGACAATGAGATTAAATATATAATTGACCAAAAAAGGAAAGCCTTCCAAATATGGCAAAATGATATTAACTGCGCTGCCAAGAAAAAAACCTACGCTAGCGCAAAGGCTGAGGTCCAAAGAAGAACAAGAGAACTTAAGAACGCTTGGTGGAAAAAGAAAGCTGAAGAAATTCAACAACTTGCAGAATCCCATGATGCGCGGGGCTTTTTTAAGGCCACAAGGGCCATTTATGGACCAAAAACCTATGGTACAAACCCTTTACAATCAAAAGATGGCACCAAACTCTTAAAGACAAAGAGTCTATTGCACTGCGTTGGAAAGAGCATTATTATGACCTTTTAAATCGTAAATCTAAGGTGGATAATGAGATTTTTCCGCAAATCCCGCAAAAACAAATTAAAGAGGAACTTGCAATACTCCCCACTTTGGATGAAGTAAAAAAAGCCATTAATCAAATGAAGAACAACAAAGCTAGTGGACCAGATGGGATTCCTGCTGAAATCTTTAAAGAAGGGGGCCCCGAACTTGTACAACATCTTCATAAACTCATCGAAAAAATCTGGATAAGAGAAGAGATCCCAGAAGACTTCAGGGATGCCATAATTATCAGCCTCTTTAAGAAGGGTGATAGAACAGACTGTGGAAACTATCGGGGCATTTCTCTCTTAGCAACCGCAGGTAAAATATTTGCTAGGATTCTCGCAAACCGTCTTCTATCTATTTCAGAAGAGATCCTCCCTGAGACTCAATATGGTTTCCGCCCCTCTAGAGGGACAGTAGACATGATTTTTACTGCACGCCAGCTCCAAGAAAAATCCCGGGAGCAAAATCAACCCCTTTATATGGCATTTATCGATTTGGCTAAGGCCTTTGATACTGTAGACCGTACAGCTCTCTGGACTATCCTTATGAAAATTGGATGCCCCAATAAATTTGTGAGTATCTTGCGACTTCTCCATGACAACATGACGGCAACGGTTTTGGACAACAACGGCTCTCATGGTGCTCCATTTAAAGTGGGATCAGGTGTTAAACAGGGATGTGTTATCGCCCCAACATTATTTGCCATTTTCATCGCCATGGTTTTACATCTTGTCAAGGGGAAACTTCCCACCGGTGTGGGAATTATATATCGAACAGATGGAAAGCTTTTTAATCTCAGCAGGCTGAAAGCAAAAAGTAAGGTAATTACAACCTCCGTTGTGGAACTTCAGTATGCTGATGATAATGTGGTCTCCGCACATTCAGAGGATGATCTCCAAACTATCCTAAATGCTTTTGCAGAAGCATACGAAAAACTTGGTCTCTCACTTAACATCAAAAAAACCAAAGTGCTTCATCAGCAAGTGCAAGCCAATCCTTTGGTGATGCCATCTATCCAGCTTGGCGGGACAATACTGGAAAATGTCGATCATTTCCTCTATCTTGGCAGCTATCTTTCTGTTACAGCTAACATCGACAGTGAAATCCAGCATCGTCTGAGCTCCGCAAGTGCCGCATTTTCTCGAATGAAACATAGAGTGTTCGAGGATCGGGATATTTGTAAGAAGACCAAAACACTGGTTTATGAAGCCATTGTATTACCAACTTTATTGTATGCCTGCGAAACATGGACTATCTATAAACGTCACTTCCACCTCCTTGAAAGGTTTCATCAACGTTGCCTCCGGAAAATCCTGCAAATTACTTGGGAAGATAGGCGAACAAATGTCAGTGTACTGGAAGAAGCAAAGACTACTAGCATTGAAAAAATGATCCTTCAACGCCAACTTCAGTGGACCGGTCATGTTGTTCGAATGCCTGACTGCCGTCTCCCAAAGCAGTTACTTTACTCCCAACTCAAGGATGGAAAGCGGAATATCGGTGGTCAATATAAGAGGTTTAAAGATGTTCATAAGGCTAATCTAAAAAAATGCAATATAAACATCGAAAACTGGGAAGCTCTGGCCCATGAACGATCTAAATGGAGGTTGGCCTTTCACAAAGGTTCCATGGACTTTGAAGAAGCCCGAGTGCAAGGTGAAAGGGAGAAACGTGCTAAGCGAAAAGCACGTCAAATGAATCCTTTACAGGACCATCTTCTATCTGGTAACCTGTGTCCTCACTGTGGGAAGCTGTGTGGATCTAGAATTGGCCTCCACAGTCACTTACGGACCCATCGCTAGAGTCTACACAATCTTCTTTAGAATCTCCTCCTTTTATCCCGGAAGACAATCTTACTCGGTCACGAGTGATCGCCTGATGATGATGTACACATTTTAATTCTCACTACCATCACTGGTTGAATAGGTTTTTGAAAATATATAAAACGCTGCAAGACCTGTATAGCAGAAGCTGTACACCACAAGCTTTGATCTTTCTTTAGAAACACCTTCACATCTCTGAAAAAAATCTGTAATCTGTCTCCAGACAGTGGTGGTGGTTGTGTTTTTCCACTCCATGGAAAAATATCGTTGATGGAGTATACGTGCAAAACATGATGTCAGAATGAAACATTGATTTTACAGGCAAGACCCATATGCAGTAGACTAGGTTCTGTTTCAGTCATGCTCACTGGACATTGTCCACAAAATCCCCACTGAGTTTTTTCATGAGTATACCGTACTTTGGGAAAAAACATTATTTTGCCTTCCAGCTTTATTTATTTATCAGATTTATATAGCGATTTCCACAAAGTTTCAAAATGGTGGACATACAGTATCATACCATCAAAACAACAATAAAATATAACAATAAAAGTACACAATAATAAAAACTACTGATCACCAATAAAACTGCACACTCTGCTGTGTGCTACAGACCATGGCTAGCTGGGTCACATGATGACAGGGAAAGCCTGTGTATTGGTGTTGAGGAGATGTCTAAATGTCAGAACTGTGGGGGCCTGTCTGCTGATGATTGGTAAACTCTGTTCTGCAAGTGCTCCTGGAGTGAACCTCAGGAATATGTGGTACCCTCAGGACTGCTTGCAAAGATCAGGCAGGGATATAAGGGGTGAGGTGATCCCTAAGTAACCTGGCCCCAAGTTGTTAGGGCTTTATATGTTAGCAACAACATTTTAAACTTGTCCCGGTAGCTTATTAGCAGCCAGGACAGTTATTTGAGCAAAGGTGTAACTTGCTGTCAGAAAGAGGTCCCAGTTAACAGCCTTGCCACTGCATTCTGCACCAGCTGCAGCTTCCAGACCAAGCCCAAGAGTAGCTCCACATAGAGCACATTACAATAATCCAGCCTTGAGGTTATCAGTGCCTGAACTACCATGGCTAAGCTATCATGGTTTAGGAATGGCTATAGCTGATGTACCAGCCAAAGCTGGTAAAAACGCACTCCTAGCCACCAAGGCCATTTGAGCCTCCAGTGACAAAGGTGAATCTAGGAGTATCCCCCAAACTACGCACCGGTTCCTTCATGGAGAATGCAGCCCCTTAAGGGGTATTGTAAGGGTATTATTCCCATTAGGGTAGCAGTGTGGGCCATGCAGAAGAAGATGGGATGTTTCATATGCTTAAGCAGGGTGGGGAGAGGAAGAAGAGATGAAGAATGGCCATTGGAAGGAAAGAGAGCTCCCAGCAGAAGCGATGTAGCTGAGCCAGATTTTGTAGCTTGCACCATTGAGAACACCATGGGATACCACTTATTCTTGGTCCTGACTTGTAAATAGCCACTTGCCTGGTTGCCCTTGGGGAGTAAGATTCGTCAATTCGTTGCAAATGTCTAACATAAGTTCGTGTGTGGTGGCAGGCTAGTAAAATATTTTGTGAGACAATAATTTTTGTGGCTTTATTTGCAAAGCTGTGCCAGCCATTCACCAATGCTACTTTTTTGCATTGTAGTGGGCCAGTGGGCAGCAGGTGGAGGAAAGGTGAAGCAGGCAAGAATGCTTTGCTTCTTTATAAAAAGTTTTAAGTCCTGGCAATGGGGCCCCATTGTGGAGAGGGAAGGCAGCCCTATTGTTTGCTCTGTGTGTGTGTGTGTGTGTGTGTGTGTATGTGTCTCGACATTCATAGAATGAGAGAATATCCCAGCCTGACAAGGCAGCCAGCAGCATGGCTGATGATTAATTGCCCTTTTTAAATTGCAATTATGTCACTCATCAGAACTCGTGAACATTAATTCCCGATTTGCTGCCTGAAGAACTAAACAGAATGAGGGGCTGTTAGACTGCTGGGCTTGCCCCTCTTCAGGGACACCAGCAAAATGTAAGCAGTGAAGGAAAGGCTTAACATGATGAGTTCTTTTTAAAAATAAAATAAATAGTTTTCTTTATCTTATCTGTATCTTTCGCAAAATCCCTTCTTTCCTCCCCACATTTAAACTTCCTTCATTGACCTTGTTGCCAAAAAGCAGGCAAGCTACCTAGGAAGAGTGGATAGCTTTTCCTGATTCACTGCTCCTACTATCTTATAAGAATCACATCCCCTTGTTATAATTTCTCTGTTTGTCATCCAGTCTTGGATTTAGAGATATGTAGGAACACATCTGCTGATAGCTGTGGGCCTTCTGAAATCATGGGGAGTGTCATCTTCCTTTTCTGAGCCCTTACGCAGTGCATAACTATTAGCAAAGAGGTGAGGCTGAGAAGGGGGAAATGATGCACCCCATCATTTTAAGAGGCCCATTGCTATGAGCAGATGTATCCCTAGTATAGTCTAGTAGTAGTAGTAGGCGATCACTCATGACCGAGTAAGATTGTCTTCCACGATAAAATTACAAAAGAAAATTCTATAAGGAGGAAATTGTACAAAATTGTGTAGACTCTAGCGATGGGTCCGTAAGTGACTGTGGAGGCCAATTCTAGATCCACACAGCTTCCCACAGTGAGGACACGTTACCAGATGGAAGATGGTGCTGTAAAGGATTCGTTTGGCGTGCTTTTCACTTAGCACATTTCTCCCTTTCACCTTGCACTTTGGCTTCTTCAAAGTCCATAGAACCTTTGTGAAAGGCCAACCTCCATTTAGATCGTTCATGGGCCAGAGCTTCCCGGTTCTCAGTGTTTATATTGCATTTTTTTAGATTAGCCTTAAGAACATCTTTAAACCTCTTATGCTGACCACCGATATTCTGCTTTCCATCCTTGAGTTGGGAATAAAGTAATTGCTTTGGGAGATGGCAGTCAGACATTTTTTATAGTCTAGTATAGCATACTGAATACTTGCAATTCTTTAGAAGAATGATGTGATATTTTGCCGGTGCGACTGAGTAGTTGGATCATAGGTGTGTGAGCCAGGGATTTTAGTATTTGTAGGGGTGTGGGTTGTTTTCCTTGATTGCGGATGTGATCTCTTTAAGACTGGGTTTTGCACTTGGTTAATAATATCTATAAGCCTACAACAAAAGCAATGATAATGTTATTCCTTAGTTTTAAGGTAGAAAAAGTGTGTATAATGTATTAACATGTTTTTTATTGCTATTTCCTCTCCCCCTTCCAAAACTAGTCAGATTAAAAAAATGTTTTTGGGTAGTTCAAGTATAAAATGCCTTTAGAAATCAATGACATGCGTATTTCTAAAGCTTTGTTGTGTCATGTTCTCTTCTATGGCTTCATAATCCCTTTTTCCCTTGGGCAGATGTATATGAGAACAAACTCAGGCACATTATGGAAATACTATAATTGCAAGGAACTGACAGAAGCAGGGCTGAATGATGATTGAAAGTAAACTGCTATTTCCAGGTCTTGTTGTGGTGTTGACTTTTCCCAACACCTGCTAGGGCATGGATTGATGTGTCTGCCTTTGCAAGATATTTCCTGGGTCAACAAAATCTCTCAAACTGTTTTATGGATATTTTTGTTTTCCAGCTTACTCAAATATATACAATATGCAATACAATGTCATGAAGATATTGCAGAGTCTTGTGAACCTTCCTTCTTTTCCAAGAATGAATCCATTCAGTCTGTATATGATTAGTGCTATGTGAATATTATTTATTTATTTAACTATATTTATGAATCACTTACATTAAAAGAAATGCCCAATGTACAAAATACAGTATAAGATCATAATTAAATACTGTATATTACTGCAAACATAAAACAATATTGCCTTCCTGGGAATGTTTGTTGGGAAAAGTATGTTTGCAGTAGATGCCAAACACCCAGAAAGGTCAGCACCTTTATAGTGGTAGGGAGTTCCAAAGAGCGGGCATTACGATACAAAAGGCCCTATTCTGAGCCATCATAGACCAGACCTACGAAATCTGGGCACCCCCAGGAGGCTATCTCCTGATGAGCATGGCAACCAAACAGGCAGGTAGGAAGTCAGGTGATATTTTAAGTATTCTGGTCCTGAGTTGTTTAGGGCTTTTTAACGAGTACCCAAACCTTAAACCCAGCCCAGTAGCATATAGGCAGCCAGTAAGTTCCCTCATCATAGGTATAATATGCTGGTGATAAGCTGCTTCTGTTACCAACCCAGCTGTGGCATTCTGCACCAACTGCAGCTTCCAGACCAATCTCAAGGGCAACCCCATGTAAAGTGAATTACAGTGACCCAATTTTGAGGTTACCAAAGCATGGACCACAGTGGTCAAGCTATCCCTGTCCAGGAATGGGCATAGCTGTCTTATTGGTTATCATGTGATCTGTTACCACCCTCCAAAACTTCTTAGCCTAGATAATTGGTCAGCTTTATACCTGCCATTCGCAGAAACGTTTCAAATTTAAACTGGAAAGTTCAGGGACACTTTGTAGCAGATTAACATCTTGGACGCCAAGTACTTAACCCTTGTCTTGACTGCTTCTTCTGAATAGATCATATAGAACTGTAGCAAACAAGAAGATACCAGGCCCCGGAGGAGTGACCGCAGCCTCAGTGCCCTTTGCACACAGCCATATGGGAGACACTTTTCTGTGATGCAGTTCCATGCAATTGGGGGCTGCATGTTTCCATCCCATGAATTGTGTCTTTCCCATGCAACCGACATGCTTAGATGGTCATCAACATGTGAATGACTTGCATGGTTGTGTCATTCATGTGCAGCTACTTAGTTTCAGAGCTCTTTCAAATCAGATTGCAAGGACTGACTCATACAACTGGTGTGTGTGTGTGTGTGTGTGTGTGTGAGTGAGTGAAGTAGTGAAAGTTGTGTGTTTTTCACCCCCAATCTAGTTGAATTAGCACACAGTGACTGGTCACATGAATAGGTTCCCCTTCCACCCAGTTTGCCAGTGCACCTATGGATGATTGTAGATGAGAATATATAAAGGTACCGACTGGTGATTTGGCCACTTGGTGTGTTTAGTTGCCATGCACCAATGTAGCTGGAGTTAACAAAAAAAAAAAAAGGTCAACCTGTTTTGAAATAGTTTTCCCAAATGCTAATGTATATTGGCCCTCAGTTGCCATGGAAACTAAATTGATTATAGTAAGATGTCCACACAGTAAGCATGTCCTGTTCATCTATAAGAAGAGAGAATTGTATTGATAAATACCAGTTCTTCTTCTTCTGAGTGATTCTTCCATCCAAAATGCTGGAATGTGATGTGCAGTTAACAAATATGGAGAAAAGACAAAAAGGAACTTCTGAATCCCAATGAATATTTGCTGAATGAGAGAAGAAGGCAATTTTCATTTTTGGTGTAGATTGATCTTCTCAAGGAACGCATAGAAGTTCAGGTTATGACTTCTAAATTAATTATGGTTTCAGACCTTCGTATGTAGTTCAAAGAGGATTGAGGACTGCATTAAGGCTGAAAACGTAGTGCTTTATTAGGTGAGCCGTCCAATTCTTTTGTCTGCCTGACATTTCAGGTTTATTAGGTCAATGACAAATTGTTCCTTCTCTAAACCCTTGCATTCAGTATTATGTCAGGCATTTGGAGCCATGCTGGCCATTTCAGGGTAAGGCTGTTTATTTAAGCTTAGTGCATGTTTATCAACTATTGAGTTGTGTGAATGCAGGAGCTTGGCAAATAAGCTCAACACAAGTGGAAACCTGTACAGGAAGATTGTTCTTCACACACACAGAGGATGGCTTATTTGCTCTGTCTTGCACCCAACTGCCATTCAGTCCGTTTGAACACACAAACACACACACACACACACACACACACACTGCATTTAGAGTTGAGCCTGTTTGATTAATTAAAGCATAGCTCATCATTCTTGACAAATTGGTATGCTCTGGATAAGGCCAAATGCTTTTCATGTCTGTACAATGTGTAAATCGGGCTAGTGGCAGGCTTTGTTTGTTTATCTGGCGGGCTTTGACGTGGCTTTTAATTTGATAGTAGCATTTGACTTTTGCTCAAAACTTTATTGCAGTCAAGATCTTATCAGGCTTCTGCATTCTGAGAGGAGAAGATGGAAGTTGTGCCAGTGATATTGTCAGGCTCAGGGAAACTGCATCTCATCACAAGCTACTCAGGAATGATCCCCAGTACATCAAAGGAAGTGTGCCATCTCCTCCACACTCTGCCAACAGGGCATCCACTTTAATGGCAAAATAGGGAAATGCCTGGTGCTAGGTTGCATCTAGTGCCTGTAATGTGTTGTGCATGGGGGATCTTATAGTCCAAGCCCTGCCATGTCTGCTCTGCTCTGTCAAATCACCAAGACAGTTGGGTCCTAATTCTTTAGAAGAATCCTATACTCTGCTGACCAAGAACAGCTGGAGTCAGAGTAAGCAAACCTGTTTCTGCTGCTGCTTGTTCTGGGTCTCTTGCCTGTTAAACTAGTTATGAGTTGAAGGGGCTTTTTATCTCTTCCTTAGAGTACAGAGTAGCAAGGACCATTGGGTGCTACAGTAATTAATATACGTACATTCCTCTTTCTGGCATTCATTACACCAGGGCTGGGGAATCTGTAGCCCCTCAGATTTGCTTGGTCTACACATCCCATAATCCCTGACCCTTGGCTATGCTGCCTTGGCTGATGGGGGATGGAGCGTAGCAACATCTTTCCCACCCCTGCATTACGGTATTTACAGTGGATGGTTTTATTGCAAGAATGACATTTTTGGGAGGGATGCATGGTTTTCTTGCATGATGCTTTTTAGTTAATATTGCTGTATTCAACAAGGGATGCCTCTAGCAACATCCCTCCTCCCCGCCATATAAATATGCTGTTCTTCCTTTCTTACAGAGTTTGATTCAGAGGTTTTGTGCTTTAAATACAGTTCATGTAGCATAACAGATGAAGCTAGGAGATGGTTTGTGCTTGCCTGCATATTTACAGTGACTTGGTTCAGACTGCCCACAACTGCCCTTGGAGCACCGCAGCATGTGCCGTCCGCCACAGTGAATATGCAAGCTCCAGCCAGGGGTTGCTGTGGCTTGTCATGTTGTCCAGACACAGACAGTGGTAGTTATTAGAGGGTTAAACAACCCTCATAACCCGTGGTCTGTTTTAGGGTTATGTGAAGGTTAAACAACCCTCAAATAGCCTCCCTTGCCCGAGTTTAGATGATACGATAAGCCATAGCAACCCCTGTCTAGGGCTTGCATATTCATAATGGCGGCTGGCATGCGCTGCATCTCCTTGTGGGTCAATTAACCCACGATGGGCTGTCATGTTGTGTGAACTGGCCCACAGTCAGGAACAGAACCTGGGAAGGTTTAATTCTTTACTCGCATCATAACATGTGAGAGTACCTTCAAAGGTATTTTTTAGGGTCGGGTTGGGTTAAGTCATGGAATTCACTGCCACTAGATGCTGTGAGAGCCATGAACCTGAGTAGATACATTCAAAGAAGAAAGTTCTGTTGATGTCTATAGAAAAATGGAACTTCCATGTCCAGGTGCAGTATAGTTCTGAATACCAGTTGCTGCTGGGGGCAAAGAATAAGGGAGGACCTCTGCCTCCATGCCCTGTTTGTGGATTTCCTGGAGGCATCTGGCTGGCCACTGTTGGAAACAGGATGGTGGCTTAGATCAGCCTTCCCCAACCTGGGTCTCTCTAGATATTTTGGACTACAAGTCCCATCAGCCCCAGCCAGACTGGTTAATAGCCATGCAGTTGTTGTCCCAAACATCTGGAGGGACCCTCATTGGGGAAGCCTGACTTAGACCATTTGTCTGAACCAGTAGCATTTTTATGTTTGAGAAGAAGAGCCATCTTTTCCCCTCAGCAACTCAGTGCATGAAGCAGTCAAGAAGAAAACGTATTTTCTGTTTTTCCGTATATTCCAGTGGTGTGTCTTCATGTGTAGTGTAATGAATGCTTTTAGTTAGTTCTTCATCTCTGTTTATGACCAAATAATGTTTGGAGCATTTGCTGCAGCAGTTCCTGTGGGGTATTCTCTTCTGCAGCCTCTGCTAAAGGAATTATCAGCCAACACAGTTTTTCTTCCCCACATTATTACAACTTGTTCTGCAGAGTATAGGAGTATTAAAGCAGGAAGTACCTCTAAGCTTTGTGGTTGGCTTGACAAATCACAGTACGCTCAGAACAGACTTCCCCTGGCCCCTCACCTGGGGCCAGGGAGAAGATTTGCGCGTGGGGGAGGAGGGGAGAGTCAGGTAACGAGACAAGTCGCTACTGCTGAGCCAATGGCTTGGATAGGGCGGGGACACAGAGAGAGCTTATTTAAGTACCTGCGTTCCAGTGGTATAAGCAATAGAACATCTGACACCAGTCTTAGGCAAACGGTATGCAGGATGTCTGGCTTTAAGATCTCATTTTGTGGTCTCATGAGCAACAAACAATCTAAAATCCACATGAACCTCCTGAGAAGGAGAGTGGTGTATGTATGGTTCCCAGGTGGTCTTCCATCCAGGCAGTTTGAGTCACACCTGCTTAGTTTCAGATGTAGAATTCTGGAAGTGTATCTTCAGACCTCTCTCTGGGCTAGGGTCTCTAAAAGATCACTTGAAGGACCAGAAATTAGAATATTCCTGAAGTGCAAAAACATCCATTCACATGTACAAATAATGACAGGTATGGCAGGAATCCATTGATATTTTCTGTAACCTCATATGAAGGCACAGAATGGTGAAAAATCCTGAGCAGTTATCATAGTTACCTTATGTTTGTTGCTAAAACTCATAGGGGCCATATTTGGAAGAGACATTTTCTTTTGGAGAAGCTTAAAGTTACTTGTGGTAAGCCCTGCAGAAATAAAGTCCATTACATTAAGGAGATCATTTTACAAAAAGGCAAGATACCAAATTGGCGCAAATTATGCTTTGCATTGTATCCGGAGCCAAGCAATTCTTCAGCTTGTAGATTCAAGACAAGTTGTGCTAACATGTGAACTTTATAGTGGAAAGAGTCTTGCTATCATTGCTTGGGCCTAGTGACTGAACAAAGGAAGAAAGCCTAAGCCACAATTTGTTTTCTCTCCTTTATGCCAGCGTTAAAAGTAGCAAGTAATATTTTGTGATCAAGTTTCTCTTTTGAAGTCATTCTGTTGTGCTAATGTTGATTTAATAAGGTTCCCTCATTTTCTTTCTTTCCTCCCTCTTTCCTACCGCCACCCCCATCTCTTAATTTGAAATGTCTAATTTTGTGCTTCACAGTTCTGAACACACAAAATTAGTGAGGGAAAGAAGAGCTAGATGGGAGGAGAGAGAGCCTAGATCTGTGCCAGAAGTTGTCAGGCATTGATTCAATAAGGTATAAAGGCGCAGAAGGCTTATATGGCAACATGAGGGGGTTCCTAATGATGAGGCAAAGCAAGAAGATAAGTTGTTTGTGTGGGGAGGATACTCCAGTATTAGACAGAAAATGGAACATCACTGTTAATTCTTTAAGTAGGTTTTGCTTTTGATCAAGTATATTTAGAGAGTGAAGGAGGTGAGTGAGCCTTCAAAGACTTTTAATTTAAAGGTAGTTTTGATATGTCAGGCATTCTCTCCTTAAAGTGTCTGAGGGACCTGCGTAGAAAAACAAGGATCCTTATTAATTAGCAAACGGTGAATTTTGGTCTTCAAATGCAATCTTTCACGCTCCACATTTATTGTCTGCAACTGAGGTGTCTCCCCCACTTCGCCTCTTCTCTTCTCTATTTCTATTTCTGCCTCCATGCCCTGTTCTGACTCTCCATGGTTGGACTTTGCAGCCCAACCATGGAGAGACCACTACTCAGTTGAATAGTAATAACTGTACATGCTACAGGCTGCAGTCCATACAAATTTACCTGGAGTAAGCCCCACTGAACTCGGTGGGACTTATTACTGAGTAGTGTTTTCTCTCTCTTCAAAGTGGGCAACACAATTGGTCACTTTGTGGGAGCGGGGGGAAATGTACATAAAATGGGTGAACAGAAATTAGGCACACCTCTGTGTGAAGCATCATCATATTCTCTGTCTCCGTAAGGTAGAATCTAGACTAGCATGTTCAAATTACCAGAAAGAGGATCTACTAAACATTAGGAAGAACTTCCTGATGGTCCAAACTGTTTGAAAGTAGAACAGATTGCCTTGGAAGGTGGCGGGCTCTCCCTCATTAGAGGTTTTTAGGAAGAGTCTAGATCAGTGATGGCGAACCTATGGCACGGGTGCCACAGCTGGCACGCAGGGACCTCTCTGTGGGCACTCGAGCCATTGGTCACCAGGTCGCGAAAAGACTGTCACCTTCTGCAAAACACTAATGATCTTGTTCTTTCTCAGTGTGGAACAGAATGATTTTATTCTAGAATTCCTGTTACAGAATTCTTTTCTACATTGTTATCACATTTAAAAGATTTTGAAGAATGATGCACAGAGCATGGCTTGGATGTAAAGCCCTAACAGTTGACCTGAGTGCTGCATGTGTTGCTCTCAAACTAACGGAGTATGAGCCAAGGTTTGACAAATTATCAGCATGCATCCAATAGCAAAAATCACATTAATTGTGCAAAAGCATGCGCAATGCAAACTTTTACCTAATGCAGTGTTTGCAGTCCAAGACATAAAGTGTTTAAAATGTGTTAAGCACGTTTAGTTTTCTTGTTTATCTTGCTCATCCTAGTACAGGTTGACTTTTACTTTTACTAATTCGACACCTGTAGAAGCAGGGAAAGGACTGTATGCTTGCCCCATACAATTTCAGTCTGGCATATAATCATATTACAAGTTGAGAACCCCTTATCCAAAAATACATATGCCTAATTATTTTAAAAGTTTGTATAAATTCCCTTCAGGCTATGTGTACAATGTAGTATTAGAATAATTTTTTGAGTTGATTTTTATTTCAACAAAAAACTGTATAATTGAAAGCTCTGTTATTGTATTTTTCTTTTAAGACAAAAGATGTTAATTAGTTCGGACAACTGTACGAGTTGTTTTTCTAAAACTAAAACCTCGGTATTCAGGTTCAATTGCAGTGTTGGCACTTTGAAATAAATAAGTTGGTTTTGTGTTGCAGTTTGGGCACTCGGGCTCAAAAAGGTTCGCCATCACTGGTCTAGATGGCTACTTATCAAGCAAATTTTAAATGAGGCAGCGTGTACCATAACGGTATGGGCTGCATGTCTTGGAGAACAAGGTCAAGCATGCTTCAGCTTTTGGGAACAGAATTGTGGTGCTTTGTTGTTAAAAGTCAAATTGAATAAATTTCCCAGTGAGTGCAAGTTCCACAGGGCTCTTAGTGAAGATTTCTGATGTGGTAATGGTTGTTTTGTTGTGGGCATCTGTTCATAACAAACAGAAATAAATCTTCCTACTTACTTTGAACAGACCACACAACAGTCATCATATGGCAACAATTCAATCACTAATGACCTGAGGCTAAACTAACTAATTAGTCCTCCATGTACTCTCTCATTATGCTGTCATTTAGAGGCAAATGTAATGTCACACTCAGGGTGACTACAACAAGGTTTGTGGCATTCTTGTGACCAGCATACAACTGTTCTCTTGTACCTGAGAGGAAGATCTCCCCTCGCACTCAATAATAACAACTTATCGTAGTATGCTTGCTGAGAAGAGGGAGCTTTATCTTGATGCATTCATTTTTGTCTTAGTTTTTGATACTCACTTCAGAGTGTCCTTGTTTAATATGTAGGTACTGCTTACAACGTTCCCAGCTGGTGTTTTTTCTTCCCATCCACAGAATCTGTTGTCACCTAGGCCTGCTTTCTGCAGGTTCTGTTATCGCCTTAGATCTTTACAGAAAAAGTTGGGCACTCTCTGTAGAAGACCCTCCCCCCTTGCAATTGCTTATGTTGCTTCATAAAATGCTTAGACCTACAGCCAAAAATGAAAGAGACTCCTTTGTTAGAGTAATGTGTAATATATCGTGTGCAACCCCCTTTACTTTTGTCTTGCTTCAGTTCACTCCCAAATATCATTGAACGTTTTGGCTCTATTACTGCCTTCTATAAACTGTAGGCCTGGATGATGTCACAGGAATTTAAGACAGATTTTGGATGTTACACAGAAGCAGAGATTTCAGATGTGGGAACTGCATGCACTTCTGATTCCCTGCTCATAATGTAACCCCCAAATTGCTCTCACCTTGGGTGACCTTTGTGTGTAATTCTGTTATATTCTCATGTGCTTTTCATATGTGCATAAGAAAACCAGAGCAATAGTGTTCAAAGCAAGTAACTGACTTGATGAAAAATCAGAACCTCTGAAATGGAGAAAAATGCTTTCCTACATGACCATTCATTTAATGGAGATCATTTGCAATCAAGGCTGATTCACGTGGCTAAATCAACAAGTTATAAAATGTGAGTTCAGAGAGTCCACATTGCAGAAGGTGGTGTTCTAATGTGGTTAATTGATTTCTACAACACATACTGAGCTTGAAGCACAATACCCATTCATTCTGCCACCATCAAACCAAAAGGCTGAAGTTGAATTTCCAGCTGAGTCAAATGAAGGAATTATTTATTTATTTATTTATTTATTATATTTATTAATCGCCCATCTGGCTGGCCACCCGGCCACCCTGGGCGATGTACAATTAAAGCAATACAATAAAATATGATAATTAAAACAGTATAAAAATTATTTTAAAATCCTAACCCACCCCATAGTATAAAAAAATATTTTAAAATCCTAACCCACCCCATATTATAACGTGGCCACATTACTAAGGAGCATCATTCATCGGTAGCATCACTCAACCCCTATCTCAGTATGCCAATTTGGTAGTGTGAATCAGCCCTCAGTTATTTTAGGCTGCTGTTCACACTAACTGTGTCTTAAATGGTCATCATAAGAACTGCTATGTAACTTTAAGAATTTGCTTATTTTCCTTTTCCCTCCACATCCCTCCCCCCCCCTTTTGTACTGTAAGCCTGCGGGCAGAGATGTCGTGTTCTTAATCTTTGTACTGTGGTTAGTAATAATGAAATTATTATTATTAATGATAATCCATAATAATAAAACAGCCTTGCAATTTGTCCGTTGCCCTCTGTCAATTGCCTGAGCTCCTGCTGACTGCTGGTTACCTGCAGTAACAGAGCTGCTGGAAATAGGTGATTTTGGACCTGAAACAGCATTGCACCACTTCCATAGCTGCTCCTGCTGTAATCCCAGTTCCTAATGCTTAATGAAGGAAGAGAAGTGCACCCAACCACAGCCGCCTGTTGCATTGTTCCCAGACCCGCTTGGAACACAGCAAATTTGGAAGCTTGGTGGTAGTAAGCAGCATGCCTTGAATTTCAAGCTCAGTCCTAGATCAGTGACTTCTAAAACAACATACCTCAAGTAAATGTCATCAGCACAACTAATTGAATGAGGAACATTGTTATACATGCAACTGCAGGACTGAGCCCTTCTGTCTAAGCAGAGCTGTTAGCCACTGCTTGCCTGAATTTAAAGTAGTTGTTCATTTGGATATTAGTGGTTATGGAACTTACTTGGAACATGTAAAAATAGGTTTTAATTGGTTAGAATGATCAATGTAATCAAATTAAAAGGTGCCCTGATTAACTGGTTAGATTTCTTTAAAATGTATTAATTATTAATACAAACATTTACAAAAACTGGATGGCAGGCACCATTTTAAGAGAGGCATTTCCTTTTCTCCAGCGGTAGGCAACCTTTTTGGGCATGCAGGCACATTTGGCATTGTGAAAAAGTGTCCCGGGCACCACCACAAATTGCCATGGAGGGTAAAATGTTGGGAACACCCCTCTTCTCTGGATTCTCACTTTTCTTTTCTCCCCCTTTTTGGACTCTCTTTTCTTGCCTCCCCACCAGCCATTTTTGGCAGGGGACTTTTGTCCCCTTCTCTGTTGAAGTCAATCAAGTCATTTACTTTTAATTTAATTTAATTATTATAAACTACATACAACTTTGGAGGACCGTGGCTGGTCCTTTGCGTGAGTTCGGGAGTTAAAGGGTTAACCGGCACTGAGAAAATGCCCTTTACGGGCGGCTTCCATGAGAATTAAACTCAACCACGGCAAGTATTGACACTGAATCGTACTGAGACAGGAGCCAGCTATGTTTATAATGCCTTTAATGGAGCAGAACTAATAGATTACCAGAAATTTCGCACTATAAACAACAGAGTTCATAAAAGTCATTGAAGCGTAGTACTCCAATACATATACGAGGTAGCAGGCTTGCGAAATACAGAGAAGTAACTTCACAACAAAGAATCTGACTTACTGATCTAGCATAGCGGTTCAGGTAGCCGGTCTCCAGGCACCGCACCCAGGGTTGGGGTAGCTTGGTCCTGACCGAACCCCTTGTTTTCCAGGACGTGCTTCTTCTACCCTCCCTCGCCCCCTCCCTGTCCTTGATGACCAGTTAGGCAGGTTCCGCCCAGCGGGGTTGTGGCACCTCCTGGGTACTTTGGGGTACTTTGCAGCTCTTTGAGACTGCGCTCCCCCCTTGTCAGGATGTTATGCACTTCCTTGAGGGTAGATGTAAATGCGCCCTATTGAGGTGTATGCAGATGTAACTATGTAAAACCGGAGTGCCCAGAACTGTGTCTCCTGTGCCCCGGGTGGGGATTATGCAGAAAGATGGAGGGAAATGGGTGACAGCAAAAAGGGAAATAATGTGTCAGGGTTCAGCAAGTGTGTGGTCAGGCTTTCTCTTCGCAACAACACTATGAACAAAAACATACAACTACAGTAAATCATAAGGTGCACCCCCCACCCGCCTAGGGACCAACTCATATACATCCATCCCCTTAATCAATTGAATTCCACATTCCAAAAATATAACATATCCTGACAAGCCATACTCCCCTTCCCCTTTATGAATACATAGTCTAATAATTGATTCCATATATCCATAAAATTATTCTTCTTTAACTGTCCCTTTTTGCATTTGATACTACAAGTTAGTTTATCGTTTAGGGCTATATCCCAAACTTCCTTATACCAGTCAGTTATTAGAAAAAGCATGTACTTTCCATTTCCTCGCTATCATTAACCTAGCCGCAGTTGACTTTAATAGAAGGGGGGAAAGGGTCTCCTACTGAAAATTGGATTGAGGGGGGGAAAGCCACCCTCAACCAAAAACCCATGGGGCAAGGCAGTGGATGGGTTTCCCTCCCCATAAACTGTTCTTTGATAGAGGACTTTGTCCTCACCTCTATTGAAGGCTGTGCCCCAAGGGTCCTTGGTGGCGGTGGTTTTCCCATCCCCCCAAGCTGTTTATTAGCCAGGGCACCCTTTTCCCACCTCTCTTAAAGTCAATGGACTGATATTTCTCCTGCCGATGTGGCTCTCCAGGAGACAGGTGACAGAGGTAGTGAGTGGAGGGTGGAGGGTCTTAGGGGTCAGCAGGGATACCGTATTTTTCCGTGTATAAGACGATATTTTTTCCTTAAATTGATAGTTGAAAAATTGAGGGTCATCTTATACACGGAAGTACGGAAACGGCCCCCAACCTACCGTAACCAACGCTCTGCCTCCCCAGACTGCCTCGCTCGCCTCCAATCCCCACCAGATTGCTCGGCCTTGCAGGGTGGCGGCGGCGACAGGAGGCACAGCGGCAGCTGCGGTGGGCAGAAAGCAGATTGCAAGAGAGCGGCAGCGGCAGCAGGCAAGCTTGACCCAGACAGGCAGAAGGCGCCCTGTCCATCCAGCTGCCGCGGGAGAGCAGGCGTGCGTGCGCGAGCAGCAGGGAGCGCTGCTGCAGCGCCCGCCTTCCCGGAGCCCTGCAGGGCGGGCGACAGTCCTGTGCGGTGCGGACCGTCACGGAGGCTGCGCGTGTGCTCGGGGGCATCGAGGGCTGCTACACAGGCCGCCCGCAGGAGCCTAGACCTCGCCCGCCCGCCTGCCCCTGCCCGGCCTCTCACTGCCAGCTCCTGCTTGCGCTTGACCAGCTCGGGGCGCGGGGAGAAGCCAGCGAGGCGGAGCGGAGCCCGCGAGGGGAGCAGCTCGGGCGCGGCCCATGCACCGGGATCCAGCCCAACAGGCCGGCCTGAGCAGCCCTCTGGGAAGCCGAACATGGCATGGGCTGAATTGCCCATTCACAAACACCCCACCCAAAATATTGATTTCTGAATTTGGGGTCAGAAAAGTGGGGATCGTCTTATACATGGGGTCGTCTTATACACGGAAAAATACGGTAAGCTCTTTTGAGGCTGTGGGCCCTTGGCAGCTGCCCTGACGCTGGGTAGGCTGGGTCTACCCAGCCTACCCAGGTATTTCCCCTCCTGGTAAATGTATTTCAACAATACATCAGGCAGCATGTTCCTGAGGTACATTTATTGACTGTATGAGAGTTACAAGGAACAAAAGCAGCCCACGGGAAGAGAACTCTCTCTCTCTCTCTCTCTCTCCCTCCCTCCCTCCCTCTGCGTGTATCAGCCCCAGCTGTAATTAGAGAGCAAATCTGCAGGTATTTTATAAATAGCACCCACTATAATAAATGTAGGGGTTTACCGGTAATTTGAGCTTTCATACCATGTTTAGATCTGGATTGATTCTCTGAAAAAGAAAAGCTGCATTCAAGAGTCCTTACTGTAGCGGATTTCTTAAGTAGGTACTACTCTGTACTTCTGTTTTAAGATACCGTACTTTTTTATCTCTCTAAACAGACCCATGTTAGGGATCTGTATATTTGCCTTAGATATTTAAATTTCAGCAGTGTGTTGCTTGGATTTGGGAGTCAACCCACTCTGCGATTTAAAACTAACTAGTCAATAATGTTTCTATCAACCATGATAATAATTACGGTAGCTATTTTCTGTTTGTTGCTGCTTGATCATGGGTTGCTATCATTGCTGGTGGTTTTTTACATGGAGGAGTTCTGCTTTGCAGGCATCCCAAGCCACGTTAGACCCTAATCTGTGCTGCATACAGGAGAAATTGTACATCTCCCAGCAAACATAAATTGGCATCGAATTCTTGTAGCTGTTAAAAATGTTAAACAGTCACATAACATGGAAAACTGCTGTTTGCAAATTGTGCTATCAAATGGAAATCAAAATTTTGCTGGCAGTGACATAGATTTGCACGTTTCTCTTGATACAAGTATGCCCTGGAGAGCACATTGTAAAAATAAGACTGTGGCTGTACAATTGCCTGAAATCCTCTCCTTGCTGAATCCACACTCATTGTGACTTCATTAGGATACATTTAGCTTCATTAAAAGATGTTTCCTTGCAGCACTTCCTTATGATCAGAGGTTAGCAGGGAGTTGATAATGCAGTCAGCCAAGAACCAAGTCACTCACTGTCTAGCAAAAGCACAGTTGGAAGCAAGACCCTAGTTGCAGGAATCCAAATCCCTAGTGAGCAGTTATTTGCCTATAACAGAAAACCACATTGTATTGGTAGGAAGCACTAAGGGCTGTTTTGGAGTACTAAAGGTCAGGACTCAATAACAATTGTAGAAATAAAGGCTGGAAAATTGCATGTTTGGGTTCAGCTACACTATATAAGAAACAAGTGGCATTAGCAGTGAAGTCACAGGCCCTGCCTGAAGTGTTTATGGTGTGGCTGTGTGGATTTGAAGCTCTGCTGCAAAAAAGAACTGCAGTGTAGTCTTAAGCCTGTTTATATTTGAAGAGTGGCATATTATATTATAGAAATGTATGTAGATGGAAATAATGTTACCTATGGGTAGAACTTACAGTGTACTTGTGCATTCTGTTGACCAGTTTTCTGTCTCTTCTCTTCACTTCTTGTCTGTGTGTGTGGGGCGTGCGCACACAGTTGTGCGCCTTCGGTATTGTATGCACAGTAACACAACCAGGAAAGCTTGGCCTGAAGAGGGAAACAAACAAGCAGTCCCCTCAGTGATGCATTTTGAGTGAATTATCTTAGGATTCAACATTTTGTGAACATTAGGAAAATAAAATGTACATTAGGAACAGGGAAAGGGAACCAAATGCAAATGTAGTCTAGGTTGTATGAAGCTACACTTCTACTAATTTGAGGGAGGGTAAATGTCAAAGTAGCTATACCTTCTACATTTTAATCTAAGCACAGTACAAGGATATATGCAGTATTGTAGCATAGCATGTCAGTCAGGGCTGGGGTGCCAAGCAGCCACCATGAGCAGCAGAAAAAGATGTGGAGGTAATGGGAGAGGGAGGAGGCAGAGGCTCTGTCTGAAGGCCACCTGGGAAGGATACGATTACTGGAGTGCCATCCACTGAAGTTCAGCCCCTGGACAGTAATGGTTTCCCATGTCTGTCTGCAGTTGAAGGTGAGCAGAAAACCAAGAAAAACTGACAGGATTCCTTGGACCTACAGAAAACAAAGCTTTGATATATGTATGTGTGTGTGTTTACTTTAAAAAGGGACAGATTTCAGTCTGCAATGTGACCTTGCAGCAGGATAGATAACTACTACAGAGAACAGGAAAGAATGCAGAGCCATGATCTCCAAAGATTTCATGGGATTTCCTTACCCAGGCAGTAGAGATAATAAAACCATATTGCCCTTTATTAAACTGTAGCCCCAGAGCTGAGTGCATTCTTTTCAGACCCCAAGAGTGCTTGTGAGAAGCCTCATAAATGAAGAGAAATTAGATTTCTAATCTTATGATAGCTAGTTTGGCAGGAACGTAGGATTTGTTGTAGTGGATTATACCGTCGGGCTTCCTGCTCTAGAGTCTTGAGCTTGGGAATTGCTACTACCTGAAGTATCAGAAGAGGAAAACAGCAATTATATAATGCTGCATTGGATCTGTGTGTGTGTGTGTGAGAGAGAGAGAGAGAGAGAGACAGAGAGACAGAGAGAGAGAGAGTCCAAATTGTGTCAGTACTGTCCTCATGTAAATTTTTTGTAAATAAAATTAATAAAATGACATGGGGAGGGGCCATAGCTCAGTGACAGAGCACCTGCTTTGCATGCAAAGGGTCCCAGGGTCAGTCTCTGGCATCGCCCAGTATGATTGAGAGAGACTCCAGTCTGAAACCCTGGAAAGCAACTGCCAGTCAGGGTAGATGATACTGAGCTAGATGGACCAGTGATCTGACTTGATATAAAGCAGCTGTCCCACATATGTGTTACTTGGTTCTTATTCTCCCTCTTACAGTATATTCTCTCTTACTGTTGGTGTGTATGTGAATTGCCACTGAAAACAGAAGTTAGATGCGGCTGAGAGCTATGCTATGTTGGCTGAAAGTCCACCTGTTTTTTTCACACCAAGCCTATCCATGTCTGTCTTGGATATGTTATCGTACTATAGGTCAGGGCCATGGTGGGCAGAAGGTGTTTTGGACCAACTACCAGCATTCCTCACCATTGACCATGCTGGCAGGGGCTTCTGGGAGTTGAAGTCCAAAACATTGGAAAATCTACTTTCTGCCCACTCCTGCTATAGGTAACAGTCACTGCCAAACATGTGCAGGCACATGCGCACATATGACAGAAAGCTCAGCTTGTATTGCTCAGTATGTTTTGGTGCGGCATACACATTGTTTGCATGGAAAGCAGGCCAAAGGCTATGGCTTGTATGGGTCAGTCGGCTGATAGCTAGGGAAGTCCCTGGGCATTTGGTCCAACTTAGAGACCATCAACTGAACTAGCACCAGTAATGAGTTAAGTTTAAGATACAATTTTCAAGGATTGTCTTCTAGTCTTTGTGCTTATTATGCTAAATGATGAGGATTGAAAAATTGTCAATAGGCTTCTGCTCAAAATATGTTTAGTCTACACAGTATGTAGTCACCTTACCCCATATGGAGTGCAATCCTATACATGTCTACTTAGAGTTATGCCCCATTGAATTCAATGGGACTTACTCCTAGGTAAATAATAGGGTTGCACCGATAGCCAATTATATGGTTCTCCAGTGAGGAGCCAGGATTGCGACCCACCTTGCTGTTAAACATCCAAAGGTACCATCAAGTGACTTTGCCCCCATCTTTAAGTCCAAACTGAAGGACTAGTGGTCAGAGCAGTGGGAAGGCCAGACCAACAATAAGCTTCTCGAGTTCAAACTAATATTTTGATTATGTTCAAATGTATCACTTAAGAACCGAAGTAAGTAAGTTAAGGCTTGGGCACAGAGTCCCTACTCATCCATATCTAATGTGGGAGTAGGCCCCACACATGTGCCTGCCTTGCAGTGTTCCCCTCTCTGTTAAAAAATGTCTTGCTGGCTTGTCCACAATTTTCAAGTGTGCTGCAGGCTTCTCTACACACTCAGGTCCCTGCTCCAAACATAACTACAGTTTTGGGTGACGGTGTTGATCTAGAGACGCTTTATTCAGGTTCTTGAGCTCTATTATTGCTGCCTTCTTGAGGCTGTTTGGATTACTGGGAACGAGTCATTGATGAAATAATTCTTCTGCAGTTGCAGTCATACTAGTGTGTAGTGTAATATGGCCTGGCTGCAACTGTGCCATAAACTTCAGTATACCTACTTACCAACCTCCAATGAAGAATCTTAGATTTCCTTAAAGCCTGCCACATGAGGCAGCCAGCTGCTGAGCAGACAAAAGCAGAAAATGCTCCACAGATCCTCTAGTTCTGATCAAGATAAGCTCTGTGGGCATAGTTCATTTCATAAACGTTAGAAGTAACATGAGAAGAGGAGATGAGGTATGGACAGCCTCTTCATCTTTCATGACTGGGAAGCTCATTACTAGGATTCAGGATCCCAAAAGTAGAATTTTCACAAGGGAGCTGAAAGACTAATTTGGACACCAAAGGCTGCTGCTAAGCATGCCTTGTTGAAACCTAACATGGACCCTGTTCAGATTATCTTTTCCCCAGGAAGAAATCTCAAGGAGTGGTCCTCATGCTCATCAACCTACTCTTATTGTAGGGAGAAATGAATGATTGAACAGGGAGATCCTGCGGGTGACCTGACCTCACTTTCTCCATCTTGTGAGTTTAAACTTGCTAGCAAGTGGGTTTTATCTCCCAGGGTCAGGGAGATGCAGTAGTCAAAACTGGGATCTCGTGTGTTGGCCATTCAGTTTGGAAGGGCAGGACAAGAGCATGTGAATGAACTCAGGCTCTTTTTCAATCTCTTCCCTAGGTACAATTTGGAGCAGGTGGGGTGGAAGTATATATTTTTAAGGTTCGCAGTTGTTTTTAAGCAAAGTGCATGCTGTTCTTGTATTGGAGTGGAAAGCAACCCCATGGGTCTGCAGAACTGACCCTGATAGGGGCAGGAAAAGTGTACAGGATTCTGGAATGAGGGAGAATTGCCTTAATTTTTCAGTGTAGTTGCTGTTGGCAACTGAAGGCCTTAAGCGATATTCTGCATTACCTGCTCCCTCTCTCTCTCTTTTTGCAAGGTTTCTAGGCTTCTAATATTTTTCCTATATGATTTGGCTGACAGCACTGTGTTTACGAGGGATGGCGGTAAGGAAAGGTAGGCCGCTTTAATGAGGTTAAGTATCTAAGAAAAACAGTGAAGGTCTGGTTTATTCTGGGATTTTTGTAAGGCATTTTAGTCTTACATTTCATTCACTATGAAAGTATCAGCTTTGGGCAAGGCAAGCCTATTTTCAGCCACTCCAGAAGCTTTAGAAGTGCTGTTGTCCTTGAATCACAAAGGGAACAAACCTTTACTGAAGCTTTCCATCTTCAATGTTTATTAAAATGTATTTTTTCAGGATATATTAGAATGGGCAATTTCACCAGAGCCTTTCTCCAAAATTGATCCTAGCTCAGTCGACTCCTTCTCTCCCTGCTCATTCCTTTTGTCAGCTGGCAGCATCTCTGCTTCTCCTTACATCTAATCCCACTGGCCTCACTCTTCCTTATAGTGTTGAGGAAAAAGGGGAAGAGACAAAT
The DNA here is from genome assembly GCA_021292165.1 of Shinisaurus crocodilurus. Lineage (NCBI taxonomy): Eukaryota > Metazoa > Chordata > Lepidosauria > Squamata > Shinisauridae > Shinisaurus > Shinisaurus crocodilurus. Next base: position 362,261 of record CM037889.1, read on the forward strand.
ACCAAAGAAATAAGGGCCCAGTGACAGCCTTGATATTCTCTAATACACATCACCATAGAAACACCTTAGACTGTATGGATTCTTCACAAGAAAAGAATGCAGGGAACTAGAGGAGAAGAGGGCTCTCCCATCCAAGTAACAACCAGGCCTGACCCTGCTTAGCTTTCCACGCTGCAAACTGGCTGTGAGTCAAGACTACTGTATAGCAAGTTTCAGCTCCCTCACCAGCTGCCACCATTGAGTTGGGTTAGGGGTGAGGAAACTCACTAAGTGTATAGAACAGGCCACTGATGTGTGCTATTGGGGGGAAAAGTTGGAAATGGCTTTGGCAGTCATGCATTATGAAATGAGTTTAAAAGTTCATTTGTGGGACCACGCTCAGTCTTTCAGAGTCACCAGAGGGAGGTAAAGAAAGAGTTCTTAGAATAGGGTGAAGCTGGTCAGAATACCTACCTGGGAGCTACCAGCTGTTCTGTTGATTCCCATCCCCGAAGTCTCTTGATCTTCCTGTCTTCCTATTTTAAGCCACTTTTCAGTCCCTTTGATGGCCAACTGTGCCTATACCAGGAAAACTCTGGCAGTGCTGGGATCCAGAAGCTCAGTGCTCATTGGGCCAACATGAGACAGTGATGCTTGCTGAGGACCCAAGTCCTATTCACAAACTTCAAATGAAGTATGGGCACTAGGAGGCTGTATAGAATGTAAGTTTGTTCACTTAAATTCAGGGCTGTATGTACCCGAGATGTGTCTTTTTAAGACATTGATGTGCCACAAATGACTAATATAGTAAAAAATAGATGTCTTTGCAAGACTGGCATATATTCTTTGATCAAGCTGAATCTTACAGCTTACATAGTTTATGCAAAGCAACCAAATGAGCACATTTACTTATTTTGCATGATCTTATTCTTGTTTCTGCCATACATGGGGAAGGGCAAAGAGTTATATGTGGCCTTGAAGTCCTCATTCCCGATTATTTGAATTCCAGCTGAGTTGCTCTGTCCTACCCTTAATCAGACCTGGCTCCTATTGAAACTGAAGGCAGGGTGAGGCAAAGGCATAGGGGGATCAAGATAGACGTCAGGGGTTGGCAACCTGTGGCCTTCCAGATGTTTTGACCTACAACTGCCATCAGCCCTAGCCGGACTAGCCAATGGTGGGGGATGATTGGAGTTATAGACCAAAGCATCTGGAGGCACACAAGTTGTCCACTCCTTTGATCAGTAGCCTACAACAGCAAGTCAGACCAATGAGCAAGCCTCACCTGGAAGCTTTTATAGGAATCAGCAGGTATTCCCTGTCCTATTGATAAAAGGAAGCTTTCTTGGCTGATGTGCCTGATCTCTTTATGGCCAGAGTTGAAGAGTGGCGTACAGGCTGAATCCCTGCTTTACATTGCTCAGGTCACCAGTTAAAGACCTGCTACAGGTTCAGGTCAGGATGCACAGATGCATGCACATTGCCTGCAGACTTTCATGCATCTCAAAAAATAAGAATCTAGCATGACTGATCTTGACGTAGAAGTAGTAGAAGAAGAAGGATCCCAGGAAGTTCCTTTGGAGCCATCTGCACTCCTTCAGCCAGATGGAGACTTTCACTGGTGGTCTTGGTGGATGACCTACAGTGGGAGATACATAAGAGATTGCAACCCTGCTGATTATCCTGTATCTCTCAACAACTTTCAATACCTTTGACCACAGTACCCTCCCAGATTACCTTGCTGGGATAGGGAGCGTATATTCTGGTGGTTCAGCCCTTCCTAGCAGGAAGATTCCAAAAGCTTGTGTTGAGAGGCTTCTGCTCTGCTCTCTGGTTATTGGTTTATGAAATGCCGCTAGGTTCCATCTTGTCCTTCATGGTATTAATATCTACATAAAATTGGTGGTGGAAGATCATCTAGGTGTTTGGTGATGTCAGTACCCTGATAACCAATTCTCTTCCTCTTTTCCATCTGGTCCAGATGTAGTGATTAAGGTTCTGAACAGGTGTCTGCGACCAGTCATAGTCTGGATGACGGTAAATAAACTGAAACTTCATCCAGAAAAGATGGAGATGTTGATGGTTGGTGGACTGGTTGGTGTTAGTTCAGTTCTGGATGGAGTTGCACTCTTAAGGATCAGTTTATCAGCTCAAGAACAGGAAGGAGAACCTGGTGCCCTAACATTTTTCAATTTTTTATTAAACTTTTTTTTAAAGGGGGAAGGAAGTGAAGAGGTGTGCAGATGCCATCAGAGGTGCTTGTGGGTATGATGACATTGTGTTGGGGGGCCCTGCCCTAGTATGTTCCAGGTTAGACTGTTGCAATGCTCTCTCGGTGGAGCTCTCTGACCATAAATCAGTATTCCAAAAAAGTTTGAAAACTACAACTGGTCCAAAATGCTGCAGTGGAGGTTTTAACTGGTGCTTGCCACACAAGGCATATTACTCTAGTATTGCATCGATTTCACTGGCTTACAGTTGGCATCCAACCCAATTCAGTGTGCTGGTAGTGATCATTTAAAACCCTAACAGTGCAATCCTATACTCAGACATAAGCCCCATTGAGTTCATTGGAGCTTACTCCCTGGTATAGAGTTGCAGTCTGAATGGTCTAGGCTGGGATATCTTGGGAACTGTGTTTACTCATATCAGCCTGATCATTCAGGTAATTTGGAGATCATATTCCATGTACTTCCACTGTCATGTTTGCTGGGTGATGACAAAAGACAAGGGCCTTCTCTTTATTTATTTATTTATTTATTATATTTATGAATCGCCCATCTGGCCAGACATCCGGCCACTCTGATTGATGGTGCCCAGACTATGGGACTCCCTCTCTGGGCTAAGGAAACTCCTCTGGCTTCTTAAATGTCAGGTCAAGACCATTCTTTTTGTGTAGTGCTTTTGAGAAGATAGAAGGATAATTCATTTTGATTTCTGCTGCTTTTTATTGTGTCTGCTCTATTATATATTCTTGCTATTATTGCATGTATGGTATTTTTATATAGTTTCATATTTTGATTTTATGTAAGTTGTTTTATCGACGATTTTAGATGGAAAGGTGGCTTATAAATGTTTTAAATACAAAATAAACAAGTGTGTATGGTTTGGGCTATGTCTTTCCTCATTGTTGGGTTCCAGATTACCTGCTTGAATGTCAGGATGGTTACCTAAAGCATCAATTGCTGCCCTCAAATGGTAAAACAAATAAAATAGAATATGTAAAACATCCTTATATAGAAATGTCAATTTGAAAATATAGTTTTCTTAAATGTCTATCCTGCCTCTTCATAAGGGTCGCTTCATAAGGGTCGTTTTAGGTGTCAGGTGTAAAGATGTTTTAAGTGTACCTCTAAAAATGTAAATTGTATCAGTGGCAAACATGTTTGCAAACCTGTGGATTATATAGGTACACTTGTCAGGAATCTGTGATTGGCTGCAGCTCCCTATTTAATATATGCCTGGTGGCAAACTTGGGTTTATTTCTGCATAGTGTTTGAAATGACCCTTACATTACAATCATATGCATACTCAGAAGTAAGTCTCACTGTGTTCAGTAGGATTCACTCCCACCCAAGTGCGCATAGGATTGCAGCCTTAGGCTTAGGACAAGGATGCTGCCATGTAAGTACCTATTTCCGGCAGAAGTCTGCTTCAGATGGGCATCAAAGTCCAAGCCATTTATTCCACTGTTTTATCTTTCTGGAAAGGGTTGTATACAATGATGGAAGGTTTAAAACTATTTTGCCTAGTGTGTGATTCTTCACACAACCAAAGTGAAGTTATTCTTGGGTTATTTTTCCTCTCTTACCCATATAAGAATAAGTCTCCTCCAGTATGGTTTGCTGTATTGCCTCCCTAGGGTGTTTGTTGGAAAGCTTATTTTGTACTATTTGCTTTAGCACAGAGATGCCCCAGTGTCTCGCCAGGGCTTATTATATGGCTCAAGTACTGGCAGAGTTGAAAGCCATGCCTGTTTGGCCAGATAATAAAAAATAAAATGGTGTTTGACTCTTAGCAAAGCAACTTAAGCTTGAAAACCAACAGTTGGTACTCTGAATGTGTTATCAGTCAATATTAGTTAATGCAACTTGGACATTGTCTGCCAAATGACAAACGGTAATGAAACTTTTCTGTAATGTCCACTTCCTTACATAGTCTCTTAATCAGTATCGTTTGGCTGTTTAAAGCACTATATTGTGTTCTTTTCACCTAATCTCTTTAATATGGTTCCTCCATTTTTATTAGCCTCTTAATTTTATACTCTGTGGAAAGTGTGAACCAATAGCTTTACAAAATGAGGCTTTGGTATCTATGTAATAACTGTAACCAGAGAAGAATCATGAACTGTTTCATTTAGTGGATAATCAAGAGAGATTCCATTCTTGGGTTGTTCATTTTTTAATTTAAACTTCCCTATTTTTCGAGGAGGGGGCCCATCCCCAAATTGGACATGAGCATCCCACACAATGGGCATTGTGGTTAAAAGAATCAGTGTTTGCAAAAAATAAATTGTGTGGATGAATGGGTGATGCAGATCAAGCAGAATGACACTTGTATGTGGCAGCGTAAGGGTCAATATAGTACAGCCATTTACCAGGCATTAAATTACTATGGTGTTAATGTAACCACTTGGTAAGCCATTTTACTGTAACAATCTTCCAGATGGTATGAAGAAAGTTACCACTCCCCTGCTTCCCTAAATTTCTGTTCAGGTAAAATGTGGTGAAATTCTCCTCATCATTTGGTAGGCCAATGTGTGGCTGGATTGCCGAAGGGTCATATGCACGCATCAGTAAGTTACCGCTTGGTAAATGGTTGCCTGTGTTCACCATATATTGAGATTAATACCATGCACTAAAGAGAGCCTCAAACTTTCCCTTTTTAGATTAGAGTACATTCCTGTTTCATTTGCCCCCCACAGTGCCCACACACACACACACACACACACACATGTCATATACTTTCTCTCTCTCTGACTCTGAAGAGGTCCAAATAAATACAGTGTATTTAATGTATTTAGTGTAGACTGCAAATACTGGTAGAGAAAAGCATTATTTGAACCAGACTGTTGTCATGATCAAGTTATTGATCGCTTGGGAACATGCTGTGTATGCGGTGTGGTGGCGGCGGCTGGTGGTGATTTTATCCTTGTTCTCCTTGGGGAGGGAGGAAATTAGCTCACCTACTTGACCTGTAGACATTTAATTCCATCTAGGGTGGTGGTGGGAGAGGGGCAAGAGGTTAGGTAGGCAATGTGCAGCCGATTTCACATAACACTTTTACCACCTTGTGTAACTTCTCTGTGGTGTTTAGAATGGCAGCAGCTCCTATAAGCAGGGGGCCGTTTTCTGTCGGCTCCAGCTCTGAACTATGGCCAACAAGAACATTTGTCCCACCTCACTGGTCCCCTTCAGATAAATAATCGCAATAATAAAGGCCAGCCCTCAGAAGAAGTTACCACTTAAAGAATAGGCTGCCAAGCGAGAGTAGCCCCAAGAAGTATGGGAGACTCAGCGGCCCTTGACGACAAATGAGTGCTCTGGCTTCCTCATAAACACCTCAGTCTGAAGCCAGGATGTTTATGGGCATGAGAGATGTTTATTGTCTTGTACTTACTCTGCTGCTGCTAGGTTATTGCTTAAGTCAAAAATAATAATAAAACTGTGTGTGTGTGTGTGTGTGTGTCTTGCAGTTTATTTCTGTGAGTAGACTGAGCTCCCTGCAGTCTGTGTGGCTTCGCTGTGAAGTCCTTAAATAATCAGCTTGCTAAGAAAAGGGAGAAACAAAGACAGCTTGGCATTGGTCTGGCTGTATAAGAATGATCTAGGTAGAACAAGGATTGTCCTGTCAAAAGACCCCAGCACAAATCTAAGAGTCAAAATGGTGAAACAACTGGCCTCTTTACACTATCAGATTCTTCCTTGTGTTATGTTCAAGGGTGCACAATGGCTTGGAGAAAGCTTAGTGTGAACTGTGGGATGCTGGCTGCCAATTTCATGATCCTCATTGCTGAAAAAGGGCTGCCGACTTCCTGCATGTCCAGTTCACACTTTGTGTAGTTGTGTAATTACCAGGGCCGGTGCTACCATGAGGCCAACTAGGCAGCTGCCTAGGGCGCAGGGCTAAAGAGGGCGCCAGAAACGCCTTGAAAAAAAATACAGCGCTCTCAGGTGGGAAGGGGGGGTGCTAAATATCTGATCTTGGCTAGGGCACCAAACTGCCTTGCACCGGTCCTGGTAATTACACCATCTCATGGGAGAGTTTGGCAGGGAGAAGTTCTAAGCAAGGGAGAGAAGGGGCAATTACTTTACTTTCCACAAAAGGATACAGTAAAGAAGTGGAGAAAGATTGTTTACCAAGCTCAAGGACAAGAATTGATGGGTTCAAGTTGCAGCTAAGCTAAGTTATTCAGGAAATGTTTCTTAATTGATGAGGCGAGTTGAGCATATGGTCCAGAGAAACTGGGGAAGCTCTTTCCTAGTTTTTATTTCAAAGACAATCACTTCTATCTGGGGAGGTTTATAAGTCCAGGGTGTCCTGGAATTGTAGGTAGTTGGACTAGATAACCCTGGTATCCCTTCAGGTCTGCCCATTATCATGTATTGTTGTTTTAAAAGAATTGCCTTGATTATCTCATGCCAACCTTTGGCAGGGGAAACTGGCTGTTCTCTGGAAACATCATGTTTCATATGCTGTTGCTGATATTGGTCTTTGTAGCATTGTGCAGTGCCGTGTTTAACTCCTGGACTCTGGCAGCTACACACCTGCCTTTGCTTAGAGTATTGTCCACTGGGAATGCTATGCAACATCCATTGTGGGTTTTTTCATACTGTCTCAGTCCATTTTTATGGTCTTTGCTTTACAAGACAGTAGCCAACAGGGGACTTAGCTTCATTGTTAAAAATGCTTGTCATTTTTAAAAAGACACCTTTTTTCCGTGTGTGAGTCATATTAAAAGCTATATTGTATAGCAACAGGTGGCCTTCATAAATCACTGACTCTCTTCTTCTCTTTTCCCTTCCTCCCTTCTCTCTCCGTTGCCAAGCCTGCAGATTTGGATGCCTGGGTAAGCTCCTCTTCTCCCTGCATGTGTGGTAAGGAAGTTAAGCCACTTCCTAGGTTCGTTTTCTAGCTGACTTATGGCCCAATAAATCAACCAGAGCGGGTAAAAAGAATTCCTTTTTATTCTAATACAGCGCTGTATGGCTCCACTCCTAGGCAGAGTGGGACCCCCACCATTAGAAATACAAGCATTTTTATACTCTTTCTACAAGCGTCTTACTTTTGCGCATGCGTGTTAACAAATTCTACAAGGTGAGCTCATTCTTTCTTTCTACTGTGACATAATTATGTTTTTACAATATCTGGTCTCTCTTTCAAGCAGTAAATAACAATTAATTGACCTGTGTATACTGAGGAGTTTTTAGGGAGTGATAGGCATCTTTGAAGTAACTTCTCCTTATCTCAATACCAATTAACTGTTAGACACAGGTTTACTTCAACAGTACACAAGAAATCAAGAGGCCCCTTAGAGGCCCTTTGTATTAGCATCATAGTATTACATTGTGTTACATTTCATTATGTGAGATAGAACTTTCTACATACAGAGTAGCATAGGATTACATACAAGTAAAAGCATAGGAAATATTTGTTGCAAGTTATGTGATTATATACCGTAGAAATCATATACTGAAGTTATATTTTACCACACATGCTTGCACTGTTCCCCACCCATTTTATTTTGTTACTAGATCTAGTTTATCAGAGTACAAATGCAACTGTTATTGACAATTACAGATGCATGGTTTTGTTTTATTTGTGTCATTATATGTTAAAAGGGGTTAAGCTAGAAAATTGCATATTATTTACTCCATAAAGTCTTTTTTCTAGTTTTTGTGATGCTTGCTGCTGCTGAAACCAAACTTGATAGCATGGGTTGATCAACTAAACCCTCAGATAACTGGGTGGGTAGAATGGATAAAGTTGTCTAAGTAAAAAATCTTTCTTTTTCTTCATTTCTTTCAACATGAAAGAGAAGCATTGGAGACCTAAATGAGTTACACTGATAGGAAATAAAGGAAGAGACAAAGAATTTTGGAATGACTTGGCAGGGCTGAGAAGTCTGGGATAATTAGTGAGAGAACCCTATCAAATACACCTAAAGGGCAGAAAGCTAACTAATGGAGTGTAATCCTCATTTGTATTCCTGCCTTATTTCAAACCAGTGTGCCCAGAACTATATTCACTTCGTGTACCCTGCAAGCGCAAAAAGTATTTGCAGAAGAATTTCTCTCTTTAAAAAAAAAAACAAATTTCTAGCTCACATGATTGTAGAAGAAAACTTGATAACCCACCAGCTGCCTGCAAATTGGGTGTAGGTTTGAACTGGTAGCCAGTCATTATTTCCTAATAAGCAGCTGTGAGTCCAAACCTAGTACAACATACTCCGCATCAGCTGCTGACAAACATTCCTGCCAATGGAAGATCTATGGAACATTAGAACAGAGAGGGTGGGGTGTAATGTGATGATTCAGTAGTGATGAAAAGGTACTCTGTACATGCTCAACATAAAGGAATGATCATCCCAGTTTGCAGGACACGGAATAATGGGCTCAAGTTACGGGAACCTAGATTCCACCTAAACATCAGGAAAAAATTCCTGACTGTCAGAGCAATAAGACAATGGAACCAACTACCTAGGGAGGTGGTGGGCTCTCCCACTCTGGAGGCATTCAAGGTGCAGCTGGACAGCCATCTGTCAGGGATGCTTTGACCTGGATTCCTGCATTGAGCAGGGGGTTGGACTCGATGGCCTTGTAGGCCCCTTCCAACTCTACCTATAATTCTATGATTTCAAAAGACTAAAATGTCACTATAATTTTGGAAATTCATTGTTTCCCTGAGGTATAAATCCCATTCAGTAGTGTTCTTGTGGAACGGTCAGTTTGATCATCCAAAAAACTGTTGCATTTCCCCCCACAGTCTTCCCCAAATTTCCTCCAACCCTTTACTGTATTTAGTTATGGCAAGTGTTCTTAATGGTATGATTTTATGCAGAAGTTAGTTCCACAGAGTTCAATGGCCCTTACTCCTAAGTAACAGGGACTAGACAGAAAAGGATCTCAAGCTGACACACCTTAACGCTACCAGCAACTTTGCAGATGCTGCCTGCTCTTGTGTCCAATGAGAGAGGGAGTGGGAGACCATGAGTATATTTCACACAGAGATGGCCTTGAGAGAAGTGAAACAGAAATTAAGTAGGTACTTTGTTCCAGAGAGCCTAATTTCTCATGCAGCAATCTAGCAATCATCAGATGTTCTCTCTTTCCAATATCATGATTGGAATGAGGGGAGAAGAGAAGTCACTTGTATCCTCACTTACTGATTCCAGCAACATTTGCTACCAGCTGTACCAAAGGCAAACAAGCAACCTAACGGCCATTAATTTGACAAGAAAAATCTTGTTGCTAAGTTAAGTTTGGCTTCCTTAGAGGACAGTTTATCCATTTTTTTCTTTCCTTTTTCATTTTGTTTTGTTGCCTTTGTGGTTTATAGCATACACATTTAAGATGGAGGTGGTGGGGAGATTAAGCCTGCCTGGCAATCTTGAAATGGAAGGCAGATGAAGAACTCCAAGCATTGCACCAACCTGCCCTTCCATCCTGGAAGCAATTCCTCCCTAGCACTTGTTTACCTTTTGTGAATCTGCCAATTTGCTAAAAGTGAATTAGTATTCACAGTCTGGCTGCTGGGTTGCACTTCATGCCTTCCAACCAAAAGCTCTGCATTGCTTTCCAGGCAGAACAATTTGTCAGGGGCTAGCTTAGGCCAGAACAGCAGCATTAGCAGAAGAGAGCGAATGGCAGCAGGACACACAGTTGAGACCAGAGGGCTCTCTTTGGGTTCTCTGAGAAAATCAGGATATCGTCTACATATGCCACCACAAAGCCATTCAGAAATTCATGAAAAGTGTCATTAATGAAATGCTGGAAAGTTGCTGGTGTCCAAATAGCTTTACCAGTATTCAGAATGGCCATAACGAGTGCAGAAAGCAGTTTCCCATTCATCCTCTTCCCAGACTGTAACCTCTATATAAGTCAGTGTTTCTCAACCTTGGGTCCCCAGATGTTTATGGCCTACAACTCCCAGCATGCCCCAGCCAGCATAGCTGGCTGGGGCATGCTGGGAGTTGTAGGCCAAAAACATCTGGGGACCCAAGGTTGAGAAACACTGATATAAGTCCACCTCCCTTAACAACTTGGCTCCCTGAAGACAGTCAAAGAGTTCATTATCGAGTGGCAGCCAGTACCGGATCTTGACAGGGATTTTATTGAGTGCCTGATAATCAGTGCAGGGGCACAATCCTCCATCCTTTTTCCCAGTGAAAAAAATAGGCGGCCTGGCTAGCAATGCAGATGGCCAGATAACCCCTCTTTTCATGTTGTTGTCCAGAACCTTAAGCTCAGAAGCCGAAAGTGAATAGATGCATCCAAAGGGCATGTCCACTCTGGACTGGAGATGAATGGGGCAGTCATAGAGTTGATGAGGAGGCAACACTTCTTACTTTTTATTAAGCACTTCTGCAGAGTCTTAATATTTCCCTAATAGTGCTATTGTACAAGAGAACTCCTAAGAATTTATGGTGTTCCTAAGATTTTCCTCCTGGGGAGCTTGAGTCATTGTGGGCCCCTTTTAGGTTAAGAATGGAATGGAATGGTAACAGGCAGGATGTATTTATTTATTTATTTATTTATTTATTATTAATTATATTTATACCCCGCCTTTTTTCCTGCAAGGAACCTAAGGCGGCTTACATAATCCTCCTCCTCTCCATTTTATCCTCACAACAGCCCTTTGAGGTAGGTTAGGCTGAGAGGCAGTGACTGGCCCAAAGTCACCCAGTGAGTTTCATGGCCAAGTGGGGACTAGAACCCGGATCTCCTGAATCCCAGTCCAACACTCTTAACTACTACGCCACTCTGGCTTTCAATGACAGTGGTTTGACAATGGTTTGACAAACTCAAAAGGTTTGACAATGAGAAGACTGAAAATGACTCTGCCTTAACTCCATGATATTAGGATTATGGGCCATTAGCTAAGTGATCCCCAGGATTACTTGGAAGTGGGAGGCTCTGTAGTAGAATGAGCCTCAGCGAAGGGCTCTGTGGTCTAGAAAGAGAAGGATGCATTTTCCTCTTTTCTGTCTTGGGTCCATTCTGCCAGACTATTGTTAATCTGGACACAAATTTCCATAAATTTATCTAATGCAGTGGGGACCACCATTTGTACTAGCTCATCTTTCATGGCAGAGTTTAGACCAGAATGGAAGTGGAAGCGTTGAGCAGCCTCATTCTAGTCTGTGTCCGCCAGGGATGGGGACTCGGACTCCAGGACTCGACTCGTGAGTCGGACTGAATCCCCTCTCTGATTCGACTTGGACTCGAGTCCCAATATTTTTAATGGGACTCGAGACTCGACTCGGGACTCGAGACCAAGGACTCTTCAACATCCCTGGGTTGTGCCAGAAGGTGTGGAGAGAAGTGCGATCGCCGGCGAAGATTTTATTTTTTAAAATCATTTTCCTAAAATGCAACCTTTCAGACATTTTGGGTTTGGCTGCCTCTGCCTGCCTGTTTGGGCTTCCCAGCCTCCTCTGCCTGCCTGGTCTCTTCTTAAGCAGTTCCACAGTTTGAATTGTCCAAGACAAACGCCTCTGCCTGCCTGCTTTGGTGTTCCCTGCCTCCTCTGTCTGCCTGGATTATTTTTATTTTGGGTTTGTCTGCCTGGTCTGTTCTTGTCAAAATCAGTGGCAGAGTTTTGAAATAAAAAGGCACACTTGTGCCTAGAATTTATTTAAGCCACACATCTGAAGTAGCCTTATTTTGTTGGAAAAAAATCCCATTGATTTTAATAGGAACTCGTGGAGTCAGCTTTGGGAGTGACTCGTGACTCGTAAGTCACCATTTTGGACCTCGGACTCGAGACTCGGGTCCAAAGACTCGTGACTCGACTCGTGACTCGAGACCAAGGACTCTTCAACATCCCTGGTGTCCGCTACTAGTCAGTGGAACTCAGCAGCATTCTAATGCTAAGATCTGGAGAGAAGATTGTGATCAGATATGCAATGGCTGTGTTCACATGTATTATTATTAATACATGAATAATTGCTGCAATTTATGTTGCATAGATGACTTGCCTTGATGGTTATGTTGGTTATAATAGTGACTGTTTTGCTGATCCCAAAAGATGAGATGCAGTGCAAAATGGTTCAGATGATAGTATTAATTGATTAAATGTATACATTCTGAGTCTCTTTTTTAAAATAAATTTTATTTAGTTGTTATAAACTACATACAAAGCTATAAAACACAAACATACAACTAAAATAAATCATAAAGTGCACCCCCACCCGCCTAGGGACCAACTAATATACATCCATCCCCTTAATCAATTAAATTCCACATTCCAAAAATATAACATATCCTGGCAAGGCATACTCCCCCTTTCCTTTATGAATACATAGTCTAATAATTGATTCCATATATCCATAAAATTATTCTTTAACTGTCCCTTTTTGCATTTGACACTACAAGTTAGTTTATCATTTAGGGCTATATCCCAAATTTCCTTATACCAATCAGTTATTAGAAAAACATGTACTTTCCATTTCCTCGCTATCATTAACCTAGCTGCAGTTAACAAGTTTACAATTAGTTCCTTCATATTTTGGGCACAAGTGACTTTATCGGTTATTGATAACAAAGCAAGTTTAGGACAGACCTCTAGATTAATACCAATAATTTCCGATATTTCTGTAAAAACCTCTCGCCAAAATTCCAGAACATTTTTACAACTCCACCACATATGAGCACATGTACCTATTTCCTGACATCCTCTCAAAAAAAAAGTACGGAGCAATTGTTATCTATTCAATTTAATCTTACTGGAGTTAGGTACCATCTCCATATTATTTTATACAAATTCTCCTTACATTTTGAGTCTCTTGGAACACACTTCTTCCAGCAGAAGCAAAGAAGAGTTCTGTGAAGCTTAAAAGCTGATGCATGATTATTTCCGTACCCTAGTTTCGGTGTTCTGTTTCTTAGAATTGTCCCTGTATTTACTGTAAATTTAAAATCTCTTAAACTCCTTGGTCTTCCTGACAAGAAAGATTAAAATGTGAGATAGAGGTTACTAAGCACTTGCTTGCCAGTAGAATCCTACATACTTCTATCAATCATTTGTCTTCCTGCTTGTTTCTTATTATTGGGGTGTTGCTGTGGTGGGAGCTTATGAGCATGGTTTTAGACTTCTCATCCATTTGTGACTTTTAGTGAGGGTCAAAGAATATAGAATATATAACCTAAGATCAGCTTGCTTGACTTTCCTCAGGAGAGATGGAAGTAGTTTTTAAGACAGAAGTGAAGAGTTTGAGTTACCACTACCTGGCTAAGTATTTGGACCTTAAACACTGTTAGAAAGCATCCTCAACCAAGTGGAGTTTCTAATTTTGTGTAATCTGTAGGTTTGGGCCCCTGAATGTGTGATATTCATGTCCCTGTTCAGCCTTGTAAATGCAAACATGAAATAGAAAAACAACTCATAGACTTTCTAATTATAATCAGGATATAGCATTTATCACATTATCCTTTTTTCCTGCTGGTATAGATGTTTTGCATAAAAAGTATCTGAAACTTTTTTAGCTACTTGTGGTGTCCATACTCTCTGAAATTGTAATTTCCACTGCAGCCAACTTGTTCTGGGACATCATAGGCTTCTGACTTGATAGGCAAATGGTCAAGGAGCACCTGATTACTCTGAACGAGTTTAAATCTCCAGGGCCTGACGAGCTTCATCCAAGAGTAATAAAGGAATTGGCAGAAGAAATCTCAGAACCACTGTCTATTATCTTTGAGAAATCATGGAGGACAGGTGAAGTGCCAGATGACTGGAGGAGGGCAAACGTTGTTCCCATCTTCAAAAAGGGCAAGAAGGAGGAACCTGGGAACTATAGGCCAGTCAGTCTGACATCAATCCCTGGGAAAATTTTGGAGCAGATTATAAAAAAGTCAGTTTGTAAGCACCTTGAAAACAATGCAGTGATTACTAGAAGCTAGCATGGATTTGTCAAGAACAAATCCTGCCAGACTAATCTGATCTCATTTTTTGATCGGGTAACCTCCCTTGTGGACTATGGGAATGCGGTGGACATAATATATCTGGACTTAAGCAAAGGTTTCGAAAAGTGCCTCATGATGATATCCTGATTAGCAAGCTTAGATTTATGATTTAAAATGTCATAATAATGCTCTTTCCAACGCAGTGCAATAGACTCTTTGTCTTTTAAGAGTTTGGTGCCATCTTTTGATTGTAAAGGGTTTTACAATCAAACCATAGGTTTTTGGTCCATAAATGGCCCTTATGGCCTTAAAAAAGCCCTGTGCATCATGAGATTCTGCAAGTTGTTGCATTTCTTGAGCTTTCTTTTTCCATCAAGCGTTCTTAAGTTCTCTTGTTCTTCTTTGGACCTCAGCCTTTGCAGTGGCATAGATTTTTTTCTTGGCAGCGCAATTAGTATCATTTTGCCATATTTGGAAAGCTTTCCCTTTTTGGTCAATTATATATTTAATCTCATTATCATTTTCATCAAACCAATCGTGATGTTTCTTGGTTTCATATCCAATAGTTTGTTCACAAGCTGCAGTAATGGAGGTTTTCAGCTTAGACCAATGGTCCTCAATGTTATCAGGAGGTTCCGTAGGTAGATGTTCCTTAAGAAATGATTGAAGACGAGTTTGCTTAATAGGATCTTGAAGGGCGTGGATGTTCATTTTATGCCTTAGTTTCCTTCCTTGAAGCCTACGTTGGGGAGCAATGTTGATGATAACCATAGTGGACCGGATTAGTCGGTGGTCTGTCCAGCAGTCGTCGGCACTCACCATGGCCCTAGTAAGAAGTACGTCGCGGTGATCTCTAACACGGACAATTACATAGTCCAGAAGATGCCAGTGCTTTGACTGAGGGTGCTGCCATGATGTTTTAAACTTATTCTTTTGTCGAAAGAGCGTGTTTGTAATAGTGAGGTTATGCTCTGCACATTTAGACAAAAGTAAGATTCTGTTCGGGTTGCTGTTACCAACTCCGTTTTTTCCAATAGTTTCTGGCCATAAATCAAAGTCACGCCCGACTCTTGCATTAAAATCGCCCAGGAGGATAATTTTATCCTCCTTAGGGATCTCTGACAGGAGAGTGTCCAACTGGGTATAAAAACTTTCCTTGATGTCTTCATCAGCATCTAATGTTGGCGCATAAGCGCTCAAAATAGTTACCTGCTGGTTATTGGCGAGCTTTAATCGAAGAGTTATCAGGCGTTCGTTAATGCCAGTAGGAACTTCTGACAAAGAGTTCACTAGCTCATTTTTTATGGCAAAACCTACTCCATGTATTTGTTGGTCCTGCTCAGGTAGTCCTTTCCAGAAGAAGGTATAACCTCCTTTTTCTTCCTTCAGCTGTCCCTCTCCTGCCCTTCGAGTTTCTTGAAGTGCTGCTATGTCAATTCTAAACCGTCTCAACTCCCTTGCAATAATAGCAGTCCTCCGCTCAGGGCGTTCACTATCTATGTTATCCAGCAATGTTCGTATATTCCATGTTCCAAAATTCAAACGTCTTTTTCGACCTCTAAAATGGTGACCCCACTGGACGCGGTAATCCAGTCAGGGGAGAAAGAGGTAGACTATGTTTAGGGCACCTTTTCTAGCCCCCTCCCCATACGGGGTGAGCAGAGTGGATCCTAAATAGGGCTGCTCAGTCATGGATACAGCTGCCGAGCTGCTCGACTATCTCGTTCCTTGAACAGGGCAACTGAATCTGCATCCACCACCCATGTGCTGGTCCATGACTAGGGGCTTTCGGGTTCACAGTCCTGCCCCCGTCGCCATTCTGCAGTCGCCAGGGGACTTTTTTCTGGTTGGTTGGTTGGGTGGGTGGGTGGGTGGGTTGGAAGATGCCTGTGCATGAAACTGTTTTATGTGGGGAGATCGGTGCACAACGAATCACCACACAAACTTGACAGAGTACGGCAATGATCCAATGCCACGGTTACCATGACAATTGGAAAACCATTCTCTGCTGCAGCTTTCATCCGCCTTCACAGCCGTTGTAATTTAGGTTTAATTATCTTCCGCCTGTTCTGCTGTTGAGGACTTTATGTTTTGGATCGTTCTTTGTCTGGTTCCTCTCCCTGGACCTTACCGCCATGGTTGACCCTACTGGGAGTATATAGCTCCCAACGGCATTGCTCACAGGGTTCATCGGAACACGCAAGCCCACTCACCACTTCAAGGTGACGATCCGGCGAGAGGGATCTCTGTAGGAGGATTTCTGTAGGAGGAAGTTATCAGCAACACAGGTCAGGAATGCCTTGGAGGGGCCATGTTTGGCTGAATAAGTCTCCCAACAGATATCAGGAAATTGAAGTCCCCCATTACTACCACATCATGCCTCCTTGAAACAATGGCAATTTGCTTTTCAAAAGTTTCATCCTCGTCTTCTCCTTGATTGGGTGGTCGGTAGTAGACTCCAACCGCCATGTTCGTCTTATTCTTTGCCCCATTTATTTTAACGCAGATGCTCTCAATGGGGCTGCCAAGATCCTCTTCCTGTATCTCTGTGCAGAGATATGTATCTTTAACATACAGCACAACTCCACCTCCCTTTCTGTTGCTTCTGTTCCTTTTGAACAAGTTATACCCTTCAATTGCTGTATTCCAGCAATTGAAGGGTATAACTTGTTCAAAAGAACAGAAGCAACAGAAAGGGAGGTGGAGTTGCGCTGTATGTTAAAGATACGTGTTCCCCCTTTAGACTCAGATTATGCTTTTTATGATGAGCATTCTTTTGTGTGTCCTCCAGAATAATGACTGAGCCAGGCCCATTATGTCTTCTATTGTGACTAAACTCTTTTTGGAATAGGGCTGTGGGAACATTATTTTCAAACAGCCTAGTCACTCTAAGGCCCACGTTGAGGAATTTAATTCTGTCCTCATATAGTCTCTTGGCAATCTCGCAATTCCCAAATGTTACCACCGTTGGAAGACTATGAAGCTTCTGCTTCCTCTATCCACTACACCATACTGCCTGAATACATACATTTGAATTATCCGAAGCCGGGAGTATTCCAACTGATTTAAATTAGAAACTGGTTGGATTGAAACATTCATTTTGCTATAAGAAGTATTTGCCAGCTTAATTTTAATTGGTTTTGGAAAGCCCGGTTGCATGTACAGTAATACCTTGGATTGCAAGTAACTTGGTTTGAGAGTGTTTTGCAAGACAAGCAAATTTTTAAATATTTATTTAATTTTTTTTTACTTGATATACAAGCGACGTCTTGCAATTACAAGTACTGTAGTACGGCTTAAATTAAAAATCTCTGTACAAATTTTTTTGGGGGAATTTCGTTTTGATATACAAGTGTTTTGGATTACAAGCACGTTTCCGGAACGAATTATGCTCTCAATCCAAGGCATGACTGTACTAGCCAACAAAGAAGTAGTCAAATTGTGTGCTCTAAAGCAGGGGTGCAGAACCTCAGGCTCGGGGTCCCGATCAGACCCTCTGGGGGTCCCAGTCCAGCTCTCTGGATTCCCCAGAAGACTATGTTCCTTTCCCCCAACCACCAATCTTTTGGTGGTTTCCTGGCTTTTGTGCCATTTTTTCATCATTGTAAAAGGTTGAAATGCCTCTCCTAAGGCTTAGTTACTGGCAATAAGAGCTTTAAGCTAGTAGATGGGGTTTTGGCCCCATCCCTTTTGCATTGGGACCCACCCACCACTGGTTGTCGCCCCCGAGAGCTTTTCCAAAATGGAGTTCAGCCCTTGTGTTTTGTTTGGTCTATGTGTTATATATTTTTTGCTGTTCCCCGCCTCGATCTAGATGGAGAGGCGGGTAAGAAATACAATTATTATTATTATTATTATTATTATTAGTTATTATTATTAGTTATTATTGGTCTGGCAGAGGTCCCTCACCCCTATTCTAAAGTTATGTATGTATCTGATGCTTTATTTGAATTAACTGCTAGCTATATTCTTGATGACATCATATGGTGTGCATGGCAAATGAAGTGAGGCTGGGTGAGTTTAGTGCTGGTAGGGACATGATATGAACCTGTGACTCTTCAGTTCTTCCACATGTTCAGAGCCCTCCCTTGTTGAGAGGGATTTGCCCAGGTAAATGTTTAGAGTAATCAAATACCAACCCTCTGTGTTACCACTGTTTATATCTCTCACCAGAGAAGTAGGGAGAAGGAAACAATTGGCAACTTGCATTTGCAGATGTTGTTTTCTTCTCTACTATGGCAGATGGCCATAAAATGACAGGGCTGAGCCCACAAGGAGTACCGTACTTCTGCCCAGGCTGCTTAATCATAGTCAGTTCTGGGGAGGGATGCTTGTTCCCTCTATGAGTTACATCTGCTGTGGCTCCCTCCCTTATTGCTGGCCTACATGCTGTAGGCAACAGCTCGCTCATGTGTCTTACTATGATACTGCCAACTGAGTTCAGGGGCCCGTGTCACTGTCCTTGTATGTTGACCTGAAAGTAATTCCTTCTGAAAGAGCTTCTACTATTTTTTCTTACCAACAGCCTGGTGCAGTGTGGCATATTGGAATTGATTTCAGTCCATACCTGTCCCATACCCTTTCCCTGCACTGACTCCTCCTTCCTTCTCTTCTCCAGTTTTGCCTTCTGTTCTGTTAACACCCAGTTTTGTTTTTAATCCTAGTCTCAAGAGCTGCAGTGGAAGGATGAAGAGCTGAAGCGGAGAGATACCTTCTATAAGGAGCAGTTAGCCCACATTGAGAAGAAGGTGAGGCAGTGTTGTCTATTATTGACTGAATGCTATAGACTGAATGCTAACGGGCTCTCGGACGTTGATCTGAGTAGAGCAGCAGAGAAGAGAAATGGGAAACCATTGTGCTGAAAACTGGAACTGTCAGCCCCTATCATGTATCCTTTGGGGTCCTCCTCCCATCACACACTGTTAAATGGCTTCACAAACTGAACTGTTTAAACAACTCACATTTAAAAGATAATTGGTTTTTAACTGGATGATTAAAAAATAATAATAGTTTACAGTTCACAGTGCCCCCCTGCTCCCCCCCCCCCTGGGCACACACACGCAGACAGACACTATGGGGTTTGTTGAAAATGAAGTTACCGTACCTTTTTAAAATTCCCTTTGTTAAAAATTTGGTTTTAAAAAGAATCTGTGAAAGTAACCTCGGATCATTCTATACATATGAATTAAAGTTGTTATTATTAATTTATCTCGGGGAAACTAACAGATCAAAGTGTGTTGCTGCAAACTGCTGTCTTCGTTGCTAGATAAGCCTTTGAAACTAACATGATTTAAAGAGATACCATCAAGCATCTTTTCAGCCTGAAATGACCTTTGGAAATCCATTTAGGGATTTGAATCTCTCCCTTGAATGTGGCGTTTGCTTCTGTTTAATTGTTTACCATGATGAGTTTTTAAAAATTGATGGCATAAGAATTGGAGCTACCACATTATTCCTTAGGAACTAATGTGTTCTTTTCACTTCCTGGCTAAATGAACCAACATTTGCAGTAGCTTTAAATAAATGTGTGAAGAATAATATTCCACAACTTTAAAGCAATTAGACCTCTTGACAGGGTTTGTACATTTGTCTCCTACTGGCGCTACTGGATTTGTTTGAGCAGGTTAATACTTAAGCCAGGGGTAGCCAAACATTTTTCTTAAGTGCTAATCAAGATCAAAGCATATGAGAGTGCTATTGCCCCCCCCCTTCTGCCTTGGTGTGGTTTTGCCTCCAGTTTACAGAAACAGCAGTATGGTGTGGGAGAGGTAGGCAGGAGCGCCACAAACTTCCATTATCTGTGGCACCTGTCCTGCAGGTTGGTCACCCATGTCTTAAATGAAAATGATTAAATGATTCTATGATTCTATGAAATGAAAATGGTTCCCTGAAGACAGTGGATTTATGCATTGGTTTTGACTATCATCACATTAGGAGAGAGGCCATAGTTCAGAGCTAAAGCACATCTTTAGCATTGCAAAAGGTCTCGGGTTCTATCCCTGGCACCTCCAGTTAGATAGATCTCCAGTAATAGGTGATGGGAAAGAGGTCTGTTAGAGACCTTGGAGATCTACCACCAGTCAGAGTAGACCAGCATTCCCCAACCTGGTGCCCTCCAGATGTTTTGGATTCCAGCTTCCAGCATTCCTGACCAGTGACCATGCTGGCTGAGGCTGATGGGAGTCAAAGGCCAAAATATCTGGAGGGCATCTGGTATATTGGGCTAGAAGGACAAATACTTTGACCTGGCATAAGGCAGTTTCCTATGTTCCCAATAGAAAGTAACACCATGCAGTGCCTCTTCCTTTTCCAAATATAAGCCATTGTTTCTATTTATTTTCTATGGCTGGGAATGCCAAAACACGCTCATGAGCAAGTTCACTCAGCACACTTAGCTACATCTAATCTGTGTAATTAATTTTAAAAATGAACAATTAAAGCTACTGCCCAACGCTGCTGCTTTGGTTTAAATTCCATTTATGTTTAATGGGGATTGTGCAATGAAATCTCAAGCAATCTACCAGTCATTGCTCTAATCATCATAGTTGTCCATATGTTCACAGGCAAGGGAATTTGTTGCAATTTCTTGGCCTCACAATGTGCCTCTTTTTGCTTGCTTCTCTCCAGATTTGTGTTCATAAAATGAAAATGGTTGGGAGTATTTATCCATACTCAGTCATTTATTGGTTACAGAGAAAATGTGTCCAGGGCTGCCCTGACCAGAATGTTTTTTTCAAAGATATGTTCATTTCCCTCTTCCCACTTGCATTCTCTGGCTTCCTTTGCAGATCTAAAGCTGTAATCCCATACACACTTAATTTGGGAGCAAATCCCATTGAACTCAGTGTGGTTTATTTTTCAGGAAACATGCATGGGATTGAGTTGGAAATAGGTTTTTAAAATAAAGATTAATTGATGTTTTACCTGCAAGAGCTTCACCTTGCAGTTGGTATTGAAAACCATCTGCCCCATTGCATGTTGTTGATAGATATTTTCTTCCTTTCTCCCAGTCTTCTGTGCACGATAGCAAGTCAATATTAAGGGCAGGTTTCGTTTCCATGCTTTATGGCACTAGATAGTTTCCTGACCCTTAAACACCAGCATTTTGCTGGTAATAAAATAGAAGAATGCTTTAAACTGTTATAGAATGAGCCTAGATTAGATGGAGGGGGCTGGCA
This sequence comes from Shinisaurus crocodilurus, assembly GCA_021292165.1. Lineage (NCBI taxonomy): Eukaryota > Metazoa > Chordata > Lepidosauria > Squamata > Shinisauridae > Shinisaurus > Shinisaurus crocodilurus. The sequence goes on from CM037889.1 coordinate 383,541, forward strand.
GAGGAGAGAAATGTACTTGAAACAGTGTAATAAAGCTTAATTGTATTAGTTTTGAAAAAGATTTTCGATCTTCTTCATGGATAATTTTATTCCTATAATGGTTGGAAAGATGGAAAACGCAGCACCGAACAATCTTTTATATAAGCTGCTGCTTTTATATAATTTTGCTTTCATTTGTTGAATACACACAGACCTTGACACACACTTTTTTTTTTTTTTTTTGCTTCTGTAGTTACTGCTTTAGAACTTTTAAATCCATTTTAAAAAAAATGAGGTTCAGTGGGAGACTAGTTGAGGGGGAATCTTCTGAACATCTGTTGTTTGGCTAGATTGTCACGGATGGATGTTCTGGAATTACAAATCTAAAGTCTTCAGGGCGTTTGGGGGAAGTTGGGTGGGGGTGAAAGGCAAGGTGGTGATTCAGCATAGAAATACGAGGCCCAGATCATCCTTGAAGAGAACAGTTCTTACCCCACCCCCACTACCCCATCTGTGCTTTTCTAAGGCATGGATTTGGCTTGGTCCCTGACCACGTGGATTATCAAGGCTGCCCTCCATCTAGTTCTAAAGTATCAAGTCTTATTGATTTCAGTAGACGCTATTTCCACATAAGTCACAGCTATTGAGATTGTTGAGACCTCACTTTTTCAGCTTATTTATTTATTGCATTTATAAAACACTTCTGAAAATAAATTCTCTAGGCATCATACTGGGACTCGGGAGATCCGGCTTCTAGTCCCTGCTCAGCCATGAAACTCACTGGGTGACTTTGGGCCAGTCACTGCCTCTCAGCCTAACCTACCTCACAGGGTTGTTGTGAGGATAAAATGGAGAGGAGGAGGAGGATTATGTAAGCCGCCTTGAGTTCCTTGTAGGAAAAAAGGTGGGGTATAAATGTAATAAATAAATAAACACACTGAAAACACAGTAGAACAATAACATCCATCATAACATTAAAAAAATTCAGTTCTTAACTCTTTCTGTGCAAATATGAAGCCTGTTTTCCGATAAGAGCTGCTGCTTGTTCAAGTAACCATTGAGACTCTTGGCCAAAGGAGGCTGGCTTCATAAGTCCACCTTTAATAATGCCATTTAGAGATCAGCCCAGTGAGTGCATCTAGTGCAGGGCTCTGCAACCTTGGGTCCCCAGATGTTGCTGGACTACAGCTCCCAGAATCCCTTGCCATTAGCCATGCTGGCTGGCTATGCTGGGAGCTGTACGCCAGCAACAGCTGGGGACCCAAGGTTGCAGAGCCCTGGTCTAGTGCCACAATTCTCAATTTGTAAGGCAACCCTCCCCAAGGAGGGGACGGCAGATGAAGTACAGTTTCCCCCTACTTCTTGTTCCAGATTAATTTTGTGTCTCCTGATTGGCATAGGATGCTGTCTGCTCTCCTGCCCAGTCATTGCAAACCATGATTATGTAGTCCTTGAGTATTTAGCTGATTCACAGTGCTTGATGGCCATTTGCTTCCTGGAATTTCTTCTTCAGGGGACTTGAATCACAGTATGAGCCTATCATGCCTTGCTTCCTTGATCTCCCTGCCTCTACCTGGTTCACATTACACAACAACCCACCCTGGCAATAAGCCACAGTGGGTTGTTTGTTTTGTGAAGTACCCACGATGAGCTCGACAGATGATCGGGCTCATTGTGGGTACTTAACAACCTCCTTCCCCCTCGGTCCTCCAGGCCATATCCCAGGGGACACCACATAACAAGTCTCCTCTCTCTAACAGCCGTGATGACAAGCTGACTTCAACTCTCCGCTGCTGTCAGATAACTTCCAGCCTCAGCTGGGACAATGTGAGGGGGCTGCCCACTGCCCCCTTGCAGCAGGCAGCCCCCTCCACATTGCCCCAGCAGAGGTTGGAAACCCATTCACCCCTTTGCTTTAAATGGGTGGCTCACAGAAGATGAGCTGCCCACTGAAATCAAAGGCACGAAGAATCTTTTGCCAAGAAGGGGGTGTTTTCCGCAAACAGCATCCCCTTCCGGGCAAGATGCCTCTGTTTTTGAGCAACTTTTATGCTTTGTCCCAACCCTCTGGGGGCTCAGGAAAGGGTAAAAGTGCACGTCCACCACCTTTTTAAAGGGAAACGGAGCAGAGTTGTCAAACTCCATTTCCCTTTAAATGGGTGGGGGTTGCAGTTTTACCCTTTCCCGAGCCACCAGAGAGTCGGGACAAAGGGCAAAAGTTGCTCCCTGATGGAGAACATAGGAGGAAAACACAAAAACAGAAAGCTTGACTGAGTGATACAAATAACTGTTAGGGACTCTGTGTTCTTCATACAGGCCCATTAGTGACTAGGATTGCTAACTTATTTTTCTGTCATGGTTATTGTGTCTTTAGCAGCTGTATAACAGGCAAGAATTCAGTAGCTGAAGATTTGCACAGCTTGGAGATGCACTGAGCAGAAATATTTACCTGCTGCATTCCAACCTGTCATGCACAGAGACAGTACTAGAAAGAAGGTTGATGTTAGTGATTGGGGGCAAAGGGGTGCATTACTGTGCCTACTTCCTACTTAGAGCCACCTAAGCAAGTGCATTATGGCCTTGAAGAGGTCATGCTTCAATTGGAGCCTGACAGCTTTTATTGGTTGGGGTCCGCTAAAGTAGGAAAAGATTGAGACCAGTACAGTGGTCCTGCAGAGCAAATTTATCTGGGTCTTGTAGTTTGCTTATGGTACACATCAAGCTTTGCTGAGAAAGGGTATAAGATGAACAAATCTATAGTAGGCCTAAAGGTGTGATTCAATTTGTTGTATGGATTTTTATTGTTGTTTCTTTGTTTTTAATGTATTTTGTAAACTGTTTTGGGAGGTGGTTGTACCTTTAAAAGTGGCTTAGAGCTTTTATTACATTATGCAGTATAGAAGTATTAGAGATAAATAAATATATGCTGGAAATAAAATAAATAATCCATCATGGATGTGAAATGCTTGAGGTCTAAGGAAGCTTGCAAAGGATTCTCAAATGTTAGGCCTTATCGTCCTTGGCACCGGACCCCAGTAAATACTGTGCTCAGTTCGAGTGCTCTCAGATATCAGAACCCAAATTCACCTCTTAAGTCTGGGTAATGGTTGGGGTAGGGGGAAGAGACCTCTTCCTCTCTCTCGTCTCTTAGTATGAAAGATGGTGTCTGGGCCTGAAGGTAGGCAGATGCTGATACTATATGTAAGAAAATACAGAGACCATCTGCTATGTCAGCCTTGTAAGGCACAAAGATTTCTCTTCAAAATATTTTACAAATTTGAGCAGGCTGCACAGATGAATCAGCAGATTATTTGTATTGCTAGAAGAGGATCCCAAGGCTTACATTCACAGGTTACTAAGAATCAGAGTGCAGATTGTACCTCCAACACCAATTGATAAGATTTAGAAAGACTTTCCAGACTTTTTACTCTGTGCACTGCGAACATGCCAGAAGTGGCTAAGGAGGGCATGGTGCCTTGTGTTGGTTAGTAACAGTGCAATCCAATGCATTTTAGCCTTAGTAGTATGTTGGATATTTTGTTTGGTAATATAGATAACACAGGCCTCTTACTTCTAGTCCACCTTTGGCAGGTAGTCCTGGTGCCTACCTGTAAAATTCTTGCAAACTCATACTTGCCAAATTAAGGAGCAAAAACAACATTTCTTTGGAAACCAGCATCTAAATTAGTGCCAGAGAGGTGGCTAAAAATAAGTGAAACATTTAATCACACATGAAGTACTTTGCCATAAGGAAGATTATGTTAGCATATCAGTGTGGGGTTTTCTTTAACACCATTTCACCGCTCCGGAATCTGCTTGATGTGGGGCGGTCTACAAATACTGTAAATAATAATAATAATCTTGGACAGGAAAGAACTACTGGTAATTTTGAGCAAAAGAGAGGCATGTAGAAAAGCTTACCTTTTTGGTTTGGTTTATCTTTGTATATTCTGTACCATCAGTCAATACCTTATCGGCAATGGGCATGTTTTACAATGAAAAATTCGAACTCTCTTGAGCTACAGAGTTGCCTGAGCTGTCCCAGGTTCATCTGATGCATGTTAAGCATCCACTGTTACCTGTTTGATTGGCATTTTCAACTTTCTCTGCTTTCTTGGATGATACTGCTTATGAATCCCTTCCCGTTTGAGTTCAGGCTCGGTTCTGGGATTGAAACAACTTTGGTTGTCTTGGTGGATGGTAGGCACATGTTCCTGTTCTGCTGGACTTCTCAGTGGTTTTCAATATCATCAAAATGTCCTGGAAAATGGATGTTATAATATAGTAAAATGCCCAACCCTGGGAACTGGACCTCCCTTACTGGAGGACTTTAGGCAGAGGCTGGACAGCCATTTATCGGGTATGCTCTAGCTCTGGATTTTCTATGTTCAATATTGAGTTGGATTACATGGCCTGCAAGACCTTCTCCAACTCTCTGATTCTATTAATGTGTTTAAGAGGAGTGCAAAACTGGAAATAAATCGTATTGTAATTTTCAGATCCCATTAAAATGGCTGTCAGAATGCATCTTTGGGAGTAGGTGGAACAAGAGGGTGTAGAATAATGAGGAAGGCACCAAGGAACCTGAGTGGAATGGATGCTCATCCTGATCCACTAACCTGGCATGCCATTCTTTCCAATCCAAATGAGAGCATATAAAGAAAGCAGGGGGTGAATGGACAGTCAGGTACCCATTGCCTCCATGCTGTCCTCAGCTGTAGTGTTGCCCCCAACCCACAGAGAAAGAGGATTGGGACTGGAAGACCAAGGGAAAGTGTGAGGGCATGGAGCCTAAGTGAGGATAAACGTGGCAATGTCTTCTATTGCTTATATGGTGCCCAAGTTAAGATAGGATAGGAGCATTAACTTAACATTTCCCAAGCTTTTTGGAACATGAGCAAATGTGTAAAAGCCCAAATTCTTTTCAAACTTTTAAAAAAATCCTAGATTTCTTTACTTGTCGCCAACTCACAAATAGCTATATTTTTAGAATTGTAGAATCTTGTGCAAGGTTTCTCAGCCTGATTTTGGTTGGATACAAACCATCCAGAAAAAAAGACTTGCCTCTGGTTTTTAAACTACTGTAACATAGTGATTTGCCAATAGTCTTTTGCTTGTATCATCTCAATTTTATAAGGAATAGAAATTCCTGCAGAAATTTCTCTTTCTCACCACCCCAACATTGCTTTCTCAGTTTCCCCCTTCCCTGATATTTTTCTATTGCTGTGCATGACAATTCCCTTGTGCATTAGTTTTATATGTTGCGTTGGTGTCCAAGAACAGTGGTATTAGGCACTTTTAGTTTTTTCTCACCTCCACACAGTCCCCGTGTCTGCTGGGAAAGACTGCTTGTGTTCTACCATTGGTTTGGCTTTCACTGTGGCTTTCAGAGCTCTCTGCTTGATTTCCCCATTAATGGCTGTTTCACTAAAAGCTTGTAAAGTTTAGTTGTTAATATACCTCAGTGCACCTGCTTTCAAAGATGAGTGAAATTGATTGGTAATTTGATGAACTCAAGGAACATTTATATTAGGGTAAATAAAATGTGCTAGATGTCATTGCTGCTTACCTGTTGTTGCGCGTGTGTGTGTGCGCTCAGTATTAAGTACTGTGTTGATTGATGTACAGTGCATTACATCAAATTACAAAAGCTTCTATGTAAACAGCAACTAAAGTGTTTGCTTCCCTTTTGGTCCACGTGATTATTGTGATGGTGCATTTGGAGTCATATGCTGAAGGGAAAATTGCCTGAGCCTCATGATGTATTTGTTCTCCTGGCTAAAGCAGGAATGATACTTGAAGAGTGTGTTGTTTCCCATGAATCAAGTAACTGTAGATTTGCTTATGTAATAACCTTAGAATCATTGCAGCATAACCAGTCTATCACATAATGTGAGGTGCAATATCACAATGCTTGGGCATTTGTCTGCCTGCCTGTAGCAATCTCCCCTTAGCTCGATTCAGAATAGGCTCACTATTTACAAGTTTTCTCAGTGACCTGTTTCACACAACACACATGGGTAACTAGCCTCGATGGGTTGTCATGTCATCCGAATGTTGACCGCTTCCCACAGGGTAGCTTATTTTTCATGGCCCATGGCTTGTTCTAGGGGCTGTTTGACACACAATGGGTTGCTTTTCATCCAAACCCGGGAGAGCAATTTAATCGTGGGTTGCAGGGATCAGCTAGCTAGCCACTTGGCAAGCAAGGCAAAACCCTTTGCTCTTCATGATTGCTCTTCGTGATCTCGCCTATGCCGCTGCCAGTGATTGCCCCTCCACCACTGCCCAAATGGCACTTTGGAGTGACTGTCGCTGGTTTGCCACCCTTAAAAAAAAATCGGCCCCAGAAAATTGTGCAACTGTGTTGGTATTATTACGGACCCATCGCTAGAGTCTACACAATTTTTAGAATTTCCTCTTTTTATAATTTTCTTTTGTAATTTTATCCTGGAAGACAATCTTACTCGGTCACGAGTGATCACCTACTACTACTACTACTACTATTATTATTACTACTACTACTACTACTACTACTATTGGTCTTTTCACATGTGCACTCTTACAGCTGTCTGATATGTGTAGTTTTGCCTGGTCAATTTTCTTGCCTGTTTCAGCTGTCAAAAGGGAGCAGGGAAGTAGAGTAGGTAATAGACAAGGAAATTGATATGAGAGACTGCATATAGACTAATTTGCACAGGGAACAATATATCCTCCTTAGCAATGTAAACCTCCTGATTTTAAGTGCTGAACTGACCGTTCTCAGCGCCCTCTACCTTTTCAGCATTTCCCCGAGTCTCCAGCTAATCCAGAAAGGGGAGATATTAACTCCCCCCACTTTTCCCGGCTCCTTTTTGGAACACTTACTGCTGCAATTACTAATGTTCCCTGACAGTTAAAAACAACGTAGAAATATACGCAAATTTAATGCCTGGAAAGTAAACGGAGGGGAAATTTGCACCCCTGCAGTAACGGAGAAGTCCCTCTAGCTAACCAGAAGAAAATGTAGACCACTCAGTAGCCCATTGTGACCAATTTGCATGACACATTGCAGATAATATCACTTGGATTCATGTTGACTTGGATGCCATGGTTAATACAGGTATGATGGATGTAACTTTGGACTCGGCCTGTCAAGTGATAATGGATACTTTTCAATTTGTACAGCCCAAGGATGTGGACAGGATCCTTGGTTTAGTGAGGCCTACTGCATGCCCTTCCTGACTTATAAGAGTGGCCAGGGGGAGCTGGCCAAGTGGACAAGGGTAGTGGTGAATGCCTGTTTACAGCAAGTGCAACTCCATCTTGCCTAAAAGAGACCTTTGGTTTTTGTTTTGTTTTTAAAAGAAATCAACTTCCTTGCACCTCACTGTACTGGATAATTTCCAGCCAGACTCCCAAGTCTGCAGCAGCCAACACCAGCACCTGGACGTGGTCACTCTCAGGAGAGGAAGGTGAGAAGACCTGGGCTGCCTTTTCCCATCCTGCCAGCCTTTCTACCATCCTGCCAGCTGCCTTACCACCTCGTCAGCCTTCTGTCTTGGCTGCTGCTGCTGCTGGCTGGATTGGGGCCCCTTTCCTGAGAGAAGCTCCACTGCCAGCAAGAGGAGGGCAGCTCTCCCAGGCCTGCCTGATTAGGACGCCTACCACCTGGGTTTGCTTGACACTCCGCAGGCCTTTATCTGCCAGCCCGGAGTGGGACGGCGACAGCCCCGAAGGGGACGACACCAAAGGGGGTCGCCCCTTTTGGGGGGAGCCACTTCGGGGGTTCCACAAGGGCAAGGGCCACCCCCCTAACACTGCTATTTGTTGCTCGGTGCCCTTGGTGGGGGGGATTGTTTTTTCCTGTCTAGGGCCTGAGCATGTGCCTTGGAGGGGAGTCATGGGGCCAAGTGGGGGGTTCTGTGGGGCCCCCGATTAGTATAGTGACGGGTAGAGGGAGATATGGTGTTGGGAGGAGAACTAGCCAGGTAAGGGGAACACGGCCCAGACACTTAATGGCTGTGCTGTGTTCTGGTCCTCCTCGCACCCGCAGGTTTGGCGGTTGCCCTATCAGCCTGCCCTTGGGTCTCCGGATGCCGCTTCTAAATGCCAGATCGGTGCAAAAGAAAACCTCCCTCATCCACGATTTAATAGTGGATGAGGCGGCTGATCTGGCATGCATTACTGAGACCTGGGTGGGAGAACAGGGGGGAGTTAGTCTCTCCCAGCTTTGCCCACCGGGGTACTTGGTGCAGCATCAGGGTAGACCTGAGGGCCGGGGAGTGGGGGTTGCCGTGGTCTATAGGAATTCTATCTCTCTCTCCAGGCTCCCTGTCCATCTGACTACTGGTCTGGAGTGTTTGCACCTTGTGTTGGGCCAGCGGGACAGATTAGGGATTCTGTTGGTGTACCGCCCACCCCGCTGCTCAACAGACTCCCTGGCTGAGCTGATGGAGGTGGTCTCACTGGCGATGCTAAGGTCCCCCAGGCTGTTGGTCCTGGGGGATGTTAACATCCATGCTGAGGGCACCTTGTATGGTGTGGCTCAGGAATTCATGGACTCCATGACAACCATGGGACTGTCCCAACATGTCATCGGCCCAACACATGTAGCAGGGCACACTCTAGACTTGGTTTTTTCAGCCGAGCTTGAATCGGTCCCCTTGTCATGGGCAGATCACTACCTGCTGAGATTTAGGCTAATGGCAGTTTTCCCCCTCTGCAAGGGTGGGGGACCTATTAAGATGGTCCGCCCCCAGAGGCTGATGGATCCGGATGGTTTCCAGAGGGCCCTTGGGGGGTTTCCGACTGATATGGCTGGCAGTCCTGTTGAATCCCTGGTTGATCTCTGTAATAGAGAGATGACCCGGGCGGTTGACACGGAGATGACCCCGAGCTCATACGGCTCCGTGGTATACCCCAGAGCTGAGAGTGATGAAGCAAAACAGGAGACGGCTTGAGTGCAGGTGGAGGAAAACTCCTAGTGAATGCAATCTAGCCCTGATACGTGCCTATAGCCAGGTATACCTAGAGGCAGTGAGGGTGGCAAAGAGACAACACCTCACTGCCTCTATCCAATCATCTCTTTGCCACCCAGCAAAGCTCTTTAGGGTCACCCGGGGCCTGTTGTATGCTGGCTCCAGGGACATCATCGACCCATCTGATGCCCGCTGCAATATATTCGCTAGGCACTTCCAGGAAAAAATCTCTTGCATCCGCAGGGACTTAGACTCCAATGTTATAGCAGTAGAATCAGGAGAGGTACCCAGAGCACAGCCTGGTCTAGTTATTTTGGATGAGTTTCAGTTGGTATAGCTCGAGGATGTTGACAAGGTGCTTAGATGGGTTCATGCAACCACGTCTGCTCTGGATCCTTGCCCCTCTTGGCTTATAAAAACTAGCAGGGAGGGAACGGCCGGCTGGGCCAGAGAGGTGATCAATGCCTCCTTGCGACCAATCCCATGCCACCTGAAACAGGCGGTGGTGAGACCACTCCTGAAGAAACCCTCTCTGGACCTGGAAGATCTCAACAACTTTAGGCCAGTGGCGAATGTTCCTTTCCTGGGCAAGGTCCTTGAGCGGGTCCGAGCACATTACACCGGTTCTGGCCCGTTTGCACTGGCTGCCAATATGCTTCCGAGCCGAATTCAAGGTGCTTGTTTTAACCTATAAAGCCCTACACGGCTTAGGACCACATTACCTGACGGAACATTTCTCCCAACCGCAATCTACCCGGACACTACCCTCAACATCTGGGGCCCTCCTCCGACTGCCACCTCCAAGAGAGGCTCAGTTGGTGGCAACAAGGAGGAGGGCCTTCTCAGTGGTAGCCCCCCAATTATGGAATAAGCTCCCCACTGAGACCCACCTGGCGCCAACTTACTATCTTTTCGGCGCCAGGTTAAGACTTCCCTCTATGCCAAGGCATTCAATAGTTAAGAGCTCAAAATAGCACGGGGGGGGGGGGATTGTCACCTGTAGGCTTAGCTTTATTAACTTTGGATTGTTATTTTACATTGTGTTTTTAAATTTGGTTTTTGATCTTTTTAACAAGCACCTTGTATGTTTTTGTTGTTGTTTTTATGCACAATTTGTTGTGAACCGCCCAGAGAGCTTCGGCTCTGGGGCGGTATAGAAATAAAATAAATAAATAAATATTCCAAGGAGTATTGGGCAAGGTGCTGGAGAGTATGATGGCATGTCTGCTTCAGGGGGTTCTGGATGAGGCAAATTATCTAAATTCATTCCATTCTGGCTTCAGACCTGGTTATGGGACAGAGATTGCTTTGGTCACTTTGGTGGATGATCTTTGCTGGGAATTGGATGGAGGAGTATGACCCTGTTTGTTCTGCTGAACCTCTCAGTGATATTTGATATCATCAACCATGGTATCTTCTGAGACAACTGTCTGGGATGGGACTTGGAGGCATTGTTCTATGGTGGCTCTGGCCCTTTTTGGAGGGGTGATTTCAGAAGGTGGTATTGGAGGACTCCTGTTTGACAACCTGGCCGTTGGCCTATGGTGTCCTTCAGGATTCCAGCTTGTCCCTTATGATATTTAACATATATATGAAACAGCTGGAGAGATTGTCTAGATATTTGGGTTTCAGGGCCACTAGTATGCTGATGACATCCAACTCTCTCCTTTCCATCGAGATCCAAGGAAGTTGTTCTAGTTCTAAGTCAGTGTCTGATGTTGGTAATGGGCTGGATGAGGGCAAACAAATTGAAGCTTAATCTAGGTAAGACAGAAGAACTGGGTGAGTGGGGATGCACTCCCCTTGAAGACTCAGGTTTGCAGGTTGGGTGTATTCCTGGATTCAGCACTGAACCTGGATGCCCATGTTTCGGTGATGGCTAGGGGTGCATTTGCACAGCTGAGGTTAGTGCGCCAACTGCCCCTGTTCTTGGAGATGTCTGATCTGGCCATGGGCACACATGCCATAGTTACATCCCATTTGGACTACTGTATCACACTCTATGTGCGGCTGTCTTTGCAAACTTCAGCTGGTCCAGAATGCTGCAGCCAGACTGTCGACCGGGGCTGGACAGTTACAGGGAGAATGCTTCACTCGCTACCAGTCTGTTTCTGGGCACAATTCAAAATACTGATTATGACCTGCAAAGCCCTATGCAACTTGGGACCAGGATATCTGAAAGACTGCATTCTCTCAGGTTTTAAGATCTTCCGGGGAGGCCCTTGTTGCCAGATACCACAATATTCTGATGTTTGTGACATGGAAAAGAAAACTTCATTCCTGCCTTGAAAAGCACAGGAGACATTTGCCATCTTAAAAGCCAGGCCTGAAACTCAAAGCAGAATGGTGTATATGATACAAGCCCGCCCTCCCACCCGGCATGACCATTGGTTTCCAGACTTAATCCCTTGACCTCTTACCCTCCTTGGACCCTATTTTCAATCTACATTGAGGCTCAAAATGCCAGCCCAGGAAAAGTCGACAGGAAAATTTACTCAGCAGCTTGTTAATTTTGATGGAAATTGTAATATTGCCTGCTTAAATCAGAAGGTAACGTAATCACTAGTTACAGTGGGACGAAAGGGTTAATTGAACAATCCACAGGGTGCATGTTTTGTAACCCCTCCGCCCTACTTCCAGCATCTCTGTGGCCAGCTCTCTCTTTCTCTCCCTCTCCAACCTGATGGACGCAAGGTCTGAGCTGGCTTCCAGCCAGTGATCTCTAATGAAGTGGACTCTTAACACCAAAGACTCTAATCTGCCTGTATACATCCTGCATATATGAATAAACGGATTTATAAGTAAAACTAACAAATGTCTTTATTAGTTTTAAACAGTGCTTTTTTTCTGGAGAAAAAGGTACCGGAACTCTTGGATTACATTTCCTCGGGAGTAGATGGCGATTAAATTGTAATGCGATTAATAGAAGAAAAGGTGCTGGAACTCAGTTCCGGTGAGTTCCACCAGAAAAAAAGCCCTGGTTTTAAACCTTGTATGGACAATCCATTCCTTTAAAGAGCCTTTTAGCAGGGTTTAGCAACCCACGTGGTAATAACCAGTTTCAATAACCAGCCTGTGCTTAAGGGGGAAAACTGCTTCATCCTAACCAGTATAGGCCCGACTCTTTTCCAATATCCTCCAACAAATTTTTACTTGCCTGTTTAAACTGGGAGGAAGGAAGGAACATCAGTCAGTTTACACCTAAACTAGCACACATTGTAGTTTCAACAAGGCAGCAGAGACAGAATTCTTTGCCATGGTCTGAGTTTTAATAATTAAGCTCACATTTTGGGCATATAAGCAGCATCCTATCTGCCCAATAATTAGGGCTCTTTGACCCAAAGAAGCCTCACTCTCTCACACAAGAGGAACCTTCTGAAACCTCTTCCTCCTTGTCCCCCTCTTTCTCTCTGTGTGTTGCTGAAGAGGCGCTCACTGCCTCCAACTTCATAGCACTCTAAACTGCACAGATATGGATGGGTTAAAAAACCCCACCTCCTTTACTAACCTCTCCTCTCCCAGTCCATTAGCTTGCTGTTCCCCTCGTACTCCCGCTTTTCTAGAGAACCCAGTCAGCTTTTCCATTCTCCTTTTTCTCTCTCTTCCCCAGGCTTGTGTGTTTTCAGGGAGATTTATTTATTTATTTATTACATTTATACCCCGCCTTTTTTCCTGCAAGGAACTCAAGGTGGCTTACATAATCCTCCTCCTCCTCCTCCTCTCCATTTTATCCTCACGACAACCCTGTGAGGTAGGTTAGGCTGAGAGGCAATGACTGGCCCAAAGTCACCCAGTGAGTTTCATGGCCGAGCGGGGACTAGAACCCGGATCTCCCGAGTCCCAGTCCAACACTCTCACCACTACGCCACTAAGCACCTTCCTAGCTGCCTCTCTTTGCTCACAAACTCAGCTACCCGCCTCCTTCGCTTCCCCTGCCATTCTCCACAGCCATCTCCTTCCTCCTCCTCCCCACTGCCAGGACTACTTCTCCCACACCACCCAAACCTGCTAATCACTAAACCATTGCTTTTAATTTGTCTGCCTTAATAATTAGAACTGGTACTCTGTATGAAGGAAATGTAACCCTATAAAATGCCTATTGCCTTTCGAATATAAGTTTTAATTCCTCTCAATAAATTGTTCCTGGTTAAGCAAATGTATCTTCAGTCTCCAAATCCCCTTACTCCTTTAGGGTGCTACGCTTTGGGACCCTCAGTGCTTAATGTTAAAAGATCCCTTCAGGTGTCAAGGTCGCATGTCTGAAAGTGCACACTCACACATATATCATGCAAAAGAGACACTTGGTAGCATCCTTCCCTTGGTTCCACCGCCATCCGAGCACATTTGGCAGTGGGGGATGTGAGAGAGGGCCTTCTTGGTGGCCACTCCCAGGGAGGCTAGATTGGCTCTGTCTCTGTTGTCCTTCCACCAGCAGGCAAATGTTTTTATTCTGGCAGGCCTTTGGCATGTAAGCTGGTCTGTTGCTGTTGGGGGGGTCTTGGGTTGGGTGCTGTTTGTTTATTTTATTGTGTTTTAATTGTTCTTTTAAAGTATTTATTTTTATTATTGTTTTAATTAAGTTTTTGTTTTAATCTTGGTTTTATTATTGTTAGCCACCTTGAGCACCATTTTGGGGTGGAAAGGTGGGATATAAATCAAATAAATAAATCTGTAAAACAGGTCCTAGAAACCATGGTGTTTTAAATGTATCCACTCTGTGAATCCGAACACAGCCAATTATGACCCCATGGCCTTACGAAGCAAAGCTAGCTAAAGGCACACTCCTATGCAAGTTTAGACAGAGAAAAGCCCTACAATTCCCAGCATGCCTCAGCCAGCATGGTTGGTTGGGGCTTGCTGGGAGATGTAGGCCTTTTCTCCATCTAAACATGCATAGGATTGCACCTGAGTCTTGTTTTCTCATTTCCCCTGGAAATAGTCAGTCTTAAGCAGAGCTTCAGGTTGTTTAAAGCTGCAGATGATTCCAGAATTTACTACATTTTACCAGTTGGAAGTGAGTATGTCATAGTAATTCCCACATAACATTATAATGACAGCTATCATTGAAGTAAACTGCATAGAGCAACCCCAGTTTATATAAATAGACATGATGACACACAACTACCCTACAAAAAGTAGAGAAATGACAGTGGTGGCTAAGGAGCAAGATGTATCTGGCAACACTGGTTTGAGAGCACAACAGCTGATAACATTACAAGTTATAAATGCTGTGGGGGCATGAAAAGAAGCAAGGAGAAATTTAGATAAATTTAGATATCTTCAGTCTCCAAATCCCCTTACTCCTTTAGGGTGCTACGCTTTGGGACCCTCAGTGCTTAATGTTAAAAGATCCCTTCAAGTGTCAAGGTCGCATGTCTGAAAGTGCACACTCACACATATATCATGCAAAAGAGACACTTGGTAGCATCCTTCCCTTGGTTCCACCGCCATCCGAGCACATTTGGCAGTGGGGGATGTGAGAGAGGGCCTTCTTGGTGGCCACTCCCAGGGAGGCTAGATTGGCTCTGTCTCTGTTGTCCTTCCACCAGCAGGCACATGTTTTTATTCTGGCAGGCCTTTGGCATGTAAGCTGGTCTGTTGCTGTTGGGGGGGTCTTGGGTTGGGTGCTGTTTGTTTATTTTATTGTGTTTTAATTGTTCTTTTAAAGTATTTATTTTTATTATTGTTTTAATTAAGTTTTTGTTTTAATCTTGGTTTTATTATTGTTAGCCACCTTGAGCACCATTTTGGGGTGGAAAGGTGGGATATAAATCAAATAAATAAATCTGTAAAACAGGTCCTAGAAACCATGGTGTTTTAAATGTATCCACTCTGTGAATCCGAACACAGCCAATTATGACCCCATGGCCTTACGAAGCAAAGCTAGCTAAAGGCACACTCCTATGCAAGTTTAGACAGAGAAAAGCCCTACAATTCCCAGCATGCCTCAGCCAGCATGGTTGGTTGGGGCTTGCTGGGAGATGTAGGCCTTTTCTCCATCTAAACATGCATAGGATTGCACCCGAGTCTTGTTTTCTCATTTCCCCTGGAAATAGTCAGTCTTAAGCAGAGCTTCAGGTTGTTTAAAGCTGCAGATGATTCCAGAATTTACTACATTTTACCAGTTGGAAGTGAGTATGTCATAGTAATTCCCACATAACATTATAATGACAGCTATCATTGAAGTAAACTGCATAGAGCAACCCCAGTTTATATAAATAGACATGATGACACACAACTACCCTACAAAAAGTAGAGAAATGACAGTGGTGGCTAAGGAGCAAGATGTATCTGGCAACACTGGTTTGAGAGCACAACAGCTGATAACATTACAAGTTATAAATGCTGTGGGGGCATGAAAAGAAGCAAGGAGAAATTTAGATGCGGCATGCTATTGTTAACTTGACTTAAGGATGCTTCCCTGCTTTCATCCTTATTTTTTGAGATGTGTTCAAAATGAGGGATTGGCGCCTTCTAAAATGGATCTGTGTGTGGCAGCTGAAGGCAGGCTGCTAGCAGGCTGCACTACTCTGGTGGTTGCTCACAATCTGTGTGCAAAACTGGCTGCGCTGCAAGCCAAGTTCAGTCAGCATCCGGATTGGAAGCTACGGGTCAGAACTGGGTAAGCAACGAAGGAGCAGGATGGGAGACAAGAACAGGATATATTTTTAAAAAAACTAAAAAAATTAAACAGTAACAGCCCCAAAGTGTCACACTAAACATGTTTAATCAAAAGAATACAATCTGTGAATAAATATAGTGAGATCATTATTCATAGAGGGCAGTATCCAACAGCTTTGTCTCCGCTGGTTCTGTTATGCTTGCATGACCCACCACTTGCACAGTGGGGTTTTGCACTTTAAAAATAATCCCAGAAACAAGCAAAAACACTTGTTTACGTGTTGGGACAGGTCAGCAGAGCTCCCTTCGGGAAGCTCTGCTGACCTCCCCTGTTCTGGAAACTAGTGTTTTTGCTCGTTTTGGATTAGTTTTAGAGCTGGAAAAGCATGGGCACAATAGGATACTATCCAGAGGAAGAAATATTGACTATGGACTGGCCAATCACTGTGTTATTTACAAATCACCCGAGCCATAAACTCAACTACTTTCCATTTGACTGGGGTAGATGGATTTGCTGTAGGGGCACTATATTGCTTTGGAGAATAGTGGCATAAAAATGCAATTCCCACATTTCATCCTTGGCTCTCCAGCTTTGAGATACTGGAGCTCTTCCATTCAAATGGGACTTGGTGCGTGTGTGCATGTACAATGGCAACCCCCTCCCCTGACTTGCATTCATTGAGCTCTCTGAACATTTGAAAAAGGCTATAATACTCAACACTACTCAGTTTTTCTGTCCTGCATTTTAAACAACTTCAGTTTCCTATAATAAACCTTGTGAAAGCAACAGGAGGCACATCAGTGGCAACCAGCCTGTAATAGGGTAGATGCAACTTGGGCATCTAACCAACCAAGCATATACTTTGTGCAAGCCAGCCTGTCACCACCCAATGTCAGACCCAGTGGCATCTGAATGTTGTTCTTGTTCCTGTTCCAAATGATAATGCTACAAATAGCCTAGTTCTACCACCAGTATGAAGTGACACATTACTAGCTGTGGTAAGATCAAATGTAAAAATAAAGAAAATAATTAAGGATGGTTTGTAAGCTATATTGTACAGACCCTCACATAGCTCCTGTCTCGTTATCACGTATGGTCTCCAGATGCAAATCAGTGGATGGGTTCGCATGACAGGACAACCCACCCTGTGAATAAGCTACACAGTATAGGTTGTTCATGAAACAACCCACGGTGCGCCCAACAGACTATCGGGCTCACCGTGGGTTGTCCCCCACTCCTTCCCCCTCGGTCCCCCTGCGGGTATCCCAGGGGACTCTGTAGCTGGAGCCGTCTTGTCTCCTCTCCCCTTGCTGACAGTGAGCCCTTTTGAGCTCACCACAGCATCCCCCCCCTTTCCTCTTTTCCCTCAAAGATTGCTGTTTGCAATCTCCAAGTTGACAGCCAGTGATAGCCCCTCCAAAGTGCTGAAGTGGCACATTGGAAGGGGCTGCCACTGGTTCACCACCAGTTCTCTGGTGCTCCAAATGTGCACAATTATTTTCATAATTTTTTAAAAAATAGTTAGACTTGTGCAAGGGCAGAGGTGTGCACTTGCACGGGTCGGAAATGGGAAGCCTCACCTGGGCAATGTCCTTGGGGTGTCTGCTGTCAAATTGCAGCAGGCACCAACCATGGACATTGACCCATAGAGCTATGAATAGGGTTATTTTTTTACTTTGCTTCCTGATGGCTGTCAAAAGGCGAGCTGTCAAGGGAAAGATCTTGGAGAGTGATCTTGGAGAGTGAAAAGGGGTGGCCAATAGATCACCCCCTTTGCGGCACGATCCTCCAGTTCTTTTAGTTGGACCTGACCTGTCTCAGTGTCCTTGCAATTTCTCACCCTTTCCCGAGACTCTAGGTGCTCAGAAAAGTGTGAGCCACCCCATTTATGGAAGCATGGAGCTTTGACAGCTGTCAAAGCTCAGGCTTCCTTTTAAATTGGGGTTTTTGACAGAGATACCCAGGGGACTTTTGACAGGGACTTATGTATATGTATATGCATATATCCCTGTCCTAATTTATGGTCTTCTTTAATGAGCAGGCAGCAGTAAAGCTGGGAACCTGGCCAACTAGTTCACAGTATGGATATGCCTTGTAATAAAACAGTCCGTCAAGGCCCTCTCTGGATTACCAGTGTGAAGTGTTCCAGGGAGATTGCACAGGATGGTGAGTGTCAGTTCCAGTATCAAAGTAAGCCAGCAAGACAGTCCAATAATCACAAGAGGTTTGGCATGGGGGTTCAATCCAAGGTCATACAAGGTGGTCCCGTCAAGGCAACAAAGGCAAGGGTTCACAAGCAGGGTCCAAGGTGCAAAAGCCAAGTCAGACATTGTTTCCAACAGGTTTGTTGGTCTACTGGTCAGCCTTTTATCCAGAAGCTGGCTGGATATGCCCATGCTCCCAGCTGCAGCTAATTACACGGGCCTGGCGCACAATCTGGCACTTCCCCTGAGAGGGAAGACCTGCGTTCTTCTTTTCAAGTGTTGGCGTTCTCAGGACTTAGTGGTCTTCCCATCTCTGGCTCAGATTCTAAGTCTCCCTGGGGAGGGGGAAGACTCCCCTCATTCACCCTTGAGGGCCCTGCCTCCTCATCCACTGCCAGTGTGTTTCCCTCCTGGGTTCCTGTTTTTGCCTCATCCTCAGGAGGCAGGGCATCCCTGCAGCCAGGTGAGTCAAGCTCTTCTTCAGATGAGACTCCTCAAGCAGATGCATGAGAGGCAGGAGCTATTTTCATTAACAAACAGAACCTGCTCTCCCATTGCAAGTTGGGTAACACCGATATATGGTCCTCCAGCGCCATATATGTCAAATCTTAGTGCTCCATAAGCTCGTAGAGCATTCATGTTAGCAAGATTTAACATTTTACCCTCAGCAATTGTGCAGGGAAGATTTCAGGGTATACCATACCAGCAGAGACACTGCTCATGTATGGACGGGGTTCCTGAATCTTTGATGCATGTTCTTTTCTGTAAATGTTATACTAAATTGAGGGAGGACATAATTTTGCCACTCTGAAGGAGGTTTTGTGGTTTACCTGATGAATGGTTGGTCACTTTTTGTTTATGTGACCAAAATCCAACTGTCACTTCTTCAGTTACTAAATTCTTCCTAGCTGCTATGAAAAGGAGGGGTCTTTTTGGTAGGGAACAAGTGAGAGCTGTTTTGTTTATAACAGGGATGGGGACTCGGACTCGAGGACTCGACTCGTGAGTCGGACTGAGTCCCCCCTCTGACTCGACTCGGACTCGAGTCCCAATATTTTTAATGGGACTCGAGACTCGACTCGGGACTCGAGACCAAGGACTCTTCAACATCCCTGGGCTGTGCCAGAAGGAGTGGAGAGGAGTGTGATTGCCAGCGAAGAGCGCATGGAAGCGAGGTGTGCCGCTGCTCGGCCACTATGGACGGCTACCAGGAGTGCAGCCCCAACAGTGTGTCAAGATTTATTTTGATTGATGTGTTGCGTACTTGGGAGAGGCAGAAGAAGGACCTGAGATTACTCTGTGCGGCTGCTCTGAGTGTGTTTCTGGTTCCAGCAAGTTCATCACCAGTGGAGCGGGTGTTCAGTGAGGGTGGAATTGTGATGAGATCTCACCGTTCCAGAATGGGGGCCAAACATTTAGAAAAAATCATGTTCCTCAAATGCAACATGGATAAGTTTTAGGAAGTACAGCAAGTTTATTTTTTAAAATCATTTTTCTAAAATGCAAGCTTTCAGACATTTTGGGTTTGGCTGCCTCTGCCTGCCTGTTTGGGGTTCCCAGCCTCCTCTGCCTGCCTGGTCTCTTCTTGACCAGTTCAACAGTTGAACTGTCCAAGACAAAGGCCTCTGCCTGCCTGCTTTCGGGTTCCCTGCCTCCTCTGCCTGCCTGGTTATTTTGGGTTTTTCTGCCTGGTCTGTTCTTGCCAAAATCAGTTGCAGAGTTTTGAAATAAAAAGGCAAACTTGTGCCTAGAATTTATTTAAACCACACATCTGAAGTAGCCTTATTTTGTTGGGAAAAACCCCCATTGATTTTAATAGGGACTCGTGGAGTCAGCTTTGGGAGTGACTCGTGACTCGTGACTCATGATTCACCATTTTGGACCAAGGACTCGGACTCGGACTCGAGACTCGGGTCCAAAGACTCGTGACTCGACTCGAGACCAAGGACTCTTCAACATCCCTGGTTTATAATCATGTATTATTATGTATGATTATTCTTTCTGAGAGTTGGAATGTAAAGTGTATATGTTGGGTCATATGACCGTAATAAACAGATGATGATGATGATGATGATGATGATGATGATGATGATGATGATGATGACAGTCCCTGTCAAAAAACCCTGATTAGATTGTACCCATCGTGGGTACAACAACCCCAACAACAACCCATGGGTTTTCAGGATGGCTTGTTGCCCACAAACAAGCCACCCTGTGGGAAGTAGTCTGGGTTCGCATGATACAACAACCCACTGTGGCTTGTCACCCACGATCTGTTGTCGTCATGTGAACCCAGTCAGTGTTTATTCCCTTTTTATACTGGATCTTCAAAAATGGAGCTCATAGTTCATAAAATGGCACACCTAGCTCAATTACTATTTCGGTGATGGTTTTAACTCAGCTGGGGGCGTCCTGGTCCTCCATTCTTCATTGTCTCTCAGCTTTTATTTCTTCCATGGTGTCGCTTAGTGCTCCAAGAAAATGACAGGTTTCGCATGGCACAGCTTATCATAGAATCATAGAATCATAGAAAAGTAGAGTTGGAAGGGGCCTACAAGGCCATCGAGTCCAACCCCCTGCTCAATGCAGGAATCTAGGTCAAAGCATCTCTGACAGATTGTCTGTCCAGCTGCACTTTGAATGCCTCCAAAGGGGAGAGCCCACGACCTCCCTAGGTAGTTGATTCCATTGTCTTATTGCTCTGACAGTCAGGAAATTTTTCCTGATGTTTTAGGTGGAATCTAGGTTCCTGTAACTTGAAGCCCATTATTCCGTGTCCTGCAAACTGGGATGAACGAGAAGAGATCTTTGCCCTCCTCTGTGTGACATCCCTTCAAATACTGGAAGAGTGCGATCATATCTCCCCTCAGTCTCCGCTTCTAAGGCTAAACATGCCCAGTTCTTTCAGTCTCTCCTCATAGGGCCTTGTTTCCAGTCCCTTTATCATCCTTGTTGCCCTCCTCTGAACCCTCTCCAGTTTGTCTATGTCCTTCTTAAAGTGAGGTGCCCAGAACTGGACGCAGTACTCAAGATGAGGCCTAACCAGTGCCGAGTAAAGGGGAATTATCACTTCCCGCGATTTGGAAGCTATACTTCTATTAATACAGCCCAAAATTGCATTTGCCTTCTTTGCAGCCACATCGCATTGCTGGCTCATATTCAGTTTGTGATCTACCACAATTCCAAGATCCTTCTCACTTGTAGTATTGTTGAGCCAAGTGTCCCCCATTCTGTAACTCTGCATTTGGTTTCCTCTCCCTAGGTGCAGCACTTGGCATTTATCCCTATTAAATTTCATTCTGTTGTTTTCGGCCCAGTGCTCCAGCCTATCGAGGTCACTTTGAATTTTGTTTCTGTCTTCCAGAGTATTAGCTGTTCCACCCAACTTTGTGTCATATGCAAATTTGATAAGCATTCCCTGTACCTCCTCATCCAAGTCATTAATAAAAATCGTTCCTGCCCGTGTGCTGCCTGCTCTTATAGATTTCATAGATCATAGAGTTGGAAGGAGCCTACAAGGCTATCGAGTCCAACCCCCTGCTCAATGCAGGAAACTAGAGGAGGGGTCTCCCATCTAAGTAATAACCAGGCCTGACCCTGCTTAGCTTTCCACTCTCAGACAAGATTGTTTTCTTTTTGGAGAACAGGGCCATATACCATCCTGCCAGCCAAGTCTTTGAGACTTTGATAGGGAATTAGAAACAATCAGGACCTTATTGAGGTGGGTCATTGATATGTATTACAATATTAAGTCCCAGTCTTAGAATAGGAGGCCAGAGATAACTGTGTCCTTATCTACACTTCCTTATATAAATTGGAGGATGGACATGCTTCTACCACCTCTTTCCACCACCCTTGGAACCACTAGGTGGTTCTATGCAAGAAGGTCCTCCATTTCCCCCTAGAACAGCCCAATTCCCATGTCCTTTCCCTTTCATGGCTCCCCAGATGCTGCCAAGGGTGGGAGTGTCGCAGTTCCCCATTCTTAACACAGCTGGTAAGGATTAGTTTGACAACAATGAAGTGAAAGAAACTGAGCATTTTTAGCAGATATTTCCTAATGTGTTCATTCTAGTGATGAAAAAGGCATAAAGAACATAAATAGACATAGAGGAAAATTTAAGCATCTAGAGAAGTTCATGTCACTTATGCTGACAGTGCTGTTGCCTCTCTCTGCAGAATGATCTCAGTTCTGGAGTGAGAGGTCACTTGGGATGTGCGAACATTGTAAAATCCATTCCGTCTACGTTTTGCTGATTGCCAGGCACCTTTCGTTCTGTCGTCCGCTCATGGACGGAATCGGATTTTGTGCAAATGTGTTTGTATGCATTTGCGCAAATTGCACTTGTGCAAATTCACACTCCCGAAAATGCACATATCCCCTGAAAATACGCAAATTCCCTCCCCAATGCATATTTTCATGCTTTAGCCTAGGGGGGGAATGCACATTTTTGTTTTTTTTAATTTTTCATATCTTTCTCCAACTAAATTTGCATAAAATTACGGAAAATAAAAAAAACTGTCCACAAGTCCATGGAATCCGTGCAACTCGGGAAAAGCCAGTCCACTGCGGAATCTGCTGGTCAGATTCTTACGAATTCGAACTCATTTGAGTCCATTGCGGATTTCTCCGACATCCCAAGAAGTGACCTTGTTGCCCTTCCAAAAGAGGTCTAGTTTGGTTCTGAACCAGTGAGTCTTATATACCATCTTTACTTAAACAATCTGTTAGTTTACGCTTAACTGTGAGGGAGAGAGCAAGGATGATAACTTCCGTGGTTTTTCATGTTCTTTATCTCTTTTAGGGGGTCAGCTTGTATATTCCAGCATTGGCTGGGGTCTTTTGACCTCATAGCTCCCCTTCTGGAATATTTTGAAACATGGTGGACTTTCACATTTCATTCCTCACTCTGAAGTTCCAGGATTCACTTTGTTTTGTTGCTTCCTAATCTCTCCTTCTGTCTCTGAATTCCCTAAAATTGTTTTGGGTCCTCATCTCCTTCAACCTTTAATTGTTACCCTCTTGTCTCTCATGCAAATTTGTTCTCACCTTCTTCGACATCCTAGTGTTAGCTGTGTCTTTGTTGTTCTCCCTTGATATTCAGTCTTTGTTGGAGTGTCAGTTTTTATGGGGTCAGTTTTATGAGGAATGAATGCAAGTATGTGTGACAATAACGTGGTCGGTTATTTAATTTTATTTCTCTCACTACCACCTGGCTGTTAGTTCACTTTCTTTACTAACCCAGTGGCTGAGATATGGTAGTTCCAGGGTATTAGTTCACCCTATTTTAAACTATCCCTGTTCCCACTCTGTCACAAGTTTTCACTCACTCCCAGACAAACCCAAGCGGACAATCTGTCTGTGGGAGATAAATTCTATTAAAATACCATGGCTGGTTATTGTGGTGTTTATGCTGGGTAGATATTGATTATCTTGCTCTTAGCAGCTGTACCAAGTGACTAGGTGAGTGAGCTTCAGCATGGAAACAGTTACCAGACAGTCTCTTCAGTAACCCAACAAATAGTTCTTTATTTTCTTAAGTAAAACATTTCCTTAAACAGGAACAACCTCTTTTCTCTGACACTCTAACTCATTAACGCTAACTCTGACTCTCTAACCTCTAATTCTGACTCTCTAAACTAAACTCTCACACACACAGAGGCACATATACACAGAGCTCCCCCTCCCATCAGAACTTTATACAGGCGAGCCCCGATAGGTTGCTGGGCGCATCCACTCTGCCTGGCAACGCTAAATGTTAACCCATTCATCACAACATGTCACACAATTGTGGGCAGACTTGAATGATAAGTCCAATACAAATTTCAAACACTTCTGTGTGTAGTGCAGCCCTACACAAGTGCATTTCTGTGGCCTTCAAGTTCAGTAAGTGCTTATTAACTTGGCTAAAATAATTTATTTTAGCTTTTCATCCATGACAGGTGTACAAGGGGACAGAAGTAACATTTGAATCAATAGTAATTGCATTGGAGATTGCAGTGGGGAATGGTCATTCATGTCTAGCCTGTTCATGCTCCCTCTGAAGGAGCAGGTTCACAGTTTACTGATACATCTGGACCTAGATTTGTTACTTGACGCACAGGTAGTTGCCACTGTGCTCGGGAATGTGTTTTTTTCAGCTCTAACGCTATTTAAATTCTTTCCAGTCTGGTCTTTAACCAGATTTTGGAGTGGAAACAACATTGATCACCCTGGGGCCCTCCAGATCTTTTGGACTTCAAAGCCCCAGACAGCATGGCCAATGGTCAGGAATGCTGGGAGTTGCAATCCAAAACATCTGGAGGGCACCAGGTTGGAGAAGGCTCCCTTGGTGGATGACATGCACCAAGGAATGGGTGGGTGGAGTGCAACCCTATTGGTACTCTTGGACCTATCAGAGGCTTTCGATACCATCAATCATGGCATCCCTCTGGACCGCTGAGGACATACTGTTACTGTGGATCCAGTCCTTCATGGCATGCAGTAGAGATACTCAGAATTTGGTGCTGGATAACTTTACCCCATGGTCATTAGCCTTTGGGGTGCCTCAGGGTTCCATCTTGTCCCCCATGCTTTTAAACTAACATGAAGCCACTGCAAGAAGTTATCTGGAGGTTTGGGCTGCGGTGCCATCAGTATGTGGATGATACACATTTCTGTCTCTCATTTCTATCTACAAATCCCAGGGAGATGATGGAGATCCTGAATAAATATCTGGGGCAGTGTAATTGCTGTCCGCTTCACCGTCCATGTTTAAAGGGCAACTGTCTGCAACGGGGAGCCTCTTCTATCTGTGGCGGCTCTCCAGAGAATTTAGAAATTGTGCAGAGAGCGTCCGCAGATAGAGGAGGCTTTCCGCTGCAGACAGTCGCCCTCTACATGTGGAAGGCGATGAGGATGGAGGGGGCAGAGCTAGTCTGTGTATCCCCTCTTTCTCCTTGTGTTTAGAGGATACACACTTGAATAACACCTGAAGAGGGCTTAGGCGTGCATGTATACACAGAGTTGCAGAGGAAGTAATATGGTTCACTGGGCAGCTACAGGCAGGGATGGCTGAATCTTTGTTTTTCCATTCCAGCTTTGTGTCACAGTTTTCAAGTTAGATTCCATTCAGTTTCTATAACATGGATTGTTGTCAACACTTTGTGTATAGGTTCATTAAATTACATATTTATACAAACGTTTTACCATAATTAACACAGCTGTACATATACACATTTGTGTCTTGTTCCTTTCCTTTCCTTTCCTTTCCTTTCCTTTGAATTCTAGTCTCTCCCCTCAACCTAATTTGGCTTCCTCCTTGGCTATCTAACTTAACTCTCCCTTCCTACCTCGTTTTTGTCATTGGCTTCACTTCCCTTGAATAACTTTGTACCAGCTTACTGTTCCTTCCCAACCTGGCCAGCCAGGGTGCCTGCTTTCTCGGTGGTTTTAACCTGATGGTTGCTGTTCTAACTGAAGTGCTGTAATATATCCATATATAGTTTGACCAGTTTCTCAAAAAACTGCATCTTAGGATTTAGAGCAGCACATAAACATACAGGAAAAGGCAGTCCGATGTGTTGATCGTTCATCAAAATTCAAAAAGAATTTAATACTGTGCAGGTTCCTTAAGCATCCCTAGGTACAGGTATGCAGTGATATTTTTAAGCAGAGATTCCCTGTGCCCTTTTAGTGTAACAGTGTTGAAAGGGTGGTTGCTCAACATACAAAGAGAATGGACTGAGAGCCAGTAAGGAGGAATGTGGAGGAAGAATATGACATTTGTTCTTTTAGAGATCAGGTGATTACTCGTGACCGAGTAAGATTGTCTTCCAGGATAAAAGGAGGAAATTCTAAAGAAGATTGTGTAGACTCTAGCGATGGGTCCGTAAGTGACCGTGGAGGCCAATTCTAGATCCACACAGCTTCCCACAGTGAGGATACAGGTTACCAGATGGAAGAAGGTCCTGTAAAGGATCCATTTGATGTGCTTTTCGCTTAGCACGTTTCTCCCTTTCACCTCGCACTCGGGCTTCTTCAAAGTCCATGGAACCTTTGTGAAAGGCCAACCTCCATTTAGATCGTTCATGGGCCAGAGCTTCCCAGTTTTCGATGTTTATATTGCATTTTTTTAGATTAGCTGTATGAACATCTTTAAACCTCTTATATTGACCACCAATATTCCGCTTTCCATCCTTGAGTTGGGAATAAAGTAACTGCTTTGGGAGACGGCAGTCATTTCATTCATTTCATTTATTTCATTTATATACCGCCCCACAGCCGAAGCTCTCTGGGCGGTTCACAACACTCTATACATAAAAACAACAATAAAAAACATACAAAATAGTTTAAAAAATTAAAAACCAAATTTAAAAACACAGTTTAAAATAACAATACAAAAGCCAATAAAACTGAGCCTACAGGTGACAATCCCCTCCGTGCTATTCCAGGCTCCTAACTAAATGCCTTGGCATAGAGGGAAGTCTTAACCTGGCGCCGAAAAGATAGTAAGGTTGGCGCCAGGCGGGTCTCAGTGGGAAGCTGATTCCATAACTGGGGGCCCCTCCTCGTTGCCACCAACCGAGCCTCTCTTGGAGGTGGCAATCGGAGGTCAGGCATTCGAACAACATGACCGGTCCACTGAAGTTGGCGTTTAAGGATCATTTTTTCAACGCTAGTAGTCTTTGCTTCTTCCAGTACACTGACATTTGTTTGCCTACCTTCCCAAGTAATTCGCAGGATTTTCCCGAGGCAACGTTGATGAAATCTTTCAAGGAGGTGGAAGTGACGTTTATAGATAGTCCATGTTTCGCAGGCATACAATAAAGTTGGTAATGCAATGGCTTCATAAACCAGTGTTTTGGTCTTCTTACAAATATCCCGATCCTCGAACACTCTATGTTTCATATAATACATATACGGTAATAGTCTCTTCAAACTCTGGCAGGTTGTTTCTACCCTTCCTACAGATCCCAGTATAATATCTTTTTATTGCTTTATTAAGGTGCTCTATAGAGTCAGAGGGTGTGTGTGTGGATTTAGACACTTCCATGGTGGATATGGCATTTCTATGAAGGTTTTATCAGATTTTTTTAGAATGATGAGAATATTGGGGTGGGGTGGGGTGAGGTGGGTGAGGTGGAGCGGGGTGGGGAGCAGATTAATTTTTAGAAAACAATGTTCTAGCCTTCATTACTTTTGGAGTTAAAATGCAGAGTAGCATATTTGTTGGTTGTTGCACCTTTTTTGGCGTCTGATCAGTAACTGTTTCTAAAAATGTCTTGTCTTTGGTAAATTGCTCATTGTAACTTCAAATCTAAGGTCTGATTCTGTAAGGCTTAAAATATGTAAGGCTATCAACTCCAGCAAACCTCCCTCCACCCCAATAATACCAGCTTACCCCACTGATCAGAAGTATATGAATGCCTTAGGCTTTTGTTAGTTTCTAAGAAGAGGGAATTCCCAACTATAAAGCAGTCCCCAGGAATACCTTCACATGTACCCTCGAAGTAAAGGCAATACCTATACTTTTACAATGTTCTGATTGGCTATCCCATATCAAAGGCAGTATGCCTATCTATGTACACCAGTTGCTGGGAACGTGGGTGAGAGGGCCTATTGCACTCATGTCCTACTTGTTGGTTTCCCACAGGCAGCTGGTTGGCCACTGTGTGAACAGAATGCTGGACTAGATGGACCCTTGGTCTGATCCAGCACAACTCCTCTTAAGTTCTTAGGTGTGGCAGGTTGCAGATGAATGCTACAGCATCAACCCTGTTTTTTCCATTCTTTCCCTGCCTGTTGTTGCAGGGCAAAATTAGAATCTTGCTGGCCACAAAGGCAGGGGAGGAGTGTTCACAAGGGAATCAGTGAAAGAACCGGAAAGACATGATAATGCCACATTGCCTTCCTGTTCTGTACAGGGATAGTTTCATGTTTAGAACCTTTAATGTTTGCTTGCATGATTAGATCCTTGTTGTTGTTTAAATGCCTGCCTTCCCTAAATGTTTATCAGATGAGGCTTTGTGTACGTACTTTTTAAAGAAGTCAGTAAGTGCTTTTAATAGTTTTGCACCTCCCTTGTCTCACCCTAGGTCTGAGTTCATCTGCTGTCTGTATAAAGTGCCCTTTGCTATGGGAGACAAGACTTCTGAATGTCTAGAGAAAATTATATTCTTCATATGGTGGTGTGTTTAGCTTCAGTCTGTGTGCCTGTTACACGACTGTAACAGCCTTCTTCTGTTCATGCCCCCAGGATGTCCTTGGAAATGAGACATTTTATCTCTATAGGAATTTCATGTTTAAACATATTAAAATATAAAGTACAGTCAAACTATTTGTGTTTAGAGCCTCCCTCACAGGCTGTCTTCAATTTGCCCTGCATTCCCCCCATTCTGTGTAAAGCAGAATACCAAAAGCACCCATGACCATTGATGATGTTCTACACCAAGATTGCAGTAACAATGTTCAGTGATGGAATTGCCTCAGTTTGAGTGCATGATTGTGGATTTCCACCTCAGTTATGCAATTCCCTGTGCTCCAGCTGTGGGTGTCTGATTTGCATAATCACTGTGTGGTTACATCTTAATAGCCCTATTGCTTGCTTGTGTGAGTGCGTTTCTCTTTGATCTGATAGGCTTCTGTAATTTCTGTGCTCTTATTGGCTTATTGAATTGGAATTTTTATGCTTTGTGCCAGCAGCAAAAACGTCTTTGTCTCATTCCCATTAGAATAAGTTAGTTAGAATCTAAACATTACATGGAATAAGAGGAGGGAATACCTGTGAAATGAAGGGAGAATTGACTTCCAGTCACTGAGATTAGTTACTTTTAAATAATTTCTTTGGATAGTTCTGATTCCATTCTGTCTCTCAAAAAATAATCATCACATTTGTTTTTATCTTTTGCCATTATTTATAATGCAGATATTATAGGTGTGTCTGTCCTAATCTTAGTTTCATTTGCTCTGCAACGTAAGGCATACAGGTTCTACCCCAAGAAGGCTTGTCTGCATTTTAAACATGCAACTAATCTACAGCATTCAGAGCTCCATTGGAGATTTTGATAAATCCCACTAACAACTACACCAGGTTGAGATGGAGTTAAACTTTAAGTTAAAGCACAGTGTGGTCTAAAATCTCACATGAACCCCATGACTCTGTCAACAGATGGTTTTGTTATATATGGGCAGCGTTTGTTGTCTCCTTATGCCTCCTTTGCACAATTTTCCCCCCTGCCTGCCTTGAGACCCTCTGCATGCACCCAAGTTAGACTAACATTGGATACAACCCATTGAGTTCAATAACTTGCTCAATTTAAAAAGGATTGTCAGGAAGAAAATGAACATGTAAACCTCTGCATGCATACCAAGGATCAGCAGTGCTATCCTGGGCTTATCCAGCAGGTAATGACATAGGAAAAAGAAAATGTGTGTTGAATAAGGAGGCAGATGGTGGAAGGCAAATATACTGTAAGGAATGGGAAGTACAGCAGTATAAAACAGAATTGGGAAGTCATGAGGTGGAGATATAGCTGAAGGCAAGCCTGCCTGCTGGGTGGCTGGCTGGGGATCTCTCAAGTCATTCCTGCCTTATTCAACGCTGAGCCTCAGAGTTAGAAAGTGCTAATTATTGTTGAATCCAAGACTATTCCTAATTGCCATGTTGGAGAGTGGTAGAGGGAAGATGGGGGGGGGGGGGGTAAAAGGTTGTTGTTGTTGTTGTTGTTGTTTTAAATAGCTTGCTTACATGCACTTTTTTTAAAAAAAAACTGGTTTCTTGACAATTTGCTTTTTACAGACTTCAGTGAAAACAAAATATGCAGTAAAATCAATAAATGGAATGATGCCTGCTGTTCAAGAATGAATCTTTTGTTTGCTTAATAGTCAATATTAAAATTTCAGGCTTTGTTAACTTATCATTGTAAAAAAATATTCTTCACATTAATTGTTATTTTGTACCTCAGATCTGGAAAATTCTTTTATAACCCAACCTCTGAGAAGGCTTTCAGCGCATCCACAGCATTTGGATGCTGAGAGAAATAATCTGAGAGAAATAATCTGAAGAGAGAGTTTCTCTGATGCAGTGGCCTAACTTTAAAAAAAAAACACAACACACCACATAGACTCAATTCTTTCTCCAATTAATATTGAATGTGGGTGGGGAGGGGTGCCCAATATGTCTGGAAAAACATCCTCTAGCCTATAGCTAATGTAGCCCTTAAACTGCATGGCAGGGAGGAGGAACTCTACTACTAAGCAACAGTTGGTCAAGCTTCCTGCCCCACTCGCCATCCTCCTAACATTGTAGTCCAGCCTCCCTCCTTTGCTATCTACTGTCGCGGCCTTCCCCAACGTGGTGCCCTCCAGAGGTCTGGAGCGGCAACTTCCAGAATTTCTGACCAGTAGCTATGGTGGCTGGGGATGATGGGAGTTGAAATCCAAAACATCTGGAAGGCTGTATAATGGTATGGAGCTAGTAGCATTCAGGGCAGAGGTGGGTAGTCTGTAGCCCTAGAGCTGTGTGTGGCCCTCGGCCTAATTTCGAACCCCCTCTGTTTGCAATCAATTCTGACCTCTGGCAAGAGTGATCTGTTCCTTCCATGGAAGCCTACTGGGCAGGAAGGAAAAGGGAGGGAGAGAAAACAGGGGCAGAAAGAGACAAGGAGTGACCCAGCCACTTTTAGCTCTGGTCCTGGCCACTGCTAGCTTTGGCCCCACCCACCACCAACATTTTATTTATTTATTTATTCATTCATTCATTTCATTTCATTTCATTTCTATACCGCCCCACAGCCGAAGCTCTCTGGGCGGTTCACAACAGTCCATACAATAAAATCAAGATAAAACCAACAATAAAAACAACATTGTAATTAAAAAATTTCAAACCAAAATTAAAAATGCAGTTTAAAATATACAATACTAAAGGTTAATGCAACTAAGTCTACAGGTCACCCCCTCCCCTCCCATGTGCTATTTGGAACAGATTAAATATCGAATTAAATATCTGCAGAGTTACAGAATGGGGGACACTTGGCTCAACAATACTACAAGTGACAAGGATCTTCGAATTGTTGTAGATCACAAATGCGATGTGGCTGCAAAGAAGGCAAATGCGATTTTGGGCTGCATTAATAGAAGTATAGCTTCCAAATCGCGGGAAGTGATAATTCCCCTCTACTCAGCACTGGTTAGGCCTCATCTTGAGTACAGCGTCCAGTTCTGGGCATCACACTTTAAGAAGGATGTAGACAAACTGGAGAGGGTTCAGAGGAGGGCAACAAGGATGATAAAGGGACTGGAAACAAGGCCCTATGAGGAGAGACTGAAAGAGCTGGGCATGTTTAGCCAGTTCTTTCATGTTTAGCCTTCAGAAGGCTAAACATTTCCTGACTGTTAGAGCAATAAGACAATGGAACCAACTACCTGGGGAGGTGGTGAGCTCTCCCACTCTGGAGGCATCCAAGGTGCAGCTGGACAGCCATCTGTCAGGGATGCTTTGACCTGGTTTCCTGCATTGAGCAGGGGGTTGGACTCGATGGCCTTGTAGGCCCCTTCCAACTCTACTTTTCTATGATTCTATGATTCTATGAACTTTCTAGCAGTTATACATAGGCTTCAACAAAAGTGGACTAAATATCCAAATAAGTATCCATTTGATGTTGGCACCTCTATGTCACTAGTTCATATACTGAAAGCGTTGTAAGGTCCTCAATCCAATGCATTATAGGAGGTGAATGTTTATCCTTCCAATTTTGTAATATCAGTCTTTCAGCGGTCAAAAGGGCACAGAGAATCCATTTCCCCTTCCATTTGTTAATTTTCATGAAGCAGGTAAGTAATTTAAAAGAGTGTGTACATCAGTGAATATTTAAGACAGTTCCAGTACAAAATTTATTTGTGAAATAACCTCCCGAAATGAAGCAACTACTGGACATGGCTAAAACATATGTTTAAAAGAAGTATTAGCTGTATTGCACCACCAGCAATTAGCTGAATTAGACAATCCCTTATTAAAGAGACACTGCGGTGTCCAATAGACACAAAACACAAGTTTTTGTTGAATAAGATGCAGCCTAAGATCCATAGAAACAACAGGTAGATGCCAAAGTGGCAATCCACTGATAAGGCATTTTGTGATGGTCCCCACAGAAGTTTCTCATATTCCCAAATGCACCCACTGGTCAAAAAGGTCGGGGACCCTCGATTTAATGGCTCTGAGAGTGTGGTTTCTGGTTACTACCATGAATACAGAAAGAATTCTGTCATTTGAATTCTGGGATAAGCTTCTGATTAAATCAGGGTGTGTGCGCGCATATGAACACACACACACCACCCAAAACACTACAATGGGCTACCTGCTTTCCCCCCCCCAAATGTGGACAACCTTTTTTCTGTTGAGGGTAATATTCCCTCATGGATATTCTGGCAAGGTCCTTGAGCGGGTGGTAGCCAACCAGCTCCAGGCTCTCTTGGATGAGACTGATTATCTGGATCCATTTCAGTCTGGTTCAGGCCTGGTTTTGGCACAGAAACAGCTTTGGTCACCCTGTATGATGACCTATGTCGGGAGAGAGACGGGGAGTGCGACCCAGTT
Organism: Shinisaurus crocodilurus; assembly: GCA_021292165.1. Classification (NCBI taxonomy): domain Eukaryota; kingdom Metazoa; phylum Chordata; class Lepidosauria; order Squamata; family Shinisauridae; genus Shinisaurus; species Shinisaurus crocodilurus. The sequence goes on from CM037889.1 coordinate 415,882, forward strand.
GATATTCCTGGATGTCTCAGCAGCTTTCGATACCATCGACCGTGGTAGCCTTCTGTGGCGGCTGTCTGAGTTGGGAGTGGGGTGGGGGGTACTACTGCATTGCAGTGGTTCCGCTCCTACTTGGATGGCCGGCTCCAGAGGGTGGTACTTGGGGAATACTGCTCAGCCCTGTGGACTCTCCAGTACGGGGTTCCTCAGGGGTCGGTCTTATCCCCCATGCTATTTAACATCTACATGAAACCACTGAGTGGGGTCATCCGGAGTTTTGGAGTGCGTTGCCATCAGTACGCTGATGATACGCAGCTCTATTTCTCCTTTTCATCTTCAGCAGGTGAGGCTGTGGATGTGCTGAACGTGTGCCTGGCTGCGACAATGGACTGGATGAGGGCTAACAAACTGAGGCTCAATCCAGACAAGACTGAGATGCTGTTAGTGGGTGGTTCCTTTGACCGGATGGAGGGTGTTCAACTGTTCTGGATGCGGTTGCACTCCCCTTGAAAGAGCAGGTTCATAGCTTGGGGTTGCTCCTGGAGCCATCTTTGTCACTTGAGGCTCAAGTGGCCTCAGTGGCAAGGAGTACCTTCTACCAGCTTCAGCTGGTGGCCCAGCTACGCCCCTATCTGGACAGGGATAGCCTGATCTCAGTAATCTACACTCTGGTAATCTCTAAACTAGACTACTGCAATACACTCTACATGGGGCTGCCCTTGAAGACTGTTTGGATGCTGCAGCTTGTGCAAAATGCGGCTGCCAGACTTATTACGGGGACCAGAAGGTCCGAACATATTACACCAGTTCTGGCCCATTTGCACTGGCTGCCAATATGCTTCTGAGCCGAATTCAAGGTGCTTGTTTGAACCTATAAAGCCCTATATGGTTTAGCACCACAATACCTGATGGAACATCTCCGCCAACAGCAATCTACCCAGACACTGTGCTCAACATCTGGGGCTCTCCTCCGACTGCCAAGGGAGGCTCAGTTGGTGGCAACAAGGAGGAGGGCCTTTTCAGAGGTAGCCCCCCAATTATGGAATAAGCTCCCCACAGAGGCCCGCCTGGCACCAACCTTACTATCTTTTCAGCGCCAGGCTTATTCCATAATAAGGACTTCCCTCTATGCCAAGGCATTCATAGAATCATAGAATCATAGAAAAGTAGAGTTGGAAGGGGCCTACAAGGCCATCGAGTCCAACCCCCTGCTCAATGCAGGAATCCAGGTCAAAGCATCTCTGACAGATGTCTGTGCAGCTGCACCTTGAATGCCTCCAGAGTGGGAGAGCCCACCACCTCCCTAGGTAGTTGATTCCATTGTCTTATTGCTCTGACAGTCAGGAAATTTTTCCTGATGTTTAGGTGGAATCTAGGTTCCTGTAACTTGAGCCCATTATTCCGTGCCTGCAAACTGGGATGATCGAGAAGAGATCCTGGCCCTCCTCTGTGTGACATTCCTTCAAATACTGGAAGAGTGCGATCATATCTCCCCTCAGTCTCCTCTTCTGAAGGCTAAACATGCCCAGTTCTTTCAGTCTCTCCTCATAGGGCCTTGTTTCCAGTCCCTTTATCATCCTTGTTGCCCTCCTCTGAACCCTCTCCAGTTTGTCTACGTCCTTCTTAAAGTGTGGTGCCCAGAACTGGACGCAGTACTCAAGATGAGGCCTAACCAGTGCTGAGTAGAGGGGAATTATCACTTCCCGCGATTTGGAAGCTATACTTCTATTAATGCAGCCCAAAATCGCATTTGCCTTCTTTGCAGCCACATCGCATTGCTGGCTCATATTCAGTTTGTGATCTACCACAATTCCAAGATCCTTCTCACTTGTAGTATTGTTGAGCCAAGTGTCCCCCATTCTGTAACACTGCATTTGGTTTCCTTTCCCTCGGTGCAGCACTTGGCATTTATCCCTATTAAATTTCATTCTGTTGTTTTCGGCCCAGCGCTCCAGCCTATCGAGATCGCTTTGAATTTTGTTTGTCTTCCAGAGTATTAGCTGTTCCACCCAACTTTGTGTCTGCAAATTTGATAAGCATTCCCTGTACCTCCTCATCCAAGTCATTAATAAAAATGTTGAAGAGCACTGGGCCCAGGACTGAGCCCTGTGGTACCCCGCTCGTTACCTCTCCCCAGTTTGAGAAGGAACCATTGATAAGCGCTCTTTGAGTCTGATTCTGTAGCCAATTGTGGATCCACCTGATAGTTGTTCCATCCAACCCACTTTTAGCTAGCTTGCTAATCAGGATATCATGAGGCATTTTGTCGAAAGCTTTGCTGAAGTCCAGATATATGATGTCCACAGCATTCCCACAGTCCACAAGGGAGGTTACCCGATCAAAAAATGAGATCAGATTAGTCTGGCAGGATTTGTTCTTGACAAATCCATGCTGGCTTCTAGTAATCACTGCATTGTTTTCAAGGTGCTTGCAGACTGACTTTTTTATAATCTGCTCCAAAATTTTCCCCGGGATTGATGTCAGACTGACTGGCCTATAGTTCCCAGGTTCATCCTTCTTGCCCTTTTTGAAGATGGGAACAACATTTGCCCTCCTCCAGTCATCTGGCACTTCACCTGTCCTCCATGATTTCTCAAAGATAATAGACAGTGGTTCTGAGAGTTCTTCTGCCAGCTCCTTTATTACTCTAGGATGCAGTTTGTCAGGCCCTGGAGATTTAAACTCGTTCAAAGTAATCAGGTGCTCCTTGACCATTTGCCTATCAATCTCAAGCTGCAATCCTGCCCCTTCAGTCTGCACTTCAGGTTTGCCAGGGGGGACATAGACCCTCTTTTGGGAGAAGACCGAGCTGAAGTAGGAATTGAACACTTCTGCCTTTTCTTTGTCTTCTGTTATCAATTTGCCATCCTCACTGCGTAGTTGAACCACCATTTCTTTCCTCTGTCTTTTACTGTGCATGTATCTGAAGAAAGCTTTCTTGTTGTTTTTAGCATCCCTCGCTAGCCTCAGCTCATTCTCAGCTTTAGCCTTCCTGACACTATTCCTGCAGTTCTGTGCTACCTGCCTGTACTCTTCCCTTGTAGCCTGTCCTTCCTTCCACTGCCTATATGTGTCCTTTTTTGTTTTCAGGTCATCTCTGAGTTTTTTGTGAAGCCACATTGGCTTCTTCTGTTGCCCTCTGCCTTTTTTCCTTGTGGGAATTGTTTGCCATTGTGCCTTTAGAATTTCCTTTTTTAAAAACTCCCACCCATCCTGGGCTCCTTTCCTCATTAGAGTCGCTTGCCATGGGACCTTACTTACCAGTGTTGGGCTGGGACTCTGGAGATCCAGGTTCTAGTCCCCGCTCTGCCATGAAACTCACTGGGTGACTTTGGGCCAGTCACTGACTCTCAGCCTAACCTACCTCACAGGGTTGTTGTGAAGATAAAATGGAGAGGAGGAGGAAGATTATGTAAGTTGCCTTGGGTTCCTTTCAGGAAAAAAAGGCAGGGTATAAATATAACAAATAAATAAAATAAATAAATCATTGTTCTAAGTTTATTAAAAGTGGCTTTCCTAAAATCCAGGGTACGTGTGTGGCTACACTCAGCTTTTGCTTCCTTTAGAATCAAGAACTCAAATATAACATGGTCAGTTTCCCCCAGAGTTCCCGAAACTGCCACTTTATCCACTAACTCGTCTCTGTTGGTTAGAATCAGGTCAAGGATAGCCGATCCTCTAGTTCCTTCCTCCACTTTCTGTAGGAGGAAGTTATCAGCAACACAAGTCAGGAATTTCTTGGAGGGGCCATGTTTGGCAGAATTTCTCTCCCAACAGATATTGGGGAAATTGAAGTCCCCCATCACTACTACATCATGCCTCCTTGAAACATTGGTAATTTGCTTTGCAAAAGTTTCATCCTCATCTTCTCATTGATTGGGTGGTCGGTAGTAGACTCCAACCGCCATGTTCGTTTTGTTCTTTGCCCCATTTATTTTAATCCAGATGCTCTCAACTTCATACAAATCCGTGTACATATATATACACACACACACACACACACACACACACACCAAACAAAATTTAAATTTTTTAAAAAAAATCTGGGTGCCTGCAGGCACTATGTTGGAGGCCCTTTTGCAGGCGCCACTGCAGGTGTCAAGGTGCTCACGGGTGCAGCATTGGGAACCACTGCAAAACTATTTGGGTTAAAGTTGCTGATTCCCAAATCTTCTTAAGGGTATTCACCAACAGAATTGGTGGTTGTTCAGACTCCCCTACCCTTTTCCCTTTTCCAGTTATCTGTACTTTGGAATGTGATACTCCTTTGTCATGACCTTTGGCTACTTCAGTGAGCATTGATGATGAGTCCAGTGCTGCTCCATGTCCCTTGTTCACAAACCACCCAGTTGATCTTTAAGCTGCATTGTCTTTTGCAGCAAGGTGACCTGCTCATAAATCTCTGATAGCCCACTCTCAAAGTTTAGAAAGCCTACTTTACAGTCTTCTTATTGAACCAAAGGCATAATTTAAGGGGGTATTTATTTATTTTCCTCTTCAAATTTAAATTTGGTTAAAGTTAGTTTCTTCATCTTAGTCACCCCAAATTTACTGAGAACAGTGAACAGCTGTCACTTGAGCCTCCATGAACAGCTGGGAGTCTAGAATGACTCCCAAGCTGCGGACCTGGTCCTTCAGGGGTAGATGTACCCCATTCAGCACCAGGTCAACATTCCCTAACCTCCCCTTGTCCCCCACCAAAAGTACCTCGGTCTTGTCGGGGTTCAGCTTCAGCATGTTCCTTCCCATCCAGTCACCCACTGACTCCAGGCACTTGGACAGGGTCTCAACGGCCAACCTCGGTGAGGACTTGAAAGAGAGGTAGAGCTGCGTGTCATCCGCATACTGATGACACCGCACCCCAAACCTCCTGATGATAGCTCCCAGCGGCTTTAGGTAGATGTTGAATAACATCGGGGAGAGGATGGAACCCTGCGGCACTCCACAAGTGAGCGGCCGAGGGTCCGAAGCCTCCTCCCCAAGAAATACCCTCTGGTACCTTCCAGAGACCTTCCAGAGAGGAAGGACTGGAACCACTGCAATACAGTGCCTCCCACGCCCAACCCCTCCAGGCGGTCCAGGAGGATACCGTGGTCAACGGTATCAAAAGCCGCTGAGAGATCGAGGAGGACTAGAAAGGAGCATTCGCCCCTATCCAAAGCCCTCCTCAAATCATCCACCAAGGCGACCAATGCCATCTCCGTCCCATGTCCAGGCCGACTGGCATGGATCTAAATAATCGGCTTCATCCAAGTGTGCCTTCAACTGAGCCACCACCTTGCCCAGAAATGGTAAATTGGAGACTGGGCGAAAGTTGTTTAGATCCTGGGGATCCAAGGAGGGCTTCTTTAGAAGCAGTCTTATTACTGTCTCCTTAAGGGCTGATTGTCACGACCCCCCTCCAGGAATCCTCCTCTGAGGACGAGTGTGACTCACCCAGGGCCCTGGACACTCCTCAGGAGCAGAGTTCAGACACTGCTGCTCCAGACGGGGCTGACCGGGCAGCTGAAGAGCTGGCAGGCCCCTCTGGCATGACCCGTGGGAGTTCCCCAGCCCGGGAGGAGTCAGAATCAGAGCCGGAGATAGTGCAGGCCCCGAGTCCCAGACAAAGGAGGAAGATGAGAAGGCAGGAACAGATGCAGGCCCCTCGACGCAGCGTCCGGCTGCAAACCAGGACGTCGGCCTTGTGAGGCTTTTGTAATCAGCCTGCTGCTAAGGAGCTCCAGTTGTGGGATGGGCGTTCCCAGGCAGCAGGCAGTATAACAACGCTCACTCACTGAAGCCTGGGTATTGGGAAACAACGTCCTCCTTGATTCGTGTTCCTGATCCCTGACCTTGCTCCAGAACCCTGCCTTGCTCCTGGACTCTTGGACCCGACTTCAGACTGACACTGACACTGCCTCTGCTCGACCCCTGGACTTTTGAACAACACTCTCGGCTTGACTGCTAGGATTGTAAGACCACACTTCTGTTACTCATCCCGCTGCAGCTCCCTTATCTTATCTCAGCTGGACATTTGGCAGTGCTCCCAGAAGGAAAGCCAGCTGCTGGCTGCCGGCCAGCCTTAAGCCGGACACTGATGGCATCACTCCCTCCTCGAGGGAGGCATTCACCACCGCCTTGATCCCCTCACCCAGTCTCTCCCTACAGCTCATGATGAGCCATGACGGGCAAGGATCAAGCAAGCAGGTGGTCGACCTCACGGATGAAAGCACCTTGTCCACTTCATCAGAAGGAAGAAGCCGGAACCGATCCCACAAAACCGGTCTGCCATTGGCCTCCTCCCGCTCACTCCCTGTGTCCACGACGCACGATATCCCACTCCTAATCCAGTCAGTTTTATCTGTGAAGTGCTTCGCTAAAGCCTCACAGTTGGCTTTAGACTGTTCCATTGGGTCTGGAGCGGCTGGACCGACCAGACTCCGGACCACTTGGAACAGCCTCCTGGGGCAGCACTCTGCAGATGCAATGGAGGCAGCATAGAAATTCTTTTTTGCTGCCTCCACCCACCCTCCCGGTAGGCTGAAGATGCAGCTCTGTCCCGTGCACAGCAGCTTATACCCCCTATGTGTTGGGGAGGATCCCAGGCATTTTGGCTTACAGTTCCTATGAGTAACAAGTTGGCTAGCCATCCCCAAACATTTTAGGAAGGAGACCAGCCTACAGAAAAGTTTGTCCTTATCTGTGGCCCAGTTGCAATTCCACCCCTTTTCCCCACATCTTTCAACCCTTCATAGCCTCATAGCTTGCCTCCTGATGCAGGCAGTGAGGGTGATCCACCTGCAGCAAGAGCTCACCAGTGAAATCACTGTTCCAGGCCACAGTCCTTCACAGCAGATTGAAGGGGGGGGGGGGAAGCAAAAAAGAAAAAGAAAAAAGCTGCAGGCTTTGTGAGAGCTTGTATTCCTAATAGAAGTTATCTTCACAAATAGCTGAAAGGAATAAAGAAGTAGCAAAAATTAAATTGCTTCATTTATAGTTTTCTTTTCTTCCATGGTCACCCTTAGCATAGACTTGTCTCTCTAAGATTTATTTTTAAAAAGATTCCAAGATGGGAGTGGCTGCCAGAATCTGTCAAGTTTCTGGAACTTTCGGCCCGTTTTTAACTCACATTTTTATAAAGCACCTCAAAACTCTTATCTTCTTCGCTGCTTCTCCTCCCCCGCTGCACACTACTACCCTGCTCTGAATATGTACACCCACCTCTCAGTCAGATCCATGTAGTCTGTGTCTGGTTTGTCTTCTGTGCCTTTGATGTGCTCTGAAATGCAGGCAAAGGAAGGTCTGATCATTTCTCTAAAAACTTGACAGTTTGTGTGACAATCTGTCCACAAATCCACAGGCTTCCTGTCAACTAAATGAGCCTTTGAATATCAGAAGTTTTAGGAGCGGTGCTTGCCGCTTTGCTGGTGTGCTGAGGGGAAGCTATAACAGGCTGCATGTGTAACCTGGGAGATGCGCCACATTTTCTTTAATCATTTCTGGGACATCTCATTGTTTGGCTGGTTCATAGCCCTGCATGTGCCAGGGTTATTTAACAAAGCTTGATTGGTTGGGTGCTACATGGGAAGCAATTTGCAGTCCATTGAATAATAATAAGAAAGAAAGGGTGGTAATGAATAGCATGTCTATCCATAGTTTACTTTTTAAAAAATGATTTTAAAATATGTCCTTATAATTCCCTATATTTGTGTTGGTGCATCAACAAACTTGCCTTCTGCTCAGATTTTTCTTGGTGCATACATCACACACTTGAGTTATCCGTCATTCTTCTCCCGGCCATTTTCTGGAGGTTAAGTGCCTTTCAGTAATATCCTGCACTTGTCAGACTACATCTGAAATACTGTGTCCAGTTCTGAGCGCCACATTTTAAAAGGACATGGTCAAACTAGAGTATGGCCAGAGAAGGGCAACCAGAATGGTGAGGGATCTGGAAACCAAGTCCTATGAAGAACAGTTGAAAGAGCTGGGTTATGTTTAGCCTGGAGAAGGGAAGAGATGATAGCTGTCTTCAAATATCTGAAGGGCACGAGATGGAACAGACTTGTTCTCTGTTGCTCCAGGGGGCAAGACTAGAACCAATGGGTAGAAATTGCAGGGAAGCAGATATTGGCTAAATGTTAGGGGATGTTTCCTAATGTTAAGATTTGTAAAGCAGTGGAACAGAATGCCCCAGGAGGTGGTAGGCTCTCTTTTGCTGCAGGCACTTGAAGAAGAGACTAGATAGGCATCTCTCAGGGATGCTGTACTTGCATCTTGCGTTGCAGATCCTGCACTGAGCAGGGAGTTGAGCTAGGTGACCTCCAAGACACCTTCAGCTCTAATGTTTTATCATTCTAATACAACTGGTAACAACCGGCATGTTCATGTGTGTTTGTCAAGCAACTGACTTTGGAATAATGATTAGGGTGGCATGCAACCCTTTTCCTTTCTTGATCCATCCTGATCCAGCATTCACAAAATGGTGCCAGTTTTCGTAGGCATCTTGGGCGTGGATCTGTGATTTAAATATTTCACCCTTTTAATCTGGAGTCTGTCCCCTCTTACTATGCTAATCGTTCTATATTTTATTGAGCATTTTGGCCCCTTCCAGCTCTCTGATTCTCTGTTTTCACAATAGTTATGGTAACCAATATCTTGGGTCTCCTTTGCAGTGGGACCAAACAAAATTACTGGACAGTTGTAAAATAATTCTTATTACAGCAGTAATGTTTCAAGCTCCTTACTCCCTAAAAGTTTTAGGCCGTGTTTGTGTGAACAGTTAATTTCACCTTTAAAAACTCTTAACTCGCTTTAACCTTAGTACTGTTTTTGCTAAAAAGGAACCAAGAATATGGCCTTGTATTTAAGGAGGACACTTGGATACATTCAGGAGCACTATTCCTGAAGTGTTGATATATTTGAACATTTCCAGTGTATGGTCTGTTCCATTTCATCTGAATGGTGACTTAGTGGGCACCTCTCTAGAAAGCACAGCTGAGCTTTGGAGACAGATCATAGCTTAGTTGTAGAGCATATGCTTCGCATGCAGAAGGTCCTGAGTTCAATCCCTGGCATTTCTAGTTAAAAGAATCAGGTAGTTGATGATGTGAAAGACCTCTGCCTAGGACCCTATAGAGCCGCTGACAGTCACAGTAGTCAGTACTAGGCTAGTTAAATAGTTTGACAGGGTATAAGGCAGCTTCCTGTCTTGTACAAGTCTTGTACTTCCAGTACATTTGAAAGAGTACAAGCCACAGTGGCTTGCTTAAGCTGTGGTGAGTGCTGGGTGCCATTTGCCTAATTACCTGCTTCTGCATGGATTGTCGTGTTGTCTGAACCTTGACAGCATGGCTTGTTTGAGGGGGAAACAACCCTCAAATAATGCATCAAGTGAGCATGGGTTATTTGAGGGCTGTTTCCCCCTCAAACAAGCCATGCCGCCTAGGTTCGGAAGACACAACAAGCTGCACCTGGGCAGGTAATTAAGGCAAATGGTGCCTGGCCCACACTGTCATGTGCCACGGCTTAACCAAGCCACTATGGCGAACTGTACCAATATGTCTAATGGAGAATTTGGAAAGAGCCGACTTCCCATGGCTACTGTTTGTGAAGCAATAAGGGTCAGCACACAGTTTTGGAAATCTGGCATTCTATTTCGGCTGACAATGCTTCCTGAAAAGCAGTAGGTTGTAGGTGCTTGCTTATCTCAATATCTCTAATGTGGTCCCACTGTGTGTTCACCACCACTGTGCATCTATGTCAGCTTTACATCCTCATCCTCCTCTGTGGCTGTACATCTATTTGTGGATATTGTTCTTATCAGTTGATGTGCTCATGTCCTGCAGAGCTAACGGGGTACTCCTGCTAGGAAACCTGCCCCCCTTACTGAGGGGATCCTATTCTGCTGCTATTCCCTTCCATAAACCAGGAATCTTGAAAATATTTAATACAGATATACAGCTCAACCGGTAGTGACTACTCTAATTTCCTCCTTTTTTCTGGTATTGCAAATGTTTTCCTCTTTTCTGATCCTGAATTCAGCATTTATGATTTCACAGTTTATTGACAAGGGAATGTTCAGATTCCACACTTTACTGCAGGCAGTGAACCGGGGAATGGATGAGCCCATCCCTGAGTTACAGCAAATACCAGGGCTTCATTAAATAGCAGCCAACTTATCCAGTTACATCTTTTGTAGTAATATCAGATTGTCTTCTATGCTGATGAATAAAGGTCTCAAAGAGTAGCAATAGATGCTGTATGATGTGCCACATACACACATGTAGGGGTTTTGGTGTGTCTTTACTTTTTTTTAATGCCTTAATTACTTTTTAAATGTCTGGTTGCATTACTGGGTGGTTAAAGGGCACAACTAATTCATGTTTAAGTGACCATCGTTAGTCTTACCCTGCCTGATCTACAGCAGGCCCAAAGGCTTTACAGCAGTTCCGAAGGACTTACTTTTGAGTAGACATGTCTAGGACTGCGCTATATAAAGGTTTACAAGCCACCAGTTGTGCATAGTTTTGTTTTCAAGTTATCCCTGAGGTACAAAAAATAACAGAAAATGAGGGGAAAGAATCCTGTCAAAACTCTGCTCCTTTGGCCCTCTGGGAGAGCTACATTGAATGTGCCAGAGGAAGGGAAAGGGGAAATAGTGGTGCTAGGTCTTCTGATGCTTCTAGTCAAATGGATTCTAAATAGTATTGTTTGGACAAAGCATGTGCAAACCTAACAAAGTTCCCCCTCTATCTTCAGTTCATTCCATTCAGTACAGCTATATCAGAGTGAAGAAAAAACTGAATTTTAGCTCTGGAGCCTTTGAAATGTCCTCCACCGTGGTGGCCATAATGTAAGGCAGGGATGGGGAAACATGTGGCCCTCCAGAAGTTGTTGGACTGCAACTCCCAGTGTCCCTCACCACTGGCTTTGACTGATGGGAGTTCCAGTCCAACAACAACTGGAGGGCTACATGTTCCCACCCTTGATGTAAAGAAAGAGGTGATGGTCTAAGAAGAACAAGGAAATAAACATAGTGGTGAATACCACACCATTAAAACATTGCTGGTCTTGGGGCTAAAGGAGGCCAGCACAACTTGTGACCCACCAAGCCATGTGTGGTAGCCCACCAGCAGCTTGACAAATTGGTGCCTGGGGTTGCAAAATGGCGGCAGGGGTGGGGAGGTGTTAAGCACTTAGCAGGTCACAATATGTAGCTGTTGAGCTGTGCTTGGCTTGGTGGGTTAGGTTTGTCAGGCCTGAGCTTGAGTGTTGAACCTCGGTCAAGTCGTTATCTCAGCTGTAAGATGGTAACTAATAATAGTAAAAATAACCCTCCCTCACAGAGTTGTTACAAAGGTAAGGGAAATATGGATTGTACAATATATTGTACATTAACAGTTGTGGATGAATTACTGTCGACACCTTGAGAGACTAGTCAGTATAAATTACACTTAATACCAATAGTAGCTGCCTTGAGAGACTTATTTTACAGCTTTGGAATATTTATTTACACTCTCTTTCAATATAAAATCAACAGAATTACAAAAGTATTCTAAATAGTTGGATATTCCCTTGTGCTCAGGATACTCAAGACGTTGAATGTCTGGCCTAAAACATTAGTGAATGTGGGCAGTGATTCCAAAGCTACATTGAAGAGGGTAGCCATCTCGCACATCTTAATTGATTAATTGAAAACCACTGGGGAGGTTTTGGATGCCTATGCATTTTCCCATGCTGGTGTCTTCTTTTTTTAACATAACACTTTTTCTGTTTTGTTTTTAATAAGAGATGTTTCATCTTGAAATAAATAGGTCTGCCCGGTTAGTCTTCTGGAATTTGGGCACAAAATGCTTCCTGCAGAAGGCACCCCTGAGGAGATCATGGCAGCTGCATTCTGCATTGGCTGCTGCCGGAGCTTTGTCCTAGTGCTGCTTTTCTATGGATGATATTTGTGCTTTCTGAATGACTGCTACAATTATGCCACTAGTTTCAGCATAAAAGTGAAAGAAAGCAACAGCTGTACAAGGTTGTAAGGGGTCTTAATTTCCAATTTAAATAACTCTGGTTAGCACCAGACGCCCTGAAAATTCTTATAGCAGAGACTAACAGCAAAGGTGGCCGTTGCTTAATTACCCTTGGTTTTGCTGCCTTTTCCCTTCTGTTTTGTTACCTCATATGAAACAGTGTGGTGTTGTTGCCTTTTACATGTGTTGAGGGATGCCAATTCCTTTCAGCTGGATATGGGGCCCAATTCTGAACGCAAGTAAGAACTCACAACAAGGGAGGAGGGATTCCAAGCCTGTCAGGTCCTGGGCAGATTGCACCATGTAATCCTGCAGCTGTCATCTGCAGCGTTTGTCAAGGCCTCCATTGGCCTGCTCAATTTCATCACAGGGATCACTATCATTCATCTGGACTGGCAATATTTCAGCAGTCATTAATCCTCTTGGTATCTTTAAGAACTATGACCACTGACAGGGTTTCTATACACTGACATGTCAAAATACCTTGATACAACTTTAGCTGTTCTTTTTTTCTTCTTTCTTCTTTCTTAATCCAAACAACCTTTGATTGAGTCCCCAGCCTAATGGATAAATTTGTACTGTTCTGTCAATGTTGTTCAGATATTCTCTCCAACCACCCTGCTCTATGCTGTTGTTTTGCATTAGAAAAGTACCTTTCCTAAAAGTGATTAGTTTCTGATTTGTCTTGCTCTTGTTGTTCAGACAGGCTTCTTATATCTCACCTAGAGCAATGTGTATTTTTATAGAAATAAAATGAAATAGCCTTTGTGATGAACTGGAGAAACAATTCTAGCCACCTCTTGTTTCACTATAAATGAGAATGATTAAGTAGTGTTTGAATTACAGAGGGCCATAATTTGCCTAAAATTGGGGAGAGTCAAGGGTGGGGCTTCTGGATTTCTTTAAGATGCACTTTCCCCCAGTAATTTGAGCGTGTGATTAAGATGCTTCCCATCTTATGGAAATGGGCAAGTTCATGCTCCACATAGCTTGTGGATTTGTAGTGTTCCTCATAATATGTAAGATCCATACTGTCCTGTTGAAACTTTCAGGGGAAGCTGGTACTGTCTGATGGAGTCAGATCAAGGCAGGTTAAGTCTGTCAAGGTAGGCAAGGCAAGTCACAGTAGGCAAAGTCAGGTCAAGCAGGTAAAATCTGGTAAGGTAGGTAAGGGTAAGTTATGGCAGGTAAAGTCAAGACAGAAGCACTCTTATACGGAGGGCAGATGAAAATAGGACCCTTAGATAGCTCTAATTGCGCCCGAAGCTCTCTCCTACGGGGACAGCTATAGGAGGATGTTGGCTCAGTGAGGAGCTAAAGCCAACTGAAGCCTTATGTAGGCTGACAAGATCTCTAGTCGAGCTGACTGGACTGTGAAACGGCCCTTGTCTGATTTTGCAGTCTAGACTTCTGCAATACTGTGGGGAGATGGAGGTTCTGCTGGGGACTCATCCTCTGAGTTAGACTATGGTGACAGGGCTGTGTCAACTGACCAGGAGGGTCATGAATAACATACTGACTGTCCTTCTCCTGAAGAAGCAGCCTGAACTCATCCTTACCAGAGCCATTTACTGCACACTGAAAGGTCTGAGGGCAAGGGGCTATGGCACATGCTCCCTTTTCTTTCTTTTTACCATATGTGCACTGCGTATTACAGATCCAGTCACAGCTTTCCCACTTAATAAGAAACACTGCACTTACCCTCTATTTTCATAACACTTAAAATAAGCCTGACGTTAAGGATTGGTTTTTTTCAGATGGAACGTTTACTCTAACATCTGTCTCCTGGGAGAATATAACATGGCCGTCTCTCTGTAGTTGAAATCAGTACATTGCCATTCCACATGCTACATGTTTGCTGTGTATGCAACTTTGAGTTACACCTGCATGTACAAAAATAGCAGTGAATGAATTGGCCTGAAGATATTTGGCCTTTCTATGCTATAAAATCCTGAACTTCAAAAATATAAGAATATAGTTCAAAACTATAAGGCTGTTGGCTGCTTTTCTTTCTTTTTTTTCTGTCTTAGGTGGGTTAAATGCCAGCTTCATGTTGAGTCTCATGTACAACATATTTAATCTTATGCTAATGTTTAAAATGGACCATTACTTAATACAGAGTGAGTTTAGAAAAAAAACACATACAATCAAGAATATGCTGATGATTTTCAAGGACTTCAGGCCTTGTTTTCAAAGCTCTGACACTTGGAATCAATTGGTCTCTTCTTGGATTCCCCAGTTTATTACATATATGAGCAGCTAACCATGCTTGAAGTCTTAGTCCCAAGTCAAAAGAAAATCAAATAGACAGACTTAAATTATTAAATCCAAATAAAGATGTATTGAGCCATCCAAAAGGATATTTGGAGCCAGTGTGGCGTAGTGGTTAGAGTGTTGGACTGGGACTTGGGAGATCTGGGTTCTAGTCCCCGCTCCGCCATGAAACTCACTGGGTGACTTTGGGCCAGTCACTGACTCTCAGCCTAACCTACCTCACAGGGTTGTTGTGAGGATAACATGGAGAGGAGGAGGAGGAGGAGGATTATGTAAGCCGCCTTGGGTTCCTTGCAGGAAAAAAGGCGGGGTATAAATATAATAAATATAATAAATAAATAAATTTTACATTGTGCCCTCCAGGTTAGGAAACGTTGACCTCAACTCAGTTTTCTCATTTCTGTTTCTTCCCTCTCTGTTTGAGAGCCCTCATGGAACAGGGATGGTACTTCAGGATTGCACTTGTGGATGTTTTAATCAAACCTTTTTTTCTTTTTCATGCCTCTACCTTCTCCTGACTGCTTGCTTTGACTACATGCCCTTTGAGCAGGGACCATGAGGCTACTGTGTGTTAGAATATGGAGTTCCCATATTCAGGTTTTGCCTTCGGGCAAGAAGGTTACAGAATCCAACAGGCCTGATCAAGGTCAGGACTGAACAAAGTTTCACCTTTGGCCCAGTAAGGGAACTGTACAATTTTTTGCATACAGGAGATCTGGAGCAAGGGTCATGCTAAATTGTGTGCAGCTGGGGTGACATCATGCCTTGATGCAGCTGGCATTACCTCATTTAGCATGTGACTGTACAATAATGTATATAAGGTGTGTAAAGTCTTTGTAATCTTGTTGGGAGAAAAGGAGTATAGGTGAATTAGTGAGTATTGGTAAGAGAGCATTCTGATAGATAAGAGATTGTTTGTGTGTCATGACTGTAACTGTTTTGTCTGACATACTATTCTCTTTGCACTTTTGTATTATATCACTCTGTAATCTGTTCATGTTTTTACAAGTCATAGTTTAGTAAACCTCTGTGTTTAAAAGAAACTGACTTGTTGTTTTGCTTTTTCGCCTACTGGCCTAGCACACGTTTTTTCTCTACTACCCTAACTTCACAGCACGATTCTGCAGCCACTGGGACAAAGTTGCTTAGCTTTGTTTTTCCCCCCAGCGGTTCAGTTTTCCAACACTGTGGTCAGTATGGTGCCTAGGAGAAGCCACAGGTCCTAAATGGAAGTTTCACTGGTAATGGTGAAGGAAAGGTGAAGCTTGGTTGCTCCAGGTAGAGTTTTGTAGGAGAAGTAGGTTTTGAGGAGGTATTTACAAAAGCGGGCTTGGTTTGAAAGTTAGAGAGGGTAAAGCTGATCAATATGTAACAGGCAGCATAAAAGAAAGCACAAATGCAGGAGTGGGAGAAGGGAACTGTATGAAGGGAATGCCTTCACTCATAAATTCTATCCTGTGCTCTTAGATACAAGAATGAAAACCTGCTCTGCGTGTTTCGGGAGGCATAGTCTGCCAGTGCATGGAGCAGGACATTCTTGGTAGTGGCACCCACACAGTGGAACAGTCTTCTTAAAGAAGCTTGCTAGAGTCACAGTGTTGTATCCAACTGTGTCTGACAGTGGACCAGACACCTCTGGTGAAATGAATCCCCCCCCCCACGTACACACACACCCAATCTGCTCTCGAGGTTTGGGAGACCCCTCTGTAGCAGGGGTTGCTGGTGATAGAAAAGCGAAGGCCCGTGGCATGAGCAGAATTCCACTTGCATGGTACTGGGCCCCCAACTATTTTCCTTTCACTAGAGCAGTCTTCCCCAACCTGGTGCCCTTGAGATGTTTTGGAGTACAACTCTTGGCATCCCTGCCCATTGACTATGCTGGCTGAGGCTTATGGGAGTTGTAGTCCAAAATATCTGGAGGGTACCAGGTTGGGGAAGACTGCCCTGGTGGATGACATGCAGCAAGGAATAGATGGGAGGAGTTGGTTCTTTTTGTTTTTAAAAGCCATTCCAGACTAGTTTTTTCTGCGTTACTAGCATCTTTTAAGGACTTCTGGTTTTAAATCGTGGTTTTATTGCTGTTTCTCCATATGTATTACTTATTATTATTTATTTTTATTTATTTATTTATTATATTTATTAATCACCCATCTGGCCGGTCACCCGGCCACCCTGGGCGATGTACAATCAAAATACAGTAAAACAACACAACAAAATATAATAATTAAAACAATATAAAAAATTCTTATTAAAAACCTAACCCACCCCATATTCCCACCTGAACAGCCATGTTTTTAATGCACGGCGGAAGCTCATCACGGAGGGGGCATGGCGAAGGTCACTAGGGAGGGAGTTCCATAATGTGGGGGCCGCCACAGAGAAGGCCCTCTTCCTAGTCCCCACCAGCCTGGCTGCTCTGGCTGATGGGATAAGGAGAAGGCCGTCCGTGGCAGACCTTGTTGAGCGGCCTACTTGATGTTGCTGGAGGCGCTCCTTGAGATAAGCTGGGCCGGAGCCGTGTAGGGTTTTAAAGGTCAAAACCAACACCTTGAATTCGGCTCGGCAAGCAACTGGTAGCCAGTGCAACTCATTAAGCACTGGCGTGATGTGATCACGCCGGCGGCTGCCCTTAATCAGGCGAGCCGCCGCGTTCTGTACCAGCTGAAGCTTCCGGACCGTCTTCCAGGGTAACCCCACGTAGAGCGCATTACAGTAGTCTAGGCGAGAGGAGACCAAGGCATGATGCGGACCAGGTGATTAGGAAGGTAGGGGCGCAGCTGCCGTATCAGATGGAGTTGATACAGCGCCGCCCGGCTCACAGCTGCCACCTGAGCCTCCATGGACAGCTGGGAGTCTAGAATGACCCCCAAGCTGCGGACCTGGTCCTTCAGGGGTAGATGTACCCCATTCAGCACCAGGTCAACATCCCCTAACCTTCCCTTGTCCCCCACCAGAAGTACCTCGGTCTTGTCGGGGTTCAGTTTCAGCATGTTCTTTCCCATCCAGCCAGCCACTGACTCCAGGCACTTGGACAGGGTCTCAATGGCCAACCTCGGTGAGGACTTAAAACAGAGGTAGAGCTGCGTGTCATCCGCATACTGATGACACTGCACCCCAAACCTCCTGATGATAGCTCCCAGCGGCTTGAGGTAGATGTTGAATAACATCGGGGAGAGGATGGAACCCTGCGGCACTCCACAAGTGAGCAGCCGAGGGTCCGAAGCCTCCTCCCCGAGAACTACCCTCTGATACCTTCCAGAGAGGAAGGACCGGAACCACTGCAATACAGTGCCTCCCAAGCCCAACCCCTCCAGATGGTCCAGGAGGATACCGTGGTGAACGGTATCAAAAGCCGCTGAGAGATCGAGGAGGACTAGAAAGGAGCATTCGCCCCTATCCAAAGCCCTCCTCATATCATCCACCAAGGCGACCAAGGCTGTCTCCGTCCCATGTCCAGACCTGAACATTTGAAAGTGAGTTTTCTGTGGTTTTAATTGTTTATGATATGTTGCCTTGAGCATCTGGTAGAAAGGTGACTGTAAATCTAATAGATAAATATGTGGTGATAGCTTTTTCTGCTCTTTTGACATCCTTAGAGAACCATGCTCTTGTACTCTTTGTTTTCTGTAGGCCATGTTCCTTCTATAGCCACTTAAAAGAACACTCTTGCCTGGGAACAAGGCTGTTGGCTGCTTTTCTTTTCTTTTTTTCTGTCTTAGGTGGGTTAAATGCCAGCTTCATGCTGAGCCTCATGTACAACATATTTGTTCCTGCTTTCCATTCCTGCTGCTGTTTCATTGCAAATTGCTGCTGGCTAACGGTATCTGATGGGACTCCTTCCTATTGCCTGCAAAATGTTTCATTTTGGTGCCTTCCACTCTTGTTTGCTTTTCCTTCTTTTTGTCATTTTTTTTATCTTGCAAATCCAGGTCCTAGGAGAAATCAGACAGTATGAAATATGAAAATTGCTTGGGAAGTAATTGGAGAAACAGTGAGATTTATGAAACCCTGGGAGATAATGCTTGCACCTACTTATTCACAATATTTAATTTTTAGTAGCAATTTTAATTAATGGAGCACAGGTCATTTGGGTTTTTCAGAGACAAGTAAGAAGCAGCAGGGAGCTGGAGGACAGTAAAAAAAAAGGGGTGCCATTAAAATCTGTGAACTCCACATTGTTGACAGGAGATTGTGTGTGTGTGTGTGTGTGTGTGTGTATGAGAGAGAGAGAGAGAGAGAGAGAGAGAGAGCTCCACAGCAAAATAAAATTGACCATTATGTAACAAATAAACAAATAAAATCACTCAGCAGCTCGCTGCCAAAATGCATTTTGAGGTGAGGGCTCATCTGCGATTTTTCAGTTCCTGAGAGATTTTTTTGAGTCAAAACCTGTGAAAACAATTCCCTGCTGTGGCTTCTTTCTGTAATGCATAAAGATACATCTAACAATAATGCTTTCATATAGCAAGTTTGAAAGGATTATCAAAGCATGCTTATATAAACCTGTTAATTTATGAACTCTGGAAGAAAAGTGGTAGGAAAACATATCTAGGGAGGGACAGGATTGCAAACAGAATGAGTGACCTTTTTGTGTTCAACTCATGTTTTTCCTAACCAGTGTGACTTTGGCAAGACATTGCAAGAGAGTAAAGGTAAACACAGGAAGAAAACTTTATCTGAGCAGCTGTAGTGAGAAGGACTTGGAGGGAAAATAAAACTTGAGATAAACATGATTTAATCATGATATAATCTGGAAAGGACAGGGAATCCAGAAAGGGAATGACATTATATTTGTCACACTCTGTTTTACCCCTCCTCCCGTTTGAATGGATTATTTAGGTTTGTGTTTATCTATTTAGTCTGTCACTGTTGCAAGCTACAGAGTAAATGCTTCCATTTACCATTTGTTTCTGTTGCATAGATGGAATGGCTAAGAATGGTTCTATACAACATGTGGCAATTGTGGTTTGGGCTAAGATTCCTCAGTGTGAACATTTGGAGGTAACCATCTTTAGGCCCAGTTTATGAGGAGGAAACTTGGAGGCATAAAGCAGTGAAGCAACATGTGACCTATAACCAGGGCTTTTTTTCTGGTGGAACTCACCGGAACTGAGTTCCAGCACCTTTTCTTCTATTAATTGCATTACAATTTAATCGCCATCTACTCCCAAGGAAATGTAATCCAAGAGTTCCGGTACCCTTTTCTCCAGAAAAAAAGCACTGCCTATAACTCAAGCCAGTAAATAGACACACACACCCCTCCTGTCCAGTCTTCTTAGGTTTAGCCATTGTTGCTTTGTGGATTAGTAATGTGGAATATCTCGTGTTTTCTCTCTTGTCAGTCTGAATGAAGACTAGAAAAGAGCTGCTTTCTCCTGATTTGGATAGAATTCCTTACATGGCTTCACTTCACAAAGTGAGGTTGCCATACTTTTAAAGTTGCTGTTGTAGCGGACGGGACCCCTCCTCCAAAGCCCACACCCTCAATGTGTACTTTGCTCTCACCAAGTGCCACCTTGTATTGGTTACTTCAGACTTGAAGCTGTCTTCTTAAGCTGCGTTAGCTGATTATGTGTCTTAGGTCTTATATGTAGCTGTTCACCCACGTTTGTTTGTCTTTATTAAGAGCAGTTTGTTTTATTTGATTACTTGAAGTAGGGTGCCCCTCCGTTACCTAATTCACTTATAACTTTCCTGTCACCAGTCAGACTCTGGAGAATTAGAACTTTGAATAAAAAGATTGATTTATTGTTCTAACAAAGTCTCTAAACTGATATTCAACTCAGGCACAGATAACTTGGATTTTCAACAGTTAATTCAAACTTGTTCTTTGCTTAGATTCAGGTTAAAGGCAGGCAGATGCTCTTTGTATCAACTTGGCTTGGTTACTTGAAGTTACAGTATCAGACCAGGGAACGTAACTGTCCCTCTCACTAGTCCAGAGCTTCACCTTCTTCCTCAGACAGACAGAAGGTCCTTCACTCCCTAAGCGGAAACTCCTGTGAAGTGTTCTCTACTAACACCTTCACGTTTGCTTTCTCACAGCTTAGTTACTAGATTTCCTGTCTGAACTCTTCTCTTCAGTACCACCTTTCCCTACCTACTCTACTAACCTCCCACTCCCTCTCTCACTCCAACCCACTCCCTCCCCAACCGACAACCGACTCCCCTTAACTGCCAACTCCCTGGGGTTCTATGCTCTCTGCTTCAACCAATCAGAGCCTCTGGAATGTTCAGGTTGGCCCTCCCTGGGCTTCTGCCTGTCACTCCGCCACAGCTGTGTTATCTTAAGTTCAGATGGAGTTTAATAAAAACAAATACAGTATATTGTCAGGAGATCACTTGTAAGAAATCTGTTTGTTTTATTATATTATCGATGCTTGATTTCCCCCCCCCCCTATTGACCTGTGTAAGTTTTTATGCTTCTGGTTTGGTTGTGACTGACTATGATGCATCTACCAGACCCATGAATCTCACAAGTATGAAGAAGGCATAGGCAGTTGCTTGGGGAAGGATTAACTCTTCCCTTCTCCCTCACAGCCCAGGTCTGGAGTATGTTTGCTTTGGTCTGGAGGTGGAGTGCTAATTTGCTCCTTCTCACTTAGTGTAGTGAAGAGTGGCTTCATGAGCTTATGTATCAAACCACAGACGCTCAGATTGATTGGTAGTGATGAGGAGTGGTTTGGGAATCCTTTATTTTTGCAGACTTTTTCATACTTCAGGCCCTTCCCTTTGGTGCCTTAATGCAGCCTTCCCAAGCCTGGTGCCCTCCAGATATTTTGGACTGCAGCACCCATCAGCCGAAGTCAACATGGCTAATGGTTTGGGATGATGGGAGGGTACCGGGCTGGGGAAAGCTGCCTTAATATATAGTATATGGCTACATGACTGTACCATTTTCCTTCACCAGTTGAAGGACTGCCTTACTGGACCATGCAGTTTAAGAAACTAATTTTTTAATGTTGAGTGATGCTTTTTTTTTTAATGTTCAGAATTCTGAAATCTACAAGCTGACTTTGGATCAATACAATGAGGCAGTCACCAATGCAGAAGATCAGATCAGGTAAGAAACCAATTTTTATCTTTGCTCTTAGGCTGCACCCTTGATACATAAAACATGAGACTGGTTTCCACAGTGTGGCCAGATGTAGTTATCCTGAGAGCTATGAGCTCTTCTCTGATCTCTCCATCAAAGCCTGATGTATGTCTAGGAGCAGCTACAAAGCCAAGGACCAACCTGTTCCATTCTCCTCTGTGCTATTCAGTGGTTCTGTTATCAGAGTCAACCAGAATAGTCCAACAAACTTAGTAGAGTCTATAACTGATAAATAGGAAGAGCATTTCATTATTTATTTATTTCATTTTTACACGGTTTGTTTATTGTTAGGTGTGTGTGTGTGTATTAGTTGTAAGCTCTCTTGAGTTTTCTTTTATCATGGAAACGGGTATAAATGTCCAAATAATCTTGCCATTTCCTGTCCTCTGGGGTTGCGTCAGAATCATTGTTGGTCCTTAGTCAGTCAGTCAGGCGATCACTCGTGATCGAGTAAGATTGTCTTCCAGGATAAAAAAAAAAAAAGAAAATTTACAAAAAGGAGATTTTAAAAGGAGGAAAATTCTAAAGAAAATTGTGTAGACTCTAGCGATGGGTCCGTAAGTGACTGTGGAGGCCAATTCTAGATCCACACAGCTTCCCACAGTGAGGACACAGGTTACCAGATGGAAGATGGTCTTGTAAAGGATTCATTTGACGTGCTTTTCGCTTAGCACGTTTCTCCCTTTCACCTTGCACTCGAGCTTCTTCAAAGTCCATAGAACCTTTGTGAAAGGCCAACCTCCAGTTAGATTGTTCATGGGCCAGAGCTTCCCAGTTTTTGATGTTTATATTGCATTTTTTTAGATTAGCCTTAAGAACATCTTTAAACCTCTTATATTGACCACCGGTATTCCGCTTTCCATCCTTGAGTTGGGAATAAAGTAACTGCTTTGGGAGACGGCAGTCAGGCATTCGAACAATATGACCGGTCCACTGAAGTTGGCGTTGAAGGATCATTTTTTCAATGCTAGTAGTCTTTGCTTCTTCCAGTACACTGACATTTGTTCGCCTATCTTCCCAAGTAATTTGCAGGATTTTCCAGAGGCAACGTTGATGAAATCTTTCAAGGAGTTGGAGGTGACTGTTTATAGATAGTCCATGTTTCGCAGGCATACAATAAAGTCGGTCCTGAGTATAACATCTCAGTTGTTATATCTCAGATTCACCTTGTGTGTCACTGCCCAGTTCTGACCAAAGCAGAGAACTACACAAAAAAAGGGGGGGGGGCAACACAGCTAACAGCAGTAGGCCAGAATAAACAATATTGTTCTCTCTAATCTCTCTAAAACAGGTTGGCAACATGTGGCCCCCCACTGCAGCCCCTGCTGCCCCCCCAAATGTAAAAAAATAATTAAAACTAAACAAAGACATCCGGAATGGCCATCTTAAAGCCTTTTTGGCCATTTGAGTATTCTGTAGGTACTACAGAGCACCCAAACGATCAATATTAGTTTGAAGACAAGCTAATTTTGACCTGTTTGGCACTCCATAGCTGCTTCAGACACCATTTAATTACTATTTTTTAATTAAATATTTTTCAGCACCCAGGAGGGAAGGTCCAGGGGGTGAAAATGGCCCCCAGACCTCCCAAAGTTGCCCACCCCTGCTCTAAAATCTTCCATGTCATGCTTGCTCATTCATCGTAGAAGCAAGGGGATTCTTCTTCTGTGTTCCCTGAGACCACACTGCCTTAAGAACATAACAAAAATGTTTGATCAGGCTGAAGGTCCCATCTTGGCCCAGCATTCTGTTTCACACAGTGGCTAATTAAATGCATTTCTCACCTCTGCCTGGCTTTACCTCTGCCACTGCCTCAGCGTTTCTTTCCACGCCACCTTTTCAACCTTTACAGGAGCCAGGTTGAACAGACCAGAAATACAGGCATTTTTGTAGTTGCACTATAGGGAAAGTGTGCTATTGCACCCAGGAGATGTTTCGATGTTTTTTTCTTGTAGTTAAGGTTTTTGAAAACCCCTGTGATATAGTGTCTTTTTATGTGGAGAGAAAGCCAGAGCATACATTGAACCCTGACACACTGATCCCTGACTTGTTTTTCTCGTTTCACTCGCCATCCGGCTGCATATTCCCCACCCAGGGCATAGGAGACACAGTTCTGGGCAGACGGAGGCACAATCCACATCTGCACAATAGGGCACATAACATTCCGGAGAGGGTGGGGGCGCAGTCTCAAAGAGCTGCAAAGTACCCCGAAGTGCTCCAAAACACCCAGGAGGAGTCAACCCCAGGAGACACCACTGCCCCGCAGGGGCGGACCCAGCCCACCTGGTCAGCAGGGGTGGGGAGGGGGCGTAAAGGGTTGAAAAAGGATGTGCCAAAGGACCACAGGTAGTTGGGAATACGGTGCAGGCTTGCACAGGTCAGGTCGCTAGCTCCGGCTAGGACCAAGCAACTTCCAACCCTGGGTGGGATGCCCGGCGATCGGCAAAGCAAACCGCTACGTTAGAACCTAGAGTCAGAGTCTCTGGTGTCAGGTAATATTCTGTATTCAAGCAAAGCCTCCTAGAAAGCAAATTGAATACTTCCGTTTCCGATCTGAATTGACTGTTCTGTTTATACTGTGAAATTCCTGTAGTCTATTAGTTCCGCTCCATTAAACTTTGCTGAAACTGACTAGATGGTTGCTTCCCTGTGTTCTGGAGGGAATTCTCTGTCAATTTCACTCGCGGCTGGGAGAAAAGGTTTTGACAGCCCGGTTAACCCCTAACGTACTAAACCCGCGCAACGGACCAGGTTCGGTCCGCCACATTTTATATGGCCCTTCATCTCAGGAGCAGTATGTGAACATGATCTGAGCTCTTGGAGGCCTAAATCATTTCAATCTACCTTTCTACTATAAACCAAAGAATAGATCTTGGAGTAAAAATATAGGACACCCTTAAATTGAAGGGCTAGATTAAAATGTTCCCTGAAATCTCCAGGACTTTTCATAAGGGTCACCTCATATCTGCGTAACATATGCTTGGATGGTATGCACTAAAACCTGTAATATATAGCACTTACAACAAATGCACATTTTAACATGTTCATGATGCAGAGGCACACTGCAGGGAGCTCCTGATTGGCCAAGGAAGCCTGCACAGTGTACCTTTATCAGAAGACTTGTATAATTGGACCATATTGTATGCAGTGGCCCTCAGAGTGATAATATCAAGGAGACAATTAAGAGTTTGCACATTTTCATTTCATTTCATTTATTTCATTTCTATACCGCCCCACAGCCGAAGCTCTCTGGGCGGTTCACAATTTATTTTTAGTGCAACAAGCAAATAAATGGTGATAAATTAGACATTAGGTGTTAATTAATAGAATATGAGCTACATTTCTTAAAATACTATTTTTATTTTGACATCAAGATGCTTTTGATATTTTGTGCCTTCTTTTTGTCACTTTTTAATACATGTTTCATATTCTAAACCTATTTATATGGTGGTGGTGTCTAGCATAGAATTCCCTATGTTTTAATAAGAAAATAAATCCTTTGCTTTGAAGATTCTTTATTGTTGGCAGTGCTAGGAAATTATACTATTAATATCATAACCAAGTACACTACAGTAATACCTTGGATTGAGAGCATAATTCGTTCTGGAACCGTGCTTGTAATCCAAAACACTCTTATATCAAAGCGAGTCTCTGGCGGGCGTGAGTGGGGCCGATTTTGGCCCGCTACGCCCGCTCGAGGCGAGTGGTTACATCCCTACTTGTCTTGCAAGACCTTGCTCGTTTATCAAGTCAAAATTTTAAAAAATATTTTGCTTGTCTTGCAAAACGCTCTCAGACCAAGTTACTTGCAATCCAAGGTATTACTGTACATTTAGTAAGCAGCTTGGTATCATGGAATGCACTGCAGGAGTGATGACAAAAGTAAAGGCGGGGTATAAATATAATAAATAAAATAAAGCAGGTCTATCTAGATTGTGTAGTATTAACTAAGCCCTGCCCACTGGAAGGATTCAAGGAGGTTCCTTGGACCCAATGGGGAACCGCCATGGGCCGCATCCTGTGTCCTACAGGTAAATAAGGCAGGGAACCGCAGACTGGTTGCAGTTCAGGATCATTTGGTATTTGCTCTCAGACAAGACTTCTGTCCTGACCTGGAGAATGGCAAAATGTTCAACCCTGTTGGTACATAAAGAAGTTCAAATTTCCAGAAGCTACGGTACAACATAAATTCAGTGTTGCACAGAAATATCATGATCTAGTTACTTACAACTGCTTTCAGAGAACAAAACTGTGTTTACAGTTACATCCTGTACTAATGATCATCCTGTGTTGATAGATGCAGGTGAGTAGGGGTGTTGTAGAGCTGTTTCCTTCACACTTTCAATTGCAAAGGCTAGGGAACCATGCTTAGGGAGGTGCCTCCCTGGCCATATGGGCTGAGAGGGCATTGAAGGTTTCCTCCCAGGAACGATCTTGCTCTGGGCAGAGAATAATTGGCATTAAGGTCAATCACCCTACATCATGCATGGATGGAGCTCCAGCTGAGAGCACCCCCCTCCAGTTACCAGCTGCTGCTTTCAGAGGGGGAGGAAGCAGCAGTCAGGTATCCTCCATTGTGTCTGGATACAGCTCCAGCTGAGAGCCCCCTCCTTCCAGCTACCAACTGCCACTGCTGATGCCATCAGAGAGGAAGCAGCAGCTCTTCCATTATGCTTAGATCCAACTCCAAGACCTGCTGAAGTACTACCTGCTGAACTTTATAACTAAGAATCTAGTGTCTGAGTTTGCTTTTTCCCTCTTCCCTCTCAATCCAATTTCTTTTGTGTCATGCCTTTTACACTGTAATCTTGAAGGCAGGGATTATAGCCATGAAATCTGTATATGTCCCTGTCAGAAAACTGTTTAGCCCTGTCAAAAACCATGTTGTTGTTGTTGTTTTAAAAAAGCTTTACTTTTGACAGCTGTCAAAAGTGCTCCCGTAAATGGGGTGAGCTACACTTTTCTACCTTCCCAAGCACCTCGAGCCCTGGGAAAGGGTAGAAAAGGTTGAGAATACTGTCAGGTCCACACTTAAAACCTAGAGGATCTTGCTGTGAAGGGGGTTATCTACTCGCCACCCCCTTTCACAAGCAAAGATCTTTTCGCGGCTTTGCTTTCACTTGACAGCTCACTGTTTGAGAGCTGTCAAGTGAAAGCAAAGTAATGTACCGTAGTTATTATTATTTTTATTTATTATTATTTATTATATTTATACCCCGCTTTTTTTCCTGCAAGGAACCCAAGGCGGCTTACATAATCCTCCTCCTCTCCATTTTATCCTCACAACAACCCTGTGAGATAGGTTAGGCTGAGAGTCAGTGACTGGCCCAAAGTCACCCAGTGAGTTTCATGGCCGAGCAGGGACTAGAACCCGGATCTCCCGAGTCCCAGTCCAACACTCTCACCACTACGCCACACTGGCTCTCGTAGTTGAAGCCTGGCATTGTCAGTGTTCATGGACAACAGGCACTTACCAGGACATTGAGCAGAGAAGGCTTCAAATTTTGGGTAGTCGGAATTGTGCAGGTGCGCAACTCCGAATTACCAACAAAAAAACATGTTTTTAAAAAAGAATTACCAAACACATTTGTGCACATTTGTGGTGTGCACACAAAAAAGGCAGTGAACCAGAGACTTGGACACTTTGGAGAGGCTGTCACTGTCAATTTGGAGAACCCGAAAAGCGATCTCTGGAGAAAAAGGGGGGAAATCACCATGGCGACTGCAAAAGGGGTCACAATGCGGAGAGGAGACAAGACAGCTTCAGCCATCAAGTCCCCTGGGATACCAGTGGGAGGACCGAGGGGGAAAGAGGGGGGCGGCCCACAGTGAGCCTGATCATCTGTCAGGTGCACCATGGGTTCTTCCATGACCAAACCACACTGTGTAGTTTATTCACAGGGTGAGTTGTCGTGTCATGCGAACTCACCCGCTGTCTTATTTCTGATCCTTGTAAGCTGCTCTGGATGCCTTTTTGGCTGAACTGTGGGGTGACAATGCTGTAAATATTAACAAAGATGAGCCATAGCAGCTATCTCTAGGAGTTAGCTGCTTATACATTTCAACTTGGTGTTTGGAGTTCAAAATGGAACCCGAGATCATTGGGCCAGTGTGTCTCATAAGCCAGAACCTAGCAGGGAGGCCCTCCCCACCACAGGCTAACAATAAAGTGAATGGCTACTTTAACTACATTATTATTGTTGGCTATATTATCTTCTTGCGACTGACTTGTCAAAGTATAACTTTTGGATTTGCTTGGACAATTGGGCAATAGCCTGGACATGCTGCTGTCCCCCCAACCTCAAACCCACACACATAACTAAAGTTGCCAACACATTGTATACATTTTTAAAGTATCTGCTCTTAAAAATATGTTGCTGTTGGAATAAATATTTCAAAAGATGGAAAGCAGTAATTAAGTTATGACGACCTTTTCTCCAGTTGCCTTTAGTCTTGCAGTGCAGGAAGATGATATTGAAGCCAAATATGTTTCCAGAGCTATGTTTCTAGTTGCCAAGAAACCAATAATTAGAAATATGGAAGTTCTTTAGGATTTCCTACAGGAAGAGATTAAAATCTGAGGTTGTGTCCTTTATTTCCTGTTCTTGGTTGTGGCAAGGCTCTTTCTATGAAGGCCTTCAGGGCATTCCACTTGGGTCTTCATCTGTTCTCTCCACATTTTCTTACTAGATAGGGTCCAGCAACACACACTAATATCTGATAATGAGGCATTCTTTAAAAAGTCAAGATTTACGGTTAATGACTTCTTGATTATTTTAGCAAGGATATTTCACACAAGGTTTTAGAAAACATCCTTCACTTCACCATGTTCTACACATTTGAGCACTAGTTGCTGCATGTTTCATTTCTAATGTGCTCCTTAACAATATTTTCCATTAGAAGTATAATATTTCATCTAGAAGCACATCATAATCATTCTGACTTCCTTGTTTCTAACTGTCCACTTATTCCTTTATATCATCACTTTGTTTTCTGGTGGCACCCCACTGACCTTATCTTCCTGTGAGGCTTTGTCATATCACACAGTTCACTTACGAAGACAAAGCTGTTACTTTGCAGGACTTTGTCTTAAAACTAGGAAAGAACTGCAGATGAGAGGAAATGATTATATGTCTGTCATAGTTTGTATGGGCATGTGACTTTTACATTTGAGGGGAGGATTGCCTGGAGAGGGAAGTGCTAATCTAATTTGTTGTGGTGGCTAAGAGTATGAGCTATGGGTCAGGAAATCCATGGTTCAGACTGCCAGCAACTCTGTAGGTAGTTACTCTCTCCTTAGGCAAGTTACTTTCTCTTGCCTCAGCTCCTCATGTGCAATGTGGGGATGATTTCTTAAGCGCTCTCAATGTGCACACTTTCTCACCTTTTGACACACACATATAAATGTGGAAAAAAAACTCATCGAAAAAATCTTCATAAACTCATCGAAAAAATCTGGATAAGAGAAGAGATCCCAGAAGACTTCAGGGATGCCATAATTATCACCCTCTTTAAGAAGGGTGATAGAACAGACTGTGGAAACTATCGGGGCATTTCTCTCTTAGCAACCGCAGGTAAAATATTTGCTAGGATTCTCGCAAACCATCTTCTATCTATTTCAGAAGAGATCCTCCCTGAAACTCAATATGGTTTCCGCCCCTCTAGAGGGACAGTAGACATGATTTTTACTGCACGTCAGCTCCAAGAAAAATGCCGGGAGCAAAATCAACCCCTTTATATGGCATTTATCGATTTGGCTAAGGCCTTTGATACTGTAGACCATACAGCTCTCTAGACTATCCTTATGAAAATTGGATGCCCCAATAAATTTGTGAATATCTTGCGACTTCTCCATGACAACATGACGGCAACGGTTTTGGACAACAACGGCTCTCATGGTGCTCCATTTAAAGTGGGATCAGGTGTTAAACAGGGATGTGTTATCGCCCCAACATTATTTGCCATTTTCATCGCCATGGTTTTACATCTTGTCAAGGGGAAACTTCCCACTGGTGTGGGAATTATATATCGAACAGATGGAAAGCTTTTTAATCTCAGCAGGCTAAAAGCAAAAAGTAAGGTAATTACAACCTCCGTTGTGGAACTTCAGTATGCTGATGATAATGTGGTCTCCGCACATTCAGAGGATGATCTCCAAACTATCCTAAATGCTTTTGCAGAAGCATACGGAAAACTTGGTCTCTCACTTAACATCAAAAAAACCAAAGTGCTTCATCAGCAAGTGCAAGCTAACCCTTTGGTGATGCCATCTATCCAGCTTGGCGGGACAATACTAGAAAATGTCGATCATTTTCTCTATCTTGGCAGCTATCTTTCTGTTACAGCTAACATCGACAGTGAAATCCAGCATCGTCTGAGCTCCGCAAGTGCCGCTTTTTCTCGAATGAAACATAGAGTGTTCGAGGATCGGGATATTTGTAAGAAGACCAAAACACTGGTTTATGAAGCCATTGTATTACCAACTTTATTGTATGCCTGCGAAACATGGACTATCTATAAACGTCACTTCCACCTCCTTGAAAGGTTTCATCAACGTTGCCTCCGGAAAATCCTGCGAATTACTTGGGAAGATAGGTGAACAAATGTCAGTGTACTGGAAGAAGCAAAGACTACTAGCATTGAAAAAATGATCCTTCAACGCCAACTTCAGTGGACCGGTCATGTTGTTCGAATGCCTGACTGCCGTCTCCCAAAGCAGTTACTTTACTCCCAACTCAAGGATGGAAAGCGGAATATCGGTGGTCAATATAAGAGGTTTAAAGATGTTCATAAGGCTAATCTAAAAAAATGCAATATAAACATCAAAAACTGGGAAGCTCTGGCCCATGAACGATCTAAATGGAGGTTGGCCTTTCACAAAGGTTCCATGGACTTTGAAGAAGCCCGAGTGCAAGGTGAAAGGGAGAAACGTGCTAAGCGAAAAGCACGTCAAATGAATCCTTTACAGGACCATCTTCTATCTGGTAACCTGTGTCCTCACTGTGGGAAGCTGTGTGGATCTAGAATTGGTCTCCACAGTCACTTACGGACCCATCGCTAGAGTCTACACAATCTTCTTTAGAATTTCCTCCTTTTATCCCGGAAGACAATCTTACTCGGTCACGAGTGATCGCCTGATGATGATGATAAATGTGGAAAGTACTAGTCCAGTAGAAGACACAACTGTGTCTCTCACAGTTTAATGATACTGTTTGAACTGTGAACTGGAGAGGACTTCACAGAAGTAGCCACGTTTGAATATGGCCTCACCATTGATATATTCAGATTGGGAATAGCAGATCTAGGGTTTATTTTATATTGCTAAGAGGTATGTGCTCCTTTCAGAGCCTGTTTAGGTAGATATGGAGTTTCTGGGTGTCTTAAGGTAGACTTCCTTGCTGGTTATCTAGGGTCACTGATGGATCATAGTGAACTCTGCTCTGTATCTACCAGATATAGTTTCCTGCTCCTGTTTACATGATCACTCATCACTTTATTTATTTATTACATTTATACCCCGCCGTTTTTCCTGCAAGGAACCCAAGGCGGCTTACATAATCCTCCTCCTCCTCTCCATTTTATCCTCACAACAACCCTGTGTGGTAGGTTAGGCTGAGAGGCAGTGACTGGCCCAAAGTCACCCAGTGAGTTTCATGGCGGAGCGGGGACTAGAACCCGGATCTCCCAAGTCCCAGTCCAACACTCTCACCACTACACTACAGGAGTTAAACTCTCCTAGTCTTGTTGATTTTTTCCTTCAAATTACTTCACCCTCTGATTCACCCTTGTAATGTGTAAGCAATAAGGGAGTTCAGGAGCCGTTATCCCAGGATAATTCATAGTCTAACCAGACCCTTAAAGGGCTGTGGTTGACCCCTTATAATAGTGTGATCTATTGGCTTTACCAAGGCTGCACTAATGTGAAGGGATCACTGCTCTTGTTCAACATAAGAGTTGGAGCTAGGTCCCAGCCTTATGCTCAGTTTACATAAACACAGCTGTTTTTTTAATTATTTATTTATAACAAGTGTGATAGGAAATTGGTTTCCTCTCTCCCTAGTTCTAGTGCTACGACACCCTTGCCATTACTCATGGTGAATGACTAGTATGAGCCCCTCGTTTCTTTCCTTACATATATAAGTTAAAGGTGCTTCTGTTTTTTGTCACCTTCTGCCAGATACCATCTTTTTTATGTGTGTCATTTACTGCGCTTGGATAAACTAGAAACGGATTTTTCTCTACGGCGAGCAGCAACTCCTGCTGTTCAGAAACCAAATGGCAGTATGAGTAGAAGAGGCACGAATTATGGAGGCTGTTTCCTTGGCATTGCTAAGCTTCTGTAGCATCCCTTTCCATTCATTTTCTCATCCTCTTGACCATCTGCAGCTCTGGCACAAGTGGCCTAGTGCATTAAAAGGCTTTTTATTTCCTCTGAATGAATAATGCTAACTGGTATTTATGACAGCACTTCACCATTTCAGAGTGTTGTGCAGAACTCCTCTAACAAGGCCACACAATAAAAATGTTCCTTTGAGGCTGGTGGACAGGTCTGGCTCTTTCTTCGAGAAGAGAGGATATCTGTGCAAAATGGAAATGAACTGGCTCTTGCCGAGGCACCTAGCAAAGCAGTGCTGGATGCATTATCCTGTGGCCACAGCTGGAGGGAGAGTTTTAGTCTTGATCCACAGCTGGCCTTATCCAGTGTGACCAACACTTTCTTTCTCACGTACACCTGAGCCTCTAGCACAGTGGTTCCCAACCTTGGGTCCCCAGATGTTGTTGGACTACAGCTCCCAGCATCCCTTGCCATTAGCCATGCTGAATGGGTATGCTGGGAGCTGTAGGCCAGCAACATCTGGGGACCCAAGGTTGGGAACCACTGCTCTAGCATCTATGTTCTTTTGCAGCATCTTCAGAAATGTCCTCCCCTGGCACATTTTCACTTTCTTTCTATGCTGGATGTTCTCCAGCCTCTGCCTTTTTCCAAGCAAAGAGCCGCCTAGCAACAAGAGCCTACTGCTCAGAGCTTGGGAAGCTAGCAGCTTTTCCGCTACCTTCCTTGATGTGCCCTCATTGCGTGCAGACTGTGTTGGTTTGGAGAACTGCCACAAAATGCATTGTCTGCTTGATTTTACTACAATAGCTGTATTATTTTGAGTGTGTACATGTTAAGTAGTGGAATTAAAGGCTGGGGATTTGGACCTACACACACACACATACACACACACACACACACACACACATACTGCTGTTTAGCAAACTCTTCACATCAGTGATCACCCACAAAAGAAGAAGCATGTAAATAAAAGGCCAGTGCTCCCCACCTTTTAGTTCACTCCCTGTCCTTTTCTCAGTGCTCAGAGAGCCATGACGCAGACTAGGTTTAGAGAAGACAACTTGTTAATCCCTCCCTGCTACAGAGAATAAAATGGCATTTCATTCCAAGCTCTATTAATGCACTCGCTCCTGGGATAAAGCAAGACTCCCAAAAGGCAGTGGCCAATCCCCCCCCCCCCACATTGTCTATGTATTTTTGTTGAGTGTTGCATTTAGATTAGCTTTTGAGGATTAAATGTTTTTACAGCCCCTGAATCTGTTAAGCGGTGGCAGGGAGGGAGGGAGGTGGCAATTGACAAAGATGCTGTTGCTTAGTGCAGGTGTTCCCGATGTATCCTCCAACGGCTGTTTTCAAATTTCATTTCTTTTGTGAAAACTGACTTATCCATTGTGGTGGTGGTGGTGGTTGTCGTCATTAAATTTGGAAGCAGCAAGGGTGGGTGTGGACACATGATTCTCTCTCTCTCTCTCTCTCTCTCTCTCTCTCTCTCAAAGGTAATGCTGCACAAGCATGATGGTGTTTGGAGGATTAGGAAATTTTAAAAAGGTAACACTTGTGAAGCCAAATAGCTTTCCTCAGAGACCTGCCTTTAAAAAAAAAAAAAAAGAGTTTCTGAAGCTGCTCACCAAGAACTCTGTTGTTTACATGCCTGTCTGAGCGTGCTACTCTTACTCTATGCACTTTTAAAATCACTGTTCATTTAAAGAATGCCCTTTATCTTATTGTCCCACTAGAAATCAGCCTTGAATCCAAGGCAGTGTTCCAGTGGATAGGCTGCCAGAGAGATTTACTCCATCTGGGACCACATATCTGTGAGTTCCATTTAATGATTGCAGGATCTTTAAACTTAATGCGTATGAGTATTTAAAGTTATTGTGTTGGAGAAACTGACATGTGGTATGGTATCCCCATGGGCTCTGTACAGAAAGGAAAACTGCACAGACTTTAACACACACACATAAGGCTTCTTGATAGGCTCTGAAGCTGAAACAGTGAATTATGGCTGATTTCTACCATTTAAAAAGGTACCCTGGTGTGCATCTAACCCTGCAGTAGGTTCCCCCCCCCCCCCATGATCTGAGAGTCTCTAAAGTATACTAGTTGGGAGAAAATAGCTTGGATGTATGTGAAAAGTGTTTGTGGGGGTTGGATGATGATGATGATGATGATGATGATGATGATGATGATGATGATTTTGCACATCTAGGAATATAGCCCCAAATAGCAGTTACTTGCAAGAAGCTTTGGGTTGATTCTACCTACAAGTATTCTTTTTAGCAGGGTAGGGGTGGTGATATTCTAAAATACATCAGGGCACTGGAAGGAGGAGGAGATTGTTAATGAAATCAGTGTGAGAAATTCATAGAGTAACAAATAAGCCTTATCCAAAAAAACAATAGTAACTTGTGGCAATTTTTAAAAATCAGGAATACAAACTACTAAACTGTAGTAATTATCCTCTAAGGCTGTCCAAAGAAAACTGGATATAAAAAGCAGAAGAAAGTATTATTTAAATAACAGGATACTGATTGGGGAGGCGAAGCAGGTACATAACTTTTTTTCCTTTTAGAAGAGGTGAATGAACTGTAATGTGGATAAGTGTGGACAATAATAATCGTATTTGTTTTTATTTCTGTGGTTCTTAAAAACTAAGCACTGTACAAATATACTTACAAACACCAAACACTCAAGCTTTCATAACAGTTCCAGAATTGCACGAAAAACATGGGAAGTGTGTTACTCATCATAGCAGTATCTGTTAGGTGCTCCTAAACAACCGATCAGTCCAGGTTTGCATGTCTCACTCCAACAACCTACAAAGGAGACAATCATAGTTGTTGATTAAAAGCAGAAGCAGCTGTTGCACTGCAGGCAGCACACCTGCTCTCTCCTGCTCATTCCAAACAGCCCATGGGTTGTTTAACCAATGGGCTGTCATTATGTGTGAACTGGGAGTGTGCCTCACAGGGTTGTTGTGAGGATAAAATGGAGGGGGAGGAACCATGTATGCTGCCTTGAGCCCCCTGGGGGAAAGGCAGGATATAAATGTGATAGAGAAGAAAGAAGAAATTTGGCTTCAGCTGTCCTCAAGCACACAGCCTTTGCCACTGTAAAAACCAGTCCCCCCTTGTGTTTCATGTTTCTTTCTACATAGGATTGAAATGCATGAGAGTGATGCTTCTTAATCTGTACATTTATATTGGATCATGAGGAGTCTTTTGTTATCCCAGCTGTGGATGCTGGGTGAGTATATGTGTATCACAATGGAAGTGATGTAACTTCCTAAAATAGCAGAGCAGTTAAACCTAAAATTGTGCCCTTCGGATTAAAAGTATGGAACTTGGCATGCTTTTATATTGACACATACTAAAAAATATATTAATATGGATCCCAGTAAGCAATGCCCCCTGAGGGCTAGGAGATTGACAAATGTCTTTTAGTCCACAGGTATGGACAAAACCCTTACTATATGGATGCTTCTAGGCAAGGCTTTTACTGTGCAAGCAAACTGCCATTCATGAAATCTTACTGGCAGTCTAAATGGTGACATCTTCCATTTGTAGCCCTCCTGTGTTTTCCTACCTCTTTTCCCATCTTTTTTTCTTACCTGAAAAAAATCCATGTTCAAGGCCCCAGCCTTATTTCCGCCACCGCTCCCACTTGGCTTGATTTTTGCCTTGATTTTTTCAAGCGGCCCGAAGAAAAAAGTAAGGCCTCGGCGGGGCATGAATGGGGCCATGTAAAGCCTTGTTCTGCCCCGCCGAGGCTTTAGTAGAGTTGTGCTATGTACTACAGGCCAGTCAGTCTGACATCAATCTCTGGGAAAATTTTGGAGCAGATTATAAAAAAGTCAGTTTGCAAGCACCTTGAAAACAATGCAGTGATTACTAGAAGCCAGCATGGATTTGTCAAGAACAAATCCTGCCAGACTAATCTGATCTCATTTTTTGATCGGGTAACCTCCCTTGTGGACTATGGGAATGCTGTGGACATCATATATCTGGACTTCAGCAAAGCTTTCGACAAAGTGCCTCATGATATCCTGATTAGCCAGCTAGCTAAAAGTGGGCTGGATGGAACAACTATCAGGTGGATCCACAATTGGCTACAGAATCGGACTCAAAGAGTGCTTATCAATGGTACCTTCTCAAACTGGGGAGAGGTAACAAGCGGGGTACCACAAGGCTCGGTCCTGGGCCCAGTGCTCTTCAATATTTTTATTAATGACTTGGATGAGGAAGTGCAGGGAATGCTTATCAAATTTGCAGATGACACAAAGTTGGGTGGAACAGCTAATACTCTGGAAGACAGAAACAAAATTCAAAGCGATCTTGATAGGCTGGAGGCCGAAAACAACAGAATGAAATTTAATAGGGATAAATGCCAAGTGCTGCACCTAGGGAAAGGAAACCAAATGCAGAGTTACAGAATGGGGGACACTTGCCTCAACAATACTACAAGTGAGAAGGATCTTGGAATTGTGGTAGATCACAAACTGAATATGAGCCAGCAATGCGATGTGGCTGCAAAGAAGGCGAATGCTATTTTGGGCTGCATTAATAGAAGTATAGCTTCCAAATCGCCTGAAGTGATAATTCCCCTTTACTCGGCACTGGTTAGGCCTTATTTATTTATTTATTTATTGCATTTATGGATCGCCCATCAAGCCGGCAAACCGGCCTCTCTGGGCGATGTACAACATGATAAAATATAAAATACATTTAAAACAGTATAAAATTTTAAAATCCTAACCCACCCCATATTCCCTCCTGAATAGCCATGTTTTTAGTGAGCGGCGGAAGCTCAGCAGAGATGGGGCATGGCAGAGGGTCACTAGGGAGAGAGTTCCACAGTATGGGGGCCGCCACAGAACAGGCCCCCTTCCTAGTCCCCACTTAGTCCCCACCAGTCTAGCTGCTCTGGCTGAAGGGACAAGGAGAAGGCTGTCTGTGGCAGATCTTGTTGAGTGGCCTACTTGGTGTTGCTGGAGACGCTCCTTGAGATAAACTGGACCGGAGCCATATAGGGTTTTAAAGGTCAAAACCAACACCTTGAATTCGGCTCGGCAAGCGACTGGTAGCCAGTGCAGCTCCTTGAGCACTGGAGTGATGTGATCCCGCCGGCGGCTGCCTTTAACCAGGTGAGCCGCCGCATTCTGTACCAGCTGTAGCTTCCAAACCATCTTCCAGGGTAACCCCATGTAGAGTGCATTAATAGAAGTATAGCTTCCAAATCACATGAAGTGATAATTCCCCTTTACTCAGCACTGGTTAGGCCTCATCTTGAGTACTGCGTCCAGTTCCGGGCACCACACTTTAAGAAGGATGTAGACAAACTGGAGAGGGTTCAGAGGAGGGCAACAAAGATGATAAAGGGACTGGAAACAAGGCCCTATGACAATGATGGCTAGTGGGGGGCCCGAGCCTTGAGTCGGCTCATGGCTCGTTCCTGGTTCGGCCCTCCGGCGGCGGCCCGATCTCGCTCTTCAGAATGGCGCGGAGCATTCTCCGTGCCGCTCGAGCCGCTGCCGCCGCCAGAGGACCCCCCTGCCCGAGCCGCCACCAGACCCCCCCGCCATCCCCCGCTGCCTACCCCCCCGCTGCCACTGCCG
Organism: Shinisaurus crocodilurus; assembly: GCA_021292165.1. Lineage (NCBI taxonomy): Eukaryota > Metazoa > Chordata > Lepidosauria > Squamata > Shinisauridae > Shinisaurus > Shinisaurus crocodilurus. The sequence goes on from CM037889.1 coordinate 453,198, forward strand.
GACCCCCCGCCTCCCCGCAGCCTACCTTGTCCGCGCCGCCGCCGCTGCTGCTAGAGCCACTGCTCCAGCGCACTGGACCCCCGCCTGCGCTCTGTTTTGGCGGGAGGAACCAGGGCAACAGGGCATAAACAGCCCTGTTGCCCTGGTTTCCCGCGCCAAAAACAGAGCGCAGGCGGGGGTCCAGCACGACAGAGCAGGGTCCCGTCGCGTCACTTTCTCCGCGACGGGACCAGCGGACGGGGAGGCAGGCTCTCCGCAGAGCCGGAGAGTCTGCAGGTAAGCCCGCATGGGTGGCCGAGTAGCCCGGCGGACACGAGCAGGCCCGCTCCTGTCTGCCGGGCTACTCGGGTACTTCCCTAGTGATGGCAAACCTATGGCACACGTGGCACAGCTGGCACGCACGGACCTCTCTGTGGGCACTCGAGCCATTGGTCGCCAGATTGCGAAAAGACCATCCCCTTCTGCATTCAGCGTCGGGTTTCCATACATTCCTCGCTGGCCTCCACAGGCAGGCACACTCCAACATCTCCACCCCCAGAAGCTGACTGCGCAGGCACCCAGCCCTCCTTCTAACTGAACAGACAGCTCAGAAGCACAGCGCACATGCGCCCGAATCTTTGCGCGCCCGGTGAAAAGCCATGCCCTGAGACAGAGCAGGGCGCGATTAGCTAATGCCCCCTCCTCCTTCCTGCCAAATTTAAGGCACTTTGAAATAAATAAGTTGGTTTTGTGTTGCAGTTTGGGCACTTGGGCTCAAAAAGGTTCACCATCACTGCCCTATGAGGAGAGACTGAAATAACTGGGCATGTTTAGCCTTCAGAAGAGGAGACTGAGGGGAGATATGATAGCACTCTTCCGGTACTTGAAGGGTTGTCACACAGAGGAGGGCCAGGAACTCTTCTCGATCATCCCAGTTTGCAGGACACAGAATAATGGGTTCAAGTTACAGGAACCTAGATTCCACCTAAACATCAGGAAACATTTCCTGACTGTCAGAGCAATAAGACAATGGAACCAACTACCTAGGGAGGTGGTGGGCTCTCCCAATCTAGAGGCATTCAGGGTGCAGCTGGACAGCCATCTGTCATGGATGCTTTGACCTGGATTCCTTCATTGAGCAGGGGGTTGGACTCGATGACCTTGTAGGCCCCTTCCAACTCTACTTTTCTATGATTCTAAGAGAATATTCGTTTATAAGTGAGTAGCATAAAAATTAAAAACATTTATTTCAAAACAAGAGTAGATGTGTGTGGGGGGAAGCCATAACAGGAAATTTTTAGGTATTATCATTGCTTGTCCATAAGAAGTTTGATGCTTTTAACTCAAAGTGCATTGTCTGGTCAAATCATGGATTAACTGCTCCGCTAAAAATAATCCAGGCACTCTTTTTGCGAATGCTTCTTAATCCTTACACAGGTGACGGCTGCTATACTGAAGCATTTCTAGAAAGCATGCTCCTACAAAACTGCCAGATTTTCCTCCTACGCTACGTGTCCTCACACCTGCTACTATTCTGAACACTTATCATCCCAGATTGTCAAGCATTGCCCTCACAGTGTATACACTGTTGATATGATTTGGGTTGTAGGTTAGAGCTGTAGATTACAAGTGACAAAGAGTGTGATGACTATGTTGTAGAAACTGGTCATTGTTGCAGTACTGGTTTGATGCCAGTGTGAAGATGTCTTGGTAGATCTTTAATGTCTTCTGAGTTAGAACTAAACCCTATGTAGAATAAATATATTTTGTGTTGATAAACTATAATGAAAATTGTGGAAGCCTATTCCACTTTGATAAAATAAATCTTCTGTAGACCTACTCAGGAATGACTTCTATGTTTGACAATTTGCTGGCATCCATCTGCATAAATTCTATAGGGAAAAGTCAGTGTTCTCTATGCCGTTTATTTATTTATTTATTATATTTTTGAATCGCCCATCTGGCCAGTCATACGGCCACTCTGAACGATGTACAGTCCAATTAAATACAAGAAAAAACAGAGCGTCAGTTAGCCCTGGGAGGGGCAGTCCAACTGGGGCAGTCCAACTGGAGCAGGCCCTGATGTTCCCTATGCCTGCTCCTGCCACCTTCGTTTCTCCTTCTTGCCCACAGGGCCCTTGATGTCAGTTAGCCCTGGGGGGGGGGCAGTCCAATTGGAGCAGGCCCTGATGTTCCCTATGCCTGCTCCTGCCACCTTCGCTATATGCACAAGTATTTTGATTGGAAAGTGGAACAACACCTAGAGAGAGCTGGAAATTTACTATGCTTTCAGTAGCTCATTCTTATTTTAAAAAAAACAAACTTAATTAAACATTTCAGGTGTGTGTCTTGGAGCTTGGTTCAACTAGCTAAATTTTAAACAAAACAAAGGTTAACGTAGTACAGTCCTTGCTACATAGCATGTAGTAGTGTCAAGGTTCCGCTACTGCAGGGACCCCTTAACCTTCCTTTGGGAGATCTCTGCCTCTCCTCAAAGCCCCTCCCGTTCCAGGAGACCAAGTCCTTTTACAGCTTCCAATAGCATGGGTGTAGGCTGTAGACGTGGTGAATAAGTCACTCCAAACTCCAGGGTAAACAACAGCACTTTACTTATTATATTAGGGTCTTTACTTAATAGAGTGGTTATAATCCAAAAGCAAGTATGATAAAATAAAACAAACAAACAATCCAATGTTCTCTAGTATAACTTCAGACTACCTATTTCCTATGCAGCCAGTTTCTCTTTCTCTCTCTCTGCTTCTCTCTGCTGTTTCTCTGCTGCTGCTTCTGGCTCTCTCTCAGCACACTAACTGCTAGCTGACCACACCCCACATATATAGCCTTCCCAGGAATGGAAGGTTATAATCATGTGACCTTGAATAGGAAATCTAGTTCTTAACTTCTATTGGGTAAACTAAAACTCTCAAACTCCCCCTCCCATCCAAGTGTTTGGGCCTTCAGGCTTCACTACTCGAGGGAAGTGTTTGGGCCTTCAGGCTTCAACAAACTCAAGCCTGAGTAGGCCTCAATCCCTCACAAGTAGTGAGGGGGTGGTACAGTAAAATGAACAATTTGGAATTTATACAGCAGGAAAACAGTGATGACTTATTTTGCAGATCTTCATATTTCAGGACATTGAGTAAGCTATACAGTAATACCTTGGATTGCAAGTAACTTGGTCTGAGAGCGTTTTACAAGACAAGCAAATTTTTAAAATAAATTTTGACTTGATAAACAAGCGACGTCTTGCAAGACAAGTAGTCGTAGGGATGTAACTGCTCGCCTCGAGCGGGCCAAAATCGGCCCCACTCACGCCCGCCAGAGACTCGCTTTGATATAAGAGTGTTTTGGATTACAAGCACGGTTCCGGAATGAATTATGCTCTCAGTCCAAGGTATTACTGTATTTTAAATCTGTCCCCACACACCTGCTAAGGGATTTCTTAACCCTTTTGCTTTCCTGCACAGAATTCTTTGAATTGTAACCGTTGTGGATGCATTTTAGGAATGAAGTGTAGTAGTAGTGATGGTGAAGGTTGATTTTTGAAGCTGGCATCATCTGGGAATGCTTTCCAAGAAGAATGGCAAAATTAAAGATGTCAAAAGCAATAAGGCCTGAGAAACCTCTTGTTACCTGTGAATTAATGGCCTGTTGGTTAATTAGCAGCCCAAGGCAAAGCTGAGGTAACGTTCTTAACAATCTGGTCATTAATTCAGGAACAACTGATTTCAAGGGCATTGTTTGCTGCTTTGAACAGTAATGATATTCATGATTTTCAGTTATGCACTCAGTGAGCTTGTGTGATGCTTCTATTATGGAGAGTGAATTTTTCTCTTAGGGGATAGGAATGAACAGGACCAGAGTTCAAGGCTAAGTCATGAGTTTTTTGAATATCCTAAGTCTTTGGCTAGAGAGAACTTACGACTTCCTGGATGGTGTCCCTGAGGACACGAGGACACAGCTTTCCTGAGAAATTGCCCCCATAGAACGGTGCTGTTAAATTAGCTGGTTTTGAACCCATCCTTTTTTTTGTAGAGGAACAAAAGCATCTTGGTCCTGAGAACTACTATTTATCTCAGTCAACAACCAAAGTTCTTTAGGCAGGCCTAGAAGTATAATTCACATTTCTAAGCACCAATTCTACAATGTTTTTGAGCCAGTTCTGATTTAGGGCTGTTATTTAACCTCCCCTGCCCCTACAAGCCTAGATGTCATTAGCAAGTTTCTACGAGTGTTGGCAAACAGAATCAGGTAAAACGTGTAATCTATAGGTTTCTAAGGCTCTTGATCCCCTCCCCACCCTGCCCGATAGTAATCTTCAGTATGATCTCAGTGTGGTAAGGCTTGCTGGATGTTTTTTACATTCATCTATATATATATAAGAGAAGGTGTCCTGACTGACTGACTGTCTGACGGACTGATTTTGACTGAATCATCAATGCCCAGCTCAATCTAGGAATGTGAAATTTTGAGGGGACATTGCTTTTATGACATAGACGCCCACTAACGAAGGATTTTTGGAAATTCCGTCCCTAAGGGGGTGAAAAAGGGGGGAAATTGCCCCACCCTCTCATCCTATGGGCAAAACGACGGGAGCAGTTCTGCAAATCGGCTTCACCTCATAATTGCTGCAGGAGCCAATAGGAGCAGTTATGTAAATAGCCCATAGTGTCCAGCTTAAGGCTAGGCCGGCAGCCAGCAGCTGGCCTTGCTTCTGGGAGCGCTGCCAAAAGTCCAGCAAAGATGAGATTAAGGGTTGCCTGCTTGCAGAGGGAAGAGTAGCACAAGCGTGGTCTTACAATCCTAGGAATCAAGCCGAGAGTGTCATACAAAAGTCCAAGGGTCGAGCAGAGGCGTCGTCAGGGTCAGTCCGAAGTCGGGCCAAGAGTCTGGGAATCAAGGCAGGGTTCAGGAGCAAGGTCAGGAATCAGGAACAAGACTCAAGGAAGACGATGTTTCCCGATACCCAGACATCAGTGAGTGAGCGTTTTTATACTGCCTGCTGCCTGGGCACGCTCGTCCCGCAGCTGGAGCTCCTTAGCAGCAGAGCAGGCTGATTATAAAAGCCTCACAAGGCCGACATCCTGGTTTGCAGCCGGACGCTGCGTCGAGGGGCCTGCATCTGTTCCTGCCTTCTCATCCTCATCCTCTGTCTGGGACTCGGGACCTGTACCATCTCCACCTCTGATTCTGACTCCTCCCGGGCTGGGGAACTCCCACGGGTCATGCCAAAAGGGCCTGCCAGCTCTTCAGCTGCCCGGTTGGCCCCGTCTGGAGCAGCAGTGTCTGAACTCTGCTCCTGAGGAGTGTCCAGGGCCCTGGGTGAGTCACACTCGTCCTCAGAGGAGGATTCCTGGAGAGGGGTCATGACACATAGGACACTTAGAATGTTCGTATGAATTCCTGCAGGGGCCAATAGGGGTAGGTATGCAAATCTCCCCTAGGCCATTTAGAATGTTCTCTGAGGGGGTGAAAAGGGAGGGAAAGTTTTTAAATGACTGAATGACTGTTGTGTGTGGGGCGTCCCAAATCCTGCGTGTTGCATAGGCTCCACTTCATCACGTTTTTGACGGATCTACCCTGAACTTGGCACGGTCACTCTTCATCATCTCAGTATTAACCTGATCTTTCTTTAAGATCAGATATTTCTGTCAGAAAAGTTTTCTGCTGCCAGCACCCAGCCTAAACGTTACACTTTCAGTCAGAGAATGACTGTTGTGTGTGTGGCGTCCCAAATCCTGTGTGTCCGTGTCCGTGTGTGTACGGGCGTCTGCGTGCATTGCATAGGCTCCTACACGGTTGGACGGATCTGCCCCAAACCTGGCACGCATACTCTCCATTACCCAAGGACAAAGACTGGCGGGTTCAAATCTCCAAAAAAGCCATCACTGCGCCTGTACAGCCCAAAATAGATTATAGCAAGTGGCGTCACTTGGAATGTTCGCAGGGGCCATTCAGGAGTGGTTATGCAAATCACTTCAATGACATTTAGAATGTTCGTATGAACTGCCGCCACAGGGGCCCAATCAGGAGCGGATATGCAAATCTCTCTTACGTCAAAACAGAATGTTCATATGCACTGCAGCTGGGGCCTACACGGGGTGGGGTGGGTGGGATTTCATTGTTGGGTAGTCCCGGGGGGGAGGGGGAACAGGTATTTCATTGCTGTGTAGTCCCGGGGGGGGGGCAAGCTGGGATTTCACTGATGCGTAGTACCAGGGGGGAGAGCAGGGATTTAATTGTGCAGTCCCGGGGGGGGGGAGCAGAGATTTCATTGTGCAGTCCCGGGGGAGCTGGGATTTCATTGTGTAATCCCAGGGGAGCTGGGATTCCATCATGTTTCTTTTAAAAACAATTAACCTAATCCTAAAATCCACGAGAGTGAAGGGCAACAGCTAGTCTATATATATAAAGAAGAAGTCCTGACTGACTGACTGACTGATTCATCAACGCCCAGCTCAAACCGTGTAATCTAGGAATGTGAAATTTTGCAGGAACATTGTTTTTATGACATAGGCACCCACTAAGGAAGGATTTTTGGAAATTCCATCCCTAAGGGGGTGAAAAACTGCCCTGAAGACCTGCGGCCCAGCCAGCATTTTGGGCTTCTCCAGGGAGGGAGGTAAGCTGGTGACTTCCACCTGCAGCCAGCTTTTTCCCCTCCCTGGTGGTTCCCTGCTGGACTGGGGCCCTGCCTCTGCACTGGACTGATTGGGGAGTGGTGCCAGCTGCCCCAGCAGAGCCAACATCTACCAGCCTGCGGAGCGGGGCGGCGACGCCCCGGCGGCGATGTCCCCAAAGGGGACGACAACAAAGGGGTCGCCCCTTTGGGGGAGCCACTTGGGGGGTGGCTCGAGGGCGAGGACCTACCCCCCTGTCTGAGCTGGGTTGGGGTTTTAGCAGTTTTAGGGGTTGGTTTTAGGGGTGGGTCTCCCGCCTGATCGGCGGAAGCAGGGGGGGCATGTGTTCATCCCAGGGAGATGATGGGGGGAGTTCCGGGGGGCAAAACATACCATTGTTGAGCGGCAGACGCTGGCAGAGTGCTAGGGGCAGGCCATGCCGATTAAGGGGAACAGGGGATCGATGCTTAATATCTATCCCCTGTTCCAGGCCTGCCCAGAGCCAAGGGATAACTGGGGGGGGGGGGGTGTGGCTCCTTCCCCACCCTTGCATTTGCTGCTGTGTAATGCCAGGTCCGTTACCCAAAAAACATCTGTAATCCATGACATGATCTTGGATGAGGGTGCGGACCTGGCATGTATTACGGAAACCTGGCTAGACGAGGCCGCTGATCCAACTCTGGTGGCCTTGTATGCGGCTGGTTTCTCGTATGCCCAGCAGCCAAGGGTTGGGGGACGGGGAGGGGGAGTGGCTGTTATCTACCAGGAGTCCTTGGTCCTTACCAGACTCCCTCTCCGGGAGACCAAGTTTATTGAGTGCATGTACTGGAGGTTGGGTCCAAAGGGCAGTCTGGGGATTCTGCTCGTGTACCGTCCACCCCGCTGCACGACAGACTCCCTGGACCGAGGTGCTGGAGGTGGTCTCTGATGTGCGTGTGTTGTCCCCCAGGCTATTGGTGCTGGGGGACTTCAATGTGCATTCGGGGGCTGTCCCCACGGGGGCACCTCGGGACTTCATGGAGACCATGGCTTCCTGAGAGCTGCACCCTGTATTAACTGGACCTCCCCATGTAGCCGGTCATGCACTGGACTTGGTTTTTGTTTCTGGAGAGGGGGGAAATGATCTGGAAATCGGGGGTATATCCACCACCCCCTTGTCATGGTTAGATCACTATCTGGTGGGGTTGGATTTCTCGGTGCCACAACCTCTCTGCAGGGGTGAGGGACCTATTAGGATGGCCCGCCCCAGGGGTCTTATGGATCCGGATGGATTCCTGAACGCGCTTGGGGAATTGGAGCACACAAACAGTAGCTCGGTCGAGACCCTGGTGGATGACTGGAATGCTGCAATCACCAGGGCATTAGACCGAGTTGCGCCGAAGCACCCTCTTCGCCTAAACAGAGCTCACGCGGCGCCATGGTTCATGCCAGTAAGGGGCACTTTGGGTCCCCCCAAAATGTTCAACAAATACCTTATATTTTCACATCTTTTTTCAGGCCATTAAAAACAAAACAAAAATGTTTTTACTGTTGGCTATGTGATCCCAGCCGATCAGAGCTGAAGCAGCTAGCATGATGATACCAGAAGATCACATAGCCAGTCAGATCTGGCCATGTGGTGACATCACTGAGGGCAAATTAAGCACTCACATTATCCTTACTCCTAATGGAGGGCGAGAAGAGAGAATACATAGGACCATTGCCAGGGCAACATGGCAGGTGCTTCTGTCTTGCCATGCTATGTTGGCAGGCAGTAAAGCTACCAGCTCAGTGCAGCAAGACAGGCATGCTAATTCAGCTAAGGAGATTGGTGCACAGAAGCAGGTTTCTGTGCACCTATCATTTACTGGCTCAAGAGCCTCAGCATAGGATACACATCAAAATGCAGATCCTACAGCAGATGTTGTCCATCAGCACTATGTTGCTTTCAATGTCATGGACAAGTAGATGGTCATGCTCATATCCAGATGTGCATCCCGTTGAAAACCGTGCAGTGCGGATTGATAGCATCTGTCCTAAGGTGTGCATTTTGAATTGTTGAATATATGTTGTTGGAGTGGGAAGGACAAGCTTTGAGGAGGGGCCATAGTTCAGTGGTAGAGCACTGTTCTGCAGTTATCCCCACTATGGAGTATCATAATATTTCTGTGATGCAATAAAGAACGTGTGGCCCTCCAAATGTTGTTGGCCTGCAACTCCATCACCCTTAGCCAGTATAGCCAATAGTGAGAGATTATGAGAGTTGCAATCCAATAACATCTGGAGGGGCACACATTCTCCATCCCTACAATAAAGCATCCACTACTGTGCTTTTGAAATTTGCATTGGAAATGCACAGAAAGAATTTGGACTGTCCCATTGCATCCAACTAAACCTTTTGTGAGAGAACCTTGCTTGTAGGACTTAATTTGAGCTAGGGTTCCATGGAGCTTCACCTGGAACTTGTATTAGGGCTCAGGCCTGAAACACTTTTGTAGTCATAATAAAGGACAGTCCCTCTTCCTTTACCACTCAGGGTGACTCATCACACAGATATCACTTCTGTCATGTGCTGGAAAACAGTCTGTTTGCCATCTGTACACCATAATGTGTGACAAATGTATCTGTCTATTTTTCCACATGTGTATGTGGCAGTATTCCATCAATAATCACAGTTGCACCACATGGCAAACCAGACTGATATGCATTTGTCATGCATTAACCATGTGCACATACTTCTTCTATGTCAAAGAGATATTGTGTACAAAATGCTTGTGTGTGGAGTAATCTGCTCAACTGATATAGTCATGCCTTTCTAACAAGTCCTCACCTAAGACTTCCTATGTATTTAAAGGCCGAAGCACATGAGGATGCCACAGATGACAGTCTCCCAGTAGTGAGCAATGCCTGCCTGCCCCATAATGTTGGGAAGTACTTGCCACCCCATGACTTGCATGAATCTCCCTTTCCCAGTAGCTGCTGTGCATATGAATATGTGTGGATGACTCGCTGATTGCATGTGCTATTCCTGCCCTTCCAATCCATACAATGTGTAGGGTGCTTCAGTTTGCACTGGTTTACGCAGTTGCCATGGACCAGTGTGGAGCTAACAAATGAGTGCAGTGGTGGAGGGGAGTGAAGGGTGTTCCTCCTTGACCTTCAGTGCTCAATCAGAAATACTTGGAAGCTGCCATCTAGATGCAAATAGCAAAGGGGACTTTTCTCAGCTGACTTCTTCTACTTGGATCCCACAGACTTCCAAAAGATCTCTTCTCCATCAAACACACAGCCTCATTGCTTAGTATTTTGTTTGTTTACTTTCATTGGGTTTCCTTATTTCTTAAAGCAGGGGTAGGGAACATATTGTGGGTAGGGGACTGCGGACCCCAAACCCAGCCCTTCGCAGGCTGGGTGATGTCAAGCAACCTCATCGCGTACAGGCTTTCCCTGGCTGTGGAAAGTTCACACTGCAGTGAAGCCACCCCAACTGAGGCAGTGGCTGGAGGAACACTCCGGCCACTGCCTCGGTTGAGGCCACTTTGCTCACACTGCGTCCTCCCCAATGGGGGAAGGCATGGGCAAAGCACTAAGTCAGTGGAATCCCCTGTTATCTCCAATCATTGACTGGAGACAACAAGGGGATCCCCTTCCCCGCCCCAGGCCCCTGGTAGCCTCCAGTGTGCGGGGCTTGGGGAGGGGAGTGAGTGGGGCCTGCAGACAGAGTCAAAGCCTCCATGGGCCAGATGGAGATCATCTACGGGCTGGAAGTTCTCCACCCCTGTCTTAGAACGATGTCCCTTGTTGTCCCTCCCTGAGATCATTTTTGTCTTTCAGTGCAGAATTAAGAAGTTAAGTGACTGGACCTAAGGGATCCCCCAAAACTCATTGAAACATTTAGGTCCCCAGTTGGTTAGTTTCTTTTACTTGAAGAATACTGCAGCAGGTATTGTTCATATTTACAGGTTGAGGAAAAGGCTGGTGTGAAACAAATGCCTAGGTCAAGAAGTTCTTGAATTTGGGAAAGGTTTAGGTGCTAAGTCTAGAATGTAAAGCTAGTCAGAAAACTCTGGAAGTTGTAACTAGACAAATACTGCATAGTTCTCACTGTACTAAAACACTGGGAGATGTAGGTGCTTTTGCCATGAGTTCTTAAGGTAGATTTTTCTCTCTCTCTCTTCAGGATCCTTTAGTGTAGTTCTGGTTTATGAATAGTGATGATACCTGAGAGAGCGCCTTCTCCCTTACCAGCCTGCCCGGTCACTGAGGTCATCTGAGGACATTCTCCTGGTGATTCCACATGGATCTATGGCCCAATTGGAGTCCACCAGAAGAAGAGCCTTCAGTGTAGTGGCTCCACTTCTGTGGAACTCCCTGCCTGTGGAGGCCAGGCAGGCTCTGACACTGTGTTGTTTTTTGCGCCTTCTGAAGCCTTCCTTGCTGACCAGCCATGGTTTTAATGTTACCCTGTTTTTAATGCATTGTTTTTATTATTTTATCTGTTTTATCTTTTTATTGTTCACTGCTCCAGAATCTGTCTAGATATAGAGTGGTATACAAATGCTGTAAATAAAATAAAAAATAAATAAATAATGCAAGTCAAAAAAGGAAGTGAATGTACTAACTTCTGGCACGTTGTATGAAAGCCAAGTACCTAGCCTCTCTCCTACAAATACTGTTATAGTATTTATGTCAATCAATATTAGTCTCCTGTTCCCAGGTATACTGTTAGTGCAATCTGCAGAGAGAGAGAGCTTTGGCTGTGTGGCAAGGCTGTATACCACAAGGTCATGTACAGAGACATTGTCAGGTCACTGCCTACCTCCTAGTTATTTAAGAGGCAAGCACATGGTGATACTGGAGAGGATAGCTTCCCAGTGGCAAGCATTCTCTCTCAAGATGGTTGCAAGTAGAGGTGGCTCCAAGGCCGAGTTGCGCCCCCGACCCGACTCGATTTTCTGAGCGGCGCGGAGAGGTTCTCCGCACCGTTCAATCGGGCTTCTCAGGCCCCGTCCGTCACTTCCGAGACCGGAAATGACGCGACGGGACCCTGCGCAGGCATAGAACGCGCCACAGAGGTCCAGCGCGCCTGTGCTGGGTTCCATCGCGTCATTTCCGGTCCCAGAAGTGATGCGATGGGACAGAACGGGCTGCGTGGGCGGCTCACCGCCCCGAAGAACAAGGTAAGGCCTCGCCGGGCGTGAGCGGGGCCAATTTCGGCCTTGTTCTGCCCGGCGAGGCTTGATTATACAAGCATAGTTGAAGTACTAAATAGTCACCCCATTGCTTGGGTGCATTGCATGAATTCCTTTCCTTGGAGATGTGTCAAAGCTCTGCATCCTTCAGCCATAATTTATTTATTTATTGTTATTTATTATATTTATATCCTGCCTTTTTCCTGCAAGGAACCCAGGACAGCTTACATAATCCTCCTCTCCATTTATTCCTCACAACAACCCCGTGAGGTAGGTTAGGCTGAGAGTCAATGACTGCCCCAAAGTCACGCAGTGAGCTTCATGGCTGAGTGGGAACTAGAACCTGGATATCCCAAGTCCCAGTCCAACACTCTAACCACTATGCCACACTGGCTCTGTGTACGTGAAATGAGGATTTCCGTCACCTGTGTTCCAGAAATCAGAATTAAAACCCTTCCTTGCCAACGTTCTTTAAGTCTAGCCCTCCTTTTGAGCTGAACACCCTTGGTCTTTTATCTCTAATGGAGCAGACACTTACATTTCCCATCTGTCTCCTACATGCAAATCCATGGTTTCTTTTCCATAGTAGTCAACCTACAAGGCACAGTTGGCTGAATTGCTGGCAAGCAACTTCTGCTTTGCCTTGTGGCTGTTTTCTGGCTCTTGTCTTTGTAAACTGTGGATGCCACAAATTGGTTTTAGCCAGAAATTGCAAACACAGACTGGCTCTGTGTATGTTAGGATGAAACAGTGTGTTCTTGATTGATTGAACTATCTGATAAGCACTCCCCAAAATGCAAGAGTTGGGAATTGATTGTGAAGATTCTTGTTTTAACTTCTGAGACACTTGGTGCTTCTTCCCTTCATTGTAAATCTACATAGCAAGCTAAATCTGCTGAGACAAATGAATGCAGCCCTTGGCTAGAGCAGCCATTACCTGCCACTGCTAAGCAGTCAGGAGAGGGTTAAAGACAGAAGATCTCCTGAGCTACTACATTGGCCCTGACTAAGATGAATGTCTAATTCACTCCCACGGTCCTTACTGCTGCCAGTAATAAAAAGCTTGCTTCACATATTCACCCCACTGCAGACGTTTCTCTTAAATTAAATATCAGGAGGACATATAATAGCATGATTCCACGCCAAGCCAATATTATCAGATTGATGTCAGCAGTGATAATAGAAGAAGGATAAGTTGATGAGATTTCGTTTATTAAATAAAGGGAATGCATGAAGAAGTAGAGGGGGGGATTTCTGGATTTGGTAACTCTCCGTGTATCAAAATGTAGTGAGATCACCTTTTTGCTCTGTGCTTTATCTCGGGGAATGGCTGATGGAAGAAAACCTTTAGTGGCATTCAGGCCCAGCCTCTTCCTTATCTTTTTTCAGCATTCCTTCCTATCCTTCCTGCAAGGAGATCAGTGTGGCATGCATGGGGGTTATCAGAGTTTTAATCTTGCAACAGTCCTTTGAGGCAAGTTAAGCTCAGAAAAATGATTTACCTGAGGTCACTCAGTGAATTTCATTGCTGTGTGGGGATTTGAACCCAGGTCCAAATCTACTTTGTGCTATACAGCACACTGGCTCACTATCCTAAAGTTTCTTAGGGCAAAATATAGCATTTACTGATTTAGCTGACTCAGTAAGAGGAGGAGGAGGCTAAGACTGTAGCTGTGAAACTCAGAATCTCAGTCTTTCTTCCTGTTGGATAGCAGAGAAGCAACTGCAGAAGTGAAGGTGACCTGTACTTCCACCTTAGATGATTTGTGGAGTGGATGGTGATGAACAGCTATACAAACCATGCATAGCTTTCCCACTTGTGTTCCCTAATGTATGTTGTGATAGTCAGTCCTTAAGGCTACAAAAGCATGAATGATAGAAGCAAGCTCTCCATTTTCTACAAAATGTCAACATTGGCTAAATGGGTAAAGATGATAACAGGTGTTCCAGGCTTCAGCCACCACCTGAGTTTCCAGGTACAAGACCAACAGAACACCTATTACTTTGGGTGAACACTTTAAGTGAAGGAGCTCCTAGAGGAAGGTTTGGGGCAGAAGATTTACTTCCTAGTTTAAGTTTTTTCCACTTGGATAAAACCAAAGTAAAACCAAAACTTGGACTTAAAATGGGTCCAGTTATCTCTTAGAAATCAAGAGACTTGATTACAAATCAGTCAGTTATATAGGGGCAGTATAACTGACCTTAATACACACATTTCCATCACATTTCCAGCTTCTCTTGAAGTTAAAAAATGTTCCACTAGATTATTAAAACAAACCTTATGAGTTAAAAACCTAATTTTAAAAGTCTTAACTTTCCCAATGAATTGAGGGATTTTGTGGTATTTCCTGTCCTAGTTCTGTTTGGTATTGTTTCCAAGGGGCTCATTCGGGTGATTAGAACAATATTAAAATTGCAGCGACAGAACAAAATGCCAACCTTATGAGTTTCTGAAGCTCCTTGTTAAGTTCTTTCCTGCTCCAAAGTTCTGGAAGGTATTTCATATGATTTTATCTCTGTGAAACAGTGGGCTCCCTCCAGTTTTCATAGCAGCTGCCTAGAGGTGACCTCCCCCCCCCCCCCCCCCCCGGCCGCCCAAACATGTGAGTTTGTGAGAAGCAGGAAGACTGAAACCTGTTGTCTGTGGCCGATCAAAAGACAATTGTATTGCTGTTGTTGTTGATTCTCCAAATGGAATATATGGTAGGATGTTGCTCAAAAATGCCAGGGTTTTACCCTTGAGTCTCTGGTCTGGATTGGTCTAAAACGGCAAAGCAGAAGAATGCCCTACCAAAACCGTTTTAGGGAAAAATCTAGAGACATATTCAGTTTTTACTTGGTTCCTAGGATTCTACCAGGGAGAGATTGGACACAGGCCTTCAACTTGCATGCTCCTTTTGTTGCTCCTCATGGAGGAAGTAACATGTCCACTGGGAAATCTACTACATCTACTTGTGATCTCTAGAATTGTTTTCTAACATGTCCACTGGATTAGCTACATCTCTGCTAAATATTTCTAGGGGATCTCTCATTTTATTAGGCATTTACAAGTGTATATGAAATGAATATATGAAGTGGACTGATACTGAGTCAGACCATTGGTCCTGTCTAGCCTAAGGAGTGTCTATTCTATCTGGCTTCAGCTCACTAAAGTTTTGGGCACAGGCCTTTCCCAGCCCTGGGAATCTCCTTTTAACTGGAGATGCCAGAGATTGAACCCAGGTCCTTCTATGTTCCAGAGTATGTGCTTTACCACTGAGCTATGGCCCTTCTCTAAACTGGTTATGGACAATGAGGAAGATGAGTTGTCATGTTTCTTATCACTAGTATAGTGGGCTCATAGGCACTCTGGGGCTTGAACCAAGAACCTCCAGGTCTGAGACTGGCGCCTAGCCTAGTGAGTTATTATGGACTAAAAAGAGGCAGCACTGCATTGACCAACAGCATTGGCATGGCATTGCTGGCACCATTTCTTGGGTAGCATTGATGAAATAAGTGAGAATAAGTCACAAGGTTCTTTTCTTTGTATCCCTACAGGCGGAGAAACACACAACCTATATGTGCAAACCTGCAGGCAGCGATCCTGACTTGCTACAATGAAAACAGGCACCAAGTGCTCAACTGCTCAGAGCTAGTCAAGGAGTATCAGCGTTGTGTTAGGTTAGCACAAAAGGTAACTATAGTTTTCCTGCCAGATTCACTTTTGCTTTACTCCAGGGTGAATGTTCTTCCCTCATTATGGCTGTGCCTGGTGAGGGCATAAATCACCAGGCATGGTGCCTTCTATCTGAATCCCATTCCTGTTCGAAGCACTGATAACTGGAGAGTTGATTCACATACTATAAAAACCGGGTTGTGTGAATTGGCTATCACAGACAACTGCTTTCACTCATGAAGAAAGCTAAAATTGATGATAGCAAGTTTGTTTCATTAATCATTCCTATAGCATGTGGAAACTTTACAAGTCTTATTTTGTTTATCTTTACAATAATCCTATGAAATAAGTTAGGCAGAGAGGTAGTGTTTGACCCAAGGTGACTCAAGGCTAAGCTTCACATGTGGTCTTGAATTTGGACCTGAGTCTAATTATATATGAGGCATGTACACATGCAAGGCTACTAAGCAAGATCACATACTTGAAGGTTACGGATTCAACCCTGCGCACCCTTATTTGGAACTTACTTCCAAGTAAACATGCATAAGATTGGACTGCACTAAGGTCCAGAACTTTCTAGAAAGATGGGTTGGTAGGCACTGAGCAAAACAGTATTTTTCCATGAGATGGGAAGGCTGTGGCTATGCTTTTTGGTTGATAATCATAAATAATAATTACAGAACAGAACACATACCAAGCATTACGTAGTTGGGCATAGTATGGGAGTACAACATCATCCATATGGGCTCAGTGGATGAACCTGGTGTGATACAGGGAGGCATAGCATGGTTTATAGTGTCTGTTCATGACCTGTATGTCCACTCTTGCAAATTAATTAATAGGAGTTGCCATCATGTGAGTACGTAAACAATGGAAACTTGGGATAAATGCAAATGCCTGCCTGATCTCTTAAGTCACCACCCTAGTCAAGCAATTCATGAGGATAATTTAAATTGGCCAATCTGAAGTGTTGATGAGAAATTTGGTCCAATCCTAATTAGCATTCTTACCTCAAGGTAAATTTGTAGGTTAAAGCACTACCTGGGAATTCCTTGTGGTCTATTTTGTTCTGGGAACCTCTACCTGTATGCCCCATAGAAGTCTAGCTTTTATCATGTTTAATCATCCAGCCTAAACTCATTCAATAAGCCAGGAACATAAGGAAGGCTCCCATTCATTCCCTAGAACCAAGCTACTGAATCCTTTGTTTTACCCCGTTCTGAGTATGGCTGGGATTCCTTATCTTTTCTGCAAGCAGATACATTAAAGAACATGTCATATGTTGCTTTTTCTAGCACAGAAAAGGCATGCATTTTGTATCACATCCATGGGAGGTACAAGTGCTTTTTGGCTGCATATATCCATTGATCACAGAATAGGCTCCATGATTTACATGTACTGTACACAGCAAAAAGATGCACCACTATGCAGTACACATGTTGCAAAATACATGCCTTTTTTCAGCAGAGATTAATCTCTAGGTCCATATGTGACATGATGACCCTGAAAATAGGGTCAGTGAAAGTAGACTGGAGAATCCAGTGTCTTGGTTCCAGTGCAAAGATACAGCCAGTCCAATCTCAATACATATTCCAAGATCTATTTTAGAGTCCAAGTAAAAGCCTGTGATGGATTAGCCTGAAATTGTCCTTACTCAGGGCAACTTTGAATACCTAGGCTAGGATCATAGAATATATCTCCCATAAAGATGACAGTTAGCTCAGATTGGTGAAGGATTTAAAAATTCTGTGAAATTTGCATTATGCAAGAGGAGAAGGGTTTATAGCAGTGATGGCAAACCTATGGCACGGGTGCCACAGCTAGCACGCAGGGACCTCTCTGTGGGCACTCGAGCCATTGGTCACCAGATCACGAAAAGACTGTCCCCTTCTGCAAAACACTAATGATTTTGTTCTTTCTCACAGTGTGGAACAGAATGCTTTTATTCTAGAATTCCTGTTACAGAATTCTTTTCTACATTGTTCTCACATTTAAAAGATTTTGAAGAATGATTAGTTCGGACAACTGTATGAGTTGTTTTTCTAAAAGTAAAACCTCGGTATTCAGGTTTAATTACAGTGTTGGCACTTTGAAATAAATAAGTTGGTTTTGTGTTGCAGTTTGGGCACTCGGGCTCAAAAAGGTTCGCCATCACTGGTTTATAGTATCATCTGATTCTGTATGCAATGCCAGGCTGACCAAGCATTTCCTTGGAGGCTGTCATGGATCATGGGACTTCAGATTTACAAAGGAGGGACATGTGCTTGCAGGCAGAAGTTGAAGGTTGAGGTGATTTCATTGTGGGGTGCAGCGGAAGATGTACATCTAAAATGAGGAGAAGCTGAGGGTGTGTGAAGAGAGCTTTTTTCCCTTTCCATTAACATTGTGAGGGGAAAGCTGTGTGCCTGATTTAAGTATAACATGAAACAAACTGCCAGCCAGCTCCCAGAAGCCCCGACAGAAGGAGATGGGAAAATTGTCAGGATATATTAAATCAAATGTTGTTGCAAATCCTGGTGGATTTTTCCCCCTTCCTGTTTACAAAGAAGGTCTTTGTATGTCTGCAAATCAGCAAGGTTAAGGCTGCCAGAGAAAGGGCTTTTCTCTGGTATCTTTTGAAGTCCCCAACTCCCAAAACGTGTGCTTTTCTTTTTCTTCCTTGGCTTTAAAGTAAAGCAGGCCCTGCATCACTGTTGCACAATCCTTTCCCCCCAAGTAGCTCTCTGCAGAACACGCCTCATCCCTTGCCAACCTCCGATATGCAAGCTTTCCCTCCTGCCTCCTGTAAATCAGTCTTGTAGTCTTTTTTCTTTCTTTTTTTTCTTTTTTGGAAGTATATCTTTAGCAAATGCATTTACCGATACATCTTTATAGCACACAGTGCAGAAGGAATGTGATTACCAAAGAAGACAGATTGCATTAAATTTCCACATATTTGCAGGCTGCTGCTCCAACCCGCTTTAAAAAGGGGCTGAGAAGCTGCCAGCCAAAGCCCCAACATGACATTCTTATAGAGTAAATTGGAAGCTGAGTGACTGGTAACAGCAGAGGGCACTGAAAGATCCTATTAACTTTTTAAAACCCAAGTCCAAGGCTAGCCTGGTTCACAAGGACTTCAGTGTACCATAAACCCTGCTGGAAGTTTTTCCACAGAACTAGAAGGATGTGTTATTGGACAGGTTCGCATGTCATGCGAACCCACCCTGGCAATAAGCTACGGTGTGTTGGTTGTTCCTCGAACAACTCATGGTGCGCCCAACAGACGATAGGGCTCACTCACTGTGGGTTGTTTTCTCCCTCCTTCTACCTTGGTCCTCCAGACGGTATTCCAGGAGACTTGGTGGCTGAAGCTACCTTGTCTCCTCTCCCCGCCGCAGTTGTGAGCCGTTTTTGGCTCGCTGCGGCTTTCCCCCCTTTCTACCCCCTTTCCCCCCCCAGAGATCATGATAGCCCCTCCGAAGTGCCCAAGTGTCAGTGTAGTTTGGACAGGGAAGGATATATATGAAATCTATATACTTCTCTGCCTGGACTACCCTGTGTAGCCCTTCCTAAATCTGTGGATTTTTTTTTTTTTAAAAGCCCCACTTCTGACAGCTGTCAAAAGCAAGTGTTAGTGAAAAGTGGATTGGGTGCACTTTTCTACCTTCCTGAGCTCCTTGAGTCTTGGGAATGGTGGAAAAGTTGGGGGCACTTGGATCTATGGGGGGACACTCAAAACCCTCTCACTGCAAAGCAGGGGGAAGGCACCTACCCCTTTCACAAGCAAAGATCACTCATGGCTTTGCTTTGAGTTGACAGCTCACAATTTGACAGCTGTCACAATCAAAGCAAAGTAAAAAACAACAACAACCCTGTTTGGAGCCTCTCTGGGTCAATGTCTAGGGTTGGTACCTGCTGCACTTCCAACAGTAGGTACCCCCCCCCCCGAACATTGACTAGGCGAGCCTTCCCATTTCAGACCCACAGAGGTGCGCAGCTCTGCCCTTGCGCAAGTCCAACTAGAATTTTTTTAAAAGAAAGTTCAAAACAATTTGCACATATTTGGAGTGCAATTTTAAAAAGGGGGGTGGCGAACCAGTGTCAGCCCCTCCAGTGTACTACTTGGGCACTTTAGAGGGGCTGCCACTGGCGGCAGCATGGCAAGATTGCCAAGAGCGGCAAGGGGGTTTTTTTGCCTCTTGCTGAGTGCCTCACTCGCCACTTCCCTTCACCAACGGTGGATGGGTTGCCCAAGTTCAGACAACATGACAACCCACAATTGGTAAAACAACCCCTAGATCATCCCAGGGGTTCTCAGGGTGGTTTGCTGGAAAAAAACAAGCCACCCTGTGGGAAGCGGTCTCGGTTCGGACAACATGACAATCCACCAGGGCTAGTTACACACAATGGGTGTTGTGTCGTGCAAACCAGGTCAAAGATTATGTGGTATAATATTGCCTCCTGCCCAAAGGCAGGCAAATGATGCAGACTCAAATTCAAGCTTCCATGTGATCTAGCAAATATCAAAATACATGTTATTCATGTGTGTAGTATCTATGTGTAGAGAAAGTTTCTGTCCCCCTTGCCCCCAGGATGCTTCTCTTTCCTCCAGGCTTGCTTCAAGTCCATGTCTTGGATGTAATGTTGGAATGAGGCTTGGACACACTTAAGTCCGAAGTTCCCAGGCGCTATCCATGGTCCTGTCCTCTCCCCAAATCTAATTTTGGGATATGATCACTCGGATCAATTTTATGCACATAGAACACATTCCAGGGTTATGTTCAACATATGAACCTGATTAGCACGTAACAAAATCCCATCAGTTTAAAAACTGATGGGTTGTCGTGCATGAGTGGGAGAGAGTGGGCACGGTGTCCACAGTGCACCTCCCTCTTCTGCTTTTACTCAGCAACCCACTATCGGCTCAGCAAGCCATGATCAACTCCTGCTGAGCGTGACATTTGAACCCAGACCGCTGGGTTGTTTAGAGGCTAAACAACCCATGGTTTGTTGTTGGGTGATCATGGGTTGTGGAGTAAAGCGGAAGAGGTTGGCATGCTGCAGGCAGTGTGCCCACACATCCCCGGCAGCCCATTGTTTTTTTAAACTGATGGGTTGTTGTTATGTGTGAACAACCCCATGGACATGATGTGGGCCTATTGGTAAGATGGGCGCAAAAGCGCAATCCCACTTTTTTGCTCTACACATGTGGAGGTTTGTGTGAATTGGGCTCACATCACTGGTTTCCATCTCCTTTTAATATAAGTACCTCCAAAAAGCACCTCATCAATATGAGTTATCTTCTCAAGAGAGAAATACGTCAACTGACTTTTTTGTTTGGGGATTCTTTGTTGTCTTTGGGGCTTGGTTTCATATCTCTGCAGAATTTCAGACAAGATCACCAGAAATTGCTGCTTTTAGGTCTACATAAAAGCAGGGATAATAGTGCAGCTATAGGATGGGCTGCTTCTATTGTGGCTTTTCAAATTATCTGTAGTTTATTGACTGCAAGATTTATCAGGAGTGTACCACAGCTTGTAGGCAATTAGGATAGAAAGTTGATGCTGCAATCTTCCCTTAGTATTTTCTCTTCTGCCAACGGGGGGCATTAGAATTTTTCTTAATGTGTTTCTCGGATACTAGAAAGGGAAATGTTTGTGTCTGAGGTAAATAATAAAAGATCTACACACTTCTCCTCCTCTCCCCTCTTCAACAATTATATGGACTAGATGTGGTGGCTATAAACCAAGCAATAAGAGACAATGGTTTGGGGAATGTGGGTATTATGTTGCTTTATGTACAATTTTTAATTTCCCACATATTCATCTAATTTAAGAACTTCAGAAAAGCCAAGCTGGATCAGAACAGGGGTCCATCTAGTCCAACATTCTGTTCACACCATGGCCAACCAGCTGCCCACGGGATCCCACAAGCAGGACATGAGTGCAACAGCACCTTCCCGCCCATGTTCCCCAGCAACTGGAGTAAACAGGCATACTGCCTCTGATACTGGAGGAAGCATATAGCCAATCAGGACTAGTAGCCCTTGATAGCCTTCTCCTCCATAAATTTGTCCAATCCCATTTTAAAGCTGTCCAAATTGGTGGCCATCATTACATCTTGTGGAAGTGAATTCCATAGTTTAACTATGCGCTTTGTGAAGAAGTACTTCCTTTTATGAATCTCCCACCAATCATCTTCATGGGATGACCCTGGGGCTAGTATTATGAGAGAGGGAGAAAAATGCCTCCCTGTCCACTTTCTCCACACCATGCATAATTTTGTACACCTCTGTCATGTCTCCCCTTACTCGCCTTTTTTCTAAGTTAAACAATCCCAGCTGCTGTAACCTTTCCTCATAGGCGTGTTGCTCCAACCCCTTGATCATTTTAGTTGCCCTTTTTTACACTTCTTCCAACTGTACAATGTCCTTTTTTAGGTGCGGTAACCAGAATTGTACACAGTATTCTAAGTGCAGTCGCACTATATGTTTGTATAAGGGCAGTATGATCTTGGCAGTTTTATTTTCAATTCCTTTCCTAATTATGCCTAACATGGAGTTTGCCTTTACCACAGCAGCTGCACACAGGGTTGACATTTTCATCAAACTGTCCAGCACAACCCCAAGATCTCTTTCTTGGTCAGTCACTGCTAGCTCAGATCCCATCAGCTTATGGAGTTGGTTTTTGCCCCAATGTGCATCACTTTACACTTGCTTACATTGAACCGCATTTGCCATTTTGATGCCCATTCTCCCAGTTTGGAGAGATCCTTTTGGAACGCCTCACAATACTTTTTTGTTTTCACCACCCAAAATAATTTGGTGTCATCAGAAACCAAATAATAATTTGGTGGCCACCTCACTGCTCACTCCTGATTCCAGATCATTTATGAATAAGTTGAAAAGCATTGGTCCCAATACAAATTCCTGTCAGATCACACTGTTTACATCCCTCCATTGGGACAATTTACCAATTATTCCTACCCTCTGCTTCCTGTTCTTTAACCAATTACTGATCCATAAGAGAACCTCTCCTCTTATTCCATGACTACAAAGTTTACTCAGGAGTCTTTGGTGAGGGACTCTGTCACAAGCCTTTTGAAAGTCCAAGTAAACAATCTTTACCGGATCACCCCTGTCCACATGTTTATAGACACTCTCAAAGAACTCTAAAAGGTTAGTGAGACATGTCTTACCTTGCAGAAGCCATGCTGATTCTTTCTCAGCAGGGCTTGTCTTTCTATATGCTTACTGATTTTATTTTTAATAATGCTTTCAACCAATTTACCTGGAACAGATGTTAAGCTAACCAGCCTGTAATTTCCCAAATACCCCCTGGATCTTTTTTTAAAAATTGGTGTTACACTGGCCATTCTTCAATCCTCTGGTACAGAGGCTGATCTTAGGAACATGTTACATATTTTTGATAGAAGATCAGCAATTTCATATTTGAGTTCTTTAAGAACTCTAGGATGGGTACCATCTGGGCCCAGTGATTTATTGACTTTCAATTTGTCAGTAAGGTTTGTCAGTAACTTCATCTTTTGCCACCAGTATTTGCCTCAATTCCTCAGACTCCCCTTCTGAAAACATCAGTTCAGACACAGGCATCTGTCCTGTCTCTTTTGCAGTGAAGACAAATGAAAAGCTTCATTCAGCTTCTCTGTGATCTCCTTATCCTCCTTTAGTACTCCTTTAACTCCATTATTGTCCAGTGCCCAAATGCCTCCCTAGCTGGTTTCCTGCTTCTGATATATTTAAAGAATTATTTATTGTTGGCCTTGATGTTGTCAGCAATATGCTCCTCAAAGTTCTTTTTTGTGTTTCTTATAGTCTGCTTGCATCTCCTTTGTGCAAGCTTGAGCTCCCCTTTGTTTTCTTCATTTGGGCAAAACTTCCATTTTCTGAAGGAAGCCTCCTTATCTCTCATAGCTTCCTTGACACTGCTCATTAACCATGCTGGTGACCTCTTGGACTTGGTACTACTTTTCCTAACCTGTGGTATATATTCTATCTGAGCTTCTGTTATTGTGGTTTTGAGTAATCTCCAAGGATTTTGAAGGTATTTAACACTCTTGACCCCCCCTTTCAACTTCCTTATTACCATTTCCCTCATTTTAGAGAAGTTTCCTCTTTTGAAGTGACTGTGTTAGACTTCTTTGGCAATCTGCCATTTAAATATATATTAAATCTGATAGCATTGTGGTCACTATTTCCATCAGGACAATAGTGAATGGGTTGTTTGGAGTAGACAACAGACAAAGGGTAGGTGATTTGGGAAGGGATGTGCTTTGGAAGCGCTGAGTGTTTGTGTGTTTTTTAAAACTAGGTGATAAGTAGGGTGTTAAACCTACCTTCCGGTAAGTCAGCTTGCTACTCTGCCCATATGTGTGATGCACAGAGACCACGAAGAAGAAGGACAGGTTGCTTACCTGTAACTGTGGTTCTTCGGGTGGTCATCTGTGCAGCCACACAACCCGCCCATCCATCCCCGCATCGGTGTCACCGTTGAGTTTGCTGGTGTACCGAACTGGGGGCTCTAGGGCTTACGTTGGCCGATACCGTACAACACCATCGAATTGGACTATCGGTATTGATATCATAAAATTAGGAAAACTTCTTCCTATATGTTCTCCCTTAGCTCTGGGATCGCGATGGCGGTCTCAGGGGACTGAGGGAGAGGGCGGGAACCCACGAGAGGAGATGCGTGGGGGGAGGGATTCCCGCCCAATTTGCCTCAGCTATAGAATCTTCCCAAAACGGTCTCCGCGCAGGCGCAGAGCCCATATGTGTGATGCACAGATGATCACTCGAAGAACCACAGTTACAGGTAAGCAACCTGTCCCTTCTATGAATCATAGAATCATAGAATAGTAGAGTTGGAAGGGGCCTATAAGGCCAACGAGTCCAACCCCCTGCTCAGTGCAGGAATCCAAGTCAAATCATCCCTGGCAGATGGCTGTCCAGCTGCACCTTGAATGCCTCCAGTGTGGGAGAGCCCGCCGCCTCCCTAGGTAGTTGGTTCCATTGGTGTATTGCTCTAACAGTCAGGAATTTTTTCCTGATGTTTAGGTGGAATCTGGCCTCCTGTAACTTGAGCCCATTATTCCGTGTCCTGCAATCTGGGATGATCGAGAAGAGATCCTGGCCCTCCTCTGTGTGACAACCTTTCAAGTACTTGAAGAGTGCTATCAAATCTCCCCTCAGTCTTCCCTTCTGAAGGCTATACATGCCCAGTTCCTTCAGTCTCTCCTCATAGGGCTTTGTTTCCAGTCCTGTGATCATCTTTGTTGCCCTCCTCTGAACCCTTTCGTTTAACACATGGGTTGTTGAATTCTGAGTTGGCATGATGTACAAACCCAGCCACACTAACAAACTATGTTTGTTAACCACAAACAACCAGGAAGAGAACCTATGGTTTGTTGTTGGGCTGTAAATTTAAACCATGGGTTGTCATTACATATGAACCCAGAACCGTGGGTTCATAGATTGTTTCACCAGGCTACAGAGGCGGTGGGAAGAGTGGTAAGAAAAAATCAGCTCGTCTACATGCCACTACTACAATGCTGCTGACATTTGGGATAGAGGGAGGGAGCTGGCAAAGGAGGAGGGAAACAACCCAGGGATTGAAAACAAATTATGGTTTGTCTGATCGTCTGCCAGACAGCCCTAAATAGAGCAACAAACCATGGGTTAAATGAAGCATGGGTTAGCCTTATGTGCAAACCAGGTCTCTTTCGCTCTTTCTCATTAACACGTGCACACACCTTTAAAAAAACTTTGGGAGATCCTGATTGCAGATCTACTGAGTTTTGTCTAGTTGCACCCTAAGGCTCCTGGAAACATCCCTTGTCAGTGTTGCATTGCAGTAGGCAGCAAGTCCAGCTGAAGTGAGGTGACATAGACAAGGGACTTATCCAAACAATGTTCCCTCTTGTAATTCTTTTGTGTATGTGGTCCCCACCCTACTATTCAAGACTCTTTGGATGCATTGCTGGGCACTTGTTCTCTCCTGACCTGGAATGCATATACCTAACTAGCTACCTTTTATTTAAAAGGAGCAGACAGCCATTCCACCTCCCTTCTCCTGGATCCATGGCATGTGGGTAGAGTTTCACACACTGTTATCATAGGGTCTATGACAGTACTTCACAAATAATAAAATGTGGTTGGGCACATGTTGATTGTATGGAATAGTCCTTTAGCATATGTCCCTAAGACATAAGTCTATGTATGTCAGTATGGATCTATTAAGCGATCAGTGACCCACACACCCAACTTTAGTGTTTTACCTTTTGAAATGCAGAAGGAGTGAATACAGCTTGTACCATAACTTCAGTTGCAGCCACTTTTCTCTTGTTTGCATTTCTCCCTGTCTTGAGGAAAATGTATACGGCTAATTTACAGCATATTTGAATGCAAACTTTAAAAACCATACATGAGAACTCCCACAATGTGCAGAAAAAGATAGATAATTTCTGAATAATAGCCCAGATTATTGATAAAGTCTCTTTGAGTTCTGCTGTAAAAACCACAAATTCTGTAACCAAAGCCACAGATCTGTTGTTCTATTGAATTATGCAAATTGGGCAGACTTGAATAGATTTTTGTTAAAATTTGCATACTTGCATAATTTGCACAGCTGCAGTTTTGTTTGTTTTTAAATTTGTGACTTTATGTTTTGTCAGGCTAGGAAGGAAGGCTCTGCACAACAAGTTGCTCTCTGGAAGTGGTTCAAAATAAAAGCATACCTTTTCTTCTTTATCTGTCAGATACCATAATTCCCCCAATGACCTTCTCCCTTTGTCTGGCTTAATGAAATGCAGCAGCAATAACCATGCAGAAGTATGCTTGATTGACCCCCAACTGACCCTCCAAATAAAATTATTTTGCCCACAACTAAGTAACAACTGTCAGCTACTCAGTTCTCACTGAAAACTGGGAATTTTAACTTGGCATGTTATATGCAAGTAAAAAGTTGCTAGAAAAAAATTGTTTCCACATACTATTAAGAGACTTGAAATCTGAATCCAGAGCCATAGGGACTGTGAACTGCCAACATCACAGCCTGATCTAGACCATCTCTGTTGCTCTCTGAGGATCTAGGTCAGGGGTGGGCAACTTCTGAACCTCAGATGTAGGCCAAAACTCCCATCAGCCATAGCCAGCATAGCCAATGTTGAGGGATGATGAGAGTTATAGGCCAAAACACCTGGAGGGCCACAAGTTGCTCACCTCTGATCTAGGTGATCAGTGACTATTCCTGGATATCAAAGAATTATTCCAACTGATTTTATTTGTTTTTGCCCTGAAATCACATTCCTCAAGACTAACATGGCAAGGCTCATAAGCCAACAACTTTCAAGTAGCTGGTTAGTGCAATAGAATGTCTCACCAACATCTCCTCATTGTATGAAGCCAAGGCAACTACGGCACTGTTATATCTTTGATTGTCAAATGTTATGCAGTTCTGATATGGAAAGCACTATGAAGTCAGAAAAGACAGAATAACATAGTCTAGCTTCTTGTGTTTGATTGCATATGTGTCTCTTTCAGTGCATGTATGTACTGTGTAAATGTTTTGAGTGGTTATGATTGGCTGCAGCTTCCGTGTGCAAGTCTTTGGAGTGAAATCAACTAGACACACAGGTGATCATCAAATGTGATGCGTTTACACTGGGTTTTCATGCTTTTCCTTACATCAAAGCAGTTTCCACCTAGGACAGTGAAGGTGAACCTATGGCACGCGTGCCACAGCTGGCACGCAGGGACCTCTCTGTGGGCACATGAGCCATTGGTCGCCAGATCGTGAAAAGACCGTCCCCTTCTGCATTCAGCGTTGGGTTTCCATAGTAACCCTCTCAGGCACGCCCGATGAAGAGCTGTGCCCTGAGACAGAGCAGACAGGGCGGCGTGCGATTAGCTAGTGCCCCCTCCTCCTCCGTGCCAAATTTAAGGCAGGGTAAGCCTGGCAGTCTGCTGCAACTTGCTTCAGGGATGTCCCCTGCCGCGGAGATGAGAGCTTCTAGCTTTTCTGTGCTTGAAATGCGTGAGGGAGGAGTTTATTTCTTCCCAACAGGAGATTGGCTAACCCCGCTCTGCTTGAAATGCGTGAGGGGGGAGTTTACCCGCTCTGCTTTAGCTGCTGCCTCTTCGCGTCTCTCTCTCTCTCTCTCTCTCTCTCTCTCTCTCTCTCTCTCTCTCTCACACACACACACACACACACACACACACACACACACACACAGAGGAAGTGTGTAGCCGAAAGAGGAAGGCTTGTCGTTTGATTTCTGACTGGCTCAGGGTTTGCTAGATCAATTTTTTTTGTTTTTAAAAAAAAAGGAAGAAGGAAAGGGAGAGAGAGACACACAGACATATTTTAGAGCTGTAAAGTAAAAACATTCACTTTACACACACACACACCCATTTTCGCTAGGAGCTATATTGTTAAGAGACATGCCTTTACAATAAGGGGCATCTGGAAATGTGAGGTGAAAGCTCACATATTGCTTCCAGATGTGTTCATCAACTCAACTCAACTCTTTTTCTGCTCCTGTTGCTATTTCTGGTGTTTATATTTATTATCTGACTGAAATGAAGAAGAAAGTACCTAATAATTTACAAATAGTTCCAAAATCATAGTAAAAAACTAGATAGCAGTGCAATTCTATACACACTTACTTGGGAATAAATCCTATTGAACTCAATGGAATTTACTTCAAAGTAGGCATGTATAGGATTACAGCCTAAATTACATGTTAAACTCAGGATTACCAAGTATAGATCCTAATTACCAAAACACTACTGATCTTGTTCTTTCTCACAGTGTGGAACAGAATGATTTTATTCTAGAATTCCTGTTACAGAATTCTTTTCTACATTGTTATCACATTTAAAAGATTTTGAAGAATGATGCACAGACCATGGCTTGGATGTAAAGCCCTAACAGTTGACCTGAGTGCTGCATGTGTTGCTCTCAAACTAACGGAGTATGAGCCAAGGTTTGACAAATTATCAGCATGCATACAATAGCAAAAATCACATTAATTGTGCAAAAGCATGCCCAATGCAAACTTTTACCTAATGCAGTGTTTGCAGTCCAAGACATAAAGTGTTTAAAATGTGTTAAGCACGTTTAGTTTTCTTGTTTATCTTGCTCATCCTAGTACAGGTTGACTTTTACTTTTACTAATCCGACACCTGTAGAAGCAGGGAAAGGACCTGGGGTAAAGCTTGCCCCATACAATTTCAGTCTGGCATATAATCATATTACAAGTTGAGAATCTCTTATCCAAAAATACATGTGCCTAATTATTTAAAAAATTGTATAAATTCCCTTCAGGCTATGTGTACAATGTAGTACTATAATAATTTTTTGAGTTGATTCTTTTTTCAACAAAAAACTGTTTGTATCATTGAAAGCTGTTATTGTGTTTTTCTTTTAAGACAAAAGATGTTAATTAGTTCGGACAACTGTATGAGTTGTTTTTCTAAAACTAAAACCTCGGTATTCAGGTTGAATTGCAGTGTTGGCACTTTGAAATAAATAAGTTGGTTTTGTGTTGCAGTTTGGGCACTCGGGCTCAAAAAGGTTCGCCATCACTGACCTAGGAGATATGTTGCAGTTGAAGCAGCCCTTAGTGTAATTTCCCTCTAAGTAAGAGTAAATATTCATGCTTTTGTCTCAAACCAAAATGCAGTCACTCTCGTAAAAGATCTGGAAATCTTGACAGGATTGAAAGTTTCTGGATCTAGACTGGCATGTTTGTTAAATTGTTATTGGCCAATGTAGGAAGCTGCCTTATACCAGATCAGGCTGTTCGTCCATCTAGTCTGGGGTGGAGAGCTACTTTTGGGTGCCCTCTGTAGGCCAAATGACATCAGGGGACATAGCCACACCTCTCTGACATTATCAGGTCCCTGGCTGAAGTGCCAACTAGAGCTTTTTCCATTGGAAATTCCATTTTTCCATTCCATTTTTCCATTCCAGCTTGACTCGTCCTTCCCCTTCCCCAAGAAGCACCCTTGACTGGTGCTTGCAGGTGTTAACATATGAAGAGCCCTGCTGGAAGAGACCATGGGTCCATCTAGTCCAGCATTCTGTTCACACAGTGGCCAACCAGCTGCCCATGGGAAACCCACAAGCAGGAAATGAGTGCAACAGCACCCGTCCACCCCTGTTTCTCCAGCAACTGGTTTATATAGGCATACTGCCTCTGATACTGGAGGAAGCATATAGCCATCATCAGCACTAGTAGCCACTGATAACCTTATCTCCATGAATTTGTCCAATCCCCTTTTAAAACCATCCAAATTGGTGGCCATCACTGCCAAGCACTGGCTGGGAGCACAGCTAGCTTCAGTCCACGCAGGGAAGCACACTCAGCTAGCGCTTGCAGGAGCTACCAACACAGAGCAGAGATAAGAAGGGGATTCCTCTCACTCGGCCCCTGGCAGCCTCCAGGCAAGGAGGCAGAGCTTGGGGAGAGGAATGGGTAGGACCTGGAGAGGGAGCCCAGACCTCTGCAGACTGGATGGGGAACCTACGTGGGCCGGAGTTTCCCCATCCCTGATCTAGCCCAATATTGTTTATCTCACTGGCACTGGATGTGCAGAGTCTCGGGCAGTCTTTCAAATCACCTGCTGTCTTACATCCTTTCAACTGGAGATGCCAAGAACTGAATCTGGGACCTTCTGCATGCACAAGGTCACTCTGGAAAGATTCCAGTGCACAGTGGCAATATCGTAGGCAATGTGGTTGATCTAGGGCGTGATTATTGCTAATTGGAAACTTTTTCTGCTCACACTTTGACAGGTTGAAGTGATCTTGTGAACATGTAGCTAACCTCTCCCCCTCTCTATATATGTTCAGATGATAACATAAAAAAGGAAGCAAAAAGTGCTGCATTAGAATTAGTCCTCTGTCTCCAGGATAATTTGCTTTGAGGCATCAGCTACCTATAGAGCTGGTCTTATTGATTCTGTGTATGTATTGCAACATAGTTATTCTGTTTAAGTTCACGCTTAGCTTTTTGTAGATTCCAGTTGTGGTGTTGTTGTTGTGCGTTGATTTTAATCCTCCTCTCTTCCACCCTGTATTTGGGCAATTGCTGTGGTGATAACGCTGTTGGAGGAGTTTATGACTCAATAAATGGCCCCCCACAAGGGAATGAGTGAAGAGGCCGCAAGCAGCAAGCAGCTGCTGTTTATTTAGTCATAAACACTGAGGAGAGCATTACTGGATTAACTGTACCCAGGCGTTCTCCTGGCCTGTTTATTTGCATAGGTGAAAATAATCCACACTGTGCTTCTAATTGTAAAGGATGAATAGCTGGAGATGGGTTACTGTTTAATTCCCTAAGGCAGAGGTTCCTGTTCCAAAGCATCTCAGATTGGTCCATACGCAAAAGCTTTTTGTATGCTCTGACGTTCATTGATGGATAAACTGAAAATATAGAGCTGCCTGAAAGGACATAAACTGCCATTTTAATATATGAGGCATGTCCAAGAGCAAAATGCTGGCCTACTTAAAATGGAAATGGCTGCTGCATTCACCCAGCATTTTTAAAGCTGGAGGTATAGGTTCTTCATTTTCTTTTCCATTGCTGAACTTTGCAGAGACTTGGTGTTTCCAGAACCTGGCATAGCTATATTATTATCCTGTCCAACAAGTGCTTGACACGTGCATTGCACAATCTATGCAGAGTCCACATGCTTCATTTTTCTCCCAGCAAATGCTTCAATAAATAAACTTCCTAAGGATGCTCTCTGCTACCATTGGTCTTGACCACCCAAAAACGTTCAGCTGTTGATATATATTCCTCCATGGAATAGGCCTCAGATGAGTTCTAAGCCATATTTAATCAGATCCAACATGAGGTTCCCCCTTATCTGCACTCAAGTTGTCATCTCTGCTGTCTCATTGCCCTC
This sequence comes from Shinisaurus crocodilurus, assembly GCA_021292165.1. NCBI lineage: Eukaryota > Metazoa > Chordata > Lepidosauria > Squamata > Shinisauridae > Shinisaurus > Shinisaurus crocodilurus. Next base: position 484,533 of record CM037889.1, read on the forward strand.
AACCCCCTTACCCTCAACCCCCTTATTAAACCACAAGGAGGACTGAATTCTGGCAGTCAGGAGAGGATGCCTGAAAGCTATCGTCAGCTGTATAGAAAACAAGCCCTATGAGAAAAGGTTGAAGGAACTAGCTCGGAGCAGAGAAGACTGAAGTGGGACATGATAGCATTCATCATCATCATCAGGCGATCACTCGTGACCGAGTAAGATTGTCTTCCGGGATAAAAGGAGGAAAATTCTAAAGAAGATTGTGTAGACTCTAGCGATGGGTCCGTAAGTGACTGTGGAGGCCAATTCTAGATCCACACAGCTTCCCACAGTGAGGACACAGGTTACCAGATAGAAGATGGTCCTGTAAAGGATTCATTTGACGTGCTTTTCGCTTAGCACGTTTCTCCCTTTCACCTTGCACTCGGGCTTCTTCAAAGTCCATGGAACCTTTGTGAAAGGCCAACCTCCATTTAGATCGTTCATGGGCCAGAGCTTCCCAGTTTTCGATGTTTATATTGCATTTTTTTAGATTAGCCTTATGAACATCTTTAAACCTCTTATATTGACCACCGATATTCCGCTTTCCATCCTTGAGTTGGGAGTAAAGTAACTGCTTTGGGAGACGGCAGTCAGGCATTCGAACAACATGACCGGTCCACTGAAGTTGGCGTTGAAGGATCATTTTTTCAATGCTAGTAGTCTTTGCTTCTTCCAGTACACTGACATTTGTTCGCCTATCTTCCCAGGTAATTTGCAGGATTTTCCGGAGGCAACGTTGATGAAACCTTTCAAGGAGGTGGAAGTGACGTTTATAGATAGTCCATGTTTCGCAGGCATACAATAAAGTTGGTAATACAATGGCTTCATAAACCAGTGTTTTGGTCTTCTTACAAATATCCCGATCCTCGAACACTCTATGTTTCATTCGAGAAAATGCGGCACTTGCGGAGCTCAGACGATGCTGGATTTCACTGTCGATGTTAGCTGTAACAGAAAGATAGCTGCCAAGATAGAGAAAATGATCGACATTTTCCAGTATTGTCCCGCCAAGCTGGATAGATGGCATCACCAAAGGATTGGCTTGCACTTGCTGATGAAGCACTTTGGTTTTTTTGATGTTAAGTGAGAGACCAAGTTTTTCGTATGCTTCTGCAAAAGCATTTAGGATAGTTTGGAGATCATCCTCTGACTGTGCAGAGACCACATTATCATCAGCATACTGAAGTTCCACAACGGAGGTTGTAATTACCTTACTTTTTGCTTTCAGCCTGCTGAGATTAAAAAGCTTTCCATCTGTTCGATAGCATTAATGGAAAGGCTGTCACATAGAACAGGACAAAAACTTGTTCTTTGCTGCCCCAGAGGACAAGATTGGATCCAGTGGGTTTAAGTCACAGGAGGGTAGATTTCGGTTGAACACTGGGGAAAACTTCCTGACTGTAATAGCAGTTTGACAATGGAATCAATTACCTGGAGAGGTGGTGGGGTCTCTCTTGCTGGAGGTCTTCAAGCTGAGGCTGGGCAGCCATCTATTTAACTTTGGATTTCCTGTATCAAGTAGGGCGTTGGACTACATGGCCTACAAGACCTTCTCCAAGTCTGATTCTATTTAGTGCCAACTACTTGAACTCTCTATTCCATAAGTCAACTAAGATTTCAACAAGACAGCCAGTCAGCCACATTAGCTAGAAAATTCTACAAAACTATCTGGAAACCATTCAGATCACTAAACCATCTTAATTGGTCCACCACCTTTGCAGGGGCAGTAGATCCTGTCTTCCCTTACATCCAGTCTTCACTACATATTAAATTCTGTTCTTAGAGACAGATAATAACAGTCCCCCGTCCCCCCACATACCTTTTTTTCAGTTGTATGAACCACTACACTGCCTTCAGTGGTGGAGAGAAGATGAATTTTCTTCTCTGCTGCACATGCCTGCTTCCCACCCCAGATTATAGGGCCTAGAGCTTACCTTTGCCAGATATGTGATGTTTCCTTTCCCAATCACCCACCCACAAGCAGAAATGCTGTCTCTGTGAGCTGCTGCCCAGCTAACTGAAGGCAGAACTGGGGAAATCATGGTGGTGGCTATACTTCTCCCCAGAAGAAACTTCTATTCAAGCCTGAATGTTGTGGTCCTGTGGTGTGTTAGTGATATGATAAAACAACTCCAATCTAAGCAGGGCTTTTTTTCTCAGAGAAAAGGTGGTGGAACTCACCCCCCCTCCCCTGGCCACGCCCCTACCCACCCCTAGGACCGCCCCCTAAAACCGCCCCTTTAGAGAACAGGGATGCAAGTAAAATTTGGGGGGGCTATAAAAGTAAATGTATGGAATTAAATAAAAAGCAATGCAGTAAAATGTGCAAAAAAATTGGAATACTTACCAAAAGTAAGCTCAGAGACATTTCCTTTTTGAAAGGTGTTTATTTATAAGTTTTGCAGTTACACATATTAATCACAGTTTAGACACAACCTGTGGTGTCAAACCTATTTTGAGGCCAGGATTCAGAACCATGGATAGCTCCTTAAAAGTTCAGGCTGAAACTCGGAGTGGATACACACACACCCACTGACATTGGAGCCACCGGCATCCGCTTCCCCTGAATGGTGAGAGGCCTCGTTGCTTTGGGAATCTTTTTTTCCTGCCTTCCAGAGAGTGGTGATGGAGAAGATGATGCACTTAGGTTATTTTAGATTCTGGACATAACGGTTTTATGGTGGTTCTGGTGGAGGTGGAGGCCCTCTTTAGAGGTATATTACTTCACACTTCGCTCAAAATGGGGTGAGGCAGCCCTGCTGCTGTGCTTTGAGCCTCCCTCCTGCTCATTCCGCTGAGCGGGGGTGGGGCGGGGGGGCGGCTAGCCACCTGCCCTAAAGTCCTGCCCTAGGGGCACCTCTAATTACCACCGTGTTACCCCATGATGAGGCCGACGCCATTAACGTGCAGCAGCGTTTTAGAGAGCAGGGCAAGGTCCCTGCCCCGAGGACAGTCCAAAGCAGCAAACAAGCAAACAACACCACGGACCTGGGGTGGAGTGGAGTAGGGTGGGAGAGAAAGGAGGTGGCAAACGCTTCTCTTATGACTTTCCCGATGCGCCCGGGCTCCCCAGATGCGTTTGCCCACAACTCCTATCACCCCATGCCGCGGGGATGATGGGAGTTGTAGTCCATGGGGGAAAAGGCAGTCCTAAAACAAACAAAACAAGAAACAAACTCACCCCCTGCTAAGTCGGCGGCCACGATCTGTTCCGCCACGGTGGCCGGCGCCATCTCCGTTTTGCCCATCGGCGGGGCGGAGGAGCCTTTCCGGGTGGGGGGTCCCGAGCCGCCGTCGGGGGGGCTGGCAGCCCGGCCGGGCGCCTCCCAAGGGCCTCCTGGTGGCCTCACCGTCCAGCACGGGCGCGGGAGGAGCAGGGGGCGCCTTGGGGTGAGGCTCTTGGGGGGCGGCTGGAGCGGCCGGCGCGCCCCCTCCTGGGTCTCGGCGGCGGCGGCCATGGTGGCGGCTCCGCTCGGGGTTAGGCGGGCGCCTTTCCTTCAAATGCCCTTGCCCGGACGGCGCCTTTCCTTCAAATGCCCTTGCCCGGACGGCGCCCCTCCGCCCGCGGGCGCATCCCTTCCGCGCCCAGGCCTGGCGCCATGGGGATGGGCGCATGACGCCTGGACGGCGGGTGGCTGGGTGGGGCGCGGCAAGGTGGGCAGGCTAGGGGCGCACGAGGCAAGCATCAAGGGCGAGGCCGGCTGCTGGGGGCGGCCAGGGGCGGAGGCAGCCTCAGCGGGGTGACAACGGGACGCTCCTCATGGCCTCCCCCACCTCGGACGAAAATAGTTGGCGGAACGCCGTTCCGGTGCGTTCCGCCAGAAAAAAAGCCCTGAATCTAAGTAATTTCAAACTGTCTAGGGGTAATCTACTTAACAGTGTTAAATTTTATAAAGTAAGTAAGCAAATTAATCAGGAATTCAAAAAATGATTTTTAGTATCAACTATACTTTTAGAAGCATGCATTCAGTGTCCATATTGCATTAACCTTCCTTGAAATTTGAATGTAGCAAATTCTGCTATAACTTCAGAAAACCGCATCCAAGCTTCTTAATTCCCCATAAAAGGAAAAAATAGAAACTGGAAATATGATGAATTTATATTTAAACTCTAGAGTCTGCTGCAAAATTGTTTGCTGAAAAAATATGCTTTGTTCCTTTCTCTCTTGCACCTAAATGCTTCTGCTTTCCAAAGAGATAGGTTAGCTTGTGCTAGGGGATTATAAAAGGCTTTCAACCTTTTGTTTGATTCATATCAGTCTCTGTTTGTGGAAGTTGCTGGCTACTTTGAACATAACCCATTCAGAAAAATCTTTATTTTAATCAGTTCCACAATAGACAATATTAATTGTAACTCTTCTTGTCTGTTATGGAAGAGCTGCAGCAATGTCCGAGAGTGAGTTGAATGTGATTTCACCAAGTATGGGTGTTCCTCACCCACCCAGAGAACATGTGGGTGGGTGACGAGCTGCATCCTAGAGTAATAAAGGAACTGGAAGAAGAACTCTCAGAACCACTGCCTATTATCTTTGAGAAATCATGGAGGACAGGTGAAGTGCCAGATGACTGGAGGAGGGCAAATGTTCTTCCCATCTCCAAAAAGGGCAAGAAGGAGGAACCTGGGAACTATAGGCCAGTCAGTCTGACATCAATCCCTGGGAAATTTTTGGAGCAGATTATAAAAAAGTCAGTCTGCAAGCACCTTGAAAACAATGCAGTGATTACTAGAAGCCAGCATGGATTTGTCAAGAACAAATCCTGCCAGACTAATCTGATCTCATTTTTTGATCTGGTAACCTCCCTTGTGGACTATGGGAATGCTGTGCACATAATATATCTGGACTTCAGCAAAGCTTTTGACAAAATGCCTCATGATGATATCCTGATTAGCAAGCTAGCTAAAAGTGGGCTAGATGGAACAACTATCAGGTGGATCCATAATTGGCTACAGAATCGGATTCAAAGAGTACTTATCAATGGTTCTTTCTCAAACCGGGGAGAGGTAACGAGCGGGGTACCACAGGGCTCAGTCCTGGGCCCAGTGCTCTTCAACATTTTTATTAATGACTTAGATGAGGAGATGCAGGGAATGCTTATCAAATTTGCAGATGACACAAAGTTGGGTGGAATAGCTAATACTCTGGAAGACAGAAACAAAATTCAAAGCGATCTCGATAGACTGGAGCGCTGGGCCGAAAACAACAGAATGAAATTTAATAGGGATAAATGCCAAGTGCTGCACCTAGGGAAAGGAAACCAAATGCAGAGTTACAGAATGGGGGACACTTGGCTCAACAATACTACAAGTGAGAAGGATCTTGGAATTGTGGTAGATCACAAACTGAATATGAGCCAGCAATGTGATGTGGCTGCAAAGAAGGCAAATGCTATTTTGGGCTGCATTAATAGAAGTATAGCTTCCAAATTGTGTGACGTGATAATTCCCCTTTACTCGGCCCTGGTTAGACCTCATCTTGAGTACTGCGTCCAGTTCTGGGCACCACACTTTAAGAAGGATGTAGACAAACTGGAGAGGGTTTAGAGGAGGGCAACAAGGATGATAAAGGGACTGGAAACAAGGCCCTATGAGGAGAGACTGAAAGAACTGGGCATGTTTAGCCTTCAGAAGAGGAGACTGAGGAGAGATCTGATAGCACTCTTCCAGTACTTATTTATTTATTTCATTTTTATACTGCCCAATAGCCGAAGCTCTCTGGGCGGTTTACAACAATTAACAAGACAGTCCCTGCCCGCAGGCTTACAATCTTACAATCAGGCTTACTTGAAGGGTTGTCACACAGAGGAGGGCCAGGATCTCTTCTCGATCATCCCAGTTTGCAGGACACGAAATAATGGGCTCAAGTTACAGGAACCTAGATTCCACCTAAACATCAGGAAAAAATTCCTGACTGTCAGAGCAATAAGACAATGGAACCAACTACCTAGGGAGGTGGTGGGCTCTCCCACTCTGGAGGCATTCAAGGTGCAGCTGGACAGCCATCTGTCAGGGATGCTTTGACCTGGATTCCTGCATTGAGCAGGGGGTTGGACTCGATGGCCTTGTAGGCCCCTTCCAACTCTACTTTTCTATGATTCTATGTCCCAGGTGAATTCCCCAATCCCATCTCCTTCTCCACATTCCTTTCCTTGTACCTTCACTTCTCCTAGTTCACCAACACCATTTTTAAATGCTTGTTCTCAGTATTTTAGCTGGGGAGACTGTTGTGCTATTCTGACGGTACTCTCTCCTTGTAGTCAGAAGAACCCAAATGTGCAGGGACACATGATTAGCTGTTTCACATCTCAGTAATGAAGTCCCCCACCATTCTGTGCTGTTTGGCCACCCAAGAGACCTGCTGTGTAGGAGGCAGTACCTAACTAAATAAATAACTGTCCTTTGACATTTTCCAAACCAGTTTCATGCTGTTACTCTTAGCTGTATCATCTTGGACTACTCTAAGCAACATTTCTCTAATTAATGTTAAAATTGTTCAAATGCAGATATAAAAAGACTTGAGGCAGGTAATAGGCTTCTAAGGGCTGATGTGTACGACTTTTGAGTTAGCTCTATTGCCTTTCTGTGACCTTTAACGGGGTATGTATACTGTGGTTTCTGCATCTTTAGAGTGCTTTTAGGATCTGTGAAAAGACCTTGATGAATGCAAAGTGTTCTTAAAATTTATTTGCAGCTCTGCCCACATGCTAGGATTTGAACTTATTACCTTTCATAATAGAAATCAAACTTCTAAAGCAGAGAATTTAGTAACCTTAATGCTATAATGTACATTGACTCCTTTGTAAAGAGGGATTGGTCTACCAGTGTGATGATGGATTTTGCAATGCAGAGGAATGTAAAGCAGGTAAACATTTGTAATCAAGGTGTTCTCTCTCGGTGCCCCCAAATGTGAGTTTAAATAACTATGTAGAGTGATTTTTATCTAAATTCATAGACTCATTTGAAAAGAAAAGTACCGGTATGACAAATGTCCAGAGTTAGGCTACCTAGGGTATCTCCCTAGATAAAGTTGGAAACTGGGTAAAAATATGCTTTGATATTTTTTTTTACTAAAAGATGTGTGTTTATTCCTATACAACCTTAACCCTTAGCTTCTGTCTTTCAAGCTTTTGCATTTCCTCTGCCAGCTTATCTTTCTGTCACTAGAATTACCTTCTATGCATCTGACTGTGAATTTTTCCACTCAAACTATCAGTCCATTCCATTGTCCCCAAGGAGCGAGCAGGGATGGGGACTCGGACTCCAGGACTCGACTTGTGAGTCGGACTGAGTCCCCTCTCTGACTCAAGTCAGACTGGAGTCCCAGTATTTTTAATGGGACTCGAGACTCGACTCGGGACTCGAGACCACGGACTCGTGTTCCAAAATCGTGTTCTTCAAATGCAGCATGGATAGGTTTTAGGAAGTACAGCAGGTTTATTTTTTAAAATCATTTTCCTAAAATGCAACCTTTCAGACATTTTGGGTTTGGCTGCCTCTGCCTGCCTGTTTGGGGTTCCCTGCTTCCTCTGCCTGCCTGGTCTCTTCTTAACCAGTTCCACAGTTTGAATTGTCCAAGACAAAGGCCTCTGCCTGTCTGGCTATTTTGGGTTTGTCTGCCTGGTCTGTTCTTGCCAAAATCAGTTGCAGTTTTTTGAAATAAAAAGACACACTTGTGCCTAGAATTTATTTAAGCCACACATCTGAAATAGCCTTATTTTGTTGGGGAAAACCCCCATTGATTTTAATAGGGACTCGTGGAGTCAGCTTTGGGAGTGACTCGTGACTCGTGAGTCACCATTTTGGACCAAGGACTCAGACTCGAGACTCGGGTCCAAAGACTCGTGACTCGACTCGAGACCAAGGACTCTTCAACATCCCTGGGAGCGAGTCAGTTTAGTTCATCAAGCAGATCATCTGTTGGTTCATATAACCCAGAAGAACAGCCTGTGCCGAGCAAACTCTGACCAAAACAGGGAAATTGATTTTTGTTGTTAGATACTTATAATTTTTCTTATTGAGGAGACATCCTGTGCTACCACGTATCTCAGTATCTTTCAAAACATCAGTCTGCATTGGATGTTCCTACAACTGTTTTAATTTGAATAACTTGATTGCAGCATCTCTAAAACTTAATGCTGATGGGTGATCCGTTATTAGAGAATAAAATGCAGTTGGTGGGGTTTCAGCTGATTTTGTTCCCTGCAAGGTGCAGCATGAGCTTCAACCCCAGTCTGGCTTGGAGGACTTGACTCTCTAGGAAAACAAAGATTTCTTCTCTGTTGCCCCTTCGGTGATTACCCTTTGTGACACTTCCAGCCAGATTTCCAGGCTGAGCCCAACCGTCCGCTTCTCTAAGGGCATTCTGTAGCTGTCAAAAATAAATGATCTCCAGCCAGATTTCTTCCAGTGAATTAATAGGCTTCAGATGCTTGTATCCTTACCAGCCTGCTGAGCCTCCAATTTCCCTTTCCAGGGATTTAAATGTTCTCTGTGGAAAACTGTAAGCAAACTGAACAAAATGCAAGTTCAAAAATAGCAAGATGTTAACTGCCTCTGACATGCTGTGCTTCCTTAATTCAAAATAGCCTGGTTGGTGTCTGCGTTTTAATTCTGCTTAATTCCCATCACATTGTTTCCTACCCATGACAGTGCTGTCTTCGTTTTATTTGCTCTCGTTTTAAAGCTTCGCAGGGTACTACGGATGCATGCAGCTGCCCTAGCACAAAAGTGTTTCTTTCATGTATGGCTCTGGTACTGCCATATCCCACAATCGCAGAAGCATGCACTACTTCTTCACCCAGTTTTGGAAATACAGTGCACTTCTCAGCAGTCCTGAATGCAGACAAGCGACACTGTAAAGATATCATCTGGGTAAATTAAAAGCTGCTCAGATAAATGTCCCAGTTGTTTTTAAATGGCATTTGTAGCCTTAGGAGTATCAGTACTAGGGAAGTCTGGGTTTCAGGGAAAGGACAGGAGGATTATTGTAATTTTATGTCTGCCACCAGGTGTGTAGTTGCGGGTACTCCTAGATTCATCTTTTGTCATTGGAGGCTCAAGTGGCCTCAGCGGCTAGGAGTACCTTTTACCAGCTTCGGCTTAGCCATGGTGGTTCAGGCACAGATAACCTCAAGATTGGATTATTGTAATGCTCCCATAGCTATACCTTTGCTAAAAGAACAGCACTGGCTGCTAATACGCTACCAGGACGTGTTCAAGGTGTTGTTGTTAACATGTAAAGCCCTAAACAACTTGGGACCAGGTTGCTTAGGGATCAGCTCACCCTTTATGTCCTTGCCCAATCTTTTCAGTCATCAGAGGGAGCACTTCTGATGTTGCCAAGTTCTCCTGAGGTTTGCCTCAAGAGCTCTTGCAGTAGAGTATTTAGTGTCACAGTACGCACCCCCTGGAATACATTACCAATTGTTATTAGAGAGGCCCCCACAGTTCTGACATTTAGATGTCTTCTCAAGACCCATCTCTTCACACTGGCTTTCCCTGAAGTGTGACCCGACCAGCTATGGTTTGTAACACACAGTGGATTCTGCAGTTTTACTGCTGCTTAGCATTTATTGATTATTGTGTAGTTTTATAGTTCTGTTTTATTGTGCCTTTTTAAAAATGTGAATGATATTATATATTCACCACTAGTATAACTCTGTGGAAAGTGATAATAATATGGGTAATAAATAATATTTGGGTAATAAATAAAATAAAAATAAATTATATTTGCAACCATTATATACCATGTAACAAAGAGATCAGTGGCTAGAATAATAGCAGTTAACGCAACTTTAATATAGGCAGAGCAAGACTCAAACGCAAAGATCCAACATACATAGAAGCAGTTCATAGAGAGCTTGCATAATGTTTTTCTAAGCCAGTCAGTGCCTTCATGTTGAGCATTCAACAAAATAAGCCCCTGCTTTGCTATTAAACCTGGAACTGTCATGGGATCTGTTCGTGATACACTCCCACTTCATGGTGTTTTTGAGACTCCTCCATGGAATAACTCTGAAAAGGAACCCGGTATCGTTTGAGTGTGAATCTGACCGAGTGCACCACATTGTTGAGCAATGGCTTTTCCATGTCCACACAAACATCACAGCCATAAGACATCCAAGGGCTGCTTCATGCATGACACATTGGCTACATTGAACTCACAACTGTGAAAAATGTCTGCACATATGTATACGTCTGTGTAAGAATGTGGTACACAACACCTGTCTTGCTAGGATTATAAATTTGGAAGTAAAGTAGAGAGCAGGTGAGCTAAAATCTAAAGTCTGAACAGCGTTCACTTCTTGGGGAGGAACAGAAAGCTGAATCAGAAAAGAGTCTGAAAGCTTTAGAGAGGCTGGAGGCTTCCAGCAGAGCTGGTAGCAGGACAAGAAGGCAGCCAAAGTATATAGGGCATGAAAGCAGAACAGCTCAGACAAATAGGCCTTGCAGGGCAGTCAGATTTAAAATCAATAAGGAGCTGCCTCTTATTGTTCAATCCAATCCCCGTCAGCTTTTCCCTGTGTGAAGCAGCCGGATGAACCCTAGAGAGCCAGTGTAGAGAAGCTGTTAGAGTTTGGACTGGGACTCAGGAGATCAGGTTGGCCGTGAAGCTCACTGGGTGCCTTTTTTGCCAGCCACTGACTCTTAGCCTAACCTACTTCACAGGGTTGTTGTGAGGATAAAATGGAGAGGAGGAGGACCATGTAAGCCGCCCTGGGTTCCTGCAAAAGGAGAAAAAGGCAGGGATACAAATGTAGTAATAAATAAAAACCTGGAAAAGCCATCCCATAGCATTTGTGTGTGTAGCTCAATAGGAAGGAGAAGAAACCATATTGGAGATAACAGTTCAAGGCTCCTGCAGAGTAGTAGCATACCAGTAGCATACTGGTTTCAGTGACTAGGATAGGAATGGTGGCTCCAACAGCAAGAAGAAAGTTATAGGGCCACTTCAAACATAGCAAATTCTTATACAGAAACATGAAAATCCTCATGTTTGAAAATCTACATACACATTACACATTGTTTCCTTTACTCGCAAAAGCTGCCTTCCCATGACTGTATAACTGCTAAAACTAACACCAGATACATATAATACCAGTGTATGATCTGCACTCCACTAGTAGTTCAGTATTAAATTGCATTCAGTTAATGCTTGAATTTCCAGCTGCAAGTTGTGTGTGTTTTAGCATTCCAAGCGAACCAACATTTAAAAGCCAATGCAGGTGGTTCCAGGATTCAGAGTAACTGTGTGTTTTCCCAGACAAAGCATGCTTAGGTAGAGAGCATCCTTTTCAAAGGCAGTCTTTTTCATGCTCCCCGCTAATTGTGGGAGTGCGGGATAGCCACCATGTGTTTTTTTTATCCTCAATGGAAGTATGCAAGAAGTAGTTAAATCTCAAAAGGCAATAAGTGAATGCCACTAAAATTAAGTTGTAACCCTTTGAAGTTGCCACAAGAACCCAATCCAGTGCAAGCAAAAGACATAATTTGAATATAGCCACTACATTCCCTTTGTCCAGGCATGTGGAGGAGGACAGAGATATCAAGAAAAATGAATTATCCATCTGTCTATAATGGGTATAGTTATATATAGAGTAAGCTTTATGCCCAGCATTTCACCTGAATTTATGGTCAATTATTCTATTCATCTGGCTCTGATTGTTGATTTTTTAAAATTGTTTGATTATATTAGATGCTTGAAGGGCTGTAATTTCCCTGTAGAATTGTAGCTGACTCTCCCTTAGTATGACAGTAAATCCCCATGCTGAAGCCTGGCACTGGTTGTGGTTCAGGAGCTGTAGCTAGGGATGTTAAAATTAGCAAAACACAAGCTCATCGAGCTTTTCTGGATTCCATTTCGAAGCTTGTTTCAACTCGTGCCCATATCAGATTGCGAGCTTCCCCCCCCCATAAATATATGTGCATATTTGGGGTATATTTTTCCAAACATAACACATTGGTTGTGCACATTTTTGAAATTTGCACATTTTCTCCCATTAATGTTTCTGTGCATTTTTCAAAAGTACACATTTTTCATGCATATTTTCAAAAGGTATGCAGTTTTTGAATGCAGTCCAAGCTTGGAAAGGTATGGACTTCGACCACAGACTGCGTTCAGGTCTGGGAGGTGTGAACTGAGTAAATTCTGGTCAAAAACAAACAAACAAATTTGTCATGCATCCCTAATGAGGAGGTAAAGTAGGTCTAGTTCATCACCTGATCCTCTCACTGCAGAGGCCAATTCATTTAGTCCGGCTTATTGCAAAAATGCCTGAGGGCAACCTTCAGCAACACAATTTGCAAAGATCTTTCAGTGAGCAGAAAAGTGGTCATCTTAAAGGTTCTTGACTGAGAGTTGCCATTAAGTCTGACTACCTACTGAAGTGAGGGCACAGGTAGGGATGTACCAAACAGGGAAATCCGACTTGTTTGAGTTCACCGGATTTCCTGCCTGCTTCTGATCCGATGATCGGAAGCAGGCCAAGTTGAGGGTTTTTTGCGGACTTCTGTCTGTAAGACGGACCGTGATTTGCATGTTTTTTTTCAAACCGCCAACAGAATTTTCTCAAACCAGCACCAAAAAAGCGTGGCTTTAACATGACTAGAACGATTTGCACAAATAGTGCTAAGCCACATGTTTTTTGAGTGCTGTTTTGTGCAAAAAAAGCTGTTGTTGCGCAAAACGGCACCTGAAAACACGTGGTTTGGCAAGATTTGCACAAATAGCACTAAGCCACATTTTTTTGGGAGCCATTTTTGTACAAAATGGCACCCAAAAACACATGGCTTAGCACTATTTGCACAAATTACGCTAGTTGTATTAAAGCCACGTGCTTTCCCAGCGTAAAATTTTGCAGAAATTCCATTGGCAGTTTGAATAAAATATGCAAAGAGCCAGGATTGCAGCTTGAGATTGATAGGCAAAGGGTCAAGGAGCACCTGATTACTCTGAACGAGTTTAAATCTCCAGGGCCTGATGAGCTGCATCCTAGAGTAAAAAAGGAACTGGCAGAAGAACTCTCAGAACCACTGTCTATTATCTTTGAGAAATCATGGAGGACAGGTGAAGTGCCAGATGACTGGAGGAGGGCAAATGTTGTTCCCATCTTCAAAAAGGGCAAGAAGGAGGAACCTGCTGGGAACTATAGGCCAGTCAGTCTGACATCAATCTCTGGGGAAAATTTTGGAGCAGATTATAAAAAAGTCAGTTTGCAAGCACCTTGAAAACAATGCAGTGATTACTAGAAGCCAGCATGGATTTGTCAAGAACAAATCCTGCCAGACTAATCTGATCTCATTTTTTGATCTGGTAACCTCCCTTGTGGACTATGGGAATGCTGTGCACATAATATATCTGGACTTCAGCAAAGCTTTTGACAAAGTGCCTCATGATATCCTGATTAGCCAGCTAGCTAAAAGTGGGTTAGATGGAACAACTATCAGGTGGATCCACAATTGGCTACAGAATCGGACTCAAAGAGTGCTTATCAATGGTTCCTTCTCAAACTGGGGAGAGGTAACGAGCGGGGTACCACAGGGCTCGGTCCTGGGCCCAGTGCTCTTCAACATTTTTATTAATGACTTGGAGGAGGAGGTACAGGGAATGCTTATCAAATTTGCAGATGACACAAAGTTGGGTGGAATAGTTAATACTCTGGAAGACAGAAACAAAATTCAAAGCGATCTCGATAGGCTGGAGCGCTGGGCCGAAAACAACAGAATGAAATTTAATAGGGATAAATGCCAAGTGCTGCACCTAGGGAAAGGAAACCAAATGCAGAGTTACAGAATGGGGGACACTTGGCTCAACAATACTACAAGTGAGAAGGATCTTGGAATTGTGGTAGATCACAAACTGAATATGAGCCAGCAATGCGATGTGGCTGCAAAGAAGGCAAATGCTATTTTGGGCTGCATTAATAGAAGTATAGCTTCCAAATCGCGGGAAGTGATCATTCCCCTTTACTGGTTAGGCCTCATCTTGAGTACTGCGTCCAGTTCTGGGCACCACACTTTAAGAAGGACGTAGACAAACTAGAGAGGGTTCAGAGGAGGGCAACGAGGATGATAAAGCGACTGGAAACAAGGCCCTATGAGGAGAGACTGAAAGAACTGGGCATGTTTAGCCTTCAGAAGAGGAGACTGAGGGGAGATATGATCGCACTCTTCCAGTACTTGAAGGGTTGTCACACAGAGGAGGGCCAGGATCTCTTCTCGATCATCCCAGTTTGCAGGACACGGAATAATGGGCTCAAGTTACAGGAACCTAGATTCCACCTAAACATCAGGAAAAATTTCCTGACTGTTGGAGCAATAAGATAATGGAACCAACTACCTAGGGAGGTAGTGGGCTCTCCCACACTGGAGTCATTCAAGATGCATCTGTCAGGGATGCTTTAACTTGGATTCCTGCATTGAGCAGGGGGTTGGACTCAATGGCCTTATAGGCCCCTTCTAACTCTACTATTCTATGATTCTGTGATTCTATAATATACTGTGCCAATCACTGCTACCACTGCAGGGGAAGCACATGTTTTGCATGCCAAAGGTCCCAGGTTCAATCCCTGGCATCTCCAGGTAGGACTAGGAAAGACTCTTCTTTGAAACCCTAGAGAGCCATCACCAGACAGTAGACAATATTGACTAGGTATAAGACAATTTCATACATTTCTGTGCTTGTGCAGAAAATTTAAAAACAACAACAATGTCCTCATAGAGCTATTCTGAAATATGGGCTATTCTCCAGTGTATTAGTAGAATGTTATGTGGTGAGGGTCACTTTTGTCCTCAAAGGTCCAGATCCCATTGGAATGACATGTAAGTTGCATACTCTTTCATTTCATTTCATTTCATTTATTTCATTTCTATACCGCCCCACAGCCGAAGCTCTCTGGGCGGTTCACAATAGTGTATACATAAAAACAACAATAAAAGCATACAAAATAGTTTAAAAGATTAAAAACCAAATTTAAAAACACAGCTTAAAATAACAATCCAAAAGCTAATAAAACTGAGCCTACCGGTGACAATCCCCCCCCCCCCCCCGGTGCTATTCCAAGCTCCTAACTATTAAATGCCTTGGCATACTCTTGCAGTTGTGTGTGGGGAACTTCTGTAGAATGCTTTTTCACAGTTCTGGGGATGTGCAATTTACATGGAGTTAGTCCGGCTATGTTTTGAGAGAAAGACCATACAAACAAGATGATTGGTTCTGTGGAGTTTATTTGGCCAGTTGTGTTTACCAGATGGCTCTCTTCCACTACTGGCATACCTCTATTCAGATTAATTTTTTCCCATAGAGATGCATCCACTCCGTTTCCATTGCTTAATGGAATTTGTGTGTGTGTGTGTGTGTGTGTGTGTGGTATAAATAATAACCCCCTCCGCACTCCATTCAGTTAAAGTACCCTCTTACCATGTATCCAGATTAGTGTGCAGGGATTGGCATGGAAATATGATGTGGTTGCACAGTCATCATTTATTATTATTTATAGTTTGTTTATTTATGAGCAATATTTATTTGAAACAAATTCCAAAGCAGTTTACAGGAGAATAAAAACAAACAAAACAAATATACAAAAGGGACCACACACATAAATATATGATAGTATCATGAGGTTGGTACAAAGATAGCTCATGGCTGGGGGAAAGCCAAAGAAAACGGGCATGTTTTCAATAAACACCTAAAACATGCCAGTGTTAAGGCCTCAGAGGGGAGATCATTCCCAAGGAAGGCCCATCTCTGTGTCATCACCAAACAGAAATCCATAGGCCGTGGCACGGACAACAAGGCCACCCCTGTAGATCATAGCAGCCTGGGAAGGGCCACATGTAATCACGCACACGCACACAGGGACAGGCACACAGACACATCCCTGCAACCCCAGTACAGATCGCTCTTTCCTTGCCATTAGCAGCTGCGGGGAAAGAGCAGTCTGTATGAGGATCTCTGGGAGTGGAGAGTACAGGCAGTGGAGAAATCAGTGGGTGCGGGGGAGGAAGGGAATTTGGTGGCAGGGGATCAGGGTACCCATGGAGGGCTGCAGTAAAGGCCTTGGGGGGCTGCATGTGGCTCGTCCATGGATTGTGCACCCCTGATATAAAATAAAGGATTCAAACTCCTACTGGAATAGGTCTTCTGTGCTCTAGGTTCTTCTGTGATTGACCCTAAGGTCTGCAAAGGTTGAAGGTTGTGGTTTTAACCTTTCCTTGCATATGTTGTAGATTCTAGAAATATGTAGAAAGTCTAAAAATCCAGGTACGTCGGAGAAGCTTTTACTTGTTCGACCTTCATGCATGAAATGGTTTTCCTTTAAAATGTTTTTTCCCCTTTATCAGTTATTCATTGAAGAGTCTCTTTGCATCTGTAGCATTTTGAAGGGTAGCTATTATTTTACCATTTTAATTTTCCCAGCTGTTCAAATAATTGTTTTAACCTCTCCGTGCCTGAAAGCTTAGTGCTTTTTGCATCCCCATTGGTCTGCTTTGTAATTGTTCCATTTCATTTTTATAGCTGTTGAGACTTCTTCTTTTTTCTTATTCCCCTTCCCTAGAGAATTATGCTGTGAATTTCTCTCTCTGCCTCTGTGATTGTTGGGTAGTCTGAACACAGATTGGGTGCTGAGAATTCTGATCCCAGACTAAAGGATATTTATTTCAATTTCTAGCTTTCTTGCATCCAAAATGTTTGGATTGGGTAGCAAGTTTAGAAATGTTAACCAGTTAAATGTGCCTCCTCTTGATAAATTTTGGAAAAAAACACGGGTGTACTGAAAACAAGGCAACCCTTTGCCACCAAAACCTAGCTCAAGAAAAACCCCTTCAAAAGATGCCCACCCTTTGGCTTTGGTAAATCCAGAGAAGACAAGAACCCCACAGTTGTGTGGGGCAAATGAGAACAAACTTCACACAATGATTTTCCTTTATAAATATTGTTTTCATGTACAAAAAAGGCATGTAAGCTGCCATGTTTGCCAAACACCCATGTGTCTCGGAGTCCCTTCTTACATTACATTTGTAGCATGGGAGCTGCTACAATGTGGCTCCTTCCCAGTCTCTGAAGATAAGATGAGTAGCTCCAGGCCGCTACTACAGCATCTTTGGTATGTCAGTGATGTTGCAGCTGTAAAAGAGGGGCAAAGCTGGTATCAGGAGAAGCTGCAGCGGGGGCTCTTCCCACATGACCCCAGACATGGGGAAGGAGCCATGCTGATGCAGCTCCCACACCAGAAATGTAACATGAGAAGGGGCTCTCAGTTACACATTAAAATACACATTTTAAGAAACTGCAGCCAATTGTATTGCATGTGCATGAGTCAAAATAGGCACAAGTATGCTCATTATTTGTGAAGCAGCTATTAGAACATCTTCGGATTTGGAGAAACTTAGCAGGGTGCTCTTGCTTGCTTCTGTGCATTACAACCAATATATATATATAGATGGAGACACTGGCCCAAGCCACTAAGGGCTCTGTAAAATCAGTAACTTGAATTGTGCTTAGAAGGGAGCCAATGCAGACAATGAAATAGAATCATAGAGTTGGAGATGGGCCTACATGGCAGAAAATCCAGAGCTAGAGTATCCGCAATAGATGGCTGTCCAGCTTCTGCTTGAAGTCCTGCAGTGATGGTGGGCCCACCACCCCTCTGCGTAATTGGTTCCATCGTCAAACTGCTCTTACTGTTGACATTCCTTGTAATTTTCAACCAAAATCTACCCTCCTGTAACTTACACCTGTTAGACCTAGTCCTGCTCTCTGGCGCAGCAGAAAGCAAGTCTTTGCTCTTCTCTATTGACAGCCCTTCAGGTATTTGAACTCTCATGTCCCTTCAGTCTTCTCTTCTCCAAGCTAAATATATCCAGTTACTTCAACCTTTCCTCATAGGGTTTGTTTTGTATACAGCTGATGATAGCTCCTAGACATCTTCCTCCAACTGCCAAAATCCAGTGCTCCTCGTGGTTTAACAAGGGGGCTGAGGGCAATGAGGCAGCAGGGATGACAACCTTAGTGCAGATAGTGGGGGGAACCTCATGTTTGATCTGATTAAACATGGCCTAGAGGAGGAGTGGGCAGATTTCAGGCTTGCAAGATCTACTTTGTTGTTTTTTTTACTAGAAAAACCACAAACCCAAGCCTGGTGCAAAAGACATACACTTAGAATTAAAGAATTCTGAGCCCTCAGCCCCCACAAAATTTACTCCTGGTTACCTCAAGCTTTCTTCATTTCAGCAGCATAATTTAGGCTAGGAGGGAATTATTTTGTTGCTGCTATTGTTAATCAGTTGGGACTCTGAACCGCAGGTCACCCTGAGGTCAACCAGTAGATCCAGTTCTGCCTTCTGCCCACCCCTGGCTTAGAGCTCATATGAAGGTCTATTCTGTGGTGGAGATAGCAAGAAAGAAATCTTAATTCTCAGCTGAGCTTTTTTTTTTTCTCGAGTGGTCAAGACCAAGGATAGGACCACAGAAGAGCAACCCTCAGGAAGTTTTTATTGAAGTCTTTGCTTGCAAAGCCCAACAGGAAAAAATGAAACATCTGGAATCTACAATAATAATACCATAATATTGTAATATTATTGTAATAGTGTAATAATCATATAATTGGCTTCCAGACCTCGGTGATCATGGCCATCTCCCTGTTCTGCTGTTTTGCCAAATCACAGACAGGACAGCTATCAAATTTAGCTGATTTTTTTTTTCTGTGGTCTTCATGTGTCTTCAGGGAAGGACCAACCGATTAGGCTGCTACCCAATAGAATCATAGAATCATAGAAAAGTAGAGTTGGAAGGGGCCTACAAGGCCATCGAGTCCAACCCCCTGCTCAATGCAGGAATCTAGGTCAAAGCATCCCTGACAGATGATTGTCCAGCTGCACCTTGAATGCCTCCAGAGCGGGAGAGCCCACCACCTCCCTAGGTAGTTGGTTCCATTGTCTTATTGCTCTAACAGTCAGGAATTTTTTCCTGATGTTTAGGTGGAATCTGGGTTCCTGTAACTTGAGCCCATTATTCCATGTCCTGTAAACTGGGATGATTAAGAAGAGATCCTGGCCCTCTTCTGTGTGACAACCCTTCAAGTTGTAATAAAGGAACTGGCAGAAGAACTCTCAGAACCACTGTCTATTATCTTTGAGAAATCATGGAGGACAGGTGAAGTGCCAGATGACTGGAGGAGGGCAAATGTTGTTCCCATCTTCAAAAAGGGCAAGAAGGAGGAACCTGCTGGGAACTATAGGCCAGTCAGTCTGACATCAATCCCTGTGAAAATTTTGGAGCAGATTATAAAAAAGTCAGTTTGCAAGCACCTTGGAAACAATGCAGTGATTACTAGAAGCCAGCATGGATTTGTCATTAACAAATCCTGCCAGACTAATCTGATCTCATTTTTTGATCGGGTAACCTCCCTTGTGGACTGTGGGAATGCTGTGGACATCATATATCTGGACTTCAGCAAAGCTTTCGACAGAGTGCCTCATGATATCCTGATTAACAAGCTAGCTAAAAGTGGGTTAGATGGAACAACTATCAGGTGGATCCACAATTGGCTACAGAATCGGACTCAAAGAGTGCTTATCAATGGTACCTTCTCAAACTGGGGAGAGGTAACGAGCGGGGTACCACAGGGCTCGGTCCTGGGCCCAGTGCTCTTCAACATTTTTATTAATGACTTGGAGGAGGAGGTACAGCCTATTGTGGATCCACCTGATAGTTGTTCCATCCAGCCCACTTTTAGCTAGCTTGCTAATCAGGATATCATGAGGTACTTTGTCGAAAGCTTTGCTGAAGTCCAGATATATGATGTCCACAGCATTCCCACAGTCCACAAGGGAGGTTACCCGATCAAATAGGGTCATACAAGGACAGAAATGGCTGTTCTTTCCCATACCAACAACCCAAAGGTGACATGGCTATAATTACGTAATAGGGCTCAGGACATTAAAGCAGAAAACCAGTGAACACTCCTCAGAATCCCTTCTCTTACAGATCTTTTGTGAGTAGGAGCACAACTTTGCCTGAAGACTGAAGTGACCCCAACATGTTGGAACAGATGTCCTGAGGAGGTGCAGAAGAGCAAATCCCTTATGTATATTTCTCAGAAAAAAATACAAAACACGCCTTTTTGAACCTGGTCTTTGGGCCATGACATGCTGTTTTAATGGTATGGTTATGACGTTTATGTAGGATTTCAGTGGACTGTTTTAGATACCCTTTTATGGTTTTTACTGTAAACAATCTCTAGTAAGGGATGAGATGGGTTACAAATATTTAAATAACCAAATTCTACTGCTTGTTTCTGAGAAATTGAAGCAACATTTACGGTCTTAGTACTCACCTTTACCCTAGTTTGCAGCTCATGCTGTATTACTGTGTACTTCTGCTAACAGACAGCATTTAGGACAGGTCTTGACCTAGCTTCCCTGTGCAATTAAAGAGATAGCTAATTAGTGACAAATAGGGCTAATGTATACATCTACCCCAAGGCTAAATTAACAATTATGCTAATTAAACTTCAGTGTAGGCCCCAAATAAATTGGAATCCCTGCTGTGCAATGATTTGTAGAAAGCATCCTTTTCTCTACTTAAAAAAATAAAATAAAAATTCCACAGCTCTGATCATGGTGACTGGTGCCTCATTGGGTGACAAAGGGATAGTGAAGATTCTCAAACCTAGGAATGCTCCCATAGTCTGACCAGGCAGAAGAGCAGGGTGGCCATACAGCTGTGGAATACAACTGTGTGGTGGATGCAGGAAGGGGGAGCTGGCTTTATATCACTGATATATCACATAAATCTGATAGATTAGGGGGTATATTGGAGCAATATGGCAGGGCACTGAAAACAAAGTGCTCTATGCTAAATCATATGCCTTATAAAATATATAATGTTTATGGGTCAGCATATAGCCCCTGTGTGTCCTTGTGCAATTTCTTATTGTCTAAATATGCCCCTTAATCTGTCAAAAGAGTTTTAAGACATAAGAATCTTTTGCTCATCTTCCCAGCGTTCCTGCTCTTTCTTCAGTTGCGTTGTACAAGTCAGGCCAGAAGAAGCTTCTTGGACCAGGTTACTTGCAGCCCAGCAGTTCTAGTTGCTGCCTTCCTTTTAACAAGCTGCCCAAGCATCTCTTGCCCAGAGCTTTCCACTGATAAAAGCTGGAAACAAGTTGCTGTGACAGACTGTTTGGACCCCATTGCTATATTTCTGCACCCTCTTCCCCTTGCAGTACTGCTTTTCTTCCACTTGTGTGTATTAAGAGACATTGTGTGAGTGATTTATATTTCATCAAATTGAGCGTGAAATATCTGGCTGCAAAACCTATCAATCTGATCCCTATCTCTCTCTATTTCTTTAATTAGGGAAGCCCTGCTGAAAAATGTACCCATCATCTACTGAGAAATGGTGTGTTCCTAGACCCTTGGCATAAATCTTGAGTTATTCAGGTGCCAAAATGCTGTCAGAACTGGCAGATCTTAGAAAAATACACCCATAGGCAGAATACTATCCATTATTCTAGCACAGAGCAGTGGGCAGTAAGGGAAATCGGCAGCGAATGTGTCTCTATCAACTTTAATTGGTTTTTCCATTGATAAAAGTCAGCACATCCATTGAGGGGAGAGAACCCATCTGGTACTTTGATCTTTCCATACCAGACTTGAAGGATTTCAGTCTTGTCTCTGTTGGCATATGACGTGAGCCTGTCTTGGCTTTGCTCTGTGTAGCACAGCAGAATCTACAACCTACAAAGAAGGCTGCTGGTCTGTGCTTGAAGGCTGACCATGTTGAAACTTAAAAGAATTACTCTGCCTGAGCAAGAGTTGAGTCCAACTTTATTCTGGAAACTTGGAAGGTTCAAAGCTTTTCTAACTTTCTAGTATTACTATCCAAGTTGGACTTATATTTAATATTTAACTTGGATTTATAGCAGGTATTTATATAGTATTTATAACACTGAAGATAACAAGCTGGGAGAAGGAGAGTGTTCAAAGATACAGTAAATTGGAAAGAACCATTCTGAAACTGTTAGGGCTAAAAATTGCATAGATTATCCCCGAGATTGTGCCATTTGCGAAAGGCTACAATCCTATGCATACTTATCTGGGAGTAAGCCCCATTGAACACATTGGGACTTACTTCTGAGTAAACAGGAACAGGAATAGGATTGCTCTGTTAATGCATTTTTTGAGTCTCTAGTGAAAGCCATTCCCTTGGCAACTTGTTCAATCACCTATGCTGTCCTTAATGGCAGTGCTCCTATTGAGGTTGCCTTGTTGTGGCTAAAGTCTGTTACTGTTCACTTTATGAAGGCTTTTATTGGAATAAATAGCACAGTAAACTTAACAGCAAAGTGCATTACCTCTTGTTTTTGCTTGTGCCGACTACTGAGAATAATTGATCACTACTATTTTAATGTGATAAAAACTATAGACTCATCTAGACTGCCTGCAGGATTTCCCTGCCCCTTAAAGTCCTAAGAATTTCTCACTATGCTGCTTTTGGGTTTTTATATTGCTTGGCAAAATTCCAGTTCCCATTGCATTAATAATGCAAAACACAAGCAAGGTCATTTGCAGATACTGATTTGCCTACTCAACTGCTCAGCTTTCACTTCTATTTACAGACTGGATCATACCCTATAACAGCCTTCCCCAACCTGGTGCCCTCCAGATGTGTTGGACGGCAATTCCCATCATTCCCTGGGAATGCTGGCTAGGAATAATGGGAGTTCCAATAAGTCTGGTGGGCCCCAGGTCGGAGAGAGCTGTCCTATAAAGTCACTAGGACTCCTACCAGACATATTGTTTGAGGCTGGACAACACTTAAGCCCTTCTTAAACCCGATGAGGAGCTCTGCTCAGCTAGAAAGCCTGCTACCCTGCAATTACTGCTGATGTAATGAATGGTGTTATCTGAACCATTCTTGATTCTATCTATTATGCTGCCTGGGTTTTGAGCCGACAACATTGTAGGTTCTTCCCCCCCCCCCCCCAATTTCGGCGTACCTTTTTGATTTTGAAAGTTGAAAGCTGAGTGGAGCGGACGGTTACTTTTTGTTTATACTAAAGCTTATTGCTGTGGAGTCTCTATCTTATTTTATCCCCTCTATCCCCTCAAAATATTTTTAGATATTCCTTATACATCAAGTAATATTGCAGATACTTACAGGAAGTATCACAGTCACATAATGTTAAGGCCATATCTGAACCAATTATTGTATTAACTACATAATGTATGGTGGTTAGGAATGAAATGGGTAATACTCCTTTTAAAAAAATAATGGAGAGTGTTACAGTGAACATTTTTCAAAGATAAAAGAGAGCTTGAACATAATATAGAGGCTGGTTCCCTTCATTCTCAATCTTTTTTAAAGTCCACCCCACCCCCAGCCCATTGTAAGGACAAATCTGTACAGGGTGGATTTCTGGGACCAGACGTATCCAGTCCTGCAGGTTACATGGTGCCCGTACTCAAATTACACAGTCCCCCCCGCCCACCCCCCAACACACATTCACAGTCATCAGGTACATTCATGGAACAAACTCTCAAAGGAGTGATATGGTCTCAGGATTCTCCTTTGCAATGTCATCCTTGTTTTTCTGGAAATTGTTCCCACGTGTCAGCTCTTTGTGTGTTTCCCGAAAACGGGTAGTTTAAACATTCTTGTGGTCTGGATTTCTGTGTTTCTCCTTTTAGCATCCTGCTTCCTGCCTTACCTAGTCCTGTAAAGTTCACTTTGCTGTCTTTCTTAGTCTTCTGCCTTCCCTTTCAGTCTTTTTTCTAATGCACCCCGATGATCCCACATTTCCATGGACAAATTCTATACCATCAACTCTGGCTTGTTTCACCTCATGGACAGATTGCCTTCTTTTTTTCTGAAACTACATCATCTTAATGATTAATTCAATTTAAGGTGCAATCCTACGCATGTTTAGACAGAAAAAAGGCCTACAACTCCCAGCATACCCCAGCCAGCTGGCTGGGGCATGCTGGGAGTTGTAGGCCTTTTTTCTGTCTAAACACACATAGCATTTCACCCTTAGTCTCCCATTTTAACACATTTATCATTCTATGCAGGATGAGTCTACCATCCCATGTTCACTTTCACGTGCCTTTCATGTGCTAGAGACCCAGGTAAACTTCAGGGTTGCTTCCAGACCTAGTCATAGTTAGAGTAGACTCATTGAAATCAATTAGACTTAATTTAGTCAAGACTAAGTTCAGTCCCATTAATTTCAGTTTTTGTCCAATGTTAGGATCATTGGTAGGGGATTGGATGCTGAGATATTTGTCAGGGTTAGTTTGCTGGTACGAGGCTCCTCTTTGCCATCCTTGTGGATAGCACGTGGGGAACCTGACCAGAGTGAATACTTTGGTCCTGTAAGCAAGCTTCTGATTCCTTTGCTTACCTTGCCCACCATAGTTCTGGAACTTTCCCCCCTGATTGCAATTTTCTATTGTATCTCGCTAGGACATATTTTGCAAATGCAGCCTCTAAGTGAGTAGCATCCCAAATTATTCTTGACTGCCCATCGGCATCAAACGAGCCAGCTCCCTTGCTCTTGCTCGTAGTGTTTTTAAACCAGATTGTGTGGTGGTCTTGTTTTTTCCAATGCCGTATATGTTCTTTAATTGAGCTCTGCGAGCCATTGTCTGCATAGCACCTCAGGATTCTTGTCTTGTAAAGGGCTCTATAAATATGTATTGTACTGTAGGTATGAGCTCTCGACTCTGCAGGTGCTGGGAGGGGGAGCAAACAGCATACAGAGAGAGACTGTGTCTCAAGGGACAATGGAAACATGGTGGCACACGGAATTGTGGGAACGGGAATCAGGTTTAGTTGCCTTCAGCATCACCTTTTTAATAAAGCAGCTATTTATAGAATCAGCTGAGGCATTGTCAAGTAGATTGTTAAATTAATATTTACATACTAGCTTCAGTGTGTGTGTGTGTGTGTGTGTGTGTGTTTCCCCCCTCCCTGAAATTCTCATTTACATTAGTGCATGGACCCAAAGCGCATGTCTCCATTCTCCAGGCACAAAATTAGTTCGATAAAAGACACAGCATGGTTTGCGGTATGGATTTGAAAGCCATTGTAGATAAGCTTCCTGCCTTGCAGTACCTACACGCTTGACATGTTCCTTCTTTCCCATTCCTTCCTTTGCCACATCCTCCCCAGCTTTCCCCCCTCTTCCCCTGCTTGGCTTTCAGTAAAAGCCATTTCAAAACCCACCTTGGTTCTTAAATAGATGAGGGCGGGAGACAGTCTTGAGGCTCCTCTTGCTAGAGAGCGGGCACATGCCGTCTCAGACAAGACAGCATTTCTGCATAGCAATTCCTACTTAATCTCTGCCTCTTGGGGGAAGAGACTAAAATTGTCAATGAATTGTGGGTAATTTGGAAGTCGACAGACAAAATGGGAAGTGTGGAAGGTGGTGACTTAACCCAGATGTGAAATCCCTGTCCCTATTTGCATCTCGTTGAAAGCATTTGCACTGTGAAGGCTTTTGGTTTTTATACCTTTTAGCACAAATGAGCCAGCAGCGAGAATAATTGCTGCTCACTGGAGCTGTGTGGAATTCAGCAAGCTCTGCACACCTGGATAAGCAGTTTAAACTTCTGTGTCTGTTTCAAGGGGAGAGAGTTATCTGACTGTTTAGAGATTCCTGGCTCTGCTACATGCTTGCCTGGTGACCTTGAACAAGTTGTTTAACTTCCGTATTCTCCCTTTATCCATTTTTAAATGAAAATATTACATTATGGGGACTTGGGGCTGCTGAGACCCAGTGGATTGTTGGCAGGAAGCAATAACTGAAGTGCAGTGGAAGGTTGTATTGCACCACTTTTTCTATAAAGGTGACCAAAGGTCAGTAACTGCCCCTTGGCTACTGTTTGCTGCCATTGTCCATGGATTGGTAAACTCTGGATTGTAATGTTGGTGGTTCAGAAGCTCCAACTTGTGCAGAAAGCAGCAGCCTCAGTAGGTGGCAATGAAAAGAAGCAATCATCCTCATTTGGTTAGTTTGCACTGGTTACCAGTCTGTTTGTGGATCCAGTTTTAGATGCATTTATGTACCTTTTAATGCCCTAAAGAGTTTAGGGTTGCTTCCAGATACATGGATACTAGTGCTAACAATCCAAAGGTATGGTACAGCAATTCCATCTTTTTTTCCTTAATAGATTTTCTGTGGTAAGGGAAAAGATGGAAGAAGCAGTGGGAAAACATAGGAGGGTTACAAGTGGAAGACATCATCATCTGAACCCCATGCAAAATTCCGTAAATGAGTCAGGGCAAGGGCATAATAAAAGCTTCATCTGGAAGCACATGAAGCGACCCTTTTATTGTGTGTGTCTTCCAAGTTTTATCCTACACATTCATATGTACCAAATCTACTCAAAATGTGAAGGCAAAGGCAGAATCCCAAGTAAATATCTTAGTACTTTGGGGTTATGTTACTAATACTGTATTTAGAAACAGGAGTTAGAATTCAATACTGAATGTCCCATATTCTGTTGTTGCAACTAATTCTGCAAGTCCAGCAGACCTGGGTAACATTATTTAATCTTCATTTTCTTTTTGTGTGTATCTTCTGTTCAGGAGAAGATTAATAGAATGTTATAGATCAGTATGCGTGTAGGAGGAGAGACATAGGGCAAATTCACACAAAATGTGCGCAAATATCTTTGTCCTTTTTTCTTTTCTTTTCTATTTTAAAGTCTTTTGCAAGTGTGCACTTGTGCACTTTTGGGCTACCAAAATGAAAAGCCTCGTCTATGTCCTAGGAAGTGTCTCCTGTCAAAGTGCAGGAGGTGCCATCCAGGAACATTGATGAAACAAGGCTACAAAGAGTTTTATTTTTTATTTTGCACTCTCTTGACAGCTGTCAAAAGGCGAGCTGTCAATGAAAACAAAGCTGCGAGTGATATTTGCTCTCAAAAGGGGGTGGCCAGTAGATCACCCCTTCATGGCAAGATCTTCCAGTTGACCTGTCTCTTCTTGGTGTCCTCACACTTTTCCACCCTTCCTGAGACTCTAGGTGCTGGGAAAGTGCAAGCCACCCCTTTTATAGGAGCATGGAGCTTTCTGACAGTTGTCAAAGCTCAGGCTTCCTTTTAAAATGGGGTTTTTGACAGGGCTAATCAGGCATACACGTAGGTATATGTCCCTGTCAAAAACAAAAAACCAACGTGGGTATCCCTGTCAAAAACCCCTGTTTTAAAAGGAAGCCTGAGTTTTGACAGTTAGCTATAAATGGGTGGTTCACACTTTCCCACCTTCCTGAGCACCTAGAGTCTTGGGAAATGGTGGAAAAGTGCAAGGTCACTGAGAAGAGTCAGGTCCAACAAAAACAACAACAACAACACTGGAGGATCTCACCACGAAGACGGTGATCTACTGGCCACCCCCTTTAATGAGCAATTATCACTCGCAGCTTTGCTTTTCCTTGACAGCTCACCTTATGACAGCTGTTAAGAGAGCGCAAAGTAAGAAATAAACCTCTTTGTAGCTTTGTTTCATCAATGTTCCTGGATTGGCACATTGGTTGTCACTGGGCTGTGGCCCAGGCGAACTCGGCAAGAGCAGCAAGGGGTTTTTGCTGCTCTTGCCAAGCAGCTCACTCACCAGTTCCCTGGGCCCACGATGGGGTTGGTTGCCCGGGTTCAGATGACATGACAACCCATCATAGGTCCAACAACCCTTACTACAAGCCATGGGTTATCAGGGTGACTTGTTACCCACAAACAAGCCACCCCATGCAAAGTGGTCTGGGTTTGTGCGACACGACAACCCACCATGGCTAGTTACCCACAATGGGTTGTCTTGTCGTGCAAACCCAGTCACAGAGATGAAGCCAAGGAGTCAAATTTGTACTGAGCGAAAAGAACCCCTCCTTCCTTATTCACTAAAAGGCCCAACCTCAAACCTTTCCACAAGCATAATGATTAGAAATGTGGATTTTAAAGCTTATTCTCAAGATTTGGTAGGACCTGCCAAATTTTGCACTAATTTACATATCACATCGTGTATGGGAAAATTGCAGATATGTAAATTTCTAGTGGGTGTAATCTGCTGCTGGCATTTGCACCAAAATGAGAGGAGGAAAGTGATTCCTACACATGTGCCTTTCTATATGTGTGATACAACACAGAGGACCACTCTTAGAATAACAGTTACAGGTCAGCAGCTGTGTTTTTCAGTGCTTATTTCCAGTTAGGGCTTTCCAGTGCCCTAGAAGCTGCTCTTAAACCAAGCCAGACTATCTGTCCATCTAGCTCAGTATCATCTACTCTGACTGGCAGTGGCTCTGCGGGGTCTTGGGTAGAAGCTCTTTCCCATCTGATCCTTTTAACTGGCGATGCCGCCGGGGATTGAACCTGAGACCTTCTGCATGCAAAGCATTCTCTCTCCTGCTGAGCTATGGCCCCTCTGCATTGAGAGCCAGAATATATTTCAGATGCCTTCGTTAGACCCTGTTCCCTGTGTCCCCCATATCATACAATAGCTGGGTCAGCTTGTTTTTGGAACTGCAGACTGATTGGAAAGAACAGTGCCTCTGAGCATGTGCAGAGTGTTTTTACCACTTAGCTAACCCCTACACATGTAGAGTTAATGGGCATCATATTATTATTATTATTATTATTATTATTATTATTATTTCCATTTCTATACCGCCCAATAGCCTAAGCTCTCTGGGCGGTTTACAACAATTATACAATTACATAATAAAATACAATTATACAATAAAAATACAATTTTACAATAAAATACAGTATAAAAAAATACAAACAATAAAAACATAAAAAATGTTTGATTGCCACCTGGCTGGTTAGCAGACCTTGGCAGTTAAGGTTGTCAGAGTTTAATTTCACTCTTGATTTGAGTTCAGAATGTGTTCCCTCTCTAAAAGGAGGGTGGGTGACCGGCCAGATGGGCGATTGATAAATGTAATAAATAAATAAATAAATAAAAAGATTTGTTGCCACCTGATTGAAATATTTTTAAAATATTCTTTAATGTTTAAGATGTCTTGAATTGAAGAAAGCTTTGGCAGAAGGTGGGCATAATAAAGCCTATGTATTTCAAATAAATAGCCTTAACCTAATGTTTCAGTTCAGCCACACACAAAAAGTTATTGCTTATAGATTGTACTTTGCCAGGGTGAGCGTTTCACACAAAAGTTCTCATTGACATGCGAACAATAATGGGAAATAAGAATTGCACTCACACATAATAGCATCATTTTTTAAAAAAAAAATCTGTGTCCATGTCACGGGGGGGGGGGCATAGTTTGCAGTGAGGTGGAACCTTTAGCTCCTCTATCTTTATAAAGGCTTATTGGAAGAGACCAACACACTGTCTGTCTTAGTAGCAGTTAATCCAGATTCAGGTTCCATACCTTACGCTATACAGGGCCTTGCCTGATGGATCTTTTCTGTTGTCAGGCAACAGCCCTATGTAAAGTACGGTCCTCATAGTTGCTTTTAACATTTTTTAGTCTCTGTGGTTGCAATGTCTGGGGAAGGAGAGTGTGACATAAGGCACATAATAAATTGATGGACAGACCAGGGAGACTGGTGGGTTGGTGAGAGAAAGAGGTCTCAGGGTGCCCAGAAAGTGTGGCTACTAATGAGGTGTAGATGCACAGTGTCGCGTCTGTTAATTAATTGACACAGTGGAAGCTTTCATCATAGAGCTTTGAACACTACAGCAAGAAAGAGATGCTATTTGATGTGTATTGGGAGCAGAAGCAAGTTTGGAACCAATGTGTGTAAATATGAGGAGGGAAGGAAGGAAGGAAGGACAGACAGTTATAAAAGAAAGGATGATGATCTTTGTGGTTGAGAAAGAAACCTGGATGTCAGGAGACCTGGGCTGAAGCACATACTAGATTTCTGATTTACTGTTTCATCCTAGGAAAATCACTTCACCTCTGACTTGGTTTTTCGATTTTCAAAGTGGTGCATTAATTTCTAGCTCGGCATCTGATACATGTATTGCTATATCTGGGCCTCAATAGCTCATCAGAGGATTGAGAGGATATGTTTGTTCATGTTTTGTAAAAGCAATTAAATAGTTCTTTTTAAATGGTCAGCACTAAGGAAGGCTGATGGATTAGGAGTGTATTGCTCTCTGAATATATTTGAGTCATCGAGAAAACTAACATGACATTTTTGTTTACCTTTTCCTATAGAGCTGCAGCTGCTGCATTGCATAGGGCCAGAGAATCCATCTCTCTGAAATAGACTAGAGGCCAGAGGGTGGCTTTGACAGAGAGAATGAGTATAGTAATGGGAAACCAACTAAGGTGACACTAGTTTCTTGCACTGTGTATGTTAGGAAAGCTCTTGAGTGAGGAATATACACCAGCCAATTACTGTAAATGTATACAGTCTCATCTACTCCCCCCACCTTACTCAGGTGCACACTTCTGAAAGATTGTGCCATAACCAATCCTTGTAATAATTAGTTTCTCTGGCAGAAGATGAGACTTTCTGAATCCCACTGAAGTCACTTTGCTGACCAAGCTGATAAGCCAAGCATATTGATAGATACTAAGCAGAGACCCCAAGGAACACCCGAAGTCCTAGAATACATATTTGTCATGTCACAGCATGAGCTATGGCTTTTTAACTTAGAAAAAGCTGTGGGGGGAGGGAATGATAGTGGTGTATAATATTATGCATGGTGTGGAGAAAGTAGATAATACTAGAACCCCGGGTCATCCTATGAGCTGAATTGTGGGAGATTTAGAACAGATAAAAGGAAGTATTTCTTCACACAGGGCATAATTAAACTAGGGAATTCACTAACACAACATGTAGTGATGGCCGCCAATTTAAATTGCCTCCAATATTGGAGGCAGTGTTAGAATTAGACAAATTCATGGAGGATAAGGCTATCAATGGCTACTAGTCCTGATTACCTCCAGTATTATTACTGTGGCGTTGGTCCACACAACTCTCCAGTATCAGAAACAGTGTGCCTCTCAATAACAGTTACAATGGAACACAAGCAGGAGGGTGCTCTAGTGCCTGCTTGTTGGCTTCCCACATGCATCTGGTTGTGCATCATCCATGCATCCGTATGAACAGAATGCTGACTAGATAGGCCTTTGGTTTGATCCAGCACACCTTTTCTTATGTTCTTATGAGATTTATTTTATTTATTATATTTATACCCCGCCTTTTTTCCTGCAAGGAACCCAAGGTGGCTTATATAGTCCTCCTCCATTTTATCCTCACAACAACCCTGTGAGGTAGGTTTGGCTGAGAGTCAGTGACTGGCCCAAAGTCATCCAGTGAGTGACTTTGGGCTTTCAATCCTGATTGCTTGCATAGACGTTTCAGCATCTTCCTGTATCCTTAAACTCTTGAGCCAAAGGATACCCTTAAAGGTGCTTTAATATTGGGGGGTCGGGGGTCAGGGAGCTTGTACTAGACTCAGGTAGACTTCATAGATCATAGAGCTGGAAGGAGCCTACAAGGCCATCGAGTCCAACCCCCTGCTCAATGCAGGAAACTAGAGGAGGGGTCTCCCATCCAAGTAACAACCAGGCCTGACCCTGCTTAGCTTTCCACACTCAGACAAGCTGAGCCAGCGTAAGCCACAGGCCGTGTAATGGACATTTGTCTCTCTGCATGAGAACAGATATGTTGTCAATACCCACACTTGGGATGGACCTCCTGCCAATATCAATCCTCAGGGAGGACAACTCAGAGTAGGGCATGCTCTTTCCGATGTTTGTGATCTCTATAACAGCTGTGACACTGTTGAATATACCAAAAGACTGGCAGCTATATCCAGTGGTGTCTCCTGCCCTGAAGATGTTTCTGAAAAGATATAGGCTAGAGCTGTGTGTGTACATACATACGTACACACATACAGGTGTGCATATGTTCACACAGAGCTGTATTTGTAAGTATTCATTAGAACATATATTCGCACAGCCAGATACTGAGGAACACATTCCTAAAATAACTACTACATTCATACTACTACATACTCACCTGCCTGTATTTCATGCACACATGGACGTACGCAGTCAGACTCCCACAACATAAAGGTTTCCAATATAGCTGAAACACAGTGGCATTGTTTGCCCAATTGCTGGCAAATGCACAGTGTTATTGTGTGCGCCTTGAAAGCCCCGGCGCTTTATTCTCTGCAGACTGAATGGCAGCTGCGGGTAATAATAACACAAGATTAAAAAAGCCAACATTATAGGGGCATTTACAACCCACTGGGAGAGTGAAATCTCAGTGTGGCTGAGCTGTGCCTCTAGTGATCCTTCATTTTTCCTGCTTGATAAGGAAATGATGGGCAGCTTTAGAGAGATGGCCACCGCAGCGCTCATGAAAGGGGGGAGCAAGTTGTCTGGACCAACGCCACAGTAAGTGGAGTGGGACAAATGGAAAAGCTTTCTGCAAATCAAATAGCTGCCTTGTCCTCTTTGTGTTGGGTGGGTTGGTTTGCAGGGAGAGTGACGGTGTTTTGATTCCTTTCTTTGCAGGCCAATGAAAAAGCAGAGACTGGCTTATTCCAATTCTGTCAGCCTTGATTGCTGCAATTTAAGGCCTCCTGCTGAGAGCTCCTAGTTTGTAACACCTTTGGTATGGTGGGTCTGGAAACCAAGGAGATCCATTCAAGGCCACCCATGAACCTGCCTACCCAAGCGTGCATGGGGAATGGAGCTTCTGGCTGTGCTACAAAGCCAAATAGCATAGCATATTTCTCTCCCTTTCCCACAGTGAATTCTGGTGCATTTGTAGGGATCAGCTGCAAATATTGGGGAACCCATTAAACTACTGGTGTGCAACATGCTTCCCTTTTTACAGGTAGGGAGCTGTGGTTGAGTGACTTGCCACCCAGTGAATTCAAGGCAAAGCTTGGATTTCTTTCAGCACTACAGCTGCTGCACCTTGCTGGCTCTCACACATTCTGTTTTTTGTTGGCTGTACAATGGGGGGTGGGGTGGGGGGTGGGATCAGATCCATTTTAGGTTCTGCTCAGATTTCTCCCCAACATGCCTGAAGTTGCTCTATCATATTGACAGGAGGTGATCTCCTGGCAAATATATATAGGTAGACACAGATATAGATAGATATGCACACGCTTTAGAAGAGTCTTTCAATATAACATAATCACCCCCTTGTGGTGGGGTGATCCAAAGAGTGGATGAGAATACAGGAGAAAGCGGAGGCTTCTGGAGATAGCAGCATACTTGGAAGATGTGGGGTTTTTCCATTCATTAACGAGGTTGTTTTTTGCTTCATTTAATGATTAATGAACTCCTGAATTAACACAAAATTAGATCTTTCAAAACAATAGGTATTTTGAAGCCACGTGCTTTCTTTGTTCTTCAGCGTGGGAGTTAACATTCCCCATGTCACAGCACTAGAATTAATGGAGAACGGTTTGCGGAAGTTTCCCTTCAGACACAGGCTACCGCTTTTAGTAGTAGCGAACAGAAACACACACTTCTGAATGCTTCATCTTGTTTAATTTTGGGAGTGTAACTAGCACTATCATTAGCCTTTTAAAAAGAAACAGGTATTTCCAGGTGCCTGTTCTCCTTGATGAAGGCAGCACTTATATAAGTTAATGTAGGTATCTCTGGGCCTAGGAGTGGAAGGTTCTTTAGATGCAGGGAGAAAAGTCATCTAATAGTTCTGCCCCAGGCTCAAACTGTTTGTTTCTCATTGAACTTAATTATTCTGCCTTCATTTTTTTCCCCTTCAGGGCTTATGAGGTTATGTTAATGTCTGCATTTATACTTTCCTCATTCCAGTGGCTCAAAACTCAGTATCAGTGGTTTAAAACAAATAATACTTTTAAAATGTATTTCAAAAACAGATTTAACATATGGGCAAGGGTGCAAAATAATAGCATCCAAACCAATTTAGGGTAGATCCTCTATGACCTGCTGATGGTGCGGGAACCCTAGCCCTAAAGGTCTTTCAGCACCTCCAAATATTCTTAGGGTGCTTTCACACAGAGGTATCCTAGTGCTACCAATCCAAAGACATTGTGCAGCAATTCTGTCTTTTCTTCTTTAGTGGATTATTTGTGGATAGAAAAAAGACAGAGGAAGAACTGGGAACTATAGACCAGTCAGTCTGACATCAATCCCTGGGAAAATTTTGGAGCAGATTATAAAGAAGTCAGTCTGCAAGCACCTTGAAAACAATGCAGTGATTACTAGAAGCCAGCATGGATTTGTCAAGAACAAATCCTGCCAAACTAATCTGATCTCATTTTTTGATCGGGTAACCTCCCTTGTGGACTGTGGGAATGCGGTGGACATAATATATCTGGACTTCAGCAAAGCTTTCGACAAAGGGCCTCATGATATCCTGATTAGCAAGCTAGCTAAAAGTGGGCTGGATGGAACAACTATCAGGTGGATCCACAATTGGCTACAGAATCGAACTCAAAGAGTGCTTATCAATGGTACCTTCTCAAACTGGGGAGAAGTAACGAGCGGGGTACCACAGGGCTCGGTCCTGGGCCCAGTGCTCTTCAACATTTTTATTAATGACTTGGATCAGGAGGTGCAGGGAATGCTTATCAAATTTGCAGATGACACAGAGTTGGGTGGAACAGCTAATACTCTGGAAGACAGAAACAAAATTCAAAGTGATCTTGATAGGCTGTAGTGCTGGGCCGAAAACAACAGAATGAAATTTAATAGGGATAAATGCCAAGTGCTGCACCTAGGGAAAGGAAACCAAATGCAGAGTTACAGAATGGGGGACACTTGGCTCAACGATACTACAAGTGAGAAGGATATTGGAATTGTAGATCACAAACTGAATATGAGCCAGCAATGCAATGTGGCTGCAAAGAAGGCAAATGCTATTTTGGGCTGCATTAATAGAAGTATAGCTCCCAGATTGCGTGAAGTGATAATTCCCCTTTACTCAGCACTGGTTAGGCCTCATCTTGAGTACTGCGTCCAGTTCTGGGCACACTTTAAGAAGGATGTAGACAAACTGGAGAGGGTTCAGAGGAGGGCAACAAAGATGATAAAGGGACTGGAAACAAGGCCCTATGAGGAGAGACTGAAATAATTGGGCATGTTTAGCCTTCAGAAGAGGAGACTGAGGGGAGATATGATCGCACTCTTCCAGTACTTGAAGGGTTGTCACACAGAGGAGGGCCAGGATCTCTTCTCAGTCATCCCAGTTTGCAGGACATGGAATAATGGGCTCAAGTTACAGGAACCCAGAGTCCACATAAACATCAAGAAATTTTTCCTGACTGTTAGAGCAATAAGACAGTGGAACCAACTACCTAGGGAGGTGGTGGGCTCTCCCACTCTGGAGGCATTCAAGGTGCAGCTGGACATCCTGCATTGAGCAGGGGATTGGACTCGATGGCCTATAGGCCCCTTCCAACTCTACTTTTCTATGATTCTAAGTGGGAAAACACAGGAGGGTTATAAGATGAAAATGATGTTGTCTGGACCCTCCATAAAATTCTGCGCATGAGGCAGGGCAATTGCATGACAAAAGTCTAATCTGGAAGCATCTTTAGTCTTAAATGCTTGCATTTCACTTCTGGCATGTTATTCAGATGGGAGTTGCATTTCTCATTTCTCCACATTTAATCTTAGTGCTTGTTTTGATAGTCCCAGTTTCTTGCTCGAAGAAAAGCCTTTATCCTTAAGTATGTAGCCAAGAACATAAATGAAGCAAGCAGATCTTGTCAGGTTCATGATGTACACATGTATGGTGATACAAATCAGACTACACAGCTGAAGATTAAACTGCAGGGCTACCAGAGAAGCTTACACTCTTGTATACAGGGAAATAAAATGTGATCACTGCTTATCTCTGGTCTGTTGTTGATGCTGATGCTGCTTTCCTGAACTCTGTCCATTTTTGAAAGCTGATTCCATTGAGCTTGAGTTTACTTTGGTTAATGTAAATTTGCCTTTGCAAAATATTAATCTATTTGTTCTTTCCAAGGTTCTTGCCCCACATCTTAGGTTATTCTGGGGCAAGTGGACTTTCCCTAGTGTTTTAATCCCCCCCCAACACATAATTGTGCATTCATTAGTAGACTTCCTTTTTTGTACATTCTATATTATTTCGCATCATTTTAGGATTGCGTTTTCACTATTGTACTGATCAGGTGCCAGTTAAAACAGTTTAATGCCCAATGCGTTTTGGTTTACACCTTTGTCGGGGCCGAAAAGTTTTTACAAATATGATAGAAAAGAATTATTCATCTATGTCGTGAATATCACTGAATTAAGCTAGCCTCCTTTCAAACCTCATAGAATCATATAGAGTTGGAAGGGGCCTACAAGGCCATCGAGTCCAACCCCCTGCTTAATGCAGGAATCCAGGTCAAAGCATCCCAGACAGATGGCCAGTCCAGCTTCACCTTGAATGCCTCCAGCGTGGGAGAGCTCACCACCTCTCTAGGTAATTGGTTCCATTGTCTTATTGCTCTAACAGTCAGGAATTTTTTCCTGATGTTCAGGTGGAATCTGGGTTCCTGTAACTTGAACCCGTTATTCCATGTCCTGCAAACTGGGATGATCGAGAAGAGATCCTGGCCCTCCTCTGTGTGACAACCCTTCAAGTACTGGAAGAGTGTTATCATATCTCCTGTGGTACCCCGCTCGTTACCTCTCCCCAGTTTGAGAAGGTACCATTGATAAGCACTCTTTGAGTTCGATTCTGTAGCCAATTGTGGATCCACCTGATAGTTGTTCCATCCAGCCCACTTTTAGCTAGCTTGCTAATCAGGATATCATGAGGCACTTTGTCGAAAGCTTTGCTGAAGTCCAGATATATGATGTCCACCGCATTCCCACAGTCCACAAGGGAGGTTACCCAATCAAAAAATGAGATCAGATTAGTCTGGCAGGATTTGTTCTTGACAAATCCATGCTGGCTTCTAGTAATCACTGCATTGTTTTTAAGGTGCTTGCAGACTGACTTTTTTATAATCTGCTCCAAAAAATTCCCAGGGATTGATGTTATACTGACTGGTCTATAGTTCCCAGGTTCCTCCTTCTTGCCCTTTTTGAAGATAGGAATAATGTGTTTTCCCAGTCATGGCCCATGGAGTGGACAAGGGTCAACTGACATAATATCTGATATGAGAAACATCCCATTTACAAAATTGATGTGGAATTTTGTTTTAGTTGGGGAATTCCTTCTTCAGACTGAAATAACCTTTTGACAATGCAACACCTCTCCTCTTCTGCATGAAGTTCCATCTTGTCAGTGCAGAAGATTCAAGGCAGATGTGTCCTACAGTAAAGCTATGGCATGTGATTTCTCTGTTACATATATCTGAATCTTCACTGATCCATGGTAAACAAATAGAGCAGCCCTTTGAGGTAGGACCTGTTGCTACCTCTGGGTCTGTCCTAGATGTAGTACCTTTGTCACGATGAGTTTCTTTGTGCTGGTAAGGACTGCTTCACTCATGCCTGGAGGGCATGGGAGCTGCTTCCATACTGTACAGTCCCCCGAGACTACACCACATGTGTGGATGCCAGGACCACATGAACAGGCCCAGCCGCATGGGTATTTCCCATCCAGTTGTCGTTTGGCTGGCAAGGAGGATGAGATTGACCCTGCCCACATTGTGCATACCACAGCCGTGTGGGCTTGCGTCTTGGGCCCCACATGGCTCCCATGCTGCTTGAGAGAGGCCTATGTCACTTACTTTAAGTTGTTAAATACTTCCTAGAAAAGTAAGCAAGGAAATATTAAGCACTCTAGGTAAGCAGTACTGTAGGAATGGCAGGAATGAGAAAGGGATTGCTCTGAAACTAACTGTGGGGCCTGGTTTTTTGCTAGAGACTTTCCATCAGTAGCACTGATATATTCCCAGCTGACAACTTCCTTGTCTCCCTTCTTTCTCTGTGCCTCTGGGGCTCCTCAGTATGACTTGGTTCCAAACAGACAATAGTTTTCTGGCAGATAACTGGACACCAAGCAGTTCTGCTGGTATCTATCACAAACAGACATACATGCTGCACAGTGAAGTGAATTACAAGAAGCAACTAGTACCATTTGTCCAAAAAAACGGAAGAAGAAAAATCTGTCCAAGCCATGTCCAGAAGATACAAATGCAGCACATTTATTAAAAGTGGGTGTTGGGTTGTTGTCCTTTTTTTCTAATTCTTGCTTTGTGTATTTTACACTGTTCAAGTTAAGCAACTCACCTCAGGACTTGTTTCTAAAAAGACTGCTACTAGACTAATGGCTACCACCAGCCTCTACCAAATCATGCCCCTCTAACTGGAGGTTTGAACTCAGGAAAAAGGAGAGATGGCTGTGAATGATTGAGGATAAAATGGAGAGGAGAAGGAGGAGGATTATGTAAGCCACCTTGGGTTCCTTGCAGGAAAAAAGGTGGGGTATAAATATAATGAATAAATAAATAATATCTGCACTGGCCAACCCAGCAGTCATAGAAGGCAGTGTGCTACAAAACTAGGGACAAAATAGCAAGTGAAAGGAACTTTTCAGCCCTGGTGAGGTTCTTGGAGTCCTTAAATTGTTTTAACACAAGCAAACAATTGAGAAATGGTTACATTGCTATAGAGCCAGCGTGGCGTAGTGGTGAGAGTGTTGGACTGGGACTCTGGAGATCTGGGTTCTAGTCCCCGCTCGGCCATGAAACTCACTGGGTGACTTTGGGCCAGTCACTGACTCTCAGCCTAACCTACCTCACAGGGTTGTTGTGAGGATAAAATGGAGAGGGAGAGGAGGAGGAGGATTATGTAAGCCACCTTGGGTTCCTTGCAGGAAAAAAGGTGGGGTATAAATATAATAAATAAAATAAATAAATAGGTTTGGCAGTGCTTCTTCCTTCATATGCTTAGCATTTTATTCAAGCTTGCCTCTCCCTCTCTGCCTTGCAGTCTCTATTATTATTATTATTAGTTGTATTGCATATTAAGCGGTTGGTTATTCACCACAAAAAGGAAATTTGTACCTGTACTGAGGAGTGAAAATAACTTATACTGTGCATGGCTAGGGTCTCTGTGAGAGGATTGTGCTGATATTTCTTCTGGTTTTTCTGAACTGTAGAAGCTTCTACTTACTGTTACGGTAATTTTCATTTAGATCTGGGATGGGGAACCTCCAGATATTGTTGGACTCCAACTCCTATCAGCCCCAGCCAGCATGGCCATAGATTAAGGATGATAGGAGTTGTAGTCCAACCACATCTGGAGGGCCTCAGGCACCCCACCTCTGATTTAGATGGTCCTTTTCTTGTGCTAGGTGTTTTACGATCTTCCTTGTTCACCCTCACAACCACTTTCTGAAGTATGCCATTTTAATTGTGGTTTGCACCATGGTATCTGATGTAAAACAGGAACATACCTAATGGGCCTTTGGCTGGTTGTGCACTTTTCTCCTTGTGTGTCATGGTTCTTTGGCATTAGAAGAAACAAGCTTATTTAGAAGATGAAAACAGTGGCTGGGCCTATTTCTCCTGTTGTTTTCAGAACATAGATAGGCAACCTTTTTATGCCCATATTTAGCCATTTGACAAATTGTCCTTGGCACCACCATAAAATGGGTGTGCTGCAGATGAAAGCATTGCCCTGCTGCCACCTGCCATCTTCATTTCTTAAGAATGTCTCTGAGACTCACATATTGTACAGGCTTGTGGCTCACGCTGGCTCAGCTTGTCTGAGTGTGGAAAGCTAAGCTGGGTCAGGCCTGGTTATTACTTGGATGGGAGACCCCTCCTCTAGTTTCCTGCATTGAGCAGGGGATTGGACTCGATGGCCTTGTAAGCCCCTTCCAACTCTATAAAATCTATGAATCTATGAATGTGGCCCAGAGGCATTCATGAGAAAAGAAGATGGGAGATGTTTCAAAGTGTTCCCAGCTGCCAGTAAGAAACTTTGTTATTTAAAAAAAAAAGTAGAGGAGGTGTTCTTGAGTCATGCTTTTTACTGAAAATACATGCAAATATAATAATAATTATGACATACACATCATTCCCTAAGAAAAGGCCAGTGAAAGAAACTCCCGAAACAGTTACAGAGTTCATTTCTTTCGAAGACAGATCTTTGTGTATTGTAGTTTTCCTGTTATATAACGCACATATCTCCAGACATTTGGTGTGACTTGCCGTAGTGCACCCATCTCTTTAAAAAGCAGACCTAAATGTCAAACTCTTTCTAGGGAGACATTTGTTTCAAAAGTGTAGCTTGTGTGTTCTTTCATAAATAGAGAGAGTTTAATCTTAGCAGTAACCCAGTTTGTCATCTTGCTCACATCATAACCCTGACAGCATCACTCTGCTACGTTCCTGTCCTTGGCTGCCTCTGCTCTCCCAGGGCTCATCAGGCAAAATTTTGGAGCACAGCAGGCAAAGCCATCTGATTTGCTTTCTCTTTTCTGAGTTTTTTGTTTTTTTGTTTTGGTTCTTGTATATTTGGGGCATCTCATATATACCCGGTATGCAGGATATATATGCCCAAGTAACTCGATTTCTAGGCCTCTGGGGTGAGTGAGGATTTCAACAGGGGTCTGATACAGTTAGTCAAGCTCAGAGAGAACATCTTTGTTCTGGTGGCCTTCCTTGCTTGTGCAATTGAATTATCTCCCTTCATCAGCGATGTAAATTCACCCTTAGGGCAAAACCTCTAGCTGGAAGTGTGCTAATATTGATGGTAGTCTTTCTGAGGGAGCTACAGCTAGATGCCCCTTGGTGTACTCTCTCTGATCCTCATTGCTTCCACCTTTGCTGACACACTCTCTTTCTGCGAAGGAGAAGCGGGAGCAACATTGGCACCTGTAGGCACGAGATGAATACGGCTATCATACAAATAAAATTACTGGCTGCCGAATGGCAACAGCTTAATGAAAATGTGAACTGTTAAACAAATAAAGGCAGTGGAGCTCATAATACTTCTGGGTGAAATTTCACTATATCACTGAGCAGAAATAGAATTAGGAATACCATCCAAGGATATTCCTCTTTGAGACACCCCCTGCGCTGCCTTCACGATATGAGTCTGAAGTGCAAAAGTGGCTATTCTTGCTCGAGGTTTAGAAATGTCAACCAAGCAGGAGCCAAGAAATGAAACACACAGGAATTTCAAAGATGTTTAAATAGAAACGAACTCAGCTGGTGGATGTTCTTTTCCTCTCTAGATTTCTAACTCAAATGTTACAGGGGGGAGCAGATTATTATTTTTTTTTAAATTGAAAGTGGTGATAATTTCTTCCACTGCTGCTACTGTACATTGAATCTGCAGTCTTAGTATCTAAATGGGGTGGGGGGTGGCCTCGTCTTTCATTTGTTTTAAAATGAGCTGGGTGCCATGCCTTTGAGATAAATCAGGGTGTGTGAGGGTTTGAGGCCTACACAGGATTGGGTTTGTTGAGGCCTACACAGGCTTCAGTTTGTTGAAGCCTGAAGGCCCAAACACTCCACGATGGGAGGGGAGTTTGAGAGTTTTAAGTTACCCAATAGAAGTTTAGAATCAGTTCTCCAGTGCAAGGTCACATGGTTATAACCTTCCATTCCTGGGAAGACTATATATGTGGGGTGTGGTCAGCTAGCAGTTAGAGTGTGTGCTGAGCAGCAGAGAGAGAGAGAGAGAAAGAGAAACTGGCTGGCTGACTGACTGACTGCACAGGAATTAGGTAGACTGAAGTGAAACTAGAGAACATTGTTTGTTTGTTTGTTTTATTTTATCATACTTGCTTTTGATTTAAAACCACTCTATTAAGTAATTTCCCTACTACTATAAGTAAAGTTTGTTGTGTACCCTGGAGTTTGGAGTGACTTATTCACCACGCCTAAAGCCTTCACCCACGTTACTGGAGGAAGCAGGCAAAGGACTGGGTCTTTGGGAAGAGGCAGAGATCTCCCAAAGGGCAGATCAAGGGGTCCTTGCAGTAGAGGAACCTTGACAGGGTGATGGGGAGGATCTTTCAAGGCTGCCTCTGCTGCCCCTTGTAGCCCTGCTGCTGCCTCAAGAAGACATGAAGGAGAAGGCCCTTGACACACAAGCCTGGTGCAGAGTAGGGAGGAGAGAATCAGCAGTGTTCAAGGTTGCCAAGATTCTCCAAACACCACCTCAAAGGTCAGATCGCCTCACTCCTGTTTTGATTGCAATCTGTTTTTCTTTTCGTTCGAACGAATGGGGAAAGTGCACATTTCATTACTTTTTTAAAAAACTTTTTTTTTTAAGTGTGCATTTTTCAAATGCGAACACCATTTTCGGAACATGGGAGCTTTTCCTGAAAAAATGAGTTTGTGTTCGGAAGTTTGAACAGGACAAATTCGAGTAAAAAATGAAGCAAAATGAAATTCTTGTACATCGCTAGCAGAGGAGAGTGAACCAGCGAACTCAGCCTTCTGGGTATTTGCACACTTTCCAGAGACAAGTGATGCACTGCACCAGAAGCTATGTTTGTGCATAAGAATGTACAGATATAGTCATTCACCCAGTGATCCTAGGAAAGTCACCTTCTAGTCTCCATTTTTCCAAGCTGTCAACACTTGTGCACACAGACACATGCACACACAGAGGATTGTTGAGTGTAGCATTCTGCACCATAAAAGCTCCCAGTATTTCTACTTGCCCTTTTATTCTGTAACCTGTTTGGGGTTACATTGTGTAGAAATGAGGTTCTGTTGTGTCACTCAGTGATTTTCTGTTCCTTTTAGCCTTTGGAAGAGAGGGTATTCCTCCCATTGTTGCTGCTAGCAGAGGTCTTAGTCATAAATACTTCTAAAGCCCCTTTTAATCCCCTTAAAATTAGAGTGGAATCTGTGCAGGTTTTCATTATTCCACTTTAGAAAACATCATGTACCAACTGGATTCCTTTATCCCTCCTGGGGTCTGGGGGGACTCTGAGAACAGTGGGGGTTAATCCAATTGCACTAGGAAAGAGTAGTGAAAGTTCTCTCCTTTGCTTTATAAACTCTTTATTTCTATCCCTGTGAAGTAGGTGGTGGTGATTGTTGTGCTTTACACTGTGCATTTCTAGGGAGGTGTGGAATCATCGTTAAAAGGGAGGGGGGCAACTGCATTTTAAAGCAATCTTGGCTGGCTGTAGTGGATCCATTTCAGACCACTAGAGACAAAGCAACTTGTCACAGCAGCTATTACAATCCCATTTCCTCCAGACAGATTAACAGTTTAAAGAAGTATCTATGATCAGGTATTAATACCACCTCAGGATTAGAAGTCTGATGGTTCATGTTCTGCCCTACAGGAGACCCCCTTCTTGCCTCCTCCCAGCTATGCTGCCTAAGACCTTCGCCCTGGTGCGGAGGGCCTGGTTCTTTGGTGCCACCAGTGTGCCGTGATGACCTACAGCAGCCTTTCCCAACCCGGTGCCCTCCGGGTGTGTTGGACTGCAGCTCTCATCAGTATTGGCCATGCTGGCTGGGAATGATGGGAGTTGCAGTCCAACACATCTGGGGGACACCGGGTTGGGGGAGGCTAACCTGCATACGCTCAAGCTGTGGGCACAGGATAGGATTTTTCCATAGAGTTGAAGGTAATTTGAAAGGGGAAGGGCTGCCTGTAGTGTGGGCTCATCTCCCCACCCCCACCCCGACCCTCTGCTTTTGCTGGGTTGTTCCAAAACAAATCTTCAAAACATGTTTGACCAGAGGTCACAGTGGCACAAAAGCAATGTCTGTACATCATATGAAATGATGCCTCTTTCAAAGTGTTCTCAGCTATTTTTAAATGATCACCTGTCTCGAGCATTACTTAGGATTAAGCCCTATTGAATTTAGTGAGGTTTACTTCCAGGTAAACATGGACGGGATCAGACTGGACTTCTACAATCCTACATGCACTTACCTAGGACTTACTGAACTCTGTGGGACTGCTGAGTACACATGCATAGGATTAGGTTACAATTTATTTATTTATTTATTTATTATTATATTTATACCCCACCTTT
Organism: Shinisaurus crocodilurus; assembly: GCA_021292165.1. Taxonomy (NCBI): domain Eukaryota; kingdom Metazoa; phylum Chordata; class Lepidosauria; order Squamata; family Shinisauridae; genus Shinisaurus; species Shinisaurus crocodilurus. The sequence goes on from CM037889.1 coordinate 528,486, forward strand.
TTTCCTGCAAGGAACCCAAGGCAGCTTTACATAATCCTCCTCCTCTCCATTTTATCCTCACAACAACCCTGTGAGGTAGGTTAGGCTGAGAGTCAGTGACTGGCCCAAAGTCACCCAGTGAGTTTCATGGCCAAGCGGGGACTAGAACCCAGATCTCCCGAGTCCCAGTCCAACACTCTCACCACTACGCCACACTGGCTAGACTCTGGACTTAGGGATTTGTCTTGGGTATTTCATACTGTTACTTTGCAGACAGTAATAAAAGCAAAGAACATTAATGTCCCACCTTACAGGAATGTTGCAAAGATGACTGAGATAAGGATTGTAAAGTACTTTGTACATTGAAAATGCTATATAAATGATACATAATCCCTTGTTGCTTTTAAAAGTGGGAACAAAGGGAACATGCATAAGCAAAAGAAACTGTGTGTGTGTGTGTGTGTGTTTATGTCTGCGTGTGTGTCTGTATAATATCCACTGCTAGATGAAGGTGAGATCTTCACACCAAAGTAAGCAATGTCAGTCTAGCCTGGTGGGGCTTTCTTAATAGTGGAAATGAGATTAAATGCAATTAACATTAATTTAGTGAAAGCGGTCTCAGTATTGATGCCAGTGCTAATTAGCAGTCATCGTCACAGTAGTGACCCATGGCAGAATTATGTTCGTTCTTTTCTTTTCCCCAGTGCTTTCCAGCTTGCATCCATAATAGCAGTTTTGTTCCTTGCAGTGAGTCATTGGAGGAGGTTGCTTTGGGATTGCTCTGGGGTCCGGGCTTGGGTGTCTTTCTTTAATAGTTTTCTGGGAATTACAGAGGCTCACAATTGGTAAAAGACACATCCTATGAATGGGCTAATGATTTAGGTTCTCTCTAGGTGATAATGGTGATCAGAGCAATTGTCCTAAGGAAATCCTGAGTCTTAGAATAGCTAGAGATTAGCAGATGATGTGAATTATTCTGTGAAGTACAGGTGCTGGGGGATGTAGCTGTATTGCCCTAGTATTTCTTTCTTTTTCTTTTCTTAAATGTCCCAGGAGAAAGTAAAATGATTAAGCAGGGAAACTGTTCTTATGAAGACATAGTCCATCCCAACTCATCCATACAACTGGCCATTTGTTTGTGGCATTCAAGACACAAAGAAGCAATATAACTAGCACAGTATGCTCTGACATTCTCAGTCAAATTATTTGGGTATCACATTTATGGATGGATGTACTGGAGGTCGCCTTGTAGCAAGAAATTGCAGTGAGAGTGAAAGTCAGTCACTTCACAGACTTCAGAGAAATGCAATTAAATACCCTTCTTGGGGCGGCGGGGGGGGGGGAGAAGGTGGAGGAGGAGGAAAACATTCTTAAGTGAATGTTTTAAAATAGACAACTATAAAATCTGTTAACAGGGTGATTTTTCACTAAAGAATTAGTGAAGGGAGAGAGGGGGTTACCCAGACTCCCAGCAGTGTAAGGCAGGGGCAAACAATTACTCAGGTGGACTGCCAGCACCCCTTATGTCCAACTCAGCCTGAGCCAGGGGACTCTCAGACCTTTCAGGACACCTGGAAAGAAGCACACACAGCTCTAGTGGTAGAGATAAAGTTTATTTATATATGGGAAAGGGAAAGGAAGAAAAGGGTATAGAAAGATCAGAGAAAACCTTTAGAACAACGCTCCAGGCAAAAGTAACAAAGCAATACCTAAGCCTATCTTATATGTTTCCTAAGTATAGGTCTTCCAATAGTACAGGGCCCAGTCCAAGATCCAAGAACTCCACAAGCCCGAAGGCAAGTTGGCACAGGTAGATGAAGACAAAGAGACAGTCCCAACCCCCCACCTTTTATGCTCAGACCCTCAGCTTGACAACTCAGGGAAGATCTTATTTAGCCAATCACAGGCTGACTCCAGCAGCATTCCCAAACCCTGTTGAGGAGGGAGGAAGTTCCCACAGGAATGCAGCTGAGATCATTCAGCCCAATTAACTGCTTCCTTACTAAAAATCACTCCCAGCTGCTTTTCTTCCTATGGGGGCAAATGATATGGGGACCTGGATCTTTTCCCTTTCAGGGGGAAAGGTAGCTGGATGGGGCAATAGCGAGAAGGAAAACGGCTTGAGGCAAAAGGATTAAGCATCCCTCCACTGCTAGTGCTCCACTCAAGATTTTAGCTTCCATGTCTTCTTTTGTTTGTTTTGTAAATGCCAGTAGAAGGTTGCCCACAACTGCACATTACATGTAACATGCCCTCACTGGAGGTGGAAAACCTGTGACTGGACCATGCTACTGTAGGCAGGAACTTAAGCAATTAAATGCTCCTCCATACAAAATATAACTCTGCAAACTGTCTCAAGCTGCAAGATTTCCATATTTTACCCGAGAGCTGAAGTACTCCTGGTTCCTGTGTAACAGTTGTACAATGACTGTGGCAGTCCTAGCAGTCAAATGCTATTCAGGGAAAAGGTGGACTGAAGCTCAGATGGGTGTGATGACCATCTTTGAGCAGACAGCTTCTGCACTGGCCAGATACTCACTGATGTTGCTGTTTCAGCTACCAAGGGACTGCTCTGTACTTGATTGTGAATGTTTCTAATGGCTGGGAGAAGATGGAAGATTTGTAGCATTGGAGAGGGGAAAGTAATTGTTCTACAGATCAAGTACAGCCTGGGGAAATTCTTCTTTAAAAAGTAGCATCAATCGAATCCATTTAAAGGGGAAGTTGGCTCCATGGCCATAGCCTCTTCAGCCACTGACTGTTGAGGTAGCTTTTTGTCAGCCTTAGTAATGGATATTGTGGTTACTGTTCCTCATCAGAGTGTAAGCAGACATCTCTAGTTTGTGCTGCTGTACCACAAAAGAACCTTCTGCCGAGAACCATTCTTCATCACATATATGTATAATGCAAACATTGCTGTGTAGCTATTGTCCAGCTCACTAAATGAGAAGGGGTTATGGATTTATTTAGCCATAGTCTTTTCAAGGCGGCTTACAGCATAGAAACAATAGAACAATTGTATTAATAAAATGTGTTAAATATAAACATTTTTAAAATAAAACCAGTTACAATAAAATACAATTTCAAAATATCCATCAGCAGTGAATACAACAACAAAAAAATCAGTTAAAAGCCAGGGAGAACATACGAGGTTTTAAAATCCTCTTAAAAGCAGCCACAGATGGGGCCCGCTGTATATTTCTCAAGAGGGAATTCCATAGGGTAGAAGCTACTGCCCAGAAGGTTAGTAATCCCTGAGCCCTCTCTTTGGAAATTACACCTCTCCATCCCTTTGGTTTATACCAATTTCCACTGCCATGAGTAAAGATAGTGGGGTGAAACCCACCCCACAGTGATCTCGGTGTTGAAGGACCAGGCACTTCCTGACCTCCTGTACAAATTGTTTCCAACAATCAAGTTCCATTCCAAGGCCACTTGATGGTAACTGTGTCTATACCATCTTCCAGGCCAGCTGGCCTGTACCTGTAGCCTGCACCTTGCTTCTTTCCTTGTCTGGCCGCACATTCCCTTCTGAAGAATTCCATACTGGCTCCTGAATCTGCTAATGTATTTCTCAACAAACTGCTTCTGGGATGAGGGATATGGCTGCCCAAAGACCAAGCCTTACTATCTTAATAAGGTATCTTAATTATGTAGTAATAGCAGCTGTGGCACATATATTTGAGAAAAGTTCATTACGGAGTACAGGGTGCTATTTTATCCAGCTCTTTTCTATATCGTGGGATACTCTTCCCAATACCTTTGCACTTCCCTCTTGTCACTGACCTCATGCAATCAGGAACAATCCTCTGCTCTTCTCCCCAGGTCCAGATCTGGAGCTGGAAAGGGTGGCAAGGGCCGGGGTCAAGGCAGCTCCCAGCAGGGATGGTCGAAGCCATTCTGCTGCCAAGTCAACATTGCATAGTATCCAAGACTGGTCAAGTTATTTTGGCACCTGAGGGAGATAATCCCACAAGTGCCTCTCCCCCTTCCTGGCAATAAAAATAGAATAATTTAAAGTAACTATTTGCTGCCCTTTCAGAACACCCAAGATCAGCTGTGGCCGCCTCTCTCTCCCAGACTTGGGAGCTAGGGAGGGGGCAAAGATTCCCAGGATGATTGCAGCCCAACTCTTTAACTCCGGAGTTGTGTGGAAGGCTGGTGTTTATTGTGCTCCCCAGAGAGTGCTGGCACACTCACCATGGTAAGTATGGCAAGCAAAAAATGGGGAAGCCTGTTTAGACGCTATGTATACAAATGCATTACAGCTTGTAGCAAATCTGCTCCAATTGAAAGAGCAATCCACAATATCATTCCTGAACTTTGGGACACTGGCACCTGTTTCCACAAATTGCTGAGAACTAGCAGAGGACTTGGAAGCATTGTTACAGGTGGCAATCTGTATAACATGTATAACAGATGCAATCTTGAGACATTTTTAAAATATATAATACTGATCTGAATGCAGTAGTTCTTCATTGGTTTGGAGGATTTGTGTGAAGCCTCTGCTGCTTGACACACATTGTACTAGTAGCAAGTAACAATGGTTTAAACTGGAACCATCCCACCAATGAAAGTACTAAAGAAACTGCTAGAGAAATGGCCTGGTATTTTTATTGATTGATAGGTTGGTTCTATCTATCTATCTATCTATTTATCTATCTATCTATCCTATTCTGTCTAAAGTATTATATTCTCAGGGTGGTTTACAAAAAGAACAACACCATTAAAATGTAAATTACAAAATATAATAAGCAAAAAGCTATAAGATCAGCATAAAACAGTCAGCAGGATGATTAACATTGCATCTAAAAAGCTTGTATTGAAAGCATTTCATAGATTTCATAGATCATAGAGTTGGAAGGAGCCTACAAGTGTGTGGCTCAGTGTGGCTCAGCCTACAAGCCAGTGTGGCGTAGTGGTTAGGATGTTGGACCGGGACTTGGGAGATCTGGGTTCTAGTTCCCCTCGGCCATGAAGCTCACTGGGTGACTTTGGGCCAGTCACTGACTCTCAGCCTAACCTACCTCGCAGGGTTGTTGTGAGGATAAAATGGAGAGGAGGAGGATTATGTAAGCCGCCTTGGGTTCCTTGAAGGAAAAAAGGTGGGGTATAAATATAATAAATATAATAAATAAATAAATAAGGCTATCGAGTCCAACCCCTTGCTCAATGCAGGAAACTAGAGGAGGGGGTCTCCCATCCAAGTTTCAGCTCTTCAAAGCAGTGCCAGTCCCATAACCTTCATGAGCTCAACATGTCTTTTTAGGAGGAGGGGTGGAAATAACAATCAGTCCTTCCATCCACAACATGTTGCTCTTAGAAGTAATTTTATCAAGTTTCCATTGGGAGCAGCTTCCACTGATTGATAGTCCCATCAACTGCGTTTGTTTGCAGAAACCTTTTGGGATATGAGTTCTGGATTAGGAAGCCAGTGGCTGGCCCTGTTTTCAGCCATCTTTAGGGACTGGTACTTGTTATCTGATAGTTCTGTGATGGAGATGTTTTTGTTTTTGACATGTAAGCTTCAGCATCTCTCATCAGCAGATCTGTGCAGACAATTTTCAATCAGAAGATTTTTATTTGTTGAGATGTGTCAGTTGATATTCTTTTGCCTGACATCTAAAAATAGGAGAAGAACCCAGATTGTTGTCACAAATTTAAGAGACAACATATTTTCTTAAAAGGAAAACCAACACCCTCAGAATTTTGTCTTGCAAGGCTTTGTTTATAAATGCAGTATAATGCCTACTGAAAGTTATACAATGAATACTAGAATAGCCTTCCATAGCCGGGTTCTCTAACTTTGCCCTTGTGAAGAGCATATACTTGCAATGTGAACCTCTGTCTCTGGTGGCTTCTTCTGTAAGACCCAGTATTTCCAGGGAGTACTGCTGTTGACTAGTCCTAATCTGTCCCTGAGCTTTGGGGGGCTCGCTACTAGCCATAACCTAGAAGATAGCAACACTGCCCATGGGCACACTGGCAGCAGCTGAGACCTCTAGTGTGTTTGTGAGGCCCCTTGTGCTGCCCGCCATTCACCTCCCCTCCCCCTTCAACTCCGGGTCAACGCACATTTCCCTACCTCTATTAAAGTCAGTGGTGTGATATTGCTCCATTGAGTCTAATAGAGGTGGGGGACGGGTGCCCTGCTGAAAAATGGCTTGAGGGGAGAAGAAGGCCACCCTCCACCCTTGGGGCAACAGGGTCCTTGGTCATGGGAGGGCTTCCCCCTCCCTGCATCTGTTTCTCCCCACAATATAACTCCATTGACTTTAATAGAGGTAGGGACAAAAGTCCCCTGCCAAAAAAAAGCCATAGGGGGACAAGAAAAGTAAGAATTCAGAGAGGGGGACGCTTCCAACATTTTAACCACCATGGCAATTTGTGGTAGTGCCTGGGACACTTTTTCAAAATGTCAAATGTGTTCATGGGCCCAAAAAGGTTACCTACCCCTATCATAACCTGATCACAACAAGACTGTTCACAGCTTTTTGTTGACAGGATAATACGGTAGGTCTTAACTCAAGTGGAGTTTTGGTAACCTCAAGATGGAGAAGCTCTTTTAAAAAGCAACATTTTTATTTGCCCTTTCCTCTTGCCTTTCATGTGCTGGACTCTGGGTCTTGCTTGAACAAATGTACCAGACTCTACCAGGAGCCATTACTTATAGGGATAGGGTGAGTCAAAGAGGTGGTCACACCACCAAGTTAAGTGTCTACCACCCGTCGGTGAAGAAATTTAATTAGGAGCCATTTAGCTATCAACATTTTGTTGGTTTCTTTAAGCTGCCTTCAGAATAATGTGAACAAAGAGAAGATAATAATGTGAACAAAGAGAAGGGATAGCTTGGCCATAGTGACACAGGTAGTAGTAGTAGTAGTAGTAGTAGTAGTAGTAGTAGGCGATCACTCATGACCGAGTAAGATTGTCTTCCATGATAAAAATTACAAAAAGAAAATTTTTAAAAGGAGGAAATTCTAAAAAATTGTGTAGACTCTAGCGATGGGTCCGTAAGTGACTGTGAAGGCCAATTCTAGATCCACACAGCTTCCCACAGTGAGGGCACAGGTTACCAGATGGAAGATGGTCCTGTAAAGGATTCGTTTGACGTGCTTTTCGCTGAGCACGTTTCTCCCTTTCACCTTGCACTCGGGCTTCTTCAAAGTCCATGGAACCTTTTAGATCGTTCATGGGCCAGAGCTTCCCAGTTTTCAATGTTTATATTGCATTTTTTTAGATTAGCCTTAAGAACATCTTTAAACCTCTTATGCTGACCACCAATATTCTGCTTTCCATCCTTGAGTTGGGAATAAAGTAACTGCTATGGGAGACGGCAGTCAGGCATTCGAACAACATGACCGGTCCACTGAAGTTGGCGTTGAAGGATCATTTTCATTCATTTCATACATTTATATACCGCCCCACAGCCAAAGCTCTCTGGGCGGTTCACAATAGATTATACATAAAAACAACAATAAAAACATACAAAATAGTTTAAAAGATTAAAAACCAAAATTTAAAAACACAGTTTAAAATAACAATTAAAAAACTAATAAAACTGAGCCTACAGGTGACAATCCCCCCCCCCCGTGCTATTCCGAGATCCTAACTATTAAATGCCTTGGCATAGAGGGAAGTCTTAACCTGGCACCGAAAAGATAGTAAGGTTGACGCCAGGCGGGTCTCAGTGGGGAGCTTGTTCCATAATTGGGGGGCTACCACCGAGAAGGCCCTCCTCCTCGTTGCCACCAACCGAGCCTCTCTTGGAGGTGGCAGTCGGAGGAGGGCCCCAGATGTTGAGCGTAATGTCCAGGTAGATTGCGGTTGGGAGAGACGTTCCGTCAGGTATTGTGGTCCTAAGCCGTGTAGGGCTTTATAAGTTAAAACCAGCACCTTGAATTCAGCTCGGAAGCATATTGGCAGCCAGTGCAAACGGGCCAGAACCAGTGTAGTGTGCTCGGACCTTCCGGTCCCCGCAATAAGCCTGGCTGCCGCATTTTGCACAAGCTGCAGCTTCTGAACAGTCTTCAAACGCAGCCCCACGTAGAGTGCATTGCAGTAGTCTAGTTTAGAGGTCACCAGAGCGTAGATTACTGAGACCAGGCTATCCCTGTCCAGATAGGGGCGTAGCTGGGCCACCAGCCAAAGCTGGTAGAAGGCACTCCTTGCCACTGAAGCCACTTGAGCCTCAAGTGACAAAGATGGCTCCAGGAGCACCCCCAAGCTACGAACCTTCTCCTTCAAGGGGTGTGCAACCCCATCCAGAACAGGTTGAACACCCTCCATCCGGTCAAAGGAACCACCCACTAACAGCATCTCAGTCTTGTCTGGATTGAGCCTCAGTTTGTTAGCCCTCATCCAGTCCATTGTCGCAGCCATGCACCGGTTCAGCACATCCACAGCCTCACCTGCTGAAGATGAAAAGGAGAAATAGAGCTGTGTGTCATCAGCATACTACTGATGGTAACGCACTCCAAAACTCTGGATGACCCCACTCAGTGGTTTCATGTAGATGTTAAATAGCATGGGGGATAAGACCGACCCCTGAGGAACCCCGTACTGGAGAGTCCATGAGGCCGAGCAACATTCCCCAAGCACCACCCTCTGGAGCCGGCCATCCAAGTAGGAGCAGAACCACTGCAATGCAGTGCCCCCCACCCCCAACTCAGACAGCCGCTCCAGAAGGATACCATGGTCGATGGTATCAAAATCCGCCGAGAGATCCAGGAGTATCAACAGGGTCGCACTCCCCCTGTCTCTCTCCCGACATAGGTCATCATACAGGGCGACCAAAGCTGTTTCCATGCCAAAACCAGGCCTGAACCCCGACTGAAATGGATCCAGATAATCAGTCTCATCCAAGAGCACCTGGAGCTGGTTGGCCACCACCCGCTCAATGACCTTGCCCAGGAAAGGAACATTCCTTTTTTCCTGCAAGGAACCCAAGTGGCTTACATAATCTCCCCCCTCCTCTCCATTTTATCCTCACAACAACCCTGTGAGGTAGGTTAGGCTGAGAGTCAGTGACTGGCCCAAAGTCACCCAGTGAGCTTCATGGTCAAGCGGGGACTAGAACCCAGATCTCCTGAGTCCTAAAGTTGTTAAGATCTTCCGGGTCCAGAGAGGGTTTCATCAGGAGTGGTCTCACCACCACCTGTTTCAGTTGGCATGGGACCACTCCCTCTCGCAAGGAGGCATTGATCACCTCTCTGGCCCAGCCGGCCGTTCCCTCCCTGCTAGTTTTTATAAGCCAAGAGGGGCAAGGATCCAGAACAGACGTGGTTGCACGTACCCTGTCCAAGCACCTTGTCAACATCCTTGAGCTGAAACTCCAAAATAACTAGACCAGGCTGTGCTCTGGGTACCTCTCCTGATTCTACTGCTATAACATTGGAGTCTAAGTCCCTGCGGATGCAAGAGATTTTTTCCTGGAAGTGCCTAGCGAATATATTACAGCGGGCATCAGACGGGTCGATGATGTCCCCGGGTCCAGCGTATAACAGGCCCCGGACGACCCTATAGAGCTCCGCTGGGCGGCAGAGAGATGATTGATAAAAGCAGTGAGATGTTGTCTCTTTGCCACTTTCACTGTCTCTAGATATACCTGGCCATAGGCACATACCAGGGCTCGGGATCATAGAATCATAGAAAAGTAGAGTTGGAAGGGGCCTACAAGGCCATCGAGTCCAACCCCCTGCTCAATGCAGGAATCCAGGTCAAAGCATCCCTGACAGATGGCTGTCCAGCTGCACCTTGAATGCCTCCAGAGTGGGAGAGCCCACAACCTCCCTAGGTAGTTGATTCCATTGTCTTATTGCTCTGCCAGTCAGGAAATTTTTCCTGATGTTTAGGTGGAATCTAGGTTCCTGTAACTTGAGCCCATTATTCCGTGTCCTGCAAACTGGGATGATCGAGAAGAGATCCTTGCCCTCCTCTGTGTGACATCCCTTCAAATACTGGAAGAGTGCGATCATATCTCCCCTCAGTCTCCTCTTCTGAAGGCTAAACATGCCCAGTTCTTTCAGTCTCTCCTCATAGGGCCTTGTTTCCAGTCCCTTTATCATCCTTGTTGCCCTCCTCTGAACCCTCTCCAGTTTGTCTATGTCCTTCTTAAAGTGAGGTGCCCAGAACTGGACGCAGTACTCAAGATGAGGCCTAACCAGTGCCGAGTAAAGGGGAATTATCACTTCCCGCGATTTGGAAGCTATACTTCTATTAATACAGCCCAAAATTGCATTTGCCTTCTTTGCAGCCACATTGCATTGCTGGCTCATATTCAGTTTGTGATCTACCACAATTCCAAGATCCTTCTCACTTGTAGTATTGTTGAGCCAAGTGTCCCCCATTCTGTAACTGTGCATTTGGTTTCCTCTCCCTAGGTGCAGCACTTGGCATTTATCCCTATTAAATTTCATTCTGTTGTTTTCGGCCCAGCGCTCCAGCCTATCGAGGTCACTTTGAATTTTGTTTCTGTCTTCCAGAGTATTAGCTGTTCCACCCAACTTTGTGTCATCTGCAAATTTGATAAGCATTCCCTGTACCTCCTGATCCAAGTCATTAATAAAAATGTTGAAGTTTGATATTTGTAAGAAGACCAAAACACTGGTTTATGAAGCCATTGTATTACCAACTTTATTGTATGCCTGTTCAACTTTATTTTTTCAACGCTAGTAGTCTTTGCTTCTTCCAGTACACTGACATTTGTTCGCCTATCTTCCCAAGTAATTCGCAGGATTTTCCGGAGGCAACGTTGATGAAATCTTTCAAGGAGGTGGAAGTGACGTTTATAGATAGTCCATGTTTCGCAGGCATACAATAAAGTTGGTAATACAATGGCTTCATAAACCAGTGTTTTGGTCTTCTTACATGTTTCATTTGAGAAAATGCGGCACTTGCGGAGCTCAAATGACACCGTAGGGATGTATGAGAGCTTCTCGCGGGCACGAGGTGAGGCCACGAGCACGGGCCTACCTTAAGGCTCTCCTCTCCACGGAGAGCCGCCCGCGCTGGTCCCATCGCGTCACTTCCAGCGCGGCGGAAGTGACGCGACGGGACCGTGCTCCGTCGCGCTGGACCCCCGCGCTCTGTTTTTGGCAGGGGAAACCAGGGCAACAGGGCTGTTTAAGTCCTGTTGCCCTGGTTCCCCCCGCCAAAAACAGAGCGCGGGGTCCAGCGTGACGGAGCGCAGCAGGATGACGTGGCTCCGGCGGTGGTGGCAGCGGCAGTGGGGCTCCGGCGGTGGCAGCGGGGCTCCAGTGGCGTGGTGGTGGCAGCGGCGGCGGCGGGGCTTCAGGCGGCGGCTCGTGTGGCTCGAGCAGTGTGGAGAACGCTCCGCGCCACTCAGAAGAACAGGATTGGGCCGGCGGCGGTGCGGAGAACCGAGCCACGGAGAGCTTCGGGCCCAGGTAGGGCTCGAAATACATCCCTTAGTAACTTCAAGACAGGATTACTGCAATGTGCTCTACGTGGGGCTGCCCTAAAGGAAGCTGGAACTAGAATGCAGCAGCTTGGCTGTTGTCAGGAGCAGCCCCTTTTCAGCATCTAACGCCTTTGCTGAAGGAACTGCACTGGCTGCCTGTTCGCTACCGGGCCAGGTTTAAGGTTCTGGTACTAGTGTACAAAGCCCTAAACAACTTGGGACCAGGATACCTGAGAGAGCGCCTTCTCCCTTACCAAGCTGCCCGATCACTGAGGTCATCGGAGGACATTCTCCTGGTGGTTCCACATGGACCTTTGGCCCGACTGGAGTCCACCAGGAGAAGAGTCTTCAGTGTGGTGGCTCCACTTCTATGGAACTCCCTGCTTCTGCAGGTCAGGCAGGCTCCGACACTGTGTTGTTTTCAGTGCCTGCTGAAGACATCTTTGTTCTGAGAAGCCTTCCTTGTTGACCAGCCACGGTTTTAATGTTATCCGGTTTTTAATATATTGTTTGTATTCTTTTATTTTCTTTATCACTTCATTGTTCACTGCTCTGGAATTTGTCTAGATATGGAATGGTATACAAATGCTGTAAATAAATAAATAAGATCTTAGGGGGCAGAAATAAGCTCTTTCAGTGCCTTTGTAGCTTCAGAATCTTCTACCAGAAATGAGCAGGCAAGGGTCAAATCTGAACTTTTCCCTTCTTGAAATAATAAGAAGGAAAGCCAAAATAAAATATCCAAACAAAAATATGCAACTAGGCAAAAGCAGGAATGGTGGCAGGATTGGCAAAAGCATTGTCAAGAACTACTAGCATCTTGGTGCACCAGAAATCTATTCTGTTGTAGTCACTTTTCAATTCCTGTTGGTGGTGTCAGGTTTGCGGAGGGGTACATGGGACCCCTGAGTACTTGGGGTCCTGTGTAACTACTTGAAAGACTGCCTTCTCCCATATGAACTTGTCTATCAGCTGAGAGGTGAGGGCACCCCAAAATCTGAGGGCCATCTGTGGGTGCCCTCACCTCCAGTTGTTAAGAGGATGGTTACCGGAGAGAGGGCCTTTTCAGCGATGGTTCCCTCATTATGGAAGTTTCTTCCTAAATATGTTTGTCTGGCACTACTGTTGCTAAGTTTCAGATGTCGTACTAAGTACCTGTTTGCCTGAGCTTTTAATAGTAGTTAAGGTCACAACAGTGACTCTTTTTAAATCTTGTTTACTGGTAATTGGTGCGTGTGTGTTTTGTAAGCTGCTATGAGGGTTTTTGTAATGGAAAAGAGGGTAGAAATGTCTTAAATACAAACTAGTTCATGATGCTTACAACGAAACAATTCCTTCAAACAGGAAGAATGTGCATTTGGTTCACTTACACATATTTAGACTCATCTTAAGGAGAAGACCAAGGTTGACCAAAGTCTTCCTGGAAAAGTGGGCTATGAGCATGACGAAAAAAGAGGGTGAGCAAGTTAGTGTCCAATTCCTTCAAACAGGAAGAATGTGCATTTGGTTCAATTACACATATTTAGACTTCATCAGTAAGGGATGAAGACCAAAGGGTTGAGCCAAAGTCTTCCTGGAAAAGGTGGGCTATGAGCAAGGATTTTAAGGAAGCTGGGGGAAAGCGGGCATAGGGGTGTTCCAGAAGGAATTCTGGGAAGGGGCTGCAAGGAAGAATGGACAGATTTACTTAAGGGATCAGGAGATTCTGAGTGGCTGAGGGCAGTAGTGCTGGAGCAGTAAAGGTCACAGGCAGTGATATGAATGCAGAAGGAGGCAAGGGTATGAAGAGCTGTGAAGGTAAGGATGAGGAGTTTGTGCTTGACTTAGGAGCAGATAGGAAGTCAGTGTAGTTCTACAGAATTAAGCAAGTGGCCCTTTCACATCATATATTCAACATATATCCATTGCAATCCCAACTGTCAAGTACACATTCTTCCTGTTTATCCTCACCTCCTTTTTTCCCTTTCTCTATTGCCTCCCCTGGGTGCTTCCAGACAGTTCTTTTATTATGCCATCATCCTGCCTCATTCGTGGAATTTTACAGGGGTCTAAACAACATTATCTTCTGTTCGTAACCCCGCCCATATTTTCCCAGGGCTTCTTCCATCTTTTTTCTTACCACAGAAAATCTGTTAAGGAGGAAAAGACGGATTAGCTGAGCTATGGCTTCTAATTGATAGTGCTGGGAGCACCCCCTGAGTCAAATTGTAAGGTCTTTGGGATTGCCCTTTTGTTGTTATTCCCTAAAATGCCATACATATTGATCACAAGAAGAGAGTCTTGTGGCACCTTAAAGTCCAACACATTTATTAGAGTGTATTGGGGATGCTGTATGGATAATTAATAATGATGATGAAAGTACCAAACTTCATGGTTTCAACGTTTCAAATGAATTTTCCCCGCAGAAAGCAGGTTGTGATGCTGCTCAGGACTTAGAAGTCATACTCTTCTTTTCAAGTCTTGGTGCAAGTCATCTCTTGCTGCATTCCATGTTGCATGGTCAGCCCAGCAACTAAATAAGTAATGACCCATCTCTTGTCTTTTTATCTCTCTCAGGAACTGTTGGTCCATTTCGATTAAAGCCCATCTGCCAGCAAAGTGCAGAACACATGGGACCACAGAAGCTCTCAGAAGCCCAGCATGCTCTTGGACTCATGCTGATGCAAATGAGTGCCTTCTATCGGTAGTGGTCCACGAAAGCGCCATGAATCCATATCCAGATGCCTATACGGACCAGTCTTAATTGATGGACTTGGACTTGTGGGAGAGGGCCTTGAGCAATGCTGGGAAAGTAATGCTCTGCAAAACGTGTGTTGTCATCATCATTACCCCTCTTTCACTGAGAGAAGAATTCCCATAAACAGATCTTGTTTCTATGGTGGCATACAAGTCAGAAGCCTCCATTTAAGGGGGGGGAAAAGCTTGTCAACTCTTTGGTTTCACTGTTAGTGTGTGTGTGTGTGTGTGTGTGTATGTGTGTGTGTGTGTGTAGCCTTTGTTCTTGTTCTTTAGTATACAGCATCTGAGAAATATGGGGAAATACCAGAGTCCTGCTTGTTTAGAGTTAATACTGACACAAGTGAGAGCGTGTGTGTGTGTGTGTGTGTGTGTGTGTGTGTGTGTGTGTGTGTGTTTGACACGGAGTGAGGCATTCCTTCCCTTTCCTCCTAAGAACAATAAAGAGTATTTCATGGTCACTGTCTGCTGTCAGGTGTTTTTTGATGCAAAAGTTCAAGAAGGACTCCTCCACATCCCTTCTTGTTGCTGCCTTTACCATCAGACTTGATCGCCTCCCAGCCAGTGCTGAGAACATAAACGCTGTTGATAAATTAAAAATCTCATTTGTTTCATGCCAGGAACTTGGTTGGATTAGTTGGAAGGGTACAACTTTGTGCCCCTTGCTGTAACACTCTTCTGTGCCACTTCATTTTGCCTTCCACGCTGCCCCTCAGTGGTTCAGAGGAGGTCACTGGAGTAAAGCATCTTGACTCTACAGGAACCAAGGCATTCCAGACTGTTTTCAGTGAACTTCTTCAACCCAGTAGGCAGAGCTGGGCAGCTCTTACATACTAGTTTAGTTTGGTTTATTGACATGCCACCTTTCCACAAAAGACTAGGCCCAAAGTGGCTCACAATAAGCATCAATTTATCAAAACACAACACATTTGGGAGGGGGGGACATATGGTAATTAATTTCATTCTTTTCTTCTAGCCCAGAGCTTCAGAACTTCAGGGCAGAGGGGGCACTTCTGGCCCCCTGGGATTTCCCAGATGACCACACCTCTTTCCCCCTTCCCCCAATCATGGATGGTTTGGGGGTTTCCTAGCTTTTGTGCATTTCCCCCCATTCTAAAAGGTTGAAATGCTTATTTATTTATTTATTATGTTTCTACACCTTTTTTCCTGCAAGGAACCCAAGTGGCTTACATAATCTCCCCCCTCCTCTCCATTTTATCCTCACAACAACCCTGTGAGGTAGGTTAGGCTGAGAGTCAGTGACTGGCCCAAAGTCACCCAGTGGGTTTCATGGCCGAGCGGGGACTAGAACCCAGATCTCCTGAGTCCCAGTCCAACACTCTAACCACTACTAGTAGTAGGCGATCACTCGTGACCGAGTAAGATTGTCTTCTAGGATAAAATTACAAAAATAAAATTATAAAAGGAGGAAATTGTAAAAAAAAAATGTGTAGACTCTAGCGATGGGTCCGTAAGTGACTGTGGAGGCCAATTCTAGATCCACACAGCTTCCCACAGTGAAGACACAGGTTACCAGATGGAAGATGGTCCTGTAAAGGATTCATTTGACGTGCTTTTCGCTTAGCACGTTTTTCCCTTTTACCTTGCACTCGGGCTTCTTCACAGTCCATGGAACCTTTGTGAAAGGCCAACCTCCATTTAGATTGTTCATGGGCCAGAGCTTCCCAGTTTTCAATGTTTATATTGCATTTTTTTGATTAGTCTTAAGAACATCTTTAAACCTCTTGTACTGACCACCGATATTCCGCTTTCCATCCTTGAGTTGGGAAAAAAGTAACTACTTTGGGAGTCGGCAGTCAGGCATTCGAACAACATGACTGGTCCATTGAAGTTGGCATTGAAGGATCATTTTTTCAACGCTAGTAGTCTTTGCTTCTTCCAGTACACTGACATTTGTTCGCCTATCCTCCCAAGTAATTTGCAGGATTTTCCAGAGGCAACGTTGATGAAATCTTTCAAGGAGGTGGAGATGACGTTTATAGATAGTCCATGTTTCGCAGGCATACAATAAAGTTGGTAATACAATGGCTTCATAAACCAGCATTTTAGTCTCCTTACAGATACCCCAATCCTCAAACACTCTATGTTTCATTTGAGAAAACACGGCACTTGCGGAGCTCAAATGATGCTGGATTTCACTGTCAATGTTAGCTGTAACAGAAAGATAGCTGCCAAGATAGAGAAAATGATCGACATTTTCCAGTATTGTCCCACCAAGCTGGATAGATGGCATCATCAAAGGGTTAACTTGCACTTATTTATTTATTTTATTTATGTATTATATTTATGAATCGCCCATCTGGCCAGACATCCGGCCACTCTGAGCGATGTACAATGCAATAAAATACAGGGACACACACACACACACACAGTATAAAACACAATTAAAAATCCTAACCCACCCCATATTTTCACCTGAAAAGCCACGTTTTTAATGCCCGGCAGAAGCTAATCAAGGAAGGGGCATGGCGGAGGTCACTGGGGAGAGAGTTCCATAAATTGGGGGCTGCCACAGAAAAGGCCCTCCTCCTAGTCCCCACCAGCCTGGTTTCTCTGGCTGATGGGACAGGGAGAAGGCCATCCATGGCGGATCTTGTTGAGCGGCCTACTTGATGTTGCTGGAGGCGCTCCTTGATATATACTGGACCAGAGCCGTACAGGGTTTTAAAGGTCAACACCAACACCTTGAATTTGGCTCGGCAAACAACTGGTAGCCAGTGCAATTCTTTGAGCACCAGAGTGATGTGATCATGCCGGCGGCAGCCTTTAACCAGGCGAGCTGCTGCATTCTGTACCAGCTGCAACTTCCGAACTGTCTTCCAGGGTAACCCCACGTAGAGCGCATTACAATAGTCCAGGCGAGAGGAGACCAAGGCATGAACCACTGATAGGAGCAGATGATTAGGAAGGTAGGGGTGCAGCTTCCGTATCAGATGGAGCTGATACAGCGCCGCCCGGCTCACAGCTGACACCTGAGCCTCCATGGACAGCTGGGAGTCTAGAATGACTCCCCAAGCTGCAGACCTGGTCCTTCAGGGGTAGATGTACCCCATTCAGCACCAGGTCAACATTCCCTAACCTTCCCTTGTCCCCCACCAGAAGTACCTCGGTCTTGTCAGGGTTCAGTTTCAGCATGTTCCTTCCCATCCAGCCACCCACTGCCTCCAGGCACTTGGACAGGGTTTCAACAGCCAACCTTGGTGAGAACTTGAAGGAGAGGTAGAGCTGTGTGTCATCCGCATACTGATGACAGCGCACCCCAAACCTCCTGATGATAGCTCCCAGCGGCTTTAGGTAGATGTTAAACAACATCGGGGAGAGGATGGAATCCTGCGGCACCCCACAAGTGAGCGGCCGAGGGTCCGAAGCCTCCTTCCCAAGAACCACCTCTGGTACCTTCCAGAGAGGAAGGACCGGAACCACTGCAATACAGTGCCTCCCACGCCCAACCCCTCCAGGCGGTCCAGGAGGATACCGTGGTCAACGGTATCAAAAGCCGCTGACAGATCGAGGAGGACTAGAAAAGAGCATTCACCCCTATCCAAAGCCCTCCTCATATCATTCACTAAGGTGACCAAGGCCGTTTCTGTCCCATGTCCAGGCCTGAAGCCCGACTGGCACGGATCTAAATAATCGGCTTCATCCAAATGTGCCCTCAACTGAGGCCCCCCCCCCCTCGCTCAATCAGCTTGCCCAGAAATGGCAAATTGGAGAGTGGGTGAAAGTTGTTCAAATCTTGAGGATCTTGAGGGCTTCTTTAATAGCAGTCTTATTACTGCCTCCTTAAGGGCTGATGGCATCACTCCCTCCTCGAGGGAGGCATTCACTACCGCCCTGATCTCCCCACCCAGTTTTTCTCTGCAGCTCATAACAAGCCTAGGACGGGCAAGGATCAAGCAAGCAGGTGGTCAGCTTAACAGAAGAAAGCACCTTGTCCACTCCACCAGAAGGAAGAAGCTGGAACCGATTCCACAAAACCGGACTGCCACTGGCCTCCTCCCGTTCACCCACTGTGTCCACGAGGCATGGAATCCCACTCCTAATCCGATCAATTTTATCTGCAAAGTGCTTTGCTAAAGCCTCACAGGAGGCTTTAGACTGTTCCAACGGATCCGGAGCAATTGGAGCGACCAGTCTCCGGACCACTTGGAACAGCCTCCTGGGGCAGTACTCCGCAGACGCGATGGAGGCAGCATAGAAATTCTTCTTTGCTGCCTTCACCGCCACCTGGTAGGCTGAAGATGCAGCTCTGACCTGTGTCCGATCATCTTCAGAGTGGAATTTACAGCCATCGGCGCTGATGAAGCACTTTGGTTTTTTTGATGTTAAGGGAGAGACCAAGCTTTTCGTATGCTTCTGCAAAAGCATTTATGATAGTTTGGAGATCATCCTCTGAATGTGCGGAGACCACATTATCATCAGCATACTGAAGTTCCACAACGGAGGTTGTAATTACCTTACTTTTTGCTTTCGGCCTACTGAGATTAAAAAGCTTTCCATCTGTTTGATATATAATTCCCACACCAGTGGGAAGTTTCCCCTCGACAAGATGTAAAATCATGGCGATGAAAATAGCAAATAATGTTGGGGCGATAACACATCCCTGTTTAACACCTGATCCCACTTTAAATGGAGCACAATGAGAGCCGTTGCCGTCATGTTGTCATGGAGAAGTCGCAAGATATTCACAAATTTATTGGGGCATCCAATTTTCATAAGGATAGTCCAGAGAGCTGTTCGGTCTACAGTATCAAAGGCCTTAGCCAAATCAACAAATGCCATATAAAGGGGTTGATTTTGCTCCCGGCATTTTTCTTGGAGCTGATGTGCAGTAAAAATCATGTCTATTGTCCCTCTAAAGGTGTCTACTGTACACAGTAGACAGATGTCTACTGTCCCTCTACATCATACTGGCTCTTGTAAGGCAGGAAGAGCTTTAAGCTACAATATGCAAACATTTTGGCCCCACCCCCTTTGCCTTCAGCCCCACCCACCACTGGGATGTGGCCCCCAAAAGTTTCTCTGAAATGGAATTCGGCCCTCAGACTGAAAGAGGTTCTGCACCCCTGTTCTAGCCTATAGTATATTTTTCTGGTGGCTTCCTGCTACCTCATAGGTTGAGTGGAATGGATTCCTGTGACTGCAATCCTGACTGCTCTTACTAGGGAGTAAGCCCCACTACACAGCAGGATTGAAATATGCACAGGACTGCACCATTAAGCACCAAAGTTTTGCAAGACCAAAATTAATGAAACAGGTATTCTGATGAGGAGGGTGCAAAAACCGTCATCTCCACATCTGGAGACACTGTCTACAAGTGCCAGTGTCCCTAGGTATAACTGACAAGTGTTCACTCTTGCCTTGGGAACAGGGAAGGATCCCCCCCCCCCCCGCCATTTGGACCATTACCATTTGAGCTTACCCGGTTCGTTTTGGAGATTTTTACTCTGCCTTTCTGCAAATGATTTCAAAGTGGTGCACCATAAAAGAATATAAAAGCAGCATAATCTGAAATAAAAAAAAACACAATCCATATATTTTCAAAGCAAACAAACACCTAAACAAAATAATCAGAAGCAGCAGGAACCCAAAAATGTCAGAGCGTCATCCCCAATGAATAATAATAATAATTATTATTATTATTATTATTATTATTTCCTGCCTTTTGATAATAATGAACAGACATTATTATACAATGAATTATTCACACAATGAAACAGATGTTATAACTCTCTGTAACACACTGTAAGAGAAAGAGCCAGGCTAAGGACACTCTGGTTCTTTGCAGGAAAAAAGGTAATTAATATAATTAAATAAATAAATAATGTGGCAACAGTGAGAAGGTCTTGCTTGTTGTACTGATCAATCTGGCCCCTGAATAAGTTGGAACTTGAAGCAGTGCCACCCTGGCTGATGTGAAACTCATGTGGGAGAGATCTGTTGACCCAATTGTCTTTTCAGTAGAAGACCCCGGGATGGAGGTTGGGTTAAGGAGCTCTCACAACAATCTATATTGCACTCATAAGAGAGAGAGAGAGAGATTGGGCTGGGAGGAGTCAGGAAGGAGCTCACATTGTCTTAGGGAATTCTCAAGGCAGCCTTGGGCCTTGAGGAATGTTGGGGTACAAAGTCCCTCTCGCAGGTATGGTTTGCTTGAAAATATCCATCCATGCCCTGACTGGCTTTGACCTAAATTAGTATTTTAGCAGTTCTAAATCGTAAGGATGCCATAGCTACTTTATCTGGCTGCGGTGGACAATTTTCCCTTTAGGCAAGTGTAATACATTTTCCATGTTCTTTGTATAATGAGCTTTATTTACCAAATTGGCAATTCCTCTGTTGAGAAATAACTGATTACAGCATTCAAGGAGCTGCTGTCATCACAAGATATGCAGGTGTCTGTGGAACATAAACAGATGTGATTGTTCAGAAAATGAACCCAATTCAATAGAGGTGTGGTGGAGGGGGGAAGCTAATCCAGACAGAAAAACTCAAATACAACCTCTACGGCCTGGTTCAGACAAACATGGGAAAGGTGTGTCAGAAGTGCACTACTGCCCCGGTCTCTGTCAGAGCTTCAAGGCATTCAATAACACAGCCTCCTTGACTAAAGGGTTGCACATATTTGGTGCCACAGGGCCATCTAATTGGACATTGTGGGAAGGGAGCATAATTGAAATACAGTCAGGCTGAACAGAAACACGCTCATTTATGTAGCCTCTGTACGTAACATTAAAGTAACATAATAGAAGCCTCAATGTGAAAGGGATAAAGGAGCTATTAGCACTTAAACTAAAGGCTTCAAAGATTTAGTTAGTTCAGCCCCCACTGCACCAATTTTCCAACCATCAAGAGGAAAAAAATGTTATAGGCCCTCCCACCTCTATCCTACCATGCATTGGCGTAGGGCCCATAGCTTAGTAGCAGAACACACTGCTTGCTTGCTTGCTTGCTTGCTTGCTTCCATGCATGCATAACATCTCACCATCAGTGCCCAGTTAAAAGAGTTGAGGAAGGAAGCCTAGGAAAAATCTCTGCCTGATATACTGAAGAGCTGCTGCCAGCCAAACTAAGCAGTGCCAAACTAGACCGACAAATGGGCCGGCAGTATAAGGCTACTTCACGAGGAAGCCCGCATGCAGGACATGAAGGCAATAGCCTTCTCCTGCTCTCAGGGATGTTGAAGAGTCCTTGGCCTCAAGAGTCGAGTCACGAGTCTTTGGACCCGAGTCTCGAGTCGAGTCTCGAGTCCAAGGTCCAAAATTGTGACTCGAAGTCCCGAGTCACTCCCAAAGCGGCGGCCCATGGAGGGAGCGGGAGGGTCTCCGCGAGTGGAAGAAGAGCTGCCCTTCCTCCCGCGGAGACCCTCCCGCTCCCTCCATGGGCCGCCGCTGCCGCCACCACTTACCGTTGGCGGGCCCTTCCCTCGTCCCTGCTCCCGCCGCTGCCACCCCAGGGATGCATTACGAGCCCTCCCTGGGCTCGTAGTTCTCCGCGGCGGCGGTGCGGACCGATCTCGCTCTTCTGAGCGGCACGGAGAGCGTTCTCCACGCCACTCGAGTCGCCGCTGCCTGCCACCGCCTCGCCGCCGCTGCCTCACTGCCGCTCACCTCACCGCCGTCAACGTCTCACCTCGCCGCCACCCGCACGCAGCCACCGCCACCGCACGCCGCCGCCATCGCACGCTGCCGCCATCGCACTGCCGCCGCCGCTGCGCTGCCCGCACCGGTCCCGTCATCACTTCCGGCGCGGCAGGAAGTGACGCGACGGTACCCTGCCATCGGAGCATTTATTATATTATATCTCACCACTTTTCTCACCGCTGTGCCGGAAGTGATGACGGGACCGGAGCAGGTGGTGCAGCGGCGGCGGCAGCGTGCGATGGCGGCAGCGGTGGTGGTGACGGCTGCGTGCGGGTGGCGGCGAGGTGAGACGGCGACGGCGGTGAGGTGAGCAGCGGCGGTGGCAGGCGGCGGTGGCAGAGTCCTTGGGGTCGAGTCCCGAGTCGGAGTCTCGAGTCCCATTGAAAATATTGGGACTCAAGTCTGACTCAAGTCAGAGGGGGGACTCAGTCCGACTCACGAGTCGAGTCGTCGAGTCCGAGTCCCCATCCCTGCCTGCTCGTGTTCCCCAGCAACGAGCATACAGAGGCATGCTACCTTTGATACTGGAGGTGCTGTACAGTGAGCCAGTGTAGTGTCGTGGTTAGAATGTTGGACTGGGACTCAGGAGATCCAGGTTCCAGTCCCCACTTGTCCATGAAGCTCACTGGGCCAGTCACTGACTCTCAGCCTAACTCACCTCACAGGGTTGTTGTGAGGATAAAATGGAGAAGAGGAGGAGGATTATGTAAGCTGGTTTGGAAAAGTGGTGAGATAAAATAAATAAATTAGAATGAAATAAAATAAATACAGCCATCATGGCTAGTAGCCATTGATAGCTTCATCTGTGCATATGCACAATTGTACTCCAACCGTAAGAAAAGGTAGATCGTTTTTGCTGAATGGACATCTCACAGCTTTAAACGCATTATTTTGGGAGAAACCTCCACCCTGTTCTGTTCTCTTTCTTTCTGAGTGCTAGCCACTTTTTCCTTGATCGCTGTGGCTGAGCAGTTGGAATCCATGTGTTCTGCTGTGTTGCGGGAAAATGGGACAAGCCAACCTCCATGTTCAAACGCTGGGCACAAGCAAGGAAGCGCTGCTGCCTTCACACTCTGCTTGCAGACTTCCCAGGAGCATCTGGCTGTGGTTGGAAAGAGAATGCTGGGGAAGAGCAGCCTTCTCCAACCTGGTGTCCTCCGTGCTTTGGACTTCAATGCCCATCAGACCCAGCCAGCATCTCAGGGACGCTGGGAGTTTTAGTTCAAAACATCTGGAGGGTACCAGGTTGGCCGAGGCTGGACTAGAGGGCACATCAGCCAATGGCAGCAAGGTTCTTCTTGGGTTCTTAAGGGGAAGGGAGAAGAGCAAAGGGAAGGAGAGGAAGGCTCCCCCTTCCAAAGTTGGCTCCCAATTTGCAAATGGACATTTTCAAGGAGTCATGTTACGTCTGTGTAGGGCCAATGACTCTCTCAAGACTGAGCAGGGATCTGAGCCTAAATGTCCCATATCCAAGCCCAGTACTCTAGCACTGCATCCACGCTGCAGCTGTGGAACACAGGCACAAATTGAGATGCTCTAGTTATATCTTTGTCACCTGCCTTCAGCTGAATCTACCACATTCATTCTATGCTGCTTACACAGATTAATGGAGGACATCATGCTTTACCATTTATTTTCCTCTGAGGCACCTGGTGTTTTGTGAATGCCTACTCCTGCCCCAGCTCCTGCTGCTTGTCTTCTTTACTGATCTGGGGTGGGGCCAGAATGGGCTTGTGTGAAGACTTATGATGGTACATTACAGCTTAAACTCTTGCACAGCATTTGGACCACAGACAATGCAGTGATGAATAGATATTCCCATCATGCCATTGCAGCTAATTGACCTAATTGACCATTGCAGCTAATTGTCAAAAGGACACACAAAGATGACCACGAAGACAGATTGTATGTCAACCTGAAGAGTAAGAGAGAGCACTTGTTTTGGCTTCCATCTGCACAGAATAGTAGCCCACCAGAGAATAGGTCTGCAAATCCAACTTCTCTTTGTTACTTCTACTTATTTCCCATAACTGCCAACATTTTAGACAGGTCTCTTGGGAAAGTTTATTAGATTCCTGTGGAGGTGGGCATGTGCAGCAGAATCATAAGTGTGCACAAATTATCTCAGCTCGTGGGGCGGGGGCGGAAATAGGCATACATTTGCGTATACATTTAAGTGGGTCTGAAACCATTGATAGATTAATTGGTGTGATTAACTGATCAGGGACCTGGCTGCAAATTTAAAACTGAGATCTGATTAATCAGAACTGATTAGTTGGGTTCTCCCATGGCCGCTGCTGGGATGAAGCTGGTTTCTCTTTAAATAGCCGCTTCCTCTTACAGGCCTCCATACAGTCATGCCTTGGATTGAGAGCATAATTCATTCCGGAAACGTGCTTGTAATCCAAAACACTCTTATATCAAAATGAAATCCCCCCCAAAAAATTTGTACAGAGATTTCTAATTTAAGCCGTACTACAGTACTTGTATTGCAAGACGTCGCTTGTATATCAAGTAATAAATAAATAAATAAATATTTAAAAATTTGCTTGTCTTGCAAAACGCTTTCAAACCAAGTTACTTGCAATCCAAGGTATTACTGTATCCTATTCCCCCTTTGCTCTCATCAGGGGAAGAGACCGTGGCTCAGTGGCGGAGCAAGTGCTTCGCATGGAGATCCCAGGTTCAATCCCCAGTGTTTCCAGTTAAAAGAAGAAGAAGAAAGGACTAGGTAGCAGGTGATGGGAAAGAGTTCTCTGTCTGAGATCTTAGAGAGCCACCACCGGTCATAGCAAATCAGGCTTCTCCACCCTGGTGCCCTCCAGATGTTTTGGACTACAATTCCCATAAGCCCCAGTCAGCATGGCCCATGGTCAAGGATGATGGGAGTTGTCATCCAAAACATCTGGAGTCTGCCAGGTTGAGGAAGGCTGGAGTAGGCAATACTGGGCAGGATGGACAAAAAGCCGGAGTTGGTATACAGCAGCTCCTTATGTTCTTAGGAACCACCAGCCCATGCCTCTACAACCGACATTGGCAAATGGTTTTGCTGGCGCTTTCAGAAGGGTGCAGTGATCCCTAGGGGTGTGTGAGGAATCTGTTTGGGGGGTAGAAATCCGTCAGATTTCCTTAGTTCAGCCCCCCCCCCCCGATTCTGGTTTGCTTCCCATGTGTTGGCGCCAGCTCGCGGACTTCCGTCTGTAAGACAGACCACAATTTGCATATTGTTTTCAAACTGCCAGTGGTATTTGCACAAATGGGCACATGGTTTTAATGCAACTTGCATGATTTGCGCAAATCGCACTCCCGCCGCGTGCTTTTCGGGTGCCATTTTGTGCAAATTCCACTGGTGGTTTGAAAAAAATACACAAATCGCGGTCTGTCTTACAGACGGAAGTCCACAAAAAAACTCGACTCAACCCACTTCTGATCATCAGAAGCGGGCAGGAAATTCCGGCGAGCTCAAACAAGCTAGATTTCCCTGTTTCGGTACATCCCTACAAGTGTCGGCAAATCCAAGTGCCACAGTCTTCTCCCTGTCCCTGCCATGCACCTTTTTTTAAATGTAGGGTGGCTGTACGTCCTTCTTTACAGAGAACAGTCCTCTATTTGAAGGATGGCTTAAAGAACCAGTCCAAATCCAACGAAAAGAACCGTAACAAGGGAGAGTGGCAGGAGCCTTGGCACTGCCCAGCAGCACTTAGCATTTGGGCAGCAGATTGAGCAGGCACGCAGGTTGCCTTGTCACGGCCTTCCCCATGATGGTGACTGAGGCATCTTGTATTTCTATTTAAATTATAGTGATTCTTTCTAAATGTACATCTATACATATAAATTAGCATATACACAGTTTATGCAAATCTGGGTCTACCTTTGTCCTCTTTTTGGTTGATGCCTAAATAGCCACACTATTTGTCCATGCAGGAGGTTTTTATAGGGGGGAAGATACATGCTCCTACTCCCTGCAGTTCAAATACATGCTGCTGTTTCCTGCAGGCTAAAGTGATACGGGCCCGGCAGCAGACAAATCGCATGTGAGTTGGTCATGTATCTTTACCTCTGACTTGATTACTCAAAGCAAATTGTTTAGGTCACTGAAAGCAATACATTGCTGGTTACCACATGAAGCACAGGATTTAACCTAAGCATGGCAGATTAGAAGTAACCACCAGCATGATGATTTTGAAAAACTGAATAAAATTAAGAAATAGACAGAATATTTTTAGTAAGTTGAAGTGCTCTTTAAATATAGCACCCCAGAATCACTTTGAAATGCCAATATGCAAGGACATCTCACAACACTGTCCATAGAGATGACCATTTCCCAAATGGTAACTATCACAGTGTGCATATAACTACTTGGAAAGCTGTTACTATCCTACCAAGTAGTAAGGGAAATCTTACCACACTTCTGCATCTGATCAGAGTGTTTATCTGCATACCCTACTACTTCATTTATTTATGCACATACGTTAATCTCACCTTTATTTATTTATTTTCAAATAACCACAACACAGTTAACACTAAAAAACAAAACACACAAAACAGCCTAAGGGAACAATTCACCAGAATAGCAGCAAACAGCTACAATTAATATTACAAGTCCATGCAAGTCTATCCGGAGGCACACCACCCATGTAAACGACACCAGGGAGGAACTGAGGTGCACATCTTTGGGGAGGGTGCTGCACAATTTTGGTGCCACCACGAAAAAGTTCCTACTCCATGGGCCACCCATTGCACTTCAGGCAGAGTGAGTGTGTGGAGCAATACCCCTGAGGAAGATCTTAGTGCCAGAGCACAAGCTAAATGGTCATCTGCATTCACCCAGTGTAAATGCTGAATTTGTGATCTTGCATTAAAAACACAACTAATCTCCTCTTGTTACTATGTTGTGCTTGATTGGATAAGATGCTTTTACTGACTATCTTTTGTGTTCATGCTCTTATCAGATCTGCTGTATTTGTGAAGGAGGAGGCAACTTTTTAGTATATCTGTGTGAAGGACTGCAAGCAGTCCTTTATCTCAAGACGAGAGATCAAAGATGCAAAACTGCCAGCCTTGGCTCTGCCATCTTGACACTGATTCTCTCAGGGCTTTGCCCTTGGTCTGTACACTGGATTTAGCACTGAACCACAGAGGAACCACACACACTGTGTGGGGTAGAACCAGGAAAGTTTATTTAGGTTTATTTAACCAATTACAATGAAAGATGGGAAATGAGGGAAGGGGGAAAAGGTGGGGAGACACTTTGGTATACCCAAGTAGAGGTACAAAACAACAAAACTAGTTCCTTTACTATATAAACACCCAGGCACTTACTCTTTGCCTGGGGGGTTGGTCTTCTTAGGGACTGCCTCAGCAAAAGCCCTATGTGGCGGAGTGACAGGCAGGCAGAAGCCCGGGGAGGGGCCAACCTGAACATTCCAGAGGCTCTGATTGGCTGAAGCCCAGAGCATAGAACCCCAGGGAGTTGGCAGTTAAGGGGAGTCGGTTGTCAGTTGGGGAAGAGAGTGGGTTGGAGTGAGAGAGGGAGTGGGAGTGGGAGGTTAGTAGAGTAGGCAGGGAAAGGTGGTGCTGAAGAGAAGAGTTCAGACAGGAAATCTAGTACTAAGTTGTGAGAAAGCAAACGTGAAGGTGTTAGTAGAGAACAGTTCACAGGAGTCTCCACTTAGGGAGTGAAGGACCTTCTGTCTGAGGAGAAGGTGAAGCTCTGGACTAGTGACGGGGACAGTTAAGTTCCCTGGTCTGATACTGTAACTTCAAGTAACCAAGCCAAGTTGATACAAAGAGCATCTGCCTGCCTTTAACCTGAATCTAAGCAAAGAACAAGTTTGAATTAACTGTTGAAAATCCAAGTTATCTGTGCCTGAGTTGAATATCAGTTTAGAGACTTTGTTAGAACAATAAATCAATCTTTTTATTCAAAGTTCTAATTCTCCAGAGTCTGACTGGTGACAGGAAAGTAAGAAGTGAATTAGGTAACGGAGGGGCACCCTACTTCAAGTAATCAAATAAAACAAACTGCTCTTAATAAAGACAAACAAACGTGGGTGAACAGCTACCGGTACATATAAGCCCTAAGACACATAATCGGCTAACGCAGCTTAAGAAGGCAGCTTCAAGTCTGAAGTGTCCCATACAAGGGGGCACTTGGTGAGAGCGAAGTACACATTGAGGGTGTGAGTAAGGGGTCTCATCCGCTACACCCTACTCCGCGCTCCTTTGCGCCCAGGCAACAACAACCAAACCCAAAAGCCACGGCTAGCAGTATCGATTCCCCCCCACCCCGCCTTTCAGTAGCCCGGCTGTCTTTGGCCAGTCAGGATGAACTTCATCTGGGCTAGGCAGGGGAGGGGTGGCTCCTAGGTGTCGGAGGGGTGAACTCCTGATCATGACTAGAGTGCTTGGGGAACATTTGCAAGTGAATACCTGGGAGACTCTGAGGCGGCACAGGGCCATCAAAGGAAACTATACATTTGCAGGAGATTCTGAGCTGAGGCCCAGAGCCATCAGAGGAACTATGTACATTTGCATGAGGTTCCCAGCCTCTGGCTGGGGTTACACTTGTTTACGTGTGTGTGGTGGAGAAGGAAGGGTCTGCTTTTCTTCACAATCTGTAACTAGGCTTTTTGGTGCAGCTGGAGTGGAGTGGTGGAGGAAAGAAGAGACAGCTCCTATTTTACAGCTGGCTGGATCCTGTGGTCTCATGCTGTGTGCTCCTTTCCTAGCCAGAGTTTTTCATTTCTCTTTTGCTGTATTTGTGGTGGAGTTGTAATCACTGAAGTGGTTAAAAGTACTTGCCTGCAACACAATGAGGATTTAAAATGTGCTCAGTGAGTTTCAACTGAGTCTAGTGGTACCGACAAACACTCAGCACCTCTCCTGATCACATTAATAAATTGGTATAATGCAGGGGTGCACAACCTGCAACCCCCCAAGGACTTCATTGCAGCCCCCCAGTGGGGGCCCCACCCCCACACCACTGCTTAATTCTCTCCCCCTGTGATCCTGATACAGATCACACTTTCCTTACTGCTGCTGGCAGCAAGGAAAGAGTAAACTATATCAAAATCACTGGGAGAATCATAGAATCATAGCAAAGTAGAGTTGGAAGGGGCCTACCAGGCCATCGAGTCCAACCCCCTGCTCAGTGCAGGAATCCAGGTCAAAGCAGGGATGGGGACTCGGACTCGGGGACTCGACTCGTGAGTCCGACTCAGTCCCCCCTCTGACTCGAGTCCCACTCGAGTCCCAATAATTTATGTGGGACTCGAGACTCGACTCGGGCCCAAGGACTCCTCCGCCGCCGCCGCCACCGCCGCTCTCGCCTCTGCCGCCCTCACCTCCTCCTCCTCCTCCTCCTCCTCCTCCACCGCCGCCGCCGCCGTCGACCTCGTCGCCATCGCCGTAGCACACAGCACGCCGCGTCACGCCGCGTCACGCCGCCAGCGCCGTCGCTCTGTTTTTGGCGGGGTTGCTGTAGTTCAAAAACAGAGCGCCGTCGCTAGTGGCATGATGCGGCGTGACGCGGCGTGCTGGCGGTGTGACGCGGCGTGCTGTGTGCTACGGCGATGGCGACGAGTCGGCGGCGCGGCGGAGGAGAAGGAGGAGAGGAGGAGGAGGGGAGCGCACGCGGCAGAGGCAAGGGCGGCGGTGAGGGCAGCGGCGGCGGCGGCGGCGGCGGTGAGGTGAGGCAGCGGAGGTGGAGGTGAGGGCGGCGGCGTGGCGGCGGCGGTGGCGGCGGCGGCAGCGGCGGCGGTGGCAGAGGCGAGGTGAGGGCGGTGGCAGTGGCGAGGTGGGCGGCAGCGGTGAGGTGAGGGCGGCGGCAGCGGTGAGGTGAGGGCGGCGGAGGTGGAGGTGAGGGCGGCAGCGACAGCGGCCCATGGAGGGAGCAGGAGGGTCTCCGCGGGAGGAAGGGCAGCTCTTCTTCCTCTCGCGGAGACCCTCCTGCTCCCTCCATGGGCCTCCGCTTTGGGAGGGACTCGGGACTCGGGACTCGACTCGAGTCACCATTTTGGACCTCGGACTCTAGACTCGACTCTAGACTCGGGTCCAAAGACTCGGGACTCGACTCGGGACTCGGGACCAAGGACTCTTCAACATCCCTGGGTCAAAGCATCCCTGACAGATGTCTGTCCAGCTGCACCTTGAATGCCTCCAGAGTGGGAGAGCCCACCACCTCCCTAGGTAGCTGATTCCATTGTCTTATTGCTCTGACAGTCAGGAAATTTTTCCTGATGTTTAGGTGGAATCTGGGTTCTTGTCACTTGAGCCCATTATTCCGTGTCCTGCAAACTGGGATGATCGAGAAGAGATCCTGGCCCTCCTCTGTGTGACATCCCTTCAAGTACTGGAAGAGTGCGATCATATCTCCCCTCAGTCTCCTCTTCTGAAGGCTAAACATGCCCAGTTCTTTCAGTCTCTCCTCATAGGGCCTTGTTTCCAGTCCCTTTATCATCCTTGTTGCCCTCCTCTGAACCCTCTCCAGTTTGTCTACATCCTTCTTAAAGTGTGGTGCCCAGAACTGGATGCAGTACTCAAGATGAGGCCTAACCAGTGCTGAGTAAAGGGGAATTATCACTTCCCTGCGATTTGGAAGCTATACTTCTATTAATGCAACCCAAAATAGCATTTGCCTTCTTTGCAGCCACATCGCACTTGCTGGCTCATATTCAGTTTGTGATCTACCACAATCTTCTAAGATCCTTCTCACTTGTAGTATTGTTGAGGCAAGTGTCCCCCATTCTGTAACTCTGCATTTGGTTTCCTTTCCCTAGGTGCAGCACTTGGCATTTATCCCTATTAAATTTCATTCTGTTGTTTTCGGCCTCCAGCCTATCGAGATCGCTTTGAATTTTGTTTCTGTCTTCCAGAGTATTAGCTGTTCCACCCAACTTTGTGTCATCTGCAAATTTGATAAGCATTCCCTGCACTTCCTCATCCAAGTCATTAATAAAAATATTGAAGAGCACTGGGCCCAGGACCGAGCCTTGCTGGACCCCCGCTTGTTACTCTCCCCAGTTTGAGAAGGTACCATTGATAAGCACTCTTTGAGTCCGATTCTGTAGCCAATTGTGGATCCACCTGATAGTTGTTCCATCCAGCCCACTTTTAGCTAGCTGGCTAATCAGGATATCATGAGGCCCTTTGTCGAAAGCTTTGCTGAAGTCCAGATATATTATGTCCACCGCATTCCCACAGTCCACAAGGGAGGTTGCCCGATCAAAAAATGAGATCAGATTAGTCTGGCAGGATTTGTTCTGGCAGGAGATGTGTGGGTGCATGCGTGTGTGCATGTGTGTGCAAAGCTTGGGACAGAAAAGGTTGTGCGCCCCTGCCCCAAATTCTTCCAACTGAAGCAGCCTGCTGGATCACTTTGCTCCATGGCAGGGCCAGCCCTGGTGAGGCCTTACTTCTGAGTAAACTGCTCCTCGTTTCTGTGATGTACAGCACAACCCTATCATAGACCATGCGTAGGGCTGTGCTGTACAAAAAGGAGGAAAGCTTTCCCTGTGTGTTGATCCCAAGGCCCCTTTCAAATCTTATTATGGAAAGTAGATTTAATAGCATAGTCCAATATCTTAAAAGCAGCAGTAGATCTATCGTCTATCAAGGCGAAGGAAATGAAGAGAATGAGGATCAGGGACTAATCCAATGTCAATGCTCTTGGAGAGGTGGCTGTTGCCAAATAAAGGCCCTCATCCTACCTACCTACCTCAGATTGGTTCTTAAGACATACCGTATTGTTCCGAGTATAGGCCGCTCCTGATTATAAGCCGTACCCTTAAAGTTTGGTGCTATTTTTTAAAAATTAAATTTTTAACTTTTTAAAGTTAGCCCCTGTACAAAAAAACCCCAACCTCATCCTCAGCTCTCAGCCCCCTCACCCTCTTAGCCCCCTCTCCTTTACACGGCCCTTCCTTACCCTCTTAGCCACCTCCTTATTCTCTCAGCCTACCTCTCCCTCTCATAGCCCCTTCTCATAGATTTCATAGATCGTAGAGTTGGAAGGGGCCTACAAGGCCATCGAGTCCCACCCCCATCGCTCAGTGCAGGAAACTAGAGGAGGGGTCTCCCATCCAAGTAATAACCAGGCCTGACCCTGCTTAGCTTTCCACACTCAGACAAGCTGAGCCAGCGTGAGCCACAGACCATCATCCTCTCAGCCACCTCTCCCTCATGGACCCCCGACACTTTCAGCCCCCTTCCTCATCACACAACCCCCTCCTCACCACTGATCTCACTTTGTGTCACAGCCAATAACCCGCTCTCAACTTAAGCCCTTCCCACTCCCTTTATTCACCCTCACAGTGAACTGCTCACTATCGCCCGTCTCGATCCTGATTGGAAGAAGCCTGTTTGCTTTTTGGGCAGTTCTGCAACTGCGCGGTTCTCTCCTCAGCTTACATCCATGTAAAAGCAGATTGGAAGAAGTCAGTTTGCAGAGGCAAGGTATGGGCGGCAGGACCTCGGGACCCAGTGGGTCCCAAATAGCCAGCCGGAAAGCAGTGCTGAAGGGTTTTTTTTGCAACATCCCAATTGTAGGCCGCACCCCTAGTTTAAAGACTTACATGGGGTGGGGGGAAGCAGCCTATACTTGGGACAATACGGTATTTTCTAGTTCTAAAGGGCTCCAAGTGGGATCAAATCCATTCAGTTGCCTCTCTTTTAATTCATCTGATTTTTTGAAATAAAATATAGTGTTGAAAAAATGGAGGAAAATGGATGGTTGCCAAACTGGAGCACGTTGCTCTCCCCTCTTGCCTCACCCCTGATACTGAGTTGAGAAAATGTTTTGTTTTTCAGGGAGCACTCAACCCTATGATGAGTGCACTAAGCAGGGCACTAAGCAAGGCCACTGATGCAAGCTGTGGCCTTGTTTGTGATCATCAGGCCAGTGGTCTAATTACATGCTGACGCCAGACTATGGAACTGGTAGAAAGCCCAGCTACTGTAGAGTCTATGATGGTCACTGTCAAAGCTTCCACACTAATTCTCCAAGTATTATGGAAGATATTTACCGTACTGTCCTTTAATACATCATAGCCTAGTCAGAGCCCAGCACATACAAAAAAAAATGTTTACTGTAGTAATTTTCACTGAATTACACTGGCCTTGCTTAGTGCAGTTAAAGATGCCAACAGATTGCACTGAATTTCAGTGCTCTATTTCACTTAATTGCAGGCAACTCTCACCACTCCTGTGGGTAGAGTTCCTTATTAGCATAGCAATTGACTCCCTCTAAAGTCTGCACAAACCTTCCTTTGAAAAAATTATTGCCTTTGTAACAGTATAACAATGAAACATTTGTTTACAAAGCAATTAACTGCTGCAGCAGAAAATAAATGAAACCCGCAATGGGCTTGTTCACAACTTACAGTGCTTGGTCTGATTGCTCATGATCTTTCTCCATCCTACAATGACAAGATACCAGACTGAATGCCATAACATCTGAAGACATCCTTTGTAGAAGGATGATATGAGGAGGGCTTTGGATAGGGTGAATGCCCTCCTGGATCTCTCAGCGGCTTTTGATACTGTTGACCACGGTATCCTCCTGGACCACCTGGAGGGGTTGGGCATAGGAGGCACTGTATTGCAGTGGTTCCAGTCCTTCCTCTCTGGAAGGTACCAGAGGGTGGTTCTCGGGGAGGAGGCCTTGGACCCTCGGCTGCTCACTTGTGGGGTGCCGCAGGGTTCCATCCTCTCCCCAATGCTATTCAATATCTACCTAAAGCCGCTGGGAGCTATCATCAGGAGGTTTGGGGTGCGCTGTCATCAATATGCAGATGACACACAGCTCTACCTCTTCTTCAAGTCCTCACCGAGGTTGGCCGTTGAGACCCTGTCCAAGTGCCTGGAGTCAGTGGGTGGCTGGATGGGAAGGAACATGCTGAAACTGAACCCTGACAAGACCGAGGTACTTCTGGTGGGGGACAAGGGGAGGTTAGGGAATGTTGACCTGGTGCTGAATGGGGTACATCTACCCCTGAAGGACCAGGTCCACAGCTTGGGGGGTCATTCTAGACTCCCAGCTGTCCATGGAGGCTCAGGTGTCAGCTGTGAGCCGGGCGGCACTGTATCAACTCCATCTGATATGGCAGCTGCACCCCTACCTTCCTAATCATCTGCTCCCATCAGTGGTTCATGCCTTGGTCTCCTCTCGCCTGTAATGCGCTCTACGTGGGGTTACCCTGGAAGCTACAGCTGGTACAGAATGCGGCGGCTCGCCTGGTTAAAGGCAGCTACTGGCGGGATCACATCACTCCAGTGCTCAAGGAGCTGTGCTGGCTACCAGTAGCTTGCCGAGCCGAATTCAAGGTGTTAGTTTTGACCTTTAAAACCCTGTATGGCTCCTGTCCAGTTTATCTCAAGGATAACACCAAGTAGGCCGCTCCTGTCCAGTTTATGTCCAGCAACACCAAATAGGCCGCTCAACAAGATCTGCCACAGACAGCCTTCTCCTTGCCCCTTCAGCCAGAGCAGCTAGACTGGTGGGGACTAGGAAGAGGGCCTTTTCTGTGGCGGCCCCCATACTGTGGAACTCTCTCCCTAGTGACCTCCGCCATGCCCCCTCTCTGCTGAGCTTCCGCCGCTCATAAAAATATTCAGGAGGGAATATGGGGTGGGTTAAGATTTTAAAATTTTATACTGTTTTTAATGTATTTTATATTTTATCATGTTGTACATCGCCCAGAGTGGCCGGCTGGCCGGCCAGATGGGTGATTCATCAATACAACAACAAACAAACAAGAGGCCTTCTTAGGGTTATTTGCACCCTTCCCTTTCATACAACCACAACTTTCCCAGCAACAGCAACATTGCTATCTTCTCTCTATGCTGGTCACTATTGCTTGCACAGGAATGGATTGCACTTTATACTCCCAAGTGTTCGCATCTTAGCATAGCTGGAACATAGAAATATAGGTAGCTGCCTTGTACTGAGTCGGGTCCTTGGTCCATCTAGCCCAGTATTGCTGACACTGATTGGCAGCGGCTCTCCAGGGTTTCAGGAATCTTTCCAGCCCTACCTGGAGATGCCGGGGATTGAACTTGGGACCCTCTGCATGCAAAGCAAGTGCTCTACCACTGAGCAATGCCCCTTCCCACAATTGCCAAGGTCTTTATTGACAGCGTCTTTATCCTTGAAATAATTCTGCAAGCTGGTCTAGACTTTAACCACATCCAGCTGCTTCTACAAGGTAATTCTTCACTCCTGTGTTGTAATGTCTGCACTCACTACACCATGAGGCATTATCATGTCAGGTTCTTCACCCACTACTCCATATCGGCAGCCGCTGGTAAAACAAGCAAATGACTAAGTAGCAAGCCTAACACGAACTGGAAGAAGGCAACGCGGGGATTAGCAGGCAGAGCAGGAGCAACTTGAGGCTGGAGATTAGAAGGCAGTCAGAAATTTGTTTCCAGAAATTCCAGGACAAGAGATTATTTGATGTGGAGAAAAAATATTTGTAATTCTAAAACCCAGTGGGGTCATCCAATGTAGCTGAATAGTAGGATATTCAAGACAGACAACAGAAAGTACTTCTTCACACAGCATATCATCATCATCATCATCATCATCATCATCATCATCATCAGGCGATCACTCCTGACCGAGTAAGATTGTCTTTCAGGATAAAAATTTACAAAAAGAAAATGTTAAAAGGAGGAAGTTCTAAAGAAAATTGTGTAGACTCTAGCGATGGGTCCGTAAGTGACTGTGGAGGCCAATTCTAGATCCACACAGCTTCCCACAGTGAGGACACAGGTTACCAGATGGAAGATGGTCCTGTAAAGGATTTGTTTGACGTGCTTTTCGCTTAGCACGTTTCTCCCTTTCACCTTGCACTCGGGCTTCTTCAAAGTCCATGGAACCTTTGTGAAAGGCCAACCTCCAGTTAGATCGTTCATGGGCCAGAGCTTCCCAGTTTTCGATGTTTATATTGCATTTTTTTTAGATTAGCCTTAAGAACATCTTTAAACCTCTTATACTGACCACCGATATTCCGCTTTCCATCCTTGAGTTGGGAATAAAGTAACTGCTTTGGGAGACAGCAGTCAGACATTCGAACAACACTGAAGTTGGCGTTGAAGGATCATTTTTTCAACGCTAGTAGTCTTTGCTTCTTCCAGTACACTGACACTTGTTCGCCTATCTTCCCAAGTAATTTGCAGGATTTTCCGGAGGCAACGTTGATTAAATCTTTCAAGGAGGTGGAAGTAGCGTTGGCTCCAAGGCCGGGCGCAGAGAACCCATATGTGTGTGAATGCACAGATGACCACTCGAAGAACTACAGTTACAGGTAAGCAACCTGTCCTTCTTTCAATAGACAGAAAGCTATAGGATGAAGAGACACCCGATGCTAACATTGACTTGATATTATGTTTTTGTGTCTGAGCAACAGTTGACAGTTTGTGGTTCACGATTTAGCAGATGAGTTTGGTAACAATGCTGCAAAAGACAATGCACAAGAAAAGAATGCTATTGTGATGCCCTTGGTCAGCAACTAGTTTTGCCAGAGGGCCATATTGAGAAGAAGGTGGAAATCCCTCCCATCCCCCATGGCCTGCGGCCAAGTTCCACTGTCCTGAATGCCACTATAGCCCAAACCCGCCTTCTGCCTCTGCTTGGGTTGGTAACAACTGGGCGGCAAATGGCAATTTACAGAGGGCCAGATTTGGCCTAAAGACCTCCATTGCTGACCTGCAGTGTAAAGTGATTCCACTAGATCAAAGAAAAGACAAAAAAATAATAAATAAATAAAAAACCAATTACGTAATGGGAAAAGCTTGGAAACCCATTACTGGGTTGCAAAAAACAAATTATATTCAGTGTGATTCTCCTGATAACAGTGGTATATGGGTTATGAACATAACCCCTGCAATGCTAGAATAATATGCTCATTGCAAGATTCCCAGGGATTCTACCCTTCCCATTTCTTTTAAGGGAGCACAATTGAGCTATTCCTCCTATTTGCTGCTTGGGCATCGTAAAACCAAGCTTGGTTTTATCTTGGACAAAAGGGGAGTGCCGCAGTAAGGCAGAATTAGCAAAACAACATTAAAAATAAGCACCACTATTAATTTTAATGGGTTCCTTGTTATGACCACTATAAAGTGAGTAAACAGGGAATCCTGCCAATTCTGTCACATATTCTTCCACTGAAGGGGGAGATCTTTCGCCATTTGATAATGTACGGTAATGATTGGATTTGGCTTGTCATTTGCATACAAGTATGAGAGAGGATTAATTATTTTTTACTTTCTTCACCAGCATTTATTAGCCAATGAAGAAACCAGGCTGATTTCTTAACTCCACAGCTAAGCACTGAGCGGGAGCTCAGGAGAATCACACTGAATATAATTTGTTTTTTGCAACCCAGTAATGGGTTTCCAAGCTTTTCCCATTAATTGGTTTTTTATGTATTTATTATTTTTTTGTCTTTTCTCTGATCTACTTTGCACTGCAGGTCAGCAATGGGAGGCCTTTAGGCCAAATCTGGCCCTCTGTAAATTGCCATTTGCCCCCCCCCGGTTGTTACCAACCCAAGCAGAGGCAGAAGGCGGGTTTGGGCTATAGTGGCATTCAGGACAGTGGAACTTGGCCTGCAGGCCATGGGGGATGGGAGGGATTTCCACCTTCTTCTCAATATGGCCCTCTGGCAAAACTAGTTGCTGACCAAGGGCATCACAATAGCATTCTTTTTCCATGGGAGCTGGAAACAAAGTTCAGGCTTTAGCCACAATAATATCAACTGAAATAAAAGCTCACACACTGTAGAGCAATTGCTGTTTATGGGCTGCCAGGAGGAGAATAGTGTGGCATTCCTTTTAATCTTCATTCACTTTGTTTTCTCCTGCAAGTCTGGAGTTAGGGTTGTTGTTTCTCTCACTTTGCCTTACTTTCTGGCTTGCTGCTGGCTACCCACAGTCACTTCTTTGGACTACAGTGTATTGGATTAAACGGAATGGTGCCAAGCATCTGTCAGGGACAAGCATTGTGCGTGGAATCAAATTGGCCTCTGGGGTTCCGATTGGTTTCTGAAAGCTCAGCACTTCCCATTTTCCTCCTCCATGTCTCAAAGTTCCACAATACTAAACAATTCAGACTAGCACAGAATGCCCCATCCACAGAGGAGGAGGAGGAGGAGTATGCTGTGATTTGAGGCAGGGCTAAAGCTACATTCAGGAGTTCTAATTCCCAAGTGAGGGGGAGCAGGGACAAGAAGAATACTAGCTCTGCCCCCTCCAGCCCCAGCACCCTCTACAAGTTGGAGGGTGGCAGTCTGCAGAGGGGAGCCTGCTCCTGCTCTCCTTGTGTAGGTTCCCCATGCAATTTAGAACCCTGATCTTCCAAGGTTCTAGATTGCTCATGCAAGGATTACACAAGGAGAGCAGTGTCCCCACTCCATACGTTCACCCTCCATGGTTCTGCTGCATGGACCTGAGGTCTGTTTGGAGTCCACTCAGAGTAAAGCTTTTAGCATACTGGTTCCCTCTGTGGAATTTCCTGCCAGTTGATGTCAGGCAGGCACCAACTTTGTTGCTTTGTTTTTGGTGTCTGCTAAAGACATTTTTATTTAAAGAAGCATTCCCTGAATGACCAGGCACAGTTTTACTGGTATAACTTGATTTTAAATATTTTTAATTTTTTGCATTTTGATTGTTGTTGCTGCTGCTGCTGTTGTTGTTTTTCTTTACTGTTCGCCACTCAGGAATCTTTTTAGATATTCTGGGATCTTTGGAAGATAACGTGCCTGGGCTCTGCTCCTATTTCATAGCATCGGTCCAAAAGCCCACACTCAAAGGAAGTGATGTGCGACAGGTCTTTCTTTAAATCCCTGCCAATGGATACTTTTGCCACAAGGGGAACAGGGTAGTGTTAAAAAAGAAAAATCCCTGTAATTCCTGAATCCCAGAAATGCTCCTATCGATATCTGCCTTCTCAAAGACCATGTCCATGGCTATGGTTCCTAGAGTCTTTGTGTAGGTCACCTCATGCCTCTCTCTTAGTTCTTTGAGCACAGTGTAAATATGCCTGTGAATGCCCTGATTGGATTATCCCAGGGATCCTTTGGAGAATCCTTTCCCCTCTCCTTTCTCCAGCCACTTGGTAAATGGATTTGAGTGGGTATTATCATGATTGAAGGCTTAGAGGACACATCAGTCAGGAAGCTAAAGAAGGGTCTGGTTACTTTAGCTTCATTTAAGAGATTAAGGGCACAATCCATGGCTGGCTAGAGAATACTGGGAGTTGTAGCATTTTTTTCTGTCTAAACATGCATAGGATTGCACTCTTACACTGTAATCCTATACATGCCTGCTCAGAAGTAAGCCCCATTCAGTTCAAATGTGGCTTACTTGCAGGTAAGTAGCTAGAACTGCAGCCTTAATTGGGGTACAGAGTTATAACTCTGCCCTGGTTCCAGTCTCTAACCACCCATATTCACACACCCCAAATAATTAACTTACTCTTTCTTAGTAGCTTGGCTACTGTGGGATGAGATAAGCTTAGCAGAATCTCCCCAGATCAGAACACACAGGTTTACTTATCCAAAATGTATGTTTATTAACATACACAAAGAACATAAGATTGTAACCAGAGAAATAAACAGCGAAATATTGTTTGTAGCTTAACGTACTAGTTATTTGACATACTGGGCAGGTATTTATATTGGATTACAGAATATTCTATAGTAAAAGGCAGCTGTTTCTAGGTTTAAAATCTAGGGTCCCCTGCGGCTGTTCAGCTCTTTCCATGGCTGAAGTCTGAACCCGCAAAGAGCCAAAAGAAAGATCTCTAGCACCGGTTTTCCATTTATTCTTGTAGCCAAACGGAGCTATGAATTTGGCCCTGGGGCACAACATGATCTATGAAGGCAAACAATTGACCAGGGGCACTATGATTGCTCCCTTGTACAGAGCACAAGGCAGGGCAAGTCCAGACTTGTCCTAGCAAATACACAGCTGTGTTGTTTTTGAATGCTGTCTGGGGATATGAGAAATTAAGGCCAAGACCCCAGGACCAGATAGAAGCTAGCTACACGCGCCTGACCCATTAGAAATGGAAACAATTTGGGCCAATGCAGGCATAGATTTACAGAGGATTATATATAACAAACTGCAATCCTATGCACATTTACCTGGGAGTTAGTTTAGAAGAGGGTCAAGTCTGAGGAAACACTGGAATCCTGGTTGGGTGTTCAAATCTGTTAGAATATGGAGTTCACATATTCAGGTTTTGCCTTCGGGCAAGGATACAACAGAACCGGCAGACCTGATCAAGGTCAGGACTGAGCAAAGTTTCACCTTTGGCCCAGTTAGGGGAATGTACAGTTTTTTGTAACCAGGGGATCTGGAGCAAGGGTCATGCTAAATTGTGTTCAGCTGGGGTGACATCATGCCTTGATGCAGCTGGCATTACCTCATATTTAGCATGTGACTGTACAATAATGTATATAAGGTGTGTAAAGTCTTTGTGTTCTTGTTGGGAGAAAAGGAGTTTAATTGGATTAGTGAGTATTGATGAAAGAGCATTCTGTAAGTTAAGAGATTGTTTGTGTGTCAAGACTGTATCTGTTTTGTCTGACATACTATTCTCTTTGCACTTTTTGTATCATATCACTCTGTATCTGTTCATGTTTTTGCAAGTCGTAGTTTTAGTAAACCTCTGTGTTTAAAAGAAACAGACTTGTCGTTTTGCTTTTTTGCCTACTGGCCTAGCACACGTTTTCTCACACTACCCTAACTTCAC
This sequence comes from Shinisaurus crocodilurus, assembly GCA_021292165.1. NCBI lineage: Eukaryota > Metazoa > Chordata > Lepidosauria > Squamata > Shinisauridae > Shinisaurus > Shinisaurus crocodilurus. The sequence goes on from CM037889.1 coordinate 569,047, forward strand.
AGCACAATTCTGCAGCCACTGGGACAAAGTTGTTCAGCTTTGTTTTTCCCCCCAGCGGTTCAGTTTTCCAACAAAATCCCCCTTATGATTTGACTTTTTTCCTTGTAGGAAAAAAGGCGGGGTATAAATGTAATAAATAAAATAATAAATAAATAAAATAAACAGCATTTTTATCAAGTTTTTTTAGAGCAGGGAACATGTAGTATTATTTGTGAAAGCAAAAGAAACCCACAACTAATCTCATTTGCTATGCACGAGGAGATGAGTGCGCTAGCTCTTCCATGCCCTTGTCACCAGCCTCGTGGCCCTCCAGAGGTGGGAGGGTAAGCATCTACGGCAAGGAGGCAGCCCTCCACAGAGTTTAGAACCCTGGACCATCAGGTTTCTAAGGGCTCTAAAAAAACTCCTATGCATGTTTAGACAGAAAAAAGCCCTACAACTCCCAGCCTCCCCCAGCCAGTGTTGTTGGCTGGGGCATGCTGGGAGTTGTAGGACTTTTTTCTGTCTAAACATGCATAGGATTGCACCCTAAGTCACGTGGGCAGCGTACCCAAGTAGAACAGGCTCCCCATTGCAGACATTCGCCCGTCCAACATGAGAGTGACAGAGGGGGCAAAGTTAGTGCACTGGAGGGAAAACTTCTGACATGCTGCTTTTGTAACGTTTGAACGAATATTCATATTACACAAAGGCCATGGTCACTGAATGTACACGCAGCAGGGAGCTGTTGCCAATCACAGCTCCCTACTGAGATTGTCTGTATGATACAATCTGTTTGCAAACATGCGTTTGTCACATTCACACTTTACAGCTTTAGGTGAACACATAAAACATCTTATGTGTAAAGAGGACCTTTAGCGTGCCTGCACAGGAACTTCTGTTCCTGCTTTCATTAAAAAAAGTTTTTTATTTTAGCATCAATACAGAGGTATTGAAAAATTTTCTTTGGGGCGGGGGGACGGGCAGCAGAACCCCCTGCCAACATTGCACATTTGCGCTCATGCTGCCTATGCTGTCGTCTGGAGGGTGCCAACGTAGTTTCAAACCAGCACGTGTGTGGCTTGTGGGATGAGATATACAAAAGGAGCATGTTTGATTCCCGAAAACATATATTTTATGCTCTTGTAGTAACAATCTAGAGGGTCCATAATATTAAGCATTTCTCCTTCAGCGTGGTAGTCAAAAGACTCGAATGCTTATCTTGACTCACTCTGAGCTTATATTATCTCAAGAAGCATTAAAGTCATTTTTGTGAGGTTTCGTAATCCCCCTCCACCAGTCCCCTCCCCTTCCCCAGAAAGCACTTGAGAATAATCCCTCAAGCCCAGGAAGACCACAATGTAGATAATGCCCCTTTGTTTCCTCTGGAGGCTGGTTCACATCGCACTTGTGGTGACTACTTGAAATGACTGGCTCCCTGCCCATGGGCCAATGGGTCATGTTCAACCACCACCACGGGTGGAATTAAGCTTGTTGCTTGCTTGCCACTGCATTTGGATTTCATTTGCCATCCACAACTATAATCTTATTGTATAGCAGCTGTGATCAGCATAGTTCGTATGCCATGGCAAATCTATATTTTGAGTTATTTCTAAGTGGTGTACAAAGAACTTTGCTATGCCCAAGGTGGTTGGTTGCTGCCCATGATCATCTGGCCACAGGATGGAAGTGACATGAGTGTGAATTTCAAGTGGGAACCATAAGTTCAATGGTCATCTGAATTTGCCTGGAGATCACCAAGGAAGATGGAAGTTTATCATCTGACTTAAACAGTAGGCACCGTCCTTGATAAACCACAGGTCATAGTTACAGAGGGACACATGAATTCCAGTTTTTAGAGCTTTTCTACACAAGGTATGTATAGGGTGATCATCATTCCTCACTCATGATTGTTTACAGGTTCGTTAGATGTTGTGACGCTCCAGTTTCGCTTCTGTTTTTTAAAATCACTTTTCTGGGCTTTTTTAGAGTGGGGAAAAATGCAGTATTATTTGTAAAAGCAAAACAAAACACATTTCCCCACTTGCGTAATTGTGTTATTCTACTCTACCACAGCACCACCTAGAGGTTATGTAGCAGAAAAGGAAAAGCTCTTTCTGTAGAGCTCAGATCTCAATTCTGTGAGGAAACCAAAAGGAGATACAGCGGATTAATCATGTGGAGTAGAAAAGCTCTTTAAAAAACAGTTTATACACATGGGAGATAATCAAAGTTATTTACTTCTTCAGTGCAATGTTTATTTGTTTGGCATTTGCTTGGACACAACCTGTTTAGTGGATTGTTAACTGATCCTTTCAAGCTAGGCCACATCAAGTCAGTGTCATGGAAAAATACTGTATGGTACCGGAAGCCTCAGATGAGGGACATAGCTTGACCTAGGCACTTTATTCCCTGTGCCACCTGTGGCGGAGTGACAGGCAGAAGCCCAGGGAGGGGCCAAGCTGAACATTCCAGAGGCTCTGATTGGCTGAGGCCCGAGAGCATAGAACCCCAGGGAGTTGGCAGTTAAGGGAGTTGGTTGTCATTTGGGGAAGAGAGTGGGGAGTGAGAGAGGGAGTGGGAGTGGGAGGTTAGTAGAGTAGGCAGGGAAAGGTGGTGCTGAAGAGAAGAGTTCAGACAGGAAATCTAGTACTAAGTTGTGAGAAAGCAAACGTGAAGGTATTAGTAGAGAACAGTTCACAGGAGTCTCCACTTAGGGAGTGAAGGACCTTCTGTCTGAGGAAGAAGGAGAAACTCTGGACTAGTGTGAGGGACAGTTAAGTTCCCTGGTCTGATACTGTAGAGTAACTTTCAAGTAACCAAGCCAAATTGATACAAAGAGCACTGTATAACATCTGCCTGCCTTTAACCTGAATCTAAGCAAAGAACAAGTTTGAATGTAACTGTTGAAAATTCCAAGTTATCTGTGCCTGAGTTGAATATCAGTTTTGAGACTTTGTTAGAACAATAAATCAATCTTTTTATTCAAAGTTCTAATTCTCCAGAGTCTGACTGGTGACAGGAAAGTAAGAAGTGAATTAACGGAGGGGCACCCTGCTTCAAGTAATCAAATAAAACAAACTGCTCTTAATAAAGACAAACAAACGTGGGTGAACAGCTACATATAAGACCTAAGACACATAATCGGCTAACGCAACTTTAAAAGACAGCTTAAAGTCTGAAGTGACCAATACAAGGTGGCACTTGGTGAGAGCGAAGTACACATCGAGGGTGTGGGCTTTGGAGCGAGGGGTCACGTCCGCTACACCACCCGTGCCGCTCTCAGGCATGGGAGGTCAGGGAGTTATTGAGCTTTTCAACATGGGACTGTTAATCCACTGCATCTACTTTTGGTTTCGTCGCAGGACTGAGATCCGAGCACTACCCAAAGAACATTTCCTTTTCTGTTTTCCCACTAGATAACCTCTAGGTGGCACTGTAGTAGAAAGGAATAGTGCAATTACACAAGTGGAAAAAGTGGTTTCTTTTGCTTTCACAAATAATACTACATGTTCCCTGCTCTAAAAAACTTGATGAAAATGCTGTTTATTTTATTTATTTATTATTTTATTTATTACATTTATACCCCGCCTTTTTTCCTACAAGGAACTGAAGGCGGCTTACATAATCCTCCTCCTCCTCTCCATTTTATCCTCACAACAACCCTGTGAGGTAGGTTAGGCTGAGAGGCAGTGACTGGCCCAAAGTCACCCAGTGAGTTTAACATTAACTTTAACATTATCTATTTCCCTACCCTTGATTGTAAATAAATAAATTTGTTTCCTTTTTAAAAATTTAAAAGGAGTGGTCTGAGTTGGTTACCCTGAAGGGGGTTGGTGGTAGCGGAGGAGATTAAGAGAGTGTGGAGGTGTCGTAAATCCCTCCAGTTCCAAGATAAGCTTCTGTTTAAAAACAGAAACTGGAGGGTCATTATTACTTTGTCTAAAGTAGCCCTAAACAACTGTGTTCTCATGCTCTCCCCTAAGGCCCTGGGAGCTTTACATGAAATCATTTTTTTTATTAGTTAAATTCTCTCCTGCTTTTCTTTCAAGGAGCTCAAGGTGGCATAATTGTCCCTCCTGCTTTATCCTCACAACAGCCCTGTGAGGTAGATTTGAAAGAGAGAGTGACTGGCCCAAGGTTACTCAGTGAGCATCATAGCTGAGGGGGATTTGATCTTGGGTCCCTCCAGTTCTAGTCCAATATTCTAACTCCTATGCCACAACTGGACTTAAGCAAGACTAATTTTCTCTGGACTGGGCCTTTGGTGTATTATGCATGTGGAATAATTGGAAGATGACAAACTTCTTTCAGAAAAATGTAGAACAGAATGTGAACACACAAACTCTATCCCTGTATCTAGTTTGCTTGCAAAATCAAGCACTGGGAGAAGATTTCTCAATAGTCTGCATGCTTAGATAGTTAAAATATTTTTCTGAAAAGTGGGATAAAAATGTTTTAAATAAAATAAATAATAATGATCAGCTGTTGAACGATCATCACAGTTTGCTAGTAAAGGTTTAAGAACATAAGAAGATCCCTGCTGAATCAGACGCAAAGCCTATCTAATCCAGCTTTCTGTTCCTGCAGTGGCCAACCAGCTACCTGTGGGAAGGTTTGAAACCTCAACCACTCTATGACTAACTCAAGAATACTGAAGACCAAACTGTACAGGCAAGGCAAAGCACCTGTAATCCTAGAAACCCATGTAAAGATCAACATTAAAGCATGCCACATGTGGGACCGCTCATGATGGGGCATTGCCACAAAATGCGTGGAAACAATGTGCATCCATGCTTTGTGAAAGCCCAGAGGAAACAATGCAAGGCCATGCTACTTTTCCTAGATGCAACAGCTCCGCTTACAAGCTCTCAGTTTTGTCTCAGCTCCCATCAGCTGTTAGCGAGAACTGGATCAGATTCCATCATCGTTGCAGAGATTCTGATTACCCTTCATAGTCCATATATGGCTCCACTTAAAGTATTGCATTCCAGACTCACAGACACAACTTTCGCCCTACCCCTGACTGTCTACCCAAACTACAGTAACAGTAGCACTTTGTGGGCTCCACTGTCACTATGACCTGGGATGCAAGGTCAGCAGAAAATGCTCACGTATTGCATTTTTGGGGAGACGATACTCAAACATAGTTTAGCATTAAAATGCTCAAGCCAAGCATGGAAGAGAGTCTTATACAGATACATCATAAGTAACACTGCCACTAAAGGCACCTTCACACACATGGCATTTTAAGGTTCTGTAATATGCTTTTCCTACATGGGAGATTTTTTTTTTTTTTCTGGTCAGGCAATATGGAAACTGCATGCTGAACTTCATGTATGGCTGTGGCTTTTTTTCACGATTATACAATGTAATGTACGCATTTGTGTTAACCGCATAGGTTATGCATGGGCATGGTTAGCACTGACACGATGTACTTCAGCCAGTTGCCTGGCATGCAGGGCCGGTGCTACCATTAGGCCAACAAGGCAGCTGCCTAGGGCGCAGGGCTAAAGGGGTGCCAGAAACGCCTTGGGGGGAAAAACAGCGCTCTCAAGTGGGAAGGGGGGGCGCTAAATATCTGATCTTGCCTAGGGCACCAAACTGCCTTGCTGGTCCTGCTGGCATCCATGCATGTTAGAAGGGCCTGTCAAAGGCTGTCTGGCAGAAGATGGAACAGAATTGTTCCTGGGGATAGAACTAGAACCAATGGATGAAAGTTGCAGGGAAGCAGATTTTGGCTAAACATTGGGACAAACTTCCAAACAGTGAGGACTGTTGGGCAGTGGAATAGACTTCCTCAGGAGATGGTGGGCTCTCTTTCTCTGGAGGTATTTAAGTAGAGGCTGGATTGCCATCTGGCAGAAATGCTGTGGCTGCATCTTGCACTGAGATCAGGGGACTAGATCAGGGGTGGGCAGAGGGTAGATCTCCAGATGTGTTGGACTTCAGTTCCCAGAAGCCCCTGCAAGTACGGCAAATGGTCAGGAATGCTGGGAGTTGAAGCCCAAAACTTCTGGAGATCTACTTTCTGCCCATCCCTGGACTAGATGATCTCGAAGGTCCCTTCCAACTCTGAGGATTCTAAGCCATGGGCCTGGTGAAATTCTGTAAACCACCCTTCTCACGGCTTTCCAGAAGACCAGCACAGATAGTGAAATAAGGATTATGAAAGTGAGCAAGTAGAATGCTCTCTTTGGACTCAGGAAATGAGGCTCAAAGCATTTTTCTTGCCTATGGCCCACAAAAATTTGGAGCCAACGCTATGTGTTCTGTGTAGAAAAAGAATACTGTGTGAAGTGCCTCATAATTGCTTCCTGAGATGGACAGGGGTGATCAAATAGACCCTGGGCTTGCTATTCAAACATCAGGATGTGTGCGCATGTTTTCCTTTGACACTTGTATCATATCTATGTACAAAAAAATGTGTCTGAAGTGGCCTTGAGTAATACTTGCCCCTACATAGTTCCAGCCAGGGGCGAAAGCTAAGGTTAAATCTCCAGTACCTACAGGCGTTGTTTTTTTAAATAAATAAGTACGTCTTTTGTTTTGTATTGTACTCTCTCAATTGTAATTTTTACATAGTAGTTTTGTTTTGAGCTATCATTATCTGGCCCTAGTATGGTGCAGGATAGAAACTCAACTCAAATAATGAAATTAAATAGCACAGAACCACTCTGAAAATAGGGAAGAGAAAAACAACAACACAGACGCGTTTCAAACAAAGCTTCCAGCCTCCACAGAAACCTGGAATGGAGCAAGAGTTCTATTGTCAAAACATTCCCACACAACTGCCGATTGTTAAATGTGATTTTGCTCTTCCTGTCAAGTTCGCTGGAAAGAGAAGGGAGTGCTTCCCTCACTTGAGAGAGCTTGCTGCCTACACAACAAGATATACCCTCCATTTGAGTAGAAAATGGGCTCACTCACAGTGCAATCCTATGCATGTTTACTCAGACGTGAGGCCCACTGTGTTCAGTGAGGCTTATACCCAGGTAAGTGTGTATAATATTTGCCCCTTAAGGGCTTGGGATGTGAGCTACATAATGTGGGAAGGGCATGGAATGGAGAGAGTTAGAAGTTGGACACTGGAAAAGGACTGTTGGTGCTGGAAAAGAAGGAGAGAAAAGAGAAAGGGCTGGAGAAGGAGAGGCGGCAGCAGAAGCAGAGTGAAGGAAGTTTGGGGAAGGCAGCAGTGTGGTGAAGAGGAGAAAGGGGTGGACAGAGCAGGACCGATGCAAGGCAGTTTGGTGCCCTAGGCAAGATCAGATATTTAGCGCCCCCTTCCCACTTGAGAGCACTGTATTTTCCCCCAAGGCATTTCTGGCACCCCCTTTAGCCCTGCGCCCTAGGCAGCTGCCTAGTTGGCCTAATGGTAGCACCGGCCCTGGGACAGAGCAGCCCTCACAGCCAGAGAGGAAGAGTGAACCATCACAACAGAAGCCAGCAACAACAGACCAAAGGAACATACTGAAGGAACTGGGACAAGTGACTGTTGCCCGTCTAACAGAAGTAACACTGTGCTGTGTAGTGAACTGTGGTTTAATTAGAGTTGTGCATACAGTTCTTTATACAGTTCTGTTATTTCATTAATATTGTTATTTACTGGAGATCCTAAAGTTAAGTAAATACTGTTAAATATTTAGTTGTTTGTCTTTGGAGTGATTGCAATCTGCCCCTCTTCATCCTAATTACAGACACCTGAAACATTGCAGGTGCATAGGATTGCAGCTTCAGTTTATGTTAAGCAAACAGTGGAGTTCATGATATGGTCAAATGAGCAAGCCAAGACATATGTTGTCTGCTGAACCTTGACTAGTGAATTTAAGATCCACACAAGCGTTGGAAACTTCACTTGCTTTATTTACAAGGTCATATACAGATCTTTCTGGCAGGGCTCCTAACACAGGCCTGCAGCAGGGTTTTTTCCTCCTAGTTTAAAGGATTAGGAGAACGGAATCTGGATGCTAGGCTATATTTAATGGGACAGTGTACAATTAATTCACTGTGCCTAATCACAACATAGTTCCCCTTGATGTTTGGAGCAGCTCAAGTGGCATCCTTAGAGACAGATGATGCTACTCCAAAACAGTAATTTCATCAGTCCTTGAGGGAGCCATCAACATTTGCCCAAACTTGCCGAAAGGGGACTGAATGATGGTCAAATATATTAGATAGGCCCGGTTGGAGGTTCTATAACAGCAGTATGGTTACACTGCTGTGGTCTCTGATAAACCCCTCCCCCCGCCATCATACTTGTGTATAGCAAAAATAAGGCTACAGTCCTGTGCACACTAACTTGGGACTGATTCCCATTGAACTCAGTGGGATTTACTTCCAAATGGAAATGGATATAGTAAGGCTGTAAGAATGCATCAGTGTCCATGCCAATGCCTTTGCATTTGTGCTTCTCGGGATCAAGCACACTTTTTTGTTGTGGTGGCATTTTAGAATATAATGGCACAATATTCACATCCCCTCCATCAGTGCTGACTATCCAAGCCAGGGTCATCAGGCTGGTAGCCTGGGCTACCAGCCTACCATCCTGGGCTAGGGTGCACCTGTGCAACAACCTGCAACCCCAAGGGGTCCATCCCACCATCATCCCCAGATGTTGCAGAGGATGCTGGAAACACACCTCTCAGTTTGCAAAGAGCACCAACAATGCTGGAAGCAGCAGCAGCAGCAGCAGCACAAAGGCCCAGTTGCTACTTTGGGGCTGACATCCTTATTTTGGTATTGCTAATGCCACACATAAGCGAAGAGCTGCACCCAGTCATGCTGTGACATTGCAGAGGCAACTGAGTCACAACACTGGCAACCCTGATTGTAGGCTTTTGACTCCCACCTGTTTCAAAGCTTGTGGATTGCACCCCACAGAACCAAACATGATCTGCTTTATAAGCAAACTTCCAACTTTTATTTAAAACCCACCCACCCCCACAGAGCTCTCTCAGGCTGTGGCCTCTCTCTCCTCAAGCCAGAAGCAGTGGCTGTTGCCCTCAGCTGCTTCCTGGCTCCTCCCAGCACACCCCATCTAGGCCAAATCCAGCAGTTCTTTCATATTGTTACACCCCCAACCTATATGTCTAAATGTATTCTTCTTCAAAGTAAAGTAACTTCCTTTCTATAGTGGAAGCAGTGTGTGTGTGTGTGTGTGTGTGTGTGTGCTGGGGTTCTCATGACTTTGATTTATGAGTCCTGTACTGTAGTGTAGGCTTTAAGAAGCCCTGGCAATCATGAGACTTGTCATAAAATCATGAGGCTCTTCATAAGAGTTGACAGCTTTGGATATTTCACTTTAAATAGCCTGTGAGTCTCCTGAAGTCCTGGATTGCCTTCCCCCAAAACAAATTCTGGGCACTGGGGCCTTCCCTGTGGGTATGTACTTTATAAAAAAATATTCTTTGGAATGTAATCAGCAAATGAAATGCCAGACTATGGTATACACTGAACGGTTAAAGTACATTGATCTCTCACTCCTGCAGACAGGACTCAAGCCTGGGCAGGGGAGGGGGATGCTTTACCCAGGTTGTAAGCTCATTGCCATTAGGGTGGAAAAATGAGACTTGCAGTGCAATCTTAGATATGACTACTAAGAGGCAGTGTTAGGGGGCGGCCCACTAGGGCTAGAGCCCTGAACCTTTCATTTGGAGCCCCAGATCTCTGGGAGGCCATCTGCCCCAACACCACCCTGCTGTCCCTGGACACTTGCTGAAATAAAGGTAGAGGAGCCCTGATGATCTCTGTTGCATCTGAGCCCTCTGGGCTTTCAGGGTTAAAACTTCACCTCCTGCTGCCCCCCCCCTTGAATCTTTCTGCCTGAGTTTTTTTTTTTTTTAATCAAACACCCCCCTCTCCCCTGTCCATACATCCCTTTTTACAAATAGGGGTGTCCTTAGGAGACAGGGTCCTTTTAGAGTATATGTAAATCAGCATATGCACATTTGTGCATTTTTGTTGTCCTCCTGTGGGCCTGAGCCCTGGATCTTTTCAGTACCTAGCACAGCCCCTGTGTCTACTAAATTCAATGGGACTTACTCCCAGGTAAGCTAAGTGCATATGGAATTATGCTTGAGGATGCCTATGCAGACTTCGATCCCTGTATCTATATGGGCCTGGGGTCTTCAGATCTTGTAGGAGCTTGTAAGGTTTCCTGGGACCAATCAGAGCAGAACCAGTGACAGAAAGGTGAGCTGTTGCCCAAGGCCCTCCTCCTTTTGCAGAGGCAGAGAGAGGGAAAGGTTGAAAAGGATTGTGGGGTAGTCCCGTTAGCTCCACCTTCAATGTTGCATGGCTCCTCTCAGCCCCATCCTCGCAGCCCACACGTTCACATGGATTTCTGAGGTAGGAACCCTTCGCACGTAGACCTCTATGCAGGGGTGCAGTTTTCTATTTGCAGGGACACTGACAGCATCTTCCACCCCCACCCAAATTTACCTCTTCCCTCTGAGCTTAGCTGGGATCCTCACAGTAGCTGCTGGGGGGTGGGATAAATTCCTCCAGCAACAATATAATGTTCACTGTTGTAATGCAAAGTATTTTGGGGATATCTTGGACTTGAGTGGGCAACGAAGACCCCACCCTCACCCCACCCCAGCGCCAGCCCCGAAGTCGGTCTTGCAACTTTGGAGCTGCAGCCGCGCGGAAAGAACTGCACCCGCTGCGAGAGTAGAGGGGTGGCAGTGCCAAAGTTGGAGTCCCAGCTTCCAAGATCAGAGCTGGAACTCCAACCTTTCCTATTGCCAGCATCTAGCGGACATAAGATTGTGCCCTTAGATACTTTTTAAAAAAATCTCGCCAGCCATGAGATCTAGTCACTTGCCTTTAAAAAAAAGTAATACAATGAAACCTTATATTCTTAGAAATCTAAGTTTAGCACTTGCCATTACTTGTTTTGTTTCGGAATTCTTCCCTCCTCTATCTCCAGAGGATCACTCTGTGACTCCGGCTCGGACTTCACCTCCTCAGCCGTCTGTTCTTCCAGCTTTGCAGGGTTTTCCGCTAGAGAAGGACCAGCGATACAAAGCCCTAGCCAGGAACTTTGCAGCGATCAAAACTTCTCTGCACCCAAACAAAAAACCTTACTGGACCTTAGCCAAAAACAAAACTCCACGTATCTCAATACCCATGTGCCACAGCTGGGCCCATAACCTGTTGGAAAACTGAACCGCTGGGGGGAAAAACAAAGCTAAGCAACTTTGTCCCAGTGGCTGCAGAATCGTGCTGTGAAGTTAGGGTAGTGTGAGAAAAACGTGTGCTAGGCCAGTAGGCGAAAAAAGCAAAACGGACAAGTCTGTTTCTTTTAAACACAGAGGTTTACTAAAACTACGACTTGCAAAAACATGAACAGATACAGAGTGATATGATACAAAAAGTGCAAAGAGAATAGTATGTCAGACAAAACAGATACAGTCTTCACACACAAACAATCTCTTAACCTACAGAATGCTCTATCATCAATACTCACTAATTCACTTAAACTCCTTTTCTCCCAACAAGAACACAAAGACTTTACACACCTTATATACATTATTGTACAGTCACATGCTAAGTATGAGGTAATGCCAGCTGCATCAAGGCATGATGTCACCCCAGCTGAACACAATTTAGCATGACCCTTGCTCCAGATCCCCTGGTTACAAAAAACTGTACATTCCCCTATCTGGGCCAAAGGTGAAACTTTGCTCAGTCCTGACCTTGATCAGGTCTCCCGGTTCTGTTGCATCCTTGCCCGAAGGCAAAACCTGAATATGTGAACTCCATATTCTAACAGGCAGCCACCTTGAAGTCAACATGATATTTGTACAGGATTTCCAGCCTTCTACACAGGGCCAGCCATGCCATTAGACAGAGTGAAATGGCCCCTCAGCCAGCAGATTTTAGGTGCCATCACAAAAATGTGTTGTGTCCCCCCCCTTGACTTGACATAAGGATTTGCATCACATAATCATGACAAAGATCTTACTTTCTACTTTCTGAGAAGGACTAGTGTCATGTATATTCAAATTAATGTTTCCAGTGGGGTTTTTACATCAGTCCATTTCCATTCCTGCCACTGGAGAAGAAATTGGCATATTCTACAGGGCTGGCGCGACCATTAGGCGGACTAGCCAGCTGCCTAGGGCGCAGGGCTAAAGGGGGCGCCACCGAGGCGTGTAGAAGGAGGAGAGAGGCGGACGCGGCCCCGCGGCCGGCCGCTCACACGCCGCTGCCAGGCCTGGAGCGTCACCCCGCAGTGGCTGCGGAGGGCGCCGGGGGAGGGGTGCCTCCGCTCCGCCTCCTCCTCTCGCTGCTGCTGCTGCCGCCGACTGCCGAGTCTGAGCGCGGCGCTGCTTCTCACCTCGCCGGCTGACTCGCATTTATAAGCAGGCTGGGCAAGGAGGCAGCAAAGGTCAGGCGCCTCCAGGGGGTGGTGGTCCGGAAACGGTCGCGAGGAGGCGCGCGCCTGGATAGATGGTGAAGGTGCAACCCAGCCGCTCCCCCCCCCACGCCTTCCTGCCCATGCCGGCCAGCCAGAACCACCGCGCCTCTCTTCCTTCCAGCCCCAGCCTGGGCGTGTTTCCTCGGGAGTAAGTCCCTCGTCCAGTTCAGTGGGGCTGATTCTTCTGCCAGAGGATAGGGAGACGAAGGTGGGGCGCGCGCGTCAGAGCTACATTCGAGGGTCTCGATGAGAAGCCCCGCCCCTTTCTGGCTTGACTCTTAAGCAGTCGCGCGACAGGCTGGCGCCCCCAGTCCAACCGGTAAAGCCACCCTGTGCAGAGTCAGCAAAGAGGGAAAGGGCACCCGAAATTCTGTGTGTGCCAGCAAGCGTCGGTTGAAGTGGGGAGGGGGTGGGTGGGATGAATAGAAATCCCTGTAGAGTCAGGCTGAAGAAGACAGTGCCCCTGAGCCTGTGCAGAATGCCCACTGAGCTAACACGAGCGGCTCAACGTATGTCTGAAAGGCGAGGGGAAGGCAGAGTAGTGTGGCTTTTCCACGGGCACTAGAGAAGGGGAGAGGCACAAAAGGCTGAACTCCAGCCAAAGTTTCTGGAGGGGCAGCCCCCAGAACCTGTTTACAATGCCAGCCTTCAGTCCTGGACAACATGACACCCGTATCAGTGGGAAGCGTGCCTCTGAGCACATGCCAAGTGTGCATTTCTCTCGCTTCTGAGGGACCGCACAATTGTCTACTGTACGCATTAGGAATAAGGGCGTATTAAGAGCTGAGGGCATGTCTTAACTTTATCTGAAATATTTAATTTATTTGAAGTGGTTTTATGCTGCTTCTGAATAGAAATCATTTAAAAACATTTTCTTAAAAATAATGAGAATCAAATATTTCTTTTTAAACAAATATAACATGTATTTTATGTACGTTTGTCAATGTTTATGATAATATTTTTTTTAGGTTTTGCCAATTGACTTTTATTTCATAATGGGCATAGGGCTGGAGGGAGGGAGGGCTCAAGTGGGAAGGGGGGGCGCTAAATATCTGATCTTGCCCAGGGCACCAAACGGCCTTGCGCCGGCCCTGATATTCTACAGTCACGCCAGCTTTTGGCTCCTCTATTTTCTTTGATCACAAAGAAACAGCTGATGTTGATGGGGCATCGAAAGACATTTTCTACAGAGTAAACTTGTTTCCTAAGACCAGGCAAGCGATGCCTTGTGTTTGCCACAGCGGTGGCTGGGTGGAGGAAGGATATTCTTTGCACATCCCTTTGCCTTCTCCTCAGGAGAAGGACGACTCTCCCTGCCTGTTCACTGCCCCTTCTTGTTATGAGAGGCACACTCAGCCACATTGTTCTCCCGAACCACCCACCAATTAGGAGCAACAAATGATCTATTTATATGCACACAATTCAGAGGAGCAGGCGCACTTGCACAAAGTGGGGACCACACACACACACACACACACCAAACTCACACAAACATGAGACAGGGTCTGCTTCCTTAATTATCTCCTGGAAGCCAAAACAATTAGAACTCTTTGCTCCCCACCCCACTTTTATTGTTCTTGGCAAAAAAAAAGGTTAATTAAACTCTGAAAATATCCTCCCCCCCCACCCCAAGCATGAGACTGTTAATTTTCTCTTTATATTTGTATTTAATTAATTCCTGCAAAGACTCCAACTATTTTATATATATATAATTTCTCCCTTTGTTTCTCTCCCTCCCTCCCTCCCTTCCTTCCTTCCTTCCTTCCTTCCCTCCCTCTCTCTTTCATTGTTAATCCTCCCATATTCAGGGTTTTCCCACCTCCCTCTTCTGTCTTCCCCAGATTTGAAATTCTATTACCATTTCAGAAGGCAGGCGTTTGAAGAGAAAATTGAATACCCGTCCAGTCTTGATAAGAAGGGGCACTTGGTACTAGCAGCAATTTGTGGAGCATTTTTTTTTAAAAAAAGAGACCCCATTTCTCCCTTCCCATTCATAATGCTTGTAATGTGTAAGGGGGAGAAAATTAAAGTGTGTGTGTGTGTGTGTGTGTGTGTGTGCAGGCGCGCACTCAGTGCGTGTTAGAAAGAGGAGGTGATGGTGTGGTGGCATGGGCTGAAATAGAATGAATTGTCACATCTCTCTTTGAATTAGCATTCCCTGTCTCCTTTCTTTCCATAGTAAACGTGTCATGGCAACAAGACGTTGTAGTTCTGCCTGGTGCTCTGTGAATAACATATTGTGGCTTCTATGACAAGCTTTGGAGGGATCTGCCCGCACTTCCTCTGGTCCAAATACCCCCGCCTGTTCTTGCTGGAAAGAGTCCTCATCCCTGATGCTCACATCTTGAATAAACAGCACACGGGAGTCGGGAGCCAATGTTGACCATCTCTCTTCCTTTGGGGCAGGGAGGTGGATTAATGTTGGACTAAAAGATACAAAGGCCTTATGATTGAGCCCTACTCTACGGCTATCTGCACCTCGGGGGCACATGCCCCACTTTCCCTCCTGTGTGCACATCCTCAGGCTCCCCAAAGCCAGCCATACAAATAAAAAGACAGGCACTTTCTCCTGGCCCACTAATCCTACACATCTGCACATAGCGGTTCTGCCCTTTATGTCGCTCGGGATTTAATATGGTCAGTTTCCCTGCAAATTGGGATTAGGATCCTTGTGTGTTTGTTCTGTAATGATCTGAAGCCAGGCTACTTTTACAACATTCCCTGCATGGGGAGCAAGCCAGGCCCATGTTCCCGAGTCTGGTGCCCTCAGCTTAATTTGCTGCAAGAGGAGGCACTGCCCTTCGGAGGCAGCGGCAGCTGTACCTTGAAGTTTCTCTGGGCTCTCAGTTGTTAGCTTCACCTTGTGGCTGCATAGTCATGGAGCTGTTTCATAGGACTTATGGCTAGACGTGGTGGTGTACACAACTTGTGACCGACCCAGCAAGCCAAGCACAGACAAGTCCATTGTATTAACCATGTATTTGGCGGCCTGTCTGAGCAGGTAGCAAAGAGGTTTATTGAGACCTTGTTGGGCTTCTAGACCTGCCTGATGGTTGCTTTACTGGGTTACAGTTAGGTTAGATGATGCCCTTGACCTTTCTGGTGGCATGAACAGATATATTGGCTCTGCCAGGTGCAGACCTTGGGGTCCATGTTCTCAGGGAGGGAAGCAAATAAAGCCCAGTGTGGCCACCCAAGTTGCTGCTACGGCCAATCTCTCTGCAAAATTTCTGCTTTGATTTAAATGTGCACGGGGCAGGGGGCACACACTTTAAAGTCCAGCTGTGTGGCTCCGAGCAGTGGTTTTAATGATATCTCAGCAGCAGGAGCCTAGGCAGCCAATTTTTGCCTGTTTTCCAAATGGTGCTGACAGGGAGTGGGAAACGAATATACGTGCTACGTGATTACATAGCGTAGTTCCCTTCCGAATCCCTGTCAGCACCATTTCCAAATTGGCAGCAGGCCACCGAGATCCTGGCCCGCGAGGAGAGCGTGGCCGGCTGCTGTGCCCACCAAGCAAGCAGGGTGGCGGGGGCGGGGAGAGTGAGAAACAGTGTGGGGGGGAAGCAGACGGCTGTAGCAGGGGGAGAGAAGTGGCGGCAGGGTGAGAAACCGCAGTGACGGGGAGGCAAAGCGCAACCAGGGTTGTGGTGGGGGCTGCAGCGCACCCGGCCCGCAGCCCCCTCGAACCTGGCAGCGCCACTGGCACTCCAACAGAAGAACCAAGCAATTAACAGGCAATTATGTTTGTTATTAACATTTTATTATAATAAAGTACCGTATATATCAAGAAATTATACAGTAAGTTGCACTGAATACAAGAATAACCAACAAAATTTATAATAAGCCTAATGTTTTCTCATCACCTGCCACAACGTTTTGAAAACCAGAAGAATATACATGATTCTTCCAAAATACAATAAAAGCTTTCCACTTTACATACAAAAGGATGTTGTTAAGCGGAGAGAGGCCAGAATTAATACAAAATTTGTAAGCTTTTCCATAACTGCAAGGCCTCTTTTTTTATAGCCGATCTCTGACATCCAGGACATTAGAAAGTCTTGCAATCAGGGTTGGAAGTTTTCTTTGTATACAAAGAATGAGCAGGGGGTTGGAGTCGATAGCCTCGTAGGCTCCTTCCAACTCTATGATCTATGAAATCTATGAAGTTGGAATTCGGTTCAAAGTTAAGTATACTGAGAATCTGAATTTCATTTCTTTATTCATATATTGAATATATTTCTTTATTCAAAGTTAAGTATACTGAGAATCTGAATTCCATTTCCTTATTTAGTCCCTCACTCATGGTTCTTCTATCCATATGCTACCACAGTACCATGGGAAGAAACCACATAAGAGTGACCTCCAGACATATTGCTCCAATAATGTGTGAGTCGGTCCTAACCTGTACTCTGACACAACCATCACCAGGACCCCTATGGAACTAAACAGCCTGATCTTCAGTATGTAGGCATGATATGAATGCAGATTTCACCAGCTAGGCAGCTCAAGAACTGCTTTCATTGTTGGATGGATGGTCATCTTGAAATTTGCCCCAAACTCAAGAAAGATATTTCTACAAAATATTTGGGTGTTTTTAATTTGCTAGTAGGAGAGCTTTGTTGTTGTTGTTGTTGTAGAAAACAGAGAGTTGTCAGGAGAAAGAAATAAAAATTTAGATTAAAATTGCAATTTTAAAATTCTTCTGTTTTTCAGAGATACTGGACAGTCTCTAATGGGTAAATGGGCTTTGTTGGGGATTTGGCCTTTTGGGATCACATCTGGTGCACATCTTCTCCCTGGCTACCGTACTGCAGAATGCTTGCTAATTGCTTGTAATATTTGTCTTGCAGTGCTTGTCATAGAGTCTAGCCATATGCAGGGTCTGTGCTATCCGTCACTGTTCAGATATCAGTTCAGTCATGAGGATCTCTCCAGACATCAGAGAGCTCTGTTCCCACCTCTTATTTCCATGCTAACAGCTTTCTCCCCAAAGAGGGCACATTAAGGAAGTGAGATGTTCACCCTGGGTGTGCCAGGTCTGAGCTGTCAAGTCATGCTTTTCCTGTTGCCTTTGACTGGCTCAAAACGAGTGGCTTCAACTCCTGCGTATTCTCACTTTTCCTTTATTTGCTGGCCTCTCCCCAGTGAGATGTCGCAGTTGTCCTAGCCAGCCAACATTGTCAGCATCCCTAAGGAGAAACGGGGCTTCTGCTGTATGAACCCTACCATTAGCCAAAGGACAGAGAGTGCTACTATCACCCTGGCCTGCCTCATTTGTGGCATTTTACCTGGGGTCCAGACAATGACGTCTAACATTCGAGGCCCTCCCGTGTTTTCCCACCACTTCTTCCATCTTTTTTTTTTTTTTTTTTTACTGGAGAAAACCTGCTAATGGAAAAAAGCCAGAAAAGCTGCAGAGTGCCCTCTGGTTGCAAGCACTTGGAGCCCTCTGACTGGAAACGAACCCAGACCGCACGTGCTGTGGAAGAGGAAGCAGGAACAAGGCGATGGAGTGCAGAGCTGAGCGTGCCACTGCTTCTGCCGGCTCCTCCCTAAGCTAGCCTGCTTACCTTGGGTGCGGCGCAGGATGCTGTGCTAGCCTGTCACTAGTATTGAAGAAAGATTTAACTGCCAGTCCTGTCGGCTACTGTGCATGCAATGGGGGTGCGGGCGCCATCTTGTCCTTTGCCTCAGGCAGCAAATATCTTGGGCCAGCTCTGTGTCTGAGTTCCACTTGTGGTTTCTGTTGATAGCACATAACAGACGGGTCTCCGGCTGCGGTCTAGCTGCTTCCATGATGGTTTCCTACGGCACTGTGTTGTCAACCCTGGTGGATGTGAGAAATAAGGCTCGCCAAACACCTCATACACGACATGACGTTAATCAGGTGGAGGCAGCCTGGTGCCCGCCACATGTTTGGGATTACAACTCCCATAAGCCCTTGCCAGCATGGCCAATAGTTAGGGGTTATGGGAGCTGTAGCCCAAAGCATCTGGAGGGCACCATGTTGTGTGTGTGTCCCCCCCCCCCATAAATGATAAATGATAACCAACAGTGGCCCAGTGCAGAATATTTTCACCCTTTTCTTATGCAGGAGTTATAATATCCAATTTTACAGTATCTGATACCTTCTCCAGAATGAACAAATCTTTGAAACAGAACATATGGTGAGGGAAGGGAAATGACTTCCCAAAGATCAAAGCAGTAATGGGCATCGCTGCCAAGAACTGAACTCGGTTCCTTTTCATCTTACGACGGCTGCGTCACCACAGGAGCCTCACTCCCTTGGTCCCCTCTCCCCTCCCCTGCTCCACACCAGTTCACACGCAAACGGAGTGGGAGGGATGATCCGCTGGCAGTATCCCCTCGCCCCCGGCCCCATTTTTAAGGGATCGCGGGCCAGCGGGAGGCTCTGTGGAAACAACTTGCCCGGTGTGAGCAAGCCCGTTTCTGAGCTGGGGGGCGGGGGGCGGCAGGCGGCACGCTGAGCAACCGCCGCCATTCTAGAGAAAGGTTCCTCAAGAAAGCTGGCATCCAGGAGGAGCTGTCCTGCCCGCGGGAATGAGTTTTCAGTCCTGGGAAATGTGTGCAAGAGATTACATTAGACCAGGCCAGCATTAGTGCCTGCCTGCGTTGGAAGAAGCAGCTTGGAATCCTAAGTTGACGGGAGAGCACACGCACCTCCCCAAAGGGTCTCACTTTCCCCTCTTCGCTGTAGGTGGCAGCTGCGCATATCGTCTAAACTAGCAGGAAACAGAAATGCTTTTGGAAATGAATTCAGAGCCTCAAGGGGATTCGTGATGACTGCTGGCTTGTGAAGTGTCACTTGCGTTGTGACAGATGTCCTGCAGAATCTGGTTGGTAGTGGGTGCTAGTGTTTACTTGGCTAGGTGGGGATGCTTCTGGGTTTTTTTAGGGCCCTAATGAGAATGGACCTAGCGAATCATGGACCAGCTGACTGAATATCTCAAGGCTAGCCTCAGGCACCACCACCCCGGCTCAGAAATGGGCTTGCTCACACCTGGCAAGTTGTTCTCTCTCTCTCTCTCTCTCTCTCTCTCTCTCTCTCTCTCTCACATACACACACACACACACACACACCCCTACAGCTCCTAGAGCAGGAAAAAAGGTGGGATATAAATATAATAAATAAATAAATAAAATAAAAATAAACAGGCCTGAGAGAAAAAACAATGCCTGTTCTACTACAATGGCAACAATGCTGGGGTTGGTGCTAAATGGAAATTGTCAGTCCTCCTTGTTCTACATTTGTGTGTGATATTTACAATGCCTGTGTAACAGGAATTCATATTTTCTTTTCTTGCTCTGTGCATGTGTGTGACATTGTGCCAGCACTTGAATGTGCTTGGTACTTAATGGTTCTTATATACCAGCTCTGTGAGGTAGATCATTATTATCCTCATTTTATAGATGGGAAACAGATATTTACTTGTCTAAGGGTGTTTTGCCACAGGTTCCCCAAAAGGGATTGCCAAAGGTTCTTTAAAGGATTTTCAGACCATACTAAATACTCCTCCAGGAAGTTAAAGCCAAACATCTTTATTGCAAAGCTAAGAATGAAACACAACAATGCTATGCCTTCCTCCAAGTTCCCTGGTGGAAATCCCACCCCTTAGCTACACAGTCACTGTATTATTTCCAACCAACCCGAATGCTAGTTCCAGCAGCTCTCCCCTGGGTATCAGCTTTCAGCGTTGGGGCTGCTGCAGGGCTCTCTGAACAGCTTCCTCTGCTCCTCCTTGCTCCTTCCTATTCTTCACCACTACCAAGCACCACCACCTTGGTCTGCATTTGCTAGTCTTATATACTTTTCTAGCACCAAACTCCATGGGCTGCAGACCTCATGCTTAATTGGTAGCACCTGGGCTGTTGTGCAGTGTCATTCCTCTGGCCTGCAGCCAGGTCACACGCCAGCAAGTTGCTGAAGATTGCATCAGCCTGGCTAGCAGCCAACTCACAATTTAAGCAAGGTCATGCCTTGCTATTACAGAGCAAAATACAGGGTATAATATCATACAAAGCATAATACAGAGCATTGAGGCAGGACTGTTGTGCAACCCTGCACTCCTCGCCATCTTCCGCAAACCCCATTACAAAAGGCTTCTCTACATGAGGCTTTTAACGCACCACTTTACCGAGGCTTCTGCTTCTGGATTCTTTGCAGGATTAAGTTCAGCTCCTTTACACGTGTTTTTCCCCGGGGGGTTTCTTTCTCTGCCTTTCTGTATGTTCCATTACACAACCACAATGTGGTGCTGCAGTATAGCAGAATTGCAAAAATACACAAGCTTTTCATAGCGCCATTTCTAAATAATACCAGACTTCCCTTGATCTAAAAAAAAGCTGTGGAAATGGTGGCAAATCCCAGGAGAAGCCCTGGAGGATGACGATGTTGTGTAAAGCACCCACAAACTACTGTGAGTGAGGAATCACAAGTGCACAATAAATACCTCATGTAGCTCTAAGACAATGCTTATATGAATGAAGCCACATCCCCCACCTCTTCCTCAGCTATCAAAGGCCCTTTCACACATTCAGTGAATGCATGGCTGGGTGTGTGTGTGTTGGGATTCAGAATTGCATCTCCTGTTCCTTTCTCTGAAATTCAGTGCATTCTTTGGCAATGGGTGCAATCCCAATCTCCCTGCACCCTCCCTGCACTCTCTGAACATGTGAAAAAGGATCTAGAAGCCTGGTTTTCAGGAAGATTTGGCTACTTCTCTCTCTCTTTCCCGGGGGGTTTCTGCAAACACTGGAGTATGTGAGCAAGTTGCTACACTACCCGTCACTTTTTGTTCCTGCTTGTGTATTAGTAGACAAGTGTGTGTGCAGTTCAGGAAGCCAAGGGAATATTTGTGTAGCATTGTACATCCATAAAGTAGGGTGATCTTATATACATGCCCAGATTTACAGAAGGGTATATGTGTTTATGTTTGACAGTAAATGTGTACATGTTTCTTCTATGTGTAGACAGGAAGAAATGTCATTTGTGAAAGGGGCTGAAATGTGTATCTTTTATGTGCCAGGAAACTATTCTACACATTAACCAGCAGATGGCAGTGATACCCCCAGAGAACTCATTGCTCTGAGTTCTCCTCTCCCCCACATTCCATATCTAGTACTTTGCCTTTCTAAACCTGTCCATTTCCCTTCCCTTTGTTTGGTTTCCTTCCATTTCACACCTGCCCTTCCATTCCAGAGCCCTCTCCTGTGGAAAGATCTCTGGCTCCATTCTCACACTGTAAAGGGGCACCCTTAGTAACCTCCAAGGCACCTGCTTTGATTTGATTATTTCCGTTGCCCTTGCAAACGCAGCCTTTAGTGCTCAGTCAGAATGAGCAAAACTCCAGACGGGGCCAGCTCTGGAAGCATCCAAAAGAGGCCACTTCCTAACTGCGAAGTCAACCTTGATTATGACATCATTTCAGTTCAGCAATGTTATCTACAGGAGATTTATTATTAGATTTTTTAAAAATATTGGTTCCAGTCGAGTAATGCAGTAATAATGATTATTTGAAGTGGGATGAGGAGAGAGAGAGAGAGAGAGAGAGATTACATTAAGAAAGCAAACTGGAAAATTGAAATCAGTTGCAGGTATACATGTACGTTCTCCCATTAACCCAGCTCCAATTATTATAAAGGCACATTAACACCAGCTTTGAACACCACCTTTGAAAATGCCGCCTGCATGTTTTCAGACATATTTCTTAAAAAAACAGCAACAATGAAGACTAGAATCTTGAATAGACTGCAAGTCTGCACCAGCTGCCACAGTAAACTGTATGATCCATTGTTGGATCAAAGAAGACCAACTGCTTTGGCTACTAAAACAGTGCTGGCTGGTTTAGATGTTTATAAAGGCTTGTTGTCTGATGTTTTAGACCACTTGGGCTTTAACGCTAGTATTAGTTCAGTCATGGGTAGTAGAGTGGGGTGTTCAGCACTCCAGGCGTTTTTAAAAGCTGGAGACTACCATGACTTCCCAAGAGTGTTCCATTACAGGCATTGATGAATAAGCACATCAAATATTAAATTGGGTAACAGCCCCTCCAAATCCCTGACGTTGATAGAAGGAGACACTGTCACTGCAATGACTCAGCCTCAGTGTTTACATAATCTCAACCAGATGTTATATAAAAAAAGGACTCAGTATTCTATGAGATATTGTAGGGATGCAAGCATGCTCAAGGGAGCTCTTGTCTTCATCAAGTTTACTTCTGTCATGGTTTTGGATAGGATGCTGCAACAGAAAAGGATGTTTTCTGGTGCTTGTATTCATACCTGCACATCTTCAGAAATAATTTCATGTTGCCTCCAAATCTACAGTCATGCCTTGGATTGAGAGCATAATTCGTTCCGGAAACATGCTTGTAATCCAAAACACTCTTATATCAAAACGAAATCCCCCCCCCCAAAAAGATTTTTACGGTAATTTAAGCCGTACTACAGTACTTGTATTGCATCATCATCAGGCGAACACTCGTGACCGAGTAAGATTGTCTTCCAGGATAAAAATTTACAAAAAGGAAATTTTAAAAGGAGGAAATCCTAAAGAAAAATTGTGTAGACTCTAGCGATGGGTCCGTAAGTGACTGTGGAGGCCAATTCTAGATCCACACAGTTTCCCACAGTGAGGACACAGGTTACCAGATGCAAGATGTCACTTGTATATCAAGTAAAAATAAATAAATAAATATTTAAAAATTTGCTTCTCTTGCAAAATGCCCTCAAACCAAGGTATTACTGTATTTGCTTCCTTGCCTTGATTTTCTTGCCTGGCAATGCTGCATTTGCTAGGTCAATCTCCCCCTTTTAGTATGTACATTTCTCTCACCCCTAGCACTCCTGACAATGGGTGTAATAGAACCTGTAAGGCATTTGTAAGGGTATGATAGAAACTGTAAGACCTGCTTTGTGCTTTTCCTGAGTCAGATAACTCACCATAGATGCTGATTGCCCATGGGTTTGCCTCTCCTACCAGACCTCCTGCCTCGATCTTACATTTATCCACAGCTTTCTTCCTGCATCTGCTGAGCAGAAATGTGCAATGGTACCTCATTGTTTAAAATGAGGAGCCATGATTTATGTTGTAGGATTTATGAAAGGAGACATATGACTTCTCTTAATTTACCAATAAGAATAAGAAAGGCCTGGTATAGGAAGCAGTTCTCTCATATGGACAGAACCATCTTGTAGGTTCACAGAGCCAGCCACTCTGAACCTGCTGCTTTTTTTTTGACATAGAAAAATGGACTCTTAAAAAACTAGTGGGTCACATTAGACTGATCACTTGGTTGCGCTCCATTATACAGAAAGGGCAAATAACCCACACAAGTACACAATGACTGGCTGTGGGAATTTGAAGGGTTATCCATTTCTGGTGCAAATACCTGCATCCTGATTGGCTCTGGAGGAACTGATCAGGACCAAATATGGAAATTCAACAGAGCCTTCCTGCCTGCTACCTCAGAGAAGTTCCATGGAGGAGGAAGGAAGAGGAGGAGGAGACAGAGAGCTGGCAGCCATGCTCACAAGGACCAGCCAGTCAAGCCCCGTCCAGGCACTGCTAACACTAATGGAGACTATAGGAGGAGAGCAAAGGAGACTATAGACCAGCCCTGCACAATCAGAGTAAAAATAACATCTCCCCGATGTTATTCAACATCTACCTCAAGCCGCTGGGAGCTATCATCAGGAGGTTTGGGGTGCGGTGTCATCAGTATGCGGATGACACGCAGCTCTACCTCTGTTTCAAGTCCTCACTGAGGTTGGCCGTTGAGACCCTGTCCAAGTGCCTGGAGGCAGTGGCTGGCTGGATGGGAAGGAACATGCTGAAGCTGAACCCCGACAAGACCAAGGTACTGCTGGTGGGGGACAAGGGGAGGTTAGGGGATGTTGACCTGGTGCTGAATGGGGTACATCTACCCCTGAAGGACCAGGTCTGCAGCTTGGGGGTCATTCTAGACTCCCAGCTGTCCATGGAGGCTCAGGTGGCAGCTGTGAGCCGGGCAGCGCTGTATCAACTCCATCTGATACGGCAGCTGCGCCCCTACCTTCCTAATCACCTGCTCCCATCAGTGGTTCATGCCTTGGTCTCCTCTCGCCTAGACTACTGTAATGCGCTCTACGTGGGGTTACCCTTGAAGACGGTTCGGAAGCTGCAGCTGGTACAGAACGCGGCGGCTCGCCTGGTTAAAGGCATCCGCCGGCGGGATCACATCACGCCAGTGCTGAAGGATTTGCACTGGCTACCAGTTGCTTGCCTGAGCCGAATTCAAGGTGTTGGTTTTGACCTTTAAAACCCTATACGGCTCTGGTCCAGTTTATCTCAAGGAGCGTCTCCAGCAACACCAAGTGGGCCGCTCAACAAGATCTGCCACGGATGGCCTTCTCCTTGTCCCTTCAGCCAGAGCAGCTAGACTGGTGGGGACGAGGAAGAGGGCCTTTTCTGTGGCGGCCCCCGTACTGTGGAACTCTCTCCCGAGTGACCTCCGCCATGCCCCCTCTCTGATGAGCTTCCGTCGCTCATTAAAAACCTGGTTGTTCAGGCGGGAATATGGGGTGGGTTAAGATTTTAAATTTTTATATTGTTTTAATGTATTTTATTGTATTTATGTATTTTATTGTGTGTACATCGCCCAGGGTGGCCGGTTGCCGGCCAGATGGGCGATAAATAAATATTAATAATAATAAATAAATAAATAAATAAATAAGTGATTTGCTCTTCTCTGGGGAAGGGAGAAAGAATGGGCTTTGCTGGCAGTTCACCCCCCACCCCACTTCCATTAATAAGAAATCACCATCAATGGACAATCCGCTCCATCCTCCAACCCCTTGCTATCACTCACTGCTAACGCGAGCAGCCATCACTCGTGGGGGACGTCAACCCTTGTGGGCTGTAGATGCCCATGTGAAATCTGGAGAGCATCGCCTGGTTCGGAATCCATGTAATAATCACAACTGGACTGCATGTTGTAAAAGAAGCCGCATGGCTTCTAATGCTCTCTCTGAGCAGGCTGTGTTTCTGTGCCCAATGCCAAGTGTGACTTGGTCATAGCTAGAACTGTAGCCAAATTACATTCTTTGTTGCTGCCACTGTTAGAAGTGAGCAGCATTCTGTTGCGGACTGGGCACACTGTGGAGCACATCTCAGAAACCTCTGCTGATCGGAAACAGCGATTCCCAAGGCAGAATGATAACAATTGGATTCAGATCAGAGCGGAGCCAGCCATCCTGAAGCAAGAACCTGGCATGGCTTTGCTGGTTCCCCCTTGAGCTTTTCTGGCATCTTGGAGCATTGCATTCCTTCCCTCTCTCCCCATTGTAACCTGCCCATTGTGCTGGGCATTCAGAAGAGGTTTTATTGCTAGAGTTGCCAAGCCCTTGGAGATGGTATCTCCCCCCCCCTGCCGCTTCCCCCCCCTCCATACAGAAGGCTGAATAAATCAAGATGGTTTTGGACTGAGCTGAAGTGAAATATTCCTTGTTTCCTTGCCCAGATTTGCTGCTTCGTTCCAGCTCTGAGGCACAGGCCCACATTGCACATTTGAATTTAAAAGCAGACATGCACTTGGGCCTATTTATTTATTTTTGACTAACGAAATGGGAAGGGGTGGAGCGGGAGAGTGATTTTATTTTTAAACAAGAGTTTCCCTAGCTCAGTCTTCCCCAACCTGGCATGCTCCAGATGTGTGGGATTATGGGAGTTGTAGTCCAACACATATGGAGGACCCAGGTTGGGGAAGGCTGCCCTAGCTGCTGTGCCCTTCCATCTTTCCATATGCTCTCTTGTGAATTGGCCTTTGTAAATGTTGCCAAGCAGAGTGACACATTTCTAATGGCACAAAAAGCCACCCTGAAAACAATCCATGGTGGCTTGTTTAATCCATTGCTAAACCACACTGCTGCTGTCAGACAATCAGGCGCTCCTCTGTTTGCCATGGTTTGTTTCCCCCTTGATCCTCCTACCCGCTCCCACCACGTATCCCACTGTCCTTTGTGACACAGCTTTTTAAAAAAGAGTAACACTAAATCCATTCCATCTGTGTTTCGCGGACTGTCAGGTATCTCCCCCCCCCCCAATTTCCGGAATTGTATGCAAATTTAGTTTGTGTGTTAGTTAATGCACACATGTGCAAATGTGCATTAGTTAATGAAAATGTGTACAAATCTCCCCAAAAGTGAAAAAAAGGTTAAAAAGCACAAATCTCCCCAAAATCTGTATTTTCATGCTTTACCCTATGGTGGTGGGCAGGGGGGGATGTGTATTTCTGGTCTCTGCTTTTCTTTCCCCAACTAAATTTGCCTACAATTCCAGAAAGTTTTTTTTTTTTTAAGTCCACAAATTAGGGAATTTGCATAAATTTGGGGAAACTTGTGCAGATTTCACAGTCAAGCGCTGCTTGATTTGCACGTTTCTCCCATTTGCGCAGAGCAAGCAGCGATCACAAATGTGAACAGGCATCGGGGATGCAGGTGTTGCCAGCCTGACATATGACTAGCGAGATCACAAGGCAGCAAGTGGAGCAGTTGGGTTCTCTGCCACTGTTGCCAAGCGAGTCTGTAGCCTTTTGGCACAAGCCATGCGTCTCACATCACGACAAGCTACTCTGAAAACAAGCCACCCTGAACAACCTAACATCAAGCCATGAGTTCTCAGGGTGGCTGGAGCCACCATGCCGGGTTTGGACATCATGACAAGTCACTCTGAAACAAAACAAACTCACTGTGGGATGTCATCTTATGCAAACCAGGTCAATGGGTGCTTGCTCTTGGGAGGATAAGTGATTCAGCAGCTAGGACACAAGCATAAAGGTTTGCGTGGGTAAGATGTGTGAGAAGTTAGAGAAGAAGCAGAGGAAGGGAAGTCTAGGTCTTTGGTTAAACCACCAGACTGCAAGTTAGGAGTTGTTTATGCTTTTATCAGCCTAAGGAGATGAGTGTGGTAAATTTAGGAGTGTGGTTAGAGAGCACTGTCGCTGACCAACTGTGTGAGGACAGAGTGAGTCATCTCTTTCCACATTCGAGGTGAACCCTGCTTGCTTGCCATTATAAGCACTTTAAGGTCACCCAACCATAATCAGTGCTAACAGTGCTTATTTTATTATCTTGCCTAATGGTTAGAATTACATCTTCTTCCTGGTCCGGCTCAACACTGAGGGATGAGCTCCAGCATGCATTTGACCTGTTTGCTCTACAAAACCAAGTAGCTCTCCTGCTCTCACCTCTGACCAAGATTCTAACATTGCTAAGGCAGGATCTCTGAGGCCAGCATGCTGGAGCTGCTGGGTTTGATGTCGCCTCACAGTTATACTATGCTATGTGTGCCTATTTAAATGGGTACAGAATTGAAGAAGCAAACGCTGTGGCGTTTGATGATTCGTGAGGCCTGTCATTCTGGTTTTTAGCTGATGAGCATTGGTTATGTTGTAGTATGTTTTACAGCACAATCCAATGTGGCTGCCCGTGTGGCATATTTTCAGAATCCTTCACTTGCCCTCTTCCTGTTCCTAGTGTGCTGATCTTCAGAAAGGGGTGTGTGGCCTGCCGTGCCTTACTGCAAGAAAGGAAAAGGAGAAGTGGATCTCTACATTTTATTTTTAACGGCTTCAGTCTGGAGGTCTTTTGACACTGCATGCATTGTTGTTGTTGTTGTTGTTTTTTAAAAAAAGGCTACAATGCAACAATTCCTCCTGTTTTGAGGCTGTCAGGGGGCTTGCCCAACATTCAGTGCCAGATCAGCTTCAGAAGCAGCTGTGGCTTGACGCTTGGCTGAAGCAAGCTTCTGAAGGGCCATTTCAGCAACTGAATGGAGCCAGAAGATCACAAGATTATGCCATGCCCTGGCAATGTCTTACATAAGAGCAGCCCTGCTGGATCAGACCAAGGTCCATCTAGTCCAGCATTCTGTTCACACAGTGGCCAACTTCCCACAGGAAGCCCACGAGCAGGACATGATTGCAACAGCACCCTCCCATCCATGTTCCCCAGCAACTGGTATACACAGGCATACTGCCTCTAGCATATAGCCATCAGGTCTAGTAGCCACTGATAGCCTTCTCCTCCATGAATTTGTCCAATCCCCTTTTAAAGCCATTTCAGGCACCTTTCCCTGTAGGCTACTGCACACCCAGGGGTTGCCTGAATGCTGCAGCTACCGAGGGACTGCATCATTCATACATAATATAGAAGCAGGCTCCAGGTTTCTGATTTAAGCCTTTTCCTCGGAACTCCCACTCCATCATGCTTTGTGTATTGTTCTCGCTGCAAATTGCTGCAGTGTGGATTTATTTCTACAGGCCTGCGTCCTGAACAGATCTCTTAATCATGGCATTGCACTAGGTGGTAATTATTTTATTATTCATTTAGCAGGTGAATATTTCTACCGGGCATTAACAAGGCCAGTCTTCTGTGTGTGCCGGCTTGGGAAGGGAGTGCCTCAAACAGCGTTGCTTTTCTGTGAGGCTTTCGGGAGTTCAGGCGTGTTATGCCATTTAAAACAATCATTTTAAAGAGAAAGCCATTGAGCTTTAGCAGCCGAGAGTGCTCTCAAGGGTCTAAAGGGGCAGGCGGGGAAATTCCAAATGTCAGGGGAGAATTGTTTACAAGTCCCCAATGATTTTTGAGCCTGGCAGATGAATGCTGACATTTCTCAGAATAAAATTGTGTGTGTGTGTGTGTGTGTGGGAGGGAGGGAGGGAGGGAGTGAGTGAGAGAGAGAGCATGTGTGTATGTGTATGCACATAACAGGAAGAAAGAGAGAAAGCGAGCAAATGGAAAGAGAAAAATGCAATAGTAAAGCGATGAATGAAGTTGAAATGCACACAGAAACAGAGAAGTATACACAAAATAATGTACCTATTGATCACATTTGTATTCTGCCCTTAGTCCAAGAAGCTCTGGTTGGCATACATTGAGTTATCTCATTTTACATTTACAACAACCCTGTGATGTAGGCTAGCCTGAAGGATTGAGGCCACCTAATGATCCTAATGAACTTCATGGGGTGAAGTTGTGAAGCCATATCATCCCCTAGTTCAGCTCCAGCATTCTAACCACTAGTCTGCACTGACTATGGTATTTATATGGACTCATTATTGCACTGTTACTTCACAATTGGGATTTTATCTTTATGTAATATTCCTATTATTGTAAAGCAACACAAGGCCACCACACACGTTAAGGTGGAAATCCCTGCTCGGCCATGAAACTCACTGGGTGACTTTGGGCCAGTCACTGCCTCTCAGCCTAACCTACCTCACAGGGTTGTGTGAGGATAAAATGGAGAGGAGAAGGAGGATTATGTAAGCCGCCTTGAGTTCCTTGCAGGAAAAAAGGCGGGGTATAAATGTAATAAATAAAATAAATAAATTGGTGTATTTTAAAGATTTAGCATGTACTGTTTAGCTTGGTCCCGAGGGACGTGCTCCCACTCAGTCTAAGATGGTGGGGCTTCCTAAGCACAGATGATGTGTTTGGAGGCTGAGATGTGTAGTCTCTGTCATAGGAAAGCAGGTGGAAAGCTGGCCCCCGCACCCTTCTTTATATCTACCCAATTAGGAACATCCCAAGACATTTTGCTGCCTGAGGTGAAGGATAAAATGGCACCCCTCCCACATTCCACATACGGAAGCCAATCCAAGTGATAGTTGAATATTACTTCAACACTGCCAGTGGGAGAGCACCCTCCACCATACTTGAGGACAGCAAGGTAGCTTAGGGGGTTCAGGGTATGCTATGTAGCTTTGTCCTCCAACACCTCACTGCTGCTGCCCCCTCCCCCAACTTCTGCTGCCTGAGACATCCACCTCCTCACTTTGCCTTATGGTACGGATGACCCTGTACCCAACCACCCTCTGCCTCAAGCTGTTTCTTAGTTAACACTGGCTTTTGACTTCACATTCATATCATAACAATGGTCAAATGAATTTTGCGCCAGGGTCAGGGTTTAATTCCAGCCAGGGCTTACCACTTAGCACTGGAAGAACTGAAGTTGTATGGGATTCAAGTTCTAAAGGGAGTTTCCAAATGCCCCTCAAAAGAGAAAAAAAGTATTTTACTATTTGAAAAAATTAAAGCAAGACACCATTTGTTTACAAGAGACTCATATCAAGAAAAAAGATATAAAGTATTTGGTCTATAAAACATTAGGTGAAGAATTTATCTCGGCACATGCTAAAAAGAAAAATGGAGTTGTCTTGTATATTAAACCTCACTTAAAACCAAAATTAGTATTTTCTGATGAACAAGGCAGATTTGTGGGAGTAGAAGTCAACCTAAATGGATCTAAGACTATGGTGGTGGGAATTTATGCACCTAACCAAGATAAAGTGGAGTTTTACAAGAAGCTTATGGATATCCTAATGGATTTATCACCAACAACGTTGGTGTTTGATGGGAGACTGGAATGGGGTTATGCTTCCACAAATGGACAGAACTTCAGAAAGAAATATTACAAGTTATCAAGGTAAACTCCCAAAAAGTCTTTTTGACCTGATGGACAATTTGAGACTGGTGGACTTATGGAGGCAAAAGAATGGTGATTCAAGTACCGTAAATACTTTCAGGTAAATACTATCAGAGATTTGAAGATGAACTCATACAACCTTTACAAAATACGATGAATTCTATTTTGCAAGGAGGTCAGATGCCGGAGACATGGAAAGAGGCAAATATAACATTAATACCTAAAGAGGGACAAGACTTAACCTTATCAAGAAACTATAGACCAATATAATTACTGAATAATGATTACAAGCTGTTCACAATGATATTGGCGGAAAGATTAAAAATAATTCTTCAAGAATTTATTCATGAAGATCAATGTGGATTTTTACCTAAAAGACAGCTGAGGGATAATGTTAGAACAGTTTTAGACATTTTGGAATACTTGGGAAAACACAATGAAAAACATGCTGCATTGATTTTCTTAGATGCAGAGAAAGCGTTTGACAATTTAAACTGGGGGTTTCTCTTTAAAGTATTGAAGGAAATGGATCTTGGAGAGAATTTTCTAAAATGGATAAAGTCGATCTATACCTCACAAACAGCACAAATAATTGTCAATGGCGATACGACGTGTGGAATACATAGAGGAACAAGACAGGGTTGCCCACAAACAACAAATAAACCTTTGTTGTTTATTCTTGTGCTTGAAATATTGAACAGAGATATAAGACAAGATGATAGAATTGGAGGCATAAAAATTAAAAAAGAGTCTTGTAAGTTGAGAGCTTTCGTGGATGATTTGGTGTTAATTTTGGAAGATCCTCTGAAGGGAATTGAAACGTTAATAAATTAAAGACAAAGATATTAACAAAAAATATGAAAATTCAAGACCAATCTTGAATCTATGAAAATTCAAGATTGTCAAATGAATCAGGTTTTAAGATTGAAAAGAAAGTAAAATATCTGGGTATCACTTTAACAAATAAGAATTGTATGTTGTTTCAAAATAATTATGTAAAGTCTTGGAATGAAATGAAAAAAGATTTAGTAAAATGGGATAAAGCTCAATTGTCACTTATGGGGAGAATAGCCACAATTAAGATGAATGTATTACCTAGAATGTTTTTTTTGTTTCAGACTATTCCTATTGTGACATCACAAATACCATTTAAACAATGGCAGAAGGATATATCCAGATTTGTATGGCAAGGGAAAAAACCACGGGTTAAGTTTAAGATTTTACAGGATGCAAAAGAAAGAGGGGGGCTGGGTCTACCTGATCTGAAGTTATATTTTGCTGCTTGTTGCTTAGTATGGATCAAAGAATGGATTCTGTTGAAAAATAGTCGATTATTCGATTTAGAGGGATATGATTTGAGATTTGGATGGCATGGGTATATGTGGTATGATAAAGTTAAAGTGAATGTAGAATTTAATAATCACTGTATTAGAAGTACCATTTTGAAAATTTGGAATAAATATAAACCTAGGTTTTGTCAGAGAGTACTGTTGTGGCTATCAGCACAAGAAGCCCATCATAGAAGAGAAATGTTAAGTAAATACAATTGGTTGACATATCGTGATTTGCTGGAATTCTCCCAAGATGAATGTAAAATAAAATCAAGAGAAGAGCTGATAAAAGAAGGCCATACATAGATTTTCATAGATCTTAGAGTTGGAAGGAGCCTACAAGGCTATCAAGTCCAACCCCCTGTTCAATGCAGGAAAGTAGAGGAGGGGTCTCCCATCCAAGTAATAACCAGGCTTGACCCTGCTTAGCTTTCCACGCTCAGACAAGCTGAGCCAGCATAAGCCACAGGTCAATGGTTTTCCTATTTACAGATGGTAGAAAGGTTTAATGTTGATAAAAGGTTGTATGATTTTGAACAGAGTGCATCTGACTTTGAAAGGGAATTATGTCTAAATGATGAACATCTTATTTCAAGAATGTATAAGTTTTTGTTGAAATTTGAAACTGAGGAAGAGCAAGTGAAGGAATGTATGATAAAATGGGCTCACAATTTTGGCTATAATATATTAATGACACAATGAGAAAATGTGTGGTTAAAAGGTTTGAAATTTATATTATGCTCTAGTCTTAAAGAGAATTTTTATAAGATGATGTATTGTTGGTATTTGTCTCCAGAGAAATTGGCTAGAATGTATAACGGTGCATCATATATATGTTGGAAATGTGAACAACAGGAAGGAACCTTTTATCATATGTGTGGACATGTAAGAAAGCTAAAAAAATTTGGGTTGAAATTCATTTATTAATGCAAAAGATTTTAAAGATTACTTTTCAATTGAAACCAGAGGCTTTTCTATTGGGAATAATGGACAGTCAGCTAGAAGGAAGGTATGGAACTTTATTTTTATAAATGACAACGGCAGCGAGACTATTAGATGCACAGAAACGGAAAGGTCCAGCAGTGCCTACGACAGAAGAATGGTTGGTCAAGATGCTGGAGCTGGCAGAGATGGCCAAACTCACATCATTAATCAGAGAAAGGACAACATCCATGTTTATTATTGAGTGGAAACCTCTAATTGACTTTTTGCAGAGACTGGAAAATAATGATTTGTTTGTTTGTGGATTTATGGAATAATAAGTGAATTTGGGACAATGGGAAGAAAGAGATTTCTCATTCTGATTATCGAGTAAGAAAAATGATTGTTACCTATATTTGCTGTAGAATATTTTGTTTTGTTAATTGTTACATGTTTGATATTATGTGTTTGTTTTATATAGAAATAAAAATTTAAATCGGAATGTTAAAATAAATAAATAAATAAATAAATAAAGGGAGTTTCCAAAGCCAGAGGGTGGAGCTTCCGGGAAGGTTTGAGCTCCAGAACCAGTGAGAGATGCCAGGGGTCATATGCTGGGCACCCTCCCTGTTTCCGATTCAGACCCCGTTGGTGTGGATTGTCTTGCTAGGACCCCTGGAGGAATCTGGGAGCCCAGCTGAACACCAGGAAGGGCTCCTGGCTCTGTTCAGAAATGCCCGGATCTCATGGGACTTGGGGAGCGGGAAGATCTGGACATATACTTAGTGTATAGGGGCTACTGTGAATATGAAGAGAGAGATTGAGATTTGCAGGAGGGTTTAGGAAGGTAGGGTGTGGCCATATATGAGGCCATTTGTCCATCCAGCCCAGTATTAGCTACTCTTACTGGTAGTGGCTCTCCAGGGTCTCAGGCGGGCAGACGTCTTTCCCAACACCAAATCCCATTTTTAACTGGAGATGCCAGGGATTGAACCCTGGGACCTTCTGCATGCAAAGCAGGTGCTTCATAGAATCATAGAATCATAGAAAAGTAGAGTTGGAAGGGGCCTACAAGGCCATCGAGTCCAACCCCCTGCTCAATGCAGGAATCCAGGTCAAAGCATCCCTGACAGATGGCTGCACAACTGCACCTTGAATGCTTCACACCACTGAACTCTGGTCCCAATAGGCTTGCAGCTGGAATGGAGACAAGAGTTGCTCCAGAGCCCCTTCGGAGGGGTTTGCAACCCCTGCGCTTTTGCAAAAGGGTATATATGGAGCCTGTGATAGATAGTAGTGCCCTTAGTGCTCTCCCATTCAGCTAAGGACCACCCTTCTTATATTTTAAAGAAGCTTGAGGAGATTGGGAAACAAAAGCACAAGAACAGCAAAAGATCTGTCTACAAAACTAGAGCGGGAACAAACGAAGCCGAGATGGGGGAGGTAGGAACTGGCACCATGATGTGCTTCTGAGCCCTAATATGCAGGACTGCATCTGTTGTGCTCCATGTGTCTACTGGCATTCAAGAAGTTATTAACAAGGATTAATTGTGGCCGGCCGGCCGGCCTAGTCCTGGCCTACACTGCTTCCGTTCCCCCCCATCTTGCTGGCTCCCTCCTAAACTTACAGGGTCCCTAATGGACTGAACCAGTAATTTATGCGCACAGCAATGTGGGTAGCTACTTGCTGATTGGCAGCTTTGCCTTTGGGCACCTGTGCCTAGTTTGAGGCAATAAATAATCCTATCAGCCACGTTCCATCAAACAGGATATTAGCAGTAGATTGTTAAGGATGTTGTGTTATATTGTGTTCATAGTCACCTGCGCTGGTGAGAGTTTTTTGCTCTTCTCAGTCTTCCTTGGCGGCAGCCCGAAAATGGTTTACAGATTGTATGTCACTGACCTGTATGAGCAACTTTGTCAGATCTGCCAAGACTGAGGAATTTTAAATCAGAGCTACAGGAGTGCCATTTACAGAGGGAGCAATTTTGGGCTGTATGCAGTGATTCCTCAGGAGCATCTGCATCTCTCTGGTGATTTATTATAAGGTATAAAAAAGTAACCACAACAAATGCTCTGAAAACACTTGCAATTTATAGTGCAGTCCTATGCACACCTATCCTATGTCTACTCATAAGCCCCACTGAATTGAATAGAACTTACTCCCAGGCAAGTGCATATTGATTGCAGCCTTAATCTCAAACATATGCAAGAGCAAAGCTTTGAATCTTGCTCTAGATCTTGTCATCCACCCCCACCCCACCGCACCCCTGCACTGAAATTGGAAATGAACCTCCTTCAGATAGATCTATATCCTTAATTCCTCTTTGCACTGAGCCCTCGTTTGCAAACCTCGTAGGTTTGCACTGAGCAGGAATAATTTTTACTTTGGATTTCCTATTCTTGTTTCACAGAACCCTTTCCTTCTCCTCGCCTGTTGACTCAAGAGCAGATAGTAAACAGAACTGCTGCCCTGGGATGAAGGGTCTTGAAACAAACAACTGAGAACTGAGGAAGGAAGAGGTGTCTCTCAAGGGACCCATGGCAAAACTAGCGGTGCAACACACACACACACACACACACACACACACACACACACACCGCCCCAGCTCATCTCCCCCCCATAAATCATTGCTCCCCTCCTAACCAGCAAGCCAGCCAGTCAGTTCCTCCGGGATTCAGGGGGTTGGCTCTATGAAAGCAGATGGCCTCCACTGTTTCGAGCACAGATCTGTCAAAAGGACGGATACGTTCCCTAATTACTAACACCACAATTAAATGTCTAGAAGATCCACTGATTGCCATGACATCTTGTTACACTGCAGCGTACACAGCACGTGACTGCAAGCGGCATTTGCCACTTGCCTGTGGAAGCAAGGCAGAATTGCTGGTGTGTCATTCAGAACCTTGGTAAGTGTGCAAAGACATATGTTTCTGCAATCTGCTTCAGTTTCCTCCCCGCCCCCCTTTTTTTATGTGCCTTGGTTCTTGCTGATACAATGCCTGCCCTCTTGCCCTTAGCCTGCCCCTGGAACCCTTTTCTCTCTCCTTCCCAGTTAAATGCTCCCGCCTGTGCACGCTTGTTGCCAAGAGTTGCTTCTGGAGGGATCCTGACCCAAAGTTGGGAACTATTCTAGGAATGCACTAGCTGCTGGATATTGGTGTCCCAGAGGGTGGGGAAAGTGAGCTTGAAGCTAATGTATCTGATCTCAAGGCACATTTGCTCATTTTGCATGGGAAATGAGTGTGGGGCAACAATATGAAACATATCATGGTAGAAGCTGTATTGTATGACTTACAGGCAAGTTCATTCAGGTAGATTTATTTATTTTATTTGTTACATCTATATCCTGCCTTACCCTGCAGGGAGCCAGACAACAACCCTGTGAGGTAGGTTAGGCTGAGAGTCGGTGACAGGCCCAAAGTCACCCAGGGAGCTGCCTGGCCCAGCTGAGGCCTCATTAATTCTGCCCCTTCCAGAAAACTGTCTGAGCTGTCACCTCCTCACCCACCCTGCCAGCCTAAATTATTTTCCAGGAGAAGGAACAATCTGGTTACACCCATAGCCTTCCCATGCTTCAGTTCTTTTGATGGGTCTTTCCCATTAACAGATCTGCACTGAGATTCTAATTAACTGGGACAGACCAAACCAACTTTTGGTTTCCCCCCCTTATGTGTACACAAGAATGTATTTCCATGCATGAAAATTAGGGTTACTGAATCATAATATCAACAGGTCACAAGAAATCTGGGATCTATTTTGTGACCGATAGGATGGCAATATAGAATCATAGAATCATAGAAAAGTAGAGTTGGAAGGGGCCTACAAGGCCATCGAGTCCAACCCCCTGCTCAATGCAGGAATCCAGGTCAAAGCATCCCTGACAGATGGCTGTCCAGCTGCACCTTGAATGCCTCCAGAGTGGGAGAGCCCACCACCTCCCTAGATAGTTGGTTCCATTGTCTTCTTGCTCTGACAGTCAGGAAATTTTTCCTGATGTTTAGGTGGAATCTGGGTTCCTGTAACTTGAGCCCATTATTCCGTGTCCTGCAAACTGGGATGAACGAGAAGAGATCCTGGCCCTCCTCTGTGTGACATCCCTTCAAATACTGGAAGAGTGCAATCATATCTCCCCTCAGTCTCCTCTTCTGAAGGCTAAACATGCCCAGTTCTTTCAGTCTCTCTTCATAGGGCCTTGTTTCCAGTCCCTTTATCATCCTTGTTGCCCTCCTCTGAACCCTCTCCGCCGGTTTGTCTACGTCAGGGGTCTTCAAACTTTTTTTAACAGGGGGCCGGTTCATTGTCCCTCAGACTGTTGGGGGACCAGACTATAGCCCCCCCTGCCGCCAAAGCCCCCCTGCCCCCCCAGGACCCCCCCCCGTCACCGCCAGACCCACCCCACCACCACCGCCGTACTTGCACCCGCCACCGCCAAAGCCCCCCCAGGACCCCCGCTGCCACCTCCAGACCCACCCCGCCACCCCCTCTGCCGTACCTGCACCCGCCGCCGCTGCTGAAGCCCCGCCGCCGCCACCGCCCCATTGACGCTGTCCCCGCCGAAGCCCCGTCGCCGCTGTTGCTGCCGCCGAAGCCCCGCCCCCGCCGCCAAAGTCCGCCCACCGTCGTCGCTGCCGCTGCCGCCGCCTCGCCCCACTGCCCACCACACACCGCCGGAGTACGGCATTCTGCAGCGCTCCGTATGCTGGACTCCCGCGCTCTATGTTCAAAAACAGAGCGCGGGGGTCAGCACGACGGAGCAGGGTCCCGCGCGTCACTTCCGCTGCGCCGGAAATGACACGACAGGACCAGCGCGGGCGGCGCACCCCGCAGCTGGCTTGGAGAGCGAATAAATGCAATCCGTCGGCGCTGAGAGCCGGGTGCCATTCGGGCCTATGAGTCGGGCAGGCTGGAAGGGCACTCGGATCGGCCCGGCCCGTAGTTGAGCTTGGTTACGTCCTTCTCAAGTGTTCCCAGAACTGGACGACGCGTACTCACTGAGGCCTACCAGTGCGAGTATGGGTCATCCGCGTGGAGCTATGCCCCCAAATTAGCATTGTGCAGCCAATCGCTTGCTGGCATTGCAGTTGGTTACACGATTCCAAGATCTTCCACTGAGGTTGCATGTCCCACTTGAATCTGCATTTTTCCTTTCCTAGGTGCAGCACTTGCATTTATCCTATTATTTCATCTGTTGTTTTCGGCCCAGCGCTCCAGCCTATCAAGATCACTTTGAATTTTGTTTCTGTCTTCCAGAGTATTAGCTATTCCACCCAACTTTGTGTCATCTGCAAATTTGATAAGCATTCCCTGCACCTCCTTATCCAAGTCATTAATAAAAATGTTGAAGAGAACCGGGCCCAGGACCGAGCCCTGTGGTACCCCGCTCGTTACCTCTCCCCAGTTTGAGAAGGAACCATTGATAAGCACTCTTTGAGTCCGATTCTGTAGCCAATTGTGGATCCACCTGATAGTTGTTCCATCTAACCCACTTTTAGCTAGCTTACTAATCAGGATATCATGAGGCACTTTGTCGAAAGCTTTGCTGAAGTCCAGATATATGATGTCCACCGCATTCCCACAGTCCACAAGGGAGGTTACCCGATCAAAAAATGAGATCAGATTAGTCTGGCAGGATTTGTTCTTGACATATCCATGCTGGCTTCTAGTAATCACTGCATTGTTTTCAAGGTGCTTGCAAACTCACTTTTTTATAATCTGCTCCAAAATTTTCCCAGGGATTGACGTCAGACTGACTGGCCTGTAGTTCCCAGGTTCCTCCTTCTTGCCCTTTTTGAAGATGGGAACAACATTTGCCCTCCTCCAGCCGTCTGGCACTTCACCTGTCCTCCATGATTTCTCAAAGATAATAGACAGTGGTTCTGAGAGTTCTTCTGCCAGTTCCTTTATTACTCTAGGATGCAGCTCATCAGGCCCTGGAGATTTAAACTCGTTCAGAGTAATCAGGTGCTCCTTGACCATTTGCCTATCAATCTCAAGCTGCAATCCTGCCCCTTCAGTCTGCACTTCATATATAAGAGACACCACCGTTTTCTGTACAGTGATGTGCTAGAGCAGGGCTCTCCAACCTTGGGTCCCCAGATGTTGCTGGCCTACAGCTCCAGCATACCCAGCCAGCATGGCTAATGGCAAGGGATTCTGGGAGCTGTAGTCCAGGAACGTCTGGGGACCCAAGGTTGGAGAGCCCTGTGCTAGAGAATGGACAATGACTCAAAGTAAGGAAACTTGCCTAAATAGTGGCTGCATATGAAAAGGCAATTGAATGGATCTGTCTGTTAAGTGCTAACAAATGTTGTTTGAAGCATATACATTTTAGAGAAGGAATTCCCAAATATTTTAATAAGGATAATTTCCTGTGTCACATAATGCCCCTGAATTAACCCAATAAACTACCCTTCGCTTATTTTCATGAGGTTGGACCCAGACTTTGTCATACTTAAAGCAGACATAAATAGAACTTACATTAGTCACAATTAACGTACATTCCATTGATTTCAGTGGATTTACTCGAAGTATAACTAGGCTTGGATCCAACACATGATGTTCAGTCAATGCCCATCAGGATGGTAGTCAGGTGATTGGTGACTGGTCAAATTCAGCCTTGACTTCTTTTTTTAGCAAAGCTATGTGCTTCTCTGTACCTCCATTACTATCATTCCATACATTTACTGGATAATGTATCATGAAATTAGCCCGGAGCCCTCATAAGAGAGCCAGTTCATGCCATCTGTCATTATATAAAGGGAACCTTCAGTGGCATTTGTCTTCGTTGGGGGCACCTTGCCAGTCCAACACACTAACAATGGTATTGTATCATCTTCACCAACCATTGCCTACAGCTCCTAAGCAATTCACCAAGTCCACTTATTTAGTTTAACTTTTGGGTCTTCATCACTATTTGGGAATCACTTCCTGTAGAACATCAACATCAAAATATCAAAACAATTAATTAATCAAGAAGAACAGAGTGAAACACCCTCTTGCCTAGGTGGGAGCAGCAACAGCAGAGCCATTTTAGAGCGCTTCAGAGGGAGGCAGGGCCTGTCCCTGATGTGGCCTGGATAGTAAACAGCAGGTAGCAAAGCTCTCTGCTCTGGTGATGAAGCTATTCAGGACTTCCAAGGTCAAAGCAGCACCTTTCATTGTTGTACCCAGAAACACAGTGGTGCTGAATGCAGGTGACATACATTAAACTGGGTTGAGCCAGATAATAATCTAGCTACCGTGTTCTGAACCAGTTTGTCCTTTTTGACCAAGATGACGGAGAAATATTTCCAAGATTTCAGTCACTAGGACTTCACTGGTCCTTGGTAAAGAAGCCTGTCTGTTGAACTGGGGGCTCTTCCTATTGTTATCTCCAAGACCATGCCTATTCAATGACTCCTTTAATGAGATCAGAGGCAACGTGTGGGGAAGGAGTCCATCTGTGCCACCTCCCTATTTTTGTGCCATTTTACTGGTTTCTGTATAGCCTGCCTAGCCTCCAGGGGTGTCGTATCTCCAAAGGCAGCTTTCCCCAACCTGGCACCCTCCAGATACATTGGACTACAACACCCATCATCTGCAGCCAGCATGGCCATTGTAGTCCAACGCATATGGAGGGTGCCGGGTTGGGACAGGCTATCCTAAGAAGGAGTGCACAAAAAAGTCAGGCAGCAAGAACAAAAGAGGAGCTGGCTACAGATTGACCCCCACACCTGTTCTTAGGCAAGACCAGCCCAGGGGTTCAAGGCGTATTACTTTACTTTAGATTAAGTCAGCAACATGGCTTGCCTCCCAACTCTGGGAGAGAAAATGTCTTGCTCTCAGAAAGTCCTAGAGATAATGCAGCGCAGCCAAGCTGCAGTACTGTCAAGTGAAATGTGAACGCTTGCGGTAGGATGGGTGTTTCGTTAATGGTGCCTGGCTCTCAAAGCACCGAACTGTCTTCTCATCACCAAGGTAGGCACCCAAGGAATGACACCGCTTTAGAACACAAGCAGTGATACTCCAGGCCAGAGCTTGGGAGGTTCTTGCCTGCTGCTGTGATGTCTCCTACCCTTGGCTTAGTGAACCTTGGGATTTGAACCCAGGTTTTGTTCAGACAGGGAGTCACCAGTCTGCTCAGTGTAGTGTTTGTTTGCCCCAATTTCCTTCTCCCCAGGCTGTACTTTGAATGGAACGCGTCCTGGGGAGGGGCAGGCATTCTGATGGTTCAGCACTTCTTCCCTTTTGCTGGAGCAGAAAAGGGGGAGGTATTTTTAGCAGTTTGGTTCTCGCAAACAGTAATTGGTTTCCGAGGGTTTTGCTGTATATTCCTGATTGTACTTCACAGTGTGCTACACAGGAAAATGTGTTCTTTTCCCTGCTCAGCTCCTTTGGCGGTTTTTGTTTAAGCGGGTAACTCTATTGCGAGGTTGGATGGCATCCATGCAGACTGCCGGATCAGCAGACACCAGGCCTCATTAAAAGCTTTTCTTCCCAGCCTAATAGCATCCCTCTCTACACTCCTCCAGAGCCCCCTCTGCCAACACACGTCCGCACGCTCACTTCTTCACATCCTCCTTCCTAATCATACTTCTAGCAGCTGGGACCAGGACGCATAAATTACGGGCTTCGCTCAGCTGTCCAGCTGCTGCCAGCCAAGCAACTCCTTTAGCAACTCCTGTCCAGGTGCAGGGCGGACAGCTGCCCATTCCACCATGTGCCAACGGTCACTGCTTGCATCCCTTCCCCCCAAGGAGAACAAACACCTATGACTACTTCTATAGATATTTGGAATCTTTTGGATGCAATCAAGGGGTGCTTAGCAAGCAACGGTA
The DNA here is from genome assembly GCA_021292165.1 of Shinisaurus crocodilurus. NCBI lineage: Eukaryota > Metazoa > Chordata > Lepidosauria > Squamata > Shinisauridae > Shinisaurus > Shinisaurus crocodilurus. Next base: position 611,012 of record CM037889.1, read on the forward strand.
TTTTCCCCTCATAGGTTGAAAAAAACATAGAATCATAGAAAAGTAGAGTTGGAAGGGGCCTACAAGGCCATTGAGTCCAACTCCCTGCTCAATGCAGGAATCCAGGTCAAAGCATCCCTGACAGATTTCATAGATTTCATAGATCATAGTAAGGAGCCTACAAGGCCATCGAGTCCAACCCCCTGCTCAATGCAGGAATCCAGGTCAAAGCATCCCTGACCAGCTACACCTTGAATGCCTCCAGAGTGGGAGAGCCCACCACCTCCCTAGGTCAGTGATGGCGAACCTTTTTGAGCCCGAGTGCCCAAACTGCAACACAAAACCAACTTTTTTCTTTCAAAGTGCCAACACTGCAATTAAACCTGAATACCGAGGTTTTAGTTTTAGAAAAACAACTCATACAGTTGTCCGAACTAATTAACATATTTTGTCTTAAAAGAAAAACACAATAACAGAGCTTTCAATGATACAAACATATTTTTGTTGGGAAAAAATCAACTCAAAAATTATTATGGTACTACATTGTACACATAGCCTGAAGGGAATGTATACAAACTTTTAAAATAATTAGGCACATGTATTTTTTGATAAGGGATTCTCAACTTGTAATATGATTATATGCCAGACTGAAATTGTATGGGGCAAGCTTTACCCCGGGTCCTTTCCCTGCTTCTACAGGTGTCAGATTAGTAAAAGTAAAAGTCAACCTGTACTAGGATGAGCAAGATAAACAAGAAAACTAAACGTGCTTAACACATTTTAAACACTTTATGTCTTGAACTGCAAACACTGCATAGGTAAAAGTTTGCATTGGGCATGCTTTTGCACAATTAATGTGATTTTTGCTATTGCATGCATGCTGATAATTTGTCAAACCTTGGCTCATACTCCGTTAGTTTGAGAGCAACATGTGCAGCACTCAGGTCATGTTAGGGCTTTACATCCAAGCCATGCTCTGTGTATCGTTCTTCAAAATCTTTTAAATGTGTTAACAATGAAGAAAAGAATTCTGTAACAGGAATTCTAGAACAAAATCATTCTGTTCTACACTGTGAGAAATAACAAGATCATTAGTGTTTTTGGTAATTAGGATCTATACTTGGTAATCCTGAATTTAACATGTAATTTAGGCTGTACTACAGTGTAGTCCAAAGTTATCCAGTCTGCTAATGGGCTGGGTTTTATTTATTGATTTGATTTGTACCCTGCACTCAAGGGGTACAAAGAAAATTGGCACTCAAGGTGGCTTACAATCACAAATAAACTTGATAAAAACAGTAAACTAATACATTCAAACACATTAAAAACACAGCAACAGGTGGGGACTAGCACCCAGGTCTCTTACCACTACACTGGCTCTCATATTTGTTTTGCCTTTCCTCCAGGAACAAATGATCTCTCCATTTTTACCCTCACAACAATCCTGTGAGGTAGGTTAGGTTGAGAGGTAGTGACTGGCCCAGATCATCCAGTGAGAAATGCGAGGCATTTGCCAGTCCTCTTCAGGCAGCAAAATGTCCTGGGCCAGGACTGGCTGTGTATGTATGTGTGTCCTGTTTGGCTGCTGTGTCTGAATGAGGCAGTAGGTCAGTCTCTGCTTCTTTCTTGAACGTGTGTGTGTGTGTGTGTGTGTGTGAGGGAGGGAGGGAGAGACTGAGACTTTTCAGAGCAACTGGGCCCGAAGAATCGGTTTTGAGGTAGGCAACGCTGGAGAAAGAGCTGGAGGAAGAGGAGTGTGTGTGAGCGCGGGGATTTAAAGGAGCAGCCCAGCCACTCCTTTGCAGGCAGGCAGGCAGGGTTGAGAGCGAGCGCGCAGGTGAGAGAGAGGCGGAGAGGAACCGACCTAGCATTTAAAGCAGCAGCTGCCCACCTTTCCTTTCCTTTCCTTTCCCAGCTTGCTCTCCCGCCCCTCCCCTCGGGGAATCTTCATTTAAAGCTACAGCTGCCCTCCTCGCCTCGCCTGGCCTCTCTCCGCTTGCTCTCCTGCCCCTTCCCTCAGGAATCCTCGCTGCAATCTCGCTCCTCTCGCGTGTCCACAGATTGGTCCCTGCGTGCCAGCTGTGGCACGCGTGCCATAGGTTCGCCTTCACTGCCCTAGGTAGTTGGTTCCATTGTCTTATTGCTATAACAGTCAGGAAATTTTTCCTGATGTTTAGGTGGAATCTGGGTTCCTGTAACTTGAGCCCATTATTCCGTGTCCTGCAAACTGGGATGATCCAGAAGAGATCCTTGGACTCCTCTGTGTGACAGCCCTTTAAGTACTGGAAGAGTGCGATCATATCTCCCCTCAGTCTCCTCTTCTGAAGGCTAAACATGCCCAGTTCTTTCGGTCTCTCCTCAGAGGGCCTTGTTTCCAGTCCCTTTATCATCCTTGTAATGCCCTCCTCTGAACCCTCTCCAGTTTGTCTACGTCCTTCTTAAAGTGTGGTGCCCAGAACTGGACGATGCAGTACTCAAGATGAGGCCTAACCAGTGCCGAGTAAAGGGGAATTATCACTTCCTGCGATTTGGAAGCTATACTTCTATTAATGCAGCCCAAAATAGCATTTGCCTCCTTTGCAGCCACATCGCATTGCTGGCTCATATTCAGTTTGTGATCTACCACAATTCCAAGATCCTTCTCACTTGTATTATTGTTGAGCCAAGTGTCCCCCATTCTGTAACTCTGCATTTGGTTTCCTTTCTCTAGGTGCAGCACTTGGCATTTATCCCTATTAAATTTCATTCTGTTGTGAATGAAATTTCATTCTCTTTGGTTTTGTCATGGCCATTCTCAGGGCCACACCACACGTGACAGGATCGGTTTTTCTTTTACAGCTGCAGTGGGGGCTGCCAATTTGTTCAGTCAGCAGTGGACAGGTGAGTTGTCATTATGCGCGCACCAGGCCATTGTGTGAAACGATGCCTTCACCACAGCAACTAGACTGTCCATGCTGGCCTCACAAATAAAATACGGTAAGCAGCTCACAATGCCCTTCAGGTATGTATGTACGGTATGTATGTATTTATTTATTTATAAAGAGTATATACCTCCCTTCAGACATTCTTCCATGATGGTTTACATAAAATACTACAAAGTAAAAAAACAAAAACAAATTCCAAATATAATTTTAAAAATATATACTAAAACCACTGCAGCCGCTTACCTTGTGGGGCTGGCCCAAAGTGCCTTGCGCTGCCTGAGGTGAGGACACATGCCACCGCCACCTCTGCTGCCGCACGCCCCTTCCCCCCCCACCGCCTCATGCTACTTCCTGGCTGCAGGGTTCTCGCGAGAGCTTGGCTGGGCGGGTCTTGTTTATTGTTTATATTTATTTACAACATTTGTATACCGCTCCACATCTAAACAGATTCTGGAGTGGTGAACAATAAAAAGATAATAAAACAGATAAAAAGAATAAAAGAGTATGTTGAAACAGAGTCAATACAAACTGTGGCTGTTTAGTTCAGGAAGGCTTCCTGAAATAAAGATGTTTTCAGGAGGCGCTGGAAACAATACACTGTTGGTGCCTGCTGCCTGACCTCCAGAGGCAGGGAGTTCCAGAGAAATGGAGCTGCCACACTGAAGACTCTTCTCCTGGTGGACTCCAATTGGACCATCGGTCTGTGCAGAACCACCAGGAGCATGCCAACCAATGACTTCAGAGACCAGGCAGGTTGGTAAGGGGTCTTGCAAGAGCTCGGCTGGCTGGCTGGCTGGCTGGCTGGCTGGAGCCCTACAGCAGCAAAGCTAAGAGGAAATGGGGGACGTGCCACCCGAGGGAAACAGGGCAGGCGGCTGGTCTAGAGACCCCTGCCAGCCACGCTCTCGCTGTGGCTGGCATGGTTTCCTAGAGCACCCACTGGAGGTGGCGGCGAGTTCTCCTGGTGGAGGTAGGGGAGGGAGGTGGCGCAATGCACCACTCCTCCCACTCTGCCGCCTGATGCAGGCGCCTCAGTTTGCTTCATGATAGGGCCAGCCCTGTGTGGGCCCTTGCTGCAGGTTGTGTGTACACAGGTTGTGTGTAATCCTAACTGTAGCATGGATTACAGATGCAATCCATTCATAAACACATTTACTTATTTTATTTATTTACTTATTACATTTCTATAATACCGTCCAATAGCTGAAGCTCTCTGGGCAGTTCTCAGCAATTAAAACCATAAAATACAACATAAAATACACTATAAACGTTTAAAAGGTTAAAACTACAGTATAAAATAGAAGTAAAAGCCAAAGTAAAACCTAGCAGCAGTAGAAAGATTTAAAATATAGTAAGGGAGCAATCCTACGGCCCTCTGACTTTGTCAGAGGGCCTATGGGGTGCCATAGGATAGGACATAGTCGCCACTGCGACCTCAGAAATCCCTTCCAAGGTCATAGCGCACAGTTCGCCCGCAGAGCGCCCTCCCCCTCACCTCACCCGCCTAAATGTTTTTGAGGGCGAGGTGAGTGCGGCGGCGGCAATCCTATCTGCTGCACCCCTCCCACCCTCAATAGGATGCCCGTAATCCTCCGGGTAATGGGCAGCTGCGTAGGATGCGGCTACGAAGGCGCAATCCTATGTGAGTTTAGACAGAAAAAAGACCTACAATGTTCTGGGGAACGCTGGCAGAAAACAGAAGCGTAGGGCAGCAGAGAATCTGAGTTCAAGCTATAGACAGAGATGCCCACAGTATTGAGTAGTTTGTTTGTTTCACACTTCAGTCTCCTGGGCCATCATTTTATAACATTTGCAGCAGTAAATATTATTACACGGTGTCAGAAGAGAAAAACAGCGAAGCAAAAATGGACTGACTCATCCTCCAGGAAGACTGATATCTAATGTAAAGATAATGCAGAGAACCAGAGAAGGTCTGGGAGCAGGTGCTGCATTGCGAGTGGCGCAGATGAGGAAGAGGAAGAGGAGGGACTGCAGCCAGCACTTCCCCCCCCCCCCATATGGCAGGTGACAATGCAAGATACAGCGGGAAATCAAGTTGTGATTAATAAATTTGAAGCATATTGTGTACCCAGAATAAAAAAGTGATTTAGGAAAGGCACATGTCCTGCAATAGAACTCAAGAGCTGAGGAGAAAGCATAGACACATATTCAGTTATCAAAAAAACCCCACAACTGTTGGTTTAAGACAACATGCCAACATTGGTTGTCTCATGTTGACTCAAGGTCCACAAAGCCAGGAGATTGGGATCTCAACAGACATGATGATGCTGCTGTGCGCAGTGTCATGAACGGTGCTTGCTTACTGTCCACGCAACCATATTTCCCCTTGGTCTTTCAGGGACCAAATTTAGATGGGGAGGATGGAGTGCCTGGGACCAGCAAAAATGCCCCACATTGTCCTGTTCCTGTACTGCTTTATGAAACATCTGAGCCTTACCATTTTTTCTAGAGGAATCCTCCTGTGAACTGACCCCTGCCAGTTTGTTGCTTACATCACTAGCTGGCAGGATCAGTCAAACCATTTTGCAGGCAGGGCAGGTACACTGGGGTACTGGCGGCATACTAACCTTGATGGCTTTTCAGCAAATAAGGCAGTGTAGTAATAATGACAATAGGATAAAATAAATAATTCAGAATGAAACTGGTCATACACCCTCTAACTTTGCTGCTATTGGCTTTAATTGGGCAGGAAAACCTTTAACCACTGCTGCTCAGAACTTCACCAAACCAAGGAAGGATTACCTTCTTCAACAAGCCTGAATAAGCTTGTTCAGGCTTGTTAAAAAAAATTGAAAGTAATGTGAGATACGCCTCTTTAAAAATTGGAATAAAAAGGGTAAATGTATACATTTTTAGCACTTTTTCACTTGCTGTACTTGTGGTAATTTCAATTTCATTTTGAAATGTGGTGCAATCATAGACCTCATCAACTAGATCAAGGATGCCGATTTGCATGTTATTAGGCCAACATATGTTATTTGAACAAGCCATAGAATGTTGATGCTAATGGCGTAACCCTTTTTTCTTTTCTTTTCTTTTTGCTACTCACTTTAACTAAAGGGGCACACCAGTGCACCTTTAATGTGACTGATTTAAATTGGCAAGCAGAGTTGTGAATTTCGGGGGCTATGTGACTAGCTTATTGAAAGTTGTATAATGTGTGATATAAAGTCACAGACTGAGAGTTTGATTACTGAGAGAGAGAGAGAGGGTTGAGACGCCACGCCTGGCTTGTAGTGGGTTATTTTTGTTAAAAAGCTAAAAGACAGACACCCTCAGAGCAAAAGACATTCTAGCACTAACAAAAGCCCTGGGCCAAAAGAAGTGCCCCAGAATTATATGAAGGGGCAAAGGCACGCTAGAAGTGTGGCCTCAGCTATAGCTGGAATTCCTGTCCAGTGTGTGAGAAAGAATGCAGTACATGTGGCATGTTAAATAATTTGGGGGGAAATGCACAAAACTAAAGGAAAATCTTGAGTGAAATTTGTGTTGCACAGATGCAAAGACCCTCGAGTCTTTCCAAGCATTCATTGGAACATTGAATAAAGCTTCCATTTATTTTCAGAACAAGCTGGACCAGGGTGTGGGGAAGGGAGATCTGGAAGATCTGTGTGTGGAATTTCAGGCGTCTGCTAGCACACAGACAGGATTCAAATCTCCCAACCCACACACACTCTGCTCACGCTCCAGCAGGGTTATGGGCCCAGACGGAACCAGTCCAGAACCAGAACCAGAACCAGAACGGGTCGGTACCAGAACCGGGACCTGTTTGCCATTTAACCAGCCCAGTCTGCCCTGTTGTCAGACTGCCTCCAGCTTCCCCGTTGCAGATTAATCCATGGAGTCAGGAAACACTCTGTAACACCACAGGTCTAATTAACTGGCACAACACGCTGCGCGGGGGAAGGGAATCACCTATACCCATCCTATTTGTGTATATTCAATACACCTTTGGTCAAGTACAGATTTGGTATCTTTTATTTATTTATTTATTTATTTTATTGCAGCACATTTATATCAAATGTCAACTCTGCAGGGAGGGTTTGTAAGCTGACTGCCCACGCCCAGTAAAGGGTTAACATAGACTGTTATAGTCTTAAAGGGCAAAGGCAGAAACCAAGCTTCTCTGAGAAGTCAGGGGGCAAATTTTCAGTGGAGCAAATCACTTAGCGGTATCAGGGGAGGGAATGCTGGATGTTGCCTAGCATTCCATTCTACCACTCCTCTGACAGTTAGACTATTCCTATAGTTAACTGACGCTTGCTAGGGTTCAGCAAGGAGATGTGTTCTGTGCACTTTAGAAACAAGCCTGTGTGCGTGTGTTGGGAGAACTCCTCTGCTGCTATTGTGCTCTGCCATCACTGCCATCACTCAAGGTGGTACATGGGGGATTCCTGGGCAGTCTTCTGTCCAGGCACGGACCAGACCCAGACTGGCTTTGCTTCAGCAAGGTGGCTGCACCATGTGCCCTCAGACTAGAGGTGTGCCAAAGGGTGATTCAACAAATATTTGAGGATCTTGATAGTGTCAAACATACCTAATAGAGGTGATATTCTCGTTGGGGAAAGACCATACAAGAACATAATGAGAGGCCAATGCAATTTCTGAATAAAGAAAAGTGCAAATGTAATAGGGTCCATAGCTGAAATATCTAGTCCCAAGAACATGGCTGATCTACAAAGGTGTCTAGGACTGGTCACTTAGCTAGCAAACTTGGCAACACCACAGTTATGGACCTGAGTTTTACGGGATGCCAATCCATGGAACAGCCTTCAGGCAGTTAACTGTAGAGCTGTGTTTGAAATATTACAATGGGAAAGAACCAGTAATTCTGTCAGCAGGTGACAGTTCTATAGGATTAGGTGCTGTATTGTTGTAGAAAGTCTCATCTGTCGCATATGTTTCTAAAGCTCTGATAACTACCCAACAGAACTGTTTTCAAATAGAAAAAGAAATGTTGGCATTAGTGTTTGGATGCACAAAATTCCATCCATTCATCTATAGAACAACCGTAACTGAGGAAACAAACACTGGAAGCAATTTTGCAGAAAACCTTTGTATACCATGCTCCAAAAATCTAAAGATGGCTGCTGACAATAAGGAAATATGATTTACAAGTGGTATATAGACCAGTTAAAGGGTTAACAATTGCAGGTGCTCCATCCAGGGCCCTTCTGCCTTGCTGCATCTGAGGGAGAGGTGAGACAGTGGGGTTTCCTCTGTTGGTTCAGTTGGGACCAACTGCCATTTGGCTTGTCCACTCCCAGAGTGTTATAATGGTCATTATGTAACTTCTGTGAAGGATCAGCTCCTGGATCCTTTGCGTGAGTTCGGCGCTTAACGGGTTAACTAGTGCCGCGTTACAGCCCGTACAAGCGAAAGAAACCACCTAAGAGGTTTTTTACAAATAAAAGGAAACTCAGCCTTTGAACTGCCAAATAAGGCCCTTATTTATTTACACAGGATATGGAGCGGAACTAACAGCTTTCTAGGAAATACTACAACGTCAATAAGACCTGACGTGACCTTTAAGTTTATCAATGACAGGCTCCCAGGCTAGCGCATTTGGATTAGTCAGTTACCTTAGATCAGAGACGTCACGCTAGTCAGTTTCAGCCTAACTCCGGGTCTGTCCGATCCGGGGAAGGAAACAGCTTACTCCAGCCGCTGCTGGAGGGTGGTTCGTACTCAAAAGTACCCTGGGTTCCCAACAACCAACAAAAGGAGGGGAGAGGGGTTTTCTACCTCTGTGTTTCCCGCTCTCCCGCCCCTTAGGTCAGGTGGGGCTATTGCCTGCCCCTTCGTGTCAAGTGGGCTTATTCCTGCCCGGGAAGAAGGTGACGTATTGGATACTTTACAACTCTTTGAGACTGCCCTGTTAGGTTGGTGGTCTTGATGGTCCTTTCCTGGGTTTTGTGGATTACAAGCGAGATCCTCCATTGCTGGAATGCCAGTCTGTCTGGCTGCTTCCCTGTAACCCAATCTCCCCTTCTCGCCCCCCTCCCTGGAGGACGGAGACTGGTGTGTGCGTGTACATGTATACTCGTGTCAGGCTTTCTCCACAACTTCATTATATAACAGTATGAACACATTGGTACTTCAGACTTCCCCAACCTGGTGCCCTCCAGATGTTTGGGACTTCACCTCCCATCAGCCCCAGCCAGCATGGGCAATGGTCAGGAATGTTGGGAGTTGTAGTCCAAAGCATCTGGAGGGTACCAGGCTGGAGTACCTGAATTGGTTTGTTTTCTTCTTCCCTCCCTGTTCCTTTTCTCCCCTTGTATCATGTCCTTGTCAAGTGTTTTGCCCTTGGTGGCTTGGCCAAGTAGTGTATGAATGTAGTAAATGAATAAACAAATATACGGAATGAAGAGAAGGAGTAAGTTGATGTTGCTACACACCTCATGATGTTCTGTTTACCAGTCTCAAAGCTGAATGGAAATTCATCAAGTTTTTCAAATCCTAAAATATAATAATAAAAGTATTTTGTAGAAATGGCCAGATAGAACACTGAAAGCTTCAGAAGATATCTGTGCTTATTGGAAATGTACAATCAAAGTACAAGATCTAAGGGGGAAAATACTGAATGCCATACATGGGAGTCATCTGGGAATGAAAGAATGCAAACAAAAAGGCTTGAGAAGCTGTTTATTGGCCAGGCATGTGTGCTCAAATGGAAGACTTGGTAGAGCCATGTACCAGATGTCAAGCTTTCAGAAATTAGAAAAACCCATAAAGAATGTATGTTGCCTCATGAAATTCCCAAAAAGGCCTTGGCAGAAGCTGGGAATGGACTTATTTGAATTTAAAGGGAAGTACTATCTTCTTCTGATGGATTACTATTCAAAATACATGGAAATGTGCTTGCTTGAGGATGTTGCAAGTAAATCAGTAAGCAAACGTAGACAATTTATATCTGGAGACCATGACATTCAAAGATTGTGAGTGACAAGACTACTTACCGTAATTTTTCTCCAGAGACTTCGGAATGTTTGCCAAAGAATGGGACTTGGTTCACACTACATGAAGAGGAGTGATAAGAAAACCTATTAGATACAGAGAGTAATATTCTCTTTTAAAAAGGGGAAGATGCAAAGATACTAGGAAACATGAACTGGTGTATGGTGCGCAGGAACACCAGCAGAGGCCTGAAACCTTGGGCAGCAGTAGCTATTTTGAGTTTGCTTACAGCAAGAGAGGCACAGTATTAAGTAAAGTTTGTTTGTTCCACACTTCTGTGACATCATTTATAAAGTTTGTCACAAATATGATACATGCTATGCTCTCTGTGGATGCCAGAGAAGAATAGTGTGGGAAAAGTTCCTTTCAGGAAAATTGGTCTGCCATGATTGATCTTCTCATTGAGGAACCCCGATAAGATTCCAAACCCATACCCTCCAACATCTCACAGATGAAAATAGGGACACACGGGTGAAGTTATAAGCGGTATGGTTAAGCAACATGAAGGTTCTCACCTTCAAGAGGGCGTGGCCAAGGGTATGGCCAGGCAACCAAAGGGCATGGTCAAGTACAAAAGTTATTAGAGGAAACACACAAAACCTTATATATTTTAATTATTACATTGTTATATTATATATTATTTTATAATATTTTATTAGTGGCTTTTGTATTTATTTATTTTTTTTACCTTACTTAAACCCTTAATTGTTGATATCTGGTCTTTTCCATGGGGAGGATCAGTGCTTGCAGGCTAACAAGACATTAGAGTTGGATCATCATGACAGAATTAGCCTAGGTGTGGGCTCTTTTAGAAGTCATACTTTTCTGCCAGTGTATTGCTGTATGACAGCCTGCTTGCTCCCAACAGCTGCTCTTACTCATTTATCAATAAGCACCATCCATTGCTTTGGGTGGAAAAATCCTCTCTTGCTCCCCGACTTCTCCACTTAATCTCTTGCCTGGACTTCGTTTGCTGGCCTGCTATAAGCCTTGTCACAAAGACCGTTATGGCAACTGTGATCCAGCAATTCTGAGCCCTTTGTGGGCTGGGTTGGCTTGTACATTGTGGGTTTTGGCAGAAGCTGCAGCATCTGTTTGTTATTTCAACCCCTTTCCCTTTCCCTCTGCCCCCAATTCCCAGTGATGGCTGCAGCCAATTCATTTGGTTGAATCAGAGCAGGTCCTGCCGGCTGGTTCCGGCAGCCATATTTAAACCTGGCAGCTGAATTGGCTGCCCTGCCATATTGGAGATTATTGTTACTACAGCATAAGGGGATGTCATGGGAATTACGTAGGGCAGTGTGATACAGAAAGTTTTTTTTTGTTAAGCATGGAATGGTGAAACGGTTTTAAAAGGAAGGTAATACAAGTCAGAGTAAGATCTTCAAGCTTTCAAATAAAGCTGGTACTTTAGGGAATTCAGGTCTTGTTTATGTTGGTTGGTTGTTGCATATTAAATATCTATTTAGTCTATTCAATGCACATCTCACCTGTGGCATTTGTAACTTTGTTGCTCATCCTAGAATGACATTTACTCCAAGACTACAGTATACTGAGCAACAAGTTGCATGTGGACTGAAATTTAACATAAAGATTTGAATTTAGTGAGCACAGATCTTTGTCCTTTATCCATCTTTCTGCACATTTGTACACACACACACACACACACACACACTATATATATATTGTGGAGGAAGAGGGGGGGCTGGCTGACCCGCCAGACTCCCACCCTTTCCTACTCCAAAGGAAACCCAGCACTTGCCACCATGTGGCCCGGAAGGGGGGCTGGCTGACCCGCCACCACCCCACCCTTGCCTACCGGCAAAGGAACCAAGACCCTCTGAGATCTCAAGATACCAGACTGCCAGCCTCAGCTGTCTGCAATCCTACTTGGATCTCTGTTTAGGGACTCATCTTCCATTTCTGTAACCTGGATTTAGATACTGAACTCACAGAGCACTACAAAACCCATGTGGGGTAAAACCAAACAGGTTTATTTCTGGTAGCAATTTACAACAAGATTAGGGAAATGAGAGAAGCACACAAATTAAAGAGAGAGACACTTTAGTACACAGTAAAGCTGCAAAACAATAAAGACCTGATTCCTTAAAATCTCTCAGACACACACCTGTTACCTGAGGGTGTTCGCTTCAAGGGTTAGATCCAGCACAGCCTTGCCGCCCGGGGGGGAACTATTTTATCTACCCGCAGGTCCGAGATAAATAGCTAGTCCTCCACAAGGCTTGCCTTTTTCCAGAGCCCTCAAACCAGCTAATTTTACCAGGAGCTGCCTGGGGTCGGTTCCTGAGGGGGGCCCCCCCTAAAGGCTCGGCCCCCTCGCTGGCCTGCCATGGCTCCAACCGCCAGGCAGGCACCCAAAAGACTGACCAAGAACAAAGGCTACACGTGGGGAAATAGCTCTTCCCCCTCCCCCTTTCTGTAGCCTTCCTGCCTTCAGCCAATCAATTTGAATTTCACCTGGCCAGGCAGGGGAAAGGGAACTCGTGAGTCATGGGTTGAACTATGCATATGAATGCCCTCAGCCTGGCTCCTCCAGACCTCTAGACACCAGGCCCCATCCCATGTTCCATGCACCTTTCGCTTCTTCCCAGCCCCCACCTGGTTTACTCATTTGGAGGCGTGTGTGTGTTTGTTCCTGCATGCATGCATGCAGGAACCCTATAAACTCTTTTCTCTACACGCTAACTATGCACACCCCACCCCAGCCGGTTCACACATGAGGTGTGTGTGTGTATCCCCAAAGGCTCGTTTCTCCATATATATATATATATATATATATTATAAAGTATAAAGTATAATACTTCACACCTTCAGTAACAATACTTCCCAGAGCAATATTACAAACCTATTAAAACAACTTAAATAAGAAACCATCGAACAACAACATTAATAAAAAGAGCAGAAACAGGATAAAAACACAACAACACCCACAAGAGCTGGCTAAAACAATTCAGATCATACCTTAAAAAGCCTGGAAAAATTAAAAGTCTTTGACCGGTGCCAAAATGACAGGTCTGGGTCTGAAGGGAGATGGGAGGTGGGAACCAGGATCAATGGGATGAAGCTAGAAGTCAAGACTGAAAACTAAAATGGAACCAAAGGACAAACCAGGAGGCAGGGTTCAGGAGAAAGTCAGAACAAAAGAACAAACCAGAGAAACAAGCAAGAAGTCAGGACAACCAAAGGAATACGTCAAACTCAGGAAAACCTTGTTGCTTAAGCCAGGCTGTAACTGGAACAGGAAGCCCACTTATAGTCCTTCTTGTCAAGGAAGATCCAATGATCAGCCTGGGTGGGCTCAGTCCAGGGTTTTGGATATTCAGCTGCCTAGGCAGATGTTGCAACATGCAGTTCAGTGTCTTGCCACAAAGGGTGGCTGCACACACACCCAAAGGTGTCCCAGCTTGAGCCTTGGCAGCTCCTCCTGACACTAGGCAAGCCTCCTTGGAGAGAGCATTCCATAGATGGGGCATCGCAGCCAAGAAGGCCATCTGTGCGGTTGCCACCTGCCTAGCTTCAGAAGGACAAGGGTCTCCAATTACTTTCTTAATGCACAGGCAGATATATTTGTGGGTAAAGATGGTCCTTTGGATACTGAGGTTCATGTCATAAAGGGGTTTAAAGGTAAGTACCAACAACACCTTGAACTGTACGCAGAAACGGAACAGATGCTAGTGAAGTGGTTTCAGTGCATTCAGTGCAGTCCAATGCATCTTATGCTTCCTTTGGCCAATCCAGCTAGTAGAGAAACAGCTAGCAGAAAATATAGAGGTGGTATTCTGAACGAAGAGAAGTTTCTGAGAAGTCTTCGGTGGCAACCCATGTATAAAATGTACAAAATGTTGGATTAATCCAGTGTTTCTCAACCTTGGGTCCCCAGATGTTTTTGGCCTACAATACTGGCTGGGGCATGCTGGGAGTTGTAGGCCAAAAACATCTGGGGACCCAAGGTTGAGAAACACTGGATTAATCTAATCTGGAGGTTACCAGGGTATGGATAAGTGTGGCTGGCTAGGCTATCCCTTTCAAGGAGGGGGCTGCAGTTGGTGCATCTTTAATTAATGGAAGGTTTTAGGTGCCATGAAAGCCAACTGGGCCTCCGGTGACAAAGCTGTGTCTATCAGCAGTCTCCCAACCGAGTCTGATCTCATAAGGGGAGTACACAACCCCATCAAGAATAGGTTGAACTTGACTTCCACTGAGCTTATCCATTCCCTTAGTACAAGAGGACTATGCTCTTCGATCAGCCTTCCCCATGCTGGCTGGGGGATGCTGGGAGTTCGTAGTCTAACACACCAAGAGGGCATTAGGTTGGAGAAGGCTGCCTTAGATAGCTGAAGCCACCTGGTTTTTCGGCCTGATTTGTACCAGTTTTCTTTGCTCTTGATTTGTGTTATGTAGCTTTGTATTTGTGCAGATTTCTTGCCTGTGTCATGTGAAGTGATCATTTCAAGGTGGCTGTGATAGGACTCTTCCGGTATCATGCAAACAGGACTTATGGAAGGGGGACCTGTTTGGTCTGATCCAGCATGGCTCTTATGTTCTTATGATAGACAGACCCTTGGAGGCCCAACAAAGCTCAAGTGCCTTCCAACTTCCAAGATCAATTCACGGCCCCTTAAATGTGGACAAGCATTTGGGGTGCAATCAATCATAAGCACGTTTAGACAGAAAAAGTCCTACAACACCCAGCCATGCTTTTTTTCTGTGTAAACATGCATAGGATTGTGTCCTTAGTAGGCCAGGATTAACATGTGGCTAAATTCTGTTTAGTTTGGTAGATATTTTACAGTGTTATAGGTTTCCTATCACATTTCAGTGTGTAGGGCTATCACTGTGGATTGCCCTGAGGCAATGCCTGGCCAAAGCCTTGAACTTGTTAATAGCCTGGTGATTGTATTTCCATGGGAACTAATTTCTAGACCATCTCCTCCAAGTCTTCTGAAATACCTGCAAGGGGGCAAAAGGCAGGCCCCTTCAAAGGAGGAGGGAATCCAAGTGTCTGTGTGTAGAAAGAACAAGAGACAGCAGGGTTTTTTCCAGCTGCAGATAAAATAAAGACGCAGAGAGCTGAGTTTTTGGACTGCATAAGGATTATGTTCTGGGTAACCTGTGTGTGTGTGTGGGGGGGCTACATATTAGGATGCATTGTAAGGCTGACTTGTAGCTGAGCCCCCTGTGGCTTCCTGTCTCTTACACAGTCAGCACAAACATGCGTGCAACTGAGCTGTGCTCCCTGTGCCTTGCTGTGCCTTACTTCTGAGTAAACATGGTTATAACAGACATGCTTATTGTGAAGATGGGACTTGTAGTAGCTGGGACTTTAGGGAAACCCTGTTAGATGTCCCTTCCCCCCCATTGCTGTTTAGCTAACGGATTTTTACTTTAGTCTTTTGGAATGTACTGGGAGGGTGGTTGGGAGCACCTGGGAGATAAGGGTGAGCTGCAGAGCTGAGAAGCAAGGTCAGGCGTTAATTGGGATGAAGTCATGAGAAAGTGTCTGCAGCTGAGAAAGGGCGGGGCCCTCCTTCGACAGTTAGGAAGACAGGATTGGTGAACGCTGGGCGGGAAAATGGACCCTGGTGGCAATAAAGGAGCTAGGGGAAAAGGCTTCAGGGTTCTTCCTTTGGGGTGTGGATGCTGGGAAGTTCCATCTGGGCAGGTATGCCACTCTGACAGGTTTAGCTAGGAAAAGCTAGGCCTGGTTTGACTTGCTTTGTTCCTGCAGACTCTTGGGGTTTGTTTTTATATTCTTTTAGAGTCCCTTTTTATTCCCATTCCCTTTTCCTCTCAACAACTACCTCACCCCTTTTCCCTTACCTTCTTTTAGCCCTTTCTTATAAGGGATTATTTTACTTATATTGGACACTTGGAGACCCTACACTGACTAACTTGTTATTTTTACTTTTTAATAAAGTCTCCAACTTAATCTTGGCGTGTGTTCCTTGTCTAAAGGTTGGGGCTGCTACACCGGTTTGGTGTATGGGACCTTGGGAGGGGTGTGCCAGTCCCAGGGAACATTGGGGCTGTGGCCTACCCTGGAGGGTTGGTGTAAGATCAGCCTCCTTCACACTTATATAAATGTTAAGAAGTGGATTGGTAAAATAAAGATTTTTTTTAAAAAAATAGAATTTGAATTGGCTCTGCCCGCTGTGAATGTAGACCCACTCCCTTTGATTTTAGCCTTGCCCACCTCTGGAATCCTTGCAGGATTTGAATGGGCCTGAAATGATTGCCCACTCCTGCCATAAACTAACAGCATTTGGGGGTGCTGGCTGTCTCCCTGGAGATCTGATGGGGGAACAGTGGACTTTGCCTATCTGTTTCATAGATCATAGAGTTGGAAGGAGCCTGCAAGGCCATTGAGTGAGTCCAACCCCCTGCTCAATGCAGGAGACTAGAGGAGGGGTCTCCCATCCAAGTAATAACCAGGCCTGACCCTGCTTAGCTTTCCACACTCAAGACAAACTGAGCCAGCATGAGCCACAGGCCTTTGTTGCTTTAGGTTTTAGAGTGTTAAGCCATGTGACTCCACCTATGCTCAATTTGCACATTTGCAAACAAATGCAAATACTGCAATATGCCAATAAGCCCACAGTGATATCTTTCCAAAGGCAACCAAACCAGGGTAAGTGCTCTGCCACTGGGACTTCTCACCACTCAGAAGTGTTGTACGTATAGCAATATTTTAAGTGTTCTGCGATTATTTCCCCAAAACTTCTTTCCCCGCTGTCCCTTTGGGGAGAGTGCAGCTAACATCCTAAATAAAGCTAGCGGTATCCATCACAAAGCATTGTGCAGCTATTCCGCCTTCTCCTCTTTTAACAGATTTTTTTCTGGTAAGAAAAAAGGCAGAAGAAGAGGAGGGAAAACAAAGGGAGGCTACAGATGGTAGACTCCAAGACCCACTGTTAAAATCCCATGTTTGAGGCAGGACAATTGCAGTTAAAAGCCTTGTTTGGAAGCACCCCAAATGTGGGAGTAGCTCACATAGCCAGTGTGGTGAAGTGGTGAGAGTGTTGGGCTGGGACTCAGGAGATCCAGGTTCGAGTCCCCATTCTGCCATGAATGTCACTGGGTGACTATGGGCCAATCACTGACGCTCAACCTAACCTACTGCACAGGGTTGTGAGGAAAAAATGGGGGGGGGGAGGAGGAGGGCCATGTAAGCCACCTTGGGTTCCTTGCAAAAGGAAAAAAGGGCAGGCTATAAATGTAACCAATAGGTGAAATAAAATAAATATGATGGTGTCAAGGTTCCACCTGTACCAGGACCTCTTGATCAGCTCCTTAAAGATATCTGCCTCTTGAAGAGCCCCTCCTGTCTCAGGATGCCAATTCTCTGCCTTTTTACCTCCTGTTCCCAGTAATGTGGGATTAGGCCTTAGTAGGCGTGGTGCAAAAGACACTCCAGCAACTTGCTGTTAACAATAACTGTTTACTTTAGTAAATATTGGTAAAGTAGGTTTACATTAACTTAGGGAAATTACACAAATAGAGCTGCAAGATTACAAAAAGCAAGTATAGTGGAAATAAAAGGAAAATAACGCAAGGTTCTCTAACCTAGCTACACTATCACCTGTAGGCTTAGTAGAGATTCTTTCTCAGCCTAGCTCTGTCTGTACTGCATCCCTCAGTACAGTGTTTCTCAACCTTGGGTCCCCAGATGTTTTTGGCCTACAACTCCCAGCATGCCCCAGCCAGCATAGCTGGCTGGGGCATGCTGGGAGTTGTAGGCCAAAAACATCTGGGGACCCAAGGTTGAGAAACACTGCCTCAGTGATATGCAAACTCTGCTCCTCTGGCTGCTCACTGCTTCTTGGTGCCTGCAAAACCTCCACCCCCACACGCACCCCGCTTCAGTTTCGCTCTCTCCCTCTGCCCCACACTGCAGCTCCTTATATACACTCCCACAGAACTAGAAAGTTACAATCATGTGACCTAAAACTGGGGAAATGAAAAGGAGGCTTTTTTTTTCCTCATGAAAAGGAAACTTATAACTCCATGAGGGGAAAATGAAACTCACAAATGCCCCCCTCCCATCAGGAGATGTTTGGGCCTACAGGCTTCAACTAACTCGGGCCTGCGTAGGCCTCAATCCTTCACAGATGGCTTGAGGTGACAATGAGCGATTTTGGTGTAGCTACACCAAATGCCTTTACTTTGCACCTCTCCGCTGTGATATATCTGAACCCCCTACGTGCTTTTTGTTGGATTTGATGCTTCAGTGTGTGGTAAAATATAATTTCAGTATATGATTTCTACGATATATAATCACATAACTTGCAACAAATATTTCCTATGCTTTTACTTATATGTAATCCTATGCTACTCTGTATGTAGAAAGTTCTATCTCACATAATGAAATGTAACACAATGTAACACTATGATGCTAATACAAAGGGCCTCTAAGGGGCCTCTTGATTTCTTGTGTACTGTTGAAGTAAACCTGTGTCTAACAGTTAATTGGTATTGAGATAAGGAGAAGTTACTTCAAAGATGCCTTTCACTCCCTAAAAACTCCTCAGTATACACAGGTCAATTAATTGTTATTTACTGCTTGAAAGAGAGACCAGATATTGTAAAAACATCATTATGTCACAGTAGAAAGAAAGAATGAGCTCACCTTGTAGAATTTGTTAACACGCATGCGCAAAAGTAAGACGCTTGTAGAAAGAGTATAAGAATGCTTGCATTTCTAATGGTGGATTTGTCTCACTCTGCTTTGGAGTGGAACCATACAGCGCTATATTTGAATAAAGTCAGCTGGAAAACGAACCAAGGAAGTGGCTTAACTTCCTTACCACAAGTGGATCATTAGGCAGTGCTCTCCAGTAGCATTTCTTTCTTTCTTTCTTTATTATATTTAGGTATATCCCGCCTTTTTTCCTGCAAGGAACCCAAAGCGGCTTACATAATCCTCCTCCTCCTCCTCTCCAATTTATCCTCACAACAACCCTGTGGGGTAGGTTAGGCTGAGAGTCAGTGACTGGCCCAAAGTCAAGTGAATTTCATGGCTGAGCGGGGACTAGAACCCAGATCTCCTGAGTCCCAGTCCAACACTCTCACCACTACACCACACTGGGAAAGCCGCATGGGCAGGAGAGAATTTAATGGGCTATTTAGTTCCTGGCCGCCTTCAGATACTAATTCTGGGCCAGGGTCAGGTGTGACAGTGCCTTTAAAATAATAATAATTTTTTGACGCACGTCTAATCGGAACTGCTGGGGAAGCCTCTGAATAGCCAACAGATGGGAGGGTGCCTCAGACACGAGCATCTTGGCTAGGATTCAAAACACAAAGTGGGTAATGATGCCTGTTGTGCTGCAGATAGCTTTTAGCTTTTACAGAGAGGTTCAGCTCAGGAGCACCTGCATTGTTTGTACAGTGTCTGGCACCAGGGTTGTAAGCACCCAGGGAAAGTGGGATAGAAATATTTTCAGTACAACAAAAATGGTGATTTCCATTTTCTGGCAACACTCCTGTGCTTTTGACAGCTCCACGATAGGCAGAAATTCAGCAGGTGCTGTTTTTGCCAGCACAGAGATGCAGCAGTGGGAAGACATTTCATTAGGTGAATGTTTGTTTGTCATGCGGCTGTTCAATGCACAGGAGCTCTGCAAACCAGCAAGAAAAGATGGCAATTCCACTTACCACAGAGATTAGGATACCACCCACTAAAGCAGGGGTACAGAACCTCCGGTCCACAGGCCAAATCCTGCCGGCCTGTGGTCCTCAGATGGCCACGCCCCTTCTCCTAGCCCTAGGGGGTGCCCTTTCCCCCAACGGCCAATTGTTTGGTGGTTCTCTGGCCTTTGCCAGGTTTACCCCCATTCTAAAAGCCTCCCCTAAGACTTAGTTACTGGCAGTAAGAGCTTTAAGCTAAAATGTGCTGGTGTTTTTTGTATTTTGGCCACACACTCTTTGTCTTTGGCCTCGCCCGTCACTGGAATGTGGCCCCCAGGAGTTTCTCCAAAATTGAATTTGTCCCTTGGGCCGAAAGAAGTTCAGCACCCCCTGCACTATAGAAGCAAAGCAGATGAGTATGTTCATGTGTACCTGTCTGTAAGATGGGAGGCTATTTTATCAACCTACTCATGCACTGAGGTTAGCTGGGGTCATTTGCGACCAGCGCTCTCACCCACATTCCCCTGCTATCTGAGGTGAGGCAGTTGTCAACTAGAGAGAGGGCGTTTACAGCTGTGGCGCCGTTTTGTTGGCACCAGGGATATACCTTTTTATTCTCCCAGGCATTTAAAACAGTTTAGGGTGCTGTCCATAATCCTCCGAACTCAGAAGACTACAGGCATCCTATGTAGGGCAGGAGGATCGCAGAAGGTGGCTTCTGCGCTCCTCCTGCTCTGCAAAGCAGGGCAGGGCAAATATAGATGGCTGATTTCGGTGGGGCCAGCTAACTGCGGTGCTTTGGAGTGGGAGGGAAAGAGGTGGAGGCGCTGCCAGGACACGTCATATCCT
Organism: Shinisaurus crocodilurus; assembly: GCA_021292165.1. Classification (NCBI taxonomy): domain Eukaryota; kingdom Metazoa; phylum Chordata; class Lepidosauria; order Squamata; family Shinisauridae; genus Shinisaurus; species Shinisaurus crocodilurus. The sequence continues at coordinate 631,393 of CM037889.1, forward strand.
GGCGGCCTTGGTCTCCTCCCTTCCCTGCCCCCTGGCTGGAATGCCCCCTAAACCCCTTCTGCGAGGTTGCTCTTACGACTATGGAGATGCAGCCAGCGTGGAGGGAGGGCACTCTGAGTGTGGATCCCCAGCTCCAAGGTCAGAGCTGTTTTCCAACCTTGGAGCTGGGAATCTGAATGACCCCCCCCCCCCAAAAAAACCCCACTGTCTAGGGGCCGTAGGATTGCTCTGGGTTTGTTTGGGGTTTCTGCTTCTTTTATATGCTGTTTTTTGTTGTTTTATGATGATTATGATGATATTTTTTATTGTTGTGGTGTTGTTGTTTTAATTTGCAATTTTGCAAACCACCCTGCAAACTGATGTTGAAAGACAGTATAGAATTTTTAACAAATAAATAAAAGTGAAGCTTGTGTGCGCGTGTGGGTCCCCTTCCCCTCTTCCCCTCCGTTGAATTAATGTAAGCAACTCAGAATGGAGTTCCTGCAGATTGTTTTGGATTTTACGCTTGGCCTGTGCCTGCTCTGTAAAAGTGCCTGGAGCCACTGGGGACAGACAATTTTGAAAAATCTGAATGAATCCATCAGTCCACAGAATCCCTGAACTATACCAAGGAGAAAGTGGGCTTTTAAAGAATTAGGCCAGATGTGTGTGTCGCTGCATCTTCCCCCTCCTCGCCCCACCTTTCTTATATAACGTGTGTCACCTATTCATCTCCCATGGGAATAAAAAGAGAGGGGTGGGGATTGAAGATTGCTGGGCATCAACAAAGGCGGATCCCAGGAGACCTTTGGGGAGCAGAGCTGACCCTTCCAAGCATGTATATTTTAAGCTTACTTTTCTCATTTGCCAGGAAGGGGGCAGGAGAACCTTTCAAACTGTCTCCTTTGTAGTTTTGCAGACTTTGGAATAACAGGGGGGGGACGGGGACAAGGTCCTTCCCAGCAGTTGCTGGAACATGGCAGACCCCCCATGCCTCTTCTAGCCAGCTTGACCTCCCAGCTGGAACATTTCTGGTTTGGGTTTTTCTGTGCTCATAAAATCATTTTAATGAATGTTTTAAAGCTTCTTGGCACCTGGTACCCCAAGGCCTCTGGGCACCTTCTCAAAGCACACACACACACACACACACACACACACACTATCTTTCAGCAGGGCCGGTGCTACCATTAGGCCAACTAGGCAGCTGCCTAGGGCGCAGGGCTAAAAGGGGTGCCAGAAACGCCTTGGAAAAAAATACAGTGCTCTCAAGTGGGAAGGGGGGGGCACTAAATATCTGATCTTGCCTAGGGGGGCACCAAACTGCCTTGCACCGGTCCTGATATGCAGCATGCCATGGTAAAATATACCGGTAGCCAGAGTTCAAGCCTCACCTATTCTACCTCTGTGCTCTGGCTCTTTGTTGAACCCCTGGAGTTCTCTCAATAGGATATAAGAACACAAGAAAAATCCTGCTGACTATATATCTATCTACCCAGCATCCTTCTTTCCACAGTAGCCAATCAGATGCCTCTGGGAACCCACAAGCAAGTCTTGAAGGCACAATAGCCCTCTCCCATTGATGTCCCCCAGCAACTAATATTCAGGGATACACTGCCTCCAGACATGAAGTCTCCATATAGCAGTGTTTCTCAACCTTGGGTCCCCAGATGTTTTTGACCTACAACTCCCAGCATGCCCCAGCCAGCATAGCTGGCTGGGGCATGCTGGGAGTTGTAGGCCAAAAACATCTGGGGACCCAAGGTTGAGAAACACTGCCATATAGCCATCATGATTAATAGCCATTGATAGATGTAGTCAGCATTCCTATCAGTGTGAGGGGCAATCCTCTTGAACCTCTGGAACACAATCTCACTGAGCTCTGTTACAGCTGCAGCCCTCTACCCTTGTGCTTGCTTCGGGCAACACTTTCTCTAGGGGAGAATTAGGCATTACAGAAACACAGGGACGTCACCAATGTCAAGTCCTGTATCAAGTTTCCCCTTTCACCTATGCAGACCAAAATATCTTCTTTGGAGGTCTTTCTCAGGTATGGTGGGTAGCTACCAGAGATAGAGCCTTTTCAATGGTGCCACCCCAGTAGTGGAAACATTGCACTCGTGTCCAACTTGTGGGCTTCCCACAGGTAGCTGGGTGACCACTATGTGAACAGAACGCTGGACTAGATAGGCCTTTGATCTGATTCAGCAGGACTCTTCTTGTGTTCTTCTAAATGCCCTCTCCGGAGGGGTTCACCAGATGCCCATGTTATGGTCTTTTCAGCACCAGGTGAAGACCTTCTCATTCTCCCAAGTTTTTTTTGCACTGTGATTGGTTTTTATTCTGTTTGATTGTAATGGTTGCCCAGAGGACATTGTTAATTGTTATTTGCATTTTTTACAAACTATGCAAATAAATAAATATCTAGTTCAGGGGTGGGCAACTTGTGGTCCTCCAGATGTTTTGGCCCACAGCTCCCATGAACCCTCACCATCGGCTATGCTGGCTAGGTTTCATAGATTTCATAGATCATAGAGCTGGAAGGAGCCTACAAGGCCATCGAGTCCAACCCCCTGCTCAATGCAGGAAACTAGAGGAGGGGTCTCCCATCCAAGTAATAACCAGGCTTGACCCTGCTTAGCTTTCCACACTCAGACAAGCTGAGCCAGCGTGAGCCACAGGCCTATGACTGATGGGAGTTGTAGGCCAAAACAGCTGGAGGGCCGCAAGTTGCCCATCTCTTGTCTAGTTCAACTGGCTTCATGGCCTGGCATCCTTACATTGAGCAGTTCTGTGCTCCCACCAGCAGCAGCCCAGCACTGTTGAGTGGGGGAAAGGAAATGCTGTAATGGCATCAGAAGATGAGGTGAAATGAACGACAACTGTTACAGTGAGGAAAGGGGAAACCTGTGGCACAGGGCAGCTTTTTCAGTGGTAACCCAGTGCTAATGTGGCCAAGAAAGATACAGTACAGACCATATGTCCCCCACTCCTCTCTGTGTATGTTTGGCTGGTTTTCTGAGTGGCTTAAGGTCAATTGCCTTTTTATTTAGTTCTTCCTTCTGCTGCCAACCTGTCACCCTAGTTAGGGTCACTCTGCTGGTGAGACACTTCAAAGCCAAGCTCAATGGGATCTCCCTATTTTTGTTTCTATTTCTGGGGGAATATGTGTAACCCTCTGCAGAGTGCCCTTTGAAGCAGGTGTGCTGCTGTGCATTCAGTGGATAACACGCTGAGGGCATCCCAGTAAATGGAGATAAGGTAGTACAACTCTAAAGGATGAAATCAATTACTACGAAGTACAGGGCATGTGCAGAACTTTCCTGATAGACTGTGTTCCGTGTCCTTAAGTGATATAGGGTTTCCAGACTTAGTTGGAGTAGACCCACTGAAATCAATGGGACTTAAAAACAACAGAGTCTTGTGACACCTTAGCCCACTTCATCAGATGAAGTGGGCTAAGAGTATTATGAAGAGTATTATGGAGAGATTAAGGTTTATGTTCAGTATATGTGGTGTGGTGGGAAAGAAATGTAAACAGGTCAGAAGGAAATTAAATGCAAAAGTGACAATCACATTATTAACTGTGGTCAATCACAGTGCACCTGTTGCTGATAACACAAACACCCTGGTATGAGGTAATCCAATTAACACATGTAGTGTGATGAAAATCCTTTATTCTGAATCAAGCCTCTGGCAATAGAATTAAACCTATTCGTGAATTCAAACTCTGTAGTCTCTTGTGCCTTTGAAGTTCCTTTGCTCCACAGTGGTTACTTTAAGGTCAATGACAGTCAATGTCCTGGCAGGATGAAGTGTTCTGCCACTGGTGTTTGAATTTTAGTCATGACTAATTTAATTCCCATTAATTTCTAATGGATCTACTCTTAAGTATGACTTTTCCAGAGATACTCTGCATCTCAATGTCCTCGCATTCTGAAAACTACCTGGTTCTTGTATGAGTAACATTGCTTGGGATGTTTAAATCTGAGTGAACACAGGCAACGTTTGCACGTCATGCCAACCTACCCAGGCAATAAGCCACAGTTGTTGTGCAGACAACCCATGGTGCACCCGAGAGATGATTGGGCTCACTGTGTATTGTTGGCCCCTTCCCTCCCACTCTTCCCCCCTTGGTCCTCCTGCGGGTATCCCAGGGGACACCACAGGAGGACCGAGTTGCCTCCCCACTCCCTGCTGCAATGGCGAGCCATTTCAGGCTTGCTGTGGCTTTTTTTACACTTTTAAACATTTTAAACTCCCCCCCCCCGAGACTGTGAAAGCTGGCTGCCAAGCCCGTTTTGACAGCTACGAACAGTCCCTTCACAGTGCCCCAGCAGCATGTTGAAGGGGCTACCCGTGGTTGCCAAACATTCTTTTTTAAATCCGCCCCCTCCAATTTTCACAAATATTTGTGGGGGGGTGTGTGTTAATTTTTACCAACACCTGCGCAGCTGTGGATGTCTGCAGTTGCACAGGTGCAGTGATAGGGAGTCTCGGGTGGGCAGTGGGCAGGGGGGTGCCTGCTGGCAAAGTCTAGCACAGTGTTCTCCAACCTTGGGTCCCCAGATGTTTTTGGCCTACAACTCCCAGCATGCCCCAGCCAGCGTAGCTGGCTGGGGCATGCTGGGAGTTGTAGGCCAAAAACATCTGGGGACCCAAGGTTGGAGAACACTGGTCTAGCACATTGCCCCACAGAGGCTGCAGGTATTTTCCCCTTTAGCTACATCGGACAGCTGTGTCAAATGTAACCAACGGCATGAGTAATCTCAGCTCGCGAAAGTGGGGTGGCGGCTTGTTTACCCCATTCGCGGCAAGATCCTCGTGGTTTTCTTTTTTTTGGACTCATGTGTCCTAAGGTTGCCCTCACTTTTGAACTTGTTGCTGAGATTCTACCACCTCGGGAACATACAAAAGTGCAAGCTACCCCATTTACAGGAGTAGTCACTTATGGCAGCTGTCAAAAGTAAAGCTCCATTTAAAAAGTGGGATTGAGAAAGGGTTAAAAAAAAAAATTGGCCAGGAAACTATACAGGTATATAGACTCTATATAGGGTATGCCTTTCTGTTAAAAGATCAGGACATACATGCCCACAACCTCATCTATAATGAGCCTGGTAGGTAAAACATTATTTCATCCCAGAACAATGGGGTGAAATGTAAAATATGTCAGTAATGTAAACCTCCTTTTGAGATTAATTTAATTGTTTCATTACTTGTTTATTATGTTTCATTTGTTGTTGCCATACACAGGCTAGCTGGAAGTTTAATTTCTGCAATGCATTTATTACTGAACAAATGTTTGAATTGCACTGAAAGGAGAATGAGAAACTCATCCAGTGTTTATGCTCTCTGGTGTGTCCTAGAAATGTGGAACGTAAGGCCAAAGGGTTACTAGTAGCTTCTCAAATCCAGGCCCCAAGATGCTGCAGGCAGGTGCATAACTTTGAGTATTATTGATTATGTCTTCACTGCACCAGTTTCCACATAATGTTCCCCTGAGTTCTCAAAGGCCTATCCCAGCATGCACTGGGCTCAAAGCAAAGTCTCTGATGAGGTCTCAGGGGAAGTTTCTCCTTTGGTTGTTCTGAATTGCTGATCAGGAACATAGAGGGCATGTCCTCAGAACATAGCAACACCGTCATCACAAGCTCCTAAGTATGAAACCGATGCACCCAGAAAGGCTGACTGCTTTAAGTCGTCACACAGGAGGCCATGAAAGGAGTCAAATACTGTTCTAAAATCACAAAGCAATCATACCGAATCTCACCCTGGTGCATATTAAAACGACTGGCTGCTGGAACATGGAGCTTGTATTTTTGAATAGTATCTCTATTCTGAGGTAGAGGAAGTGATCCATTCTGGGCTTCAGATTGACAGGCTCCGTGTTTTAGGGAAGGTGGCATTTCATATTGTGAGTATTCTAGTTTGTGTCTGGGGAGGCAGGACACAAATAATCCAGCTTCTGTAGTTTGCACAGTTATTTTGTTCCAAGCCAGCGCCATTCACAGGACATCTTCACTAGGCATGAGATAAACTACTGCTGAGCTGATACTCCGGGGTGAAATGAGGGATTTGGGGATGTGAAATGCCCCCCCCCCAACTTTTAATTTGCTTCATTACACTGGAAGGTAGGGAGAGTCAGCCACTTCCCTAGGCAATATTGGGACACTTCTCTCACTTCTGCCGCAGTGCTGCAAGTCAGCAGAACAACACTGGAAGATAGGGAGAGTTGCCCTGACCATTGGCCATGCTGGCTGGAAGGCACCAGGTTGCCTATATCCCTGGCCTAGGCTTAGCAACCCTTCCTTTTATGCATGTGTTGCACTATGAGCTGCCAGCAGCACTGTGCAGCTCTGTGTGGTCACCCAGTTTCCAAGACAATATTGGGACACTTCCCTGCCTTACAGAACTGTGCTGGAAGGCTGCAGTGCAGCACAGGAAGAGAGGGAAGTGTCCTCAAATTGTCTAGGCAATATAGAGCCTTTCCTCTGCTTCTTCCCCCAGTAGGTGAACTTCATCCATCTTCATAGACCACTCCCATAAACATCACTGAAAAGTGGGGCCCAGCCTTGCAGCCTGCAAATTCATCTGTGATGTTAAATGGTTTGTTTTGGCTCCGCTCAGCTCTCATTTCCACAGACAAGAATGGCTCCAGTATTTTCAACACTAAACGGAGCTTGGAACATTCCCACCTACAGAGTTTGGGGTGGTGTTGGGAAGCAATACTAAAGAGGGATACACTCAGGCTGCGCTGGATCCTTATAGCTCTCCCGAGGGAATGCAGACTCATCCTGGAGTTTTATCACTGGGTGAAGAATTCAGAGTCTGTTGTGTCAGACAGTTGGCTTTGCTCCCAACTTCCAGGAGCTAGAAGTGCTTGCCTCCACTTCCCAGCTTACTTTGCCCAGAGGTGTGAGAGATCCTTGCAGCGGCTGCCCAAGTATCATTCGATCTAGTTCGATTTTCCTTCTCCCCCTTCACAGACCTGACATGCGATACGCAATTGAGCTGCGAATCAGAAAGATCTTTTGCTCCAGGCTGGAGAGATAGCTCCCTTCTAACTCTGAATATTATAAACCCTAGCTAGCTCCCCATGTCCTTCAGCAAGAAGTTCTCACACAAAGAAATGTAGCAACAGTGATTGAAATGCAAAAACCTAATGAAAAGCCTGTCACAGCAGGTGGTAAAACCTGTTTAAGAGAAATGATAATTTGAGAACAACAGCTCTTGCTCAGGTCTTGCTCAAGTTTGTAATGCAGATGTGCTTAGAACACCTTTCTAATCTCACAAAAATCATTAAGTATGCTGAGTGATAACGAGCAGAGCTTACTGAAGGGGGGAAAAAACTCGCTAATGCAGTGAGGCTTAGCAGGAGGGAGATTGGGATGTCTTTGGGGTTTTGCCTTTCTCGCCTACATTGGGTGCCTGGAGGCGTCAAAGTAAGGCGACGATGGTAAAGCCCTCCAGCTCCACATGGAGGGCAACTGGCCGGGGGCGGACCAACCCGCCTCCGGTGCGGTTAGGATGTATTCGCCAAAATATTTAAAATATTGGTTTTTTCCCGGCCAATGGCCGGGCTAGGTTAGTACCGCCCTTCGCCCTTCACAGATCTTCAATTCGATAAATGTGGCCCTGATTTGAAACCATATACTCTGTGTCTGACTCTTCTTTATCTCACCCATACACTCGCAACAGACTTCCACTGGCCCCTCACCTGGGGACAGGGAGAAGATTTGCGAGTGGGGGAGGAGAGAGGAGTCAGGTAACAGGTCAGGTTGGTCACAGGTAAAAAGGCGGGGACACAGGAAAAGGCTTATTTAGGCACCTGCGTTCCCGCCCACGGCCTCTTTTGCTGCTGTTTTCCGGCTCCCTCCCATCCCGGCGATCTAAACCTCACATATCTGCCAGTGGAACACCTAATAGGTGTAGGAGTTCATCATCATGCATGTGTTGGAAGATGGCATGTAAGAAACTGATGGGAAACACTTTGCTTCTTATGTGAGATAAGGTAAGTGTGAGATAAGGTAAGTCAGAGACCAGCAACAAGTGAGCAGGGCTGTGATAAAGGTAGGGGTAAGATCAAGGTTCTTCTGTATGTGACAGATACACTGATTAAGCGCAAGCATTTGTGGCAGGACAGTTTCTTAACATTTGCTATTATTTTATTTTTGTGATGCAGAGTCTAAAGGCTTTGTAAGCCGCAGAGAAACATGCTATATTTTATTACAGCCTGTTCAATAGCTGCTTTTTTTACGTTATTAAGTGGTTTAATTTACCCTGGGCTGTTTGCTAATCGCCACTATGTCTTGGCAGAGATTGTGCTATGCTGGGCTTTCCCTGATGCTCTCAGGCAGCTGCAGCGTTTTCTCCCTTTAGCATTTTACCCAGGAACGCCGCAGCAATCACATGTTTACTAGGGAGCTGTTTAGCTAAGGGAAGCAGCGTGGAGTTCAGCATGGAGGGGCAGTTGGAGTTCTGAGCCAGATTTAGGAGCAGGGTAGCCACTTGCATGTCACCAAAAAAGAGGACAAAATAGGACACGGATTTGCACAGCATATGTGCTAATTTATATGTCTACTAGCTTGTTACATTTACGTTTTTGGTTTAGAATAACACAGAGTTAAATGTAACAATTATGGCTAAGCATTGGTCTCTAACCAAAGGGTGTTGAATCTCTTGCAACCCAAGGGCTGAATTCAATTTCAGAGAGGCTCTTTCGGGGGGGCTGGTTTCTAGTGGTAGGGCAAAAGGGGTGGAGCGAAAAATGCCAGCATATTGTAGCTTAAAGCTCTTGTTGTCAGTAACTAAGCCTTTGGGGCGACATTTCAGCCTTTTAGAAGGGGGGGGGGCACAAAAGCTGAGAAACCACCAAACCATCAGTGGTAAGGGGAAAGGGGTGTGGCTGTTTAGGGAACCCCAGATGGCCAGATGGAGACCCCAGGGGGGCTGGATTTGTCCCATGCGCCTGAGGTTCAGAACCCTGGCTCTAATCTAAATAGAAGGAGGAGAGGGGAAATGGGGGCAGATGTGCTAACTGGGGCAAAGGGAGGGAGGTTAAAATAAAATAAAAGAGCGGAATTTCAATGGCCATTTAAAAAACACACACTCAGTAATGCCAAAGAGGGTGGGAGAGAGAAAGATGGAAAAGGAGAGTGTCTTTAGTCTGTGCCAGCAGTTCTTCAAACCAAAGTGACTCAGATGCTGCTTTTACTCATATGATGCTTTTACAGGAATTAAAAGCCCCTAATCAATCCAGAACAGAAGCTCCCCCTGCCCGCTCCACATACACATATCCTCTCCCTTGGAATAAATTCTCATTCTGTTCCCCGTACAATGTAGTAGAAACCTGAGGCATTGCCCGTCAATGAAGCAACACAACCCCCTCCTTCTGTATCAATGGTTTGCACTTCTGTTGCACCTTTTATCTGTTCAACTTGCATGTGGAGTTATCTATAAGTTATTTAATCAAGCTTTACATTGCAGAGCTCAGTGAATTATGGCACAGCAGTGATTTTAAATTGGCCTGACTAAAGGAGAGTTAACAGTTTTTGAGGCCTTGGGCATAAAGAACCCTGGGATATAAAGAAGATTTAAAATCTTGCAGGGAAGTTCACTTTGAGGGAGCTGAAGAATCCATCTCCACTACACCAACAAGCCGATGGATATCACCTCTTTTACTTTTTATTTCAAATCAGTGAATTGGTTAGCTGTTCTTTTGACATTTTGGGACCTCTGATGTCTCAAAATAAAGGGTAGCCTTCATGTCTTGTGATGTGGGCCTCAAGTAGGTATCAGCTCTTTAAAATAAAGGATATCTGCTGATGAGGGTGTGCAGAGCAATGAATTGCCAATTTAATATTTTACCCTTTCTTCAACATCCACAATAGCAGAAATGTGTCAACAGACGTTTTCTTTAGAAAGCCATTTTGATGATGTGGCCAAGACCAAAACAGAATTGTGCGCAATATATCAGTGCAAGGCAGAGCAAGGATTAAATGAAAATCCTCCTCAAACACTAGCTGTATCAATGTTTTATAAAACAGTTAATATGTTATTTAAATGAAAGTTTATTATTAAGTGTGTAGATTTGTTGAGGCTTAATAACCATGTAATTGTTGGCATCTATTCTACTGCTAAACCTTGGCAAATACGTTTCCATAATTAGTTGGTATTTATTTAACATCCTATTAAATTTAATGAGTTTAATTAATAGGTACATTGGGGCTTTATTTTTAATGTCAATATGAATTCCTAAAGATGACTTCTGATAGCCTACATTCAGGAGGCTTAATTGCCTAGGAAGCGATTGAGAGCAGAGGTCAGGCAGAAAAAATGAACTAGCTATACTGTACTTCCTATCTGTGCTTGGGCAGGAGACATTCTAGGATCATTCATCTTGAAGCAAGAGCAGGAGTGCATAATTCAGTGGGCAGCAATAATTGCTTGATATGGGCTCTCCCCAAAACCACTTCATTTCGAAGGTGTGGACTACTAAATATTTTACCAGGCTACTAAAAAGTTAATTTTAAAGGCAAGGTAATAAATGTCATCACAATATTCATATGATCTTTCCATATTACAGTTTTGTAATTAACATTATAAGGCACAGTCCAGCTATAGTTAAAGACTGCTAATCCCCACTGATTCCAATAAGGTAGTTAAATGCATATTATGGAATTTACAAGTGCTTAACTCTGTCTGGATTGTGCCCACAGTATTTAAAATGTAAGACGTCACTAGCTTTCTTCATGCATTACTTGCCTTTGCTCTGTGTGTGTGTATGAAATGTATAATCCACATATCTCATAAGCTCATATTGTATACTTCCCTCATCTGTTCTTATTTCATAGCTATCAAAAGCGGAAAGGGAAACTATCCTAAACCTAGGAAGAAACAGCAGGCTTGATTACAGACTAGTCTGCATGAATATATGAGCAGTTCCGTACTGAGTCAGACCATTGGTCCATACAGCCCAGTACCATCGATGCTGATTGGCAGGGCCTCTCCAGGGACTCAGGCACAGGTCTTTCCCAGCTCTGCTCTGCTCCTTAAACTAGAGATGCCCAGAGCTAAACTTAGAATTTATGCATGCAACACATGTGCCCATATTCTAGTGAGCGTGGATCCCTTTTTCTCTCCTGCAAGGGAAACATTTCAAGTTGAACACCTCCAAATTGATTTATCTCCCCACCCCACCCCTCCTTAAAAGCATTTTTCACTTCTGATCATCATCATGGCCATGTGTTTTCAATTTTGGCAAAACAGAAGGTGGATTTAGCAGACTAGGACTGCAGTGAGAGAAGTGCCTTTTATTTTGGAAGTCTGCATGATTGGTGGGGATACAAAATAGGGCACAAGGTAATGAGGTAATGAGACTAGTGGTTTTGCAAACTCGCCTTTCCTTTAATGGATTTATTGATCTTGTATGTGTCAGGAGATAATTTAGAAATTAATCTTCCAAAACCAATTAAAGGTCCCTCTAGCAAAGAAAATCCTGGTTTTATTAAGGTTCCCCCCTATACACAAGTGTCTCTCTATGTATACGTTATCCCCTCCCAAATGAACCACTGCCTACATCTGAATCTAGCTTCTGTCCTATGGCTTGATGAGTCAGCGAGTTTTAGCTGTCAGCAATGTTGCTCCCACTTTCCTTAGCCTGGATGGTTGCTATTCTCTATCTCACCAGCCACTCATGATGGTGGATCTGCAACTAAGAGACTAAGAACATACAAAGAGCCATGCTGGATCAGACCAAGGATCCATCTAGTCCAGCATTCTGTTCACTCAGTGGCCAACCAGCTGCCCATGGGAAGCCCACAAGCAGGACATGAGTGCAACAGCACCCTCCTGCCCATCTTCCCCAGCAACTGGTGTACACAAACATACTGCCTCTGATACTGGAAGAAGCATATAGCCATCAGGACTAGTAGCCATTGATAGCCTTCTCCTCCATGGATTTGTCCAATCCCCTTTAAAATCATCCAAATTGGTGGCCATCACTACTTCTTGTGGAAGTGAATTCCATGGGTCAACTATGTGCTATGTGAAGAAGAACTTCCTTTTAATTGTCCTGAATCTCCCACCAATCAGCTTGATGGGATGACCCCGGGTGGGTTCTAGTACTGTGAGAGAGGGAGAAAAATGTCTCCCTGCCCACCTTCTCCACACCATGCATAATTTTGTATACCTCTATCGTGTCTCCCCTTACTTGCCTCTTTTCTAAGCTAAACAATCTAGATGTTGTAACTGTGAAGGAAAAAGCCTCTCAGTTTCTTGCACCACACAAGAAATCTAAGCCGCCGGGGGGGCGGGGGGGGGAACAAAGTTAAACAACTTTGTCCCAGCAGCTGCAGAAGTTGCAGCGGGGAGAGATTGTGGCGTGAGAAGCGAGTGCTAAGCCAGTAGGTAAAAAAGCAAAACACAAGTCTGTTTCTTTAAACACAAAGGTTTACTAAACTAAGACTTGCAAAATAGGAACAGAACATACACAGAGTGCTATTGTACAAAAGTGAAAGAGAACAGTATGTCAGACAAAAACAGATACAGTCTAGACACACATAAACTATCTCTTTACTTACAGAATGCTTATAATCAATAACTCCTAATCCAATTAACTCCTTATTCCCCCAACAAGAACACAAAGACTTTGCACACCTTATATACAGTTCTATACAGTCACACCCATAGATGATGCAATGCCAGCTGCACCCATAGCATGATGTAATCCCAGCTGAAAGCAATCTATCATGACCCCTGCTCCAGATTCCCTGAAGAAAGCAAAAACTGTACACCCACTACACTGGGCCAAAGGTGACGATTAGCTCAGGCACGACCTTGATCATGTCTGCCGGTTCTGTGGTTCTGTTGCTTCATTGCCCGAAGGCAAACCTGAATATGAGACTCCATATTCCAACACCCCTCCTTGCCTGAGTGGCTAGAAGCTTTATTTACATTCAGTAAACATTTATTCCACATTAGGACACCATACCAAACTTTGTAATCATTTCCTGGAATTTTGGCCTGGGCAGAGCCTTTGTCATCACATCCGCCAAATTCCCCTCTGATGGACAGTACACCAGCTTTATTACACCTGTTTGTATGTGTTCTCTAACATTGCAAAATTTCACTGCTACATGTTTAGTTTGAGCTTTTAGATTTTCTGAATTTGCCAAAGATATGCACGCCGTGCTATCACAAAAGACCTCAACCGGTAACTTTTGATTAATGATTAATGGCAACTGGCTTTTTAATGACACAATATCGTTGTCAATGGAAATGCTATCATTTTTTGTGTAACGTGGTTGCTTGCTAATGAGCACAGATGCTCAGCTGAGGTTTCCAGAGCTAACTGTAGGTTTCTATAGCTAAATGTAATAATATTATTATTATTATTATTATTATTATTATTATTATTGACTTGAAAAAGATGATATCTAGGTTCCTGTAACTTGAGCCCATTATTCCGTGTCCTGCAAACTGGGATGATCGAGAAGAGATCCTGGGCCTCCTCTGTGTGACAACCCTTTAAGTACTGGAAGAGTGCAATCATATCTCCCCCCAGTCTCCTCTTCTGAAGGATATATTGTTGAATATTATCCTTCCTATTTCACGTTAGTGAGATCAGCAGAGTAGAGTCCCTTTCCAGCTTAAAAGAAGCTTAGATTTGGCTAGTGTTAGCCAGTTAGCATTTGGTAATCCAGGATGCTTTAAGGCAGACTGGATTTCCCTGGTTTTGCCCCGTTTTCTCTCCCGCAAAACAATAATCAGAGACACAGTCTTGTAAAAGTTAAAAATAACAATTTACTCACTCAGATTATGCAGTTTCATTCAGGCAGACTTAAAAAGCGTTTCTTACAGTTGGTAAAAGTTCATTTGGATTACTTGGGGTCTGAACTTATGGAGTTCAGACCAGCAACTCTTGTTACATGCTGTTGTTCGTTTAACAACATGGAGGCAACTCACTCACTCAGTGTCCCAGCAGGAAGAGAGAGCTGAGGGCTACGCCCACTTCCTGCTGAGGCACAGGTAATCATACCTGAGTATCTTCTAAGAAATCCACCTTAGAAGATACCAGTGGTCTTAACCATTTCATGCACCTAACTGGTGAAACATGAGCCATTGGTTTTGACTGCACTTTAAATATCCCACAATAATAATAATAATAATAATAATAATAATAATAATAATAATAATAGAAGATGCTTGCTCAATAGCATTTGATGGATAGTTTATGTTGCTTGAATAAATGTAATAAATAAGTAAGCAAGCAAGCAAACATAGATCGTTGGTGGCTGCTATCTAGGACACATTTCACATGTGTAGGCAAAGGCTGGACAGGAAGTAGATGGGTGTTACAGTGTAGCCAGCAAAGGAGACAAAGACCTGTGTTGTGTAGTTGGCTAGGAAAAGAAGCCTTGGAGAACTCCAAGTGTGCTTTCACGGGGAGCTAATACTGCTTTACAGAATAGCATAGTCTGTCTGAGTGCCTGTTTCCTTCCATATGCTCAACATGTATTTACATAAACAGATACTACAAAAACACTCTATCTCTCCAGTAAGGGAAATGGACATGTGGCAGCTGTCTATAGAACTTCTTTCTACTCAGGGAAGTGGGGACCCTGGGAGCCGCATGCATGAAACAATACTGAAGGAACTTCAGATCCATGCACTTTGAATGCACAAGCACTAGACACACAGAAAGTCACTGACTTCAGCATGTTTAAGGCTGCCCTTAGTCCATAAGAGCAAAAAGGACAAAGGGTGCTGTTAGAGTTTAACTATGGCGTGAGCTTGTATAGGCAACAGCCTATTTTCTCTTAGCTCTCTTCTGCGATTCCTCAGACTTAACCATCTGCATGATTTCGGTCATGCTCCATTCCATGCTTTTTAGTAAGCAGAGCTATTTTGCATTCTCCTCACTCAAACCGTTTTCCACTCAGTTCCGCTCTTCCAGCCTCAGTAAATTCTTTTGCTGTAATCCCGTAGTGATGTCAAAACACTGCGTTTTACAACATCAGAGGCAGACGTCAGCACTGCATGGTGCCAGGCAATTTCCTGGAAGTGTGTGTGTGTCTTTGCCGCAGAACCTTATTGCCAGGCACATGACAACCTTGCCTGAATCTACGGTCTAACTAGAAGGGAGATGCTCATGCTGCCTGCTTCCCAGGGCTGTTTCCAAGCCATCTCCATTTCTGACATCCGAAATGTAGCCCTTATCCCAGAAATCGGTAATTGCTTAACGCTAATGTGCTGTCACTGACAAATAATTCTGCCTGGAGTTGCCAGATCAAAGCTCCATAATAACGTACTCTCCAATATTGTCAAATGAAAATTGATAGATTTGGTTTTATATTAAAGAGGATCTGTGGAATAAAGAGCAAGAAGCGTAAGAAAATTACTTTCGTAAGGGTCAATCCTACGGGATGATTTTGGAAACTTTATTGGCAAAATGTAAATTTCCTTACCACCTAGATATTTTTAAATATTTTAAGATATTTGACTTCTAAAAGCTTGCATTTTAGCAGTCAAATAAGTACTTCTGGAGAATCTGTCCCAGTATTTGGTACAGGTTCAGACCTCACTAGCTACTGCTACTCATGGTGGGATTGTAATTACTTATCCATGAAGATGATGTCACTTAAAGATAGGAAAGGACTACAGTGGAGAAGTGACCTTTGTCTTATTTGGAAATTAAAATGGTTCTACAAAGATATGGAGAACCCTGAAATAAGAGGTTTATCTTAGAACAGCAGTTCTCAAACTGAAATGCAACTTTTAGCCATGGGTGTGAAGCCTCAGAATATGCATGGTGGCTAGAGGTGTGGCCATTGATGCCGTGGAGCCAGGGCTCGCAGGGTATTAGCTGGGACAATGACATCAACTACTACCTCCCTCAGACTTCTCTGTTCCCTCTGAGCTTAGGTACAGTCCTCATAGTATCGGGGTGAGGGTAGGGAATGGATTTTCTCCATGGTGCTGGGAAAAGAACCTCCTGGAAAATCTTGTGCTTACACTGTTTTGGGGACATGTTGTATCCCTCTCTTTCTCATGCAATCTCAGGTCTCTCCAGCCAAAATCCTGCATGCTAACCACTATACTGCCCTTTGCCAGCTCACTCTTCTGACTGTCAGGTGATCCTAATAAATTGGGTATTATGCTAAGTACTGCTGCTCTTTGGTGTGTGTTGTGTGTGTGTAATGCACAGTCTGATAGATGATAGACAGATAGAGATCAGTACCTGCATTTTGGACTCTCCTTGGGGCATGGATATGGGGCCCTGCACTTCAAAATCTACCTCTGCACCACCAGATGTCGCCACGGCAGGCATTCACAATGACCAATTCTGAAAGGAGACTTCTTTTACGGCTGCAGTAGGGGAGAATATTGGAGGGAGGGAGAGATATTTGCCCACTTTGCCTAAGAAGCTGCTGGAGAAAGGAAGAGAGAAGGATCCGTCAGGGCCTCCAGTGGTCAGAGATCTAGCCTAGGGAGCGCCCATTGAATGCTCAGGCTTCAGAGCCCTCTTCAGGCATGGAAGGGAACAGAGCAGGGCGGCAGCAGCAGCAGCAGCAGCCTCTGCAATTGGCAGGAAACATGAAACCTCTGTATTGGCCAAGCCTGATATAAGCCACCTCCTTGAAAGGTTTCATCAAAGTTGCCTCCGGAAAATCCTGCAAATTACTTGGGAAGATAGGCGAACAAATGTCAGTGTACTGGAAGAAGCAAAGACTACTAGCATTGAAAAAATGATCCTTCAACGCCAACTTCAGTGGACCGGTCATGTTGTTCGAATGCCTGACTGCCGTCTCCCAAAGCAGTTACTTTACTCCCAACTCAAGGATGGAAAGTGGAATATCGGTGGTCAATATAAGAGGTTTAAAGATGTTCATAAGGCTAATCTAAAAAAATGCAACATAAACATCGAAAACTGGGAAGCTCTGGCCCATGAACGATCTAAATGGAGGTTGGCCTTTCACAAAGGTTCCATGGACTTTGAAGAAGCCCGAGTGCAAGGTGAAAGGGAGAAACGTGCTAAGCGAAAAGCATGTCAAACGAATCCTTTACAGGACCATCTTCTATCTGGTAACCTGTGTCCTCACTGTGGGAAGCTGTGTGGATCTAGAATTGGCCTCCACAGTCACTTACGGACCCATCGCTAGAGTCTACACAATCTTCTTTAGAATTTCCTCCTTTTATCCCGGAAGACAATCTTACTCGGTCACGAGTGATCGCCTGATGATGATATAAGCACTGGGGGCCCAGCCTTCTGCCTTAGCCTGGCCAAATACCTTCTGTCTGCTGCACTTCAGGCTTCAGCTCAAACTAGTGGCCTCAGCCACCCTGATTCGGAGAACTTACCCTCGCGAGGCTAGAGTCAGGTACAGCTTCCAAGGCCCTGCCTGGCCCTCATAGCGTCCACTCATGGAGGAGGGACCAACACTGAGTAGCAGAGCACATGCTTTGCATACAGAAGGGCCCAGGTCCAGTCCGTCATCTCCAATTGAAAAGATCTGGAAACTGGTGATGCGGGAGACCTCTGCCTGAGGCCTCGAAAGCCACTGCCAGCGGCACTGCCAGGTGTGAGGGGCTCCTGGGCAAGATGCCTCCTAGGGCCGCCCTGCACTGTCACCTATCCATCCCCCAGGCAGCGGAGAGTGGGGGCGGGGATGAATGAGCCCCACTCCCCCCTTTTTACAGGGTGGGTGTGCTCGCTGCTGTGAAGCAAAGACCCTGGGAAATAGTGGAGCATTGTTCTGTAGCAGCCAGTGTGCTCAGCCTATTTTGGGGTTTTTTTTTTTTTTAAATAATTTTAAAGAGATTCTTTTTAAAGAAAGGAAAGCAGCAATTGCTGCTGACGTGGGCACAATTGTTTGAGGGCCCTCTGGGCTATGGAGCCCTGGACAGCCATAGTCCAGCTCCCAGCAGCACCTCAGGCCACTGCCTGCCAGTCAGAGTCGACTAGACTGGGCTAGATGGACAAATAGCCTGACTTGGTATAAGGCAGCTTCCTATATATCCTTTATATTCTCTAATTCACCACCGCCGCCTCAGCTGAGGCCCAGTGTGGCGTAGTGGTGAGAGTGTTGGGGACTGGGACTCGGGAGATCCGGGTTCTAGTCCCCGCTCAGCCATGAAGCTCACTGGGTGACTTTGGGCCAGTCGCTGACTCTCAGCCTAGCCTACCTCACAGGGTTCTTGCGAGGATAAAATGGAGAGGAGGAGGAGGAGGAGGAGGAGGAGGAGGATTGTGTAAGCCGCCTTGGGTTCCTTGCAAGAGGAAAAAGATGGCATATACATGTAATAAATAAACAAAATGAAATAAATCGTAGCCTGTTCTTTTCTTCCATGCAATGCCCTGCTCTGACTGGCAATAAGGGGAAAGGGCTTGGTAGTAACATTAAAAAAAAAGAAAAGAAAAAAGCCTGCTGGTTTGATGTTGCCACTGTGGCCACATTTCAGAAACATGTTAGAATAAGGGATGCCAGTAGCAGCAGCCCTAGCTCTGCCACTGTCTCAGCCCCCTTATACATCCTATCAAGCCCACAGGAAAATTACGGTGGGCTAAAATCAGCAACAAATCTCAAATATTTAGTTACATGACCCTTTTCGAGGGGGGAGAAGGGAGGGCAACAGATTGTTGTAAGTTAGAGGAAGCATCTGTGATTAATTGTCCAAATGCAGAAAGAGTTACCATATGCCTGTCTGCTAAGCGCCCTACATCAAACACCGTGGCTTATCTCTCTTGCTCTCTGTGGTGGATGACTTGTGTCTCTGATGTATGACAGTGACAGACCTCTGGATTGTTTATTTTAAGAACAATTGCTAGTTCCCATTGTGTGCTGTTATCTCATGGGCCTCTGAAAGGAGGAGGCGAGTGCTGGGGAGGGTGGTTTTGTAATTAATTGGTAAATCACAGGCTGATTTGGTCAGTAATTAAACATTCCATCCACGCAAGCCTGGAATATACTTGTCATCTCTAAGGCTGCTGTGAATGGAACAGTCTGGAAATGAGGATGACAATCAGGCATAAAAGTATTATTTGGAAGGAAAGATAGTGGCTTATTGTCCTATACTAGCAACAAAAGGTGTAATCCTATGCAAGTTTCTGTCTAAACTTGCATAGGATTGCACCCTAAGAGAATAAAACGTGTGCGGAGAGAATATGTGTAAAAGTATTGCGCTCTTGTATGGGTGTGTGGAATCGTGTAGGTACCTTGGGCAGCTCAGGACAACTTTCAGCACCGCATTTGAAGCCTAGGGCTGGTTGACACTTGATGTAAGGCAGTGTTTCTCAACCTTGGGTCCCCAGATGTTTTTGGCCTACAACTCCCAGCATGCCCCAGCCAGCATAGCTGGCTGGGGCATGCTGGGAGTTGTAGGCCAAAAACATCTGGGGACCCAAGGTTGAGAAAAACTGATGTAAGGGATGACTTGCATATCAGTCACCACAGGCAGAGCTTTGATATCACCTCAGAGACACAATGCTTTTCAGTGAAGGTAATTCACACATTCAGCTGAGAATTGTCAAGTGTTAAATAACCAAGGGGTGAGAAATAAGTGATGTGAATGACCATACAGCCGGTGTGGTGTAGTGGTTAGGCTGCTGGACTGGATCTGAGGAGACCCAGGTTCAAATCTCCTCCCAGCCTAGAAGAGTCAGTCACTGTCTCTCAGCCTAACCTACCTCACAGGGTTGTTGTGAGGATAATGGAGAGGAGGAGGATCATCTATGATGCCTTGGGCTCCTTGGAGGAAAAAAGGTGGGATATAAATGTAACATGTAAATAAATAAATAAATAAATACATTTGGATCATGCAAATGGCACAGAAGGAAGGGGTTACAAACCCCACCCCACCCAGCTCTGCTGGCTGAATAGAAATTAGGACCCCCAGGGACGCATTAGCCATTTTAAAAATCGCTGGGAGACCCGCTTGCGAATCTCCTAACATCGCAGTTGTGTAGACTTGTCTCTTAAATGAACATGGGAAATACTGTTGGAAGTCAATTGGAAGCGAGACATCAGCCAAATTAAGACTGGTCCTTGCCTGGTATTTGATTGCATTTATTTGCATGGGTGATGGGTGCTATATGTGTATTTGTGTAGTTCAGGGTTAAGGAACAGCCAACGTATTTAATACAGATTATGGCTCATTTCCCCTTTTGGTTAAATTCTCTTGTAAATGTGAAGTGAAATGCAATTTATTTATGCTAAGCAGCCATTGTTATTCAAACACAATAAAATCAAGTCTGTGGTGTTCAGATTTCAGCTACCCTCCATGTTGGGCAAGCGCAAGTGTCATTGTTGAGGCAGAGGGAGAAAAATCTTTGGGGAATTCAAGCCTGCTGTTTAAAGGGAAACAGCTATTTTATTTTCTTTTTTCCCCCACGCCCCCAAAATTATATATTTTCTGCTCTCCACTATTAATCATCATCATCTGGATTGCAAATACATGTGGAGCATTTTGTCTTCCTATTTGTCTCATGCTAACTGATCACCCCCCTGGCCCAGCATAAATAATAATAATAACCGTATTAGTACATATGGTGTTTGCTTTGCCTCCTAAACACTTTGCAAATATTCCCTGATTACTAATCCTTTGCATACCTTCTGTGAACCAAGTATTATCTCCACTGCAGTATAATATGCGCGAGCAGGCACTGTCAAACTACATCATGGGTGGGCCCTGGTAAATTAAGAAAAAACTATGTGCGGCTTCCTAACACAAATAATTTAGCTGATATCACTCATCAAGCAAAAATAGTGAGAAACAGAGTCAGACGTCCCCAAGTTAGGGAGCTATGGAAGCAAAATAACAATGTGGTCCTAAGCATTTTTAATCAAAAATAAATCCCATTGAACTCAGTGTGTTCAGGACTGCACAGGAGGCCTGGGATCCTAGTCTAATCCTAATCCCTGTCCAGATGTACTGGAGGTTGGGTCCAAAGGGCAGCCTGGGGATTCTGCTCGTGTACCTGTCCACCCCGCTGCACGACAGACTCCCTGGCCGAGGTGCTGGAGGTGGTCTCCTGATGTGCCGTGTGTTGTCCCCCAGGCTATTGGTGCTGGGGGACTTCAATGTGCATTCGGGGGCTGCCCTCACAGGGGCACCTCGGGACTTCATGGAGACCATGGCTTCCTTGGAGCTGCACCCTGTATTAACTGGACCTACCCATGTAGCCGGTCATGCACTGGACTTGGTTTTTGTTTCTGGAGAGGGGGGAATTGATCTGGAAATCGGGGGTATATCCAACACCCCCTTGTCATGGTCAGATCACTATCTGGTGGGGTTGGATTTCTCGATACCACAACATCTCTGCAGGGGTGAGGGACCTATTAGGATGGTCCGCCCCAGGCATCTTATGGATTCCTGAACGCGCTTGGGGAATTGGAGCACACAAACGGTAGCTCGGTTGAGACACTGGTGGACGACTGGAATGCTGCAATCACCAGGGCATTAGACCGAGTTGCCCTGAAGCGCCCTCTTCGCCTAAACAGAGCTTGCGTGGCACCATGGTTCACTCTGTCGCTGCGAGCTCTGAAACAAGAGGTGAGAAGGCTAGAGCGCCAATGGCGTAATTCCCGCTCCGAAGACGATCGAACACCAGGGATGTTGGAGAGTCCTTGGTCTCGAGTCACAAGTCGAGTCACGAGTCTTTGGACCCGAGTCTCGAGTCCGAGTCCGAGTCCTTGGTCCAAAATGGTGACTCACGAGTCACGAGTCCTGAGTCACTCCCAAAACTGACTCCACGAGTCCCTATTAAAATCAATGAGGTTTCCCCCCAACAAAATAAGGCTACTTCAGATGTGTGGCTTAAATAAATTCTAGGCACAAGTGTGCCTTTTTATTTCAAAACTCTGCCACTGATTTTGGCAAGAACAGACCAGGCAGACAAACCCAAAATAACCAGGCAGGCAGAGGAGGCAGGGAACCCCAAAGCAGGCAGGCAGAGGCAGCCAAACCCAAAATGTCTGACCCTAACCCCAACCCCCCACAACAACACATCAATCAAAATAAATCTCAACACATCGTTGGGGCTGCGCTCCTGGTAGCTGTCCATAGTGGCCGAGCAGCGGCGCGCCTCGCTTCCATGCGCTCTTCACCGGTGATCGCGCTCCTTCTGGCACAGCCAGAAGACTCGTCAACAGCCCAGGGATGTTGACGAGTCCTTGGTCTCGAGTCCCGAGTCGAGTCTCGAGTCCCATTAAAAATATTGGGACTCGAGTCCGAGTCGAGTCAGAGGGGGGACTCAGTCCGACTCACGAGTCGAGTCCTCGAGTCCGAGTCCCCATCCCTGTCGAACACGGGTCAGAGCTGCATCTACTCCTCCTCCTTTTCACTACCACCGTTGTCTGGGACAGAGTGAGAGGCAAGTGAACAAGCAGGTCGCCATGGTGAAGAGGAGCAAGTCAGGGCAATCTTGTCAATGGTCCCCTGCTGGCGTGTGAGCCCTTGGCCCTGGTCTTTCCCAGCACCAAGATGCTTTTTGTAGCTGGAGATGCTGGGGACTGACCCAGGGACCTTTTGAATGCAAAATGTGTGCTGTGCCACTGAGCTATGGCCCCTCCCTCCAGCTCTTCTCTGCTGTATCCTAAGCACTTGTTTATTGGCACAGGAAGGCTTGAGATTCATAGATTGGGGTCCATAGATCATAGAGTTGGAAGGGGCCTACAAGGCCATCGAGTCCAACCCCCTGCTCAATGCAGGAAACTAGAGGAGGGGTCTCCCATCCAAGTAATAGCCAGGCCTGACCCTGCTTAACTTTCCACGCTCAGACAATCTGAGCCAGCAGTGAGCCACAGGCCTTAACCCCAGAAGAGACTGAAGGAGAAATTCTAAACATGCCTATTGCCATTTCCTGCCCAACTTGTGGTACTAAAAGGACACACGTAAGGGCTGTGTCGTTCATCCCATCCTTCCTTGAGTAGCTCCTGGCAGCAGTAGCCTTTCTCTCTTTGAGCTAGTTATTCCCAAGTCCCGTGTTACATTTTCATACACAGAATGGCTTGGATGAGTGCTGAAGGGTTCCCATGTTGGGAAGTCAGAATGTGGGAAGCTGCCCTGATTAAGCAGCCTGTTAATGGCTGATGGAACTGATGACTACAAGAAGACATTGTCCCTGGGACTCAGGGATAGCATTTCCTGTTGCTGGACATGTCTTCCTTTCTGGTGCTCCTGATGCTTCGCATGGAAATATCGTTCCGTAATATAACAGCCTTATGCAAGGAAATTATCTGAAGTAATGGTTTTTATATTTTAATGTAGTATTTGTCATATCTTTTATTGGAATGAAATTAAGATGAAATTAGAAATGAAAATAACTTTAATTACAAATGGCATGATTCAGTCTGTTGTAAATCCCCTGGCATAATATTGTGCCATAAAAGTGCTATTTTCTGATAACTATTATTAAAATTAATGTGCTTCAAGTGCTAATACTGCAGGCAGGCATTGTCTCGCAGATTCTCTCAGTAAGGTGCTCCAAGATGCTGGGGGCCATGTTGTGCGTTCTGTCAGTCACCTCAGCAGCTTTGTACATGTAGGTTCCGGGAAGCTGGTATAGTATGATATCGCCATGTGTTTTTCACAATGCACTTTTAATTTGCAGAGGGTTTTGCGACTTTCTAGTGTTTCCTTCTACAATATCCCTGAGAGGTAGGTCACCACTATTCCCATCTTAAAGATGTGGAACTGAGGCTGAGAGGCAATGACTTGTCCAAAGTCACACAATACATCCGTGCTGGAGATGGAGCATAAACCCCTGTGTCTCTTGTCTCATCTCATTTTCCATGCCCAGGACCACAGTGGCTACTATGGAGGTTCTGAACTATCTGATGCTTCTACTTCAATCATCACTGCCATCATTCTCTATGTCCATATCATTCTATCTGTCATTTTTTATGTCCCTTTCACCACTGAGAAACGGAGGCACGCATTGCCTACAACTGAGACATGTATTTGCAGATTATTTTCCGGATCTATATCAATCTGGTCTAGGTTTGGTACTGAAACAGCCTTAGTCACCCTGATGTTATGTTATGTCGCAGTTTATTTCTATGCTGTGTTTCAGCCAAAAAGGCCCCCCAAAGCAGCTCACAAATATATACAACTACAATATTCAAATAATACACTAAAATACAGGTTTAAAGCAGCAATGACACAATGACTAAACAAACAAACAAACAAACAAACAAACTCCCTATAGCCCGAATTCACCCTTCCTTGTGTCCAAAAGCAAAAATCCATTGGCAAAAATGCCAAAGGAGAGCTGGAATAAACCCCCAGCTCTTTATAAGATTTCCCACACAGGCAGATGGAACAGAGAAGATGAAAAGAAAATAGCCTTTGTTGGAACAGCAGTAGTAGTAGTAGGAGATCACTCGTGACCGAGTAAGATTGTCTTCCAGGATAAAATTACAAAAAGAAAATTATAAAAGGAGGAAATTCTAAAAAATTGTGTAGACTCAAGCAATGGGTCCGTAAGTGACTGTGGAGGCCAATTCTAGATCCACACAGCTTCCCACAGTGAGGACACAGGTTACCAGATGGTCCTGTAAAGGATTCGTTTGATGTGCTTTTCGCATAATCTTGCCATTAGCCATGCTGGCTGGGTATGCTGGGAGCTGTAGGCCAGCAACATCTGGGGACCCAAGGTTGGAAAGCCCTGTACTTCACTCTCCTCTGAAGCCCTAAACCATTTGGGACCCAGGACCGCCTTCTCCAGTATAGAATTGCTCATGTTCAATTGCTCATGTATGGAGTTCGGCAGGGGAGGTCAAGGGGGAGGTCCCTAAGAAATTTTCTGGATTGTTTGTTTTGTTCTAGTAACACACCCTTATAGACCAGGGGGACTCTGTTGATAACATTCAGGGAAGGCAGGACAATGCACCGGCCATTCCAGTACGAAAAGAAAGGCAAAAACAAACATAAAGGGAACAGAGAACTATGGAAGGAAAGGACTCTGCAGTGGTGGTGACCTGCAATGTGTGTGCAATGTTTGTTTCCTGCCTGAGATCAACATGGCCTACACGTGCAACGTGCAAGCTGGTCACACAGTTGGAAGAAAAGGTCAGAGGACTGGAGCAGCAAGTGTCAACCCTCAGGAGTATTAGAGAAAGAGAAGAGTTCTTAGACAGAACGGTGGGTCTACAGCAGCAAAGCGTAGTACAGGAGCCAGAAGGGCAACGGCAGGATGAGGCAGAGTCAGAGACTGCTGAGGCAAGGGAAAATAACGTAGGGGGAACTCCCTGGAAAAAGGTGACTGTTAGGAGCAGAAGAACTAGAAGACATTCTGCGCCTGTGGAAGCTTGGACAGGGTTGTGCTTGGACAGGTTTGTGCAACCATATCCATACCATATCCATCCTGTGGAAGCAGTGGAGCTATGGAACCGCTTCCAGGTACTTGAGGACGAGAGCAGAGGACAGCCTGCAGAGGACGGATTACCGGGCACCCAATGTGACAGCGAGCAAGAGGCTGAGGGTCAGTCCAGTGGAGGCAATCAAACCAAGGCCTACAGCAAGAGGAAGAGAAGAGTACTCATAGTGGGAGACTCCCTCCTGTGGGGGATCGAAGCCAAAGTATGTCGCGAAGACCCATGGACTCGCCAGGTGTGCTGTCTCCCCGGGGCACAGATTAAGGATGTGACAGAGCAGCTGCCGAGGCTCATACAGCCCACCGACACATACCCCTTTCTTCTCTTCCACGTGGGTACAAATGATACTGCCAAGTGGAGTTACAAAGAAATCACGGCAGACTTTGAAGAGCTGGGAAGGGAACTCAAGACCTTCGGGGCCCAGATAGTTTTCTCATCCATCCTTCCAGTACTTGGAAGAGGCATAGAAAGGGAAAGAAAAATACTCCGAGTGAATGACTGGCTACGAAGGTGGAGCCGACGTGAGAGATTTGGATTCTGGGACCACAGGCTACACTTCCTGGAAGATGGACTGCTGGCAAAGGATGGGTTGCACCTCACAAGGACTGGGAAGAATGTGTTTGGCCACAGCATGAGGAACTTAATCAGGAGGGCTTTAAACTGAATCCAACAGGGGAGGGAGACATAAACTCGGGGGTACCAATGGAAGAAGGCCTCTATGCCACAATGGAGAGAACAGCTCCAGCGGTGCCCATTGATAGTCTACCACAAAATGTAGGGGGAAAGTCGGACTATAAAGCACATAGTCTTCGATGTCTCTATACTAATGCCCAGAGTATGGGCAACAAACAAGACGAACTTGAACTCTTGATACATGAGGGCAAGTACGACTTGATAGGGATAACTGAAACCTGGTGGGATGACTCCCATGACTGGAATACAGCAATTGAAGGGTATAACTTGTTCAAAAGAAACAGAAGCAACAGAAAGGGAGGTGGAGTTGCACTGTATGTTAAAAATACGTATCTCTGCACAGAGATACAGGAAGAGGAGCTTGGCAGCCCCATTGAGAGCATCTGGGTTAAAATAAAGGGGGCAAAGAATAAAACGAACATGGCGGTTGGAGTCTACTACCGGCCACCCAATCAAGGAGAAGACGAGGATGGAACTTTTGAAAAGCAAATTGCCATTGTTTCAAGGAGGCACGATGTGGTAGTAATGGGTGACTTCAATTTCCCTGATATCTGTTGGGAGACTTATTCAGCCAAACATGGCCCCTCCAAGAAATTCCTGAGCTGTGCTGCTGATAACTTCCTCCTACAGAAAGTGGAGGAAGGAACTAGAGGATCGGCTATCCTTGACCTGATTCTAACCAACAGAGACGACTTAGTGGATAAAGTGGCAGTTTCGGGAACTCTGGGGGAAAGTGACCATGTTATACTTGAGTTCTTGATTCTAAGGGGAGCAAAAGCTGAGTGTAGCCAAACACGTACCCTGGATTTTAGGAAAGCCAGTTTTAACAAACTCAGAACAATGATTAGTAAGATCCCATGGCAAGCGACTCTCATGAGAAAGGGAGCCCAGGAGGGGTGGGAGTTTTTAAAAAAGGAAATTTTAAAGGCACAATTGCAAACAATTCCCACAAGGAAAAAAGGCAGAGGGCAACAGAAGAAGCCAATGTGGCTTCACAATAAACTCAAAGATGACCTGAAAACAAAAAAGGACACGTATAGGAAGTGGAAAGAAGGACAGGCTACAAGGGAAGAGTACAGGCAGGTAGCACAGAACTGCAGAAATAGTGTCAGGAAGGCTAAAGCTGAGAATGAGCTAAGGTTAGCGAGGAATGCTAAAAACAAGAAAGCTTTCTTCAGATACATGCATAGTAAACGACAGAGGAAAGAACTGGTGGTTCAACTACGCAATGAGGATGGCAAATTGATAACAGAAGACAAAGAAAAGGCAGAAGTGTTCAATTCCTACTTCGGCTCGGTCTTCTCCCAAAAGAGGGTCTATGACCCCCCTGGCAAACCTGAAATGCAGACTGAAGGGGCAGGATTGTAGCTTGAGATTGATAGGCAAATGGTCAAGGAGCACCTGATTGCTCTGAACGAGTTTAAATCTCCAGGGCCTGACGAGCTGCATCCTAGAGTAATAAAGGAACTGGCAGAAGAACTCTCAGAACCACTGTCTATTATCTTTGAGAAATCATGGAGGACAGGTGAAGTGCCAGATGACTGGAGGAGGGCAAATGTTGTTCCCATCTTCAAAAAGGGCAAGAAGGAGGAACCTGGGAACTATAGGCCAGTCAGTCTGACATCAATCCCCGGGAAAATTTTGGAGCAGATTATAAAGAAGTCAGTCTGCAAGCACCTTGAAAACAATGCAGTGATTACTAGAAGCCAGCATGGATTTGTCAAGAACAAATCCTGCCAGACTAATCTGATCTCATTTTTTGATCGGGTAACCTCCCTTGTGGACTGTGGGAATGCTGTGGACATCATATATCTGGACTTCAGCAAAGCTTTCGACAAAGTGCCTCATGATATCCTGATTAGCAAGCTAGCTAAAAGTGGGCTAGATGGAACAACTATCAGGTGGATCCACAATTGGCTACAGAATCAGACTCAAAGGGTGCTTATCGATGGTTCCTTCTCAAACTGGGGAGAGGTAACGAGCGGGGTACCACAGGGCTCGGTCCTGGGCCCAGTGCTCTTCAACATTTTTATTAATAACTTGGATGAGGAGGTGCAGGGAATTCTTATCAAATTTGCAGATGACACAAAGTTGGGTGGAACAGCTAATACTCTGGAAGACAGAAACAAAATTCAAAGAGATCTCGATAGGCTGGAGCGCTGGGCCGAAAACAACAGAATGAAATTTAATAGGGATAAATGCCAAGTGCTGCACCTAGGGAAAGGAAACCAAATACAGAGTTACAGAATGGGGGACACTTGGTTCAACAATACTACAAGTGAGAAGGATCTTGGAATTGTGGTAGATCACAAACTGAATATGAGCCAGCAATGCAATGTGGCTGCAAAGAAGGCAAATGCTATTTTGGGCTGCATTAATAGAAGTATAGCTTCCAAATCACGTGAAGTGATAATTCCCCTTTACTCAGCACTGGTTAGGCCCCATCTTGAGTACTGCATCCAGTTCTGGGCACCACACTTTAAGAAGGACATAGACAAACTGGAGAGGGTTCAGAGGAGGGCAACAAGGAAGGATGATAAAGGGACTGGAAACAAGGCCCTATGAGGAGAGACTGAAAGAACTGGGCATGTTTAGCCTTCAGAAGAGGAGACTGAGGGGAGATATGATCGCACTCTTCCAGTACTTGAAGGGTTGTCACACAGAGGAGGGCCAGGATCTCTTCTCGATCATCCCAGTTTGCAGGACACGGAATAATGGGCTCAAGTTACAGGAACCCAGATTCCACGTAAACATCAGGAAAAATTTCCTGACTGTCAGAGCAATAAGACAATGGAACCAACTACTACCTAGGGAGGTGGTGGGCTCTCCTTTTTGTAAATTTTTTATCCTGGAAGACAATCTTACTCGGTCACGAGTGATCGCCTGATGATGATGATGGGCTCTCCCACTCTGGAGGCATTCAAGGTGCAGCTGGATGGACATCTGTCAGGGATTCCTGCATTGAGCAGGATTCCTGCATTGAGCAGGGGGTTGGACTCGATGGCCTGGTAGGCCCGTTCCAACTCTACTTTTCTATGATTCTATGTTCTATGGTTCTTGGTTCCCCATGCATTCTGATGTGCGGTGGGTGGGGACCAAGAAAGAGCCTTTCCTGTTGCGGCACCCTGGTTATGGAATGCTTTCCCCCCGACTGTCTCTTTTCATTTGACCAGGCCTTTTAATGTAAATTCTTAGATTGGTTTTCATATTGGGAGTTGTATTTCTTTAATTGAAATCGTACTGATGCTGCTGTTTTTAAATTATTAAAGATCTTAATTATGTTTTTATCTTTTTAAACTGTAAGCCGCTCTTGAAGAATGGGATACAAATATTTGTAATAAAATAAATATAAATAAGTAAAATTAAAATAGGGATGCTCTGTTCTCATATCAAAGAATGGATGCCTGAATGACCCTCCCCAAGTACACTATTACACGTTGTCAAACCTCTCTGCTGCTTTATAATAGCCTTCTAAAAGAAAGTTAGGGTGTAATCCTATGCAAGTTTGGACAAAAATAACACCTACACCTCCCAGTATGCCCCAGCCAGCATAGATGGCATCCTGGGAATTGTAGGTCTTTTTTCTGTCTAAACTTGCATAAGATTGCACCTTTAAGAATGTTGAAAAGCGTGTATACTCTCACAATGGATCTGGTTGTGTTTGTTACAGAATAGCTGCAACTGAAACACATTCAGAAACATTTACTGTTGGGGTAGGTAGCTGGGGGGGCGGGGCAGTCAGTATGGTACAGAAGCAGTGCACTGGCACCGTTTAGGTTATCAAGAAATAATTTATCCCTGGGATTGCCCACATGAGTTAAACACTCATTATTTAAGGGTGTTTGTTCTTTGTGGTTAAAATTATACCAGAAGAGCATCATTGTGTTATATTGTTATCATACTTAACAGTCCAAAACGAACTTCACTGCCTGCAACATGAAAAATGGAACTAGGAGTGCTCATGCGCTTGTTCTTAACATTCATGTGCTGTAACGTCAGGATGGATCCATCCTCAACTCAGATATTTAACTTCTAGGGATCTGGGAAAGGGGCTGAAACATCAAGAATGCCAATTCTAGTGCATGCATGCATGCATACACTAACAGAATTCAAAACAACATTCCCCAAATTTCCACCCAAATAGAAACAAAATCAAGATACTTACTGATCAGACACCAGAAAATAGGGGCTGTTAAGTCTAATTCTTAGAACACTTGTATCAGTCAATCACCCACTGAAGATAATAAGATGTCTAAAAACTGCACAGGTTTATTGGAGGGTTAAGATGTTTCACTAAAGACCTTTATGTCTGCAGAGCTGCTGCCGCTGCTTTGCATAATCAACCTCCAATCTGCCCAATCATAGGTTGTTGCATGATGTACATTCCGACCACGATGGATTATTCCTGGGCTAAACAACCAAAGTTAACCCACCATTGGTTCTTAGAGTCCCATTGCAATCAATGGGACTTAAGTTTGCTCTGACTAAATGAAGCCCCTTTGATTACAATGAAAGATCAGGTAACTGAGTGTGGTTTTCCTGACTTTTGTCATAGTTTCTTAGCCACTAAAACAGTCTCCTTAGTTTCTTGCATCACCAGCTTGCTTTATTATAGTCAATAAAACTTTCAATCTGGCCCTCCTGACCTTGCTTTCTTGACAGGCCCCACATCTGCTGTTTACTGTCTGTTGACAAGTTCCAAACAAGATTAACATCAGGGCTGGCAGTCAGGGGTAGGCATTGTTGGACACCTGCCGAGGTGCCTCCTGGCCCTGTTGCTTTCTTCCTTGCTTTCACAACCTGTTCACCTGCCCTCTCAGAGCATGCAAACAATTACAAGTGAGATGGTGCAGCATCCCTTATGCTGCTATACCTCTGGAACGTTGTGTGGCCTTGGGCACAGAGGGAGAGGGCAAATGATTGGGTAGTGATGCCTTGAAGAAGACGCTCCCCCAGTAAAAGCGTCCTGCCTACCCACCCACCCACCCCCCAAAACCCTAGAGCTGGCACTGACTGACATCATTGTGTCATGGAGGCTAGAAACCTCAATGATGACACCTCAGGTGGTTCCTCTTCCAGGCGTTTCCTGGCAGAGTTTGTCTCACCTGCAGCACATTTCTAAGACTGAGGTGTGGGACACCCCCTGTAGATGCCATCGTGTGTGTGTGTGTGTGTGTGTGTGTGTGTGTGCTAGCAAGCTTGTCCCTCCTTGTTCCACTAGGTGTCACAGGCTTTTTATTCTGTTGCATGTCCCCCTCTGAATTCTTTGGGAATGGAAAGGCACTAATGACATAAATGAAACTTATTACTATACATTATTATTCATAATTAACAATTACTGTTTTCCAAATAGAATAATATGCAGTTTATAAATCTTCCCTCTCTTACACACAATACACACATACCTTCCACTCACTTGCAAACCCTCCTCTTTCTCTTGATGCTTAATCATGTATTGGCTAGAAAGTCAATGCAGAAAGGACATATTGGCTGGAGCAGTGAATATTAGTAATCAATCAGTAAACACCCGAAGCCTAGTTCTTCAAGGAGTATGTATATGGATATTTCCAATGGAATGCCAAAAATGTGTTATTTCAATATAGCTTCCCATGTGGTGTCTTTGGGCCTATAAATGTCCATGTGGGATCTCACCAGAGATCCATCTATCTAGTCTAGCTCTTTGTTTCCAGCATGCCCATAGATATTCCTGAAAAGCTCACAAGCAGGATATTATGAAGAGAGCCAGTCAAGCCTGGTTGTTACTTGGATGGGAGACCCCTCCTCTAGTTTCCTGTACTGAGCAGGGGGTTGGACTCGATAGCCTTGTAGGCTCCTTCCAACTCTATAATCTATGAATCTATGAATCTATGAATGAGGTTCCTCCATCACCAAACACAGCTGCACATGCATGCACAGTATGTATAATAATTGAAGTCACAGAGAAAATGGGCATACCATGTCCAAAGAGTCAAAAACAGGAGAGTCTGCTCTAGGCAAGGAGGGAATAAGAGAAAGGTTATATAAAATGATACCTCACAGTGAAGGAAGCCATTCATATACAATCTCATATTTGGGTGGTGTTCCATTTATGATGTGGCTGTTGTAATCTCCAGCCAAGGAGAGAATCTGCATTTGAGACAGTGATAAGCCAGTTTCCCACATTGTGGAGAGGCCCTTGGGTGTCTTGTTGGAGTGATCTATCGCCCTTCTATGGAGGAGGAGATGGAAATTCCCGTCTCTGAGTTTTTCCCCTGATGTGGGTGGGTGCAGTTCTTACCAACTGGACGCTTAATAAATTATCTATTACAGAGCTCTGGTATGTGTGTCTAGATATCATTGAATGACAGGAAGGGTTGTAATCACACGCAGAAGCAGGTTGCTTTTCAACAACAGACGTACACACACGCATACACAGTATCAGCAATGATAACAGAAGTATTTAAGTGAGAATTTTTTGGTGTGTATGTGTGTGTTTTAAAATAAAGGGAATATTTTAGAAAGAACAGTGGAAACCAGAAACAGAAAGTTTCCTAGCAAACAAAGGGGCAAAATACATGTTACATATACATGTGCATAATTAAACCCTGATGTTTGTTCGTTTTTAATGAAAAGCAGGCTCAGGGGTCTGCATGGAGGAGCAGCCAGGGAAGGGGGTGTTTAACTTTCCCTTGCCAGCTGTTTTTCTTCCCAAGCAGCTTCCCTCCCCCGACATGCTTCCAGATGTGAGTTTATGTAAACACGCATCTGGGAACCCTCCACTGTGTGTGTGGATTTTGTGATCCAAATGATGTGAGGCAGGAGTGGAGAAGCACACTGGAATGGTGTCAAGTCTCATATTGTGATGTAATACATGTTCTGAGGAAGAGCAGGCAAAGGGACCTGGAGGAGGGGCAGCTCTGTCCCTTATAATCTCTAATTTCTGTCCTGAGTATTGCTTAACATATTATAGATTAAGATTGTATGTAACCTCTGCATGTGTGGACCCTTTGGGGTTTAATAGGAATAAAACTTGCAAGGCTTTGAAGTAAAGAAACCTTCTTGAGTTAGAACCACAGTTATACATGAAAGAATACAGCAGTTTGTCACACAAAACTAAATACGAAAGTAGTATATTAACACAAGAATAATACAAACAATAGTCCGTCTTGGTGCAAAGAGAAATATATACATCCTGCTGGCAAGACTTGTCTAACAACAAGTCTTGCCAGCAGGACGTACATATTTCTCTCCAACGTTCCTCTGGTCCACCAAGGTGCTGGACCTGCAGTTACTCCTCTGTAGATAGCTTTAGTCCCAAAGCAACAGCGCAACAGCAAATAGCAATTTATACATTGCCGCATGAAGGTCATAGGCCTGCAGTAACAATGTAAATATAACAAGTACAAAAATTTATTCCCCATCCCCTTGCATATATGAATTCATTTTCCTTATCAAGGTGATAAGAGCTCCTAATTATTATTCAGCTCCCTTGTAGAACGAGCTGACTGTTTTCCTCCTTGCTCTCTCCTGAAGGATGAGTCCACCTCTTCTGGGCCAAACCAACCAGTTCCTGGGGGTTACGTGTACACTACATGTACATTCATATCTGAAGAGACTGTAGTCCTAGTCAGGTGTTCTCTATTCAGGTAGCAGCACTCCAGGCCCACCTCTCCCTGGTCACGGTGGTTGCCCTCTATTTGTGGAGGTCAACTCTCTGAAGAGGAGAGCCTCCTCTATCTGTGGGGGCTCTCCATGTGAGCCAGAACACGGATTTTTCAGTGTTCTAGGTTACATGGGGAGCCACCACTGACAGAGGAGGTTCTCCTCTTAGAATCATAGAATCATAGAAAAGTAGAGTTGGAAGGGGCCTATAAGGCCAGCGAGTCCAACCCACTGCTCAATGCAGGAATCCAGGTCAAAGCATCCCTGACAGATGGCCGTCCAGCTTCATCTTAAATGCCTCCAGAGTGGGAGAGCTCACCACCTCCCTAGGTAGTTGGTTCCATTGTCTTATTCCTGCTCTAACAGTCAAGAAATCTTTCCTGATGTTTAGGTGGAATCTGGGTTCCTGTAACTTGAGCCCATTATTCCGTATCCTGCAAACTGGGATGAACGAGAAGAGATCCTGGCCCTCCTCTGTGTGACAACCCTTCAAATACTGGAAGAGTGTTATCATATCTCCCCTCAGTCTCCTCTTCTGAAGGCTAAACATGCCCAGTTCTTTCAGTCCCTCCTCATAGGGCCTTGTTTCCAGTCCCTTAATCATCTTTGTTGCCCTCCTCTGAACCCTCTCCAGTTTGTCTACATCCTTCTTAAAGTGTGGGAGAAGACCCTGGCATCCCTGGCTAGCCTCAGCTCATTCTCAGCTTTAGCCTTCCTGACACTATTCCTGCAGTTCTGTGCTATCTGCCTGTACTCTTCCCTTGTAGCCTGGCCTTCCTTCCACATCCTATATGTGTCCTTTTTTGTTTTCAGGTCTTCTTTGTGAAGCCACATTGGCTTCTTCTGTTGCCCTCTGCTTTTTTTCCTTGTGGGAATTGTTTGCAATTGTGCCTTTAGAATTTCCTTTTTAAAAAAACTCCCACCCATCCTGGGCTCCTTTTCTCATTAGAGTCGCTTGCCATGGGACCTTACTTATCATTGTTCTGAGTTTATTAAAATTGGCTTTCCTAAAATCCAGGGTACGCGCTTTTGGCTACACTCAGCTTTTGCTTCCTTTAGAATCAAGAACTCAAGTAGAACATGGTCACTTTCCCCCAGAGTTACCGAAACTGCCACTTTATCCACTAAACAGTCGTCCTCCATGAGTTGAGGGCAACAAACAGTGATGGAGAGGGGCGGGGCTGGAGCTCTCCTTTTCCTAGAGCATTTGATCTACCCAAATAGAGAACGCTTAAATAGGACTTCCGTGTCTCTTTTGCTGAGTGTATGTGTCTACTGTAGTATTCTGCTGTGGAAGTAACTGCTTCAGACATGACTGAAGTGTAACGTACATTGTTAATCCTTAAGGTATGAAGTGGGTTTAATATGAAAACTGGAGAAAAGATTCTGAGGGAGAGATATTTCCTAACTTAGATTATGATGATGACTAGAACTGAAGAGAGAGAGACCAGTGATTTTGTATACCGTATTTAGACCTCAGTCCTAACACACATTTAGATACCATTCACATTCATTGTATTTGATAGGATTTACATGAACAAGTGAGTGCATTAAATTATGATTTCGGCCTTAAATCACCAACCTGCTTACAAATTTATAGTAATAAAACTTTGGAGGAATATGCAGAGAGAGAGAGAGGTTTATGGTAGTGCTGCTACTTGCTACTGAACTGAACAGGATTCCCAACCCCGTTTACATACCGTCCAACATTTCCCAGATGAAAATAGGGACACACGTGTGAATTTGTAAAAGGTATGGTTAAGCAACATGGAGGTGTGATCAAGAGGGCGTGGCTAGGCAACATGAGGGCATGACCAAGGGTATGGCCACGCAACCAAAGGGCTTGGTCAGGTACAAAAGTTATTAGAGGAAACACACAAACTGCCGTATTTTAAGCATAGAAAACTTTGAATTTATGTATTGCATTTGCATGCATTTAGGGAAGCCTGAGGGAAAAAGAAAACCCAAGTCAATAAATACAACTGCGTGTGTGTGTGTGTGTGTGTGTGTGTGTACACACACTAACAATAAATACAACATTATTTTAAAAATAAACATTATTATGAAATAAATAAATAAATCATGGGTGAAAAGTCTTCATTACAAACAGTCATGTAACCATGACTCTCCTCCCTCTCAGGGTTTGGATCTCAAAATTGAAAACCTTGACTGGTGCTGAACCCTCAGTATTTTTCTTTGCTCTCCTGTATCCTGCACTCAGGCCTTCAAACTTCACTCTACTGTTTGAAGTACTACTTTCTTTCTGATGCTAGATCTATATGTTCCTTTTCTGATCCTCCTTATGTACTGCCTCTCCCTAAATTTCCCTGCAATAATAGGTAAAAGGCTATAGTTATGAAGTGTTTATCCTTATCTCTTATTATATTGTGAGTATTTGCCATGTTATAATATTTGGCCCAGCTACAAATTTTCTCTTTGTGCAGAAATGCATCCTTTTTAAGTCAATGTGTGGGTAACGAAGGCTGAACATCTAGGCATGCCTATTTATTTATTTGATGTATATTTGTATCAACTTGGCTTGTCAATCACCAACATGAAACAGCTAATAACCCATAACAGATCACAGACACACAAGCGTGGAAACCAGAAGTCTCCCCAGCGCCATGGCCCTGATCTGGATGGGCTGAATTTTGGCTGGAAGACAAAAGAAAACAGAAAAAACCCACCCCAGGATGCTCTACGGTTTAAGGGCTCTGACCACTCTGAAGCCACTTTGATCTCCAGACCCACGATGGTGATGGTGATGGTGATTGCTGCTGCTGCTGTTGTTGTTGTTGTTGTTGTTGTTGTTGTTATTATTATTATTATTATTATTATTATTATTATTATTATTGTACCATCAATGTGCATGGTGCTTTACTGAGTATAAGAGAACAGTTCCCTGCCCCAAAGAGCTTACAATCTAAAATGTAATATAGAGGCAACAACAAATGGTAGGAAGGGGTAAACTGGGGAGGAATATGCCATTGTTTCAGTCAAACATAACTTTCAGCCTACTTTCCCCACATTGTGCAGGAAACTCCTTGTTTTAAAGATCTCTCTCCCACTTTAAAAATGGATCACTCCATGGCTTTGTTCTCATTAGTAGTTTGCCAAAGAAATAATAATATTTAAGATTTAGATATCTCTGCGTGTGCAAAGTGGTTCACAGGCTCACCCTGTAAGCTCCTATTTTCTCCACTCAGAAAAAAACACATGTGGGCTCTATTGTACTTTATTAAAAAAAAAAAAGGAAAGAAAAGAAAAAAAAGAACAACAACACTGTGATTGAACAATAATGCCAAAATGGTGTTTGTTGCTGCTGTTTGAGGTAGTTGGGATTTTTTTTCTTTCTCTTGAGGAG
Organism: Shinisaurus crocodilurus; assembly: GCA_021292165.1. Taxonomy (NCBI): domain Eukaryota; kingdom Metazoa; phylum Chordata; class Lepidosauria; order Squamata; family Shinisauridae; genus Shinisaurus; species Shinisaurus crocodilurus. The sequence goes on from CM037889.1 coordinate 668,443, forward strand.
GGTGTGTTTCCTGCTAAAAAATTAAATTTTTTAAATTTCTAATGCATTTTTTAAAAAAAATAAATCCAAATTCCCAGTGCAGAATAATCCTCAAAATTACTGTAGAGAGCTTTCTCCATTGCACTTCAGCATGTGTTAGAAAAATACTTTCACATGGGGTACACAGTAAAATTTACCACTTCTCTGAAAACAGAATAACAGTGCAATCCTATGCATGTGTACTCAGAAGTAAGTCCTATTACGTTCAATGGGACTTACTCACAGGAAAGTGTATATATTTTAAAGCAATCTATAACACTGACCATCACATCTTGTGGCAGCATATTGATTATGCATTGTGCGAAGAAGTATCGTGTATGAGGGATAATTGTGAAATGCTGCTCCTTGCTAGAAGAAGAGGCAGCAGCAGCAGCACCAGTGCTAGGATGACTTTTCCAGAATTATATTATGATATAATATCTTATATATTATAATTATTACATTATTATATTATATATTATTTTATAACATTTTATAAGTGGCTTTTGTAATATATATATTTTTTACCTTACTTAAACCCTTAATTGTTGATATCTGGTGTTTTTCATTGGGGGGGTTGTGTCAGTGCTTGCAGGGCAATCTCTTTCTTTTTGTTTTAAAATTGTCAGGATTGGCACAAATTCAACAGGTGATGCTTACCCACCCACCCACCCACCCCCAAACATGAAGCTTCAGAGAGAAGAGGAAGTTTCTTCCATTTCCTTCTGACACTGTACCTCACCTGTTAGAGGCACAGTCAGCTCTGTTAGGAAATAAAATATTTGCCAATATAAAGATAGGAATCATGTGATAAATTCCCTCATTTACCTCTTCCTAGGTCCAGGCCAGCCTCCACCTCCTTTTCTTTTCACCCAGCAGAGACAGCAGGTAGAGGGAGGGAGAGAACACACACACACACACACACACACACACACACCCTCACATCTGTTCCCTCCCTGCTTACTGTGGAGCCTAAGCAGAGCTACCTTAAAGGGACCATGGGCAAAATTGCAGCTAAGCTAAAAGTTTTAGTTTAGCTGCAATTTTGTCCATGACCCCTTTAATAGCAGCTTAAAGTAGCTTTGCAGGAGGCAGGGGAATTCGGGACTCTGCATAACAAAGTGAGAAGCTGTGATGGCTTAAGGGTTTTCATGAGGGTCCTGGCATTTTTCGGGACAGTTGGAAGCTATGCGTTTGCCTCATAATGCTAAGGCAGAGGTTGGGGGAAGCATTTGCAGGAGAGGTTTAACAGGTGGGAGGTATCATTTATTCCTTCCCAGCCCTTTTCAGTCTCCCCTGAAAATACTCCTTCCTCCGGTTGTTTTTGACCTGTTGCCCAACTCCCAGGCTTAGCTTGGGAAGTAAGCTTGGTCTGTGGGGAAAATGGCCTCAGGAGGGAGAATCAGCAGGTGTGGTATGGGGAGGGTGAGGCATCCTCCTCCCCCATGCCGGTTTTCCCGTACAAGTGCGCTCACCCCTGCATTTGTGCTGCCAGAGCAAACATGGGTTTGGGAGGACGAGTCTGCCAGGGTAATATGTTTGGGAGGACGAGTCTGCCAGGGTAATGTGTAGTTTGGTTACTCAGGTAACTGGCCTAGCAGGGGCCCTGTATCGAGAGAACAGTTCTGGGAACAAGGAGATACAGATTGTCACTGGGGCACTCATGCTGACTTGTTAGGTGACTAAGGCCATGCTTCCATATTCCCACCGCTGTACAATGCAGCTGTATTCCGGGGACCACAATATATACGCCTACTTATGAGAACTCTGAGCAAAGTACCATGGCTGCGATGCTAAGTGGGTCGGATGATGGGAGTGGAATGATGACTCCCAGAGGTCCTTTGTTATTCATCTGTATTGTACGCCAGTTGTGAACAGCTAAAAAGCATGAGCTCAGTAGGCCTACTCTTGATAGAAAGAAGTTTGGACACAGGGGAATGTCTGTTGGCAGCAAGCAGAAGATTTTCCAGTATTGAATAGTTTTGGCTCAGCAAATAATAGCCCTGCCCCTCTGGAAACAAGATGGCTTTCCTGAGTCGCAGCTTGGTCTTTCTTGCCGTTTTTTGGGGACTGAATATTAGAGTTTCCTCTCTGATTTCTAATCTTCCCAGCAATTTGTGAACCATATACCAATTTCCTGGGGTTGTCGTCTCTTTTACCTAAAGTGGGATTAAGAAAACCCTCTGCAACTGCAGACTGAGCTGAAAGGCTTTGAGGGCTCTGCTCAATTAGATCTGTCGTGTTCACACATAACTTTCCCCATCCCCTGCCTAACCTCACCACCCTGGCAGAACTATTAGTTTATGCCTAAATAAATCATGCTATCTAACTACAAAATTCTCAGTATTCATATATTATGAATTAGTGGCTTCTGCTTTCCATCCACTGAAAAGCTCTCCCCCTCCCACTTTTTTTTTTTTTTTTTTTTGCGGAGGGGGGAGGGAATTCAACTGTAATTTACCAGTTGAGAATTGCTTTTTTTTTTTTTAGGATGCTGCCTTATACTGAGTTTGGCCCAGTATTGTTGACAGTGACTGGCAGCAATGGCTCTCCAGGGTTTCAGGCAGGAGTTCTTCCAGTCCTACCTGGAGATGCCGGGGATTGAACCTGGGACCTTCTGCATGCAAAGCAGGGGCTCCGCCACTGAGCCACGGCCCCTCCTGAATTAGTGGCTTATGCTTTCCATCCACTGGGGGGGGGATGCTCTTCTTTTTCGGAAATTCAGCTGTAATTCACCAGTTGAGAATGGCTTTTCTTCCATCAAGTTGTGGCAGCCCCAGACATGAACTGCAGCTATAGACATCATGTTGGGTGGAATAGTCTTGTGCTCTATTAGCACAATGACAGCAACAAATATAGGGAGTGTCAATGGATAAGATTTCTTTCATGCTCTGCATCTATCTGAAAACTGTATTCAGAGGTGGGAAACAATTTCCCACCGATCAGATGGATTAAGACAGTGACCGTGGCTACAATCCTATAACATCATCATCATCATCAGGCGATCCCTCGTGACCGAGTAAGATTGTCTTCCGGGATAAAAGGAGGAAATTCTAAAGAAAATTGTGTAGACTCTAGCGATGGGTCCGTAAGTGGCTGTGGAGGCCAATTCTAGATCCACACAGCTTCCCACAGTGAGGACACAGGTTACCAGATAGAAGATGGTCCTGTAAAGGATTCATTTGACGTGCTTTTCGCTTAGCACGTTTCTCCCTTTCACCTTGCACTCGGGCTTCTTCAAAGTCCATGGAACCCTTGTGAAAGGCCAACCTCCATTTAGATCGTTCATGGGCCAGAGCTTCCCAGTTTTCGATGTTTATATTGCATTTTTTTAGATTAGCCTTATGAACATCTTTAAACCTCTTATATTGACCACCGATATTCCGCTTTCCATCACACTTACCTAGGAGTATGTCCCCCTGAATTTAATGGAATTTACTTTTGATTAAACATGGATTGGGTGGCGCTCTGTGTATGTGTGTGTGTGTGAATGTGCCTTTCTTTGTAGCATATGGTTTGGCTTGCTTGCTTGAGTTATCTGCTGCCACTTGTTCTATACTCTTTAGAAACTTTTGATGAGCCTTGTTTGCCCCTACTGTCTATCAGTGGGCATGCTGTGCTCTGTATTAGATGGAATTTAGCCACGACTCACTCCCTTCCAGTTCTATGATTTTGTGATGAAAAAATGCTGGCACTTCCTGCAGCGTAGGAACAGGGCCGGTGCTTCCATTAGGCAAACTAGGCGACTGCCTAGAGCGCCGGGCTCTAGGGGGCACCAGAAACGCCTTGGGGAAAAAAATACAGCGCTGCTGTATTAAAATGCGTATTTTACCTGTCCTGCCCAGCCCCTCTCCTCCACCTCAGGGTTCAAGCCTCGCCGCTGTTACCAGGAGCAGCAGCTGCTGCTGGCACCACTGCTGCGCCACTGAAGCTTCAGGCAGGCTCCTCCTCACAACCAGCATCAAAAGAGGCAGAGAAGGCGACAGGTTGGAGGAGGCGGGAGGCGGGCAGGGGCCAATGATGGGAGGCTGGGGGGGGGGATGCACCTGCAAACACCTCCTGCCCCGAAGGATGCACCTGCAAACACCTCCTTCGCCTTCCCTCCCTCCTGGCTCACGCCTCAGGTTCCTCAGCTCAACGTCCCCTGAAAGCAGTTATTTCAGGCAACCAGGGAGGGAGGGAAAGGTATTTTAAGCTAACTGGGGCTCCAGTGTTTTAATTATTTACCATGCTGTTTTTGTGTTTTGGTTTTAAATGCTTTTAGGATGCAATCCTGCGCGTGTTTGGGCGTGTTTGGACGGGGGAGTCCTACAACTCCCAGCAACTCCCAGCATTCCAACAGCCAGCCATGCTGGCTGGGGAATGCTGGGAGTTGCGGGGCTTTTTTCTGCCTCAACGTGTTTAGGATCGTGCCCTGAGTTGTTGATGTTTGCTTTACTGTACTTTGAATATTGTTGTCTGCCTTGAGCACTAGGCTGGTAAAGGGAAAGACAGGATAATATCATTATTCTGATAAAGAAATATTGCAACAAAATAGAGATGTGTATGAGTCAAACCGGTGTCTCTTCACCTCCACCCTGCGAGGTAGGACAGGCTGCAAGATGTCCTTTTGTCTCTATTCCTCACAGGTAGCGCCACCACACCTCTCTCACATCCTTTTTTCATATCCCTTGTGCTGCCTGTAGGAAGAGACAGGCTTTTACATATATATGGAGTAGGAGAAGGCCCTTGGGAGTTCCTGGCATAGCTGGGCTGATGTTGCCTCTTTGCTTTCCGCGTGAACACAAAGGAAAAGTCTCAAAGTCCACAAAGTTTTTCTATGGGGCTCGGCACTCGGCAGTTCCCAGGGAGGGAAATTTATTTCATAATGGGCATAGGAGGGAGGGCTCAAGTGGGAAGGGGGGGGCGCTAAATATCTGATCTTGCCTAGGGCACCAAACTGCCTTACCCCGGCCCTGCGTAGGAAGCAGTTAACCTCAAGCAAGTAATGGACATAGTGTGGGAAAGGCACTGAGGAGAAAAGATGGAGTATTATCTCAACTCCCCACATTGCAGCCTAAAACATAAGAAGATCAGAGTCTGAGAAGTCAGTGTTGAATGTGTCTTCTTGAATATCTGAAAAGGGCTTAATTCTTACGACCACTTGACATAAATGCACATACAATGTAACATCTGCACAGGGTTCTTGTTTTAGGAGAACACCCCTTATATCAAACACTCCTTCTACTTAAATCGTCTAGGCAGACAAGAGCATTGTATGCCTTCAGCGGAAACTTTGTTTTGGCAATAGTAGTATGAACAGACATAGGAACAGATACTAAAGGTGCAATCCTATGCAGGTTTAGACAGAAAAACAGCCTACAACTCCCAGTATGCCCCAGCCAATGCTGGCTGGGGCATGCTGGGAGTTGTAGGCCTTTTTTCTGTCTAAACTTGCATAGGACTGCATCCTTAGACATTGAGGCTTCATAAATGATTTGGTTAGGTGAACCATTCCCACTGCAGCACTAGTGCGGTTCATAGGCGGTGGCATAGCAAAGATTGTTCCAGTATATGTCATGAGCAGTTTTAACCTGACATACTCATGACTAATTCATTCTGAAAAAGGTACCTGTCCAGCTCACTTAGAGTGCCTTTGCAAAGAACATGCTGCAACACATTATGTTTGAATTAAGGTGTCCTTAGAATTATGCCTCTTAATCATAGTGAGATCTCACCATAGGCAGGTGGACAGCATCACAGCACTGACAAAGAAGTGAAGAACAGTAACTCAGGGCGGCGGGGTGGGGCAGAGAGGGGAACATAAAGAAAGGCCTGTTTGATAGTGTTCCGCAGGTGGCCTGTTTGGTGGCATTCCACTAGAAAATGCATCCCTTCTAACTGGAATCCCCATATTCAGAGGCTGCTGTGTATATATACCTCATAGAATCATAGAAAAGTAGAGTTGGAAGGGGCCCACAAGGCCATCGAGTCCAATCCCCTGCTCAATGCAGGAATCCAGGTCAAAGCATCCCTGACAGATGGCTGTCCAGCTGCACCTTGAATGCCTCCAGAGTGGGAGAGCCCACCACCTCCCTAGGTAGTTGATTCCATTGTCTTATTGCTCTGACAGTCAGGAAATTTTTCCTGATGTTTAGGTGGAATCTGGGTTCCTGTAACTTGAGCCCATTATTCCGTGTCCTGCAAACTGGGATGACCAAGAAGAGATCTTTGCCCTCCTCTGTGTGACATCCCTTCAAATACTGGAAGAGTGCGATCATATCTCCCCTCAGTCTCCTCTTCTGAAGGCTAAACATGCCCAGTTCTTTCAGTCTCTCCTCATAGGGCCTTGTTTCCAGTCCCTTTATCATCCTTGTTGCCCTCCTCTGAACCCTCTCCAGTTTGTCTATGTCCTTCTTAAAGTGAGGTGCCCAGAACTGGACGCAGTACTCAAGATGAGGCCTAACCAGTGCCGAGTAAAGGGGAATTATCACTTCCCGCGATTTGGAAGCTATACTTCTATTAATACAGCCCAAAATTGCATTTGCCTTCTTTGCAGCCACATCGCATTGCTGGCTCATATTCAGTTTGTGATCTACCACAATTCCAAGATCCTTCTCACTTGTAGTATTGTTGAGCCAAGTGTCCCCCATTCTGTAACTCTGCATTTGGTTTCCTCTCCCTAGGTGCAGCACTTGGCATTTATCCCTATTAAATTTCATTCTGTTGTTTTCGGCCCAGCGCTCCAGCCTATCGAGGTCACTTTGAATTTTGTTTCTGTCTTCCAGAGTATTAGCTGTTCCACCCAACTTTGTGTCATCTGCAAATTTGATAAGCATTCCCTGTACCTCCTCATCCAAGTCATTAATAAAAATGTTGAAGAGCACCGGGCCCAGGACCGAGCCCTGTGGTACCCCGCTCGTTACCTCTCCCCAGTTTGAGAAGGAACCATTGATAAGCACTCTTTGAGTTCGATTCCAGTTGCCAGGGGAGAAGCAAATACTAATGAGGGAGGGCTGTTTCCTGCTTGTGGGTTTCCCAGGAACATCTGGCTGGCCTCTGTGGAAGATGAGATTAGATGGACCCTTGGTCTGATCCAACAGGGCTGTTCCTATGTGGGCCATCATCACCTTCATGTTCTGTTTGTGAACCCTCGGACAGCATCTGGCAAGTAGCCGCCTTTGGAAACAGGATGCTAGATTAGATGGTGTTTGGTCTGATCCAGCAAGTCGATGCTCCTAGACTGTTGTTGCTCCCTACAGATGCCGGAGGCAGAGTGCCCAAAGGGCTATGTTGCCGGTCTTCAGCAGGCTTCAGTAATTTCTTCTGTATTGCAGAGTCCTTTTCTCTGCAGGGCTCCCTGGCCTCCATTATTGCCTCCCTTCAGATCTCCCTAAACCACAGTACTCCTCCTCACATTCTGGGTAAGGAATTTAAAATACAATGATCAGGTTTATGGGGTGGGGGTGGGGAGTGGAGCATGCATATTGTATGAGCTTGTACAAAATGGGCAGATTTACATATACATCGCATTGATTTGTATAATTTATTTTGAGCATAGATTTAGATCTTTTCTTGTCATACAATGTGGGTGTTCTTGGTATAATATATATATATAATAATAATATTAATAATAACAACAACAACAACAACAACAACAACAACAACTAATCTAGCCAAATTGCAGCACTGTACAGCCCCATTGATTTCTGGAAAGAAAAGCACATGCTTACCTCCCTCTCTTTGAAATCAATGGCTGCATTCGCACATCATGCTAACCCACCCTGACAGTAAGCCAAGGTGGGTGGGTTGTTGTATGAACAACCCATGGTGCACCTGACCGACGATTAGGCTCACTGCGGGTTGTTGGCCCCCTCCCTCCCCCCTCAGGCCTCCCATGGGTATCCCAGGGGACACTGCAGCAGGACAGACTTGTCTCCCCCCTCCCCGCAGCTTTTTGTCACTTTAACCTTTTTTTCTTGAGATCAGAAAAAGGAGTTTTGACAGCTTTGACAGCCCTCCCATGAAAAAGTGTGTGTGTGTGTGTGTGTGTGTGTAGCACTGTTGTACTTTTCCGAGCAGCTGCAGTCTCAGGGGAAAGTGTAGAATATGCCTCACCCTGAGTACTGTCAGGGGCGGGGGGGGAGGGAGTGGAGGATTTTGCCACAAAGGGGATATAAATCACACAACCCCCTTTTTGCAAGCAAAGATAATTTGCATCTTTGGTTTTTCTTCACAGCTCGTCTTTTGACAGCTGTCAAGAGAAACCAAAGGGGGGGGACTATTTGGAGCCTCTTTGGGCCCATGTCCAGGGTTGGTACCCGCTGCACTTTGACACCAGGTAGCCCCCAGAACATTGCCCCAGCCGAGCCTTCAAATTCCTGCAGTCACGCAACTGCGAACCTCCACAGTTGCGCAAGTGCAGCTAATTTTTTTTAGCTGTTTGTGCACATTTTTTTTGCACAAAAACCAAAAACAATCTGACAGCCATAGACAGCCCCACCAAGGTGCCTCCTGGGCACGATGAAGGGACTATCAGTGTCTGTCAAAACCAGCTTTTGGGATCTCTGGGGGGGGGGGGAATGGGTAGAGTGAAAAAAATGTTGCGGTGAACCAAAATTGGCTTGAGATTGTGGCGGGGAGGATGGCAAGCCAGTGCCAGCCACCCCAAAGTGCTTCTTGGGCACTTGTGGGTGCCCGAGGAAGCTTGGCAAGAGTGGCAAGGGGTTTTGCCACTCTTGCCAAGCAAGTTGCTAGCCGATCCCAGGTACCCACAATGGGGTCGCTCACCCAAGTTCGGATGACACGACAATCCATCATGGATACAACAACCCCTAGAAGAAGCTAGGGGTTGTCAGGGTGGCTTGTTGGCCTTGGCCTCAAACAAGCCACCCTGCGGGAATCAGTCTGGGTTCACATGACATGACAAACCATCGAGGGTAGCAATCCATGATGGGTTGTCATGTTGTGCGAACCAAGTCAGTGGACTTCAGGCAGCTTAACTTTGGCTGGATTCTGCTATTAAATGCAGAGCAAGAGCGTTTCTCAGGAAAGAGGGGTAGACCTAGATTAGCTAGGTGCTGCAATCTAGGAAGGAGATGTTTTTGACAGAGTTTGGGCAACAGGGCTGTTTCTATGTAACTAACCCTCCTTCCTTCCTTCGCTTCAGGCACAGCCCTTTCCATGAATATCAATGGCTTTTAGAATGCCATGAAGCATCCTATTCCTAGCTTTGCTTGTGCTGATTGTGGGGAAGCCATGACAGTGAATTTGCAGCCTGTGCCTCAGAACACAGGTGTCACAAAGATTTAAGATGTGTAGCTGACAGCACCAATGTTCCTTAGTGGGGATCCTTTTCCACTAGTTACTGTACCAGCTCATGTGCTGAAGCATGAAATGCTGTTAATGCTGGAGCAATTCGCTCTTGGCAATGGCAAACGGGTTGGGGAATGACAGTGGCAGCACCTCGCCTGGGAGCAAGGGAGGCTTTATTCTTCCAGTGAGAGAAGCTCCTTTAAGGGACAGTGCCCTTGAACATACATTATCCTCAGCTGAACTCCGATGGAGACAATTAGCTTCCACAACTGGGCTTCCTCGAGCATATTACCCCACGTTTACAGAGGCCTGCTCTATACATGCTGCAGAATGAGATGGCAGAATCCTGACCTGCTTCCAGCTGCAGGTAGGGAGTGCCAATTTTAATGCTCGCCTAGATAAATAACTCCTTGCTGCAAGTGTAAAACTAGCACATCAGAGAGACAGGTTCTAGCCTCATCTTCCCTCTGACTTGTTCATTTTCTCCCTGCAGGTAGTTTTTATAGGCAGGGGCATTTAAAATGTGATTCGCCCAACCTGCAGTCTGAAGTGGTACAATTCGTTCCACCACCTGAGAATTCTGGGTTGCATCCAATCTTAGCCTTACTAAAATCCCATTCATTTCAGTGGATCTACTCCAAGTAGGACTATCATCATCATCATAATCATCATCATCATCATCATCATCATCATTTATTTTTTAAATTTCTATACCGCCCCATAGCTGAAGCTCCCTGGGAGGTTTCCAACAATTCATTTTTAAAAATTAAAAATAAAATGTAGATAATAATAAAATCATAAAATTTCATTACAAAAGTTTAAAAACCAAATTTAAAACTGGATTTAAAATGGCAAATAATTAAAACAAGTTAATAAACTAAGCTTGCAGCTGACATAACCCCTGCCCCCCATTTACTATTTTGAGCTGTCAAAAGTTAAATACCTTGGCATAAAACCTGGCACCGAAAGGATAGTAGAGCTGGCGTCAGGCGGGCCTCAGTGGGGTGCTAATTCCATAATTGGGGGGGGGGCACCACTAAGATGGCCCTCCTCCTTGTTTCCACCAACCGAGCCTCCCTTGGAGATGGCAGTCAGAGCAGGGCCGGTGCTACCATTAGGCCAACTAGGCAGCTGCCTAGGGCGCAGGGCTAAAGAGGGCGCCAGAAACGCCTTGAAAAAAAATATAGTGCTCTCAAGTGGGAAGGGGGGAGCTAAATATCTGATCTTACCTAGGGCACCAAACTGCCTTGCACCGGTCCTGAGTCAGAGGAGGGCCCCAGATGTTGAGTGCAGTGTCCAGGTAGGCTGTGGTTGGGAGAGGCGTTCCATCAACTATTGTGGTACTAAGTCATGTAGGGCTTTATAGGTTAAGACCAGCACCTTGAATTGGGCTCAGAAGCATATTGGCAACCAGTGCAAGTGGGCCAGAACTGGTATTATGTGTCCGTTATTAATGTGGCTGCTGCATTTTGCACATGCTGCAGCTTCTGAACAGTCTTCAAGGGCAGACCCACATAGAGTGCATTGAGATTACCAGAGCATACATTACTGAAACCAGGCTATCCCTGTCCAGATAGGGGTGTGGCTGGGCCACCAGCTGGAGCTGGTAGAAGGTAATCCTTGCCACTGAGCCACTTGAGCCTCAAGTGACAAAGATGGCTCCAGGAGCACCCCCAAGCTACAAACCTGCTCTTTCAAGGGGAGTGCAACCCCATCCAGAACAGGTTGAACACCCTCCATCCGGTCAGAGGAACCACCTACTAACAGCATCTCAGTCTTGTCTGGATTGAGCTTCAGTTTGTTAGCCCTCATCCAGTCCATTGTTGCAGTCAGGCACCGGTTCAGCACATCCACAGCCTCACCTGCTGAAGATGAAAAGGAGAAATAGAGCTGCGTGTCATCAGCGTACTGATGGCAATGCACTCCAAAACTCTGGATGACCCCACACAGCGGTTTCATGTAGATGTTGAATAACATGGGGGATAAGACCGACCCGTGAGCAGGGCTTTTTTTCTGGTGGAACTCACCGGAACTGAGTTCCAGCACCTTTTCTTCTATTAATTGCATTACAATTTAATCGCCATCTACTCCCGAGGAAATGTAATCCAAGAGTTCCGGTACCTTTTTCTCCAGAAAAAAAGCACTGCCCGTGAGTAACCCCATACTGGAGAGTCCACGGAGCCAAGCAGTATTCCCCAAGAACCACCTTCTGGAGCCATCCATCCAAGTAGGAGTTGAACCACTGCAATGCAGTACCCCCCCCACTCCCAACTCAGACAGCCACCCCAGAAGGATACTATGGTCAATGGTATCGAAAGCTACTGAGAGATCCAGGAGTATCAACAGGGTCACACTCCCCTCACGGCCGGCGCTACCGCTAGGCAAACTAGGCGGTTGCCTAGGGCGCGTGGCTGAAGAGGGCGCAGAAATGCTGTGCTCCTCTTCGCTGCCGCCGCCGCCGGACCTCCCCCCCACCGTCCCGCCCGCCCACCCACCAAAGCCGCCGCCCCGCCCGCCCACCGAAGCTGCCGCCGCGCCTCCCCCCTGCTGCGCCTCCCCGCCCGCCCCACCACTGCGCCTCCCCCCCACCCGCCCACCCGCCAAAGCCGCCGCCCCGCCTCCCCACCGAAGCTGCCGCCGCGGCCTCCCCCCTGCTGCGCCTCCCGCCCGCCCACCACCGCGCCTCCCCCCGCCTCCCCCCCACCTACCTTCTCCGCGTCGCTTCCGGAGCCCCGCCCGTGTTGTTTTGGCGGGAGGAACCAGGGCAACAGGGCTTAAACAGCGGTTTTTAAACGGTTTTTCCCCGGCAAAAAACAGAGCGCGGGGGCCCCGTCGCGTCACTTCCTCCTCGGAGGCGGCGGCAGCCAGGGGGGGGGGAAGGTAGGTAGGTAGGTGGTGGCGGTGCGGGGGGGGTTTTGCAGGGCTGCATTGCTCCGGAGCCTCCCCACGGCACGAGAGGGGGGGGCGCTAAATATAGTTTCGCCTAGGGCGCCAAACTGCCCTGCACCGGTCCTGACTCCCCTTGTCTCTCTCCCGACATAGGTCATCAAACAGGGCAATCAAAGCTGTTTTCGTGCCAAAGCCAGGCCTGAACCCCAACTGAAATGGATCCAGATAATCAGTCTCATCCAAGAATGCCTGGAGATGGTTGGCCACCACCTGCTCAAGGACCTTGCCCAAGAAAGGAACATTCACCACCGGCCTAAAGTTGTTAAGATCTTCCGGGTTCAGAGAGGGTTTCTTCAGAAGTGGCCTCACCACCGCCTGTTTCGTGGCATGGGACCACTCCCTCTCACAAGGAGGCATTGATCACCTCCCTGCTAGTTTTTCTAAGCCAAGAGGGGCAAGGATCCAGTATGAATCATAGAATCATAGAAAAGTAGAGTTGGAAGGGGCCTACAAGGCCATCGAGTCCAACCCCCTGCTCAATGCAGGAATCCAGGTCAAAGCATCTCTGACAGATGGCTGTCCAGCTGCACCTTGAATGCCTCCAGAGTGGGAGAGCCTACCACCTCCCTAGGTAGTTGATTCCATTGTCTTATTGCTCTGACAGTCAGGAAATTTTTCCTGATGTTTAGGTGGAATCTGGGTTCCTGTAACTTGAGCCCATTATTCCGTGTCCTGCAAACTGGGATGATCGAGAAGAGATCCTGGCCCTCCTCTGTGTGACATCCCTTCAAATACTGGAAGAGTGCAATCATATCTCCCCTCAGTCTCCTCTTCTGAAGGCTAAACATGCCCAGTTCTTTCAGTCTCTCCTCATAGGGCCTTGTTTCTAGTCCCTTTTTCATCCTCGTTGCCCTCCTCTGAACCCTCTCCAGTTTGTCTATGTCCTTCTTAAAGTGTGGTGCCCAGAACTGGATGCAGTACTCAAGATGAGGCCTGACCAGTGCCGAGTAAAGGGGAATTATCACTTCCCGCGATTTGGAAGCTATACTTCTATTAATGCAGCCCAAAAAAGCATTTGCCTTCTTTGCAGCCACATCGCATTGCTGGCTCATATTCAGTTTGTGATCTACCACAATTCCAAGATCCTCCTCACTTGTAGTATTGTTGAGCCAAGTGTCCCCCATTCTGTAACTCTGCATTTGGTTTCCTCTCCCTAGGTGCAGCACTTGGCATTTATCCCTATTAAATTTCATTCTGTTGTTTTCGGCCCAGCGCTCCAGCCTATCGAGGTCACTTTGAATTTTGTTTCTGTCTTCCAGAGTATTAAGCTGTTCCACCCAACTTTGTGTCATCTGCAAATTTGATAAGCATTCCCTGTACCTCCTGATCCAAGTCATTAATAAAAATGTTGAAGAGCACCGGGCCCAGACCGAAGCCCTGTGGTACCCCGCTTGTTACCTCTCCCCAGTTTGAGAAGGAACCATTGATAAGCACTCTTTGAGTCGATTCTGTAGCCAATTGTGGATCCACCTGATAGTTGTTCCATCTAGCCCACTCTTAGCTAGCTTACTAATCAGGATATCATGAGGCACTTTGTCGAAAGCTTTGCTGAAGTCCAGATATATAATGTCCACAGCATTCCCACAGTCCACAAGGGAGGTTACCCGATCAAAAAATGAGATCAGATTAGTCTGACAGGATTTGTTCTTGACAAATCCATGCTGGCTTCTAGTAATCACTGCATTGTTTTCAAGATGCTTGCAAACTGACTTCTTTATAATCTGCTCAAAAATCTTCCCGGGGATTGATGTCAGACTGACTGGCCTATAGTTCCCAGGTTCCTCCTTCTTGCCCTTTCTGAAGATGGGAACAACATTTGCCCTCCTCTAGTCGTCTGGCACTTCACCTGTCCTCCATGATTTCTCAAAGATAGTAGACAGTGGTTCTGAGAGTTCTTCTGCCAGTCCTTTATTACTCTAGGATACAGCTCATCAGGCCCTGGAGATTTAAACTCGTTCAGAGCAATCAGGTGATCCTTGACCATTTGCCTATCAATCTCAAGCTGCAATCCTGCCCCTTCAGTCTGCACTTCAGGTTTGCCAGGGGGGTCATAGACCCTATTTTGGGAGAAGACCGAGCCGAAGTAGGAATTGAACACTTCTGCCTTTTCTTTGTCTTCTGTTATCAATTTGCCATCCTCATTGCGTAGTTGAACCACCAGTTCTTTCTTCTGTCTTTTACTGTGCATGTATCTGAAGAAAGCTTTTTTGCTGCTTTTAGCATTCCCTCGCTAACCTTAGCTCATTCTCAGCTTTAGCCTTCCTGACACTATTCCTGCAGTTCTGTGCTACCTGCCTGTACTCTTCCCTTGTAGCCTGTCCTTCCTTCCACTTCCTATACGTGTCCTTTTTTGTTTTCAGATCATTGAGTTTATTGTGAAGCCACATTGGCTTCTTCTGTTGCCCTTTGCCTTTTTTCCTTGTGGGAATTGTTTGCAATTGTGCCTTTAAAATTTCCTTTTTTAAAAACTCCCACCCCTCCTGGGCTCCCTTTCTCATGAGAGTCGCTTGCCATGGGATCTTACTAATCATTGTTCTGAGTTTGTTAAAACTGGCTTTCCTAAAATCCAGGGTACGTGTTTGGCTACACGCAGCTTTTGCTCCCCTTAGAATCAAGAACTCAAGTATAACATGGTCACTTTCCCCCAGAGTTCCCGAAACTGCCACTTTATCCACTAAGTCATCTCTGTTGGTTAGAATCAGGTCAAGGAGAGCCGATCCTCTAGTTCCTTCCTCCACTTTCTGTAGGAGGAAGTTATCAGCAGCACAGCTCAGTAATTTCTTGGAGGGGCCATGTTTGGCTGAATAAGTCTCCCAACAGATATCAGGGAAATTGAAGTCACCCATTACTATCACATTGTGCCTCCTTGAAACAATGGCAATTTGCTTTTCAAAAGTTCTATCCTCGTCTTCTCCTTGATTGGGTGGTCGGTAGTAGACTCCAACCGCCATGTTCGTTTTATTCTTTGCCCCCTTTATTTTAACCCAGATGCTCTCAATGGGGCTGCCAAGCTCCTCTTCCTGTATCTCTGTGCAGAGATACGTATCTTTAACATACAGCACAACTCCACCTCCCTTTCTGTTGCTTCTGTTTCTTTTGAACAAGTTATACCCTTCAGTTGCTGTATTCCAGTCATGGGAGTCATCCCACCAGGTTTCAGTTATCCCTATCAAGTCGTACTTGCCCTCATGTATCAAGAGTTCAAGTTCGTCTTGTTTGTTGCCCATACTATGGGCATTAGTATAGAGACATCGAAGACTATGTGCTTTATAGTCCGACTTTTCCCCTACATTTTGTGGTAGACTATCAATGGGCACCGCTGGAGCTGTTCTCTCCATTGTGGCATAGAGGCCTTCTTCCATTGGTACCCCCGAGTTTATGTCTCCCTCCCCTGTTGGATTCAGTTTAAAGCCCTCCTGCTTAAGTTCCTCATGCTGTGGCCAAACACATACTTCCCATTCCTTGTGAGGTGCAACCCATCCTTTGCCAGCAGTCCATCTTCCAGGAAGTGTAGCCCGTGGTCCCAGAATCCAAATCCCTCACGTCGGCTCCACCTTCGTAGCCAGTCATTCACTCGGAGTATTTTTCTTTCCCTTTCTATGCCTCTTCCAAGTACTGGAAGGATGGATGAGAAAACTATCTGGGCCCCGAAGTTCTTGAGTTCCCTTCCCAGCTCTTCAAAGTCTGCCGTGATTTCTTTGTAACTCCACTTGGCAGTATCATTTGTACCCACGTAGAAGAGAAGAAAGGGGTATGTGTCGGTGGGCTGTATGAGCCTCGGCAGCTGCTCTGTCACATCCTTAATCCGTGCCCCGGGGAGACAGCACACCTGGCGAGTCCATGGGTCTTCGCGACATACTTTGGCTTCGATCCCCCGCAGGAGGGAGTCTCCCACTACGAGTATTCTTCTCTTCCTCTTGCTGTAGGCCTTGGTTTGATTGCCTCCACTTGACTGACCCTCAGCCTCTTGCTCGCTGTCACGTTGGGTGCCCTGTAATCCGTCCTCTGCAGGCTGTCCTCTGCTCTCGTCCTCAAGTACCTGGAAGCGGTTCCATAGCTCCACTGCTTCCACAGGATGGATATGGTATGGATATGGTTGCACAAACCTGTCCAAGCACCTTGTCAATATCCTCAAGCTGTACCAACTGAAACTCATCCAAGAAAACTGGACCAGGCTGTGCTCTGGGTACCAAGCCAGATTCAATTGCTATAACATTGGAGTCTAAGTCCCAGTAGATGCAAGAGATTTTTTCCTGGAAGTGCCTAGCAAATATATTACAGCGGGCCTCAGGGTGGGTTTATGATGTCCCTGGGGCCAGCATATAATAGGCCCTGGATGACCCTAAAGAGCTCCTCTGGGTGGCAAAGAAATGATTGGATAGAGGCACTGAGATGTTGTCTCTTTGCCACCCTCACTGCCTATCTGTTGGTGCCGTCCCCTTTGGGGGTGTTGCCACTGGGGTGTCGCCACCCCACTCCAGGCCAGCAGAGAGTCAAAACCCAGGTGGCAGGAGTTCCTAATCAGTCAGGCCTTGGGGGAGTTGCCCTCCTCTTGACGGCAGTGGAATTTCTGTCAGGAAAGGAGCCCCAATTCAGCCAGCAACAGCATCAGCCAAGGCAAAAGGCTGATGAGATGGTAAGGAGGCTGGCAGGATGGTAGAAAGGCTGGCAAGATGGTAAGCAAGCCCTGGTTTCTGACCTTCCCTTGAGAGTGTCCATGTTTCTGTGCTTATAGCTGCAGGCTTCAGATGGCTACAACCTTCTGTCTCCTCGTACTGCTGCATGTGTAGACCTGGCCAGAATCCCAGGACCTTTGTTTTTCTGCTTATAGCCAAATGACACAAGATTCAGGGGCACCGTGCTGCAATCTCATGACATTTTAACATCATGCCTTGATGTGGAAATTCCACTGGTGGGCTGTAGATTTCCTCCGCCCCCGAAGAATGAAGGTTATCATTATTTAGTGCCTTTATTCAATGCTGCTAAAACACTTTTAGAAAGGGGTAAGACAAAACTGGACTGCCATTGTAGAGCCCGACAGAGGAAGCCACACTGAGAGTTCACTGTCTGGAGTTTTTCCTGATCAGATATAGACATTTTGTAAACTACAGCTGTGGTGGGACTCACAGAACACATTTTCTCTTATGCCTAGTTTCAACCCCCACCCCACCCCGCTGTTCTCAATTGTCTCATGAAAAGCAAATTAATGCCTGCTACGGAATCAGCTAGGCCTGCCGTTTTATTCCTGTCACTGAAACCATGCTGATGGAATGAAAAATGAAGAGCAGACATAGCAACTTAGCCTGCAGTTTTCAAGGGAAGGGGATTTGAGAGGACACCTGGCTGGGATGTTCTGTAAGAAGCAAACTTGTTCTGGCTCAGGAATGGGCATGGGTCCATCCATCCTGAACATCCCTGAGTGAACTGTGAGCTACAATACAGCCTCCTGAATCCAGAGATGTCAGCGTAATGTCTAACATCCCTGGTTATCTGAAATGTGCAGAAGTAGATGTAGCCTGTGCCCATTGGGTCTGATAATTAGGATTGCTAGGTCTGAAGAATTTGCTTATCAATAAAAATGGCCAGCAAATATTATGTGCAAAATATTTAATTTTTGGCAGACTGGTTATTCCATTTCAAGTAAGTGTGGGCAATGCTGGTGGGACTGGGGAGGGGGGATCACATAGTGCCTGTCTATCTTAGAGAGAACACGAAGCTAATGGTAATGGCAGGGAACCCCTCCAACTCTCAAGCCATTTGCAATGCTTGGTCATTTTATATCCAGCTGAGAAATGCCACGGTGGCCATTAGTGTCGCAGTCTGCTGTTTTCAGCCATTGGCAGCTGCATAGAGCTGTAGGGCATGTCTGCATGAAGTATTTTCATGGATTTGATGCAAATTTTTGTTAATGGATATCCTTTTGTCTGAAATGCCATAGCCCCTATGAACACTTTAGAACAGATGCCACATGACTGTTTTAACATTTTGAACTGACAATCCTAGGTAGCTTTGGCCAAAGCCCAAACTTGCTGTTAAGTGCTTCTCACTTCCCCAGGTAGAGAAGTTCCAGCTACAGCACTTACCAGGGGTTGGCTTCCTTTGATGGAGAGACTTACGGTGCATTTGTAAGATCTGATTTATTTAGAAACAGTAAACAACTGTTGTTTAAGTAAGTTGTTTAAGTAAACAACTTAAACACTCTTACAAGCAGCACATCTGTTGTTCCTCCTCTGATCCCGAGAGAGAGGTACCTTCAACCCACTGGGAGTGGTCAGCTCATAAGTTCTCTCTCTTCCTCTGCTCCCATCTCACTGTCTCCATATATTCCAAAAACACTTCCCCTCATACACATCTGAGGGAAGCCCCACCCTTAGCTTGGGGACTGGTGGGGGCAGGAGATGAGTCACTCTTTCTGGGCTCTGATGGGTTTCTCCATTCAGAATATTCCCAGAGAAATCTCCAATTATTGTAAGAACATAATTAACATATGAAGAGCCATGCTGAATCAGACCAAAGGCCTATCTAGTCCAGCATTCTGTTCACACACTAGCCAACCAGCTGCCTATGGAAATGGGTATACAGAGAGGCATACTGTCTCTGATAATGGAGGTAATATATAGCCATCATGACTAGTAGCCATTGATAGGCTTATCCTCCATGACAACCTTATCCTCCATTTTCTAGCCTTTCTCTCCTTTCTAGCCATTAACATTCTTTGGACTGACAAAAGCTATGGTCAGGCCACAGGGCCGGCGCTACCGCTAAGCAGACCCAGGCGGCTGCCTAGGGCGCGTGGTGGAAGAGGGCGCAGAAACGCTGTGCTCCTTCCTCGCCGCCGGCGCGCTCCTGCCCCGCCTGCCGCCTCCGCTGCGCCTCCCCACGTGCCCGCTGCTGCTGCACCTCCCCCCCACGCGCGCCCGCCCGCCCGCCCACCACCTACCTTCGCGTCGTTTCCAGAGCCCCGCCGGCGTTGTTTTGGCGGGAGGAACCAGGGCAACAGGGCTTAAACAGCCCTGTTGCCCTGGTTTCCCCGGCAAAAAAAAAAAGTGTGGGGGTCCTGTCGCGTCGGAGGCGGCGGCAGCAGCCAGCAGGGGGGGGAAGGTAGGTGGTGGTGGTGGTGGCGGCGGCGGCGGCGCGGGGGGGGGGTTGCAGAGCAGGGCTGCTTTGCTCCAGAGCCCCCCCATGGCACGAGAGGGGGGGCGCTAAATATAATTTGGCCTAGGGCGCCAAACAGCCCTGCACCGGTCCTGTCAGGCCAGCATTCATAACATTCATAACAGCATTCATAGCATTCATATTCATAATGAAGCTGATTACTTAGATGCATGCCAGTCGAGCTTCAGGCCCGGACATGGGACGGAAACGGCCTTGGTCGCCTTGGTGGATGATATGAGGAGGGCTTTGGACAGGGGCGAATGCTCCTTTCTAGTCCTCCTCGATCTGTCAGCGGCTTTTGATACCGTGGACCACGGTATCCCCCTGGACCGTCTGGAGGGGTTGGGCTTGGGAGGCACTGTATTGCAGTGGTTCCGGTCCTTCCTCTCTGGAAGGTATCAGAGGGTAGTTCTCGGGGAGGAGGCTTCGGACCCTCGGCTGCTCACTTGTGGAGTGCCGCAGGGTTCCATTCTCTCCCCGATGTTATTCAACATCTACCTCAAGCCGCTGGGAGCTATCATCAGGAGGTTTGGGGTGCAGTGTCATCAGTATGCGGATGACACGCAGCTCTACCTCTGTTTCAAGTCCTCACCGAGGTTGGCCGTTGAGACCCTGTCCAAGTGCCTGGAGTCAGTGGCTGGCTGGATGGGAAGGAACATGCTGAAGCTGAACCCCGACAAGACCGAGGTACTTCTGGTGGGGGACAAGGGAAGGTTAGGGGATGTTGACCTGGTGCTGAATGGGGTACATCTACCCCTGAAGGACCAGGTCTGCAGCTTGGGAGTCATTCTAGACTCCCAGCTGTCCATGGAGGCTCAGGTGTCAGCTGTGAGCCGGGCGGCGCTGTATCAGCTCCATCTGATACGGCAGCTGCGCCCCTACCTTCCTAATCATCTGCTCCCATCAGTGGTTCATGCCTTGGTCTCCTCTCACCTAGACTACTGTAATGCACTCTACGTGGGGTTACCCTTGAAGACGGTTCGGAAGCTACAGTTGGTACAGAACGCGGTGGCTCGCCTGGTTAAAGGCAGCCGCCGCCGGAATCACATCACTCCAGTGCTCAAGGAGCTGCACTGGCTACCAGTTGCTTGCCGAGCCGAATTCAAGGTGTTGGTTTTGAACTTTAAAACCCTATACGGCTCCGGTCCAGTCTATCTCAAGGAGCGTCTCCAGCAACACCAAGTGGGCCGCTCAACAAGATCTGCCACAGATGTCCTTCTCCTTGTCCCTTCAGCCAGAGCAGCTAGACTGATGGGGACTAGGAAGAGGGCCTTTTCTGTGGCGGCCCCCGTACTGTGGAACTCTCTCCCGAGTGACCTCCACCATGCCCCCTCTTTGCTGAGCTTTCACCGCTCACTAAAAACATGGCTGTTCAGGTGGGAATATGGGGTGGGCATAGATTTTAAATTTTATACTGTTTTAAATGTATTTTATCCTGTATTTTATCTTGTGTACATCATCCAGGGTGGCTGGTTTGCCGGCCAGATGGGCGAATAATAATAATAATAATAATAATAATAATAATAATAATAATAATAATAATAATAATAATAATAATACATTTTGCTCTGTCTTATGTCTGAGGAATTCCAAGGGAAGCCAAAACAATGTATAAGTCCAGCAGGGTGTAACATAGCCCTAGGAGTGGGTGAATAACTAAAATGTTCTTCATTACATCCTCTGTGTAGATATACAGTTAGGAGACTAAAAAGCAACATGTAACAGAGGAGGGATGTAGCCTCGAAAAGCAAACCTTCTGATCACCATATACTTATTTAGTACAGGCAGTCCCTGAGTTAAGAACGTCCGACTTACAGACAACCCATACTTAAGAACGGACTTCTGAGTTCCCCAGCACTACGTTGTTTACGTAGAGTACATAGTGTAGTATACTATGCAATTTGCGTAATTTATGCAATTTGTGTAAATGCCGATTTTAACGTATAGAGCTGCTATGCTGTTCCAACTTACATACAAATTTGACTTGAAGACATTCTTAAGAACAGATCTCGTTCGTAACCTGGGGACTGCCTGTAAATTTATATGCCTCTGTACTTTCATCATGGTACTCAAGGTAGCATCTATAAACTAAGTCCCCAAGTGGTCTCTCATCCAGGCACTTACCAGACCCACAGCTGCTGAATTTCCAAAAGGAGACTGTATCAGGTGCCCTCAGTCCATGCCCTGGAACCGTGGTTTCTGTCTGTGCCTACTGTACAGTGGTTTATAAAGAACATTACTTACATCACAGTGGGGGAGGGAAGTTAGGGAGAAGTGGCCAGGCCTCTTGCACCATCCCAAAATTATGTTCTCATAACAGGCAAGCAGTGTTGCCAGCCGGCCAGTTTTAATTCAGTCCAGTCTTTCTTTGTCACCTGCAGAAGTAGATTTCAGTTCCTTCACAATACTATGGGTGATTTAAAATGTGTACAGATTTAAATCAATTCATGTGCGCAGCACTGTAACAATAGCATGGTAGGCTTTTTTCCATCTTTCTCTGACAGTGTCTTGGGAGGGTTCATGGCTCCATGGTAGAGCACCTGCTTTGCATGCAGAAGGTCCCAGGTTCGATCCCCGGCATCTCTAGGCAGGGCTGGAAAAAACCCTGCCTGAAACCCTGGAAAGCCACTTGCCAGTCAGTGTCAAGAAGACCGGGCTAAATGAACCAATTCTGACTCAGTCTAAGGCAGCTTCCTATGCTCCTATGACACACTCTAAGAGTGGATAGAGAAGAGCAGGTAGCCTTGCAGGCAAGGGACAGTATCCAGTACAACACTGCTGCTAATGTAAATGACACGCTAGAATACACTATCTCCAGCGCAATGCCAACAGCACTTGCCGGTGCAATGGGTTTCTGCATAAAACTCGACACACCAGCAAGCGCTATTGGCATTGTGCTGGAGATAGTTTACACTAGCGCAAAGTCATTTATGCTAACAGTAGTGTCGCATTGGATACAGCCCCATGGTCTGCAGGTAAGTTTTTACTAGCCTTGGGATTAAAAAAAGTCACCACATTGCTCACTGAAGCAAAGGAAAAGGTTTAAGCCATTCTAGGAGCTACACCCTCACAGAATGATAGGCTCATCTGTACAGGAAATACTTGGGAAAGGAGTTTCATTTAAAAAGGAAATCATATTAATTAATCTTAGCATGTGGGCATCAGATCTGTTGACTTCACCATATCTCAAGATAAGATGCCTTTATTGCAGTTGGCTCTACATGGGGCTATACTTGATGGGGCTACCCTTGATGAGTGCTTCAGTTGGTGCAAAATGTGGCAGCTTAGGCTGCTAACCAGTGCACGGTATCAGGCTGATATTACACCTATCTTAAAAGACCTTCACTAGTTGCCAAATGCTTCCCAGGTGTTGGTTCAAGGTGTTGGTTGAATCTGTTTAGAGCTTTCAAAGCTCTAAACAGCTTGGGACCTGGCTATCTAAGGGACCACCTGTCTCGCTATGAACCTCAAGTATTAAGATCTGCAGGAGAAGCCCATGTGAGGGTGCCATTACCCGTAGAAAGGGCTTTCTCCTGTGTTTCCCCCAAACTGTGAAATGCACTCGTCAAAAACTACAATTGCCCCCCCCCCACACTCTCTTGGCATTTAGAAAAGGTGTGAAGAAGACATCTTTTTAATTTAGCCTTTTAAATTATGTCGTTTTAATGTTCTACAGTTTTACTGTCTTTAATGTTTTAATGCTTTATTTTGTTTTCAATTGCTGTGCACTGCCTTGATGGCTTTTTAGCAAATAAGGCAGTATATAAATGTTAAAAATAAATTAATAGATAGATTATAGAGATTTCCCCCCCCTGGACATGTGTTCTTAATACTGTTATGTACATCCCAATAGTGAGACATTTCAGGGGCAGCGCTTACCTGGGCTTCGGCCAATAGGTTTGGCCAGCATTTGTAACAATACTTTGGTTTGGCTACAGATTTATGGAGTGTAACAAGAACTTTATTAAATGTGTCTGAACAATGCTGTAGAGTCTTATTTATGTGCCAGTAGATGGCACTCTTTCTATGAAAACAATCTCCATGTGCGCTTAATATCTCTTTATGCATCTTCTTGTAATACATCCCTGTAACCAGCCTCTTTCTTTCTTTCTTTCTTTCTTTCTTTTTTTTTTAGCTCTGTGCTACATTTAGAGGGAAATGAGATCTAGAGAAAGGTAAGAACCACATCATAAAGAAAAGGGAACTTCCCTGGATGGACATAACTAGAGCTTCCGTTATCTTCAATCTTCAGTCTGGACTGCTCTTCCCATCTTGTTGCACGGAAGGCATCTCTAAAACTATGTTGCTCCAGTGGCAAATAGTTCTTGATGACAGATAGATAAGATTCTTGCCTCGCCTGCCTTTGGAAGGAATGTGTCATCTCTTCTTGCATCATATTCCAGGAATTCACTTTCAAAGCCTTTGAGAATTAGTGTTGAGCAGCTAAGGGCAATACTGTGGGGCGAAAGAAGTTCTGCGTCTCAGCCTCCAGCTTCTGTCATCTTTGGAATAGCTAGGCCATCTCCAGTTCCTGAACAGGTAAACATGAGTCCTCTCTTTCCCAGCCATCATGATTTCCTTTGTTTTTTTTGTAATTTTCAAAATGTATATCCTGCATGATTTCAAGAAGACTGGGCATCGGCTTCAGCAGGAGAGATAGTTTAGACTTCCCCACATAACTTCAGTGTTTTTATCTCAACATCTTTATAAACGCTTCCTATAGAGCAACCTGCAGGTGTTTTAGACTACAAATCCCATCATCCCTGACCATTGGCCATGCTGGTTGGGGCTAGTGGGAATTGTAGTCCAACAACATCTGGAGGGCCACAGATTCCCTACCCCTGCTATAGAGACTCAGGAGGTGGCTAAGAGATGTACACATTTCTTTTTGACCCCTGTCTTGGCCCAGTGAGATGGTTCTTTCATCCCACTAAGTTTTGATTGATGTTGCTGGGAGGGCTAGCTCGTTGGTAGAGGACATGCTTTGCATCAGGGATGGGCTACCTCTTTCAGCCTCAGGGCCCACATTCAGTTTCGGAGAAACTCTTGGGGGGCTGTATTCCAATGGTGGCTGAGACCGCAGGCAACGTGCCAAAGATAAAGGGGGTGGGGCCAAAAATACAAAAAATACCAGCATAAAAGAGCTTAAAGCTCTTACTGCCAGTAGATAACTGTATGAGAGACATTACAGCCTTTTAGAATGGGGGTGGGAGGGGAGACTGCCAAAAAGCCAGGAAAGCACTGTAATGGGAGTTGTGGAATATGGCGAGGAGGAGTGCAGTGTTGCACAACAGTCCTGCCTCGATGCTCTGTATTATGCTCTGTATTACACTATACTCTGTATTATGCTCTGTAATAGCAAGGCATGACCTTGCTTGAATTGCTAGCATGTGAGTTGGCTGCTAGCCAGGAGTTGTCAGCCGCTCTTCAGTAACGTGTGACCTGGCTGCTGGCCAGAAGAATGACACTGCACAACAGCACAGGTGCTATCATTTAAACACAAGGTCTGCAGCCCATGGAGTTTGGTGCTAGAATTGTATATAAGACTAGCAAATGCAGACTGAAGTGTGGTTGGTTGGGTGTGTGTGTGTGTGTGTGTGTGTGTGTGTGTGTGTGTGTGTGTGTAGGTGTAGTGGTGGTGGTGGAGTGCTGAAGAATCGGAAAGAGCAAGGAGGAGCAGAGGAAGTTGTTCAGAGAGCCCTGCTGAAGCCCCAACACTGAAAGCTGATACCCAGGCGGAGAGCTGCTGGAACTAGCATTCGGGTTGGTTGGAAATAATACAATGACTGTGTAGCTAAGGGGTGGGATTTCCACCAGGGAACTTGGAGGAAGGCATAGGATTGTTGTATTTCATGCTCAGCTTTGCAATAAAGATGTTTGGCTTTAACTTCCTGGAGGAGTATTTATTATGGTCTGAAAATCCTTCAAAGAACCTTTGCCAATCCCTTTTGAGGAATCTGTGGCAAAACAACCACCAAACAATCCATGGTTGGGGGAAAGAGGCTGGGGCTAGGGGGAGGGGGCGTGGCCATCTGGGGAATCTTGGAGGGCCAGATTGGACCCCAAGCCTGAGGTACTGCACCCCTGCTTTACATTCAGAAAGTTCCAGGTTCAATCTCTGGATCTCCAGTTTAAAATAACCTGATGCTAGTTGACTTTTGCCTGAGAATCTGGAGAACCACCACCAATGAAAGTAGACAATCAGTCCTAGGCTGCGTGGACAAATGGTCTGACCTGATATAAGTTAACTCCCTCTGTACTAGGCACATCTTCTCATTTTTAATAGACTTGTTGCATTCTCTTTCTCTCCTCGCCCCGCTTTCACCGTAGAGCATGTCTCAGATTCACTACGTGGCAGAACTCCCTTATCTCTGCACAGGCACAATAATATGTACCAGCAGATAAGAGCTGGGCTCAGAGAGGCTTAATCCAAAGCTTGGGAGCCCTGTGCCCACTGCTTAATTGGGGTTTAAGCTTGCCTGGACATTATATTCTCAGACCTGGAAGCTTTCCCCCAGCTGTGTGTGAACTGGTCACATTATTTATTTATTTCATTTCTATACCGCTCAATAGCTGAAGCCCCCCCGGGCGATTCACAGCAATTCAACTGTAGTTACCGGTACTCCAAATGGAGGGGAAGGCACTCTACACATGCTCAGAGTCATTATTCAACCAATTCTAAGGCTGAGCTTTGATTCTGAAAGCAGGTTCTAGGGATGAGCCCTGGCAAAAAATGAAGCCAAAGTTTTTTTGCCTTGCGGAGCCACTGCAGCCTGAGTCCCAGCCAGCTATCTAACTGCAAAGAGGGGCACTCAAAAGAACCATGGCTGCATGCAAGTGAACTTAGTTTTTCTGGCTCTCAGATCCACAAATAAACTGAGTGTGCTCATTTAAGTTGCAGAGGCCAGGTTAGAAGAAGCAAATGCAGGAGTATATTTTTGCGCACATTGGAACCCAGAGGCATACATCCTGATATGAGATTTATGAGAGCCAGCTGAGAGTAAGAAAGAGGCTAGAAGGATAACTGAGATGCCGCTTCTCAGTGGTAAGTATGTGAAGCTTGAAGCTGAAACCAGGATGCATTTTTAATGATGCAGCAGGCAGAGCGGAGTTTCTTTAACTAAGACTAGGCAATGAATACAGGCTCTGCAAACTGTCTAGTGGGCCACAAATGCATTATTTACAGCGGCTTCTTCTTCATCCATTTTAATTTTAAATAGGCTTCTCAGTATGATCTAAAAAGGAGAATAAACTACTTGTGTCCACCCACATGTTTCACTTGTCACAGAGGGTGTGTTTGCGTCCAGAGGAGGGGGGGGGCGTAAGGAGCGTCTAATCCTGCCACTGGCTTGCAAGGAGATCCCTGCTGGTCTGCGTTTGTGGGACAGATGGCAAGTGGAGCTGGGGTCAGCAACAGCAGAAGAAAGATTGCTCGAAATATGCATGTGGGTAGCAATGCAAATGTAATCTGAACAAAGGACAGAGCTGTGTGAGGCTTAGAACTGGCAACTTGGTGTCAGACCACCTGTGCTTTATTCAGCACTTGCCATTTATCCTTGCTGGGTAAAGTCAATACGGTGCAATGGAGCAAATGTTAGGTTCTGGAGGTGGGAGACCCAGACTCAAAACTGTGCTTAGTCAGGGAGCTTGCTGGGTGGCCTTAGACCTGCCACTCTCTCAGCCTGAATGTAATGTACACATTGGAATTGCAGTGAAGTTAAAATGATTGCCCTCTCTATGTGGTGAACAGAAGAACATAACACGAGTCATGCTGGATCAGACCAAGGGTCCGTCTAGTCCAGCATTCTGTTCACACCGTGGCCAACCAGCTGCCCACGGGATCCCACAAGCAGGACATGAGTGCAACAGCACCATCCTGCTTGTGTTTTCCAGCAACGGGTGTACATAGGAATACTGCCTCTGATACTGGAGGAAGCATATAGCCATCAGAACTAGTAGCCATTGATAGCCTTCTCCTCCAGAAATTTGTCTCATCCCCTTTTAAAGCCATCCAAATTGGTCTTGTGGTAATGAATTCCATAGTTTAACTATGTGCTGTGTGATAAAAGTACTTTTATCTGTACTGAATCTCCCACCAATCAGCTTCATGGGATGACCCCTTTGGGTTCTAGTATTATGAGGGAAGAAGAAAAATGTCTTCCTATTCACTTTCTCCACACCATGCATAATTTTCTACACCTCTATTGTGTTGGTTGGGTGAGGGAGCCTCACTCACCTTTTCTCTAAGCTAAACAATCCCAGCTGTTGTAACCTTTCCTCATAGGGGAGCTGCTCCAGCCCCTTGATCATTTTAGTTGCCCTTCTCTGCACTTTTTCCAACTCTACAATATCCTTTTTTAGGTGTGGTGACCAGAACTGTACACAGTGTTCCAAGTGTGGTCGCACCGTAGATTTGGGAACAGACCCAGGGTGGGTGTGTGGGTGGGTGTGTGGGTGTGTATGCGTGCGCGCTCTACCTGCTGCCTCTGACCAGGCCCCCTGGTAAGTAAGTAAGACCCATTGAAGACATTAGTACTTACTCCCCAGTAACTATGCATAGGATTGCACTGTTTTGTTTTAACTTAATTCAAGTTAGTTAAATTCTGTAAGATTATTCCAGTTTAAGTGTTTCTTTAAATCTAAATTGTGTGAATAGAACACAAAAAGTGCTTTAAACTGGGGCCTTTCCACAACTTTTATACAGGCCTGTGGCTCACGCTGGCTCAGCTTGTCTGGGTGTGGAAAGCTAAGCAGGGTCAGGCCTGGTTATTACTTGGATGGAAGACCCCTCCTCTAGTTTCCTGCATTGAGCAGGGGGTTGGACTCGATAGCCTTGTAGGCTCCTTCCAACTCTATCATCTATGAAATCTATGAAACAAAGCTGTTCAGCCCCTCAACTCCTTGTGCTTAAAAACCAGATCTGTAGAGGTGTTGGAGCAAAATGCTGAAGGGGCTCAAAACCCCAATGTGTCTTTTTGTATTTCTCCCCACCCAAAAGCTCCCCCTCCTCCGCAGCTCCTTCTTTTCTTCTTCTCCAACTGCCCTGAAAATGCAGGACCAATCCTGACTATTTTAAAACAAAAAGAAAGAGATTGCCCTGCAAGAACTGACCTCCCCCCATGAAAAACACCAGATATCAACAATTAAGGGTTCAAGTAAGGTTAAGAAAAATAAAATACAAAAGCCACTAATAAAATATTATAAAATAATATATAATATAATAATGTAATAATTATAATATATAAGATTTTGTGTGTTTCCTCTAATAACTTTTGTACTTGACCATGCCCTTTGGTTGCCTGGCCATACCCTTGGCCACGCCCTCTTGGCCACACCTTCATGTTGCTTAACCATACGTCTTACAAATTCACATGTGTGTCCCTATTTTCATCTGTGAAATGTTGGAGGGTATGCTATATGCTTACTAATTTTATCTTTAATAATGCATTCAACCAATTTACCTGGAACATATGTTAAACTAAGAGGCCTGTAATTTCTTGGATCCCCTCCTGGAACCCTTTTTAAAAATTGGCATTCCATTGGCCATTCTCCAGTCCTCTGGTACAGATGCTGATCTTAAGGACATGTTACATATTTTAGTCAAAAGATCAGCAATTTCACATTTGAGTTCGTTAAGCACTCTAGGATGGATACCATCTGGGTCTGGTGATTTATTAGCTTTCAATTTGTCAGTGAGGTCGAGAATTTCATGTTTTGTCTCCACTATTTGCCTTAGTTCCTCAGATTCCCTTCCTGAAAACATCAGGCACAGGCATCTGTCCTACATCTTCTGCAGTGAAGGCAGGTGGAAAGAATTCATTCAACTTCTCCACAATCTCCTTATCCTCCTTTAGTACTCCTTTAACTCTGTTGTCATCCAACAGTCCAACTGCCTCCCAGCTGCTTTTCTGCTTCTGATATATTTAAAGATTTCTTTATTGTTGTTCTTGATGCTGTTAGCGATATGGTCCTGAAAATGCTTTTTTGCATCTCTTATTGTCTGCTTGCTTTGTGCAAGTTTGTGCACCTCTTTGTTCTTCTCATTTGAGCAAGCCTTCCATTCTCCCACAGAGCTTCTGTATAGGAGTCTTTCCCTTTTAGGTTTTCTAATCTGCTTGACACTATGCCATCTTTGATGTACAGAGCAACACCTGCTCGAGTACGCCCTTCCCAGCCCTTCCTATAGAGTTTATATCCAGAGATGACCATATCCCACTGGTTCTCTCCATTCCACCAGGTTTCCATTATGCCCACTATATCCTTTAAAATAGGTACTCCAACGCTCCCATCTTGGCTTGGAGGCTTCTAGCATTAGCATAGAAACACCCATGGTATCCCTCCCCAGATGTCTCTGACATGTGCATCTTATTCTATGGCCCTTAGACCTCTTTGACTGGCTATCATGTTTCACCATATGCAGACAATTTACCATACGATCCACACACCCATCACTCATCCATCTGTCTATGTGTCTAATGATCAAATCTCCCACTATCACAAACCCCCACACCCTGGAGGCACATCCTTGGTGTGAGAGGATCTTCCAAGGAATGGGTCCCTTCTACAGGATCATTTCCTGTTTCCTCAGAATGACGCCCTCCTTCCCTGAGACCCCCCTTCTCTGTAACAGCAGAAGATTTGTCACCCAGGGATTGGGACACTGCTATTTGGTCCCTGAAGGTCTTGTCCACCAATCTATCTGCTTCTCAGTTTATCTAGGTTAGCAACCTTGGCTTCAAGGGAATGAACTTGCTGTCTGGGAGCCAGGAGCTCATTACACTGAGCACACACCCACAACTTCTGTCCAGCTAGCAGATAAGTTGAGCATGTGGCACTCAGTGCAATACACTGGATAGCCCCCACATATCTCCTAGCTAACCTTCATAACTGGTTTTTTATTGTTATTATTGGGTTTGTTTACCCGGAAAACTTTACTAGGAGCAGGAAGGGAATTCATAGTTATTTACTAATACTTATTTATTTATAGTTATTTACTAGAAGGCAGGGAAGGGTTGACTACTCTGGCCTTCTCACCCTGTTACTAAACCCTCATGGGTGCTTCACTCACGTGTGTGCTAAAGTACTTTTATGCTGACTCTGTCACTGGGGCTGAGACGCTCCATGACCAGGGCTCTTCACGCTTGGTGAGCTGGGCCTCGCCTCGCAAGCCTGCCTCCTTATATGGCTCTAGCTAGTGTTGGGGATTGCTAAATGGGCTGGGAGAGGATATTAAGAGTTATTATCTCTCCCCTCTTGCGTGTGCAAGTTCAGCAGAGCTTACCCCAACTGCAGCGGAAAAAAGTGGATATGTGTGGAGCTGCCGGTTAAGGCAGTAGCAGCAATTGGTAATCACACAGTCTGTCCCTTTGAGGGGGCAGACTGGGGCTTTTCACCTGGTTTCCCCCCCTTTATACTACCAACAAGACAAACAGTCTTTTGGAGGTTAAAAACATACTTTACTCATTCAGATCTTGCAGATTGGTTACAGGCAGGCTTAAGAAGATATTTACATTCATGTAGGAATCATTTGGTAGCTGCTGTGTTCTGAACCTAGGAAAAGTTCAGAACTCTCCTCGAGCTACATTTTAAGACATGCTTCTCCTACAAGTTCATGGCGCAGACTCTTTTCCCGGGAGGAAGAGAAGGCGACTGGCAACGCCCCCATCCTGCACCAGGTGAGTCCCGGGTAGCATTCCACAGAGTGTCTGCTCCAGGATGCAGAGACTCTGTGGTCCCAATTACATCATGCACTTATACATGGCTTGAGGTTTTGACTGCTCACCCCCAACAGCTAGCTTGTCCCAACTGCTGCTGCAGCCAATAGAGAGCCTTTCTTAAAAAGCAACGGTGGCTCAATTCTGGTCCATGTCTGACCTCTCTATTGTAAGCAGTCGATGCAAACAAACCAGTGACAGATTGAATAGAATAGAAACAAGTTTAATTGCAGCACAGTGATGCTAAAACTATGAACTATATTCCTGATCATTTAGGCAGTTCACCAATGGCACCTCCTTGCTTAAAAAGGGAAGACCCAAAGATGTACTTTTGGGGGTCTTTTAATATAACCCTGTGAGGTACCTTGTTATCACCTTTTGCTGACTATAGTTTCAAGAAAGTGGAGTGTGAATCATCCCCTTATCCTTTGTGCTCCTCTCAAGGAGGAGTCAGACCTTTGGCTTTTGGTTTCACACCATGATGAGAGGATGGATTGGACTTATCAAGCAATGTCAGATCCACTTAGTGAGGAACAGGCAGACCTTATGAAGTCTCTTAGGCTGCAAGGTGGGATATGAAAACTCCAGTGTTTTGTTTTTAAAAACACACACCACACATTTGCAAAAATGGGCATGAATAGGATCCTGTGGCCAGGGGTTGGGGTCAGGGGAAAGGAACTGCCAGGGACCTGGAGATAATCGCTGATGAACACAACAATGCTAATCTAACTAGCCTTGCCAGCGCCTGTGAGGTGCAGAGATGTCAGGTTGGTGACCTGGAAAATAGACTTAGATTAAGAAATATCAATATAGAAAGTCATTCCTGCCTGACAGGTGCAGGGTGGCCGAGATGAAATGGGCAGAGCATTCTCCAGGGAACTAGCAGATTTCTACATCACATGGGCTGCTAATTGGTCCCTTTTTCATCAGTCATAGAGGTAGGATAGACTAGATCATGAGGACAGAGATTGTCTCTCAAATAGGTAATCATATGAGGGTAGGGGAGGGAAAACCCAGCTTTCTTCTTTTGCCTTGCCTCTGATGCATCGCCATCGGGCAGGACAAAAAGATTCATTCAATAACATTATGTAGCAAATAGTGATGAAAATGGCCAGACATGGAAATGGAGGCCGAGTAGAACCGCACTGTGATCCAGATACAGAATTTGTGATTGAGAAGGAATTTAATCCACCTCCCAAGCTAAAATGTTATTTATCTAATTTGGAAGATATTTTTAACCCCGCTTTTCTCATAGAGGCTCACAGCAGCTTACAAAAATAATGTAAATTTATTATTTGTTTATTTTCAAATTTCTAATACAGTAAAAATGCATTAAAACCACATATTGTCAAAAACAGAAGGCCTACAACTAATCCTAAACTGTAAATCAGGGGTGGGTAACACGTGGCCCCCTGGCCTTTTCTGTGCCCCCAACCACCTCCCAAACCACCACCGAATTGCCGCTGAATTTTGGTGGGGTGGGAAGCACTCTCCGCGGTCTTCCAGGAACATGCTTATACTTTAAAACAATGGAGAAGCTGTGTTGGGGGTGTGTGTGCCAAACTCTTCCCCACCTGCTGTTTCTTCCTTCCAAATTGCACTGAAAGTGGTAGTCAGGTTGTCTACTTTCTTCATTCCATGTCTTTGCTGCCAGCTTCATTTGCTTTGGATCAAGTAAAGTGCCTCCAGAAATCTAGGTTTATATCGGAATAGCTCAGAGTTTATCAGGAATTGCAAAAGCTGTAAAAATGAAATTCTGTCACTGTTTCAAGTGACTGCAGAACAATTGTAGCAGAGGGATGAAATATATCTTCCTCCAACTCCCTTCTCCCACAGTGTCCAGGCTTTTTGTTTGGTTTTGCTTCTTTGGGGGGGGGGGCAAGAGAGAGTGGTATTTGCATGTTTCCCCGTGCCATGACTGGCATGCATGATTCACAGCAGTGTGTAGGTATTTACTCCACATTTCCTGGCTGGTAATGCCTTTCTTCCATGATACCCTTTGCTTACATTTGCTCTGTTTGTGGCACATGCAGAGAACTTCAGGGAGACACAACAGGTGCAGTTGCACCAAAGGCCTATTTATTTGTTTAGTACATTTATATTCTGACCTCCTTCCACCATGGTTCTCAAGGTGGAGTACATGGGGTTCTGAGATAAGTTTCCTAAACAGGCATTGACCAGACCCAGACCTGCTTAGCTTCAACAAGGTGGGTGCATCATGTGCCCTCAGAGCAGCCCCTGGGACTTCCTTCCCATCTCCTGCCACCTGTCCAGCAATGTATTGAACAACTGGTGAGGGCATCCCTGAATCATTTTAATTCCTGCACCTGGCATGCCTTCCAAATTGCACCTGGCTGATGGCAGTGACTCAAGTCGCCATCCCAGTAGCATTAAACCCAACTGAAATGTTGCCAAATGATGTGATTCCTGCTATCCCGTAATTGCTTCCAAGTCACTCCGGTGAAGTATATAAGTTTCTGCCTTGACTGGTTTTCTGGAACGCATTGGTACATACCACACCCTCCTGATCTGGTAGATGTCACATGTGTGTGGTACTAACCGGATGATCCACCCTAACAAAGTGGGGCAGAAGCTTTATAGATTACTGGAGCAATGTGGGAGCAACCACACAGGGAGCAAGCTGATGATTTGGGGGCAATACAGCCTTTGTGACTTGTAGACTGTTTTATATTGATTTTTAGGCAGATCTTACATACAAAGCTGCCTTATACTGAGTCAGACCATTGGTCCATCTAGCCCAGTATTGTCAACACTGACTCTCCAGGGTTTCAGGCAGGGGTGTCTCCAGCCCTACCTGGAGATGACAGGGATTGAACCTGGGACTTTCTGCATACAAACCATGTACTCTGCCTCCTACCTGAGAGTGGTATATAGGCCTCAGACAGTACATATTTTTCTATCCCTTTCACAGTTTCCTTCAGTCAGCTGCCACTTTATAAGTGAAGGACATGGCATCTCTTGAAGTAGCCCCTTGAACCCAGAAGCTTAGGAATGGGATAATATGGTGGTTGTATCTATTTTGTATGGAGCGTACGGGCTCCTGGAGATCTGGTATGTTTCCTGCTTTCAAAGATAAAAGAAGTCATGTGATCTCTGCACATTAACATCTTTAATCCAGGTTCTTTAATACAGATGTATTTTTCCAGAGTTTTCATGTCATTAAAAATACAAAAAACAAATCGAAAAGTCATATGGTTCTCTCAGAATTTTTGGACTGTCAACTTCATACATTCAGACCTGATCAGGCAACATTTATTTACACAAGGGATTAAAACACACACACACACACACACAACATACATTTTATATTTCTCCTCTTGGTTTCTAACCCTTTTAGTTTGAACTGTAGCCATATTTTCAGCAGTTCAGATAGGAACTATCTGAAGAGGAGGAGGAACATATAAGCCACCTTGTGTATCCTGCAAGAGGGGGGGAAAGGCAGGATA
This sequence comes from Shinisaurus crocodilurus, assembly GCA_021292165.1. NCBI lineage: Eukaryota > Metazoa > Chordata > Lepidosauria > Squamata > Shinisauridae > Shinisaurus > Shinisaurus crocodilurus. The sequence goes on from CM037889.1 coordinate 703,040, forward strand.
GAAGTGTAATAATAAATAAAAATAAAACATTATTAAAATGGGCTAGCTTTTTCATAATTTTATTGCAAAGGTTTGTGATCTGGGCCTTTAACAGGGCCTATACAACACTAGGACATCAGTTTTTGTTTTGTTTTTTTAAAAGCATGTTTCTGGTCTGTGTTGTGGGGAAAGTTTGAAGTTGTTCAACCTGGAGGTCCTGTACTAGAAAATATACATGCACACACACCCTCATTACACACACACACACACACACACACACACACACACTGTGCCTTCTTGGCTTGTGATGATTAAACTGTTGGCATTAACAACACTGGATGTCTTTTTTTTAACTGTCCCACTGAACTTTGTTTATTTTGACTGCATGCAAAACGAGACAGCCATTTTCTCCCTGATAAGAAGCAGGATTATCTTTAAGAATGTCCCAGATTAAGGCACCAAATAATCCATCCAGCCTTAATGGCCTTTAAACAAACTTGCTTTGAGAAAATAAAATCCATTTGCCTAATATGTGAAAAATATCCCCTGTCTGTAATCAAACCAAGCCAACTCCAGAAGCCTTTCTCTCTCCTCACTGTTCTCCTCTTGACTCTTCTTCCTTCCTTCAACATCAACGGAGAATCCTTGAACAATTCTCTTGTTTTATGACCCAGCGTGGGGAGAACACAAAACTCTCCTGATGTAATTAACGATACTGCAGACTGCCCACTAAGGGCTCTAATAGAAAATTCCACATTTCAAGGAACATAAGCACAGCAGGCGAAAAGGAGAAACCATTCCATCAGCTGCAAGCTGTTGAAATTGAAAGGGCAGCAGTAGCGGGTAGAGCACAGTTTCAAATCCGTGTGATGACAAAGACGGTAACCTGCTTCTCCGTGTACCCATAAAAAAAAAAAAAAACGTACAAGGAAAATGGCTGACGGGGGGGGGGGGGGGCTAGCGGTAGGGGAAAAGATGGCTCATCAGGATCCCAGTGCTGAGGCACCAGGACTGAGGCCAGTCTAGAAGACACTCTCTTTGACCTAGATGTGCTTGACCCTGATTCCAGACATGAATGGAGTAATTTTGGTAGAGTACTCTGCATACACTCAAAAGCACTCACTTATTTCAGTTGTGTGAAATGCATGGACTGAGATCTGACATTGAAAGCTGGCCCGGATCTACATTACACTGTATATCGTCAACTTAGCGGAACAGTACTGCTATATTCACGTTCCCCAGTCTCTACTCACAGGGCACACTCTTGTTAGATGAACTGCAGTCATCCCGGTTTGCCACCCCACACCTAACTCCGTAGCGGTAAAACTGGGCATTCCCTCGAAAAGGGCTTTTCTTTCTTTCTTTTTTTTGCTTTGTCATCTCCGCACAGGTACGAACAAGTGCAGGAGTGATCTTTAAAAAGAGAAAGGGAGAAGCTCTTCCGGCCCGTCACAAAAAAGAAGGAGAAGGATGCCGCTGCTGCCGCTGCCGCCGCCACCCTCCGTCCAGGTCAGCAGGCCCCTCCCCTCCACCCAAATGCAGTTTCCCAAAGCAGTGTTCCTCCCGTTCTGAGTTTCCCGAGCACATGGCTCCTGTTAAATCATTGTGATTCACTTGGGAGTAAAGGAATGGGAGAGAATGTGATTTAGTTCTAAGCAGACATGCCTTTTGGCTAATTTATGCTCCTTGTTCTTTGGGCAAGGGGGTGAACGTGGCTGTTAAAAAGGGGGGGGGAAGCCTCCCACCCCTTTCCCCTCTCAAACTCCATGGCGGTTATACTGGGGGTGCTGCCTTTCACATGCAAGGGGAACGGCCATTTAACAAGAAGGGCTTTTTTTGTTTCTGGCCTGCTGTCTATGCGGAGGTGCACACGTGCACAGGAGTGAAAGTTTTTTTTTTTTAAAAAGCACCCAAACTCAATTTCCCGAAGCAGCCTGCTTGAAGGTGCAGAGGTGCACCTTCAAGCAGGCTGCCATTTACAAACAAACAAAAAATTAGCAAGCTTCTGGGAAGAAGTTGAACTGCCGCACAACAACAAATGGCAGATACCTCTCTTCCCCACCAGTTTGGGAGACACACGTAATGCCACATCCCGCCCCCCCTTGGAAACTATTGGCTAACTCCAGTGATGGCACTTTCGTGGCCACACCTTGGACGGGCAAGGACAGCGCCCGTTTAGCACACACTAGCCACGTACTGCGATAGTGAACCACAATAACTAAAAAAAAGTGATAGTCCAGGAAATTCCAGAAGAAACGAAGAACAATTACGCAGGACTACCGTGACTGGCACTAAAAAGTGAGTGTGTCGTGTGCCATTGTCACAGCAACGATAAAGTACTGCAATAAACCTTAGGTGTGGATCCAGACCCGGTTCCAGAGCTAAGCCCCAGTGAACTCAGATTCAAGTACAGTAATACCTTGGATTGCAAGTAACTTGGTCTGAGAGCATTTTGCAAGACAAGCAATTTTTTAAAATAAATTTTGACTTGATAAAGAAGTGATGTCTTTCAATACAAGGTAACCGCTCGCCTCGAGTGGGCGCAGTGGGCCAAAATCGGCCCTGCTCACGCCCGCCAGAAACTTGCTTTGATAGAAGAGTGTTTTGGATTACAAGCACAGTTCTGGAACAAATTATGCTTGCAATCCAAGGTATTACTGTAGTCCTTTCTAGTCTTGTCTTCTATGACCAGACAGTGGGTTTTGCTTTCTGGTCAGGCTAGAATTTGCAGCTGTGATCCCCTAGATTTTAGGGCCTAGGAATATGACTCTGTTCATTATGCAGCTGTGTGGCTGCATTTCCATCTCCTGTATGTACTCCTTGCTGGCACAGTCAGGTGTAGGGATGGATGAATCTGTCAATTTAGTTTTCGCACAGTTTCTCAGTTTCCAGCCTTAACTTCATTTTGTCCCATTTCCGCATCAGTTTTGCAATTTTTTTAAAAGTCTGCATGAAAATTCATATGCATTTTGGGGCACATTTCTATACCATTTTGTACACATTTCTATACCATTTTGTACACAATTTTGTCTAATATACACAATGTTTGCAAGCAATTTAAGCAAATATAATGCACTTTTGTATGTTATTTTCAGTAATATATTCATTTGTTTGCACACTCCCCCCCCCCCCCAATGTACACATTTTAATGCATTTCTTGATCGGAGAACTGCATTGCAAAATTTGAAGAACTGTTAATGTTAAGTGTTAACATTTCAGTTCACATATTGGTTCAGAATCAGGAAGTGTGAATTAGGTAAACTGACATTAAAATGTGAACAAAACTAATCCTCCCCCCCATCTCTAGTCAGAAGCACATAGGGAGGAGGGGGTGGGGAACGAGAAAAGCATTAGGAAATACATGGCTTGGATCCAGGGTCTGCCTTCCATGGATGGAATAGCTCTGTTCACGGAATGCATCTATGCACCACAGCTCACCCCATCCAGCAGGGTCCCACGCCCTCTGTGTAGTATTTTCAGGGGCTGGAGGAGGGGCTGCCCTGGGGAGGAGGGGGCCGGGAAGTCTGCTTCCACCAGCCCAGTTGCATGGTGAGAGTGTTGGTCTGGGACTCAGGAGATCCGGGTTCTAGTCCCCGCTCGGCCATGAAACTCACTGGGTGACTTTGGGCCAGTCACTGACTCTCAGCCTCACCTACCTCACAGGGTTGTTGTGAGGATAAAATGGAGAGGAGGAGGAGGATTATGTAAGCCACCTTGGGTTCCTTGCAGGAAAAAAGCCATGGTATAAAATATAAATATAATAAATACCCTCTCATACTCAGTTTTCCTTTTCCATTTCTTTGACCACTGTTCAAACTGTAATAAATTTAACCACGACAATCTTCTTCTCCCAATAATTTCCATTATTTGGTCTCTAGTCCCCATCTTTTCCACCCAATCGGACAATCTAATAACCCTAACTTCTCTTAGTTTACCCTCAAGCTCTGATCTTAAATTTTTGGGGAAATCATTTAGAGCCACCACCGGAGTTAATGGAGATATCCCTGGTATAAATATGCTCTTCATAGTACCCCAAATCACTAACAAATTTCTTAGAAAAGGGTTGTCTATATTTTTTATGAATTTATTATTATTATTTTGAAAAAAAATATTCTCCAGAGTATTACATAATTCAAATGTTTCTAACTCCAACCACATTATTTCTTTAGGTCGTGCTATAATATCCACTATATGTCTTAATTGATTCGCTATATAATACCATTTTAAATTCAGCAAACCCAAACCCCCTACTTTTTGTGCTTTATACCATCTTGTTTTAGTAATCCTAGATTTCCCCCCCTCCATTACAATATGTGTTAATAATTGTTTGCCAATCTTTAAGTTCCTTATCTGATATCGCACGTGGTATCATCCAAAATAAAAAAATTATCTTTGGCAAAATCTTCATTTTAATCAAAGCAATTCTACCAAACCAGGAAAGTCCAATTTTTTTTATACTCCTCTATTTTATTCTTTACCTCATTCTTTAATTTCCTATAATTCTGGTCTCCCAATTTATCTATATCTTTTGGAATTACAATTCCTAAATATTTAATTACATTATTAATCTTATAATTACTTCTTTTTTTTTTACACATTTCAATCTCTTCTCTTTTACTATAATTAAACAACAGAAATTTAGATTTGTTCCAATTAATCTGTAGCCCCGTTACTTCCTCAAACTCCTTTAAATGATTCTCCACTCTATCCATATTTTCCATAGGGTTTTCGGTTGTCAAAAGAGTATCATCTGCAAAAAGATTTAGTTTTTATCTTTTAGTTCAAATAAACTAAATTTGAAAAGATGGTTATGTCTAGAGATGGCCTACCAGGTAATGCATCAACAAGAGGTATAACAAGGGATTTATATAGATTGATTCAAAAAGCAGAAGAACAAGAGGATCAGCTAAAGGCAGTATGGGATAATGAATTTGAAGAGGTGACCTCGAAGGTGGGGTGGAACAATATATGGGATAGATGGATTGTGAAAGTGATGTCAACTAGGATAAAGGAACATTTTTATAAACTAATTTGGAGATGGTATTTAACTCCAGTAAGATTAAATAGAATAGATAATAATTGTTCTGCATTTTGTTGGAGAGGATGTCATGAAAAAGGGACATATGCTCATATGTGGTGGAGTTGTAAAAATGTATTGGCGTTTTGGCGAGAGGTTTTTACAGAAATATTGAAAATTATTGGTATTAATTTAGAGGTCTGTCCAAGATTAGCGTTGTTATCAATAACGGAGAAGCTTATTTGTGACCAAAATACGAAGGAGTTACGGTAATTGTAAACTTGTTAACTGCGGCCAGGCTAATGATAGCGAGAAACTGGAAAGTACAACATGTTTTCCTAATAACAGACTGGTATAAGGAAGTTTGGGACATAGCCCTAAACAATAAACTAACTAGTAGTATCAAATGCAAAAATGGATTGCTAAAGAAGAATAATTTTATGGATATATGGAATCAATTACTAGATTATGTATTAATAAAGGGGAAGGGGAACATGCCTTGTCAGGATATGTTATATTTTTGGAATTTAGATTTCATTTGATCAAGAGGATGGAAGTATATTAACTGGGCCCTTGGAGGGTGGGTGGGGTGCACTTTATGATTTATTGTATGTTGTTTTTTGTGATATTCTTGTATTCTGTTATATTTTTTGTTATAATTTGTTTTGAAAAGTAAATAAAATATTTTTTAAAAATAAAAAATAAATATAATAAATAAATAAATAAATAAGCGTTTAGACAGAAAGCAGTCCTACAACTCCCAGCATTCCCCTGCCAGCCATGCTGCCTGGGGAATGCTGGGAGTTATAGGACTTCTTTCTGTCTAAACATGCATAGGATTGCACCCTAAATCTGGATCCAAACCTCATGTGGTTTTGAGGGGTTATCTCTCTTTAGCCCATTTCAGTGGGAGCGGCTGGATTTTAGTGATGTGGTGTGGTGTGGTTCTTGGCCTGGTCTGCTCATGAATGATTCTGTGTGTCAAAAGATGCCTTTATATGAGATTCTGATTAATCTAGAGATGTGCTCAGATCTTGTATGCAGGTTTTGTTTTATATAACAAAATGCCAGTATGGAAAGCATGAACAGAAATCTTTTCTTTCTCTCTCACAATACGTGTGTGTGTGTGTGTGTGTGTATGTGTGTGTGTGTAAGGTTGTCACAGTCACACAGTTAAATGATTGGCAGTAGGTTGAGGACAACAAAAGGAAGAACCTCTTCACATAATGCATAAGTAGTTTAAGGAATGCATTTGTACACTATGTGATGACTTCTGCTAGATTAGAATGCTTTTTTTTCATTTCATTTCATTTTTATACCGCCCAATAGCCGAAGCTCTCTGGGCGGTTTACAGCAATTAACGAGACAGTCCCTGCCCGCAGGCTTACAATCTAAAAAGACACAACACACAAGGAAAAAGGAATGGGGAGGGAAGAAGGGGGAATATTAATGAATACTCCTGGCAGGGTTGGTGGTATTTACATATATAGTTGCACAATTGTTTCATGCCTAACACGAATATACCGTACTTTTGTTTTTGCCATCACACAAATGAGCATACTCTGCTTCAATCCAAAGTACCATTTTTGAAACATTAGAAATCTGACTTAGCTACATCAGCTCATACATAAGAGGTAAAACACCACCACTAATTTTTCCATATTATGGAAAAGAATTAAAAGAATCGGCGCTTGAAGCGAAAGAGTTAAAAGAGTTTTAAAAAAGTCTGCTTCCGCTAATCGGCTGGGGGGCCGGATAAAAAGGCAATCCTTTTTAAAGGATTAGCTGAATTAATGGAAAGCAAGTCAATGGCTACTAGCCATGATAACTAAATAGAACTTCCAAGATCAAATGCAGTAAACTTTGAGTACCAGATGCTAGAGACAAGTGACTGGGAATGGTCCATGATGTCTGTGTCATACCGGTCAGCCCCCAGAGGCAACTGGCTGGCCATGCCACTGCTGAAAACAGAATGCTGAACCAGATAGATCTTGGTTTGATCCAGTACAGTGATTCGTACATATTTATTCTTATGCATAGTAGCTGCTATCTATGTGGGCCTTGTGTACGTTCTCATAGCAGTTATCATCTGATTGTCTCAAGGCAAACTGTTGGGCCTCAGTTATCCCCAACTGAAATATGCCCTGGCTCATGAAGGAGGATGAATTAGCAAAGTGATGCATATCCTGGCCAGTAACTGCATAAATGTGGTTATTGAAAAAGCAATAGTTTAGAGGGCCTTCTTGCACATTGATTTGGGCTGCATTCCAGCCAGCAAGGTGAGCCTTTCCCCCCTTTGGGCTTGTGCATTTTACAAGGTAGTGTAGGATGTAACCTATAGCCTTGAAGACACACATGATTCCCCTGAGGTGTATATACACATCTTGTTTCACAGAGGCAGCAAGGGCAGTGCCCTTCTCCGGGATGCTTACCGGTACCTTATCATTTGCCAATATCCATGCTATGTTGGCAAGCATTGCAATAAAGCTGGGTGCGGGACTTTCCACACACTAGCCTCTCTTCTTTTACTTAATGGGCTAGTGAAAAGGCGGGGTATAAATATAATAAATTTATATTAAATTAATTCCAGTAATTCCCACACCATGTCAGTGAAGTAAGTCCCTGGCCTCAATAACAGGTTGGGGAAATAGAGCTGCCTGCTCCTACTGTGCCTGCAGAACCCCATAGCTTAGTTATCCCTAACTGAAACACTGGGAGAATGAATGTTATGTTCTACCTGTTGAGAACACTACATGCTCTTGGCTTTTGTTTTCCATTGTACTGATTGTATAGTTGCTATTTTTATTGTGTTTCTGTGGTTTTAATTTGGAAGTTGCACTGGGAATCCTTTTGGGGCTGAAAAGTGCAAAAGATTTTGTAAAAATAAATAATAAATATATTCCTGTCTGAAAATAAAACACATTAATGGGGCATTGACAATATAGAGAGAAGACTCTGTGTGTGTGTGTGTGTGTGTGTGTGTGTGTGAGAGAGAGAGAGAGAGAGAGAGAGAGAGAGAGAGAGAGAGATCCTGGCTGTGTGAATGGTAACTGCCCATCATCTTCTTTTCTTGCCCAGAGTTTTAAACAAAGCATTCTTTACACTGGTGCTTAGAAAAACATGAGCTGCTCCTGCTGACAGTTACTAAATGGAGGGAGGATGGCACAATCCACTTCAATAAACCTTGGTGCTGTTCAGTTAAATTTAATCCAGTTGAAATGAAGCTACCAAAAATGGCTGTGTTATTTGAAGTGTTCATAGCTCAGTGCTAAATAACTGTTAATGCTTCCTGTAAAAACATTGTAGTGTTGAGAAAATGGAGTTGATTTATCCAGAAAGAGCAGGCTGACACATACCACTGTCCTGCAAAGCAGAGGAGTTCATTGGACCCTAGTGGGCCCCTAATGCTTAGTTTACAGCAAGGTCCTCAAGAAACTTAATCTGATGCAGATTCCCTTCTATATCATACTGTATGGCCAAACCTTTATTTCCATTCTCCCGAGCACTCCAGTTTCAGTTTCTTTAGTAAAAATATTTGGAAGGCACCTTTCACAAAATGAAGATCCATGAGCATCTCTGTGGTGATAAAGAGGATCCAGAAACACTGAGTATGGTTTTTGCCAGAATTCCATTAAAAGGCAACATTTCCATGAGTTGTGCAGCCACTGGTTGCCTTTCCTTAGCATATAATGAGGGGACTGCACATAAGTGTTGTAGGTTTTTGATACAGATACGCAGAGTCATCCTTCTACTTCCAGTATTCCTGCCAGATGCAAACAAGAGCACTGAAAATGGTATTGCCTTCCTTAGGCCTTTCTTTCGTGTCAGCTATCCTGGGGTACTTGAAAGACATGGAGCATAACTGATTGTATTGATCCAAGATGCCTTGGTGGTTAAACGGTGAATGGAAAAGAACTGAGGAATCCAGCTTCAGCTTGAAAACTGGGGAAATGCACAGATCGAAAAACCATTATGGAATACATTTGGAAAACATATGAGCCCACTGTCAAACACCACTGATTACAATCAAAGTTCTAGGAGTTATAGGTAACTATACCTCTTATCAACATAGGAATCTATATAACTATAGGAAATCCACAGGGCCTTGTGGATTTCCTTTAGCTGCATAGGAAGTGAATTGGCAGCAAAGGCTAAGGGTTCTGCATATACAAAGATGCGGAAAGATATATACTGTAATCATTATACGTATGTCTTTCCGCATCTTTGTATATGCAGAACCCTTAGCCTTTGCTGCCAATTCAGAAACAATGGAGGCAGAAACAATGTTGCAGAAACAATGGAGACAGGGCATATTAAAGAACATAGGAGCTTTATGTAATACAATTTCTCATCTGCCAGCATTCATATATGAAGGTGGGCATAGATGCACACCACTGACACACAGAGTCTCCCTTTTCCAACATTCATGGTACTATATTTCCTGGGATATACAGAATATTCTATTCCATATGCAAAATTACTCAAAAGTTGTGTCCACACTAGAGATGTGAAGGCCTGGGAACAAAGAGAAAAATGGGTGAGGAGATGATAAAAACAGGAAAAAAACCCCAATGTTTTCCTGCTTTTCCCCAGGGATTTTTTAAACATGGGGGGGCTCCCCCCCCATTTCTCCTGGTTTCCCTCCAAGTCTTCACATCTGTAGTGCATACCAGCACTTAATTACATTCAATTTCAGGTGGGTCCTTATTGTCTTCATGCATTTCCTATGCTTGCATAGTTCCTCAGATTGTTTATGTTAAAAACAAGAAACAAAAGAACAGTGTATCTGCACACCCATACATATTTGATAGTACAAAAAAAAAAAAAAATGTAGGGGAGGACTCTTGAAATGGGATCCTGAAGTATTTAAAGTTGTGCAAAAAAAAAAAAAACTAGCAAGGGGTGGGGAAATCCTTGTGCAAGAACTCATTTAAAATGGGCTGGGAACGCAGATTTCAATAACGAAGGAGGAAGGAGTGGAACAATTCTCAACATGAGAATTCTTTCCAGGCTAATTTCAGGAACGTTGGTACCTTTCTAAGGAGGCAAAAACTTCATGGGAAAGTGGTGGGGAATAGAAGTGGAGCTTTATTCAGTGACCCCATGCAGGATGAAGTGTGAATTAAACCATCTACCTGTACTTTTAGTGGCAAATTGTGTGAAAAATCACCTTGCATCTTCTTCTTTAGGAACAGGGCTATTGTTGCCTCCCTCCTCGACTGTGAGGGAAGAGCCGGTCGGTTCTAAGCTGCAGAGAAGCCTAATGGAAGGAGCACACTGGAAGTGACACTCCTCCTCTAAGAAACTCCAGGTAATTTAAGCCACAACAGGGCCCCCAATATTGCTGGGATCCTCCTCTATAGAGTACTGAGCTCAATGTGTAATCCAGCCCTTCTCACAGGCTAAGCTCTTACCAAGCTTGCAGCTGTGGCTGAGAAGATTCTCATTGGGAAGGATCATTTCCCACACATTCAACCCTTTTGAAATTTTCCTGCCCACACATTTCCTGAACTTCAGTGGTTAGAGTGTTTGTTGTTGCCAAGAGCTGTTGCCTCGGTTTCAAATCCACTGTCTAACTTCCTTTGTGAAAATAAATATTGCTCGGCTAGGTGTGGCAGGAGCTTTGGGAAGGGGAGACTTTGAGGCTAGAATGGATCTCGAATTCCTGGGTTGATTCCCAAGATTTGTCACTGAACCTAGATGTGAACACATGTTAATGTTACACTCCAGACTAGGGTGATTAAGCAACCTCCAACATTTATGGGCAGGTTAGCCACCCCTGCAAACAAGCTACACAGCGTGGGTTATTCGCTGAACAACCCATGGTATGCCTGGCAGACGACTGGGCTTGCTGTGGCTTGTTCTCCTCCTCTTTCCCCCTCAGTCCTCCAGCCAGCCGCGGCTCGTATCCCAGGGGACTTTGCGGCAGGACCCATCTTAACTCTTCACCCCAGTCCCCTCCCCTCTCCAATTGTTACCCCTTTTTGTTTCCTGGCTTTTTATTTTTCGGAGCCTCAAAAATGCACAACTGGTGTTGTAATATGATGATGATGATGATGATGATGATGATGATGATGATGATGATTTTGTCTGTCATTCACAAGTGTGCTCTTATGGTTGTCCAAAATGTGTAGCCTTGCCTGGTCAATTTCCTTGTATGTTTCAGCTGTCAACTGGGGCAGCGTGGGAGTAGACAACATACAAGGAATTTGACAGGATGAGGCTGCCTATTGGCTAATTTGCACACAGTTGCAAAGGACCTGCAATAATGGAGCAGTTAATACAGGTGCCCAAATTTACTTCCCAGTCCTTTAATTTGCATGATTTCCCACTCCATTTACTTCCGAGCCATTAAATTTTCGTATATTTTCCAGTCCAAAAAATTGTACAAATATTCCCAACATTAAAAAACAAACAAACAAAAAAACCCCTCAGAGGTGGCAAAATGGGATTGAGCAAATGGGGCGCCAGCACCAGCAGTACTTACACCTGCCCCCCAATGGGTATCACTCACTTGGTCCCATTCAGCTGCCTTCTCAGGGTTTGTTTCTTTTTAGAACTGTCAGGGAACTGCTGTAACCAAAAAGCAGCTGTGAAAGGGGAGGGGGAGTTAATATCTCCCCTTTCTGGACTAGCTGCAGACTTGGGGAAGTGTTGAAAAGGTGGAGGACATGAGAAGTGTCAGTTCAACATTTAAAAGCCAGGAATCACATTGCTAAGCGGAAGACATTGTCCTCCCTCCTTTGGGTGCACCTACTTCTTCTGCTGTTTCCCCCATTTTCGTTGCTTTTCCATGGCACAAATGGGTTCCTCTTTTCCCTTAGTATCCCCCCCCCACCCGTCCTTGTCAACTGTGCGCAAATTAGCCTATACTGTATTCAGTCTTGCCTTGTCAGTTTCCTTGTAAACTCTACCTCAGGGCTCCAGTTGACAGCTGAAACATACAAAGATATTGACCAGGCAAGACTACACATACTGGACAGCCACAAGTGCGCTCAACCAGATTTGTAAAATTTTCAGGGACCAAAAAAATAATTTTAAAAGGGTAGTGAACAAGTGATGATTGCTCCAAAGTGCCGTTTGGGCATTGGTGGAAGGGCAGTTATTTGTGGCAGCATGGGCAAGATCATGAAGAGCAGCAGGGGCTTTCACTCTGTAGCCAATCCTGGCAACCCACAATGAAATTGCTCTCCCATGTTTGGATGACGTGTCAACCCATCGGGGTACTAACATGGGTTGTCAGGGTGGCTTGTTCCCAAAAATAAGCCACCTTGTGGAAAGCAGTCCAGGTTTGCATGGCATGACAACCCATTGTAGCTAGCTGCCCACGGTGGGTTGTCATGTTGTACAAAACCAGGTCAGTGTGTGCCAAGAAAAACAGTTTATATACAGCTCCTCAAAAGCCTGAACATTAATATGGAGCCTGGTTTTCCCCACCCATACCCAGAATCTCATATTTCCTCCACAGCCTGTTTCTTAAACAACATATTAGCAGTTACAATAAAACATTTATTCTAAACAAAGACAAAATCTAAAGAGGTGTCATTTTCAGTGCCAGCTCCAGATTCTGGGGGGCCCTTGGGCAAGATGCCCTGACTGGGTTCCCTGACACCTTGCTGCCCATTCACTTTCCCTCTCCCTCTGGACCCAATTTGCACAACTGCCCAGAGGGAGATCCAAGGCCAGCTCTCCCACTGAACAGAGTGAGGTGGCCGCCTCAAGCAGCTAATTTGGGGTGTCATGAGAGAGGGCAGCAAATTGTTAGTTATTTCATTTATTGTTATTTTATTTTTACTTCCAGGGAGAGGGTGCTTGTGGGATTTTCTGCCTCTGGTGCCAAAATGACTTGACTGGTCTTGGTACCACCACCTTGGGGGCACCGTTTTCTCTTCTGCCTCAGACGGCAAAATGTTTTGGGCCAACTTTGGGGAGAGCACAAGACAGGTGGAGTATGCTGCTCCTTCTCCTTGCTCCTCTCACTGCTTGCATACTGAGAACAATGAGGCAAACAGGCAGCAATGTTGAGGAGGAGCAGGAGCAAGACCAGGAGGCCCTGGGAGTGGAGAGTGGCAACCCTGCAGGCATGTCGAACTTGGCAGGTGCCCAGCAATGCCAACCCTGACACCAATTCTGATCATGCAAACTGACTGTATGATAGTCATCATCATCATCAGGCGAGGAAATTCTAAAGAAGATTGTGTAGACTCTAGCGATGGGTCCGTAAGTGACTGTGGAGGCCAATTCTAGATCCACACAGCTTCCCACAGTGAGGACACAGGTTACCAGATAGAAGATGGTCCTGTAAAGGATTCATTTGACGTGCTTTTCGCTTAGCACGTCTCTCCCTTTCACCTTGCACTCGGGCTTCTTCAAAGTCCATGGAACCTTTGTGAAAGGCCAACCTCCATTTAGATCGTTCATGGGCCAGAGCTTCCCAGTTTTCGATGTTTATATTGCATTTTTTTAGATTAGCCTTATGAACATCTTTAAACCTCTTATATTGACCACCGATATTCCGCTTTCCATCCTTGAGTTGGGAGTAAAGTAACTGCTTTGGGAGACGGCAGTCAGGCATTCGAACAACATGACCGGTCCACTGAAGTTGGCGTTGAAGGATCATTTTTTCAGTGCTAGTAGTCTTTGCTTCTTGGGTCCTTACTTCTTCGGGGGAAAGGGCTCCCTTTAATTTTGAATGCAACAACACTGAGTTATTTACAAGGCAATATTCACACGTCGTCTTCTCTAGCTGTAAAGTTGATGAACCATGCAATCCTAGGCATGTTTACTTGGACGTCAGTTCCAGTAAGTTCAATAGAGTCTACACATGAGTAAATATGCAGACTAAGGGCACAATCCTATGCAGGTTTAGATAGGAAAAAGTCCTCCAACTCCCACCATTCTCTATCCAGTCATGTTGGCTGGGGAATGCTGGGAGTTGTAAGACTTTGTTCTGCTTAAGCCTGCATGGGACTGTGTGCACTAAGTGTGTTCCTGCTGTTTGTAACAAGCTACAGCTACCTACTATATAAACGTGAAAGTCCGTGTGTTCGTTTGTGTGTTTTTGTGTGTCGCATAGGCTCCTACACGGTTGGACGGATCCGCCTCAAACTTGGCACACATACTCTTCATCACCCAAGGACAAATACTGGCAGGGTTAAATCTCCGAAAAAAACCATCACTGTGCCTGTATGGCCCAATCTAAATGATAGCCAATGGCGTCACTTAGAACTGCCACAGGGGCCAATCAGGAGAGGTTATGAAAATCACTGCGACATTTAGAATGTTCATATGAACTGCCACAGCGGCCGATCAAGGACGTCATACGGAATGTACATATGAACTGCAGCAGGGACCAACATGGGGGGGGGGAGCTGGGATTTCATTGCGTAGCCCCAGGGGAGGGAGCAGGGATTTCATTGTGTGGTCCCGGGGGAGCTGGGATTGTTGTGTAGTCCCGGGGGGGGGGAGCAGGGATTTCATTGTGTGGTCCCGGGGGAGCTGGGATTGTTGTGTAGTCCCATGGGGGGGAGCTGGGATTTCATTGTTGTGTAGTCCTGTGGGGGAGCAGGGATTTCATTGTTGTGTAGTCCCAGGGGGGGGGGAGAGCAGGGTTTTCATTGTGTAGTCCGGGGGGGGGAGGAGCAGGGATTTCATTGTGTGGTCCCAGGGGAGCTGGGATTGTTGTGTAGTCCCAGGGGGGGGGGGGAGCAGGGATTTCATTGTTGTGTAGTCCCGGGGGGGGGAGCTGGGATTTCATTGTTGTGTAGTCCCGGGGGGGAGCAGGGATTTCATTGTGTGGTCCTGGGGGAGCTGGGATTGTTGTGTAGTCCCGGGGGGGAGCAGGGATTTCATTGTGTGGTCCCGGGTGAGCTGGGATTGTTGTGTAGTCCCGGGGGGGGGAGCAGGGATTTCATTGTGCAGTCCGGGGGGAAAGGGAACAGGGATTTCATTGTGTAGTCCTGGAAGGGGGAAGAAGGAATTTCATTGTGTAGTCCCGGGGGAGCAGGTAGTCCCGGGGGAGCTGGGATTTCATTGTGTAGCCCCAGGGGACCTTTCCTATGGAGCCATTCAAAAAAGCGGTCAGCTACCTTAAGGAATTTCGAACGAGTAGTGCCTATGGCAACGCCGGGTAAAAAAGCTAGTGTACAATAAGACTGGCTGACTCTGCTGCTGATTATTCAGTCATTCTGTGAGCCTTAGCTTCATTCATACCCATATAACTCTGACCAGCAACCGATTTTGTCAAAGGCCAGTTTTGTAAGGTAGTGTGGTGGGCCAAGGCCTCACCCGACTCCCTCCCTCTACAAATGGTCTGATGCCAAGTTCCATTCTCACAGATGCTGCTCATCTACAACCCTATTTCTGGGTTTGGCAATTAGAGGGAGCCACGTGAGCCCACTAAGAGGTCTGGATTTGACCCAGGTGCCACCAGCTGCTGTGCTGACTCCCAGCGTATCGCGAAAGGTGGGACTCCGCTGGATTCATGGAAACATCATTTTGCAGGTACCAGGGATGGGGACTCGGACTCGAGGACTCGACTCGTGAGTCGGACTGAGTCCCCCCTCTGACTCGACTCGGACTCGAGTCCCAATATTTTTAATGGGACTCGAGACTCGACTCGGGACTCGAGACCAAGGACTTGTCAACATCCCTGGGCTGTTGACGAGTCTCTGGCTGTGCCAGAAGGAGCGCAATCACCGGTGAAGAGCGCATGGAAGCGAGGCGCCGCTGCTCGGCCATATGGACAGCTACCAGGAGCGCAGCCCCAACGATGTTTGAGATTTATTTTGATTGATGTGTTGTTGTGGGGGGTTTGGGTTAGGGTCAGACATTTTGGGTTTGGCTGCCTCTGCCTGCCTGTTTGGGGTTCCCAGCCTCCTCTGCCTGCCTGGTCTCTTCTTAACCAGTTCCACAGTTTGAATTGTCCAAGACAAAGGCCTCTGCCTGCCTGCTTTGGGGTTCCCTGCCTCCTCTGCCTGCCTGGTTATTTTGGGTTTGTCTGCCTCGTCTGTTCTTGTCAAAATCAGTGACAGAGTTTTGAGATAAAAAGGCACACTTGTGCCTAGAATTTATTTAAGCCACACATCTGAAGTAGCCTTATTTTGTTGGGGGGAAACCCCATTGATTTTAATAGGGACTCGTGGAGTCAGTTTTGGGAGTGACTCAGGACTCGGGACTCGTGAGTCACCATTTTGGACCAAGGACTCGGACTCGGGACTCGGGTCCAAAGACTCGTGACTCGACTCGAGACTCGAGTCCAAGGACTCTTCAACATCCCTGCCAGGTACTGACGGTTGGCCTTTAAGCAGTGTGTTTACCTATATGAGATCCAAAATATGCAGCCTTCTTCAGCTACATTATGCTACGGTTTGCATTTGCAATGCATCTTATAATTAAAGAGGGGGAAATCCCCCCAAATACAATTGTACAGAAAGAGGTCATGGGACTACTGTTAATCTCTCTCCTCCCACCCATCCTGCAGTCTCTGATGCTGGCATCCCCAAAGCTTTTCAGCCGTGAGAGGGATTAAATATCCATTTAATGGATATTTCTATTTTTGCTAGAATTTTTTTTTGTATTTTTGCTAGAAAATTGCGAGCAAGAATTGACTGTTGGATCACTGCCATCACTGAATGACACCCCCCCTTCCCTTCCTTCCCCTCTGCCTTTGCTAATGAAACAACACACACACACACACACACACACACACACACGGCCTTCCACCGAGGGTATCAAGGGTATCGCTTGTAGCTCCCTCCTACTTACTTTTGACGGGCTTTCCAGAGTCAAATGCCTGGCTGTGCAGATTGCTTGTCCCCCGAGGAACTAGCAGCTTTATGAGAATCACGGTGCTTTTTGTTTGAGCGTGTTTAAGCACATCCATCACTCCATCCTCCCTGCACTCACTCCCCTTGCCTCACCCTCACCCTGCTAACAGCTTTGTCCACACACGCACACATCAGTTGTTACTGATGCCTGGAGTGAGGAGGGAAGAGGAGGAAGGAATGCTCACCCCGAGGAGGTCATGCCCAGCGTGGGAAGCACTTGTTAAATTATGCCTACAGGACAGCACGGTAACCGGAGAACATGAGGCCAAGGTGCCCCTCTCTAACAGGCACAGAAAGCAGGACTGAGTTTATAAGGGGTGGCAAGGGGATTGCCAGAATATGTCTCTTCCTTCTCCCTTACATGTTTTAAGAGCTTTCTCTGGCTCAGTAACTCCCCCGAGAAACCAAAGCAGAAGCCTCTTTGGATGTGAATACCTGACAAGTTTTTAACGTGAAAAGAATTCACCAAATTTAGCCTCTGGAAATGAAGAAGGGGGGGGGAATTGGGGGTGGAAAGAAAGGAAGAAAAAGGAATGAGTGATGGAGGGGGTAACCCAATGCCGCCCACTTTCCTTTAGTCAGAACTGGTTCATTCGTTCTTTTCTCCTCTGTCTTGAAAGCTTTTAAGCCCAGGCGCCGTAATCTATACACAAATAAGCAATGTGACCAAAAAGAAAGGGAGAGAGAGAAGAGGCGCGCACTCACCTGAAAGAGAACACGCTGAATCAAGGCTCTTCAAAGTGGCTACGATTGGACAGGTATTAAATTCTGCCTCTTCAGGCGGATGTTTTGAAGGAACTGGGGGTGGATTGGCTGGGGGTGGGGGGAGCCTTACTTAGGACTGAAGCTGCTGAGTTGCCAGAAGTTTGGCCCGGGTTTGTCACAACCTCCAAGCAGGGCCTAGCTTTGTTGCAAGCCCAGATAGGGCCATCAGCAATGGCCTCACTTTGCACCAGGGATGTTGACGAGTCCTTGGTCTCGAGTCACGAGTCGAGTCACGAGTCTTTGGACCCGAATCTCGAGTCCGAGTCCTTCGTCCAAAATAGTGACTCCCGAGTCCCGAGTCACTCCCAAAGCTGACTCCACGAGTCCCTATTAAAATCAATGGGGGTTTTCCCCAAGAAAATAAGGCTATTTCAGATGTGTGGCTTAAATAAATTCTAGGCACAAGTGTGTCTTTTTATTTCAAAAAACTGCAACTGATTTTGGCAAGAACAGACCAGGCAGACAAACCCAAAATAGCCAGACAGGCAGAGGCCTTTGTCTTGGACAATTCAAACTGTGGAACTGGTTAAGAAGAGACCAGGCAGGCAGAGGAGGCAGGGAACCCCAAACAGGCAGGCAGAGGCAGCCAAACCCAAAATGTCTGAAAGGTTGCATTTTAGGAAAATGATTTTTAAAAATAAAATTGCTGTACTTCCTAAAACCTGTCCATGTTGCATTTGAGGAACATGAGTCCTTGGTCTCGAGTCCCGAGTCGAGTCTCGAGTCCCTTTAAAAATATTGGGACTCGAGTCTGACTCGAGTCAGAGGGGGGACTCAGTCTGACTCACGAGTCGAGTCCTCGAGTCCGAGTCCCCATCCCTGCTTTGCACTTACTGGTGCTTTCAGCAGCTGCTATGGGAAATTGGGGGGGGGGCAGTGTTTCTAACAGTGACCTCACCCTTCAAATCTTTGTGCAAATCTTTATTGGGACAGAGGTGCCATTTTAGCTTTCTGTGGGAGGGGAAAGATTTCAGATGTGGAACCCAATACTACTCAAGTAGGTAACATGTAATGTTAGATTAGCTTTTTGATTTTATTTGGAATTCTGTATGTGACTGTTGCCTTCCCTTGTTCCCCCCTCCACCCCAATAAACTCCTTTTTTATATCTGGACATCTGGCTGTGTTGTTTTAAAAGGGAATTTCTCACTAAAAACTCTTCCCCAGGTTAAGGACAGCATGGTTACAAAACTACCGCTTGTATTCTCCAGGATTTTCACAGGGGGTTGTTAAAATTGGGGTCTGGGCTTTGGGCAAGAAAATCCAAAATTGTTTCCTTGGGC
Source organism: Shinisaurus crocodilurus (assembly GCA_021292165.1). Taxonomy (NCBI): domain Eukaryota; kingdom Metazoa; phylum Chordata; class Lepidosauria; order Squamata; family Shinisauridae; genus Shinisaurus; species Shinisaurus crocodilurus. The sequence continues at coordinate 721,910 of CM037889.1, forward strand.
TGGGCTGGGCTGAAGGGAGGGGACCTTGGTAACAGGGCTCAGAAACTCCCCAAGCAGCTGGACAGACTGGTGTGTGTCAGGAGGTTAACCCTGACTGGTGGCAGGCAGCCTATTATTTTGGGGGGGGACCCTTGTAAAGAAGGGGGTCCACCGGTAGGGGAAGTCATCCCTGCTCCCAGTTTGTAAAAAATGGTGAGGTGGAAGGGAAGCGTTTATTTATTTATTATATTTATACTCCGCCTTTTTTCCTGCAAGGAACCCAAGGCATAGTCCTCCTCCTCTCCATTTTATCCTCACAACAACCCTGTGAGGTAGGTTAGGCTGAGAGTCAGTGACTGGCCCAAAGTCTCACCCAGTGAGTTTCATGGCTGAGCGGGGACTAGAACCCGGATCTCCCGAGTCCCAGTCCAACACTCTCACCACTACACCACACTGGCTCTCATATTCTCTGGCAAGATGTAGAGTCCTTGAATAGATGCTCTAGAAATCACAAAGAAGCCGTGTATTTAAGAGCATTGGTTGTAGTATCTATGAAGTATTGACAGCAGTGTCACCATCACAGATCAAAGAGGCGTCTTTTGGTTTTTAAACAAAGGGATTTTTGCCTTTGGCATGCATATCTAGTACACAGGCCCATTTAATTGTTTATGTGATAGTGACCTCTCGATCTCCATCAATCAACATAACAGGTTAGAAAGCAATACAGTATAGATACTCAGGAGAACAGCTGCAGATGTAGAACCAGCGAGCTGGCTAGAGATATACTAGGTGCTCCTGAGGGATACATGTCTGAAACACCGGTGGGGTGGGTGGGTGGGGAGAGCCCTGCTGAGCTGGAAGAGCAGCCCAGGATTAAGAGGCAAAAGCTAGAACTGTTCCCCTAACATTAATGGACATGTACCTGCCTGCTTATTAGGCTCATAAATGGTGATCACTGGGAGGATGGGGTGGGGATGCCATGTTGCTGTTGCAAGGTTTCATCCCTGCACTCTTTTGCTTTCCTGGAGTGGCTACCTTGAGGTTGAGATTCTCCTTTTCTTTTACATTGATCTACCTGGTACCACTCCTCTTGGATGAGTAGACATGACCAAGATCAACAATGGATCAATCATTTGCTGCAGCCCAGAACTCTTCAGGGCCCACCACTGATCTCAACAAGCATGTACATGTGGGCTGTGATATCCCATTCACACTTGCAAGAGGGATCATTGTGCAATCTACAGGTGTAGATTTCATAAATATATGAAAGTCAAGGTAAACGCCTCCAATTAACAGCCATTTTCTGGATGCCCTTCTTCTCTAATTTCAGATGTTTTAGACATCTTGCTGTACTTAGATAAAGGAAAGCATTTTGCACATTCTCAAGGTCAATTCATGGGGTTTTTTCTGTCAGGCCCAGGAGCAAAATGGGACAAGGTGAGCCCACTGATAGCTTCTGGCCCACAAAGGTCCACTTCCCAATGGAGCTGGCTCTACAAGTGCATTCCATTTAGCAAGCCATCTAGCACAGTGTTCTCCAACCTTGGGTCCCCAGATGTTTTTGGCCTACAGCTCCCAGCATGCCCCAGTCAGGGAGTTGTAGGCCAAAAACATCTGAGGACCCAAGGTTGGAGAACACCGACAAGTCTTCATTATGCTTCGAGGCAAGGGTGTCTAAATAAAATGATGTTTCTCTGCTTGGGGACTGTCTGAGAACTTCTGGAGAAGACTCACATACATAAATAGGAGTAGTAACACCACTGGAATGCCACTCGTTTAGAGTTCCTGTTTGACATGTGTCCACAGCCATGCCCTTTGCGCACATGGTTGCAGAACCAGGTGCATACAACACAGAAAATGAGTGTTACCAAGGGATTTCCATCCCTGAGTTTCTAGATGTGCTAGCATTTGTAGTGTACCACCTGATAGAACAGGGCGATGGAAGTGCATTTCAAGGAAGGTGTTTAGCAGTTATACACTTTTCTATGACCAACAGCTACCATCCACATAGTTATTTCCTGTTGCTTGATCATAGCTACCTGTGTTAATATATCAAGAGCAATAACTATAACCAGGGTGCTTACACAACATTGTTCAGTTGCACTGGTGACAATTACATTAGTTCATTGGTTAAGCTTCAGTATGTGCTCATAGTGCACTCACTGCTATATGCATGTTTACTCAGAGGCTAAGTCTCACAGTGTTCAATGGACCATGCTCCCCAGGAAGTGTGTTTAGGATTGCAGCCTTAAATACCACTGATTGCAGTGGCCCCTAGGTTGGGGAATTTGTGGCCCTCCAGATATTTGCTGAACTCCAACTCCCATTGTATCAGGACCATTGACCATGTTGGCTGGGCCTCATGGGAACTGGGAGTCCAACAGGCTCTCCATCCCTGCCCTAGGGGTTAACATGCTAGAGAGGAAGGACTGTGGCTCGGTGGTAGAGCACCTGCTTTGTTTGCAGAAGGTCCCAGGTTCAATCCCTGGTATCTCCAGGTAGGACTAGGAAAGAACCCTACCTGAAACCCTGGAGAACCATTGCTGCCAGTCAGTGTCGGCAATACTGGGCTAGACAGACCAATTGTGTGACTCAGTATAAGGTGGTCCTATGCTTTTGGAACCCACAGGGGAGGAAAGCCGTTTAGGGGAGCAATTAGTAACAGTCAAGTGGCAGGGAAGGGAAGGTTAAAGCTTCCACTCCCTACCCGTTGCTACTTCTCCATTCCAAATTCCCCTGCTCCCCACAAGCTGTTTTTCCTGGAGGAGGAGGAGGAGGAGGAGGAGGAGGAGGAGGAGGAGGAGGAGGAGGAGGAGGAAGGACTCTGCTACATGTATTTGTGTATCATGTGTAGTTATCCCCTTTGGCATTCTTAACTTTCTCTTGCTTGTTCCCTTAACCTTTTGAAAACAGTGTTTGTTGCTGCAACAGAATTATATAAAATCTTGCTGCTGCTGATTGTGTGGCTGCACTGGAGAGGCCTCCATCTTTGAGACGATAAACCTAGTAATACCAGTGTGCAGACTAAAAAACAGAGATAGAGACAAATTAATTTCCCCCAGCAGATGAAAGAGAAGTGGGAAGGCCAAGAGGGAGAGCGGCGGTTGACCAATTGGAGGAGGACTGCACTCCTACCGGTAGAAACAACATTATTTCTGAACTGATAAGAAAGAAGGGTGTGAGAAAGGAGCGGAGAGAAAAAGAATGGAGATGATAAAAGTGGCTGGCACAGAGTGCGCTTCTAAAAGACAAATAATCAACTGAAACTGTCAATTAATCTTTTTTTATGGCTTTTATGATTTTCCTCCTTATAATTTTATCTCTGAGTTAAGTGAATTTAGTGCTGCTGAAAGATGCTGAACTGACAGCTCTGAAGCATTAAAGCCCCATGTCCACCTGCAAAAGAGGAACAGCGGGGGCGTCAGAAGGCACTGCTTCTCCCTCACTGTCCCGCTCTCTCCACACCCAAGGTACAGCCGCCTCTGACATGATGGAGCACAAAATGGCAGCTGCTCAGACTGACAAAACAGGAGCTGCCTGGAGCTGTAAGTAACGGGGTTGCACTCAGCTTCTGTCCAGCCTTCTTTGTGCTGAGCTAAGAAGGGCTCTCCAACAAGCCTTGTTACAACATATCATACTCTGGAGAGCCAATGTGGCATAGTGGTTAGAGTATTGGACTGGGACTTGGGAGATCCGCTCGGCCATGAAGCTCACTGGGTGACTTTGGGCCAGTCACTGACTCTCACCCTAGCCTACCTCACAGGGTTGTTGTGAGGATCAAGTGATGGAGGAGGAGGAGGATGTACATTGTGTTGGGCTCCTTAGCAGAAAGACAAGAAATAAAACTAACAAGTAAATAAATAAATAATATTCATAGTTTGGCTAGTGGCCAACTCTGATGTATTTATTACATTTATATCCTGTCTTTCCTTCAAGGAGCTTAAGATGGTATGCATAGCTCTCCCCACATTTTATCTTCACAACAACTCTGTGAAGTAGGTTAGGCTGATAGTGATTGGCCCAAGGTCACCCAGCAACCTTCAAGACTGAGTGGAGCTTTGAACCTAGGCCTCCCTGATGCTAGTCTGACATGTATGGTATATACGTCATATACCTGGGTGATTTTGAACTGGCCTAACTAGGATTGCTGCTGGGTTTTGTCAAGTCAACTGGCAGCTTTGATGATAGCTAGCACACATTTTAAAATCAGCATACAAGGCTGCCTTATACCGAGTCAGACCACTGGCCCATTTATTCAGCAAGGTAACAGTTCCCTTTGTTGTGCTGTGCTGATGCTCTATCAGAAGAATGTGAGCACAAATAAAAAGGCCAGCCTTATTGTCAGTGGCTCTGTTAGGGCTGGGTTCTGGGGTGCAAGTCCGGAGCCTTGTTGCTTGGCCCCCCCACAAAGAACCTCCACAGGTGTTGACAGTGGCAGGAAACAGACACTGCATGACCACCTAGCATGGGCAGCCTTTTTCTTTTTAAACATTTAGTGGGACACTCATGCTGCACAGTTAAATGCCTGCTGCCAAGTCTCTAGCTAGCTAGACCCATCATCTTCATTTCCCCAGAATGCCTCTGGGCCCCACATGGAGCCCAGAGGCACTCGGGAAATGAAGTTGGCAATCATGACTGGGGTCTTGGCAGCAGGCACTTTGGCATGCAGTGCACCCCCAGATTAAATACTAAAAAAGAACATGAAGGGACTGCTTCCCCCTGCCTCCTGGGTGAGGGAGGAGTGTGGAGTGACCAGGGCGGTGTGGGAGCATGAGAGGGTGTGGTGAAGGGGGAGGAGGAAGAAAGTGGGGCAGTGGTGGAGCAGCTGGGGAGTGGGGGGGGGCATGGCTTGCCCCCCCCCCCCGAGGCACTCTGCCCAGGGCCCTCTCCAACCTGGCAGAGCTGCTGCTTATATACTGCCTGCTTATTTATTTATTTATTATATTTCTGAATCGCCCATCTGGCTGGTGACCCAGCTACTCTGGGCGATGTACAATATATATATAAAAATACAATAAAACGAAATATAAAATATGATTACAGCTTTAAAATCCTAACCCACCCCATATTCCCACCTGAAAAACCATGTTTTTAATGCATGGCAGAAGCTCATCATGGAGGGGGCATGGTGGAGGTAACTGGGGAGAGTTCCATAACTTGGGGGCTGCCACAGAAAAGGCCCTCTTCCTAGTCCCCACCAGCCTGGCTGCTCTGGTTGATGGAACAAGGAGAAGGCCATCCGTGGCAGATACTTGATGTCGCTGGAGATGCTGCTTGAGATAAACTGGACCGGAGCCATATAGAGTTTTAAAGGTCAAAACCAACACCTTGAATTCGGCTCGGCAAGCAACTGGTAGCCAGTGCAACTCCTTAAGCACCGGAGTGATGTGATCATGCTGGCAGCTGCCTTTAACCAGGCGAGCCGCCACGTTCTGTACCAGCTGTAACTTCCGAACCATCTTCCAGGGTAACCCCACGTAGGGCGCATTACAGTAGTCTAGGCGAGAGGAGGCCAAGGCATGAACCACTGATGGGAGCAGATGACTAGGATGGTAGGGGCGCAGCTGCCGTATCAGATGGAGTTGATACAGCGCCGCCCAGCTCACAGCTGATACCCGAGCCTCCATGGACAGCTGGGAGTCTAGAATGACCCCCAAGCTGCGGACCTGGTCCTTCAGGGGTAGATGTATCCCATTCAGCACTCCCTGCTTTCCCCTTTGATATACTGAAAAGGAACTATTACAGGTACTATCTGCTTTCCTCAGGGCTAATACCGGGACTGAGAAATGAATCATGAGTATGGGGTAGGAGACCAGCAGGATGCAGTGGAGATACAAGCAAAGTGAGGCTAAAGTTGTTCAGGAAAGTAAGACTTTGTGGTTGCCCCTTCGCAAGTGAAATCCGCGTCCACCTCTCAACTGGGAGCAGCAAAATGATTGCCCCAAAAGTTGCCACAGAGCAGCAGCCCAAATATCCTGCCTCACCACTGGATGATTTATCCTTGACTTTGCTCAGTGAAGAATCTGGGGTCTCATGTGAACTTCCAACAAGTAACTGGCAATTTTATTGGCCTCAACGGTTGTTGGCATCGGCTGAGACTTGAACGGCCCTGATCACTCATCTTCTAATAACACTGGACTCTGAAGCTCAGCAAGTCACTTTGGAAAATTGTAGGCTTTGCTGGTCATGTTGGGAGAAATCCTTCCCTCATAAAAACAGAGGCATGGGGGGATGCAAGGGGTTTATACAATTATGATTGCTATGGAGAAAGTGAAGAGATTTGTTTTCTCTGTCGCTTTTATAATACTAAAACTCAGGGTACATAACTGTAACGTGAGAAGCAGCCATTAGTGGCGATGTGCACATTAAATGTTCTGTAGTTTAACATGCTCATGTTCGCTGCCAAACACAGCGTCCCTATGAATGGTCCTTTTTCCCCTGGTTGTCATGCTTGGAACTACTTACCAGATAGAACTACTTACCAGATTCACCACATAGTGAGTCTTCACACACACACACACACACACATTCAAAGTAGCCATCAGGAATGTTGGGAAGGAACGTGAGAGCCTGTCTCAGAGGTGGAATTGCGTTCACCACCTCTTCGCTTCTTCTAGGTGCATTTGCAGCGCAGCACTCTGGCATCCTAGTGGCTTTATAGCAGGCCCTCTGTTTTGAGATGGTACTCGGAAACGTGTTTCACAAATGTAAAGTATTACAATATTGTATATATGTGCCGGGCTCCTTAGGGCGGCTTCACATGTTTGTTTTCCCACTATTTGGGGGCTCCTTTTATTTTCTCTTTGCTCCTAGTGGTTCTCCCCTTCACGCAGAGAGACCAGTGTATGAAATGCGATGATAAGACACCTATTTTCCCAGTTACAGTGCCAGGGAGAAGCTTCCTTCTCCTACCTGTTGTTGGTGCTGTAAGCATGCATAGAAAAATATATATATATCCTACACGGGTGGAAAAATGTGAACATTTCAAAACCACCCTTAGCCCTTTTGAAATACCAAGACTCCATAGATGAATGGCTTCTCTTGAGCCCTTACTCTTTTACGCCTGATTGTAAATGGGAAGAAATCCCATTTCAACAAGACTTGCTTCCTGGGAAACGTGCTTTGGATCTCAGCCTAGCCCAGCTCTCTAAATCAATGGGAGGTGGTCTGCACCATAAGCAAGTGATTTATAAAAGAGAGATGCTTCAGGTGAATCAGATTTTGAAATGTTTTTTTGGGGGGGAGGATCTACAATGTAATGGGGGGATTTCTATGGTCTTGGGGGGATTTTGATGCAGACTGGTTGCACTGATGGCAAAAGTTTGAGTTTTGATTAGGATGGCTCAGCTTGTCTGCGCGGGGAAAGCTAAGCAGGGTCAAGCCTGGTTGTTACTTGGATGGGAGACCCCCTCCTCTAGTTTCCTGCATTGAGCAGGGGGCTGGACTCGATAGCCTTGTGGGCTCCTTCCAACTCTATGATCTATGAAAACTATATGGAATAAGGCTGCAATCCTATGCACATTTACCTGGGAGTAAGCACCACTGAACATAGTGTAATTTGTTTCTGGGTAAACATGCACAGGATTATGCTGCATGTCATGTTAACTGTTTGCTGCTTTTAATTGATTGTTTTCTTATGCTGCTTTTGATTTATATGGATTTTGTGTTTTTATTGTACATCACCTTCAGAGCAATTAGCTATAAGGTGACCAATAAATCTTAGAAATAAATAATATTAAATAAATGCCATTCCTACTGCAAGGGCATTTTCACCCAAGTGATGATACAAATGCTGAAATACATTACTGTGGATGTTTCATAGATTTCATAGATCATAGAGTCGGAAGGAGCCTACAAGGCTATCGAGTCCAACCCCCTGCTCAATGCAGGAAACTAGAGGAGGGGTCTCCCATCCAAGTAATCACCAGGCCTGACCCTGCTTAGCTTTCCACGCTCAGACAAGCTGAGCCAGCGTGAGCCACAGGCCTGTTCTTAATGAGGTATAAAAACCAGAACAGAGACCATTTTAAAATCAGTTCTACATTTTAGTCAAAGTGGCTTTTTTCATTCCTTTACAGTTACACAACCGGTTTCAGGCATCACTTGGAAATAAAAGGGGGGGGGGAGGAACACCTTTTCTTTGGCTCCCCTCCTAAACATCCTTACGCTAAAGCAAGTAAGTTGCCCAGAATTCATTGGTGCTCATTTACAAGAAGGCCGGGGTGCAAGCCTCCATGTTCGTGTTTTTAAAATGGGTGTGTGCACTTGCACTTGCCTCCTGCATACGTAGTGCAGCTAAAAGTGCTGAGTGTTGAAGCGCGCCGGTCCACGCTTGCTCCTGAGTCTTCCTGCGGCACCCTCCGCTCTTCTGATAGCATTACCGCTTTTAAAGCTTCTCGGGCGACATTGCCCTTTTAACAGCGCGCCAGCCAGCCAGCCAGCCAGCCTGCTTCGGCTTCTGGGTCTCCCGTCTCCTGCTCTTCATTTTCTCCTCTCCTCCTCTAGCGCGCCGGTCTGCTCGGGTCTGTGCGCCCCCTAGAGGCGAGATCCAGGCGGCGGCAGCCCCTTTGAATGCGTGTCTCTCTCTCAGCCTCCCTCCCTGGGAAGTCAGATCGAGGCTGGAGTTCCACTGGAACCCTGCGCTGCATTCCATTCCATTCATGCTGGGCAGCGGCGGCGGCGGCGGCGGCGGGAGAAAAGCGAGCGAGGCGCGGAGCCCCGAGTTGGAACGGGGGCCCCGTTTGGTGTGGAATGTGATTATGGCAGCAGGCGCATCCGAAGCAAGCTCCGATTCAAGCTGTAAGTCACACTATCTAACTTTCCTCTTTTAGCTCTCCCAGGGTACGTTTTTTGGTTTTTGGTTTTTTTTAAAGCAGCGATTGTGCAGAGAGAGAGAGAAAGAGAGAGACGAAATAGCTGGTTGCGAAGGAAGGCTCAGCGGATCGCAATGCCTTTCGCCTTGTTTCTCCGGCTTGGCTCCGTAATAGTTGCGCCCCATGCAAGGGAGCGACACATTTACACACAGGATACTGAGCCGGCGAGGCACACACACAGGGGGGATGTCCAGCAGGCTCAGGGGAAGCCTGCTTCGCGGGTGGGGGGAGATTTGCGGCTCAACACGCGGCGAGTCCGCTTCCCTTATTTATTTTTGCCTGCGGGAGGAACGCGGAGTTTGCTGGATTCTTTTCCTGGGTGGGATCGCCGCCGCCGCCGCCGCTGCTATTTGGGGGTGTGTGTGTGTGTGTTTTCGGTGTCTGGGAGATCGTAAAGTGGAGAAAGCGCGAGACACACACACACACACACGCACTGAAATGTGGCGTGGGGGTGGGGAGAGGAAGGAAGAGGCTCCTCGCCTGGCCAAAAATGATCCTCGGCAGTGGTGTGATCGGGAAATCGGCTTCGGGAAGAGACTGGATCTTGGGTCCTTCGCTAAAAATGTGGCTGGCAGGCTCGGAACGGAAAGAGTTGACCATGAGACGTGAAAAGCGTGTGCCATTAAAAAGTGTGAGCGGAGAACGAGGAAATCGGCAGCCTTGGCCATTGGCGAAAAGGGCGTGTGTAGTTAGCGGTGGCGATCGCGGGGGAACTGAAATGGAAAGGACTGGCATGGAATGGGTCGGATCGGATCAGCATGGGGTTGTAATAGCTACGCTCGCAATAGATGCGCGGCGGCCCGGCGGGAAGGGAAATCGGGGCGGGAGTGTGTGTGTGTGTGTGTGTGTGTGTGTGTAAGAATAGCTCTTTCCTGAAAAGCCTCAAATGCTCCAAAATGTGCCGCCGCTTGCATAGGGAAGGCTGTGTATGCGTGTCTGAGAGGGGAACTCTTCCCTCTCCACCCCATGCCTCGGCGAAGGGGAAAGGTAGGAAAGGAGCTCGCCGGAGGAGGGAGCGAGGGGGGAGAAACTGCAGCAGAGCTGAGCGAGGGCGGCGGATCGCGGGGGGCGCGCGAGGCTGAGCGGGCGCCGCGCGCCGTGGAGCTCCTGCTGCCGCTGCCAGCGCTTCCCGCATTTACCTTGCGTTTGTAGATTATTTTGCAGGCGCTGCTGCTGCTGCTGCGGCTGCTGCCTCCGCCTTAATGGGATCGCGGGCGCGAGTGGGAGGGGGCCGGCGCTTCCCGGGGGGCTCCGCAAGCAAGCCATCTGCAGCATCCTCCTCCTCCTCGCCTTCTCTTTCTTTCCTGGGGCGGGCGGCGGGTTCGGAGAGAGAGGGAGGAGAGAGAGAGAGACCGCCTGTTCTGCCTTCGCGGGCTGGCGACGGGAGGGAATGCGCTTCGCAGTGCGAAAGTGACCCGGGCTCTAGTCCTCCTCCTCCGCCTCGCCGGTGCAGTGGATCCGGCGGATATTGTTGGGTCATTTTCCGCCGGCAATTCCCCCTTTACTCCCCTCGGTCGCCTGATTTGGAAAGGGGGGGGGGAAGTTTGATCTTGGGAGGGGAGGGTCGTAGGAAATGACACCCCATTAGATAGTGCTGTTAGAAGGGACCCGCAAAGGCCCGACCCATGCAACCCGTGGCAGGTCCAAAGATCTAGACACACCCCTTTTCTCCCCCAGCCCGGTCTTGGTACCATTGCCCATTTCGTGATCCAAGCCTGCGCCCGCCCCCCCCCCCCCATTCACCCCCCTCTAAGGTGCCTGGAGTTGAAGAACTTTGCCTGGAGAGTGTGCGTTGTATAGATTTGGCGTATAGAAGCCCGGCGTGTTCCTGCTCGGAACTGAACGCTTAGGGGATTCCTGGGACTCGGCGCCCCCCCCCTGTAGTTGAGGTTGGAAATGGGAGCTTCGTCCAAACGAGAGGCGTTCCCACCGGACCGCCTAACTGCTGTACCCTGGAGCGGATGAATCGCGCCCCAATTCCCGTTCTCCCCTGTCGGAAGCCTCCCCCCCCGCCCCCCATTCTCCTGCTTGCTAGATTTCCTCCTTCCGAGAGGAAGCCGCGTTTTGCTTGCTTGTCAACTTCCTGAAGCGACTCGCGGGAGCCAAACTGACCAGCCCGCAGTCCAGTGGCCTTTCCTGTGTGTGTGTCTCGTTGGGATTTGGGTGGTGGCCTAGTGCTGGTGGGTGTTTCAACACAGGGTAGTTTACTGAGCAGCGCAATAACCCCTCTACCCTCTTCTAAGTCTGCCCTCACCTAGTAACACACACGAGCGAGAGAGAGAGAGCTGTGACACAGGAATGCTGTGACAATTTAGGAGCTCTTTGCACAGTGCCTGGAAAAACACATAGCACCATCTTAAGGGTTATTCATTCATGAATTATTCTTGATGATTATGGTGTTTAGGAGAGGCTCTGATGCTCTGCCACCGAACAGCAAGCCTCCTTGCACGGATGATAAATATAGCTCTATAGAATGAATGAGAAAGAGTGTGTGTCGTGTGTGTGTGTGTGTGTGTGTGTGTGTGTGTAAAGGTGTTATTCATTATGCATATGTAGAAGCCCTTACAATAAACAAACAAACAAACAAAACAAAACCCTGGAGGTTGTAAACCACCCTGAACCCTTTTGGAAAGGGAGAGCAAATATCTAAATAAATAATCCAAATAAAAAATAAGCCCATTAATGCAGAGGGTAGCAAAATTAGCTCTAGCTTTCATGTTTATTTTTCAGAATTGCTTTCCTAGGACCACTGTGCTAGCGATTGTATCCTCTGTGTGTGTGTGTGTGTGTGTGATGTGGATATAAAATCTGTCTCAGGCACACATGCGAGGCTCCAACATATTTGAGTGGAGGGATGTGCAAATATTCAGGTGTGGGCTGGGTCCAATCTGAAATGCATTTAATCCTTTTTTCCCTCTGTGTGTGTGTGTGTGTGTGTGTGCTAGTTCTCCCTTTCTGTTCAGTGAAATTCTCTCATTGCCTTAGCAATACATATTGATTTAGGCTGCAAGCCTATGCACACTTACCTGGGAGTAAGTCAATTGAACTCAGTGGAGCTTACATCTGAATATACATTTTTACGGATTATACTGAGGGTGTCTGTGTTGACCAGATCTGGCTGCAGGGTTATGAGGCAAGTAAGCAGAATTTACATGGGATCAGTAGTTACAGAAGGAACCTTATTAGGGATCAGTTAAATCAGGGGGAGGCACAGAATTTAACCTTCCTAGTTAAAGCTCCCCTTCCCCTAAACTGCCCACGTGCTTTGAAGTGTAGCATTGACAACCATCCTTTTAGAGATTCATCACCAGGGAAGAAAAGTTCAGAAGATAAGATGCCTTTAGGAAGCAGATTCCCTCCTGCTTAAGAGGAAACCTTAGAATACAGTTGGTTATTGCCCCTTCAGTGGAATAAAAATTATTCATCCATTTTTGTGGTGGGGCTGTGGGTAGAGTAAGAGGAATGTGCAAGGGATGAGCCCAGGCTATTGACTGCATCAAAGGTTATTCATTTGAAAACACAATTTCCCTCTGTACAGCATCTAATTGCTTCCTGAACAATCTCAAGGTCTTTTGTATGTACTCAGTGGGTAAAATGAGCGACTCAATATCTCTCTCTCAAGATACTGGTGACCAAATTGTGCAGAGTGGGGAAGTCAAAGAAAATTAGCAGGCCAAAAAAACAAAACAAAAAAACTTGCAAGCTGAGGCAGAGATAATGTCTTAAGTGGGTTATAAAGACAAGAGGCTTTTTAACAAAATTATTTTGGTTCAGACTCTGTTTGCATAGTTCTACTTGTTTTATATTAGTAAATTACAGTGCTAGGGGCACTGAGACAATATCCAGTCCGTGTGGGTGGGAAGGAAGTTTGGATCCAAAATATGTGATTGTGTAGCAGAGTAAGAAAACTCTGGGGGAATGCTAGATGGTTGCCTGCTACATCCCATTCTGGATCTGTATTTTTGTTTTGGATCCCACCAATGCCTTCCTTTAACCGGATCTGTCTATTTGGATTAAGATCCCAGTGTGCGTGTACGGTATTCCTCTCTGTAGGTTTTACAAAAACAATAGCCAGCAGGCAATTCTTGCCTTTCACAGTTGGATTACTGGGTGTTCTGTCCTATTTATGTGATGCCCTGGCAAGGATTTCAGGGACGGTAGGCAAAACACAGAATTCCTGTCCCGCCTCTGCAAATTGTTCACACTTATATTCAGATATGCCCGATTTTTAATGATACTCTTTTTGGGGATCTGGATTGCGTGTTCTATTAGCAGTGTCATGATTTTCAGACATTTAGGGGAGGGGCTATCACTCCATGGTAGAGCACATGCATTTCGTGCAGAAGGGCCCAGGTCCAATTCCTGTCATTTCCAGTTAAAATGATCTCAAGTAAGCAGTGTTTGGAAAGACCTCTGCCTAAGACCTTAGAGAGCCACTACTAGTCACAGTAGGCCAGCCTTCCCTGGTGTCCTCCAGATGTGTTGGACTGCAACTCTCAGCATTCCCAGCAGCAGGACCAATGGCCAGGGATGATGGGAGTTATAGTCCAACACATCTGAAAGCACCAGCTTGGGGAAGGCTGAAGTAGACAGTACTAGTTAGATGGACTGATGGCTTGGCTTGGTCTAAGACAGCGAGCTTCCTATGTTCAGCAAACAGTATACTGCTCATAAAACTTATTTTCAGGATGCTCGCACAGTGTATTTTAGCACTGTATTTATTTTAAAAAAACACCACCACACAGATTTGTGTGTGTGTGTGTGTGTGTGAGAGAGAGAGAGAGAGACAAAAAAAAGACATTTCCCACATTGTCAAACCCATGCTCCTTGCCAAGCCAGAAAGTGTCCTTCTTCTCATACAGTCAATGACTGCTAGTTTTAAAACTTTCAGCTTAATGGGAACTGCAGTCTTCACCCTGACCCTAAGCATGTATACAAGTCCCATTGGTTTCTGTGGGATTTAATTCCAAGAAAGTAAGTACAGGATTGCAGCCTTACTTATTTGGGCACAGAATTTATTTCATATACATTGTGTTTTGGTATGAATCATTTAGGTAACTGAATATATTATTGTTAATCAAGATTTATATAGCATGTCAATGTACATAGTGTTTATGGATTAAAAGGAGAACATCTAAACCAAATGAAACCCTACTTTCCAGCAAGCAGTATTCTGGATCCTTGCCTCTGCCCCATATGCATTACCACGGTCTTGTATGTATTCATAACATTACAGTAATTATAATTTTTTTATTATTTGGTATAGGACAGTGATGGCGAACCTTTTTGAGCCCGAGTGCCCAAACTGCAACACAAAACCAACTTATTTATTTCAAAGTGCCAACACTGCAATTAAACCTGAATACCGAGGTTTTAGTTTTAGAAAAACAACTCATACAGTTGTCCGAACTAATTAACATCTTTTGTCTTTAAAGAAAAACACAATAACAGAGCTTTCAATGATACAGTTTTCTGTTGAAAAAAAAATCAACTCAAAAAATTATTATAGTACTACATTGTACACATAGCCTGAAGGGAATTTATACAAACTTTTAAAATAATTAGGCACATGTATTTTTGGATAAGGGATTCTCAACTTGTAATATGATTATATGCCAGACTGGAATTGTATGGGGCAAGCTTTACCCCGGGTCCTTTCCCTGCTTCTACAGGTGTCGGATTAGTAAAAGTAAAAGTCAACCTGTACTAGGATGAGCAAGATAAACAAGAAAACTAAACGTGCTTAACACATTTTAAACACTTTATGTCTTGGACTGCAAACACTGCATTAGGTAAAAGTTTGCATTGGGCATGCTTTTGCACAATTAATGTGATTTTTGCTATTGCATGCATGCTGATAATTTGTCAAACCTTGGCTCATACTCCGTTAGTTTGAGAGCAACACATGCAGCACTCAGGTCAACTGTTAGGGCTTTACATCCAAGCCATGCTCTGTGCATCATTCTTCAAAATCTTTTAAATGTGATAACAATGTAGAAAAGAATTCTGTAACAGGAATTCTAGAATAAAATCATTCTGTTCCACACTGTGAGAAAGAACAAGATCATTAGTGTTTTGCAGAAGGGGACGGTCTTTTCGCGATCTGGTGACCAATGGCTCAAGTGCCCAGAGAGAGGTCCCTGCGTGCCAGCTGTGGCACCCGTGCCATAGGTTCGCCATCACTGGTATAGGAAAATGTCAGCATTTGTGTGCTGCCTCTCACACTGAGTTTTCAAGTCATGGGGTACTCCCAGAAGTTGTTCCAAAATAGCTGTTTGAAAAGGGTGTGTGTGTGTGTGAGAGAGAGAGAGAGATCATATATATATATATATATACACACACACACACACACACACACATACATGTTTCAGCTTGTGAGAAAGGCTGAAGATTATTTTGAGTTACTTCCAGCTTCTTAGCATACCGATGTATTTCTCAAGAGTAGATGAGTGTATAAGCCATTTTCACAATATAAGTTTAGGCAGTGAATGATTTGCTTAATTAAAGCAAGCTAAGCATTTTTCTCTGATTTAAAACCCTAGGAGAGCAATCCTCCAAGAACCTTTCTTTAGGCAAAAGTTTGTGGTGGTGTGTGTGTGTGTGTGTGTGTGTTACAATGGAGAAAGGTCTAGATGTTTTATCTTCCCAGCCTCTTGCCACAAATGGTCTTTGCTGGCGTGAGAGCATGGGAACAGAGTCTGGACTGTACTTCTGAAGATGAAAACCAAACCTTGCTTCTGTACATGGGTTGGAGCTTTTATCCTGTTAAAAGCAGAAATAGAGTGTGTTTGGTAGGGAAAGGGGATGGTGACAGAGTGGGCAAACAACCCTAACCAAAGTGTTGCGCTTCAGGAAAGGCAGATGATGGCTTAGGGCTGTTGCTCCTTAATGCTTAACCAGGCGAAACAGCTTAAATGCTACCCTGTCTGGTGTTTCTCTGTGTGTATGTCTCCCTCCTCCTGCTCCACTGTTATAGGTTGGACTTTCTTCCCCTGCCCCTCAAAAAATGAGATTTGGAGCAAGAATGAAAATGAATGTCAGAGACTATAGGAGAACACAGTGCATTTTGGGGGAATTGGGGGTCCCGTGGGGGGGGTCCCAAACAAACAATGAACTCTGGCGTTGGTTTCTGTCCTTTGCCAACACAAGGGCGACTCGGCTCCTGCCTGAATGGAGAGTTTTTGAGGGAGGAGCCCCACGGTTTGTTTCTTATGTAGGCAAATGCCCCCTGGAGTCAGTGTGAGTCTTGCTTGCAGGATGCAGTTCTTGGCGTCACATCGGACTCAGTTTCTTTTGAATCACATCACTATTGCTAACAGTCTCCTTTTTAATGAAACAAATGCACACAGAGGCCCAGAGGCACTAATTACCTATCCGAGATGCTTATACAAAGCCGACATACGTACATAGAAATCTAGCTGCCCTGCAGTAGACTCACACAGTTATCCTCGCAGCACCCCTGAAAGAGAGCACCATGTTATTATCTCTGTTTAGAATGAGTGAAGTGAGGCGTAACAATGTTGCTTTACCTTACTGCGGTGTCGCAAGGACAAGTAAAAAGTATTATAGATATATACACACACAAAACTATATACATCTACTATGCATATCCGCTGATGCTTCTCTGCGTCAGGAACATTCACATTGCCTCCAAAGGAGCTCTCAATAGCACCAATCCCTTCATCATATCATGGTAAGGTACAGGGTGGACTTGGCTGGGGTGACCCAGGAGATCAGTGGCAAGTAAAAACTGGACTGAGGCAGGCTGAGTCCGCAGTCAGCACGATTGAGCACATACTACAATTTGCTTTGTGTTGGGCTCCCATTCATGCTTCTCTGGAAGCTTCAGCTCAATTTCATAGATTTCATAGATCACAGAGTTGGAAGGAGCCTACAAGGCCATCGAGTCCAACCCCCTGCTCAAGGCAGGAAACTAGAGGAGGGGTCTCCCATCCAAGTAATAACCAGACCTGACCCTGCTTAGCTTTCCACACTCAGACAAGCTGAGCCAGCATAATTGATGCAGTATGTCGGCCTTCCCCAACCTGGCGCCTTCCAGATGTGTTGGACAGCAACTCCCAGAATTCCCAGCCAGCATTGCCAGTGGTTGGGAATTATGGGAGTTGAAGTCCCAACACATCTGGAGGGCGCCAGGTTGGGGAAGGCTTCAGTATGTGGTATCTTACCTCCTACTATGAGCATATTTCACCAATGGTTCAATGTCTTCACCAGTTTCCAGTTGTTTTCTAAGGGCAAACAAGGTGCCCTTGCCCCAGAGACGGACTTCTGTCATAGATCTCACCTGAGAGTGGTTCCACAGCACTTTACACACCAATTGTGTTTTCTGCAGGTGCACTAGCACCTTCTGCAGTAGACAAGTAAAGTGTGAATGACAGATGTCAATTGGGGCTCTCGGGCACATGTAGAAATGTGCATAAGAGAGCACAAGAACATGCATTTATTCACGCTTCATGTTTACTGTGAGAAAACATTATACTCTCAGTCAGTGTTTTTGCTGCATAAATCGTGGACCTGCTCTAAGACCAAGACTGTCCGACCCTGAGCTCTTTATCCTCTGCCCTAGTGCCTGCCTCAGTGCATGTGCTAGAAACACATGGAACGGGTTATGCTAAGCTGATTGCCCTACAGTTGCTTCTGTTTTGGTGAGCCTTACTTGCTTGTAGTCCCCAGATGATGGTACACCATCATACTTCATGTATGAAGTACATACTTCATGTCCCCATACTTCATGGGGGTGTGGTGGCTACCATGTTGGTCTCGGTTGTTGGGAAATCCAGGTTCAAAT
Source organism: Shinisaurus crocodilurus (assembly GCA_021292165.1). Taxonomy (NCBI): domain Eukaryota; kingdom Metazoa; phylum Chordata; class Lepidosauria; order Squamata; family Shinisauridae; genus Shinisaurus; species Shinisaurus crocodilurus. The sequence continues at coordinate 739,568 of CM037889.1, forward strand.
CTCCACTCGACTCTGTGAAGCTAACTGGATAGCCTGGGAGGTGGGTGGGTTTCTCTTAGTCTAACCTCACAATTTTTTTCTGAGGCTAAAAGACCACTCCGAGCTCCTTGGGGAAAAAAGGCATGATACAGTGTGTAAGAATTAAATCTTAAGGTTTACTTGGATTTAGAAAATCTTCATTGGGGAGGGGACAGTTGGATTAGATTTTCACACCGTGTTCTGTGGAACCCCAGGACTCTTTAAAGCTTAATCAGGGTTTCTCTGTGAGAAAGTCGGCAATAGTAGTAGTCAAGCATCCCTGACATACCTGTCTCTCTGTCCTGTTCCAGTAGTTCCTATGCACAACTGACAGTGACTCGCAAATGCAGTAAAATATGGAAGCAGGGACTATAGGTAAAACAACCTTTAAGCCAGTGTTTCTCAACCTTGGGTCCCCAGATGTGTTTGGCCTACAACTCCCAGCATGCCCCAGCCAGCGTAGCTGGCTGGGGCATGCTGGGAGTTGTAGGCCAAACACATCTGGGGACCCAAGGTTGAGAAACACTGCTTTAAGCGAAGCAAGCCTCAGCAGGCAAAAGCCTTCTAGAACTGTGCCTCCACCCTAGGTGAAATACAGAGAAGGGCTTCTCCTGATCTTCTGGAGCAGGAAGGTTAGTATAGGAAGAGGTGATTCCTCAGCTATCCTGGGATCCAAGACACTTAGGGTTTTAAAGGTGATCACTAACACTTTGAATTGTGCCCAGACACAAATTGGCAACCAGTGCAGGAATTGCAGGATAAGTATAACATGATCCCATGGGTGCACACTGATTAACATTCTTGCTGCTGCATTCTGGACCGACTACAGTTTACAAAGGCTCTCCAAAGGTAGCCCTAAGGCTATGTAATCCAGTCATGATGTAAGTAAAGCATGTGTGACCATGGCCAGGTCTGACTTGCTCAGGAATAATTGGGCACAGCTGCTCATCATCTTAAACTGGGCAAAGGCACTCCTGTCCGCTGATGCCACCTGGTCACCCACATGCATAGCTGAATCCAAACTGTGAGCCTGATTTTTTCAAGGAGAGTACAACCCCATCCAAAATGAGTTTACTCACTGTTCTGGAGTCCAGTCTCCCCACGAGTATAGGTTGCCCAATGAGTTCCTTTGTGTATCTGCAGGGGAGTGTTGGGTGTGTTCCAAAGGCCATTGTCAGTTCACTTGGAGTCACAGTGAGGTGTCCCACATGTACTAAACAAGCACCCTAGAATATGTCCCAGAATCCTCTGCAACTCCCTGGGTTTCCTTGGCAAGCAACTTGATGTGGAAAGTATTTCCTGAAGGTAGAACATTTGAAAACTGTTGGATTAGATCAGCTTTCCCCAAACTGATGCCCTCCAGATTTGTTTGGATTACAACTCCCATCATCACAGCCAGTATGGCCTGGGTGGAGATGATGGGAGTTGTAGTCCAACACATCTGGAGGGTGCCAGGATGGGGAAGGCTGGATTAGATGATTTTGTGTTCATTTCCAGCCCTACGCCCATTGTGAGATTCTAGAAATGTATGCTGAAATAATGGGATGCAGCTGTCTCTGCTGATCTTTAACTTGTCTTAAGGGATCATTAAAGAGTGCTAACAGGTAACTAGTCCAGGTTAAGTGAGCTTCTGAAGAAATCCAGGAGCAGACAAAGGTAACTGTCATCTGCATTAGTGGGTGTGACACGAAAGGCAAATGAAGGTGCTACTTATTTTGGATTAATGGCATTGTGGACAGTTATTTTCATTCTGATACCCAAGCTCATTCTTCTGGTGGTATTTCCACAGCTTGCACAGTGATAAGGGGTGTGTGTGTGTAAACACGCACAACTTGTTTGTCTGGATATGTTTGGGTGGGTTGTTTGATCAAAAGCCTTTTGTGGTAGGACGCCGAAGCAGTGGGTAAAAGGAAGGTGTACTTAGCAGATTCAGTTCATCTCAAGCGTGTGTAATGCCTTTTCATAAAGGCTGTCTTTTGACCTGCTAAGAGGAGCGGGTCCAGTTTCACCCTGTGAAGAGCAGCCGCTCAGCACTTCTAGGGGCGGTCAATCAGTGTGTTTAGAAAAGAGCTAAAGAAACCACACTGCTCCTCCAATAAAAAGCTCAGTCATGTCTGTGCATTTCCTCCTGGAGCAGCGATTACTTTTGGATGATGTGTTTTCGTTCCTGCCTGACCTCTGCTGCTGTTGCTTTTATGTCATCCCCTGTTCCCAGACCCTTTAAACCTCAGGCAAATGCCTCTTAGATACCAAGGAAACATGAACTGACCAGCGAGCATTTCATTTAAAACAACTACTGTACTGTATATACATTAGAGGTTTTGTTCCTCATTCAGCAGGAGCAGAACAAGCACCTGTCCAACCTCCTCTTTGTTCCCTGTGGAACAAAAATGCTTACCGTACATCCCTTCCAACTGCAAGAACGGCCAATGCCCTTTAGATGGTAAACCTCAGCCCAAGTTAGGTGCGAACGTGTTTTTGTTTTCCCTTTCCCACTTTTGATGAATGATGAGCTCTGAATATTATATCATTAAACTCCGTCAAGTTAGGTTTGTAACTGATGATGTTTTACCATTGCCAAGATTATCGAACTCTTTTGTTGAAAGTATTTGCTCCTTGTAATCCCTGGGAAAGGAGCATTCAGTAGTACGGTAGGTTAGAAAGGGCTGCTGTCCCCGTCTACTTTTGGGGAACTGATAGAGGTGGAGGCTGTGGCGTAGTTCCATTCCATGGCTATCAGATATTAAACATTGGATCTCTAGAGTCTTGACCACTGAGCCAACTCTGCTGGGCTTCTATTCTGAGGCTGCAGCCCGGTGCACACTTTGCCGGAAGCAAGCCCCATTGAGTATAATGGGGCTTGCTACTGAGTAAGTGTGCCCAGGATTCTGCCGTCAATTACTTATTATGGAATAATGACTCCCTGATTGATTTCAGTTCTTCCTCCTCCTGTGTTTATTCATTCACAATAGCCTGGCCACTGTAGTTGATGCACCTGCAACCTCGTGTTTAGATTACTGTAATGCGCTTTATGTGTGTTGACCCTTGAGCTTGGTCCAGAAGCGGCAGCTGGTGCAGAAGGCGGTGGCCAGGATGCGGAGTGGGGGTGCCTGGCCATGCAAATATTACACCAGCGTTGAAGCAATTGTACTGGCTGCCTATTGGCTACTGAGCCACTTGTTGCTGGCACTTGTTGCAATTGCTAAGATGTTTGGAAGAGGCCTTGCTGGTTGTACCACGATCTGCAGATGGCCGTCTGGCAGTGGTGACCTGGAAGCAGGCCCTCACCATGGTGGTGCCCACCTTGTGGCGTGCTCTCCCCGCTGGTACTCGGGTGGTGCCAAGTGTGGCGTGCTTTTAAAGACCTGCCTCTTCAGCCAGGCTTTCCCTGACTGATTGTGCTGCCTAGTTTGTCAGTTGTTCGTTTTCCAATTTTAAACCTTTTTAACGGATGTGAATGTTTATTGTGAAATGCTTTGAAACATCTGTTTTGATATGGTAAGGGTCTACAAATTGATTGAATAAATACATAAGTCTTGGAGGGAGGGCAAGAATTCGGAGTCTGCTCTCTTGTGTATTTTGCTTCTCCTCTTTAAGAACATAAGAAGAGCTGAGCTGGATCAGGCCAAAGGCCTATCTAGTCCAGCATCCTGTTCCCACAGAGGTTAACCAGACGCCCATGGGAATCCCACAAGCAGGACAGGAGGGTAATGGTACCCTGCCCCCTACTCGCGTTCCCCTTCCAGGGATTAAATACCTTGCCCTCAGGTAACTAGGTAACTAGTCCAGGTTAAGTGAGCTTCTGAAGAAATCCAGGAGCAGACAAAGGTAACTGTCATCTGCATTAGTGGGTGTGAGAAAGGCAAATGAAGGTGCTACTTATTTTGGATCAGTGTTCTCCAACCTTGGGTCTCCAGATGTTTTTGGCCTACAACTCCCAGCATGCCCCAGCCAGCAAAGCTGGCTGGGGCATGCTGGGAGTTGTAGGCCAAAAACATCTGGGGACCCAAGGTTGGAGAACACTGTTTTGGATTAATGGCATTGTGGACAGTTATTTTCATTCTGATACCCAAGCTCATTCTTCTGGTGGTATTTCCGCAGCTTGCACAATGATAAGGTGTGTGTGTGTGTGTGTGTGTCAACGCGCACAACTTGTTTGTCTGGATATGTTTGGGTGGGTTGTTTGATCAAAAGCCTTTTGTGGTAGGACGCCGAAGCAGTGCTAAGGTGTACTTAGCAAATTCAGTTCAGTTCCAGGGATTAAAAACCTTGCCCTTTCCTCAGATGTGGTGTGGTCCAAGCCACCTACAGAAGAGTGGGGTGCTCCGGCCCCTTTCTTTCTGTAAGGCAGAATATCAGATTGCCATGTTGAGGCAGGAGACACTGTTCCCACGGTGGGTATTTTGTCTCCTGCCCTGGCAGTTGCTCTGTTCTCTTCTCCCTGTCTCCAGTGAAGCAGAACTGGAGTTCTTGCTACAGAAAAGAGGATCCCCCTAAACCAGAAATTCTTATGGAAGTTTGAAAATGCTTTGTAAAGCAGCAAAAGTTATTTTTTGACTCCTGTTAGTGTTTGACCATTATCATCTGTGCATCTAACCATTAACAGTTTCCACCTCCCAGTCTCCAAATAGGTGGGCACAAATGCTTTTTAAAATAGTCACAACACTGGAAGAATCGCCCTCTGGCTTTGACAGCTTCTTGGGTAGTTGATTTTGCCTGGCTGAACTGCCCAAAGTAAAACCATGTTGCTGTGACTGTACTTTGAGGATCCTAGATCAAGAATGCTGTGTAGCCATAAGAATTAAGCATGGACATTTTACAAAGTGGCCTGCCCAGTAAAATCTGCTCAGATTGGTCTTCACTGGCTCTTCATGAACAGTCCTACAGCAGCCCTCCGCCTAAGTGGGAGTTGAGCAGTTCCCCAGCTTCCGTCGGAGGAACCCTAGAAGTGCTGCCGTTGCCTTCCACAGACCTGATTTGGGATTTCTGCTGATTTTGCCTCCCCCTGTCCCTTACTTTGACTTGCACTCAGGGGCTTAGTCAGAGCCCAGACTTAACAAAGTCTCACCTCTTGGAACCTGTTTTCAGTGCCAGGGTTTGGTTGTGACCCAGGTAAAATAATACTGGGACTCGGGAGACCTGAGTTCTAGTCCCCACTCAGCCATGAAGCTCACTGGGTGACTTTGGGCCAGTCACTGACTCTCAGCCTAACCTTCCTCACAGGGTTGTTGTGAGGATAAAATGTTGAGGAGGAGGAGGATCGTGTAAGCCACCTTGGGTTCCTTGCAGGAAAAAAGGTGGGATATAAATATAATTAATAAATAAAGTATGTCTCTGAGGATGTGCAGAGTGCATTTCCCTTCTGCTGAGTAACCGCAGCCGACCCACCCACTCATGCCTTCAGCTCAGCCTTGACTCCCGAACATACCCAGCGCTATTCTTTTATTTAGCTGCTGCTGCCGTAGCCCAGCCTCACTGGGGCTGACAGCTTGCAGAGCAGCCTGCGGTCTCTCCCTCGGGCCCCCACCTCCTTTTTCTATCTCTTGTACACATCCAATCCACTGGCCAAGTTGGCACTGAGACCGAGGAGAAGTAGTAATCCAATTTGGGCACTTTAACTGCACTTTGCTAACCATGCCGCCGGCCAAAGCTTGGGAACTTTAATCTGCCTAATGACCTCGGCTTCAGGGAGCGGGGGAACTGACTGGCGGTCATTTGTTTTATTTATTTGCTTTTACTTTTCAGTGGCTGTTGGAGTCTGATTGGATGCTGATGTGGGGTTGCCAGGGTCCAGGTGATTGTGTATATGGCATCCTTCAAAAGCTATAATTTCTTTCTATAGCAGAAGGGAGAGCAGATAAATGTGGGCCCTTTTGTCATCTCGTTCTTATCATCCTTCTGTCTTATTCTCCCACTCTTTCTTCTCTCCCTTACCTTTAAAAAAAAAAACCTTGTAGAGACAGCATCACTAGACAAGTCAGTTTTGCAATATATTATTTTTTCAGGAATGCTCAGCCAAGAAAAATAAAGTATCTCTCTCTTCCTTTGGTTGCCTACTGTTTAATGTACAAAATACAGGGGTGGTAATTGCATTAAAATGTATATAATTATACCATAGGAAAAAAAGAAGTCTTGTTAATTGCACGGGTGTTTTGAACTGATAAGTGTTTGAGTGATTCATGTTTTCTTAGGAGTTCACTAAAGCAGAGCTGTCGTCCACAATGGGAGAGGCTTGTTTTCATATCATTCAGAGACAGTGAACTAAACATAGAATCTGAGCTGACTTTGCTGGCTCGTAGGCCTCACTGCGCCTTCCTGGGTCCTTTAGAAATCGATCCTGCAAGATGCTGAGCTCTCAGGCTATGGCCAGGCTAGACATGAGAGGGGCAGTTGCATTTGTTGTTCACGCACCTGCCCTGTTCATGACTAACTGCCTAATCTTACGGACATTTACTCAGAAGTAACTCTTACTGGGTTCTTAATCCCAAACAAGTGTGCATAGGCTTGCAGCCTATTACATCTGTTATAATGAAATGTATAGTGCCGAGATGTCAAGAGTTTACAGTGAAAAAGATGAGATACATATGATCTAGAAATAGCTTTCTCTGTGGAAATCCTCTGAGTTACTAGTGCCTTTTTCACTCTTCTGTATTTCATCCCCCCAGTTTAGTCATTTTCATTCCTAGAAGCGCAGACAGACAGACAAGAGAGGTTGCTGCTGCTGCTGCTGCTGCTTTGAACGTGTTAGGCTCTGATCCTCAAAGCACTGCTTGGAGCTCTGTTGACTTGACCTGCTCTTCAGCGGCATTATTGCTTCCATCTTGTTGCAAAAATGGGGTTGTCACCTCCAGTGGGAGAACAAGCAACAAGACATTCTCTTAGAAAGCCAGCAACCTGTTTTTCAGGCCAATGCCTCCAGCAAAACAGAGGGGAGAAGAGAGAGGCGGCAGAAAGTAGCAGACACTGGTGAAACAGTTTCCAAAACAGGATGTGTCAAAATTGTGTTTGTGTCTCTGTCAGTATTTTAAACCTCCTTAGCTTAAGCCCCAGAGAGGTCTGCTTTTAGCAATGAAGTCCTTAGCTCAGCCCGCACTGATGTGAGGAAGGACAGTCCCTCCTCCGGAATACTTTCACCCACACTTTATTGTTTGGAGGGTACAAAATCTTGTGGTTTCCGGAACCATTTGAACATTCAAGCATGTGTGGTTTGCTACTCTGCACTCTACTTTTTTTAATTGCTTACTGGTAAAGGGGGATTTGAAAAGTACAGTGACGTTTAAGACAGTCAAGAGGCTGTTGGGGAAACCGAGGAAACAAGTAAGTGTTGTGGCATGCAGAAAATTGGTAACGAGAGTCTCATGAAAGAGAGGTCCCATAAACCCACTGTCCGCAGTGCCTTCCTTGGTCATGGGATCATAATATGCTGTGACTGAGCCGCAGCTGGTTTTGTAAATAAGAGCAGATCCACAGTTTATGGGGCACAGGTATAGTGTGGATAAAGTACACATGAATGGGTCCCCAGGTGCATGTGTATGGGTAAAGATATGTGTAAACACACATTTGCTGCGGGAAACACCAGTGCAGCAAACTTGAAGCTGCACTAGATTTCATAGATTTCATAGATCATAGAGTTGGAAGGAGCCTACAAGGCTATCGAGTCCAACCCCCTGCTCAATGCAGGAATCTAGAGGAGGGGTCTCCCATCCAAGTAATAGCCAGGCCTGACCCTGCTTAGCTTTCCACGCTCAGACAAGCTGAGCCAGCGTAAGCCGAGAGGCTTCCACATTGAGTGCAACCGGTGTTTTGTGTAAAATGAGCTAAGCCCTATCCTTTAGACTGCCTTAATATTCTGTGACCAGGGATTGGATCCAGCATTGTGTTTCAGCCAGTGGAAGGATACTACTGGCGGAATGGGAATTCCACACCTTCTACTTCCCCTCCCCTGCAGCCCTGTGCGCTCTCCAAATCTCCTCCCAACCCTCTGGAGCAGATTTACAGGGAAGAAGAGAGGACACAGGAGTCCCCTTCTACCAGCAGTATCCTTCAACTGACAGAACTGTGATGCTGGATCCATCCCCAGGTATGTAGCCTCGGGCAATTATGTACATTGAGGTGAATGTGCTGTGTGGTGATGCAAGTTGAAATGGGCTGAGTGAACATTGCTTGACTGAGCTCTTGTGGTAGTGGTGAGAGTGTCGGACTGGGAGTGGTGAGAGTGTCGGACTGGGACTCGGGAGATCTGGGTTCTAGTCCCCGCTCGGCCATGAAACTCACTGGGTGACTTTGGGCCAGTCACTGACTCTCAGCCTAACCTACCTCACAGGGTTGTTGTGAGGATAAAATGGAGGAGGAGGATTATGTAAGCCGCCTTGGGTTCCTTGCAGGAAAAAAGGCGGGGTATAAATATAATAAATAAATAAATAAATAAATATTAAAAAGTGGCTTTCAGGGCTTACCTTAGCGGATGCATTGAACATCTCTTCCTCATGAGCAGTGGCCAGGGGTAACTTCTATCTACCCATTTCAAATATGTATGTTTATATAAGCTGACCATGTATTGAAATTAGCATCCATACGAAATTGACGACTGTAGGAGATACGTTCAAATGTAGAAAGAGCAGTAAGATCTTCAATCCCCTGGATGATTGGTGGTGGGTACTTATCCTTCCAAGCTTGAAGTATAAGTCTCTTTGCAACTGTAAGGGCTCTCAGTAATACTTTTGCTGTCCATCTGTTAATCTCCACATCACAGGGATGTAAATTAAAAGCACATGGACATTTGCCTTCAGAAGAGGAGACTGAGGGGAGATATGATCGCACTCTTCCAGTACTAAAAGGGTTGTCACACAGAGGAGGGCCAGGATCTCTTCTCGACCATCCCAGAGTGTAGGACACGGAATAATGGGCTCAAGTTACAGGAACCCAGATTCCACCTAAACATCAGGAAAAATTTCCTGACTGTTAGAGCAATAAGACAATGGAACCAACTACCTAGGGAGGTGGTGGGCTCTCCCACTCTGGAGGCATTCAAGGTGCAGCTGGACAGCCATCTGTCAGAGATGCTTTGACCTGGATTCCTGCATTGAGCAGGGGGTTGGACTCGATGGCCTTGTAGGCCCCTTCCAACTCTACTTTTTTATGATTCTATGATCTGCTATTATCACAGATTTCTCAAAAACAAACACTTTTGAGGTTGCATCTTTGTTGCCACAAGATGTGGTGATGGCCATTATTTATTTATTTATTTATTTATTATTATTTATTTATTATATTTATACCCTGCCTTTTTTCCTGCAAGGAACCCAAGGCGGCTTACATAGTCCTCCTCCTCTCCATGTTATCCTCACAACAACCCTGTGAGGTAGGTTAGGCTGAGAGTCAGTGACTGGCCCAAAGTCACCCAGTGAGTTTCATGGCCGAACGGGGACTAGAACCCGGATCTCCCCGGTCCTAGTCCAACACTCTCACCACTACACCACACTGGCTATTATATTTATACCTCGCCTTTTTTCCTGAAAGGAACCCAAGGCGGCTTACATAATCCTCCTCCTCCTCCTCCTGCTCCTCCTCCTCCATTTTATCCTCACAACAACCCTGTGAGGTAGGTTAGGCTGAGAGTCAGGGACTGGCCCAAAGTCACCCAGTGAGTTTCATGGCCAAGCGGGGACTAGAACCCAGATCTCCCGAGTCCCAGTCCAACACTCTCACCACTACGCCACACTTCAGAAGGTGTTAAAAGGGAATTAGACCATTTCATGGAGGATAAGTCTATCAATAGCCATTGGTCACAAAACAATGGCTATACTCTGCCACTGAATACTAGTTGGTGGGGAACAACAGGAAAGGGTTATTATTGCCTTCGTGCCCTGCTTATGGTCTTCCCAAGAGGCATTTGACTGGCTGGACTTGATGGACCTTTGTTCTGACCCAGCAGGGCTTTTCATACAGATGTGATATCTTTTAATCTGAATGGAGTGTGAACCATAAACCTGATGTAGAAATTGCTGTACCTTCTCCTGCCAGTTCAGCCAGTTTTACAGCACACTGAGTTTCCTGAGATACTAGTAGGTGGCTTGTGGTCTTCGTTTAAGAACACAGATTTCTTGGGTGTCCATTTCTCCTTTGCCCTTTGCATTCCCATGGAAGTCAATATGCAGGGCATTTGCTGTGGCTCTACTTGGGCTCTAGTCTGTTTACTAGATGCTTCTGTCCCATCCCTGCCTGACTAAGAAAGAAGCCTGTGTCACAGTCCTGAAAAATAGTTTCTCTTCCCTTTGTTTTGTTGCTGTTGGAAGACATTCAGACATTTCTTGCTTCCTCCTCCCTCCTTCTCTGTGGTTCAGGGAGACTCCACAAGCTCTCCAGTTATCTCAGTGCTTCCAGCTTTCCCAGGCTAGCTCCTCCTTTGGCAATTAAAAACTTTTGCTGCATTGCAGGACTTGGAACTCTGGAGTGAAAAGACCCCTCCTCTAGTTTCCTGCATTGAGCAGGGGGTTGGACTCCATGGCCTTGTAGGCCCCTTCCAACTCTATGATCCTGTGATCTGAGCCCTCACTTGAATTGCCCCTTCCTTCACTGCAGGCAGAAGCATCTTGCACTTCTGCAAAACTGGAGCAGGCTCCCAGCCAGAACAGAAGAGAACAGGGCTGCTGTGCAAAGAATGCTAACGAGAAGAGCTAGGCAAAGTGAAAGTATTTTATGAAGGGGCCAGGTAGTAACTGAGGAGGAGCGGAGAATCTTATCTAAAACTATTTTACCTGAATTTAAAATGTGTCTGCCTGTGATAGTCAGCAGAAGCCTGCTCTCTTCTCCTTAGCATTCTTTGCACAGAGCCTCGAAGAGCTGAAATAGTATTTCAGTAGTCTGAGAACGTGGGTTGTCCCCACACTGACCTGGATTGCATGATCAAAACAAGCCTCCATGGCTTATTTAAATTGTGATACGATTATGATTTCCATAATCATCACCCAAGCACGGCTTGTCATGTCGTCCGTGTTGTAGGATTATTGGAGGGTTGTTTCCCCGTCCAACAAGCCATGCCACCTGGGTTTGGATGACATGACAAGCTGCGCCTGGGTGGTGATTATGGAAATGGTGCCCTGCATGCACCCAGGCATGCGCTGCGATTTAAATAAGCGAACATATCGTGTGAACCGGCCCACAGCTTCAAAGCAGTAGTGGGAGGACACAATTTGCATTGGGGAAATGGCAGGTGCTTAACCTTTCTGCTGCCAAGGCTTTCTCCCTGCAACCTCCTTCCCATAACTAGGGTTCTGGACGCATATTCACTACATTGCAGGGCAATACGGTTGTGGGGATAAGGTTATAAGGGGGGAAAGGTGGGTAGGAGAAGTGTTGATCATTTCCTTCTGCCCACAGTTTCGCTGCTGCCCTCCCCCATCACTCAGTTTGTGTTGGGGCAGGTGGTCGCCACAAACTTGAAAGGTATGGTTGCCACTGGCAACCAAGTGACTGCATTTGTGGACCTCTGGGCAGGAATGTGCTGCTCATTCAGCAGAGAGACCCCAATAAGGGCTGCAGATTGATTTGCTTCTCCACCTAATTTGCACACCCATTTTTATATTTTAAAAGATGGCAGGTAGTAGGTACTAAGCAACAACTGGCAAACATACTCCAGTTGGTTTACATCAAGATTTTACCAATATCTATCAACTTAGAAAGCAGAAGATGCAAACCATAATGAAGATCTTCTTGCATGCCTCCCTGTTTTTGATCCTTTAATGTACCGTATTTGCCATCAAAACTTTTAAACCCAACTTTGCAGACAACGGGGCTGGATATACTATGCTAAAATGAGATTTTCACAGCCCTAATGGAGTGCGTGAGATATACAAGTGTGTAGTTGTCTAATGCATTGTGCATGTTTCTCACCCCTGTATCATCTAAATCTGTTAGGAGGACAGAAATTGGATCCAAGGGGAACTCTTCATTTCTCTGGGATAAGCAGATATAGATATACTATCCTCTCACTACTGAAAGCTCCTCTAAGACCTGCTTTGTTTTCTAGAGCCAGTGTGGTTACAGTGTTCTAGGATTGGGACCTTGGGCCAATCACTGTTTCTCAGCCTAACGTGTCTCATAGGGTTGTAAGGACAAAATGGGGAGGAAGGAGAACCGTGTATGTCACCCTGAGTCCTCAGAGGGATAAATAAAAGTAAGTAAATAAACATTCAGGAAAAGTAGAGCATGTGTCTTTATCAGGATTAGAGCCTTATTTTTAAAATCAAAATTATTAAAAGCTGTGTCTCTTAGGAACTTCGGCATATTAAGATCCTAAGCACAGTTAATTGGAAACAAACTTCCTTGGCATCAATGTAATGTGTCATGTAAATATGTATATAGGATTGTGGTGTTATAAAAGCTGGATTTTGTGAATCATATTACAGCTGTTTATATTCAGATTTTTGATCCCTCTTTTATGGCAGGTTCAAGCCTAGACTTCTATTGACTTTCTGAAGCATCACATTTGTCTTCTGACCTTTCTAGACCAAGGCTGCCAGTGAAGACAAACTGTTAATTAGAACAGCTCAGAATGATGTGGGCCTTTGGGAAATACACTCCTCTAGCAGCGTTGTTATGGTAGAGACTGGAGAATGCTGTTGGGCAAGCTGGGAACTGGGAGCAGAACCATGTATGCAGCAGCTTGCCTGGTTAAAGGCTTCCGCCGGCGTGATCACATCACTCCAGTGCTCAAAGAGTTGCACTGGCTACCAGTTGTTTGCTGAGCCGAATTCAAGGTGTTGGCGTTGACCTTTAAAACCCTGTACGGCTCCGGTCCAATATATCTCAAGGAGCGCCTCCAGCAACATCAAGTAGACCACTCAACAAGATCTGTCACGGATGGCCTTCTCCCTGTTCCATCAGCCAGAGAAACCAGGCTGGTGGAGACTAGGAGGAAGGCCTTTTCTGTGGCAGCCCCCAATTTATGGAACTCTCTCCCTAGTGACCTCTGCCATGCCCCTTCCTTGATTAGCTTCCGCCGTGCATTAAAAACGTGGCTTTTCAGGCGGGAATATGGGGTGCGTTAGGATTTTTAAGTTTTGTTCTGTTTTTAATTGTGTTTTATACTGTGTGTGTGTGTGTGTGTGTGTGTGTCCCCCCCCCTATATTTTATTGGATTGTAAATCGCTCAGAGTGGCCGGATGTCTGGCCAGATGGGCGATTCATAAATATAATAAATAAATAAATATAGGAAAATGACGACCCGGGCAACGCCATTGTGTAGTCCGGGGGGGGGGAGCAGGGATTCTGCAGCCAGGGCCTACACGGGGGGGGGGAGGGAAGCAGGGATTTCATTGTGTGGTCCTGGGGGGGGGTAGCAGGGAATTCGTTGTGTGGTCAGGGGGGGGGGGGCGGAGATTTCATTGTGTAGGATTCTGCAGCCGGGGCATACACGGGGGGCGGGGAAGCAGGGATTTCACTGTGTGGTCCTGGGGGGACACAGGGATTTCATTGTGTAGTACCGGGGGGGAGCAGGGATTTCATTGCGTAGTCCCGGGGGGGAGCAGGGATTTCATTGTGTAGTACGGGGGGGGGAGACAGGGAATTCTTCATTGTGTAGTCCTGGGGGAGCTGGGATGTCATTGTGCAGTCCCGGGGGAGCTGGGATTTCCTTGTGTAATCCTGGGGGAGCTGGTAGTCCCGGGGGAGCTGGGATTCCAAGGGATTCCAAACAGCGGACAGCTACCTTAAGGAATTTCGAAATACAATAATACCTTGGATTGCTAGTAACTTGGTTTGAGAGTGTTTTGCAAGACAAGCAAATTTTTAAATATTTATTTAATATTTTTTTACTTGATATACAAGTGACGTCTTGCAAGACAAGTACTGTAGTACATCTTAAATTAAAAATCTCTGTACAAATTTTTTTGGGGGGATTTCGTTTTGATATAAGAGTGTTTTGGATTTACAACAAGCACATTTCCGGAATGAATTATGCTCTCAATCGAAGGCATGACTGTAGTGCCTATAGGAAAATGACGACCCGTGCAACACCGGGCAAAAAAAGCTAGTTGGTTAAGTCTCAACGCCCTGTGTTGATTATTTATATATCCCTTAGGATTCTGAGTTTTTTGTTGGGTAACTGCAATTATTTGACTGGGATGGGGAGTGAGGAAAGACTACAGTCAGTGTGCCCTTTAGTATGTTGATCTGGCTATGAGGCAATCAAAATCCTCACTGGGCGGAGAGGGTTAATAGGCCAGCTTCCTCGAGCACAAAGAATGACCCAGAACATTCCTAAGACTGTCTCTCAGCCACTGCCATCAAGAGCCTCAGCCTGCAGGCACGGGAAGATGTTCCTATCACAACTAGTCTGAAATTCCATAGACCAGAAGCCTGAAAGGCCTGGAAGGGCCCCCATTGGGTCTTTTAGCTCAGTGTGCCTAGCTCCCAGCCTTACAGCACTGTGGGGATTTGGCTGCTCCAGGGGCAGCTTCATGTTATGATACGTTCCTGAGATTGTTTCGTTCTCTCATGATCTGATTCTAGACCCTGGAGCTTTGTCAGGTTATACTTTGGCCATGCAGACCACTTGCTGATCCCAAATGTGCAGGTCCCAAATCAGCTTTTGTTCTGCTTCTTAAGAGCCAGGTACATGAGATGGGTGAATATTGGCTATGTCTTTAAATGGCACTATACACAGGAGGTACCATGTTACCTCGAGCCATTGACTGTTTCCCTTTCAAAGATGGGAAACCGTAATTTCAACTAAAGCTATACTCCCAACTCCACTTATTTTTGCCCCTTCTACTCATGTTGTAACGCTGGTGGAAGGGTTCCTCTAGTACAGACTGCTGCCAGTGCAGTGGTATTACTACACTGTAAATTCACTATGTGGGTAGGAATTTTTATATTTTCTTACTGGCAGTTGGGATTGCTTCAAAATGAAGTGGGAGCCGCCAGCTGTTGCCATCTTAATTCCCCATGAATGCCTCTGGGCAGTCCTTTGCGACTGGCCACGCCCACCCACGGCAGCCATTTTATGGTTGTTACCAGGACATTTCCTCAAATTTCCAAACATGAACCCAAAGTTTGCCTACCCCTGTCCTAAGGAAAAAGTGCCCTTGAATAACTTCTGTGAGGAAGCATGCCCGGAGATAACTAGGGCCTCTTTCTCCATTTTTTAATTGGTGATTTTATTTGTAAAATTACAGTTAATTTAATTTTTACCTTTTTATAAAAGCGGTTGACATACAAAGTCATAAAAACATTAACAATGCAAACCTATACATGTCTATCTGGAAGTAAACCCCATTGAGTTCACTTGACTCCCAGGGAAGTGTAGGATTGCAGCCTAAAACATCAAAATGCAAAAAAATAAAATAAACAACCCCACCACCACCACCACCACCGAATCCATATCCCAGACAGAGCTGCTTCACAGCTAGCACTGTGACTTGATAGATGTAGTAAACAAGGTGGTGTGATTTGCATATGTATGCTTGAGTAGAAGACCCTGGAATTCCTTGCAGAGGTCAACAAGCCAGAGAGAGGAGATCCTTGCTTTGGAATAACAACTCTGCATTAATAACAAGGGCAGTATCTTAGTGTACCTGGACTATGGAAAAAAGAAACTCTCTGTGTTCTAATCGGTGGAGGCAGCATCATCTTCCTTTCTTTAAGCTTGACCAGTGATGGTGTTGTTCTGCCTTCCAGCGATTTCCCCCGCCCCCATTTTCTTTGTTGCATGTCTAAAGGAACTGGAAATGACAGGAAGATGGTGATTGTTTCTGACAGATGTTTGGGGTATGATTTGTGTCACAAGGTGCCCAACGGTTGCCCTTGTTCTCCTGTCAGACTTCAGCAAAGCAAAGTCCTGTTGAGCAAGGACTCAAGGACAGACAGGGGTGGGTGAAATGGATGGGTCTGCTCTAATGTGGAGACTGTACCCTGCTGCTAGAGGTTACAGCGGCCCAGCTGTTTGGCAAAAGGTCAGGGCTGCCTGAAGATGCTTTCAAAGGAACTGGAGTGGATGCTATATTCAGAGAGCAGCCTTGCTGCGTGCCGCGCTGATTTGAGTGCCAAAAAGTTCCTTCCTGCACCACAGCTGCATGTTTTTCATCTGCCGTCTTCCCAAGGGGCATTCATGCAAGCTGCCTCTGTGGATTGGCTGTGTGTGTATACATAGGTACAGCATGTCTTGGCAAGCATGCCCGTTGCCTCATGAGATGCACTTCACCTAGGGCATAGCCTGTACTGTCTCTTAATGATTCCTTGGATTCTGCAGTCAGTCAGCTTTCACCATCGCCACTAAGATATGCTTAGTGTAATTTGCTGTATAGTACACTTATGTCCTAAAACAGCAAAGTATAAGGCATAAGTCAAAGCATACCATCCAAACAACTGGTATCGGTTCTGAAATAAAATCTATAATACATATCCAGCAAGTCCTTTAAGCTGCAGCAAAATGATGATTCTTAAAATGACCAATGGCAGGAGTTTCTGCATGAATTGCCTAATATTAGATGCTTGGTATCTGTAATCTATATACATTTGCAAAATAGGCAAATGCAGCCATTGCTTTAATTACGTAGGAGTTCATTCTTACTGACCCAATAAAAACGTCACTTTTCCATGATATAAAACTACCTCTTGCTTAAAGTGATTGGCATGATGATTTTGCGGTCTGAGTGTAGGTGATAGTGATTGTAGAAGAAAGACTGAGAAGGAATGCAGGAAGGAATAGTGGGTAGCAGGGAATAAATTGTCTAGCTCCCATTCTAATTCAGACCCATTGGGAGATATATACAGTAGGTTGGATGGATACCTGATCCATAGCTAAGATTCTCTGTTCTGGCAGTGCTGTGTCACTGTTTGTCTCTCTCATATATCTGCAGCCAGGTGTGTCATGCCAAAGGAAAAGCAAATTGCAATTAGCACCGAAATCCTCATAATCTTGCTATGAGGATGTGATAAGAATCGCTTTTGTATTTGTCTACCTATTCTCTCCTGTTCCCCTGCCACAGGGTGAATCATCTCAAACCTAAGCTGAATGATCCTGGCCTAGCTTTGGCTTTTTAGACCTATGTTTGTATACCCTCCAACATTTCACAGATAAAAATGGGGGCACACATGTGAATTTGTAAGAGGTATGGTTAAGCAACATGAAGGTGTGATCAAGAGGGTACGGCCAGGCAACCAAAGCGCAGGGTCAAGTACAAAAGTTATTAGAGGAAACACACAAAATCTTACATATTATAATTATTACATTATTATATATTATTTTATAATATTTTATTAGTGGCTTTTGTATTTTTCTTAATCTTACTTAAACCCTTAATTGTTGATATCTGGTGTTCTTCGGGGGGGGGGGGGCGGGTCAGTCCTTGCAGGGCAATCTCTTTCTTTTTCTTTTAAAATGGTCAGGATTGGTCCTGCATTTTCAGGGCAGTTGGAGAAGAAGAAAAGAAGGAGATGCGGAGGAGGGGGAGCTTTTGGGTGGGGGGAAATACAAAAAGACACATTGAGGTTTTGAGCCCCTTCATCGTTTTGCTCCAACACCTCTACAGCTCTGGTTTGTAAGCACAAGGAGTAACTTTGAGGGGCTGAACAGCTTTGTTGTCCTTTGTTATTGTGGAAATGCCCCAGTTTAAATCACTTTTTGTGTTCTATTCACACAAAATAGAATTTGGATTTAAAGAAACACTTAAACTAGAATAATCTTACAGAATTTAACTAACTTGAATTACGTAAGTTAAAACAAACAGTGCAATCCTATGCACCGTTACTTGGGAGTAAGTACAAATGTCTTCAATAGGTCTTACTTACCAGGGGGCTTGGTCAGAGGCAGCAGGTAGAGCTCTCTCTCTCTCTCAAACACACACACACACTCACACACTCACCCTGTTTCCTTCCTGCTTAAAGGGTCCATGGGCAAAATCGAAGCTAAGAGGAGGCAGGGGAATTCTGGGCTCTACATAACAAATAGGGACTCTGCATAACAAAGTAAGAAGCCTTGATGGCTTAAGTGTTTGCAGCAATTGGAGAGTATGTGTTTGTGATGTTCCCTTTATACTTTTATTAGCTATGCCAGGGGTCCTCAAACTTTTTAAACAGGGGGCCAGTTCATTGTCCCTCAGACTGTTGGGGGGCCGGACTATAGTTTGAAAAAAATATGAACAAATGGATCAAGGAAAAAAAAGGACCCGGGTCCTTTTTTTTTACTTGATTAAATGGAAAGTTATTATTAATTAATAATAAATTATGTGGAGAAACGAGCCTTTGGGGGTCCTGCATGCACACACACACACACACACGCCTCCTCATGTGTAAACCAAGTGGGGCCAGTTGAGGGGGCTGGGAGGAAGCGAAAGGTACATAAAACATAGGATGGGGCCTGGCGCCCGGAGGTCTGGAGGAGCCAGGCTGAAAGCGTTCATATGCAGATGTAGTTCAAGCCATGAGTCATGAGTTCCCTTCCCCCTGCCTGGCCAGGTGAGGTGCATGGTGATTGGCTAAGAGGCAGCAGAGGAGGGGAGTGGGGGGAAAGGTATATTTCCCAAAGCGTGGTTTTTGGTCTTTGTCTTTGTCCTGGATCGCGTGGCTACTGGCTACCCTGGCTATTGGGGATGGCGGCAAGCCAAAGAGAGGCCCCAAGCCTTTGGGGGGGGCATCAGGATCCAACCCCAGTTAGCTCCTGGTGAAATGAGCTGGATGAGGGCTCTAGTGAAGGCAAGCCTTGTGGGAGTTTTACCCATCTCAGACCTGTGGGTAGATGGAGTGGTTCTCCTCGGGCGGCAAGGCTGTGCTGGATTTAACCCTTGAAGAGAACACCCTCAGGTAACATAGGTGTATGCCTGAGAGATATTAAGGAATCAGGTCTTATTGTTTTGCAGCTTTACTGTGTACTAAAGTGTCTCTCTCTTTATTTTGTGTGCTTCTCTCATTTCCCTAATCTTGTTGTAAAATGCTACCAGAATAAACCTTGTCCTGGTTTTACCCCACATGGGTTTTGTAGTACTCTGTGAGTTCAGTATCTAAATCCAGGTTACAGAAATTGAAGGCGAGTCCCTGAACAGAGATTCAAGTAGGGTTGCAAACAGCTGAGGCTGGCAATCTGGTACCTTGAGATCTCAGGGGGTCTTGGTTCCTTTGGGGTAGGAAAGGGTGGGGGTGTGGCGGGCCAGCCAGCCCCCCCTTCCTCCACAAATTAATTATAAATCAATTTGCTGTCTAAAATTGAAATACATTAAAATATTATATACAATATACAATTTTAAATATTGTATTGTTTTTTCCTGTTTTTTTGCACTACAAATAAGATATGTGCAGTGTGCAAATCAAGCCTTTCTATACCTTTTTAAAATTTAATGATTAGTGGTTAGTTAGAGTGTTTTACTGGGACTCGGGAGATCCGGGTTCTAGCCCCCGCTCAGCCATTAAGCTCACTGGCTGACTTTGGGCCAGTCACTGACTCTCAGTTTAACCTACCTCAGAGGGTTATTGTGAGGATAAAATGGAGAGGAGGAAGATTATGTAAGCCACCTTTGGTTCCCTGCAGGAAAAAAGGCAGGATATAAATATAACAAACAAGTTGATAAATACAGGACTGTGGCTTACGCTGGCTCAGCTTGTCTGAGTGTGGAAAGCTAAGCAGGGTCAGGCCTGGTTATTACTTGGATGGGAGACCCCTCCTGTAGTTTCCTGCACTGAGCAGGGGGTTGGACTCGATAGCCTTGTAGGCTCCTTCCAACTCTATGATCTATGAAATCTATGAAATAGATAGTGAGTACAACTAAAATGATTGTCATTTCATTTCATTTATTTCATTTCTATACCTCCCCACAGCCGAAGCTCTCTGGGCAGTTTACAATAGTTTAAATTTGGTTTACAAACAAGTGAAAAGAATACCTTACTTTTTGTGTATACTGCGGGGGAAGGGGCAGTTGAGCCGGCGGCAGGGGCAAGCCACCCGCCACCTGGAGCCCTGCAGGGCGGCCAGCGTCTCCTCCGGTGGCCAGCGTCTGCCTCCTCCAGTGGCCAGCGTCTCCCTCGGTGGCGGCGGGGCACGAGCCGCTCGGAGCCCTGCTGGGCGGGCACGCGGTGGGAGAGACGCGGCTGAGCCGGTGGTGGCAGGGGGGCATGTGAGCGCTGCGGCCAGCGTCTCCTCCGGTGGGGGAGACGCGGCTGAGCCGGTGATGGCGGCGCTAGGTGCGCCCGCGTGGGGGCAAGGAGTGCAATTCCGCCAGCGCACCTGGCCGGAGCCCCCGCATGACCGGCCGCGCACCCAGGCCTCGCTCAGCGCCTGCTCACCAGCGCCGTCAGCGGGCCGCTCGTTGCCAGGCAACCCTGCGGCAAGTGTGCGCGACGCGGCACCCCAGCCGGCCGGTGACAGGCCGTGCGCCGAGGTTGTTGAGCCGCCGCTGCCGCTGGCCCGCCCCGTCGTCTCAGAATGGTCCTCCGGCCGCTCCGCATCAGCGTGGTAACGCGGCGGCGCGACTCTTCCTGGAAGGGGCAGCAGAGCGCCCACCCACCCACCCGGTGGGCCGGATGTGGCCCGCGGGCCTTAGTTTGAAGACCCCTGAGCTGTGCAGATGAGCGGGGGGGATAGTGACATAGCCAAGCCATACAGCAATACCTTGGATTGCAAGCATAATTCATTCCGGAACCCTGCTTGTAATCCAAACAACTCTTATATCAAAGCGAGTCTCTGGCGGGCGTGAGTGGGGCCGATTTCGGCCCGCTACGCCCGCTCAAGGTGAGCGGTTACATCCCTACGTAGGGTTGTTGTGAGGCTAAAGTGCTTCTCAGAGTGCCAAAGGGGGGTAAAAGTGTAATACAAACATAAGCAATAGTAATATAGTCAGCATAAGGTGCTGGAGGAAAAGCGTATATGTATGGGAATGTACTTCCCCCCAGAATTCTCTGGTATGGGATACCAATACCAGCAATTCTTACATTCACCTGAGCATGCTTTTTATACACCTCATTACTGTTCTCTGAAATTGTGGATATTTTTTATTGCAAGAACTGCTGAAGACACCTTGAGGACTAGAAGCCAGGTGTATATAATCCTGTGGTTACCCAGCTACACTGTTCTTGCTGCTATGCATTGCCTAGAAATGTGCTTTGGAATATCTTTTTGGTAATAAATGAATTTTAGGAAGCTGCAAGCTGCTCATATTGTTTAGGGAACAGACATCTAACTTCTATATTCATGGGAGCTGCTGCATTCTCCAGACAATGATTTGGCATTTGGAAGTGTATTTTTGCCATGTGACCCAACCCTGTTGCATGTGGTCAGTCTCCTTGCTATGTAGTATTAAGGGCGTCATGGTTATGCAGCACATGTGATCAAGCATAGCATTACATACAGATATTTATATGCAAAACTCAGAGCAGACAAAGTAACTTTTCAGTGTGGAATAGCTCTCATGTTTTTGCCACTGGAAAACCTTTCTCTCTTTTCTCTCCCGAGTGAAATGGTAAGCATAGATTTTACCATATCTTGATTAAAATTTAATATGTGCACCAGGGCTTTGGGTTCCAGATCAGGCCTAGAGGCAGACGGTTGACCATCCCTGCCTTAGGGTATGAAGGATGGAAGATGGTAGGAAGGTAAGTAGTTCATAATTTTCTGCATAGAGCATATCAATTATATGCTTTATGTAAGGAAATGCATAAAATTATGAACTCGTCATCTCCAAACATAGAGCATATCAATTATATGCTCCATGTAATGCAATGCATAAAATTTGACTGTAATGGTTTAAGAGTGACTCTTGGTTGGTAAATCAAAATTGTTCTCTAGCACAGGGTTATGAAAAGATGGAACATTTGCCACTAGTTAAAAGTGCACACGAGAATGCAGTTATTACCTGTAGGACATGCTATGTATGTGAAGAGAAGGCATCCCTAATTATTTATTAGATTCTATTTCTGTGGCCAATAACATCAGGTTCAGAAGCAAATTGGCACTCAGCTTTCTGGTAATATATTTATGCTGTTAATGGGGATGATTAGACTTCTGTCTGATGAGGGGTGTGGGTGAGGCCTTGTCGGTAACGCCACAAGTGGGCTAGGATTGGTGCTGACTCACCTGAGTCAGAGGTCAACGCAAGAGAACTTTGGGTTGTTATTGGAGGTTCCCAGCTGAAAAGGTTGTGTAGAGATCTCCAGATATTTTGGACTTCAACTCCCAGAAGCCCCTGCCAGCATGGCCAATGGTCTGGAATGTGGGGAGTTGCAGCCCAAGACCTCTAGAGATCTAATTTTTGCCCCCCCCTGGCTAGAGGGCAGAGCAAAGTAGATAGTTCATGGGCAGCTTCATTTGTTAGTGAAGTCTCTCTTGCCCTAGGTTAGGGTGAGGGGGCTTTTGCTTTGTCTCTCACAGCCTATTATTGAACCAGCTTTTCCTCTCATGACTTTTGTTCCTCCTCACTGAGCTTGGAAAGGGCCGCCCTAATTATGCCACCCCTCCCCCAGTTCTGGTCTATTGGGAACTCTGCACAAAAGGCGGCATGAATAGGTAGAGAATACCGAGGCTTTCCTTTGCTGGTCATATGACTAAAGGGGTGAGAGGGTGAGTCCCTCTAGGATGCTCTTGAGACTGTGGAATGTGATTCTTTAGTTATGTAGAGGGGAAAGATTTCAGTTCCGACCGAACTGCCAGGAATCCTCTCCTCCGAACAGAAATGCTGTCTGCATGCAGGAAAGTTCTATTCAAGCTCCCTGACTCGGCCGCTCCAGAGAGAGACTGCTTTCCGACATGCCTCACACATTTCTCGACTTGTCTTTGGGAAAGAAATCAGGGGGATTATAATAGGAAGACGAGCAGCTGAAATACTCATTTTTAGGGCTTGTTTGCACATTATGAAATAACTAAAATAAATGGTAAATGTTTCAGGAGACCCAATAGACCAGTGATGGCTAACCTTTTTGAGCCCGAGTGCCCAAACTGCAACACAAAACCAACTTATTTATTTCAAAGTGCCCAACACTGCAATTAAACCTGAATATTGAGGTTTTAGTTTTAGAAAAACAACAGTTTTTTGTTGAAAAAAAAAATCAACTCAAAAAATTATTATAGTACTACATTGTACTCATAGCCTGAAGGGAATTTATACAAACTTTTAAAATAATTAGGCACATGTATTTTTGGATAAGGGGTTCTCAACTTGTAATATGATTATATGCCAGACTGAAATTGTATGGGGCAAGCTTTACCCCGGGTCCTTTCCCTGCTTCTACAGGTGTTGGATTAGTAAAAGTAAAAGACAACCTGTACTAGGATGAGCAAGATAAACAAGAAAACTAAACGTGCTTAACACATTTTAAACACTTTACGTCTTGGAGTGCAAACACTGCATTAGGTCAAAGTTTGCATTGGGCATGCTTTTGCACAATTAATGTGATTTTTGCTATTGCATGCATGCTGATAATTTGTCAAACCTTGGCTCGTACTCCGTTAGTTTGAGAGCAACACATGCAGCACTCAGGTCAACTGTTAGGGCTTTACATCCAAGCCATGCTCTGTGCATCATTCTTCAAATCTTTTAAATGTGATAACAATGTAGAAAAGAATTCTGTAACAGGAATTCTAGAATGAAATCATTCTGTTCCACACTGTGAGAAAGAACAAAATCATTAGTGTTTTGCAGAAGGGGACAGTCTTTTCGCGATCTGGTGACCAATGGCTCGAGTGCCCACAGAGAGGTCCCTGCGTGCCAGCTGTGGCACCCATGCCATAGGTTCACCATCACTGCAATAGACTGTGGCTTGTCAGGTAAAGAGATCATGAGCCACAGCCCTTTTGTTGCCCATTGATTAATTTGTGCTAGGAGGAGAAATTACACATTTCTCTTGTTTTATTTTTACCAGGCCATGCAGCCACCATTGGCATAGCTGACTCACCTTACTGAGTCACAGATACTGGTATGCCAATGGTGGTAATTTGAAATAATTAGCAGGCATACATGACACTGATATTATTTGACATTGGGCCTATGTTATAAGAGAAGTCCAAACAAGCATAATACTGCATATGCACTCTATGTGGGGCTGCCCTTGAAGACTCTTCAGAAGCTGGTGCTTGTGCAAAATGCAGCAGCCAGATTCATAAGTGGGACCACTTGCATTTGGCTACCTGTATGCTGAGCCCAATTCAAAGTGCTGGTTTTAACCTATAAAGCCTTACATGGCTTGAGACTGTCAATACCTGATGGTCTCCTGACCTAAACTTATCCGGACACTACAATCAACATCTGAGGCCTTCCTCCAAGTGGCAACAAGGGAAAAGTCCTTCTCAGTGGTGGCCCCTGATTATGGAATAATCTCCTCACTGGGGCCAGTCTGGTGCCAATGCTGTCATCTTTTTGGCACCAGGTTAAGACAGCCCTCTACTCCCAAGCAATTAATGGCATATGATGTGGGCATTGATGTCAGCTGGTTTTAACAGGTTTAGTATTTTATTGAAATTGTTTTAGCTGTTTAAATTGTTTTAAATTTTGTATATTGAAATTTTATGCTGCATTTTATCTGTGTTTGTGTTTGTGTGAATTTTGTGAGTTGTTGTGAACTGCCCAGAGAGCTTCGGCTATTGGGCGGTATAGAAATGAAAATATTAATATTAATATTAATATTAATAATAATAATAATAATAATGATGTAAGAGTGACACACGGCTGGCGTAGATGTAACACATTATCAATACTTCAACCATGGTTAATGGATCCAGAGGAGAGTGCTGCGTAAATGGTTACGTTGGCATTAACATGCATCATAATTAACATTAACCAAGGTTTTGATTACCATATTCAACAAACCACCTGTTGAGGAACAGGGCCTTAGGATAGCATGTGCTACTCTCATGTATGAACTGATGCCTTGTTTAAAGAGGCTTATGTAGCAACATAGTCTGAGGTAGTATGTGACAGGGTTGCAGTGATTTAAATCAGAATGATTTTTATGATTTTTGTTGCAAAAAATCATGATTTTTTGTAACCCTGTCGTGTAGGTAGCCTAGTAATGGTAGCCTACTGGTAATGTTAAAAAAAAATGAGGAAAGTGTTTTCTGTATAATTTTGTGTTCTTAACTATTAAGTGTAGGCTATTTGTACATGTGGTTGCCTGAAACTTTGAAATTAATTTTACTAATTTGGGGGGGGGGGATTGATTAAATAAAAAAAATCATTGATTTAAATAAAAAAAAAATGATTTTTTTGCAACCCTGGTATGTGACACCTAACTGTGGATATATATTGGTTGTTTACTGTCTATTTCTTTCTTGTTTTTAATTGCAAGATTTCCTGTGGTTTCTTCATTCAATATCTGTCCTTTTTTCAATCTGGAGAGTACGTAATTCCTTTCCCAGTGCCTTTTGTTAATCTAATAGGCCTCTTTGTTTTTTCTGATAATGAAGTAAGAGATTAGGATACTTTACTGCATGCCCTTTTAAATGCTACAGAATGGCTTTCCTTTCCGCTCAGGCAGTTTTTCTTTCCCTCCTTCCCCACTCCAAAATTTGTTGTTCCATTACCTGGATTATAAAACTTTGTTCATTTGAGGGGCTGCATTGTCTGATAAGCAGAAGCCCAAGGCCTCCGTAAATCTGAGCCAAGTGACACCTTTGTCCCAATATCTTTAAAGCAGTGTTCTCCAACCTTGGGTCCCCAGAGTTGTAGGCCAAAAACATCTGGGGACCCAAGGTTGGAGAACACTGCTTTAAAGCATCAGAACTGTCTGTGGAGATGAGACTACTGGTTCCAGCAGGCCATACAGGTTAGCCAAGATGGAGCATTATATACCAATGCCCTTAAAATATACAAGACTCCATATATTAAGGTTAGAAGCTGAACATTGTGGGTTTAACCACCATGGTGCTTCTTGGTGAGCAGATGGCATAGTCCTGGGCCTGCTGTACCTACCGGTAGTTTTTTTTTTCTGTTTCCTTCGTGCTGTTTCTAGATCCCATTAAACAGAAACAGCATTCTAACTTATTATCACTTTGGGCGCTTGTAGTTGGTGTTGTGTTTCTTGGACAGCCACAAATTGTCTTTGCAACATAGGATCGCTTTAGCTTAAACAAGCCATGGTGGCTTCTTTAAGCAGTGGTGGTGTGAGCCAGCAGCCAGGTGCTATTTGCCTAATTACCTGCCTGGGTGTGGCTTGTCGTGTCATCCAGACCTGGGCAGTGTCGCTTGTTGGAGGGAGAAACAACTCTCACATGCATTTGGACGACATGGCAAGCTGCACCCAGGTGGGTAATTAGGCAAATGGCGCCTGGCACATGCCACAGCTTAAACAAGCCACCGTGGCTTGTGCCATGGCAATTGTGTGAACTGGGCCATTATGATCCTTGATCAGATTGTCCTGGTTCACACAACTGGGGAAAGAAAATAAGCTGCTGTAGTTTATTTTCCCATCGCACGCATGCTGGTCCCATGTCACCAAATTACCATAATTACCCTTGCCAGGCGTGGTTTGTTGTTGTGTCATCCGAACCCAGTGCAGGTAGGTGGGTTTACAAACCATCCCAGAACCCATGGCGTGTTCTAGGGTTGTGGGGTGGGGTGGAGTTGTAACCTGCTCCCCCCCCCCTTTGCCTGGTTTGGACAACACGACAAACTGTGCCCGGTGATGATAATTATGGTAATTCAGCTGCGTGTGACCAGTACGCATGGGGCAGGAAAATAACCTACAGTGGCTTATTTTCATTCCCTGATGGTGTGAACCAGTCATCTATATTATGAATAGGATAATATGGGGGGGGTATTCTTTGCACGCTGCACCTTTCCTTTTCATCAACCCCCCTTCCCCACCGACACACAGTTTTTCTCTACCAAATGCCAGGGATGTTGAAAAGTCCTTGGGCCTGAGTCACGAGTCGAGTCACGAGTCTTTGCACCCGAGTCTCGAGTTGAGTCTCGAGTCCGAGGCCCAAAATGGTGACTCGAGTCCCTCCTAAAGCGGCGGCCCATGGAGGGAGCGGGAGGGTCTCCGCAAGAGGAAGAAGAGCTGCCCTTCCTCCCACGGAGACCCTTCCGCTCCCTCCATGGGCTGCCGCCGCTGCCGCCACCACAGCTCCTGCCGCCACCGTTGCCGCCGCTGCCGCCGCTGCCGCCGCTGCCGCCACTCTTCTGACCAGCATGGAGAATGCTCTATATCCAGCAGTGTGGCTGTAGATGTACTGTGTAGGGCACTGGTGGGCAACTTGTGGCCTTCCAGATGTTTTGGCCTACAATTCCCATTGTCCTTTATCATTGGCTATGCTGGCTAGGGCTGATGGGAGTTGTAGGCCAAAACATCTAGAGAGCCACATGTTGCCCACCCCTGCTGTAGGGCAAAGTGGAAGGGAAGGAGGAAGTAAACTGAAAGGTTAGAAACCCATTTATTTATTTATTTTATGAATTGCCCATCTGGCCAGGCATCCGGCCACTCTGAGCGATATACAGTCCAATAAAATACAAGGGGGGGGGGGAACACGCGCGCACACGCACACACACACAGTATAAAACACAATTAAAAACAGTACAAAACTTAAAAATCCCACCCCACCCCATATTCCTGCCTGAAAAGCCACGTTTTTAATGCACGGCGGAAGCTAATCAAGGAAGGGGCATGGCGGAGGTCACTGGGGAGAGAGTTCCATAAATTGGAGGCTGCCACAGAAAAGGCCTTCCTCCTAGTCCCCACCAGCCTCTCTGGTTGATGGGACAGGGAGAAGGCCGTCCGTGGCAGATCTTGTTGAGCGGCCTACTTGATGTTGCTGGAGGCGCTCCTTGAGATACAGGAGCCATACAGGGTTTTAAAGGTCAACGCCAACACCTTGAATTCGGCTCGGCAAACAACTGGTAGCCAGTGCAACTCTTTGAGCACTGGAGTGATGTGATCACGCCGGCGGAAGCCTTTAACCAGGCGAGCTGCTGCATTCTGTACCAGCTGCAACCTCTGAACCGTCTTCCAGGGTAACCCCACGTAGAGCGCATTACAGTAGTCTAGGCGAGAGGAGACCAAGGCATGAACCACTGATAGGAGCAGATGACTAGGAAAGTAGGGGCGCAACTGCCGCATCAGATGGAGCTGATACAGCGCCACCCGGCTCACAGCTGACACTTGAGCCTCCATGGACAGCTGGGAGTCTAGAATGACTCCCAAGCTGCGGACCTGGTCCTTCAGGGGCAGATGTACCCCATTCAGCACCAGGTCAACATCCCCTAACCTTCCCTTGTCTCCCACCAGAAGTACCTTGGTCTTGTCGAGGTTCAGTTTCAGCATGTTCCTTCCCATCCAGCCATCCACTGACTCCAGGCACTTGGACAGGGTTTCAACAGCCAACCTTGGTGAGGACTTGAAGGAGAGGTAGAGCTGCGTGTCATCCGCATATTAATGACAGCACACCCCAAACCTCCTGATGATAGCTCCCAGCGGCTTTAGGTAGATGTTAAATAACATCAGGGAGAGGATGGAACCCTGCGGCACCCCACAAGTGAGCGGCCAAGGGTCCGAAGCTGCCTCTCCAAGAACTACCTTCTGGTACCTTCCAGAGAGGACGGACTGGAACCACTGCAATACAGTGCCTCCCACGCCCAACCCCTCCAGGCAGCCCAGGAGGATACCGTGGTCAGTATCTGAACTGAACATGTACCTGAAGCATATTCAAATGGAAGGGAACAGAAAAGACTTTGAGGCTAAATAGAATATAAATAAATCACAATATATTTAGAAGGATGCTGCAGTCAAAGCAAGGTTCTTAATTGAAAATGTGTAGTTACTGATTATGCCTCACTTTCTTTGCTTCACTTCACTTTCACATCACTAATTAAAATATTTTACAGAGATTTCACCAGTGACATCTCCAGATCAGTATATCACAGAAATTGGTAAACGTTCATGCAGTTGCGAATTTTATACCATAATTATTGGGTCTGACCCAAATCTAGGATTGCCAACTCTGTAGCTAGATTTAAACCAGCATTTGAAAAGTTCTTCTAAGTAGGCGTTCCATTCCAATTCTGGTTTGAAGCCATGGTTAGCGTTCAAGTTAGTACAGATGTAGTTCTTGTTGAAAAGGGTGGGAATTCAACTGGGAGAGGGGAGAAGGACTGGTCAGGAGAAGGAAGAGGTTAGGGGGAGGAGAAAGGATTGTAGCTCAGTGGTAGAGCACCTGCTTTGCACTCAGAAGGTCCGAAGTTCAGTCCTCGGCGTCTCCAGGAGGAGCAGGAAAAACTCCTGCCTGAAACCCTGGGGAGCTGCTGCCAGTCAGTGTCGACAAAACTGGGCTAGATGGATGATCTGACTCAGTATAAGGCAGTTTCCTATGTGGACGGTGTGTGCCT
This sequence comes from Shinisaurus crocodilurus, assembly GCA_021292165.1. Lineage (NCBI taxonomy): Eukaryota > Metazoa > Chordata > Lepidosauria > Squamata > Shinisauridae > Shinisaurus > Shinisaurus crocodilurus. The sequence goes on from CM037889.1 coordinate 768,883, forward strand.
TGAGGGGTACTTGAGATCTTTTATGTCAAGAGACTGGGAAACATTACATATGCACCAAACTATTCAGGGCTACTTCAAAAGTCACAAGGCTCTGTGTTCTTGTGACTTCTCTTGAATTTAGAGAGGGAGGAAAGCTCTGGGATTGGGTGAGCAGCCTTTCCCACCATCTTTATTAGAAAGCAACTGGGTTGCTGGCATTTATAGGACTAAGTCGATAGCTTTCCAACAGGAGACTCTTTTGAAGTTTGTGTGTTTTGGCTGCAGCTAGGCAGGCAGAGGTCTCAATCCAGTGCAGTTCACTGAGCAGCTATGGCCAGAGTTTGAAACAATAAGTGTTTCTTGGCCACTTTTAAAGGTGGAGCTGTTAGCAAATTTCCTTTCCAATATGGGATAAAAGGGAGATGATTGTATCTGTCGGCCATGTAGCCATTAGGCCAGGTTTCCATCTGATGTCAAGTTTCCTGCTGCACATGTGTGAGTCAAACAAGGGTACTACACACACACACACACACACACACACACACTTTAAAACAAATGTATACCAACAAATGTTCCAAAGACAGCTGGCAGCCTTACTGTACGTTCTTTCGCATGTGCCTTGCTTTGCCTCTCAGTTTGCTGCTGCATCCAGTTGTATTGCTGCTGTCTGAGTCATTGCAGAGGAGGCCGCTCCTCCACCCCCACCCCTACCCCCGGTCTCTCTCTCAGGAAGTTTGGCACTGTTTACTTTTTTTGTCCGGTTAGAATAATGGAATGTATTTTTAGGTCTCTTTGCCTTGCTCTCTGAATCGACATTAACGTGCTGAGTGGGAATGCTCTGGGCAAACGTTATTTATTTATTTATTTATTGTTCTTTTTTAAAAAATATATAATGCAGGCCATTTCAGAGCTGGGCTCAGCTCCAAGGCGCCTGCCTAGAGGGTTTGCAAAGTCTTGTAACCATGGTGGCCGTGTTTGTGGATGAGAATTAACTTCCTGTTGGCAAGTGCACGCTGCTAGCTGGCGAATGGGTATGATTGCTTTGAGGCCAACCTGGTGCCCTCCAGATGTGTTGGGAAATGCTAGAAGTTGTAGTCCAACACATCTGGAGGACCCCAGGTTGGGGGAAGGCTGTTTTAGGCAGTGTGTGTGGCAAAGCTGGAAAGCAATATTAGCCGATAGATACTGCTAAGTTTGGTTTGTAATGCTCAAGGTGGAATAATGCTGTTTGTAGCTTTGTGGATGTCACCTGTATATGTTTCCATCTGTTTCTTTTCTTTTTTCTTAGATCATAAGCCTTCTAGGATTAGGGCTGGGACTGGCATGTCAGTACAGTGCCTTATGCACAATGAAGGAGAACGCCATGAATGGTAATCCTAGGGAGGATTCTTGAGGCACGAGCCACACAGTGGAACGTGGCTGGGAGTTGTGATTTTATGCTCCCAGCCTTGTCACAAGATTCTCATGGGTTGAGGGTATGTGATGTAGCCACCTTGCTAAAGCTAAACAGGTTGGGGTCCAGCTCAGTACCTGGATGGGAGACCACCTGGGGACCCTGTGCATGCTGCCTTGAGTTCCATGATGGAAGAAAGACGGGATAGAAATGTACTAAGTAAATAGTACGTGAGTTGTGTTCAGGCATGTTGCTTTTTTTTTTTTTTTTTTGACATGTTCATTATTGCAAATTGGGAAAGACAGGAATGTTGTTTACCAAGACACTCTCTCTGATGGGTGCCCCTAAATGTTCCATAATAAGAGTAATTTTGGAGTACAGTATAGTATCTCATTATTTCAAAGCCATGGGTATTATTCTCCGCATTGTAATCTATGAGCAAAGACCCTGTCCATTGGGGCGGTGTCCAGTTTGAGAGGGTCTAGGTTAATATTTAAACTGTACTATTCACTGTTTCAGGTTTAAAAACTGGCTTAATAGGGCTGTGACAGAAAGTCTCTTATCCTGGCCTTGGTGTTTTATGAGCTGGAAGCAGAATTGGATTGGCCAGCTGTCCCTGTGCTCTTAATACAGAGCCTTCCCCATCATTCAATCACTGTAGAGCCTGATCCTCCACTTAATATGATCCCGGCCTGGGCAGCCTATATCATTCTGGATTTAAATGCAGCAAAATAATATCAACGTTTTCTTTCAATCCACTTTTTGATGGCTTTAGATAGGCATTAATAGTGATGCAATCTCAGGTTATAGGAACCTGCTCTTTAATAACAGTCCAGAAGGAAAGTGAAGCTGCCGCCCATAGTGATAAAGCCCAGGTATTCTTGAATGCCAGGAAATATTATGGAATATAGCCTCTCTGTTCTCCTTCCCCCTTCACGCTGGCTGATGTGAATGTTACATCGTGTGACTCCCGGGGTGACCACTTGGCTCCCCATAGTGCAGCTTTCTCCAACCTGGTGGCCTCCCCGATGTTTTGGACTACAACTCTCATCAGCCCCAACCAGCATGGCCAATAGTCAAAGATGGTGGGAGTTGTAGGCCAAAACATCGGGGAGGGGCACCAGGTTGGGGAAAGCTGCTGTAGTGTATCTGTCTCCCCGCAAACCAGGAGCACCAAGGAGGTAATTCTGTTTTCCACCCAGAGCTTTCCCCTCTGCCCCCCTTCTTTATCTGGCCACGCTAGCCAAGGCGTGCATAACTCTGGGTAATCTGTCTGGCTAACTCTGCTGAGGGCTGAAATGGGTGTTGGGGCAAAAACAGGGGAAAGGCAACATTTCAGCACTACAATGATGCAACTAGTCCCAAAGTTTATTGAATGTCATCTCTCTAGAGCAGGACTCTCCAGCCTTGGGTCCCCAGATGTTGCTTGCCTACAGCTCCCAGCATACCCAGCCAGCATGGCTAATGGCAAGGGATTCTGGAAGCTGTAGTCCAGCAACATCTGGGGACCCAAGGTTGGAGAGCCCTGCACTTAAGGCTTTAGACAAGCTTGCTTGTATCTTGGACTTGCTGAAATCCTGCCACTCAGAAGAGTGCCACTGGAAGCTCAGGGCAGCTGGACAGCCATCTGTCAGGGATACTTTGACCTGGATTCCTGCATTGAGCAGGAGGTTGGACTCGATGGCCTGGTAGGCCCCTTCCAACTCTACTTTTCTATGATTCTATGAATCCAACAGGGTGCTTCTGCCCTCGCCGATTTTCTTCTGCCCTGCCAATTCTGTTGCTCAAGCAGCCCCCACCTCTTGTGCAACAGCGATTTAGTGCTTCCTCTGGCAACCATTTCTGGGATGGGGTAGGTTGGTGGAGCTCACATAAGGGAGCTCCGCCAACCTGTCTCCTTCCAGAAATGAACGTTTCCACTCATTTCTGGGCTTCCCCTAGGAAGCGCAAAATCTCCCTTGCATAAGTGGTGGGTCCTGCTTGTACAACAGAATTGGCGGGACTCACCACTTGCAGAAGGGAATCGGCAGGGACAGAACAGAAGTGCCCCATTGGATTCTGCCCATAGTCAACGGGCTCACCTGAATGTGTGGTGCTGAAGGTTCATGTGACTCAACCAAAAAAGAAATCTCAAATTTTAATCCAGAGTACTGTGGGCATATTAAGTAAATTTGTTCTAATTCTGTTTATTGGCTTACAGACGTACAGCAGTGGGAGAAAAAAAAACTCCTTGGATTCCTGCCCAAATGAATCTAGTTTCTGAGGTTCAGTAAGCTCTACTCTTCAACCTTGAATGCTAGAAACTTGTTTGTTTTTAATTAATGCAAACCAAGATTTTTGACAATGCGAACTTCCATATTTATGTGGTAAATCCATCAAAGCTGTGAATGCACACAGCCTTGCCTGTATTCTGCCCTATTTTCCGTTTTCCCGATTTACCTCTCTTTTTCTTGCCTTCCTGTTTTCTCCCTTTCCTAGAGAATCTACTCTTCTGGGTGGTTTCTGCCCAGTGGCCATCTTGCTCTTTTTTGCCCTAATATCAGCCTCCTCTCTGATATTATTTACTCCAGCTTTATAACTGTGACTTCAAATATAAACAGTGATAGACTAGAAATACATTAAAGAGAAGAACCGGCAAGTTCTGCCAAAGGAACATCGCTTTCCTTCAGCAGTATTTATCTATTTGCATGACACCGATCTTCAGCTTCTCATTTGCTTAATCTAGCATCTTCCTCTGTTCTCCCTCCCTCATTTCTACAGTTTACTGTTATTTTTTGCTGGGTCGGGCTTAGACTGTAAATTCCCTGTGATCAGGAATCTCAGTTTTAACTTGGCTTTAAAATTGTGATTCCAAATTGCTGGGTTACAACAGCCCTGTGGTAGGTTGACAGGCTGTCAGAAGCGGGAGGGCGGGGAGAGGTTTTTTGGGGGAATGTGTCATGGAGGACTCAGAGAGGGCGAAGTCTGAGGTTTGAAGTGGGACGCCGGAAAAAGCAAAACGCTGTTGCTGTGGATTAGTTGCTTTTTGTTTAAAACATTTTAAAGCTGTGTTTACATTTGAAGATCTATGACCAACAAACTTCTCACACACTTTACTGCAGGATAGTGCTTTGGCTTTGGTTGTATTTATTAAAGGAGAAAGAGCCTTCCCAACAGCCATCTTGCTTGAATGGATCAGAGTCTTACATCCAAGATGGCTCTTAAGAATGTGCTGATTGACATTAAAGATCTAAACCATACGTTTATAATCATAAGGGACTTGTACATCGCTTCAGATGCCAATGTGGTCTATAAAAGCATTAAAATCAATAAGAAATAAAGCATACTGAATGCATGGGTTGATTAGAATAAATGTATTATAATACTAAATTGTGGTTTGACACCTGAAGACCTTGTCAAGGAGCATCTGGTTGCCAGAGGCAAACCTGGAGGACTCATTAAAATCCCAGTAGCTGTTGGGACCGACCCCCTGGAGGTGGAATATCTAAACTTTGATGAAGATGACAGCAGCACACTCATTAACTCAGCTTAGCTTTTTTGGGTGAATATTGTGTGTCTGAGCTAAGTTTTCGGATGGAATTCTAAAACAGCCACGCAGAATGACGGAAGGCTGAACTGTGATTTGCTTGAAAAGAACTTCAAACTCCTAAGCTCATAAAGCGGGACTAGTGGCCTGCAGCTAAATGTTTGGCTGGTTATTTCAAATCCAGTGCCAGCTGCAGGTTTCTGTGGGCCCTTGGGCAAGACACCCTCAATGGATCCCCTCCCTCAGTGAGTTTACCTTCTCACCACCATTGTCACTATCTGCTGTTGCAGCTCCTCCTTCCTTTTTTCATTATTGCTACCACCTGCTTGCTTGAGAGGCAGATAGCCAGTGACCCGGAAGTGGCATCTCCTGTTCCTCTGATATTATCTGGGCTTGAGTGAGAGGCAGGTGAACAAGCAGGTTGTGAAGAGGAGGACAAACTCCAGGGGGCACTTATCAGTGGGCCTTTGCTAGAATGTGTGCCCTTGACACCAGCCCTGTTCAAATCAAAATATGAACTTCAGACTTCTGTATGACCCTGCCTCTTATAGCTCCATGTAGAGCAGAGCTGTACATGGAGCTATAAGAGGCAAGGAGGTAGAGAAGTCTGTCCATTCTCTCTCCCATCTTACCTTTCTCTGATTCCTTCATCTGGTCCTTGCCTTGGACCTACTCAGGCTTCTAGGCTTCCTTTCTTAGTCCCGTCCCCCCAACTTCCTATCCTGCTGCCTTCTGAGATTCCAGCCTGTTCCTTTTCCTTGGTGGTTCTGCCCAGTTTGCTTCTCTCTAGGATCTGAGCAGGTTAGCCAATGGTAGCCAGAGACCCTCTAACTGCCTACCTGCTCCACAACTCTGTGATGTTAAGGCAACTCAGGCAATCGATGTCAGAACACTTCCCACTGCCACATCTCATGTGTATTACAATATAAATTGCCAGTTGAACCCTAGCAGAGGATGGAGCTGACATGAGGATTGATGCATTTAACAGCTGCAATGTAGCAGGAAGATGATCTGGTGCAACTTCTCTCATCATTGCAGCACTGAGACAGAAGTAGCTACACCTGCTGAAATTCTCCCCACCATACAGTAGACCATTCGAAGCAAAATCTTAATGGTAAGAGCTGTTTGACAATGGAACCAAGTAACTGGGGTGGGGCGGGAGCTCACCCCTGCTGGTGGTTGTCAGGCAGAGGCTGGACAGCCATTTGTTGGGTATGTTCTAGTTCTGGATTTTCAGCTTTGAGCAGGGGGTTAGAATAGATGGCCTAGAAGGCCTCTTCTAACTCTATGACCTGGTATACACATAACACGAATCCATGGTTTATTTAACCCATGGTTTGTTGTTCTACCCAGGGTTTGTCTGGCAGACATTCAAACAAACCATGGGTTTTTTTCTCCATCCTTGGGTTGTTTGTTTCCGTCCTCTTTTGCCCACTTCCTCCCTGTATCCCAAATACTTTTGCATTGCTGTAGTACTGGCATGTAAAGTGGTTGGTGTTTTTTTTAAATCACTCTTGCCCGTTGCCTCTGTAGCCTGGTAAAATAACCCAAGTTTCTGGGATTGCACAAAATGACAACTTTTTAAAAAATAATCTTTTTATTTTTAACACAAGCCCATGGCTTAAACAACCCTGAGTACACAACCCAACACCAAACTATGGGTTCTCGTTCTGGGTTGTTCATGGTTAACAAACCATGGTTTGTTAGTATGGTTGGGTTCGCACATCACGACAACCCTGAATTCAACAACCCATGGGTTAAAAAAAACCATGGGTTCGCGTCATATGTCAACCAGATTTATGATTCATACAGCTAACATGCAGGGTTCCTCTTTAGATTAGTAGTCAGTAATCCTAATAGAGGTGTAAACATTTTCCAGGTGGGAAGCTTTGTGATAGCAGCAATAATGGAGGATTATTATGAAAGCTAATAGAGCTTCTTTGTCTTCTTTCAGCTGCTCAAGTGGTAGCTTTCTGAATGTTCCAAGGGGAAAGAGGTCCCCAAATTGCCTGTGTATGTATGTATGTGGAAGATGGGTCTTCTTAGCAATCTTCATACCTGTGAGCTACCTGTGGTTTATTACACTGATATTAATAATAGAAGTGCTATTATTTAGACAGTGGAATTGAATTCTTAAGCTTTCCTTGGTGCTTGGCAATCTGCACCCTGCTGCTTGTAGGGATAAGATTAGCTACTTTGCTCAATCAAAGTGATACAAACCAACTTGATCGAAACGAGTCAGGCAGATTATACCGAATGGGATAGGCTCCCTGCCACAAAACTCCATTACAGCAGAGCAAGCCCCTGTGTGAGGAACCCCTATCTCTGGATTCCTGAGGTTCTATTTTCTTGTGGAAGAGGGATGATTTGGTTTTCTCTGAAGAGAAGCAGAAAAAACACATTCAAATCACAGGGAAGGTTCAGTCGAGCAGAGCTGCATTCAAATGGAAAAAGAGTAAACTCAAAAGTAAAAGAAAAAAGGATAATATTGTAGCTAAGTGTCAGCAGCCCCAGACCTTGAACCAGGAAACTCAGGGGCAGGGCATGATGGGACCTAGTCTGATGAGCTCCTACCACAGGCTTTGTGTGCTCAGGTATAGAATAGGAGTGAGCAACCTCAGCCACGGCCATTGGTAGGCAGTGTGGAGCCTTTGGGTTGGCCAGGCCTGGTATAAACACTAAGAGGCAGGCCTTTTGCCTTTGCCTGGCCAACAGATCAGTGTTTTCTGCTTATCTGGCCATGGCCCTCAGGGATTGGATATATGGGAATATATGCCTATCTCTGGTCTGGCCTGACCCTCACGTTAAGGCAGAGTGCTGCCTTCTGAGAATATGGGAGTACTAATGCTTCTAGATCAGTTTCATGTTTTCTTTTTTCAGACCCTTTACTGCAGGGGCCCACACCAGTAGAGCTTCCCCCCACGAGCAGGATCCAACTATGGGCCCTCCGGCTTACCCTTCTTCTTTCCACTTCATGCTTTTAATTGCACAGCTTCTTTGCATCATTTGGGCACCAATGGCAGTGTTACAAAGTTCCCCCACCTCTCAGCAGGATCTCCGCACCGTATTTGGAAGCCATGGGCCCTGTGAGACTTCGGGTCAGATTCCTCCGACAGCCCCCACACACACACACACTCCCCTACGCCAAACTGCAGGATGATACACACCACAACTTTGCCGTGGCTCGCCTTGGCTTCGTCAGTGAGTAAATCCGTCTTGCAGCATTGCAATCGGGGTCTGGGGCAAGGACTAATTCAGTCATTTCGTCTGGCAGTCGGTGTTTCCTGCGGGAATTCTGTTTGTGAAACAAACTGCAAGGGCAACTTCAACCTGGCACCTGCTTAGCTGGAGAGAGCTGTGTGGGCTGCTGAGAAGTGCACTGCACTTACGGTACTATCTGGAGCGCAAGCCAAGACCTTGCTTGAATTACTACCCTGCACGCCAGAGAGGAGTTAAAACAGGAATGCTGCTCTCAGGATGCTGTTAAAAGGCTGCAATTTGGTTTTCCCTCTGCTGCTTGCTGGTCACCAGCATGCTCATAAACTTCCTGCTCTGATAATGGCAAACGTGTGGTGTCAGATGTCCAAGGTTGGAGGAAGAAGGAACGCCTGCATATTCAATATATGTGCACTATACATGGGACTGATGTTTCTTTCTACCCATTCCAAGTTCTTCCCAGCTTCTCCCTTGGGGCTTTACCAGTTGTACTTCCTGCTTTGCTAATGTTGGATCAAGTTCGTCTTATGCAGGTTGCTGTGAAGAATGCACTGGCATCAGTGGAGCCAAGGTCACGGCGACCTTTCCTCATCTGTCTGTCGGAGCCTCTTCCTCTGAGAACTTGGGGGTAATCCGGCAAAAAGGACCACTCTTGTTTGGTGTTCTAGGATCTCTGCAATGAAGGGGAGCATCTCTATAAATCTTCAGCCCTGTAGTGGGAAGGGGCTACTCTCGGAGTGTGTCTGTTTGGGAAGCATATTGTAGTTGGGTGGAAAGAGGCGAGATACTCAATAAAGTCTTTTCTTGGAAAATCTGCCCCTAGATTACATACAGAGGTGTTTCTCACAGAGACAGTCAGTGAGATGAAGTTTACTGTGCGACCACCTGATTAATGTTCCAGTTGTGCCACTGTTCTTGACTCCCCCAGATAAAATAGTAGTGCTATAGCTGGGGTCCCCAACGTGGTGCTGATGGGCACTAGTGTGTCCACGGACACCATCCGTGGCACCCTCCAGGTCCCCTGACCCTCATGATTTTTTATTTTATTTTTAAGATGGCTTAAAATTACTTTTTAGGGAAAAAAAACTTAGCACCAGATGCCTTCTCAGAAAATAAAAATGATGGGCAACTGGAGCCTAGTGCTTCCTGTTGAAGTGTGCTCACCTGCCCAGAAAAAAGAAAACAGTAGGCTGAAGATGATGAGGACCATCCTGCAGTGCTAGGTGGTGAGGACAACATATTGGGGGTGGGGGGGTGGCTAGAAGGGATGGCAGGGAGTGGGGGGCATTTTGCCTGTGTAGGGTTTTTGTGTGTGAGAGAGTATGTGTTTTAGCTGGCTTGTCTGCTTGAGGTGTGCATTTTGCCTGGTTGCATGTGTGTTTCTCTGAGCATCACCAGTTTGCTTTCTGTGAAATGGGTGGTGGAGCAGAAAACTGTGGGTTCGGAAGAGCGGTTTTGTGTTTTGGAGATCAGACCACACATGCCTCTGCCTTGTATGTAGGTTCTTGGTCATGTTACTTTCCTCACCAGTTTGCCTTTAGGAAATCAGTGTTCTGTGACTTGCCATGCCCTCCATGGCAGCCATTCTGTGAATGGGCAAGCGTATGTCAGGTCAGGCTCATATTTTAGCAGCTGTTGCCAGCCTCTTCTAAGCAGAGCCTTACACATCCTTGAGCCACGATGCCAGGCACACTGGTGGGTGGCTGTGTTCTATTGAGATGTTGTCACATAATCCTAGCAGAGTCAAGGAGTTGCCCGGGGTTATTTTTTCTGCCAGGGCCACTCCCTGTTGGGAATTTTAGACACTTGACTGCTGCCAGAGGATTTCCCTGTGTAGCCTGACTGAGCCAAGAAATGAAATGAGGGTGCTGGTTCTCCTGCCTTGCCTTTAGAATTTCATAGAATCATAGAAAAGTAGAGTTGGAAGGGGCCTACAAGGCCATCGAGTCCAACCCCCTGCTCAATGCAGGAATCCAGGTCAAAGCATCCCTGGCAGATGTCTGTCCAGCTGCACCTTGAATGCCTCCAGACTGGGAGAGCCCACCACCTCCCTAGGTCGTTGGTTCCATTGTCTTATTGCTCATTATTTCCTGATGTTTAGGTGGAATCTGGGTTCCTGTAACTTGAGCCCATTATTCCGTGTCCTGCAAACTGGGATGATCGAGAAGAGATTCTGGCTCTCCTCTGTGTGACAACCCTTCAAGTACTGGAAGAGTGCGATCATATCTCCCCTCAGTCTCCTCTTCTGAAGGCTAAACATGCCCAGTTCTTTCAGTCTCTCCTCATATGGCCTTGTTTCCAGTCCCTTTATCATCCTTGTCACCCTGCAGTTGTGCCTGCAAGGTACCGCCAGGCTGTGCTGCAGTTGGCCCACGATGTAGCATGGGGAGGTCATTTAGGACAGAAACGGACATTAGCCAGGGTGACAGAAGGGTTCTATTGGCCCATGGTGGCGAATGAAGTCCGAGAGTATTGCCGGTCCTGCGATGTCTGCCAGCGGGTGGGGCATAACCGGGACCACCCGAAAGCCCCCCTTCAACCCCTACCCATTGTGGGTAGGGGTTGAAGGATCACCAACAGGATCCTTTGTGTGAGTTCGGCGCTTAACGGGTTAACCGGCACTGATTTACAGCCCGTACGAGCGCTGGCGACCGCCTGCGAGGCTTCCGCGCACAAGAGGAAACCGCAGCCCTTTAAATGACCAAATAAGGCTTTTATTTGTTTACACAAAACACAGAGCGGAACTAACAGCTTTCCAGGAATACTACAACGTCAACACAACCTTAATTGACCCCTGCGTTTCTCAATGAACAGGCTCTTAGGCTAGCGGAGTGAATCTAGTCAGTTACCTCAGATCAGAGACTCTACGCCTAGTCAGTTTCAGCCTGGCTCCGGGTCGGCCGATCCGGGGATGAGACTGGCTTAGTCGGGCTACCGCTTGACGGACGAAGCTGGCCCCGATGTACCCTGGTTCCCAACAACCCTTTACCGGAAGGGAGAGGGGTTTTCTACCCCAGAGTTCCTGCTCTCCCCGCCCTCCAGGTCAGGTGGGGCTTATGCCTGCCCCTTCGTTTCAGGTGGGCTTATTTCTGCCCGGGAAGAAGGTGACGTACGGGTACTTTACAGCTCTTTGAGACTGCCCTGATAGTTTGATGGTCCTTCCTGGGTTTTTGTGGATCTCCACCGAGACTCTTCCTTGTTGGGGGATGATGACCTGTCTGGCTGCTTCTCCTGTGACTTCATCCCTCCTCCCTTGCCCCCTCCCTTAGGGGAAAACGGGGTGCCCACAATGGGATCCTTCACATTTATATTGCATTTTTTTAGATTAGTCTTAAGAACATCTTTAAACTTCTTGTACTGACCACCGATATTCCGCTTTCCATCCGTGATTTTCATAGATTTCATAGATCATAGAGTTGGAAGGCGCCTACAAGGCTATCGAGTCCAACCCCCTGCTCAATGCAGGAAACTAGAGGAGGGGTCTCCCATCCAAGTAATAACCAGGCTTGACCCTGCTTAGCTTTCCATGCTCAGACAAGCTGAGCCAGCATAAGCCACAGGCCTGTTGGGAATAAAGTAACTGCTTTGGAAGACGGCAGTCAGACATTCAAACAACATGGACGGTCCATTGAAGTTGGCGTTGAAGGATCATTTTTTCAACGCTAGTGGTCTTTGCTTGTTCCAGTACACTGACATTTGTTCGCCTATAGAATAATAGAATCATAGAAAAGTAGAGTTGGAAGGGGCCTACAAGGCCATCAAGTCCAACCCCCTGCTCAATGCAGGAATCCAGGTCAAAGCATCCCTGACAGATGGCTGTCCAGCCGCACCTTGAATGCCTCTAGAGTGGGAGAGCCCACCACCTCCCTAGGTAGTTGATTCCATTGTCTTATTGCTCTGACAGTCAGGAATTTTTTTCTGATGGTTAGGTGGAATCTAGGTTCTTCCCAAGTAAGTCGCAGGATTTTCTGGAGGCAACGTTGATGAAATCTTTCAAGGAGGTGGAAGTGACGTTTATAGATAGTCCATGTTTCGCAGGCATACAATAAAGTTGGTAATACAATGGCTTCATAAACCAGCGTTTTGGTCTCATTACAGATATCCCGATCCTCGAACACTCTATGTTTCATTCGAGAAAATACGGCACTTGCGGAGGCTGGGTTAAATGCTACCCTGAGCTCCTTGGAGGAAGGATGGGTTGCAATGTAATAAATAAAATTGAACAAGTCATTATCATAGTATGGTGGGCGGTATTGGATGCGGGACATCTGCTTTGTTCTCTGTGACTCCCTGGCATTTGCACCTAATATTCTTGAGGGTGTAGTTTGACAGTTTCTGGTACACGGTCAGGGAGCGAGCAAGGAAGGAAGGAAGGAGCTTTGCTATTAGAGCCGTTGCAGCAGGCATCTGTCATTGCAGGCAGGTGAGGGATGTGCCTCTCTTCTGGCTGTTTTGGGGTGACGAATGATTCTGATCATCCCTGTCGTGGATCTATATAAATCTTTGGCTGCTGGTAAATGAGCTCCACCTCTTGTAGAGGCAATCCTTCCCTGTAGCAACTGGGGTAAATAAAAGAGCAGGAGGGATGTGGGATGCGGGATGGAGAGTAGCAAATAGATTTCAACTGGAAATTTCCTTGCAGGTCTGAGGCAAAAAGTACAGCTTTATCACTGAATCCTTGTAGCGTAGCCTCATCTAACCAATTCTTAGCTTGGAGGCTCTGTCTCTGGAAGTGATGCCCCCCCCCCGTGTGTGTGTGTGTGTGTAGAATCATAGAAAAGTAGAGTTGGAAGGGGCCCACAAGGCCATCGAGTCCAACCCCCTGCTCAGTGCAGGAATCCAGGTCGAAGCATCCCTGACAGATGTCCGTCCAGCTGCACCTTGAATGCCTCCAGATTGGGAGAGCCCACCACCTCCCTAGGTAGTTGGTTCCATTGTCTTATTGCTCTGACAGTCAGGAAATTTTTCCTGATGTTTAGGTGGAATCTGGGTTCCTGTAACTTGAGCCCATTATTCCGTGTCCTGCAAACTGGGATGATCGAGAAGAGATCCTGGCCCTCCTCTGTGTGACAACCCTTTTAGTACTGGAAGAGTGCGATCATATCTCCCCTCAGTCTCCTCTTCTGAAGTCTAAACATGCCCAGTTCTTTCAGTCTCTCCTCATAGGGCCTTGTTTCCAGTCCCTTTATCATCCTTGTTGCCCTCCTCTGAACCCTCTCCAGTTTGTCTACGTCCTTCTTAAAGTGTGGTGCCCAGAACTGGACGCAGTACTCAAGATGAGGCCTAACCAGTGCCGAGTAAAGGGGAATTATCACTTCCCGCGATTTGGAAGCTATACTTCTATTAATGCAGCCCCAAATAGCATTTGCCTTCTTTGCAGCCACCTCGCATTGCTGGCTCATATTCAGTTTGTGATCTACCACAATTCCAAGATCCTTCTCTCTCGTAGTATTGTTGAGCCAAGTGTCCCCCATTCTGTAACTCTGCATTTGGTTTCCTCTCCCTAGGTGCAGCACTTAGCATTTATCCCTATTAAATTTCATTTTGTTGTTTTCGGCCCAGCGCTCCAGCCTATCGAGATCGCTTTGAATTTTGTTTCTCTCTTCCAGAGTATTAGCTGTTCCACCCAACTTTGTGTCATCTGCAAATTTGATAAGCATTCCCTGTACCTCCTGATCCAAGTCATTAATAAAAATGTTGAAGAGCACCGGGCCCAGGACCGAGCCCTGTGGTACCCCGCTCGTTACCTCTCCCCAGTTTGAGAAGGTACCATTGATAAGCACTCTTTGAGTCCGATTCTGTAGCCAGTTGTGTGTTGATGAGTACTCCTGGACTAGTCTTCTGCAACCTGGCACGCTCCAAATGTGCTGGACTAAAGTTCCCATTATTCACAGAAGCATGGTCACCATGCTGGCTTGGGCGATGGGAGTTGTAGTCCAATTCATTTGAAGGGCACCAGGTTGGGGAAGGCTGTTCTAGTGCTATGGCTGTTGCCTGTGAAATCAACCCCAGCATATCTGGCTTAGTAGTCAAATGGCTATTTGTTTGACGTAGTTTTGAGTATGTCGGGCAACAGTTTAATGGTGGGGGAAATGTAGGGGAGCACAACTCTGGAACATTTTTAGAGCAGGAGTGGTGATGTTATCTGCTGGACTGTAATTGGCAACTTCCCTTGCTCTGGCAAGTGAATGAGGTGATAATGAGGCTTTCAAGTTTAACTATTGTCTGTGACAGTTTAGCCTAGATGAAGTCAGAGAATTAGGAAAATAATTAAACAGTGCCTGGATACATCTTTCCTTTTCTATGATGGGGTTCCTACTTCACCCTAGCATTTCTTGCCAAGACTGTTTGCATGTCTAATTAAAAGCTAAAGATTGCATTTCAGCTGGCTGAAGTCCTTTTGTTAAAGGTCAATGCGTTTTACAAATTGAATTTATGCTGTCAGAAGTAAGCGCCACTGAGTTCAGTGGAGCTTATTCTTGGGTAACTACCGGTATGTATAGGATTGCAATCATTCCAATCCCCATAAACTTAATTGTCAAATTTTTATGAGTGGTCTGTTTTGGATGTCTGTGTTTTATGATGAGGTTTTTAACCAGTGTGCTCGCTCCCTTGAGCATTAACAGAAAAGTAGGATATCTATCTATCCATCTATCTATCTTTTGGGGGTGTGACTCTGAATTTTCCTTGGGGGCGTGGCTATGGAGGCTGTCATATTGAGTTCCTGCACTTATATTACCACTATAATATTTACCACTATACCACTGATGCTGGGCTATAGTTAGGGGCAAATAGAGGTTGCATAGGTCTGATGTGTCAAGAAGGATCCCCTGATTTGATCTGTCCCTCAAGACTACAAATCAATAAGCTCCTTCTGTGCTTCGTTCTATAAGTGCCTATCTCAGAGCTCTGTGTGTTCTCTCTCACAGTATCTGTATAGTTTTGGAGGGGAGTGGTAAAAGTACATTTATTTTGTATTTATACATTTATATCTGCTACATTCAATTTGTTTGAGGCAGCTCATCTATACAGTCATGCCGTTGATTGAGAGCATAATTCGTTCCGGAAACGTGCTTGTAATCCAAAACACTCTTATATCAAAATGAAATCCCCCCCAAAAAAAATTTGTGCAGAGATTTTTAATTTAAGCCGTACTACAGTACTTGTATTGCAAGTCGTCACTTGTATATCAAGTAAAAAAAAAATTACCGGTAAATAAATATTTAAAAATTTGCTTGTCTTGCAAAACGCTCTCAAATTAAGATACTTGCAATCCAAGGTATTACTGTATATATAAAAGAAGGTGTCCTGACTGACTGACTGACTGATTCATAGAATCATAGAATCATAGAAAAGTAGAGTTGCTCCTGCTCAATGCAGGAATCCAGGTCAAAACATCCCCGACAGATGTCTGTCCAGCCGCACCTTGAATGCCTCCAGAGTGGGAGAGCCCACCACCTCCCTAGGTAGTTGGTTCCATTATCCTATTGCTCTGACAGTCTGATTGACTGACTCATCAACGCCCAGCTCAAACCGTTTAATCTAAGGACGTGAAATTTTGAAGGGACATTGCTTTTATGACGTAGATCCCCACTAAGGAAGGATTTTGGGAAATTCCGTCCCTAAGGGGATGAAAAAAGGGGGCAAAATCGCCCCACTCTCATATCTCCTATGGGCAAAACAACAGGGGAGCAGTTCTGCAAATCGGCCTCACCTCAGAATTGCTGCAGGAGCCAATAGCAGCAGTTATGCAAATAGCCCACACTTAGAATGTTCGTATGAATTCCTGCAGGGGCCAATAGGGGTGGGTATGCAAATCTCCCCTAGGTCATTTAGAATGTTCTCTGAGGGGGTGAAATGGGAGGGAAACTTTTTAAATGACTGAATGACTGTTGTGTGTGGGGCATCGTCGCATAGGCTCCACTCCATCATGTTTTGACGGATCTACTCCAAACTTGGCACGGTCACTCTTCATCACCTGTAGACTCTCAGGATTAACCTGATTTTTCTTTAAGATCAGATAGTTCTGTCAGAAAAGTTTTCTGCTGCCAGCACCCAGCCTAAACGTTACACTTTCAGTCAGAGAATGACTGTTGTGTGTGGGGCGTCCCAAATCCTGTGTTTCTGTGTGTACAGGCATTCGTGTGCATCGCATAGGCTCCTACACAGTTGGACGGATCTGCCCCAAACCTGGCACACATACTCTCCATCACCCAAGGACAAAGACTGGCAGGTTCAAATCTCTGAAAAAGCCATCACTGTGCCTGTACGGCCCAAAATAGATGATAGCCAATGGTGTCACTTGGAATGTTTGCAGGGGCCATTCAGGAGCGGTTATGCAAATCACTACAACAACATTTAGAATGTTGGTATGAACTGCCGCCACGGGGGCCCAATCAGGAGCGAATATGCAAATCTCTCCTACATCAAAACAGAATGTTCATATGCGCTGCAGCCAGGGCCTACACGGGGGCGGGGAGTTGGGATTTCATTGTTGGATAGTCCCGCCCCCCCCCCGCAAACTGGGATTTCATTGTTGCTGTTAGCCAAGTAGTCCTGGTGGGGGGGGAGGGGAGCAGGGATTTAATGTGTAGTCCTGTGGGGGGGAGCAGGGATTTCATTGTGTGGTCCCGGCGGAGCTGGGGTTTCACTGTTGTGTAGTCCTGGGCGGGGGGGAGCTGGGATTACATTGTGTGGTCCTGGGGGGGGGGAGAAGCAGGGATTTCATTGTTGCGTAGTCCAGGGGGGCGGAGACAGGGAATTCATTGTTGCCGGGAGAGGGGAGCTGGGAATTCATTGTGCAGTCCCGGGGGGCAGACAGAGATTTGATTGTGTGGCCCTGGGAGGGGGGGAAGCAGGGATTTCATTGTGTAGCCCCCAGGGGGGGGGGA
Source organism: Shinisaurus crocodilurus (assembly GCA_021292165.1). NCBI lineage: Eukaryota > Metazoa > Chordata > Lepidosauria > Squamata > Shinisauridae > Shinisaurus > Shinisaurus crocodilurus. Next base: position 785,888 of record CM037889.1, read on the forward strand.
GAGCTGGGATTTCACTGTTGTGTTGTCCCGGGGTGGGGGGAGCAGGGATTTCACTGTGTAGCCCCAGCGGAACAGGGATTTCATTGTGCAGTCCCGGGGGAAAGGGAACAGGGATTTCATTGTGTAGTCCTGGGGGCGGAGCAGGGATTTCATTGTGCAGTCCCGGGGGAGCTGGTAGTCCCAGGGGAGCTGGGATTTCATTGTGTAATCCCGGTGGAGCTGGGATTCCCGGTGGAGCTAGGATTCCATCATGTTTCTTTTAAAAACAATTGTACCAAATCCTAAAATCCATGCGAGCGAAGCCGCGGGCAACAGCTAGTACTCCATAAAAGAAAATGAAAACACACCTCCCTCTCTCTCTCTCTCTCTCTCTCTCTCTCTCAATAAAAACCAGGGATGCCAGATACTGGATAAATGGTCATACCTGCACATCAGACATATCTGTAAACTTCCGTATTGTTGGGATGCTAGGTAATGCAGAGGGTGCTATAGAGTTTTTAGTGGATTCATAGAATTTTTTGTCCCCATTTTACAGATAGGAGGGAGACAACACAGATGGGAAGTGAATCATTCAGCTTCTTATGGTAAATCCGTGCCAAAGCTGGAAATCAAGTCCCATAAGTCTAACTTTCTCTCCTTAAACAGCCCCCCCTCCCTCTCTACAAATTGTCACCATTTATTTCTCTCTTCATTTGTGATGGCCTTTCTCTGTGTTTTCTCTTCCTTGTCTTTATAAAAAGTAAAATCTCATTAATGACCAACCACTCAGCACATTAAAGTCCAATTAGGTAAATGGTGAAATGCAATGAATGCTTTCACTACTGCATGTGAGCTTGCTGGTAACCAGGGTGGAAAAACCCTGAAGTGTTTTTCTTTCTTTTTTTTCTAAGTGTCTCTTTATGGGAGTGGGGCTCTTGGGCTTTTTTCCCAGAGCAGCAAGAATGAAATGTGTTCTTGGGATGGAGTGGACTGTGGTGCTGTTAGCCAAGTTTTACTAGCGAAAGCGGTTGATTGCGATTTTGACAAGGTCACTCCTCTTGATAGCCACAGCAAAGCAAGGAGAGCCCAGGTTCCTCACCTTGGACTTTGTGTGCTTAGTCTGTGAATGGCAGCTCATTCATCCTTAATGTCCCATTCAATACTTAGCAAACACCATCCCCATTTATATTTCCAAGAGGGAAGGTAGCTTATTGCTAATCAATAGGCTGGAGCCATCTTACTGGGGATTGATTCTGAATGGCTCAGTTCACACAGCGTGAAAAGCCATGGTGGCTTATAAGCCATGTTCATTTCAGAGTGGGTTGTCGTGTTATCTGAACCCGTCCAGAATGGCTTGTGCATGGTTAACAAACCATGATGCTGGGTTCAGACAACACAACAAGCCACTCTGAAACAAACATGGTTTATAAGCCAACATGGCTTATAAACCAGCTTGGTTCATAAGCCAACATGGCTTATTGTGTTGCGTGAATCCAGGCAATACCTTGTATTTGCAAAGTTCGGGTGGACTTCAGATTTTGCTAACCTGTCATGATCTAGATCTGAACAGCATAGAACCAGAGGTCTTGATTTCGGTGCTAAAACCTCCAGGTTCAGGGACCAGAAGTTGGGAATATGAACATATTCTCAGACAGACTTGTACAAACAGTGGTGCATAAATCCAGTCACTAGTTTGCAAATGCCAAGTGCCAGTTGTGTAGTGGAGCCAGGGCTTGCCGGGATTCAGCGCCAGCACTTTTTGATTAGCAGGGATGCTGACATCATCTTCCACCCAACCCACTCAGAATTCCCGGTTCCCTCTGAGCTTAGCTGAAACACTCACAATAGCTGAGGGGAAAATGAATTTTCCCAGGCAACAATATATAATTGTGAGCTATCCCTGTTGTGATGCAACGTGTTTGGGGGTGCCTTGGTCTTGAATGGGCAATGAAGACCCCTTTGCTTTACAAAAGACCTGCTCCTGATGGAGATGAGAATGGCCAAAACTGGTTGGTTGACACAGCTGCCTGAATGTTTGGGCTCTGTGGGAGCATGGCTATGGGAATTGTTATGATGAGCGCCGGCACTTCACAATTTGCCACCACACCACTGGCAAGTACTCTGGGTCAGCCATTCCTGTCTTAGATGCCCAGCAGTCTCTTCTACGCCAGCGATTCTCTGCAGAAAGCTTGAAGGGGCTGTGAGCGACAAGTCACTCCCTCCCCTGTGTTCTCTGACATGTACAGAGAATGGAGGCAGAAAGGGTTTGAACTTCACTTTGCACTTGGCTCTGGGGAAGGAGAGAAATGGTGTGTGTCCTTTCTGCTTCCCCCTTTCTCAATACTTGGTATGAAGGGACTGTGCTGTGCCCTGGTTTTGGCCATAACAAAGGACTTACTTTGGGGGAAATAGACTTTGCTGCTTGCTGTCTGTGCTGAGCTAGATGGACCAAAATCTGATGTCTTAAGAGCTAAACCGGGTTTTGAAATCTCAATGGCATGGCTAAAGAAGCCAGTTGTGGAACTTTACAGGATGAGCTTTTGTGTAGCCAAGTTCCCCTCCTCCAATATATACGTGTCCTTCATGCAAGGCATATGCAGCTATGCCCTGTGGGTGTATTTGTCATGTCTGGCCAAACTGGAAGGAAAGACAAGCTTGCTCTCTACCTTTGTGCAGTTCAAGAAAAAATTCTGTGCTCTTGAGCGCTCAGAGTGGCAGCTGAGGTGATGTGCAAGATGATGGTGTTTTGTTTTGTTTCCTTCTTCTTCTGTCCTCTGCCTAAAAGGCTGGCTCTGCGGCTTTGAGGTGTGTGGGAAATCTAGGATGAGCCTCAAGGCCATCTAGTGCTAGACAAATGAGGAAGGGCAGAATACTCATCTGCCTGGGGGAAGGAAGGGGAAGCATAAAAAGCAGCATTCTGTAGCATATCAGGCATGGTGTTGAGTAGACAGGACATTGGCAATCTCCTAGCAGAGCTACCTGCTGGTCAAGGCTGAAGTTGGAGATTATGAGCCAACAAATATTGGTGAAAAGAGGAAGATCTTACTGAAATCTATTTTAATAAATACATAATAGGATCTTTTGTGCTGTCGGGATGTGTAGGCAGTGCTTTTCTAAAAGATTTCCTTTCGGGTTAGTAACCTTGCCTTCAGAAACAACAAAGAGTCTTGTGGCTCCTTAAAGACCAACGTATTTATTATGACATAAGCTTTTGTGGACTACAGTCCACTTCATCAGATGCAGGGAGTGTTTCTTGAATTACCAGTGTATATACACGTGGTGGTGGTGGGGAATTGTGAACAAGTAAGGTCAGAGGGAATTGAAAGTACAGACACTGGTAATGGGCCTTAACAGTGGCTGTTCACAAAACAGTGGTTTGGGTGATAACACAGACATCCTTGCGGTGGTGAGCTAATTAACATATGTAGTGTGATAAAAACAACAAACAGGATGACGACGACAACAACAACAACAACAACATGTTGCCTCTATCCAACCCATAAGAGATAGAGTTGAACTACTTGATGAATTGTAGTTCAGCTATTTTGTGTTGGAATCTGACTGGAATCTGATTGTCAAATCAGACAAAAGAAATGGAAGTATTCAAAAACCAGTGGGGTAACACTTCAACACCCCAGGACACTTTGTGACTGACCTTAAGGTGGCCATTCTTGAACAAAGGGACTTCAAATACAGATTCCAGCATGAAATAGCTGAACTACAATTCATCAAAGGGTTCAGCTCTTATCTCCTATTGCTTAGATATGGAGAAAGGTGTTTTGTGTTTTTTTAAATCACACCACATGTACAGGGATGTCTGTGTCATCACCCAACAACTGTTTTGAAACAGCGCATGAAATGGTCAAGTGAAGTTAAGGTAGAACATGAGAAAGGCCATACATGGTTAAGGATCTTCCTCTGTAAGTTGTAGAAAAACAGGGAGCTCATTCATTGGCTCAGTGTGTTGAGGATTGGCAGGGGGCAGGGGGAGGAATGGGACATAATCAATGCAGGCATATTTGTTCATACTCCACTGACTGGGAAAGTGCAGGTTAGTAAACACGTACGATCAACATTTGAGATTTGGAGGCTGGCAATAAGGGAAAGGGCCTTTGAAGTGGTGGCTCCTTGGCTGCAGAATGCTCTCCCCAGTGAGGACCACCTGGTGCCAACATTCTCATCTTTTTGGCATCAGATTAAGACTTTCCTCTACTCCCAGGCATTTGACAGCATGTAATGGGCTGTCCAGAGGATCCTTCAGATTCCCAGCTCCTAGGTCGGAAAACAGCTCCAACCTCGGAGCTGGGGATCCGTGCTTGGAGAGCTCTCCCCCTCCTTGCATCTGGTGCGGAAAGAACCATGCGGGCTGCTTCTCCAAGGTCGCAAGGCAGGCAAGGAGGGGAGGAGACGGGTGCCACCAAGATACAAACCTATCCTGGGGATTCCTCAGTCTCCTTCCCTCCCCCTCTGAAGTGCTGCACGTAGATGGCTGAAATGGGCCGTCCAGCTGCTTTACAGAGCGGGAGGAAGGCGGAACCTTTGCCAATGGGCTCCCTCCCGCTCTGCGTCTCATGCCCGTAATCCTCCGGGTTTGGAGAGTTACGGGCAGCCCCATTAGATTGCGCCCTTGTTTTAAATTTTTGTATATTTTAATCCTTGTTGTAAGACACCTTGAGTCTTTTTTTGAGAAAGTTGTCTGAGGGTGCAGTCCTATGCATTTTTAGACAGAAAAAAATCCTACAACCAGCAGCATTCCCCAGCCAGTTACCTACATTTTTTAAATAATAATAATAATAATAATAATAATAATAATAATAATAATAATAATAATAATGCCAAAAAACTTGGGTAGGGTCAGGAAGGATGTTGTCAATTTCTTAAAACTCTCTATAATACTACATGTGCCTCCAAGGCTCCACACCCTCATACAATGACTGAGGATGCAATCCTAGACACATTAGCCTCCACTGAACACAGTGGGAATTATTCCCAAGTAACCATACATAGGATCGCAAGACCTATAACCCAAGGCCTTTGTAACTTTTTTCGTTTTTTTTTAGAGGCAATCAGATTTTTGTTAAGAGCAGATAGGACTTTATAGATTTTACTCAGGTATTCTCTCACACAAATGTGTGTGGAGGTATTTCAGTATTCTTTCATAAAGAAATCAATTTTGTTGCCTTTCTCCATTTCAAAACTATGAAATTGGAAAAACAAATACAGAGCGTTATCAGAGATAGTATTTTTTGCCAAATATCAATCAATGCAATGAAAGACCTATCTTCAAGAAAACACTATAATACACGTATCTAGTTTTAGATAGTATAGAAATCCAAGAAGACATACCTTCTGGGCAAGGTTGAAAAGTGCTAAAATAGCGGTTATAGAAGATCTAATCCCTGTCATTGAAGTTATTTTTAAAGCCATTTCCAGATCTTCAAGGCTTTCTTCTTCTTCTGCTTCTTTTTGTATGTGTGGAGCCTCTGCTCAAAAGGCATAATGCTATTCCCTTTTTGTTGTGAGTTCAAGCTTAAGGCATCTAAGGTTCATTTCCACCCTCCTCCCCAATAAAAATACAGAAAATTTGGAAAGTCTATATTGTCTTTCTCTGTTAATATTTGTAAAGTAACCAGCCGTCCTAGATGTCAGAACAATGTAGCAACTATTTTTCTGTTGTGAACTCACAAAATGGTCATGGGAACATTAACGGGAAGAATGTAGAATGATTAACGAATTCTGTGCAGTGCTTCTCCCCAGACAGCTGAACATTTCAGAGATCTGAAGCACCTCCATTCCTGAGATATTTGTTACTGTGAGGTTCTATTGAGCTATTGTGTTCTGAGTGGCACAACTGCTTGTCTAACCCTGCTTGTTTTGTATTTCCTTCTAGGGCTGAGGAAGATGCCAGCACCCATGATGTCCTGAATGTGGAGACGGGTGGAAGAAGAGGAAACGTTAGTCCACAGGAAACGCCCCCTTCCTTCCCATAGTCGTCTTTGGTTTGCTCCTATTTATTTCGTGGTTAGGTTAATGCAGGGGCATTGCTGGCTGTGACTCTTCCGCCATGTGGCTCCTGAGGCTAAAGCACCATTTGTTGGTCAACATCTGGACCCTTCTGCTTCTGGGCAGTGCTTGGCTGCCATTGGCAGAAGGCACTCCCAAGTCCTCCTCTCCCTTTAGGACTTTCCAGGTCACAGACTGGAGCTTGACACACTTGGTGGTCCACAACAAAACCGGGGAGGTGTATGTGGGTGCTGTCAACCGGATCTATAAACTTGCAAACAATCTGACACTGATGCGCACTCATGTGACGGGGCCAGTGGATGACAATGAGAAGTGCTACCCGCCACCCAGCGTGCAGTCTTGCCCACATGGACTAGTCAGCACCAACAATGTCAACAAGTTGCTTCTGGTGGATTATTCTGGGAACCGGCTGATAGCCTGTGGCAGTGCTTCTCAGGGCATCTGCCAGTTCCTCCGCTTGGATGACCTCTTCAAGTTGGGCGAGCCCCACCACCGCAAGGAGCACTACCTCTCCAGCGTCAATGAGTCTGGAACTATGTCGGGCGTCATAATTGAAGTGCAGAACGAGCAAAACAAGCTCTTCATTGGAACACCCATTGATGGCAAGTCTGAGTATTTCCCTACCCTGTCTAGTCGCAAGCTGATGGACAGTGAAGAGAATGCAGAGATGTTTGGATTTGTTTATCAGGATGAGTTTGTCTCCTCCCAGCTCAAGATCCCATCAGATACGCTCTCCAAGTTTCCCACTTTTGATATCTACTACATCTACAGCTTCAGCAGTGAGCAGTTTGTCTACTACCTGACCTTGCAACTGGACACCCAGCTTACCTCACCAGACTCTACTGGGGAGCAATTTTTCACCTCCAAGGTTGTCCGGCTGTGTGTAGATGACCCCAAGTTCTACTCGTATGTGGAATTCCCTATTGGTTGTGTTCGAGATGGCATTGAATACCGCCTGATTCAGGACGCTTACCTCAGTAAGCCTGGAAAGGCACTGGCCAAACAGCTGGGCATCTCAGAGCAAGAGGATATCCTCTTCACAGTCTTCTCTCAGGGCCAGAAGAACAGGGTCAAGCCACCAAAGGAGTCTGTCCTTTGCCTCTTTACACTGAAGAAGATCAAAGACAAGATCAAGGAGCGCATCCAGTCTTGCTACCGAGGGGAGGGGAAGCTTTCTCTGCCCTGGCTTTTGAACAAGGAATTGGGCTGCATAAACTCAGTAAGTCATTCCTCTTCCTTTCTGTCCATTCTCCTCCTTTTCTTTTCAGCCCTGAATAAATCCAAGGCTTCAGCTGCGATATCTGTGCTGTTCTTGACTTCCCAGTTGGGGCTCCTGAATCAGTTAGAGATGTGAGAGTGGTTTCACTTAGAGCAGGGGTGGGCAATTTGTGTCCCTCCAGATGTTTTGGCTACAACTCCCAGGATCCCTCACCATCGGCTATGCGGACTAGGGCTGATGGGAATTGTAGGCGAAAACATCTGGAGGACCACAAGTTGCCCACCCCTGACTGAAAGCATGAACATTCCATTCTCCGCTATGGTGGGGTTTGGGTGTTTTGGCATTGGTTATGGGGAGGAAGTGGTAGACACTGAGGCTAAATATTGGGCATTGAGAAGGTTCAGAGCAGAAGGGACTCTGGAATGACTTCTCCTGCTGTTTAGTTAGGTTTACTTTGCTGGAGGCCTGGGGACTGCATTAATTTTGGTGTGTGTTTAGAGGGTTTTTTTTATTGTTCTGGGCCAGACAGTTTTTCAGAAGGATGGTCCTGAGGGAAAGGCAATGATTAGGGGCAGGGCAAAGTACTGATCCTTCTAACAAACAAGCTGGTCTGACATTCCATTGCTTCTAAGCTGAGTTTGCTTTTCAATGTTACCACCGTGACGAGTTTGGGCATGCAGTCGGAAGAAAGCAGGATACCGTGCACACCCTTATCAGGAGATAAGTCTTGCTGACAATACAGACCTCAGTAGCTGGGCGGTCTATTCATGTGATGCAAATGGCAGATGATGTGAAGTGCTATCCATGTTACTACCTTGTGTGTCCTCACAGAACCACAAAATGATATGGCATGAGGTGGGGGGAATATTAGCCGACCATGATGTCCCAGTTACACCCAGACTCTCATTTCATTTCTCCTGTTATCTCACATCCAATTTCAAATCAAGATAATGAAAGATCCGTACCTTGGGACCTTCCGATCCTGCAGCACAGGGGGAATGTGGGTATAAGGCAGCCGCACAGTCAGCAGTTCCACCCTGGCAGCTAGCTAGCGCTGAGAACTCTCCCAGTTCATTCCACGCACAACTGGAGTGTCAGGTTTTGAGGGTAATTAGAAGCGAACCATTGCTCCGGGAGATGTGGGAGTGAGCCAGAGTTATAAGTCTGGAGATGTGCTCTTTTTCGAAAGAGGGAAAGTTGCCTGCCTGTCCTGAGGGAAGCATTTCCCATGGGCTAGTTGCTAAGACAAACACAGGAGCTGTATTGCCTTGTTCCATTGTGTTAAATCTGTGGCAAGGCTGGGTGAGGAGCCTGTTTTGTTTTATGAACTATAGCTGGGTTCCTTTTCAGACAATATAAAATATAAACGGTCACTGGGAGGCTATTTCAGCTACTTCTGATGAGGGTAGGAATGTAATATATAAAAGGCCTTTCAAAACTGGAGTGGAATGGGCAGCTTCACACGGCCAAGGTTAATATTTCTGGGACAGATACCAAGTTGAAGAGAATTGACATAGTTATATTGGTCATTCACAACTGAATTCAGCTGGATATATGTAGTGTTGGTGGCAGAGTCTGAATTGGGGATTTCAACATCAGATGGCATGGCGGGTCCACCACCCACGGATCCATAAACCCAGACCCCTGCTCTTTGGGCTAATCCTGAAAGGATATGTTTTGGTGCACTCTCCTCTCTTTTCCTATTTGGAATGGAGCTATTTAAATTTAATTAATTTGTAAATTCAGTTAAAAACCTGGCCCATTCCAAATCAGCCCCATTGCACTTCTGATGGTGTTACTTAGGAGAACAAGGGATGTGTGTGTGCAGGATCTGGAGCCTTTGTTCTACCCTCTACCCTTCCCTAAACTTATTGAATCATAGAGTCATAGAATCATAGAAAAGTAGAGTTGGAAGGGGCCTACCAGGCCATCGAGTCCAACCCCCTGCTCAATGCAGGAATCCAGGTCAAAGCATCTCTGACAGATGGCTGTCCAGCTGCACCTTGAATGCCTCCAGAGTGGGAGAGCCCACCACCTCCCTAGGTAGTTGATTCCATTGTCTTATTGCTCTGACAGTCAGGAAATTTTTCCTGATGTTTAGGTGGAATCTAGGTTCCTGTAACTTGAGCCCATTATTCCGTGTCCTGCAAACTGGGATGATCAAGAAGAAAACCTGGCCCTCCTCTGTGTGACAACCTTTCAAGTACTTGAAGAGTACTATCATATCTCCCCTCAGTCTTCCCTTCTGAAGGTTAAACATGCCCAGTTCTTTCAGTCTCCCTCCCCTTCTTAAAGTGTGGTGCCCAGAACTGGACGCAGTACTCAAGGTGAGGCCTAACCAGTGCTGAGTAGAGAGGAACTAGTACTTCACGCTATTTGGAAGCTATACTTCTATTAATGCAGCCCAAAATAGCATTTGCCTTTTTTGCAGCCATATCACATTGCTGCCTCATATTCAGCTTGTGATCTACAATAATACCAAGATCCTTCTCACTTGTAGTATTGTTGAGCCAAGTATCCCCATCCTGTAACTGGGCTTTTGGTTTCTTTTTCCTAGGTGCAGCACTTGGCATTTATCCCTATTATCATAGAATCATAGAAAAGTAGAGTTGGAAGGGGCCTACAAGGCCATCGAGTCCAACCCCCTGCTCATGCAGGAATCCAGGTCAAAGCATCCCTGACAGATGGCTGTCAGAATATTAAATTGTATTCTGTTGTTTTCAGCCCAGCGCTCCAGCCTATCGAGATCACTTTGAATTTTGTTTCTGTTTTCTAGAGCATTAGCTGTTCCACCCAATTTTGTGTCATCTGCAGATCTGATAATCAAAATAGGTAGTGAACCTCAGGATATTCTTTATTTTATTATCTTACTCTGCTCTCCAAGCAGCAGTCTCCCAGAGTGCCTTATGTATTAAAATTCCAAAGAATACAATTAAATCAACAAACATACAAAGCAATAAAACATCATGACAAAACATCAGGGCAGATAAAAAGAATCCCAGCATTAAAACTGATTTAGTCCCAAGACACTGTAGTGTGCAAGTGTGGCAGTGTCTGGGGCTGCTGGGAACAATGGGACATCTGGTTCCCAGCATCTCTAGATCCTGCCGCACATGGTTGCTGCACTGTTTAGGAACTATGAGAACTACTTTTCCCATGGTTTCTGGCAGCCCCAGAATCCTGGTTGTGTGGATCACAGAACTTTGTATGCTTGGCAGCCAAGGAATGGAGTAGTAGAACTGAGCTTGCAGAATATGGTGCCCATTAGAAGGGGAGGGGGCTAGGATTGGAATGTCATTGTACAAAATGATGCCTTGTGATGTTTGTGTCTCTGGTATAAGCTCTAATGCAAAGCATGAAGCAGAAAGCTGTGCTGTGCCCTCTTACTTCAGTTAACCTACAATGGTGAGAAGCAATCATTTTCTGAACCTTCGTACCTTATATAACCTTCATGTATAACCTTCATACATCTCGCACACTTCCTATTTGGTTGACCTGCCCAGTCTTAATATCATCTTTAAAAGCTGTGGAAGAGAAACTTTATGCCCCTGGCTAGATTGGCTAGCCAGCCTGTCTGAGGTTGAGTGCTGGGTAAGGGCAGCAGTCCAAGTCTTTTTTCCACCTTTGGGAGGTGAAGGATTTCCTGGGCAAACAACACGTAGGATACAAGCAAGCACACCCCAAGTTAATCATGTTTGGCGAAGGCTGCTCTATCTTCCCTTTGTTGTTATCTCATAGATCAGTCAGGGGGCTTCAAGATGATTGCTCACATGGTTTTCTAAGGTGTCCTCTTCCCCTTGCTTTGGTCATTTCCTTTGAAAAAAGAAAGGTGGGATATTAACATTTTAATCGCGCCTTTCTTCCAAGGACCTCGGTTGGATTTACATGGTGCCCTGCCTTCTCTGCACCTCACAACAAACTGTGTGGTAGACAAGGCTAAGAGAAGAGCCCTATTCATGCATTTTTGAAAGGGCTGGAGTAAACATATGAGCAGGACATGCTACTTAGCCCCACCTCTGACTTCACATCCATGATGTCACACGCACACACACACACACACTGGTGTCCACATACAGCGCGCAAATGAGTAGAGGGTGTGAACCTGCACACATGCAGCTCTGTGTGCGTGGGCAGATTGTGACCCTCCAGATGTTTTGGCCTATAACGCCCATTATTCCTCACCATTGGCTCTGCTGGCTAGGACTGATGGGACTTGTAGGCCAAATCATCTAGAGGGCCGCAAATGGCCCACCCCTGTTTGTGTTGTATGCATGGATGTCTTGGGGTGTGTGTGTGACATCATGTGCATGGCATTGAGGGTGGGGCTATGCAGTGCAGCTTTGCTTTCCACTTGCATGAAAACCCTTTCAGGACCACCTGAATAGGGTTCTAGTGAATGGTCAACGTTCACCCAGTGAATGTCACAGCTGAGTGGGGATTCGCGCCCAAGCGTCCCTTACCCTGTCTGACATTCTGTTCCACTGCCCTGACTTGATAATGAAAAATAATAATTGACATCTGCTGTGAGGTGGTGGAAGCAAGGGGAGAAAGGGTATCAGAGGTTCTACTTTAGCAAATCAAACTGTAACCATCCTGAGGGTTGGTTTGGATACATCTTCTTTCTCACTCCCTCATATTTCCCTTTGGAGAAGTGATTCCTAAAAGCTGGGTGGAAACCCACAGGGTTGAGCCTAGCAAGTGGTCAGAGTTGATCAGTATGTAGTTCAGGTCAGGGTGAAGTCAAGGTCCAGAGCAGCATACAGAGATCACTGGGAACAGAATCAGATATGTCCTCAAGGTCGAGCAGATGGTAAAGGCAGCTGTCAAAGGGGAGGGACGGGAGTCTGTGTAGCCACTCTTTGATGTGTTGCTCAGATTGAGGAACCAATCCTAAAGCACCCGTTTATATTAAGCCGGCCAGAGTCCTACTGACTCCTCATAGTCATATCACCTGATCTGGCTGGGCTGACGACCTGCAGTACCCGTCTGGCCATGGTTAAGATGGCACTGCAGCAGCGTGGCAAGGATTGGGCCAATAGGGTGAGAAATTTGTTGGGTTCGCATCTTAATGTGAACTTGCCAGATTCGTACCTCCGAAGCCTACACAAAACCAGAACGCAGTTTACCATCAAAATCCATGCATTTCTAAAGTTTGACAGAAAAACAGTGCATCTCGAGAGCATTTTGTGTGGTTGTGTCTTATGCTACCTGAAACATGGGGGCGGGGGGGAAGGAATAGCCCTCCTTCTGCTCTCACTATATAAGGCATTTCTGCTGCGACAAAGTGAATAGAATGTGCTCCTAGAAGTTGTCCCATCTCTGCCAGGGGGGGTGAGACATTGGTATTCACTGCATGCGTGTTTGTGCCTTTGCAAGCAGAGCCCGTTGCAGTTCAGGCCATACTTTTTAAGGCTTGGTGTGTGTGTGTGTGTGCAGGTCTGCAGCAGTTTGGTGAGGGTCTCTGTCTTGTTTAGATGTCCAGAGGCAGGAGTGTGGAAATGGGATTTATTTATTTTTTTCCTCTTTGTCCTCTTATAAATTACAGACACAGCAGGGACATGGAGCTGCTCTCTGGGAGCAGGTGGCTCAGCTGCGTCCACCTGGAGTGGCTGGTACACAGGCATCCATTTGTAATTGTCCCTGGCAGCCCCTCCTCCTTCTCCTCCTCCTCTCCAGGCTCTGAGGGAAACAGCTAACAGCTGCCTGACAAAGTAAAGGGTTTGCTGTCAAGAGTGCTGGGCTCACAAATCTGATTTTGGCTTCAAACTAATTCAATTTTGGTGGAAAATGATGAAATCGTTACACTGCTGCCTGCTGGGTCACATAACTGCTGACTCAGGGGAAGGCAAAGCCTTTCTCTGCTCTCTGGTTTCCCCTCCCCTCTTTCTCTCTTTCTTGGCCTGCCGTGCAGGGTTGGGGAGCCAAGGGCAGCTCAGATCAGCTGCTATTTCCCTGAGGTTTGCCTGAGCACAGTAGGCGGGGAGGCACAAAAAGAATGCAAAACACGGAGTGTGACTGCGAATGTATGCAGGCAGAGACAGTAAGTGCACCATGTTGACAGAAAAGGAGGCAGCTGTTTTTCTCCAACCATATTCTGATGTTGAGGAGCTTTCACTGCATAGTGCAGAAAGTCCTTGACAGAAGTATTAAGTACTGGGCATACCAATGCTAGTGGGCCCTGGCTGCCAGGAATTCCACCGGACGCAGAGTTCTGCCAGTTCCTTGGTTCAGGCTTTACCAGGGGGGAGAGAAAGGGAGGCTGCAGAAGTTTCTCCCAGATGGACTGCAGGTCCCAGCCTACAGCAAGATTAAGGCAGGAAGTCCCCCTCTTCTTCTGTGTTGAACTGCTTGGCAGTGGAAGGGAAAAGGAAGTCCCCAAGCTTGCAGCTACACTCCTTGAATCATCAGAAGAATCAGAGAAATCACTCCCCACCTTCCCTGCCTTCTGTAGGACAGAGCTGGCCAAAGTGTTGTGTGCTTTGATCATTCAGCATCATCCTGAATCTGAATAATTTATTCACTTGTTTACTAAAGGATCGAGCTAGACATGATGTGGGAGCTCTCTGTTTGGAGCTCCTGAACTTTCTGAAAAAAAGAAAGAAAAAGCAGCTATGGGAGGGAGGAAGGTGTTTTGGATCAGGCCTGCAGCGCTGAGGGTTTAACACGTTGCCCTCGTGCCTTGGCTGCAGTTCTAGCCCCCCTGCCACCCCTACCCTCCATGCTGCTTGAGCTGTTAGTATTTTACAAGCTCAGCATGTGTTTGAGTAACATATGATCATTTAAGTGTCCCCTGATACTTATGCAACCACATTCCATACAGCAGTCACAACAATAATAAATAAAGTCTCAGGGATTGGTGCGGAATCACATGTTCCCATGTATAAAATATTGTACTTCAAGCCCTCAGGAAAATGCAATATCCCTGCAACAAAAATACTTCCTTAAAGAAAGGGGGAATACAAACCACTGCTAACCAAATGGGATACAAATATCCATTCTTATGCTGCAGAAAATGGTTGTACAGAAAGGTCTTTAATCTCATGACAGTCAGGAAAGTGGTGGGGGAAGAACTGAAAATGAAGTTCATCCACTTGCTTTGAGCTCTGTCATGTGGTTTCGTAAAGCTCCTTTTTCATCAACTCTTCACGCTTTTTTTTTTATTGTTGATGGCAACCAAGTCAGCATGACTGAGCAAGCAAGAGTGAGAATGTGGGCACGACAACATGGCAACAAGGCATCATCGCCTGCTGCTAGTGTCAGGAGCTGTCATATCTTGGAGCCAGTGGTTCCCACAATAATGTGTGTGGGGGTTTTTATGCGAGTGGTCCCCCGCCCTCCTCAGGCGCACATTCTCATGGACAAAGCAGTGTGTGAACTTGGCTATTGTGGATATGCTCTGCAGCAAATCTCATGATTGCAACTAGTTATGTTATCAAAGTTTATAATTATCTGCTCTAGAATACAAATTTGCCCAGCTTGTAAATCTTGGATTTATTATGAACCGAACGTCATTTCACTGAGAAACCTTTCTACAGCTCAAAATGTAGACCAAGATTCTATAGAATCACAGAGTGTGCCCTTATTTTTAGTCCCAAGTCCTGGAAATTAATCTCAGACAGCTACCGGTAAGCAGATGCTCCTGTAGGATGATATTTAAGGTTCCAGGGAACTGTTGGTAACCACATCGAAGCTCAAAAACCTTGGGAACAAACAAGTTTCCAATCCCTGAGCTTGTCTGACCAAACAGAGGATCTCCACAACTCGAATGATCTACACAGCTTATGCAGAGGCCGTGCATATACTCTCAGCCCTCCCTCTAAGCCTCTCTTTTCTCAATCTTTTTAGCTTATGGTGAGGGCAAAAACTTTCCTCCCCTAAGCCTTAGTGTTAAATCAGCATCTGAGGCCCTCCTCCTCAGAAGTCTTTCTCGGTGGTGGCCCCCCAATTGGGGAATGCACTCCCCACTGAAGTCCACCTGGTGCCAATACCAGCTCCTAACTTTTTGTTAGCTGTTTTAAATTGCTTTTAAATTTTGTAAGTTAAAGAGCTTATATGGACCAGGTTTGGACGACATACTGTAGCTCGTCGTGGGTTATTTAACCCATGATGAGCCTGGGCGCCAAGTTGCATATGCAGCCCCCTCTCAGGGTTGTTGTGCCATGTGAACCCAGTGAGCGTGGGTTGTGTGAGGGTTAAACAACCCTCGCCTAACTCTAAAATAGACCATGGGTTATACGAGGGTTGTTTAACCCTCGCATAACCCATGCTTGCCAGGTTCGCATGACACGACAACCCCCGAGCAGGGGTTGTATATTGAAAATGGCGATGCACGCACCCTATGTCGTGCAAACAGCCCCAGTGTGCTTTTATTAGGTTGTATTGTAATTTTTCTGAACTGCCCAGAGAGCTTTGGCTATTGGGCAGTATAGAAATGAAATGAATGAATGAAAATCAAGACAAGTACAGGGATTGCACAGCTTCTGTTTCCCCAGGTTCTGGAGCTGCCCTGGCCTTGCCCATAGTTTTCTGGAGCCTTAAAAAATCTCCATTGGGTGAGTGAGGAGGAGTTTGCAAAACTGTGATTAGTGTCTGAGATTTTGATAAAAAAACAGAGAGAGAGAGAGAGAGAAATGAGGGGCAATTGACAATGGTAAGGCGGTATGATAAGGAGTCTCCAACATTACGAATCAATTTAGAACTCTTAAAAAGCAACAACCATTATTGTTTTCTAATGTTGTCCAATGACACTTGTAATTGCTGACCCAGTTCTGAACTGAGCTGAGAGGAGCTCACTTGTCACTAATTGCAACAGCTGGAAAAAGGCTTGTTGCAGTTACGTTAACGTACCCCTGGCCAGTTCCGTGATAGCTAGATTCATATTGCTTTGTCGTGCAAGTGCATGCCTTGAGAGAGATTGCAGGGCATCTTGCATGAAGAGAGAACCTTTTGTGTGAACAAAGGCTGAATTGCTACCAGTGGTATTGAAACAGCCCATAGGATTCCTAATGTCCTGGTGCTGTGAGGCAATCTGGATTTGTCCAGAGCTGCTTTGGATCCAGGAGGAGAGGTTGCCAGACTTGGCTGGGAGCTCAGGAGATGTTTGCAGTTCTTCCCCAGTGCTGAGGAACTGAATACACTTGGCTGGAGAACTCATTCCAGCTTTTTTGTTTGTTTCCTTTTCTGGCTTTGAACCAGGAATGCATCATACTGAAAATGTGACCTAGGCTGGGATGTTCTATTGAACACTACGAACCGTTGCCTTGTGGTTTCTGCTGTCCTCTTCCTGTTCCATTTGTGGACCCTGGTCAGAGCCAGCACCTGCTTTTAGAGAATAAAAATGATGGCCAAGTTCACTTGGCCCTCTTGCTGAGTTTACATACGCAACCCATTAATGGTTGCAATAACTTGACTCTGGTAAATGGGAACTCCACTGGGAGCTCAGGCTGATTTTTCTATTAACTCTTTTCAGTACTGAAAAGAAATTGTATTTCCTGTAGTTTTTTGGAAGGTACTAACCTGGCAAAAAAGATGAAAAGAGGAGATGCTTGAGGCACTGCAGGTGTTAGGGCAATGGGACAGTCTCTGGGTCATGGGGCAGGGATATTTGGCTGCTCTTCCTTTTGGCCAGTGTGATGTGCAGTCTTCACTGAACCTTGTGCCATGGTGTTGAGGTGGAATAGAAGTAAATTTATCCCTCACAGCTCCTTCAAAGTCATATTATGTTGCTTGTAGTACATTACAGGCCTGGATTTGAATCACAACGGTTAGGAAATGCTATAGTTGAGGACTAGGCTACAACACTGTACACGGTTACCTCGGAATAAGTCCAGGTAACTTTAACTCAGCGGGGTTTACTTCTGCGTAAACATGCATAGAATTGTGCTGTAAGGCCCTCACACTTCAAAATAAGATTTTTCCTGTCAGCCCCTCACAATCAAGTCTCAGCATAACTAAACATTTATAGCTAAATGAAACAAGGGTGTTCACAGAGTTCCCTTCTCTGTTGAAGTTGTCAGGAAGCCTGGAAATGAATGGCCCTAAGGGACAGCTGAATTACTAGCCACTTAATAAAGCTAAGCGAATGAATATTGTCTTTCCTGTCCACTCCTTCATTGCCCTCATAAGTGGGCTTGATGTAAGGTAATGAATCAAGGCGACATCCATGTTTCACCCTGGCAAAGTGCCTTCTTGCTACGTATGTGAACTCTGTGTCCTTCTGCTGGATCCTTTATGGAAACCTTGGAGATTGGACACTTACTGTAACTATAACTAGCACCAGGGCTTTTTTTCTGGTGGAACTCACCGGAACTGTTCCAGCACCTTTTCTTCTATTAATTGCATTACAATTTAATCGCCATCTACTCCCGAGGAAATGTAATCCAAGAGTTCCGGTACCTTTTTCTCCAGAAAAAAAGCACTGACTAGCACCATTGTTATATGCTTTATTTTTTTGTGCTCATCTTATGCTCAACCTATGTATACACTGTCTGCACCTTTGGGGAGTGTCCCCCCCCCATTTAAGAAAAATAATGATAGAGTCTTTAATTTTAGCAATTTCCACCACCATTTGACAGAGGAGAGAGAGAAGTACACACTTTTAAAGCGAAAAAGGGTTTCATAGTATTGTTTGAGCAAACTAAATGAACAATTCACTTTACTGAGATTGGGGAAATGATTCACCCAGTTAATTAAAAATTATGTCAGATTAAATTAGGGCTCTCAGCCAATTAAAGAGATCTTAGTTGATTACTTATATGAGTTTTAATTGTTGAATTGATTACATCTACATAAATGTGGATGCAAATAAAACAGCAGTTTTAAAGAAAAAACCATTCTTTGTTTTTTGAATGATGCATCCATGTTTCACAGCAATCACCATTAGAAGAGGCATTCTATTTGAGAGAGAAGAAGGAAAACTTCAGTCATCAACAGTTTGCTTAAATATTTAGACAGGAAATGTAAAACATTTTATACAATCAAAAAGGTTTTTAATGAATTAATTTAATCAGTGGGCAATGTGATCCAGTGGGGTTGCCCGTAGCCCACTGAACTCAGAGGATTATGGGCATCCAGTAGAGCAGTGTTTCTCAACCTTGGGTCCCCAGATGTTTTTGGCCTACAACTCCCAGCATGCCCCAGCCAGCTATGCTGGCTGGGGCATGCTGGGAGTTGTAGGCCAAAAACATCTGGGGACCCAAGGTTGAGAAACACTGCAGTAGAGGGTGGAAGGAGCACGGAGATGAAAGTCCATGCTCCTCCCGCCCTGAAAAAGACTTAGACATCTGATTTTGGCTATCTAAATCTTTTGCCCCAGAGTGCAAGGAGGAGAGGCTGAGGTGCCACCAGGATACTACGTATCATGGCAGAGCCTTACTCCCCCCCACCCCACCCCACGGAACGCCCACAAACCGCCGGCTCCAGGGTCGGTCTTGTGACCTCAGAGCCACAGCCGGCGCAGTTCCTTCCCAGCTCTGAAATCAGAACGTGTTTCTGAGGTCAGAGCTAGGACTCCGACCTCTTCTATGGCAGTATAGACTCTGTCTAGACCAGGGCTCTCCAACCTTGGGTCCCCAGATGTTGCTGGCCTACAGCTCCCAGAATCCAACCTTGGGTCCCCAGATGTTGCTGGCCTACAGCTCCCAGAATCCAACCTTGGGTCCCCAGATGTTGCTGGCCTACAGCTCCCAGAATCCAACCTTGGGTCCCCAGATGTTGCTGGCCTACAGCTCCCAGAATCCAACCTTGGGTCCCCAGATGTTGCTGGCCTACAGCTCCCAGAATCCAACCTTGGGTCCCCAGATGTTGCTGGCCTACAGCTCCCAGAATCCAACCTTGGGTCCCCAGATGTTGCTGGACTATAGCTCCCAGAAACCCTTGCCAATAGCCATGCTGGCTGGGTATGCTGGGAGCTGTAGGCTGGAGAGCCCTGGTCTAGACAGAGGATTGCACCCCCTAATTGACTAAATATTTCCCCATAACTTCAAAATCACACTTACTGCAAATTTTTATTGCCACACCATAGCTCACTTCCAAAACAGGAACATCTTCAGTGTTCAGTACACATTTGCAAATTTGTGAGATTCTGTTCCTAAGAAAGGGCCAATGCATGTGTTAGGTTTGCCATGTGGGTGCTGCTTTAAGTAATTATGTATGTATTAACTACTTATTTGTGTTTAGCAGCTCAAACAAGCCCAAGCAATCAGTGGGAAGTTACCTTTGTCTTTTTTTTTTCTGAAGAAAAAAACGTGCTCAGAGGTAGAGCACATGCTTTGCATGAGGATGATCCCAGATTCAGCCCGTGATACCTTCAGTTAAGGATCTCAGGAAGCAGATGATGGGGGAAATTTCTGCTTGACAGCCTTTGCTAGCCGAAATAGTAGGTCTCTTTTGTCCTGGACTGCCCTCTATTTTTAGTCCTGCCTGTTCTTTTGTGTGGATTCCAGTTTGTCCTCTAAAATTCTGCTGTTCTCTGAATGCTGCTGTGGTATATAAATCTTAATCTTTTCTATATGAGTTAAGGTTAGATTGGTGATTGCCGTGTATTCTGGGAACTGGAGTTCTCTCCCTCTTTCCTATCTTCATCTCTTGCTACTGGACTACACATCCCAGGAAGCGTTGGATGCGTGTGGGCAGGGCCTTCCAGTGATGACAGGAAAGAGGGGGTGTGGCCTCAACAGCCCCCCCCCCCCCCGGCTGCTTTAAAATGATGCTGATCAGCAGGCCGGGAATGCAGATTAATTTTTTAATTTTATTTGTGCCCCGCCTTTCTGCCAAAAAATGGCACTCAAGGCCACTGGGAGAGAAATAATTGTAGGAGAGAGAGATGGAGAGAGGAGTATGGAGGGACAGAGTGGAAAGGAAAGAAGGGAGAAAGGGGGTGGATGGAGGAAAGAGGTGCATGAGATTGCCTCAGGAAGGGGAAAGAAGAGCCATGGGGTGAAGAAGGGGGAGGAAAGCTGGACGGTGCGCGTGCGCAGTCTTCCTGGAGCTGAAGGCGGGATAAAGATAAACACAGACAAACCCATTCCATTGAACTCAGGTTGTTTCCAGGATTATTTGGAAATGGTTATGCCCCGCTCCCCACCTCATTCACTCACAAAATGTTCCTTTTAGTCTTTCTCACGTGGCAAGAGACATGGCTTGCAGGTCTTCCCCTCCTGCTTCCCCTCATCATGGGCCTGGGAGCAGCTGCTCTTTTCCCTTCTTCCTTACTCTTTCTCTAGCACTGCAGCACTGGCTTCTTTCATCGTTTCTGCTGATTGGTGAAAGCTGTGTGTGTGTGTGTGTGTGTGTGTAATTTGGCCCTCTGAGGGGGTGAGGGGGCTCAGTCTTCCCCACTATGGTGATTTGTATTGTATTTCTATCTGAACTATAATAGCCTGTGGCTCACGCTGGCTCAGCTTGTCTGAGTGTGGAAAGCTAAGCAGGATCAGGCCTGGTTATGACTTGGATGGGAGACCCCTCCTCTAGTTTCCTGCATTGAGCAGGGGGTTGGACTCGATAGCCTTGTAGGCTCCTTCCAGCTCTGTGATCTATGAAATCTATGAAATTGTTTCTAAATTTGCATGTATTCATATACACTAGCATATGCACATTTGTGACATCTTCCTTCATTGTTTGGGGTGATCCAATCCAAGCCCTATTTTTGTGATGCATGTCTGGCCACGCTAGACACTATTGGTCTAGACGGCCCATGCTCCGACGCAGGATAAGGTTGCCTCTTACGTTCATAAGTGTGGCCTTGCATTTCAGTCCCCTAAAAGAGAAGTGATTTAAAATTAAGAACAGGTTCAATACATACCAGCTACCTCTATACATAGTGACTTGGTGCTGACAACATGATAACCCACACTCATAGGTTGAGTATGGGTTGGGTGTGGGTTGTTGAACCATGGGTTGTTGTTTAAACGTGGGTTATCGTGTTGTCTGAACACAGCCAAGATAACAAACTATGGTGAACAACCCATAGTTCACAACCCAGTAACAAACCATGGTTTGTTCATGGTTAACAAGCCATGGCTTGTTAGTGCAGCTGGATTCAGACAACACAATAACCCATATTTCAACAACAACCCACGATTCAACAACTCACACTCAACCCATATTCAACCCTTGAGAGTGGGTTATCGTGTTGTCTGAACCCAGTCAGTGAGAAAATAGGTACTGTGCCTATTAAGTAGGTACAGTTGGAGAATATGATTTATAGGTTGAACCTGCTGTGAGCCATGCCAATTTTCTGTCATTACTGGCAGGTCAGTGAAGGTGTTTGTTAACCTGAGAGCTGGATATTTGCTTCAACAAGCAATATGGCTGTAAGTGACCTTGTGCTTTGAAGATGTACAATTGTCAGGAAGGAATTATCTGTCAAGATATGGCTGACTATGTTGGACCAGTACAAGAATTTCATATTGTAGCCATTGCCCCTCTACCATCAAAAAACGCCCCAACTCTATTTCTTTCCACCAAATAGTCCGATTGGATCTGGCCTTTTATTGGTGTGGCACCTGCCTGTGCATCCCTAACGAGTCATTTTGCTGCTAACAAGCTAATTGCTGGCATAATTATTTATTGAGGTGGCGTCGGTGTAGCATGGCAGGCGGGGGGCAGGCACTCTTCCGCAGCCCCGGGAATGCAGCTGTATTTGTCACTTCCCAGAGAGTTTGTTGAGACAAAGCAGAGAAGAGTAAACACCATAAACATTTATGCTCTTGCATATTCAGCAGCAGATGAGGTTGAGGAAGCTGCAAATTGGAGTGTGGAGAACAGTGTGGAACAAAGATTGCATTGGCTGCTGGGGCATAAATACCTTTGTTGGTTATGCTCCAGTCCTCCTAGGAGCTGGAACGTTTTGTTAACCCCTTCACTGTTGCCAAGCTATACATTCTAAGAGCTGATGGAATTAAGACATAACGCATAGGCCTTTCGGGGGAAGGGTCACAATCCCATTCAAAAGTGCATTATCTCCGTC
Source organism: Shinisaurus crocodilurus (assembly GCA_021292165.1). Lineage (NCBI taxonomy): Eukaryota > Metazoa > Chordata > Lepidosauria > Squamata > Shinisauridae > Shinisaurus > Shinisaurus crocodilurus. The sequence goes on from CM037889.1 coordinate 808,078, forward strand.
AATACTTATGTGGGCATGAGTTAAGTTTTTAGATTTCATGGTGCACATGTGCTGAATATCACCCCTTAAATGCATGGTTATTCATCCTAGGACAGTTTCCTTCCCCACCTCGCAACATTTATTAGGCCACATATCTCGCATTAAAACATGATCCCACATTAAACTAAATGGAACAATTAGATACAATTCCTACCATTTAATGTATGCTCTTAGAACACCAGGAGTGTATTGCATACTACTTTTAAATATTTGTGAACTTTCACCTTCCGAATGTGGTAAATTTAAATCTGCTTATTTTAAAATGAATTAGTATGTGCAAATTAGTACCTGGACAGGGTCCTCCCCCTCCAACTTGGATAGGTGGCATTCCTGCCTTCAAGTAAAGTGGTCCCCTTCTGTCGACTTTGTGAATTATTTCTTAGGCCTAATTATTTGCTGCTTCCTCATCACAAACCTCTGTTAAAATGAGCTATGAGAGAGATTCAAGAACAGCTGAGCAAGCAAAAGCGAATAGCAGCTGTGAATTGGTTTGTTGGGCCTGAGACGCCTCCCTTGGCTTTCCTGCTCTTTTAGATGCTTTCCCCATCGCCCTTTTTACCAAAGTGCATAAGGTCAGGGTTAGCGGTTATTGCCTACAAAGGTGCAGGCCTATGAGTGACTGTTGCAATTTTAGGGCTGCTTGCTGAGGCCCTTTAACTGCACAACTTGAGAGGAATTGTTCTATGCTAGCAAAAAAAACCCAAGAGGAAAGCAGGCAGGGGTTTGGGCCTGAAAGACTGCAAATAGCTGGATGGTTAAAAAGGCACCCTGGCTGGATACAAATAGGATGTGAAAACAAATTATTCATCTTCACAAGGTGTTCATTCTTGCCCCAAAGCTTTTTGTATTGGCCCAAATTTTTATTTACTTCTAATCCATTTCCAGAACTGCCAACCTACAAATGTTTTTTTTTTTTAATCATTTTTTCTGCTACCAAACTGAGTTGTAAGATTTAACAGTTACATGATTAGTCTTTTATTTACTTGGACTTTGTGCCATTTTGGAATATCACAGTAGAGTTTTCAGAGGATTTCCCTTCAGCCATAAGGAGTCATGTGCTTTTTTGTGTGAATACTTTTTAGGAAAGTTCTAATGGTTTGATTATGTAGCTTGTGCTTTTTAAGCTTTTAAGGAACCACTGAATATGTAATAATGAGGTTTCCCTCCAGTTTATAGCTACAACTATATGTGATGTTCTGAGCTCATTGTCTTATGCCCCAGCTCCCCTATGAGGAAAGGTTATGACATCTGGTATTGTTTAGCTTAGAAAAAGGGTGAGTAAGGGGAGAAATGACAGAGGTGTACAGAATTATGCATGGTGTGAAGAAAGTGGATAAGGAGACTTTTTTCTCCCTCTCTCATAATACTAGAACCTAAAGGGGTCATCCCATGAGCCTGATTGGTGGGAGATTCAGGACAGATAAAAGGAAGTACTTCTTCACACAGCACATAGTTAAACTTTGGAATTCACTTCTGCAAGATGTAGTGATGGCCACCAATTTGTATGGCTTTAAAAGGGGATTAGATAAATTCATGGAGGAAAAGGCTATCAAGGGCTACTAATCCTGATTGACTATATGCTACCTCCAGTATCCAAGGCAGTATGCCTATGTACTCCAGTTGCTGGGGAACATGGGTGAGAGGGTGATGTTGTCCTCATGTCCTGCTTGTGGGTTTCCTGTGGGCAGCTGGTTGGCCACTGTGTGAACAGAATGCTGGACTAGATGGACCCTTGGTCTGAGCCAGCAGGGCTCTTCTTATGTTCTTATGTAGCTGTACATGGACAACTTGAAGGTTGAAAGGTGAGAAGGAGGGAAGCCAGGTTCACATGTAACGACAACCCAGAGTATGGGTTGAATATAGTTTGTCGTTGAATTGTGGGTTGTTGTTGAAATGTGGATTGTTGTTACATGCAAACCTTGCACTATGGTTTAACAAACCATGGGTTCTCTTCCTGGGTTATCTATCGTTAACAATCCATAGTTAAACCATAGTGCAAGGTTTGCATGTACTGACAACCCATGATTCAGCATCAACCCACAATTCAGCAACAATCCATGATTCAATGTCAACCCATAGATTGGGTTTAGACAACATGCTGTGGCTTGTTGTGCGTTATGCTGTGGCACTCATGGGGCTCCAGGTTGCATATGCAACCCCCACTCCAGGGTTGTTGTGTCATGCGAACCCAGCAAGCGTGGGTTATGCAAGGGTTGTTTAACCCTCTCATAATCTATGTTTTCTGGGTTCGCACGAAACAACAACCCCTGAGTGGGGGTTGCATATTCCAAATGGTAGCTACCTGTGCTTCACACACACACACACCACAGTTTCACCATGGGTTAAGTAACCCATGGTGGGCTGTGGTGTCGTGTGAGCGGCCCCATACTCTGGATTGTTGTTATGTGCGGACCAGGCCTCCTGGTTATTGTTTGGGTCTCCTATGCTCTATTTGGCTTCAAGAAAAAGTTTACACAAGCAGGCAGTCATGCAAGCTTCAAGTAACGAGCATCTATTTGAAAGCTATGTGTCAGGCTTAAACTATCTGGAAAATTTCTGTCAGAAATAGAATTCTGCTTCCGTTCCCTCTCATATCCTGCCTAGGCAGTACTTCTAGTATACTGTAATTGGAGTTGGTATAAAATCGTAGAGGTGTGGAGAATTCCACAGGTCTGCATTTCTGGGTCCATGACTAGATTTCACCCCAAGTTTGGGGATCCCACTAGTCTGCACGTTTACTCAGAGCAATTCCCATTGCATTTGATGGGACTTACTCCCACAGGAGTATGCCTAGGCCAGTGTTTCTCAACCTTGGGTCCCCAGATGTTTTTGGCCTACAACTCCCAGCATGCCCCAGCCAGCATAGCTGGCTGGGGCATGCTGGGAGTTGTAGGCCAAAAACATCTGGGGACCCAAGGTTGAGAAACACTGGCCTAGGATTACAGCCAGGGGAGTCTTGTGTGCTGGGCTTGACTTTTAGGCACTGGCATGAGATGATGACATCATTGCTGGGCACACGCCACAACCTAGAGGGCTGTGCGGGTTGAGGCCTGTATGGCATGGGTTGGGCCATACTGCAGGCTGGGCTGCCCATAGACCAGATACCTCCACTAATGTGCTGTGCAGCAGCAGACACACGGGAGAAAGGAAAAAGAAGAGGGGCAGTGACTAAAGATTGAGGACTGAGTGCGGATAGCGACTTGCTATCCACATCTGATTTTATTAGTTACTTCACACAGCAAATGAATTCACTTGAATATGTGTGTTTCTTACAAACGTGTACACGTGCACATTTTATAGATGTTGTAGGATGTGATAACCATTAAGGGTCTGACCTCATGGCTTACTAAAGCTGCTCCCTTTAAACCAGTGCTTCTCAATTATTTTCTGTCATGCCCCCCCTAGGAAGAAGAAAACATTTCGCGCCCCCCGCGCGACTGTAAATAGTATCATTTGTCTATAAAATTGTTATAAGTACACCTCTGCATAACACTGTATCCTTATTAACGTATAAGAGAATAAAAAAAGAAAGAAATGTGGATCAATTTTCAACAAAGAAAGAATCCAGGTCAAAGATGGGAGGGCCAACCCTGCCAAGAGGACTTCCAGATTAATTGGGAAGCTGTCTTTGAATGGCCTGTAGCAGAAAAGATTTAAAGGAGCACAGGATTTAAAGGAACACAATATTAAAAAAAACTTTTAACTGAGGTCAAACGAGCCCCCCTTTACGGAGCCTCGCGCCCCCCCTGGGCGGCCCGCCCCACTATTTGAGAAGCACTGCTTTAAACAGACGTACAGACCTGGTTCACACAGAACGACAACATGGGTTGTCGTGCGTGGACAGCTTGTTGTTGGGTTAACTGCTGGGGTGTTTAGTTCTTAAACAACCCATTAGTCTGGGTTTGGACATCACATTCAACAACCTATGAAGGAGCTGATCATAGGTTGTTGATTAAAAGTGGAAATGGCGGGCACACTGCAGGCACTGCTCTCTCCTGTTCGTCCCCAACAGCCCATGCCAGTCCCTAAAAGTCGAGCCCAGCATACAAGATGATGCCCTCCAGACTCCCCTGGCTGTAATCCTAGGCCAGTGTTTCTCAACCTTGGGTCCCCAGATGTTTTTGGCCTACAACTCCCAGCATGGTTTGTTTAGCCCGCGGCTGTCGTTACATGTGAAAAGCACCACACACACACACACACACACACACCAGTTTCTCCCAAAGTCTCCAAACAGAAATGCCTGTGGATTCAACTTTCTTTTCTTTTCTTTCTATAAATTTTATTTACTTTTCAAAACAGAATATAACAAAAAACAATAATAACACAACAATGTAACTTAAACTACATACAATAAATAATAAAGTGCCTCCTCCCCACACCCTCCTAGGGACCAATTTATATACTTCCATCCCCTTGATCAAATGAATTCCAAATTCCAAAAATATAACATATCCTGACACGGCATACTTCCCTTCCCCTGTATTAATACATAGTCTAATAATTGGTTCCATATATCCATAAAGGATTCAACTTTCTGTTCCTTGGAAACTTGTGTTAACTCTGAGTGCATCTGGAATCCATGTTGTTCTCTCAGCTTTGCCTGGCGGTTGTCTGTTCTGGGTATGCGGTGAACAACATCCACAACTGAAGGGCTGCTGGGAACTGTAGCTCTTTCATTATCATACTACTATGTTCTGCTGGAATTAGCAGAGCAAGGGTTTAGGTGTATAGCACATGGCCATTGTCCTGTTAAAAGACCTTGTGGGTATTTCATTGCTGGTCTGATAGGGTTTAAGTTCTTCACTTATTTCTCTTCAGTTTCACTCTGTTTTCTCTGCATCCCTGAAATTCATGGTCAGAGATTGCTGGACCAGATGTTGTCATGGCAACAGCTCTCTTCCTGCTGAGGTGGAGATAGGAACAGATTTCACGGTTCAAGGAATTTCCCCATTCCTGACCCACCCCTCCCTCTTTCCTTGTGGTGTTTTCTCCACATCTTCCTGTCATCCTCTCTTAGTACCAAACGGCTGTGCCTCAGAGGCTGAAGGGAGCACACACACTGTGTGTTCAGTATAGACATTTTACCATCCTTCCTGTCTCCTCCCTGTGCCTTGGAGTGGGGGAGAGAGATACGGTACTTTGAGTGTTTGCAGACACAGGCACGGGCATCTCATGGGATGTTTGCAATGAGGATCTCTTTTGAGGAGTAGGTAAGGGCAGTCGCTGAACGGTGTTCAGGAAAAAGCTGAGGGTGAGGAAAGAGGACTTCTTCAGACCCTAATCATTTGCGGCCATTCCTTTTTTATTGTATTAAAATGTTAGGGGACTTCAGCTCCACAGGCAGGTGCTACCTTGGTAGCCAAGGGGCAAGGTACAACCTAGGCAATGGCCAAACAGTCTTGCCCAGCATCTTTGTACCTTGATCAGGAAGCAATGAGTGTGGACTGCTTGGCCCATTCAGACCTTTTCTCTCTCTGTTCAAATAGCTATGAAGAAGGTTGCATCAGGCTGATGTCCAAATTATGAGGAGGTAGAAAGAGACTAGGATTCCATTTTATACTGTCTACCAACTCTTTATTTGGGAGTGAACAGTGCAACTCATTTTAAGTCTAAACTCCTATGGCTTTAGGATCGGTTTCCTAAAGGCCATGTTACGCTGTTTTGAGCCTAGAAAAATGGATTCTGTGACCTGCATTAATTGTGCAGATTTGCCTATATTTTCTACGGTGTCTCAACTTATTCTGCTTCTGCTAGCCATGCTGGAGGAGCACAGAGCAATGTAAGGCACCAAAGCCCCACCTCCTGTCAATACTATTTCATCCCCCCCCCCCCTTTGGCATCCAGGAATCACCAGGCATTGCCCTCACGTTTAAGCCTATCTTGACAGCCTTAAGGACTAGAAACATGAAGAGGCTTTACTTGAACTAGAAATTGCCTTCCGACTACAGGGCTCTGTGAGAATCGTCCATCTCCTGCCACTTCCTTGGGGGCGGCAGCAGGTCTTGAGTAAGGAGGGCTCAGGAGAATTACGCTTGTCTTTTACTTATAGAAGATTGAAGACTGTGGCTGAGGCGACGTGGAGTGTGGCCATTATTTTACTTCTTCTCATCTTTTCCCTTTTGAAAAGCTTGTGCTTGGCTCTGCAAGTACAAGAGGATGTTTAACCAGCAAGTTTGTTGTCTGGTACTGGAAGGGGGAGCATTTTCCTGTGGATTCTGCTGGATCTTCAACCATTGTATCCTTGGATTGCCTGGATAGAATGGGGCTCAGAGAGGCACTCTTTACAGTGGGTCCTGTTGTTCTTAGAAGGTAGGTAGATCTCAGAAGGTGGTGCTGGAGACTTCTGTTCGACACCTTGGCCTATGGTGTCCTGCAGGGTTCCATTTTGTTGCCCATGCTTTCATGACATCTACATGAAACCTTAGAGGACATCATCCAGAGAGTGGGACTTTTGTGTCATCAGTATGTGGACGACGCTTAGTTCTATCTCTGTTTTTCCCATCTTAGCCTGAATCGGCCATGAAGGTTTTTGTTTTTGTTTCTGAATCTGTGTCTGTTTGAGGTCAGTAATGGAATAGATGTGGGCTAACAAAGTAAAACTTAATCCGCACAAGACAGAAGTGTTTTTGGTCAGGCAGATGATTGGTCCAGCAAAGGATCCATCCTATTTTTTTAACAGGGTTGAAAAATGAGGTTTGCACTTTGAGGGTGTTCCTGGACCCGCTTTGCACTTGACCCCTTCTTGACATTGTGCAGCTATTCAGTCTTTTCTTCCTTAACGGTTTTTTTTTTTCCTGTTAAGAAAAAAGTTAGATGAAGCAGTAGGAAAACTTAGGAGAGTTACAAATTGAAGACAATGTCATCTTGACACCCACCCACCCCACCAACCAATAAAATCCCATGAATAAGTTGGTACAATTGCAAATAAAAGTTATAACCCTTTGGTGTGTGTTTTTTTTGCTGCTCTTTGGTTTTTTTTTTTTAAAATTCGGTTTGTGTGGAAATTGATTGCTTTTTATATTTTGATGTTATCTGCCTTGAGTATTTCACAAAGTATTCCCACAACAGGGGAATGGCGGTGGGGGGGGCACTCAGGTAGAATGGTTATCGGGCTGCCACTGCTGCCTGCCAGCATCTGCTGCTTGAGACAGTTTATTTTATTTTTTATTTTATTTATTATATTTATACCCCCGCCTTTTTTCCTGAAAGGAACCCAAGGTGGCTTACATAGTCCTCCTCCTCCTCCTCCTCTCCATTTTATTCTCACAACAACCCTGTGAGGTAGGTTAGGCTGAGAGTCAGTGACTGGCCCAAAGTCACCCAGTGAGTTTCATGGCTGAGCAGGGACTAGAACCCAGATCTCCCGAGTCCCAGTCCAACACTCTCACCACTACGCTACGCTCACTCTTCCTGATGGGAGGGCCAACCCTGCCAAGAGGACTTCCAGATTAATTGGGAAGCTGTCTTTGAATGGCCTGTGATCCTTCAGTGTCTTGGCACTTGGAGCTAACATGGAATTGTTAACCCACCTTTCCCCCATGTATTTTAGAATCTGCAGTTTATTGATAAACACATGTAGGTCATTACATGCTTATCACTTGTCACTAGTGTGAAAGGCATGGGTGGACAAACCTAACTGGCCTCCTATACATCCTGGATGTGGCTTGCTAAAATGCATACAGTACTCTGAAACTTGTCTGCAGTCATCTCTTCCCCACCCTCCCTTTAATGCCACTCAGCTTGTTGTGAATGGGATCCACTATATCCCCTGTTGAATTGAGCCTGTCTCTGGGGCAGAATGTAGGAGCTGTTTAACATCTGTGCAGATGCAAGGCCCAGCAGCCTAGGACAGGATGTGGGAAACATGGTATCCCTTTGAAACTGCAGAGCGGAATGTATACGAGCAGATTCTGTAGTTTGCGTGTGTGTGTCTGCAGCTTTTAAGCACATTCCTTTTGTAGCAGATGAGATACAACAATCCCCTATTTAGGAGTGACCTGGGGGGAGAATTGGAAAGCGCACAGGTGTGGAATTATATAGTATAATTCCCCTTGGGCCCTGTAGCACAGATGATAAGAGCTGTGCAATGAATCCTTAAAACAATGAGAAAAGCCAACAAGAAGAATCCTCAAGTGCTGCTGGTTTAATGGTGTGCATGGAGGCCGAGCGTTTGTTAGGGCAGCTGATGGTCACTGTATCTTGACTTGGCCCCTTGAAAAGGACAGACAAATTCTTAGTAACATTGTAGACGCTTGGTTTTAAAGGGAGTGAGTTTAGGCCAGTGTTCTCCAACCTTGGGTCCCCAGATGTTTTTGGCCTACAACTCCCAGCATGCCCCAGCCAGCTATGCTGGCTGGGGCATGCTGGGAGTTGTAGGCCAAAAACATCTGGGGACCCAAGGTTGGAGAACACTGGTTTAGGCACTAGGTGGCTGTCGCAAGGACAGGGAGAAACAGCTAAGCCCTCCCTTCTCTCCATCAGCTGCTGGGCTCCTCCTTCAGACTCCTTCAGAGGCCATTCACCCTGCAGCGTGATGACTTTTGTGCATGCCCAATCTGAATGTGTTTATTTTCCTCTTTCATCTACTACCCCTTCTTCCTCAGGTCATGTCTCATTAAATTGAAAGCCATTCTGGTGGGGACTTGCCTATTTTACCTTTTGTACAGAGCGTAGTGAATAATTAGTAGGAAGAATAACAGAGCTATTCTGCTTAGAATGTCAACAAGGGACTTGTATCTAAAAGTTCCTTGTGTCTAAAGGTTCCCTGTTAGCTGAGCAGGCCAGTGCCATCTATATCTCAAGCCACCTGGATAAGACTAATTAGATGAGAGATTTGCTGCAACACAGGGTAAAATTACCAACTATGGTTTATTGGAAAAGTAACTGGCTGTGTGTCCATGCACTCCCTCTTTGCCCTTTCCCTTCCTTTCTCTCATGCTCAGCTTGGTGAAGGTTTCCTGGTTTTTAAACCACAGTTTCCTTCTACCTCTGCATCAGAAAACTGTGGTTTAAGGGCTCCCGCCAAACCAGGATCTGATCAGTTCTGTTTTTTTCCTCCTGTTGTTCAGTCCTTTGGCAAAGTTGCAAGATTGGTAGGTATGTGGGTCACTTTCCTAAGCACTTTCTTAGGAACCATTAAGTGAACAAAGAGTGTAAAGAACAAAGAATTAGGGTAAGTGGCAATTATTCCATTCATGGGAGGTTGTCCTTTAAAAGGGCTGCAACAGCCTGATCAGTTTGCTGCTTTCACCAGTAATTTATAAGCTCAACTGGAAGAGGAATAGTTAATGCAGCCTAAGCAGCGGAAGTGGATATAGCAACAGAAAGGTGGTTTTCACAACTGACCTGTCACTGGGTCATTTGATTTGAGTCAGAAGCTGGCCATAATGTGATGGGATGGAAGTGACATAAAAGTTAAAGCCTGGTTGGTAAAAGTAGCCTACGTTGCAGCAAATCTCTCATCTACTTAGTCTTGTCCAGGTGCCTTGCAAATCAGGAAATCTTCAGCAAAGCTGGGTGTGTGAAGGGAGGAGTGAAGAGGAAGCATATGGGCACATGGCTTGATCACAGTTCAATAAACCACATTGTTTATTGCAGGGGTGGGCAGAAAGTAGATCTCTAGATTTTTGGACTTCAACTCCCAGCATGCTGGCAGGGGCTTATGGGCATTGAAGTCCAAAACATCTGGAGAGCTACCTTCTGCCCACCCTTAGTTTATTGGATGGGTATCTTTACATCTGCACAGGGCCTCAGGCTCTTGCATCTCTGCCTGATACAGACCTAAACTGAGTGTTGTCCTACCTATGTAAGAGAATAAGACCCCCAGCAAATTGGAGCTCTACTGCGTAGCATTGTTTTGAGGTTGCTCCTTAAAGAAAGACTTTTTAACCATTACAGTTGAAGCAGGAACATGTTTGAAATGTATTTTGTATCCACTTCTACCCTACAATGTGTATGGCAGACAAGCTTATATTTTTTTCTATGTGTATACACCACAAAGACATGAGGCAGGGATCTAGGGCCAGTTGTAGTTCTCTGCAGCAGATTTCTACAATTTACATGCAGTTAAAAACAAACAAATAACATGCTACCATCTTGCCATGGTAAATTTTAACATATACTCACTTGCTGCTGTGATGTGTGAAGTGTCCCTTAGCTGCTGCATCTTAGCAGTAATTTAGACTTTTGAATTTTACAGAGGGGGAAAAGATACAGGAATGTCAGAGATACTACTAACTTCTTGATTTGGATTTTGTTCCTTCCCTTTGATAATTCCCACACTCAGCAACTGCCCCTCCTTTCCTTTCCCACTTTTCTGAAGGGACTTTGAAATTAGAAATTTGATAGTGAAATGGTAGAAACTTCACATTAATTGCTATTATCTATGTATTATATTCTGGCGCATGCATATGTCAATCTGGAATATTTTTTAAGGAACAGAGGTGGAATGATAGGCTTCATGGACCACCTGGGACATGCTTGGGATTCATGGGAAGGGGTGGGAAGTTGTGAGAAGTTCTCTCTCTCACTCTCCCCACACTCACACACACACACACACACACACACACACACACACAGAAACACACACACGCACTGGAAACCCTCTGCACACTCTTTCTGGTTCCTAAAGAACCATCTGCATTTGTACCCGAGAGCCCAGTTTTCTTTGCAGATTTTGAGACTCTCTTCTTATTAGGAATCATATATTACATGGCATCCTGAAATATGGTCAAACAGCTAATCTCTCTCTTTGAAATGAAATGAATGATTTTCTCCATTCTCTTCCTCTCTCACAGCCCCTGCAAATTGACGACAATTTCTGCGGGCAGGATTTTAACCAGCCATTAGGTGGGACGGTCACCATTGAAGGCGTGCCACTTTTCGTGGACAAGGAAGATGGCATGACATCAGTGGCTGCTTATGACTACCGTGGGCACACCGTGGTTTTTGCTGGCACACGAAGTGGAAAGATAAAAAAGGTAGGGAGCCATGGAGATATTGCTGTGCTTTGTAGAGTTCTGCTGCTTGGACCCTAAGGCAGTGTTTCTCAACCTTGGGTCCCCAGATGTTTTTGGCCTACAACTCCCAGCATGCCCCAGCCAGCATAGCTGGCTGGGGCATGCTGGGAGTTGTAGGCCAAAAACATCTGGGGACCCAAGGTTGAGAAACACTGCCCTAAGGGAACAAAGCGCCCTGTGCCTCAGTCATGTGGTTAAAGCCAGATGTGAAGAGTGATGGAATGGAAAGGGCAGATATTTCCTTGCACACGCTTTCTTTATAACTTTTGAAGCTATTTCTCTATGGAAGGATTTGACCTTGAGCAACTGTTGCTTGCTGTTCTAGTATCCTTTCTAGTCTGAGTGTCCTTTCACCAGAAGGATTGCTCTTCACAGAATCTCTCCTAGGTTAGCAATATTTTAAAATATAGCCTGATGTTACATAGCAAGGGTGTTTCTTAGTACTGTACATGCTTTTGCTAAAACCAGATTGTTTTTCTTCATGTCTTGAGAGCTACTCAGCAAGTCTTCTAGGATAAATAGCAACCAGCAGGCTCAGCTATTCTGTTTTTTAAGGTCTGCATAGAGCAGGCTTCCTTCGCTTTAGAGAATCTTTGGCTGCTGTAGAGGTTGCCTTGGCCATTGTTCCTACTCTGACTGCCAGTTCCATGAAGTTACTTTGCTACTTCTTTGTCCATATCTACAGTACCATTACATGCATTTGCCTGTGTTACACTAAGCAGACACATTTCCCTGAGGACAATGGCTCTGCTCTGTTAGCAAGAACCAAAGAATTCTGATAACTGTGCATGGACAGAGATCTGTCTTGGAGGCTACAGAATACCCCGATGTGGATGATTTAAACCATCTGTGGGCCAAAGTCCACAAAGCGGAGGGAACTCATCCTTCCCCAGCTACACAAAGGCTTCTTGTTGCTGGTGATTAGCAAATAACTGTATGCCTTTTCCTCAATATCTCCACGGGGCATGGATTTCCTGTTATCATAACATCATTCCTATAATTACAGCTGGATATTCCCTGTGTAAACACAGCCCGTATTAACTGCATCTTCAACCCTGCAAAATTGTATTTAGGGTCCTAGAAGAATTCTGCAGGATAATAATAATAATAATAATAATAATAAATTTTATTTCTTACCCGCCTCTCCGTCTAGATCGAGGCGGGGAACAACAAAAATATAACCCAACCTAGTAGGAATCTCCTCTTAAGCCAGGACATGCTGACACTGGGTTCTGAACTAAGGAATGGCCTGAATTTTGAGCTGCTTTGGCCTTTGATCTTCCCCCCCCACACACTCCCTGAGCTAAGCTTCTAATTTTCAAAGATTACAAGTATTTTCTAGTACAGAAGTCAGTGTAGCTGCTTGTGAATATGAATGCAGAGGGGAAGGAATGCAGTGGTTTAGTGTATGCATTGGAGCGTTAGCATCGGACGTATTAGTCACTGGGAAAGATCAGGTTCCTCGTACAAAATTGTGCATATAGCAGATGCAGTTGTCCATTTCTGGTTTGATACAGTGCAGTGTGAAAATACATGTTCACAAGTGGGACCTGCAACAATATATTCCATCCCCCCCCCCCCCCGCAACCTGGTTTTCTATTCCGCCCCCAACGGTCAGTGGCCAATGAGCACACTCAGTCTTCATTTGACTGTTTTGGGAATTCTCCCCCCACGCCGCCCCCCAGTTAGGGTTTTTTCATCAGTGGGTTGTGTTTTTTTTGGTACTACAAACCTCAGGGTTCCTCCAACTCTGCCCTTTTTTGTGTGTGGGTTGTGCTGTTTTGGCTACATAAGCATCATTTTGGCTACATACGGTAAGCACCCACTTATTCCTGAACATCAGAAATACAGGGAATTACAACTTTCTTCACCATTCTGTGGCTTCAGGGTACATTCATGAGATCATTCCCATTTTATAAAAGAAGAAACTGAGGCAGTCAATTGCACAAGGTCACCTTTCTGTCACAAACATAGCCAGAAAGATGACTTGGTGTTCATGCCTCTCTGTTCCTCAGCCACTAGAGTAGCTGGCCCCTTTCTATCCCAGTACATGCAGCAAGTGGAACTTTCCATACACAGAATTTGCTCTGCTTCTCTCTTAGAGTCACCTGTCTGTGTGCATTGTTTTTCTAGCTGTTGGGAAACTGGTACCGGGTATCTGCTTTTAACCCTTGCAGACTGAGAATAAACAAGATGCTGACTTCTAGTTCAGTGGATATGGAATGAAATGACTGGCCTGACGCCAAGCTGAGGGTCATTTTAGGAGATGTGGTTAAGACCCATTGCAAGTCAAGAAGGGTTGCTTTGTTTACTAGGAGAACAGAAGAGAGTTGATCGCAGAGCTTTTTGGGGTGTCTCCAGCCTTTTCAGTTTAGCACTAGAAAAGCTGTGAAACCCCAAGTTAATGTTGTAGCATTCCAGACATTCAGGTGCTGAATTCAACAAGAGCAAGCCATGCTCTGCCTGCCGCTTTGCAGCCAAAGCTCTTCTCCGGTAGCTCTAATCTTTTGAATGGGGCTAGAGACCTCCTCAGAAAAGGCAGCCTATGCAGACATCAGGTGAAGGGATATATCAGTATTTCAAGAGAGAGTACTACACACCATGAGGTGTGCTTTACAATGGGCCTCATAACTAGCAGTCATCAATCAGCGATGGTTACAGATCCTTGATTTGACCAGCCAGAGTGTGTCACTGCTTATAGCCAGCATGAGGAGAGACATAGGAAGCTGCCTTATAATGAGGCTATTGCTTCATCTAGCTGCTTCATGAGTGACATTTTCCCCATCTGGAGATAATCTCTGGGTAGGAAAACACATATGTGCTCATAAAGTCTGAAGTGTGGCACAGATATTCTTGCCACTACAAATACATGGGATGGGCAGCTGCTATATATTACTTCTGCACAGAAAAGGTTTAAGGTATAGGCCAAGGCTTACAACAGCTCAGAAGCACTAAGGAAATTAAGAGGCCTTCTCAGCAATGGATCTTCATGATTTTCTGTGTTTGGTATATAAGGAAGGTGAACTACCAAGCCGAAACGGGACCTAGTTTACAGCCGTACTTGCAGCTCTTGAGTTAGTCATCTAGGCTCTCAGCCACTCTGCTCAAACCGCTAGGCCATGCTTTTTCTTCATTGTAGTAATAAGACTTTTCATCCACTTTTGGGCATTAGCATCTGTTCTTGATATTAGATGTCTTCTCTGTGATCAAAAGAGGCACCAGAATGGCTGCCTGCTTCTAGTCCAAACAGATAATGAGAAGATTTCACATTGTCAGGGGTTTGGTTCTGCTGCTGTGAAGGCTGGGAGAAGGCATCGGCAGAGTGTTTTCCCTTTCTGATCGATATTTGGTCTGAAGTGACTAGTGCCTCATTCCTCCTATTCTCTCTTCCTCTTAAGTTCCAAATTGCAGGGTTTAAATAGTTCTCTGCTGGTGCAGTTCTACATGTGTGAGTGTGTAGAGGAAGTGTGGGAGGACGATTGATGAAACCATTGAGACAGTGTGCTACGCATCCAGTTATTTATCCCTGGTGATTGCTGATGATTGCTTTTTGTCTGGCAAATTTATCCCTGAGGTGGTAGATTCCTCCTGCTCATACTTCCTATGTTCTGCCTCTTCACTTCTCCCTGACAATTTGATTGACTTCCTGGAAGAAGGGCCTGATGAAGCAAATGCTTAGCAGAGAAGCATGGTAACCTCTTCCAGGTCTATGAAGCAGCCCTAGTGGATGTGTCGGCGCGGGGGGGGGGTGGCATATTGGTACAGAATTTATGTATAGGGGCAGTTAGATCTGAAATTAGTTTCATTTGACTTTGCAAAGCAACCCTGATCCCCCACTTAAGGTGGCAGCCAGTGCTATAGAATGCTAAAGAACTTGCAAATGGAAGGTCTGGGGGTGGGGCGTGGGGAGAAGGGATCTGATGCTTTGGCAGATGTCAGATTGGGGTGGGCAGTAATGGCATTAGCCATCTCTCTAGCCACAGCAGAGCCGTACTGGGGCTCCTGAAGTATATGCTAGTGCAGTGATGGCGAACCTACGGCACGCGTGCCACAGCTGGCACACAGGGACCTCTCTGTGGGCACTCGAGCCATTGGTCGCCAGATCGCGAAAAGACCGTCCCCTTCTGCATTCAGCATCGGGTTTCCATAGTAATTCCTCTCCACTCATTCCTCGCTGGCCTCCACAGGCAGGCACACTCCAACATCTCCACCACCAGAAGCGGACTGCGCAGGCACCCAGCCCTCCTTTTAACTGAGCTCAGAAGCACAGCGTGTGCACGCCCGAATCTTTGCGCGCCCGGTGAAGAGCCATGCCCTGAGACAGAGCGGGGCGTGATTAGCTAGTGCCCCCTCCTCCTTCCTGCCCAATTTAAGGCACTTTGAAATAAATAAGTTGGTTTTATGTTGCAGTTTGGGCACTCGGGCTCAAAAAGGTTCGCCATCACTGTGCTAGTGTGTAGAGTGGTCTGTGTCCCCTGCTGTAACCTTGAAGTACTAGTGTGGGTGGGACTCGTGGGGTGACACCGAGAACACGGCTTCTTTCAGCGAGGGCCATCTGGCTGAGCTTGGAGGATGGGGAAAGTGCTGTCTCAGCAGTTACCTGATCCTCCTAGGGAGCCCTGTGCAATCAGACCCCGACTCTGGCTGTCTCTGCAGTTATAACGGGAAGACAATTCTTCCAGACAACCTCCCTCCTTGCCCTCCCCAGCTGGTCACCCTGGAGGTGCAGAGAGAGTGGGATGGGCAGCCTATGGTGCGGCAGAAGTGCACTATTGGGAGGCACTCTCTGCAGAGTGGTTGTTATTGCGAGGGACAGGACAAAAATTTTGAGGGAGGTGAGACCAAGAATGGCAGGAGATGCATAGGGTGGAAAACATTGCAGGAAGGATCTAGTGTGGCACTGGAATTAAGTTTTCCTGAAGGCCTGCTGATACTATTGACTTCTGGCAGCTTTTAAAATTCAACCTCTATGTTTGTTAATGTGGGCTGTTACAGTGTTAAATACTACTTTTAGAGGAGCTTAATTTAAAAGATTTAAGGTAGGCTATTTCCTTTGCGTGGATATAGCAGCCCTGCATGGAGCATAAGGAAACAGGGGGATAGTAGGTGAACTTTCAGGAGGGCAGAAGAAGTCCCGACACACGCTTGGCTAAGAGCAGTAGAATGGGGGGATTAGGGGCAGTAAAAATCGCCTAGCACGCGCTCACACAATGACCACCTGCACTGTTTCTGTCCCCTGCATCCTTTCACTTAAAAGCAGTAAAGCTTGTGTTTCCTTTTGTCACCTTGGCGAAGAGGCTGATTCTGGCACGGTGGGGCCAGAACAATCTTCCCTTCCCATCTCAGGTTTTTGCCCTCTCCTAAAAAAAGAGGTGGAACAGATGCAGCCCTTGAGAAGGAATGTAGGAGGAGAGGGGTGGGCTAGCCAGGTTTCAAACTTGGTCCCAGATTTTGGCTACAACTCCAGCTGCCCACCAGCATAGGGTGGGGCATGTGGAGTGTAGGCCTGGGACCCAGTTGAGGCATAGCTCATTCTTCCCTGTGTGCTCAACAATTAGCTCAGACTTTCCCTTGAAAGCCACCTACCGTGGACCCTCAGGCCTTCAATAATGGAGGACTGTTTAGAAAAGCCTTTCCCAACCTGCTACCCTCCAGATGTTTTGGACTTCAATTCCCATCATCCCCAGCCAGCATGGCCAATGGGCAGGAATGCTAGAAGTTGTAGGGAAAAAATCTGGAGGGCATCAGGACGGTTGGGGAAGGCTGATTTAGAACTTCAGAGGTCCTGCACATGGCTGCTGCTTGGGTTTTGACACTGCAGTCTCCGTCTCCCACTCACAGAGATTGCACAGAGAAGGGTAGTCTTCACCTCCTCTGAAAATATAACTGTGCAGAAGAAAACTGCTGCTTGCATTAGAAGGGAAGGGTCGGACAAGGGTTAAAGAACCCTCAGCTGCATCCTCCTTTATGACTGCAGGGCTGTTAAAGAAGTGGAAGACCGACAACCTGGTCTTCTGCGCGGGTTCAATACTAAGGGGGTAGCGAGTCCTGGGGGCGGGCCTTCTCCGAGGTCCCCCAGCGACTATCACCCTTAGCCCAGAACAAAGGGATAACTTATAGCCACAAAAGTATCTTTTATAAAACAAGTTTATTTACAAAATTACCTTCACCAACCCAGACACACGCCAGCAATACAGCTTATCAGTACGGTACAAAGTAGCAAGCAAGAGGTCTCAAGGACACCGTGATTTCAGGGCTCTCAGCTAGTTAGTTCAGCTCGGGCTCCAGCAGAGGCCCGGTCAACCGCATGCTGCTAGCTGGGTTCCCGGCGGAGGTCCGGTCTACCCAAGCGGCTAGCTGGGTTCCCGGCGGAGGTCCGGTCTACCCAAGCGGCTCGTGAGTGATTTCAGCTTGGTTTCCCGGGGATCCGGTCAACCCAAGCGGCCAGTGATTTCAGCTTGGTTTCCCGGGGGTCCGGTCAACCCAAGCGGCCAGTGATTTCAGCTAGCTGGAGCACGCCGAGTGCTGCTACCCGGGGTTGCCGATCCCTTCGTCCCTTACCCCAAGCATGGGCAAGATTGCTGATCAGGTCCAACAACTCGGTTCCCTTGCGCAGGGTGTTTTATACCTTGGGTTTCAGGTAGCCCTTCCCTCTGCAATCAGGTGGGTGGCCAATCAGGTGGGTTGCCACCCTCCTCAGGTGGGCGGCCAATCAGGTGGGTTGCCACCCTCCTGAGGTGGGTGGCCAATCAGGTGGGTTGCCACCCTCCTCAGGTGGGCGGCCAATCAGGTGGGTTCCCACCTTCCCCCTGTGGGGTGGGGTCCCTTTGAAGCCACTTGCTTAATGGTCCCATCCTGTGGTGTTGAATGGCCCTTTCTTATGGGTGCTGAAGTGTCTGCTCTGGCAAGGTATTCAAGTCTTATGTAGATGGGGCTGATATACGAGAGCATTGACGAACCGGGGGATGCTTCCTGCCTTCCCCCCTGGGGTGATTCTATGCAGATGTTGTTTGTCCCCTTTGGTCTCTGTGGAGACTGGCTGTCTTCCCCCCCTGGGTCTCCTTCCCCCCTCCTTGGTGAGTGTGTGTGTGTCAGAAAGGGGTTTCAGGTTGGCTTTCTCCACAAAAGAAATGGGAGATCTCTCTGGGTTGTGACCTAGGGAACCTACGGTATTCACCTCAGTCTAGTAGTGGGAGCCATTTGTGCTGGCCAAAGTGTCTTAGTCTCATCTAACCACTAATATTTAGTGATACTAGGATTGGAAGGGATGTCAAAAGTATCGAATCCCACCTCTGTTCTAGATCAGGAGCTCGCTCGGTATGAGTACAAGTATTTCTGGGACTTAAGTGGACTGATTCCAATGCATGAATGGTGGCTTATGGATCTTCTCTTCATTGAATCACAAGGAAAATAATTTAATGAACTTGAAAGTGTTATCATATTAAGGAAGTCTGGAAAAGATTAGAAAGATATAGCTTAATTTTAGTTAGGACTCACCAGAGCTCAGCCTCAGGGAATGGGTTTTTAACAGTTTATTTTAGGCATGTGATGTCATAACACAGAAGAATTTTTTTCCCTTTCACCATAAAGTGGCTGTACCTTTCCACTGAAAGAGGCCTTTTGTGGAAGACCAGCAACTGGGTCTTCTGCGTGAGTTCGGCACTTAACGAGTTAACTGGCACTGAGCTACAGCCCGTTAAAGCTCGTATAAGCGATTGAAACTCGTACGCGCCAAAAAGGAAGGACAGGAGTCTATTCATCTCCCCCTCCCATCCCCTAAATTTCACCCGCACCTGGGCCAGGGGAACATGTATGTCTGGGGAGTTGTAAGGCTTTATGGCACAGGTGCGTCCCTGCAAGAACTGGGATTTCTTCACACTGCCCCTTGGAAGGGCAGTCACATCAGCCCCCGTGTCCCGGTACCCCACATGGGGAATATTGTTCACATAAATGGACTCACAGAATTGGTTCCGGCTCCAACGCATCTGCTCCGGGGACACGATCCACAAGAGTGATGCTTGGGAGTTGCGCCCAAAGGCTTTCTGGCCCCCACTGCGCAGATTCTGGTCCAGGTCATCCGAGTCTTCTTCCTGAGATGAAGCAGACTGTTTCCCCCCCGCCCCCCCGCTGTCCTCTGAATGGCTGGACGCAGGGGCGACAACTTGCCCAACTTTCCCAGAAGGGCGTGCGTGCGTTGCGGGACTTCACCAAGAGCTTGGGGCAATTTCGCTTAATATGCCCGAGCTCTTTGCAATAAAAACACCCACTGGAACTGGGGTTGACGGCTTCCTTGGGCTTTGCAGGGACCTCCTCCCGGGGCTTGGGAACAGTCTTCTCCTTGCTCCCCTTTCCCCCACCCGAGTTATGGTCATTTACCCGGTGACCCTTAGGTTGACGGTACAATCCCATCTGGTCAGCCAGGTTCCCGGCATCCCAACAGGTGTGTGTGGGGGTTCCGATCCCGCACAGCAGTGGCTAACTCTTCGGGGATGGTCGAGAAGAACTGTTCCTGGAGCATGAGCTCCCTCACCCCAGCTAGACTCTTCATCCCTGTGGCCCCGATCTATGCATCCCAGACCTGCCCTAGTTGCGCTGCCCAGGATGCATAAGTCTCTCCTGCCAAGGGCCGCCCCCGCCGAAACCTGAGGCGACAATGTTCAGCCGTGAGCGCAAAGCGCTGCCTCACGGCTTCCTTAAAAGCATCATAGTCCAAGGGAGCCTTTTGCGTATGGATCCCCAGGAGGTCAGCTAACTCCACGCTGACCTGTGTCCACAGGGCGGACATTCTTTGGTTGTCCGGCACCTGCTGCTCCTGACAAGCCGCCTCAAACAGCGTGAAAAAGATTAGCACGTCTTGTCCAGCTTTGTAAGTGGGAAATTGCTTCCTATCCCACTTCGGGGTTTGGGGCTGTGAGGGCTGGGATGGAGCGTTCCCCCCCCCTGCACTATTGGCAGTCACTTTGGCTAGTTCCATTTGCAGTCGGAGCACCTCTTGCTGCTGTTGGAACATCGCCTGTTGATGCCTCATCCACTCCCTGGTCTGGCGCCAATCCAGTTGGGGGAAAAACTCCGCTCCACCTTCCATCATCAGGGTCTGTGCCCGGCCAGGCATCCTCGTCGTCATCCCCTCCTCCTGGGCTGCCGACTTCAACAAGGGGGCCCACAGGCGGGGTCCCCCCCCACGCGACCGGAGGGGGCCAGCGCCGGCCCCTGCTGGCCGCACCTTCCACTCTGCGGTCGAGACATGCCCCCCTCCTCCGGGGGTCTTTGGGGTGACCACAAGCTGCTCCTGATCTTGGTCCCCCATGCTTAGGCTAAGGTCCCTTGATTAACTCTTTTCCTGCAATCCGCTACCCTCCCCTAGGCTCTAATAGTTCCGTCTGTTAACCACAATTATTTCAAAAATCCCACCACTGCCACCATGTGGAAGACCAGCAACTGGGTCTTCTGCGTGAGTTCAGCACTTAACGGGTTAACCGGCACTGAGCTACAGCCCGTTAAAGCTCGTATAAGCGATTGAAACTCGTACGTGGCAAAAAGGAAGGACAGGAGTCTATTCGCAGCAAGAACGGACACTTTTTATTTACTACAGGTTAAATGGAGCGGAACTAATAGACTTCTAGGAATACTATACCATCAACAAGACCTGAGCGTGACCTCAGATTTATGAATGAACGGGTTCCCAGGCTAGCGTACTGCGGCAAAGTGTTACCTTAGACCCGAGACTTTCCCAGCCTGACTCCGAGCCCGCCTTGCCCGGGGAAGAGAACTGCTTCACCCAGCCGGAGCTGGCCGTGGATGTTGTTAGTGCACCCGTGTTCCCAACAACCCGTGTTGGGTTGGTAGAGGTTTTCTACCCCTTCCTCCCTCCTTCCCGCCCCTTGCTGATCAGGTGGGCTTATCCCTGCCCCCTTGCGATCAGGTGGGCTTATTCCTGCCCGGGAAAAGGTAGTGCCTTTGGAGGTATGGAATACTTTGCAGCTCTTTGAGACTGCCCTGCCTTCTTGATGGCCCGTGCTTCTTCTTTGTGGATTTGGGCCGATGTGCCCCATTGAGGATATGGGTGTTACCTGTCTGGCTGATTCTGCATCTCCTGCCCCCAGGGGGGATTGGTTGCCAGGGACAACTACGTGCTGTTACCAAGGGGAAAGTGTGTGCGTGTGTTCAGGCTTTCTCCACATCCCTCCCTTTGGAAAAAGATGGCATTGGGGCCCATCACCCCAATTCCTATCTAATTTTCTCCTACTGAGAAAGCCCTGGATAACCCGTCTGCCAAAATGTTGTCTTTACCCTTAATGTGCTCTACTGAAAAATCAAAATCCTGCAAAGCTAGGCTCCACTGTAACAACTTCTGGTTGGATCCCTTCACCCGGTCCAGCCAGCACAAGGGGGAATGATCTGTTTGCAGCAAAAATCGGCATCCCCAGAGGTAGGGACGAACTTGGTCATTGCCCATACCATGGCTAGGCATTCCTTTTCTACGGTGGCCAAATTGCGTTCCCGTGGCAGACGTTTTTTGCTCAGATAGGCGACAGGGCATAGCCCCCATCCCCGCCTCGGAAGCATCAGTCTGCAGCACAAAAGGGGCTTCAAAGTCAGACGCAAAATGGGAGCTGCCATGAGGCAGGCTTTTAACCCGTCAAAAGCCGTCTGGCAGGCGCTTGACCACTGGACTTTAAGCGGCTGCCGTTTCTTGCACAAATCCGTGAGTGGGGCGGCTAGCTGGCTAAAGTGAGGCACAAACTTACGGTAATAGCCGGCTAGCCCTAAAAAAGCTTGCACTTGTTTCTTGGTCTTCGGTTGGGGCCAGGTGCGGTCTGACTCTACTTTGGCTTCCAGGGGCTTGATACTACCTCCCCCTACCCTATGCCCCAGATACTCGACCTCCCCCCGCCCGACCTGAAATTTCTTCGCTTTCACAGTCAATCCTGCCTCCTGATTTCTCCGAAACACCTGGCGGACATGCTGTAAGTGTTGTTCCCAGGTGGAGCTAAAAATGGCGATATCATCCAGATAAGCACACGCGAACTCTCCCAACCCATTTAGCATCCCATTCGCCAGCCTTTGGAAGGTAGCCGGACTGTTCTGGACTCCGAATGGCAAGGTGGTGAATTGGAACAGCCCTAGATGGGTAACAAAAGCAGACTTCAGCGCCACATCTGGATCTAGCGGAACCTGCCAGTACCCTTTAGTTAAATCTAATGTAGTGATGTACTTGCCCCCCCCAACCTTTCCAGCAGGACTTCCATGTTCGGGATGGGGTAGGGGTCTGGGATAGTCACTTTGTTAATCTTGCGGTAATCTACACAAAAACGGACCCCCCCATCCTTTTTCGCCACCCATCATCATCATCATCAGGCGATCACTCGTGACCGAGTAAGATTGTCTTCCGGGATAAAAGGAGGAAATTCTAAAGAAGATTGTGTAGACTCTAGCGATGGGTCCGTAAGTGACTGTGGAGGCCAATTCTAGATCCACACAGCTTCCCACAGTGAGGACACAGGTTACCAGATAGAAGATGGTCCTGTAAATGATTCATTTGACGTGCTTTTCGCTTAGCACGTTTCTCCCTTTCACCTTGCACTCGGGCTTCTTCAAAGTCCATGGAACCTTTGTGAAAGGCCAACCTCCAGTTAGATCGTTCATGGGCCAGAGCTTCCCATTTTTCGATGTTTATATTGCATTTTTTTAGATTAGCCTTATGAACATCTTTAAACCTCTTATATTGACCACCGATATTCCGCTTTCCATCCTTGAGTTGGGAGTAAAGTAACTGCTTTGGGAGACGGCAGTCAGGCATTCGAACAACATGACCGGCCCACTGAAGTTGGCGTTGAAGGATCATTTTTTCAATGCTAGTAGTCTTTGCTTCTTCCAGTACACTGACATTTGTTCGCCTATCTTCCCAAGTAATTCGCAGGATTTTCCGGAGGCAACGTTGATGAAACCTTTCAAGGAGGTGGAAGTGACGTTTATAGATAGTCCATGTTTCGCAGGCATACAATAAAGTTGGTAATACAATGGCTTCATAAACCAGTGTTTTGGTCTTCTTACAAATATCCCGATCCTCGAACACTCTATGTTTCATTCGAGAAATGCAGCACTTGCGGAGCTCAGACGATGCTGGATTTCACTGTCGATGTTAGCTGTAACAGAAACATAGCTGCCAAGATAGAGAAAATGATCGACATTTTCCAGTATTGTCCCGCCAAGCTGGATAGATGGCATCACCAAAGGATTGGCTTGCACTTGCTGATGAAGCACTTTGGTTTTTTTGATGTTAAGTGAGAGACCAAGTTTTTCGTATGCTTCTGCAAAAGCATTTAGGATAGTTTGGAGATCATCCTCTGAATGTGCGGAGACCACATTATCATCAGCATACTGAAGTTCCACAACGGAGGTTGTAATTACCTTACTTTTTGCTTTCAGCCTGCTGAGATTAAAAAGCTTTCCATCTGTTCGATATATAATTCCCACACCGGTGGGAAGTTTCCCCTTGACAAGATGTAAAACCATGGCGATGAAAATGGCAAATAATGTTGGGGCGATAACACATCCTTGTTTAACACCTGATCCCACTTTAAATGGAGCACCATGAGAGCCGTTGTTGTCCAAAACCGTTGCCGTCATGTTGTCATGGAGAAGTCGCAAGATATTCACAAATTTATTGGGGCATCCAATTTTCATAAGGATAGTCCAGAGAGCTGTACGGTCTACAGTATCAAAGGCCTTAGCCAAATCGATAAATGCCATATAAAGGGGTTGATTTTGCTCCCGGCATTTTTCTTGGAGCTGACGTGCAGTAAAAATCATGTCTACTGTCCCTCTAGAGGGGCGGAAACCATATTGAGTTTCAGGGAGGATCTCTTCTGAAATAGATAGAAGACGGTTTGCGAGAATCCTAGCAAATATTTTACCTGCGGTTGCTAAGAGAGAAATGCCCCGATAGTTTCCACAGTCTGTTCTATCACCCTTCTTAAAGAGGGTGATAATTATGGCATCCCTGAAGTCTTCTGGGATCTCTTCTCTTATCCAGATTTTTTCGATGAGTTTATGAAGATGTTGTACAAGTTCGGGCCCCCCTTCTTTAAAGATTTCAGCAGGAATCCCATCTGGTCCACTAGCTTTGTTGTTCTTCATTTGATTAATGGCTTTTTTTACTTCATCCAAAGTGGGGAGTATTGCAAGTTCCTCTTTAATTTGTTTTTGCGGGATTTGCGAAAAAATCTCATTATCCACCTTAGACTTACGATTTAAAAGGTCATAATAATGCTCTTTCCAACGCAGTGCAATAGACTCTTTGTCTTTTAAGAGTTTGGTGCCATCTTTTGATTGTAAAGGGTTTGTACCATAGGTTTTGGTCCATAAATGGCCCTTGTGGCCTAAAAAAGCCCCGTGCATCATGAGATTCTGCAAGTTGTTGAATTTCTTCAGCTTTCTTTTTCCACCAAGCGTTCTTAAGTTCTCTTGTTCTTCTTTGGACTCAGCCTTTGCGCTAGCGTAGGTTTTTTTCTTGGCAGCGCAGTTAATATCATTTTGCCATATTTGGAAGGCTTTCCTTTTTTGGTCAATTATATATTAATCTCATTGTCATTTTCATCAAACCAATCCTGATGTTTCT
This sequence comes from Shinisaurus crocodilurus, assembly GCA_021292165.1. Lineage (NCBI taxonomy): Eukaryota > Metazoa > Chordata > Lepidosauria > Squamata > Shinisauridae > Shinisaurus > Shinisaurus crocodilurus. Next base: position 832,756 of record CM037889.1, read on the forward strand.
TAGTTTCATATCCAATAGTTTGTTCACAAGCTGCAGTAATGGAGGTTTTCAGCTTAGACCAATGGTCCTCAATGTTGTCAGGAGGTTCCGTAGGTAGATGTTCCTTAAGAAGTGATTGAAGACGAGTTTGCTTAATAGGATCTTGAAGGACTTGGATGTTCATTTTACGCCTTGGTTTCCTTCCTTGAAGCCTACGTTGGGGAGCAATGTTGATAACCATTGTGGACCGGATTAGTCGGTGGTCTGTCCAGCAGTCGTCGGCACTCACCATGGCCCTAGTAAGAAGTACATCGCGGCGATCTCTAACACGGACAATTACATAATCCAGAAGATGCCAGTGCTTTGACCGTGGGTGCTGCCATGATGTTTTAAACTTATTCTTTTGTCGAAAGAGCGTGTTTGTGATAGTGAGATTATGCTCTGCACATATAGACAAAAGTAAGATTCCGTTCGGGTTGCTATTACCAACTCCGTCTTTTCCAATAGTTTCGCCACCAGTACGATAGGGAAAGACCAGGGACTTGAGCTGGGCACAATAACTCCGAGGTCAAGCATGGCTTGTACTTCCTCTTTTGTTGTTGTTGTTGTTGTTGTTGTTTTGGTTGTTTGTTGGTATCTGTAATTATTTCTGTTGTATTTTTTTTGAATATTTCGTGTTTTTTAAATATTTTTTAACTTGTATTGCTGTTCTTATATTCTGTAGATTATTTTTTTTAAATACTATATTCAGTGTTCCTTGATGTTTTGTGTTCATGTCTTTTAGATTGTGACCCTGAGGGCAGGGACTGTCTTATTATTAATTTGTGTAAGCCGCTCTGAGAGCCTTTTCTGGCTGAAGAGCGGGGTATAAATGAAATAAATAAATAAATAAATACCTCCTCTGCAATGACTTTGGCATGGGGGCCAACTGCGCGGTAGGGAAGGGACTGCAAAGGGGGACTGTCCCCCATCTGAATGGTGTGTTTCACCAGCGTAGTTCGACCAGGGCGGTCCGAGAACAGCGGCTGGAAGTCTTCTAGGACCTGGGCCATTTGACTTTTCTGCCTTTCCGACAGGGAGGGGGACAACTCAATTTCTTCTACACCTCCCCACTTCCCCCATTCTGCCAACAGATCCCCTTCAGCAAAATCCTTATCTGTACATTCCTTCACACACCCGATAGCTGCTGGACGTTCTACATACAATTTCAACATATTTACATGATACAGCTTGTGCTTCCCGGGTTGTCCTGGAAACACCACCCGATAATTCACCTTCCCATCCCTCCCGACCACAGTCCCCAGACCTTCCCACTTTAAGCACAGTTTATCAGTCCAGGTGGGTTTCAGTACCAGCACCTGGACACCCACTTCAAAAGTCCATGGTACCACAGTCCGATTGTACCACTCACTCTGCCTTTGCTGTGCCACCTTTAGATGCTGCTGGGCGGTCTCCCGTACTTCCCGGAGGGTCTCCTGGAGCTGCTGCATGAAGGTCTGGACGGGCACGGGGGACTCAGTCGCAACCCCCTCCGCCCGCAGCAAGGCTAACGGTCTGTGCAGCTCCCGCCCAAACATTAAATCATTCGGGGAGAAACCCAGGCTTTCCTGGGGGGAGTCCCGGTATGCGAACAGCAGGTACGGCAGAGCCTGGTCCCAGGTCCCGGGATGCTTAGCCGCATAGGTGCGAATAATTTTTCCCAAAGTTTGATTGAACCTTTCAATCAGCCCATTAGTCTCGTGGTGGTATGGCACCGAGGTCAAATGTTCCACGCCGCCCAACTCCCACATTTTCTTAAACAGCTTGGACACGAACCCCGTGCCACAGTCTGAAACCACAGTATGGGGCAATCCTAGGCGGGCGAAAAGAGAGAGGAGAGTCTTAGCCAGGCTGGTCGCGGAGATGGAGGCTAGCGCAAAAGCCTCAGCATAGTGGGTTGCAAAGTCAATGACAGTCAATACGAACCGCTTCCCAGTCTTGGTAGGCGGATTCAGGGGACCCAGGATGTCTAAATCCTATTCGTTCAAAGGGGATCCCCACCACCGGCAGGGGTTGAAGGGGGGCTTTCGGGTGGTCCCGGTTGTGTCCCACCCACTGGCAGACATCACAGGACCGGCAGTATTCCCGGACCTCATTCGCCACCATTGGCCAGTAAAACCCTTCAGTCACTCGGGCTAGAGTCCATTTCTGCCCTAGGTGCCCTCCCTAGGCTACATCGTGTGCCAGCTGCAGTACCGCGTGGCGATATTTTTCGGGCACCCCCAACTGCCGCTTCTTTGAGTCTGAGTCCTGTCCCCCTTTCGGACTGAACTCCCGGTATAAGGCTCCTGCATCCCACACAAACCGGTCAGTGTGGCTTCTGCCCGACACCCTTGTAACGAGAGATCCCGCTGTTGCTCCCCTTGAAACGCAGTCTGGGTCTCAAAGTCTCGTGCCATGGAGGCAAACCCCTCTCCCTGACTCGGCGCTGCCTGCCCCCCACTGAGAGATCCCGTGACCAGGGCAGGGGCACAAATGTCCGGCGCTGTGGCCAGCTTTTTGCCTTTCTTGGGGTGGGGAGTGGGGGTCGGGACCTCCTTTGCTGGGAGGGGCGGTTTACCCTTAGCCTGGCTACGGGTCAGGACCCCCATCTTTGCCACCCGAAAGGCCAGGTCATTCCCTATAATGACCCCCCACTCCTTTTGTCCATGTACAATCACATCCATCTCCCCCTCCCATCCCCTAAACTTCACCCGCACCCAGGCCAGGGGAACATGTATGTCTGGGGAGTTGTAAGGCTTTATGGCACAGGTGTGTCCCTGCAAGAACTGGGATTTCTCCACACTGCCCCTTGGAAGGGAAGTCACATCAGCCCCCGTGTCCCGGTACCCCACATGGGGAACATTGTTCACATAAATGGACTCACAGAATTGGTTCCGGCTCCAACGCATCTGCTCTGGGGACACGATCCGCAAGAGTGATGCTTGGGAGTTGCACCCAAGGGCTTTCTGGCCCCCACTGCGCAGATTCTGGTCCGGTCATCTGAGTCTTCTTCCTGAGATGAAGCAGACTGTCCCCCCCCCCCTCGCTGTCCTCTGAATGGCTGGACGCAGGGGCGACAACTTTCCCAACTTTCCCAGAAGAAGGGCGGGCGTTGCGGGACTTCACCAAGAGCTTGGGGCAATTTCGCTTAATATGCCCGAGCTCTTTGCAATAAAAACACCCACTGGAACTGGGGTTGACGGCTTCCTTGGGCTTTGCAGGGACCTCCTCCCGGGGCTTGGGAACAGTCTTCTCCTTGCTCCCCTTTCCCCCACCCGAGTTATGGTCATTTACCCAGTGACCCTTGGGTTGACGGTACAATCCCATCTGGTCAGCCAGGTTCCCGGCATCCCAGCAGGTGGTGGTGGGGTTCCGATCCCGCACAGCAGTGGCTAACTCTTCGGGGATGGTCGAGAAGAACTGTTCCTGGAGCATGAGCTCCCTCACCCCAGCTAGACTCTTCACCCCTGTGGCCCCGATCTATGCATCCCAGACCTGCCCTAGTTGCGCTGCCCAGGATGCATAAGTCTCTCCTGCCAAGGGCCACCCCCGCCGAAACCTGAGGCGACAATGTTCAGCCGTGAGCGCAAAGCGCTGCCTCACGGCTTCCTTAAAAGCATCATAGTCCAAGGGAGCCTTTTGCGTATGGATCCCCAGGAGGTCAGCTAACTCCACGCTGACCTGTGTCCACAGGGCGGACATTCTTTGGTTGTCCGGCACCTGCTGCTCCTGACAAGCCGCCTCAAACAGCGTGAAAAAGATTAGCACGTCTTGTCCAGCTTTGTAAGTGGGAAATTGCTTCCTATCCCACTTCGGGGTTTGGGGCTGTGAGGGCTGGGATGGAGCGTTCCCCCCCCCCTGCACTATTAGCAGTCACTTTGGCTAGTTCCATTTGCAGTTGGAGCACCTCTTGCTGCTGTTGGAACATCGCCTGTTGATGCCTCATCCACTCCCTGGTCTGGCGCCAATCCAGTTGGGGAAAAAACTCCGCTCCACCTTCCATCATCAGGGTCTGTGCCCGGCCAGGCATCCTCGTCGTCATCCCCTCCTCCTGGGCTGCCGACTTCAACAAGGGGGTCCACAGGCGGGGTCCCCCCCCACGCGACCGGAGGGGGCCAGCGCCGGCCCCTGCTGGCCGCACCTTCCACTCTGCGGTCGAGACATGCCCCCTCCTCCGGGGGTCTTTGGGGTGACCACAAGCTGCTCCTGATCTTGGTCCCCCATGCTTAGGCTAAGGTCCCTTGATTAACTCTTTTCCTGCAATCCGCTAGCCTCCCCTAGGCTCTAATAGTTCCGTCTGTTAACCACAATTATTTCAAAAATCCCACCACTGCCACCATGTGGAAGACCAGCAACTGGGTCTTCTGCGTGATTTCGGCACTTAATGGGTTAACCGGCACTGAGCTACAGCCCGTTAAAGCTCGTATAAGCGATTGAAACTCGTACGTGGCAAAAAGGAAGGACAGGAGTCTATTCGCAGCAAGAACGGACACTTTTTATTTACTACAGGTTAAATGGAGTGGAACTAATAGACTTCTAGGAATACTATACCATCAACAAGACCTGAGCGTGACCTCAGATTTATGAATGAACGGGTTCCCAGGCTAGCGTACTGCGGCAAAGTGTTACCTTAGACCCGAGACTTTCCCAGCCTGACTCCGAGCCCGCCTGGCCCGGGGAAGAGAACTGCTTCACCCAGCCGGAGCTGGCCGTGGATGTTGTTAGTGCACCCGTGTTCCCAACAACCCGTGTTGGGTTGGTAGAGGTTTTCTACCCCTTCCTCCCTCCTTCCCGCCCCTTGCTGATCAGGTGGGCTTATCCCTGCCCCCTTGCGATCAGGTGGGCTAATTCCTGCCCGGGAAAACGTAGTGCGTTTGGAGGTATGGAATACTTTGCAGCTCTTTGAGACTGCCCTGCCTTCTTGATGGCCCATGCTTCTTCTTTGTGGATTTGGGCCGATGTGCCCCATTGAGGATATGGGTGTTACCTGTCTGGCTGATGCTGCATCTCCTGCCCCCAGGGGGGATACCAAGGGGAAAGTGTGTGTGTGTGTTCAGACTTTCTCCACACCTTTAAACAGCCCAGCCCAGCCATGGCTCATTTGTCTTGAAAAAACACATACGTACAGGGAGAGTTGTGTTTTCCAGTTCATGGGTGGCTGCGTGTAGTACATCTATTAGACTGACTGAGAAACGTCAGTGCCTGTGTTGCCAGATATGGACAATGCTGCTTCCTGCCTAAGTATGTGCAGAGTTTGTGCAACATCAGAGGCCAAAGAGGAAGAAAGATGACCCTTCTCTAGAAGATGGGCTTAAAGAAGATTCTGTGTTCATGCCCTTGTACTATATCAGGGACCCTCTTTCAGAGCTTGAGTCCTCCATGGACAACAGCCTCCTCTCTCCATGCTACCCTGCCCTCTTGCATTTGTCCAGGGTGCCAGATGCAAACAGAGAGCCCCTTTGTCCCAGGGAGGCTTGGCCCTGTTTGTTATGCCTCAATAGACATATCTCAAACAGTTGCTTCTCAGAGGATGGTCTGCCAGCCGGCACCTGTTGCAGCTGTAGCCTCGCCCCTGACCTGCCCTTCCTCATCCTGTCTCTTCTCTCATCCCCCTTCTTCCTCCCTCTCTGTTTCCCTTGTGCCTCTTCCTATCTCTGCACGGAGATGGATTGTCTGAATTGCTCTTGGCAATTTCAGACCTCAGCATTTGGGAGAATGGAAGGGGTTTTCAGGGGTGCTTCCACCCTATTCAGTTGCCACTAAGAGTGAAAGACATTCTAGTTGTTGAAGAATTCTGCAGACATCTTTTAACAACTTCCTGAGGAAGGCCTTTTTTTAAAAAAGCCATAGGTCGAAATGCGTCGGGCTCCTCCACCTGAAAACAAATAATAAAGAATTTGCATCCTGAGAATTTGTTCTCTCCCCCCTTTTTTGCATTGAAGATGAAGAGAAACAGTGGTTGTATGAGGGCAACCCAGCACACTCTCCCTAAAGCAGTGATGGCGAACCTATGGCACGCATGGCACAGCTGGCACGCAGGGACCTCTCTGTGGGCACTCGAGCCATTGGTCGCCAGATCGCGAAAAGACCGTCCCCTTCTGCATTCTGCGTCGGGTTTCCATAGTAACTCCTCTCCACTCATTCCTCGCTGGCCTCCACAGGCAGGCACACACTCCAGCATCTCCACCCCCAGAAGCGGACTGCGCAGGCACCCAGCCCTCCTTCTAACTGAACAGACAGCTCAGAAGCACAGCGCGCGCACGCCCGAATCTTTGCGCGCCCGGTGAAGAGCCATGCCCTGAGACAGAGCGGGGCGCGATTAGCTAGTGCCCCCTCCTCCTTCCTGCCAAATTTAAGGCACTTTGAAATAAATTAGTTGGTTTTGTGTTGCAGTTTGGGCACTCGGGCTCAAAAAGGTTCGCCATCACTGCCCTAGAGGCCTAGGAGGAAGTGGCTCAGCACCACTGCCATCAAGGGGAGGGGGAACTGATGCGCACACGAGGACCCTCCTCTTTTAGCTGAATGCAAACAGTTGAGGCTAGTGGGGCCTACAATGAAATGTCGAGCAGGGCTGTGTGTTCCTGTCCTTTTGGTTTTCCCTGTACAGATCCTGTTGAGGTGAGCTGGGTTGTGGGGTGTTGGCCTGGGAGGGAGGGGGTCCAGTCATGTTCAGAACCCCAGCTGAGGCTCAGGTAGAGCCTTGCTAGGCTACATGGGCTTTCGTTCCATGCTTCTTCCTCCCTCCCTCCCCCCTTTTCTATGCAAGTGCACACATGTGCAGCTTTCTCTCCCTGCTTTGGATTCTCTCCCCGCCCCCACGCCCCGGTTAAATTTTATGTACTTTTGCAAACTGGGGTTCCTCTGAGCATGCCGATATCTCCCTCTTGCTTCTCAGTGGGACTGTCGATATGCGCTGACTGAGTTTGGCATGAGAGGGAGAGAGGTATGCTCTCAAGGAGCTTGAATAAAATTTCTGTGCACCTTCTTTGTCTTAAGGAGAAATAACCCAGCAAATACAGTAGATGCAGGCTATCAGCTGAATCTTTATGGCAATGTAAGAGCCCTGCTGGAGCAGACCAAAGACCCATCTAGTCCAGCATCCTATCCCCCATACTGGCCAACCAGATGCCTTTAAGTAATCCCTGTTGTAGAGGTGTGAAAATGTATAGGTACATAACTCTATGCTAAATGCTCTATGCTAACTCATAGACACCCTGCCCTTCTTCAAGCAAATGGCTTGTGCGCACAGAAATTTCGGCATGCCCTGATGCAGAGAACAGACTACTAACAGAGAGAATGTGAAAGAGAAAGATTGAGGGACTGAATGATGATGCCTGGATTCAGCCTTGTAATTAAGTGTTCATCCGTATGCCTGTGACAAGTAAAAACTGCCTCTGGGTGCCCTGGCATTGGCCCCATTACTGTTGTATGGGAACCTTCTTTTTGTCTTTCTCTTCCTGTCCCACCCAAAAGTGTCAGGGAGAGACTGAGAACAGGCACAGCAGCCACCCCTCTTGGGGGAACATAGCAGAGGGTTGTGACAGCTGCATGTGTGCGTGCACTCTCTTTCCTGTTGGAAGAGGGAGAACACCAACACTGGCTGCCCAGGAAAGCACTGCTGCATCTCTGAACTCATGTGCAGAGTGCAGCACACTCAAGTGGAAGGATCTAGGGAGGAAGAATGTTTTTAAGCAGGCACTGAAGACGTTATTATTCCAGCAGGCCTTCCTTTTATAGTATTTTATTACAATTTTATGGAATTTTTATCAATTTTAATGGAATTTTATGGTACTTTTATCAATTTTTATGGAATGTTATGGATTTTTATTCTGTTTTTATGCTTAATTGTATTGTTTGGTTTTGGTTGTGTGTTATTGTATATTTGTTTTGTTTGATTATGATTTTGTATGCCACCTAGGGCAATTTATGTATAGGCAGGATATAAATTGAACGAACAAACAAACAAAAAGAGGCGGTGAGTGTAACACAGATTGAGGTGGAGATTTAATGAGACAGCTGCATTGTAGGAAGTCATGGTCCTGCTGCATGTATGAGAGATTTTGATGGGTTTTTAATTAATGTCTTGATAAACAGATCAGTGCAAAACACTCAAATTCTGAGTAATCGCAGTCAAGAATTGGTCACTTTTCTGTCACTGGGTATGTAGTTATTTTGGGAATAATTGCTTCTCAGTGGTATTATGGTAGGATTCTTGTGTTGCACCCCTGCTAATGTCTGTAGTCATGGGATTGCTGTGTGCAAACTCAGGGATTTTTGCTATTGTGAAGGTGACTAGAATAATATGGACATGACTTTTCAGATTCTGGTGTTGCCACATAGGAGCCACTTCCTCTTTGCCTTTGACTTCAGTCTACAAAGCTGCTTTAGACCTAGAGTAATATACTGAACTGATTTTCACAACACCTCTTTATTCTTCCTTAGTGGTTTCCAATGCAGAAGAGTTCAGCTTTTTCTCATGCCTGTGAGAAAGGCAAGCTGCTTTGGCCCAAATGCCCTCTTCCACACACCTATTAAAACAGAAGAGCTCCATCTACTTTCTCATCTGATCGCCCTAAATATGCACCAATATTCAATTCAGATTAGATTCACCTGGCACAGCAAGGGGAGAAATAACAACTATATATTAGGGAGAGTTGGAGAGTAACATGAAGTACAGTTTCATTCTGTGTATCCTGCATGTGGCCTTGTTTACTGTCCCAACTCTTGGTTCCTCCTTATATTTTTGAAAAGTGCTACCCGTTTTTATTCAGACAGCTACCATCTGCTATTAACCCTACAAATGGTCCCAAGTAGAACCCTTTAAATATTGATGGGGGGGGGGGGACCAGACCTTTTGAACTTTTGCCTCAGGCATGGGACATTGACAGATTTTTCTGTCCTTGGGGGTGAGGGGGGAAGGTATTAAACCTTGTGCACCTCTTGAAAGCAGATTATCTGGATTCTAAGATTCTGTTGGGAGTTTTTATTTGCCCCTCTCAAGGCTGTTTGCATTATCTGGGCACTATGGCAGGTACCATAAATTCTAGAGGAGTCAGTAGCAGTCAGTGAGGATATCTCTACTGGTAGGGTTATTGAGTTTAGCTGCTTCTTTCTCAGCTGGCTTGGAGAAATATTAGCAGTGGAGGAATCATATTTCTTTCATATTTGTAATGTGAAAATCAGCTGATTGATGATTTAAAATATTAGGAGGTAAATTTATGCTGCCTCAAGAGTGTCCAGCAGTGTGATTTTGTATTGAAACAAGATGCACGCACCCTGCTTTTTTGCCATCTCCAAATTGCTGCTAAATGTTGGATGGTGGTGGCCCCCAGTGGATGTTAGGCCTGGGCATATTCATGCTAGGCCCTTGACCAGGGGGCAGCCATATTAGGCTTCTGAGAGCATTTTCTGTATCCCTATCTCGCCTCAGTTAAACTGCCTGCTCCTTTGATACAGCCCTCCGCTCGTGAGAGGGAGAGCTGGGCCAAAGGACTTGGGAAAGCTTTAATTGGTTCTTGGCATGAAGAACGAGGAGAGATAGGGGGCACTTATCCCAGTCTTTGGGCTTGCCATGATGGGAACTGGTAGGGAGTGCAAGTCCCATCATGGATTGCTGCCAACATTACTCATTGCTGCTCGTTAGTGAAGACTAGGTTGTCAGCTTCCAAGCGCATGTAATCATGATGTATAACCCACCTGTAAGCTTTAGTGTAAACACTAGAAATGTATAAGAAGCTACTGCCTCCTTTATTCCGGGTTCAGACAGTCCCTTGAGCGCTGCCTGCGAGCCACGCTGGTCCATTCCCAGCTTATTTGAGTATGCATGCACTCTAAAGTTACTCAATAAAGCTGTCTCTTGTGAACAATCTTGGAGCTGACTTCTCGTTTCCTTGGGATCAAAATGAACTAGCCCTGACAAGCCCCTGGTTCTCCAGGTGTCAGGCAATACAGTGGGTTCCAGGGGTTGGAAATAGCCCCCAGATCCTCTGAAGTTGCCCACACCTATTCTAGGGTGTTCAAGACAATGGCTTGCTTGTGTTTGTGTGAGAACCTATAGACATATGTCCCATATGTACCATTATTCAAGACATGTGATGTAGTGGATGATGCTGGCATAAGTCTTCAATTATTCCGTTCAGTCGATCAGAATTACCTTCTTATTTTAGGGAGTGGATGTTTTATATTTGTTTTTCAGAGAACACAAAGAATGGCTTGTTCAAGCAGAGGGCTCAGAGTCATAAGATCAGGTTCTATTTTTGATCATGCCACAGACAGTGCAATCTTGGCCAAGTTCCCCTTTAATGCCTTGGTTCATTCAAGGGAGTAGATGACCTTATCATTAAAGTCAAGATCATTTACATTTGTGGTGCTCTTCACGGTCCAAAGGTGAAATGCATGTGTATTATTTGGGGATTATTCTTGCACGGGGCAATGGACATTTCAACTATGCACTGAAAAAAACACTATTATCCCTGGCAGCCGGTGCTGGTTTGGTCTCTAGCATTCACAAGCATATGCCTGCTTTAAATCACACTGGCAGTGAAGTTTTGAGTAACCATGATAGGGAAATATGTTAAAATTTGCTTCTCTGTTGGGTTTCCAAACTAGGTGATCTGAACCCCTAAGGTTAGGCAGAAGCATAGTGGGAATATGAGTTCTCGGAATGCTGATGCCTAGAAAGAAAAGTTTTCAACAACAACTTGATGAACTACAAAGGTTGGTTGGGAACTACCGTACATCATGGAGGAAGCTGTCCTCTCTGTTTTTCCAGCAGTCTTTTTATGTTCCTAGTGTGTGAGATGACTGCAGGACAGGTCTCCATCCTGACTGCTTCATAGATTTCATAGATCATAGAGTTGGAAGGAGCCTACAAGGCTATCGAGTCCAACCCCCTGCTCAATGCAGGATACTGGAGGAGGGGTCTCCCATCCAAGTCATAACCAGGCCTGACCCTGCTTAGCTTTCCACACTCAGACGAGCTGAGCAGAAGCAGAGGTAACCAAAATATATATTAATATCTTCCTGATTCTGGTTTCAGATTCAAAGGTTTTATTCTGGATTGTTGGGCCAGGTAGGGTACCACCCTGTCAGTTTTTAAAAGTTATTTTTTCTGAACAAGTAACCTGGTTTTGTTTCAGTACAGCAGAGACTTTCACAAAGGCCCAAGCGAGGTTTGGTTTTTAGTTCAAATTCAGTTTGACTTTTTGTTCTTTGTTCTTCTTTCTGCTTTGTCTCCCCCCCCCCCCTTGAAGGCTCCCTTTCCCCTTCCTTGTTGAATTTCAAGTATCTTTCTCTTGACTGGACAGAGTGCTGTCGTTTTACTGGTAATAAAAGAACTTAAACTGAAGTGTTTAAAGTGGATTCCAAGGCTAGGTCAGTTCTGGCTTTGGTAGAATATGTACACCTTCTCTTCCTTGTGTCAGGAAGAGAGATTAGCCCTGGAATTTGGGGAAATGTTTTGTTGTCTGCTTTTGCCCGTCCAGTCTCCGCTGTAATTCCCCTAACCCAGTTTGTCTCTCAAAACCAGATGGCTCCTGATGCTTAGGCTTTAGGGAGGTCTCCAGAATCTGCACCCCTCTACTGGAGTTCACGCCCTGTTAAGCTTGTTTATTCTCTCCCAGGGAAGCTGCAGCTGATCTGGCCTCATTCATGTTTTCGTTGGCTCATCTTCTTTAATAATAACAACAATAAAATAAACAAGCTCTCGGTGTTAAGTGGGTTATCCTGCCCTGGTTATGCTTGTCGCTCTGTTCATCACTCCTGCTGATAAACTAGAGTCTAAGAATTAATAGCCTTGTCTCCCCATGTCTACAACGATTTGAGGCCTACTTTTAACCTATGCCCACATCTCTGCCTTTGAAGGACTCCTGTGTCACATTGTTACTGTAGTACTATTTTTTCACGAAGTATTTTTTAAAAGAGCTTAACAGAGAGCATCAGATTTTGCCTGAGCACCTTCCTGTGCTAGGGCATAAAGGTGAACTGTGGAAAAAAAAGAAAATGTGGGTCAGATTTGAGGGAAGATGAAGTATGGTCAATGTGCTATAAGCAAAGAGAACCAGAATCACATCAAAATGAACGGAAGTAACCTGCTGCACAGACGTACCTCAAGATAACCTTGATATTCCCAAGGAACTCCCCGGGAGGTGATTTGTCATGCATAGACAAGGCCTCAGTGATGAATTAGACACATCTTAGGAGCAAGGCAACAGTGGACATTGAAGGAAGAGCTGGAAAAGCTGGGATAGATCTCTTCAGCAGCCAGAGTACTGTATAAGTCCAATTTGTTACAGTTCTCCAAATGAAGAACCAGTTTCTGAAACGAGTCTGACCAGTCTGGGGAATCATAAGGTTTTGAGGGCAAGGTGTTCTGCTTGTGCTTTTTCTCTCCGAGAGAGTTTAGTCAGAATTCCTTTCAATGAAACTTGGGAATTTATCTTCTGTAGCTCCTACCTGTCCCCCACCTGGTGGAGACCTGAGCCAATAGATCTGAAACAATGCTGCTTGTGTTACCCATCCTGAAATGGGAATGGTTCTTCTTAGGCGGTCATGTGTCTCAGTGCTTAGAGCTGAGGCAGTATAAAGAGCTCCTGGCTGCAAATCTTCCTGCTTTGGCTAAGTATGCGAGATCATGTTAGGTTTGTAAGGTCTTAACTTCTCATGTGACTATGCTTTGATGTGCCTTGTGAGGTCTCACATATGGCAACATAACCATCTTTTAAAAGGCACAGGGGTTGGTAGTGCCTTTGGAAATCAGTGTTAGGCACAGGCCATTAGCAGAAAAAAATGTAATTTGCCTCTTCTGTCACTTTCCTTGTCAATCTTCTGATAGTGGTACCCAGGATGCGGCTTGCACTGGTTCTGTCTATTGTTGTTCATTCTTAGGCCAAGCTGTTCTAAACCCTTCAGCCTCACTTATTCACAGTTCTGCAAAGGCTTTTTGACCTTGGCTTCCTGTCACTCCCACCCTTGCAGCCCGTCCTTTCCAACCTCTTGTGATGCCTCTCAATCAGTCACAGTGAGCTCATGACACTCCAAGCTCTTTGCTCTTGTCTGTAATCCCATTTACTGCTTGTGTCCCTGTTGACAGGATTGACAAGTGTGTCTGTGATGTGGCTATGTGCTGCACTTAACCAGTGGGTGGGTGTCTTGATATTTCTTTCCAAAGTGGGTAGCTTAAAAAGAAATAAATTATATTCTGCAATCAGGAAATCTAAATTCTGCACCCAGAATAAATGAGTCTGTTGAAATATATTTGTATAATTTTATCTGCAGAATTTTGGAAGTATTATCAGTGACTTGGAAAAAATAACAGGGAAGAAGGATGGCAGTAGACTGGACAATTGATGTGGTAGACGTAGTAACTATATATGAAATATATGGGAGGTCTCCTGCCCTGACAGGTGGCCTGGAAATATTTTAAGTAAATTAATAATAATAAAAAAGGACTGTGGGGCTTGATATAGAGTATTGTGTGGGGTGAAGTTGCACTCCCTATCTATTACAAACCCTATCTCTAATTTTTGGATGTTTGCAGAAACAGCCACAATGTGTTCAGATTCTCTTTTTTTAATCCACAACCCCAAGGACTGGCAACTTGTCTTTAAATAAGGCAAGCATACATTCTCAGAATTCTGAAGCAACCTCACTAGATTCTGCCTTACTTAGATAATCAAATCCTATTAATGATTGCAACCACACAGAGATTTCTAACCTGTGTCAGCATACTAAACACAACCTACCGTAATACTCCCAGAATGTAGTAGAAGGCTTTGAAATTTTGAGGGAGGAATCAGTATAATGACAGAGTTAAATCCCAGCCATCATTTCCCTTAGCAGATGCTAGCAGAGTCACTCGCCATGGTACCATGTTCTGAAGTGCTTCCTTTGGATAACAACCACCTAATAAAGACTAGATCCCTTTCCCTTGGCTCCACAATGTGCAGAAGGGAGCTCACCTTTCATTTTAGCAGTTCACCCACTTGCCCGAGCTGTTCTTGCCCTCTCACCTGGGGATGGCACTTCTGGGAAAAAGATCTCTCTCCCCCCCTCTCCCTCTCCCTCTCCCTCCCCCCTCTGCATCCAGAGAAACTGTTTAGAGTTAGACCCAGTTAACAGCTGGCCCTCCCCTGGCTTGGTGCTGAGTGTTTGGCTTGAGGGTGCTGGGCTGACCTGCTGTGCTCTCAGTCTGGAATGTCATATGCTTGTCATATGGGGGGAGCCCCCCACCAGAGCCCCAGGGCATATTCTCTGTAGCCAGCAAAGGAGAGCTGGACCCATCAAACAAGGAGATTGCTAAGTCAGCTGTCTTATGCTGTACAAGGGCCTTTTGTTCTCATACTCTGGTTCCTTTTTGTGTCTTATCTAGTTTCTCTCCTTTCCCCCCATGCTTCCCTCTCCTGTTCTTTCTGCAGTCTCTCCAGGCATCCCTGTTTTCTTGTCTTAGAATGCAGGTAGCTCCGGCAGAGGGTGTCCTGTGTATCTTTGGGCCCCATGTGTTTGTCTGTTTGGCTCTGTATCTCTTACTCATTTCCTCCATTCAATAGCAATAACGTTAATGGCATGACAAGGTAGCCAAGTGTTGCCAAAGTGAATCCATCAAATACTTCTCAGCAGCTCCCCTAAGCCCTCGGGAGCACTTTAAGTGCAGGTCCTTTTAATAAAGGTGGAGGCTGGTAGCTCTGGTGTGTTAAGTTGGGGAGTGGGAGGCAGGAATGAGTGAGAGAGCGAGTGAGCAGAGTTTGGCCTGGCCAAATATCCATTCCTTTCTCCACTGGCTGGGAAAGGGAGCTTGTGTACCCTTTGTCAGCATCGGGCTTTGTTGAGCTGGCCGGTTCCAAACAGGATGTTTCATTGTTGCAGGAAACAATTACAAATCTATCATTAACTATTGCCCTCTGAGAGAAGGAACGGGGTGGAAGTGGGGGACAGGACAGAGTGTCATGGCAGCCAACTATCTTTCCACACGTGAGCCCAAATAAGACCTTTTCCAATTTACAGGGTTGGAAGAGCCTCCCCCTCTCCTGTAAAGTCTGCCCAGAGGCTCCTGACTGGCGGGAGGACGAGACTGTGTGTGTGCACGGTCACCTGCCAAGTCAGGACAGAGGTTTATTGCTCTTGCCTTTCAGAGATATTCTGCTGAGACTGAAGCTCAGGGCTGCTCTTTGTGTTAGGTTTGCGTTTAGGTTATGACAGGACAGCACTCCCACATGGATGTCACTCCCAAGTCCAAAATACCCTTTAAAACATACGTAATATGAGAAGGGATATGTTCCTTCCTTTCCTGAATGTGCAGGAAATGGCTTGGCAGTACCTCTGTCTTTTTCGGGTTAGAGGCGCCTCCTTAATACTTTTTGTGTGTTGTTTAAAAAGGAGCTTAAACACGGAATTGAAGAGTGAGAGCATATTTGTGTCGCATGAAAGTTCATATTTTGTAGCATCCATTGGGTTCTGGTGCATTGTTCCATTTATTTATTTTTATTTTATTTATTATTTTTATTTATTATATTTATTAATCGCCCATCTGGCCGGTCACCCAGGCCACCCTTATTATATTTATACCCCGCTTTTTTTCCTGCAAGGAACCCAAGGCGGCTTACATAATCCTCCTCCACCACTCCTCCATTTTATCCTCACAACAACCCTGTGAGGTAGGTTAGGCTGAGAGTCAGTGACTGGCCCAAAGTCACCCAGTGAGCTTCATGGCTGAGTGGGGTCTAGAACCCGGATCTCCTGAGTCTCAGTCCAGCACTTTAACCACTACGCCACACTAGCTCTCATTCTGGCATTGGTCAGCTCTAGCTTCAGAGATGCAACTCTGTCAGGTGTCGTCAATCAATTTGAAACTCCAACTCCGTCCACTTCTGGAATTTCTGTTTGCATTTTGTGGCTTGCTCTGGTATGGCCGTTAATTGACGGTGTGCCAGGGCTATTGCATAACTATGGTCCTTTCCTTTCTTTAGGTCCCCTGTGTTTCATGGGCAATCGCTTCTCTTTGAATCTGTTCATTACTCAGTACAATATAGGCAGGTAAAAGAAATGAGGAAAACAGGCCCCTGCTTTTGGCTTCCAACCAGCTGTAGACATAGTGCAAGAGGCAACAGCAAGCCCTGATACAGCCCCCCCCCCCCAAGTGCTGAGTTTGCACATCTCTGTGGCTCCTGTTCCTCAGAGTCTAGAGACTGAGATATGCTTAACCTCTATTCATCAGCAAGCACTTGCTGCTGGATCAGACGGGTGGAGGCAGAAGGTCACTCTGCCTACCAGGCTTTGCACAAACACCTAGCCTTGATGTCAAAGGAAGTGTGGCATTGATCAGGGGCTCCCAGCAGTGAAGTTAAGAAAGCATAAACTTTCAACACCTATGGGTGCTTATCCTGTCTATTGATATGACTGGGGAGGGGATGGCAGCTAAATAACAGTATAAAAGCCAAATAATTATGAGCTGATAATTGAAAACAGGCATGATATGAATGAATGTTGTGGCTCTCAAGGGACTAATGCAGCTTTCTCCAACCTGGTCACCTCCAGATGTTTTGGACTACAACTCCCAGCATTCCTGACCATTGGCCATGCTACCTGGGACTGATGGAAGATGAAGTCCAAAGCATCTAGAGGGCACCAGATTGGGGAAGGCTGGACTAATGTCATTTTGGACTGAAAGGAAACAGCAATGGGTTTGTCCCTTCGCTTCCATATTTTCATAATGAGGCCTTTGACAACAGTGCACAAGCCTGGCCCCTGCAGTCACAATGAAAGAAGAGCGTTGTCTCCTGACTCTGTATTTCTTTTCCCAGCACTGTGATGTCTTCACCTGCCAGCCCAGTTTGGCTGTGCTTCAGCTGCCATGTTTAAAAAGAAAAGGATGAACTATGTAGAATGGATTTGGTATAGAGGGATTAAAAATAATAGAGGGGTCCAGGATGAAGAAGGCAGGTAGAAAGGTAAAAATAATGAAGTGTGGCTTGACTTATATGGACAATGGAGTAACAGTGTAAAATATAAGCTATGGGAATTTTGGTATTAATCCTCATAGGTCCTATGACATAAGGGGAAAATAGCACTTCCTCCAGATTAACTGCGTAGGAAGCATTTTCCTAAATTCAGAATAGGTTAAAGAGTCTGTGAAGGAATGGTTTAAGGTTAGGTTCCAAATTCTAATTCTGACCTGAAAACGTAGATGGCACCTAAAGCTTGCTTGCTTCTGCTGCTGCTTTGCATGGAACGAACTGGAAGGGGTGGGGGCTGTGTAATACTTTGGCCCCTGCAAACTATTACCTTAATTGATACCAAAGCCTAATAACATTATTATTATTGTTATTGTTATTGTTATGAATCGCCCATCTGGCCAGACATCCGGCCACTCTGAGCGATGTACAGTCCAATAAAATACAAGGGAGGGGGGGGAAACACACACAGAGTATAAAACATGAGTTGACCTTTCTGAAAGTTGTCCTTTATTCTCTTTCTTGTATTTTCTCTTTTGTCACTAATCCCAGTTGCTGTTTTTATCATGCATGTGCCTTTGCCGATTCGTGCATTTCCATACTTTGCCCTTTGGTTCTTTTTGCCAGGAAGCAGTGTTGTGCTGAACTAGCAGCAGTTAATGATACCTGTCTGTCATCAAGTGCAACCAACAACCCTGATTCCTCTGAATTTAATAGCTCCTGGCTATGGTAAGAGCCAGGAATCACTGCAGCTGCTTCCTTTGCTTGTGCTGCTTTCTAGTACATGCTACATTTACATATTGGACAAATTGCATTATTAGGAATGAAGTAATGTGCTTCCTTTACTTAAGATTGGCCAGTACTTAGTCTGACAGCATTGTTGGTGGTGCATCTTCTCCACTTTGCCTTCATTGGGATCATTATTATTGTGGGGTCTCAGTTCTTGGTGGCCAGAGGCAGATCTATAAATCAGAGGCAAACATGCTTCATCAGGCCTAGGAGGGAGGAGTATATCAACCTGTGTGTGAGCAGGAATGGGTCTGCTGCTCCACTGGGACCTGGTGCCCCTTGAGATGTTAAGGTATAGTAGTATGTTAGGCCCTGACAACATTGTTTCTATTCTCAGCAAAACAATGACATTTTGAAACACCACACACACACACACACACCTCTTAGTACCCTCTGCCTTTTCAGCAGACACTGACTGCTGTAGGTTGTGGGTTCACTCTCCATCAGTGAACCCACATACTTGAACATACTCCTATAGAGCAGAGGTTGTGAGGCAAAATGAAGAGAAAAGGCACTTCTGCCCTGTGCTTGCTCTTGCTTTATCTGTGGTCCATGGGATTTTTGGTGTAAGGAAGCTGCAAAATGGTTTGCCTCCATCCTTCTGTGAACATGTTCCCTGGCCCCCATTCCTTGCCTCTGACCCTAGCTTCTTTGCATGAGAAGAGAGGAGAGGTAGATCCTTTGCAAAGTGACCTGGCCCTGAGGACTCCTGCAGGGAAGGGGTTGGGGGTGGTGATGAAAATCTGTGCCATTGAGATGGAAATGAGATGGGAGGCCCAAATTCTTGAGAGGGTCCTCCTGTCAGGGTCATTGTGTCCATTTAGAAGAAGGAACACTAATTAATTTGGGCCTTTCTGCTGGCAGAATTACGTCTACGTCTACATTGTTCCGTACTGGGAGAGGGCAGAGGAGGGGGGGGGAGTGTGAGACAGCACCACAAGGTGAATAATGGAGGTGTCTATTCTAGAGACAGAGGGGCCCTATAGATTTTGCTGGTGTGGAAAGAGACTGTTCCGGTATCCAAGGCAAGCCTTTGTCCCCACTAACACAGATTAATGGTACTTGTGGAATGCCTGCTCTCTGCCTCATTCTGATCCCTCTTTCTGTGCAGGCAAATTCACATTTCAATGGTGTGTGTGTGTGTGTGCGTGTGCGCGTGCGCGTGCGCGTGCGCGGTTAATCCTTTCTCCTCTCTCAAGCCAGTACTGTGCAGGATTGTTCATGCCATACCTATTGGATTTTGGTGCAGGACAGCAACTTTTTAATTTTTGTCCTATCAAATATTACAGAGAAGCAAACCAGCTTGGTTCAGTGTGAGTGAAGTAGGCAGAGGTGCTGTAATCCTGGGTATAAAGGCTGTATGTAGGTAATTTCTTGTCAAAGGGAGTGTTGACTTCTAAAAGCTAGCAGGAGTTGTGATACTACACCTATCTAGGCAGGTCAGAAGCAGTGCAGTATAAGGGCTGGAGTAAGGCGGCAGGGAGCTGGATGTCTAGGTTACACTTGGGCATCATCATCATCATCATCATCATCATCATCATCATCATCATCATCATCATCATCATCATCATCATGTGCCAACAGCCGAAGCTCTCTGCATTGCAACTGTTGCCTTGCTGTATGACTTTGAATGAATCCCAATAGTTGTCCATCTGTTGCCTATATTTTGGTAGAAATCTTAGGCATTAATGGGGGTCTGCCCGTTGAAGATTCCATCTGGACTCCACATTGAGGATAGGGGTTGTCACTGCAAATTATGCCCATCTTGGCTGAGTGATTGCCTGTCAGAGCAGAGCTCCTCTTAGCTTTGCCCTGTCTGTCGCAGCATGTCTGGGATTGGCTTGGGTGTTAGCGTGTTAGCCGGGACGGCCTTCAAAACTCCCATCACTTCTGCTTCTACATGTTCGTACACAAGAGCGATGACAGGGTAAGTCACCTTTTACTGTTCCGTCATGGCCTGACCTCTGTGGTTCCTATGGTAACAACTAGTACATGTGACTGAAGCTATGGAGATGGCCAGATTGGGCTGCCATAAATCACAAGTGAAATGGGGGCAGCAGTGAAATGGGGAGAGGGATGTGGAGGGCTTTGGGAATGAAGGGCTACTTCTGTCACTGAAAGCTGCTGCCAGATTCCGTCATAACTCTTGGAGCCTTTTGATAGTCACAGTGCATTCATCTATATTGCATGGCCCCCAGGAGGGGGCTGTGCTCTTAATGTTGGTTCCACCTGCTTGGCCAAGGCTTGCAAAAGCTCAAGACAAGCTGCTGCTGGGGCCCCTTTCATTTCATTTCATTTCATTTTTATCCTGCGTTAATTATGGTAGGCCTTTTTGAAATGGGGCAAGGGAATGGAGGTGACCTCGTGGTTGAATCCATCCCGCTGAGAAGGGTTGAATCGTGGTTGAATCCATCCCGCTGCACCTAGGGAGAGGAAACCAAATGCAGAGTTACAGAATGGGGGACACTTGGCTCAACAATACTACAAGTGAGAAGGATCTTGGAATTGTGGTAGATCACAAACTGAATATGAGCCAGCAATGCGATGTGGCTGCAAAGAAGGCAAATGCTATTTTGGGCTGTATTAATAGAAGTATAGCTTCCAAATCGCGGGAAGTGATAATTCCCCTTTACTCGGCACTGGTTAGGCCTCAACTTGAGTACTGCGTCCAGTTCTGGGCACCACACTTTAAGAAGGACATAGACAAACTGGAGAGGGTTCAGAGGAGGGCAACAAGGATGATAAAGGGACTGGAAACAAGGCCCTATGAGGAGAGACTGAAAGAACTGGGCATGTTTAGCCTTCAGAAGAGGAGACTGAGGGGAGATATGATCGCACTCTTCCAGTGCTTGAAGGGTTGTCACACAGAGGAGGGCCAGGATCTCTTCTCGATCATCCCAGTTTGCAGGACACGGAATAATGGGCTCAAGTTACAGGAACCTAGATTCCACCTAAACATCAGGAAAAATTTCCTGACTGTCAGAGCAATAAGACAATGGAATCAACTACCTAGGGAGGTGGTGGGCTCTCCCAGTCTGGAGGCATTCAAGGTGCAGCTGGACAGACATCTGTCAGAGATGCTTTGACCTGGATTCCTGCATTGAGCAGGGGGTTGGACTCGATGGCCTTGTAGGCCCCTTCCAACTCTACTTTTCTATGATTCTATGATTCTATGAAAGGGGCACGATTTAGGCAGGCCTTTGGTGATCAAAAAGGGATTGAATGAAAATTTGGAGATGAGAATTGTTGAAGGATGAGGGTGTTTGTGAGTGTTAAGGGCCTGTTACATGTTTCATGCTACTAACATGAGGACAAATCTACTGTAATTCTTTGTAGGAGGAACATCTTCTTGAGACACTATCCATTTCACAAGAGATTATTTGGAATGTGGACATGTCTCTCAAGGACTGGAGTTAATCCTAAACCTACCAGTCTCCAAGGAAACATGTATGGAATGTTGTGATTAAAGGGATATCTCTCAATCTTGATTGTGTCTGAATTATATTTAAGCCATGCAGTACAAGGTAAACAAACAGGCAGATCAGGATCACTGGGGTAATCCAGGGGTGTGTTACATTATTGCAAATAACCAAAGGCTGTGTTCATCAAAGGGCAGCACAGATAGGGATGATGACTGGTTGGGATTTAGGTATGCTGCTGGGTTTTGTGGTCTAAGATGCTAGTCACCCAGTATTGGGAGGTCTGTGTGCTAATCCCATTTAGGCCACAGTTGTAAAAACACTGGGGGTTTAACTGGTGCTTTAAAATGGATGAGTTTTATGGCTTCTCAGTCTTATCCTCCACTCAGACTCATCAGAAAATCATTAGAATAATCTGCTCAGGAAGTACCTAAGAATATTTGAGGGAGAAAGGAAGGAGCAGTGTGTCAGGAATGAGGCAAGCTCTTCCAGTTGGCTGGAAAGACTTCACTCTTAAATAGTGTGGGTAGGGCTCAAGATGCTGATTGAAGTTAATTGGTGGAGCTGCATGTGGGAACCCAGATCAGAGAACAAAGGGAATAAATGCTGCAGGTCAAGGCTAAAGCATATCATTGTAGGTCTGGCTACAAATACGTTCAGAGTTTCAGAGCAGGGATGTGACTGTAGAACATTAAAGCGGCAGAGCTCAAGGTTCTAAAATGGACTCCAGGCATAACTTAAGTGTTGCCTTCTAATTGACTTTTTCAAAGATTATTTGTCTCATTTCAGTTTGTATAGTATTTCAATCTTTTTATCTAGATTCAAATCAGTTTCCATATTTTAACACTATGAACTCCACACCTGAAGGGCTATATTTCAGCCTATGGAGCAAAAGAAGATACTGCATTGTAGCCCTAAAAGTTGTGCATTGTACACTTAAAAAGTGGTGATGACAGCAAGACTTCCTACTAGCAGCATTTTGGTGCTTTCCATTCTTTGTCCCAGAAAGCTGAGGAGGATGATCCTGATGACACATATGCAATAATAACCTGACAACAAAGATTCCTGAAACAGCAGGCCATCTTGGGAGGTTTATCAATGGGTACAAGACAACCTAAGATTGCCTAAAGGGCTAGATTTGAAGGCTGATGCCTAAAATGTCTTCATAGCATAGAAGATATTTTAGCAGAGACATTGTGGATGCTGAGCCCATTTGCTAATGCTAAACATCCTTGTGGCAACTACAGTAATTGCCTACATGAAAAGCAATAACAGGAAAGCTATTGAATTTATTTTCAGCATCCTTTTAATGTAATTTAGCAGCTGGAAATAGGAAAGGGAACCAGCACCATGTGACAATAGGGTATTTAATTTCAGATCATGAGTTGAATGAGAGTGGATGGTTGAAAAATATATTCGGCCTGAGATTTCTCCCAAACACATTAATTGATGAATAATACACGTAATTGAGTATACATTGGCTGAAAACCTCTCTGACATAGGCACTTCCAGATCTCTCTTTTAGAAAAGATCTTTACAGTAGTTGTGAAGGATCAGCAACCGGATCCTTTGCGTGAGTTCGGCAACTCTAGGGTTAACCGGCAGAGCAATACAGCTCGTATCGGCTTTCGAGTACAATAGGAAAAACCACAACCCTTTGTATGCCCAAATAAGGCTTTTTATTTGTTTATACAATAATCAGATCGGAACTAGCAGCCTTCTAAGAACACGTTTACAGTCAACACAACCTTAGCTGACCTGCGTCTTACCCAATGAGCGGGCTCCGTGGCTAGTAGATGGAGTCTGGTCAATATCCTCACATCAAAGATACTACTTCTAGTCAGTTTCAGCCCAGCTCCCGATCGGCGCTTCGCAGCGGGGAACGGCGCACCTGGACGGCTGTTGCTTAGGAGGATCTGGCCCCGTGGTTCCCAACAACCTGAACCGGAACGGGAGAGGGGTTTTCTACCCCGGATTTCCCGCTCTCCCCCGCCCCCTAGGTCAGGTGGGGGCTTATGCCTGCCCCTTCGTTTAGGTGGGCTTATTCCTGCCCGGGAAGAAGGTGACGTAGGGATACTTTTGCAGCTCTTCGAGGCTGCCCTGTTTGCTGATGGTCCTTGATGGTCCTTCCTGGACTTTTGTGGATCTCTGCCGAGGCCCTCCTTTGTTGGGGCTGATGACTTGTCTGGCTACTCCCTGGTGACCTCATCCCTCCTCCCCCTGCCCCCTCCTTTGGGGAAGATGTGTGTGCGTGTGTGTAACTGAGTTTTTGGGCTTTCTCCACAGTAGTACCACCATAATAACACTCTGATCCTATGAGCTGGTGCATGTTTGATCAGGCACAAGGACTGTGGCAGCAGCCTCATTTCAGGACATGTAGTTTTGTGCTGCTGGTGTGAGGTCACTCATACTGGTACAGCAGCTTGTATTGCTGTGCCAGAAACAGCTACTGCCCCCAATTGTCTTCCGCAGGGGAAGGAAGATACAACTATAGATCACCAAGCCCTTCAGCCCTACTTCTTCACTGGCTTCCGTCCTCCTCTGGCCTCTATAATTGACAAACTCATTGGAAGAACAAATGTTGCTTTAATTTAATTTTCTGACAAACAATAGTCCAGGGACAATGTTAAATTCATGAAACTGGCTTAATGTGATGAAATTTAATGAGGCAATTTGTGCTCTGCCCTGGACTTTTGCAATGTGTTTGCCCCTAGCTGTGTGAGATGCTGCTTCCTCTATAAGCAAGGGGTCACGCTACCCCTCTAGTGCGTTTTCTTCCTTCCTGTGTCCTTAAAAAGGGGGCGTCTTCCTTTTCCCATTATAAATGCAATTCTGAGAGCCAAGGATGCTGTTCTATGCATACACATGTAGACACATTTCACTGGATTCCCATTCACTCGATCATCCTTTTTATAGAATGTGGACGCATACTTGATCAGAATAAGCTGAATGCAGCCAATACAGAAAGTAACTGCTAGGTGTGAGATTATCATATATAATGGAATGCTATATAGAGATGCTCAGAATGAAAACAAAAATGTTAACCTAATTTTTTAAAATACCAATTGGTTCTAGAGGTCTTTAGGTGATGCCATTGATACATATTGTTGCTGATGTACTATTTCTATTCCTACTGGCTAACATTAGTTAACAATAGACCTTTGTTTGTCGATGCCACTGTAAATCATATAAAACCATTTATCTTCCCATGATGGAGCAGGGTTAAAACACAATGTATGCTGATACCTTCCACTTTCTACCTTTTCATCTCCTCTTGCATGAAGCCTCAGCTATCTCTTATAAAGGAGAGTACTTCACTCTTTGAATACAGTTTAGAAGAGTGATGGGAGCTGAGGAGGGATCCTTTTCTTCTGGGTACAAGATATTGAGCTGTCCCTACCTGCTGATTCCCATGGATAGGGCTGAATAGGGCTGAGAGCCAGTGTGGCGTAGTGGTTAGAGTGTTGAACTGGGACTCGGGAGATCCGGGTTCTAGTCCCCGCTCAGCCATGAAACCCACTGGGTGACTTTGGGCCAGTCACTGACTCTCAGCCTAACCTACCTCACAGGGTTAGAAATTAGAATTTCAAAGGAACAAATCCAGCTGGGTGCCTTTTCCAAAGTCTTTTTCATCCACAAAGTAGTCAATTTTGTGATAGGTAAGTATTTGAGGTATGATGAACTGATGTTAGGTAAATTGTCCTTGTTCTATTGTAGTTTCTTTTTCAGCCATTCTGTTGTGTTGTGTAAGTTTATTGCATCCACATGGCGCACGCCTTCTAATCACTGTGACTAGATCAGGCAGAGACAGTACAGTACAAGCGTTACCTTGAATGACCTAAGTTCCTCGAGAGCCACAGCTTGTCAGCTCTCTGAAGTCCAGCTTATTCACCGGGAGCTTCCCGGGGTTGGATCCCTAGTCTGGACCGGAGCCCTAGACGTCCGCGCAGCCTTGTACCCACCGACCAACAACCTTTTCGGCCAGGGTGTCCCCTCTCTTACCTCCTCTCTTGCTCCCCCCCTCCTGTTCCCCCTCCCCTGCTGTTATCTGGGAAAACCAGTTCTTCTCG
The DNA here is from genome assembly GCA_021292165.1 of Shinisaurus crocodilurus. Taxonomy (NCBI): domain Eukaryota; kingdom Metazoa; phylum Chordata; class Lepidosauria; order Squamata; family Shinisauridae; genus Shinisaurus; species Shinisaurus crocodilurus. Next base: position 857,980 of record CM037889.1, read on the forward strand.
CTAATTCTTTGGGCTTCCCTGGTCAGCTGCTTCTGCCCTAGGCAGAAGCCTTGATGGCCATGCCGGGTGTGTGTGGTGTGGGGGTGTACCTGACTTGGCTTTCTCTCCACAGAAATAAACCCAGCTAGGCTCCCCTGAAGTTGCTAAGTAGTCAGAATCAGCAACTAGATTTTTAAAATGGAGTTAATAATGCAAAATATTCCTGGCCACAGAGGTCAGTTCTGAGCAGAGTACTGAAATGGCCAGTCTTGCTCCCAAATGGTTTCCCTTTCACCTTTAATTCTTCCCTCTTCCCACTTTGTTCTAATCCAAACCATGCTGAATATGTCTTTTTCTTTTACCTATTCTGCCTGCTAGAATTCTCTTTGTTAGTGAAGAGCTCCAGGCATTATCTATTCCAGCATGTGCAGCACCAGAGACAGGCCTAGGCATTAGGGAGAGTTTGGGGGATTAACACTGATCAAGTGTACCAGCTCCTGGGATTTTGCAGCTAATTCTCCATGGTACATTCTTTCCAGAGCTCTTCCAGAGAGCAAGTTAAAGCAAGGGTTTACCCTCTCCTGTCATATAAGAAGGGCACATTGAGAAATTTGTGTGTGTGTGTTGTCCCAAATGGATGGAAATATTTGTAGTGGGAGAATTATACACCTCGCTGATTTGTATTATGTGTATCTCCTCCAAATAACTGGTTAATGTTTGTCAGTGCTTTTTTTCTGGAGAAAAAGGTACCGGAACTCTTGGATTACATTTCCTTGGGAGTAGATGGAGATTAAATTGTAATGCAATTAATAGAAGAAAAGGTGCTGGAACTCAGTTCCGGTGAGTTCCACCAGAAAAAAAGCCCTGATGTTTGTTAATCCAGGACCGGTGCCTGGCTGCATTAATGGAGGGATGAGGGCCAACAAACTGAAATTGAATCCTGGTAAGATGGGGGTTCTGTGGCTGGGTGGTTCCCAGGTCTAGGACTTTGGTAATTTACCTGGCCTGGATGGGGTTGCATTCCCTCTACAGGGACAGGTGCTCCTGGATTCATCTGGGGGTGCTCCTGGATTCATCTCTGTCACTTGAAGCCCAAGTGGCCGAGTGGCAAAAAATGCCTAATATCAGCTTTGGCTGGTACGACAGCTACGGCCATTTCTGGAAAGGGATAGTTTGGCCGCAGTGATCCATGCGTTGGTAACCTCAAGATTGGACTATTGTAATGTGCTTTATGTGGGTCTGTCCTTGAATACTGGTTTGGAAGCCGCAGCTAGTGCAGAATGCAGCAGCTGGATTGCTCAGTGGAGCTTCCTTCCACACACATATGACTCCTGTGCTGAAAGTACTGCACTGGCTGCCAATTAGCTACCAAGCCATATCCAAGGTGTTACTGCTAAAACAGCCCAGGACCAGGTTATCTGAGAGACTGACTTCTCCTGTATAGGCCACCCTTCTCTCTGTGTTCTAAGGGGAAAGCCTTGCTTACCATAATGCAGCCCACTGATGTTTGTTTGACCATGGTGTGGTGCCCACCATGTGGAATGATGACCCTGTTGGGATCAGGCAGGCTCCTAGTGTGGAGTGTTTTCTGAAACACAATAAATAATAAATAATGTATGTGGTGGAATGATGACCAAAATGAATTGTGGGTTCTGGTTGGTGAAACATTGAGAGGAAGCAAAACAATATGAAGCATTAGTGGAAATGGCAATATCTGATTATCATTCTTTTCTCTTTTCCAACTTGTGCCATGTGATTTGGGATTGTTATGGTCATATATCCCTGTGAGAACCCTCTTTCCCCTTTTAGACTGGGGTCTGAGCAGAAAACTCCAGGGTTCACAGTCTCATAGGAGTGTTTGGTACCCTTGCTTGTCAAACTTCATAACATAAAGTGGACCTACATGCCTAAACGTCCTCAGTATGGAAGAATCAACCTCATTTCATGTGTGGCTGAGTCTTTTAAGACATCTGGTTGTGGGACACCGTCATGTTAAGGTGCCACATCCCTCGGGATGTGTTAGGCACCCTGAAATCCATAGTCTCCAACTCTCCATGGAGATATGTTCAACTCCCAATGGCTGGGTTAAGTTCCTTCCCTTCCTGATTATGCCAGCAAAGGTATGTATAATCAAAGGCCAGGCTTCTGATTTGCCTGGTTTGAGTCTGGGGCCTAAGAGGTGGACCGGGGCAAAGGCAACCGGAGTGGCAGTAGAATTTTACTAGGCAGGTAAACAAAGAGACCTAAGAAAAACTTACAGAGGGGAAGAAAAGGCCAGGAGGCTTCAGAACTACAACCACTAAAAAAATAGGTTGTCTTGTTTTTTTCACCTTGGACTAGCACATGCCATAGGGAGAGATTGTAACAGGGAGACCCCAGATTTGCAGAAACTCCTATTCTGGAATGTTATATACCTGCTTGCAGTAGCATAGAAATGGTCTGTACTTTATTTTATTGTATGGCTAGTTTTACTTCGTTTTGTCTCTTGTTACTACTTTTTCTAAATAAACACTCCTTTTATTTACTCAAGTAAGACAAAGTGATGCATAATTAACAGGTGAGGAACCGAGCAGGTTTGGGAAGGATCCAGTTTGGGGTGAGTTGTGTGTTGGGGGTGGTGGTATTTCTCTTTCATGCCCTGAAGAGCTCAAACAGCTGAAAGGCTGGGTCACTCCCTCCCTCCTGGCTTCATATTTTAAGGCTATCCATTCAGGTGGCTTGTTCCCATGTGGGACAGCTAGCACAGATATTTGGAAAGAGGATCCAGAAGGGTTTTATTTTTTTAAAACCTTCCCTAAGAAATTGCTTCATTTTGCCTTGCTCTGACCAGCACCAGTGGGACTTAGACTCTAATGGCCTTGTTTATACTATAGGTTCAATAACCTATGATGCTGTTTCACAACCTCTTGTGTGTGACGCAGAAACAATCCAGCTTCCATGGTATCTCTTAGCAAAGGGGCTGTTCACCTTTGGCCATTAAAAACAAACCCCAAATAATTGCAAATGACCATGCTCCCAAGGTTGCTAGTGAGACCTTACGGGGTAGATTCAAGCCCTCCCATGGTGCAGGACTTTTCGCATGCAGAATGTGAGCATAATCAGCACTGTAGCTGCTGATCCAGAAAAAGAGTGGTTTTCGTGTGATTTTGTTTCTTCTTCTCTAGAATAGTTGGGAAGGTTTTGGGGCATACCTTCAGAGCTTTACATATGGATCCTAATGCATATCTGTCTTGTCTGAAGTCCTAGGGGGCTGGAAGGCGACCTGCAAGGGTGTTATATGGATAACATATCAATAGCATGCTTGTTTGTTGACGTTAAAGACAGATGCACTCTTTCTTAGCAATGTATTACCGACTTAATGGTCAATGTTGATATCAAGGTCTTACTTGTAAAAGTTTAATAAATGGCACCTTGGTGTGTTTATGCATGGATTATAAATGGCTAGAAATGCATCAGCAGACGGTGTTACAGATGGGTACTAGCCAAGTTTGTCAGCAAGCTGTGAACCTGGCAAATTCTCTTACCTTCCAATAGGAATTGATGAATCAGTTATTAAACTATTTGAGAATCATTGATGAAATCACTTCATTAATCATCACTCCATCAATAAATAGAACTTTATGTTAAAGCGTGATTTGCTTGACACTGGCTCACTCTTTACACATATGAAGCATCTGCGATAAGGGAGGGTGCTATTTGTGCTCATGTCCTGCTTGTGGGTTTCCCAGAGGCAGATGGTTGGCCACTGTGTGAACAGAATGCTGGAGGAGATAGGCCTTGGGTCTGATTCAGGAGGGGTCCCTTTATGTTGTTAAATTCAGCATATTTAAATTCTGAATTGAAGTGAATTCCATAGTTTAACTATGCTGTGTGAAGAAGTACTTCCTTTTATCTGTCTTGAATCTGCCGCCACCAATCAGCTTCATGGGATGACCCCTTTGGGTTCTAGTATTATGAGAGAGGGAGAAAAATGTCTTTCTATCCACCTTCTCCACACTGTGCATAATTCTGTACACCTCTATCGTGTCGCCTCTTACTCACCCTTTTTCTAAGCTAAACAACCCCAGATGTTGTAACCTTTCCTCACAGAGGAGTTGCTGCAGCCCCTGATCATTAGTTGGTTAAATTTAGTTATAAATATATTTGTGTAACATAAAAGAGTTATAGAATATCTCCCATTAAGTACTGATCAGCATTGTGATGCAACTCCAGTGTTCCAGGCCTAGTATAATCTGAAATTCACTTTGGGTGAAATAAGTCCTGCATAAAGTACTATTTATTTATTTATTTATTTATTATATTTATCAATCGCCCATCTGGCCGGCCACCCGGCCACCCTGGGCGATGTACAATTAAAATACAGTAAAACACAATAAAATATAATAATTAAAACAATATAAAAAATTCTCATTAAAAACCTAACCCACCCCATATTCCCGCCTGAACAGCCATGTTTTTAATGCACGGCGGAAGCTCATCACGGAGGGGGCATGGCGAAGGTCACTAGGGAGGGAGTTCCATAATGTGGGGGCCGCCACAGAGAAGGCCCTCTTCCTAGTCCCCACCAGCCTGGCTGCTCTGGCTGATGGGATAAAGAGAAGGCCGTCCGTGGCAGACCTTGTTGAGCGGCCTACTTGATGTTGCTGGAGGCGCTCCTTGAGATAAGCTGGGCCGGAGCCGTGTAGGGTTTTAAAGGTCAAAACCAACACCTTGAATTCGGCTCGGCAAGCAACTGGTAGCCAGTGCAACTCATTAAGCACTGGCGTGATGTGATCACGCCGGCGGCTGCCCTTAATCAGGCGAGCCGCCGCGTTCTGTACCAGCTGAAGCTTCCGGACCGTCTTCAAGGGTAACCCCACGTAGAGCGCATTACAGTAGTCTAGGCGAGACTACTATACTACTATACAGAGTCATTGAAATACGACAGCAACAACTGAGCCAGTTTGCATGATTGCAGTGAGGGAAATAAGCCACTGGTTTGTTAACCCTACCGTGCGTGCTGGCTGTATTTCCGTAATTACCCTTGCTGGTGCAGCTTGCCGGGTTGTCCGCACCTGAGTGGCCTGGCTTGAGTGGCGGGGGGCAGCAACCCTCAAATAACCCAACAAGATCCCATGGGTTATTGTTGCCCCCTCAAACGGGCCATGCTGCCGGGGTTTGGACAATACGGCAAGCCATGCCAGCAAGGGTAATTAATTAGGGCACTCCGGCCCGCATGTGACCAGCATGTGTGGCAGGGTTAACCGCGCCCCTGTGGCTTGTTAACCACACCACAATGGTGCGAACTGGGTCAGTGTTTTCTAGTGGGTAAAACAGGAAATGAGATGGTAGGAATTCTGTATTCACAGATCTGCCTCAAATATGAGATGAAATGCAGATGAGGATAGCTCACAAGGGAGAAGTAAGGCTCAATGAGTGCCATTCCTGTCTGAAAGGTGTGAAGAGCATAATTTGCTGCATTTTCAGGGTGGGTGGGCACAGCCTCCCCACCCCCTACCTCCAGGCCTTAGTTAAACACCTGGCTTTCTGTTTAGCAAAAACGGTCTTTGTTTCTCATTAAAGTTAATTAAATCTAAATAGCAGCCATTTAAAAAGAAACGCCAGTGAAAATTTCACAGAGGGAAAAAAGGAAGAAAGAGAGGGAGCATAGACTCTGTATGTTTATAAAACTCCCCCAAATAATTCCAAGTTGCAGCCAAGTTGACCATAGCTGGAATTGTCCATGGAAAAAGCTGTGTTAGTAATAATCACACTTCCAGAGCACTATTCATTAAAAATCTTCTCCGCCTCATGGTAATTGGGGTGGGATATGAATGGAGAAACGGAGTCAGAGCAGAGTGAAGTCACACAGCAATGGAATCAGAGTTGGCATTAGAAACTGGAAGGTTCTGGCTTCTGATCTTGTGCACAAACATGAAGCCCACACAGTTAGAGTTGCAAAGGTTACTTGCATGACGTTTCTTGGGCTGTATTGGATGGAAACAGAGTGGAGTGGCTGCCTTTGCAGTGCCATACTCTGCTTCCTTTAATCAGCTGTAGATTCTGAAGAATGAATGGGCCTGATAGGACTAGAGCCTAGGAAGGAGAGGCATTTTATGTGAAATGGAGGCAATGAGATCTAAGTCATGATTCCATGAAAGGATGCTTTTCATTTCTACATGTATGTGCAAAAAAATGAAACGAGGAGAAATGAGTTGGGCTGTAATTTACACTTCTAGAAGCAGAATTCATAGATTTCATAGATCATAGAGTTCAAAGGAGCCTACAAGGCTATCAAGTCCAACCCCCTGCACAATGCAGGAAACTAGAGGAGGGGTCTCCCATCCAAGTAATAACCAGGCCTGACCCTGCTTAGCTTTCCACGCTCAGACAAGCTGAGCCAGCGTAAGCCACAGGCCTGTATTCTAAGAGATTGACTTTAAAGGGGAAATAAGCATTTGTAGTAGGTGTTATTTTTGCACGTCACAAAAGAAACTGGGTTGTGGTGTGTGTGTGTGTGTGTGTGTAGGTCTTGATAACTTCATGAATGCCAGCCATGGATTGCGGGGGTGGGGGGCGGGCACAGTAGAGAGGAATCCAAGGCCAAAATGAATTGTGACTTGCAGTTGCATGTATCTTTTCCTTAACTTTTTTTTAAAACCAGAAGCAGCCTCAGGTCAGGAGGCTGTGAATTTGAGCAGAGGAGTGGCTGGAAGGAAATGGGCTGCTATTGCCTGAGACATCCCCACAGGTTGGTTTTTGATTGAATCCCCTTTATGCCACTCTGAAGCATTGTTTTATGAGCAAAGCACACACCAAAGAGATGAAGGAGAGCCCAGACAACACATCACCCCCATAGCTACCTGGGCAGGTAGCCTGCACCGAGCTCACACAGGCATCCTGGGAGAAGGATCCAAGCACCATCTAGGGAGGGAAACACTCCTTTGACAAGCAGCTGGGGGTTGGTGCCAGGACACACAACAGAAGCCACGACCACATATTGACAGCAGCAACTTCCAGTGGCTCACTGTAAGAAGGCATGGGTTGGGAAGGAGACTGGAGTTCGAATCCTGTCAATGGGAAGGAGAAAACAGCCTCACTCATCTTTTGCATGCTTGGGGGGGAAAAAGTAAGGCCAAAGAGAGAGAGAGCTCCTGTGACTTGACCCCGTATCCAGGGCATTTTCCTAACCACTCAGCCACAGCAGCAGAAAGGAATCAGACAAATTATGGGGCATTTGCCTTCCCCCAGACCCAAGATTCAGTCATAGGTGCCAGGCCTGCAGGAGGAGCCCTAGCTAGGTGAAACAGCTTATGTTTTCTTTTGCCAGGGGTCCCTGGTTCGAATCCAGGGTACAATACTGCACTAGAAAAGATGGGGATGCCCCCCCCCCACTTAATCACAACTGAGCCAATCAGGAGGAGCACTGCGTAGACCGGTAGCCTGGCTCTTGCATGGGCCAACCAGCATGGGTCACCCCACAAGTGAGCAGCCGCGGGTCCGAAGCCTCCTCCCCAAAAATTACCCTTTGGTACCTTCCAGAGAGGAAGGACCGGAACCACCGCAGTACAGTGTCTCTCATACCCAACCCCTCTAGGTGGTCCAGGAGGATACCGTGGTCAACGGTATCAAAAGCCGCCGAGAGATTGAGGAGGACTAGAAAGGAGCATTTGCCCCTATCCAAAGCCCTCCTCATATCATCCACCAAGGTGACCAAGACCATTTCCGTCTCATGTCCAGGCCTGAAGCCCGACTGGCATGGATCTAAATAATCGGCTTCATCCAAATGTGCCTTCAACTGAGCCCCCACCACTCACTCAATCACCTTGCCCAGAAATGGCAAATTGGAGACTGGGTGAAATCTTGCCGGATCTAAGGAGGGCTTCTTTAAAAGCGGTCTTACTGCAGCCTCCCTAAGGGCTGATGGCATCACTCCCTCATCGAGGGAGACATTCACCACCGCTCTGATCCCTTCACCCAGTCTCTCCCTGCAGATCACAACGAGCCAGGACGGGCAAGGATCATGCAAGCAGGTGGTCGGCTTCACAGATGAAAGCACCTTGTCCACTTCATCAAAAGGAAGAAGCTGGTTGGTAAAGCACCATGCACATTGATGGTACAATAATAATAATGACAACAACAGCAATCACCGTCATCATCATGTGGGTCTGGAGATCAAAGTGGCTTCAGAGTGGTCAGAGCCCTTAAAACAGTTGCAGCATCCTGGGATGGGTGGCTATACCATTGCCCATGCCCTCATGCTGCCTGGCCACACCCTCTTGATCACACCTTCATGTTGCTTAACCATACCTCTTACAAATTCACGTGTGTCCCTATTTTCATCTGAGAAATGTTGGAGGGTATGATATTTCACCCTTCGGGGTTGTAGTGAAATGCTGTAGGTGTAGCGGCTGTTCTGAGGCATGCATCTAGGCTGAAAGTGCTCACGAGTGTTTGACCAGCAATGGTTGTAATGGAGTACCTGGACTTTCCGAACAAACATCCCCATTCCCTATGTATGGGGATGAGTGCCTCCCTTGCGTGTGGGCTTGCTTGACAGAGTTGTGGGAAATGAATGTTAGAGTGAGACAGTTCAGACAAGGCAAGGTATTCACATATGGAAGAAGGAGTGTGGCGGGGAGACATAGGAGATAGTTGCAGCAGCAGGAATGGTGCAGGGCTGTTTGGCGCCCTAGGCCAAATTATATTTAGCTCCCCCCCTCGTGCCGTGGGGGGGGGGCTCCGGAGCAAAGCAGCCCTGCTCTGCAACCCCCTCCGCGCCGCCGCCGCCGCCACCGCCGCCACCACCACCACCACCACCTACCTTCCCCCGCCCCCGCTGCTGGCTGCTGGCTGCTGCTGCTGCTGCCGCAGCCTCCTCCTCCTCCGACGCGATGGGACCCCCACGCTTTACGACGGGAAGGTAGGTAGGTGGTTGGCGGGCGCGCGCGCGCGGGGGGAGGTGTGGCGGCGGCAGCGGCCGGCAAGCGGGCGGGGAGGCGCGGCGGAGGCGGCAGGCAGGGCAGGAGCGCGCCGGAGGCGAGGAAGGGGCTCAGAAACTCTGCGCCCTCTTCCGCCACGCGCCCTAGGCAGCCGCCTGGGTCTGCCTAGCGGTAGCGCCGGCCCTGTGCAGCAGTTATATGTTACAGCACAGTTGCCCTCTTCCCTTGCTTACCTGTGAGGGATGCTCTGTCCTGGCAGCCCTAGTTGTTGGAGTGGCGTTTAGTGTCGGATGCTTGTGTCTTGAGTCTCAAGACAAGGAGCCAGTTTTAGGCCGGAATGTGCTCATGTTCCTATGTGTGTTCTGGAGACAGGCTGTTTTAGGCAAAGTGCTCTCTTGGTTTGCCAAGTGCCCTGTCTCCATCGCTCCCCTCCCCTGTGAGCTCTAAGTGTGTACAACATGAGGGCAGAGAGATACAGATGATAGGGCACTGTTATCTGGATTATGGTCTCCCTGTGCAGGGTTTCCTGGTGGTGGTGTGTTGTGATTGGCTGCTGTGTTACACCATATCTTATGCTCTTTCATGGTGATGTGGGTGGCGATGATGCTTTCAATTTTCTCCTTCTGCTTCAGTTCTGGAACAGAAAGGCTTCAGTGTTGGTATGTTCTTCTGGCATTTCTGCAATGTTCTGCTGGCTTATCTGCCATGGTGCTGGTGTACCTGGTGTTTTGCTAGTGTGTCAGGGTTCCAGCAAATCCTAAAACCCTCCCGTGGCAAATCTTCAGTACAGGCAGTCCACAGGTTACGAACGAGTTCCGTTCTTAAGAATGTCTTTAAGTCGAATTTGTATGTAAGTCGGAACAGCACAGCGCTCTATACATTAAAATCGGCATTCACACAAATTGTGTAAATTACACAAATTGTGTAGTATACTACGCTATGTACTCTACGTAAACGACGTAGCGCTGGGGAACCCAGAAGTCTGTTCTTAAGTATAGGTTGTCTGTAAGTCGGACGTTCTTAACTCGGGGACTGCCTGTATAGTATTGCAACCTGAGTTAATAAATTGTGGATAAATAGCAAATCCACAACTGAATAAATGTAGAATTCAGCAGCCTCATATACCTAAACATCTAGCAATGAGAGCACATACAAAATATTTGAATAAATGGCATTACTATTTGCATAGGCATTCAGTGGGTGTGACTTCACATATGATGTTTTTGCAGATGTGTATCATTCTCATACATGGGCGGGCAAATATTTTATGTGAATTATCTATGGAGATATCTGACTTTGACCCTGAAAACCACACTGCAGACACACAAGATAGAAAGTCAGGTGTGAACTACTAACTCACAAAAAAATGTTTTTCTGTTTATTATAGAAACGTTTAATGTATCTGCAAAAACGTATACTGCCTTGATATCAGGTAACAATGAATTTAGGTAACTGAGGGTTGATTCATATGACTGCTTTCCGTATGTAGTATTTAAAATGGTAGCATGGTTTTGTGAAAGCAAGAATATACGGTATCATTTCCTTGCGGGATATAAAGTGATTTGCAAGGAAGAGATTGCTTGTAATTGAACAACAAAACCACTTCAGTTTTGAAACTTGAGGTAGAAAATTACCTTGTAGTGACTTTTCTACCTCAAAAATGGTTGTGTAAATCCACTGTGAAATGTCGGTGTTTAAAGTTCTACTGAGCAAAATTTTAATTTTGCTCTTTTAGACTCTAGCTTTTTAGCTCTCAGGGTGCACAGATGGGGAGATGAGTTTGACTGAGGCAAATTTTAGGAATTCAGCAAATACTGTATTGTATCACAAGTATTCATTTTGGCCTCAGACAATCCTATCGAGATTACATTTGGAAGCACCTTCTATTTCTAATCCAGGCCTATTATTCTCATTCCCATATGGAGAATGAAGAAAAAGGCATCAGATCATTTGGGGACCCCTCCCTAATGTTGATATCAGATGGCAATACTTTGCATTCATGTGTGCGGTGTTTGGTTGCATGAAATATAGGGAACTGATTTTGCTTAATATTTATTGGATAAAAATGAGGAACAAAGCAGAAAGATACGGGGTAGCGCTTTAGTGTATGTTTCAGAAAAAACAGTTTCCCCTATCATATCATGTTGTGCACATTTTCCTTCCTCAAGTATGCCATTCAATTCTCATAGGCATCAATGAAATGTTTAAAGTAGTACACAACAGTTATAATGCATTTCATTATCTCTTGTTTTCTTCAGTCTGTTTTTAAAAAGTGCCATTATGTAGCTGTATACTGAAATTCATTTTAATTTCAAATTGAGTTTTAACTGGGTACACATTTAGCAGAATGCTACAATCTGACTCTTGGCAGATTTATAAAATCACGTTGTTATTCTTTATCAATTAATCTGGGATGACTTCCATTTCCTGGTTCTGATTTTTACTATCACTTAACATGAGAAGTTTCACCCGTCACATAAATATGCCTTAAAAGACTGGGGAAAATTCTACCTTTTTACCTCCCCCACTCTTGATGTGTTAAGTGGACATTGATTTCCATTTCTAAATGCACTTCTTGCATGTGTGCATAATTTTCTTAAATGTGATTTTTCACATAAGGACCCATTGAGGAATCTCCCTCCTGCCTCAATTGTGCCCAGGGTGTAAATCAATTCTTAGTCATAGACCCTGGTTTTGGGACAGTTTTTGTCTCTGAGCCCCTCTTGCATTCCAGTCTGAGCATCTGCCCCTGGCCCCTGGGGTGCATCATAGCCATGTAAACAACAACATTGTGCTTCAGTGTGAAAGAAAAACCTGGCTGGCATCCTCTAGCTCTGCAGGGACATAGAACAATGCAGAGAGTCAGCTTTGCTGTGAGCTTGGGTCAAGCGTGTGGCTATTATCTGCTTCCCTATGTAACTGCGTACTGGGATAATGGTTCCTGGCAGATTTTTTAGTTCTTTGTGCTGTATTTCACAGGGCTTCAAGCCAAGTTATTCTCTCTACTGGATCTAAACAGTAAAAGTGTGATTGCAGTGAAAAGCAAGAAGGGCAGAGATGGAGTACTGGGTTTATTTCAGTGAAGAAAGCTGTTTTACACTAGGACAGAATCCTTACGTTTCTTTTATTTAGCAAAAGCCCTAAATTTAGCAAATGCCTTAAAACCATCCTGAGAATATGATTGAGAAGTGTTACAAATACTTAAATAAATAAAAAACAAAATTATGTTGAGGGAATTCATCTATACTGGCTGTTATACAATACAATTCCTTAGATGGCTGGTAAGAGCCACTAAATATGCAGATCCCTCCTTCCTGAAAGCATAATACCTCCAAGAGATTTTCAAAGCAGTGCAGAGGATGGGAGCTTCCAACTTTCAATTCCATATTTATTTCCCAAAGGTCATTCTGCCTATGTGTCTTCCTTTCTCTTGTTATGTTTATGAGTCTTCAGACAACTGTGCATTCATACCCTCGACATTTAAAATTAAGAACGTGTTTCTTTTTAGCAAGTGAGGATAAGCATTCCTCTTCCTCATTTTGTTTTTATTTGTATGCTTTAAACTTGTATCTAGGAGAGAGAAATGGGGAATTTCCAAGCAGTTTAAAAAGTGACATGCCTCCTGACTCTGAGAGGGGAAGGTAAATGTGGAAATAAGTATAGGAGCAGAAGGAAAGGAGCCAGTGCTTAAAGGTAATGTCTATCACTTAGGCAGTGTAGTGGAGTAGAATTATAATAATCTATAAATCTAGTAGGATTATGAAGATAGAAAGAATTTTGGAAAGCCCCTCAAAAAGGTTTCCATATCTCTTGTGGCTGCTTTTGTGAGTGGTGTGTGTCTGTATGCATGCACTAGTAAAATACAGATTCTGTTTTGCAAACGTAGGTACATCTCTGGTTGCCACTGCAAGTCCCTCCTCTCCCAATAAAATAATTGTTGACGTCTGTGAAAAGGAATGTCCCACACCCCATTCTATTGAATGTGTATTTTTTGCTTGCTACCAGCTGGAGTGCAAGCTATTGTTATGAGGTAGCTGTTATGAGGTACCGGATGTTTTGAGAGAGATATGTAATAAGATGCCATTTTCAGACTTTTCTAGTAATCGGGATATCTTGGACTACATATACCAACCGTCAGCTTTCCATTGAGGAAGTGCCCTAGAAATTTGGTGTCTTTTGTGAGTGAGTGAGCCTTAATAATCAGTGGCCTGGTCCACACATCATGATAATCTAGAGTTCTGGGGGAACCTTAGCTTATCGTTTACAAGCAATTGTGTTTGTGCATACTGCTCAATATTGTTCCCACTGCAAGTGTCAGTGGCTAAACAACCCATCTTCCATCAAGATGTCAGAGAAAAAAAACAATGGTATGTGTTTGGTTTATTTCTCTCCCTTGTCAGGGGAAAGACAGAGTTCCTGGTTCACACATCACACTAAACAAACCACGGATGGAAGGTCTGTGGTTTGTTTTGCGTCTCCTGCTTTTAGTGGGAGTAATTGGGCAGTGTTTACGAACACACTTTCATAGATTTCATAGATCATAGAGTTGGAAGGAGCCTACACGGCCATCGAGTCCAACCCCCTGCTCAATGCAGGGAACTAGAGGAGGGGTCTCCCATCCAAGTAACAACCAGGCCTGACCCTGCTTAGCTTTCCACGCTCAGACAAGCTGAGCCAGCGTAAGCCACAGGCCAAGGTTCTTCTGGAGCCCTGGCTTATTGTAACGAATGTGTGAATCAGCTCTCTCTCTCTCTCTCTCTCTCTCTCTCTCAACATATGCACATGCACCATATCCCACATATTACAGTCATAGCTCCACTACAGTCATAGCTCTAGTCATGATCTTCATCTTTCTTGGTCTTACTCTTCCCTTTTGTAAAATACAGAAGGTATTGATTTTACAGGTCATGTATGTAACGTTCGGAGATCATCAGTTCAGTGTTACTGTGGTACAGAACAATAATCCATAATTTACTTGAATCTCTTCCAAAGGCAGTACCGGTAGCCCATTTCTAGTGAATGCCATTCAGAGGTAGATTTTCTTTTTCCTTCTTCTCCTCCTCAGTATTCTCTGGAGGCTGGTTCATTTTAGATGGTGACATCACCAGGGAAAAGATCCACATTAAATATTAGCATGACCAGCCCTTAACTCCCTCAGTACCACTGTCTTGTAAAGAGCACATTCTTTCATTTATTATACATTTCCATGCTGCCCAATAGCTGAAGCTCTCTGGGTGGTTTACAAAGATTAAAAACATTAAAAATACAATATTATACATATAATAACACATAAACAGACAGCACACATGTACACACATATATCTCTAAGCAATTTTAAACCATCAACAATAAGAAAATCCAGGACCTGATTAAAACCTTATCATATTCTCCTAAATGCCTGGGAGTAGAAGGCCTTAACCTGGCTCCAAAAAGGTAACAATGTTGGTGCAGGCAGGCCTCGATGGGGAGTTCTTTTCAAAATTGCAGGGCTGTCACCAAAAAGGTCCTTTCCCTTGTGGCCAACTTCTGAGCCTCCCTTGGAGGAAGCACATGGAGGAGGGCCTCAGACCATGAGTGTAGTGGACACGTAGGTTCATGCAGGGAGAGGCACTTCATTGGGTATTCTGGCCCTGAGCCATGTAAGGCTTTATAGGTCAAAACTAACACCCTGAATCAGGCTCAGAAACATACAGGGAGCCAGCGCAAGAAGGCTAGAATCAGTATTATATGTTTTGGAGCTTCTTGTCCCATCTGGGCACCACATTTTGAATGAGCTGAAGTTTCTGAACCATCTTCAAAGGCAGCCCCACATAGAACACATTGCATTAATCTAACATGCTGTTAGCAAGAGGGACTAGAGACAGCCCCAGCAGGGCCCACCAGTACTGACAACTGTCCAGAGCCCTCCATGCCGGTCAGCTGGGTTTGCAGGAACCCCACTGATATAAAAGGTCCCACTCCACAGGGTACTTTGCCAGGGCCCCCTCAAATCTGGATACATGACCCTGTTAGAACTGATTGGTATGATAGAGCCAACTGCTGGTTTTATTTTTCTGTCCACTCATGTGAACGGTCTATCCATGGGAGTAGTCTGATGTGTGAGTAGGAAATGGATGCTGCAACAGTTTTTGTGATGGGAGGATTTTCCAGCTCATGCATTCTGCTGCTTATATGAGTAGACCGTTCATATGACCATGAAGCAGGGGTGGGGAGGAAAAAAAAGATTTGATTTTAACATTCAAGTTCATCCTTAGCCTGGTAAAATAGGAACATGCCGAGGACCAGTTTTTGGTCTAACAGGCCTCCCTGAGAAAATCAGGTGAAATGTGCGGCTTAGACTAGCAGCTATTTTGTAGGTTTTTTACATTCCATTCTGAGATTTAGGGGCCCTCTTCTGCTTCACATACTCTGCTGTAAAAGTGCCAAACTCTAGTGCAGGCCAGAGTGTTTGAGGCTGTTAGCTGTTGTTTTTTTTTTTTTAAAGTGGGTTTTTTTTGTTTGTTTTTTTGGTAATGTAAAGGCTTTCAATTGCACACAGGATGTTTCTGTTTATCCAAGAAAATGAAATCTCACAAACAACCCACCCTATTTGGCTCTCACTGAATGTCAGCTGCATGACCCAGGATCCTCACAGAGCCAAAGAAATATTTCCCTCCTCTTTCCCTAATTCCTTATTGCCACTGGGGCCTGTTCAGGAAGAGCAGGGTTTAGAATAGACTACAAAAAGAAGAGGTGAGGGAGATGTTTTTGCATCTGGATTAGAGTGGGATTTAGTTTTGAGACCAGATTGTGGCTTGGGTTTTTGCTTTTGATAAAACTCAATTGTGCAGGGTCTTGTTTCAACAATATAGTGCCAAAATGGCAGATTGTTCTTTGTAACTTATAGTTTATCGAGCTTTTGGAACAGGTAATACAGAAAGCAATAAATAGAACCCTCCGCCCTCCACACAACTAACTAAAATAATTATAATTACAATTACCCCCTCTGGTTGCTCACTTTTATTTTGGTTCACTTAGCATAAAAATAGAAAGCAATATCTTCCAAGGCAACTAGTGCAAACATATAGTTTTGTATTTATTTGGCTTATCCCAGTTCACAGGTTCAGTTTCCAAATATGTGAGTACTGGCCACCAGTCTTCTATAAAACAATTGGATTTCTATCTCCCCATTGAGTCCTAATTTGGTGTTTTAATTTGCCCATTATTAATAAAGTGGCAGATGTTTTGTGAACAAATGACAGGAAGGGAAAGGGTTAAGAAGCCTTTCCATCTGTCACTCTTTCAGTTCTGATCACAGTTCCCAAGACTGCTTTTCAGCTTAATAAAAGCAGAACTCAACTAAGATCCACTTTTAATACTTTGCATTAGTATTGTGGTTTTGCTGAGAATACAAACTTCTTCGGTCTCCATGACAAGTCATTTGTGAGAAGTGTTTCCCACATGGAGATCCCCAACATAAAAAAGGGAGATTCACCAGCATGGTTAAAATCAGTCCCGATCGTGTGGGATTGTTTCATACAAACTACTTGCCAGTTATACAGAGTGGCATGCTTGTGATTTGCATTCTCAACTGCAAACACAACACCAGTGAAGCATATGAATTGGGTCTAAGTTTGCTTTGTACACACTGATCTGAGGAAAGCATAGTTCCTTCTAGTTTTCGAACTAAGCACCAAACTAGCTATTACAGAGGAAATGCTCAATCCTCTGACATTTTTTTTAATGCTGCAAAGCAGTCTCAGAGGCTATCAACAGGAGTCTACCAGTGTTGGAGAGAAAACTGCCCACAAGTTGCTCATCAGCCTCAACGAAGGTTGAGATCTTCATATTGTTTTCTCTCATTGGGAGAAAAGCAGCTCAGGTTGAGTGATTTTGAGTGGCCACATGCTAGGAGGGGAAAGAGGTACGGGAAGGTGACACCATGGAGAGCTCCTTGTGAGCAGCTTGTTCCAGCTGAGGTTCTGATTGGACTGAAACCTTTTATCTTCCACAGCTAGATCACCCTTCCCAAGCTCTGCCTGTTTCTTGGGGAGTAGAAGGCCTTAAAGCAGCAGGCCTCTAACTGAGAGCTAGTACTCCTACTACCCCTAGTACTCCTGCTCTTGGGCAATTCCCTCCAACCTTGTTGCCTACACTGAAAGGCTGACATAGGGCTATGTAGGATCCCCGGTGTGTGTGTGTGTGTGTGTGTGTGTAATGGTTCCAAGGGTAAGGACTCTGGAAGTCCTGATTCAGGGGGCCCTGGTTCAAGGACCCCTGAACTGATGGTCTCGGACCTGGCCATGATGTTGGGGGGGGGGCTGGGTTGGTGCCAGTACCCCTGCCTCCGCCTCAACTGAGTCAGGGTCAGAGCCCAGGCCGCTGCCCAGGGTGGGTGTCATGACAAAGCAAGCCCCTCTTCCATCATCCCGCTGCTTAAATTAGCAGTCTGCCATGGTGTCTTTCAGTAAAACAAACAAAAAGTACACAGCCCATCAGGAGACAGTTCACATGTCTTCTGTGTAACATCTAGTTTGGCCATAACATGGATTCAGATATGAACATCCTGCAGCAGGAGTCTTAACAGGACTGAAGCGCCTACCTTTCCCTTCCCCACTCCAGCGCAATCCAAATTGTTATATTTGAATTGCTGGCTCAGGTTCCCTTCTGATATAAATCACAAGTTGTGCTAAGCTAGACAAGTAAAAGAATGAGAGGCGTTTGAGACACAAATTCCTTGGGAATTAATATTTGCAAGATCAGAAATAAGAAATGCTGAGCATAGAACCCCAGAGTAGATAGGAGCAGGGTTTTGCCAGTGTTGTTATATTGTCTCCTTATTGGACCCGTTTCCTTGCTGTTATTTGACATTTAATGGAACAAAGAAAATGGGCCTTGCACAACCAAATTCTTTCAGCCAGTTTTTGTACATCCAAACCATTGCAGTGGTTACTATGGTAAACTACCAGGCTGATAACCAAGCAAGAATGAAGCCTGCATAAGTGCTACATGGAATTTGGAGGAGTGAACTCCATGTAGAGGATTAGAATGATTTAACAAGCCATTGACGAGAGCTGGGAAATCACTGGAGGAGTTTAGGGAAGGTTTGAGGAAGAAGGAATAGAGGGGAGGGAATGATTTTGGCAGGGAGTGGGTCATACTGGCAATCTGTTCCTCTTGCCTAGATTTGTTATGAAGTTTTTTTTGAGGTTTTGTGAAAAGTGTCTGGGGAGCTGTGGCAAGCCAAGCAGGCCCCGAGCCAACTTTCAGCTAAACATGTTGTTGTGTAAAATTGTAGTCAATTAATTTAAGACCTGCCAATTTCAACTGCAAAATGCTACAAGGTTCTGTCAAATCCTCACCAGGATGTAAAAGGGGGGGAAGTGGGGTGAGTGAGTAAGAGAGGACGTGATTCAATGAATGTGTTTGGCAGCATGCAGTATTGTGATTAGAAAGAGTAGGCGAGGGTTCTCGTTCTTATGAAAATCCTTGAGCTCAATCTTGCCCTTCTTAATAGATAAATATTCCATCATTGATTGTAATAGGGTAGGCAGGGGAGGGAGACGAAGCTGCGGTTCCAGGGAATTTTCACAAGTAACACGTTTCTGAGGGGCAGAAAACAGGAGGTAACCCATTTTAAATCAAGTGTACATTTTAGGTTTGAATTATAGTTGTGGGAAATGCAAAACCAGTTTTTATTTAGAGTGGGCCTCATGTGAGGAAGGGTGGTCACACAACCCAGGGTGAAAGGCAGACCACTGACTAGGACTGGTTACCGCGGAAACCTGAGAGGTCAACCGGGAAGCTCTAAAATCCAAGGAAACTCTGGAAGAAGGCTGAGAAGACCCTGGCTGGAAGTCAAGGGTCAACAGAGGAGGTTCTGCTCTAAGTGGAGGGAAATCTTAGGCTGTGAGAGAGGAAGATCAGAAAGAAGGCTCAGCTGTTACACAGAGGGCCAAAACAGACATTACCTTAAATCCATATCTAGCACCTATGACTTTTATTTTCATTTTTACTGTAGAGTAGGCACAGGGTCAGGATTCTAGTGTAGAGGCAGGGAGGGAAGAGCTTTTACGATCTGAACTGGACTCCCTGCACCTACTGTAGAGTAAAAATAAAAAACAACAACCCATAGTTGCTGGATGTGGATTTAAAGTACCAATGTCTGTTTTGAGCCACCAGAGATGGACAGGGAGGAGAAGGACTTCCCTAGAGTCCAGCAGCTTTAAAGGGATCACGCCAACCCACCGTGGCAATAAGGCACAGTGTTCTGCAGACAACCCATGGTGAGCCCAACAGAGGATTGGGCTCACTGTGGATTGTTCGCTTCTTCCCTCCCCCACCTTCCCCCTCGGCCCTCCTAGGGTTTTTTGACTGGGACATATATAGCCATATGTCCCAGTCAAAAACCAACCATTGCCCTGTCAAAAAAACCCTTTTTAAAGGGACCCAGAGTTTTGACAGCCAGCTGTCAAAACTCCTTTTCCCTAGAAAAGGGGTGGGGGTGCACATTTGCAGTTTCCTGAACACCTAGAGGCTCAGGACAAAATGAAAAGTGTGCTCCAGGATGGGGACTAACTGGGTGAGGGGAGATGAGGATCTTTGCATTAATGAGGTGTAAATCCTGCCCCCAAAAAACATTTTCACCTGCAAAGATCCCTCACACCTTTGATTTCTCTTCACAGCTCATTTTTTGGCAGGGGAATTTGGAGCTTCTTCTATGCAATCCAGGATTGCTACCTGCTCACCTTGGCAGCAGGTAGCCCCCCCCCCCCCCCAGCTGAGGCTTCAAATCCCCGTAGTCATGCAACTGTGCCTAGAAAATAAAATAAAATAAAAATTAGTGTAAAAATAGGCATAAACTTTTTTGTGCAAAAAAATAATAAAATGCTTGGGCACTTTGAAGGGGGCTATCAGTGGCTGCCAAAATGGGGGTCGCGAAAGCTGGCTGTCAAGCCAGCTTTCACAATCTCCGGGGGGGTGGGGGAGGCTAAAATACAAAAAAGTTGCAGTGCGCTGAAAATGGCTTGGTGAGGAGGGCAGCAAGGTTGGATGACGCGACAACCCACCGTGGGTAAAAGAACCCCTAGAACAGCCCATGGGTATTCAGAGTGGCTTGTTTGGGGGGAAAACAAGCCACCGTGGGTAACGAGGGCTGGGTTCAAATGATTTGACAACTCACCATGGCTCTCTGCCCATGGTGGGTTGTCTTGTCTTGTGAACCGGGTCACTGTTAACTGGTGTGTGTGTGGGGGGGGGGGAGAAGGTGCTCAGTGGCTGCAACAGCAATAATCAAAGCTATCAGCCAGGGGTGTGTGTAAGTGTGGAGAGGGAAAGTTGTAAAAGAATTTGGAAGCAATAGGATTTATACATGATGGGCGACTTTGCATAACACGGCAACTGACCTTGTGAATAAGCTACGCAGTGCGGGTTTTTCGTGGAACAACCCACGGTGTGTCTGACAGATGATCAGGCTTACTGTAGGGTGTTCTCCCTCTCCTTCCCCGCCGGTCCTCAAGATAGTATCCCAGGGTCCTGCGTGACAGAACTCATCTGTCTCTTCCTCCCTGCTCTGATCATGACCCTGTTTTCGTTTGCTGTTTTTTCCCCACCGGAGCCCTATGCTGGCACCAGTGACACCTGCTCCACCGATACCCAAGTGGCACTTTGGAGCGACCGTCACTGGCTCGTTACCCTTCTTTTATTTTGGGGGGCGGCGGCACAAATGTGCGCAATTTCATTTGTAATTCCCCCCACCCCCGGTCCTGCGCAGGTGGACACCTACGGCTACCAAAAATGTGGAGTCCTGCCTGGCCAATGTCCTAGTAAGTGTCTGCTGTCAAAGTGCAGTAGGTAACATCCAAGGACATTGACCAAGCGAGGCTGCATTTAGCTTGCTTTGTGCACACTTGACAGCGGTCAATGGGCAAGCTGTCAGTTGTAAAGCAAAGCGGCGAGGGGGTTTTGCCCCAAAAGGGGCAAGTATATCTCCCCGTTTCGGATGTGATCCTCTAGTTTTTTAGTATTGCCCTGACTGTTCTCCATGCCCTCCACCTTTTCCACACTTCCCTGAGCCCCTAGTTACTCTGGACAGGGGAGAGCTACATCGCACCCCCTTTTCATGTAACTGGTGGTGGCATGGGCGAGATCGCTTGCTGAGTGGCTCGCTCACCACTTCCCGCAACCCACGATGGGATTGGTCTCCCGAGTTTGAATGACACAACAACTCATCGTGGGTTCAATAACCCCTAGAACAAGCCATGGGTTGTCAGGGTGGCTTGTTGCCCCAAAACAAGTCACCGTGTGGGAAGCAGTCTGGGTTCACATGACATGATAACCCACCATGGCTTGTTTACCCATGATGGGTTGCCATGATGTGTGAACCGAATCTCTGTGTATTTGTTCAGTTAATTGGTTAGCTTCTAGCAGTAATTTAGATTAGCACCATCCATAAAATGTCAGTTACTTGTTCATTAACAACTGAATTATCTTATCAATGAGATGTACTGGCTGCTTTTGTGCTATTCCATCTAATTCTGGCTTTACAACGACTGCGTTTGTACAACACGACAACCCATCGTGGGTTGCAACCCATCGTGGATTGTTGTGTCGTGCAAACCTAGACTGATTCCCGCAGGCAGGGTGGCTTGTTCAAGGGCAGCAATCTACCCTGACAATCCATGGCTGGTTCTAGGGGTTGTACCCATGATGGGTTGTCATGTCGTCCAAACCCTGGCAACTGACCCCATCGTGGATACAGGGAAATAGGCTACCGACACGCTTGAAAAGAGCGGCAAACCCCCTTGCTGCTATTGCCAAGCATGCCCTGACACCCACCAATGCCAGCTGCCGCAAAAGTGCCCAAACAGCACTTGGGGGCAGCTGGCACTGGCTCCCTGCCGCAATCACAAGTCATTTCAGGCTTGCCATGGCTTTTTTTCACTCCCCCCCCCACCTTTTCCCCCTGGAGATCTCAAAAGCTGGCTGTCAAGCCAGCTTTCACAGTCCCTGTTTTGACAGCTACAGACAGTCCCTTCAAAGTGTAGGGGCTGCCCCATGGCTGCCAAACATTCCCCCCCCCCCAATTTTCACAAGTAAAGGCAGTCCCCAGGTTACGAACGAGATCTGTTCTTAAGAATGTCTTTAAGTCCAATTTGTATGTAAGTCGGAACAGCATGGTGTTCTATACATTAAAATCGTCATTTATGCAGATTGTGTAGTATACTACACTATGTACTCTATGTAAATGATGTAGCCCCGGGGAACCCAGAAGTCCATTCTTAAGTATGGGTTGTCTGTAAGTCGGATCGGATGTTCTTAACTCAGGGACTGCCTGTACCACTTCAGGCCAAGTGATCAGGTTGCATCTATGGCATCTCCACATGTTACCCCACCTGCTTAACTGTCCCTGCAAAACATTTACCGTATTTTTCGCTCCATAAGACACACCAGACCATAAGACACACTTACGGTACGGTATGTTAAAAAACAAAAATATATATATTTTTTAATCAGCTGAGGGGCCGGGGCTTGCCCCGCCCCGCCCAGGAGCCCTGCTCTTCCCCCGACCAGCACAAGTTAGTAAAAAAAATAAAAATAATAAATTTAAATATCAGCTGTTCCGCGGGGAATCAGCTGAGAGGCGGGGGCTTGCCCCGCCCGCCCAGGAGCCCAGAAGCCCTCCGCTCTTCCCCGACCAGCAGAAGTAAGTTTAAATTTTTTTAAAAACAATATTAGCTCCATAAGACGCACAGGCATTTCCCCCTATTTTTTTGGGAGGGGAAAGTGCGTCTTATGGAGCGAAAAATACGGTATCCTTCGTCTTTTGCCTTGTTCCAGAAAGGCCAGGCTTCATTCCATACTGGGGGTTATCTGCCCTCATTTTTCTTTCCAGGTAATAGTTTTCACTCTGGATCGTCTATTCTTAACTTACTCATACGCTGTCTTTATTCTACTCTCTCCCTTGACTTTGTTACTGCCTATTTTGACATCTGTTTCTTCCCTGAAAACAGTAGATTAATGGCTATTCCTACAATCCTTTGCTCGCATGGCAAGAGGGTGTTGTCAATATTATGTCATGGCCAACACAATAAACCAACCAACCAAACTTGCTCACATTGTTTGCCTGAACACATTACCGTTTTTCCTTTTATGGAAAGGGAGCTGCAATCTTTCATGAGTCCTTGGCTCTCACTTTTCATTCCTCACATGTAAGTAGAATGATAGTGTGTGTAGTTTTGTCCCTCAAGTTGGCTGCTGTGCATATCATTGGAATGGATTCAGAGGGAGAGGAACTTAATGGAAAAGGACACAGGAAGAGCTACATCAATGCATTTATGTAAGCCGCCTTGGGTTCCTTGAAGGAAAAAAGGCGGGGTATAAATATAATAAATAAATAAATAAAAAATTCAGTGGATTAGTTATGATCACTGGAGGGGTGTGTGTTAGATGGATTTGTTTTTAGACTTTAATTGTTTTAATTATGAATTGTTTTTATTATAAACTGCCTCAAGAACCATTATGCCTGAAAAGCAATCTATAAATAAATATAGTAAACATAAATATCATAGAGAAAATGTAGATGGCATGGGCAATTCTAGTAGTAGTTACATGATGTGTTGTCTGATCCTATGCATGTTTACTCAGACGTAAGCCCCACTGAGCCCAGTTGCACTTACTTCCATGTAAAAGTTAAGATTGCACACTTATCAGGGAATATATCCCATTGAACTTGATAGAAGTTACGCTTGAGTGATTCATAGCATGGGATCGTTGAATCCCATGTTGCAGTCACCCTGGAAAGAACCTAAAGTTGCAGTGACTCTGGAAAGAACCTAAGAACCATTAGAATGGATCTGTTTTAGCTTCTCCATTTCATTCATAGAATCATAGAAAAGTAGAGTTGGAATGGACCTACAAGGCCATCGAGTCCAACCCCCTGCTCAATGCAGGAATCCAGGTCAAAGCATCCCTGACAGATGGCTGTCCAGCTACACCTTGAATGCCTCCAGAGTGGGAGAGCCCACAACCTCCCTAGGTAGTTGATTCCATTGTCTTATTGTTCTGACAGTCAGGAAATTTTTCCTGATGTTTAGGTGGAATCTAGGTTCCTGTAACTTGAGCCCATTATTCTGTGTCCTGCAAACTGGGATGATCGAGAAGAGATCCTGGCCCTCCTCTGTGTGACATCCCTTCAAGTACTGGAAGAGTGCGATCATATCTCCCCTCAGTCTCCTCTTCTGAAGGCTAAACATGCCCAGTTCTTTCAGTCTCTCCTCATAGGGCCTTGTTTCCAGTCCCTTTATTATCCCTGTTGCCCTCCTCTGAACCCTCTCCAGTTTGTCTATGTCCTTCTGAAAGTGTAGTGCCCAGAACTGGACGCAGTACTCAAGATGAGGCCTAACCAGTGCCGAGTAAAGGGGAATTATCACTTCACGCGATTTGGAGCGATACTTCTATTAATGCAGCCCATAATAGCATTTGCCTTCTTTGCAGCCACATCGCATTGCTGGCTCATATTCAGTTTGTGATCTACCACAATTCCAAGATCCTTCTCACTTGTAGTATTGTTGAGCCAAGTGTCTCCCATTCTGTAACTCTGCATTTGGTTTCCTCTCCCTAGGTGCAGCACTTGGCATTTATCCCTATTAAATTTCATTCTGTTGTTTTCAGCCCAGCGCTCCAGCCTATCGAGGTCACTTTTTTGTTTCTGTCTTCCAGAGTATTAGCTGTTCCACCCAACTTTGTGTCATCTGCAAATTTGATAAGCATTCCCTGTACCTCCTCATCCAAGTCATTAATAAAAATGTTGCAGAGCACCAGGCCCAGGACCGAGCCCTGTGGTACCCCGCTCGTTACCTCTCCCCAGTTTGAGAAGGAACCATTGATAAGCACTCTTTGAGTCCGATTCTGTAGCCAGTTGTGGATCCACCTGATAGTTGTTCCATCTAGCCCACTTTTAGCTAGCTTGCTAATCAGGATATCATGAGGCACTTTGTCAAAAGCTTTTATTTATTTATTATATTTATACCCCGCCTTTTTTCCTGCAAGGAACCCAAGGCGGCTTACATAATCCTCCACCTCCTCTCCATTTTATCCTCACAACAACCCTGTGAGGTAGGTTAGGTAGGACTCTGCTGAAGTCCAGATATATGATGTCCACAGCATTCCCACAGTCCACAAGGGAGGTTACCCGATCAAAAAATGAGTTCAGATTAGTCTGGCAGGATTTGTTCTAGACAAATCCATGCTGGCTTCTAGTAATCACTGCATTGTTTTCAAGGTGCTTGCAGACTGACTTCTTTATAATCTGCTCCAAAATTTTCCAGGGATTGATGTCAGACTGACTGGCCTATAGTTCCCAGGTTCCTCCTTCTTGCCCTTTTTGAAGATGGGAACAACATTTGCCCTCCTCCAGTCATCTGGCACTTCACCTGTCCTCCATGATTTCTCAAAGATAATAGACAGTGGTTCTGAGAGTTCTTCTGCCAGTTCCTTTATTACTCTAGTCTGTAGCTCATCAGGCCCTTTATCATTCTTTAGATCAGGCCTGCTGGAAGAAATGTGAATGAGTTTCTAGCTCCTGGTCATATTGTCCATTAGATAATGGCCCAGCTGCCACTATCTGCACTATAGTGAAGGAGAAATATGGCCTCCTTTGGTTGTGTACCCTCATTTCTCTGGCTCAACAGATCAAGGGTTCTGAAGGTGAGAGTAGTCTTATCAATAAAGGTATGGACGTGTATTGGTGTAAGGTCCCTTTTGACCACCTTGTGTTCCAGTTTATTGAATGGATCAAGAGGCAATGTTCTAAGCTGCCTGCTATATAATGGCCATTGGTCAACTGTGATTGACCATGCTTGGGGCCAGTGGGGACACAACCTGTGTTTGTAGGTTTTTTCTTCCTTAGAATGCTGCAATTCCACATAAAGTTGCTCCTTATTATAGACAGATCTGACTGCCTCTGTGGCAAATGTGAACACTCCCAGCTGGGTCATCTATCTCGGCTTCGCATAGTGAGATTTGGGCAGCTTCTTCTTGACTTAGAGATGTGTGCTTTGGTAGTGTTTGAAAGCCCCATGCAATGAACTTATTTCTTCTTCTGTCTGATGGGACTTGCATTATTTTCTTTCTGTCTAATAAATTTTGTGTATGCAGCACAGAACTTGGGGTGCAGCTTACCAAGGCCCCATGTGTGTGTGTTAGGTTCAATATATTATACTTATAGAGAAATGATGGTCAAGCATGAGGCACAAGGTGAACTTTGTTCTTCTTTTGAATTCATAAGACTAAAACAGCTGCATGGTGTGTGTGTGTGTGTGTGTGTGTTGCAAAGAAACGCAATAGCATCCTGCACTTTTGATCTTCCCCTCTCTAATACTATTAGAAAAGGAATTGAAATGAAGTTGTGTGCCAGCTCCTGAATCCTTTTCAAGTCCATTTCATATGTCATTCAGCAGAATGCAGCCCTGGTTTGGGGAAGGAGGCTTTTTTGGGCTCTCCCTCAATATAGATTCATCCTGTTTGTTCACAGCCCTTGCCTGCAACATATTCTTCTCTTTAATTTCCCTGTGGGTGAAGGAAAAGGGGGATGTCAGAATAATATTCAAGGGGTCTGCAGAGTTCCCACCTCCTTCTTGGCAGAGACTGTCACTATTTTTATAATATGTTTTCAGGAGATTTGGGGTTTGTTTTACTTTTTGCGGTTTAATGAAACTCATAAAGTTCTTAACAGTCACAGGAGTGACACAAAAAGCCCTGTTTGAGAGTGTCCCTTGGGCAGTTCTTAGCTAACTTTGTAAGAAGAAGCTCTAAATATCATTACAAAAAGAAAGGCAGCTTGTTCAAAATCTGCCCACGGTCTGCTTTTCTCTTTCCATTGGCTTTACTCTCTTGTTTTGTGTGTGTTTCATTTTCTTTTTTCCAACACCCAGAACACTTTGGTTTAGGACTGCAGCTGTAACCACACTTCCTTGGAAGTATTTTATACTGAAATCAATGGGATTACTTCCAAATAAGTGTGGTTAGGTTTGGGCTGTAAACATGTCAGTGGTTGTCCTCTTACTTTGTCCATCCCTGCTATTGTCTGTCTCATAACATTTCTAATAAAAGCGCTTGCTTTATATTTAGGAACACGCTCATTACTACATCCTCATGTGAACACGAGACTACTCTGTTCTCTCTTTCTGTTCCCATCTCCACCATGCAGCTTATACACTGTGGGCACAATCCAGTCAAAATTAAGTATGATTTACTAGGAAGTAAATTCCTAAGAATTCAAGTGGGATTCTCAGTAGAAATGCTTAAAATAATGTTTAACTCTTTCATTGAAATCCATGGAATTTAAAAGGATCTCAACTGGTTTGTGCCCTATGTTTTTAAATGAGTGTTGTAGTTTAAAAGTTCCCTCCTCCACATGCAGGGGTGATTGGCTTACTGTGGAAGTTGTGTCATACCATTCGTTGCTTAATACATTCCACTGTAGCCCCTGCGTAGTTTGAATAAAACATGGATTCCTTTTGCTGTATGTTTCATGCTGTTTGAATTTATTGTGTTCCCTTATCTATCTATCTCTCTATCTCTCTATCTATCATGTATTAAAAATATCACCCTTCCTCCAATAAGCTTAGGCTGATATGCAGGTGTTATCTTATTTTTATCATCACAACAACCACCCTGTGGGATAATTTACACTGAGAGATGGTGACTTGGGCAAGTCACTCAGTGGACGTTATGACTGAGTAGTGATTTGAGCAGAAGGAGTACGGTAAATTGTGTGGTGTTAAATGAACACTCCATTCCAGACATGACTGCAATTCATGACTCCTCAGCCATCCTGGTGAATGGTTTAGCAGGGCCTTGGGATGAAAGACACAAAATGACTGTGAGATCTTATTGAAGACTCAGAGGGACCAAGTATTAATTATTGCACAGCTTCATATATGCAAGGTGAAGCAGCCTGACTGCAGCTGGGTTTTGCTTTGTCGAGTATATCATTGCATGCCTGTCTGTGTGTATATATTTCCCCAGCATGCCTGATGGGTAATTTCCTCTGACCTCATCAGGAGCTTGTTAATATTTTACTGGGACACAAGAGCAGGCTGTAAGTGTTTAACTTCAAAGGAAGGCAGCTTCCCTTGGCTTTCAATTCAGACACAAGACTTTTAATAATTTTCTGTGTTTTAAAAATCCAAGACTCTTAAAAAAAAAAAGAAAAGAAAAAGCCTGCGTGTCCCATTATTGTCTACGTATTTAAGCAGGTTGAAGAATACGCTGGACAAAATCTGACCAGTAAGCTCCGGCAGTCATTCCCCTCTCCTCAGGTCATTCTACATGCAGTAGCTGGCAGGAAACCCAGGTTTATCACAGGGTGTAAACTCTGGGGGTTTGTGTACCTGCCTGTATGATTGCTGGGAGCTGCCAGAACTGAAGATTCGTGGTTCTAACAACACAGGCAGCTGGCACTAGAACTGGGAACCTTCAGTTCTGTGTGCAGCTGTCCTGTGTTTTAAGCTATCTGAACTTCAGCTTTGGAACATCTTTCTGGCAGCGAAGTGTTCTTAGCCTCTGGACTGGCACCGCCCTTCCAGGCATGGGCAATTTCTTATTAAAGGTGAGAAGAGCACCTCTCCCCCTCCCAAGTCACCTTTGTCCTTGTGCTGCTGCAGCCTGCCTGCGCATGAAAGTTTCTTCAGCTTGCTGCACTGTGCTCTCTCCTCCACCTGGTGGCTTCCTTGCTTGCCTTGTGATCCTGGGCTTTGTTCCAAACCAAGCATGCTCAATAGACCATTCCTCTTACAGGGCTCCAGTTGTTAAGGGTGTTAAGGGTGAGTCAGATGAATTGCATCCCACCATTATAACCAGAAATCAGGGACAGTAGGCTCCATGGCTTATACTCAGAAAACGGATATTTGGATTGATTTGAAACTTAGCAATATGGGAGAGGTTGGTTTGACAATGGTCCAGGCCAATTTGGAGGTAGAAAGCATAAGAAATGGCTTATTTATAGGAGTTTTAATTTTGATGAGTGGCCTCCAGCAGTTTAACAGGTATTGTCTGTGTTCTTTCTCATAGACTTCACTGGGGTTCACATTTATTGGCTGATTTCTCCATCTTTTGGGAAATAGTTTGTTGTGTCAGGTCATGGGGAAGGTCTAGTATATGCTGTGTCCTAGTAGTAGCATAACAAGTTTGTAGTTTTATTAAAAATGTGATTCCCCCCCCCCCTTTTCCTGGCCCATTTTATCCTATGGAAGTTCATAACATCTGTCCTCAGGCATGCTCAGAACAATCCTGCAGAAGGAAGAGGGTAGAATAGGAGTGAGTAACTTTTAAAGGTCTAAACTCTTTGGGACCAGGCTGTATGAAGGGTCACCTGCATTCATATGTATCTGCATGAGCCTTAAGATTGGCCCGAGAGGCCCTGCTCTGTAGGACATCAGCAAGAGCTGTTAGGCTGTTGAGTATAGGGGCAGGGCCTTTTCTGTGGTGGCATCTGGTATACGTCTCTGGAATACCGTTCTCAGGAAAATACGTTTGGTTCCTTGTTGGCTTTTAGGTAGGTTCTAAAGACCTTTTTATTCCACTTAACTTTTGTGCTGCTGTTAACTGTTTTATCCGTTGCTGTTATTTTAGTGTTGTTTTTATTTGCTGCTGTTATTTTTATCTGATCTATTGATTTATGTGCTGCTGTTGTGGTTTTTTTGTGTTATCTTATTATGTTTTACTTTTTATTGTTTTTGTATGATTTTATTATGTTGCTTTATTGACGATTGTAAACCACTTTGGGAGGATAATCTATCCTGAAAGGTGGTTTAAAAATCCATCAAATAATAAATAATTTTATTTATGTGACACTACAGACACACCAGTGCTTACCCAGTATTTGCTGCTGTTAATGCATAAACTGGGAAGGGGAGCTGTTTGTCTTCAAATACACAGTAAGCACATGACAGGAAGCTATAAAGAATCACAGCTCATCAGGCTATCTCAGCTGCATGTCCCTCAATGGATGGGGTTATACAAATGTTCTACATACTTTTAAGCATGATCTGTCGCAAACACAAGTCAGTCCCTTTGTACTGATAGTGCCATGTAAATGTGAAGTTGCTTTTAACTGTTAGCCTCTTTTTTCTTTTTTTCTTGAGAAGGAATTCCCCCCCACATGTGTCTGATGAGTTACCAACATATGGATTTTCCCCCCCTTGTAGTGGTTGGCTTGGCTAACTTGCTTGGGCCACCTGGGTTGTTTTCAAGGACTGTTCCTTGAATCAGACAGGCATGTCTGGCATGCGATGCAGCTTTGTTCTCTAGTCTGGCAAATGCTGCTTGTGACACACTGTGTTCATATTGCAGCATGGTTTACATATAGGTGAATGTGGTTAAATAAACAGAGGGTCCTGCTTCACAGTATGGGGCCAGGATGGGACCGAGGATGGGATGAGGCTAGATTTGAGGAGGCCCTTCCGGATTTATGATTCTGAGTTTAAAGTCCACACAGTTAGTCTAAAAGGCTGGTATAGAAATATCAAAAAAATGTACAGTCATGCCTTGGATTGAGAGCATAATTCGTTCCGGAAACGTGCTTGTAATCCAAAACACTCTTATATCAAAACGAAATCCCCCCAAAAAAATTTGTACAGAGATTTTTAATTTAATCCGTACTACAGTACGTGTATTGCAAGACATCGCTTGTATATCAAGTTAAAAAAAATATTAAATAAATATTTTAAAATTTGCTTGTCTTGCAAAACAATGGTTTTAGATGGTTTAGATGGCTCTCAAACCAAGTTACTTGCAATCCAAGGTATTACTGTAGATGTATCCAACCCTGCTCTGTGTGCCCTCATGGTGAGAATATATGTTATGTTAGCAATCTGGCTGAAGACAGAAAGGCTAGTAGTGAATGTGTGGATGTTTAAATTCCTTGTCTTGTGTAATTCATTTAAACCTGACTCAGCTGTGATGCTGAGATTTCATAGATTTCGTAGATCATAGAGTTGGAAGGAGCCTACAAGGCTATCGAGTCCAACCCCCTGCTCAATGCAGGAAACTACAGGAGGGGTCTCCCATCCAAGTAACAACCAGGCTTGACCCTGCTTAGCTTTCCACGCTCAGACAAGCTGAGCCAGCGTAAGCCACATGACTTGGGGACTGTCATTGTTTCTCTGAACAAATGCATGATACCATTCCTACCACCAACTACGTTGAATCCATGTAGGACATTGCAGTTTCCTGAGTCTCTGTGCTTCAATTTCTGTCTTCTCTTCTGAACAACTGGAGGTGTGTGCTGCATTTTGTTTGTGTATGTGTGCTGTTTTTGAGTGTGCATGGATTTCACATCTCAGTGATTCCAAAAGGCCCCAAATTGGCCCTCTAGGAGCAATAGCACATGAATTACTGCATTGCATGGGCGTCTTTATGTGTTTTTTAAATCGTGCCTCCTAATTATAAATAATAGCTGTGATATGAGATGTGATTATGATGAATGGTTATTCCGTATTCTGCGTGCATTAGCTGCTTTAACCTTGCCTAGGTAATTATGTCTCATTTAGAATTCTGATAGTATTTATTTGAGGTAGGGGACTGGGAATTTAATTTCTATGGCTTTGTCTTTTAGTGTTATTATTATTTGAAAAGGATACCTTTGCAAAATTGTTTTTTAATAATTCCCTCCAGTGGCAGCTCTACTTCATTAATATTTTAGGCCCGTGTGTGGAGACATTTTAAAGTTGTTCTTAAAGTTACAAGGGGGCATGGTATATGTAAAATAAGGGTTGATGAATGAGCAAGGAATTCCTCTGGGACAGATGGAGGATGGAGGACAGCCCCATCTCTCTCTCTCTCTCTCTCTCTCTCACACACACACACACACACACACTGCATTAGGACTGCAGCTGCAACCTAAAACCCTAGTTAAGATGTTGCTTGAGTGTTAGCGTTGGCAATCAGTTTTCCTGCAGCTTGTAATTTATGCATTTCAAAATGCCTGGCATTGGAGAAGGCATCTAATGCAATGGAATCGTGGTATCTCTTTTTCCTTCTGTAGAAAATTAATTCCACCCCACTCCTGAAACTAATCAAACAGGTACTTGTGAAAAGTACAGCATAGCCACCTCTGAACATATGAAAAGGCGAGCACGAAACCTTAAAGAAAGCCATTAGGATTGTCTGTGTCATGGAATTAAAAATATAATGCAGCAAGAAGCTAATTTGCCTATTTATTTAGATAAACAGTCTAGTTTTAGATGGTTATAAGCAGGGAAATACTTGAAATTCGTAGATTTCGGCCTCAGATGTCTAGATTTTTCCAGCCTTTGGGTTGGATCTGACACTCATTATGCTGACGGAAGCAGTTCCACCAGGGGAACTGGGAAGGGGGCAATCTTCCCCGCAGCTCCCCCCCCCCCAGCAGATTTTAGGGCAGCACAGATGGGGAGGAGAGAGGGAGGAAGTCCTGTTGCTCTAGCGGACGTCTGCTAGTGCAACATTAAATTTAACACTTCGTTATAAGATGCATCTTCAGTTATTCCCATCTCTGACAGTTGGTTGCAATTTTGGTCAGATGCAACATTCCATCAACATTTCATCCAAAGTGAAATTTGAAGCGAGTTTATGTGTCCCTTCTAGGAACATAGGAGGTTGCCGTATGCTGAGTCGGACCCCTGGTCCATCTTGCTCAGTATGGTCTACTCTACACTGACTGACATAGGCCCTCCATGGTTTCAGACAGCTGGAATCTTCCCCAGCTCTACCTGGAGGAGCTGGGGATTAAATTTAGGGTCATTTGCATGTAAAGTATGTTTTGAGCCACCAAACTATGGCCTCTTCCCCTAAGGGGAACTATGGCACACACAAAGCAAAACAGATGAGGAATTTTAAGGAAAGCCAAAAGAGCTCTGAAGAGAGCAGAAAAGTTTTTCGCGGGTTCCTCACATCCTTAAGTTGTCACTGCGTTTTGCCTAAAATGACATCCACAGCAAATGTTGAAGCTTTTAATATGATGAAACTTCTGAGGAATTGCAAGGAAAGAAAGAAAAGTTTCAAGAAGACTAATGAGATTCCTCAGAGGGGATTCCGCACATCCCTCGCCCAATTAAAATAATAGTTGGATTTATTAATCCTGCCAGTGGTGGTTAAGAGAGCTACACCCTTGGGTGGGACCTACAATAGTCTGGCGCAAGACAGGGTGTGAGTTACAGTATTTTTCCATGTATAAGACTATACTTTTTCCAAAAATTGTTAGACTAAAAATTGAGGGTCGTCTTATACACGGAAGTAAGCCGAGAACAGAACTGTGCGGTCGCGAAACTGCCCAGTGGGGGGCGTCTTATACATGGGGGCATCTTATACACGGAAAAATACGGTATATGTGGCCCCATTGAGAACTGCAGGAACAGTGTCAGGAAGGCTAAAGCTGAGAATGAGCTAAGGTTAGCGAGGGATGCTAAAAACAACAAGAAAGCTTTCTTCAGATACATGCACAGTAAAAGACAGAGGAAAGAAATGGTGGTTCAACTATGCAATGAGGATGGCAAATTGATAACAGAAGACAAAGAAAAGGCAGAAGTGTTCAATTCCTACTTCGGTTCGGTCTTCTCCCAAAAGAGGGTCTATGACCCCCCTGGCAAACCTGAAGTGCAGACTGAAGGGGCAGGATTGCAGCTTGAGATTGATAGGCAAATGGTCAAGGAGCACCTGATTACTCTGAACGAGTTTAAATCTCCAGGGCCTGATGAGCTGCATCCTAGAGTAATAAAGGAACTGGCAGAAGAACTCTCAGAACCACTGTCTATTATCTTTGAGAAATCATGGAGGACAGGTGAAGTGCCAGATGACTGGAGGAGGGCAAATGTTGTTCCCATCTTCAAAAAGGGCAAGAAGGAGGAACCTGGGAACTATAGGCCAGTCAGTCTGACATCAACCCCCGGGAAATTTTTGGAGCAGATTATAAAAAAGTCAGTCTGCAAGCACCTTGAAAACAATGCAGTGATTACTAGAAGCCAGC
This sequence comes from Shinisaurus crocodilurus, assembly GCA_021292165.1. Taxonomy (NCBI): domain Eukaryota; kingdom Metazoa; phylum Chordata; class Lepidosauria; order Squamata; family Shinisauridae; genus Shinisaurus; species Shinisaurus crocodilurus. Next base: position 891,865 of record CM037889.1, read on the forward strand.
ATGGATTTGTCAAGAACAAATCCTGCCAGACTAATCTGATCTCATTTTTTGATCGGGTAACCTCCCTTGTGGACTGTGGGAATGCGGTGGACATAATATATCTGGACTTCAGCAAAGCTTTTGACAAAGTGCCTCATGATATCCTGATTAGCAAGCTAGTTAAAAGTGGGCTAGATGGAACAATTGGCTACAGAATCGGACTCAAAGAGTGCTTATCAACGGTTCCTTCTCAAACTGGGGAGAGGTAACGAGCGGGGTACCACAGGGCTTGGTTCCGGGCCCAGTGCTCTTCAACATTTTTATTAATGACTTGGATCAGGAGGTACAGGGAATGCTGTTCAAATTTGCAGATGACACAAAGTTGGGTGGAACAGCTAATACTCTGGAAGACAGAAACAAAAAAGTGACCTCGATAGGCTGGAGCGCTGGGCTGAAAACAACAGAATGAAATTTAATAGGGATAAATGCCAAGTGCTGCACCTAGGGAGAGGAAACCAAATGCAGAGTTACAGAATGGGGGACACTTGGCTCAACAATACTACAAGCGAGAAGGATCTTGGAGTTTGTGGATCACAAACTGAATATGAGCCAGCAATGCGATGTGGCTGCAAAGAAGGCAAATGCTTTTTTGGGCTGCATTAATAGAAGTATAGCTTCCAAATCGTGTGAAGTGATAATTCCCCTTTACTCAGCACTGGTTAGGCCCCATCTTGAGTACTGCATCCAGTTCTGGGCACTACACTTTAAGAAGGACATAGACAAACTGGAGAGGGTTCAGAGGAGGGCAACAAGGAAGGATGATAAAGGGACTGGAAACAAGGCCCTATGAGGAGAGACTGAAAGAACTGAGCATGTTTAGCCTTCAGAAGAGGAGACTGAGGGGAGATATGATCGCATTCTTCCAGTACTTGAAGGGATGTCACACAGAGGAGGGCCAGGATCTCTTCTCGATCATCCCAGTTTGCAGGACACAGAATAATGGGCTCAAGTTACAGGAACCTAGATTCCACCTGAACATCAGGAAAAATTTCCTGACTGTCAGAGCAATAAGACAATGGAATCAACTACCTAGGGAGGTGGTGGGCTCTCCCACTCTGGAGGCATTCAAGGTGCAGCTGGACAGACATCTGTCAGGGATGCTTTGACCTGGATTCCTGCATTGAGCAGGGGGTTGGACTCGATGGCCTTGTAGGCCCCTTCCAACTCTACTTTTCTATGATTCTATGATTCTAGCCTTTTATTACACTGCAGCCAACCTGATTCATTGTGCGTATAGGAAATAATAAGAGAGAGATGGAAAAAATGAGAGACTTCTAATAGGAGAATTCTCTGCTCCTAGTTACACCCAGGGGTGGGGAGGTTGCTGCTGCTGCTGCTGCTGCTGGAACAGGTCCCATATCCTGTAAGTGCTCAGCCTGGGAAATGCGGGGGGGGGGGGCACACACATTCAGAAAATACAAATATGGCATAAAAACCGCAGCCACACCCACAGCACCCATGGGACACCCATCAGTGCCCACCAATCAGGGATTACGTCAGCGCACCAACATCCTATCCATCCTCAGAGGGAGCCAATGAACTCACAATGACATGTTCCCTGTGCACACCCCTGCAACACCACACACACACACACACTATGCAAACTGATATCATAGCACCCTAAGGCTGCATTCTACACTTTCCTAGGAGTAAGTTCCATTGAGTTCCATGGAACTTTCTTCTGAGTAGACAAGTATTGGGTTGTGTTGTAAGTGATCATGGCTCTTCACGTCCAGTCACTGTTCAATAGCCTTGCAGTATGCATGTGAGGGGTTGTGTGTGTCCATCCATTGCAGAAGAAGGCTTGAAAGGAGATGACAGAGGAAACTAGAAAGAGAGAGGGCTGAGCCCATGGCTTAGCAAACCCCTCACCCATTTCTCGTATGTTTAATTAAAAATCAAATCAACCCAAAGATCCTGCATGTGATTCTTAATCAGTTTTAAGTCTCCAGGAGAATAAAGTAATTATACCAGTCATTTAGTTACAGTAATTAAAACTTTAATTAACATCACTTCCTACCCCTTAGCCTTCTTAAACAGGGTAGAGACTTGAATGCTTCATCCCTGGCACCCATGGAATCTGCCAAGACCACCAAGACTTTTTTTGATACTGGAATCAAAGGAACCGTTTGTTTTGAGGTTTCTTTTCTTCCCCTCCCCTTTGCTTGTTCTAAAATCACAAGATTGCCTGGAGAAATTACTTAAATACCCGTCTTTAAACTTTGCATGGCGAGTATACTTTGGACAGATACATGTCTGTTGCCTTTTATTGCAACGCTTGGTTGGCAGACATTGCTTTGCGTATCACTTATTTCAAAGATGTTCTGTTTTTGAGCTACATTACGCAACTAACCAACCTAATGGAGGGATTGTATTTCAGAGCTCTCTCAGTTCCACACACTCTATAAGAAGTGACCCAGTAGCCAGTAGTGCAGCTAGGGTTTGACCGCAGGGCCCAAGGGCTGGACCTCGGGGCCGAAATCTAGGGCCCCACAACCCAGCCTACCTGAAATGACCAGCCATGAAGTGGCAGGTGATGGGGGCAGCAGCAAACAGGTCTGGGGTCCGCACCTTCACCAGCATGGGCATGCCAGTCCTCCCCTGAGCTGATGCTCTTATTTTTCAAAGCATTTTATAGGTTGGGGTAGCCAACCAGGCCTGCACATGGTTACAGATGTTCATTTTATTATTTTTACTTTAAACATATATTATCCTTTTCTACAACAAGATAGTGTTTATTCCCAAATAAATCCTTTTAGCACCAGGGCAGCAAAAGCAAACTCTATTTTATTCCTGTAGCCTAGATGGTGCTATGCTTTAAGTGAATTTAAAATGCAAAACTGTGAATACGCAGAGTATTTAAATGTTTTAAAATAAATAAATAAATAAATCCGGGTTGGTTTGTTTTTGCTCTCACATATCTGGGATGTAGAAGCAGTTGCAAGGCATGGAATGGCAGTGGGTGAAGGGAGGGGGGGCCGGGAAGAAGAAAAATGTTAGTTGTGCGCTTCACAATGGAAGTAATACGTATGGTTGTCTATATTAGAGCTCCCATAAAACCAGGTCCAGGGTTCAAAATTACTTAACTGTACCATTGCCAGTAGCACCAAGCATATCTCTTTAAAATGCCCTATCTAACTATTCATTACCTCTGTACTTGCTGTTCTTGCCATTGTTTTCCTTTTTCTTAACACAGCCAAACATTGCAGATTATTGCTGGTCCATTGGGGGGGAAATCCAAAAGCAATCATATGGTAAGACCTTTTTATTAGAGTGAACTAAAATGCCACGGTGTAGTGAGTAAGCTTTCAAGTTCTGCAGAACTCTTCTTGCACCTGGATGTTCTGTAAACATAACAAGATGTCTGTAGGGTAGGGAGAAGCAAAGGAAAATATGTTTCAGGGCTTGATTGAAAAGCCCCAAATTATACAGTTCACAACAGTTTTATGACTAAGCTTTTCCACCATCCTCTGAAATATCCCCCCCCCTTTTAAACTGAACATCTAGCTTGAAGAAGAGTTCTTGAAAGCTTCCTCATTACTTTCTACTATTTTAGTTGATCCTAATAAAAGCTATTGCACTCTTGTTGCATTTAGATTTTTTGTTCTTTTTCCTGACATAGTAGGTTAGGCATTTCTTGACAAATATAAAATGTAAAGGTGACATTTAAAACAAAACAAAACAAAACAAAAAATGTGACTTCCAGAATTCTAGACCTGTTCTCAAAAGGAGCACTAGTACAGCCCTCATGTCATGTGTGAAAAAAGAATGGAGTTTGCAGTGCCTAGGATATAATAAGAAGTGACATCAAAGAAACCATTTCCAAGAATCACTTTGGCAGCGAGGAACCCAGTGTGCTGATTCTAACTGTATAATACCTGTGCAACACTGGCATAACTTCATATTTTGCTCCATCATGGTAGGTAGCCTCATTCTAAGTTTTTAATTGCTGATTAAACTAATATTACAACACTGCATACCCTCCAACATTTAACAGATCAAAATAGGGACACACTGTGTGAATTTGTAAGAGGTATGGTTAAGCAACATGAAGGTGTGATTAAGAGGGTGTGGTCAGGCAACATGAGGGCGTGGCCAAGGGTACGGCCAGGCAACCAAAGAGCATGGTCAAGTACAAAAGTTATTAGAAGAAACACACAAAATCTTATATATTATAATTAATGCATTGTTATATATTATTTTATAATATTTTATCAGTGGCTTTTGTACTTTTCTTAATCTTACTTAAACCCTTAATTGTTGATATCTGGTGTTTTTCATGGGGAGGGGTCAGTGCTTTCAGGGCAATCTCTCTTTTTTTTAATGGTCAGGATTGGCACAAATTCAACAAGTGAAGCTTGCCCGCCCACCCCACACCCCCAAACATGGAGCTTCAGAGAGAAGGGGAAGTTTCTTGCATTTCCTTCTGACACTGTAAACTCACCTGTTAGAGACAAAGAGTCAGCTCTGTTAGGAAATGAAATCTGTGGCAATATAAAGGTACGAATCATGTGATAAATTCCCTCATTCACCTCTCCCTCCCTCTGTCCAGGCCACCGGGTGCAGCCACCTTTTCAGCAGGTAGAACATGTGTGCACGTGCGCACAAATCCTCCCAGCGTCTGTCTCTCGGTGGAGCTGTTCGAGCCTAAAAAGAGCTACCCTTAAAAGGGGCCATGCCATGGGCGAAATTGCAGCTAAGCTTGCAGTTTTAGCTTAGCTGCAGTTTTGCCCATGGCATGGCCCCTTTAAGGAAAGATTTAAAAGTTTAAATTTGGGACTCTGCATGACAAAGTGAGACGCTGGGACGGCTTAAGGGTTTTTGTGACAGTCCTGGCATTTTCGGGGCAGTTGGAGACTATGACACTGGAAAGACAAACTAGCACCGTTGATAACACAATGGGTTGAGGACTTAATGATGCTTTAAATTTTTGAACAGGTGGTCTTTAGGCGTAATCTACAAATGGACAAATACACGATATTTGGTCTGTCTTTGTTGAAATCTATGCTTAAGAATAGTAGTATATTTTGTTATATATAAAATATTTTCGGGTTCACATTGCATATGTATATATTGTAATGGATATATTCAAATCGTATGTAAGAAAACTGTAATACTTTATTTTATTTTATTTGGGTTTTTTAATTTTTTAATTTTTGTTTTTGTTTTGATATAATAAATTCAGAATAAAAATTAATTAAAAAATAAACAATGGCATAACTTCATATTTTGCTCCATCATAGTAGGTAGCCTCATTCTAAGAGTTTAATTGCTGATTTAGCAGGTTTTTAGCATTGGGCTCTTAGTGTTACTCCTGTCTTTGAGAATCTATATGCTTTTCAGGGGAACATTCTTCAAAAGCACAAGCAGCACTACTGAAGCACCCAGCAGCCATTAATTATAACCTGGAGTAGGCACATTTGTGTGTTTACAAATTTAGATTGTTACCTTTTTGACACCAGGTTAAGTCTACTCCCAGGCATTTGATGGCATATGGCAAGATTCTTGATTTAGTTGTTTTATTGGGTTATGGTATTTTATTGTTAATTGTTTTTAGCTGTTCTAATTTGTTTTAAATTTTTGTATGTTTTAATTTTTGTTGTAAGATGCCTTTTCTGCAAAAGGCATCCAAGAAATTTAAATAAATAAATAAATATTAATTCTGTCACTTAGATGTTTATAATGACACCCTTGACCATTAACGGGTTTTTAATGCTGCATGTCAGAATATGGGAGACTGACTTAGATTTGGGAACCCAGGAAATGGAACTAGGTAGATGAAGCAACCAGCAACAGCCTGGAAAGAGCTTCCAATGACAAGTGAAAACCTTCCATTGATAGAGTGGATCATCTGTCCCTTGTTTGAATTGCTTTAGCTGGGACTGCCATGTTTTTAGAGCCTTGTCACAGGAACAAAAATATGTAGTTGTAGTAGTAGTCATAGTCGTAGTAGTATTACATTTATATCCTGGCTTTTTAAAATCTCTTGCAAGGAACCCAAGGCGGGTTACTTGGTCCTCCTTCTCTCTCTCCATTTTATCCTCACAACAACTCTGTGAGGTAGGTTAGCCTGAGAGTCGGTGACTGGCCCAAAGTCACCCAGTGAGCTTTATGGCTGAGCGGGGACTAGAACCCGGATCTCCCAAGTCCCAGTCCAACATTCTAACCTCTACACCACACTGGTTCTTGGACAGTATATTGGATAGTCCATTAGTAAGGGTGACACCAAAATTATATTGTTGATCACATAACTATTAATTGTGCAGTCTGAGGCAAGCAAAGAAATGGGCATAAAATGTAATGTTTTAAATGCATTTCCTGATTTCCTCACCTCTAAAAGCCTTCAGTGAATTAAAAGGTTTTATTGTTGGCTAGCCAAGCTCTCTCTTCTTTGCCCAGAGCTACTATAGAAGTTGAAGTTTGAGGGGTGGTGAGAGAAATACTTTGTACTAGCTTCCTCCCTTAATTTTGTAGTTTGCATTGTTAAAAGGGGGGGGGGGAATGCTAGCCACGAATTCACTGACTGATCTTCAACCATTCATTACTGTTGTGCCACAGTGTTCTTCAGCTTTAAAATGGGACCATTGTCCACTAAATAGTATAAATAAATGTGTGTTTTATGTTTTAGGATTTTTATTTTTAGCTATGTGGTGGATAGCTTGCCTCACTACTTTTTTCATCTGGAAGTATCTGCTTGCATGCACTTTTAAATCTCACTTCCTACTTGTCACAAGTAGGAAGTGAGATTTAAAACTCACCCTGCCCCTCCTCCCAGCACTCCTGCACAGGAGTGTCCCTATTTTCATCCATGAAATGTGGAAGAGGATGTGACTGCTTGTTAGCTACAACCAACCAACTTAATGACTATTCCCAAATGTTGGAATACATGACAGTACTCTAGGGAGAATGCTCATGTTACGCTGGCCCTTTGCTCTTCCATTTTAAAGAATGCTGTTAAGGTTAGGGAAACAAATCTCTTCCTTTATCTTTCCCTAAGTGTTTCAGTAGCAGGCTAGAAGTGGCTTTTTCTTTCGCCACTTTGAGCACTAAAGAGGATTGGCAACTCAGAAACAAATTAAAAAATTCTGGTACCTGGTGAGAGCCCTGTGGGTAGAGCATGAAGGCTTGTGGAGTGGAGCATAGGGCTCAGAGCCCACAAAAAATGCTCTGCTCATTTATTAAAACATTTCTGTCTTGCCTTTCTGACTCAATGACCCACTTCGCACGATCACCGATGGGGAAATAAGCCACAGTGGGTTATATCCCCCACTGTGCATGAGTGGGAAGGGGGATTAGCATAATTAGCCTCAGTAGCTTGTCATGTCATGTGAACCCAGCCAGGGTACCCCCCCCCCCCAAGCCACTCATGCTGGGTTCAGACTACATGCAGGGTTGACCTAGGGAGTGAGTTCTAGAGCCTGGGAGCAGCCACTGAGAAGTCCCTCTCTTGTGTCCCCTCCAAATGTGCCTCTGATGGTGGTGGGACAGAGAAAAAGGCCTCTCCTGAGGACGTTAAAACCTGGGCAGGCTTATAAAGAAAACTGCAGTCTTTCAAATTATTGTTGGGGATTAAGGATTTAGGAGACAATCTAAAAAATACTTACCGTTTTAAAGATGAGAACATTGAGGCTAAGATTAGTTCAAAGACAATAAGTGAATCCATGACAGCAAACTGCAGAGCATATAACTCAAGAAAAGCAAGACAAGCCACAGCCTACAGATCCCATTTTATAGATGGGAAACAGTGAGGTTGAAAAAAGTCCCAAGGACAATTAGTGAAACTATGATAAAATAAAAACGAGACAAAAACACACACATGCTGAGTAGATACCTCAAGGAAGTAAGCCAAACCACAGGATTAGTCACATTATTAATTATAATTAAGCTGTCCAACCAAATGGTTACACATGCATTCACAAACAGTATCCCATACAAAGACATATTCACGTAATCCATGCACGGCACATAGATAAAAGAGAGGTCAGAGGGTACAAGGTTTACTGCTGAAAATCTTCTTAAAATGCAAGCAATTTAAGGAAATGAATCATTCCCCTAAGATCCTAACTCAGCGAGTGTGTGTGTGTGTGTGTGTGTGAATAAGGGTGCAATTTTGCGCATGGTTAGACAGAAAAAAGTCCTACAACTGGCTGGGGAATGCTAGGAGTTGTAGGACTTTTTTCTGTCTGAACATACATAGAATTGTGCCTTAAGAGAATTAAACATCCAAATGGGAGGCATTTTAAAGCATAATATTTACATACTTCCCCCTCTTTGCCTCCAGCCAGCTGATTTGATTCTATTTTAGCAACACACTTATTTCCTCCTGTATTCTCTTGCATTCCTTTTTTTTTTTTTTAATGTCATGGTTGCTTCTGCAGGAAATCATTTACCCTTTGGCTGCGATTTTGGCAGATAAATAGAGGAAGACCTAATTTTCAAATAGGTTAGTTGGAGTAAACTTAGGGACAACATATAATTTTGCCTTTGAAGAAAGTATGGATCCTTAATGGTCTATTTTATTTTCCGGAAGCAAACTCCATGGCCCACTATTGCTGATAGGCCATTTAGTATTTAGTTAGTGCTCATAGTTGTTTTTCAATTCCTTTCCGTTTAATTGGATGTGATTTGTCAATCATGAGGAAAAAATAGTATCTGGCAGACAATAAGGCAGCAGTGAGAGACTTGTTCCTTGTAAAAAGATCAAATGTGTCTCTTAACTAGCTAAAGCTCAATCTCGCCAGCACAGCAAGGGCTTCCTTTCTCCCTAGGCAGGCTTGAATGGGCAGTGGATTTAGCTTGCATTATGTACGTTTGTGCTGTGATGTACTATGTGGGAAATGACTTCCCAATTGCACATGGTAGAAATAATGGATTTAACACTCACGTGGCAGGTGCCAAGTTACTTGAAAGACGCTGGCACATGCTGGGATCAGGTTGTCTACCTGTTTGAAAGGCTTTAGACTCTATGAGATTGTGCTGAGTTACCATGCAGGGTTATGTTGAGAAATCTGATGGATAAATAGGATTCCATGCATGATTGTGGGGCCTTATAAATAGCCATAATAATATCTTGCACTGTAGGAAGGTGTGTTCTGTCTGTTCAATATGGCAGGGTTACGGTGAAGTAGTGGTGTTGCCAGGTAGGTGTGTTTTGATGTAGCCAGATATAATGACTATTCTGTTGACTGTTCTTTCTTCATCCCCATATCTATAACTGTTCGTTCCATCACTAAAGGCCATCTGCAAAGATCAGTTTATGCTCTCCTAACCTCATTTGGCATTAAGATTCTGATTCTGAACAGTTTTCAAAGGTTTAATGAGATTTGATGATTAATTAAGGGTTAATAAGTTAACGATTGCTAAAAGCCCATCAGGCCAATGTGATGATTATTAAAATGCTTCAATATTCTCTCTCCCCCAACACACACACACTTTCTTGCTTGAGCAGTGTTTGTGAAGAGGGTGATCAATTGAAAGGGGCTCTAATTTCATTCTGTTCTACTTGCTGTAGCCTTCTGTTCAGTGATTATATTAGAGGTGTTCCCAGGGTAACTTCTTCCCTGTTTTTAATCAACCTTTTAAATTTAGAAACGGTACGTACTGTGGGTGTCCTGCAGTACTTTGGTAGCAAAGATCTAGCCTAAGATAAAATGAACCATAAGATGAAATCCTTTTCCACTGAAAAGTTAGAAAGCCCTAAGCATCTTTGCTAAATTTTGTTAACTGGAGTTGAGCCCAAGGAGTTTCCTTTTTAAATTAGTTTTGCATCTTTTAATCTGGTTCTAATAGTATGTTCAAAGACTGTATCCCATTGTACACTTTCCCAAGAATAATCCTCACTTAACTTAGTGGAACGTGCTTCTGAGTAAGTCTGCATAGGATTGGACTGCACACCTGTTTTTTACTTGTTGTATCATACCGTCAGGCAGGAACTCCAACCTGGTGACCTCCAGATGTTTTGGACTCCAACTACCATCAGCCCCAAGTCAGCATGGCCAATGGTACAGGATGGTTGGAGTTGTAGGCATGAGAGCAGGTTAAAAAATTTAAACACAGAAATTAAACTCTGAGTTAATTCTGCATTGTGGATAGACTTTTAGTGAATTCTTCACCTGCCCACTGTTTTTGAATTAGGTGCTTTCCTCTCTATGCATATTAATTAGTTGCTTTTAATGTGCTTTCTATGTTTTTTGTTGTGCTGTATTTTAATGCAGGTTGATTGCTGCATCCCACTACTAATAATAAGCACACTAGACTGTCAGCCTGTCAGAGAGCATATTAATGCCATTTATTCAATTTGTTGTTAATTTCACTACCTCTGCAATTTCACTTTAACGCCACTACCCCTTTGTTCTTGACAATTAACAGTTAAGGTTTCTATTTAAGAAAGACTACATATAGGACTAATAGGGGTGCCATTTACTTTGGAGGGGCAAATAACAGAAAGGGGAATTTGCTAGACTATGATACAGTTGCAAGTAATCTGCTTGTGGCTATCTTGAATGGCAATTGCTCATAGGTATGTAGTGTGTGTGTGCACACAAATATGTATGAATATCTATGTCTTCCTGTTCGGGTACTTATGCTGCCACATACGTCTCGCACAAATTAAAGCTCTCCCATGAAATTTCCTGGGGGCAATTACGCAAAATAGTTTGGAATATTCCCATTGCTCCTCAAGAGGGGAGAAACGCAGCTGGGCCGCACTGTGCTGTGGCAGCCCCAGTGGGATATGTTTTGTGTGAAGCTGCTTTGGGTGCGCTGTCCTGTCGTTTGGTTAATCAGTGATACTTTGACCTGATGGAATATTTCCCCCCAGAATCCCCCCCCCCCAGAAGTCCTTGTGTTTCATGTGAGTGTCTGGTTCTGATGATAGATGCTATCCCAAAGTAATTGCGCTAATTCCTCCTGGAGCTGTCCCACACTGGTGCTACTATGTAGATTAACTCATTTAGCCCAGAACAGGAGAAGTCTGGGAAACAAAGATTCCAGCGTAAAATTCTCCCCTACCTCAAGGCTCCTTTTTGAAGGGAGATTTGAAGCCTGGATATAGAAGGCAGTTTTGGAACCTGTCCTAATATGTGGGATGGCAGAATCCCCCTTGGGCCCATTGGATTTTAGTTGAAGATGTATTTATTGGCTCCTTTCAGTCAGCTTCTCTAGGACCTATTGTAGTCCCCCGATTCTTTTCCCTCAGAATGGAGATAGGGAAGCCTGGATGAAAGAGTGACAGACTGGTTTAAATAAAGACATTTTGAATGTCCGCAAGCAGCAAGAAAAGACATGGTTTCTTCATTCTTCCAGGAGTACTAGGCTTGAAGGTAGGCGAAGAGAATCATGCATCAGAATGAGATGCAGACTTTACTGACTGGGTGCCTGCTGAGGTTTCATTTCACCTTTGTGAGACAAAGCAGCGAGAAATACGTAATCAAAACACAATACTATTTTTTTTACCATGACTGCTAGGTTATTGTTTTGTATTATATTGTATTTGTATTTCTATTTTAATGATATTTTTGGTTTTAAGATTGTTTTTATCCTGTTTTTCTTGTAAACCGCCCAGGGAGCCTTTGGGCTGATGGGCGGTAAATAAATAAATAAATAAATAAATAATAAGAAAAGGCTCTTAAAGCAGTCATTATTTTTACACTCTGAACCTAACCATGTTTACTCAGTTTCAATAGGGTTTCTGGGTATGCATATTTAGGATTGTAGTCTAAATTGGCTGGGATTGTAAACTCACTGACCCCAATCAAGCTCTAATTGTACAAGAATGTAGGTGGGGATGTGCCTACCATTGAAAGCAAGACAGTTTCCTCACTGATGTGTGCATTTGGATTCACATTTGAATGTGCATCTGATTTTCATGGGTGGATCATGATCCGGCAAATGATAGGTGTTAATAAATCTGCTAATGCAGCTGGATCTTCTTAGCTGGATTGGCTTAGCTAGATAGGCTGACTGTTTTGTACTAGCTTAAACCATTTCTTTCCCATTTGCACATGATGGTGCAGGAGAACATGTGTGTGTATGTGTTATGTCTTAGTTCTATGCATGAGAATCCCATGGTTTGCCCTGATACTGTGGACCTTTTGCATGCAGTTGATTTGCAGGGTCCTAAAAGGGTTGAAGGTACTTGCAAAGTGCCTCCCTCTGCTGCCTCCCCCTGTCCCAAAGCTTAAGAACTCACCTTTGAGTAAGGGGAGGTTAGAGGTAGGTGCCCCTAGGGACCCCAGTGGTGCATCTTTTCCCACAGGGATGGGACTGCGAATACCAGTCCCAGAGTGGGAAAATGACACTATTTACGTACATCTCTTTTCCACTGGGGGAAGGCTACCAAGGCTTAACTGTGCTCATTTCACAACCAGTTGAACAAGTAAGCATCCCTGCTCAAATACTTGGGACACCATTTGTTCTAGGATTTGGCCTAACCTTGAAGGGTCAGTATGGATTGTTATACACAAAATTATTTTGTAAGGCATTAATAAAATAGCATGTTAAGAAATTACAGAATATTTAAAATATATAGATACTACTCAAATAGTCCCATATGTCTTCCCAACATTTAATGCTTGTCAAATATGGTGTCCATCTTACAGATCACAAACTGAGGCTGTGTTAGTGTGACTTGCCAAGGCCACACAATGTGGAGACATAGGACTTGAACCAAATATCCAGATCCACATCTAAGTTTACTGTAGCAAGTTGGCACTTCTAGTTTTTGTTGCATCATATTGAACGAGAAATTAGTGTTAAACTTATTTCTGCTGGAGATCTCCTTTGGCGGGTGAGAAATATTTGTCTTCTACAGGTTTGTGCATGTATGCAAGGGAATCTTTAATTAATTAAAAGCAGCTTTTCTCCCACATGTCTTGTTCAGGAAGCCTAGGTGTTGACATATGGAGTTTGCAATAGTTTGAGTGCCCACCTTGTCATGTCTAGAGCATCACTCTCAAAAACTGTGTCAATTGTGATGTCATCATGCTGCCAATCTATGGGGGTTTGTAAGCTATAGAAAGCCTTCTAGAGAAAAACCAGGACAAGCAAGATTTAAATATCATTTGAAGTCAGAAAAAGGGCATTATTTTATTTGCTGTTTCTCTCTGAAGCTGCGTTCACATATCAAAAAGCCATCAAAGTCTTCTTTACGGTTATCAAAGCAGGCTTCTGTCCCCCTTTCTACTTTCTGTGAGTCCCAATTACTAAAGCAGTGTGAAGTAACACAAGTCCATTCCTCAAGAGGGCTAACACTCCCTAAAGAACCAATGTGTTTGAATCCCTTCACAGACCCTCCTTGTGAGCGAAGCAGCCAAATTGCCTGCCATTGTGTTCCCTGTGGTATCCTGTGACTCTGTGAAAAAGGGTGAAGGCTACGCATTGATTTCCTTGTCAGCCCCCACCTCTCCCTCCTTCAATTGACTCAGCGGAGAACAATGTTGATTGGAAAATAATTGCAATAATAATAGAGATATTTGCTCCTGAGTAACTAGGCGATGCAACCCGGGCGCGAAGCCAGAAGAATTTTGAAGGGCAAAGCATGGAAATCAATGGCTCAAGACTCGCAGGAGCAGCTGTCTGCTTGGGGAGGAGGGGGACAGGGCGAGGGCAATGGTGTGAATAGAGAAGATGAAGTTGCAAGTGTGGAGGACAGTTTAAGAATGGGCGGTGTGGGGGGAGTGAGCTTTTACCGAGGGGGAGCTGCGAGGAATTGTATAGTGCTGGTGTAGTGGCTGTAGCAGTGTCAGCCGTGTGCTAGGAAGTCCCCAGCTCATTTCAGGTATGAAATCAGCAGGTGATCTTGGGCAAGCCACTGTCCCTCCTCAGCCCTCCTCCATCTAAAATATGGGGTTAATAATACTGACGTATCTTACTGAGTGGTTGTAACGAACGACTATTGGGATAATATATGTGAAGCTCTTTGAATGCTTGTTTTATAACATTGTATATATCCTAAGCATGTTGTTGTTACTGTTATTCCTTTCCCTGTGGTATGAACATTTCATGGCTAAAACTGATTTTGTCTCCTGCTCATTCTGAATACGTAGATGCCGTTGTTACTGTGGAACAGCATTACAGGCTTTTCAGGGCATTGGGGGGTTGGTCTACAAGTTACAATTTCCATGTGGAGGCCGCTTGAAACAGCTTTTGCATGGCAGCATAACCTGTTGTAGGGCATGTTGGCATCAGGATTGCCTTAATCATGTGGAGAGTCCCCAAGTCATGTCTTCCTGATGGCAATGGCATAGAAACTCTCCACATAGCAAGGCACTCTGTGTATTGCTGTTTGCCATGTGGAGCCGCCGCATGGAAGGTGTTATATTGATCAAGTTGTAATGTGTAGTGTGGCCCTGAAATGGTAAAAGGTGGAGATCTGGTCTTTCTGTGTAAGCCCCATTATTTTTCCAGTCAGGCTTAGTGTGAGAATCCAGCTTGTTAGTCTGTACTCACTTAAACCTAATTCTGTTTTGTTCACTTGATTATTTATTTATTAATTATAGGGATTTATATTCTGCCCATCAAATAACTTCGTAGGGTGGCTTGCAGTACAAAATAAAAGATTCAGTTAAAACATTTAACAATCAAGAAAGGCTAGCAAGAAAGTAAGGAGGACCACTGGCCTCATATCTTAACATTATCAGCAGAAATATATACTGTATAGTAAATCACTGATAGCTGTGTTTATGTTTTTATTCAGGGCATAAAAGAGAGACCTGTTCTTGACTTCTTAAGGCTTCTTTGAGTGGCCCAGATTTGCATTCCCTCCTACGTTGGCATTTGGACTAATCTATACTTGGCTTATACTTGGCTTATGTTATCCACCAAACCACGCATTGTTTATCCCACAACAAATAAACAGCTATCATGGTGTGCATGCTGGAGAGAGATGTGTTGGTCCCATACGAAGCGCAGGTTTTTGAAGATGCTTTTGCCTAAGAATTATTCCTGTCCCCAAGTCACATTTTGGCACCAACCAGAGAAGTTCCCTGCAGAAGCTGGTATGTCATAGCTTTGCACTTTAAGCGATGCTTCAGTGTAAGTGGAAAGGAGACCAATGCATACTCATCTAGGTTGTATGTAGCTTATAAATTCTTAGATCATAGAGTCGGAAGGAGCCTACAAGGCTATCGAGTCCAACCCCCTGCTCAATGCAGGAAACTAGAGGAGGGGGTCTCCCATCCAAGTCATAACCAGGCCTGACCCTGCTTGTGGCTATGGGTGTGCCAAAGTGCATTCTACCTGATCTCCAGCTCAAGGAGTAATACCAGGAAGCTGCATAGCCAGATGGGGGGTAATTCCCTGTGCTTTCACCTGCTAAATCTAATTCAATCCTATTTACAAGATTAGCTCTAAATAAGATGAACCTTTCAGGTCAGCTGCTGGTGTGCAGTTGCCTCAGTGAGTACACTGGGGAGAGTGAGGTATCTTTAAGACACAATCAGTGAAATTTGGACTCTGAGACAAATTGACTTTGAGAGCTGTTCTGTGTTCATCTTGTTGACCAGGCACTTCATTTTTACTTCTCTCATTGTTTGTTACTGATTTTAAAGAAATGAAATTAAAGGAGCCAGTGTGGCGTAGTGGTGAGAGTGTTGGGCTGGGACTCGGGAGATCCGGGTTCTAGTCCCCGCTCGGCCATGAAACTCACTGGGTGACTTTGGGCCAGTCACTGACTCTCAGCCTAACCTACCTCACAGGGTTGTTGTGAGGATAAAATGGAGAGGAGGAGGAGGAGGAGGATTGTGTAAGCCGCTTTGGGTTCCTTGCAGGAAAAAAGGTGGGGTATAAATATAATAAATAAATAAATAAAATAAATAAAAAATATATCCATTTATTTTCCGTTGAGGGAGAATCTTCTTTAAGCAGTCCTTACTAGCTTTTTAATTTCATCACTCTATGATAGTCCCAAAGAGTGCAGAGCCCACTCCTTGCAGTTCCTTTGCACTTTGACATAGACAGTTACCCAGCAATAGGTGAAGGATGATCTACCATCTGTAGCCTCTCTGTAGACCAGTGTTCCTCAACCTTGGGTCCCCAGATGTTTTTGGCCTACAACTCCCAGCATGCCCCAGCCAGCTATGCTGGCTGGGGCATGCTGGGAGTTGTAGGCCAAAAACATCTGGGGACCCAAGGTTGAGGAACACTGCTGTAGACTGAGGTGCTTTACAAGGATCAGTAAATGTAGTGTTGCTCTAATATCCATTGCTCAGTTAGGGGAGTTGTGGGTATTGCTGCATGGGAACAAATTCATTAGTAGGTTTTGCATTGGCCAAGAGATCTGCCGCTTGAAGTGAGTCAGTTGTTTATCTGATGTGAATGCCAGGGGATCTACACTGTGTTGAGGAGGAGCAGGAGGGGGAGGGTTGATTGATTTAATAGCTTTATATACTTAATAGATTTATATACCATATTTAAAGATCTCTAGCATTTTTTTTGCTGGCAATTGCCTATCAGGATTAATATTGCATCTGAAGCTGCAGTGGTCTTGATTTAAGAGAGACGAGATTTTTGAATTATTAACACACATACACTGCCTTTTTAGCATATTCAGTAAGGCAATATATAAATGTTAATAATAAATAAATGGAATGCTGCCCCAGGAGGCTGTTCCAAGTGGTCCAGAGCCTGGTCGGTCCAGTTGCGCCGGACCCGGTGGAATACTCTAAAGCCTCCTGTGAGGCTTTCGCAAAGCACTTTGCAGATAAAACCGATCAGATTAGGAGTGGGATTCCATGCATCATGGACACAGGGAGTGAGCAGGAGGAGGCCAGTGGCGGGCCGGTTTTGTGGGATCGGTTCCAGCCTTTTCCTTCTGATGAAGTGGACAAGGTGCTTTCATCTGTAAAACCCAGCCACCTGCTTGCTTGATCCTTGCCCACCCTGGCTCATTATGAGCTGCAGAGGGAGACTGGGTGAAGGGATCAGGGCAGTGGTGAATGCCTCCCTCGAGGAGGGAGTGATGCCATCAGCCCTTAAGGAGGCAATAGTAAGACCGCTTCTAAAGACGCCCTGCTTAGATTCCCAAGATTTAAACAACTTTCGCCCAGTCTCTAATTTACCATTTCTGGGCAAGGTGATCGAGTGGGTGGGGTGGGCCTCAGTTGAAAGCTCACTTGGATGAAGCTGATTATTTAGATCCGTGCCAGTCGGGCTTCAGGCCTGGACATGGGACAGAAACGGCCTTGGTCGCCTTGGTAGATGATATGAGGAGGGCTTTGGATAGGGCGAATGCTCCTTTCTAGTCCTCCTTGATCTCTCTGCGGCTTTTGATACCATTGACCACGGTATCCTCCTGGACCGCCTGGAGGGGTTGGGCGTGAGAGGCACTGTACTGCGGTGGTTCCAGTCTTTCCTCTCTGGAAGGTACCAGAGGGTAATTTTTGGGGAGGAGGCTTTGGACCCTCGGCTGCTCACTTGTGGGGTGTCGCAGGGATCCATCCTCTCCCTGATGTTATTTAACATCTACCTCAAGCCTGGGAGCTATCATCAGGAGGTTTGGGGTGTGGTGTCATCATTATGCGGATGACACGCAGCTCTACCTCTCCTTCAAGTCTTCAGCAAGGTTGGCTGTTGAAACCCTGTCCAAATGCCTGGAGGCAGTGGGTGGCTGGATGGGAAGGAACATGCTGAAATGGAACCCCAACAAAACTGAGGTACTACTGGTGGGAGACAAGAGGAGGTTAGGGGATGTGGACCTGGTGCTGAATGGGGTGCATTTACCCCTGAAGGACCAGGTCCACAGCTTGGGGGTCATTTTAGACAGACTCTCAGCTGTCCATGGAGGCTCAGGTGTCAGCTGTGAGCTGGGCGGCGCTGTATCAGCTCCATCTGATATGGCAGCTGCACCCCTACCTTCCTAATCATCTGCTCCCATCAGTGGTTCCTGCCTTGGTCTCCTCTTGCCTAGACTACTGTAATGCGCTCTATGTGGGGTTACCCTGGAAGATGATTTGGAAGCTACAGCTGGTTCAGAACATGGCGACTTGCCTCATTAAAGGCAGTCACCAATGTGATCACATCACTCCAGTGCTCAAGGAGTTGCACTGGCTACCAGTTGCTTGCCGGGCTGAATTCAAGGTGTTGGTTTTGACCTTTAAAACCCTATACAGCTCTGGTCCAGTTTATCTCAAGGAGCGTCTCCAGCAACATCAAGTAGGCCGCTCAACAAGATCTGCCATGGACGGCCTTCTCGTCCCATCAGCCAGAGCAGCCAGACTGGTGGGGACTAGGAAGAGGGCCTTTTCTGTGGCGGCCCCCAAACTTTGGAACTCTCTCCCAAGTGACCTCTGCCATGCCCCCTCCTTGATGAGCTTCCGCCGTTTATTAAAAACATGGCTTTTCAGGTGGGAATATGGGGTGGACTAGGACTTTAAAATTTTATACTGTATTTTGTTCTGCTCTGTTTCATTTTATATTGTGGGGTGGGCTAGGATTTTAAAATTTTATACTGTTTTAAATGTATTTTATTCTGCTTGCTTTATTTCACATTGTACATCGCCCAGAGTTCCGGCTAGATCGGCAATCTAGAAGTACAGTAAATAGATAGATAGATAGATAGATAGATAGGTTTTATTGGGACCATTCCTCTTGTCTTCCTGCCATGGATGGAGACGTGACTGCAGACAGTGCATCTGGACACATGAAAGAGCAAAGGGACTACATTTCATAACACCCTTTGCTGTTTCCACTGCTTCTACTCCTATATGTAATTTGGAATCCAGGAAGTTCTCACAAGAGCAAAGTCCTCATTAGTAAATTATTAACTCAGCTCAGCCTTGCCCTTGTTCACACATGGGGAGAATCTCTTGAAAGATAATTTAATAGTTTAAGGTGGGTAGTGTTGTGAGAATTGGACAAAGAGAAGGTTTTTCTAAAACAACAACAACAACAACCAGGAATAGTCAGTTGTGATTAAGAGACACAGAACAAGTGAGACTGAGATAGCATTCTAACCCTTGCACTCCGGAAAGGGCAAATCTCCATGCTGTCCTGAGGAGGCTGCAGTGGCTGGACAGGTGTTTGTTCCAAGCCATAGGCTCTCTATAGTTCAGTCTATTTCTCCATCCCCGCACCCTCTCTTCTGTTCTTTGCTGCTAACAGATTTTCCTAGAGGCCTGTCTGCGCCAGAGATGGGTTTTCATGGTGAGAGCCAAGATTGTGTTACAGACACGCACACACTTCAGCTGCGTGTGCAGCTCTGCTGACGCAGCATCACCACTTAGTGCTGGGGTCATGTTTGGAGCTGATGAATAAGCTCACACAGGGATCATTTGGGGCTTAGAAAAAAGTTTGACTTTGTTGCATGTTGGCCAAGGTCCAGCAATTCCCCTCCCCTGCAGGGGGATGAATAGCCCTCAGCAACAGCGGCTTGGGAAGAAAGGGGCCATTGTCTTCTATCTGTTTCCTTCTTAGGGGATAGGAGTGAAGCCGATTAGTTGGGAGGGAGGAGTGGGTTGCTGCAGCTCACCACCAGCACATGCCTGGCCCGGTGCCTAGCAAATGAGGGTGGGAGGGGAAGAGGGCAAGGGGCTTGGAGTGCTAGATCAGCTGTCTCTTGGCGTCTCAGCTGAAAGGAACAGGGAGTCATCTTAACTCTTTGTTATGTAGCACAAATGTGTTCTTCTAGTGTGGCTTGCTTCCAGGTGGAGTGGAAGCTGAAGATAAAACTTGTGAACACCAGTTGAGGAATGGCTTTCCTGCAAGCCTGAGTGTGGGTTTGAGGGGATTTGGAATATTCCTAAAGTTTGAAGGGTTATAATGTTGCTCTGATTGATTTGGATTTCTAGACCTAGCTTGGACCTTTGCACTTCCCTCTCTCCTTGTATTGTATCGAACTTGTATTTTCTCATAATAAATGGGGTGGGGGTGGGAGGGGAGGAAAGTTGTGTTATATGATTACAGAGGGAAGAGAAGTGCTGGTAGGAAACCATTTTCAAAATCTAAAATCAATCAAATCTTAAGTACAGGGAACCCTCATTTTCTAAAACAGCATGCCTGTTGAGCCATACTTGTTTAAATAGGCCTCCATCATCATCATCATCATCATCATCATCATCATCATCATCCTGCTTACCATATTTTAAAAATATAAGCATTTTACAAAAGAATTTAAATACATAAAATACATTGTAATATACATAAAATACAATTTAAATATATAATACTTGCTAAAACATTGATAAAAACATTAAAATCAATAGTTACCTGGATATGATTTGGCCATTCAAATGAAGGCCGTTGTTTTGTGTTGATTCCTTGGGGAAATGCTTAAATTTGCACTCTTTGAGAATGTTTACTTAAATTCACATTGAGGGTACTTGTTAAAATTGAAGCAGGTTCTTTGTTTCCACTGTTGTGACAGAACACTTAGCACAACCTGTGAATGCCTGCCCCTGCAGAAGTTTCATTTAGAAATGAATTGGGGGTTGCTTGGCAGCTGTGCTTGATAGATTGTGCCTACAGAACTCAAAATACCGTTGAATTACCAGTTCAGGAATACTAAAGAGTTTTTTTTAGAGTTTGAAACCTAAGTCAAATAGTCTATGTGTTATATGAATATACATGTTGAAAATATTGGAAATTGGTCAAACCTGGATATGCTGCTTTGGCAATACGGTGAGCCTTCACAGTTCCCTGTGCCTGCAACCAAAGATTAAAGGCTAGAATTGTGCTTCCTCTTGTTCCGTTAATGTTCTCAGCTTCTCAAATCTTAGAAGCAATTCACACTTTGACCTGGTTCTCACATAACACCAATTTCTGTGTTAAACAACCCAGGAATTGGCATGGTCATGCCAGAGCGAGTGTGCTGCCTCCCACCCATGTGCCTGCTTCCTCTTTGTAAACAACCCAAGTTGGGTTGTTGTCATGACATGCAAACCCAGCTCTCTGGGTTGTTTAGGATTAAAAAAAAACTCAAGAGTTTTAACCCAACAACAAACCATGGCTTAAAGCTCTTGGTTGTTTAACCCTAAACAACCCAGCGTGCCAGGTTTGCACGTCATGACAACAGCCCAGGAACAGGGCATTCCTGGGTTGTTTCAGAAAGTGTAACTGGATGGGAACCAGCATGGTTGATCGCTCTCGTGTGCTCACAAACAACCATGAAACAGCAGCCTTTCTGATGGCTCCGGTTAGGGGCAGCTTTTTTTATGCAGTCTGTTCCCATGAGCAATACAGGAGTGTCTGATCACATAGCTCACAGCTCTCAGATACAGCATCTTCTGTGATCTCCTGTCAGTCCTAACTGGACAATTTGGGCATTATAAGAAGATAGCGCTATACCAAATCTACTTTCAAGGTCACATGTCCTGTCTTCTGTGCTTCTGGTAAACTGACAACTGCCCCCAAGGACTTCAGTAGAAGAAATAGAAGCAGAGGAAACAAGCCTGAAATTAATATTAATGACATTTAATATGTGGGCAGAAAAGCACCTGGCTCCTCTTTCTGGATTGCAGTGAGGCCTCTGGGTTGGGTATGATGCAGCAGCAGCTGGTTGGGAAGTGGAGACTTGTGTTGTATGATACACAAGGATTCCCAAAAGGGGGTCTCCAGTTTCTTATTCTCATAGGCCTGTGTGTGCAGCTGAGTTTTATTATGCCTCTGAGAACAATATTCTCCCCGCCACAAAGCTAACATTTGGGGGCCTTTCCTGGAACAGCCGTTTCCTTTGCTGGTCTCAAATTCATCTACTTTCTCCCCTTGCTTTGATTGCTGACAACTAAGAGCAGAAGAGTTGTAATGTCAGCACTGTGTATGTACAGCGGCAACGAAGGCAGTTTCAGTCCCATACCAGGGCAGAACCCAGACTTTAGCGGACTCAGATAATCCATTTCATCCAAGATGGATGGAGTTGGGTTGCTACAACATGCCTGAGCACTTTGCTTCAAAGGAAGAGATGGGGCACAGGCCAATAATAAATAATCCAGTGTGGAGGAGTCCAGGAAGGGCTTCTCCAGCAATGCTCTCATGACAGCTTCCGTTACCACTGCTGGCACACAATCAAACATTTATCACCTGCTCCATCCAATGCTACCCTAGCAGTTTTAAGTAGCCATGACGGGCAAGGGTTGAGTATGCACATGGTTGACCTCAAACATACAAGAATCATGGCCTCTTACTTAATCTGAACATGCTGAAAGAGATTTATTACAATATGACAAACACACACTTCAGGCACCTCTACAGACAGAGCAATTAATCTAGGGCTTCTGTTGGAACAGATCCAAGTGATTTTATCCACAAAGCGCTGTGCAAATTGATCACTGCAAGCCATCGCCAGTTCTTCCCTTGCTCCTTGAGGGCCCTTTACCACTCGGAATAGCTCTGCCAACCTGCACTGTGCAGACACAGTGGTAACAGAGAAGTATGATTTTGCTGCCATGATCTGTAGTCCATGTTCAATTGGATTCATTGTTGCTCAAGCTCAACCGTTCCCCACTTGGTGCCCTCCAGACGTTTTGGACTATAACTCCCAGCATTCCTGACCTATTGGCAATGTTGGCTGGGGCTGATGGGAGTTGAATTTCAAAATATCCAGAGGGCACCAGGTTGGGGAAAGCTGCTGTAGCCTTTGTCCCTGCCATTCATAGCTCCTGGCTCTACATAAAGGCTGCTCAGCTCTTTCATGCAGGAGAGAGCACTTGGGAGTGATTGTGTCAATTTCCTGCATGGCTTAATCATTTTAGATGCTGACTAGGGTTTCAACAGTGTAAGGATGGATGGATGAGTGTAAGTTCATTCTGTCCTGTTTCCATGTATGCTCCAAACCAAGTCCATTCCTGCCCATTTTCTTGTAGACTTTTAGGGTGTAATCCTTAAAAATCCACATGAATTTAATAATTAAAAAAAATTAAATGCATTAAAAAATGTACAAGGTAATCCAAGGGTTAATTCATTGCATTTATTCTTCTTTTTAAAAAAGATACTAGCTTCTGGAGCAGTGTTAAAAGTGGTGCACTGTGCATATCCCCCTGGGAGCAGTGGGACTGATGGTCACCCCTCTCAGGGAGATGGTATGGGGGGTAAAAACATAGCTGCTCCCAAGGCTCCATGGTCACTCCCTGAGAGTGACAGCATGTCATCAGTTGTGTTGCTTCCAAGGGGATATGCACAGCACTGTTTTCATTGTGTGTGGCAGAAGCCGTGCTTTAGAGACTAATTTCTGGAATAGAATAATAATGATAATTCATCCTTTGGACTACCTCATCAAGAATCCAGCAGGAGTGTAGATTCTGAAGCCAGCCCCACATCCAGTCTGGATCAGAGTCCAGGAGGTGTGAATCAGATGAGTCCACTTTGGAATTTGGAATATTTCTGGATGCATAAGCGCCTGAGGGCAGGCAATTCTAATAGGACCCCCACCCATGCAGAGGTTTGAAACTCCAGCAACTTACCAGGTAATGCTTAGAAACTTATCAGGTAATGCTCTGTTCATGGGAAGGAAGTTATATTAAGGAAGGAAGTTATATCCCACACCCACAGATCAGAATTCTGCCCTGCAGGAAACATCCAGTCAAGAGTATGTCCCGCCATATGGGCAGGGCCTGATATTAACTGAGACATGCCCGTGGTTCCCTTGGAGGCCATGAACTCCTGAGGCACTCCAGTCTGAGAGTATTGCCTTTAAATTAGCAGCACTTGGGGTTTGTGGTCAGCGTCCTACTTGCCCCACAGGGATTTGTGGTCTCGCTTGGTGCAGGGCTTGCATGTCCTGTGTGTGGGCAGGTGATGAAATTGCGAATGCTTTTAGGTTATTTTGCAGCTGGTGTGGTCTCAATCTGAGCAGGAGCTGAAAGTTTAGTAGGCTTGCCTGGTGCTGTGGCCAAGGCCCACTCATGCAGAGTGGGCCCATTAATAATGTTCACTTTAAATCAGTTTAGATTAACCAATGTCATATCTGTCAGTGACGGTGAGCTGTTAGAGTTTGTTGCTCTTATGAACATTGATTTAGATTAAGTATCTCCCTGGCTTTGGGTTTTTTTGGGCCGTATTATGCAGATATAATTAACGTTCCAATATTTTCTGGCTTGCAGCAGTGCAGGGTCTGGGACAGAAGCTATGCTTGTTGTATTAATCTTTATTAAATGGGAATTTATTTTTCTCAGAACAGAGGACAACAGCTCATCTTGCCTATCCTCAAATATATTATTGATGAGGGGAAACTGCGAAGTTGATGTGTCAGAGGAGGGCTTCAAGGATCAGTCCCCTTAGCTCTGCTAGGAAACTTGGCTGATAAGGAATTTGACACATTATCCTCCCACACCACCCCAAATCATTTGGGAGAACTGAACCTCTGGGACAATTTTCTGTGTTAAAATGGATTACTCCACCACCGGCCCTTGGAATTAAGATTTGGTTTCGCAACCGAGGAAATGCCCTCCTGAGCCGCTTACTGTTCAGTAAACAGAATACTTGGCCCCTTCACAGCATTACAGACCTTCACATTAATGACTATGTAGATTGTAGCAGAGTGGTCTGCACTGCAGCATATCAGGAGATTGGAGTTCTACTCCAAGTTGGTTTTGGCCAGTCAGTTCAATTGCTTGTGTGGAATGCAGGAGAGCTATATACAGGCAGTCCCCAGGTCGCGAATGAGTTCTGTTCTTAAGAATGTCTTTAAGTCGAATTTGTATGTAAGTCGGAACAGCATAGCGTTCTGTACGTTAAAATCGGCATTCACGCAAATTGCATAGTATACTACGCTATGTACTCTATGTAAACAACGTAGTGCTTAAGTCCGTTCTTAAGTATGGGTTGTCTGTAAGTCGGACGTTCTTAACTCAGGGACTGTCTGTACTCTTTTTCTGGGAAAGAAATCTAAGGTACATACTCCCATCCCAACTGCCTTCTCCTGAAAGGCTACTGAGTCACAAAATCCTTCTCATTCCGTCCATTCTGATAAGTAATCCCTTTAGGATCCATCCCTGTAAACCAGGATGTGTACTGTTCTTCAAAGTTGTCCTGGAGTTGA
This sequence comes from Shinisaurus crocodilurus, assembly GCA_021292165.1. Lineage (NCBI taxonomy): Eukaryota > Metazoa > Chordata > Lepidosauria > Squamata > Shinisauridae > Shinisaurus > Shinisaurus crocodilurus. The sequence continues at coordinate 916,871 of CM037889.1, forward strand.
TGGCTTTGCCTGGCAAGTATCTTTTCCTCTAGTTCAGGAGTGGGCAACTTGTGGTCCTCCAGATGTTTTGGCCTACAACTCCCATCAGCTCCGGTCAGCATAGCTAATGGTGAGAGACCATGGGAGTTGTAGGCCAGAACATTTGGAGTTGCCCACCCCTGCTCTAGCTTCCATGAAGCAGCTGTTATGTGTGGCCACTCTCACTGGAGCAACGGCAGTGTGTAATCCTTTCCATAGAGCACACGTGTGCAAACCACAGCCCCTCGGCCGCTCTTATCAGCTAGGCCGGGGAGAAAAGACCGCTGTTCTGGTGCTGCTATCCGCCGCACCGGTACAGGGACCTTGTTGGGAATCGCAAGGTTCAGGGGAGGACAGAGGCTTTTAACCTCCTCTCCCAGCTGTCTTGAGGCAATTGAGATTGCCATTACCTTGCCACTAATAGTGTGGAGGAAAAACAGCGATCAGATCTGATCACTTGGGGGCTGGGTGAGGCTTTAACCTGCCTGCCTACACCAAGTGATCCCAAACTGCCGAGATCTCTGGAGGGTGGAAGGTTAAATCCCCCCACCCCCAGCAATCCCAGTGCTGCCAAGAAGGGCGAGAAAACAGCAGTCTCTGAGGTGATTGCTAGGTGTGGGCGAGAGATGCTTTAACCTCCCTGTATCTCAGTGATTGCATCTCAGCAGGGTGAGAGGGGAGATTTAGACCTCCCCATCCCTGCGAGCTGAGATGTGTATGTTTGTGTGTGTGTGGAGTGTGTGTGATTGTGTGCATTTTTTAGGTCTCCGATCCACCACGTGGCAGCCCTTGGGGCTTAAAAGGTTGCATAGCCCTGCCGTAGTACACTAAACCTCACTCCAGGTGCAAATAGATGGGATGTCTGTACTTTCTTGAGGGGTCAGATACATACAACAGTTAATTGTACTCTCCCCACACCCCAACCATTCGTTCATGCTGATGGGATAGTGTCATCCAGGTTTATTCTGGGACTGTGTGTTTGAGCTCATGGAAACTAAGAGCTGTTAGCGATGGATAAGGCTATCGGCAGGAAGTAGATCCACAAGCTTCTATCACGGGGCTTCTGCTAAATCTCAAATTCCTGACCTCCTACATTCCCACCAGTCTGCATTTGCAATCCTGCGCAAGATTGATTTGCAGTTTGATTCATGCCAGCGCTTGTACATAACTGCTGGACACTTGTAGGACCCCCAGCTGTTTTTGCTCTGATATGGTCTGGCAGATGGGCTGGGTGCTGCTCGTTGGGGATGAGCAATCCCCTGCAACTGATTCAGAGTTGCATTGCCTGCTGTCTGACGGTGACAGGAATCTCCCAATAGCTGGAGTGGGTGATCGCTACAAAGCTGTTAGCTCAGGGCAGAGACCTTCCTATTTTGTATTGATGAACAGTCCTGGCTGTACAAAATAGCTACTCCTTCATCAAAGGATGAGAAATATATTAATTGCTGCTGCTGCCTCTTGGGTGGGGTATGTGAGGGGAAGGCAAAAGTTATGACAAAAGCAGCGTGGTCTCCACACTGTTCATGGACCCCTGGCCTTGCTTCTACACTGGGAGAAATGAATATGATAAAGGACTACTTTTGTATTATTGTTTACTGACACTTGTTCCCTAGAGAATTGTGGGATGGATAGACCAGAGGGACAAGTATCTTGGAAGCCCCATATAGAAGTTAAATTGGACTTAAGCTTGTCAGCAGTCAGAGCTGATTTGTAGGTTGAGCCGACTGAGCCGGAGTGGAGAACCAGGTATCACAGCCAGGAGATCAAAATTAGAGGACAAGGACAGAGTTTGTAAAGCAGAGGTGGGCAACTGGCAGCCCTCCAGATGTTGTTGGACTGCAACTCCCATGATCCCTCACCATTGGCTATGCTGGCTAGGCCTGATGGCCCAAGCAAAATTGCCCAAGCCAAGTCCTAGCCTCAACAGGGAGCTCTTACAGCTCTTCCCAGTGAGGAGAGCCAGTAGTCAGCCTGGATGGGTGGAATCACTCCAAGACCTGGAAACCCTTTACTGCCCACAGGTAGCCGTCGTGGGTGGCTCACCACATGTGCACAAAGCCATGGGTGCCCAGTTCTAGCCCCGGCAGCTCCTAATATCAGCTCTCCTGAAGCCAGCAACAAAGAGGTTCCTTGTTTGTACATATCCATGACTTTACATATAGGCATACTTGGAATTGCCTAAATACCTTCTAAAAACTTAAGAGGCAGTCTTAGTTTGTTTGGTTCTGGAGAACATGGCAGACCCAGTGTTTTCCTCCTGTCCCTTAATGGTATCTGTCTCTATATTGGATGAGGAATCTGTCTTCTGCCCACTTGCGATCTCTGAAGATATTTTGCAATCAGGGTGACTGAAATTTTTAGAAGTTGTAGTCCATTTGTGGAGATACTGGACACTTCTATTCTCCACCATGCTGTGGTAATTTTTCCTCTTATGATATATCACTCTAAACTTTCTGCTTCTTTGTGATAAATATGGTGAACTTTGGGGTAAAAGTTAGCTACTCATTCAATCAGAGTAAGCCACAAATTGCTGGGTACTGCAGAACCTCATTTCCCGTTATTTCTGTGTGGTTTCCAAACTACATCATATTGGACCATAAACGGTAACATCTGGGTAAGCCCTAGGACAGATGTCATTGGGGCTAATGCTATTTTCTCAATCCCCCGGCTGGTTCACTTGGACAAAGAATGCTCTTTCCTCCTTGTTGTAAGCTCCTGCATGCAGCGTGGCCGTGTGTAGCATTGGCTTCCCTGCTCTGCCTTGGAACGGCTTTGTCTCAATGGTGAGGAAAGTGGTTCCCCTCTGTGTAAAATGTCTGGGAGCTCGTAGGGATCAGAGTCATGGGGTGCACATAGAGATGACTCCGTATCAATTACCTTTCAGATTCGCTGAAGCCCGAAGCCCCCCACCGAGGCACGTGGCTGAGCCGTGATAGCTGAGCTTCCCTATTAAATGCCTCTTGCTGTTGTCTGAATGTGCATCCTCTGTTCTCTCCACCTGCTTTGTCTTGGATGCTCTTTCCGAGCCCTGCTGGGGTTCGGGGCCAGGGAACAAAGCAGAGTGCTTCTATTATGAATTAAAAAAACCCTAGTGCCTGGAAACTGGAATGCACGGTGTGGGGTGCCATGATCCAGTGCAGGAGCCCACGGGGATGTGTGTGTGAAGAGGGCAGACAGTGGCTGCTGATCCGTGTGTCCACTGCAACCAAATTCTACAGTCTCCTTCTGACTGGCTCAGCGCTGTGTGCAAGTTGGAATGGGTGCAAGGGTTGCTGCTTAAGCAAATGCTGGACAGGACTGAGGAATTGTGTGCTGCTGCTTATTTCTCTGATCTGACTTTGGTTTTTGGCAGGGTTTCATAGATCATAGAGCTGGAAGGAGCCTACAAGGCTATCGAGTCCAACCCCCATCCAGCTCAGTGCAGGAAATTAGAGGAGGGGGTCTCCCATCCAAGTAATAACCAGGCTTGACCCTGCTTAGCTTTCCATGCTCAGACAAGCTGAGCCAGCGTAGCTGTTTCCCATAAATACCTCCCTCTGTGAAAATCTAGTGGAGAAATCACAGTATGAAGATTTCATAGATTTCATAGATCATAGAGTTGGAAGGAGCCTACAAGGCTATCGAGTCCAACCCCCTGCTCAGTGCAGGAAACTAGAGGAGGGGTCTCCCATCCAAGTAATCACCAGGCCTGACCCTGCTTAGTTTTCCACACTCAGACAAGCTGAGCCAGCGTAGCTGTTTCCCATAAATACCTCCCTCTGTGAAAATCTAGTGGAGAAATCACAGTATGAAGATTTCATAGATTTCATAGAGTTGGAAGGAGCCTACAAGGCTATCGAGTCCAACCCCCTGCTCAGTGCAGGAAACTAGAGGAGGGGTCTCCCATCCAAGTAATCACCAGGCCTGACCCTGCTTAGCTTTCCACGCTCAGACAAGCTGAGCCAGCATAAGCCACAGGCCTGTGATGGCTGCCTTTTACCTCAATGATGAAATCTAGTCTGGGTCATTCCTATTCTGCCTGTGTCAAAGCATAGTGTTAATCAGGCAGCAAAAGCAGCAGATTGTGTGGAAAGGAAGGACTGCCTGGGCTGATTTCAAAATAACATTTCCCTCCACATGGGAATACCTGTGGAAGTGATGCGCCCTGCCTCCTCCAGCAGGTGTCAGCGCAGAGCACAGAACAGGAACCTGGGGAAGGACAAGTGTGATGGGGGGGGGGCGGGGGGCTTCGAAATGCAGCACCATAAATAAGCCCTTCTTTTGCGCTGCTTCTCAGCACCCTGTGAGCCCCGTAGAACTGGAAAGGGTTCCCCTGAAAAGGCTGCAAAGTGTGTTTCAGGCAGATAAGTCTTTGCCTTTGAAGTATGGCAACAGACTAAAGCGCCCCCCTCTTGTTGTTGCTGCCAGCCACTGGAAATTAATCACAGCCACGTACAGATAAGAGTACAAAGCCACACAGAGCATTGTGCCAGAGAGAGAGAGTGAGAGAGAGGGAGAGGGAGCAAACAAGGAGAGACCAGCAGTGGGGTGGGCCCAGAGGAGGGAAGGACGGATCCAGAGTGGGAAGGTCAGGAGGAACAGAACTTGGCAGACAGGCAGTGTGGGAATGCTGGCAAACAGCTCTGTCCCTCTTTCTTTCCTGCTGTATGTACATTTGTTTGATGCAACTCTAATTTTAGGGGACATATCCCCCCCCCTTCTCTCTCTCTCTCTCTCTCTCTCTCTCCCCCCCCCCTCCTGGCACCATCACACTCCTTAAGATGATTGTGCTCATTAAGTGCTTGTTGGCGAGCCATCTTCTCTTGCGGGGTGCTGGTGAATGGGATAGGTACGATCTCCTGTGCTTGATGGAAGTGAAAGTGCTGGATAGAACATGGGCCCGGGTAGCAAAGGCTGAGACTGAAGGAGTCCCTGTTATGGACTGGGATGGGGGATGACTTCCTGTACTGGTGGTCCCTTTCTTTACAGGGTTGCCCCAAAAAAGAATTCCTGATAGGCCTCCACCAGTCAGGATGCACCTCCTGACACACCCTAGTCTGTCCAGTGGTGGGGGAAGTTTCTGAGCCCTATTTCTAAGGACCACTTCCTGCAGCACAGCCCTAGGAAACAGTACAAAGCATTGGATTTTCTTGCTTAAAGCCCAGACAGACCAAACTTAATAAACCTTGTAAAAATCCTAAGAATACAAGTGGTACTTTTGTAAACATGCAGTCTTCTATGTGGGGAAGAGTTTATTGGGAATTCTTTTTTTTAAGAACACAGCCAAATGTCCAAATATATATTAAAAGGATTTTATTTTGGGGTGGGGGGAAGGAAAAGGGAGAAAACAAGGGAAGGCAACACTCGCACATACACACAGAATTCCAAATAAAATAAAAAAGTCTAACTCAACTAGTTATACGTCAACGTCACCTACTTGAGTAGAGTTTGGGTTCCAGAACATGCAGAGTTCATTGCAAAGAGGATGGTCTGAGAGAGAGAACTTCTTGGCCTCCAGTTCGATGGTATTGGGAAGGCTCATGAGGAGTTAGCAAACTCTTACTTTTATGGAAATCTGAGTTCAGTAAAAGCCAGCTGCTTAACGGAGATGGATTACTATTTTACCCAATAATGCGATAGCCTCCATTTCTGATGGCAGTGGTCTAGCCAGCAAATCATAAAATTACCTAGAGGCTGGACCCACCTTTCTAATGAACCTAAACGTATATCTCAGAAGACACAGCCAGTGTGAACCAGTTACGGTGCAATCCTATTGCAATACCTGTAAGCCCCGAACTCTTATTCAGAGTGGGAGGAGTGGCAGAGGCAACTTTCTCTCTCTCTCTCTCTCTCTCTCTCTCTCTCTCTCTCTCTCTCTCTCACACACACACACACACACACACACACACACACACGTTCTCCTGCCCTGCATTTGTCACTAGATGGGCTTTTTCGCCCTTCTACCTGGGGCATCTCAGAGGGGGAGGGAAGGAGGCTGGAGCAGCTTCAGGATACCTCTCCAATCTCCTCCCCCTCCCCGCCCACCAAAACACCCCCTTTCACCCCTTTCTGAGGTCACTTTCCTGACTTCGGAGAGCAGTTGGTGTGGTTTTTCCACACCAGCTGTGAGAGGTAGGGGGAGAGGGGCTGGAGCTACATTCCTAGCTCCGAGGTTGGAGTGCTGTCTCCGACCTTGGATCTGGGAATCTGAAATATCCTTTGTTCCCTCAGATGCTGTCTAGGGGCTATGGGATTGCTCCCTTAGCCTATTATAAAAAATAGCTTAATTTTTTGGATATTGGAGAACAAGAAGGTGAGATAAGCCTATTCAGATGCCCCAACATGGTGCTAATTTACCAGACGCTCTAGGGAGCACTGCTGAACTAGATCAGAATATAGTGCAGTGATGGCGAACCTATGGCACGAGTGCCACAGCTGGCACGCAGGGACCTCTCTGTGGGCACTTGAGCCATGGGTCACTGGATCGCGAAAAGACCGTCCCCTTCTGCAAAACACCAATGATCTTGTTCTTTCTCTCACATTGTGGAACAGAATGATTTTATTCTAGAATTCCTGTTACAGAATTCTTTTCTACATTGTTATCACATTTAAAAGATTTTGAAGAATGATGCACAGAGCATGGCTTGGATGTAAAGCCCTAACAGTTGACCTGAGCGCTGCATGTGTTGCTCTCAAACTAACGGAGTATGAGCCAAGGTTTGACAAATTATCAGCATGCATGCAATAGCAAAAATCACATTAATTGTGCAAAAGCATGCCCAATGCAAACTTTTACCTAATGCAGTGTTTGCAGTCCAAGACATAAAGTGTTTAAAATGTGTTAAGCATGTTTAGTTTTCTTGTTTATCTTGCTCATCCTAGTACAAGTTGACTTTTACTTTTACTAATCCGACACCTGTAGAAGCAGGGAAAGGACCCGGAGTAAAGCTTGCCCCATACAATTTCAGTCTGGCATATAATCATATTACAAGTTGAGAATCCCTTATCCAAAAATACATGTGCCTAATTATTTAAAAAGTTTGTATAAATTCCCTTCAGGCGATGTGTACAATGTAGTACTATAATAATGTTTTGAGTTGATTTTTTTTTCAACAAAAAACTGTTTGTATCATTGAAAGCTCTGTTATTGTGTTTTTCTTTTAAGACAAAAGATGTTAATTAGTTCGGACAACTGTATGAGTTGTTTTTCTAAAACGAAAACCTCAGTATTCAGGTTGAATTGCAGTGTTGGCACTTTGAAATAAATAAGTTGGTTTTGTATTGCAGTTTGGGCACTCGGGCTCAAAAAGGTTCGCCATCACTGATATAGTGGTTTGTCACATGTCACAGCCCCCAAAAGCGGGAGTAAGAAAGCCAAGTAGCAACTGGTATTAGGTCTCAACCAACCCAGAGCATGTCCATTTGATTCTTGCAAGTACCAGTACAGAAGGAATGCTCTTTCCAAGAACCTACATTGCTTACATTGATAAGGAGTTTTGCCGTTGAGTTGCTGGAGTAGAGATCCTGGTTAAAGTTCTCGAGACTTTTGTCTTTGACTCTGTGTAGAGCTTATGAAATGGGCTTTATGGGTGTCTCTGTTACTACAGGTGAGCAATGTGATGAACACTACTGTTCCCAAGACATCAGGAATGCTAATTTGTAGTCATTTTGATTTTTCTGTATTTTTTTTAACCTTCCACTGATTTCAGACCTCTGAGTGCCACCCATTTTAAACACAAGCAAATCCATGCCTGCTTACATTGCTTTAGACCAGGGCTCTCCAACCTTGGGCCCCCAGATGTTGCTGTCCTATAACTCCCAGCATACCTAGCCAGCATGGCTAATTGCAAGGGATTCTGGGAGCTGTAGTCCAGCAACATCTGGGGACCCAAGGTTGGAGAGCCCTGCTTTAGACTCTCACAACTTGTCACATTTTCCAGATGTGTTTGCTATCTTCAGAGAAGATAATTGAGTTTATGATTATGCTACATACCTGCAGAGGGCCCAACATATCGTATAAATGGTTATACAGAGAACTCACTTATTGAACGAATATTGAGTCTGCAGCATCAGCTGGGGAAATGTCAGGGAATGCCAATAATAAGGTTTGCTTTCTTGAACATGCTGAGCTTGAACATATAGTTAGGAAGATGGCCCCAAAGCTGAGGAAATTGTAGGCATTGTTCTATTACTGACCTCTCCTCTTTATTTATCTATTTATTTATTATATTTGTAATCTGCCCAATAACAGATGTTCTCTGGGCGGATTACAAAGATAATAAAATATATTACAAATATATTGGTGTAGATGTGTCCCTCAAGGCCTGGAAGATTTTAGGTTCTTTTTAGCAATGGTGCTTTCAGCTGCTCCATCTTCCATAACTCGATTGGGACTGACACTTTGAATAGACCGGTGAGAGACCCCTGGCCCCTGACAGATTGCCCCCACGGGAATGCTGCACAAGTTGCCCGCCCCTGTCTTAAACTGAAGTTTTGAGATATTAGAACGTATACAAGACAAGTGCAATGTGAGTGAGTGAATGTGCTTGTGTGTGCATGCACATATGTGCATGAGTGCACATGTGCAGCTCCCAGCAGTCACCCAGTGGCCGAAAAGATCGTGCACCTCTGCACTAAAGGTACCATGCTCTGTGTCCTGTCCTTTATAGAGGTAAAGGTCCAAGGGCATGCATAATTCCTCTATAGTGGCACCTACATTATGGAGTGCTCTACATAGTGGGTTGACTCAGGTCCCTTCATTGAAGATTTTTCAACTCCAAGATAAACCCCGGACTTTTCAGAAAGCTTCAGGCTAATCTGTGTTTTTAACATAGAGGTTTTAGCTGGTGGTTTTATTTTTATTTATTATAAAGCTCTTATTATTTTACGGTTGAGTTGTAATGCTTTTATGTTTGTTGTAATCCACTCTGGGTGTCATGTGAATGACAGAGAATGCAGCGTGTAAATATTTAAACAAACAATATATTACTTGATAAGTCCTACTGAATTTAAAGTTACCGTACTTTATGTGACTGTGATTAGGATCATGGAGGAATAGTGGAACAGTGTAATATAACTGGCAAAGCCACTACTTAAGTTTGGGCCACAGCTACTGTGCTGCCTCCGCAGAAGTTAGTTAGTAGATTTATGTGTCAGATTCACCATCTGCCTTTTAGAACAAAGTATGCTACTCTAGCCAGGCTAGAGTAAATCTGACTTCTAGATTCATTGCAAGCCTAAGGGATGTCTCTGACTTGAAATGGTACTAATGCAGAATCATAAGGCACAAGGAGCGAGCAATAAAAGTTACTAAAGTTTGAGCTTAAGCAGAGCTTAAACAGTATTTCCTGTCTGTCATTTTACCTATCCATTCGGGACAAATTGGCGTCTAGCCATTGGCTGTTTCCAGCAGCAAGTTCCAGGTACAAGTTCATTTGCTTAGTTGCTATAGTTCACTTATGAGCAACCCGTGGCCCATGCAGCTCTTACTTGGTCACTCTCTGAGCGGCCCACCAAAGCCCCGAGGTACCCCACTCATTTCCCCCTGCCACCATCAGCTGGAGAGTGGGGAATGGATCTCTTATTTCCCTGCTGATAGAGTAAAGCTGAGGATAAAGCTTCCCCCATTATCCCAAGCCAGATTGCTGTTTCCCTGCTGCTATTACCAGTGAGGAAACTGCAATCTCTACATCTAGATCACTGGGAGGAGGAGAGGCTTTCCCCCCTCCCAGCAATCTCTATGCAAAGATTACTATTTCCTCCCTGCAGCAAGAAACAAGTGTTCTGGCTCAGAATTACTTGGCAGGGTTAACCTCAGCCCCAGGATCCCAACGCAGAGATTTCTGGACCGGAGGCTTTAAACTTCCCCATCCAGTGATCCCATCCCCTGATCTCAGTGAGAAGGGAAGGGAGGGTGAAATGTCTGCATTCCTGCACCCTGAGCTGTGGGTAGATAGGGGGAAGTGTATGTATTTGTGTGTGTGTGTGTGTGTGTATGTACGTACAGGTATGTACGTACAGGTATGTGTGTGCCAGTATGTGTGACCCCTGACCCCTGCATGCAGTCCTTGGGGCCAAAAAGATTGCCCACCCCTGCTACAGTGAAAGAAATTAAAATAGCCCATGATTGGAGATGGTATTGGCATGAACACTCCTCTGAGTAGCCATACATAGGATTGTGCTGTTAATCGCTAATCTAAAAGTCACAATTTTACCTTTCTGGTGGGGTTGGAAACCTGAGGCTGTTAACCTTATTGCATGTGGAGTGGCACACACACACACACACACAGAGAGAGAGAGAGAGAGAGAGAGAGAGAGAATGAATCCTACAGTGCTGCAAATTCTGCCCCACTTTTGGCTCTGGTCCCTGCCCACCATTGTTTGCAGCCCTCAGTGAACATTTCCTATGGGCCAACAGTCCTTCATAGAAAGAAGGTTTCCCATACCTGCCTTTCTGTGTTACGGTGCAATCATTTACATGTCCCATATATACCTACTTGGTCCTTAAGTTCATCTTCTTAGGCCCTTCTCCGGGTGTCTCCACCACAGGGGGTTTCTACTAACTAGAGCATTCTCAGCGGCCGGTAACACCCTGGATGTGTAATTCCCTCCCCAGAGAATCTCACTTGGTGTTGGTGCCTGTGTTGTGGGGGGGGGGGGCGTTCAGTGCATGCGTTTATATTTTTGTCTTATTATTTTTATATTTTATAGTTTTTCTTGGTTTTTCAATAACAACTTTTGTTATTGGATGGTATATAATTAAATAAATATCTACTCAGAAGTAAGCCCCATTGCTTTCAATGGGGCTTCTCCCATGTAAGGGGGTAATAGGATTGCAGCCTTGGTCATTTGTTTTGTCACAATTGGTGTCTCTTATTCGGGATTGCTTCACCCGTTATGTGATGTTGGCATATGTTTTCACCACCATGTGTGTCTACACTGGGAAACTTCAGCCATTCCCAGCTTTCTAGGCTGCATTCCTGTCTATAACGTGCATGCTTTAGCAGACACCAAACATTATGTTTATAGCTTGTACAATATGCATCTATGCTAAAAACATAACATAGTCTTGATTGTGTGATCAGCTTTTGATGATTTTTGTAATAATCAATGTTTTGCCTTTCTAATTAGGGTCTAGAAATATACGGTACATGATTGCTGTTGCACTGCACAGCATGGAGTCAGTTGTTTGTAAGGATTGAATCCTCAGATTCTCTGTGTGTTCACTATATAAATAAAGAGCAACTTTCTAGCCTTCACAGTTGTTTTATGTACTTTGCCAGTTGTGCTAGTTTTATGTTGGGTGGCAACATGCCAAGGAAGATGGATTGGGAGAAAACTCCCAATTTGTATTTGTAAAAGCTGTTTCTGACCTTTTCTCCCACAAAGAATAAGCCATAGAATACTACTTAAATTCTGCCTGACCACTGTTCAGTAGATGGCCTGAACTGTCTTATACAGTAACAACTGCTCTACTTTTTGCAAGTTCTAGTCTGAGTTTCTGACCCTGCTGAAGGTGATTTTTGATTTGGTCCACTGTAACTTGGGGATTTCATCTTCATGGGATAGTGCCTGCTATAAAACAATTAGCTAGTGTCTCATTGTTAGCCAACACTCCATTCCATTTAGCGTGCAATCCTATGCATGTTTAAACAGAAAAAAGTCCTACAACTCCCAGGATTCCCAAGCTAGCCATATTGGCTGGGGAATGCTGGGAGTTATAGGACTTTTATCTGTCTAAACATGCATAGGATTGTGCCTTTAGAGTTTTAAGGTCCTGTATACCTTAAGGAGCCCTCCTCTCATATGTACCACCTTATAACCTTAGATCTGGTAAGGCAGGGTTGTAAAAAGTGCACCCCCCTCAGCATCTGCAGCTGCCCCCCCCCCAAAAAAAAAGAGAAGGAAAAAAAGCTCTAAGAATGGGTTTCATGGTTCCTGCCATAGAAGCCTCATTCCTAGAGCATCCTAGAAAGCCATGCTCAAAGTTTCCTGCCTGTTTCTTAGGGCATTTTGGGGATGCTCAGGGAATTAGGCTTAACCGTAAAGTCTGTTCATAGACTATTTCCCCCTTTCCCCCTTCCTTTCAGCAGCAGAGGGAAGGGAAAGGATAAAGATGTGAGTGAGTAGGTGTGTGTGTGTGCACAAGTGGGTGGAAATGATTGCATGTGGGTGAGTGGGTGGAGACATGAGTGGCTGTGTATTTGAAGGGGATCATAGGGGGCCCCCTGGCCCCTGACAGATTGCCCCCAAGGGAACGCAGCACAAGTTGCCCACCCCTGTCTTAAACTGAAGTTTTGAGATATTAGAATGTATACAAGACAAGTGCAATGTGAGTGAGTGAATGTGCTTGTGTGTGCATGCACATATGTGCATGAGTGCACATGTGCAGCTCCCAGCAGTCACCCAGTGGCCGAAAAGATCATGCACCTCTGCACTAAAGGTACCATGCTCTGTGTCCTGTCCTTTATAGAGGTAAAGGTCCAAGGGCATGCATAATTCCTCTATAGTGGCACCTACATTATGGAGTGCTCTACATAGTGGCTTGACTCAGGTCCCTTCATTGAAGATTTTTCAACTCCAAGATAAACCCCGGACTTTTCAGAAAGCTTCAGGCTAATCTGTGTTTTTAACATAGAGGTTTTAGCTGGTTGTTTTATTTTTATTTATTATAAAGCTCTTATTATTTTACGGTTGAGTTGTAATGCTTTTATGTTTGTTGTAATCCACTCTGGGTGTCATGTGAATGACAGAAAATGCAGCGTGTAAATATTTAAACAAACAATATATTACTTGATAAGTCCTACTGAATTTAAAATTACTTTATGTGACTGTGATTAGGATCATGGAGGAATAGTGGAACAGTGTAATATAACTGGCAAAGCCACTACTTAAGTTTGGGCCACAGCTACTGTGTTGCCTCCGCAGAAGTTAGTTAGTAGATTTATGTGTCAGATTCACCATCTGCCTTTTAGAACAAAGTATGCTACTCTAGCCTGGCTAGTTATACTAGCTCTAGCTGTGTGATTGGTTGGTTTCCTTTCCCTCCTTCTTGTACTTAGCTGTTTGGGAGTTCAGTTCTTTTCGGGCCTTTAAGAAGAAGTAAGCCCTGTAACTCTGGGAAGACAATAGTTTTTTACCGGCTTCTTCTGTGAATTTTAATTATGCAGCTACATTCAACTGAACTTGTACTTCTAAGAACGTAAGCACCTTGGTACAATCCGTTTAGTGCATGTTTATATTTGCTGAATAAAGTTCTTGCTTAAGGAAGAGGCTGTGTTGAACTGACTTGCAAAGAGACGTTTTACACTCTCCGGCCAAGTATAGTAAAAAATTGCCTTCCTTCAGGAGTAAAAAGGCTTCCTTCTCTTGCAAGTTAAGACACTTTGAAAAGGAAAATACAACGTGTTTTGCCTTTAAAAGTAATGCTAGAGACTTAGATACGAGCTTCTTTCTCAAACAGCACAGAAAGCTAAAATGGGATATGAAGCAAGCACAAGTTTCAGTGATCTTAAAACAGCAGTTGCCCATAATCTATAAGGTCTAATTGCTTGGACGAAGCCCCAACCATTTTGCAACCAGCAGTTGCTAAGTAAATGCTGAAAGATCAACAATAACAATAAAAAAATCCTGGAAAATGATAGATTCAGATGCAGCAGCAGACGGCGAACAGGTAGTCCAACCAGGCAAAAGAATGATAATGTTAACCTCCAAGATGAGAGAGTCCCTAGAAGTTCAGGAGACCGAACTCTATGCTAAGGGTAACAATGCCTGGAAAAAGGTAGAGAGCGATTTAAGTGCCGTTGAAGGCGCCACCAGCCTAGAAGGGATGTGGAAAGTTAGAACATGTCTAAGGAAGCATTGCGCTACTTGGAGCCTCCACGCTAAAGATTACTGCCGCATTCTAGACAGACTGAATTCAGATGAAAGTCTACGTAAAAAAGAAAATCAGGAAGGTGTGGATCAAGAACGGGAAAAACGGTTCCAAGATGTCCGCCAAGAGTTGGAACAACGCATTTTAGATGCAGAGGAGCGAGAGTTACAAGATGGGGCAGTACCGTCTTCATCTAAGAGTATTCTCTCTTCGAAATCCTCCACAACAGGAAGCTCTAGAGTGTCATCTAAATGCTCTTGCACATCTGAAAGGTCTGTATCAGCCGTCATAGCCCTAGCTGCTCTTGAATCAGAAGCCCAGGCAGCAGTAGCAAGCCAGTGTGTGGAGTTTGCTAGAAAAGAAGCAGACCTGCGAGCAAGAGTGGCAAGGATGGAAGCTGAACTCATGGTGCTACAAGAAGAAAAGGCGGCAGCAGTAGCAGCAGCTCGTGCGGAAACCTTCAAGTCAGCAGTACAGAAGGATGAGATAGGTTCCCGCTTGCAAGACCTAGAACATAAGGTTCTAGAAAATGGACTTGTGGAGAAAGACTGCAACTGTCCTTCTTGGCGGGTTCGGCCACTCATGGGTTAACCCGGACTCGGGTAGCCCTCTATCAGCGGTACGCAGCTCTCTGGCAGAAGCCGCGACCAATTATAACGCAGGCAAAGCGAGGAGACCGAGTTTTGAATGGACGCTACTACACTGTTATGGGTAAACAGAGTTTAATGGAGCGTAACAGAACATATACAAAGCACCACGCTAAGCACACACCTACAATTGAGCTGGTAGCGAGCCGCAAAAGCAATACAGACAGTCGTACCTGGAAATGCCTTGTTCCTAGAAAGCCGCTTAACTCCAAAAGGGCTGTTCTATGTTAGCGTTGTTCACTGGGAGCTCCCCCAGGGTTGAAGGTGGTTTGACCTGAGCCATGGACCTTGCAGCTTGCTGCCTCACGACCAACAACCCTTTTCCCACCACTGACCCTGGGCTTTATACCCTCTGTTGGGCCCCCTCCTTCTTGTCGTGCCCCCTCCTGGCACGACTGGTTTTTCTTGTTTGCCCGGCACCTAGGAGTCTTTGGCTGTTCCTTTCTTCTATCCAACACCTGGGAATGAATATTCCACAGCAACTTTGGCTGCCAGGCCAGGGACTTGCCAGGGGGCATGTTAATGACTCCTATTGTGATTCTTGGGTGTCTGATGCTATCTTGCGGTATGTGTGCATATACGTGTGTGTGTGTGTGTGTGTGTGTGAGTGTGTGTGGGCTATGGCTTTCTCTTCACAGGACTTTTTTCGTACTTGGAACCACGCCCTGATCATTTTATGGTGAAAAAATATGTTATCCCCAGAAGACTCTTCCAGCCTCTGCAGAGGGAACATGTTGCCTTGGGGGCTACAGCGTTCCAGACAACTAAAGATGACAATAAACCTGCTTTGTCTATGGAAGGCAAGCAGTTCCTGACAATAATGGACAAAGAATTTGCTCAGAATGAATGCAAGAGTTGGGTTGCACCACTCCCGTTTCGTACATCTAGGCATCGCCTACCCAACGATTGTGAACAGGCTTTGTCGTGACTCACCGTTTTGTGCTGATACCAGCAGCAAGAGATGGGAATGTATGATTGAGGTTGCTCAGAGAATTTTAGATTCTATGCTAGCAGGAACTTACTTCCTCACCCATGAGACTCTGACTACTCTCTTGGCAGAAGTGTCGGTCATCATTAATGCTAGGCCTTTGCTTCCTGTCTCTTCGGATCCAGAGAACCCAACTATTTTGACACCTGCCACTTTGCTGACACAGAAAACAGGCGATTGGCCAGCACCACAGGGAACGTTTGATGATAAAGATCTGTACAAGTGGCAATTGAGACAAGTACAAACTCTTGCTAACGCCTTTTGGAAACGGTGGAAACAAGAATACCTTGTGACTTTGCAAGAGCCTATGGGACTTATTGAAAGAGTTGTTGCCAGCGCAGATGGGAAGGTCCGCAAGGTAGAGATACAGATTGTCAAGAAAGGCGCTGTAAAGACTTTTGTCAGACCAATTACCGAAGTAGTGCTTAACCTGCCTAAGACAGAAGTTTAAGCATAGGCATGTGAACTGTTTAGTTAGTGTTAAGTATATAAATGGTGGAATCTTTAGATTCCAGACGGGGAGTGTGCTGCCTCCGCAGAAGTTAGTTAGTAGATTTATGTGTCAGATTCACCATCTGCCTTTTAGAACAAAGTATGCTACCCTAGCCAGGCTAGTTATACTAGCTCTAGCTGTGTTACATGGCACGGCCATGTGTGATTGGAAGGAGGGAAAGGGTTTCCTTTCCCTCCTTCTTGTACTTAGCTGTTTGGGAGTTCAGTTCTTTTCGGGCCTTTAAGAAGAAGTAAGCCCTGTAACTCTGGGAAGACAATAGTTTTTTATCGACTTCTATCTGTGAATTTTAATTATGCAGCTACATTCAACTGAACTTTTACTTCTAAGAACGTAAGCACCTTGGTACAATCCAATGTGCATGTTTATATTTGCTGAATAAAGTTCTTGCTTAAGGAAGAGGCTGTGTTGAACTGACTTGCAAAGAGACGTTTTACACTCTCCGGCCAAGTATAGCTACGCTTCATAAAGCATGGAGGATTCTCATAAGTTGCTTCTTAAGACAACTGAGGGTGTATTTGTAAGAAGACAGCATTCATTCTTCGTTGTTTCTAGCAAAATGAAAACCACAACCTTAGTCAAAGCAACACCTGCAACCTTTGCCCAAGTTCTTACTTTCCTTGATCTCACTTTCTCATTTTCAATGCCACCCCTGGGCTCAAACACTAAATATGATGTAGGAGATGTGTGATTCAATCTCTTGACTTACTTTTCTTTTGCAAAAAGCAGTGATGAGTTTGAATTCGGGCAACAGTGAGGGTTGGGCTGTTTAACCTTTTTTCCCACTCTTCCAAAGCTTTAATAGATATGGAGGAAAAAAGGTTCAGGCATTCATATTGTTTTCGCCTCTGCAGCTAATAGTCAATGTTGGGTTGCATTGGGGAATAGGCAGAGGGTGAGGAGGGAGATTTTAGAACACTGGAGTTTTTTGGTTTTTTAAAAATAGAATAGAGGAAAATGGCATCCTCTCTGGAATCTAGTGTCCGAAATGAATGTTTTATCTTGCTTTGTGGTAAGACCAAGTCTGCTCCTCGTTCCTGCTCTCAGCCACCCAGGACTCCATTTATGGTCTGGTTTCATAGATTTCATAGATCATAGAGTTGGAAGGAGCCTACAAGGCTATCGAGTCCAACCCCCTGCTCAATGCAGGAAACTAGAGGAGGGGGGGGTCTCCCATCCAAGTAATAGCCAGGCCTGACCCTGCTTAGCTTTCCACGCTCAAGACAAGCTGAGCCAGCGTGAGCCACAGGCCTTCTCTTCTCTGCAGAGACACTCTTTGTATTGCTCCAGAGATTAGAAGCCTTTTCTTTTTGCTGTCCTATGTCTGTATATTCTCTAACAATAATAGATAGATAGATAGATAAAAATAATTTTAAATTAGTCCACAGACTGTTTACATTATATTTTAAGATTCCACACTGAATATACCAACACAGTGCTGCGACTGGCTTTTTCTAGACGGGTGGAGTGAGAGCAGAATTCTCAATGACAAATTAGCTAGAGTAATTATTAGTATTTGAGTAATTACCAGCATCAGGATGAGGAGAAAGGTTAATAAGAGGCTTTTTTTTGGTAAATGTTTATTCCTTTGGGTAGAAGGAGGAAATGATAGGCAGAAAGAAAGTCACTTCTTGGTAGGATTGTTCTGATTTACAGGCATTCTTATATCCTATGCCTCTCCCTTCCTATACCTGGCAAGAAATGGGATGCGAAAGAGTCTTTATAGAAATGATGCCTTCACAGGCAGCTCTAGTGTACTTTAATTGTTTTGTTGCAAAGAAGGATCTGGAAAATGTTATGTCTCAGCTGTGCTAGAGCTCTGCCCCGCTTCAAGCATGGGGAGGTGAAATAGCCTTGGAGAGTTGTAGGCTGTAAGCCATTTACATTTCTTCTGGGATGAAAGATGGTTGTGTTTCTTTTAATCCATTTTCTTCTCATATGCAGTGAGGTTCCCACTCCTCCCTTTTCTTAGGAGCCCTGTTTCCTTAGTTTGCCACTAAAAGCATTTGCCTACACTCCATATGAATTTCTGAGAGATATACCAGAATGCCCTCTGGGACCATAGAGAAGAGAACCAAACAGTTAACACATTTTGGCAGGTGTACTCACTTTTCTGTGAATGCTTGGATGATAACAAATAGAAAGTGTGGCAAAAGCATGTACAGCTGTTCATAACCCCCCCCTTTTTTTTGCTCTCTCTTCTGCATGGGTTTACATAACTTGATAAAATGGAGAGCACCACACCTTAAGAAGGACGTAGACAAACTGGAGAGGGTTCAGAGGAGGGCAACAAGGATGATAAAGGGACTGGAAACAAGGCCCTATGAGGAGAGACTGAAAGAACTGGGCATGTTTAGCCTTCAGAAGAGGAGACTGAGGGGAGATATGATCGCACTCTTCCAGTATTTGAAGGGATGTCACACAGAGGAGGGCAAGGATCTCTTCTCGATCATCCCAGTTTGCAGGACACGGAATAATGGGCTCAAGTTACAGGAACCCAGATTCCACCTAAACATCAGGAAAAATTTCCTGACTGTCAGAGCAATAAGACAATGGAACCAACTACCTAGGGAGGTGGTGGGCTCTCCCACTCTGGAGGCATTCAAGGTGCAGCTGGACAGCCATCTGTCAGGGATGCTTTGACCTGGATTCCTGCATTGAGCAGGGGATTGGACTCGATGGCCTTGTAGGCCCCTTCCAACTCTACTTTTCTATGATTCTATGAGAAGAGGAGGAGGAGGATTATGTAAGCCGCCTTGGGTTCCTTGCAGGAAAAAAGGCGGGGTATAAATACAATAAATAAATAAATAGACTCCTTGAGCAAGACCAGTTAGCACAGTGGCAGCTTTGTGGGTGCATTTAACCATATCAAGTTTTCTGTTTTTTCTGTGCATGGTGATCCCCACCATGTGTTCAAGTGCACATGTAAAACACTCATTTGTACTAATATGCCTATGTGATGCATTGAAAAAAGGTTACTGGGAGTGCAGACTTGAATCCATGTAGCCACTCACTCGTTGCCTGTATAGCAAGTAAGAATCAATACAGCCAGTCAGGAAAATTTCGTGGGAATCATAGGATTGTGTAAAGATAATGGTGACTATGCTAGAGAGACATCTTGCTCGCTCCTCAGGAGTTGCCACTACTTACGTGGTAAACAAGCATCTGATAGCCTGCCTGCATGCATTGGAAGGTTTTTTTCCTTGTCCAGTCGCTTTTTTCAACTTCAAATTTTCTTGGCTATTGTCAACTTCACATAAAAGTAATTATTCTTAAAGGTTCTCTTTCTCTCATCAATATGGGTCTCTAAACACCCCAGGGGGCTCTGCAATAAAATCCACCCCTTGCCTCCACTGCTGTTGCCTTTGTTCTTTTAAGAATAAATCGGAATGTCACAGTGGTAGCTGGTCTTTTTGGCATGTGCACCACAAGTCAAGTCCGAATCTGGGATAATGCCACTCTAGTGTGCATTATGGTACATGTGCAGCCTCCACCTTTTCCCAGGAGTACTTTTTATTCTGCTGAGCTGGAGAGCAGGCATCAGCACAGCACAGGAGAGGCGGGCAGGAGTGTAGGCCTGACTCTGGGCCACAGTCAGGCTTCCGTGCTCCTTTGCAGGGATACCAGAAACTGGACATAAGTCCCACTGTGTTTATTGCTAGTGTGTTTAGGATTGTAGCCTAAACTGCCACTGGTACTTCCTTTTCCTGCAGAAGGTTTCCTAAGCTTGAGAACAATGTCTGTTTCTGTGGTGCCTGGCACAACACCACACACCTCAAGTCAAAGCACATTGACCTCATTTGTATTCTGTCCTCCAAACATAAAGTTCAGTGTGGCATACATGGGGTCATCTCATTGTATCCTCACCACAGCCCTCTGAGGAAGTTTGGGCTGAGAGAGAGTGACTTGCCTATGGTCACCCATTTATTTATTATCTATTTAAGCTATTTCTTGGCCGCCTTTCAGGGCAGGAGCCTTCCAAGGTGGCATACAACAATAAAGCACATAATAAAAATCAATGCAGCAATAAAAAGTGGCGTAGTGGTGAGAGTGTTGGCCTGGGACTTGGGAGATCCAGGTTCTACTCCCCACTTGGCCATGAAACCCACTGGGTGACTTTGGGCCAGTCACTGACTCTCAGCCTAACCTACCTCACAGGGTTGTTGTGAGGATCAAATGGAGAGGAGGAGGATTATGTAAGCCGCCTTGGGTTCCTTGCAGGAAAAAAGGCAGGGTATAAATGTAATAAATAAAAATAAATAAATAAAAAAGCACAATAAAAACAGCAACAGCAGCAGACATTCTAAAAACATCAAATACCAGCATAAAAATAAAACTTACAACAGACAACTGCAGCTACAACCCAGCCTGATAACACGTAATCACGGAAAGGCCGGGATAAAGTAGTACATTTTCAGGGCCTTTTAAAAAGCATGCAGTGATGGGGCCTGGTGGACCCCCAATGGCAACTTATTCCAGAAGTGTGAGGCTACTGCGGAAAAGACCCTCTCTCGGGTGGATGCCACCGAAGTGCTTTCACAGGTGGGCAGATGAGAAGAAGGGCCTCGCTTGCTGATCTTAAAGAGTGGGTAGGCTGATATGGGTGAAGGCGGTCATTCAAGTAATTTGGTCTCAAACCGTTTAAGGCTTTAAAGGTCAGAATCAGCACTGTAAATTGAGCTTGGAAACACACCAGTGCACCTGTCGCAGTATAGCTGTGATATGATTGAATCACCTTGCCCCCACCAACACTCAGACGGCCACATTCTACACCTGCTGAAGTTTCTGGACCATCTTCAAAAGCAGCCCCACATACAGTGCAGTACAATAGTCCAGCCTAGACATCACTAGTGCATGGATAAGAGATGCAAGGTCCATCCTCTCCAGATAGGGCCGTAGCTGCTGGCATACCAGCCTAAGCTGGTAAAAGGCACCCCTGGACACCGCAGCCACCTGGGGTTCCCCAGTTAGTGCAGAGTCCAGGAGGACTGCCAGACTTGGTCAATTAGCGTCATAGCTGAGCAGCGATTTGAAGCCAGGTCCCCCTAGTCCAAGTGCAACATGCTATCTACTATGCTGCACTGGCTCTGATAGCTGCTTCGATGGAGCAGTTACAGTGGCTTCATGTTTTACTATTAGATATCTCATTCTCTTCCCCAGCACTACTTGGTGGATTAATATAATTGTAGAATTTCCCTAGTAGTTAAATGTTACTGCTATAATGACTAACACACCCGCAGATCGATTTTAAAACTAGGGTAAGGATATATTGATTAATTGGGCTATGAATATGGCCCATAAAAGGACTGGAAGGGTGCGTTCATCAGGGCAGTGCAGCCTGTGGGGAACTGTTGCCATATGCAAAAAGAAGAGTATATATTCTCCTTCTCGCAACTGTGAATGAGAAAGCTACTAATTATAGCCCCAGATAATAAGTATAAAATAAGTATGATAATATCTTTTTAGCTAACTATTGGGTTTATAGCACTATACAACATTTAGAGTGGCTTATCAGATAGAACGGACTCTTCCTAGAGTGAAAGACATTACTAGGAGAGTCAGACTTGGACTGGGGAGAACTGGGTTCAAAACTGTGCTCGGCTATGAAGCTCAATGGCTGACTTTGCCTGTTACAATTTTGTTCTAGGCACAGTTCAATACTTTTTGAATTATGAAACCCTTGGGCTTGGGATAAGTCATACCTTAAGAATCTGGCCTCATATTTTATGCTCTGCTTTGATGGGCTATCCCAGATGTTGCTGGCCTACAGCTCCCAGCATACCCAGCCAGCATGGCTAATGGCAAGGGATACTGGGAGCAACATCTCGGGAGCAACATCAAGGTTGGGAAGCACTGGGGGATGTCTGCAATCCCTGGGCCCCAAGCATGCAGGGAGACATTCTGGGTTGCTTCCTATTTATTTTATTTTATTTTATTTTATTTTATTTTATTTTATTTATTTATTTATTTATTATATTTATGCCCCGCCTTTTTTCCTGCAAGGAACCCATGCAGGAAACCATAGGAATCCTATGACTTTGGAACATCATTCCCCTTGGAGCCTTCCTAAAGCTTGGAATCTGGGACTAGGCCCACTTCATGCTAAAGTTGTAAACCACTTTGGACATTTTAATAGAAAAGTATTTTAAATAAAAATATTTTGGATTTTAAGTCTTTTAGGGTAGGCTGGTTTTGGGTCTTAGGAGTATTAGTTTTATCCTGTGGAGAAAGCCCGAGCACACACGGTTGAGCGAACCCTGACACTGACACCCTGCATTCCCCCCACCTTTCTGCATAATCCCCACCCTGGGGGCAGAAGACACAGTTCTGAACCGACAGGTTGTATGTGGTCACATCTGCATAGCTACATCTGCATACT
Organism: Shinisaurus crocodilurus; assembly: GCA_021292165.1. Taxonomy (NCBI): domain Eukaryota; kingdom Metazoa; phylum Chordata; class Lepidosauria; order Squamata; family Shinisauridae; genus Shinisaurus; species Shinisaurus crocodilurus. The sequence continues at coordinate 939,266 of CM037889.1, forward strand.
CTCAGTAGGGTGCATTTACATCTACCCTCGAGGAAGGGCATGAACATTCTAAAGGTGGGAAGCAGTCTCAAAGAGCTGCAAAGTACCCCAAAGTATGCAGGAGATGGCAGCCCCCAAGAGGTGCCACCACCCCGCAGGGCGGAGTCGGCCCACCTGGTCATCTGGGGCGGGGAGGGGGCCGAGGGAGGGTAGAAAACCAAGTACACGAGAACAAAGTGGTTGTTGGGAACACGGTGCAGGCTTGCACGGATCCGGTCCCTGACTCCAGTCAGGACCCAGCAATCTCCAACCCCGGACGCGACACCCGGAGACCGGCTACACAGACCGCTATGCTAGATCAGTAAGTCAGAGTCTCTGATGTAAGGTAACCCCTGTGCATTGAGCTAAGCCTATCTTGGATGTGAATTGAAGCTTTCCGCTTCTGTTATCTTTATTGACTTCCATGTTTATGTTGTGAATTCCTGTAGTCTATTAGTTCAGCTCCATTAAACTATTTGAAACTGACTAGCTCATTGCTTCCATGCATTTCTATGTGATTCAGTGTCAATATCATTAGCGGCTATATTTAAAGTCATTGGGAGCAGCGTACAGGGCACTTCTTTGGTGCCGGTTAACCCCTAAAGTGCTGAACCCGCGTAATGGACCAGGGTTGGTCCGCCACATATCCATGTTGATATTGCCCAGTTTATATATTGTAATGTAATGTTACTGGCACAGAGCTTTTGGAACTAGAAAAGCTAAAACAAAACAAAAAAAGATAAATCTTAGTTGTATGTACAAAAGGGAGGTTGATTACTAATGCAGATATTCTAGTAACTTCAGATAGTGGCCTATTGACAAAGCTTTTAGCATTCAAATAGAAATAATTGACCAGCAGGGGGTTCCAGACTCTTGTAATGACCTATATTTGATATGCAGGAGAAAGAGCTTGCAGAATCAATGCAAGCTCTCCTATCAAGGCCTTGAATTTCAGGTTTACTCAAAGGCTGCATCACATGTTACAATGGAGACATGTACAGTAATACCTTGGATTGCAAGTAACTTGGTTTGAGAGCGTTTTGCAAGACAAGCAAATTTTTAAATATTTATTTAATTTTTTTTTACTTGATATACAAGCGACGTCTTGCAATACAAGTACTGTAGTACAGCTTAAATTAAAAATCTCTGTACAATTTTTTTTGGGGGGATTTCGTTTTGATATAAGAGTGTTTTGGATTACAAGCACGTTTCCGGAACGAATTATGCTCTCAATCGAAGGCATGACTGTACCTGCTTCTATCCTGCAGTATGTGAGGAGAGGATATGGCTTCTTTCCACTGTGTCTATACCATGGAAACCTGCAGCAAGGAGGGGGGGGGGCAGTGCCAATCGTGGCTCCCTGTGATATGTTTGTGTGATGTATATATGCAGTGAAAGAAGGAGGTATGCCTGCCTCATGCATTTCAGAGTGAACTGGGATGGTAAGTTGAGGCAAGGAAGACCAGGATGATAAGAAGGGATAGGAGGTTGTTGTCATCAACAAGGAACTCATCAGAAGAGGGTGTGTGTGTGTGAGAGAGAGTAATTTTGTCATGTAGGGGCAGTGGAGTGAGGTACGGTAAGTTTCAGAACAGCCATTTTAGGGAGAGCACTGCAGGGCTTGCAGGAAGAAAGGTGTAGCTGCTGACCCACATTCCAGTATGTTTTTTTAGTGGTGCAGCTGTCGGGCTGTGTGTGAGGGCTTCTCACGATTACACCTGCATTCCTGGACACCTTCATGACACGCCCCTGTAGGGGCCAACTTCCCCGCTGATCTGCCTCTGCAGATCAGCCTTTCTTAGCTCAGGGGTGTCTCTCTTAATCAAATACATTTGTTTTGTAAAACTGACTAAAAATAATCCGGGGCTGGTGTGTGCTGGATCTTGGCGGTGAATCAAAGGCGCCGCTTTAATTAAACGGGCCTTGGTTTGTTTGTGAACCGCATACATTTCCATGCTAATCAGGCACACGCCAGGATCCTGCCTCCTAAGCCCCACTTCCTTTGCCTGATTGGAAAGTATGCAAATGGATGGATGGAGTCTATTTATTGCAACTGGGGAAATGAAGCTGTAACACACTCTGTGGGGCTTTATTTGGGGGCTAGAGTGGGAGCAGCCATGCTTTGGGGGCTTGCAAAGATGAAAGACAGCCCAGTGATAAAATAATGCTAGTAGAACTTGAGGGTAACAAGATGAATATTTAAAATAAATAAATAAAATGATAGCCTAGTCAGACATATATTTTGTATGTCTCTGCGTATGTCTCTTAGGTATGTGTCCTCTGTTTTCCTAGTACTACTACAGTCAATGGGGAATAGAACATAAGAAGAGCTGTTGGATCAGACCAACGGCCTATCTAGCCCAGCATCCTGTTTCCCACAGTGGCCTCTAAGAAGCCCACAAGCAGGACATGAGGGCAATAGCCTCCTCCTGCTCTTGTTCCCATTCAGAGGCATGCTACCTCTGCTCCTGGAGGTAGTATATTTGTGAAGGATCACTAGCAGGATCCTTTGCGTGAGTTCGGCGCTTAACGGGTTAACCGGCACTGAGTTACAGCCCATACGAGCGCTGGCGACCACCTTACGAGGCTTTCGCGCACAAGAGGAAACCGCAGCCCTTTAAATGACCAAATAAGGCTTTTATTGGTTTATACAAAAACACAGAACGGAACTAACAGCTCTCCAGGAATACTACAATGTCAACACAACCTTAGTTGACTCCCTGCGTTACTCAATGAACAGGCTCCTAGACTAGCGGATTGAATCTGGTCAATTACTTCAGATCAGAGACTCTACGCCTAGTCAGTTTCAGCCTGGCTCCGGGTCGGCCGATCCAGGGATGAGACTGGCTTATTCGGGCTGCCGCTTGAAGGACGAAGCTGGCCCCGATGTACCCTGGTTCCCAACAACCCTTTACCGGAAGGGAGAGGGGTTTTCTACCCCGGAGTTCCCGCTCTCCCCACCCTCCAGGTCAGGTGGGGCTTATGCCTGCCCCTTCGTATCAGGTGGGCTTATTCCTGCCCGGGAAGAAGGTGACGTACTGGTACTTTACAGCTCTTTGAGACTGCCCTGATAGTTTGATGGTCCTTGATGGTCCTTCCTGGGTTTTTGTGGATCTCCACCGAGACTCTTCTTGGTTGGGGATGACGACCTGTCTGGCTGCTTCTCCTGTGACTTCATCCCTCCTCCCTCGCCCCCTCCCTTAGGGGAAGACTGTGTGTGTGTGTGCAGACTTGTGTTGGGCTTTCTCCACATTATTATTATTATTATTATTATTATAATATTGATAGTATTTGTATACCACTCCGCATCAAGCAGATTCTGGAGCGGTGAACAATAAAAAGACAAAAACAGATAAAAGAAACAAAAACAAAACATTGAAAACAAACTAAAATCACATTGGTGGTTGAAGAGCAGAGAAGGCTTCCCGGAACAAGGAGGTCTTTAGCAGGCGCCGAAAGCAGCACAATGTCGGAGCCTGCCTGACCTCCAGAGGCTGGGAGTTCCACAGAAATGGATATAGCTATCATGAATCATACAGAATCATAGAATAGTAGAATTGGAAGGGGCCTATAACGCCATCGAGTCTAACCCCTTGCTCAATGCAAAAGAACAGATGTGGGCAGCCCAGGCAGTCACCCACCCACCCAAGCACTGACCCGGCTCATACCTGCTTAGCTTCAGCATGTGGCCGGCATTATGTGCTCTCGACTCCGTGATGAGTAACCCAGTGGTTCTGCCAAGTTTGGGGAAGCCCTGGCAAGCTGCCCTCGGGGGAGGGGCTGCGTCGGCGCCTCTCCCCCACGCACACTAACCTAGTCACTTGTGCACTCCCACCACCACCACTTTAAAAAAGAAAAAGGAACCCCATTCGTTCCCTTCATGAATGTCTCCCTTTTTCTTTCTTTTTCTCAGTGGAGCCAGTGCATGTGACAACCTCTGTAAAGTTGCTTCCTGCAGCAACTCCCCCTGCCCGAGCTTATCAGGTATGCTGGCTACTGCATAGCAAAGCTCAAAATAGTCATGTCTGTATGGCAGTGTTTCTCAACCTTGGGTCCCCAGATGTTTTTGGCCTACAACTCCCAGCATGCCCCAGCCAGCTATGCTGGCTGGGGCATGCTGGGAGTTGTAGGCCAAAAACATCTGGGGACCCAAGGTTGAGAAACACTGCTGTATGGAGTTCAGAGGCACTCTGGGAAATGAAGATGGCAAACTGCGTAAAAAGATTTTCTTTTGAAAAGGGGAAGATGTTGCAGCAACTGTTGCTGACGGCGCGCTGTTTGGGGTCTAGCCAGACTTTGGGGTCCGGAACTGCACCCAGAGGTCCAGCCCGAGCAGCGTGTTCCACCATATTGGGGTGCTGTAAGAAATTCACACAGGAGTGGTAGCTGCAAGGATGGTAAAGTCAACAGGGCTTTGTAAGTGCCGAAAATTGAATGAAGAGCTATTGCTGCCTGTGGGAGGTTTGGGTAGAAAGTGTCACTTTCCATGAGAGTTTGCAGGGATCCCGATTTCCTGGTCCCACTTCAGGTTTATAGGCAGATTTGTTTTCTGTAGTGCTAACGTATCTTTGGTGTGAGATATAGATCTGGTTCGCATGATCACCACAGCCCACCATGGCTTATTTAAGCCACGATGGGTTGTGGTGCGTGCCCGTGGCCATTTTGAATATTCAAGACATGAGCTGTTTTAGGGTTGTGGGTGGTTTGTTAACCATGCCAACAGCCCACCCTCACCAGGTTCAGATGTCACAGTAAGCCACCGTGACTGCCCACTGCAGCTTGAATATTCAGAATGGCCACCGGTATGCACCACAACCTGCCGTGGCTTAAATAAGCCATGGCGGGCTGTGGCAGTCGTGTGAACCAGCCCATAATGTGATGAAGGCAGAATGAGGAATTCCCCATCTTACTGCCAACTGTTGCACTTTTCCAACAGTCAGAGTGATTGGCAAAGCGGCTTCATTACCAAGTGCAGGAGACAATGGTGGAATTTAGTGGGTGTTTATTATACTCAGGTTGGTTATCCCCTTATTGCTTATGGAGCTTTCCTGTGTGTTGGGCGGGGGTGTTCTAGAAATATGTGAACATGATCAGAAGAGTCCTGTTGAATCAGACCAAAAGCCACCATCCTGCTTTCCACAGTGGTCAACCACATACTCATGAAAGCCCACCAACCATCATGAATAATAGCCATTAACAGCCTTATCCTCCATGAATTTGTCTAATCCCCTTTTAAAGATATCCAAGATTGCAGACATTGCTACATCACGTAGTAGCAAATTCTGTAGTTTCACTATGTGTTGGGCAAAGACGTACTTCCTTTTTTCTGTCCTGCTTCTCCCATTATTCAGTTTCATTGCATGACCCTGGGCTCTAGTATTATGAGAAAGGGAGAAAAACGTTTCTCCGTATTCACAGTTTGTATGTGTGAAAGGCTAGCAGTGACCCTGTCACCATCCTCCCTGTCACTAATGAGATGCCACTTCCTTAAAGGTCCCAGATAGTTGTACATTCTGGAATATTCAGTTAAAGTGGTACATCATCACTTTAACTGGATGTGTTGTACACTGGATCAGTTTCAGTTGGTGAGTACCGAGGACGTGGACAAGCTGCTTGGCCGAGTGAAGAAGACTACCTGCCCTCTCGATCCCTGTCCTTCCTGGTTGGTTGTCCAAGGAGCAGATGCAGTTGGACTACAAGTACAGCGTATTGTTAATGCATCTCTCCAGGGAGGGAATTTTCCATCATGTTTGAAAGAAGCGGTGGTGCGGCCGCTTCTGAAAAAGCCCTCCCTGGATCCCTTGGACCTTAACAATTATAGACCAGTGTCCAATCTTCCATTTTTGGGCAAGGTGATCGAGAGGGCGGTTGCCTTCCAACTCCAAGCAGTTTTGGATGACACCGATTTTCTAGACCCATTTCAAACTGGCTTCAGAGCAGGATACGGAGTTGAGACTGCTATGGTCGCCTTAGTAGATGATCTGCACCTGAGTACCGACAGGGGGAGTGTGTCCTTGTTGATGCTTCTGGACTTCTCAGCGGCTTTCGATACCATCGACCATGGTATCCTTCTGGAACGCCTGAGGGGGCTGGGAATCGGGGGCACTGTGCTTCAGTGGTTCCGGTCCTACCTCTCGGGTAGGTTCCAGATGGTGATGCTTGGGGATAGCTGCTCCTCCAAAAAGGAGCTGCTATGTGGCGTGCCACAAGGAGCTATTCTTTCCCCAATGCTATTTAATATCTACATGAAACCGTTGGGAGAGATCATCCAGAGGCATGGGACGGGGTGCTATCAGTATGCTGATGACACCCAAATATATTTCTCTATGCCTTCGTCAACAGCATCAGCTAAGGATAGTGTGTCTCCTCTGAATGAATGCCTGGAGGCAGTAATGGGCTGGATGAGGGAAAATAAACTGAAATTGAATCCAGACAAGACGGAGGTGCTTGCTGTCAAAGGCCACAACCTGGGTTTGGAGGTATGTCAACCAGTTCTGGATGGGGTTACACTCCCCCTGAAAGACTGTGTTCGCAGCTTAGGGGTACTCCTGGATCCGTCGCTCCAAATGACATCCCAGATAGATGCGACGGCTAGGAGTGCCTATTATCAGCTTCGGCTGATACGCCAGCTGCGCCCCTTCCTAGAGTTGGAAGACCTAAAGACGGTAGTGCATGCACTGGTAACTTCGAGGCTCAACTTCTGTAATGCGCTGTACATAGGGCTACCTTTATACCTAGTCCTGAAACTTCAATTAGTGCAAAATATGGCAGCCAGACAGGTTGCTGGTACACCTAGGGGTGCCCACATCACACCAGTTTTAAAAGCACTCCACTGGCTGCCAATTAGTTTCCGGGCGAAGTATAAAGTGTTGGTTATTATTTTTAAAGCCCTACATGGTTTGGGTCCAGGCTACCTACGGGATCGCCTTCTCCCGTACAATCCACCCCGCACACTCAGGTCCTCTGGGAAGAATCTGCTTCAGTCAGCCAAAACTAGGCTGACTAGCATTACCCAGAGGACCTTCTCTTCTGCTGCTCCCAAATTATGGAATGGCCTGCCGGAGGAGATATGTCAACTTGTCAGTCTTTTGGAATTTAAAAAAGCCGTAAAGACTGAACTCTTCCGGCAGGCCTATCCGGCGGAATTTTAGGATGTTTTAAAGATGTTTTAAAGATGTTTTAAAGATGTTTTAAGGATGTTTTAAGATGTTTTAATAGTATATATTGTGTTGTTTTAGTTTAGGTATTTTATATTTTCTGTTGTTTCCCGCCTCGATCTGGATGGAGAGGCGGGTAATAAATAAAATATTATTATTATATTATTATTGTAGAATTAGAAAGGGCCAAAAGGCCTCTGTGTCTAGTTCTCTGCTCTGAGACAGGACAAGGTTACCAACTATTCCCCCCCTGGTTCAACTTATGCAAGTTGGACCGTAAGTATGCCACAAGAGCAGAAAGCAGCATCACTGCAGAAAGAAAGGTACTTTTTGGGCAAATTGATGATAAACAGGCAGGTAGCAGCTGAATTAAGAGAATCAACTGTGTTGTATTTTCCTTCCTGCCATTGGTTGACTATGACCCAGTGGTGCCTTTTAATGTGGTTATGGCTTCTGTAGTGAAAGCAGGGTTTTTAGGATAAGCTTTATTGTCACTGTGAGTGATAATGGGATTACAGCATTTGCTCTATCCCCGCCATGGCCATGCCCAGAACAAAGGTGCTGTTTGACCCTCTCCTCTGAAGCACAGCTTGTAGTAAAACACATGGGTCCTTTATTGTAATACAGAAGGGATAGTATGTGTAAATCCTCCACACAGGCTCCCAATATATACCTCATTATATTGAAGGCAATATGTCACTGATGCATAGAAAGCTGTGCCAGGTTGCAAGTTCTTAGGTGCGCCACCTTCTTGACATATCAGAGAGCATTTCAAGAGCAGCACAATTATTAGGTTGTTGGAAAGCTTGGCATGTGAGGAAAGCTGACTAAAACAAAGGTTATGTTCAGCTTAAAAATTTTAATTATTAGGGTTATAATGATATCTGTCCTGGAAGTGTATGGAAAGGGGAAATGCTGAGATCAGTGAAAGATTACTTAGAATGATCCCCTGGCAAAGAGAGGCTATGATGAGTGGTCAAAGAGGAAGAGCCAGTATACATGCCTGTGTGCATGCAATTATTATTATGTGTCCATGCAATTAACATCTACTACATGAAACCACTGGGAGAGGTTATCCGGAGGTTTGGGCTGAAGTGTCACCAATATGCGGATGACACTCAGCTCTACCTCTCTTTTTCATCAAACTCAGGTGAGGCAGTGGCTGTTTTGAATCAGTGTCTGGGCCTGGTAATGGACTGGATGAGGGCCAATAAACTGAAACTCAATCCAGACAAGACGGAAGTGCTGTTTATGGGCAGATCATCTGTCCGGAGGGAGGATACTCAACCTGCCCTGGACGGGGTTGCACTCCCCCTAAAGGACAGGGTTCATAGTTTGGGGGTGCTCCTAGACTCTGAACTGTCGCTGGAGTCACAAGTGGACTCGGTGACAAGGAGCACCTTTTATCAGCTTAGGCTGATTTACCAACTACGAACCCTATCTGGACAGGCAGAGCCTAGCAACGGTGATTCACGCTCTGGTAACCTCTCGTTTGGACTATTGTAACGCGTTCTACGTGGGGCTGCCTTTGAAAATGGTCCGGAGACTTCAATTGGTTCAAAATAGAGCAGCGAGGCAGCTAACGGGGACTGGCCGACAAGAACACATTACGCCAGTCCTCTATGAACTACACTGGTTACCAATTGAAGTCCGGGCCCGATTCAAAGTGCTAACATTGACATTTAAAGCCCTAAATGGTTTGGGGCCAGGTTATCTGAAGGAACGCCTCGTCCCATACATGCCTACCCGAACCCTGAGATCCTCTTCGGAGGTCCTTCTCAGAGAGCCCCCTCCAAAAGAGGCTAGGAGGGTGGCTACTAGGGAAAGGGCCTTCTCAGTTGTGGCACCCCATCTCTGGAATCAACTCCCCAAGGAGGTGCGCCTGGCGCCTACTCTTTATTCCTTCAGGCGCCAGGTGAAGACCTTTTTATTTACCCAATATTTTAATGGTTAGATTTTTATTCCCATTTTTATTATCACTGCTGTAACCCCAGTCTGATTCATCTGGCTACTTTGTTTTATTGTTTTGTATTATATTGTATTTGTATTTCTATTTTAATGATATTTTTGGTTTTAAGATTGTTTTTATCCTGTTTTTCTGTAAACCGCCCAGGGAGCCTTTGGGCTGATGGGCGGTAAATAAAAATATTAAATAAATAAATAAATAAATAATTTGTGAATGGCCCTGGTGATTTTTCTGTAGTTGTGCATGAGGTGGGATCAGCTTCTCAGTAGATTAAATAGCTTTAGCAGCCTCTCTTTTTCCACCCCTCTCCCAGTATAGCGATACGTAATGGAAAGCTCACCCCAGTTAAAGGAGTTTAATGTGTCTCCCCTCTCTCCTCCTTGGCAGTGCCTGTGTGGCTGCCAGTAAATCTCTGCACTCCCCTTACCAGTCATTTGCACTTTCTCTGGAGCTATTAGCCCATTATCCAGCAGTCCCCAGTTTCATTTAAAGTTCATTAGATTTAACTGAAGAGCATTAATGTGCATTGAAGTGCATAATGTAGTTTTATTTTAAATAGAAAGCAGGTGGAGCTATTCCTTTATTTAACTCTGTTCCAAGGAGTGCTTTGATTGATGGAAGAGAAAAGAAATGGCAACTCAGATAAGGACTAAAATGGCTAGTGGACTGGAAGGGGCTCTTGTTGACTGACTGGATAAGGTTGACCGTTAACAGCTACAAAAACAGATAAAGGGCAGGCTTCTGTTTGGGAAATCCTTCTGGACTTAATTTCCTTCTCTGCTTCTGTGCTGTGGCAGCCAAAACATGCTCTTGATATGCTGTTCTTGGACATTCTCAGTGGGCTGTTTTTTCAAGCATCGGGCTATGGCTTAGGTGTAGCTAGAAGCCATGACGTTTTAAGGAACATGGGCAAGGTGGTTCTTGTCAGGGTAAGAACTACAGATCAGATATGCTTAAGAGGCCTCAGAGGTTTCTCTTTTTCTGTGGCTACTCTGTCTTTTTTTCAACCAGATAGCCACTGGAATAGAATGGGCACGTTATTACTTTTCCACCTAACAAATGTCACTAATCCTAATTGTGAAAGAAATCATAACAGCAAATGTTAACACTGTCAACTCTTCTTTCAGATCCTGGTGGACCCTGCCAATCCCATTGGACGTTCAGCATTGCAGTATGAGAATGTCGTGGCCCATGAAGGCAGCTCCATCCTACGGGACTTAGTGCTCAGCCCTGATCTCCAGTACCTCTATGCCATGACTGAGAAACAGGTAAGAACTTGAGCTTGTCCACAGCTGGCTCCTTTACATAATTGCAAACTCGGCAGCAGGCAAGGCCCATAATTGGGTGAACAGCCCCTTCTCTCTTAGTTAATAGTACATACAGTAATACCTTGGATTGCAAGTAACTTGGTTTGAGAGCGTTTTGCAAGACAAGCAAATGTTTAAATATTTATTTAAATTTTTTTTACTTGATATACAAGCGACGTCTTGCAATACAAGTATTGTAGTACGGCTTAAATTAAAAATCTCTGTACAAATTTTTTTTGGGGGGATTTCGTTTTGATATAAGAGTGTTTTGGATTACAAGCACGTTTCCGGAACGAATTAAGCTCTCAATCCAAGGCATGACTGTATGTGATATTCCTCAAACATAGGGGCCTTGCCATATAGGTTCAGGTAGGGCTGTCAGAACAACCAACAAAACTGCTTTCTCAGAATGTGTCATTCTCTTTATCATCATCATCATCATCATCATCATCATCATCATCAACAACAACAACAATAATAATTTTTATTAGTACAGTTTTGATTAGAAGTTGAGCTCATGGTGTGTGTACGGAGTTCACTGCAATAAAATTGTTCGTGTGAATGGCAGGCAGCACCTTCACTTGACTCGGCACCAGAGTGATAGCTCTCCTAAGGGCTCTTTTTTAATGAACAAGCAGCTTCCCTCTTGTGATGAGTGACAGCATATGCAGAACTCCATGTGCATTGAGTTTTGGCCTGCCCTGCAAATGGACAGAATCAGCCAAATGCAGAGAGGCACTAAAGCTTAGCACGCACCACCACCCATCATACAATGGCTTCTTCTTATGGGAGTGGTGGCTTCTGGGCCAGGGCTGGTCATGACAAGGGGTTCTCAATCTACTCAGTTGGGCTCAGTAAGAAATTTCCCCTCTCTGTTTCTATGGCAGCACAGTGCTAGTGAGGTATTTTGACATTCACCCCCCCCCACCCCTGCAAACTACTACAGTCCCAAACTTTGCCCATTTCACATTGCCCAGTTTTGTTATATGAAAACGTTTGTATTATCAATTTAAGACTCTAAATTCTCCTTCGGCTACTACACGTGTTAACTATTCTGAGAAAGGAGTGTCAACTTATGTATTTCTAAAACTCTTGAGTGTTTTCTCAGTCAAAACAATCAATCGGTGTGTTTGCACGTCAAGCTAACCCACCTGGCAATAAGCCATGGTGAGTTGGTTGTTCTGTGAACAACCTAGGGTGTGCCCAATCAGGCTCACCATGGGTTGTTTGCCCCCTCCCTCCCCCTCCTTAGCCCTTGGTCCACCCACAGGTATCCCAGGAGATACCGCGACAGGACCGACTTGTCTCCCTCTCCCCACAGCAATCGCAACCCGATTTTGGCTTGCCTCAGCTTTCCCCCCCCTTTTACTCTATTTATCCCCCCCCGAGATCCCAAAGTCCGGATTGACATCTGGCTTTCTCAATCTCTGTTTTCAAAGTGCCAAAGCAGCACCTCGGACGGGCTGTCAGTGGTTGGGAAACATTTTTAAAAATTATTTTTGCTCACACAGTGTCACACACAAAAAATCAGTTTTTAAATTTTTTAAATAATTTTTTTTGCCACACTTGTGCAACTGCAGAAATCAGGACCCTTGGTAGGGCAGTGTCAGGGTGCGGGTACCTGGTGTCAGAGTGCAGCAGGTACCAACCCTGAACATTGACCCAAAGAGGGTCCAAATAGGCTTTTTCTTCCCTTTTGCTTTCTCTTGACAGCTGTCAAAAGGCAAACTGTCAAGAGAAAGCAAAGGTGCAAGTGATCTTTGGTTGCAAAAAGGGGGTTACACCCTCTACGTGGCGAGATCCTCATATCATTTTTTATTCTTTTGCCCTGACAGTGCTCAGGGTGATGCACATTTTGCACTTTCCCCCAAGGTTCTAGCTGCTTAAGAAGGTGCAAAAGTGCATTCCTCCCACTTTTCTTGAGAAAAGGAGGTTTGACAGCTAGCTGTCAAAACTCTCGGTCCCCTTTAAAATGGGGTTTTGACAGAGCAATGGGTGTTCTTTGTCAGGGCCACATGGCTGTATATCTCCCAGTGAAAAAAACCCTTTCCCCCAGAAAAGATGGTGGGATGCAGTTTTGTATATTCCAAAGCAGCTAGAGTCTAAGAAAAAAGTGTAAAATGTGCATCACCCTAAGCACTGTCAGGGGAGGATCTCACCATGAAGGGGGTGTAAATCTCACCACCCCCTTTTCATGAGCAAAGATCACTTTCACCTTTGCTTTCCCTTGACAGCTTGTCTTTTGATAGCTGTCAAGAGAAAACAAAGGGAAGCCTATTTGGACCCTCTTTGGGTCAATGTCCAAGGTTGGTATCTGCTGCACCCTGACAGCAGGTACCCCCCACAATGTTGCCCCACCGAGGGTTCCGATTTCTGCACCTGTACAACTGTTCTCCAACACGGTTGTGAAAGTGCGGGTGAAAAAATTTAAAAAACAAAAAACATGCACACATTGTGTGCACAAAAATAATAATAAAAAATGCTTTCTAACCACTGACAGCCCCTCTAAGGTGCTGCTCAGGCACTTTGAAGGGGTTGTCAGTGGCTATCGAAACAGTCTTATGAAAGCTGGCTGTCAAGCTGGACTTTGTGATCTCAGAAAAAAAAGGCGGGGGGGAGCCGTGGCAAGCCAAAAATGGCTTGCCACCATGGTGGGGAGATCAGCAAAGCCAGTACCAGCTGCCCCCAAGTGCCACTTGGGCACTTATTTTTTTATTTCATTTCTATACTGCCCCATAGCTGAACCTCTCTGGGCAGTTCACAACAATTCATACAAATAAAATCCACTTGTGGAGTGACTGGCACTGGTGGGTGCCTGGGCAAGCTTGGCAAGAGTGATAAGGGTTTTTTGCCAAGCTGCTTGCTAGCCAAGTCCTGGTATCCACAATGGGATCGGTTGCCTGGGTTCGGACGACCCGACAACCCATCGTGGGTACAACAACACATTGTCAAGCTGGCTTGTTTCCCTCAAAGAAGCCACCCTGTGAGAATCGGTTTCGGTTTGCACGACACCACAACCCATCATGGGTAACAATTTATGGGTTGTCGTGCGAACCCAGTCAATGGTCCTGTGAGTGAATGACATGACATGATACTAGCAGACGTATCTGTTTAAATCTGGGTCTGCCCTAGTCACATATAAAATTGGGGTGGGGATGAGGATCTGACCTCAGAATATATGGGTCATACATGAGTGAGGGAAATGAAACCCTGTAGCGTTTCTCTGCCCACCCCAAGCGCCTTTCACCTAGCTGAGTTCTCTTCCAGTATTGGAGCTCTGCTGAGCAGAAAACCGTAGGTAGGTAAGCCCCGAGCAGCAGAAGGGCTTAGAGCCTCTGACCTGCACACCTGTTTTGCTCAAAGCATTGGGCCCCAACCCCTCTTTATACATGACCGGGGAAGATGCAGATTTATAAATAAATGGGTCTGCGGCTGTCATGTCTAGGCTTTGCTCTAAGAGGACCCCGTTTTTTCTGGCCATATTAAATCATGCTTGATTGAATTCTCAGGTGTCTGTTCATGGAATGGATAATATATGTTTGAGTCCATCCAGAGGGGGAAACAAACTTATTATTAGCAAGCAAATGAATCATAGGTGCATGCAACTTCTCTTCTAAAGCAGACTCATTAGGCCTCTTTTGCAAGAGCCTTGTCATTTGACAGATTGGCTCTGCTACAGGTATTAGAGAACCTACTTTTGCACTGCTCCAGCAAGATAAAGAGGTGCTTATGTGAGTGAGGATTACCATAGTCAACACTGTGGCTGAGTAGCCAAACCTTAGTTCTGCTATGCTTCAGTACAACGCTATAGATCGATTGATTGATTGATAGATAGATAGATAGATAGATACAGAGATAGATAGATAAATAAACATAGGTTTTGCCATGGTGTTTTGTAATTTCTCTGGTAACCTCCAGTTTTGGGTTGCAATGTCATCTATAATTCCTTGTCCCCGATAGTTGGCCCTTGGCTGGGGGAGGGGGAGGGAATTATGTCATAGCATAGTGAGATTTAAACAAATGGCCCCTATCCCAGATGGATGAGGTGGGTCTCCCTTTCTTACCCCTCACTTTTAGGGGAAAGCTGGGGAAAACGGCTTAAATCCAGTGTTGCCTGAGTGGACTTGCCCTCCCTCTCCTGCCCCATGCAGCCCCCCGCATTCCTTCCAGATCTGCTTTGGAGAGTCCCCCAACCCTCTTGAGCAGATCTGGGGGTATATGTGTGGGTACGGGGGAGGGGAAACCTGTTCTGCAAGTGGTTCCTGTTCCAATGGGGGATGGCCAGGGTTGGATACAGCCCATTAGTAATGTCTCAGAGATTTATCTAGATAAAATTATCTATGTAGAAAAGAGGATGCATGGGTTAAAAAAAAAAAAGATATGTGTATAAAATGTAGCTGGATACATAACATTCATTTGCATATCAGGAAGTCTTCATGAAGAAGGAAGCAAAGTGAAGGACAAGAGGTTACGCGACAAGTTTCTTACATTGTTTTGTCTGTGACTGCCTTACTCAAGCTGTGTATGTTTGTCCATTTATAGTCTGTGACTATAGCTGGGTGAAGGGACCCTGAACTTCCTCTAGTCGACTCAGTGTGTAGGATTGGAGCTAGGGGACCCTTTATACCTGATTATAACCAAGTATATAGAGCTGCTCTGATAGTGGATCCACCCCACCCACCCATTTAGGCACATAATTTAATTATTTATTTTTAAACATGTTCCATTGTCCATTATTTTTGAACATGTTCCATTGTCCAGATAGGAACTCACAGTAGCTAACAGCATAAAAATACAAAATACAATATCAAAACAACATAATAGAAACACAGCAATGAAATTGGGAGTCAGAAACCTAGCAGGTCCTTGCCCTTCTTATCAGTAGCTCAGAATCACATGCTCAACCAGTCTCCAAAGCCTCATGAAATAACCAGATCTTGACCAGTCATCAGAGGGCATATGAGGATGGAGCCACACAGGCCTCACCTGGGGGAAGTGTACCTGCTCCTTGTCCCCACCTGATGCACCTCAATTGGTGGGAGAATCTGGAGCAGGACTGCATGGGAAGCATATATGGGAGAAGGTGTTGGACTGGGACTCGGGAGATCCGGTTTCTAGTCCCCGCTCAGCCATGAAACTTACTGGGTGACTTTGGGCCAGTCACTGACTCTCAGCCTAACCTACCTCACAGGGTTGTGGTGAGCATCAAATGGAGAGGAGGATGAGGATTATGTAAGCCGCCTTGGGTTCCTTGCAGGAAAAAAGGCAGGGTATAAATATAATAAATAAATAAATAAATAAGGTGGCCCTTAAGGTACCCGGGCCTCAAATTGTTTAGAGCTTTAAAGGTAAGAACGAGCACCTTGAATTGACCGGAAGTAAATATGTCATCATTGAAGACCAGATAGGACTGGAGTTGCATACTCCACCTCGCCAGCCCCAGACAACCATCTGGCAGCTGTATTTTGGATAAGTTGAACCTTCCCAGATGCATTACACTACTCTAAAGAAGAAGAAGCCCGAGTGCAAGGTGAAAGGGAGAAACGTGCTAAGCGAAAAGCACGTCAAATGAATCCTTTACAGGACCATCTTCTATCTGGTAACCTGTGTCCTCACTGTGGGAAGCTGTGTGGATCTAGAATTGGCCTCCACAGTCACTTACGGATCCATCGCTAGAGTCTACACAATCTTCTTTAGAATTTCCTCCTTTTATCCCGGAAGACAATCTTACTCGGTCACGAGTGATCGCCTGATGATGATGATGTACTGTAGTTGGGGTTCTATGAGTTGATCAGTGAGGATCAGTGGACCGGTCATGTTGTTCAGTGGACCGGTCATGTTGTTCGAATGCCTGACTGCCGTCTCCCAAAGCAGTTACTTTACTCCCAACTCAAGGATGGAAAGCGGAATATCGGTGGTCAATATAAGAGGTTTAAAGATGTTCATAAGGCTAATCTAAAAAAATGCAATATAAACATCGAAATCTGGGAAGCTCTGGCCCATGAACGATCTAAATGGAGGTTGGCCTTTCACAAAGGTTCCATGGACTTTGAAGAAGCCCGAGTGCAAGGTGAAAGGGAGAAACGTGCTAAGCGAAAAGCACGTCAAATGAATCCTTTACAGGACCATCTTCTATCTGGTAACCTGTGTCCTCACTGTGGGAAGCTGTGTGGATCTAGAATTGGCCTCCACAGTCACTTACAGACCCATCGCTAGAGTCTACACAATCTTCTTTAGAATTTCCTCCTTTTATCCCGGAAGACAATCTTACTCGGTCACGAGTGATCGCCTGATGATGATGATGACACTACTCTAGTCTAGAGGTTACTAAAACATGAATGATTGTGGCTACGTCAGTTTTCTTCGGGAGAGGTGCTTCGAAAGCACTCCAGGTCACCGCAGCCACCTGCTTAGGTTCATCCGTTTTAATGCCGGACTTCGGACACAAGAATAAAATGGAATAAAAGCATATGGTTCAGGCATTTAAAAATAAAAGGAGAAAAATGCAGTCTCTGAGACAGCATGTCATTCCTTCAGTTGTTTCCTTAGACAGCAAGTTAAAGGCATCAAATAAAATTAAATCTGAAAGCCCTTTGAACTAAGGGTATGTAGAAACCTCTCAGAAAGAGAAATGGATGTAACAAACATGGTTGCCCTTTAGAGTGGAGAAGCAGAAGAAGAAAATGGAACAGAAATCCACCTTTACATTACACTCCTCCTCCTCTTCTATGCTCCAAGACTATCAAATCAGATGGTTTCTGTAGTGTAGAAAGAATCCTTTCCCCCTTCATCAGTGATTAGCAACATTTACTGAAATCCCCACTCCCCTCGGAATGCATGCCTGTCTAACCCTTTCAGGCTCGCATGCTTGGCTGCTAAATAGCTCTGTAAAGCGACTTCTTTGTTCGGAATGATGAAGGAACAGGCTGAAGTGGCACACCTGCTACTAATGAAAACGGTAGTCCTGAAAAGACAGCGTGGCTCTTTGATAGGTAAATGGTCAAGCCGGGCTGGAAAAAACCCAGATACCTGATTACTTAACGTCCAATCCTTTCCCTAGAAATTTGAAATATATATTCAGCTCTGTGAAGTCTAGAAATTTAAAATTATTTTTCCAGACCTAGTCAAGTGCCATCCAGAGTCTCTGGATGATGTGCACATTTTTGACCCAGTTGCATTTAGGTGAAAAATAACATACTGTCTTAATGTAAATGTCTCGAAGCCCTTGCACAGCTCTGCATCTGCCCTCTTGTCGTGGTGGTCAGGTAGTTCGTCTCGCTCTGTTGGTATCAAGGACTTTGAAGTCAGGGCAGAAACCGGGTTATCTACCTGAGGAACTGCCAGGGCCTGCATGGTACTCTCCGTGAGGCGGTAAAGCTTGTCGCAGAGGCGATGTGGGGGGCCTTGGATTGGCTGGCTTTTTGAGTAAGGGCAATTGCAGGGCAGATTGTCTCTCCTGCATGTAGCATTTGAAGCAGGGCATGCAGGATGTAGATAATGTAGCCCACTGCTGTTGCTGTTGCTGTTGCTGTTGGTTAGCAAAGCAAGGTGTTTGACAGCTTCATCCACCATTTAGGAGTGATCTCTGGGGTGATTAGAGGTGATATTTTCCTCTCCCCTTTCTGCTCCATTTTAGTAGGCTAGGGGTAAATCTTGGGCTGCTTCCCTTTTGGCTTTTGCTGGTGTTCGTGCTTTAAACATTATAGCTTTCCGTTCTAGGGTTAGAGTTCGGAGAGTTCTGAGGCAGGATGTCTTTAGAGCAGGGATCGGGAACTTTGGACCTGCAGACCAGATTTCATAGATTTCATAGATCATAGAGTTGGAAGGAGCCTACAAGGCTATCGAGTCCAACCCCCTGCTCAAAGCTGCAGGGCTTCTCCATCAAGCCTGTGGTCTCCCTATTGCCCCCGTCACCCGTCCCACTCAGTCAGTGAGGCTTTTAAAAATCCTCCATTGGTTCTATTATTATTATTATTATTATTATTATTATTATTATTATTATTATTATTATTCATTTCTACACCGCCCACTAGCCGAAGCTCTCTGGGTGGTTTACAACAATTATAAAATTTTACAATAAAATACAATATAAAAATACAAACAATAAAAAATTTTCACTAGACATTTTAAAAACAATTTTAAAATTATTTAAATAGCTAAGACAAGATTAGGATTTTAAAAGCATAATTGCTGGGAGGGGGATTTGGGGGGGAGGGGTCACAGCTAGGCAGGGAATGCTCTGCACCCCCCCCCCCAGTGCTCCCCTGTGCAGAAATTGGGTTTTCATAAAGTCTCCATTGATGCTAATGGAGGTTTTTTAAAAGGCTAATTGCCATGCAATTAATACCATTGAAGACCCATGGCCTCCATTCCAAGTGTTTTTTTAAAGCCTAATTGCTGTGCAGGGGGTGATCGGGGCGGTTTAAAGCTGAAGAGGGAAAGGCTAACCCTCCTCTGGCTGCCTCAACACACACACCCCAACAGTGATGCTCTGAGGAGGGCACATTTTTTTCTTATCATAAAGAGATTGCTTGAACTGAAGTGGCCTCTATGCTTACTCTTGCTACTGCCTTAAGGTTCAGATCTGGTCACTACACTGTGCTAATGCATTGCAATGGGGCATCTTCACACCCGCCAAAGCTAGGATGTGTTTTACATGGTCAACAGCAGGGATATGGAAGCACATGGGAGGCCATTTTGAGCAGAGTTCTTGATAAAAATGTGATGTATAAACCAGCTCTCTGTTACATATTTGTTAGGTAGAAAAAAGGGAAGCAACATGGGTCTAACATGCAGAGCCACCCAAGGCTCAGTAGGTCAAGCCAGTGCAAGGAATTTTGCCACCAGGGCTCTTCTGAGCTTCCATGTACAGTCATGCCTTGGATTGAGAGCATAATTCGTTCCGGAAACGTGCTTGTAATCCAAAACACTCTTATATCAAAACGAAATCCCCCCAAAAAAATTTGTAGAGAGATTTGTACTTGTATTGCAAGACGTCGCTTGCATATCAAGTAAAAAAAATAATTAAATAAATATTTTAACATTTGCTTGTCTTGCAAAACGCTCTCAAACCAAGTTACTTGCAATCCAAGGTATTACTGTATCTGCCCCACTGACTGTGCCTGTGTCCTGGGAAAGGGGCCATCATGACATCCATGCATGCTCCAGAGAGCACGCCTAAGTGATATGAAGCCAGAGTGTCAGTTTCCTGTGTCGACATTTACCTCCTTTAAGACATGAGATCAATGTGGGGACTGAGAAGGGGCAAGTATTATATTGGAGGAAGGTGGGCAAAAAGGAAGGGAAAAAGTGTAACTGGTGGATCTCAGGGGTGCTTGTAATTCTGGACATCTCTTTTAAAGCCTTTTGAGATTGGATTGTGCCCATTATTAATCTAATTTAAGTCCCATTCATTTAAATGGGTCTACTCTAAGTAGGACTAACACTGAATACAACCCATTGAGATTATTTAATGCCGAATGTGGTGGTGATTCATTTCACAGCTAGAGTCCAGTTCTCTATAGATCCAATGAGAGGAGATTTTGGAAGGTTGCTTAAGTGGTTGTGATGACACTGGCTCAAGGATCTTCCTGCCTTCTACAGGCCCTTTTCTCTCCCTTTGGCTTAATAAAAACAGCTCTCATCCACAGCCTGCTGTTATCAGGGTGTTGGTGGAAAGTAATTAAATGAGCAGTTGTAACAGAGCTCAAAGGGCCTGAGGAATGAGGGGATTTTAATCAAATCTGGAGGAGCAATTAATAAAGAGCTTGTAGCCCTTTAAGGGTGACTCTTGCTGTCAGATTAAGAAGAGTATGGATTATGGTGCGCATCTGGAGGAGGGACAGGGCAATGCAAAATCCCCCAAGAGTCTCTTAAACTAGGTTTCACCTGGCTGTGTGGTGGTGGTCTTTAAGAGTTTGGCAGTGAAACATGAATTGAGATGCCTGGATGTGAGAGTGCACCTTGCCAGGGGTCGGGGAGAAAGGAGGATTTAGTTCGGCGCTTGCATTGCGGCCCAGTGTGGCTTAACGCTTCTCCGCAGACGCACACAGTAGTGTCCTGTGCTGCCCTTCCTTAGTGTGTATGGGTTTCGTGTGGCTAAAGGCGGACTTTGCAGCCCTGGTTTCAGTGCAACCATCCTGTTGCAACTAGTCATGGTTTTATAATGGTTTACGAAACGCTGGATTGATTTTTTTTTTAAATTCCAGTCTTATACCATCCATATGGAATTTTTCTTTTCTATGATTCTATGATATTATTTTTGTTACCTTTTCATATAGAATTGTGGTGTTTATAAGTTGGGAGTAATTGAGATAGGAAAGAAAAATGTTGCATGTTAGGAGACTCCCCAACAGAAGTTTGGGGTTTTGTTGTGCATAGAGCTTTCATGCTTCACCAGCATGTAGGTGATGGAACTGGATAATCATAGAATCATAGAAAAGTAGAGTTGGAAGGGGCTTACCAGGCCATCGAGTCCAACCCCCTGCTCAATGCAGGAATCCAGGTCAAAGCATCCCTGACAGATGGCTGTCCAGCTGCACCTTGAATGCCTCCAGATTGGGAGAGCCCACCACCTCCCTAAGTAGTTGGTTCCATTGTCTTATTGCTCTGACAGTCAGGAAATTTTCCCTGATGTTTAGGTGGAATCTGGGTTCCTGTAACTTGAGCCCATTATTCCGTGTCCTGCAAACTGGGATGATCGAGAAGAGATCCTGGCCCTCCTCTGTGTGACAACCCTTCAAGTGCTGGAAGAGTGCGATCATATCTCCCCTCAGTCTCCTCTTCTGAAGGCTAAACATGCCCAGTTCTTTCAGTCTCTCCTCATAGGGCCTTGTTTCCAGTCCCTTTATCATCCTTGTTGCCCTCCTCTGAACCCTCTCCAGTTTGAGTAGTAGTCGGTTGCCTAGGGAGGTGGTGGGCTCTCCCACTCTGGAGGCATTCAAGGTGAAGCTGGACGGCCATCTGTCAGGGATGCTTTGACCTAGATTCCTACATTGAGCAGGGGGTTGGACTCGATGGCCTTGTAGGCCCCTTCCAACTCTACTTTTCTATGATTCTAGGCTAGCATTTAAACTTCTGTCTTAGCTGACACACTGCTAATAAATAAATCTACATTTCCCTCCAAGAATCTCCAACTTCTGTGCTCAGACCTAATCATGCAAACTTTGTAATTTGCATAAATCTTTCTTTCTTCTTACAGCAGTGATACAAAATCTGTTTACAATCTATTCCATGGAGCCTGGTTTGTAAAAGCAAGGTCTGGGAGTTTACGACGATGCCACATACTATAGCTGATTGAGGAAGTAAAGACACAGTCTGGATTTGCACAACGCGACAACCCATCAGTGGGTTGCTACCCAGGGTGGATTGTGTCGTGTGAACCCAGACCGATTTCCCTAGGGTGGCTTGTGTAGCAGGTACCAAGGGGCAGCAGGTAGCAACCCTGGACATTGCCCAGTTTTCCTCCTTTAGTTCCCACCAGTGTGCACATTTTGCACTTTGTCCCGAGTCCTAGGTGCTCTGGAAAGTGCAAAAGTGCACCACACAGTCTTTTTCTAAGGAAAAAGGAGTTTTGACAGCTTCAACAGCTAGCTGTCCAAACTCTGGGTCCCTTTAAAAAGTGGGTTTCACTGGGAAATGGGTGGTTTTGGACTGGGATATATGTCTGTATATGTCTCAGTCCAAAACCCCCATTTCCCACTCAAAGGGACCCAGATTTTTTATAGCTAGCTGTCAAAGCTGTCAAAACTCCTTTTTCCCTAGAAAAAAAGGGGATGGGGTGCAATTTTGCACTTTCCAGAGCTCCTAGAGCAGTGATGGCGAACCTATGGCACGGGTGCCACAGCTGGCACGCAGGGACCTCTCTGTGGGCACTCGAGCCATTGGTCACCAGATCGCGAAAAGACCGTCCCCTTCTGCAAAACACTAATGATCTTGTTCTTTCTCTCACAGTGTGGAACAGAATGATTTCATTCTAGAATTCCTGTTACAGAATTCTTTTCTACATTGTTATCACATTTAAAAGATTTTGAAGAATGATGCACAGAGCATGGCTTGGATGTAAAGCCCTAACAGTTGACCGGAGTGCTGCATGTGTTGCTCTCAAACTAACGGAGTATGAGCCAAGGTTTGACAAATTATCAGCATGCATGCAATAGCAAAAATCACAATAATTGTGCAAAAGCATGCCCAATGCAAACTTTTACCTAATGCAGTGTTTGCAGTCCAAGACATAAAGTATTTAAAATGTGTTAAGCACGTTTAGTTTTCTTGTTTACGGTATCTTGCTCATCCTAGTACAAGTTGACTTTTACTTTTACTAATCCGACACCTGTAGAAGCAGGGAAAGGACCCGGAGTAAAGCTTGCCCCATACAATTTCAGTCTGGCATATAATCATATTACAAGTTGAGAATCCCTTATCCAAAAATACATGTGCCTAATTATTTAAAAAGTTTGTATAAATTCCCTTCAGGCGATGTGTACAATGTAGTACTATAATAATGTTTTGAGTTTATTTTTTTTTCAACAAAAAACTGTTTGTATCATTGAAAGCTCTGTTATTGTGTTTTTCTTTTAAGACAAAAGATGTTAATTAGTTCGGACAACTGTATGAGTTGTTTTTCTAAAACTAAAACCTCAGTATTCAGGTTTAATTGCAGTGTTGGCACTTTGAAATAAATAAGTTGGTTTTGTGTTGCAGTTTGGGCACTCGGGCTCAAAAAGGTTCGCCATCACTGCTCTAGGTGCTCTGGAAAGTGCAAAAGTGCACCACACAGTCTTTTTCTAAGGAAAAAGGAGTTTTGACAGCTTCAACAGCTAGCTGTCCAAACTCTGGGTCCCTTTAAAAAGTGGGTTTCACTGGGAAATGGGTGGTTTTGGACTGGGATATATGTCTGTATATGTCCCATTCCAAAACCCCCATTTCCCACTCAAAGGGACCCAGATTTTTTATAGCTAGCTGTCAGAGCTGTCAAAACTCCTTTTTCCCTAGAAAAAAGGGGATGGGGTGCAACTTTGCACTTTCCAGAGCTCCTAGAGGCTCGGGCAGTGGGGGAATGACCTGTTCCTCCCACAGTGTCCCTGTGGGAGGACCAAGGAGGGAGGAGGGTGCTGATTGTTGTCAGGCTCACCATAGGTTGTTCGCATGCCAACCAATCCACCATGGTTTATTGCCAGGGTGGGCTAGCGTGATGTGTGAACGTGCCCACAGTGAAAGGACTGTGTGACTGAGCTGTGTACGTACATTAACGGATTACTGGAAGAGAAGCTATGCCTGTAAAGCATGTCTGAGAGAGATCACAAAGCTTGCTATTCTACATAGAACATGGAATATGCCCCTGTCCATGTACTCAAGGAAGCTCTTTGACACATATGTGATCACTCAAGTGGCTACCCCCCCCACTCCCATTTCCAAATATGTCAGCAGGTTTTCATGGTTAATACACAATAGTTTTGTTTCCTTTGTTAGTCACTCTCTTCTCAAATTGTTTAGTTATTCTCTATGGAAATAATTCAGGATTTCCTAAAGTCTTTGCTTGTGTGTGTTACATAAATTCTCTTGTTTCCTGAGATTTTGGAATGCTTGATTAAGAAGTTAAACAACACATGTGGCTTCTTAAGGCAGGCACAGGTGCCTGGTTCCAAAGCATCTCCTATTGTTGTTTGTCCTCTTAGGCTAGAAGGGGAGACTTAGGAAGACAACGGTTGCAGGGGTGCCTTTGGGTTGCAGGGGTGCCTTTGGCTGCGCAACTTATAACCCACCAGGCCAAATACAGCTCACCAGCCCTGTATGGTGACCCACCTGGAGTTTGATAACGCTAGTTTTGCTGCCAGCCTGGGCCCTGGGAAGTGTGTGTGTGTGTGTGTGTGTGTGTGTGTTGAAGGGGGGGGATTATTCTCCATTGGGCTGACTGTGGAGGAACATGTTTTGCCTGTTGTAGTTTCCATTTTGATGGGCTGCTTCTCTATGGCGGGGTGTTGAACCTCTTTCAGCCTGGGGGCCAAATTCCGTTTTGAAAAAGCTCTCAGGGGCTGTATTCCAATGCTGGGTGGGGCCAAAGGCTAAGAGAATGGGGTCAACACACCAAAAATACTAGCATATTTTAGCTTAAAGCTCTTACTGCCAGTAACTAAGCCTTAGGAGAGGTATTTCAACCTTTTAGAATAGGGGAAAACTGCACAAAAGCCGGTAAAACACCAAATGATTGGTGGTTGGGGGAAAGGGGGTGAGACCGGGGGAAGGGGGCATGGCCATCTGGATTGGTACCTCAGGCTTGAGGTTCTGCACCTCTGGCTCTATGGAGTGCCAGTCCTTTATCCCATCACAGACAGGCTGTGGAAAAGATACTCTCCTGTTTGTTGGGGACCTCTGTGTTGATCACAAGTGATTTCCTAGGCTGAAGATAGATGATTATCACTGATCATCTATCTAGGAAGTTGTCTGTGCTGCAGCTCTTTTAAGCTAGAGAGCAGCACAGGGGCTTTACTGACACTTAATGTACACTCAGATCCCCTGCAAATGAAGGGCATGAACTGCCATGCCAGCTTGTGGCCCTCAAATTACTGTGCTTCTGTACATGTTTATATGAACACTTTAAGGGTGGGAGAGGAGCAATTTCTAGTTTTCTTAACCTGTCAGGGTGATTCCGTTATTGGACCATGGTTCATCTTATTTCCATCTAGGCTTCTACTTCCATAATTAAACCCATATAGACACAGGCCTGTGCATATTTTCCAATGATTCACACATGAAAGATGACCCATTGATATTTAGTATTAAAATTAGACAGATTTCTTAAGTACCCAATTGCTTGGAAGCCAGATTTTATTTCACACTCTTGCTGGCTATTGAAATAGTAGCAGGCAAGAGTTGTCGGTAGTGTTGTGATAGAACACAGATCCACAAAGGGATGCTGGCGTTTAGTCTGGCTCTCTTTTTCTCTCTGTCTCACACACAGACACCAATATGCATGCAAAGGGGCACATCTCATCCGGTCCCTAGTGGAGGTAGCTGGAGGTTTTCACAGATGCTGGGTGAAATTTTGCATGCAAGAAAAAACATAGGGGGAGGGAAAACTGTGTTTTGAGTTCAGAAGGACCTGTAGTCAGAACTTAAAGGACAGGTACACCATTATACAAAAGGAGGCAGGTAAGTTATTTGCCTGGTGAGTGTGTGTGTGTGTGTGTGTGTATATACAGGAGGATATTTACTAGAAGTCAGTACTCAAATAGGGTGCTTAGATTTTAAGGGCTATAGTAGTTAGCATAAACCTGAACCATGGGCAGGAAGCATTTGATGGGGTGTGAATGTGATCAAGGAACAGGCTTATTTGTTGCCTCCTTGGCTCCAGGAGGGACTGTGAGATTGCTGGTTTCCCAAATAAGTCCTTTGAAATGTGTGGAGCAGACATATACATCCTGCCTGCTGTCTGTGGAGACATGTTGGTTATAGGCAAAATGGCTGTGTAGTAGCTGAGGGATTACGTATATGTATTTTGAATATTGCCATTCTGATAGACCTTTTATCTGTAACAAACTGTTGTAGTTCTCTCCTGTGGAACTTTTTTTTGCTGGCACTCATTTTGCTGGCACTCTAAAGCCCTGTTCTTATGACACACCCAGGGTGAGTGAACACACACAGAGGAGGAACAGGATCATAGCAGCAGGTACCACCTCCGATCTATGTATGTCCAGTTGAATGACTGCACAGTGTCTATGCACATACAACCCCAAGGGTTCCGCTTGACTGGGAACCCTTTGAAAAGCAGGGTTCCAGATTGCAGACAGAGTGCCCTGCAGAGTTGTATGGACAGACACCATGCAGATGTTTAATTAAACATGCATAGGTCCCCTCTCTGTGTATTAACTCAACCCAAATATATTGACTGGGTTCAGACAAACGATAACCCACACTCAAGGGTTGAGGGTTGTCATTGAAATGTGGGTTGTTGTCGAAACGTGGGTTGTTGTGTTATCTGAACCCAGCCAAGATAACAAACCATGGTGAACAACCCACCACTCACAACCCAACAACAAACCGTGTTGTTCTCTTCATGGGTTGTTCGTGGTTAACAAGCCATGGCTTGTTAGCACAGCTGGGTTCAGACAATACAATAATCCACATTTCAACAACAACTCACATTTCAACAACAAACCGTACTCAGCTCTTGAGTGTGGGTTATCATGTTGCCTGAACCCAGACATTATGAGAATGGAGTTTCTCTGTGAAAGAGCTAGTGTTTACTGCATATATGGGTAACCCATGGCCTTGGTTGTGCTCTCTCCCTCTCTTTCTCAGTGGAAGTCTTCAAGCAGAGGCTGGACAGCCATCTGTTGGGTATGCTCTAGATCTGGATTTCCTTCACTGAGCTGAGGGTTGGGCTAGATGGCTTACAAGGCATCTTCCAGGCTATGATTCTAGAATGTTGGACTTGCGGAGACCCAGGTTTCAATTCCCACTGTGTCCTGAAACTCACTGGATATCCTTGGGCCTGTCATTATCTCTAACCTACTTTACAAGGTTTTTTGTGATCGATAAAATTGCATGGGTGTCGCCATGTATCTCCTTCCAACTCTGTGATCTATGAAATCTATGAAACGCTCTGAGCTCCTTGGAGGAAGGGTGGGACAACAATGTAATTAAAAAAGGAAACACAGGTGATTATCATGTATTTTGGGGTGGCAGGATAGTGCTGGCATGTCTTGAGGCGTGGAGAGTGCCCAGGAGGCACATTTGGGAAAGGATTCCTGCTGGTGAGATTTTTTCGCAAATCCCGCAAAAACAAATTAAAGAGGAACTTGCAATACTCCCCACTTTGGATGAAGTAAAAAAAGCCATTAATCAAATGAAGAACAACAAAGCTAGTGGACCAGATGGGATTCCTGCTGAAATCTTTAAAGAAGGGGGCCCCGAACTTGTACAACATCTTCATAAACTCATCGAAAAAATCTGGATAAGAGAAGAGATCCCAGAAGACTTCAGGGATGCCATAATTATCACCCTCTTTAAGAAGGGTGATAGAACAGACTGTGGAAACTATCGGGGCATTTCTCTCTTAGCAACCGCAGGTAAAATATTTGCTAGGATTCTCGCAAACCGTCTTCTATCTATTTCAGAAGAGATCCTCCCTGAAACTCAATATGGTTTCCGCCCCTCTAGAGGGACAGTAGACATGATTTTTACTGCACGTCAGCTCCAAGAAAAATGCCGGGAGCAAAATCAACCCCTTTATATGGCATTTATTGATCTGGCTAAGGCCTTTGATACTGTAGACCGTACAGCTCTCTGGACTATCCTTATGAAAATTGGATGCCCCAATAAATTTGTGAATATCTTGCGACTTCTCCATGACAACATGACGGCAACAGTTTTGGACAACAACGGCTCTCATGGTGCTCCATTTAAAGTGGGATCAGGTGTTAAACAGGGATGTGTTATCGCCCCAACATTATTTGCCATTTTCATCGCCATGGTTTTACATCTTGTCAAGGGGAAACTTCCCACCGGTGTGGGAATTATATATCGAACAGATGGAAAGCTTTTTAATCTCAGCAGGCTGAAAGCAAAAAGTAAGGTAATTACAACCTCCGTTGTGGAACTTCAGTATGCTGATGATAATGTGGTCTCCGCACATTCAGAGGATGATCTCCAAACTATCCTAAATGCTTTTGCAGAAGCATACGAAAAACTTGGTCTCTCACTTAACATCAAAAAAACCAAAGTGCTTCATCAGCAAGTGCAAGCCAATCCTTTGGTGATGCCATCTATCCAGCTTGGCGGGACAATACTGGAAAATGTCGATCATTTTCTCTATCTTGGCAGCTATCTTTCTGTTACAGCTAACATCGACAGTGAAATCCAGCATCGTCTGAGCTCAGCAAGTGCCGCATTTTCTCGAATGAAACATAGAGTGTTCGAGGATCGGGATATTTGTAAGAAGACCAAAACACTGGTTTATGAAGCCATTGTATTACCAACTTTATTGTATGCCTGCGAAACATGGACTATCTATAAACGTCACTTCCACCTCCTTGAAAGGTTTCATCAACGTTGCCTCCGGAAAATCCTGCAAATTACTTGGGAAGATAGGCGAACAAATGTCAGTGTACTGGAAGAAGCAAAGACTACTAGCATTGAAAAAATGATCCTTCAACGCCAACTTCAGTGGACCGGTCATGTTGTTCGAATGCCTGACTGCCGTCTCCCAAAGCAGTTACTTTACTCCCAACTCAAGGATGGAAAGCGGAATATCGGTGGTCAATATAAGAGGTTTAAAGATGTTCATAAGGCTAATCTAAAAAAATGCAATATAAACATCGAAAACTGGGAAGCTCTGGCCCATGAACGATCTAAATGGAGGTTGGCCTTTCACAAAGGTTCCATGGACTTTGAAGAAGCCCGAGTGCAAGGTGAAAGGGAGAAACGTGCTAAGCGAAAAGCACGTCAAATGAATCCTTTACAGGACCATCTTCTATCTGGTAACCTGTGTCCTCACTGTGGGAAGCTGTGTGGATCTAGAATTGGCCTCCACAGTCACTTACGGACCCATCGCTAGAGTCTACACAATCTTCTTTAGAATTTCCTCCTTTTATCCCGGAAGACAATCTTACTCGGTCACGAGTGATCGCCTGATGATGATGATGATGATGGAGTATCTTTGTGCGTAGGACATATTCACTGTGCCGTCCAGTCCCATTCCTGTCCTCCTGCAGTTTCTGTCCTCCTCCTCCTCCAGAACTGCCACAGCAGCTTTTGCTTCTCAGCAGATGTTCAAAGGGGCTGCTCTGTGGTGGGGTCTGGACTAATGGCCCTGGTGCTTAATTTCCTAGGCCCAGGGCTGGCTGCCTCTGGGGAATGCATTGCAGAGAGACTTGAAAGCGGAGAGCCGGCCTCTGCCTGCCTCCCCCTCCTCCCTGCTCTGATCACCAGCCTCAAAGAAATAGCAGGGCGCCTCAGATCATTAACACTGGGCTTAGAAAGAGCCTTGGGCTTTGACCTATATTTTGTTGACCCTTTTATGCCTACTGATGGTGTTTGGGTTTTTAATGTGGTGATAGCAAGGAATGGGATCTGGGGAAATCATTTTAATCCACGATCAAAGCATGCCTCCTGCTCTTCTGTTTCTTTCCTCCCTTCCTCGGCCATATACTCTGAAACAACAGGGTCCCTGTGAGACCTTTGCTGTCATTCCCATCCTCTGCCTTACGTGTTCAGAGGGACCCTCCTGTCTATAATGCGATCCCGATCCGTGGTAATGTTTGCACTTACCCTTTTCATCCATCCCTGGTTCTGCCCCTTTAGTGACTTCAGTATGAACTGCTTCAATTGGGCAGCATTTGCATATCCAGTTCTACAGAGATCTAACGATTCTGGGTTTCCCCCCAGTTCAGTATAATTGCATGCTTAATGCCAATAAAGTGTTGTGGCTACGCCGTGCTCTCTAACAGTATATGGAGGATGCTGTGTTTGAACAACACATTCAAGCAAACCGTTTTTGTTTAAAGGGAAAGAAGAAATTATTCTGAATTCCAGGAGTATTCCAGTTCTACCGTATTTTTCCGTCTATAAGACGCCCCCATGTATAAGACGCCCCCCACTGGGCAGTTTCGCAACCGCGCGGTTCTCTCCTCGGCTTACTTCCGTGTATAAGACGACCCTCAATTTTTAGTCTAACAATTTTAGGAAAAAGTATAGTCTTATACATGGAAAAATACTGTAATTCATGCTTGGTTTTGTTTTGTTTTTCCTGTTGAACTGGCTGTAGCACTATTGCAGAGCCCAACTCAAATTTTGGTAGGATGGGGTGGTGAAATCCCACCTTATATCAGTGCCACCACCTGTTTCATGGTGGCAGCAGTGTTTTTTCTGGCAATGGCAGTGACAGTGATCATCTCGAAGCTGGCAGTCACCGTCCCTCCTCCCAATTCCCTACAGTAGGGGTGGGCAGAAAGTAGATCTCCAGATGTTCTGGACTCCCAGCATTCTTAGCCATTGGCGATACTGACGGGGTTCTGCATCATCACAAAGGCACTACATCATTGTAGTGTTGATTCACAGAGGAATTGTGTGTGTGTTTTTTTTAAAAAATGGTGGCTGGTAGCGCAATTCTTTCCCTTCAGAATTCCCCTCAGAACAATACTATGTGATGACGTAGCATTAATCGGAGGGGAATTGTGAGGAAAATAGTGGCCACCTGCTGCCAACTGGAGTACCACTACTACAGGAAAAGCCCTCCTTTAGCCCCCATTTGCCAAACTCCCCCCACTTCATCCCCTTGAAGTGTGTGTGGGGGGGAGCGAAACTGGGGGAGCCATTTTGGCCTAGCTGTTGCTCTTCCATGGTTAAGGAAGAAGTGAAAGAACTATAGGCATCTAGTTGATGAGGACTTGACTAGCTTGTTCTGTGGTGGAGGAATTTATTTGACTGCCTGTCCTTGTCCCCAGGTGACTCGTGTGCCAGTGGAGAGCTGTGAGCAATATACAACCTGTGCGTTATGTCTGGGCTCCAGGGATCCTCACTGTGGCTGGTGTGTTCTACACAACATGTAAGTATGGAGAATTCTTGGCTTGCACCCCACAACCTCTGCATATTCCTATACGACTACTCAGCCCATTGTAGGAAGCCTTCTTTCTTACATCTTAAATACTTAAGAACCTGTATTAGTAGCTTAGCTATTAATTCCTGCTGCAACTACTGTTAAATGTTCATTTAATACCAGTATTGTGCATTGTACAGAACACAAAAATGGCACAGTTCCTGTCCTGGCTTATGGCCTGGATGAAATGGACAAAGGAGGAATGTGGAGAGATTGGGGAGTGATAATGAGTACCGTGGAAAAGGGAGACCAGAGAAAGGTGGCAGTATAGGAGTATGTAATGTAGGGCTAGGTTGGATCAGAAAAGACTGTATTAAAGAAGTGGGCTTAAGGAAGAGAAGCATGTGGCTTGACCAACAGAAAGAGATATCATAATTTACGCATAGCAAGCCACAGAGCAGAAGGCATATTGAGTTCAGAGTAGACAAAGGTAACAACAAGGCTAACAGGAGGTGAGCTTGTTAATCTATTTGTGAGTATATTAGTCATAATGGCTAAAGGGAGCCTCCATCGCCAAAGAGAATAGACCACTGAATACTGGACTAGATCAGCCTTTGTTCTGGTCCAGTGGTAATCATCTTATGTTCTCGTGGAATTCAGAAAGGTTCAAATCTTGCCTCTGCCAGGAACTCACTAGGTAGTCTTAGGGAAGCTACTGTCCCTTAGCTTCAACACCCACCACCCGCCCCCAGCAATATGTGGATAATAATATTGACATGCCTCACAGCATTCTTCTCAAAATTAGTGTGATAATGTATGTGAAGTGCTTTGAACACTCAAAAAGCGATATATGGTTACGTATGATTTCCAGAGGGCTAGCCATGTTAGTCTGCTGTAACAAAAACAACAGAGTCTTGTGGAACCTTAAAGGCTAACACATTTATTATTGCACAAGCTTTGAATACAGATGCACCCTGAATTTGGAGCTCTCCTATGCCTTTCCATTTCTGGTTCCAGCATACAGTTCTTCCAAAGCCTTCATTCCTGACCTGCTGCCACCTTGAAGTTTTGCTCATCCACCCATCTTCTGAGGCCGGCCTGCCCACAACCTAGCCTGCAGCTGCCTCTGTTCTCTTCCTGTGTCTCTCCTAGAGATGCACTGCCGGCACATTCGCTGCTTTGCCTAGGTGACTAGTCTAGGTGCTCTTGCCCAGGTCTGTTGTGCATATTCAACCCTGAATCTCACACCTTGAAAAGAGGGAAAATAGGGCAGGTCAGAAGATTTCCCTCTGACCTTCCCACTGACTAATAGCTCTGTCCATTGCCGCTGTCAGCAAGACTCTCTTATCCTGCTGAGGTGCCCTGGGCATGGATGTGGAGCTGACGTTGTGGCGAAAAGAGAAGGGAGTTGGTTTGTAGTCTTCACCAGTTTGTATCAAGCTGGGAGAAGTAGGCCTATCGCTGCAGTCTGCATTTTTAGTATGTTGTCACCTCTGTGGTCCATGTTACATGCTGCAGGAGTGATTGACGGCTGTCTGCTCTGAGCTGTCAGTTGTCGAGTGCACCAGGGGTTCTGCATGTCAAATGAGTGGGTGGCTGAGGACTAAAATAGCGGTTTCCCGTCCTGAAAAGCAGCAAGGATTGCTCCCCCGCACAAATATTGACACAGGCCATGTGTCCAAAAGAGAAGCTCACTGCCCTGGGGCCAGTTGTCCAGCATTTTTGAGAGATAGCAGCATCTTAACCGTGATTTTTAAAAGAACTATTATGAACTACTCTTGAGTCCATGGAATGGTGCAAACCGGGAGAAGAATTAAAGCCAATAACACTAATATAGAATCATTAGGATCTATCAGCCCTTGGATTTAAAAGCACCTTATCCTTGTCTTGCCTGTACTACAAAGATAACTTGTTTAAATCCCCTTTAAATACAGTCCTATTTCTTGGCATAAAATGCCAAGGCTTTTGGCAATCTGATGTTTCTAGTTACGATGGTTGACAGTACCTAGCTATCGATACCAAATTGCTTCTTGTTCATTAGACTGGGAGAGAAGTTAAGGACTCCAGACCAGAGACTATTATTCCCTTTGACAGTGGCCCTGATCTGGGGAGCTATAGGGGCAGTCTTTCTCCAGAGCAGCCAGTCCAGGAGCATCTGGCAAAGTGGAAATGAAGTACAAGGAATAATCCTGTTTTAACTTCAGAAAAAACAATATGGGGAGGGACTATGTATCTCTAAATATTATGGAACATGTACACTTGTCTGTCTAATAGCCTCATAGGACAACATTTAGACATTAGGTCCCATGCCTGTGGCTCACGCTGGCTCAGCTTGTCTGAGCGTGGAAAGCTAAGCAGGGTCAGGCCTGGTTATTACTTGGATGGGAGACCCCTCCTCTAGTTTCCTGCATTGAGCAGGGGGTTGGACTCGATAGCCTTGTAGGCTCCTTCCAACTCTATAGATCTATGAAATCTATGAAATCTATGAAATCTATTTTATCCTCCATCCTCGTTAATATTCGGTTCTTCTCTGAAGATCATGTGTATTATTTGCCGTTTAGCTCCCTGCTAGCGATCTAATCTGGCCTATAGTATAACCCGGGGCCCTTTAATGCTGCTACTGCCCCCACCCCATATGGGGACAGAATGGCAGCAGAAAAGCAAAGAAATGAAACAAGAACAAAACGGCATGGGGGAGGGGTTTCCTTTGGGCTTAGGGGGAAAACCTCCTTAGAAGCTGCAAAGCCCTGACTGTTTAGCCATGTGGAGCATTTTAATTAAACTCAGAGACATCTCTTTCCCTGAAGCACCTCAGGGAGATGGGTGGGATGCAGTGGTGGCTCAGGAGCTCCACGGTGCGATGTCATGCTGGCACTTGCTGAGGAGATAAATCGCAGAGATTACTGGGACCTTGAAAGGTGCATCATGTGTATCTACTTTTCTGTATTGCCCTCTGCTTAATTAAAATGCTTTTCGTAATGAAATAATGTTATCGCAGATACAGGGAGGAAAAGCAAAGGAAACTCATTTAAACTCATTAAATGAGCCAGTGTGGCGTAGTGGTGAGAGTGTTGGACTGGGACTCGGGAGATCCGGGTTCTAGTCCCCGCTCAGCCATGAAACTCACTGGGTGACTTTGGACCAGTCACTGACTCTCAGCCTAACCTAGTACCTCACAGGGTTGTTGTGAGGATAAAATGGAGAGGAGGAGGATTATGTAAGCCGCCTTGGGTTCCTTGCAGGAAAAAAGGCGGGGTATAAATATAATAAATAAAAATAAAATAAAAAATAAATGGAGGCAGCATACCTGGATAGAACAGTACTCCAGGGGCACTGGAGTGGCTGCCCTAATGAAATGCCTGGTGGATCCAGAGCTGCTTGCAAAGGATCTGGAGACCAGATGAGAGTGATGTGAGCCTTTAGGGCAGGAAGGGGAGGGAAGCAGAATATGAGGGATGGGAGGAGCGTGGAACAGGGTGGTGTCTTGCATTAGTAGTGTTGTACATTAGTAGATGAGGCCTGCTGCTCTTGCAATACGTCGATCTGCAGAAAGGTTTAGTTCAGACATACAAATGCCCAGGTACCTGTTTGTAGCATGGGTGGGGTGTAGTGTCGTGGCCAAGAAACTGAGCTATGAATCAGGAAGGCCCAGTTCAGATTTCACCTCTGTCATGAACTCATTAGGTGGTCTGAGGCAAGCCACTGTTAGCCTCAGTAATATGAAGGATGATGATGATGATGATGATGATGATGATGACGACAGTTCTGGCCACCACAGTTTAAGAAGGATAGTAACAAATTAAAACATCTGCAGAGGTGAGTGACAAAAATGGTGAGGGGTTGGAGATATGAGGAAAGGTTGAAAGAGTTGAGTATATTTAGCCTAGAGAAGAAACGATTAAGAGGTGATATAATAACCATCCTCAAATACTTGAAAGAATTGTCACAGAGTTGATGGAGCAAATTTGTTTTCTGTTGCTCCAGAGAGTAGCACCTGAACCAATGGATTCAAATTACAACAAAAAGGATTTAGATTAAGCCTTAGGAAGAACTTCCTAATGGTATGAGCTGTTCGACAGTGGAATACACTGCCTCGGAAGGTGGTGGACTCTCCTTCATTGGAGAGTTTTAAACAAGCCGGATAGCCTTCTTATCAGGGAAGATTTCCTGTGTTGACAGGGTATTCGATAAGATGACCTTTGAGGTCCCTTCCAACTCTCTGATTCTGTGAACCTACCCTTGCAGGGTTGTTGTAAGGATTACAGCTAGAAAATGCATGTGAAGCACTTTAAACACTTACCTCATCTATACAAATGTGATGATGGTGATGATGCCACACAACATTCTAAGTAGATAGTTAATTGAGTTTATTGTGTTAGTCGAAGGCCTTAACAATCAACACGAAATAGAATTGCCAAATGCAGATGAAACAAATATACAAAATAATGTTACCCAAATAAAAATCATGATTTAAGTTTTAACTAATCTGATTTGGACCAGAGAAATCAATATTCTAAGCCAGGGCTCTCCAACCTTGGGTCCCCAGATGTTGCTGGCCTACAGCTCCCAGCATACCCAGCCAGCATGGCTAATGGCAAGGGATTCTGGGAGGCCAGCAACATCTGGGGACCCAAGGTTGGAGAGCCCTGTTCTAAGCCATTAGGAAAATTACAAATAGTGATAAAAGTTAAACAATAGCTTGGTTTAAAAAACAACAACAACCTGGGTTACAAAGTAAAAGAGTGTTACTTAATTTCACAAAAGGAACCTAAGCCTTTAAATTACTTGAGGCCAGAAGAGCAGTACCACCTTTCAACCCAAATTTAATTGTAGTACTACACAGAGCTCGATAATAACTTCTTGACAGCAAAAGGAATGTTTGTGATGCCATTAAGACTGTAATCCTATACATACATACTTAGTTCTCTTGAGTAGACATGCATACCATTATGCTGTAAAAGTTAAACTGTTCTCTCCCCCCCCCCCCCCAGCTCCTCCTCCACACACTCAGATTAATTTTCATGGAGGCAAAAGTAAGCACTGAGAAACTCACATTTTATTTTTCAGTTACATGTTTTGAGCCATTGAATGTAAAAACTATACTGGTGTATAACTAAATAGTCTTAGAACCTGCTTCAAGACCGTAATATAATATAGAAAAAGAGTCTGCATTGCATAAGAGAGATGCTTACATTGAATAAGTTGTAGATGGGGAGTGTCTTTCTGTGGTTGCTAGAAGGGGTGAAGTGTACAGAAGCAGATGGGCCTTTTGAAGCCTGGAGGGGTGGAGGTATGATGATAAGACAGAACTTTGTGAGTAAAAAGGATGCAAGGGGATAATGGAGGTATTAATTGGCTGTTTGAGAGTGAGGGCTCAGCACATGTTTTTCTATATTACTTTCAATTGACAATAGTTTTAGCTCTATTTTAGTATTTGTGAAATGTATAAGCTGCCTTGAGGGCTTTTTTCGTTCCATAAGTAAATAAATGACAGAAATAAAGAGAGGCCTTTGTGGGTATTCCCTTGTGGATGTTGCAACACAAATGCAGACATTCTTGCTCGTAGCCAAAAGCTACCACAGCCCCCTTGATGTTTTATTCTGCTCCCCCACAGCTGCTCACGGAAGGACCGGTGTGAACGAGCTGATGAGCTTCAGCGCTTTGCCTCAGATCTGCGCCAGTGTGTCCAGCTCACAGTCCAGCCCAAGAACATATCGGTCACCAAGTCAGAAGTCGAGGTAGGTCACTTAGCCTTGAAATCCTATATAGGCTCCATTTTTGTTAGTTTTGCATCATACCAGTATTTGCCTTTAGGGAGTTTGCTCTAACTGGAATAGTTGGGCTTTGGGGAGAAAGTGCAATACGTGGCCTTTGCTATTAGGTCCTCTGTCTTAATGGTCCACCGAGCACATGTTTGCTAGTTTTTTGTGTGACCTTCTCCTTCCTCCTCCCTTAGCTGGTTCTGCAGGCCTGGAATGTCCCTGATCTCTCTGCTGGTGTGAACTGCTCATTTGAAGATTTTACAGAGTCTGAAAGCCGCATTGAAGATGGTAGGATCTACTGTAGCTCTCCTTCTGCAAAAGATGTCATCCCCATTACTAGGGGACGAGGTGAGTTTCGGCATCTCTTGTCAGCCTGCACCAACTGAGTCCAGAAAAAAAGTTCTGTGTGTAGAATTTTTGGTTGCATACTTCAGGGAACATGCATTTTCCAACAAATGTTTGAGTGGGCAACTTGTGGTCCTCCAGATGGTATGGCCTATAATTCCCATCAACCCTAGCTAGCATAGCCAATGGTGAATGATGATGGGACTTGCAGTCCAAAACATCCACATGGCCACAAGTTGCCCTCTGGAGGGCACATGGGGGCTGCAGGGAGTAGGAGAAGACGAGGAAGTCCCGCTCCTCCAGCTGTATCCGTTACACTGGCGGAATGACGAAGTTACCGTAAATCCAACTAGTGATTTGTTGCAGTTTGTTTATGAACAGAATTTACCCTGTTTGCACCTCCCGAACCTATGAATGCAAGTGCAATCTGCGGTCAAAGCTCATGCATTCCTGAGCTTACGATGCTGTTTGTGGGGGGAGGGGGGTGTTCGAAAAATGTGTAAATTAGAAAAATATGCAGGAAAAATGCATACTTTTTAAAATCGAGTGGAACTCAGAGAACATTGATGAGCTCAGGTTTTGCTGATTTCCACATCCCTAGATCCAGCCCAACGCTTTTGTCAGCTAATTGGGATTCATTGAGACTGCCTCTCTGCTTGGTCAAAGCCACTGCAGGCCTTGCTGATTTGGATGCAGTCAAACCATGTGCTTTATTTTCCCAGACGCTCATGGTGCTAGGTCTTGCCTCTATCTCTGATCTATGTTCCTGCTTTGTTCTGTTCTAGGCGCTAAGAGAGTGGTAAAGCTCTACCTCAAATCTAAGGAGACTGGGAAGAAGTTTGCTGCTGTGGATTTTGTCTTTTACAACTGTAGTGTTCACCAATCGTAAGTGACATGAAAAAACCCCACACACACTCCTCCCCAAGATTTTGAGCTTATTCTGGGAGAAGATTGAGAATAGCATGTGGCAGACAGAATCAAACTGGGGTTGGGGGTTGGGATGGGGTGTTGGAGATCTGTACAGTATGGAATCTTATTAAACACCGAGGATGTTATCTGGGTGTTGGCATATTTATTTTGAGGAAAGCAAAGCCATCTTGCCTTGCTGTTGAAGTTTGCTTTGGGTAAGAAGCTGCTTGGGCTTCCAAAACCACATAACGTTGAGGGCATAATCGCTTTTCTTTGTCTAGGTGAAAAGAAGCTGAACTGTGTTCCTCAACTACTGGCATAAGAATTGATTTAGTCAGGAGCATCTGAGCAAATAATGTCCACATAAATTTGCTGGTTCTATATCGATAGGGGTGTGTGTGTGTGTGTGTGTGTGTGTGTAATTAGGGTTGTTTGTATGTTTGTTGTTCTGTCAGTGATGTATTTTAATTTGGTCAGCAGAACCTTTATCTGTGTTTGTTTACACGGATCAGATAACAGGGGAGGCGAAGGACCACTGTCTGAAACCATAGAAAGCTGCTGCCGCCAGTCAAAGTAGTCAGTACTGGGTTAGATGGTTGCAGTCTGCCCTGGTACAAGGCAGCTTCCTGTGTTCCCTATAAAAGTGTGAATTTATGATTGGCGGCTCAGTTTGATTTGGGTGCATCTGTTAGAGGGATAAACTCATGTATAGTTTTAATACAGCTCATCAGCGCCTGGCAGACTCTAATTTAGAACCTCACTTTTGATATAAGTTGAGTTTTAAAATAGAAGCAGGCTTTATGTATTGAAAAACATAAAAAAACCAAATCAATGATTTCCCAATATATATGCTTCATAGCAATCTGTAGAAGAGAACCACCTCCACAGTATCTAGCTAGTTCTCTTAGAAACACTTAATAAAATAAAGATGACCCTGCTATCCTGAAGGAAGCATTTGCCGGCTGGGGATGCTAGATGGAGGGTTGCAGTGGTGAAATCGGAAGGCATGTATACACATGTTCTGTGTATCGGAAGGCATTTGTTTGAAGAGTTGCTCCAAATGAAATAAACAAGGACTTATTTTTGGGTTTTGGCATCTGCTTTCAATGGGTATCTCTACATGCTAGGCTTGTCATGTCTCATCCACAATGGGGCTGTGGAATGATCTCTGACAGAAAGGATTTTTGTGTGCTAAGTGACTGTTCCAACCGCTTCCACCAAATGTTGCTACAATCTACTATTCATTTGCTTTATGTTGCCTATGATGGCTTTCAAAACCCCAGCTCTGTCCTATAGCCTCCAGGGGAGGAGAGCAGGTGGATGGACTGGGACCACACCATGTGAAAGAACACAAACCTAGTTCAGTATGGGAATCAGTCACCCTACCTAAACTGCGCAAGGGATTGATACATTTATTACTGGGAGATTAAAGTGTTGATTACAGATACTGCTCTTCAGTAGCCAGATGTAGAATCATAGAACTTTAGAGTTGAAAGGGATCTTGGAAGTCATCTAGTCCAGCACTTTGTTCGATGCAGGAATCTGGAAAGTACAGAATTCCTGCCAGATGGCTGTCCAGATTCTACTTAAATACCTCCAGTGAAAGAGACCCCACTACCTCCTGAGGTAGTCTGTTCCACTGTCAAAAAGCTTTTACTTTTCAGAAGTTTATCCTAATGTTTAGCCAAAATCTGCTTCCTTGCAGTTTTCACCCATTATATCTAGTCCTGCTTTCTGGAGCAATAGAGAATAGGCTTGCTCCATCTTCTCTGTAATGATATCTATTACTCCACTACTGCTATTTTGCTCAGGATGGTGAGAGACTTCATCAAAAGTCTTTTGAAAGTCAAAGTAAACTATGGCTACTGGATCACCCCTATCCACATGCTTGTTGACAGTCTGAAAGAACTTTAAACGGTTAGTGAGACAGGACTTACTTTGGCAGAAGCCATGCTGACTCTTCTTCAGCAAGACCTGGCCTTCCATATGCTTGATAATTTTAACTTTAATAATGCTTTCCAGCAATTTACCTGGAAAAGAAGTTAAGTGGATAGGCTCTTTAGTTTATTGATACATAGGCTACACTAGCATTAGGCGGAAAAAGCCTTAGTGAACCTTAGGCGTGCACCCTCCTCCTTCAGCGTGGCCATGAGAAAGAGATCAAAAGCTTCCGTTTTAGGTTAACT
This sequence comes from Shinisaurus crocodilurus, assembly GCA_021292165.1. Classification (NCBI taxonomy): domain Eukaryota; kingdom Metazoa; phylum Chordata; class Lepidosauria; order Squamata; family Shinisauridae; genus Shinisaurus; species Shinisaurus crocodilurus. The sequence continues at coordinate 979,452 of CM037889.1, forward strand.
CTAGGTTAGTGTGCCATCTGAACCCTAAACTGTGCTTAATCTTAACTATGATTAGTTGAAAAAAACAGCTTCATAAACTATGGTTTGAAATTGGCTTGTTTCAAGAAACCATAGTTAAGATTAACCATAGTTTGTCAGAGTTCAGATGACATGTCAAACTGCGGTTAATCTGTAACAGAAGCAAAAGCTTCTGAATTTTTCCTTGTGGCCATGTTGGAGGAAGAAGGGGAAGCGGGGAGCATGCAAGTCTCAGACTTGCTTACAGTTGTTCTTTTAATGCTTAATCATATTTTGGCATTATGTCTGAATGAAGCCATGCATTCAAGTTCAGATAGTAATCCATAATTTTAGTGGTACAGTTGCAGTGTGATGGGTTGGAAAGATTCATGGGGAGGAGAAAATAATAATCAAACAATTAGAAGAGTAGCCTGAAGCTGTACTGCATAAAACAGGGGTCCTCAAACTACGGCCCGCGGGCAGGATCCGGCCCGGCGTGCCCTTCCATCTGGCCCGGTGGCCGCCCACCCGTGTCCGCGCGGGCTCTCTGCCGCCCACGTGGGCTTACCAATTAATCTTTGCTCTCCGCGGAGAGCAGGCCGTGCCGCCCGCGCTGGTCCCATCGCGTCACTTCCGGCGCGACAGAAGTGACACGACGGGACCCTGCTCCGTCGCACTGGACCCCCGCCCGCGCTCTGTTTATGGCGGGGGAAACCAGGGCAACAGGGCTGTTTAAGCCCTGTTGCCCTGGTTCCCCCCGCCAAAATAGAGCGCAGGCGGGGGTCCAGCACGACGGAGCAGTGGCAGAGGCAGTGGCGGAGGCGGCGCACAGGACCAGGTAGGCTGTGTGCAGGACCAGGTAGGCGGCGGGGTGGGTCCGGTGGCGGCGGGGGGGCTTTGACGGCAGTGGTGGCGGCGGGGCAACAGTGCGGTGGGGCTTCGGTGGCGGCGAGGCTTTGGCGGTGGCGGCGGCGGGTGCAGGGGGGTCTGGCGGCAGCGGGGGGTGTGGTGTGGTGGGTCTGGCGGCGGGGCGGTGGCGGCGGGGCGGTGGCGGCAGTGGCAGCAGCGGGGCGACGGCAGCAGTGGCGGCAGTGGGGCGACGGCAGTGGCGGCGGGGCGATTTTTTTTCAAACTATAGTCCGGCCCCCCAACAGTCTGAGGGACAATGAACTGGCCCCCTGTTTAAAAAGTTTGAGGACCCCTGGCATAAAACATCTTCAAAAGCAGCTCGTCAGGCAAGATTAGCTTTTTAAACTTTAAAAAGGAACGAGCATCTGAGAATCCTAAAAGGTGCGAAGATACACAGTGAAATAAGTACTAGGGCCTGCTGGTGATGGGAGGGGGAGCCTGCAGGGTCCTGTCTGTGTTCGTCTGCTGGGAAGATACCCTCACCCAGGAGGACGCTCTCAGGAATAAAAGTTGGACAGCAGGATGGAGAAGACAGGACTCTGATCTGGGCAGCAGAGTCTGAAATATGCACAAAGGAAAGTTCCATCAAGGCCTTTCCTGACAAGGAAGTGATTCCAAGGCTGCTGTTGGGAAATCGGTACCACCTACTGTTCCTTCAGGAAACAGATATTGGTTCCTGGGCGACATGGGGGAAGGAGAGAGAATTCTGAGTAAAAACTCAGTAAAAACTTTCCTTTCCTTCATGTTTATGTATTTATTTGATTTGGTTTGTACCCCGCCTTTCTACCCAAAAATTGCCCTCAAGGCGGCCATTCTTGTTTGATTTCAACAGAGTTAACATACATTTTCGCATAGACAGGGCATATAACATTGTTCAATGTGTGTGTGCGCTTACACACACAAGCACACACAAAAGCAAATGTGAATTTTAATAAACAGAATTTGCCTTTTCAACTAAAACCTCATGGGGGCAAGCAGTTTTGTTCCAGAAGGGCACAATGAGGGAAGTGATTGCTTTTTAAAAATTTAATGTATGCATAACATAAAAAGCAAAATAACCTGCAACAAAGAACAACTGTGACTGATTTACGGCCAGGTTGAATTTTAATTTTAGATGAATTATTTTAAAAAGCAAATGATGGCTATATTAATATTTATAAAATCATTTTAGAGCTATTGATGATAGTGGTTGTTTTTAATGGGGCTTTTTGTTTTATTTTCTCATTCCTCTGCTGTCATCTGGCTTTAAGGGTCTTCATAAAGAAAGAAGACCAATCAAGCAACATCCATGAAAAGAGAAATAAAGAGATGTTTGTCACCATGTATTAGATGTAATCAGCGATTTAGCATGCCTTTTGCTAGGAGGGATTGTTTAGGCAAACTGCTTTTTGTGTCCTCCAAGCACTCTTGAGTAATGTCAGTAGCTTCCCTTTGTTGTATTTTCTAAAAACCCAGACAAGATGCTCTGTTTCTTTAGCCTTGACTTGTTCTCCCCCTAAACTATGTGAATCTGCACGAGGCTTGTAAACTCTGCGGCATGCGTTAGCCTGTTTTCTGAGCTGAGGAATGAAGGTCTGGCTTAATTTCTAACCTTCTGAAGGAAAATTAAATTCTTAGTGATGTTATACCTCAAATGTTTCATTATCCTACAAGCATATAGCAGAGATAGTATTGCACCATTGAAGCTCTATTGAAGCAGACAGTACTAGTGTCATTCATGTAGAGCTAAGCAGAACATAAGAAGAGCTGTGGTTAATTGGATCAAAGGTCATCTGGTCCAGCATTCTGTTTCAAACAGTGGACATCTGGACGTCTCTGGGTGCTTGCAAATGGCCACAGCCCTCTCCTTCTGCTTGTCCCCAGCAACTAGAACTCAGTATCATGGTTGTCATGGTAAATAACCACTGGTAGACTGATTGTGTGTATGTTTTTTGTAGACTCTGGTCCATCTGATAGAAGATGCACATTGGTCTTTTGTCTATATGACCTGCAAGTGCTACATGCAGCTTGACTATGTTTTGACATGACCACTTTCCTACTGGTTGTGTTAATCACTTCGCAGACACCTTCTTGGCAAGCTGCCACAAAACTATTATTTATGGTGTTTAATTTCTAGAAGGTAGCAGCTTTTCACTGTCTTTGATAGAACACCTGGGGGCCCTGTGACTTTTGACATATTCGTTCGCACTAGTTTATCTGTTCCTTTCCATTATCTCAGCTAGTTGCTTATTATTGGATATTTACATGTCAAGAAGTTCAGAAGTTTGCACAAATCTGGCAGGTCAGGTTAAAAACACACGAAATGCAATTATTTGTGCCCATTATCGTAACAATTTAAAAAGGGGGGCAACACATACAGCCCCTCCAAGGTACAGTGGGGGCTCCTTGGAGGGGCACCTCATGGATATCCACATGGGGATCGCTTTCGCAATCTCCCCAAAAAGTTTTAAAATAAAGGTCAAGCTGTGGCAAGCCCAAAATGGCTCACGGTGGGGAGGGGGGAGCCTTTGCCAGCCGCCCCCAAGTGCCACTTCGGCACTTTTGGGGTGACTGACAGTGGCGGCAGCCTGCTAGCCCCTTGGCAGGAGCTGCAAGGGTTTTTTGCCGCTCTTGCCAAGCAGCTTGTTTCTGGTTGTGCTTGACCCACGATGGGTCGTGTCGTCTGGGTTCGGATGACACGACAACCAATCGAGGGTCAAACAACCTAGGCCTGTGGCTCACGCTGACTCAGCTTGTCTCAGTGTGGAAAGCTAAGCAGGGTCAGGCCTGGTTATTACTGGGAGACCCCTCCTCTAGTTTCCTGCATTGAGCAGGGTGTTGGACTCGATGGCCTTGAAGACAACTTGCAACTGTATGATCTAAGAAGTCTATAACCACAACTACAATCCATGGGTTGTCAGGGTGGCTTATAACCCAAAAATAAGCCACACTGACAAACACATCCTGGGTTCGCACAACACGACAACCCAATGTGTCTTATAAGCCACTGTGGGTTGTCATGTCGTGCGAACCCAGTGTACTTGTCAGGTTTGCAGGCCTGGCTTGGATTAGTTGGATGTTTTTCTCACTAGGGGAGAGATCAAAGCTCAGTGGGAGAACATATGCTTCTCAGGGTCAATCCTTGACATTTCCAGTTTAAAAAACAGACCAAGAGAATAAGGCCTAAAAAACTTTCCCCCTCAAAACCTAGCATTTTTCTCTCTCAAGAACAAAAACAAGACAATTTCTGTTATCAGTTGTCTGATTTCTAGGATACCTTCTGGAAAGGGGGAGAATATTGATGCAAGGAAGAGCAGTTTGGCGATAGCACCTTTTTCCAAAAGCTGTTCCAGCTATTAGACAGGGAGATGGAGAGACTTTGAGTCTGTCTTGCTAAATATCCCATGGATAAAGGATGGGTTTACAGCTTGATTGTATAAGTGCCCGAGTGAGTTGCTCTGTGTTGTGCTTGTCAATATTTTCCGTACCCTTTGAAGAAAGAGGAGTGGAGGTGGAACCGCTCTCCTGCCATGCATTGTGCTTTTAGTGAGAAGAATTGCCATGATGCTCGGAATTAGACTCCTATCACATCTCTCAATACAGATTATCCAGTTCCCACCAAAGCATTGTTGCTTCTTGACAGGGTTACCCCACAAGATGTTTGCTAAGCCAGGCCTACACTATATCTAGGAAGCTTGTAGAAAATGATCTTTAACCTTGTGTTAAAAACCTGCTGGAAGAGAAATCAGCGGTCTGATTTTAAGCATGGTTTGGCACAAGACATTTTGCAAAGCCTGTTGCAAATGGGTTTTTTTTCTGAGTGATGGGAACATGAGGATTATATGCCGTTTGATTAGAGGCAACCAAGTTCCATCTGATGCTTATAGAGCAAAGGAAAGGGCAGCTACTAATCAGAGCAGTTAAGCTAAGGTCTGGGGCTGGAGTAGACTGTCCTAAGACTGTGTGTGTCTGTGTGTGTTTCTTTCCAATATTTTTTCCTAGTTTACAGTTTATACAGAAGTATGCAGAGTTTGGTTGTGAGACAGAACCTTATGCAGCCCTTATGAAAGATCAAACATTTTAATAAGGTTTTTTTTCTCCCACCAGATTATGTAGCACGGTGCTCACATGTTGGCTTTGCACCAAGGTGTAGCATTGGTCTTTGGGAGATTCATAATTTTCAACCGAAAACATCTAGCTTGCCTAGGGCTTGTTTCTAGGCAGCACTACTGAGGTGAAGAGCATAATGATGGACAATACACCACTTTCAGAGTGCTGCCGGCTCACGTCAGCCAGGGCAAGAGTAGGCTTTTCTCCCCTTCTGCTCCTCGGGAGGTTCTTTTCTTTCTTTTATTTAACTGTTGTCATCCTGGGGTGGGGTGGGAATTAACTATGCTAGCTCCAGTAGTTGTGCCCAATCCTGTGGTCATTTCAGGGGAATGAAGAGGCTTTGGATCCAGCCTACGGTCAGGTCTCTTGTGGTGGCCAGACTCCAACACTTTATTTATTTATTTATTTATTTATTTGATTTGTACCCCGCATTTCTACCAAAAATGGCACTCAAGGCAGCTAATGGCACTTCATGTGCAGGTGCTTAGAAACCTCTCCTGGAGGACTGAGGTCATACTTCATTCTCAGTGCCTCCCCAAACCCGCTATTATGCTGTTGCTTTTTTGCCTATATCTAATGCCTTTTAACTTCATGGAAAATAGAGATTCAGACATGGGGTATACACATGCATTGCAAGCTTTCCTAGTGGTGGCCAATTACCTTCCACATCACTTGCTATTACCTGCCTGAACATACACATAGATTTTTGTTAATACGGTACTAGATTTGCCTCCACTCTTTGAGTGGTAAAAATGTCCATTGCTCATGTGCATTTCTTCTCCGTTGCATTGCGTTGCAGTTGGGCTGGCAAAACTCCAAGCATAAACTAATCAAGCTGGTTTAAAACCAACCATTGCTGAGGTCTCCCACTCCCACTCATGCCCAGCCAGCACAAGGCAATGCTGATATCGTTTGTTATTAGAGCATAAAATGAGTATGAATTGAAGCATTGGCCCTAAAAATGTTACGGTCATAAGATTTTTTTTTTATTTCTTAAATAAGATGTTCATGCTGATTCTACAAGTTTAGCTAGGTAAAGGTCATTTGTTTCATAAGCGACACACAAAAGAACACCTCCTAGTTTGAAGTGTGTCACTTGCAAATATTGTTAATGCAGGATAGAAAGTAGGTTCTGTTTTAAGCTGGGCCGAATATCTCTACCCCACTTTTGCAGGACTATTCATCCCCCGCAAAAGGGGCAGGGGAGAGAATATTGGCAACTTTTGGGATGGACAGGCAAAATCGAAGAAATGCAAAGACAAGGTGACTAATGTCTCTGCCCCCCCCCCCACAAGAAAAAAAAAAGCTTTTCCACTACTGCAAGCAGCAGCTTGGCTGCCTGCAGCAAGCACTCTGACTACTTTCCCTTTGAAATTTAAGACAGAATACCCCATGGGAATGACATAGTATAATTCCCAGGGGCATTCGGAAGGTGTGTGTGTGTGTGTGTGGGGGGAGATGGCTGTGGCATATTCAGTTGTAGGTTTTGCCTTATGCTGGTGTAACAATATAATGGTCCCTAATGCTGCCCTGCTTTCTAGTGACATGGACAAATCTTCAGCAAGGACAAGCAGGACTCTTTCTACATCCACACATTACAGTATATGGGACCCTGAGGGAATGGAGGGAGTGCTAATTATGCTGCTGGTTCTTGACATTAATTAAGGCCTCATCAGACCATTCATCCTCCATCTTTGAAAATTAATAGAAGAAATGTAATCTTATTTATTATTTCATAAGCTTCTAAAGATACCCCAAGCATAGTCTAGGAAAAATCCTGGGCCTACAATGCCACAGGTAAGGTATAATGAAACATTGCTGAGAATACAGTCTTAAAAGTAGCTCCAGGGATCATCAAGAATCAGAGCTTGTATGCAGATGCCATTTCACTCAGTATGGATCATGTCTGTAATTTTATTTTTTAATGCTCCTCTTATTCAACGTATGCTTGCAATAGTACTGACCTCTTTCCTTTCTGAATTTACACTCAATCTTTTTCTTCTCCTGGCTTGCCTTGTATAGAAATGTGTCATGTCAGGCAAAGGATCCCATTCTGCACACCCCTTCCCAGAATCTTTGTAGCACCCACTATGACAGGACCAAAATTATGTATGTAAAATACTTGTACTACTCCCTCCTTGCTTCTTCCTTCCTCTTGTGTCTTCATTCTTTCTTCCAGGTCAGCTTTCAAAGGCTTCTTTATCCCTTCCCTCCCTTCGTTTGTTTCCCTGCTTAGACGTCTCCTGGCTTATCTCACCCCTCTGGGTTCCTGCATTGTTCTTACTCTCCACCAGAGCACTGAAGAGCTCTCAGTCAGCTTCTAAAGCAGCGATAACCAAAGGACTTCCTTTCCAGGCCATAAGAATATAAATGTCATCATGGTGTATGGGGAGGTGGCAGTGGCACTCCACATACTAGGTTGGGAGGGAGGTGAAGCTGGCTGTAGAACTACAACCATATACAAAGTGCAGTACAAGCAATGGGCTATTTCCTTTGACTTCAGAGTATTTTGAACCAGTGACTGAAGGCTTCCTGTTCACAAAATAGGATAGTTTTTAAGTGGCAGGATGCTGCTAACTTAGCTATACCACTTATATGTCATCATCATCATCATCATCATCATCAGGCGATCACTCGTGACCGAGTAAGATTGTCTTCCGGGATAAAAGGAGGAAATTCTAAAGAAGATTGTGTAGACTCTGGCGATGGGTCCGTAAGTGACTGTGGAGGCCAATTCTAGATCCACACAGCTTCCCACAGTGAGGACACAGGTTACCAGATAGAAGATGGTCCTGTAAAGGATTCATTTGACGTGCTTTTCGCTTAGCACGTTTCTCCCTTTCACTTTGCACTCGGGCTTCTTCAAAGTCCATGGAACCTTTGTGAAAGGCCAACCTCCATTTAGATCGTTCATGGGCCAGAGCTTCCCAGTTCTCGATGTTTATATTGCATTTTTTTAGATTAGCCTTATGAATATCTTTAAACAATGCTTGTTGTAATAATGACTTAATTGTCTACCGCTACAAGGGCACAGGGCTCTTGTACAGGGGATTGAGGCTGCAATCCTAGTTACATATACCTGGTAGTAAATCTCATTGAACTCAGTGAGACTTGCTTGAGCTGACAACGTGTTTAGGATTTTGATGTAAATGTGCGGTTCCAACTAGGGCTGCAAGCTTTCACTGGTATGATTGATAGATTAATCAACTAAACTAGGATGTGGACCCACCTACTGTGGGATATGGCCCTTCCCACTGCTGGCATGTAGCTCCCAGTGAGCAGCTTGCTTGAAGCCAATTTAGGCCCAGGTAAGACCTCTGAAAAAGGTCCCCCACTCCTGAAATAGTGGTTTAGTTAAAGGCTGTGAATTAAGGACATACTCGTTTATATTTTGAGGCTATTTTGCTTCTGGTTAGTTACACTGTAGTACAGAACAGAACAGAAAATACTAAAGATGGCCTTTTATTTCTTTTTCTTTTGTCTATCAAACAAATCTTGAAATTTAATTTTATTTTGAAATAAAGTAAAAAAGGCAACAAAAGGAATGTCATAATAATAATACAACTCGATCTCTAAAGAAACAAAGAAATATCTAATTATAATTCTTAGCCTATCATTGATATGCTTGTGGAATGTCTACAGTAAAACAGCCTAAGTAGGAGCTCACTATCTAATGAAACACTGAAAATAGGAATTATACAGCATATATAAGGAGTGTGTACAAGTGTGTGTAATTGAGTGTGTGTCTGTGTGCATGTATTAGAATATAGGCAACCGTACTTTGTTGGAACTGGATCAAAAGTTTGAAGGGCTTCAACACAGGAAATAAATGGAAACCATGGTGCCATAATATCTTTCTTAAAATTGGATTTCTTGCTTTCTGCAATTGCTGAGTAAGTTTATACATAGTCATAGTCTCCCAAATATTATCAACCTACTCCTGTTTAGTTGGTTGCTTTGGAGACTTCTAATTACGTGCTATACATGACTTTGCAGCTGTATACAATTGCTTAAGAAGGTCTTTATGCAGGAATCCAGGATCACTAGGTTCAAAAAAAATGAAGAAGCATAGCTTTTAGAATTACCAGTGGTCTTAACATGGAGAAAATCCTGACAGTAATCAGCAACCATGTTCCAAAACTCCTGCACTGTTGAAATTAGGAACATAAGAAGCTGCCTTATACTGAGTTAGACCCTTGGTCCATCTAGCCCAGTGTTTCTCAACCTTGGGTCCCCAGATGTTTTTGGCCTACAACTCCCAGCATGCCCCAGCCAGCATAGCTGGCTGGGGCATGCTGGGAGTTGTAGGCCAAAAACATCTGGGGACCCAAGGTTGAGAAACACTGATCTAGCCCAATATTGTCCACACTGACTGGAAGCAGTTCACCAGGGTTTCAGGCAGGAATTTTTCTGGCTCTACCTAGAGATACCAGGGATTGAATCTGGGATCTTCTGCATGCAAAGCAGGTGCTCTACCACTGAGCTACGCCCCCGCCCTCCCACCGAAGATGAAAGCATGAACCAATCTGACCACACCCCTTCCAACAATATTGACTACACTGTATTATATGAAGCCTTGCAGGCCTTTTCTTTCAACAATGTGTGGTAGCTTTTGTCTATATAATTGTAGACTTGTTATTTCCTTCAAGAAGAAGACACATATTGAAGACTGGGTAATTTATTTATTTATTTATTATTTATTATTACATTTATCAATCGCCCATCTGGCCGGTCACCCGGCCACCCTGGGCGATGTACAACTAAAATACAATAAAACACAATAAAATATAATAATTAAAACAATATAAAAAATTCTCATTAAAAACCTAACCCACCCCATATTCCCGCCTGAACAGCCATGTTTTTAATGCACGGCGGAAGCTCATCACGGAGGGGGCATGGCGAAGGTCACTAGGGAGGGAGTTCCATAATGTGGGGGCCGCCACAGAGAAGGCCCTCTTCCTAGTCCCCACCAGCCTGGCTGCTCTGGCTGATGGGATAAGGAGAAGGCCGTCCGTGGCAGACCTTGTTGAGCGGCCTACTTGATGTTGCTGGAGGCGCTCCTTGAGATAAGCTGGGCCGGAGCCTGTGTAGGGTTTTAAAGGTCAAAACCAACACCTTGAATTCGGCTCGGCAAGCAACTGGTAGCCAGTGCAACTCTTTAAGCACTGGCGTGATGTGATCACGCCGGCGGCTGCCCTTAATCAGGCGAGCCGCTGCGTTCTGTACCAGCTGAAGCTTCCGGACCGTCTTCAAGGGTAACCCCACGTAGAGCGCATTACAGTAGTCTAGGCGAGAGGAGACCAAGGCATGAACCACTGATGGGAGCAGGTGATTAGGAAGGTAGGGGCGCAGCTGCCGTATCAGATGGAGTTGATACAGCGCCGCCCGGCTCACAGCTGCCACCTGAGCCTCCATGGACAGCTGGGAGTCTAGAATGACCCCCAAGCTGCGGACCTGGTCCTTCAGGGGTAGATGTACCCCATTCAGCACCAGGTCAACATCCCCTAACCTTCCCTTGTCCCCCACCAGAAGTACCTCGGTCTTGTCGGGGTTCAGTTTCAGCATGTTCCTTCCCATCCAGCCAGCCACTGACTCCAGGCACTTGGACAGGGTTTCAACGGCCAACCTCGGTGAGGACTTAAAACAGAGGTAGAGCTGCGTGTCATCCGCATACTGATGACACCGCACCCCAAACCTCCTGATGATAGCTCCCAGCGGCTTGAGGTAGATGTTGAATAACATCGGGGAGAGGATGGAACCCTGCGGCACTCCACAAGTGAGCAGCCGAGGGTCCGAAGCCTCCTCCCCGAGAACTACCCTCTGATACCTTCCAGAGAGGAAGGACCGGAACCACTGCAATACAGTGCCTCCTAAGCCCAACCCCTCCAGACGGTCCAGGAGGATACCGTGGTCAACGGTATCAAAAGCCTGCTGAGAGATCGAGGAGGACTAGAAAGGAGCATTCGCCCCTATCCAAAGCCCTCCTCATATCATCCACAGATTTATGCAGATTTATTTAATATGAATTGCTTGATTAATTGGTTAAAAAGCAGACGATTAGAAATGTTTTAATATGTGGTCAGCAGCCCCAGTTTCAATGCATTTGACTGTCATAGTGCCCTGAACCCAGAGAAGTTAGGAGGTGGCCAGATATCCGAGGAAGCCAAAATTCCTGCAGTAGAAAGTAGAAAGAGCAGAGCAGTAGGACTTACAGTATGCCAGGATACTTGGTATCCTTCTATACCCAGTTGTGTAATTGAGGTTGGTGGGTCAAAAAAGCTTCTGTAACCAGAGCAGGATGTTTTGCTCCAGTAATTCCCACTGCAAAAGAAACGGCTCCAGAAAGCAGTGTTCAGAGGTTAGTGCACTGCAAGGTTGAAATACTGTACTTTTTAGGATCAAACATCCCAGTGCTCTAACAGCATCTTACTGTTAAAATACCTCTTCCTTAAGTGGCCCTTAGAAAAGTACTCTCCTCACAATTGTAAAGATAGTTATCTGGTGAAGATCTTATACCCATGTTGAGCTGACATGGCATCTTGAGAGAGAGTGCTGCTAGTAGGCTTGTACGATTGAGCCTCGCCGGGCAGAAACGAGGCTGAAATTGGCCCCGCTCACGCCCGGCGAGGCCTTACCTTGTTCTTCGGGGCGGTTCGCCCTCTCCGCAGCGAGCCGCCCGCGCGGTCCGTTCCGTCCCGTCGTGTCACTTCCCGGACCGGAAATGACGTGACGGAACCCTGCGCAGGCGCACTGGACCTCTGTGGCACGTTCTGCGCCTGCGCAGGGTCCCGTCGCATCATTTCCGGTCTCGGAAGTGACGGACGGGGAAGAAGACGCCCGATCGAGCGGCGCGGAGAACCTCTCCGCGCCGCTCAGAAGATCGGGTCAGGTCGGCGCCCCCGAGGAAGATCGCGACCCGGCCTTGGAGCCTGTGGATTGTGGAAATATGCATCTTGGAGATCTATAGATGCGAACCAGTCGGTCTCACGTAGGAGCGGCAAGATTGACTGGAGCGCGACCATCCTGAACTTCTTGGGAGTGATGAAGAAGTTCACCGGGCGGAGATCGAGAATGGGGCGAAGTCCTCCGCCCCTCTTCAGTACAGTAAAGTACCTCGAGTGTAGGCCGGAGGCCTGGTCTTCTAGAGGGACGGGACGGATGGCCCCTTTGGAAAGTAGTGAGGCCACCTCGTTGAGGAGAGGTGGCGTCGCCCGGGTGGTACGTGTGCTGGTGAATGGCGGAAGAGTGTCGAATTCGATGCGGTAGCTGTGGTGTATGATTTGTAGGGCCCAGCGATCCGTGGTGATGTGACTCCAAGACGGGAGGAAATGGGACAGGCGGTCGGTGTAGAGAATCCGAGGAGAATCCGAGACACTGGCGCGGGGATGGGGAGAGTCAAATGGGGCGTCTGGCGAATTACGATCCACAGGGACAGCAGGTGATACCTCAGGTTCATGCTCGACGACCTTGCCTACGAGTTCACCGTCCTTCCATTCGGACTCCACGGCACCACAGGTGTTCACCAAGTGTATGGCCCCGGTATGCGCCTACCTTCGCTCACGGGGGATACAGATTTATCCCTACCTGGACGACTGGCTGGTCGTGGACTCTTCCAAGTCCCGTCTCCAGGCAGCATTCCATACAACCTTGGCACTCCTCGATGAGCTCGGACTGTGCCTCAATGCAGAGAAATCCATACTCACGCCTACGAAGTGTATTGAGTTCATCGGAGCTGTTCTTGATGCTGATGCTGGCCGGGCATTCCTACCCCACCCCACCCCGTCGCAAGACGTCCATACTGACCTTGGCATCGAAAGTCGTCATGGATTCGAGGTCCTCAGCCAAGTCCATCCAGCAACTGCTAGGCCTTATGGCGTCAACAATTTCAGTTGTCCCGTTTGCTCGCCTCCGCATGAGGCCACTTCAAAACTGGCTGCTCTGCAACTTCGACCCGGAGCTCCAGAACCCGCGGACCCACCTGCGGATCCCACCTCGTGTCCGTCGCTCGGTCCATTGGTGGTTACAAGACAGCCACCTATCCAGAGGCCTTCCATTCGTGCGCCCGGATCCATCGACGTCACTCACTACAGATGCCTCCCTCACTGGTTGGGGCGCCCACTGCGGTGCCCGTGCGGTTCAAGGCACATGGACTCAATCGGAACAGAGGCTTCACATCAATCTGCTTGAAATGATGGCGGTCTGGAGGGCACTCCGCGCCCTCGAGCTCAATCTCCATGGACGTCGGGTGCGAGTCGTCTCCGACAACATGACCGTGATGTCCTTCATAAAGGAGGGCGGCACCCGGTCACATTCCCTCCTCGTTCTCACACTCAGACTTTTCGACTGGGCACTACCCAGACACATCGCGCTGACGGCGATCCACATAGTGGGCAAACTGAACACGCTAGCCGACGCGCTCAGCCACACGACCTTAGACCAGCAGGAGTGGCAGCTGGACCCTCGGTTTCGTACCGCACTCTTCGCATCCTGGGGGACCCCCAGGATAGACCTCTTCGCGACGATGCCACAACACCGCATGCCCACGCTTCTGCAGCCGTGGCGGTCAAGAGCCCCGCTCCCTCACGGACGCCTTCCTCCTTCCGTGGACAAGCGACCTCCTTTCCGCCTCTCCCCCTGCTAACGAAGGTGATCTCCAAGATCGGCAGGGAGTGCGCCAACTGCATACTGATTGCACCATAGTGGCTGAGACAGCCCTGGTTCCCACTTCTCCTGACACTGTCCCGAAGGGAGTACCTCCATCTTCCGCCCAGCCCGACGCTGCTAACACAGGCATCGGGCTCGATTGCCCACCCATCCCTTCGGATGCTCAGCCTCATGGCCTGGCGCATCTGCTGAGGGATCTTCCTCAGCTCCCCCCCAGGGTGGAGGCGGTCCTACTGGCGGCCCACAAGCCCTCTACTCGGCACTTCTATGCCTCCAAGTGGTCAGCCTTCTCCAAATATGCCTCAACCCATGGTTTCGACCCTCTCTCTTGCTCAGTCGCCACTCTGCTGACATACCTCCACTCGCTGATGTCGAGGGGGCTCTCCTTCTCCTCGATTAAAGGGCACCTCGCTGCCATCACAGCCTACTGTCCGCCCGCCCCGCCCCCCGCTGGGGACGCTCTTCACCGACCCACTGGTTCTCATGTTCCTCCGGGGCCTCCGCAATCTTCTTCCCCTGCTGCACCCACTGATACTGGGTGGGATCTTCCGCTAGTCCTCCAGGCCTTGACGAAGCCTCCCTTCGAGCCGCTGGCCACCGTCGACCTCCGCCTTCTCTCCTAGAAGACTGCCTTCTTGGTTGCCATCACCTCGGCCCAGCAGGGCCAGCGAACTGTGCGCCCTCAGGGTCGACCCTCTGTTCCTGGTCTTCCACAAGGACAAGGCCGTGCTTCGACTGGACCTCGTCTTTCTGCGTGTGTGTGATATATGTGTGATGCACAGATTTCCACCTCAGACAAGACATAGTTCTCCCGGCTTTCTTCCCAGCTCCGTCCTCGCCACTGGAACACGCTCTGCACATACTCAATGTCAGATGCTCCCTGGTGTTTTACAAAGATCGGACCCACTCGTTCCACTCCTCCCAACAGTTATTTGTCTGCTACGGCGGGCGCCTGAAGGGCTCCCCTGTGTCAACCCAGCGTTTTGCTACCTGGATAATCGAGTCCATCAAGTTGGCCTATGCCTGCTTGGGCCGTGACCTCCCGGGACTGGTGCGCTCACACTCTACCCGAGCCCAGTCGACGTCCACCACCTTCACCAGGGGTGCGCCGATTCTGGACCTGTGTAGGGCGTCCATGTGGGCCTCCCCATCTACATTCATCCGGCACTACCGCCCTGGACGTGCGCTCCAGGGCGCCTACGACCTTCGGCAGAGCTGTGTTGTCTTCGGTGCTGTCATGAGGAGCTCCAGCTCCCACCTCCGGTTAGCCAGCTTATTACTCTGCCCATATATGTGTGATGCACAGAGACCACGAAGAAGAAAGGCAGGTTGTCTACCTGTAACTGTGGTTCTTCGAGTGGTCATCTGTGCATTCACACAACCCGCCCACCGGTCTCTCTCGGTGTCGCCTTCCTCGGCTTCGCCTACCTCTCTTCTGGGCCTCGGCCCGGGGCCCCATGCAATATGGCCTCCCTCGGGCCTGAGGCCAGTTTTCGGTCTTGAGGAACTGAGGGAACGGGCGGGAGCCACGCCTAGATCAGGCGTGAGGGGGAGGAGCTCCCGCCCGATTTTCGTCTACTCAGCTATTGAATCTTCCGAACGCACTCCACGCAGGCGCAGAGAGCCCTTATATGTGTGACGACCACTCGAAGAACCACAGTTACAGGTAGGCAACCTGTCTTTATATCTGCCATTTTCCGTTTTCTGCTTCTCACATTACGCTCAGTATGGTGTACTCCCCATGGAAGCTTATCCGTGTTATGCTGGCAGCAGCATCACTTTGCAAACGTTAATACTTTCCCCATATTCATTAATGGTGCTCTCCACTAGATGGCATCATGCCCTCCACTTTCCAAAATATCCCATGAAGCTTTGGGAGTTTGGATAATTTTTATAGCGCTGCTTCCAAAGAAACCTTTGCTGTCAGGAACAGTGCCAAATCACATGAATCTGCCATCAGGTTAGTGTGAGGATGAATTATCATTAATTTGCAGTATTCCAGACCCATAGAGGGTAATTTCTAATGTTGTTAAACCCATTTCATGATAGCAGAATTGAAAGAAACAAAAGTGTCCCGAATTGATTCAAAATATAGACCCTGAAGCTCTAAGGGTGTTGTTGTCATTATAATTGTTTATAGAGTATCTGAGATATAATAGGCATTTTGCAAAAAAGTGAAAATGAAAATCTCCTCTTCCAGGCAGCTCACAATCTTAACAGAAAATTTAATTATGACTTTTCAAGTACCACTTTGTGGCTGAGATGCAAAATAGTGCTTTGTAGCCAATAAAAACTTTGTCTAACTTAGGATAAGGTTGATCAGCTTCTGGCTTTGTTTTCTTGCCAGAGACATTGATAGGAAAGCGGTTATGGGAACTAATATTGGATGGACTGATCTGAGTGTCGTATCTGCATTAAGGCTTGCTCTACATTTTATAGCAAAAATGGGTTTCAGTTTAGTTTGACTGACTTGAACCAGTATTTGCCCTCTACAATTTGATATATTGTGGGAATTGAGTTACTTGTTCCAGTTATCAAGGATAATATTTAATCCAAAAGTAATGAGAGTAAACAGTGCTCACCCCAGGAAGAAGGAGAGATGGAACAGATGGTATCATGCTGCCGAACAACCTGCCACTGAAACATAAACCGAGAGCAATGACATATGGATATAGGGGATAAACCCCAAACATGTTGTAAAGCCCAATTGCACCCAAAACATACTAATCTCTTAATAGAAGAATGAAGGCTCTGCCTGGTTCATATGCTATTGATATTGTAAAATCAAGGGCTCTTACTGGACCCCCCCTTCAAGGTCCAGATATCAACTGATCTCAAGGTCTCCCCCGCCCCCTTAGCAGAGACGTGGTGTGCTCCAAGTTCTTGGTATTTCTTTAAAAATATAAGGAGAACGCAGGGTCAAGCCTGGTTATTACTTGGATGGGAGACCCCTCCTCTAGTTTCCTGCATTGAGCAGGGGGTTGGACTTGATAGCCTTGTAGGCTCCTTCCAACTCTATGATCTATGAAACGTTCAGAACAAAAGGCAGATATTAATGGGCACAGCAGCAATATATGCATAGGACCCCTGACTGCTTAATGAGAGCTCCAGCAGAAAGAGTTTCCCTTATTCATTTCAAAGATGAGGATGTAACTCTGAAGTCTAATTACCTCAATGGCTACTATCCTATTGTGCTCATGTGCTCACGGGAGCAACCGCTCATGTAACGGAGCTTTCACACTTCTAAAAATAACCCCCAAGGAGCTCGTTTCCAGAATGTGGCAGGTCAGCAGAACTCACAGAAGGAAACTCCACTGACCTGTCCTGATCTGGAAACAAGTGTTTCTGTTTGTTCCCAGGGTTTATTTTTAGAAGTGTAAAACCCTGTTGCACAAGCGGTCACTGCCATGAGTGCAAGGGAACCAGCAGAGTGGGCTCGTTGGATACCGCTCACTATATGAGAAAGCCAACCAGATTTTTTTTTCTTGGTAGGATACCTCCAGTTTCTCACCTAGAACTATTCAGTCTCTTTGGCTAAAGGACTAAGATAATCTGGGTGCTAGGGTGATGCGTTTACATTTTTACATGATGATAATCTCATAAACCACATAGTAACTATGATTCCATTAAGCCCAACCCTGCCTGTGAACCATTAGAGAGATGAAAAGCTGGAGTTATAACCCATGCGTGCATTATATGTATCTCCTCTATATCCAGATAAGCTGAATCATTCCCAGAATTGTTGGCTCTTGTGGGAATCACCAGATGTAAAAACAACTATTTTTTCATGGTGGCCCTCTGCTCAGTATCTAAGGCACTAAGGAATTATTCATATTTTGAGATGAAGAAGTTGCTACCTCTTTTCCGTTCAAAAACATGGAGACCCAGTGACATCAGCTGACGGAGGGCGGGGGGAGCAACTGATACCACTGAAGTGGAGCTTTCTGATAGCAGCAGCCACTCAAATAATCACAGTCTCTCCCACTTTCTTCACAGCTAATTACTTTTGTTTGAAATGTTAAGGTAGGTGAGATAGAGCTTATGGGCCTTAGAGGCTGTTCACTGGTGAGACTGGGAGAAGGTCTTGGGGTTATGTGCTCACTCATCTCACCTTATAAGAAAGTAACTAGTGAATTGGGGAGGTTATCTGTGGCTCAGTCATAATTTTCTGCTTTCCGGGAGGGGAGGGGAGAAGGGGCCACCTAAGCTCAAACCCCATTCTTAGTCTCATTCCAGGTAGAATCCTAGGGACAATGTATCATCTAAACAAATCCTTTGTTGTTCAGAGTGACAAATTATATGCAAAATGTCTGTCACTGATAGTCATGTGTTACCCCATGATAATATAGGACAGTGATGGCAAAGCTTTTTGAGCCCGAGTGCCCAAACTGCAACACAAAACCAACTTATTTATTTCAAAGTGCCAACACTGCAATTAAACCTGAATACCGAGGTTTTAGTTTTAGGAAAACAACTCATACAGTTGTCCGAACTAATCATTCTTCAAAATCTTTTAAATGTGATAACAATGTAGAAAAGAATTCTGTAACAGGAATTCTAGAATAAAATCATTCTGTTCCACACTGTGAGAAAGAACAAGATCTTTAGTATTTTGCAGAAGGGAACAGTCTTTTCGTGATCTGGTGACCAATGGCTTGAGTGCCCACAGAGAGGTCCCTGTGTGCCAGCTGTGGCACCCGTGCCATAGGTTCGCCATCACTGATATAGAAAGTCTCTCTCCTCCATAATTTATATGTTATAGGCTAGGTACTAATTATTTTTGGCATTAAAAAGACACTAATTTTCATATGATGATGAAAAGAAAGAAACAGGTATAGTGCCATATAGATGTCTTCATTGTCCAGGACACCACTGGGTTGAGTTTAATTTTAAAGCTTTGCCTCTTTTATCCTAGTCAAGTGCCTGATTCTGACAATATGTTTCTGTTCTTCTGGCTGGCATGAGGCTTGTCTTATGTGGCTGCTCCAGGCCACCATACTAGTTCGATGCTTTCCAAACTGAACAATTAAGTGACTATGCATTGGATTTTACTTTGGGAGGAAGTGATAGGGCCTTGTGTATCTTCAGATGGAAAGGGGAGGTATAAATTAACAAAATTAAAGAAAAGAAAATATATCTGACTCTGAGACATAGACACAGCCTTTCCTAATTACTGCACTTCTTTTGCCCCAAAGCTGGATACTTCACTCTTTCACATTGCTCACCTTTTGTCTGCTACATAGTTTTAATTCATAATGGTGCAACTTGAGTTGATTATAGGAAAAAAGGAGGTTGCTTTATACCGGGTCAGACACTTTGTTCATATTGCCCAATATTTTCTGTTCTGAGTGGCAGTGACTCTAGTCTACAGTGTCTTTCCCATCACACTGATACCTGAGCTCCTTTTTAACTGGAGATGCCAGGGACTGAACCTGAGCTAGGGATGTATGAGAAATTGGTTTCCGTTTGTTTTTGATAAGGATTTACCCAGTTCGCACCTTCTAGACTAACACAGACTCGGATGCAATATGTGGTTGAAGTCCATACGTTTCTGGGCTTCCTGGGTGAGTTGCGGACCACCCAAAAGTGCATTTAACAGCATGTGTACATTTGAAAAATACACATGGAAAAAAATGTGTACTTTTGAAAAATGTGCACAAATACACTTTAAACAATGGAAGATGAATGTGTACATTTCAAAGATGTGTACAGTTGATGCAAACATTTGGAAAAATATGCACAGATTTTCATGAGAAAAGAAAAAAACCTTGCAGTCTGATGCGGACTTGAGTCAAAGTTGGAATTTGGAGAACTTCACCGAGCTTGAGTTTTGCTGATCCGCACATCTCTACTTGGGACCTTCGGCATACAAAGCATGTACTCTACCACTGAGCTATGGTCCCTACCCGAATATTTTTCTCTGGTGATGACCACATCAGTTCCTAGGTATAGGAATTGCATAAGGAGTCTCTTATTACACATGTGCGTGTACTGCTAAAATGGCCTTTTATTTTGAAGTAAAAATGTGAATGAAACATGGAAATGACTTCTAGAAGCAGCCTATTAATTTCTTATGTGCTTAGGCTATTACAAACTGCCACAAGTACCGTAGTTAACGATGCTCAAAACTCTAGCGTGCAGGATCTTACTGGGTCACTGAGGTCCCAGAAGTAGATCTGGAAAGACAGTTGTGCTGCTGCTTTTTGTTGGCTGCTGCAAGAGCATTATGGACATCTTTCTCTAGGCCAACAGCGCCAATTCACACAACCAAATTGGTGACACAAGGAAGTGTGATGTGAATGTCTAAGCTGGGTTGTGTTTATAATGAAGTGCTGTGCTACGTGCACATTTGGAACTCGACCCATATTGGCTGCATCACCACAAAGCTGCATAAAGGGGGTTGAGCAGGGGTGCATGTGGAAGGGTGCTGAGTTAGAGGTTGCAATCAGAAGAAGCAATCTCCTAATTACTTTTCCATGAACCTAGCTCAGCCCAAAAAGACTCAACCTGACATATGTAACCACACTAATCTCACCTCTCTCTTTCCAAAGTGGTAACTCTTGAGAACAGTGAGTGTAGTATTCAGCGTGCTCTGAGCTGGCTTTCTAGTTGAGAACCTTTTACCTGTTTTCTCACCTGAATTGCCTCCTGCATCGCCCCCAGCTCCTCTTTTCTCCCACTCTCTGCATACTAAGATTCATAACTGTTGCTTGAATAGGTGACAGTTGAAAACACAAGACATTTAGAGCAGGCTACAGTTTTGTATTCTGCTTATTATGCTAGTGTAATTGGGCTCTTATGTACTAAAGGCTGGGGGAGTATTATTTCCGGGGTATCCTTGTCAGATGCTTCCGGCTTAGCATAAAAACCTGCAGTCATTACCATCAGGAAGAAGGCTGCTACTGCTTTAAAAACAAAAACAAAAAAGGAGACCTAAGTAGTCCACTTGGTTTTTCCCATACAAGTTCAGAGGCCAAAGAGCTCCGAATCCATTGTCTCCAGTGTGAACAAAACTGAGGCAAATGGGAGGTGAACAGTTGAAGCTCATAAGGTGAGGGCTTTGCCAAAACCTCTGTTGCTGTTCACATTGGGGAGAAGAGAGTTAAATTACTTTTCTCAGCTCACATAAGAATAAATAGAGCTAATGATGCTGCCCCTTCAAACATTGCACAATTTAAAACACGACCCTTGTTAGTAGATGCCGAGTAGGGCCATAAGAGTTAGGAAAAGGATTTTCAAGGATAGAAACTCGCAGAAGTGGGAAATGCACAAATAAGATATTGGAGGAGAAACCTTTCCGTATCTGAACACATGGAAAAATACATGGATTGAAACTTGTAACCAGAGAGAAGGGAGGGGCATAGCACACACATAAGCAGCATGAGTGGGTAGGAGAGGAAGTAAAAATGTTTGTAATATGTTGGCGCATAACCAGATGAAAGACATTACAGTCCCGAAATGCAAATCTGACCCAAACATTTGGTAATTGTATAATTTTCCTATGAATGACTCTGCGTTAGGACTCGGTTGCTTTTCTTCTTGCAATGGAGGGCTCTTGCTTTGCCTTCTGTTCAAGAAAATTGCCTTTCATAAATCCAAAAATAAAGCTCACAAAGTCTGCGATTCAACCTACGTGCAAATGGCTGTGAAGGAAAGGATCCCAACGCTGCCAAGTTAGAAGGAGAAATCACAGGGGGTACACATTTGACCACATGGAATGCATTATGGGGTCTAATGTGGGAAGTGGAGAAGGCGGTTGGCAAAGGGATTAAGGAATGTATTAAACTGTGAGGTTTGTAACATCTGTTCATTCAGGCATTGGTGGTGGTGCCTTGGTGGTGCCACTACTGATCTTTGAGTCACTAGTGACCTCAGTTGCCCCAGCATGATGCTAAGGACCTGGCGCTGCAGGGAATGACATGGATGACCCAGTAGGGGCATCCATCTTTGGCATTTCTCCCAATTCCTTATTGTGATCCTAAGGGATTATGTGTTTCTCCTGCTGTCATATTGTGGTTTAGATGATAAAGACTGATGCTGGACATTTGGCTGAAAACCCTCTGGTGCTTCTGGCAAGAGCTGAGATGTTAGTGCTTATGGCCATACTCAGATGCTTGTAAATCCACTCTTGTGCCCTGTAAAACCTCCTCTCCACAGGCTCTGTTGGGCAATGCAAGCTTGTTCGCTTCATTTATTTATTTATTTATTTATTTATTACATTTATACCCCACCTTTTTTCCTGCAAGGAACTCAAGGCGGCTTACATAATCCTCCTCCTCCTCCTCTCCATTTTATCCTCACAACAACCCTGTGAGGTAGGTTAGGCTGAGGGACAGTGACTGGCCCAAAGTCACCCAGTGAGTTTCATGGCCGAGCGGGGACTAGAACCCGGATCTCCCGAGTCCCAGTCCAGCACTCTAACCACTACGCCACACTGGCTTGCCGAATGTTCCCATGTACTGTCAAGCAGTTGCTGCCTCCCTCTCACTCATGAAGCATTGCACTAAACTTAACCATATTGTTGTGTAGTACATATGTTACTTTGGGATTCTGTTTCTGCAAGAAAGAAAAGGAAAGAAAAAGTCTCCTATTGCTGCATGAGATGCTTCTGGAAATATTTACACTGCTTTGTGTTCTTTTTCTTGCAGCTGCCTGTCCTGTGTAAATGGGTCCTTCCCTTGCCACTGGTGTAAATATCGTCATACTTGTACTCACAATGCAGCTGAATGTTCCTTCTACGAAGGACGTGTCAAAATGTCTGAGGTAAGCTACCAACTTAAGTCTGCCTTCGTCACTCAGTTTTGTGGATCCCCTCTTTACTCCTCCCATCCCTTTCTTCATAACTCATCTGCGTGATGTTATATTCAAAATGTCCTGTAGCATTTTAGAAGCATCGGATCCGATGGTCAGGAAGTAATAGAACCACCCTGCTCAGCAATGGGTAATCTGTATCTAGAGTTCTGTTCTGGGCATCACTGGCCGAAAACAGGAAAGGGTTCAAGAGGACCTTGGTATGGTTAGCTGATGAACAACAATCAGAAAATGGGGGAGGAGAATGTTGACAGGTTCGTGTTGGAAATTTGAGCCGCCGGGGTGTGGGTGTGGGGGGGAAACAAAGTTAAACAACCTTGTCCCAGCAGCTGCAGAAGTTGCAGCGGAGAAAGATTGTGGCGTGAGAAACGAGTGCTAGGCCAGTAGGTAAAAAAGCAAAACACAAGTCTGTTTCTTTAAACACAAAGGTTTACTAAACTAAGACTTGCAAAATAGGAACAGAACATACACAGAGTGCTATTGTACAAAAGTGAAAGAGAACAGTATGTCAGACAAAAACAGATACAGTCTAGACATACATAAACTATCTCTTTACTTACAGAATGCTTTCTAATCAATAACTCCTAATCCAATTAACTCCTTATTCCCCCAACAAGAACACAAAGACTTTGCACACCTTTTATACAATTCTGTACAGTCACATGCATAGATGATGCAATGCCAGCTGCACCCATGGCATGATGTCATCCCAGCTGAAAGCACTCTATCATGACCCCTGCTCCAGATTCCCTGAAGACAGAAAAACTGTACACCCACTACACTGGGCCAAAGGTGACACTTAGCTCAGGCATGACCTTGATCATGTCTGCCGGTTCTGTTGCTTCTTTGCCCGAAGGCAAACCTGAATATGAGACTCCATATTCCAACAGTTCGTTCTCATGAAGAGAACAAAGAATTGTTCATCCACTGACAGGATTTTAAAAAAAGCCCTTCAAAGTACAGGAAGGAAAGTTTTGGCTCTTTGAAATCCTATATTAATGCCTTGTCACCCTGATCCTAAGAGTATTTATGGAAGCATGCCCTATTGCATTCAGTGGAATTTACTACCAAGTGAGTGTGCTTCTAGAGGTTTCCGAAATCTGACACAGAGACTGAAACAGGCATGGCACTGCCTAGATTAGTGCCGCGCTTGTGGTTCCTTTGTGTGGTGTGTTGCTCTTGCTAACCGTGAAGAGAAGCCTTTCAGTACCAAGAGGATTTTGCTTCCTTATCCTTTTGTGTCTTCCTCTTACCTTGGTACACAGCCACTGTACAAGCCATTAAGAGAGAAGCCTGCAGGCCAGAACGTCTATTCCAAATAGGTCACTGTTGCACTCTTTAGGGTCCTTCCTGCTTCTCCCTGTCTCATCCTTATGACAGTTCAGCCCTCAGGCACATCAGTTAACCCCTTTTCTGCTGCATTGTCTGAGAGTGTCTCTCCAACAAATCTGAGTTGTGATTGTGGACAAATTTTTCAGTTGGCTTCTAACCTGGCTTTCAGGAGAGACCTGTGGAAATTCATCAACATACATTGTACAACACCTAATGTTCTTAAGGATGACTGTATATGGGCTGAGGAAACCACCCCTTTCTAAAAGGGATGATATATTTCATAAAATGAGTACTACTTTCATCCAACTCTGGTTAACCTGAGTGATGGGGAGTTTGAATTGTCAAGAAGGATCACTGATTCTAATTGCAGACCACCTGCCCTGCAGAAATGAGCCAGCTTGAAGCCATTTTTGCTTGCAAACTATAATCTCTAATCATTTTAATCATTTGTAACTTGAGTGCCAGTTCCCTGAAAAAGACATAGAGAGAGCTTCGCTTTCAGATTGTAGGGGGACAGGGTGTGCTAAAGTAATGTAGTACGCTGGATAATGAACTTGGGATAACGGAACAGTCGCTTGTGTGGCTCTAAATTGTAATGGGTTTCTTCAATAGTATAAAGTGGCCTCCTGATAAAAGAACCATATTTTGGCTTCTCTTGCATTTGCTTGAAGGCTCAAACATTTGCGTATTTCTGGTAATAGCAGCAATTCTTGTTATTCCATAATGGCTAGGTGCCTGTCTTGCCTCCTATGAGCTTGCTTAGAAGCAAAAGTTCAATTTCTAACTGGAGTTGTCAGTTCTGTGCACCATGACATCCCATGTTACTTTGGAATCGCTCTCTAAGAATAAGGCTTAATATGAGGTGGGTTAATTAACCCACAGTTTGCCAGGTCGCATGCTGTGTGTGAGCCACTTCCACTTTGCATAATCAACCTCCGATTGGCTCAATTGGAGGTTGTTGCATGACATGCGAACCAGGACACTATAGGTTATTCTTGGTTTAAACAGCCCAAAGTTAACCTAAGAATTGATCATAGGTTAACTTTGGGTTGTTTAACTCACAGATAATCCATTGTGTCCAGGTCTGCGTATCACCAGCCAGTGTGACGTAGTGGTTAGAGTGTTGGACTGGGACTCAGGAGATCCAGGTTCTAGTCCCCGCTCGGCCATGAAACTCACTGGGTGACTTTGGGCCAGTCACGGACTCTCAGCCTAACCTACCTCACAGGGTTGTTGTGAGGATAAAATGGAGAGGGGGATTATGTAAGCTGCCTTGGGTTCCTTGCAGGAAAAAAGGTGGGGTATAAATATAATAAATAATAAATAAATAAAATCACACCACAACCTTCAATCGGAGTTTGATTATGCAAAGTGGCAGTGGCTCGCACACAGCACGTGAGCTGGCAAATCATAGGCTATTTAATCTATGATTTAATTAACCCAAGATTTGCTGCTGCTATGTGCCAACTGGGTCAATGTCTTTCTCTCACCATTCATGATTCATAACCATCCTCCCACATTTAGGATTAGGATGAAACGTCTCAGGCACACTTGAACCCTGGTTCGTAATCATTTCAGAAATTCAGAACTTACCTGTCAAGTTCACAGATAACGCTGTCCTGTAACTAGCTTATGAGATATTTCAGTAAGGCAAAAAAGTAGGGCATGGCAGTTCAATGAAGCTGTGGAAGACTCTAAATCCCATTGAATGTATGTAGTGAGCTTTGGGGCATTTGGAGTCGAAAGGTGATCTACTAGAGAGCTGTGATCAAGTTATCAGTGCTTAATTTTTAATAATATTGCTACTAGAATGAAGTCTGCCTAGGAGGTATGGCCCGTTTCCCTCTGATTCCAGATATGTGGGCACTGATGTTAGTAACAGATATTTGCAGCTAATTTAAATTGTTTACATTATTTTAGAATAGCTATGCCAGCCTCCTCCAATGTGGTGGCCCTACCAGTTGGCTGGGGATGATGGGAGCTGCAGTCTGACACATCTGGAGGGAACCACATTTGGGAAAGATATGCTTGTATGCTTTTCTTTAAAAATGGGGGTTAGAACTAAAATGGTGGACAGATGAGAGATGTTAAGGCATGAGATTGTCTGCCTGGCGACAATGGTTCAAAGCTACTTGCGATGCTCAGAACTGTTTCACCTAGAGGTTAGGAAGTGGTTAAGGTGTGACTCCACCTAAAATGTGCAAAGAAGGGAATATGTGCGAAGAGAGGATGCCATTACAGCTTGACAAAGGCTTGATGTCAGCAACCGAAGCCGCAATGAGATAACGTTTGTGAAGCAATCATAAGCTAGGCAACACATGCTATTTTTTAACAATTGCCTTGGGTTGGGGGGGGGTTTGCTTGTTTGTTTGTGAAGAAAGCCACCCAAGGAACTTGATGAGCTAGGGTCAAATTGAGAACACATCCCCATAGCTACTTGTTTTCTGATTAATGACTAACTCTATTGGAAACAATGTGTGGAAAATAATGAAATGCAGATCTTACTTGTATTATGAAAGTGAGTGTGTCCCTGTTGAGCTCAGATGACCGTAAAGTCCTTCTCCGCCTCCTCAGCAAGCACCTTGGCCAGACCACAAACAGTGGTGGGATATATTAAGAGGCATTTTGGGATTCAGTCTTGTCAGCAGGATGCAAAAGAACTTGTGCTCTTTTGAAAGGACTCTGTGGGTCATAAAGGACCCTGTAGCTCTATTCCTATAAAAGCTCGTGCCATAATACAGCTCCTGGTCTTTTAAGGAGCCAGAGGACTTTGCTGCCATTTGGTTTTTGCTGCAACAAACTAACAAGTCTGCTCTTCTGGAATGTATGGGTCAGAAAATACATAAATATCAGTTGGAAGCAATTGTTCCTCAGTGTGTGCCCTCCACACACTGTATAAACTGTTGGGTTGTGAAAGTTTTTAAATACGTAATGGATCTTTATACCAGACTCACTGATCCCACTGGGCACTCTCTCACACGCCATCTTTCTTTTTTTCTTTTCTGACTCTTGAGTATGGTATGTAAGAGATGCCTAATAGGCTTTCTTTGGGGTTTACCTGGGTTTTGGGTTTTGTTTTACTAGGTTATGCTCATGACAATGCAAACCTAGGAAACACCTCTTCTCTCCCCAGTAAGTGTCATATCATGATCTAGCATCTCAGGGCCCAAAGACCAGAGTCAGGTGGGGAAAGGCTTGAATGCTACCAACTTGGTACATTTTAGTGGTTGCCTAAAAGTACCTTTTTCCCCCCCTCTTTTCTCTGGGCTTATGCAATTTCATGTGGTTCAGAGTAGGGCCCCCTCCTTTCCCTCATTTGTAAGCACTTCGCAGTTGTAGTTGGAAGAAAGAGGTTTGGGCCCATAGCAGCCAGTTTTATCACCCATCTTTTCATAGGTACTCCTCCCATCTGCCCATCCTCTCAGAAATTAGTTTGAGTCAGGTGATAGGTCTAATTAGCGCTCAGTCACAGAACTTTCTTGGAGTGCCAGCTCTTGGCTCTGAAACATGTGAAGCAATCATAAGAAAGAAGAGCACCTCTGAACATATGCAGAATCCCATTCCCTCACTGCTACATGACCATCACAGTCCATGGCAGTGAAACTGGGATTAGACTTGAGTCTAATGTTCTTTTAGAAATCACTTGCTCCATCTCTCCTCTCTCCCTGGCGTTCCTTAGTTCTTCTTCAAGATGGATGTTTCTTCTAATCCAGGGGTCTTCAAACTAAGGCCCGCGGGCCACATCCGGCCCGCCTTGCCTTTTTATCTGGCCCGGCGGCCAATGGCGGAAGCAGACTTTTTTTTAACTTTCGCTTCAAGCGCCGATTCTTTTAATTCTTTTCCATAATATGGAAACATTAGTGGTGGTGTTTTACCTCTTATGTATGAGCTGATGTAGCTAAGTCAGATTTCTAATGTTTCAAAAATGCTACTTTGGATTGAAGCAGAGTATGTTCATTTGTGTGATGGCAAAAACAAAAGTATATTCGTGTTAGGCATGAAACAATTGTGCAATTATATATATATAAATACCACCAGCCCTGCCAGGGTATTCATTAATATTCCCTCTTCTTCCCTCCCCATTCCTTTTTCCTTGTGTGTCGTGTCTTTTTAGATTGTAAGCCTGCAGGCAGGGACTGTCTTGTTAATTGCTGTAAACCTGCCCAGAGAGCTTCGGCTATTGGGCGGTATAAAAATGAAATAAATAAATAAATAAAATAACTTTCCATTTAAGGGGGGGGGGAAATTCACCCCTTTCAAGTAAAAAAAAAAGGACCCAGGTCCTTTTTTTTTTTACTTGATCCATTCATTCATATTTTTTTCAAACTATAGTCCGGCCCCCCAACAGTCTGAGGGACAATGAACTGGCCCCCTGTTTAAAAAGTTTGAGGACCCCTGTTCTAATCTCTTACATGCCTTTTAATCTCATTTTAAACCTCACCAGCCATTCTGCATTGGTTGGCCTGATGACTAGCACATATCCCCCTTTTGCTTGGCCCAGTTCAGGTTCCTCTGGCTTTGAGTGAGGAGCAGTGTGCTCTTTGGGCAAAGCTTTACTCAGCGTTTAGCTCCGAGCGCTTGCTTGTTGTGGGTTCCCCTCCTTTCATGGATTACCTTGCATAGGGCAGTGCTCTCCTCAGTGTTTTGTGCTGTGATCTGAAGTACTGTGGCCAGCTTGACAGCTCCTGCGTTGCCTTAGATGAATCCCATTCTAATCTTCTGCTGTGAGTGCTGGCATACCGGAGGTGCCCCTCGGCTATATTTTTCGCTTCCCTCTCTCTGTGTCATTTCCCACCGTGACTCCTGTCTCGCAGCCACTCCAGGCTGACGAGTGTCGGCTCCGCACTGAAGAGGTCGAGCTTCTGGCAGTGAACAATTAATTCCCCCCCTTTCCCCTCCACCCCGCCCTTCATCATCTCTGGGAGTACGTGCCCTCCAGGAAGGAACCACGGGAGATTGGCAGTTAGTCATCCAGCCACCCTGCCACCAGCAGGGCTGGTTATGTGGGAGGAAAGGAGGGATTTATTTTAATTATTATGGGTCAAATTCTGTCAATTGTTACTAAAGGCAGGCGGCAGCTGCTGCTGAAGTTGGTAAGCCTGATCCTGTTCACATGGAAGGAAATGGAGGAGCAAGATAAAAGGGGCATTGCTTTATAGATCCAAGCTGGGAGCATGGCACCTGCCTTTGAGCCCACCTGGCTCTTGTGCTTCTAAGTTCTGCATCAGCACTGGCTCCTTTTCTTAAGTATAACCTGGGTTGGAAGAACATATACATACCTGATGCAGTAACTGGTTTGATGCGTTTGCAGAAGCATTTTAAATATTTATTAAATTTTTGTACTTTTGGATACAATGACTCCCAGCATACACATCGTGCACCAATTTTTTTGGAAGGATTTCGTTTTGATATAAGAGTGTTTTGGATTACAAGCACATTTCTGGAACGAATTATGCTCTCAATCCAAGGCATGACTGTACAGTGATTAAAGTCTCTTTCTTCCAAAGCTGGGAGATCACACGTGGACCAAGCCCCTCCGTGAAGGACTTTGCCCCAGAAATAAAGAACAAGCAAGCAACCTTGGCATATGCAATACTAAGTGAAACTCCTGCCTCTCTCAGCTCTGTATGGCTGAAACAGTGATCAGTGCATGACAAGAGTGCAGCTATTCCTTGCACCACTCCATGTTCACTCATGCTCATCTAGAGTTGATAACTAGCAGAAAAAAAACCAAATAGCCTGATCTGATCTTTAACAGAGATTTACGTAATATGTAGAAATCAGCAGCTGAAACTTTTCAAGGCTTGGCGCTAAATATTATTACCGTACCTGCTCATTGCTGCAGATCAAACTGCTGTTTAAAACTATAGGGACCAGTCCAGAAGTGGGCAACCCAAAGCTCAGCCAGTTGTCTGAGGTATGGAGAAGCTCGTCTGAACTTGTTTCTTCTTTGAATATGGCCTCAGTGGTTCCTGGTTCTGTAGGGAAGCAGGACAAAAAAAATACCACTGGGCTTGCTGTTCTTATTGGCTGTGGATGGAACAAACAGGCCTTCATTTTCTTCCCACACAGCTTGCTCTCATGTGACTTCCAAAACTAGTAAGTGGGACCTCTGAATATGCAGAGGATGCCAACACTCCCCTTCTTGGTACCTCATGCTTATGTTTTAGGGTGGATTGAGGGCAGAGATGCATACTACTCTCTGGATTGCTGTCCTTTCATGAACGTAGGATTAATCCTTAGAGCTATTTTAGGCAAGGCTTGGTCTGGCTAAATTGCAAGTTGTCTGTGCCTTGTGGGTTTTGGCCAGAGAGGTGTAATGGAAAACTTGTTAAAGGCAGTGCCCACACAGGCTCTTAACCCTTTCTTTCTTGTTTCTCATCCATTGCTTCTTAAACTTACATTGCAAACAAAAAGGCAAATCAAGCACCAGTATCTGGATGGTTCCCTTTGCTAGGTGTGTGTGTGTGTGTGTGTGTGTGGTGCTCTGTTTGAAAGAGAAAATTAGAGGAGTTGGTCATGTGATATTAGCCAGGGACTTGCCCTGGCCATTGGGTTCTGAAGTTCAGCTCATTGAAAGCATTCAATAAAAGAGCAGGAGTTGTGTTAGTAGCATAGGGACGGGAGGAATTCTACTGATCCTTTGCATGTGCAACACAGGGCTTGTTTGTTGCGTAGTTCCATTTGCCTGTGAACAGATGATGTGCTGAGGCTTCTCTGTTGCCTGTGTGAATTGTGTATCCCAATTCACTTGGTTTTGTGACTCTTTTTCTTGATGTCCCATGAATCTACAGAATTTTATTTGTTTGCTATTTTAGGAATTGCTGTTCACTCAGACCCTTGGTTAGGTAGAGGGACTGAGTTCCCCACTTCATGCCTCACCTGCTTAACTTAAAAAAAACAAAACACCATTCAAGAATTTTGAATGGCTTGTGATTCGGATACTATAACAAAATTATATGGAATTCAGTGCTCTTCCTTCCTCTGGTTACCTCTGGTAAATGAGCAACTGAAATTGGAAATTCCTATTTCTCAACTACAAATTGAAATTGGGATTAATCATATGCTATCTCAAGTACTGGAAAGTGGCTAAAATAGTGGAACAAAAGGAAATTATTACCTTAGGTCAAGGCTGGGAACCAGATTGGTCCCAGGGGCCAGATTGCTTCCCAGAACCAATTGGGGGGTGGGGAGCTGGATGATGTCTGATTTCTGAGGATACCTTTCCATTGTTCCCTGTACTCAAAGGACATCCTGTATTTGCTTTCACTTTCTGGAAATGTTCTAATTTTACTCATTGCGTTTGTATACTCCTGCCTCCTGGGAGCACTCCATCCTATCAACGTATGACCCCAGCAGGCATGACTTAGAACAGGGGTAGACAGCGTGATGCCCTGCCCTCCCACTTTTTTTGCTTCCAGACAGGAGAAGGGAGGTGTGTGTGTGTGTGTGCGTGCAAGCATGCATGCATGATGGATACATGATGTGTGTGAGAGAAAGAGACAGAGAGACAAAGAGAAAGGGAGGAATGAATTGGCTGACATTGGGGGAAGAAGGTAGATGTTTTCCTAGTTCTCTCTTCAATCATAAGAGCTGGAGTGGCAACTTTCTTTTTAAACTGGATGCTGACACTCTCTGCATTCAGAACTCTTTCCAAAATTCAGTGCTTGTTGTGTCCAGGAAGAGACGCACTGAAAATATGCAGGGCTGACTGAGGAGATGAGATGCGTGTGGAGTTTGTGTAAGGGGGTGTTCCCACTGGTCTTAGAATTGGCTGCTCCAGAGGAGGGAACATCTGGGGAAAACCTGGCCATTTTTTTTCTGAGTTGTTTCCAGTCCAGCTTCACAAGTGCTGAGCCATTAGACTCTTTAGTAAAGGCTCTCAAACACCAGGTGCTTCCTGTTTTTCAGCAGGACATAATTTTTGCTGGGTGAGACACAGCTCCCTGTAGACACCACACCTGTGACGTAGCAGGATTGAGTGGGCTCTGGCCCAAAAAGCCCGTCAATAAAATATGTACATGTTTAGGGAGAGAGGACATTAGCTCATGCACTATATTTTCCCAGGCTTCCGTAGATACACGTTTTGTGTTGGAATGCTGTGTAAGTATTTTTGGGCACTCTGCATGCAGCGGTGGCATTCATGCATGCACATCTAGTCTGTTTGCCCAGGACATCCCAAAATGGGTAGCCTTGATTCTCAAGGAGGACAAAGAGCTGGTTATATGTGGACTGCTCCTTGCACAACAGTGAAATGGAACAGGCTGTCGAATTCATCTTGAAAGACATGAGGGAAACTCTCCTGCTTAGAACTTCAGAAATCAAGAAGACTGAAAACTTGCAGGAGCAGAGAGATGATTTTCAAACCAAGCTGTTCAGTGCGGGTTTGTTTGTTTTTGTGACTTTGTTCGTGTTAACTTGGTGGAGGAAGCAAGTATCGGTGAAGGGCAAATGAGCTGCTATAAAGCTCTTTGGGATGCCTGGTCCTTCTGTAGTTGGACACAGTTCCTGTAGAAAGACATGCACACACCCTTGCTACTCTGTTTACTGGAATGAGCATTGGGCGAGTTCGGCTAAATTTCAGCATATGCCAGGGGGAAAGGGCTGGTCCCGCCCCCTGTTGGAGCCTCTGATTCATGTGTCTGCAGACTCCTAAGCACCGTTTCTCAGCCTGTAATGGTTTGCTTCAAAACATGTTGTTCTCCCCGCTCCCTGTTATTTAAAGCAGGCATCTCTTTGCCTCCAGGCCCAGGTTGGCTGACCTGGGGATTGCATCAGGCTATTGATGCTGAAGTTGTGCCCTTCTGGGATGCAGGGCTGTTTTCTTGCCTGGCCCTGTTTATTTTTATTCTCCCCTTGCTCTCTTGTGTTTTTTGCAGCCTGGCTTTTGGGAAGTCAGGGTGGTCCTCCGAGGGCAGCTTCAATGTTTGCAGGGGATGCTCCGAATGAGATTCTACGTGTCTGCTTTGCCGGGGTGCTGAACAGCCACTCGCTGAAGGAGACTGGGAGGGTTATGCCATGACTCAGGTGCTAGATGAGCTCTTGGCCAGGTCAGCGATAAACCCAACCTCTGTCAAGTGTAGCTGCAGCCTTTCCAATAGACATGTCCCTTTGCCTCCCGAGATGGGACGGATGCTGTGCCTGGTTGCCAGTGATTATTGTGGGCTTTGCCCCAGAGAGGCGTGAGAGATATTTATTATTTATTTATTTATTTATTTATTATATTTATACCCCGCCTTTTTTCCTGCAAGGAACTCAAGGCGGCTTACATAGTCCTCCTCCTCTCCATTTTATCCTCACAACAACCCTGTGAGGTAGGTTAGGCTGAGAGTCAGTGACTGGCCCAAAGTCACCCAGTGAGTTTCATGGCCAAGCGGGGATTTGAACCCGGATCTCCTGAGTCCCAGTCCAACACTCTCACCACTACTGTGAAGCCCTGCTAGGCAGGTCTGGGTGCTGATCTGAGGAATTCCTCATGATTGATGATTGGCTTCATGCAGTCCTGAAGTGATTTCTTTGCACTAGGACAGGGCTGGATTTCTAGGTCAAGCGTGCTGAGGAAGCCAGAGCTATCCTTTGGTTTACAAGGTTTCACATGCCAGTTTGGGGCTCTGCAGCTCGCACACTTCATGGAGATCTTTAAACAGAGCAGCCTTAAACCTGTTTACCCTCTACCTGGAATGACAAGGTTGAGCTTCTTTATATTTTTTTATTATTGTATGCAAATGAGATGTGCTAATTTTGTGTCAGCAGAGACACCATGTCCCTAGGGTGGCAATGCACATGCTAGAGGCTGCTGCTTATTGTAGTATTTTTGTCTATATCTTAAGGAGATATAGGAATTCCCCTACCCCCCATTCAGTAGTGAAAGCCCATTTTCTTCATCACCATTATGATTATTATGTATTTGTATCCCATCCTATATCCAAGGAACTCAGGTTGGCATATACATGGGCTTTTCCTGTCTATTTAACCCTGGAAGGTAGGCTAGTGATAGTGCAGATAGTGCGTGGGTCAGGGTCACCCTGTAAATTTCATGGCCGATCAGGGTTTTAGATCTAGTTTCCCCTATCGAAGTCCAATGCTCTGTCCGCTGCACCACATTGACTCCCTCTGGTGTTCCCAGTTTGCAGTGGCCTGGCTTCTCCTTCCACTGCAGATTGAATGGTGAACCACCCAGGAACCACCTGTGTGACGCAGGAAGATCCTTCTTTTCCCAAGCTTTCTAATGACCCCTGCAACAGGATTGTCCACCTACATTGCCTTTGTAAACTCTTTGTGTTCCTCTTGCTGTGGGCACACAAGCCACTGGTCAAATAAGTTGAGAACTCCGGCTGGACTAATAAGCAAACTCAGGCACATGCATATATTAATCTTGCCAGCTGTGCGACATCTGCTGTGAGCCATGTTTACATCAGCTGTTATTTTGGTTTAAGAAATCCACTTTGAATAATAATGAGAAAGAATAATACCCTAACTCATATGAACGTTATGGGGGTAAGTCGTGTTCTTCCATTTCACACAGTGCCGCTTTCCACTGCAGAGGGTATGGCTGTTTTCCCTGTAAGATGCAGAGCCAAGAAATACTATATGAAAATATCTCTTGTGGCTCTGCTTAGCATGATTTCCAGTGTGTGGGGGAACAGGGACAACAGTGTTAGCATTTCTGTTCTTCAAATGTGAACAGTAAAGAAGTGAGACAGGCCTTTGTGAATAACTTCTGTAGAAATACCTAGGAGTGTTTGCTTATAATCAGGTGAATGCAGGCATACTATTTTATGAACTGGGTGCATTTTGTGTGTGTGTTAAATGGTGTTGCTGCTTGTAGGGAGGGTTGTCAAGAATCAGTCTGTTCTGAGGTCTGGATACCATGTTTATATCAGTTGGGGTTTTTGGGTGGCAGATCACTTGTAACGCTACTGGGCATGCGTCACGGTTTGGAACCATGGAAGGGTTTGAGGAAGAGTCTTGGTGGGTTGGGCAGGTAGTCTACTATTTGAGGCCCCCTTGGCAAGGAAAGCAGAGACATAGGATATCATAGGATGATAGAGTTGGAAGGGGCCTACAAGGCCATCAAGTCCAACCCCCATGAAGAGATTGATTTGGCAGAGCGATACTAGAACATTGGAATGTGAGAGCGACAGGCGGGAAGACTCCATTAGCTTAAGTGGGTTGATGGTAACGGCAAGCTTATAACCAAGAGAGTGTCCAGTTGGAGGTCAGCTGCTAGC
The DNA here is from genome assembly GCA_021292165.1 of Shinisaurus crocodilurus. Taxonomy (NCBI): domain Eukaryota; kingdom Metazoa; phylum Chordata; class Lepidosauria; order Squamata; family Shinisauridae; genus Shinisaurus; species Shinisaurus crocodilurus. The sequence goes on from CM037889.1 coordinate 1,014,488, forward strand.
CAGGTGAATCATCTAGGTGTTGAGCATGCTTTAAGTGCTCAGTTTACTCTTGCAGAGCTCTTGTGTTTTGAATAAAGCTAGTGTGCCATACACTGTGTTATGCTGTGATCTTATTATGGCGCTGGCTGTGACAAGCTGAATTTGAAGATCCTAATGCTGGGTATCTTGCCGTATGGTGCAGGTACAAATGTATTTCATATAGTGTCCCTGCTGATTCAAAACCTGTTGTTTTTTCCACTCTCTCATAGGACTGCCCGCAGATCCTTCCATCCACCCAGATATATATCCCTGTGGGTGTGGTGAAGCCCATCACCTTAACAGCCAAAAACCTGCCACAGCCACAGTCTGGACAGCGCAATTATGAGTGCATCTTCCATATCCCTGGCAACCCCACTCGTGTCACTGCCCTGCGCTTTAACAGCACCAGCATCCAGTGCCAGAACACCTCGGTGAGTCTACTGCATATTGCTCTCCTGTGAAAAGGCTGCTTTTGGGTAACATAGGAGGAACCCTCAGTTTGCCTCTGATACACATGTGGCCAGAAAGGTGCAAGCCTCTGATAGGAAATCACATCCTATTTCCTCAGCACATAAGACCTCCATTCTGGAACTTTCCTCCAGTAAGTAGCTCCTCTGGTGAAAGGACATCCCAATCATTCTGGTTGTTTCTTGCTACTTCTGTGCTTTATTAAAAAGGCATAAATCGTATGTTCATAGTGCTCATGTGGCCTTGGAAGGAGTCCTGATCCTTTTTCTGCCATTGTCTTTATCCACTTTCCTATTTTTCTGTTTCTCTTTCCCTTCAATGGTGTGAAATTGTTCTGTGCAGGATCAACATACCTTCCTTCCTCCACTGCTCTGCCAAAGCTACCCAAGGGGACTAGAATGTGTTTTATGAGCATTTCCAAAGAAATTTGATTATGAAAGCCAGAGAAACCTTCCTAGGCTTGAGCCAGCTCTGGTGGTGTCCCAAAGGAGCTCTCTCATCCCACTCTCTACCCTGCCCGCACTTGGACTGATCCAACTGTACAAATAGAATTTTGTTAGTTCTTATTTATGTGCAGCATTGTACACCTTCCCACATGCTCATGCATGGATAGTTGCACTTCTCCAGATTATATTCCAACAATTTCTGCTCCTTTGCCAATCCTGCCCAACTCATGCCACCCATTCTCCCATGGATCGGTGTGATCCCTTCTCTTGCATGCAAAATGTGGTTACTAGTGACCTTTATTCCTGACTTCTTTGGTCCAAGCCTGGGCTCCTCCCCAACATTCCTTTAACATTGGACCTTCACACATGGCTTACGCTTACTCAGCTTGTCTGAGTGTGGAAAGCTAAGCAGGGTCAGGCCTGGTTATTACTTGGATGGGAGACCCCTCCTCTAGTTTCCTGCATTGAGCAGGGGGTTGGACTCGTTAGCCTTGTGACATAGATGATGTCTATGAAATCTATGAAAATCTGCTGTAGATTGACTAGCAGTAGGGGGCGGGGTTGTCCTTCTTAGTGTCTTCTGTCTACACAGCTCTGCCTATGTAGGTTTGCCTTATATTTTAAGCCACCATGGTTTATCCAAATTCCTAAACTACTTTCCCAGTTAGTAACCACTTCCACTTTATTGTGGCCACTGTGATGAGAAGGAGAAGGGTTTTTTTTTATTACAGTCAGGCCAGCATCAGTGGTCTCACATGATAGTTACATTCTGGAAGTTCCACATGCCACACAGTGCTGGATGAATTATCTGCAGGGAGCTCTAACCTTAAAGACTGGCAGGTCTAAAGTCTTAATCGTCCTTTCATCTACAGAGGCATGCCATTCCTTGGCTGACCTGCTGGGCTGTCTTCCAACCTCCACTCATTTACATGAGAGCAGTCCCTCCTCTTGCACACTCAGATTTAATCCTTTCAGATATTTCTTTTTTGTTGCTTGCTCTGAGAAGATTCATTTACATCCTGGTGTGAGCACTGTCCCCTGCTCTTCTGCCCTTAAGCGCATGAGTGACATTGCAAAGTTATGGAAGAGCTAATGTTTGCTTGAAATAAAATTGTCTTTCCTCCCTCCCTCCCTCCCTCCCATTGCTGCCTGAGCCCTCTTGGCATAAACTGAGGTTGAGAGATCTTGGAGAGCACCATTTGCCTCTCTTGCTCTAGCAACAACGTTTTGCACATACAGGGGAAAGAGCACTCAAGCTCGAGGGTTCTTTATCTCAGAGTTGTGCATGTTTAAATAAATATTTAAAATACATAACTAGTATTTTACAGTCAGATGCTAAGTCTGAACTGATATCTTTAAAATCATGAATATCATGAATATAGCTCTGGGTGGCAACTATCGTGCCTTACATAAATGGAGCAAACTGGATGGTAGCTTAGCAAGTACCGGTATGTCCTTTCTATTGACCTTCTTACTTTAAGACATTGAGTAAAAGTTATTATCACTGACATATTCTGAAACCCATATTGGGAGTGGCAATAGAATAGAGGAAATCTGTATTAGTCTGTATTTAGTTACACAATATTTGAAAATATATATGATGGAGAAACAGTTGTTGTAGGCGATCATAGAACCAATCATAGGATCATGGAAAAGTAGAGTTGGAAGGGGCCTAAAAGGCCATGGAGTCCAACCCCCTGCTCAATGCAGGAATCCAGGTCAAAGCATCCCTGACAGATGTCTGTCCAGCTGCACCTTGAATGCCTCCAGAGTGGGAGAGCCCACCACCTCCCTAGGTCGTTGGTTCCATTGTCTTATTGCTCTAACAGTCAGGAATTTTTTCCTGATGTTTAGGTGGAATCTGGGTTCCTGTAACTTGAGCCCATTATTCCATGTCCTGCTAACTGGGATGATCGAGAAGAGATCCTGGCCCTCCTTGTGACCGAGTAAGATTGTCTTCCAGGATAAAATTACAAAAAGAAAATTATATAAAGAGGAAATTGTAAAAAAAAATTTAAAAAAATTGTGTAGACTGTAGCGATGGGTCTGTAAGTGACTGTGGAGGCCAATTCTAGATCCACACAGCTTCCCACAGTGAGGACTCAGGTTGCCAGATGGAAGATGGTCCTGTAAAGGATTCATTTGACGTGCTTTTTGCTTAGCACGTTTCTCCCTTTCACCTTGCACTCGGGCTTCTTCAAAGTCCATAGAACCTTTGTGAAAGGCCAACCTCCAGTTAGATCGTTCATGGGCCAGAGCTTCCCAGTTCTCGATGTTTAAACATCGAGATGGAGAAACAATACAGATCTGAACAGTAGAGACTCCGCAGTTCAGGAGGCCATGATTTTGTATGGCTTTTTGTTTTGTTGTTATTTTTGATGTAAATACATACCCAGGAAGCTTGGACAAAGCAGAAAGACAATAATTGTAAATTAACAATTTACAATTGTTAATTGTAAATTAACAATTTACAAATGTGTGTTTACACAGTCCTATGTGTAAACACACATAGGACTGTGCCCTTTCAGTCCTATGTGCGTTTAAACTGGCTGGGCCATGCTGGGAGCTGTAAGACTTTTTCTGTCTAAACATGCATAGGATTGCACCCTAAAAAAATGAAGTAGATGCTAAATTGGAAGCAGCAGAAAGTGAGCAAATAATCCTCAGGCTGGCAAAGAAAACAAAAAGTAAAAACGAAGAAATGGTCCACTTATATAGAATCATAGAAAACTTGTAGAGTTGGAAGGGGCCTACCAGGCCATCAAGTCCAACCCCCTGCTCAATGCAGGAATCCAGGTCAAAGCATCCCTGACAGATGTCTGTCCAGCTGCACCTTGAATGCCTCCAGAGTGGGAGAGCCCACCACCTCCCTAGGTAGTTGGTTCCATTGTCTTATTGCTCTGACAGTCTGGAAATTTTTCCTGATGTTTAGGTGAACTACCATCTGAGGAAATCTACACAGGATGTCTTGGGAAAGCTTAAGTTATGGCATAAGAAAGTAAAGGCACAAGACTAAACTGGGCTACACTGATAGCTCTGTCTTAAATGACTAGAATTGAAATGAAGGAAACATCCATGCTAGATGAAATGGAGGATGAGTGAGAGAGAGAACACTTCTCCCCACCCTACCCTTGCTTGTAAGGACAGATTGTCCCCTGTCCAATGACAATGAGTCTTTAGAGGCTGGTTGTTTGCAACACAGCTTCTTTGCCACTCTTCCACTCACCAGTTTGCAGATGATTCTTCAGAGGTCAACTGAGCAGCCATTTCCACAGTAGGAGGCCAGTTACACAAAATACCTGCTCAACCGTTGGAGTGTTGTTACTGAAACATATATGCAGCCTAATCATATCCTGCTTCCAGCACTTGAAATGGGGTTGATTAGGAAGCTGGGAATGGGGTGGGGGAGGTTGCTACTAGGTAGTGTAAATGCTTCAGAAGACCCATTTTTATCTGCTTCAGGAAAAATTAAATGGGAAGGAAGGGAATTTCTGGCCTATTTCAAGAGAACGAAGCAGCTGCTAAAATCACTTACCTCACATTAGTTGCATTTTTCTGTGGGAGACTCAGGTGTGAGCCTATGATATGTTTCACAAATGTGTTTGTTTATTAAAAAACTAGTTCTTGCCCGCGGCTGCGCTCGCGTGGATTTTAGGATTTGGTATAATTGTTTTTAAAAGAAACGTATGAAAAAGATGCAGTGTCTCTGACTGAAAGTGTAACGTTTAGGCTGGGTGCTGGCAGCAGAAATCTTTTGTGACAGAAATATCTGTTCTTAAAGAAGAATCAGGTTAATCCTGAGAGTCTACAGGTGATGAAGAGTGAGCATGCCAAGTTTGGGGTAGATCCGTCTAAACGTGATGGAGCCTATGTGACGACGCCCCACACACAACAGTCAGTCAGTCATTTAAAAAGTTTCCCTCCCTTTTCACTGCGTCATGTAAAAACTTTCCCTCCCTTTTCACCCCCTCAGAGAACATTCTAAATGGCCTAGGGGAGATTTACATACCCACCCTTATTGGCCCTTGCAGGAATGCATACGAACATTCTAAGTGTCGTATGGGCTATTTGCATAACTGCTGCTATTGGCTCCTGCAGCAATTCTGAGGTGAGGCCGATTTGCATAACTGCTGCCCTGTTGTTTTGCCCATAGGAGATATGAGAGTGGGGCAATTTTGCCCCCTTTTTTGCCCCCTTAGGGACAGAATTTCCACAAATCCTTCCTTAGTGGGGGTCTACATCATAAAAGCAATGTCCCTTCAAAATTTCACGTTCCTAGATTAAACAGTTTGAGCTGAGCATTGATGAGTCAGTCAGTCAGGACACCTTCTTATATATATATAGATTAGATCCTGCCCTTCAGAAATATATTCTCAGTGTGCAGTTAACAATCAGTAAAAACAAAACAGCATATCGTAACAATATGATTAAAACAGAAGAGGTAGTAAAAACCAGGGATGGGGACTTGGACTCGACGACTCGACTCGCGAGTCCGACTGAGTCCCCCCTCTGACTCGAGTCCCACTCGAGTCCCAATTTTTTCAATGGGACTCGAGACTCGACTCGGGACTCGAGCCCAAGGACTCCGCCACCGCCACCACCGCCGCCGCTCACGTCACCGCTGTCGCTGTCTCCCTCGCCGCCACCCACTCGCAGCCACCGCTGCCGCCATCGCACGCCACGCCGCCATCACACGCCGCCGCCCACGCCGGTCCTGTCATCACTTCCGGCGCGGCAGAAGTGACGCGCCGAGACCCTGCTCCGGCGCGCTTGGCCGCTGCCGCTCTAAACAGAGCGGCGGCGACCAAGCTCGCCGGAGTAGGGTCCCGGTGCGTCACTTCTGCCGCGCCGGGACCCTGCTCCAGCGCGCTTGGCCGCCGCCGCTCTAAACAGGGCGGCGGCGGCCAAGCGCACCGGAGCAGGGTCCCGGCACGGCGGAAGTGACGCGCCGGAAGTGATGACGGGACCGGCGCAGGTGGCAGCGTGCGATGGCGGTGGTGTGGCGTGCGATGGCGGCGGCGTGGCATACGATGGCGGCGGCTGTGAGCGGGTGGCGGCGAGGGAGACGGCGACGGCGGTGACGTGAGCGGCGGCGAGCGGGTGGCGGCGAAGCGGCTGCAGGCGGCGGCGGCAACTCGAGCGGCATGGAGAACACTCTACGCGCCGCTCAGAAGAGCGAGATCGGGCCGCGCCGCCGCGGAGAACTACAAACCCAGGGAGGGCTCGTAATGCATCCCTGGTGCGGCAGCGGCGGCGGCAGGAGCAGGGACGAGGGAAGGACCCGCCCATGGTAAGTGGGGGCGGCGGTGGCCCATGGAGGGAGCGGGAGGGTCTCCGCAGGAGGAAGGGCAGCTCTTCTTCCTCTCGCGGAGACCCTCCCGCTCCCTCCATGGGCCGCCGCTTTGGGAGTGACTCGGGACTCGAGACTCGAGACTCGAGTCACCATTTTGGACCTTGGACTCGAGACTCGGACTCGGACTCGGGTCCAAAGACTCGTGACTCGACTCGTGACTCAAGGCCAAGGACTCTTCAACATCCCTGGTAAAAACATGCAAGCATCACAGGAGCAGAATCAAATAAAATTCAGCAATTGTATTAAAAGGCCTGAAAAATAAAAAGGGGGTTGTCTGGTACTAGAAGGACATAAGATGGTGCCAGTGAAACTATTTCAAAACTGCCAAATGTGTTTCCTACGGCTGGAGGGAGATAGCAGCCGAACTGCTGCTTTCTAAAGTAAATGAAGTTTCCAAGAAATCTCCAAAGGGATCCCCAAATATAATGTGTTGCAGTATATAGTTGTTTTATTTGACTTGCAGGTGTGGCCATATTAAATATATTGTCATTGGGAGCAGATAATAAATCCAAAAGGGTGCCATGGACTAAAAAGACCCTGTTCCATACACTCACCAGCTCATTGCTAAAACACTAACAGCTAAAAACTGAATCTAACTGAATCCCATTTCTGATTTGGGATGGAGTCAGAACACATGCCCTCAAGCAGGGGTGGGCCAATCCCCCCCATACTGAACCTGATGGGGGCCACACCCCTTGCTGTTGCCGCTGCATTGCTAATTTTGCCATCAAAATTTGGCAGCGCCGTAGCAGCAAAAAAACAGTGATTTTCCTTTAAAACAAGGCCCACAGGGAGTGCTCACCTTGTTGGGAAACAAAATCACACTCCTGAGTGTAATTCTGCTTCCTAAAAAGGTGCACACTCCCTGCATGCCTTGTTGTAAAGGAGAATTGCAGCTTTTTTGCCCCCACAGCTGCAAATTTGGCAGTGGCAGGGGGTGGTGGGGCCCTCAAACACAGCCAAGGGAGCTGCATGCGGCCCGCGGGCTGTGTGTTGACCACCCCTGCTTTGGAGTCTAGACTAGGCCTTAAAGGGTTTGTTCACTGTGAAGCACAAATATATTCTTTGGTGTGTGTTGTGTGTGTGTGTGTGTGTGTGAGAGAGAGAGAGAGAGAGAGAGAGAGAGAGAATTTAGCCACCTGAAAATTGATTTTAAATATGCTCCTACTCTATCCTGGCCATTTTACTGCTTTGTGATGTTACCCATCCCCTTTCTACTCTCTCTCTCTCCTTCGTTTGCATTTCTTTTTTATTTGAATTTGGAGGGCATTGTTTGTTTTGTTTTTTTAACAGGAAACATGAGAGAGAAAAAGAAAGCACACTGATCCTGCCACCAGCCTGTGGCTAATCCCGTATTCCCTCTCCCGTTATTCCGAGATCCTGACTTTAAGTGAAATATGATTGCAACTAAACCTCTTCACTCTTCCTTTCTTGGAAGTCTCGACTTATCCCATTTCCCATCATCCTTTTGAAATGATGAATCACAGGCTCAATCCTGTTGGTACTGAGTATCCTCCATCCCATTATTTTTGCCAGAACATGAGCACCCAGGGGCAGGGCCTTCCTCTCCAAATCTCTTCTTTAAACCTTCCCATTTCAGTTTAGCACACAATTGAGCTTAGCTCACTCTAAAGAGATTTGGGATGCTGTGTACTGAAGGACACTGTTTAACAATAAACACCATGGTTGAACAGTGGCAGAAGCGCTGGCTTAATGGGTCTTGAAGGTTGTATCTGAAATGCAGCCTGTGGGAGAGGAATCCTGTATCTATAGCAACACAAAACCTGAAAGAAGGGAGAATATATTCTCATCTATAAGTGGGACACTGGATCGGGCTTAGAAGGACATGAGGTACGGTAACTTGAATTCTGTCCATGTTGTTACTACTTGATTGATAAGAAGAGGCTAAAGAAAGGAATACCTTGGAACATTTCCAGAACAGTGGCTAGCATTTTTGTAGATTTTGCTTAAAAGGATGACTTGTAGCCATTTGATATAAGGACTAGTACGGCCACCCTCAGTCTACTAAATATTTTTATGATAAAAGCACAGAGGTGCCTCCATAGAAAATAAGTCAACAGGCATTATAGGACATGTACTCAGAAACAGGTTCTGTGGCATATTGTTAATAACAAAAGCAGCCAGAAGCCCTGAAAGGAGAATACAGCCTTCACAGAACAAATTGGTGTCAAAGGTAGGACTAGTATCCAAATCCAGTGACACAATCCAAGAAATACTAGTGCACTATGGGCCAGTCCCTACATGGTCTCACACATATCCATGATTGTGTGCAGAAACAGCCACAGGTATTCACATGATTGTAGTCGCTGGAAAAACTGCAGCCATGATTGTGGATGGGACTGCTGATTATCTAATGCTAACGTTTTCAGTATGCAGTTGCATCATCGTGACTGCTCACATCTATATATATAAAAGAAAGTGTCCTAACTGACTGACTGACTGACTCATCAATGCCCAGCTCAAACCGTTTAATCTAGGAACGTGAAATTTTGAAGGAACATTGCTTTTATGACGTAGACCCCCACTAAGGAAGGATTTTTGGAAATTCCGTCCCTAAGGGGGGGGGGAAGGGGGCAAAATCGCGCCACTCTCATATCTCCTATGGGCAAAACAACAGGGCAGCAGTTATGCAAATCGGCCTCACCTCAGAATTGCTGCAGGAGCCAATAGCAGCAGTTATGCAAATAGCCCATACGACACTTAGAATGTTCGTATGAATTCCTGCAAGGGCCAATAGGGGTGGGTATGCAAATCTCCTCTAGGCCATTTAGAATGTTCTCTGAGGGGGTGAAAAGGGAGGGAAAGTTTTTAAATGAATGACTGACTGTTGTGTGTGGGGCGTCGTCGCATAGGCTCCATCACGTTTTGATGGATCTACCCCAAACTTGGCACAGTCACTCTTCATCACCTGTAGACTCTCAGGATTAACCTGATTTTTCTTTAAGATCAGATTTTTCTGTCAGAAAAGTTTTCTGCTGCCAGCACCCAGCCTAAACATTACACTTTCAGTCAGAGACACTTTTCACTTTTCCATACAGCTCGCAGGCCTTCAAGGAGAAAAAACCAAAAATCTACTATATAAATGTGAAAGTTTGTGGGTTTGGGTGTACGGGCATTTGCGTGTGTCGCATAGGCTCCTACACGGTTGGACGGATCTGCCCCAAACATGGCACGCACCCTCTCCATCACCCAAGGACAAAAACTGGTGGGTTTAAATCTCCGAAAAACCCTCGCTGCGCCTGTACGGCCCAAAATAGATGAGAGCCAATGGCGTCACTTGGAATATTTGGAGGGGCCATTCAGGAGTGGTTATGCAAATCTCTCCTACATCAAAACAGAATGTTCGTATGAACTGCCACAGGGTCCAATCAGGAGCGGATATGCAAATCTCTCCTATGTCAAAACAGAATGTTCATATGAACTGCAGTCAGGGCCTACACGGGGATAGGGGGAGCTGGGATTTCATTGTTGTGCAGTCCCAAGGGGGAGAGGGAGCTGGGATTTCATTGTGTAGTCCAGAGGGGGAAGGGGAACAAGGATTTCATTGTTGGGTAGTCCCAGGGCGGAGCAGGGATTTCATTGTTGTGTAGTCCGGGGGGGGGTAGGGATTTCATTGTGTAATCCTGGGGGAGCTGGGATTTCACTGTTGTGTAGTCCCGGGGGGGGGGGAGCATGGATTTCATTGTACAGTACTGGAGGGGGGAGTGGGATTTCATTGTGTAGTCCCGTGGGGGGGGGGGAAGCTGGGATTTCATTGTGTAGTCCTGGGGGGGAGCAGGGATTTAATTGTTGTGCAGTCCGGGGGACAGAGATTTGATTGTCTAGTCCCGGGGTGGGGGGAGCAGGGATTTCATTGTACAGTCCTGGAGGGGGGAGCAGGGAACCAGGGGGGAGCAGGGATTTCATTGTGCAGTCCCAGGGGAACAGGGATTTCATTGTGCAGTCCCGGGAGAGCAGGGATTTCATTGTGCAGTCCTGGGAGAGCAGGGATTTCATTGTGTAGTCCAGGGGGGGAAGCAGGGATTTCATTGTGTAGTCCTGGGGCGGGGGAGCAGGGATTTCATTGTGCAGTCCCGGGGAAGCTGGTAGTCCCGGGGGAGCTAGTAGTCCCGGGGGAGCTGGGATTTCATTGTGTAATCCTGGGGGAGCTGGGATTCTTTGTGTAGTCCTGGGGGACCTTTCTTATGGAGGGATTCAAAACAGTGGACAGCTACCTTAAGGAATTTCAAACAAATAGTGCCTATAGGAAAATGACGACCCGTGCAACGCCGGGTAAAAAAAGCTAGTGTAGAATATAGTGGGCTATGGGAACTGGCCCTAAGTCCTGCAAATACTAATGGAACTTGAGAATGCAATTTAGTGCTTACAAAACAGGAATCTCAAGAATTTTCATGACCATGCTCCACCTCTCTATTTTTCGCAGAAGATCCTATCAGTGTGAATGCAATGCCCTCACTGCCCAATTGCTGTTTACATGTCTTCTTTTTTTGATTGACAGATACTCAGATTTGGCCTGGACATTATCAAAATATTTCAACACATGTATAATACAAAAACAATCCGTTGCTGCTGCTGCTGCTGTTGTTAAAATTAGTGGTTTTCAGCTGCTTAACATATGAATGTCCTCCATCTAAAAGTCCTTTTTTGTTTGGTTTAATTGTTATTTTCTTTATCGCTATTGACATAGTAAATTTCAATGACATCAATATTTAAATTCCATCTTTACAACCTTACCATTCTAGAACTCTCTTTCCAATTCAAGAATCTGTTCACACTTCCAAGGGACACAAGCACTCTTAACATTTAAAGGCAGCTCGCCAGGCAGATTTGAAGCCTTCACATTCACACTTTTCCAGTTTTTTCTCTATTGTCTGCTTTTCTTCAGTCCATCTGGTTTGATTGTATTGCTTTACTCTTTGCAAAGTCAAATAACTTTGCAAAGTGGCATATAACTTAGAAAACAACTCTTGATTTGCACCCTATATGCATGTGAATATATAGAGTATGGTGCAGTCCTTTGAGTCAGGGCTACTACTACTGCTTCATACTCAGCATAATTCATTTTTGGAATTCTCTACCACAAAATGTGGTGATGGTGTCACTAGTTTAAATGGCTATTTAAAACAATTAGACAAATTTATGGAGTTTCGATCTATCAGTAGCCATTAACTCTAAATGGAGCTTCCATATTTCAAGGCAGTTTATTTATTTATTTATTTATTTATTTATTTAATCGCCCATCTGGCCGGTCACCTGGCCACCCTGGGCGATGTACATTTCAACAATAAAGCAGACCTACATAATTAAAACAGTATGGGGAAAAAAATTAAAACCCTAATCCACCCCATATTCCCGCCTGAAATACCATGTTTTTAATGCACGGTGGAAGCTCATCATGGAGGGGGCATGGCGAAGGTCACTAGGGAGGGAGTTCCATAACTTAGGGGCCGCCACAGAGAAGGCCCTCTTCCTAGTCCCAACCAGCCTGGCTGCTCTGGCTGATGGGACAAGGAGAAGGCCGTCCGTGGCAGATCTTGTTGAGCGGCCTACTTGATGTTGCTGGAGGCGCTCCTTGAGATAAACTGGACTGAAGCCGTGTAGGGTTTTAAAGGTCAAAACCAACACCTTGAATTCAGCCCGGCAAGCAACTGGTAGCCAGTGCAACTCTTTGAGCACTGGAGTGATGTGATCACGCCGGCGGCTGCCTTTAACCAGGCGAGCTGCTGCGTTCTGTACCAGTTGCAGCTTCTGGACCATCTTCCAGGGTAACCCCACGTAGAGCGCATTACAGTAGTCTCGGCGAGAGGAGACCAAGGCATGAACCACTGATGGGAGCAGATGATTAAGAAGGTAAGGGCTCATTGGTTCAATGTAATGGAGTGTAAAGTGATGCCCATTGGGGCAAAACATCTCAGCTTCATATCTACACTGAAGGGATTTGAGTTAGCGGTGACTAAGAAAGAGATCTTGAGGTTGTGGTGGACAGCTCGATGAAAATGTCAACTCAGTGTGCAACAGCTGTGAAAAAGGCAAATTCCATGTTGGGCATAATTAGGAAAGGAATAAAAAAGAATACTGCCAAGATCATACTCCCCTTATACAATTCTATGGTGCGACCACACTTACAATATTGTGTGCAGTTCTGGTCACTGCACCTAAACTCTACAATATTGTAGAGTTGGGAAAAGGGCAAAAAAGGGCAACTGACATGATCAAGGGGATGGAGCAACTCCCCTATGAGGAAAGGTTACAACAGTTGGGATTGTAAGCTTTGAGAAAAGATGAGTGAGGGGAGACATGATAGAGGTATACAGAATTATACATGGTGTGGAGAAAGTGGATAGGGAAACATTTTTATCCCTCTCTCACAATACAAGAACCCAGAGTCATCCCATGAAGCTGATTGGTGGGAGATTCAGGACAGATAAAAGGAAGCACTTCTACACAGTGCATAGTTAAACTATGGAATCTAGTTCTACAAGATGTAGTGATGCCCACCAATTTGGATGGCTTTAAAAGGAGATTGGACAAATTTATGGAGGATAAGGCTATCAATGGCTACTAGTCTTGATGGCTATATGGTACTTCCAGTATCAGAGGCAGTATGCCTTTGTCCTCCAGTTTCTGGGGAACATGGACAGGATGGTGCTGTTGCACTCATGTCCTGCTTGTGGGCTTCCCACAGGCAGCTGGTTGGCCACTGTGTGAACTGAATGTTGAACCAGATGGACCTTTGGTCTGATCCAGCATGGCTCTTCTTACGTTTTTAAAGACTATAGTGGAGTGCCTTCAGCCTGATCTTGCTGGGTGGTTCACGCCCTAGTTCAGATCCCTTATCTTCGAACATGCGTTGCGTTCCCTGTAGAACAGTGGCTAAAAGCTGATATGGCATTACGACAATGAGTCAGAATGATTTTCTTGTCCTGAAGGTGTCTCTGCTGTGGGATGTATTTTCCCAGTTGCTGCACAGGTGTGGTTCCCCTGCCCGCTCCCAAGTAGTGATTCCATTGTGATTGAGTCCCCTTGGAAAGCAATTACAGTCGTGCCGTGGATTGAGAGCATAATTCATTCCGGAAACGTGCTTGTAATCCAAAACACTCTTATATAAAAATGAAATTCCCCCAAAAAAATTTGTACAGAGATTTTAAATTTAAGCCATACTACAGTATTGTATTGCAAGACGTCTTGTATTCCAAGACGTCGCTTGTATATCAAGTAAAAAAAATAAAATAAATATTTTAAAATTTGCTTGTCTTGCAAAATGCTCTCAAACCAAGTTACTTGTAATCCAAGGTATTACTGTACATGACTAGCATAAGCACCGGTTGAACAGTGCCTACAACGTCATCTGTGACAAATGAGACCCACCTTCCTGAGACCCATCACGTTTTATGATGTGAGCACTCTGCTGTTATGGCAGGAAGAAGGAGGGAATGCCAGCAAGGCTAAGCTATTGTTTTTCAGCAATGCCTAATCCCACCTTTAAAAGAAACAACCATTCCCCCCCCCCCTGCAGCAAGACTATCCTGCCTTCAGGTCCCACCCATTACATGGACAGGATATTGTGCTGGTGTTGATCTGCCTTAGCATGAGGATAGCCTTTGAGGAAAGGTGTGTTTTTTAAATATCCAGAAAGGACCTTTTTTTATTCTTTTAATATGGTTAGGGTAATTTTTGCTGGAAGAACTAGGGGCATGTAGAGTTCGAAGGGCATGTCTGGGTTCTGTTGCCCATTTAATGCTTCACAAGGTAGGAAACAAAGTACCTAAGAGATTCCTGCCATACATTTTTTATTTATGTATTTAAAAATTTATATTCCACCTTTTAACCTATAAACAGGTTCTCAAGGCAGGTGACAAACAATAAAACACAATAAAAGTCATTAAAATGCATATTAAAATATGTAGCAAAAACAGAACACCCATTCTTAACAGCAGCCAAGCATTTTACATCACAAAGGCCTATGAATATAACCATTATATATGTGTGCGTGCGTACAATATACAAATATAAATTAAATACACAATATTTAAATATTCAATTAAAAACTTGCTTCTGTTCATTTTTGACTTGAGTCTGATGGTTCTCATTATGGCTTGGGGGGGGGAAAACAGGCTCTAAATATGCTGAACTTGAGAGATATATAGCTATAGAATTAGGTGAACTTATAAGGGAAGGAGGCTGAGTTGCAAGCAGTGATGGAGAAAAATAATGCTAGGCAGGGAGAGAGCGGATGTAAACTCAAAGCAGATGTCAAATCCAGGAGTGTGTGTGTGTGTGTGTGTGTGTGTGTGTGTGTATTTTACTGAGCCTGGAGTACATTTATAGGGCCCATAAATCATACACGCAAGGCCCTATTATGAATCCCACACACCTACAGTATATTTATTTTTAATTAGCAAGGCACAGAAGGAGAAATAGCACTGGATCTTACAAATCCAGAAACGTTTGTGGAGGAAAAAAGCACACGCACACCCTTCTCGAAGCAGCACCGACATTTATCTTTCCTGCAGCAGTGTTTAAAGTGAAAAGGGAGTATCAGGAGAGTTTGATAGGATCCAATTAAATTCCAGCAGATAAAATAATGATGAATTGCAGTTGAGCCCCGATGAGACACGATGCACATTCTGCCATCCCCACAGTGCTGGGAAGGCATTGAGGTCATCAACTATAGAAAAATAGGACACTGTTGCAACTGTACTACTCGTGCAGAAAACCATCAAGGGAAATGAGGTTGGAGAGTGATTGTGTGAGTGTAGATATTCAAGGTGGATGTCTACAGTGTAATGTGTTGTGAATGGATCTAGCAGATTAGCATAGAGGACATCTTCCTTACTGAGCGCTTTTCTCTTCAAGCATCACATACACTTTCGATATGGAACTGCAAAAGACAAATTAGAGAAATCTAGGTTCCCTGTTATTTTTATGTTGTTTACTCCCTGAATTAATGGAGTAGAAGCTGGACTAGGCCTACTAAGATGGCAAAAGCTCTTGCTCATACGTTCCCCATTGAATGCTCTGGTTCCTGACCCTTTTTAAAGCCCTCCTTGGCAAAACTGTGTTTTGGCTTCTTTTTTGTTTGTTTTTTAATCTGAAGTACCATGGTTGGAGTTCCCCCATCAGTATACATCTATGATACATTGAAGGGATACGGCTAGTCAGAAATAGCATGTCTTAATACGGCGTGAGACTCAGGAGTTGAGGATTGAAATGGATGCAAGGATTTTATTCCTTTTTCTTTGGGCTGGATGCAGTGGTCAACCCTGAACTGAAAAGCTTTTATATCCTGTTTCCAAACCTTCCAGGCATTTGGGCTCTGTGTTTCAAATAACTTGTTAGAGCTCTTATTTGATGCTTGATTATGTGGAACAAGCTGAAACTTAATTAAGGGGAATGCTAAGCTAACGATCGGGGAAACTCCACACCAAGCATATTGGGAATAGAGGCATTCCCATCATTTGAGTTTTTAAAATCTGGACTGATTGGAGCCGCCTTGTGGAAGATGCCCTTGCAAAAGAGACTTAGTAGCACCTTAACAGGTGCTCCATGAATGAGCCACAGTGTTTATTCCACAGTTCAGCCTCTTGGAGGGAGGGGTACCTTTCATTCTGAAAAAATGGTAATAAAGAAAATGTTGACAGCATTGATGCCATGGGTATCTTTCTCCTCCCTCAATTATGTTAATCTGTAATAGATTTTTTGCTCCAGGTTCACATGCTCATCTTCTCATCATTTCTGGATATATTTTTCAGTCTTTATTTCCATATGTATACTAAGTCTCTGTGTGTCTTTCTGCATCCATCTGCTTGTCATGCTGTGTGCCCATCTGTGTAAGTTTTTGTCCACCTGCATGTGTGTTCCTTTAATTTTTAAAGACAGATCAGCTGTTTTGAATATAGACGCACTTGGTATAGACTTCTGAAACAAGAAGCATTTGATGTAGATGTGCAGCAGGTGATTTATTTTTTTAGTCAAAAGCTGAGGCAGTTAGGTCAAAGGATGGAAGCACACGTGCAGCCCTAGTGTCCACTTTGGCCCACCCACAATTTGGAACTGCCTGGTTTGGCTGAAAAGCATGTGAACAAACTGAATAATATTTATGATGTTTTATGTCCTTGGAGTCCTTAGCTTTTGATGCTGTATGAAGGTATCTTTGCTACTAGCTGTGAAATAAGGAGCATCCAAGCCTCGGGGCCATTTTATATGTTATAAATATTCTCTGTCTCAGGCAGAGAAGGGTCATTCATATCACCACCTAACTGATCCCCTTTTTAACTGGAGATTATCCCCCCCCCCCTGCCAGATTAACCTGGGGTTACCTTTTGCATGTAAAGCATGTGCTCAGCCACTGAGCAAGGGTCCCTCCTCAAATGTGCCTGTACATCATACACCTTTGGCGATGGTAGTAATTTAATTATTAGAAAAGCAGTGCCAGGAAAGCTATTTAATATATATATATATATATTCACTACATTTAATACATTCTAGCAGATGGAGATAGGACAAGCCACTACCATGTGATTCGCCACCCTTCTTCAGACTGTTGCTTGGGAACCTGTTTCATATAAAGGTGTCTTGTCCTGGTTTTAGAGCTGCTTCACTCAGTTGAGCCAGAATGGCCTATCATGTACACAAAGCACAGGAAGCCGGACACACCTAAACATTCATTATGGCACAGGCTTGATTTTGGATCAGTTGTGCTGCTGCTGCTGCTGCTGCTTCCTACTCTTCCTCCTCCTCTTCCTTCTAAGCCCTCATTTGAAAAATGAGGATTATAAAATAGATTTGCTTCTCACATTCTCCAAAGAAGGGTAGGAAGGGGGCAGGTGGGAGCGCTGAGTAGCTACTGTTAAAATTTCTATGTTTTGTAATTGCAGAGTGCTGTTGTAATCTTATTTATTTAGGAAATGTAAATACAAATCCTGTTTGAGATTTCAAGGCGTGCACAGGATCCATCTGTGTATCTTTCAACAACAAATAAATATGGCTTAGATGGAAATAATTGGAGTGCCGCCATTCCTCTGCTTAACTGCCAAGTCTTGAGGTCAGGAATCTCTGCGGCAGTCGCGACTGGCAAATCAGCAATAGAAGTGCAGGAGCTTTCTTGTTGTCCCTTGTACGTAACTCGTGCAGGAAAATGGCACAGAGCTTCAAACCCAGGCTGTGGTAGTTAAATGCTATTCTTGGTACATTTTAAAGAGGCACTTATCTGTGAATGTGATCCCCTCTTATTTCTTTTAAGCTTCCTGATGCAAATTATGGGTGTTTGGATTATTTCTTGTTTTCGTTATGACTATCTGAACCTTTTGCTTGATTTCCTTTTTTTGATAATCTACAACAGGGGTATAGAGTCTCTGGCCTGGCAGCCAAATAAGGCCCTCCTGGGGTTCCCCAAGTAACCATGCCCCTTTCCCCTGGCCTCACTCCGAAATGGAATTCGGCCCTCTGACTAAAAGAGGTTCTGCACCTCTGATCTACAATATAGTGTAGGTTCATTCCTCAAGAAGAACCAGGGCAGAGAGGAGGCTTTGATGAGACCTGGTTGGACTGCTAAGGGGAGGCTTGACAATGAGTAGCTAAAGAGCTAGTCTTTAGCTACTCATTCTGATATAACTAGTACTATTACCTGATAAAAATCAGCAGAGATATTTTTCAGATGGTCATATACTTCTTTTCTTAATATTGGATTTGTTGATAGCAGTCTCCACCAGTGAAAAGAAAAGGATTTGGCTGTTCAGATTTCAGTGTCTCTCCCCAAAAGTCAAGAAAATTCGATTCTAGCACAGCCTGCCCCAACCTGGTGCCCTCCAAATGTTTTGGACTTCAACTCCAGTCAGCCCCAGCCAGCATGGCTAATGGTCAGGAATGCTGGGAGTTGTAGTCCAAAAAATCCAGATGGGGCTAGGTTGGAGAAGGCTGTCCTAGCATATATCCTGCTGTTTCAGAGATGTTGCTGTGTGTATGTGTAGTGTTGTGTGTTCTAGTAGTGAAGCAGAACAACACCCTGGGGAACGAATCCAGGTTGCAGTTGTTAACCCAACCAATTATATTTGCAGAAGTGTAAAATTGTAAAAATTCAGATGGAGAGACCTTAACAGCATTGGCATAATACCTCAAGTAATACAACTAATCAGCAAACATGATTTAAAAACTTTTTTTTAAGGTAGCAATACATCATGATCTTCAACATGTTTATTTGGAAATAAGCTCCATTGATTTCATAAGACTACCTTCCAAATAAGTGTGCTTTGGATCGCAGCCAGAGACTGTTGCTATATATTATAGAGTACAGTAATACCTTGGATTGCAAGTAACTTGGTTTGAGAGCATTTTGCAAGACAAGCAAATTTTAAAACATTTATTTAATTTTTTTTTACTTGATATACAAGCGACATCTTGCAATACAAGTACTGTAGTACGGCTTAAATTAAAAATCTCTGTACAAATTTTTTTGGGGGGGATTTCAGTTTTGATATAAGAGTGTTTTGGATTACAAGCACGTTTCCAGGAACGAATTATGCTCTCAATCCAAGGCATGACTGTACTTACAATCTGAGTGGTTAAAGAATGAGAAAAGAGTGGATTCTCCCCATTCCCTGCCCATCAGTCTCTCAACCCATATTAACATGGAGATGGGGGATTCTATTCTGTGTTAACAATTACAAGCACAGAACCATGGGATGGTTTTATATATACTGTCAGTAAAAGGCAGATCTTCTGTATGTGCCTTAAGAGGGTTAAAATACCAAATGGCATAAAAAATAAAAACAAAGTAGAAGCACGAGTAAGTGTTTGGATTTGTCTGTGTAACATGAGCATGTGGTGTCAGACTTCTGGCCAAAGCTCAGGCTTGTTGGCTGCTTTCCTGTCTGCCTTCTCCAAAACACCCACCTTCCCTGGCTTCCCCTCTGACTCTTGGGATGCATGTTGGGCTCCCTTCCTTCAGGCAGTGTTAGAATAGCCAGGAATAGTTCAGGCTGTTGTTGGCAAGACCAAAAATCTGGCTTCTTGTCCCTCCGGTTTAGTCATGGAGAGACTGGCAACTGTGGAGGCTGACTAATTCCTAGTTCTTCACACACACACACACACACACACACACACACACACACACACGCCCACCAGTCCTTTCTGTCCCATGGAAGAATTAGGAGACAAGTAAATCACGTTCAACATATTCTTAAATGTGTAAGGACATGCTAGGCATGTTTCCAGCAAGCCAACGTAGTCTTCACCCTTCCTGCAATGAAGACCGTGAGCTCATTAGCTTAGGCCTAGTTTTTCAAATAGCAGATGAGACTGTAAGTCCTGTGTCTGGATTGTACCACTTCATGCAGGTGAGGGCTTACATTACTGACCCCTCCATACTGCACATAGAAAATTAGATGTGAGGGTTTTATCCTAGCTCTTTCCCTGACATGTTAGTTTTCTGTGTGTAGGAATCTTTTACTTTTTCATGGGGATGCAATCCATCACCATCATGGGAGGAGACTTCACCTACCATTCTGAAGTGGTGCAGTGAAGGCACTGGTTTTACCATCTCTTCTGCAGTAACGCAAAGCTTTTTGCCCTGCCTTTAGCAGAGCAAACCAGTCTTTGCTCTTGAAAACTGATGTGTGTTTTCCAGGCTGTTCGCTGTGTGCTTCCAGAGCAGTCCTGCTAAGGAAGGCCAGACAGAATGCTATGTGTGGAATACAGGGGGGACCTAGAGAAGGTCTGTCCCAGAATAACTTTCAGGCTTTATTTGATGAGCTTTTGGATTCTGGCCTCGCTCCATGTTTCCTTGCATGTTTTTGAAGATGGCTCAGTCCTGGAATTAAGTTCTTGGGAAATGGACACCCTCTACTTAGCTGTCTTTGCTTGAATGACACAATGGCTAGAGCAATGGGGGTTGAATGTTTCAGCGTGTGTCAGATAATGTGTCTAGAGAAGGGAATAATGGCATCCTAGTACACACTACAGCACATAGCACTGCACTTTTGGAATAGTTCTGCTTCCAGTTAGTGTAGGCCAGACTCTGTGCCAATGTCAGGCGCACAGGGCCTCAGGCTGGATGCATCACCAACTCCCAGTGCTTTTGTCACTGTGCTGTAGGATGACCACCCATTGTTTAGAGAGTCTTTGTAAGAGACTAGGAGAGGATGTTGCTGGACTTCGATATACTCTGTTCTTGGATCTAGTAGGAAGTAGCTGACTTAACCCAGAAATAGGGATCTTGCTCTGCACTTGAATATTAAAAAATGGAGTTTTTTAAATGCTGAAGTATCTCTGTTTGATTGAAGGATCACATAAGTGTGCCCCTGGGTTAATTTGCCGATATTTCCCTTTGATTGGGATGTGTGTGGGGCCTTGGAAATACATTTTAAAGTAAATGTTTTAACAAACATATTTATTGCAACAAAAAGTAAAATATACAACCAGGTATTGGAATAAGGCTTTTGGTATTCTTAGTCCCAGAGTTCATTATCTGGCCCATAGAAGGTGGCATGACTCACTGGACTTGATTAAATACTCCTTGGACTCACAGGGAGCCATCATGTTAATGTTTAGCCCATGCTAATTTTGGCTCTTATTTATTATTTGTTTATTCTTAAAATTATAACCCGCTCTTGGTGTTCACTGAATCCTGACAACCACACAGTTACAGACCAGTCCTATGCACAGAAGTCTCATTGAATTCAGTGGGACTTATGTAGTGTGCAGAGGATTGGAGCCTGAGTGGATTATTTTAAGAAGCAGATCTTTACTTGAGCTGCTTTATCTGGTCATTAGTAACTGGACGTTCCCTTTCTAGAGCTGTAATGGCTTTGTTTAAGGGTGCTGCTTACAGAACAGCTGGCAAAACATTTGGAGATGAGTCAAGATTAATGAAACTCTGCAAACATAATGGGTAAAAATCCAACACAAGTCCTATGTAGAGTAGACCCATTGAAATGAATGGGACTTATTAGTCCTGACTAACAAGTCCCATTGATTTCAATGGGTCTACTCTAAGCAGGACTTACATTGGATTTTACCCACTGTAAGCAGTCCCAGAGTTCTAGGTAATGGGTTATATCCAATGTTAATCCTACTTAGAAGAGATCCATTGAAATGAATGGGATTTAGATTAACATTGAATACAATCCTTTGTTAAATGTGACTCTTAGAGCCATTGCAGTGACTTCTGTACCATTACCTGGACTCTAAATGTTGCACAGTCTTTGGTCCTTACCAGAATCCCTCTCCGGGAGACCAAGTTTATCGAGTGCATGTACTGGAGGTTGGGTCCAAAGGGCAGTCTGGGGATTCTGCTCGTGTACCGTCCACCCCGCTGCACGTCTGACTCCCTGGCCAAGGTGCTAGAGGTGGTCTCCAATGTGCGTGTGCTGTCCCCCAGGCTATTGGTGCTGGGGGACTTCAACATACACTCGGAGGCTGCCATCATGGGGGCACCTCGGGACTTCATGGAGACCATGGCTTCCTGGGAGCTGTATCCTGTATCAACTGGACCTACCCATGTAGCTGGTCATGCGCTAGACTTGGTGAGCGGGAGGAGGCCAATGGCAGACCGGTTTAGTGGGATTGGTTCCAGCTTCTTCCTTCTGATGAAGTGGACAAGGTGCTTTCATCTGTGAGGCCGACCACCTGCTTGCGTGATCCTTGCCCGTCCTGGCTCATCATGAACTGCAGGGAGAGACTGGGTGAGGAGATCAGGGCGGTAGTGAATGCCTCCCTCGAGGAGGGAGTGATGCCATCAGCCCTTAAAGAGGCAGTAATAAGGCCGGCCCTCCTTAGATCCCCAAGATTTGAACAACTTTCACCCAGTCTCCAATTTACCATTTCTGGGCAAGGTGATTGAGTGAGTGGTGGGGCTCAATTGAAGGCACACTTGGATGAAGCCGATTATTTAGATCCGTGCCAGTCGGGCTTCAGGCCTGGACATGGGACAGAAACGGCCTTGGTCGCCTTGGTGGATGATATGAGGAGGGCTTTGGATAGGGGCGAATGCTCCTTTCTAGTCCTCCTCGATCTCTCAGCGGCTTTTGATACCGTTGACCACGGTATCCTCCTGGACCGCCTGGAGGGGTTGGGCTTGGGAGGCACTGTATTGCAGTGGTTCCGGTCCTTCCTCTCTGGAAGGTATCAGAGGGTAGTTCTCGGGGAGGAGGCTTCAGACCCTTGGCTGCTCACTTGTGGGGTGCCGCAGGGTTTCCATCCTCTCCCGATGTTATTTAACATCTTACCTAAAGCTTCTGGAGCTATCATCAGGAGGTTTGGGTGTCGGTGTCATCAATATGCGGATGAACGCAGCTCTACCTCTCCTTCAAGTCCTCACCAAGGTTGGCCGTTGAGAACCCTGTCCAAGTGCCTGGAGGCAGTGGGTGGCTGGATGGGAAGGAACATGCTGAGGCTGAACCCCGACAAGACTGAGGTACTTCTGGTGGGAGACAAGGGGAGGTTAGGGAATGTTGACCTGGTACTGAATGGGGTACATCTGCCCCTGAAGGACCAGGTCCGCAGCTTGGGAGTCATTCTAGACTCCCAGCTGTCCATGGAGGCTCAGGTGTCAGCTGTGAGCCGGGCGGCGGTGTATCAGCTCCATCTGACACGGCAGTTGCGCCCCTACCTTCCTAATCATCTGCTCCCATCAGTGGTTCATGCCTTGGTCTCCTCTCGCCTAGACTGCTGTAATGCGCTCTACGTGGGGTTACCCTGGAAGACGGTTCAGAAGTTGCAGCTGGTACAGAATGCAGCAGCTCGCCTGATTAAAGGCTGCCGCCGGCATGATCACATCACTCCAGTGCTCAAAGAGTTGCACTGGCTACCAGTTATTTGCTGAGCCGAATTCAAGGTGTTGGCTGTTGACCTTTAAAACCTTGTACGGCTCCGGTCCAGTTTATCTCAAGGAGCGCCTCCAGCAACATCAAGTAGACCGCTCAACAAGATCTGCCACAGACGGCCTTCTCCCTGTTCCATCAGCCAGAGAAACCAGGCTGGTGGGGACTAGGAGGAGGGCCTTTTCTGTGGCAGCCCCCAATTTATGGAACGCTCTCCCCAGTGACCTCCACCATGCCCCTTCCTTGATTAGCTTCCGCCGTGCATTAAAAATGTGGCTTTTCAGGCGGGAATATGGGGTGGGTTAGGATTTTTAAGTTTTGTACTGTTTTTAATTGTGTTTTATACAGTGTGTGTGTGTGTGTTTCCCACCCCCTCTTGTGTTTTATTGGACTGTACATCCCTCAGAGTGGCCGGATGTCTGGCCAGATGGGCGATTCATAAATAAATAAATAAATAAATAAGAACAGGAGGGAGATCAGGATTTGAACATGTGTGGAATTAGACACTCACCTGGTCACCTGCAGTGAGTAACAGTTTCCTACCCGCATCTCTGCATGGTCATATTTCCACTGCTGCCTGTCAGTGCACACAAATTCTCTCTCTCCCTCTCTTCTGCCCAAGTATACAGAGATTGGAAGGGGAGAGGAAGAATGTAGGCAACCACTCCCCATAGTCCCAATTGCAAGGCCAGTTCAGCTCACCTCTGAGGGTAAAATATTATAATATTGTTGAATATAGACTGCATCTGTTCTATTTATACTGTTGTATTTTATTATTTTTGTAAGCTTCCTTGAAGTATATGAGAGGAAAGGTGGGGTATAAATAGTTGATTGTACACATGTATATTTTTTAAAAAGTAAACTGGATCAGTGACTATTCCTAACAATGCTTGGGATCATTTCTGTGAATATTAGTACTGTGACTAGTGGCTTCAAGGCACCCTTGTTTTGATTATTCATGGCTTGGATTGTGAACCCTCATTTTGTCTCAGTCCTTGACCTGTGTAATATGTTGCTGCAAATCTCCATAAGTCTTCATTACCAGGAAGGATCTTCTAATGAAGGAAGGTCTGTGTTATCTGAAGCAGAAATAACACACATCCCTCTCTTAAGTGTGAGTTGCTTTAGCCAGGACAGGTATCTGAAGGGTTAAATAATCTACCACCCCCTACTCCATGCCCCATTCAGAAGGAACTCATTTCCAAAAGAAGCTAGGGCAGAGAAATGCAAATAACTGTTTCGGACAGCTGCAGGCTGTATGCCTTCCTGAGATGCCAGGGCCCCAAATGAGACATGTCAGAGTACAAATTGAAAATGCCAATTTCGCTTATGCTGCCATGCTGCTCGTCACAGCTAAATCCTTCTCTGCCACCCCTCCCACTTACTGAATGATGGGTGCTTCTCCTTAATGTAAATCTGCCTGACTTCGTGGGTTATTCCTATAGTGTGCTTCTTCAGCCTATCTCCAATTAGTGGGATGCAGCTACAGAGGAATGGGATAAGAATATACACAGAAACTGTTCACCCCCGCCCCTGCCACATACCAGATATCTTTGTCCTAGCAATCCATATTTAGCTTGTGTACTGCATACAGGCCTTATCGACGTGAACGTACATTAGCTGGTACTTCCATTTATCTGAACGTCTAATTATTTCACTATTGCCAACTGAAGAGAATGCTTGGTTTATTTGTTTCAAATATTGTTGATAGGACAGGAAATGTATTGTAAATCTAGGAATAACGTAGATCGCTTGTGCGGAAAGTACAACTTGAAAAGGAGTCTTTTTATCAGAAGAAATGTATCAGCAGAAGTCCTGCTCACTTCTGGGTAAACACTGAAGGCTTTTATGGCCAGAGCCTGCTAAGCCCAGGGCTTTTTTTATGGTGGAACTCACCGGAACTGAGTTCCAGCACCTTTTCTTCTATTAATTGCATTACAATTTAATCGCCATCTACTCCCGAGGAAATGTAATCCAAGAGTTCCGGTACCTTTTTCTTCAGAAAAAAAGCACTGGCTAAGCCCCACCCAGAGCTCAGCTGTGGTGCATTCAAGATCTCTGGCCAAAGCCGTACTCACGAGGAGGCACTTTCTCCTGAGGAGTCCTTCCTTGCACGCGAGCACTCCTCCTCATGGGAGCCCTACTGGCCTGCCACTCAAGCGCAAGGATGCACTTGGGGGGCCGGGGGGGTCGCTCAGCCTCTGCTTCAGAGGCAGAGTCCCTCCTTCTGACAGGGGTGGACCTGCAGCCATCTCCCCAGAGGGCCCGGGCGGGCCCTTCCTGGTCTGGGGACAGTGGCTGATTTGGAGTGCCCTTGGTTTCTGGGAGCTCTTATTTATTTATTTATTTATTTATTATTAATATTTGTTTATCGCCCATCTGGCCAGCAACCGGCCACCCTGGGCGATGTACACAGTATAAAATACATAAATGCAATAAAATACATTTAAACAATATAAAATTTTTAAAATCTTAACCCACCCCATATTCCCGCCTGAACCACCAGGTTTTTAATGAGCGACGGAAGCTCATCAGAGAGGGGGCATGGCGGAGGTCACTCGGGAGAGAGTTCCACAGTACGGGGGCCGCCACAGAAAAGGCCCTCTTCCTCGTCCCCACCAGTCTAGCTGCTCTGGCTGAAGGGACAAGGAGAAGGCCATCTGTGGCAGATCTTGTTGAGCGGCCCACTTGGTGTTGCTGGAGACGCTCCTTGAGATAAACTGGACCAGAGCCGTATAGGGTTTTAAAGGTCAAAACCAACACCTTGAATTCGGCTCGGCAAGCAACTGGTAGCCAGTGCAAATCCTTCAGCACTGGCGTGATGTGATCCCGCCGGCGGCTGCCTTTAACCAGGCGAGCCACCGCGTTCTGTACCAGCTGTAGCTTCCGAACCGTCTTCAAGGGTAACCCCACGTAGAGCGCATTACAGTAGTCTAGGCGAGAGGAGACTTGCTCTTCCTCTAAGAAGGATTGCTCCAGTGGCGGCATGCCAGGCACCAGGTTGTGGGAGGCTGCTCTGTACAATGATATCTATGTTGCCCTATTGAGAATTGGAGGGGTCTGATGTAAATGTATATTCTCATAATTTATAAAAGACTTATGGCTTAGCAATTGAAGGAAGAATTATTTGAAGCAGCCTTGCCTATTCTCAGGAGCTCATCTGTTTCTGGTGTTTAGTTTCGTTTTCCATTCTGCGTCGCGTGCTAGCTTTGTACTTTTGTTTGAATGCTTTACAGGTACCGCATCTGGTTTTTTTGCATGTATCCGTGAATTAAGCACAAAATAGGCTTTGAAAGAAGCTGAGGAATGGAAGCTGGAACCTTCACAGGGTGGGGGTAGAGGGAGCTTGGAAATATGTGTGTCAAGGGGAGGAGGGACACATGCTCCCTTCATCTTTCTGTGTGTCATAAGCTGTGAAGGCAAACTCAGTGCCACGGGCTGAAGGAGGGAGAGGTTCCAAGGCGCAAGGAGAGCTGATTCTATAGCATCCATAGCTCCCTAACAAACTCCAGCAAGCCATGAATCTTTCATTTAATCTCTTCTGACACGCCTGTCATTTTCTCCGGAGAGGAGCGGAGAATCTCTCGCCGAAGGAGGTCATTAGCTGTCAGGGAAGGTTCCGACTGCCTTCCTGTCTTCGTATCGATTAAGCCTCCACATGCGCGCTGGCACTGTGGAGGGAATATTGATGAGGCTGGCAGAAGTTTGGCTTGGGCTAGAAATTGGGTGTATCTTTCACTGGGGTAGGAGAGGCAAGGGTTCGTGGTGATGTTGGATGGAGATATAATTTCAAATTTGTCTCTCTCTCTGCAACCAGCCCTCCCAGAGACGTGGTCTGCCTTCAGTCTGTTACATTTTCATTTCCTATATGGGAGATTTCTTTCCCCTGCTCTAGGAAACTCCAACTCCTGCTTAGTTTCAGATATCGCTGTTGCTCTGTTTATACAGTTTATCAGAAAATGCTTCCCAGCCCTTCTTCTCATCTGAGTTGCAGGTTTGAACATCATTGTATGCCAAGTGTTGATTAGAATAAAATCATTTCCATTTGTAGTTTTTATTATATATTTATGTAGTGAGAATGCTATACATAGGTTGTACGCAATTGGAGGAGCTCTGAAAATCAGTTGTCTCTGGTTGTGTACGTATATGCTGACTGTGCTTTAAAAAGGGGAAATCCAATTTCTACATCCAGGTAACGCAACGTCTGGGCCAAGAGAAGCTGAAGTCTGCAATCCAAATAAATTATGCACACAATGTGACTTTAAATAGATTTGCTTAGTTCCCATCAATGATTCTGTTTCTGCTAGTGATAGGAGAGGTAAAGAACTATACCAGTTAGAGTGTTGGACTGGGACTCGGGAGATCCGGGTTCTAGTCTCCACTCGGCCATGAAACTCACTGGGTGACTTTGGGCCAGTCACTGACTCTCAGCCTAACCTACCTCACAGGGTTGTTGTGAGGATAAAATGGAGAGGAGTAGGAGGATTGTGTAAGCCGCCTTGGGTTCCTTGCAGGAAAAAAGGCGGGGTATAAATAGTAAGAAATAAATAAATAATAAAATACCAGAAAAACAGCCAAACTCTGTCAACATTGTTCATGTAGAAAAGGACAAATCTGTGGTGGGTGGTCCTAGGAGTGTGTTGGGTCCAAACCCAAGTTCAAATACTTCTTTTCCAAATGCCTTCTGTCTGGCAGAATTCTAGAAAGCAACTTGAAAGATAAGGAAAATTGCGCTGCTGATCCCGGGATATTGGGGACTTTCTGTTTCACCAGTCTGTCTTGATTTTGGCATATGGTCATCACTGATAACAGCAGGTGCACTTGAAATAAGCCAGTACAGTACAAAGCTCTAGTCTCTGGTTTGACTCTTGTGTTCTATCTGCCCCTTTGTGTCTAAGAGTGACTAATGGACTCTTTGCTCTGTTGTGTCTCCTCTGGCAGTATTTCTACGAAGGGAATGACATCAGTGACCTCCCAGTGAACCTTTCTGTGGTGTGGAATGGAAACTTCATCATCGACAATCCTCAGAATATCCAGGGTAAGCCAAAGTTGGGGGGGGGGGCTCAGATACAGCAAGAGTTCCCCTGATAGGAGTTGAAAACCAAAACATACCCTATCCTTGCCTTCTCTCTTGCCTATCAAGGTATATTGCCTCCCAAATGAGATGTTCTTACTTGGAAACATTTTGTCTGTAGTATCCCTTACAAACATTATCAGCCATTCAGCAGCTCATTGGAAATTAAGGGCACATCCACTCTATGGTATATATAGTAAAATCACTTTCAAGGTTGCTTTATTAACATGGGCCCTATGCAAGGAACCCAAGGCATGGTAGTTCTGCAGATGGATAATCTCATAAAAGCACACTCCATGGAATTATTTGAAGAAGCCATGACAAATATACGAGTTCACACTAGTTGAAATTTGTGGTATAGACATGCCCTGGGTTGTGCCTGTCAACTGAGGTGCTTCTAGGTGAGGCTTTTATTGTGCCATTGCCCTGCCCCTGCCTCATTCATGGCATTTTACAGAAGGTCCAGACGTCGTCTTCCATTTGTAACCCTCTCATGTTTTCCCACCACTTCCGTCTTTCTTCTTACCAGATAGAGTCCTTTAAAAGGGAGACATGGAATAGCCTTTTGATTAGTAGTGCTT
The DNA here is from genome assembly GCA_021292165.1 of Shinisaurus crocodilurus. Taxonomy (NCBI): domain Eukaryota; kingdom Metazoa; phylum Chordata; class Lepidosauria; order Squamata; family Shinisauridae; genus Shinisaurus; species Shinisaurus crocodilurus. The sequence continues at coordinate 1,043,266 of CM037889.1, forward strand.
GGAGCCCTCCTTCTGGAAGCACCCTGAGATCCTAGTGGGTAGGCATATGCATTATAAACAAACCCTGTGCTGGCCACATTCAGCAGTGAAGGCCGATAACTAAATGAGCTATGGATACTGACAATCCTGGAAATGGGCAACTGTCAACCTGGGCTGATAGGACAAGCGTACGGTGAATGATGCATCCCAAGGAGGTCTGTTTAGCAATTCTGTGCCCCCCCCCCCCACACATTTTCTCTTTGATTGTAAGCAGGGGTCTATATTTTCCTTTTGCAGCTCACCTCTACAAGTGCTCAGCTCTGCGTGAAAGCTGTGGGCTGTGCCTCAAAGCAGACCCACGCTTTGAGTGTGGCTGGTGTGTGTCGGAAAAGCGATGTTCCCTGCGCCAACACTGCCCAGCCATTGAGAGCAGCTGGATGCATGCCAGCAATGGCAATAGCCGCTGTGCAGACCCCAAAATCATTAAGGTATGTTTGTCTTGGATAGGCAGAGAGGGAAGCTTTTCCCCCTCAGTGCGCTTCGGGAAATTGACTGTGTTGGAGGATAAGTGGTGGTGGCCAGTTCCAGAGTATCTTAAGGAGGGCTTGGCATAGCCTGCTATTATTGATGGATATAGTGACCGGCCAGATGGGCGATTAATAAATATAATAAATAAATAAATAGTGTTCTTGTGGCACATGATGTTGCTAGCATCCCTTGGATAACACTAGTCCCATGATCGATGTGCGATAGATGCTTGTAATGGGGGACTGGGAGAATGTGATTCAGTGGTTAGAACTGTGTTGAATTATCATAGCTCCTTTTCCGAAGTCTAATTATTATTTCCCCACTTCCATCTAGCTTTTGTTCCCCTCATGCGGCTTTTGTTCCCCTCTCTCTCTAGAATTGAAATGGTAAATATCAAGTGTTATGGATGACTTATGAGAGTTCATTGGTCAGTGCAGTTGAAGTACTCCAAAGGTGAAAACAGACATTCTGAAATGGGTGGAAGTGGGTTTTGGCACACATTCCCTGCATTACAAGGCATTTGTTTCCATGAACAAAGAATATATGTCGAAACCACACTTAGAATGTATGTCTGTTTTTACTCAAATATCTAGTGATGGAAATTACCAGTGAAAGCAAGATAGCAGGGGTATATTCTTACATGGTTTCCATACTAGTTTCTCTGTTCTGTGTTCTGAATTAATGTTCACATCTCTGCCCCATCCTGACTGCTTTCAGTGGAGGCTCTCAGGGTTTCACAGGCTTCCTGACCAATAGGATTCTGGGAGAGGACAGGGTTCCCCCCCAATTGCCTTTTTAGCCACCTTTCCTTTCAGTTCCTTAGGACTGGTAGTTTATGATCCCTCTTCTCTGACAGCTGTTATGACCTTCATTTGATAAGATTGTGTATATTAATGTTAACATGTCTGTTGGGCCAGGCTCCAAGTGCATTAGCAGGGATTGGTGGGTAATTCTATTTGATATGTTCTATTTACCCATAGATTGCAGGCCTGGCAGGCCTTAGTGGTGTTAATTATGAAAGTCTTAGCACAGTACCTAATCTATTTGGGTTTCAGTGTCTTATCTGATGAAGGTTAGGAATTAGAGTAGTGCCTCTCAAGCTTCACAAGGCCACTCGTGTTTATGGCCTTGCAGAGTCGGTTAACTCTGCTGAAGGCCCCTGCCTCCCGTTCACCCTGATGGAGGAGAGCCTGGCCAATTAGGGTATCTTCTATAAAAATGAATAATGGCTATAAAATTGGGGGTGGTAGATGGGAAATGATAGGAAAGTCTACCAGCCAAAATCACTTTGATCGTGTTGCAGATTTCCAGCACACAAGAGTACTTAGAATTTATACAGTGCTTTCAGGTGTTCAGGATGCTTCACATACATTAGCTCAATAATCTTTACTATCGTTTGATTGATTCATTGATTGTCTGCATTCATACAAATATTGTCTCCCAAAACATCAATAAAAATATGAGAGACAAGCCCTATCTTCAGGCATACAAACTGAAAAGATGAGACACCACAAGGGAAGGGAAGTGGAGGGAAATCAGTTTGACAACACCAGAAGAAAGTGTTGAGTTGTAAACAGGCATTTACATCCAGTTGGGGTCAGGTTGACCTTCCCTTGCCGATGGCCTCACTTGATGGAACTGCTCCAACAGAACTTGTCCCTCTGGCCAGTGGCAGAGGCCAAAATGTGCTTCCTTTCCACCCAGCAGCCTGAGGGCAACTGGCAGTTGGAGTGGAGTGTCTTTTTTGGCAGAGAGGGAAGAAGAAAGCTCCCTGTAGCTGCTCCTTCTCTGGACGATGGATATAGTGTTCTGTGGCTGGCTGTCCCCTTGCTGTGCAATTTTTCCTAGGAGGTAGGGCATTTTAACCTCCCAGTGGCTCTTAGACCTCTGGCTGGTGGCAAAGTCGAGAGCATGCTCGCCTTCAGCTTTGATGTCTGTGGGCAATATCTCTATAATAGATTAGCATTACTATCCCCATATTACTGATGGGGAGTGGGACTGAGGCCAAGAGAAGAGTGGCTTGCCTAAGTCTGTCTAGTGAATTCATTGCTAAGGAAATTTTTTTTACCAGAGACTGCTTACACAGTTCTCTGCATTATCTCTCAATGAAATTGAAATGCCCCAAATTTAGAATAATAGAATTACTGTTGGAAAAGACCTTGAGGGTGATTCTTAGCTCAGCCTTCCTCATCCTGGTGCCCACCAGGTGTTTTGGACAATGGCTCCCAGCATTCCTGACCATTGGCCATGCTGGCTGTGGCTGATGGAAGTTGAAGTCCAAAACATCTGAAGGGCTCATGTTGGGGAAAGCTCATCTAGCTATGAACTACACCAGGAAAAGTCTCTTCTAGCTTCCTCTTTATCTGCTCCTGGAAAAGGGATCCCATGGAATCTTTGATCAACTTGTTTCATCTTCTTAGCTATTTTTCCAGTTACCGGTACTTTCATTTTGTTACCTATTGATTCTCCCATTTTCCCATTCTGTCAGCTGGTTTATTAACCTCCCCCTCCCTGTGTCATCTCCTCCACTGGTGGGATTAACCAGTAAGCTCTTTGGGGCAGGAAGTGGGCGACTCTGAGCCGGCCTGCCCCCGCCCCGGGGGCAGAGGCGAGCCGAGTGAGCAGGAGCAATTTGTCTGGGGGGCTTCGGCGTGGCGCAGCTTCAGCGGGGGAGGGGCTTCGGCAGCGGCGGGTGCAGGTACGGGGGTGTGGGTGGGGTGTCTGGGGTGGCGTGGGGGTGTCTGGGGTGGCCTGGGGGTGTTTGGGGGTGTCTGGGGGGCTTCGGCGCGGCTTCGGCGGGGGAGGGGCTTCGGCGGCGGCGGGTGCAGGTACGGGGGTGTGGGTGGGGTGTCTGGGGTGGTGTGGGGGTGTTTGGGGGTGGCATGGGGGGGCTGCGGCACGGCTTCGGCGGGGGAGGGGCTTCGGCGGCGGCAGGGCGCAGGTACGGGGGTGTGGGTGGGGTGTCTGGGGTGGCGTGGGGTGGCGTGGGGGTGTCTGGGGGTGGCGGCGGGGGTCCTGGGGGGGCTTTGGCAGTGGCGGGGCTTCGGCGGCAGTGGGTGCAGGTACGGGGGTGGGGGGTGTCTGGGGGTGGCGGCGGGAGTCTCCCCATGTACATTTCCCACCCTAGACTTATACTGGGGGCAATAAGTTTTCCCAGTTTTGGGGGGTGAAATTAGGGGCCTCGACTTATGTTAGGGCCGACTTATAGTTGAGTATATACGGTAATAGGTTTTTTCCTGGTATCCAGCCTTAATCTTCATGGCTGAAGGTTAAATCCATTCCTTCTTTTCCTTCCATCAGTTGCCTTAATGATCAGGTTTTCCCTATGACAATCCTTTAAAGATAGCAGCCCTTTTCAAATGTTTCATACCTTTGGAGTACCTTTTTTACTCCAAACTAAGCCTTTCCCCATATGTTCTGGATCCTTTGCTTCCAAGTCTTAGTTCCTTGGAGAAGAAGAGGAGGGAATTTCTGGTCTACATTTTCTTGACTTTTGTCACAGAATCCTATGATCCTGAGTAATGCACCTAAAGCTGGGCGACTCAGAAAGGTTTAAAATGCAATGCCATAAAACAACAAATTATAGCAGTAAAACCAGAGGAATTTTTAAAAAGCAGCAATTTACCAACGTACTAAGAGCCAGACCTAAAAAAATGCTACTGAAATAACATTTACAAAGCTTATCTAAAAGCAGACAATGAAGGTGCCAGGTATTCCTCTCTCAGGAAGTATACTTTTACGATGGTAGTGCCCAGACAGTTTGGGCATTACCATCATAATCCTAATAATTTCACAGTCTGGGCACTACCACCATAAAGGCCCTATCCCTTGTACCCACCCACCATGAATCTGTCAGCATGGGACAGAGAAAAGCTCAATAACTGTAGAGCAAATTTCTTAGGCAGGTTTCTGAAGGGTGGGGAAGTTTATTTATTTATTTGTTTGTTTGTTTTCTATGATACCATGGTTCCAAACCGCCAGTGGGGACCTTTGGGAGGTCTGGGGGCCATTTTGATATGCCAGACTGCGCCCCCCTGCCCTTCAGGTAACAGTCGACTGAAAAACAATTTTAAAAATTCCCTCAAGAAAAATGGTATCCATAGCTGCTACAGAGCATCAAAAAGATTGACTTAGCTAAATTGCAAGCTAAATTTGATTCTTTTTTTTTTTTTTTTTTTTTTTGGCACTCCATAGTGCTACAGACGCCAGTTTATTTCCTTGAAATAATGTTTTAAAAATCTTCTTTTGAGGTCGCAGGGGCTGCTTGTTGCCCACCCCTGCTTTAGGATTTGGAAGGTCAAAATCAACACCTAGAAATGATTCTGGATACAAATGGACAACTAGTGAAGTTGACAAAGGACCAGCATAATATCAGCTGATGTTTTAGCTCCAAATGACCCTGGTGGCCCTATTCTGAACCAAGTGGAATGCTTGGACTGTCTTCAAGGGCATTCTCTATTACACTACAGTAAATCAGGAGGTGGCTAGAACATGGATAATTGAGACCAGGTTCAACTTCTCCAGAAAGGGTCACAGCTGGCATCCCAGATGGAGTTGGTAAAAACACCCCTGGCTACCCCTGACACTTGAGCATCCAGATGTCAGGCCCTATCCAGGAGTTCTCCTAAACTGCGAATCTGCTACACCAGAAGCAGTACAATCCTGCCCAGGATAGGCTTACACTTCATCAGATCCCTAATCAATAGTGGCCCTTCTTCCTATTAAACAAGTGGAGGTGACTAGAATCCTAAATCTTGGTTTACAATATTTACAAATGCTCTTGATAGTGAAGTATGGGGCTTTCACAAACCAACTCTGACTGAATCCTGTTACCTGAAAGCATGAGTTGTCATGAAGAAGGAAAATCGGTTTATGAACCCGAAACGGTAAAGTAGCGCCAAAGCTATTAAGCGGGTTTGATGATACATTTGCCGTTTATCTGCCACATTTGAGCAGTTGCCAGCATTTGGTTCTAATGCTACTCTCTGCATCTCTAAATAATTAAAACCAAATTAAGAACTTGTCTCAGTAATTGTAGGCCCTGTGTAAGCAAATCAAACAGTGTACCTTTGTGAAATATGGGGGCTTACATTGTTGTTTTTCCCCTCGAGTATTGCTCTGATTGAAGCCTTGAAGGCCTCACAGTCTTCAGCAAAGTTCAGTGGTGGCTTATTGGATAGGGTCACCTGCACTACAGTGGAATGATGGGCACTGTGTATAAGCTTTTCTCCTGGAAAATATAGACCTGTGTGGGAGAGAGAGAGAGAGAGAGAGAGAGAGAGATACAAGCTGCAGCTGATGTAAATCCATCCAAATAGCCCCATGGAAAGGGGCTATTTGGTGTTTTCATGATTTGGTGTTTTGTGTTTTTTTTTTTGAAGGGAGGCATTCTGGTACTGAAACATAAGTTGGGCATAGTACTGAAATAATGCACTCCTCCTCCTCAAAGTACCACCATCAGTAAGGAAGAATAAATAGATTTGCAGCACATTATTGACCAGAAGATGGGGGTGAGCTTTTTGCTTGGTGCTGGAATTCTTTTCACTGCAAGGGTTCCACTAGAGGAGTATCCACTTAAGTTAAGACCAGAGAGATTGAGTCAGGGAGGATAGATTGAGTTGGGTGTCCTACTAAAAGCATTAACTTGGCCTGCTAATGAAACCAAATCACTTTTGTTTGATTTGTCGGGATTGGGATGTGTGTGTATCTCTGTAGCACTGTTAGTGTGCAAAAAAGGCTTTATAATCTTCATCACTCCTAACAGCAACAGCAATAACGAAAAGCTAAGTGAATGAGTGTAACCGTAATATTCCCATTTACACATGGAGAACTGAGAGGTGGCGAGTCAACATTCAACGTACTATCCAAGTTCTTCCAGGCTTGTCTTTTATCATCCTGGCATGATATTACACTCCAGAATCTGACCCAAATATAATCTTTTTTTGATACACTTGGGAAGTGGGGAAGCAAATCCATCATGCTTCACTGCTGTGGTATTGATGCCAGTTTTCCTTCACCTTTGAAAGCTTCTTCTCAGGGACTCGCAGCTAAAATATAAGTTTTGCTGCCTAGCGCACAAGAATATTGAAGTTAGCTATGTGTGTCTGTGTGTTCTTGGAACTTGTGCCCACTACTGCATCTGCAATTGCCTTGCTTTTCCAGTCTACATTTAAGAATATTAGTCCTGAATAATTGTCCTGATAGTGACCATCTTCCATTAGTCTTGACTCTGAAACCACTAAATAGTCATATGCATTTACAGTTATGTCCTTTCAACCATACCAAGAGTTTGAGGGAAATGTCACCAGGGTTAGATGGTCCAGCACTGTAGATGAATCCCTTATGGCCCTATTGAATTCTGATTATTTTCTAGGGATTCGATCTGCAATACTTAATACAGGTCCAACTCAGAGTATTTTAGATCTTTACTCTTGCCTGGTTAATGAGCTAAAGCTGCCCTTGACAACTAACAAATCTAAGAATCCGAAGATGTTGGTGCTGTTTGGTGCTGGGAGATTTATGATCCAATCTGTGTGCTAACAGATGCCTGGAATTCCACACACAGACCTTAACAGATCTCACCCCCCTGCGCAGCGTGCAGCGTGCAGAACCAGCCTTATCAGCCCAGCTTCCCTTGTTATGACACTTGCTTCCAGCTTCCCCGTTGCAGATTAATCCATGGAGTCAGGAAACACTCTGGAACACCACAGGTTCTAATACTACCTGTTTATTTACTTATCAAGTAAAGTTCTACAGAGTATACATTTCCTAGTTACAGTCCATGTGCAGAGTATAAATGCATAGCAAGCATTAAGTCCAGTGGAGTAAGTTGAGCTTCACTCCACCTCAGCAAAGATGTTACATCGTTGCAAGAACAAAGGAAAAGAACAAGATGGAGAAGAAAAAATCCTTCCCCTTAAAATGGCTTCTGCCTGAACAAGTCAGCACGTCATCAGAACATACAAACCATGTGACCAGCTCGTTTCATTCCCTTCCCAGAGATCAGGTTCCCATGCGAGAATAGACCCTGGTAAGTAGACATAATAGACCTGTTTACAGAGCCACACTGTACCTTCCATGTGTAAACAATGTACTGCAGCTGGTAAAGTGATACATATCACAACAGAAGATGAACTGACTAAGATCTAAACATTGGTTTGACCAGGGCTGTGCTGCTGCCAAGTTAGCCCTTGTTGCTAAATTTAATGCTTAAAAAGAAAATCCTACTGACTACTTTGTGGATGAAAAAGACTTTGGAAACGGCGCCCAGCTGTATTTGTTCTTTTGACATTCTAATTGCGTGTGTGTGTGTGTTATTTTATTCTGGTTTATTGCAGTCTATGTAATAGATTGGATATTTTGTTTATTGTTTGGTTGTTATATATATGTTAAAAAATCAATTGAAAAACATTTTTTAAAAAAACAAAGAAAATCCTACACCACTATCTTTCAAAGACCGTCACCTTTTACTCCTTATGTATAATTTACACCAAAACATCAACTTAAAGTTAGGTGTAACCCGAAGGGATTTCTTTCTGGTTCTATTCCAACTTTTAAAGGAGTAAAGCAGGGCTGTATACTTGCCCCACTTTTGTTTAATTTTTACATTAACCCTCTAGTTGTAGCTTTAAATCAATCAGATTTCCACCCGCCGAAGTTGAGTGACAGGACGCTCTCGGCCCTATTATATGCTGACGATGCTGTGATCTTGTCACAAACACCCATCGGTCTGAAGAGCTGCATGCTTTGGCCCAGTACTGTCTTGACAACCATCTCCAAATACATTTCCAGAAAACTAAGATCTTTCGCCAGAAGACCAAAGATGTACCGCTGGTCCTTAGATGGTCATAGGATCGAGCAGGTAAAGACCTTCAAATATCTGGGCATAGTCTTCCAGGCCAATGGTAGACGACAGGCACATGCAGAAAATGTCGCTCAGACAGCACAAAGGAGTGCCTTGGTGATCCTCAACTTTTTTTTACTACAGGGGTGGCTGTTTTGTTCCTGCAGCAATAAAACTGTTCAAGGCCAAATGTATAACTCAGGTTTTATATGGAGCTCAACTTGGTCCATACCCTAAATTTGCTCCTCTAGAAGTTGTCCAGTCCAAACTTCTTAGGGCTATTCTTCAAGTACCTCCTTGTGTGTCAAATGCTGTTTTACGACTTGAGACGGGCTCAAGATTGAAGCTAGGGCCTGGATTTCTATTCTTAACTTCTGGCTGAAATTAATCTTCCCTCTGTCTGGTTTAGCCCTGCTTACCCTCTGGGATGGATTTCAGTCTACTTGAAAGCAGGCAATCTCCCAAAAGATTCAGCAATATGGACTCTTATTGCATCTCCTTGGGCCTTGAGAAGGCTAGGGAAATCCTCAAGCAGCGTATCTTGGACATGGAACGACAACTTGATTTTAGCTTTGTGTCCAATCAAATTTTCATCAATAGAGCGCTTCAGACTTCTATACCAGGTAACTATCTATCTGCGCTTGCTATTCCAAAACATCGTAGAACTTTTACTTTAGCACGGTTTCATACTCTTCCTTCAAGGGTACTGGAGGGCAGATACCAGAAAACTCTTATTACAACCGTACATGCCCCTGTAATTCTGGCAAGATAGAATCTGTGACTCATGTTCTCCTCTATTGTACTTTTTACCGAGGTCTGCAGAGAACATTTATCGAACCACTCCTTCAAAACATTCCTGGACATCCGGACACTTTTTACACCGCTCTACTCCTCTCTGATCAATCTCCCTCTACCACTTTTCAAGTAGCCAAATTTTGTGCTGCCGCCATCAAAACCCGTCAGCAAGTTATTTTAGTATTTTCTTAACATTGTATGTATGATTCCTTGTATTTTGTTCTATTTTTGTAAATTATATTGGTAATTGACCATAATAAACAGAACTGAACTGAACTTCTCAACTGGAATGTATGCATGAAGGCACTGAAGGGCCTTTCTGAAATGAAATGATCAAATGGCCAAGCCATTTAGTTGATGATTCATTATCCCATCTTTTAGGCACTAGTAGATCTTGTGTCCTCTCAATTTGGCAAATTCAAAGGCTTTGTGCTGTGAAACCAATTAGCAGAAGAGGGCTGTTGTTTGTCAGGGCTGGAGTTGGGGTGGGAGCCCGTGTGTGGGGAAGGGAGGCCGTTCAGGAAAGAGCCAGATGTCCCTGCCAGCTCTGACTCCCAGGTGCCTTGTTTAGTTCTGAACCTGACCTCCCTACACAGTGTGTGTCAAGCAGTGTCAACTTTCTTCCAGAGTTGCTGCTCCCCAAACGTGTGGCCCTTGTCAGTTTTGCTGCAGTGTGTGTGTGGGGGGGAATCTAACATACCCCAGCAGCCTTTAACACTAATGCAACAATGCCAAGCAAGCAGCTACAGCTCACCAAGTACCCCGGAGGAGCCCAGTTTAGGAAAGAATGACTTGGGCTGCCTACTGAGTCCTGATCCAGGACTTCAGCAGATGGTTGGACTGGATTTAGGCGAATGGCAAACCCCAAAGCTCAAATCAGTTTGACTGTTGTATACATTCTGAAGCATGGCATGCCATTGCCCTAGGACTTAGGACCGCTTGTAAGTTAACTCATGGAACGGTCTGCAAGTCAGAGAGCAGAGATGGGAGTTTCAGTTTGTGGACTTTGGATATCTGATCCATGTTGGCTCTGGGCAAGCCACAGCCTCTTTGCACCTTGGCGGCTGGTGATGATAATGCACAGTCTCTCTTTGCAGCTTGGTCAACGGGGCGTGGTGGTGTTCATAGGGCGTGATTTGAAGAATGAAAAATAAAATGCTGCATTTAATGTCCAGTGTTGCTGTCTTGGTCAGGAGTCTTGAAGGAGATGCTCTTTACATTTGCACCCTCCCCTGGGGCTGGAGGAAACGGCTCTTTGTTACTTCACTACTTCCTATCTACCAGTTTTTTTTCTTTCCCTTGAAGAACTCTGTCATAGAATCAAATAGCACCTGTTCTGGTGGAGGGAAATACCTGATCAGGAGTGTCTGAGAGGCCAGGCCTAACATGAATTCTGTCTTCTTTTTGGGGTGGCTTCGGAAGAGGACGTTTGGGTTACAGAGGAAGGAAAATCCCTGCCAGAAAAGAGATGCAATGTACATGAACGGCCTCTTAAAATATAATCATTGTAGTGCACTCTACATGTTGCTGCCCTTGAAAAACATTCAGAGGAGGCACCTGGTACAAGATGAGATAGGTTGGGATCAGGACATCAGTTGCATATTTCCCCCAGGTCCGGCTCTACCATTAGGTGATCTGCCTCTGGTAGAACAGTTGGATGTAGTATTAAAGAGCAGCAATTCTTTGAATTATTTACTACCATGGGTGGTGGGTGCTTTTTGGACTTTTTGCCTCAGGCACAAAACTGTCTTGGGCCATCTCTGATTATGCTCATGCTCCAGAATCTCCACTGGCTCTTTATAGTTCTCCAGCCACAATTCAAGATGCTGGCTTAGAACTAAAAGGCTTCGGTCTGCATGCCTTGGAAATCTCTTTCCTACCTTCTGACTCACCACCACCATTAAGATGAACTCTTTGCTTGCTTTCTTAGCAATGCAATCTGTGCAAGAGCATGTAGCAAAGTACCTTAGCAGCTGCCTTACAATGATAGAAATCCCTTCTCCTGGAGGTTTGCCAGAGCCTCTGCATTTTCTGGAGGTGATGGTAGGGATCTGTTTAGGCAGTATTGGGTGGCCATTAATGACTATATTTTTATGCCTCCAGTCTATTTGTATACACGAAAACCTCGCTGAGCATTTGAAAGTTGGCAGGATGTAAATTTAAACAAATAATGGGATGTGCTTTCAGGCATTGTTGCTACTTCTGAGCAGCACCCCCTAGCTTAGCAAAGGACAGCACAGGCTGTGTCTAGAGCCAGCAGAGACAATGGGACCAAGTTGATTGGCCAGCCAAGCAATGTGCAATTGATTTTACTAGGCCCATTTATGCCATTTCAGTCCATGGCCAGTGGCCATAGCTGAGGCTTCTTTTTCCTGGAGCCCTTTCCCTTGGCTTGGGGTTGCCAGTGACCCAGCACAGAGCTTTCCCAGCTGGGTGCCCATTAATCCTCTTTATCACTTGCAGGTGTGTGCTGAGCAATGGGGGCCAGCAAAATGTGGTGTAAAATTGCCCATAATTACCTTGTTAGTGGCCGTGGTGGGCCCGTGCCGCACTGCTCATCTGTCATCGCGCCGATGTATGTCAAGCCACACCTGTCCGCTTTATTGGGAATCATCCTAACAAATGAGGCATATCATGCTCTGCTGGGGCTCCCCTCCCTCCCCAGCTGGTGCTGGCAGAAACCTTGTATGCTGGGATACACCAGACTTGGTTGGTAGGTGAAGAGAAGACCCATTTTGTAAGGGTTAATTGGTGTCCCCTTTGTGGGGAGGGCTCTGGAAGGAGGACTCTTCCTCTATTAACTCGCAGTGTGAAAGAGAAATCACAGCCGCTCTGTGAATGTCCAGGGGAAAGCAAACAAGGTGCCAAGAAAGTAGGATCTGAAGGATGGCCCATTGCTAAGACTGTAAGCAAACCATCTTAAGGCAGAAAAGTTCCACCATTTCCCCTTACACATCACCGTAGGTTCAGAGAGGTTTTTATGTGCATTGCTTTTGAGTCAGAGACAGCGAATGGCTTAGTGACATGAATTACTCTGGTACCTTGGAGCCACCAGTTTGAACATTTGCAGGGCCAACTAAGCAGTCCAGCTATTCCAAGCAGATGGTCTGAGTGCCCTGCCTGGAGCTTGCGCTCTGGGTATCTTTTTTTCACAGGTGGATGGATGCGTGGGAAATCTTTTTTTGCTCTGTTCCAACATGAAGAATCCCCAGAAGGCTTTCCCACCCCCAATGTACATAGACCAAATACCTTCTCTATAGTTACTGTAGATGGGAAGGAAGTACTGTGGCTCAATGCTGGAGAGCAAAGTTTGACATGGCACAGAAATATGAAACAATGCGCTGGCTATGCTTAATACTGTGTAATAACTTACCGGCCAGATGGGCGATTAATAAATATAAGAAATAAATAAATAAATAAATAAACTTTGAGGGGAAGGTTTTGCCACCTTGCATGTTGAGTAAGTGGTATAAATCAGTATCAGCTTGTGTGGCTCTACTGTGCTAGGCAGGAAAATAGATGGTATGTCAGTAGGATGTGGCAGGAAGTGAGGATTAGTGTCACTGCCTAGATGACAGCAGTCTATATGGATGGCCTGTGGATTGGGCTGCCTGGATTTTTAGCATTTATTATTTTAGTTTTAGTTTACCAGGTTATATGTTCATTCTAAATTGCAACCTGCCTAGACCCCTAGGAATGTAAATACATTGATAAATAATTGGTGTGTGGCAGATACAGTGTCATGGCAGGCGAGCAAACTGATCACAATGGCCTAGTGAATGCAGTAACCATCTGACTTTGTTCCTTCCTAGCTGTTTCCTGAAACAGGCCCCCGGCAGGGCGGTACCCGCTTAACCATCATCGGTGAGAACCTGGGTCTGAAGTTTGAGGATGTGCGCGTGGGTGTTCGGGTTGGCAAAGTGATATGCAGTCCCATCGAGCGCGAATATATCAGTGCTGAGCAGTGAGTATCTTACAAATGAGGGGTGGCAAATTTGTGTGTGTGCGTGTGAGAGAAAATGGGCTCTGGGAATATTACAGTATGTATATTGACCCTCTGGTTTACCAGACCCAAAAGTATGCCAATGCTTTGCTAAATAGCTTTGCTTTCTAGGAGATTTCATTAGAGTTGGCCCTAGACACAGCTGACTGAAGATGCTACTTAGGATTGGTGAGATTGCGCATGATGTCACTGCTGATGGCTGAAACACTCTCTTAGAGCACTTAAACAGGATGGTCCAAACTTCACTGTCAGCACATCTTGACTGAGTTGCATAAAAGATGCTTCCCACTGTGGTCTAGTAGATAAACGGTGTTGTGCTTGGACTAGGTTCGAATCCCAGTTTATCCATGAAGCTTACTGGGTGACTCTGGGTGAATTATCTCTCACCCTAATCTGCCTTACAGGGTTATTGTGATAGTTAAATAGGATGATAATAGGATGAGCTCCTTAGAGAAAAAATGGGTGGGACGGTGGCTAGAAAGAAATGAACCAATCTCGGCAGATAGCCTCTGTATTTGGTGACAAAAAACAGTGGCAAAATGGCAGGGAATAAGCTGGACCTAATAATGACATTTTTGTCAGGATAATTAATTGGTGGGAAATAGTGAATGGCAGCACATTGATTGGGTTGCTACCCACAATGGGTTGTCATGTCATGTGAACCCGGACCAATTTCCACAGGGTTGTTGCTCCATTTTTCAAGTGGGATTTAGAAAGGGCTAACCATATTTTGGGGGGCAGGAAATTATACAGGTATATTCAGAACTGAGTGGGAGAGGGGGGGGCAACAACCCACAGTGAGCCCTATCGTCTGGCAGGTGCACCGTGGGTTGTTTTCATGACAACCAATCCACTGTGGCTATTGCAAGGGTAGGTTAGCGTAACATGTGAACATGCCCATTGCTGACCAGAGGAGTCCCAGGAAAGTCACACAGAGCTTTGATTTGGGAAGATTGTACACCTTAGCAGTAACTTTAAAAGTTCCACTCTGAATGTTTTGCATGTCTTTCTGAGTTCTCAGCAAAGTCCTATAAGTATGTTGGGAGATCTGCACTATCTAAAGCTGATCAATTCCGACTAGCCATCTGGAAGCAATAACTTCCTTTCTTTCTCTGTATTCTTTGTTCCACTGTCTTAGCTATTCAGGCTATTCAAGTTTAAAATTATGTATAAACTTACAGAGCAAGTTCAAAAGGAAGATGATTTAATAAGATAAATCAATTTATGAACATTTGGGTGCCTTTCTTTTCATATGCAGATAGAAATGATATCAAAGACGCTAAGCCAGAAATGTATAGGCATTTTTGTACTGTTTAATTTATAGAACGTGCTTTACGTTGCATTACCATATACTGCTTAGCATAGTGGTGGGGAAGGAGGGAAAATAGGGGGTTCTTTTTTGTTTGTTTGTTTCTCCTTTTATTTGGTTAAATTTTAATTGATTTCCTGCTGAGTCGAATGTTACAGCACTTGTAATGTTTTATATATTTTGCCATTTTAATATGCCTATTGTTCAAAAACCAATTTGATATATGCTGAGAAATCACTTCCTAAAATTTTAAAATGACATTTCATTAAAAAAAACAACAGCCCGTCAAAATTCAGTGACAAGGTTGGAAGGAAGTACGGTATCTGTCCGTACTGTAAATTAGAGCAGAACTGCTGGCTTCTTGGCCTGGGGACATGGACCAGGATCTGCAGGGCAGCTCTGCCAATACATTGCATGTGTGTTATAAGACCACCTCCTGTGCCCTCTCTAGGATCGTCTGTGAGATTGGAGAAGCCAGCCCTAGCAAAATCCAAGGTGCCCCTGTGGAAGTCTGTGTCAGGGACTGTTCCCCCAGCTACAAGGCCATAGCCCCAAAAAACTTCACTTTTGTGGTAAGGATGGTAGTCGTTCGCATATGACATCTCTTCTTATGCTGAAAACCAATTTTTTTTCTGTCCATCTCCTACAGTTTATTTATTTATTTATTATTATATTATACCCCGCTTTTTTTCCTGCAAGGAACTCAGTGCAGCTTACATAATCCTCCTCCTCCATTTTATCCTCACAACAACCCTGTGAGGTAGGTTAGGCTGAGAGTCAGTGACTGCCCCAAAGTTCATAGTTCATTTCCCACCTCCAAAAGGATAAAGGAACAGTCTTAAACAAATTGTTTCAGAAACACACAAGCTTGGGGATGATCAGAAGTTGCGTCCTTCTCTCTCTCTCTCTGGCATATCTTTTTGGTGCCAGGCAAAAATAAATTTGTTTTCCAGGCCTTTAAAACTCTGAGCTTTAACCATTTTAATTTTCTGCTTTTAACTGTTGGTCCTTTTTTTTTTAATTATTGTCTGTTTTTATTCTGATTTTTTTTAAAAAAATAATACTGTACACCACCCTGGGAACTGGTTGGTTGAAGGGTGATGTGTGTGTATATATATATATATATATATATATATATATATGCATTAAATAAATAAATAAAATTTAATGATAGATATTTATATTTGGCAAGGCCACTGACATCTTAGTCTTGACTTTCTAGCCTGCCTTTTATTGTTAAGAGGTGTCCAGTAGGATCAAATAATGTATCATGACACCGTGATACACACAGTGGCACTAAATGCCTGAGGTGAGAGGAAGTTTCCCAGATTTCCCCATTTTTCTTGTTCCTGGACACTGGGAGCACCTCTTGAACTGTGTGAACTTGCTGTGCTTCCTTTTGGCAGGCTCCTACTTTCTCACAAGTGACACCAGCTCGTGGCCCGCTCTCTGGGGGCACCTGGATTAGCATAAAGGGGAAGCACCTCAACGCAGGAAGTGACATCACAGTGACCGTCGGAGGGCAACCATGTGCCTTTTCATGGTGAGCTTCCATGGGCTCGGGTAAAAATTGTTGTGGTGTTACATTACTACAGAAAAGAGAAAAAGAAGTGATGAAATGTACTGAGCCATGTGAATGCAGGGAGTCTGCGCATGTGCTCGAGTGTGTGTGCTTGTGTGCATGTATGCTCTGAAAAAAGGTACCTCTCTTAAGAAGCTAAACAAACACTCCAGAGTAAGATGTAGAATTTCTTTTCAAGACTCTTTTGTTTTGTTTTGTTTTGTTTTTGTTTAAAAGACCAAAGACTATGAATTTCTTTTCCCTCTAAAAAGCACAAATCCCTGAGCCATGAAGTGGATAATTTTTAGATTAGGGATGATAATGGAGCGGCTCTTTAAATATTTTTGCGCAGTAATTACTGGTTATCAGCCCTAATCGCTGCTGTTTGCAGCAGCCGCACGATGGGGAACGCTCCGGAGCTATGCCGGCTTCGGCGGCTGCCTTTGCTTTTATTTTTTTAAAATTTTTTTTGCGTTAACTGATAATTTTAGCAGCTCTTCTCTGAGATAGAGAGAGAGATGTGATACCACTTGCAGAGAGTGGCTCCTTATTTGTTCAGCTGAACTCACGCTGGCTCAGCTTGTCTGAGCATGGAAAGCTAAGCAGGGTCAAGCCTGGCTATTACTTGGATGGGAGACCCCTCCTCTAGTTTCCTGCATTGAGCAGGGGGTTGGACTCGATAGCCTTGTAGGCTCCTTCCAACTCTATGAAATCTATGAAATCTTCATACTGTGATTTCTCCACTAGATTTTCACAGAGGGAGGTATTTATGGGAAACAGCTACGCTGGCTCAGCTTGTCTGAGTGTGGAAAACTAAGCAGGGTCAAGCCTGGTTATTACTTGGATGGGAGACCCCTCCTCTAGTTTCCTGCATTGAGCAGGGGGTTGGACTCGATAGCCTTGTAGGCTCCTTCCAACTCTATGATCTATGAAATCTATGAAATCTTCATACTGTGATTTCTCCACTAGATTTTCACAGAGGGAGGTATTTATGGGAAACAGCTACGCTGGCTCAGCTTGTCTGAGCATGGAAAGCTAAGCAGGGTCAGGCCTGGTTATTACTTGGATGGGAGACCCCTCCTCTAGTTTCTTGCATTGAGCAGGGGGTTGGACTCAATGGCCTTGTAGGCTCCTTCCAACTCTATGATCTATGAAATCTATGAAATCTTCATACTGTGATTTCTCCACTAGATTTTCACAGAGGGAGGTATTTATGGGAAACAGCTACGCTGGCTCAGCTTGTCTGAGCATGGAAAGCTAAGCAGGGTCAGGCCTGGTTATTACTTGGATGGGAGACCCCTCCTCTAGTTTCTTGCATTGAGCATTGAGGTTGGACTCAATGGCCTTGTAGGCCCCTTCCAACTCTATAATCCATGAATCTATGAACAGGAGCAAGGCTGGATCCTTCCCATGCAGGTCCTGTCTAGGTCCTTTCCACACTTTCTTCACACATGAACTCAGGGCTGTGTCCATAGAGGATTGCACTGCCATGATGGATAGCTCTGTTGTCCTTGAGCAGTACCCAACGGTTACTCTAATGTCCTTTTATTTATTTATTTTGTTTAGTTCTATCTGTATCTCACCCTTCATGGGTAGGCAACAACATTATTAAAAACAACCAGCCATAAAATACAAGAAATACGCCTCCAATAAAACCAATCAATAAACAGCAGAGACAACAAATAATCAACAGTTGATCCAGTCCTATTCATTGCAGTGGCAATAACTGCTCATAAGTGCCCAGGTAAACAAATGGGTCTTAGCCTGGTGCCAAAACATTAGTAAAGTTGGCACCTGGCATACCTCTTGTGGGAGGGCATTCCAAAGTCAGGGCACAACCACAGAGAAGGCCCTGTTTCCTAATTTACAGGAAATATGGTATCTTAATCCTTAGGTGAACGTATTCTGTTCTTTCCTAGTTTAGCATAGTCTCCCTCACAGCAAAACAACTTTGGGAATCGGATGTTCAGTTTGCGCCGTATGACGCTTGTGGAGAGAGGGTGTCTGTATTCTGTGCATATCTCTATAATGGTGCCAGGTAGGATGCGCAGAGTGACAGAAAAACTTGGCACCCGTGCTCAGGTAGAGCATCCAGTGTGCTTAGTGCTGAGATTGTGCCATGGCATAACAATGGAAAAGATGTTTACTTCTCCTTCCCATAACCAGGGACATTGATTTTGTGTTTCTCTCTCCCATTCTCTCCCTCTGTATCTCACAGGAGAAATGCTGGTGAAATTCGGTGTAAGACACCACCTGGCCAGAACTCAGGGGACTCACCCATCCTCATCCATATAAACCGGGCGGTACTTAGCAGTCCTGAGGTGACCTATTACTATACCGAGGACCCCACCATTCAGAAGATAGACCCTGAGTGGAGCATCAACAGGTAGCACTGAAGAGAATGGCAGTATATCCGCCACATGTCAAGAGAGAATAAAATGCTATAGTTGAATATTTGTTGTCTCCTCCATTCTGAATGTGTAATCCTTAGGAGAGTTTAATGCCAATATTAAGCCAGTTAAATCAAATATCTACAAATATTAGTTTGACTATATCAGTTTATGCTCAGTGGATAACTATGGGGGCAGCTTAGTGACACATTTGTGAATGGCTGCCATGCTGTACCTCTTTTGAGTAATAAGGATTGTGTCTTCTAGTGTGTTTTGTGAAGCATCCAGTGGCAGTAGGCCTTTGACTCTGATGCTGGCTTTACCCTACAATATAAATATGAAATAACAACCATAAGAACTGTAGCAAAACTTCCTGCTATTTGCAATGTATACTGTGGTAATTTATGACCTAAAATCAAGAGTCCAAGGTGGATCCAGGAAATGTGTGAAGCTAAGCTAGTTGTGCTGTCAGGAGATCTGTGATCAGGATCTCTTGTTGTTGTTGTTTTTAAAGTTTAAAGCAGCCACCAGTTGTGGGGCAATTAGATAGGGGCCTTTGTGCAGAGTTGGGGTTAACACTGCAGCAAACCACCCCAACTGCAGCTGTTTTCCCCCATGAAGCAAACAGCAGCTGGAAGGGATTTAAATTGGGGAAATGGCTCCGGAGGAAAGGGTTGAACTCATGCAAGTGCCATGGTTCCAATTTAAGGGGCCTTGTGGCTGCGTTTATGTTGTATTTTGTGAACTGCCTAGAGAGCTTTGTCTACTGGACAGTATAGAAATATAACAAAAATATATAAATACGTATATGTCCTTGTGAAAAAATCCTGCTTAGCCGTGTCAAAAACCCCATTTTGAAAGGAAGCCTGAGCTTTGACAGCTCCTGTCAAAACTGACAGCTCCTGTAAATGGGGTGGCTTACACTTTTCCACCTAGAGGCTCAGGAAAGGTGGAAAAGGTATGGGACATTGAGAATTGTCAGGTCCACATATAAAAACTAGAGGATCTCACCAGGAAGGGGGTGATCTACTGGACACCCCCTTTCGCAAGCAAATATCCATTCGCAGCTTTCCTTTCACTTGACAGCTTGAATTTTGACAGCTGTCACGGGAAAGCAAAGCAACAATTTAACCTATTTGTCTCCTTCTTTTCTCCATGTTCCTGGATGGTACACTTTTGACAGGAGACTGGAGACAGGACATTGACGAGGCAAGGGTTTTCATTTCGGACCCCCGTAAGTGTGCAAGTGCGCACTTGTAAAAGACCAATTTTTCAAAAATGCAATTTGCACAAATTACAATTTGTGCAAATTTCAAGACCAAACAAAAGTGCAAATTGCCACCATTAAAATCAAAAACAGAAAACCACGTGCTGACTCAACTCAGTACAAATCGAGTCAAGGCCAGCAGGGGGGAAACAGAACAAAATCCAGGGAGCTAAACCAGAAAAATCAGTGGGATCCCCCCCCCCCCACGGTATTCTCACACATCCTTAGGAGGCACAGCTGATGGGCTGATCACAGCTCCTATTCTAAGATGCATCTCTTGTGCTTTGTAGTCTCTGTTGTAGTCTGGGAGAGAAGGGGCTACTAGTTCGGAGATTCTTGGGTTTACACTTATACAAGGTCAAAGTATGTATGCAGGAATTCTTGGTACACCTTGAAAATGAATGGATTTCAAAATGGGAATTGCTCATTTTCACTAGTTGCTCTCTGAAATTAGTCTTGAACTTGGGTTTTTTCCCCCAAGCCGGAAGATAGGAGAGAGCATCAATTTCTGGACTAGAAATGGCTCTGTTGATTGTTTTATGCTCATTCCATTGTCACTCTTCTTCTACTTGCTTCCTAGTGGCGGGACACTGTTGACTGTGACAGGCACCAACCTGGGCACTATCAAGGAACCCAGGATCCGAGCCAAGTATGGCAGCGCTGAGAGGGAAAATGTAAGTAAACCCTGGATATGCGGACTAGCAGACAGTAGTTTTTAAGATAGTTGAAAATCAGATGATAAACATGCACACACAGAATTATTTCATCCCACCGTTGTCTGTGGTCCAACAGACTTCTCAGGATTGTGTAACCCTGCAGAAACCTCTGAAACATTTACCAGAGGAGATAGTGGGATGATAGTGGAATGACCATGGACAACAATTTCCCTACGGGGAAAATCTATTGTGCATCTCTAGCCAAGGATGCCATGACTGGCTGGAGAAATGTGAATGGGAAAAATCAACTTGTTGTGCTGTGTGTTCTGTGATCTAGAAAGAGCCAGGTAAAATCCATCTTTCTTGCATGGAGAATAGTAGCTGCATGTTCAAGGGAATGAAAAGAGCCATTTTTTGTTTCCAGCCCTGTCGTGTATGTGCCACCATCACAGAACATTTTTCTCTCCCCCCTACGCCCTCCACCGCCCATGTCTTGTTTTCTAAATTGCATGGAGAACTGTGCTATTGCATCTAATTAATGGATTATGCAACCCCCTTCCTCAAAAAACAGCAAAACAAGTAGAAAATTGACTTGCCTGGGATACATCTCCTTAGTAGGGGTGATAGTGGGATAGACAAAACCAGTATAGGAAAAGACAAAGGAAAACACAACAGCATATCCACCATATAAAAGGCCATGATGCATAGGATTAACTTGGATGCAAGTCTGCACAAATTTTGGAACTTAAGTTTTACCAGGAACATTTGTTCCTTCTCTCAAACATAAACAGCATGAACACAACTTGCAGTGGAGCCTAAGCAGTTAAATATACTTTAACTCAACACAGGCCTACTTATAATATGGACATACCTATAGTTGGAGGAAATGTACTGGCTCCATCTTCATCTCTTGTTTTAAAATGGTAGGAGTGAGATGGCATGATTTTGAGTGGGTTTTGGTCAAAGCTGCTACCTGAGGCTGGTAGCAATTAAACTGCTCTGAGAAATGCTATAGAACCTTTGACCTGGCCTAAGACAGCACTTCCATATGGCACATTTTGCTGAGTTATGCTGCTGTTTCCAAGGAAGGAGAAAGGTACAAACTTCCTTCCAGTTAATTACACTTGATCTTGCTTTATGTTTGAAGTCAGAGGGATAGTGTTGGTTAAGTCTAGTGACTTCTTTCTTTCTAGAATTGCACAGTCTACAATGATACCACCATGGTGTGCTACGCCCCCTCCATTGACAATCCAGTCCGGAGCCCTCCAGATCTTGGTGATCGCCCAGATGAGATAGGTTTTGTCATGGATAATGTCCAGGCCTTGCTGATCATCAACAAAACCAACTTTGTCTATTACCCAGATCCTGTGTTTGAGTCTCTCCCTTCTGGCATGCTGGAGCTCAAGCCAAGCTCCCCACTCATCCTCAAGGTAATACTCCTGTCAACCCCATTTCTTTACCGCAGGCCCGGCCCAACCTATCTTGACACCTGAGGCATGAAGCTGCCCTCCACTGCCTTTTTGCCAGCTGTGAGACTTCAAGCAAGCAGAGTGTGCTCCAGGAGGACGGGCAAGTGCTCCAGAGAGCCCTGCTGACTACTCTCTTGCTGAGGCAAATGCCATGACTGGGAGAGTGACTTGGCAGGGCTCTCAGGAGGACCCCACTGAAGGTGGCAGTGGGCCCTCCTGGTAGGGGCAGGGGGGAGCTGCACAATTTGTCACTCTTCCCTCTCTGCCACCTGAATCATTTCCCTCAGTCTGCCTAATGCAGTGTTTCTCAACCTTGGGTCCCCAGATGTTTTTGGCCTACAACTCCCAGCATGCCCCAGCCAGCATAGCTGGCTGGGGCATGCTGGGAGTTGTAGGCCAAAAACATCTGGGGACCCGAGGTTGAGAAACACTGGCCTAATGAGATGTCTGGCCCTGCTTTCCTGACTATGCACAAGCATTCTTTCATGTCATCAGTAGTGTTCCCACCAGATACGCACTAGTTACACAGCTTTCTGCATTGGACAGAGTTGTCAGATATTCCTGGATCTGTTAGCTGATGTTTCTTTCCATTAAGTTAAGAAATCTTGACACTAATGATGTGCTAGAGCAGGGTGCACACCTTGTTCCTACAAGACTGTAGAGAGGAGAAAAACTTTGTTGTGTCTTCATGTTACAATGGCAACAGCCGGACAAGTGAGGTAATGTCAGCAAATACTCCCCTTCCTATTAAGGCAGTGCTTCTCAAATAGTGGGGCGGGCCCCCCAGGGGGGGCGCGAGGCTCCAGTAAAGGGGGGCTCGTTTGACCTCAGTTAAAAGTTTTTTTTAATATTGTGTTCCTTTAAATCCTGTGCTCCTTTAAATCTTTTCTGCTACAGTTAATAAAGCTATTCTTTGTTGTAAATTGATCCACATTTCTTTCTTTTTTTATTCTCTTATACGTTAATAAGGATACAGTGTTATGCAGAGGTGTACTTATAACAATTTTATAGACAAATGATACTATTTACAGTCACGCGGGCGGCACGAAATGTTTTCTTCTTCCTAGGGGGGGCATGGCAGAAAATAATTGAGAAGCACTGTATTAAGGTCACTCCTGTTCAGCCAAGGATCATTTGTCACCTTTAGTTGCCTAAGGTGTGGCCTCTTTTCAGCCTGAGGGCCACATTCCATTTCAGTGAAGCTTTTGGGGGCCTCATTCCAGTGGTGGGTGGGGCTGATGGCAAAAACTGGAACCAAAGGCAAAAGGGGCGGGGCCAACAACATCAGCGCATTTTTAGCAGTAAAAGCTCTTACTGCCAGTAATGAAGCCTTGGTAGAGGCATTTCAACCTTTTAGAACTGGGGGGAAACTGCACAAAAGGCAGGGAACCACCAATGATTGGCGGCTGGGCAAAGGGAGAGTGGCCATCTGGGGAGCCCCACGGGGCCAGATTACGGCCCAAGGCGGGCGGGTTCTGCTCCCCTCGTGTATTGGAATGTTGCTCCTTCCGCTCTTGTTGCCCCCTTATCCAGAGAAGGAAGTTGATGGAAGGATTTAACCTAGTGGGTTAAAAGGCTGAAGTGAGAGCCTACCAGTAAACCCAGTCTTATTCTTGTTTGTTTATTAAAGGGCCGCAACCTGCTCCCTCCGGCATCTGGCAATTCCCGGCTAAACTACACTGTGCTGATTGGTGACACTCCCTGTGCCCTTACGGTTTCTGAGACCCAACTTCTCTGCGAGTCACCCAATCTCACAGGACAGCATAAAGTGACGGTAAAGCAAGTCAGGCATGGCCCCTGTTTGTGCTTTGTGTTGCTTTGACAGTCTTCTGAAAGAGTCCAATGTAGCCCAGGTTACAAAGAGTACAGAACATAGGCACTGGCTTTTTGTGTCTTCTCACTCTTCCCCACCCCTTCTCAAATACAGATTCTGCTACTTGGAAATCTGTGCTCTGCAAGCCCAAAAATCTGGTTCCATACACCAAACTACGGTAACTTACTCATGTTGCTTATGCAATTTTTGAGGTAAATTTGTGTCACTATGTTGCAGAATTTAGAATATCTGGACTGTTTTGGAGGTAACATTGGAGCAGGGAATTCTAGCAGACCCAAGGGGAGAAAATCCAGGTTTCTTGCATAAGAGCCAGATTGGATGGAGACTTTTTGGATCCCAATCCTTAACATTCTGCAAGAAGAACATGACTAGGTTCTAGAAGCGTTTTTGTTTTAATTTGAAAAACCAGTTCGGAGTGATATGAAAGCACACCTGGAACTCTTTGTGTCCATAGCAGTTCTGTCACCTGTCTCTTCTTCCTACATCTGTAACAAAGCTCTTAATATTGCTCCTGGTTGTCAGAGTGCATGGACCAGTGTGAAATAATAGGGTTCAGATGGGCATATAAATCCCAGAGTATAGACCTTGTGTCTGGATGATAGAATTGGGCTGATGTGCATGGAGCCCTCTGTCTCCTCCATGGTTCAGTGTTCCCTCTTATCTTCTTCTCTGTGGCCCTTTGATCATGAATAGTCTTCACTGAACACTGTTCTTCACTGTGTTCTCCACTGGGCAAATAACAAGGTGGAAGTAAAACCGAAATACTCACAAGGCAAGCTCTAATCTTCTGCTGGAGATGGAGATTCTGTTAATGGACAAGTGGAAGGCTGACTAGAGACCATGCCATAGCTGTTTTCATGCAATACCAGCTGTTTGTCTCTGTCATTTCCCTGCTGGTGTGCGAGCTCACCTGGATAATGCTACATGCATACACAGGAGTCTCAACGAAAAGACAAGGATACATCATAGGGATTGGAACAAGTCCCACTTGTGACCTGTCCAAATGCTCCTTACAGCTTTGCCATGTGAACACACCCTACCTGGTGCTGTTCCTCATATTTCGGATACTTCCGCCTGACCTCCATGCTTACTTGGTCAGTTTTTTTATCATTGGCTTCAGAAGCGGAAAGGAAATTTGTGCTCATTCTCAAAGGAGGTTGTTCTTCACCTGTTCTCCTGCTACCTCTCTACAGTCCCTGAATGTGTTAAGTAGGATTCGCTGTCTCTTAGGCTGCAGCACAGCAATTCTTACTCAGTCAGTATGGCCTTGGGTACTTGAAAGGGACCCAAAACATTCCCTCCTCCAGGCGTCTCATCCATCAGGGAATGCACTTTGCATCCCATCTGTTATTCTAATGTAGTTTGAATGAGACATCAAACTCGCTGCTTGCTCCTTGCAGGCATCTGCAATGTACCAGCCTGTGTCTGCATCCCATCTAATTTCTTTACAGTGCTTTGGACAGGCAATGTGAGACTTAGCCCTGCAGTGCCTGGCCATTGTCTTTCCCCTCTCATGCCTTTGCTTTGCTTCCCTCTGAAGGCTGCAGTCAGTGCTTACTAGCAGGTGCTTGGGGCACGGCTAGTAAGGTTGGAGTGACCATTATAATGAGTATGCTGAGAGGCAGAGAGTGCCCTGCTCTGTTTCTAATAGAATAATCAGTGAGCTACCCAGTGTGGCAAGTGACTCTTACTAGTACTAAAAAAAATTCAACTCAGGAGATGGTGGCTATTCACTCATCCCACGATGACAAGATAGCCGAGACCACCAGCTGGAAAACTTTAAAGCATTGGTAACATTCCCAGCACAAAACGCCTGTACTGCTGCAACAGATGTCAGGAGGAATAACAGATAATGGGCAAGGTAGCAGGCAGGGATTGTCTCCAACCTTGTCCTTCCTGCCCCTTTCTGTAAGACTGTAACTATGCTGTACTCCTTGTATGTGATGGCAGAGGAACGCATCTGGCAGCCTTCTCTCACTCAGCGTTTTATACTTAGATACAGATACCTAAATACAAAAGATTTAGGTCAGTTCTACATCAGTTCTGAATGGCACATGCTTAAAAATTAAATGATTAAAAAGCAGCTTTAATTGCCACTAGTTGTTATGCTGTTCAGAGTTTGCTCAAGACATGTGCCTCTGTTCAGGGAACAGATCTTGCAGTTTGAATGACCTGTTTCCTTAGAACTTTAATTGGCATGCATCCTAACCTTCCTCCCCCCAAATTTGCCTGCCACACCCATCACTCTCTACTAAACAGGAGGAGAATTGATCCAATACTTTGGGATCATGATTGTTCCTTGATAATTAGCAACCCAATCATTCCCTGGGTTCAGATCTTGCACCCTCTTCTTATACTCACAAACAGAAGCAATCCTAAACCGCCCAGTTTTCAAAATCTTTTCGGTCTCTCATCTTTGGTAAGTGGAGAGGAAGGTAAAAACAGCCTGGGCCACCTTATTGCCAAGAAGGGCTAATGTTTGTTCTTTCTCTCTCCTGGTGTCTCCCAGATCAAGGCTGGGGGCTTTGAGTTCTCCCCGGGAACACTTCAGATCTACTCGGACAACTTGCTGACCCTGCCAGCCATCATTGGCATTGGCGGGGGCGGCGGCCTTCTCTTGCTCATCATCATCATAGTCCTCATCGCATACAAGCGGAAGTCCCGGGACGCCGACCGCACCCTTAAACGTCTCCAGCTGCAGATGGACAACTTGGAGTCTCGCGTGGCCTTGGAGTGCAAGGAAGGTAAGGTGCCTGGCTAATTTTTCTTTCCCACCGCTCTGTCATTCACACTGAATTCAGCTTGCCCACCAGCCCTTTACTTCCAATTTTAGCCTATCCCTTGAGGGAGAGAGAGCAATCTTGCTCTTTGTGGTACACCAGTTTCTAAGCTCTTTCGTTTACATGGAACACATTAGCAATGGAGGCAGCAATGTTATCATTTTAAGGAAAAAGAAATTCCATGGTAGGACATGCTACAAAAAACATACCACCGTTTCAGCCATCTGGGAAAATGGGTGCATATTTTGCAGAGGTTTTCTTGTGTTCTTTGGGTTTCTTTCCTAAATGAAATGTGTATGCCTCTTCCCCCCCGGTTAAATCCCATGGCCTGCTATCTGCTGGACACTATAACAAATGCTAAGTTAAAGCATCTTTTAGAATAAATTTGTTTTAGGGAAGATCTTGCTCTAAGGATACCTCTTATGGCCAAAGTGTTCAGAATTTATATTATAACATATAACGTATAACCTGAAGCCTTCAATCCCTGGATTGCTTCATGGCTTTAGTGAGATTCAGTGCAGGGCTTTGATATAAGTAGTTCTTGGGCTGTAGCTTAAGGTTTCTACTTTGATTATTACCTTGGCATCTGTTGCTATGATTGTTGCTTTGGAGGCTCATTCTTAGGCTTAGACTACACATAACAGTAGCAAACCCATTTGTTTAAAGTTGAGTCTACCCCAATTACATGACGCGGAGGTGGAGCTGAACCCCGCCTGAGCCCTCTGTTTACTCCCCTGCAGTCTCCCCCCACAAGTGCTTTACTTGCAACTGAGCACACTTCCAGTATCTGAGCTTGGTGAAGGAAAATCCACCAGGGTTGGGGGAGGGAACAGAGGGCGGGAGCTAAGCTGCAGGTGGGAGCTGGTTTCGGTACTCTCCATTCATGCACCCCTTTTGCATCTAAAACATCCGCTCAAACCCACCTATCGCATTAGGTATGATTGGGCAGACCCAAGTTGAAGGACATGGATCTGCTGCCTTCACAAGTAGTTTGGGCTTCCTATTAATGTCCCGCAGTGGGATTCCATCCAATGTAGTTTCTGTAATTTAGGTGCTTAGGCAGCTCACCAAATCTCACTTCCTTGTGGAGGTGTTTCATGAGGGAAGCCATTACATTTGCAGACTGTTACTGTTTGGAGCAACCCAATTAGTTAGAGTATGTCCTTGCCAGCACCAGCTGGCGTGTGTGTGTGTGTGTGTATACACCAGTGTTTCTCAACCTTGGGTCCCCAGATGTTTTTGGCCTACAACTCCCAGCATGCCCCAGCCAGCATAGCTGGCTGGGGCATGCTGGGAGTTGTAGGCCAAAACATCTGGGGACCCAAGGTTGAGAAACACTGGTATACACAGACACACACACACACACACATATATATATATATATATATATATATATGTGTGTGTGTGTGTATATATATATATATATATATATATGTGTGTATATATATATATATATATATATATATACACGCATATATATATGCAGCCCCTGAGAGCGTCACCAAAATGGAATTTGGCCCTTGGGCTGAAAGAGATTCTGCACGCCTGCATGGGAATTTAGGGGGAAGGGGTGTAGCTCGATGGCATCTCCAGGTAAGGCCGGAAAAACTCCTGCCTGAAATCCTGGGGAGTCACTGCCCGCCACTGTCGACAATACCAAGGATCTGACTCAGTATGAGGCAGCTTCTTATGTTCCTGTGGGCACCAATCAATTAGTTCCTTCCCTAGTCTTTAATGAGGCAGATCCTGCCCTGCTCATAAGATACCCTAATTACTACTTCTGAAGCTGTATCATTCACTAAACATCACAAAAACACCATTTTTGTGAGATGTTAGAGAAAATTTTCCACTTACTCTTTTTTCTGCTCAAATATGTGGACCTGATACATAAATTTCCGTAGCCAGTGTGGTGCAGTGGTTATCACGGGTCACTTTAGGAGCAGGGAGACCCATATTCGAAGTCCTACTCAGCCATGAAGCCCCCTGGGTTGCCTTGGATCAGTCACTGCCTCTCAGCCTAACTTACCTCACAGGATTGTGGGTGAGGATTAAATTTTTGTATTTATTTATTATATGTATTAAATGCCTCATAAAACTTAGTTCTTTAGACATTGTACATTAGTTAAAACACAATAATAAAATAATTAAAAGGTGGGAGAAACTTGTAGATCACTCTGAGCTCCCTGGAAGATGTGGGAGATAGGAATGTAACTAAATGCTATATTAGAATATATTCTGATTTCACCATTGTTAATGCCTTCTTTCAGTAGTCATTGTTACAGTATCACAGGATAATGTGGTTGGGCATCATCGTACATTTGGTAACAGTCAGATTTGGCCAGAACTGGCTAAACTTTTTGCAACTCTGCCATCTGGGGCAATATATTTGAGTAGCAGAGTGAGCCCCATCTGAGCAAGTCAGTTAGGATTTAGATTTAAGCATATTAGGGCGCATGGCTGGCTGGGGCATGCTGGGAGTTGTAGGCCTTTTTTTCCTGCCAAAACACGCATAGGATTGTGCCCTTAATTAATTAAGTTTTTTTATACTACGCTTGAGGTGTCTATGGCTTTTTTCTAGCACTCCAGCTTTGCTTGCAGCCTGGATTGTTCTGCAAGCTTGGTTCCTTTTTCATGGGTTGTCCTTTGGGGGAGAGTCTGGGTTCAGGTGAAACAGTTTTACTGAAGGTGGTTGAATTTTATTTGTTACGGTTTGAAGGAACTTAGCGAGATTTTGAGAGGAAAAGTTTTAAAGGAAAGAGAAGCCTGCCTGAAAAAGGCTGTGGGTATCTCATTATGTGACAGACAGATGCTGAGAAATTGGACAGAATGCTGCTTCTGATCCTGCTGATAAAACCTAATTGCCCATTATCGCCACAAGCCAGTGCCTGGGGCTGTGACCCTGCCAACTCCAAGTTGGCCCAGAGGCTACGACAGAAGCGGGCACCTAAAATGAGATAATAAAAAAGAGGGAAGTGGAAAAAATAGCCCTGTAGATAGAAATAGTGACAGAGAGGATTGGAGGGGGGGGGGGAGCACATGGAGAGGATTTCGCCTTGTCTTCCACAGCTGGCAGATAAAAGGATCTGTTTTTAATTAAAAGCTGCAATATCTTCTCTGCCTTTTCTCTTTTCTAGTCCCACTAGTTACAGATAAGATAGTGTGCCTTTCAAGCTGACGGTTTGTTTTTTCTCATCAAACTGATCAGCCTACAGCCCTCTGCCGCTTCTAGCTTCCTTTTAAAGTGCCATTAATTTGATTCCCCCCCCGCCGCCCCCCCCTGCAGCCCCCTCCCAGCTCCCCTCTGCACTTGTACAGCATTAGAATGTGTACACAAACTACCTCCTTCCCCTTGTAGGTGCAATTAAAGGTACAGGATGCCATTTCTCCCTCCCTCCCTCCCTCTCTCTCTCTTCTCCAAGTCCATCCAAGCACTAGATCACCAAATGGTTGTTCAATCTGCAAGATGTGAAATGATCAGAATGCAATGTGGACAATTTTGCTGCATACAACTGTTTCCATCCTGTCCTCCAATGCTCCCTTAAAAAAATCTCTGCCTGCATTTTGCCATTCTCAGTGCCCTTTTAGGTGCACAGCCAGAAAGGCAATTTTACGCCAAAGCACTAGCCTCGGGCCCACACCTGCCTGCCATCACTGCTTCAGTGTCAGGAAATTGGACTAGATGGCATTGGAAAGGACCCTTCCAGTTTCACTTCTGTAATTTTTCTGCTCTTGCTGTGTAACTCCAAACTCAGTACTGGTTTTGGTTTTTTCGGTCTCTGGGGTGGGATGAGAAGCTGCTAATTTAATGTGCGTTTAATTCACTTGGATCCTTGAACAAAGTTGGATATATTGTAAAAACTGGCCAAGGCATTAGTCCTGCCAACCATTGATAGGGCAGATTGGGAACTGAGTTTCTTGCTTAACCTGCTCTTTCCTTCCCAGCCTTTGCAGAGCTGCAGACTGATATCCATGAGCTGACCAATGATCTGGATGGGGCCGGCATCCCCTTCTTGGATTATCGCACCTATGCCATGAGGGTCCTCTTTCCTGGAATAGAAGACCATCCAGTGCTGAAGGAAATGGAGGTGTGGGAATGTGTGTATGTGTGTCTGCTTGGAGAACATTTACTGTAATCTCGGGTTATGTTATCTTTGTGAGTTTATGCCTTGAGGAAGAGGCATAGGGGAGGGGTCATGGCTCAGTGATAGAGCTTTGCATGCAAACGGCCCCAAGTTCAATCCCTGGTGTCTCCAGGTAGGGCTGGAAAAAATCCTGCCTGAAACCCTGGAGAGCTGCTGTCACTCAGTGTTGACAATACTAGGGCTAGATGAACCAGCAGTCTTACTTGGAATAAGGCAGTTTCCTATGTTCCTGTGATTTGTCTGCATTTTTGCTGTACCCGTCCTCATAGTCCTCTCATCTGCTTTCACAAGGATGTTGTGTCTGTTGAGGTCTCTCTGGCATAGGATACGCTAATGATCTCAAAGTAAGACTGTTCCACCAGTCTCACCTCCCACCCACCCGCACCACTCCAGGATTTACTACCTGCTAAAGAAGGCAAATTCAGGATTCTGATGCTTATACAAGCTTAGAACTTGTTTGTTTTGGAAGCATTCTGTCTAAAGAGCTTTTCAATGGAATAATGGTGCTGTTGCCTCCACAGCTGGCTATTCATATATCTTTTTCTATTGTTACATGACTACCTGCCATTGGTGAAATACCATCCAAATTAAGGGTAGATGGAACTAGTCTGTTATAGTTTCTCAAATGCTGGGTCAGAGGAATCTTTTTTGGTGGATTTTCAGACTGCTAGGAGCTAGGTCTTAATAATAATTATGGGGAAAATACACTAATGGATGGGACAATTATTAGAGGGTAAGACTGATTGATCCAAAACAAAGATAAAATTCAGTTGATTAGAATCTATAGCAATCGCTTTGGGGTTTTCCCAGTTGTTGTCACTTCATATAGCATCTTGGGCATGGGGACTGATGTGCAGTTCTTGTTTCATTCATTCTCACAAGAACCCTATGTGTAAGCTGGCATTCCAATTTTACAAATGGGGAACTGAGTCTGAGAGAGAATGACTTGACTATGATGACTTACTCTGTTAATGGCTTCAGGAGGATTTGAGCAACCCAACAATCATTACTGAACTATGCTGGATCAATCCTGGTTTTGGTGCTGTTCTGATATTCCTACTAAATTCCAGAGCAAGGAGACATCTATCCCACTCATTATTATCTTAGTTGTTATGAGAATAACTGGAGTACAGTCATGCCTTGGATTGAGAGCATAATTAGTTCCAGAAACGTGCTTGTAATCCAAAACACTTTTATGTCAAAACGAAATCCCCCAAAAAAAATTTGTACAGAGATTTTTAATTTAAGCCGTACTACAGTACTTGTATTGCAAGATGTCGCTTGTATATCAAGTCAAATTTTTTAAAATAAATATTTAAAAATTTGCTTGTCTTGCAAAATGCTTGCAAACCAAGTTACTTGCAATCCAAGGCATGACTGTAGTTTGTCTGTACCTGGGCATTTCAATTCCAGAACAATGTTGATAGCAACTGAGAGAACTAAGGTGTGTGTGTGTTTAAAGGTTGTTAATGGATAGGCTAAATGGGGCAAGAGCAAAGTGAGCCATAGATATATTGGGTAAGCATGAAGACAAGGCTGCAAAGGTGCTGCTAAGGGCAGTTCAGGTTTTAAATAAGGAGTAGCAGAATGCAACTGAGTAAAGGCAACTAACAGCAGTGACATTTTCCTGACAGCAAAATCCGTCAGGGTGTGGGAAAGTCTCTTGATGGAATTAATGGCATCGCTGGGGTGTTAGTCACACTGAAAAGCAGATTGTGGGCAAATTGTTTGGAAATATCTATACAGCATGGGACTGTCCTGTACTGGATAGTGGAGAGTAGCTGTATTGTGCCAGTGAGGGTTGTTTTTACTTCAGTGCTTCTGTGACATAGACCTTACTGCAGTTTCCATTGATCTCCTTTGAAAGGTCACAGTGTGCTGGTCTTTGTACCTAATATAGTCTCAGGAAATAACTTTCTTTCTTTGGAGCCACGGATTGCTCAGATACCTCTGGTGCTCATGCCCTTTGCCTTGGGGCCTCACTGATGGGTCCACCCTTTATTGTGTGTTTCTTTCAGAACTCTCTCACTAACTAATTTCTCATTCTATAGAGAACTTCCTCTAAGAGCCATGATCTATGTTTATCTTTAATGCTGTGTACATCTGGTTGATCTTCACATAGTGATTGATTGTATGTGGCTGTGTGCTTCACCTCTAATATGATAGCCTTTCTCTTGACCCCTGGATATGTGGTCCAGGGAGGCTAACATTGTGATTTGATAGATTGCTTTAGTTCTGGGGCATTGCCTCCATAGGTTTCCACCTAAATGGAAAATATGCAGTAGTGGTTCCATCTCTGTGACACTGAAAGTCAGTGAAGGTCTATTGTCTCAAAATCCTAGAAACTGGGGGTCATCCAATGAAGGCAACTGGTGGGAGATCCAGAACAAACAAAAGGAAGTGCTTCTTCACACAACACATAGTTAAACCATGCAATTCTCTACCACAAGATGTGATTCCCACCAACCTAGATGTCTTTAAAAGGGAATTAAACAAATTAATCCAGGATAAGGCTATCAATGATTACTAGTCATGATAGCTATATACTGTCTCCAGGATCAGAGCAGTATGCCTCTAAATACCAGTTGCTGGAGAACAACTGTAGGAGAAGACTGTTGCTTTCAAGTCCTGGTTGTGGGCTTCCGAGAGGCATCTGGTTGGCCACTGTGTGAAACGGGATGCTGTACTAGACAGGGCTTTGATCTAATCCAGCAGGGTTCTGCTTATGTTCGTAATGAAAGGGCCAACATGCTGGCAAGGAATACGTTTCCACATGCCAGTCAAAACGAGCTTTGGGTCACCACTGTATGGCTGCGGCGCTCACTGGCATTAATATCAATGTTTATATTAATATCATTGCTCCTGTCATTTTCTGCAGCACTTGGTTTATCCAATTGGGTTTGTTTGATGCATGACTGACCACTCATTTCCAAGAGACTTGGCTGACATCATCAGACTTCCTAGCTCTCAGTTGCCCCCAATGCGATCTCAATCCTTTGCTTCTTCCCCAACCAGCTCCCCCTCCCTTTGCCAGTTCTTACAATGTTCGCTTAATTTAGTACAAGCAATTGTGCAAAAATTGGCTTCGCATTTTCCTGTGTAGTAAAGTTGTTCTTGATTGGAGAAGTGAGAGGTGGCCTTATCTTCCCTTCACTGCTGACCTCGCAGAGTAATTAATGGTGACGTGGGTTTCGGAACATATTTAGGAGACGTAATCGGCTCCAGAACACGATGCAGTTATTAATTACAGGGAATCAAGTGCTTGTCAGTTCAAGCACACAGGCTGCCTATTGTAGCCTAGCGTAATCATTGCTTTTGTGATCTAGTTTTACTAGCCCAGTTTTGGGCTTTCCATCCTTTCTTTTATGGTGGTTCTCCAGTTTAAAACAACATTGGGTCCTTTAACTATCCTGCTCTGGGAAATTTTTGTTAGGATCAAGTAAGATTAAAGAGGAAGGACTTCAATTGTGAGCCTTTCACGTTGAAAATAGCAGGGCATGTATAACATCCCTACTCTGCTACTGTGCCTGTAATAAATATTGATTGCCCCCTTGTTCTGTTCTTTTAGACTGGAGTTATCTTTAAACATTTGGAGATATGTTCCCATTTGGCATGTATTCCCATTGATCAGCTGCTTCTGGTGCTTGTGTCCTTTGCTTTGCTCTTTCAGTAGAGATAATTGAGTTTTAACATGCTTTATCTATTGCTTTGTTCATATAGTCATGGCGAACTTCTTCCGCTAATTCGGGGGTGGGGAACGTGTGGCACTCCAGATGTTGTTGGACAACATCCATTGGCTATGCTGGCTGTGGATCATGGGAGTTGTAGTCTAACACCACCTGGAGGGCCACACATTCTCCACCTCTGCACTAATTCAACCTATGTTTATAAACCGGTGTTAATCTGTGTTGTTGCTGTTGTTTAAAAAAACCCTCTAGTTCAGGGCTCTCCAACCTTGGGTCCCCAGATGTTGCTGGCCTACAGCTCCCAGCATACCCAGCCAGCATGGCTAATGGCAAGGGATTCTGGGAGCTATAGTCCAGAAACATCTGGGGACCCAAGGTTGGAGAACCCTGCTCTAGATTAACCAGCATGGAACATTTCTAACACATGGATTAGAACCACCCCTCTTTTAGGTACTTTGAGGAAGAGTATTAAAAAAATTCTACCATTTTGCTACACTTTACCTTTTCTCTGCATACAGAATTTCATATGGACTATAACATCAAAATGTTATGTCGATTCTTAATACCCACAGCAAAAGAAAAGGTTTCCACCCTCATAGCTGTGGAAATTCCACTTGAAATGTAAAAATACAGTATCTGCAAACTACTCCAGTGTTCTGGGGATTGCTATCTGCCCTGGTTTCATAGCCTCCAGTTATGCTTCGCTACCCATGCATTACTGTTGCTTTTCATTGATCCATACTTCTCCTGCTACTACAAAGCACTTGCTAAAAAAATCCAAATTCTACAAAAACTGAAAGAATGCCTTAAGAATAAAGTATGCATATTGAAACTATTTTGGTGAAAAATAAGTATATTTTTCTGTTTCACTGAGGTTCCTAACTTATTTTGAGCACAGAATGTGAATTTTCTTGATGCCAGATGTTGGGGGTTGGATCCAGAATCCTTGTTCCGCTAGTGGAAGGATTCTGTTTGCGCAGTCGTGCTTCCACATCCTCTTCCCCCCCCCCAACACACACAGTCTTGCCCCTCCCCACATACCCTCTTACCTTTGCTCTGGAGTGTTGGGGAAACCTCCAGAGGAGATTTGAAGGATACATGGGGGGTTCTGAGGGGAGGAGAGGACATGGAAGTCCCATTTCGCCCGCAGAATCCTTCCACTGGCAGCATGAGGATTCTGGATCCAACCCAGGATGTTGGATCTACAACTATCAGGTGGATCCACAATTGGCTACAGAATCGGACTCAAAGAGTGGTTATCAATGGTTCCTTCTCAAACTGGGGAGAGGTAACGAGCGGGGTACCACAGGGCTCGGTCCTGGGCCCGGTGCTCTTCAACATTTTTATTAATGACTTGGATGAGGAGGTACAGGGAATGCTTATCAAATTTGCAGATGACACAAAGTTGGGTGGAACAGCTAATACTCTGGAAGACAGAAACAAAATTCAAAGCGATCTCGATAGGCTGGAGCGCTGGGCTGAAAACAACAGAATGAAATTTAATAGGGATAAATGCCAAGTGCTGCACCTAGGGAGAGGAAACCAAATGCAGAGTTACAGAATGGGGGACACTTGGCTCAACAATACTACAAGTGAGAAGGATCTTACAGACAGTGATTGTGGTAGATCACAAACTGAATATGAGCCAGCAGTGTGATGTGGCTGCAAAGAAGGCAAATGCTATTTTGGGCTGCATTAATAGAAGTATAGCTTCCAAATCGCGTGAGGTGATAATTCCCCTTTACTCAGCACTGGTCAGGCCTCATCTTGAGTACTGCGTCCAGTTCTGGGCACCACACTTTACGAAGGATGTAGGCAAACTGGAGAGGGTTCAGAGGAGGGCAACAAAGATGATAAAGGGACTGGAAACAAGGCCCTATGAGGAGAGACTGAAAGAACTGGGCATGTTTAGCCTTCAGAAGAGGAGACTGAGGGGAGATATGATCGCACTCTTCCAGTACTTGAAGGGTTGTCACACAGAGGAGGGCCAGGATCTCTTCTTGATCATCCCAGTTTGCAGGACACGGAATAATGGGCTCAAGTTACAGGAACCCAGATTCCACCTGAACATCAGGAAAAAATTCCTGACTGTCACAGCAATAAGACAATGGAACCAATTACCTAGGGAGGTGGTGGGCTCTCCCACTCTGGAGGCATTCAAGGTGAAGCTGGACAGCCATCTGTCAGGGATGCTTTGACCTGGATTTCTGCATTGAGCAGGGGGTTGGACTTGATGGCCTTGTAGGCCCCTTCCAACTCTACTTTTCTATGATTCTATGTGCACAAGAGTCCTGTAGACTTGGACTGTTTTAATTGACGAGTGATGCCACTGGGTTCAAGGCAAACACAACCTGTGTGAAATAATTTTGTGTAAACAGTCTAATGACTTTGAGAAAGCAATAGTGGCAAAAGCGATGGGTGAATTATTGTTTCAGGGTATTGGGGGGGAGAGAGAATAGCAATAGGATGATGGGCAGCTACCTAGCTTGGCTCTGTGTTTTTGCTATATATTGGTGCTGCTTACTAGAGATTGTTATCCTGCTTACACTAAAGGTCTGTTTTGCTGCTTACACTACTACCAGAAAGTAGGTCCTTTGTGGATTACAGATTCAGTCTGCAAGGGTAGCCTGAAATCCAAGAATCTGAATAGAGTTCTGTTTTTATCCTCTCTGGAATGTACTGGAGGTTTTTGGCCCATCTGTGTTTCAAGCTCTTGGCAGTTATTTTGTTGTGATCACACTCTGCCTGTCATTACCTCCTTAATTATTGTGGGGGAAGAGGGGGGGCACACAGCAGCCCGGAGACAGGGACTTCAACTTACTAGTACGAGAATGAGGTGAAAATGGAGCAAATGAAAACATAAACTTCCAAACACAGGCAAACAGGAGGCCCTGGAGAGTAGTGCTCCCACTATCAGAAGTTTCTCCTATATCCATATTTCCTCATTATTGGAATTCAGTATGCTTTGCCCCTTCATAAAATCCCAAACTCCGAATGAGTTGCATTCCCATTTATTTCAATGTTTGTTTTCCTTCTGGAGATAAATAAGGATAAATTTGGTATTTCCTTCTGGAGATAAATAAGGATAAATTTGTTTGTTTTGTAGTAAGTGTGGAACAGTCTTTGGAATTGGAAATAGGAAGTTGCCACATAGGTTAGATCTGGCACAACTTTGAAATACGAACTGCGGTGAATAATCATGTACAGTAATACCTTGGATTGAGAGCATAATTCGTTCCGGAAACGTGCTTGTAATCCAAAACACTCTTATATCAAAGCGAGTCTCTGGCGGGCTGTGAGCGGGGCCGATTTCTGCCCGCTACGCCTGCTTGAGGCGAGCGGTTACATCCCTACGACTTGTCTTGCAAGACCTTGCTCGTTTATCAAGTCAAAATTTTTTTTAAATTTTTTGCTTGTCTTGCAAAATGCTCTCAGACCAAGTTACTTGCAATCCAAGGTATTACAGTATAGATTTAGGGAGCTACTTACACAAAGGATGTACATGGCCTTTCCCAGCTGTAATCCTCATTCCAGAGAAGCTGTATATATTTGGTTGGAAAGTGAAATTACAAGTGCGGAGAGCCTATCTATATATATATAGAAGAAGTCCTGATTGACTGACTCATCAACGCCCAGCTCAAATAATTTAATCTAGGAACGTGAAATTTTGAAGGAACATTGCTTTTATGACGTAGACCCCCACTAAGGAAGGATTTTTGGAAATTCCGTCCCTAAGGGGGTGAAAAAAGGGGGCAAAATCGCCCCACTCTCATATCTCCTATGGGCAAAACAACAGGGGAGCAGTTATGCAAGTCGGCCTCACCTCATACTTGCTGCAGGATCCAATAGGAGCAGTTATGCAAATAGCCCATACGACACTTAGAATGTTCGTATGAATTCCTGCAGGGGCCAATAGGGGTGGGTATGCATATCTCCCCTAGGCCATTTAGAATGTTCTCTGAGGGGGTGAAAAGGGAAGAAAACTTTTTAAATGACTGACTGACTGTTCTGTGTGGGGCATCGTCACATAGGCTCCATCACGTTTTGACAGATCTACCCCAAACTTGGCACGGTCACTCTTCATCACCTGTAGACTCTCAGAATTAACCTGATTTTTCTTTAAGATCAGATATTTCTGACAGAAAAGTTTTCTGCTGCCAGCACCCAGCCTAAACGTTACACTTTCAGTCAGAGAATGACTGTTGTGTGGGGGGCATCCCAAATCCTGTGTATCTGTGTGTACGGGCGTTTGCGTGCATTGCATAGGCTCCGACACGGTTGGACGGACCCGCCCCAAACCTGGCACGCATACTCTCCATCACCCAAGGACAAAGACTGATGGGTTCAAATCTCCGAAAAAGCCATCACTGCGCCTGTACGGCCCAAAATAGATGATAGCCAATGGCATCACTTGGAATGTTCACAGGGGCCATTCAGGAGCGGTTATGCAAATCACTCCAACGACATTTAGAATATTCGTATGAACTGCCGCCACAGGGGCCCAATCAGGTGCAGATATGCAAATCTCTCCTGCGTGAAAACAGAATGTTCATATGCACTGTAGCCAGGGCCTACATGGGGGGGGGGAGCTGGGATTTTATTGTTGGGTAGTCCCGGGGGGGCGGGAAACTGAGATTACATTGTTGGGTAGTCCCGGGGGGAGAGCAGGGATTTAATTGTGTAGTCCTGTGGGGGGGAGCAGGGATTTATTGTGTGGTCCCGGGGGAGCAGGGATTTCATTGTTGTTTGCGGGGGGAGCTGGGATTACATTGTGTAGTCCCGGGGGGGGGGAGCAGGGATTTCATTGTGTAGTCCCGGGGGGGGAGCAGGGATTTCATTGTTGCATAGTCCCGGGGCGGGGAGCAGGGATTTCATTGTGCAGTCCTGGGGGGCAGACAAAGATTTCATTGTGCAGTCCCGGGGAGTGGACAGAGATTTGATTGTGTAGACCCGGGGTGGGGGGGAGGAAAGCAGGGATTTCATTGTACAGTCCCGGAGAGGGGAGCAGGGAATTCATTGTTGTGTAGTCCTGGGGAGGGGGGAGCTGGGATTTCATTGTTGTATGGACCCGAGGGAGCTGGGATTTCACCGTTGTGTAGTCCCGGGGGGGGGGGGGGAAGGGATTTCACTGTGTAGTCCCGGGGGAGCAGGGATTTCATTGTGCAGTCCCAGGTGGGGGACCAGGTAGTCCCAGGGGCGGGGGAGCTGGGATTTCATTGTGCAGTCCTGGGGGAGCTGGTAGTCCTGGGGGAGCTGGGATTTTCATTGTGTAATCCCAGGGAGCTGAGATTCCTGGGGGAGCTGGGATTCCATCATGTTTCTTTTAAAAACAATTGTACCAAATCATAAAATCCACGTGAGCGAAGCCGCGGGCAACAGCTAGTATTAAATAAAAACAAGCACAGTTTTAAAGGCCCAGTATGATGTAGGTTTGTGTTTATTTGTTGTCTTATAATTAGAATGAGTTTAATGCTAGTTATTGCAAATGACTAGGAAAGAGTGTGTGCTCTCTTCCCTCCTTTCCCCTCCCCAAAACGTGTGCACATATGCAAAAACGCTAATCCAGAGCCAAGTGCAAGTGCTGTCATTAGCAGCTCCTCTCCTCGTTGGGGTTTGAGGGTTGTTATTTCATTGCTTTTGTGCAAATTTAAAGCCTGATTAAATACTTAATTCTTTATTGTTCATTTACTTCTGCTAATGATCACGAAAAGGAGGAGGAGAGCAACAGAGTGGGAGACAGAGGTGTGGGGCGGGTGCGGGTGGAGGAAGAGGGTGTCTGCTTGCAAGAGAGACTTTGCTTCATTGCTTTCAGGGTTGTAGATGGCAAGCCAAGCCTGCAGAGATCATTTATGTGACAGATGTTTTGTGTTGCCGCCACCACCACCACCAGCACCGTCCTGTTTGCTGTGTGCACTCTGAGATCCCTCGTATAGGACAGGACCAATTTGTGAGCGGAGGATCTTGCTTTATTTTCATCAGTGAACATTTGGGGCAATGGCCTTGCATGAACAATCTGTGAGAACCACTATGGATGGAGCATTAGGCAGCTCTACATGTTCAGATGCTGTCTAGCTCAAAAGATATTCAGGCCTTTCCCCCAAGCAGCCGCCTTCTCTCTCGTGTCTCTCTGTTCTACACACATTTAGAAGCCTGTGGGGTGGGGAGGAAGCAGATTTGGGAAGCAGTTTTGAAGTGGAGAAACAGTGGGCAGGGGATGGCTTAAGCACTCTCTGGCCTGGTTCAGACATCACTTCAACTCAGTTTTCTTTTTTTTAAACCCTGAGTTGTGAGCGTGCTGGTACATGCTGTCTGGTTGCTCCTGCTGCAGTCACGAGTGGCTAAACAACCCAGGGACACTCTATCCCTGGGTTGTTTAGCGTTGTGTGTGAACCAGGAACTCTGGCGTATCAGGGGAGAAACAACCTGGAGCTGGGACCCTGGGTTGAACTAAATGGAAACTGCAAGACGGGGGGGGGGGGGGGAGGGAACCTGTCTGAAGAAATCCAGAACATTTATTTATTTATTATTTATTACATTTATGCCCTGCCTTTTTTCCTGAAAGGAACTCAAGGCGGCCTCCTCTCCATTTGATCCTCACAACCACCCTGTGAGGTAGGTTAGGCTGAGAGGCAGTGAATGGCCCCAAAGTCACCCAGTGAGTTTCATGGCCGAGCAGGGACTATAACCCGGATCTCTCGAGTCCCAGTCCAACACTCTCACCACTACGCCAGCTGGCTCCCAACAGCAGAAACAGCATGAGGAGAGCAGTATGGGGAATGCGCCATGTGCCGCATGCCACGTGAGTGAGCCAGGCATTACAATGAGGGGGAAGTCCCCTCATGTAGATTGGCCGTGTGTGTGTGTGTGTGTGTGTGTGTGTAGCAGATTGGCAGAGGGCACACAAACACACACATACCAGAGACACAGAGTGAGGCAAACACAGAACTTAAATCTGCGCAGTGGTGGCCAGTATGATGGAGGGAGCGGGGCGGGGGGGATGCAAGGGATTGAATTTAGGAAGGATTCTAGGGTAGGATTTTACTGAAATGGTTCAAATGATTGGTCTGGATAAGGGGAAAGGTTCACCCAAGGCCAAGACAAACACCAGCCACACCTCCGTGAAGCTTTTTCAGTGTTACTCCTAAAAAGAACTAGTAAAGAGCACTGAAAACAGTTCCCCAGTTTGGATATATTAATTCAACATTCCTCCCCATTGTCACCTGGGGAGCCCTGTGGTAACATCAATCCCCGATTGGAAGCTAGAGCTGACAGGCACAACACCATACCCCCTCCTCTCCTTCCCCCCTCTCTGCCTGGCGTTTTCCGATTTGGAGAGCTTGTGGGGGAAATGTAGCAGTTTTCAGCTGTCTTGTCCGGAACCTACCGGTATGTCTTTTTCTGAAACTTTAAAGCAGGTCACTTTAAAGTTTTGGGAGCAGCCTGATTTGGCTCAGACCTCTTGGAGAAGACCTACTTCACCTCAAATGAAGCCTGAATCTCTCCAAAGTGGGCCATCTTGCTTCTGGATTCAGGCTTTGTCCAAACCTGATGTATACCCTACATGGGAGTAAGGCTCTGTTTGAACATTCAGAAGAAGGAGGGGTCTGTAGAAGTATGGATTGTTTGGCTTCTGAATCTCCACTTTAAATGTAAAATCTGAAGCATGGGTTCATGGAAGAGTCGCTAGAAGTATGAGTGGTTTGTCTATCTAAAATCCTTGCTTCTTTCGAAAATTTGAATTGACCTACAGATTATCCAATTATTGCCAGCTGGGCTTGTGTTACCCTGTGATTTTTCTGGCCATTAGGAAACAACCAAAGCCCTGTGTCTCACACTGAGCATTCAGAGACAAACGTCAGTAGCTGCTGGTGAAGAGACACTGAATGGAGACTGTATTCCTATGCGTGCATACTTGTATCTTATAAAAGTCATGCATAACATTGACCATTTTGTTCATCCTTCTTCCCATGATTTTTCTGCAAGATATGCCAGACTGCCCAGTTGGAGGGATACTTGTCTTGTGACTCTGATGTCCAGGAGGCTTCCATTGTGCATGAACCACATGGACACAGATTTATTGTATTTTTACTTATTATTTATATTGCACCATCAGTATATGACACTTTACAGAGTAACACAGACAAAAATAAAGTATTTGCCCTGAGAAGCGTTTAGACACACTTTAGACGACAGCAGTATGTGTATAAATGTAAAAGGTGTTTCCACTTTAGTTTTTCACTGGATTTCTGGAAAAACAATCTATATGTGGAGATTTAAGAGACTTATCGGTTGCCCAAAACATCACAGGCCCTTTCCCATCTCTTCTTAAGTGTTCTGTGAGTATGGAGCACTAAG
Source organism: Shinisaurus crocodilurus (assembly GCA_021292165.1). Lineage (NCBI taxonomy): Eukaryota > Metazoa > Chordata > Lepidosauria > Squamata > Shinisauridae > Shinisaurus > Shinisaurus crocodilurus. The sequence continues at coordinate 1,085,863 of CM037889.1, forward strand.
GCAAGCAAGCAGACCCATGACTATAGTTAAACAGAAAGTTTTCCCAGCTTGAGTCTCTGTAGATCAGATGCCCTGGTCAGAGTTATTAATTTATTTCTGTTTCATGGCTGGAGAGACCATTTGAGGCAGTAAGACATGTAGGGCTGCTATGACTAGAAAAATCTGAAGATGGTGCAGCAACCAAATGGGGAGGAAAATATATGTGGAAGCAGAGGAAATGCCCTTTCCTGATAAAACCTAGTGAAAAATAACCAGGCCTGCTTCAAATGCCATTGCTAATCTCAGGGACAGACGGTAACATTTAGGACCATATGTAGAAAGTGCAGAAGATCAGGATTTCCTGTAGGGACAGTTAGCTATGCTCAAATCTAGCCAGGAGGAATCTGGCAATTAGTCTCTAGCCGAATCCAGCATTTTGGCAACTCTTCCTATTTAGGGGCATAGAAAGAGGATGCCCAGTGACTTGTATGTTTCTTTTAATAAAACTACAACATGAGACTGTCTGTGAGTGCAAGGGATGAGAAAGAGGATTTTTCTTTTTTATGCTCATACGTTTTTCATGCAAATATTCTGCATGTAGAATCTATGTGTATGGCTCTGCTGATCTTTACAAGCACTGTTAAAAGAAGCAGTTTCATGTATCTGCTATAATGGGAACCACTTTGGGATTGTAATATATTGAGCAGAACAGAAGTATTCTAAAGGAAAAGGAAGCCATGTAGTGAGATGGAAATGTTCAAGAGACAAGACTGGTTTTTATGTATGTGCTGGCATTAGAACTACAGAGCCCAGCAGGCTGATGAGTGGCAGATCCCATGAATGAATTCTGCATTTTCAGCAGTCCCAGAAAGGTGGCATGGGAGACAGTCCCATCGCACTGGAAGGGTCCTTTGCATTGCCTGTTGTGGCTATCTCCTTCCATGAATATAGAGAGTTCAGAGAATTAACTGCTCAGTGGCTGACCCTGGCCCTGTTTCTTGAATATACTCCTGTGCAGAATCTAATAAGAGCCCTCTCAGTCTGCTTCCCTGCATCAGAGCCGCCTTGTAGTCACAGAATTCTGTAACAGTTCGAGCTCGAAGACCCAGCCATAGTACCAGCTGCAAATGGCAGTACGTGTGTCTGGATCCCTCTCCCACTGAGCAGTGGATCTGCTGGGGCAGCGGTACCTAAATGATAGAATGAGTACAGAGTGCTGTTGGCTGTGATTTCATAGATCATAGAGTTGGAAGGAGCCTACAAGGCTATCGAGTCCAACCCCCTGCTCAATGCAGGAGACTAGAGGAGGGGTCTCCCATCCAAGTAACAACCAGGCCTGACCCTGCTTAGCTTTCCACGCTCAGACAAGCTGAACCAGCGTGAGCCACAGGCCTTTATCAGATACCTTAACATTTGGAGCAAGAGAAGAAAACAATGGTTTGGACTTCTTACTTATTTTAAGAGGGTGCCCCACCTGCCTCTAACATTCACTTTCAAATTGGTGCATGTACATTTTGCCAGTTTCTGGTTTGCATCTCTCCCCCCCCCCCCTTACTGGTTTCCAGTGCACATGAACACGCATGTGCATTGGAAACCAGCATGTAAAGGAATTCTCATACTCTCCCACAGTCATATCAAGATTCTTTTTTGTGTAGTGTTTTCAGGAATGCACATATGCACTTGGGTACATTGATAACCAATAAGGGGGGGGGGAGACATGAACTGAGCAAGATGCACATGTGCAGTGGTCTGAACAAAGTCCAAAAATAAAAAGCAGGTATCCAATGTATCAATGCTATTCTGCAATCAAGATCAGGTCATTCAGATCCCCCAAATTTAGGGGGAAATGTGAATACTGAGATATGTATTTATTATATTTCTATCCTGCCTTTTTTTTCTGCAAGGAACCCAAGGCGGCTTACATAGTCCTCCTCCTCCTCTCCATTTTACCCTCACAACAACTCTGTGAGGTAGGTTAGGCCAGTGTTTCTCAACCTTGGGTCCCCAGATGTTTTTGGCCTACAACTCCCAGCATGCTCCAGCCAGCATAGCTGGCTGGGGCATGCTGGGAGTTGTAGGCCAAAAACATCTGGGGACCCAAGGTTGAGAAACACTGGGTTAGGCTGAGAGTCAGTGATTGGCCCAAAGTCACCCAGTGAGCTTCATGCCCAAGTGGGGACTAGACCCCGGATCTCCTGAGTCCCAGTCCAGCACTCTCACCACTAAACCACATTGTCTCTCAGTGTAAGCATCCTTACAGAACATTCCATAACTACAATCTGTGAGAGTTTATGTGTATAATAGGTTGGGTTTTCAGAGTAGACAGTGCATAAAGCATCTAGCTTTATGAAATGGCAGTAAGAACAGACATAAAATATAAAATCCACAGTGAGAAAGCGTCTGAAGTGGAGAGGTCCTTGATAAAAGCGGTTGTACTGTATACTGAATAGATACAATTACAAGGGACCACATACATTCCTATTTTATGCTCTAAGCCATCACTAAATGAAGGTTGGACAGAAAATCCTCCAAACAGCAATTCTGTAATTATGTGGGAAGACAGAGAAGATGGTACTTAATTTTGAAGGAATATTCTTGGTCACTGCTAGAGTAAAAAACTGACTACCTGGACAATTGGCTTTGTTTCGCTAAGTTCCCATGACCTGCTTGGTTCTGTACATAGGCTTTCCTGATCTTACTGCATTGTCAAAGGGCTCTACAATATTACTGCCTGCTCCATAATTCTCTGGATCTGACTCTAATTACCTATGTTTCCCACCTTCAGGTACAGGCAAATGTGGAGAAGTCGTTGACGCTCTTTGGGCAGCTCTTGAACAAAAAGCACTTCCTACTGACCTTCATTCGCACCCTGGAGGCACAGCGCAGCTTCTCCATGAGGGACCGGGGCAACGTGGCCTCTTTAATCATGACAGCCCTGCAAGGCGAAATGGAATATGCCACCGGAGTGCTCAAGCAGCTTCTCTCAGACCTGATTGAGAAGAACTTAGAGAGCAAGAACCATCCCAAACTGCTCTTGAGGCGGTGAGTATTTGGCTAAGAACCACATATGTGAGTTTTTGTGGAGGGCAACTTTGGTATTTGCTAAGCACGGGGAGGAAATTTGCATGACTCACACACTTCCCCTTTTCAGACTTCTGGTATATGTATGATGTAGGACTGCAGGCTATTGTTATTTTAAATTTTTTCAACACCTAAGATTACTCCTTTGTCACGTAGCAAAGAAATAGTCATCATCATTTGGTGTGGAGTTGCTGTGGAGCAAATTAGAGGAGTTTAGTGGATGCAGGAAGATGAGCACCTGCCCTACATCAAGGAGGTTGCCAATAATTTGATCGTGGAGTGGGTGCTAAGGTGGCTGGTACCTTACTCTATAAATAGGTCTTAGCATATCGCTGGATACTGTGATCAGACCTCCTGCAAGCAAAAAAATTGTTATTGGATGGAAATTTACCAACCTGAGATTTTGCTGTCATTTAAAAAAAAAAAAAATCTAGTCTTTAAGATTTCAAAGATGGATGTAAAAATGTGTGGGCAACACACAGTAAAATCTTAGAAGCCAAAGATGGGTCCCTGGCTTAAAATGTTCCCTATGTGGTATGCACAATTTCTCCTGTGAGTCAGATATCAATTCATGGGGGAATGGCCCCTGCCTTGGAATCAGATAAGATATTAGGAAGAATTTGTTTGTTTCAGAACCCACTCATGGAGAACTCATCACATGTCTGTCCTTAAGCTTGAGAACAGTCTCTCTGTGTGTGCTGGCATCACTTTTAAAACTCTGAGTGCTGGAAATGGCAGCTGCTCAGTTAATTAAAACTACTTATCATTTGAGATTTGAATGTAGATTTGTGCCAGCATGTACCACTTCTCACTTCATCCACATTACTTTCAGTATTTTTGCACAGCTGCTGGTAGCGGCCAGTCATTGCCAGCATTCTTGCATGTCTACCAGCAGTCTGTCCCACTAAGACTGTATCTTTACAGGTCCTCTGGAGCAGTGTTCTCCAACCTTGGGTCCCCAGATGTTTTTTTGAAGTTACCTTGAATTCAATAAAAACGAATGTTTACAATCTAAACACATTACTTAAATATATTTAAGCTGCCCAATAACCAAAGAGTAGCTGGCTCTGGCATGCTGGGAGTTGTAGGCCAAAAACATCTGGGGGCCCAAGGTTGGAGAACACTGCTCTAGATGCTCCTGATTAGGCCCAGGTTTGTAATGGCAAACTCTTTCATCCCATACACAAAACAACTATGTGCCATCTCCTGTTGCCCCTCAAACAGTTTTTGTATCTCTTGGTATCAAGATGGAGCAGACCGTTATTCTTCCACTGGTCCAAGAAGAGGGGCACATCCTCTTTCTGTATGCTTCATGCATCCAGCTTTTTCTTCCCATCTCACTCTTTTCCAGTTGTTTCTTCAAGACTAATCCATGCAACCTCTACCAGGTGATTGTTGGGGTGGCATAATGTAAAAGCCAAGCAGATTTTCTTGAGCAAAGCATCTCAACACAGGTGGGGGAAGAGCGTGAGCCAGGGGCAGTGTTCCAGCTCCACCATGCGTCTGCATCTGCTCTGCTCCACCAATTTTTAAATGGTAACTAGACAGCTCTCCTGCATCACAGGCCAATGAGTACTGAAAGATACATCAGCTGCTGAACAAGAACAATTATTAAACAGACACAACCATACCTGTCCTTGTGCCTCTCCTTCTTTGTTCTATTGAAATCCAGTCCTTCTGAAGTTACCTTGAATTCAATAAAAACGAATGTTTACAATCTAAACACATTACTTAAATATATTTAAGCTGCCCAATAACCAAAGCTCTCCCAATAACCAAATAATACAAAGGTTAAAAACCTTAATGTACATAATATGAAAAACATTGACATACAAACATATAAGCAGACAATACACACACACACACACACACACACACACTGCTAGATAATTTTTGGAACATTGTGGAGCCAAAGACACAGAGGAAAAGCTCCAGAACAGAATGAATCTATAATGAAAAACAGAGTGAATCAGCCTAGGCTTAGGGCCATGTCACACTTTGCACAGTGTTGTATTGTTGTGTTTATACTGGTATTTAACAGGTGAATGTCTTAAATGCATGCAGTGGAAATATGCCAGGCAGGAACATAGCCAGTTCTACCTCCCCAGCAAGTGTCCATATCCCTGAGTGTTTGACCATGTGAGTTTCCTCTTTACGTGTCACATCTTCACAACAGCAAAGATTGGTAGACCTGTGGCAGACAGAACTGCCACATAAGGTGTAAAGCAACCCTTAGAGCAGGGGTGGGCAGAAGGTAGATCTCCAGATGTTTTGGACTTCAGCTCCCAGAAGTGTCTGCCAGCATGATCAGGAATGCCGTTATCCCTGTTAACTGAATGGAGGCAACAATCAGCAGAGGTTGCTAATTCAAGAAAATACACATATATTTTTTTGCAACCACTGCACTTTTTTAGGGGTTATGGGGCAGGGGAGATCACCAAAAGGGGAAAATATGCTAGCTGGTTGGCATACATATAGGAGGACTTCTTGTGGATCTTGGGACCATTTCACATACTGCATGGTTACAGATTCTTCTTTGCTACTCAGTTTACATTCAAGAGGGACCCCCAACCAATGCTATCTCCCTGACAAGGATATATTCAGGTATAGATAATCCACTTGCTTAAGACTTTAGCTTTACACTTAAAAGATGTATATCTACAAAAATTAATATAATAGGGCCTGGGGTAGGCAACCTGGTGCCCTCCAGATTTGGACTACAACTCCCCAAACCCCTGATAATTGGCCATGCTGTCTGGGGATTATGGGAGTTGTAGTCCAAAACATCTGGAGACTGTCAGATATAATGAAACCTATCTGGAAATGAAAAAGAGGCTCAAGGTTGCATGACAGTAGAGAGGAGTACAGGCAGTTTTAGGGAGGACATAGCTTTAATGCATGCATCATGGTTTAGAGGTCATTGGCTTAGGCCTAGGCCTGGGATTAATGTTTTACTCTTGTCCAGTTGTTCCAAAGTTTTTTCCCAGTTTCCTCCATATTCGCACATAAAGGAAAGTTGGATTCTAGGGCTTTCCTCCTCCTTTCCTTTCTTGTTACCCTTCCTGTAGGTCAAATGATGTCTTTACATCAAGCCTATTAGGCTTAACATTAATCTATTGGGTGAAATCTGTTATTTATACATTGTAGAACGTAATCCCCTGTGGTATCTGGATGTACGGTAGATAAATGCAAATATCACTGTGCAGCCATGACAGTAGAGCAACCAGCCCAGAAATGCAACAGAAAGCTATTGCATTTACTCAGAACCAAGTGGACCCTAAAATACAACTGAGCAATTGGAGTTATTTATAAAACTATCCAGTCTAGTTAAGCTTGCCCCTTTTATTTATTTAGGGGTGGGGGCACATTTCCCCCTTGCTTTTCCATGTCCTTGTCATCTCCAAGATAACCCTGTCATGCTGAATGCAGGCTAACATTCTTTACCTTATAACCAGGCTGGAAGTCAGAAGGAGAGACAGGGATTTATTTATTTAGGATATTCAGTATCCCAGTCTTTAGATATAACATCTCAGAGTAGCAAACACAAGTTTAAAGTAGCAAAACAACAATAATGCAATGATCAACTTAAATAAAAATACAGCAGAAAACCAGATTAAAACAGTGAGTAAAAACTCCCAAAATCTAAAAGTCTGGGGTGGATAAAAAAAGCCTTCACCTGGCATCAAAAAGACATCAGGGTCAGTGTCAGTCGAGCCCACTCTGGGGAGAACATTCCAGAGTTGGGGCACCACAACTGAAAAGCCCCTATCACAGGGTCACCATCTGCCTCCCTCCAAAGGTGGGTACCTGAAAAAGGCCCTCTGAGGAAATCATAGCATCTGGTGTAAATGTGTTCCATATATCCAGTTCTAGCTGATAACAAAATACGACAGCTAATTACCAACTGCAGGTTTGGAAACCAGCCACACATTTGGTGTGTTACGGTAATCAAAACAGGGTGTTACCAGAGCACTAATAACTGTGGTCAGGCTACCTCTGCCCAGAAGTTGTAGTTGGTGCAGCAGCCTTAACTGGCGAAAGGCATTTTGTGTCCCTAAAGAGAGGGCTGGATCTGATGGCACACCCAGCCTATGAGAGAGCGGGAGCGGGCTTCTGGAACTCTGTGGTAGAGTACCGTACATGCTTTTGTATGCAAAAGGTCCCAGGTTCAATCCCTGGTATCTCCAGGTAGAGCTAGGGGGGGGGAAATCCTTCTTGAAATCCTGGAGAGCTGCTTTCATTCAGTGTTGACAGTACTGGGTTAGATGGACCAATGGTCTGATTCAGTATAAGGCAGCTTCCTATGTTCCTAAATTTGCCCTTGCAGGGGGCAAGAACTTCATCCAAACAGGCCACCTCTTCCTATAAGTGTTCCTTTGGCAATGCCCTATATTGCTGTGCATTTTTTCCTCTACCCTGAAGAAACACTAGATATGTTACTGAAGCTACTTGTGTTTGGTAGAATGAAACATTTCTTGCCAATCATGAATTGCCAACATGGAACTGTAGAAAATGCCTTCTGCCCCAATATGGTAATCAATTAGTTTTGTACAAATACAGTAATATTCAGTGAAACTGACAATATTACTATTGTTTTGCTGGTGATTTTAAGCAGTGTGTAATTTCTTTGGTGGCATATACACTAAAATTGGAATGATGCAGACAAGATTAGCATGGTCCTTGCACAAATTCATTAAGCATTCTATCTTTGGTGTGAGGGTCCACAGTTTAGTAGTCGATCACATCCTTTGCATGTAGAAGATCCCAGTTCAATCCCAGTTAAAAGGATCTCGAGCAGCAGAGTTGTGACCTTGACTATACTTTCCTGGATAGACCAATGGTTTGACTCCGTACAAGGCAACTTCATCGGTTTATCATTTTCAGAGCTTAGGCCATACCTGCACAACTTGTGATCCATCAGCCAGAACATAGCCTACAATCCAGTGTGGCGTAGTGGTGAGAGTGTTGGACTGGGACTCGGGAGATCCGGGTTCTATTCCCCACTCAGCCATGAAACTCACTGGGTGACTTTGGGCCAGTCACTGACTCTCAGCCTAACCTACCTCACAAGGTTGTTGTGAGGATAAAATGGAGGAGGAGGATTATGTAAGCCGCCTTGGGTTCCTTGTAGTAAAAAAGGCAGGGGTATAAATATAATAAATAAATAAATAAATAAAAATCCCAGTTAGGTTGCAACAACAGGATATTAATCAGCTAGTAGACTGAATTTGGCATTGATGGGTCACAAGTTGTGCAGGACAAGTTTTCTAGTCACAAATATTGTGCTTCCTTTTGCAGATGTTGGTCTACTCTTTTAGGAAAGTGAGGTTGGGGGACCTCTCAATTCTCAATTTAATCAAAGCAGAAGGTGGGAGCAGGCAGGAATTACATTTGAGCAGACTTGATCAACAATAGGCAAGTTGTTCTTTTGCTCAAAACAATCTGCAATAGTTAACTGTTCCCTTCCCACCCATTCTTCTTGATTTTCCTTTGTTTCATGGGGACTTCTAGATCTAAAGGGTTGGGATTTTGTTTAATTTGGTTTCCCCGGTCCCCTCTGTGCTCCCTTATAACAATGAGGGCTGTTAACTTCTTGAGGTCACTAGCGTGGCTTGTGCTTCTGTGCACAAGATCAGATCATTTGTTTATTAATTATTACCATTTATATTCCGTCTTTCAGGATTCAAGTCCTTTCAAGGCGGCTTACAAATAACAAAAATATACATTAATAAAATAAGCAATATTAAAATATACCCATTTATAAGGATCCTTCCCATAGGGCAGTTGGTGGTGAAGGTCCTATCAGGTGGGAGTGAGAGGGGAAACTGCAGCTGGAGCAGGCGCCTGTGGTTTTTGTCTGAATATGAAATAGCTACGGTAATCTGATGATTAATAGATGGAGTATTCAAAAGAGCATAAATAAAGAATTTGAATCAGAGCCACCTGCATTTCCCCTCCATTTTAAGGAAGAAATGTGCATCGTTTTAAATATTTGATAAATATGTTAAGGCAAATCTTAATTTTTGTAACAGAGAGACATTGATGTATAGAAGCTAGTGTATACTGAAGGCAATTGATACAGGCTTTCTTCCTACACCCAGCCTCCCCCTACCAGCATACTTTATTCTCTGGTGATCTGAGTCCTGAACAGCCATCAGCAGCAGCTTTCTATTTTAGAGTGCCCTTGTCCTTGTTCTCCTGGTTCTGGACATCTCCTGTCCAGAAGGACAGCAGCTTCTAATGGCATCTTTGTGATATTAGCAGATGTGTTTAGAGAAAATGCTTGAAACTCCCTCTCCGCTGTCTCTCGGCATCTGCCATGCCATGTGCTTCAGACTGAAACCCGTGCTTTCTAGATGGCAGTGTATTCAGTCATGGGCAAAAAGAGAGACGTGATCATAGAATGGGAACATATATAATGGAAATGCAAGGAGGCTCACCTACAATTAAATGTAATTACTAAGCATCCAAAGTGCAATAGAAACCGTATGTATGAATATAGTGTAGTTTTAGTAAAATCCAAACATTATATTGTCAGTGTGCTTATAGTAGCACCTCAATGAGAGGCTGGTGTGACAATCTGTTTCCTTATGAAACCTCAATGAGGATCCACAGTTTCATATTCTGATATACTGATATAGTGATAATTTCCTTTTTGTTATGTTCAAGGACTGCTCTGACTTATGTGAAAACATAGGGAAGTAGGCATACCCCAGAATCATATGAGTTTCATTTTCCATTGTATCTCAGTATATCAATATATGCTACTATGAATGCTCATGAAGTCGCTACATTGATCTGTTTGACTTGGTTTAACACTCAGAGGGAGTGAAGAACCCTCCTCTTCTTAGCATATCTGTGTCCAGTTGAGTGTGGAGTTCGGATGGCATAGAAATGCTAATTTGGAATTGAGTGCAGCAAAACCAAACCTGCCACATTAGTTCACATGCTGATAAAATTTGGGCTCCCTTTTTCCTTCCATGCTTCCTTCTCACAAAATTAAAAAAGAGGAGGGAACCATTTATTGATTATACTCTCTCCCATGCAGTGGAATTTCTTTGAACTGTTCTCTCTCTCTCTCTCTCTCTCTCTCTCTCTGATAGTGTAATGCATTGGTGGGCAACTTGTGGCTGGCCTTCAATTTCCATCAGCCCTAGCCAGCATAACCAATGGTGAAGGATCATGGGAATTGTAGGTCAAAACAGCTAGAGGACCAGAAGTTGCCCACCTCTGGTGGAATAGGAGCCCATGACAATGTCAGGTACTCCGGAAAGGGGAGATCTACATCCCACCCACTTTTCATAGATTTCATAGATCATAGAGTTGGAAGGAGCCTACAAGGCTATCGAGTCCAACCCCCTGCTCAATGCAGGAAACTAGAGGAGGGGTCTCCCATCCAAGTAATAACCAGGCTTGACCCTGCTTAGCTTTCCACACTCAGACAAGCTGAGCCAGCTTAAACCGCAAGCACTTTCTTTTGACAGCTGTCAAAAGATAGGGTACTTCTTTAAAAACCTTATCTGGCCTATTTGAGCCTTTTATTGGACAGGGAAATATGCAGCCATGAAATCTGCATACACAGTCATGTGAAAAAGAAAGTACACCCTTCTTGAGTTCCATGGTTCCATGTATCAGGACAGAAGAAAAATCATCGGGCCCGTAGCAAGTCTCAAAATTAGGTAAAGACAACCTCAGATGAACAACAACACATGACAGAGTACACCGTGGCATTATTTATTGCACAGAAATACAGCCAAGATGGAGAAGCCATGTGGGAAAAACTTAAGTACACCCTTACTGCTGCCATAGGTATGAAGAGGCTAAGGAGCAGCCAGGTGCTGCTAAGCAAATGCCCTTGATGAAGATCATCAGCAAGTGTGACCACCTCTATAAAAGCTGAAGTGTCAGGAGTTTGCTGGTCTCTAGCAGTCAGGTGTGTGTTACCACAGTGCCAAGGAGAGAAGACATCAGCAATGATCTTAGGGAAGCGATTGTTGCTGCCCATCAATCCGGGAAGGGTTATAAGGCCATTTCCAAACAATGTAAAGTCCATCATTCTACAGTGAGGAAGATTATTCACAAGTAGAAAACATTCAAGACAGTTGCCAATCTTCCCAGGAGTGGATGTCCCAGCAAATTCACCCCAAGGGCAGACTGTGCAATGCTCAGAGAAATTGCAAAACATCCAAGTGTTACATCTCAGGCTGCAGTCAGCAGGTGCAACATTAAAGTTCATGACAGTACAATTAGAAAAAGACTGAACAAGTATGGTTTGTATGGAAGGGTTGCCAGGAGAAAACCTCTTCTCTCTAAAAAGAACATGGCAGCACGGCTTGGGTTTGCAAAGTTGCATCGGAACAAATCACAAGCCTTCTGGAACAATGTCCTTTGGACGGACGAGAGCAAAGTGGAGCTGTTTGGCCATAATGCACAGCACCACGTTTGGCGAAAACCAAACACAACATGTCAGCACAAACATCTTGTCAAGCACGGTGGTGGAGGGGTGATGATTTGGGCTTGTTTTGCAGTCAGAGTACCTGGGCACCTTGCAGTCATTGAGTCGACCATGACCTTCTCTGTATACCAAGGTATTCTAGAGTCGAATGTGAGTCCATCTGTCCGGCAGCTAAAACTTAGATGAAATTGGGTCATGCAACAGGACAATGATCCCAAGCACACCAGCAAATCTACAACAGAATGGCTGACAAAGAAAAGAATCAAGGTGCTGCAATGGCCCAGTCAAAGTCCAGACCTCAACCCGATTGAAATGCTGTGGCGGGACCTTAAGAGAGCTGTGCATAAACAAATGCCCGCAAACCACATTGAACTGAAGCAATGTTGTAAAGAAGAGTGGGTCAAAATTCCTCCACAACGATGTGAGAGACTGAACACGTCATACCGAAAACGATTACTTCAAGTTATTGCTGCTAAAGGTAGTCCTACCAGCTATTGAATCATAGTACTTAGTTTTTCCCACATGGCTTCTCCATCTTGGCTGTATTTCTGTACAATAAATAATGCCACGATGTATTCTGTCATGTGTTGTTGTTCATCTGAGGTTGTCTTTACCTAATTTTGAGACCTGCTACGGGCCTGATGATTTTTCTTCTGTCCTGATATGTGGAACTATGGAACTCGAGAAGGGTGTACTTTCTTTTTCACACGACTGTATATCCCTGTCCAAAAAAAAGGTTTAGATGTAGATGTGTACTGTTCCATACATCTCCCTCCCGCTTCGTGCAAAGGCAAGGTGTTATTTATTTATTTATTTATTTTTGCTTTTTCAGGGTGGAGGAAGTGGAGAAGGTAGAGGGGTGGCTACCAGCTGAGTTTTTTAATCATTGCTTGTGAGAGATCTCTCTGTCTCTCTCTCTATCACACTCACTCCCTTAGAAGTTCTTTGTGGACTCACATGGAATGATTGGAAAACTCAGATCGTTTATTGAGGTGAATAGGGGGATGTTCACCCATGCCTGATGACTGTTTCATGCTTATCCTTTGCCTCTGTTACATTCTGGGCAGAAGGTTCCAATCTACATACTCTGTGAAGCTCTTAGTAGCCCCTGTATATACCACTGTTCCGACTAACTGTTCCGAGTAACTGAGAAATGTAACGTTCCGAGTAACTGTAACAGCTATAACTGTTGTTATAGTATTAACATTAACAGCACGATAAATTATTTATGGCCATTGCAGAGTACTTTCCAACTGGGATAATTTATTGATATACAGAAGAATTTTGAATTTGTTCAGAGTTTGCTTGCATTCCCCAGCTACGTGCTAAAAAAATGTTAACTGGCAGGAATTTACAGGGAAGTCTTGTAAATTCCACTTAATTCATGAAAATGCAGATTCTAGAACTCATTAGAATTTGGGAGCAGGGATGAAGGAAGCAATCATTTTTCCACGTGCCAGAAGAACATTCTGTGGGGCCCTCTCAGGTACCGCTACATCACCCTAGAGATTTGCCGATGGAGATGGGGTCAATTTTGTTTCTTTAACTATGTTCTTATAGCTGTGGCCTGCAGGAGACCAGTATAACGAGCTCTGTGGGAGCAAAGTGGGATTGGCTGCTGCCAAGACTATCTTTAGATTTTGTCACGGCAACCCCAGTATTCTGGCTACTTTCCTCTTTGCTTTGAGGCTCCTGCCTTTCAAGGTTTGACCTTTAAAGCCTTTAAGAGAGAGAGCTGGAAGATCTGAGACTTTGAGAGAAGATCAGAGGACTCTGATTTTTGCTATCATCACACTTTACTCTCTACCTCCCCTGCAGGACGGAGTCAGTGGCTGAAAAGATGCTGACAAACTGGTTCACATTCCTTCTGTACAAGTTCTTAAAGGTAAGAGTTGAACATCTTGTTAACCACATTTAATGGTGTTGGGGAAAAGATCTGGGCTCCTGATTTGTCAGAACCATTTATCTATTGGTGGTGGACAGTGCACTGGCTAGAGTTCTGCACTGGGAATCAGGAAGCCCAAGGGCTGCTTCTGCATTGGGTATAGTTGATTTGTGCCCATTTTCTGCGAACTTCGGGTAAAAATTTTGACCCGTTTTCCATTTCTCCTGTAAAGCCTTTTGCTATCCTTGAAGGAGGGTGCTATAAACATGATCCTTAGATATCATCAGGAATACTCAGAGAACGTGTGTAATTTAGGACCTGCTTTGATGCACAGTCTCACCTACTCTACTGCTACCCCACCCCTCGTTTCTCCTTCATGATAACTTTTTAAGACCCACCCTTTGTTAGGTGCTGATCGAAACATAGGGTTCGGGACTGGCGAGGCAAGGAGCTGCTGCAAGATTATTGAGCAGAATAGGCAATTGAACCATGTCAACAAGCTACAGGGAAGAGAACCCCAAAAGACAGGCAATCCCCATTGTGCAGCCAGAATTGCTGTGGCACTCGTTTCCCAGAATCTTGGTGGTGTTTTGTTAAGTTGATGTAAGGTGTTTTTTCCTTTATAGCCAGGCACGGTGTGTCTCATTAGTATGTAGTACATTTCTTCCATTGGTCTTGTCTGCCTGGTGCAATCAGCAGGCATGAACAGGATTCAGGTGCTTTCCGTGGAGGTAAGAGCCCGCAGGCACTGCCTAGCCCCAAGCCATGAGCTGCTGCACCACTGATGAGTGATGGCTGCAGTTTCCTGGCACAGCTGTAGCCTGTGTGTCAAAGGAGCTGTAGTTTTGCTGCATACTCCAGAAGGAAACCTGGGTTAATGGCAGTTACAGAGAGATGCCTGTTTGTCAGTCAAACGTGATGCCTCACTAGGATCTTGCCAGGCTTTTACTCAGCGAGTCATTGTGGCACAGCGCTGTTTTTCGTGGGATACCATCCCTCATTAAGATAAAGAAAAGCTTGAATTCTTTCCAAGCAAGCTGAAAGCTATGCAGACTGCAAGTGCTCGCCACTGAGAGGTGATTTATGGTATCACTTACATGCACTTCGCTCTTTGCCTCCATCTAGGGATGGCCTGTATCCATAAAAGTATATCGCCACTGTAGAGCGTATATCACTTTGCAAAGATGTGCGAAGAACAGTGCTTTGCTGCTGCTTAAACATTTTTTTTCAAGCCCAGCACTATAACCAGTAAATTGTTTTCAATGTGCTCTCTAGCGCCATTGTTTTAAGTTGGTCCTGTGCACCATGAGGTTTGCTTACTTCTGGCTAAAGCTGTTGCATTATCTTGTGATTTTGCAGGGACCAGGTGGGAGACCAGCTTGGGAGAACCATGGTGGTGAAGCCATGGAAGAGGAGAATTTATTGGAAGAAAGGCTGGAAACTTAGATAAAGAGAAAGTGCTAATATATCCTATGCTTCTGCTGCAAACTCTCAACTGTAGAGACTGCCTAAAGCTTAGAATGGGTCTTAGCCAATGGGTCTCCGAACTGAAGGATTCTGTAGCCAGAGGCAATTTTTTGCAACTTTTCTGCAACAGCCTCCAAGTTCTGTAATTGCCAGACTGTAGAGACCAGACATGGTCATGGCCAGCAGTTCTTATGCAGTGTTTAGGCACAGGATTCAGGCAAAGTCATTCACAGATTTGCGAATGTGATACTGTGTGGTCTGGAAATATGCCTAAAACCGTGCGTGGGAGGCACCAGGAGGAGCCTGTCTATTTAAAAAAATATATTTCAAAAATATCCCTATGCACTCTGCTCCTGAAATAGACAAATTACATTCCAAGCTGGATGAAGGAAGAGATGACTTACTGCTGCTGGAATTTGGCAGTGCTGATGCCAAACCCAATGGGATCCTCCCCTGGTACTAAGCACCAGTTCACATTTCATGTGGCAGGTATTTT
The DNA here is from genome assembly GCA_021292165.1 of Shinisaurus crocodilurus. Classification (NCBI taxonomy): domain Eukaryota; kingdom Metazoa; phylum Chordata; class Lepidosauria; order Squamata; family Shinisauridae; genus Shinisaurus; species Shinisaurus crocodilurus. The sequence goes on from CM037889.1 coordinate 1,101,226, forward strand.
CTGGAGTGTGCCGCAAAACTACAGCTCCTGGTGTTTGCCACAGTGAATACTGTAAAACAAGAGACAGGCAGTGTGTGGGCCCCCCAGATATTTCTGAATTGCAACTCCCATCATCCCTCACCATTGGCAATGTTGGCTAGGGCTGATGGGAGTTGCAGTCCAACAACATCTGGAGGGCCACACATTCCCTAGCCCTGCTGTGAAAAGTGTAGGTGCATAGCTGTAATTATGTAGGGGTGGTGGTGCCATAGCTTTGTGGCAAGGAGCCACTGGCTGTGAATCGGCCCTAAGGGGTGCCTTGAGGAGGGGCAGGTTCACAGCCGTTCTGGGAGATCCCTCTCAGGCATCCTTCTCCTTCCCTCCTTCCCACTTCTCTAGAAGGAGAAAGTTATCTAAAGACATCCACTCTGCAAGAACCTTTGCCGTTGTAGGTGGCCCTTAGTGAGCTGACACATATTGAGCTCCACAGACTCCTGTAGCTAGAGTTGTTCTTTGTGCTAAGTTTCAGAACAATATGGCCCCTGGCAGCTTTGGACCACTGATCCTCTGCTACAACAGATGCTCTGAGTTCACATGCTGCTGCCCGTAAGCTGCCAAGTCGGACTCTCCGGTCTAGGAGGGGCAGCATTTTCATATTCATAGCACTGATCATTCGGATGTGCCCAAGAAGGCACCAAATCCCAACTCACTCTGTTAAGTCATGTGACAACGCTGCAGCTAGGCTGCAGATCTAGGGGCAGTAGTGTCATAGCTCTGATAACATGTAAGAAGAAGTGTGGGATTTTATTTTGCTTGGAGTGGCAGTACGCCAGGCAATTTTAAAAAAAATGTATCAGATCAGACTGATCGAAAACTGGCCAGATGGCAACTCTGGTGTGAAGGTATATGGGAGAGAGAGAGAGACAGAGAGAGAGAATTGCTGCATTTTGTCCACATAGTAGTAGGGAGCATTCCCTGTGGTCATGCTGCAGCAATTTAAATCTGTAGCTTAGTTCGTTGTTCAGACTTTGTTCTTAAACCTTCTCAGCCATCACATCTCATATGAGGTGTCTTTTGTGCCAAGTGTATCTTGGTCATACTCATAGGCACCCCCCTTTACCTCGCTGTATGTTCCAGTTCCTCAGTACAAAAGAGCAACGTTTGTGAAAAACAGTGGGATGGGGGGGGGGGGCAACTCCCATTAACTGATGTCTATAAGATCTGGGGAAGAGATCCCCAAAACAACACTGGGGACCCTTATGGGGCAGTGATTAGATATGCATGTGTCTTACAGACCTCAGAGTATAAATAATAGAGAGAAGAAAGAGCTGTCCCACAAGACTTGGGAACAGATAACTAATCCTAAAATGTAGCAAGGTGTTGGACAAACATATCGTGCCAGTCATTTTCTCTACTACAGTCATGCCTTGGATTGAGAGCATAATTCGTTCCGGAAACGTGCTTGTAATCCAAAACACTCTTATATCAAAACGAAATCCCCCCCAAAAAAATGTGTACAGAGATTTTTAATTTAAGCCGTACTACAGTACTTGTATTGCAAGACGTCGCTTGTATATCAAGTAAATATATATATATATATATATATATATATAAATTTGCTTGTCTTGCAAAACGCTCTCAAACCAAGTTACTTGCAATCCAAGGTATTACTGTATATTAAATGAGAAAGGGGCCAACTTAGGGTGTAGTCCTACGCATGTTTAGGCAGAAAAAGTCCTACAACTCATAGTACTGGGGCATGCTGGCAGTTCTAGGGCTTTTTTCTGTCTAAACATGCGTAGGACTACACCCTTAATCTCTTCATTTTTCTGAATAGCTGCAGGGGGATCAGGATTGCAGGTGTTTGTGAAATGAGAAGTAGTAGTTGAGATGCTTGGAACAGGCTTTGCAGCGAGCACTTTGCTAGCAGGGAAACATATGTCCCACCGCAACGGTCCCGTCCCCCCCCCCCCAAGTTGTAGCCAATCTGCATGCAAATGAGACAAATGAATGTGCTTGCATTTTCGTGTGCACAGCTGTTAGCAAAGCTTTATGAAAAGGTGTGTTTGGAGGGCACCGGCAGGCGACTGCTTCTTTGGGTGGGGGGCAGGATTGGTGTCCATGTCCTTGGGGCCAAAGTGAGCCATTGATTACCAGCGCTAAGGGAAGAACAGCAGTGTCTGCTGCTTACTGCATTCCCTGCAAGGCAGAGTTTCTAGGAGCACCTCTACCTTGCAACACTGAGGGTGACCCAGATTAGTCTTAACATTTATACTGCCTGCTGGCCGGCCCATCTTTCCTCAGAGGGGCATGAGTTGTGCCCATAGGTATACCGTACAGGGACACATGCGATTAAGCCCCTTGTGACAGCTACGCCATAACTTCTCAAGGCATGTGAAGGAACGGAAAGAAAAGCAACCGTGCCAGTCATCTGAGAGGGAAATTTGATATGATTCCCGCACCACTGAAGGATAGGATCAACATGCTCTCCTTCTCCCTCCCTCTCTGATAAGTTTCTGTTGTGGCAAAAGGTGGGGGGGACAGGCAGGCCGTGTGGAATCAGCAGGCCCTGGCAGTGTTGCTTTTGTTGAGGCCTCGAGCGCCATTCATCAGCCTCCTAATGAGCCATCCCAGGGAATGGGAGAGCGAAACAGATAAAGAGGGGCATTGAAAAATGCACAATATTAGGTGCCTGATGAGCTAAATCTCATCAATAAGACACTGTGAGTGTTAGCTAGCTTGGCTCATGCTGCCTCAGGCCCTCCTCTCCACATATGCACAGACACTCACATGAAAATACCAAAGTTTACACATACCTCTGCGTCTCTTAATCCTTGTTAAAGCACAGGCTCTTCTCAAGAACATACCGGGCGGGCTTGGATGACACTTGAAGCCCAGGGTAGCTCTGTAGCCACTTTGGGCTTAAAGTTGCCTGGGGCCCGGCTGTGCCCAACTAATGATTGGGCTCAGCAGGAGTCTGGGGGCGCCGCCTCCCTCTCCCCTCTTCCACCCTCAGTCCTCCCACCGGTGTCCCAGGGGATACCGCATGGGAGCACTGAGAGGAGGGGAATGGGGATGACGGTTGCCGAAAGTTTTGGCAGCTGTCATCTGCTCCCCTGCCCCACACTGCTGCCAATGTCAGGCTGCTTCCCCGGCCCTTCCTGCCACTCAGCCCCCCTTCCCCCCACCCTCGCCTGGCGCAGCACCCATAGGTGCCCATGCAAGGGACAGGGCGAGCTGAAGCTGGGCTCCTGTTCCTCTCTGGCTGTGCCTGCCATTTGGCAGGGAAGAGGAGCGACCTTCAGCAGGCTGAAGATCACTCCTCTACTGTGCCGCCTGAAATAGCGGGCAGGGATGCAGGAAGGGCAAAAGGACCAGCTTCAGAAGCCAGCCCCTCCTGCCGTTCACCGTGTCCCCACCTGCCGCTCCGGTACTGAGGAGGGGAGAGATTCAGAGGCCAGCGGAAGCTCCCTCCTCTTCACTACTGGCGGAGGTGGGGGTGTGGGAGGGGCAAGAGGAGCCGGCCCCTGAAGCTGGCTCCTCTTGCCCTTCCCGTGTCCCTGCCCCCCAAGCTCCCCCCCCTTGCCTGGTGTGGCACCCGTGGGCACTGCATCCAGCAAGGGCGGGGGGGGAAGCCGGGGGGAGCACTTCCTCTCCCCCCACCTGCCACGCCAATATCTTGGGCCTACTCCTGGGAAGACCCAGGAGAACGTGCCTCTTCTCCCCCCACATCGCTGGGCAGCACGATTGCAAGGCAATCATGCTTCCCAGCAGGGGGGCGGTTGCTTTCCCCCATGGCCTCCCCCCAGGGTGACGATGGGGGAAAGCCCCTCCTTTCCCTGCCACTGGGCAGTGTGATTGTGAGGCCGTCCTGCTGCCTGGAGGGAGGGGGAAGGAGGCATGTTCTCCTGTGCCTCCCACCCTGTTACCCCCTCTCTGTGGTGGCAGGGAGAGGGGGAAATGGGGTGGGGAGTGTCGAGCCTCTGTGCTTGCCTTCCTCTCGAGGGAAGGCAAACACAGTGGCTGGTTCCCGCCCTGCCACCAGTGTTGTGGCCCTTTCAGCTGCAACTTCGGCAGCGGGCAGGAAGGATCCGCAGGGCAGTGGGTCCTTCCCCCGCCGCACACTGCCTCCCCAGGCCCTGAACAGGGGTTGAGCAGGCGGCATGCCACGAACCCGGGCAGCTTCTTCCTGTGCTCCTGCTGATGGTGGGAGAGCGATCCTGCTCTCCCCGAATTGGCAGGGGCGCGTGGGGAAGCTGATGACAGCCGCACCAAGTGCTGCTTGGGCACTTTGGTGGCTGTCATTGGCCAGAGCGCTTTGGCCAGAGCGGCAACCCTTTTTTTGCCACTGTTGCCAAAGAGCTCAACAGCCCTTTTGGCTTGTCCATGGCTTAGCATGTTGTCTGGGTTCGGACGACACACTAAGCCTAATAGGGTTTACTAAACCCTAGAACAAGCCATGGCTTAGGGTGGCTTTCAACACCATGGTGGCTTAGTGTGTTGTGCAAACGCAGTCATTGACAGGGTTCAGACAACACGATAACCCACACTCAAGGGTTGGGCCTGGGTTGTTGTTAAAACGTGGCTTATCGTGTTGTTTGAACCAAGCCGAGATAACTAACCATGGTGAACACCCCACAGTTCATGACCCAACAACAAACCATGGGTTCTCTTCATGTGAAAAGCACATGGGCTACTAGACAAAGGCTGGGTTCAGACAACACAATAACCCACATTTCAACAACAATCCTCAGTTCAATGACAGACCACACTCAGCCCATACTCAACCCTTGAGTGTGGGTTATCGTGTTGTCTGAACCCAGTCTCGTAGCCCATGTGCTTTTCACAGACCTGGGATCTATAGCCAGATTGCCTCCTTTATCCCGGCCAGGTAGCAGAATTTGAGAAGTTATAGATAGGAGTAGCCCTGGGAACAGGGCCCTGTGGCAACAAAGGCAATGTAGGCATTTGCCTACCCAGATGTAAAGAGAGGAGCAGGGCAGTAGCTCCCCAACTTTGTCTCTGAGATCTCAGCAGTTTGTAAGGGAGGGTCAATAGGCCAGTGGGAAAACATGTCTTGCATGCAGGAGACCCCAGGTTCAACCCTTGGCATCTCCAGGTAAAAGAATCTTAGGCAGCAAGGCTAGGAAAGACCTCTGCCTGAGACCGTGGAAAGGTGCTTTTAGTCAGAAGAGACAGCTTCATGTTGCCTAACTGATCTTTAGTATTTTACATGTATAAAGAATATTATAAAGGTATAATAATCTGTGCAAAGTACTATGGAGAAGAAGAAAACTATTGAAATGTTTCAAGAAGAACCAAACCTACAAGGTTCGAGGGAGTTATGTCATCCTCATCAAACCTCCCCCCCCCCACAATCATATAGAGCAGCAAGTTGTCAAGTAACGTTGTAGGTTTTTGCTCAATTGTTTGCTTTGCATCATTCTTTTCTACCACGAACTGGGCTCAGAGCCAGGAGTTCATTTCTTAAAAGCTCATCCCATACTGACCACACAGTCACTCACTGTCATATGACATAACAGCATCTTTAGCTCTATGTCCTTAAAAGATTGAGCACAGACTTTCAGTGACCCCAGGAAAAGTACTATATCCCTACACACACCGATTTTTAAAGAGCAGTGGGTTTTGTGACTTGTGCTGGTAGGCATCTCCCCATAAGCGGTTAAAGTGCACTTTTCATCTAGCAGATCAGCACATCATCTCTGCTCCTCTGCCGTCGGGGAGCATGTTGTGTTAACAAAGACCTTTGCCTAAAGATGTCAAACCAACTTTGCCTGCATGGTTTTATGGCTTTTGTCACTTTTGTGTGAAGTTGCTGCCAAATTCTGGGGGGTTGCAAAAGGGTGTCTGTGTGTGTGTGCGAGTGAGAGAGAGAATTCAGAGGGACAGAAACTCATAGAATCATAGAAAAGTAGAGTTGGAAGGGGCCTACCAGGCCATCAAGTCCAACCCCCTGCTCAATGCAGGAATCCAGGTCAAAGCATCCCTGACAGATGGCTGTCCAGCTGCACCTTGAATGTCTCCAGATTGGGAGAGCCCACCACCTCCCTAGGTAGTTGGTTCCATTGTCTTATTGCTCTGACAGTCAGGAAATTTTTCCTGATGTTTAGGTGGAATCTAGGTTCCTGTAACTTGAGCCCATTATTCCGTGTCCTGCAAACTGGGATGATTGAGAAGAGATCCTGGCCCTCCTCTGTGTGACAACCCTTCAAGTACTGGAAGAGTGCGATCATATTTCCCCTCAGTCTCCTCTTCTGAAGGCTAAACATGCCCAGTTCTTTCAGTCTCTCCTCATAGGGCCTTGTTTCCAGTCCCTTTATCATCCTTGTTGCCTTCCTCTGAACCCTCTCCAGTTTGTCTACGTCCTTCTTAAAGTGTGGTGCCCAGAACTGGACGCAGTACTCAAGATGAGGCCTAACCAGTGCCGTGTAAAGGGGAATTATCACTTCACGCGATTTGGAAGCTATACTTCTATTAATGCAGCCCAAAATAGCATTTGCCTTCTTTGCAGCCACATCGCATTGCTGGCTAATGTTCAGTTTGTGATCTACAACAATTCCAAGATCCTTCTCACTTGTAGTATTGTTGAGCCAAGTGTCCCCCATTCTGTAACTCTGCATTTGGTTTCCTTTCCCTAGGTGCAGCACTTGGCATTTATCCCTATTAAATTTCATTCTGTTGTTTTCGGCCCAGCGCTCCAGCCTATCGAGGTCACTTTGAATTTTGTTTCTGTCTTCCAGAGTATTAGCTATCCCACCCAACTTTGTGTCATCTGCAAATTTGATAAGCATTCCCTGCACCTCCTCATCTAAGTCATTAATAAAAATGTTGAAGAGCACTGGGCCCAGGACCGAGCCCTGTGGTACCCCGCTCATTACCTCTCCCCAGTTTGAGAAGGAACCATTTATAAGCACTCTTTGAGTCCAGTTCGGTAGCCAATTGTGGATCTACCTGGTAGTTGTTCCATCTAGCCCACTTTTAGCTAGCTTGCTAACCAGGATATCATGAGGCACTTTGTCGAAAGCTTTGCTGAAGTCCAGATATATGATGTCCACAGCATTCCCACAGTCCACAAGGGAGGTTACCCGATCAAAAAATGAGATCAGATTAGTCTGGCAGGATTTGTTCTTGACAAATCCATGCTGGCTTCTAGTAATCACTGCATTGTTTTCAAGGTGCTTGCAGACTGACTTTTTAATAATCTGCTCAAGAATTTACCCAGGGATTGATGTCAGACTGACTGGCCTATAGTTCCCAGGTTCCTCCTCCTTGCCCTTTTTGAAGATGGGAACAACATTTGCCCCCCTCCAGTCATCTGGCACTTCACCTATCCTCCATGATTTCTCAAAGATGATAGACAGTGGTTCTGAGAGTTCTTCTGCTAGTTCCTTTATTACTCGAGGATGCAGCTCGTCAGGCCCTGGAGATTTAAACTCGTTCAGAGTAACAAGGTGCTGTTTGACCATTTGCCTATCAATCTCAAGCTGCAATCCTGCTCCTTCAGTCTGCACTTCAGATTTGCCAGGGGGGTCATAGACCCTCTTTTGGGAGAAGACCGAGCCGAAGTAGGAATTGAACATTTCTGCCTTTTCTTTGTCTTCTGTTATCAATTTGCCATCCTCATTGCGTAGTTGAACCACCATTTCTTTCCTCTGTCTTTTACTATGCATGTATCTGAAGAAAGCTTTCTTGTTTTTAGCATCCCTCGCTAACCTTAGCTCATTCTCAGCTTTAGCCTTCCTGACACTATTCCTGCAGTTCTGTGCTACCTGCCTGTACTCTTCCCTTGTAGCCTGTCCTTCCTTCCACTTCCTATATGTGTGTGTGTCCTTTTTTGTTTTCAGGTCATCTTTGAGTTTATTGTGAAGCCACATTGGCTTCTTCTGTTGCCCGCTGCCCTTTTTCCTTGTGGAAATTGTTTGCAATTGTGCCTTTAAAATTTCCTTTTTTAAAAACTCCCACCCATCCTGGGCTCCTTTTCTCATTAGAGTCGCTTGCCATGGGACCTTACTTATCATTGTTCTGAGTGTATTAAAATTGGTTTTCCTAAAATCCACGGTACGCGTTTGGCCACACTCAGATTTTGCTTCCTTTAGAATCAAGAACTCAAGTTGTATAACATGGTCACTTTCCCCCAGAGTTCCCGAAACTGCCACTTTATCCACTAACTCGTCTCTGTTGGTTAGAATCAGGTCAAGGATAGCCGATCCTCTAGTTCCTTCCTCCACTTTGTGTAGGAGGAAGTTATCAGCAACACAGGTCAGGAATTTCTTGGATGGGCCATGTTTGGCAGAATTTGTCTCCCAACAGATATTGGGGAAATTGAAGTCACCCATTACTACCACATCATGCCTCCTTGAAACATTTGCAATTTGCTTTTTCAAAAGTTTCATCCTCGTCTTCTCCTTGATTGGGTGGTCAGTAGTAGACTCCAACCGCCATGTTCGTCTTATTCTTTGCCCCCTTTATTTTAACCCAGATGCTCTCAATGGGGCTGCCAAGCTCCTCTTCCTGTATCTCTGTGCAGAGATACGTATCTTTAACATACAGCACAACTCCACCTCCTTTTCTGTTGCTTCTGTTCTTTCTGAACAAGTTATACCCTTCAATCGCTGTATTGCAGCCATGGGAGTCATCCCACCAGGTTTCAGTTATCCCTATCAAGTCGTATTTGCCCTCATGTATCAAGAGTTTAAGTTCGTTCTGTTTGTTGCCCGTACTCTGGGCATTAGTATAGAGACATCGAAGACTATGTGCTTTATAGTCCGACTTTTTTCCTACATTTTGTGGTAGACTATCATTGGGCACCGCTGGAGCTGTTCTCTCCATTGTGGCACAGAGGCCTTCTTCCATTGTTACCCCCGAGTTTATGTCTCCCTCCCCTGTTGGATTCAGTTTAAAGCCCTCCTGCTTAAGTTCCTCATGCTGTGGCCAAACACATTCTTCCCAGTCCTTGTGAGGTGCAACCCATCCTTTGCCAGCAGTCCATCTTCTAGGAAGTGTAGCCCGTGGTCCCAGAATCCAAATCCCTCACGTCGGCTCCACCTTCGTAGCCAGTCATTCACCCGGAGTATTTTTCTTTCCCTTTCTATTCCTCTTCCAAGTACTGGAAAAATGGATTAGAAAACTATCTGTGCCCCAAAGTTCTTGAGTTCCCTTCCCAACTCTTCAAAGTCTGCCGTGATTTCTTTGTAACTCCGCTTGGCAGTATCATTTGTACCCACGTGGAAGAGAAGAAGGGGGTATGTGTCGGTGGGCTGTATGAGCCTCGGCAGCTGCTCTGTCACATCCTTAATCCATGCCCCGGGGAGACAGCACACCTGGCGAGTCCATGGGCCTTCGCGACATACTTTGGCTTCGATCCCCCGCAGGAGGGAGTCTCCCACTACGAGTACTCTTCTCTTTCTCTTGCTGTAGGCCTTGGTTTGATTGCCTCCACTTGACTGACCCTCAGCCTCTTGCTCGCTGTCACGTTGGGTGCCCGGTAATTCGTCCTCTGCAGGCTGTCCTCTGCTCTCGTCCTCAAGTACTTGGAAGCGGTTCCATAGCTCCACTGCTTCCACAGGCGCAGAATGTCTTCTAGTTCTTCTGCTCCTAAAAGTCACCCTTTTCCAGGGAGTTCCCCCTACATTATTTCCCCTTGCCTCAGCAGTCTCCGACTCCGCCTCATCCTGCCATTGCCCTTCTGGCTCCTGTTCTACGCTTTGGTGCTGTAGATCCACCGTTCCGTCTAAGAACTCTTTGCTTTCTCTTATACTCCTGAGGGTTGACACTTGCTGCTCCAGTCCTCTGACTTTTTCTTCCAGCAGCGTGACCAGCTTGCACTTGTTGCACGTGTAGGCCATGTTGATCTCAGGCAGGAAAACAAACATTGCACTCACTGAATTATTGTGCAATGACTCCATCTAGATTGGCTTGCATTCCCCATCATGCCAGCCCATGACACTAGGCCCTGGTGCATGCCAATTATTTTAGCATGCCAGGGCCTACAGGTCTTGTATAGCCTGCATAGCAGAGAACAGACCATCTGTACCACCCCTGCAAAGTCAGCTTGGGGAGAGAGGAAGGGCAAAGCACCTAATGTACACCACAGAGACCACAGCAGGCACTAAGGCCACAGATTCATTGCACAAGGGTGACAATGAGGGCTGTCTTCATGACTGAAACCCAGAAACCTCTTTTTACCATTCATGTCTTCTACATGAACTGAGTCTAAAAGCAAGCCTAGCATGGGCTGCTGCAGTATAGGTCCCAACAAACTCCACTGAGTACCTTGTTTAGCCCTGGTACCTTCCATCAGAGAAGGCAAAGTAATTCCATCCTTGCGTGTTTGAAGACTTATAGAAGTGGTCAAGTGCCAAAGCAGGTTACCTGGAGTCGATGTGTGATAGCTTTCCCATGAATAATAAAGAGGTGGCTAACACATTATTTGGCATAATGTTGAACTACTGAACTCATTGCTGCCTGTACTAGGGTAGATTCAGTGGCCTGTTTTTTTATCTGGGTGTATCATTGTGTTTTCATATAGGTGTAGCAATCTGCTCTTTAGAAGATCCATGCCATATCCTCCCAATCCCCATCGCAAACAGATATTGAACTCACTCATTCTCATGGAGAGATCTTCTTCCACTATTGCGTGATGATTGCGCTTGCCCAAGTACAACTCTGTGCAGAGATCTGGAAAGCTCAAGAGCAGTCAGCAAGCGGAAAGTAATTAACTAGTTAATACTTACCCAGAGTTTTAAAGAACACCATACCTTCTGCTTGTTGTCCACTGTATGAGGCATGATACCTGTTGAACTTAGCTGTAAATGGGTTAGTCCTCAGAGGTGATCTTTTAGCAAAGCAGTCCCTCCACTCTTGTGAGTGCCTTTAAATAGGCATCTCCGCCCCAAAGCAGAGCAGGGCTCCTCAGCTGACTGCAAGTGGTAGAAAACAGTGCACCGAGATAACGCAACAGACAAACGAGATGTGACCAAGGAGCCATCTTCAATTTATTCTCTGCCTGTGTTGCTTTTTCATGGCTGAATGGTTTGTAGCCAGATTTTATAAACAATCAAAAACCTCCTTGGAAAAGGCTTTCTTTTGGGGCCTCACCTGAAAGCGGGGAGGGGGGGCTGAAGTGGGAGAGCCATTGCAGGCTGGAGCGTAATTGCCATGTGTGCCTGATAACGTACGGTCGTCATTTTGGCTTGTGCATTATGAGGAGACAAGACAGTTATTAATAAACAGCATAGCACCCACATCGGTTCTCCCTCTCCCTCTCTCTTTTCCCAAGCAGACTTAATGAAGCCAAGTTTGCAAATGAAACATAATTTCAAAGACAGGCGTGTTGTCGGAAGGTCTAGGGATGATGTATGCCTGTTCCTGCTCGTTAGCAGCTGTCTCTTTAATTACTGCAGATGCTAACGAGATGCTAACAACATATGGTGACAGAGAGAGCAGGCGCACTTTGCACCAAAGTAGAGCTTGTTGTGATGGTGGCCTGCAGGGAACGAGGTGGCAGGATTGAGGTCACTTGGGATTTTAGCCCCTGCCTTTCCCATTTTCATTTCCACTCTAGTTGGGGATAAAGGACTGCACAAGGCAATACGGCAACATTTGGGCACCAGCTATGGGTTAGCAACACTACAGAGGTCTGGTCAAACACTGTTGAAGTCAATGGCGCTTTCCACTGATAGCAGTTTTCAGAGTGATGCCTGCCTGGATAATCTCTTTGGTTTCCTTTAGAAATGACATTGACTCTCCTATTAATGTCCATGTCTTCTTCCCTGCTTCTGCATATCACATACAACCTACTTTTATGATAGACGTCTGACTGCATAGGATGGCACTCTTTGGGCTGGGATTCTACTGCATCCCCCTTTTCATTTCTGCTTTGTTCTTAAGTTTTTCTTTTCATCTATGTGCGTGTGCACATCACTACATATCACTACATATGTAGGGCATATCACTACATCCCCCTTAACTGAAATTTGAGCACTTTTGTTGCTGTTCTAAAAAGTCTGAGCATAGTTAAGATGACAAGGTGGCACAATAATGGCAAAAGTTGATTTGTTTCTTTTATTGATACAGGGAAACTGAGTAGTCAATTCTGTATTTGTTCCTTTACATAATGGCAATACTAGGGGACAGATAAATTAACAGGCAGTAAATGTAGAGGAAAGAACAGAAAACATTTATCTTACACATCTTATGATAATCCAGTGATCCTCATGGCTATGGAATGTTGTAGAATCTAGTAGTATGACTTGAAATTTTTTTTTAAAAGGCTAAGAGAAATTCATAGTTAAATTTCAGGCGCAGTCTCTAGCTGAAATGTTAGGGGTTGCAAATTTATGTGCAGCTTGTCTCTAAACTTTATACTGTTGGAAGTGCAGACTGTGAACAATAGAGAATGAATTACTTAGCAGGTGTCTTATAGCCTTTTCTGAGGAAGCTGGTCTTGGCCAGTATAAGAGATTGATGTCGGGATATATGGCCCATTGGTCTGATCCAGAAATTGTTAAGAACAAAGATGCAGAATTGAATTGGATACTTGTGGAAAATCACATTCTCAGTCCAGATGACCACTGACAGACCATTTGAGATAGTACTTGGTTGTCCACTTTATCCTTTGATGTCACCACACCACACACTGGGTATTTTGTTCTTCTGCTCAATTGAGCCTAACCTTTGAATCAGGTTATAAATTAGTGATGCTGCCGAAACTCGGAAATAGCTGATTTGTAAGCTGAATCTGGCATGTTTGTAATTCTTGAATGTATAATAAGTCCTAGCTTAGACCTAGCTTAGATACCTCAAACGGTAAAAATTTTCATAATTCAGTCCAAGTTAATGTATATTTTCTGTGCCTGCCTTGCGTGGTGTGCACAGGTGAAATGGAGGGGCATTTTCTTAGTAAACTTACAGTAATATGAGTTGGTCAGAAGGCTTTAAAGAAATCTTTAAAGCTAAAAGCCTCTCCAAGAAGCTAGGAAGGGCAGCTTCTGCCATGTACTTTCAAAATGGGACCAGAATTGTCACTGGAAATGGTGATATGTAGAACATAGAGCCCCCAGAAACAACGTGATATGATCATGCAGTGCCATTTCCAGGGACAATTCAGGCCCTGTCTTGAAAGTTTTTTTAATAAAGAAAATAGTTTAAAATCCCTCAGACCAGCTCGTATTACTGTAAATTAAAATTTGTTATTACACTGAAATCTCATAACAACAAAGAACTTGCTTCTGAATTTAAAAAGTTGGATTTGTAACCTGGTGAGCAAATTACAAATTATTCTGGGCTCAGTTCACCCATCAGTATAATCCTTGTAGCTCAATGATCTTCAGTGAAGGTCTTGAATTTATCTAGTTCACACATGATTATTTTGCTGTCTTGTTTCTAAAGTACACCTTGTCATTAATAATCAGTACATATTCTGAAAGTACCATGTCACAATTTTTCTTTTTAAAGCCAGCTGAAACAATTCATTTAAGATTTGATTATTGCAAAGGGAGATTTTTATGAGGAGGCTAGGATAAATATCCGAATAGGTGCTGTTTTAGACTTAGAGATAACATGAGATACCATATCAAAGCCAATGGAGCAGCTTCTGAAGGCAATACAGAATCTAATCATTGGCCAAATCTTTATCTTATGAAAACAATCCTCACTTCAGTCTATCCCATCGGAACCATGCTTCTCTCCTCCCACTCCCCACCCCAGCAAATGCTTTCCAAAACAGACATTATTATTGTAGGACGGAAATAATGCTTAATAAAATCAGCTTCTGATGCAAGTTTGATACCAAGTGGGCGTACTCATCCTTCCTGATCGCTCTGGGTATCACACTGGGTTTTTCAAAGCAGACTGTGAGTCATTATATCTGGTGGCCCTCTCCCTTTCTTTCTTTCTTTCTTTCTTTCCTTCTCCTTAGGAGTGTGCAGGTGAACCTCTGTTCATGTTGTACTGTGCCATCAAACAGCAGATGGAAAAGGGACCCATCGATGCCATCACTGGAGAGGCCCGCTACTCCTTAAGTGAAGACAAGCTTATCCGTCAACAAATTGACTACAAAATGCTGGTTAGTGCAAGTGGGAGCCTCAACAAGGACTGGTTCTTGCCAGGACCCTGCTACATGCAGATATTTAACGGGGCTGGAGAGAGAAGAGGGAAAGGGCATACATAACATCAGCACTGGAGAGAGAAGAGGGAAAGGAGTAATATCAGCAGGAGAGGTGAGAAAGTTGAGAAAGTTTTTTTTTAATGTACCATCCCACAGCATTGGTAAACTCTGGATCCTCAGAAGTATTTAAAAACAAAGGAATTTTGTCTTTGGAAGATAGACACACACACTTATCTTTCACTGTCTAACTTTTATGTTCATTCTGTTCATAGCAGGGGCCTCTCCCCATTAGACTATGCCCCACTTCTTAGGATTAACTACTCAGGGACGTGCTAATCTGGTGTCCTTATCAATAAATATTAGTCACAACAAACTAAATGGAAACTCCATGTTCGGAGTTAGTGTATGTGCTTTTGCTTGCTGGATTGCAACAAAAGGACATGACATCATGCTCTGCCTGTGAACTTTTCACAACAAGTGGCTGGCCACTGTTGGAGACAGAATACTGGACTAAATGATCTGATCCACCAAGGCAATTCTTATGATCCAGGGTGATAGTGTTTAGAAAGATTGGAACAATTTCCCTTATGAGGAAAGGTTATAACGTTTGGGACTGCTTAGCTTAGAAAAAAGGCAAGTAGGGGGAGACATGATAGAGGTATACAAAATTATGCATGGTGCGGAGAAAGTGATAAGGAGACATTTTTCTCCCTCTCTTATAATACTAGAACTAGGGGTCATCCTATGAAGCTGAATGGTGGGAGATTCAAGATAGATGAAAGGACATACATCACTCATAGTTAAACTATGGCATTCACTACCACAAGATGTAATGTTGGCCACCAATTTGGATGACTTTATAAGCGGATTAGGCAGATTCATGGATAAAGCTATAAATGGCTTCTAGTCATGGTGACTATATGCATCCTCCAGAATCAGAGGCACTATGCCTCTGTATACCAGTTGCTGGGAAATGTGAGTGGGCGTGTGCTGTTGCACTCATGTTCTACTTCTGAGTTTCCCACAGGCATCCGGTTGGCCACTATGTGAACAGAATGCTGGACTAAATGGACCCTTGGTTTGACCCAGCATGGCTTTTCTTACGTTCTGTCCCATCGTGTGTCGTCTTCGTCCCCATCCCTCCCGAATCTTAGTAGGGTAGATATTATTGGGATGAGAAAGTTCTGCTGGAAAAAAAGTGTTCCCCAGGATTGGAGGTGGGATAAAGTTATTTCCAAGGCAGTTTGATGGCAGATCTTACTCTCATCCATTTCTCTCTTCAACTCCCCCCAACCCCTTTCTTTTGTATAGACACTGAACTGTGTGAACCCTGAGAATGAAAATGCTCCTGAGATCCCAGTCAAGGTCTTGAACTGTGACACCATCACACAAGTAAAGGAAAAGCTTCTGGATGCTGTGTACAAAGGGGTACCATACTCACAGAGACCCAAAGCAGGAGACATGGATCTGGGTGAGCTGCAGAGACACCATTATTTCCTGTGTGTTCAGTGCAGAATAAAGGGTGGATTCATGCAACCAGATCATATTACATTTGTGCTTGCAAAAGAGGGAGCTGTCTTAGTTTGTTGAAGCAAAAGCAATAAAATCTTGTGGCACCTTGAACTGTTAGTCTTAAGGTGCCACAAGGACTCTTTGTTATTTGCCACTTGATGAGCCATATCATGTGAGCTTCTACACCTATTGATATGTTCTTACCTGCCTGTTAAATAGACTGTTTCCAAAATCTCTAGCAGCTGATGGTAGTTTCAGACTACTAACTAGTAGATTATTAGTTCTGGTCATCTCACTGGTGAAAAATGTAGTTGTGTGAACAGGCAAATGATCAGGGGTCCTAAATCAGCATGCATTTGACCAGAGGAGCATTTGAGTGGGGAGAGATGTGCTGTGACCAAATTATGTTTCCTGGGCCTGGAGTAGAGAAGCATGTGACCCAACAACTTCATCCTGATAGGCCCGGGGGCCAAATCCGGCCCTCTGGGGGTTCCAGCCTGGCCCTCTGGAGTTCCCCAGAAAGCCCTTGGTCTGAAAGAAATTCTGCATCCCTGTGTTAGTGGATTGCTGGTTGCAAGTTCATACTGCAGTTCAAGATATGAATTACATCTTATATAGCCAACTGTGTTCAGCATTGTGGCACTCTAAGGGGTATTCAAGGATAAAACTATACAGAATGGTGGCAGTCCCATTAAACACACTAAAGCTGTTTCCCTTATACCTGAACAGATTCACCCTCTTTTCCTGTATCACCCCTGATTGTGTGGCCCTCCAGATGTTGGTGGACTGCAACTCCCATTAGTCCTAGCCAGCATAGGCAATGGTGGATGGTGGGAGTTGCAGTTCAGCAACATCTGGAGGGCCACCCATTCCCCATCCCTGTGCTATGTGATGGCATTCTCCAAGCAGATGGAGAGGGCCCTTACCAGAAATAACTGTAGGAAGATAAGCTTCAGACAAAAAACTAAAACCTAGTTTCAGGTGGCTCAAACAAGGAAACTAGACTGCTCTGTAATAGATTTATCAGGCAGATCATCTAGGGGGGAAATTGATTATCATTACAAGTGACAGCAGCAGACCTGGGTCCAGTAGCAAAAGGGGTGTGCAGAAGGGGAGAGGTTCCCCTGCCTGCGACTTGCCTCTCCCCCACTCTCACTTTTTAACCTCAGCTGGCTTCTGATACAGTGAGCCCATAAAACTGCCTTAGGGGAGAGGTACTGGGAGGCAAGTAGTGGACAGAAGAGGATGCAGCTCCTACACCTGGCAAGCCTAAAAATCAAGCCCTCACAAGCCCACATGCATTAGACTTGATTGGGGCAGACCTAGGTTTAAACCAGGGGTGGGAAACTTTGGGAGGTCCAGGGGCCATTTTTGCCTACCTGGACCTCCTGTGGGCCACCTTCTGCGGCTGCCAAAAATGGGGAGGAAATTTAAAAAATTAATAATAACAAAATCACATACAGAGCTGCTATGGAGTGCCCAAACAGTCAAAATTAGCTTGTTTGCAAGCTAATTTTTACCCTCTTGGGACTCAATAGCAGCTATGGATGCCATTTTGTTTGCAATTTTTTGAAAGTTTTTGGGGGAGATACCCCCAAATTTCAGGGATTTGAACTGGGGGGGCTGCGGAGGCTACATGCAGGCCCATGGGCTGTATATGTTGCCCACCCCTGGTTTAAACTAACGAGTATGCTGACGTTAAGTGTAGTTTGAAACATAGATGCCCCTCAGTATACAAGCAAGATCAGACTTCAGTCTCCCATAAGAGAAAAGGTTCTTAGTGTGCACCTGGTACTAGTTCAGCATTGAATGCATCATCGTGGAATGTAGGAGGGATTCAGTGCTGTGTTGTATATTTAGTCTTTAAGTTGTACATTTTGTAAAGATTCCATGCATAACACCTTGAGAGATAAGGAGAGCTGTAATCTCTTATTAAAGTTTCCTATTGATAACCTGGACAGAGTGTTGAATCCAAAGTTCAGGAGAAAACCCTTCATGCTGTCATTGGCTGAGACGATGGTCCTTAGTGCTCATTAAAAATGGGAGGCTCACAAGAAGTAAAAATAGAAGGCAGGTGGGTGAGCTTGAAGATATTTCTGGTGGTTTGAGGTTCACCGAACTGTGCTGAGCAAATGAACAGTGCTGCCCAGGAATGGTGATGCCCCATTTTTCCAAATGGAGCACAGGAAGGAGAAGATGGGTCAACGGTGCTATATCCAAAAATATGCCTGATTTCCCCCAAGATAGTTGCTGCTAGGCACAGCTGCTTGCATGGTGCTTGAGGACTGAAAGTGGGGTGTGGCTTTTTAAAACTGTGTGTGCCACGCTTCATTCATCACATGCTCTCCCTGCCTTTCGTTCTGTGATCTGTCCAAAGTGAGCACGATCCCCAGTGACCCCATGCCCTTCTCTTCCATCGGTGCAGAGTGGCGGCAGGGCAGGATGGCTCGGATAATACTGCAAGATGAAGATGTAACCACAAAGATCGACAATGACTGGAAAAGGCTCAACACTCTAGCCCATTACCAGGTGTGGTTGTCCACTGGGTTTAGCCATAGAGGTATGGCTGAAGAAAGCAGGCATCTTAGTGTAAGGTTCACTCAGCTTAGATGCTTCATAAGTGGAGAGATGGGCATTGCAGACAGTCCTTGTCATTCATGTTCCTATTGCTGTGGAGCAGGATTGAGGGGAGATGCTAGACCAGGGTAGATTCAGGCTGAATATATTCAAGTTTTGCAAGAGTCTGATAGGCACCAAGTTTTACATTCAGAAAACTTCTGTTTAAAATAAAAATAAAGCTTTTAGCCCTCATGATTGAGGAAAGAAACATGTAAAGGTAAGATATCTACTGAATGCTAAAAAAAAAATCTGACCAGAAGTGGACAAGGAACAGGCTTCAGTACTCTCTTCCTCTCTCAAAGCTACTTCCTTGTTAGTTAATTTGGACTGGAAGGGGAAGAAGGGACCCAATAGGGAACATTTGAGGGTGGGGCTGTAGCTCAGTGGTAGATGGGCAATAGCAATAGGAACATGAAGGCCCCAGGTTCAATCCCCGGCACCTCCAGGTAGGGCTGGAAAAACTCCTGCCTGAAACTCTGGAATGCTGCTCCCAGTCAATGTCTACACTACTTGACTAGGTGGACCAGTGGTCTGACTCAGCACAAGGCAGCTTCCTGTGTTCCTGTGTTCCCATTTGCTCTTACTGCTACATTTCGTATCTGTCCTCGCTATAGGCAGATGGTCTGTCAAGATGGGTTGTGACCTCCCGCAGTGATAGCAGCAGCTCAAGAGGTTTGATTAACGCAGTGTTTCTCAACCTTGGGTCCCCAGATGTTTTTGGCCTACAACTCCCAGCATGCCCCAGCCAGCTATGCTGGCTGGGGCATGCTGGGAGTTGTAGGCCAAAAACATCTGGGGACCCAAGGTTGAGAAACACTGGATTAACGCCTTTGTCTTTAAGGAGAGGAGCCACTTCTAAGCAGCCCAAGTTGTCTTTAACAGACTTAAGAACTTGGAGCCATTCTTGCATCTAATAGTGTGAGAAATCCATTATACGCTCTGGATGCATACTGGAATTTACTTAATGTAGATTAATGATCTATTAACACACCATAATTGTACTTCTGTAAGTCACAAGCAGGGCAATTGTGGGTTTCTCCTACACTTTCAGTGGAAGCTGATGGATGGGTGTGATTCTGAATGGTATTAATTTAGTTGTGAATATAGAACCAGGGGGGGAAAGATTACTGCAGAACAAACTGCAGTGAAAAGATGTGGTCTCAGGTATGCACCCTGATACCGGGGGTGGGTGGGGGTGGTTTCGACATCTAAGGGGGCCGGCTCAGTTCGGGTCTAACTCATAAGGAAATTAGTTGTGGGTCATTGGGGTCCAGCTGCTGCCTGCTGGCAATGGGGCACAAGAAAGCAGCCACATGCTGCTCCCTTGTGGAGGATGGGGGAGGCACTCACCAGCTTTCCCCGATCCACTTTCAGCCTTGCTTGGGACTTTGTGACTGTCACCAGAGGGTTGCTGTCCAGCATTTCAGTCTCTTTATACTTTATAGTATCACCTGGCCCAGCATGGCTTCCCGTGTAAGCCTTGCATTCTTTCCCTCAGTTCAGACACCTATTTAAAGAATTGCAGAGGGATGGTGGTGGGGGAGGATTTCCCCCAGTAATTGCATTGCAATTATCAGGGCAACGCTTACCTAAGAGATGTTTTTAAAAGCAAGAAAGATGTGTAAAAAAGAATATTTCTTCAGTGTGGAAAATGAGCATATTTCCCTCACAGTAGGCAAGCCTGAGCAGAGCAGAGCCACATCTTCATCTCTTCAAAATACCTATCTGAAAATAAATACTTGAGTGGGAAGGGGTTAGCCATTTAAATCCTCAATTTGCTCTTTTCCTCGTTGCAAAAAGGAAAAGGGGGGATTAGAGAAATGCCCTTCTTAGTGAGGCCTGGGAGAATCCACATGTCAGCCTTGCATGGTGTTTTACCCCACATCTGACCTCTGCAAAAGATTTGGGATGGAAATGCCTCGGGACTGTAACAACCCCACCCCCAAACTAGCAGTCATTCTGAACAGCAGGATAGTTTTAAAAACAGCAACGATGAGGAACCAATTAATCTAGTGCTGGGCCAGACTTTGGGGAGATAAAACTCTGGCCAAATCAGGGTTTCATTGGGAATGGCTCTTTCCCGACGGAGAAGAATGGGCATGTTGACTTGAGAGCTGAATCAGGCCTCTTGAGCTCGCATATTCTGCACCCTAAGCCAGAGCATGGTCCATCTTGCCAGGCTTTCTAGAGGGCTCTGGGAACCCACTGAACAGGCAATGAAAACTATTGTTAGTTTGGGGACTGGTGCTGTTGGGACGAGAGGTGCAGGGGTTGTGGATCTTCCATCTTGATGTTTCTTCCATCTTAATGTTGGAAATATTCCCTATAGGTGACAGATGGTTCCTCTGTGGCATTGGTGCCCAAACAGAACTCAGCCTACAACATTTCCAACTCCTCCACCTTCACCAAGTCACTCAGCAGATATGGTGAGTAAGTGAGAAAACATCCTTGCCTGCTGACTGTCTGGAATTCATGAACAGTCTGGGGATTAAGAAACAGAGCCCTCCTAAGTAAGCAAAGGCAAACCAGAAAAGATGCCCTATTGCGACCAGTGTGGCTTTTTGAATCAAGCTCCTTCAGATGTCTCTGGCATCAGTCTTGCATCAGAATGCTGGCTCAGCTTGCCTGAGCAGTGGAAAGCTAAGCAGGGTCAGGCCTGGTTATTACTTGGATGGGAGACCCCTCCTCTCCTCTAGTTTCCTGCATTGAGCAGGGGGTTGGACTCGATAGCCTTGTAGGCTCCTTCCAACTCTATGATCTATGAAATCTATGAAAGAAAGTCATCCAATCCCATCTCAGGGTTGCTTATAGCACTCCTACCAGCTATGTTACTTTAGGAATTATATTCCCAGTTCTCTGTCCTCCTCTCTACCTGATAAATTGCTTTACCCTGCTTAGTTATATCTGCAAAATATGTATTTTTTCATTGTGATCTCCTAGTTGAAGTACCTGGCAAGGGTAAAGTTCTTTGCTAGTTGCTGAAGACAAGTATGATATTTACTGTAGGACAGTAGCTGTAAACCCCTTAAGATCATTACTTTGCTGGGAAAATTTAAGCATTTATATAAGAAGTATTTTAAGGTATTGTTTCTTAACATATTTTGTTAGAAATGTGATAAAAAAAATAATGTTTTTAAAAAATAAAACAAAACATGTGATCTTCTTATAAAGGCTTGGCTTTCAACATGGTCGAGATTGCCAGGTTTTGCAGGCATTGGAGATGTCTAGCCTGGGGAAGGAATCTAAATATATTTTGTTTGAAAAAGGAGTTCCCTTTCCATGTCCCCTTTAAAAGCAAAAGGCAGCCAGTGAAAGCAAGCCAAGAATGCAGAGCAGAGGAAGATTTGTGTGTGTAACTGAAAGTCTTTGGTACGAATGGCGCACCAGGCATGCACGCAGTATTTGGAAGAGCATGGCAGGCATGAAGCGTGCCGTCCGGACTGTAGGCATACCTAGTCCCTTCCTATAATGGCAGGTGCACCTTGGCTATTTAGTATTGGAGTGAACCCTGCCAATGGCATGAGCTGGCCTTAGATTACAACGTCTCTCGCTCACAGTTCATCAGGCCTGTAGATCTCTTGGTTGCAAAAGGTCCAGTGATCCCCTTGCTATCTAGAGCCAGCCCGTTTATAAAGTTCTGTTGACAGATTCTAAAAGGGTAGCCCAACACATATCCGATACTCTCAGTGGTATGACAGGCCATTCTGCAAGCAAGCTAAATGAGGTGGAGGGAGGACAGCTGAGGCTGGGAGTCGGCGAAGGAGGGAGAGGCGGTTCCCATTGCATGTGGTTTCCTCACAGAGAGTATGCTCCGGACAGCCAGCAGCCCCGACAGTCTCCGTTCCCGGACCCCCATGATCACACCTGACCTGGAGAGTGGCACCAAGCTGTGGCACCTGGTGAAAAACCATGACCACATGGACCAGCGAGAAGGTGATCGCGGCAGCAAGATGGTCTCAGAAATCTACTTGACTCGCCTGCTGGCTACCAAGGTGAATTGGGATGGGAAGGAAGAAGGCTTCCTAGTAACATTCTAAGGTTTTGGTAGGAGTACAGGTTGCCAAGTCCTGGAAAATCAGGGGGATTTTTCATCGCGCCATGTTCTCAACCTTCTGCCCTGTCCACTCTTGCTTTTATAAATCAGCAGGGAGTATACAGAGAGAGCATATTATTCCATTGTGGTGTTCTCTGTCCTTCTGTCAGCTTGACACCCCTCCCCCCATGTCATGTTTTAGATAACAGTAAAAAGAAGAAAACTCTGGAGCTATAAATTCCTGGGCTTGTTCTGACCTTTTGTGACAAGGCTGGGGCACTTGTGGCCTTCTAGATGTGTTGGACTACAGTTCCCACCATCCTTGACCATTGACTATGCTGACTGGGGCCGATGGGAGATGGAGTCTAAAAACATCTGGACGGCCACCAGTTCTCCATCCCTGTTTTATGGCAACCAACCATTCTTCAAAAATGCTCAGTCCAGAACATTTTCCCAGCTGACTGGTAATCCTAATCAGCCCAGTCAGTGCCACCACAACCCTGCCAAGATGTGCAGCGCCAAGAAACAGCTTGTGTTGCTTGGTGGTTGAGCTGGCCCTGGTGATAGCATGGTCTCAGGTCCTTCTGCCTCTCAAGATATGCGGAGTGGCCTGGCTCCTTTCCTCTCATCTCTTCACCTACTAACTAAGCACTTCTGGCCCATTACACCTGGTCCAAAAAGCAGCTGCAAAGACTGGTTTTGCATCCTAGCTGTTGATGAAGCAAAACTGAATCCCAGCCTCCGGTTGCTGCAATCACTGATTTCCCCTGTGTGCATTGTTCATACGCTTGATAGACACCCTCATTTTACCAGTACTCTGCATCAGCAAAAGCCGAGGCAAGGGAGCATTAAAGTCCAGTGGCTTAGGGCACAAATACTGAGCTACTCCTATTGTGTAATTGCTGCACAAGTATCTGATGTAAATCAAACAGTCAATAATATACGATTTATACAACAGTAGACAAAAATAACATTGTCAAAATACTGAAGACTGAAAAATCCCACATTAATTGCAGGAAATGGCATGCAAGTGGCACAGCTGAATTGCTCACCTACTTTATATCCAAACCAAATAATAAATTGCAGTAATCTGCCAGAGCTATTAATTCTCTCACTGGAGGTTGGCTGCTGTGTCGTTGTTGCTTAATTCAATACAATTTTAGCTCAAATCTGAGATATTCAGACAAGTGGTGAGAAGTGGCGCTTACCTAGATTTGGTTTCCTTTGGAAAGAGGTCACTGGGCGCTTCGTAATATCTTTGTTCATTCACAGATATACAGGTTGAGCATAGGTGGAGGCTACTGCTTCCACATCAGATCTCTAGGGAGACAGTCAGCACCCCAAGATGCTTACGGAGCCTAAACTCAGCTCTGTGTATCTCTCTTCCTCTCTCTCACTCAAACTGCAGTCTCTCTCTCTACACACACACACACACACACACACACACACATTTAGCTGAGAGATGGGGGAGGGGAAGGTATCTCTCTTTCAGGTATTTCCTAGCCATTGAAAAGGGCAGCTTGAGAGCAATCAAGACATTCTTCTCTGAGGAAAGGAAAGTGCTTGGCAACTTTGTTAGGAATATTAAGGCAGTCTCTAACTCAGTTAACCCTCTCCTGTTCAATCTCTACCCACCCACCTTCAGGCTTTTACCAGTATTCTAGCTTCATATTTTTAATGCATTTCATACTTCAGTAGCCATATTCTATATGGGTTGACAAATGACAGCACTATGTGTTTATCTTTCCTAGCAAGAATTCACACCCTTCAGCGAGCCAAGCATGGAATTCATCTGAAAAAGAATGATCTTGTGGTTTAACACAAACACTGAGCTAGAAATCTCAAAAGATTAGGATTATTCTCTTGTCTTCTTTCCATGCCAGTAAAATTATAATATTTCACACTCACATACAGAGGGTTAAATTGAAGATTTGTGTATGGCTGACATGACACATGAACCAGCTTAAATGGATGAATGCAAGGAGGACAGGTCCAGTTTTGTGAGCCCAAATTCTGATGTGTCCATGGCAGAGAGCTTGCATTCCATGACTATCTGCTACTGCTGAAGCTACTTTATGGTTGTTTCTGGTAGTGGCCTGAATTACAAATGAAACACACATGCTAGAGTGCTTGATTCCTCATGGTCCAATGTGTGACTCAGCCTTCTATGGTACTTCAATCTTACAGAGTAGTTCTGGATGGGAGACCACCTGGAAAACCCATGTAGAGCACCTTGAGTTCCATGATGGGATATAAATGTACTAATAGAGTAAGTCCAATAACAGGTGTCCTGTCTAGTTATGGAAGGGTGATGAGGCCTCTTCACAAAACAGCCTAGATTGTCCTGAGCAATCCAACAAAGGCCTGTATAAATCTATTGTTTCCACTGCTGACACT
This sequence comes from Shinisaurus crocodilurus, assembly GCA_021292165.1. NCBI lineage: Eukaryota > Metazoa > Chordata > Lepidosauria > Squamata > Shinisauridae > Shinisaurus > Shinisaurus crocodilurus. Next base: position 1,125,894 of record CM037889.1, read on the forward strand.
TTTGTTCCTTATTTCAGAGCATGAACTTCCTGCTTGTAATATCAGTGAGATCTTTACCCCTTCTAAACTGACAGTGCCTTCATTCCAATGCTGCTGTTCTGTTCATACGCATGACGTATTAAGTAGTGCTGAGCAAATATTCTGCCTTTTTGTGTGTCTAGGGGACCTTGCAGAAGTTTGTTGATGACCTGTTTGAGACCATCTTCAGCACGGCCCACCGAGGGAGTGCCTTGCCTCTGGCCATCAAGTACATGTTTGACTTCTTGGATGAACAAGCTGATAAGCACCAGATCAATGACTACGATGTCAGGCACACTTGGAAGAGTAATTGGTAAGAGGGGCTGTAGCTCACTGGCAGAGCACATGCTTTGCAATCCAGCCAGAGTTAGGTAAAACTCCTGTCTGAAATCCTGGAGAGTCACTTCCTGTCAGTGTAGACAATGCAGAGCTGGCTGGACCAATGGTCTGACTCAGCGTAAGACAGCTTCCTGGGTAATCTGTGGTTGGTGGGTGAAAATTGGGGCACAACTATTAGGAAGAATAGGAAATCTGGGTTTCCACCCTCCTTCTTCAGAAAATGATCAAATGGTAAAAGTGGCATCAGTCAGACAGGAAACTGAAGTGCCTAAACATACTCATGTTTCACTGTTTCCTAGGTTGGTGAAATACTCATATACTACGTATTTATTATATAAGGCATCTCTACTGAGACCCATCAGAGCTAAATAGTCAGGTTCTCTGTGCCTTAATCCTATGGTGGGTATTTTCAAGGGAGTTGCCTCCCCTTGGGCATAGGCTTCCTAAACTACAGAATGTGATCATCTATAACCAGTTTGAATTGTGATGGTGAACCTTTATCTTAGAACATAGTAGGAAAGTTATTCTCATTGGCATGCCATTTTGTATCATCTTAAAGTGCCAAACTCAGCCTTGCTATCTGTTTGTACTAAAGCATAGGGGATTTGTGTGCTCAAGAGTGCAGTGCGATGTGGTAAGGAGTCTGCTTCATGTAGGGCTTCATGACTCCCCTCTGTGCTCTACCCTTATGCTGCCTTGCCGATTTCATCTCTCAGATCCTCTCACTGTTACTGGGGATAAGAACATACATTCTCATATCTGGCATTTGTTAAATGGCAGCCAACTTGCTGTATAGTTCAGTAACTATCAGTAATTAGCAGGGCAGAAAAAGAAACATTCTTCAATGCAGATATGAGAGCATGGAAACACTTGGAACTGATTTATTACTCTGCTTTCTATATTAAAAGAAGAAGTGGTGCTGGGAGGGAAAAGCAGAAGTGGGGGAAGAATCCCAGTGATGCCAGGATTGCAGTTCCACAGGGCCCGGGGAGGTAGGCTCCTGCATACTAATGCCCAGGCTTATTTCAGGGTGCTAATTCAATGCATGAGATCATTCCCTGAAATTAAAATATGTGTTCATGCCCAGCACCCATATCATAAAGAACATGGGGAGCTGAGCATTTGGTGTTCAAGACAAATGTGTTAGTGAGAACCAAGGCCTATTTTATTTATTTATTTATCAGATTTATTTATTAGATTTATACCCCGCCTTTTTTCCTGCAAGGAACCCAAGGCGGCTTACATAATCCTCCTCCTCCCCCTCCTCCCCTCCATTTTATCCTCACAACAACCCTGTAAGGTAGGTTAGGCTGAGAGTCAGTGACTGGCCCAAAGTCACCCAGTGGGTTTCATGGCACTTCAGACTGTAGGTTTGCGCTCAGGGGACACAAGCCTCCTTCATACACACAGAAAATTCCCTGCACAGAGAAACCTAGATGTCAGGGAGAAAGGTTATAGCTGCCCTGACATTTCTATATGTAGGATTCTATATGCTGAATTTCTATACATGGGAATCTTTCCTAGTGAGAACTAGGCCCAGGAAAAGTAAGGAACTGGTGGGAGGGAGTATTCCCAGGAATCATTTGTGCTGAGGCAGGGGTCTGAATCTTAGTTATGGTGACACACTCTGGGCTAAGTGGCTTGAGGTTCCCCAGAACTTTGCTTTTTACCAGCAGTTATGAATTCCAGGGAGAAGGAAAGCATTGAGGTCCCACAACTGATCATGCTTATGTGAAAGAGGAAATGAGTGTCCTATGGAAATTGCACAACCACCTGTGCTGCATGGATTTTGAAGGGCTCTGCCAGTTGGCTTAGCCAAGAGAGAAACCCGAATTCTGGGTAGGAATGGGCCAGGAAGGAGTTTGCCCTTCCTTTAGCAATGGTTCCAGTTGCTTAGAAAGGTTACTTTCACACTTCTAGAAACATGGACTCTAGCTTCAGGGTGGGCAAGTTGTGGCATCACCCATAGCCAGCTTAGCCAATGTTTAAGGATGATGGGAGTTGAAGGCCAAAACATTTGGAGGGCCACAATTTGCTACCCCTGTTCTAGAGAGCTGATAGTGGGATTTATGAGCATACTAGTTTAGTTTGGTAAATGTCAGAAACTTGGTAAATGCTGACATTTTATCAATAATTCTTAAGATTCCAGAAAAACAGTAGATAATGACAGAAAATGCTGACATGTACTGGTAAATCCCAAAGCCAACTTGAGTGGCTTCGGTAAATGTCCTCATCCTAACTTCCATCATATGTCACGGAAGGATGATATTTGCCACAGCCTGGTTGCGGGTATTCAACACAAGTCTCATGACATAAACATTTTTTATATTCCCTGCTGCTTTTCAAACACCAAGTGCCTTTAATAAATGATCCAATTTGATTGTATAAGGAGAGAGATACCAAGGTGCTTACTGTGTTTTACTCTGCCTTGATATGGAAGGGGCGGGGCAGGGCAGAAAAGCTGTTAAACCATGTTCCAAATTATTACCATCTATGGAGATTTGGAGAGAATATCTGGCCCATTTTCTGGGATTCTGACCAGCTAAAGGTTATTGTCAGGGGCCCTGTGTGCAGTTACTAAGAATATGTTTCCTTGGCCTGACTTTCTCCTTTCTTTTCCTCTGCAGTCTACCTCTGCGTTTTTGGGTGAATGTGATTAAGAACCCCCAGTTTGTGTTTGACATTCACAAGAACAGTATTACTGATGCCTGCCTATCAGTGGTGGCTCAGACATTCATGGACTCCTGCTCAACTTCTGAGCACAAGCTAGGGAAAGACTCTCCCTCCAATAAACTACTGTACGCCAAGGACATCCCCAACTATAAGAGCTGGGTAGAAAGGTGAGTGACTTCTGCCATGGAGAGGTGAGCTTGCAAGACACAGCTGTAAGGGAGTGGTTTTTCTACAGTATACTCTGAATTGCTGGAGACCTTGGTAAAGATTGTCACCTGTCCATGAAAGAACCTTCCAGGATTGGAGGATGAAGAAATCTTGCTAGCCAGTTGCAAATGATGGTTGGTTTGTTTTTCAAAGAAAGTACAAGTACTCTCAGTCCCTGCTCCCCAATGAATAATAAATAGATTTCTCTGCTCCCCAATGAATAATAAGTAGATCATATCTGAGAGGGATGATCAAATCATGGAGGTAGCCATTTATAGTGGGTTGGATCCAGCATAAGCCTCCTGCAGACGGAAGTAGGAGGCTTTTGATCCAGTTGAGCTTTTCTGGTTGAGCTAAACGGGGGAGGAGGCAATCTTCACCTATTTCCCTTTTCCCCTGCAATCCCCCATGTCCCCTGAAAATCTGTCACACAGGGTTTGGGGACTCTCTGGACTGGAACAGAGAGGGAGGTGGTGCTGGGGACTGCAGAGAGAGAGGAGAATTGATGGACATAGCTCTCACCCCCACCCCTTTCCACCAGCGGAAACGTTCTCAGCAGAATTCTACTCAGGGATCTTCTCACCAGCAGACTAAAACTCTGGATCCAATGAAAAGAGGAGAGTAGCAGAGAAAAATCTCTTGCCAAAGCAACTTGCAACCTGAATTAGAACAAAAATGTGAAAACAGTGCAAACAATGCCGTGTTGGGTGAGATGAAGGCAGGTTGCGCCCTTCAGAGATGTCACCAAGGCAGTTCTGGTTGACTTTCTTTTAAGCATGTTTGTCTTTTTTTTAATGTATCATTACTAAAAATGGTTTGAACAGTGGAAAGACTGGCACTGACTGGAGCTAAGGCAACCCTGTGAAAGATCTGTCTGTCGCTGCCATCACCACCATATGGATGTACCGGATGTACCACATAGTCTTTCCACTCCAGCTGACAAAGAGGGAGAATTTGACAGAGGAGCACTGTGAAAAAGGGAAGGAACTCTTAGTTCTCCCACCAGGCTGTTTGCAGCCCGAGCTATGAGAAGTTGTTTTCGTGAGCTCATGGCCCCCCTGGAAAATGTGTAAGAAATGAGTGGGGCACCGTTAAATAGTTTGGCTCAAGGAATTGTCTTTCTCTTTTCTTTTCCTTCTGTCTGGGCTTTGGAAAGGGAGCTACGGAAGAAGCTTAATTTTCCCAGGCCTCCCACCATCCAGGACTTGGGGGGAGGGGGTTTGTTTATAGGTTTCCTGGGGAAATGAGAAGTGTGCTGTCTTGAGCTTTCTGCCCCAGTCATGAAATGGACAGAAGATGTTTTAGGCCTCGAAAAGTGGAAATGAAGCATCCAGGTAGTGTGCATCCAGTCTGACACCCTGAGCAGTAGCAGGCATATTTTGATGTCCACCATAGGCAGAAGTCCTCCTGTCCTACGTCCCTCTTTTGGGAAGACTGAGATGCAATTCTTGTCTCTGGCATCTGCAGACACCTACCACCTCCATATTTCAAGTGCTTCTAGTAGCCTTGGGCGGGAATTGTCTTGTCTATGCCTCTCAGCATTATCCCTCAGGAGAAATTATGTCTACAGGAGAGGGGAGGGGTTTAGTGTTCACCTCCCAGGGCCACTATACTGCCGCTTGCTCCCACCCAGGTGCCTGACTCAGTATTGTTCCCCCTTACTGTGATTTGAGAGGTGGTGGTGGTGGTGGTGGTGGTGGTGGTGGCATCTTCAGTTATTGCCGTGACGTGGCTTTAATTCAGACTGTTGTTTGAACATGGCACCTTTCTGATTGTGAGAGATCAATGGCATTGCATTCAGGATAATTTTGGTGAGAGGCCCTGTTCATTCATTCTAATATGTGATAGACACGTGACCAGAACCTTTTGGCTACTATTGTGTGGCAGGGTGTGTGTGTGTCCCCTTTTTTCCCCATGCCAGTATCTCAAGGTGGGAGCAGCTGGGGCAAGGCCATTACTTGTACCCTCTTGGTTTCCCAGCTGTCTTTTCAAATGCCAGTCTTTATAGTGCAGGCTTTTGCATATTGCAGCTTCTCGTGTCTGTCTGCTTTTGTAGTCTTTAGTGCTATTTGCCTATCCAGCTATTTTTGTCATTGGCTGACGGTTGCACTTTATGCTGGCATTTTATAGCTAGCATTCCCCTCAGAGTCTCTCCCACAAGGCCACCCAAACTAGGAGGCTTTAAAATGTGAAACTTTGGATATTCACTTTCTGGGAGCTTATGTAGTAGTTAGCATAAATGGTTATAAAATGCTTTATCAATGCTAAATGTTATTATTACTGTTGTTATCATGGAAGAGCTATACAATAAATATAGAATTAAAAAACGCCCTCTGGAAAGTTTCCCCCTCCACTTCTCTGCCAAGAGGAGTCCTTCTCCATAGAGCCCATCTCAGAGGAATGCCCATCGCAGACCTGCTGTTCTGCTCATGCCTCCATCAACAGAGCCTAGCCCAAGACTGGGAACTGTGTGGCCCCCCAGAAGCTGTTGGACTGCAACTCCCAGCAGCCCTATCCAGCATAGCCAATGGTGTGGCATAGTGAGAGTTGTAGTTCAACATCCTGTGGAAGGCCACACACTCTCCACCCCTGGCATATAGCCCAACACAAAGTTTTGAAGCAGCACAGGGCCCTCCACAGCAAGTAACTACTTTGGTTCCAACTGTACTACAAGAACTGCCTTGAGAAGTACTCCTTACCTTATTCCACATGTGTTTTGCCTCAACATTCATAAGGAAGCATATCAAATTTAGAAGATTATGTATTGTCCTTCTTTCTTGGATTCTGCCCCCACCCCACACACATACACACACACACTTTTTTTTAACTTCACAGCGGCCTTGTGAAGTATGTTAGGCAGAGAGAGAGAGAGAGAGAGAGAGAGATTATCCCAAGATTAAGATTGTCCAGGGAGATTCAGGATTGAGCAGGGATCTGATCCCTAGTCTCCCCAGTCCAAGTGCAGACTCTACACCACTGTAGCTTTTGAATAGGTACCATAAAAGGTTTTCCATAATGCAGTTATGGTGACACCAGTGATGCCTCATCTGTGGACAGACCCATCTCTCTTTTCCAACCACTTCAGCCCTCACAGGTATTAACTATTCTAGAACAGAAACATCCTGCATCTTAGGTCTGCTGTTGACTCTTGCTATAGGTCCTGTGCCTTTGTCTGGTGCTTGCAGGGTCTGGTAGTTCATCTGGTCCCTCCAAATACCCAGTTCACATGGTCCTAACACTTTCTGCTTCTGTTACAAACTCAGCTGACCATCATGTTTTCCTCAACTAATCCACCAAACCCAAGCCTCTCATGATTGGGGAAAACAACAACAACATAGGTTTCTGTGATGAGTAACAGAATATTATGTTTGCTGTGGTTTTGTGATGGAAATCAGAAGGAAGGTCATTTGGCTGAGGATTGGAAAACCATTGAATCTGATCACATAATACCCAGTTGCTTCAGTGTAATAAATAGCTTTGTCACAATAAATCTGGAGGCCTGTTGATTGGTTCTGTTTCTGAAAGTGCCCAGATTTTTCCTTCCTCCCATTGAACATTTCTCTAGTTTCAACAATGTGATCTGTCTCTCTTGCTCCCTGCTGTAGATATTATGCAGATATTGCTAAAATGCCAGCAATCAGCGACCAAGACATGAGCGCCTACCTGGCGGAGCAGTCACGGTTACATCTGAGCCAGTTCAACAGTATGAGCGCGCTGCACGAGATCTACTCATACATCACCAAGTACAAGGATGAGGTAAGGGGCAGCAGCAGGGCTTTTAGATACAGCAGGGCTTTTACAATTTACCCCAAATTGCCCCTTTTCTTTTCTGACCAAAGAGATACATCTCATAAGAAGAAATACAGGATGGGAACGATTCTTAGTGGGTAGGGGCGGGGATTGTAGATGTGTTGCAAAGGAGGTGGCTCCTGAAGTAGCTTTCCACCGGATTTGATGCTTATACAGTAGTACCTTGGACTACGAGCATAATTCGTTCCAGAACCATGCTCGTGATCCAAAATACTCGTACAGCAAAGCGAGTTTCCCCATTAGAAATAATGGGAACTCAGATTATTCGTTCCACAACCATTTAATCACTGCTTTGCCCCATGAAGGGAGCCAGCAAAGCAGTGATTAAATGGTTGTGGAATGAATCAGTGGAGTTCCCATTATTTCCAATGGGGAAACTTGCCTTGATGTGCTGGCTCCCGGGGTCCTGGCCGCGCCTCGCCTGCCTCCACTTGCTCTGCCAGGAGTGGACAGGAGACGGGGGCTTAGCTGGTCCCGTCGCACTTCCGGGTGCGACGGGACCGGCGCCAGCAGCGCGGGCGGCTCACAGCGGAGAGGCGAGCTGCCGCTTCTTTAGAATGGTAGGAAGCAGCGGGAGCGGCTCCACGCATCTCCCCGGGAGATGCAAGTGCTTTGCCGGCTCCCTGGCAGGGAGATGCACCTCCTGGACTCTCGGCCGGCCGGCACAGCAGCGCGAGGCGGTGGGCGAGCCCGGGCGAGCCTCGCGGGAAGCCCCCGCCTCCTGGACTCTCGGCCGGCCGGCAAAGCAGCGCGAGGCGATGGGCGAGCCCAGGCGCGCTGCGCCTCCAGGTAAGCCCCCGTCTCCTGCCCACTCAGGATGTAGCGTGGAGCCGCCCAGAGCCAGCAGCGAGTAACCCGGTGTGCTCGTTTTGCAACACCTCGCTCGTTCAGCAAGTCAAAAATTTTAAAAAAATTTTGCTCGTCTTTCAAAATGCTCGCACACCGGGTTACTCGTAATCCAAGGTATTACTGTACCTGCTACCCACTGGTTCAATAGAGAGCAAAGAAGGCCTAACCATATGTCGGGGGAAAGGAACAGCCTTTACTGGGCTACGAATGTTCACATAAAAATACCTAGGAATAAATGTGTTCCTTGCTGTTTGAGAATAGATCCGCTACTGTCAGGCCAAATGTTTTTGGAAGGGATGTGTACGAAGTGGGAGGAAAAAAACACTGGAAGTGTGACTGGAATCTGGCATAGCAGTTGCAAGCTAGAGTCAACATCTCTCTGCTCCCCGCTAGAGAGCCACTACGTCGTTCCTTACCTTGGACACAGTAGCACAGTCAGATAAAGTGCACCCGATGGTCAAATATTGCCCTGGAACACCTGCCATGCATAGATAGAAGCAACTGTATTTTGTAAGGTGTCAAAAGCGGTCCAGTGGCTACTTGATTTTGTGATGTGTAAAAGCAACAAACACAAGATTATGGATATACGTTGAGCAAGTGCCGTATTCACTGTCCACTGATTGAAAGTTAATGCCGGCATTCACTTGCCAGCTATCATGGTGTTGCCTTTCATTTACTATCAGCGTGTGGTACAAATGTTGGCTTTTGGAACCTGTCTGGGGTTCAGCCAATTTCATAGTGAGAAAGTAGCCTTTATCTTACGAGAGAACTAGCCATCTCTGCAGACATTTGGCCCAGTTATGCATTTCTTGAGATAACAGGAATGCCGAGGAAACATTTATAGGGGAGAATCAGTCAGGGAGAGAGGTGGGGGGGGGGGATTAAATACTGACATGGGAGGCAAGAAGGACATTTGCAAGGGGCAGCTGGGTGGAGGAAGGATAAGTGACCTGTCCACCGATTTTCCTCTGCTAAAGTTCTCCTAATCCCTGCATTGGTGTTACAAGGTGGGGGACACTATGTTCCCTTCGTAATGTTTAGTTCTGCCCTTACATACTCCTGTTACAAGCCCAGGATCCAGCAAGTTATTATATACTCATGCTTCCACCCTTCTTCCCCTTCTCCCCCCATGTTGCTATCTGAACTGCTCAAAGTAAACAAACACAGGCCAATCTTTTTAAACAAACAAAATATCCTTTTTTTTCTCTCCAAGTAAGAAATAAAAAAAAAACAAATAAATAGAAAAACATCATGACAAATGTCAGCAAATATATAACAGGTAAATAAGAAAAAGAATGGACTAAATCACATAAGAGTACACATATCATTAAATAAACAAATTAAATTGATAAAAATTGAGAGGAGGAGGAGGATTATGTAAGCCGCCTTGGGTTCCTTGCAGGAAAAAAGGCGGGGTATAAATAAATTAAATAAAATAAATTTTAAAAAAGAAAGAAAGAAGAAAGAAAGAAAACTCCTTGAAATGTTTCCCACTGTCCTGTGCAATCAGATTGTGAATATAGACCACTCTGAAACTATAGAAGCATGAAGAAGAATAGAAGGAAGTTCCTTTGCTTTAATGTTTTTGCTTTCCCTTGTGCTGGGTAATTCCAGTGGGCCATGGTGACCTCAGGTGTGATCCAGGGCGTGTGGTGGTGGTGGTGGTGGTGGGAGTATTTGCAGGCACAAGAGAGTAACTTCAGTCAGCCTGTTAAGTTTTAAGAGTGGTTAAAAACCCATCTGCCATAATTGGCACAAACTCCATAAAGTACTTTTAGAACACATTCTCCGCAATCCTTTATTAAAGCAATAAATATATCACTCTAATAAAAATATATGTAATAGGATCACATGGATTTTATTGCCCATCTGAAAGACAATGAGTGCTGGGGGAGGGGGAGAGTGGCTTGCGAAAGGCAATAAAAGGCCTTTGTACAAGAGTTTGCCAAACAACTCTGTATTGTTACCTGGGCAAAGATAGAAGTAGGTTCCTTTGAGAGTTGGTGGGGGAAGCTTCTCTCAGTGGCCCAGCAGCTTACATTCATAATTGGGAGGAGGGAGAGAGAGCGCGCTCTTAGAGGCAGAGGCAAAGGTGGTATAAAGGGGTGGATCTAACAGATCACAGCAATGAAGAATACATTAATTCATGATTGAATAGACAGGACACAAATCTTTAGAAAACTGTCTTGATGCTCAGCCATGGATTTGGTGAATTGCTCTGCGCCAAGTTACTGTGGTTCAGCCTACAGTCCTTTAGTAGAACAGGCATAAATTATAATATCAATTTGCCTGCCTTATAGGGGATGCCATAAAGGTTTAGTCAATGAAGTAGTTATTATAAAGTGCTTTGGACTTCAGAAATGGATAGCACATTATTTCTGAGTGACCCCAGGTTACCATGACTGGTGGACAGCTGCATCAAATCCGCTAGTCAGCAAAAATGGAACATTTGTTTTATAATTTATTAATTACATTTATATCCCACCTTCCGCCAAAAATGGTGCTCGAGGCAGCTAACAGTAATAAAATACAAATTAAAATAAAATCTGGGTTAAAACATAACATTAAAAACAAATCAGTTAAGAACACAACAATAGAAGACTCAGCCAGCACCCAACCAGTTTGAAAAAACACCCTTCAACAGCAGAGCAGCTTACATGCCAAGACATGGGATTCATGCACAAGATCCATGGCTTAATCAAATCACAGTGCATGCCCAGGTGTGGCTTGTTGTGTCATCTGAACCTGTGTGGCATGGCTTGTTGGAGGGAGAAACAACCCTCCAATAACCCATGGACTATTGTAGGGTTACTGAAGGATTGTTTCCCCCTCCAACAAGCCACACCACCTGGGTTAGGCCAACACAACAAGCCGTGCCTGGGCGGTGATTATGGAAATAGCGCCTTTTGTGCACCCAGCATGCACCATGATTTAAATAGGCCTTATTTTGACTGCCGTCTCCCAAAGCAGTTACTTTATTCCCAACTCAAGGATGGAAAGCGGAATATCGGATGGTCAGTACTAAGAGGTTTAAAGATGTTCTTAAGGCAAATCTAAAAAAATGCAATATAAACATCGAAAACTGGGAAGCTCTGGCCCATGAATGATCTAACTGGAGGTTGGCCTTTCACAAAGGTTCTATGGACTTTGAAGAAGCCTGAATGCAAGGTGAAAGGGAGAAATGTGCTAAGCGAAAAGCACGTCAAACGAATCCTGTGGAGAAAGCCAACCTAAGCCCCTTACAGGACCATCTTCCATCTGGTAACCTGTGTCCTCACTGTGGGAAACTGTGTGGATTTAGAATTGGCCTCCACAGTCACTTACGGACCTATCGCTAGAGTCTACACAATTTTTCTTTAGAATTTCCTCCTTTTAAAATTTCCTTTTTGTAATTTTTATCCTGGAAGACAATCTTACTCTGGTCACGAGTGATTGCCTGATGATGATTTTGATAGTGCAAATCACATCATTGGCTAGGTCTGTGACAGCATGCATTTTGCAGAATGTACCACTTTCCACTGGCAGAGGCCTAGTGTTGTTTTGGATGTGCAGTTCAATGATCCAGATCAACCCTAGCAGAGTTCCTTCCAGGATAGGATCTTGTGCTGCTGACTGCACTCCAGTCTCTTCCTGCTTTGCCCTCTATCCCAGCGCCTCTTCTGCCTTTATTCTATAACCATTATTGATTGATGAGTAGTGCAAGTTTTACCAATCTTTGAAAATTATTAACATTCAGGGCTGTTTTCTACATTGTGTTTTTACTCCATAGGAATGAACCCACTTTAACCATACATATTAACAAGGGTTAATTAATACATACTGCTTCCTCCATAACAGATGCAAGTACTGCAGGCTCTCCTCCTAGATTTTCTGCAAAGTAGTGTCGCTCTTGGAGATCATTGTGTATTAACACTACCTTTACAGTACTTCAAGATACAGGAGTGACATGCTGGATTCCTCCTCTGTTGTAAAAATACAATGACTGGGTTCAGACATGATAACTCACACTCAAGGGTTGAGTGTGGGTTGTCGTTGAACCATGGGTTGTTGTTGAAACGTGGGTTATTGTGTTGTCTGAACCCAGCTGCACTAACAAGCCATGGCTTGTTAACCACGAACAATCCATGAAGAGAACCCATGGTTGTTATTGGGCTGTGAACTGTGGGTTGTTCTCTCGGCTGGGTTCAGACAACACGATATCTTACGTTTCAACAAACACAGTTCAATGACAACCCATACTCATTTGAGTGTGAGTTACTGTGTTGACTGAACCCAGTCAATATAAAATTAGAAATACATATGTATGAGAAATTCATTTCAGTTCATTTTTGGTGAGGATTTAACCAGTTTGCACCTTCTGGACAAACATGGACTCAGACACAATCTGCGGTCGAAGTCTGTACATTTCCAAGCTTGCAATGTCCCCCCCCCCCCAAAAAAAATGCATTTGACAGCATGCGTACTTTTGAAAAATGCAAACAAATATGCTTAAATTAATGGGAGAAGGGGGGGCGATGACATCATCGTACTGATATGGCGGTTTAACCCGATGCTCGGGAGCCTAGACCGGAGATTTTCTGTGGGCTCTGCAGCTAAAAAATAACTCCTCTTTAAAAAGCCCTGGAACTGAGGAGGCTGAAGGCCGACAATGAGGCCTAAAGTGCTGTGAAACAACAAAGGGACAAGCTAAAGTGCTGTGAAAGAACAAGGGGACAAGCAGTAAGGACCCAGGTAGCTGAGATTGCAGAATAATTAAGGAGCCTGAGGCAAGAATGGTCTGCTACAATCCGAACCTTGGAAATGCAAATAATGAGGTCTCGCAACAACGGAATGAGATTGCAAAAACAGCAAGTGCAGCTATGGACTTAGTTCTAGAGCAGAAAAAAACAAAAACAAAGCTAATAGGATCTAATACAGAATAGCAGGAAAACATGGAGGCCCTTGAAAATCATAGGAGATGCCCAAATTTGAGATTTCAAGGGATCCGGGAATCTGTGGAAAGCTGAGGTATGATCAGATTCTTGAAAACTTGACTTGAAGAATTTCCCCAAAATTTAGAAAGAAGGGCTATCGCATGAGCTCTACAAACTAAATCTGCAATGGGAGCACACCCAAGGGATATCATTGCATGCTTCACTAATGAGGCATTGAAAGAAGCCATATTGGCAGGATCCAGATCGGGTGTGCAACTTCAGTATGAAAACAACCTAGTTCAAGTGTTTCAGGACTTGAGCCCTGGTACTCTTCAAAGGCAAAAGGCATTTAAATACTGTACTGAAAAGCTTAGATCTCTGGGTATAAACTACAGATGGGGACACCCAGTTAAACTCATCATTAAAATGGATGACACTCCCACGATTGTTTCATCACACCAGGAGGCCAGACAATTCCTTATGCACATGAATCTGAGCCCAGGAGAGGAAGCGGGAGGAAATTCCAGTGCAGGAGAAGAAGAGGAGCTCAGCAGAGAAGAAACCAGTGGCAAAGAACTTGATTGGCAACTGAAGATGGGAACTCAACGAAAACACAGATTCTACAAGAATTAAGGAGAAAATCTCTAATTCTAATCAATCCTCTAATTTCTATCAACGGTGAAGTCAAATTTCTCTTAGAGGTTTTCTTCTATGTGTTTTGCAGCTCTCAAATACTTAACAGTTGTGATATACCGGTATGTTATGTTTTAGCTTAAATACATGAATATTTACATCGGGGTGGGGGACCCATTATTTTGCCTCCTAATATTCTTGGTTTAGCTTTACCCTCATCTAGGGTCACAGATCTGGAGATGGGCATTCATCCTAGGATGATGCCGGGTTTAGCTATGTTTAGTTCAATGGTCTGTTATAGACCTAGACAATTGTAATTTTTTCTGGTCAGTTTCAGAACACCAAGCAAGCTTTGGAATGACTTTAGATGCAAGCAATGTTAATTAGACAGAGACACATAGTAACAATCTGTATGGGGTATTACTTTCTAATTAAAGGCAAGGAAGAAAAATATATATGACAAATCTAAAAATAATTTATCTTAATGTACGGGGTGTGGGGACTCCCATTAAGAGAAGGAGAATTCAAAATATTTTTTAACAGGAGAACCCAAATATCACATCCTTACAGGAGACACATATAGCTAAGAATAAAGCTCAAATAATTTTCTTTCCTGGGCCTGGGGACCATTTTCAAGCAAAGGGGTCTTCCAAATCAAGGGGAGTGGCCTATAGTACTGGGGGGAAATTTCAACTTCCTAGTTACAGACACACTATCAGACCCCCTGTGGCAGGTTTATTTTCATTAAAGGATCAATAGAAGGGGAAAAACTAACAATGGACTCTGTTTATGAACCAACTAAGGATCAGCTTATTTTTTTGCAAGAGGTATTTCACAAACTGGATGGTTTTAAGAAAGGAAAAGTAATCCTAGGGGGAGATTTAAACCTGAGTATTGACAGGAAGTTGGATACAAATTCCACCAAGTGGTTTCCCCAAAATACACCAGATTCCAGTCTCTCAAAACTTTTATTAGAACATGATTTAGTTGACACATGGGCAAGTAATGCACCCCATAGAAAAACACTTTACATTTTATTCAGCTAGGCATGAGGTTTGATTACATGTTAATTTCCTCTGAGTGGACAATAGCACTGAAAACAGCTAACATTGGGTCGATCACAGTATCTGATCATGCCCCAGTGTCAGTTACCCTTTCCATAATGCACTCTCAACATAAATTGTTTTCTTGGAAACTGCATCCCACCCTATTGTTGTGTCAGGAGGAATCTAGGGACAAATTAAGAAAAGAACTAGATGACTTCTATAAATATATTAGTACTCCAAATATAGACCCTCCCCTACTATGGGACTCTATGAAAGCAGTCATGAGGGGACATTGTATAAAAGAATTTTGTCAAATCAAAAAATGAAACAATACACTGAAAAATCAACTACTCTCAGAGATCCAAAACTTAGAAGAAAAGCACAAAGAGTCATAGATCATAGAGTTAGAAAGTAAAGTTATTTTGAACAGATTAGAACAAAAGCGAACAGAACTAAAAGTGCTAGAAACAAAATTACAAACAAGCTACAGTATATCAAGCAAAAATACTATGAGTTTGGAGATAAAAATGCCAAACTCCTAGCAAACAGAATTTTTAAAAAATACATGCAAAAAAGAAAAGTTTGGTCTTAAAAACAGACAGTGCGGAAAAACATACAATCTTAAAGCAATTAATGACCAATTTGCAAGATATTTTCAAAACCTATACACATCTGATTCACCCAGCTCTTCACATATAACATCCTGTCTGGAGAAAGCAAATCTAACCAAACTAAGCCCAGATCATCAGGCATACTTAAATCAAGATATAATCAAGAGCCAGTGTGGCATAGTGGTGAGAGTGTTGGACTGGGACTTGGGAGATCCGGGTTCTAGTCCCCGCTCAGCCATGAAACTCACTGGGAGACTTTGGGCCAGTCACTGACTCTCAGCCTAACCTACCTCACAGGGTTGTTGAGAGGATAAAATGGAGAGTAGGAGGAGGACTATGTAAGCCGGCCTTGGGTTCCTTTCAGGAAAAAAGGCGGGGTATAAATATAATAAATAAAATAAATAAAATAATCATAGACAAGATCAAAAAAGCAATTCAGAAAATTGCAATTCAGAAAATAAAAACCCACAGAGCTCCAGGTACAGATGGCTTTATAGCCAACTTCCACAAAACATATGAAGAAGAGTTAATGCCCCATTTACTTACTTTGTTTAATGATATCATGGAAAGTAACCCAATGCCACAAACCTGGCATTGCATACATTTCAAAGATGCGCACAACTGATGTGTACATTTGGAAGAATACGTATGAAAATACACACGGATTTTCATGTGAAAAGAAAAAAAACAAAACTCTCAATCTGATGTGAACTCAAGTCAGAATGAGCTTTGAGATGGAATTTGGAGAACTTCAGTGAGCTCAAGTTTTGTTGATTTGCACATTCCTAGTTAGAAAACAACCAACAGATACCGTTTTTGTGTCTAGGCCTTTTCCTACTAGTATGAAAGAGAAGGGATAATATTCCACAGAACAGCCAATCCTTACATCAGTCTGATAATCACCCATTCCAACACACTGGCTGTGATCCACTGATGCAGTTCCTGTGCATAAAGAGCCAGTGGAAGAGGAAAGTGTCTCACATACGCATGAAGCTCCAAGAACGGGAGTTGCATGAGATCACGGGGCTGTTGAACTAAGATCTACTTTTAACATAACTATCTTCACTCACCAGGAAAGCATCCCCAAGTTACTCTGCTAACAGCGTGAAGTCTTAGACCTAATTGTGAGCCAGGTGGTATATGCCAAAGATGGTTAATTCCTTCTTCTTGGGGGGTCACTGTATTCTTCAGACCCTAGTCCAGGAGCCAAAGCAATCCAGACCTCTCATGGCCAGACTCTATAATACAGGCATCAACTAGCAATAAGGACTTCATAGCTATGGAGCACCTTTGCTGGGGCAGTGTAGGTGGTTTACCCTCAAGGGGCTGACTGACACCTGTCCTTTGCCTTTCCACTGTCTGCACATCAGAGAACAATACAGTCACATTTATATGAAATAACACCTGGAGAGTCATTACTGCTTTTCCTTACAAATAAAACTGTAAGCAACATTTTATTTGTTTTTGTCATACCTTGATTAAACTTGGTAGGTTGCAATGAGCCCCAGATCTGGAAATCCCTGGCATACGCCAAAAAGCCCAGGAGCAGGTCTTCCTTATGAGGAGACAGAAGTGTACGTCCTTCTAGTCAGGAATGACTTAAGGGTGCACTGCCATGCAAGAACACAGTAACTTCCACAGGGCCCTAGTTGTCAGCAGAGTTGTAATGCTTCTCAGCAAGGTGCCGGCCCTCTGTGTTAGGCCAAAAGTAATCACAAAGCTCAGACCAGAGGTGACACCCCCAAAGAGCCGTTACTAGAGACATTTTCATAGCAACCACCTGCCCTGGCTCCCTCCCAGCATTCTCTTTCATTAGTATTACAAATCGGCAAGGCCTTAAAAACAGAAATCAATAAGAAGGCACACACTGCGTAGTTAGAAAGTGTAATCTTAATGAGCTGGATGCAGGATATGCTGCCATTCCTTGCCTTTCCTGGTTAACCACTGTCTGGCATCTGTTGCATGTGCATCCGTAGCCCACTCTAAAAGCACTGTCTGTGTGTTCACAGCTCTCAGGAACTTCTTTTATTATTTGTAATGGGATTAATAAATAGCAGCTGTTCCCTTTGTTTGTTTTCATTCATTAAACACAATTACATGCAGCCGGATTGCACCCTCTTTGATGCAAAATAGGAGAGAATAATTTTTCCTGTTGTTCAGTGCTGTAATGTGCTGTCATTGGCACTGAATGAAAATCATAATTAATTTTCATTTGGGTTTTTGCATCTTCCTAATCACGGCAGTCCCAGCTCCTTAAAGCAGGTGACAGACATGCATCTCTCTCTCTTTATGCTCCCTGTAGTTTTCCTCTTTACTGTGTTGCTCCCAGAAGGGCAACACGGAAACAGAAGATCAAACAAATACAAAGCAGGTTGTAAATCTTTCAGCACTCACAAACTTTACTGACAGTCTCTTTCTCAATCGGGAGGCATAGGGACTTGGGGTCTGTGAATAGAATTCTTGTTTCCGACTCATTTACTGGATCTCATACCTTTAAGATTTTAACTTTTGCTACTGCCAACCTAAGTTGCTGTTTTTGTTTGCATTCAAAGCTTTGGCACCACCTAGGGGGTCTTTATGGTTGGTGGCAACAAGCAGTGCTCTAGACAAAATATTGGGAACCTTTCACATGATTCAAACTCAGTTCTGAGCTATCCCCATGCAGAATTTCAGCAGGCCCAGTGCTTGTACCAGGGAGGCTGTGGAATCACCGTTCCTGTCTAGAAAGTTATTGGGGAAAGGTTAAATGAGACCTACTTCCTTAGGACTGCAACCGTAGGATATCCTTCACCCACACATGGAGCTTGACTGCTTAGCCCCGTTTCCCAACTCTGTGGCCTGCGTTCTGTGTTGCAGCGGCTGTCCCCTGTGTTGTGTGAACGGCGGCCCAGCGCACCCCTGCGGGACGGCCGCACGCTGGCAGCACCGAAATCCACCATGGGCGGTAGGAGGGTAAGCCCCTACCGTGCACGCCTGCCGTGCCGTGCCGTGCGGGCCACCCGTGGCCACACAGAGGCGGCAGCCCAGAGCGGCTGCCTGCACGCACCGTACTTGCAGCAGCGCGGCCGCCCTCAGCTGGCCGGCTCACCGCATCCGATGGACTTCCCGGGATGCCGTCCGCTAGTGCCGGGAGGACCGCGCCGTGGGGGCTACCAGCTCCACTGTGGTCCGTCCACGCGTGCAGGGTATGGGGCGTCTACGGCACCCCGCCGGGCCCCACTGGTGCCTCCCCCGCTCACCTCCTGGGCCCTGTGACTCCTTGTGCCTTCGCTAACGCTGTGGCAAATAACCTCTGTATAATCTGTATGGAGCTTTAAAGTGCTTCAGCCTCCACAAGGTCCTGAGCTGCAGTGCTGTGTACCTTCCACAGCACGCGCTCCACGTTCAGTGCGGGAGACCCGTAGGGCGCCACAGCTGCTTTTAATCAAAAGATGCTGATTTCCATATTAAGGAATTACCTGTAGGGCTTGTGATGGACCTTTCCTGCCTCCTAATAGTCAGTCTATTAATTATACAAGAGTTTGTTTCCAATTACGCAGCCAATGAAATGGTTAATCAAGTCCCCTTTGATGGATGCCTTGACATTTAATTGGAAAGGGAAATCCACCTTGCACTCACAACAAACTTAGCCACCATAATGGGATTTCTGATGGGTTTGCATTTTAATCATCTATTCTTTATCTGGCAGTGCAATTTGAAGGAGCTGAGGATGGAAGTATCTCATTTTTGTCTGCACTGTCCCACTTTCTCAACCCCTTTCACTGGAACCCAAATGCCCGCTTTTCATGCCAAATCCCTTCCTTCCCCACTTGCCCTTCAAAGTCCTGCTCACAACATCCCTAATTTACCTGGGTACCTAAAGAATGTCAAAAAGAGTAGACTTTCCCTAGATTTTTTTCAATTTTACATCCAAATTACTTAGGGTGATTCTGAGAACAGAACTGGAATGTGGAATGTATTCTGGATCAGTTATTCCAGAATGAAAAATGCTGATTTTATTAATGTCCCAGTGTTCCCTTATCCTTTCCCCTGGCAGCTTCAATAAAAACCCAGATCATGTTAAATACCAGAAGAGTTTCTCCCGTTCTCTGAACTCTCACTGCAACATAGATCAGCTTAGAGCAGGGTTGGGAAATGGGTGGCCCACCAGATGTTGATGGATTGCAATTTCCATCAGCCCTAGCCAGCATAGCCAGTGGTGAGGAATCATGGGTTCCCCATCCTTGGTTTAGAGACATGAAATCCCAGTGTTGTGATGTTTTCAGTATTGTGAAGACATCGTCTGAATAGCAACCATGTCTTACCCTGTTTGAGACAGACCGCACTGAGGTTGCATGTTGAATCAATGTGTATTGGTCCCACAGATTTAGGTTCTTCATTAGCAGTTTGTCTACCTCTGCCCAGCAACCAAAGGCAGAGATACTGTTGAAGAATGAAACTGTACAGGTGATGAGGCACAGAGACAGATAGAATCAGATTCTCTCCTGGATTCACTGAAAGCAGGATTTACTGTAAGACGGTTTTTGAGACTGGCATACTCCCCGTGTGTGGGAGTCAACAACATACAGTCTTCTCAGAGGAAATTTAAAAATGCTGAATAGCAGAATGATTTCTAATTGTGAGTAATAATTAGACTTTGTACTTTGATATCCCTGATTTAACAACAAAGTAGTTCTGCACATGTGCGCACATGCGCACGTGTGTGCACACACACTTCAGTTAGATATTACTAAGGTAAGGCCTCTCTTTGAATTTAACCTTCAGAATATTTCTTCATCATTTTGAGAAGAGATTCCATTACTTTCCTAGGAAATTATCGCACAATTTGATATATTCCATTCCCAGGGTTGATAATCCATTAGGAAATATTCCCTCATATTCTCCTACCCTGAGGGCAGAATTAGATGGTGTTGAAAAAACATGTGATTCCCAACACCCATGTTTTTCTTACAACACTATGATTTGTGGCAAGCAGTTTGAAACAGAAAATCAGTGGCCTGTGCGGGATGCTCAACCCTTTCCCCCAGCCCGTAGATTCTCCTATGCACATCCCATTCCCCACCACCACCACCACAGTGACTTAAATTTTTCACCAAACAAGCTCTGAAACCAAAAGTGAGCCAGACTGAGGGGGAAACTGCCTGAGGGGCATGGGAAGGGACATTTGTAGGTGAGAATGATGGGCACAGGAGGGGTTACGCACCCCTCACTTCAACAATGATCCCCTGCTTTCCTTTTACCTTGGAAAGCACCAGGATAGGAGTACACATTTGGAGATGTACACTAATTTGGAGATGGTATTTAACTCCAGTAAGATTAAATAGAATAGATAATAATTGTTCTGCATTATGTTGGAGAGGATGTCAGGAAAAAAGGGACATATGCTCATATGTGGTGGAGTTGTAAAAATGTATTGGTGTTTTGGCGAGAGGTTTTTACAGAAATATCGAAAATTATTGGTACTAATTTAGAGGTCTGTCCAAAATTAGCATTGTTATCAATAACTGAGGAGCTTATTTGTGATCAAAATACGAAGGAGTTAATTGTAAACTTGTTAACTGCGGCCAGGCTAATGATAGCGAGAAATTGGAAAGTTCAACATGTTTTCCTAATAACAGACTGGTATAAGGAAGTTTGGGACATAGCCCTAAATGATAAACTAACTAGTAGTATCAAATGCAAAAAAGGATTGCTAAAGAAGAATAATTTTATGGAGATATGGAATCAATTACTAGACTATGTATTAATAAAGGGGAAGGGTAACATGCCTTGTCAGGATATGTTATATTTTTGGAATTTAGACTTTATTTGATCAAGAGGATAGAAGTATATTAATTGGTCCCTTGGAGGGTGGGGGGGGAGCACTTTATGATTTATTGTATGTTGATTATGTTATATTTGTGTGATAATTTTGTATTTTGTTAAATATATTTTTTGTGTTATAATTTGTTTTGAAAAATAAATAAAATAGGGGGGGGGGAGGAGTACACATTTGCTGATATGACATCTTGTTCCAGCCGGAATTCCTGCTGTTGTTGCCAGTCTCGCCCTATTTGTGACGTTCAGGGGAATAGATATCTTGGAATTCTTCTCCGATCATCCTTTAAAGAGGGGTTTCATTGACTCCTTGGTTAGCCTTTAATGCAGGAATAGTTAACACGCAGCCCGTAGATCACATGCGCCCCTGGTCCTCTGGTGCAGCCCCCCCCCCCGCCAAAATTTGGCGGCACGGCAGCTGCAAAAAAATTGGCAGCAGACCGTTAGGGAGGCTTAAAAGGGACAAATCTAGCTTGAAAACAAGCTGTTTATCCTTTTTAAGCCTCTGTGGTGATTTTAAGTTTAATGGTTCAGGGTGATCTCTTCTGGCTTTCTTTTCTAGACTTCCCTTTATGGGGAGAGTTTCAAATTACAGCAAAATCTTCCTGTACTAACTATTTCCTCTCCGTTCTTTCCCTTGCCAGATTTTAGCTGCTTTAGAGAAGGATGAACAGGCCCGAAGGCAACGGCTGCGGAGTAAATTGGAGCAGGCAATTGACACAATGGCCCTAAGTAGCTGAAAAGGCCGAGACAGCGCTGCAGACTTCCCTAGCAGTGGAGACTAGAGAGAGGGCAAGCGAGTTGCAGCAGCAAGAAAGCAAGCAAGAATATATTGGGGCCTAACACAAAACAGTGCACAGAGTCTGCTGCGTCTTGGAACCCTTTACACCAATGAACAGCAGGGGGGGGGGGAAACCTTAAACCATAATGATCAAAAGCAAATTGAACCTGTCTAAAGACCTTTTGAAAGGAGTGACGTAGCAAAGAATCTGAAGGACCCCAGGAGATACGCAAGGAGGGCCAGGAAAAGAACTCCAGCCTGACCACCGCTGCCCCCTCTCCCCCACCGTGACCTGTCTCAGATTTGGCAGTGGAAGTTTGGGGACTGCACTAACTTCTAGGACGACGTTTTTACATTATGCTTTTCCTGTAGCAGGCGGGTGGGTAGGCTTACCATTTTCCCCTTCTGTACTTGCTTCCTTTCCTGCCTTGCCTGGGCACTTCTGCTCTTTATCTTCCCTTCCTTTCTCTCTCTCTGGCCTTCTGCCTCTAGTGTTAACTGCTATATTTGCACAATTTCCACAAACTAGATTTTTTTTAAAAAAGAAGAAGAATTAAAAATAGGGATGGGGGAGGTTCTAAATTTTCAAGTAAAGTTTGCAGGATTTTTTTAAAACAACAACAAAAGAACCATTATTTGGTTGGGATAGAAATGGGGGTGAATGGGACCAAGAGAAGTGTCCCACTATCTTTGGTTCTTCCTACATTTTGCCCTGTGCCATGTTTTGTTTGAATGTTTTTCAGCACAGGCCAAATAGATGCTCTCGTTTTGAAAGCTGCCTAAGAGGGTGCTGGAGGTTTAGACACAAGAAGGAAGGAAAAGAACTTCAAAAAGTAGGGATTGCCATGTGCAGCAAGTCCCAAAGGGACATCTTTCCCGTTTGTGGAAAGATTACTTTCCTAAATTACTTTGTAGGAAGAGGTACACTTAAAAAGTCCCAGCTTTGCCTTTTTATAGATCAGTCTGGATGAGCTATTTGTAAGTTGAGCTTAGCAAATCTTCTGAAGCTCTACTTGCCCCATCCCCATAATATACCTCCCACCCCCATTTGTAAGCTTTCCACTTGACATAGGGGCACTTTCAAACAAGTGATTCTACCACATATAGGCACTGTATAGGCAGAGTGAATGGGGCTGCCCATTTTAACCAACTCCCAGTATTCCCTCTTCCCTTGTCGAGGAAAGGTTTCTTAGTAGCAGATGCAGTAGCACTTGATAGGGTCTAGGCCATGCAGGAAGCCTACAGAGTAGCTACATCTACCTGTGTTAATGCCATTGTTCCTCCACATTCCCATGGCACTAGCAGTCTATGGTAACATTGGTCCTAGTCAAGAGATCTCATCAGGGCAGTCTTCATCCAAAAAGATGAGGAACAAAGATCCAGCATGGAGCTGCAGTTTAGCACTGACAGAAACAACATATAGTGGGTTGCCCCCACTTTTGTTTTTATAGTTGGATGTGTGTGTAGTTGGATGTGTGCATGTACACACACCTCGTTAGAATATTTAATTTATGCATCATCCCATTTTCAGCAAAATGCAGAGCATCTCCAAAAACAAGAAGCAGGGTCTAAGGCAAGAGGAATGGTCAGACAACAAAAGCTTTGTCTGTAATGGAAGTCCTCTTCATCTGCAACAAAATACCCTAATTAGAACCAGTTGTAACAGCAGCGGCATCCACATATTTTTGGGGGGTGGGGTGGAGTTAGGCCAAGGAGAAAAGTACTTGCATGGCAACAATTCAGCTTTCTCTCTTATGCTGATGGCGGGGGCAGCCATGAGCCTCAAGTGAAGAGTTTAGATCATTACTTCCTTCCAAGAATCTTTAAATTAGGGTTGGGCAATTTGTGGCCCTCCAAATGTTTTGGTCTACAACTCCCATCATCTGTCATCATTGGCTCTGCTGGCTAGGGCTGATGGGAGCTGTAGGCCACAAGTTGCCCATCCCTGCTTTAAATGATCTGTGATGACACACACAAAGATATTATCCATAGCATGTTTTGGCTACCTTGGCTCTCAGCCTCTCTAGACAGCAGGGAAATAATAATCTCAGTTGGGATGGCACAGCATCATCCACTCCCAACTGACATTGGTACTATGGCTAGTAGAAGGGCACATAGAGGCAGCTTCTGCATCTGGAGTCCTACTTTCTGTTCTCTGCCATTTGGCCCAACCCAAAGGCTTTATCCTCTTTCCACAATGCAGCTGATGGCTGGCTGGCTTTGGACTTCTCCTTGTTAGCAAACTCCCATCACTGCATTGCAGGAGGCCAGAGGGAACAGGTGCCAATACTGTGAAAGAGCAGAAAGAGCTTGGTGCTGTTAGTCACCTGCACATTATCCAGGTTGCAGTCAGGTACATCTGCAATTAAAGGCAAGGGTTCCCTTACTGCTGCCATAGTGTCTTGTACCGTGTGGAAAATTTGTGTATCCTTTCATTTAGTGTTGGCTCACACTTGAGTTAGAAGATGTCCTCATTCTAGACCCCCCCCCCCAAGTCCCTGGAATTTTGTACAACTGTCCCTGCAGCTCCATCTTTGAAATGTGAATTTTGTACTGTTGGAAAGGAGCCTCTTATTTATTCGTTACGTTAACATTTTGAGTGGGGGAATGTTATTCAGCATCACCTACAAAAGAAGTTGTCATTGTTCTCACTTTACAAATATATAATTGAAGCTAAGTGAAAGATAGTGACTTTTCCTAGTTAAGCTAGGATTTGAATCTAGCTCTTTGGCCCACAATCTAGATGCTGGCCCCCCACCATTCTATTTTAATCTGGCCTGGGAGTCTTGCATACAGTCACTAAAATAAATTTCAAGCACACTAGTGAAGCATTTCTGAAGATCCCGAAATGCCCATTTGGCTTGGGTTTCCCAGTCTATCACTAATAAAGAGCCAGTATGTCCTAGATTCAGCCTACTGCACAAGAAGTGAGAGACACAAGACCTTTCAAGGGCCTCATCAGGATTCTTCCTAAAATCTGTTTCCCTTTGCAGCTCCTCTTATTTTTTTCATTATCTCTTCATTCCACTCAATCTTTACTCAGACTAACATTGCAATCTTATATATGACTACTTAGAAGTAAGTCATGTTGAGCTCAGTGGGACTTACTCCCAAACAAGTGTGTATAGGATTGTAGCCTAATACTCTCAGTTGAGTTCTTGATGGATGTAATGCCTTTTATTATTCTAGGTTTACCAGTGTGATGAAGCCACTGCCCTAATTCAACTCAGGTGACCAAATCCACCAAATTTCCAGCCTTCACCCGCCCACCACCAATAAACTAAGTTGCTATCTCAGTCTAGGTAATGTTGAGAGAGAGGCTGTTGCAGGACATACAAAGCCTGACCCAGTCCATTCCCTTAGTGTGCAAATAAGGGGAGGAGAGGGATGTAATGAAGTTTTTAATTAAAAATTTAAAGTGTGTGTGTGTGTATATATATATATGTTGTTACAATCTAATTCTTGTGCCCCAGTGGGGCACTGTATAGTTAACTGAAGATCAAACCAATATCAAATAGGTTTTTACACAAGCAGTGGAAAACCAAATGGGGGGAAATCAAACATTTCTCACCAAACAAAACAATCTTTTGTGATGCCTATATACATCTCAGTTGCTTTGTAATTTTGTTTTTAGCCTTTTTAATTATTTTTTTAATTAAAGAGGAGGAAGAGGAGAAGACAAGAAGACAATAACAAAAAAAATACCTATGGAGTTCTGAGATATCTCTGGATCCGTAGGACCTGTGGGCTGTTGCATGACTGTGCTAGAATTTAGTCTGAGTTGATCTTTTTTTAAAAGAAAAAAAATGCAAGTGTTGAATACTAGAGGTTTGTTTAGACCTTTTTATTTTTGAAATTTTGGAATTAATTTGTCACTTCTTGTACGAGAGGGGAAAGAATTAACGTCAACAGTTTATTTCTGGAAAAGGGTACTCATAAGCCTTAAAGGACAGCTAAGTGTTGCTGCATACAAAATATACTGCAATATTTTACAGATTCCCCTCCTTAGACCTCTTTTCAAGTGTACTTGGGAGCATAAAACTTTACATGATTGAAACTATTCAAAGAGGTAGAGGCTGGATCTTTTGACTTGATGAAAGTTTGCACTGCCTTATGGAAAACAAAGGTTCAATTCTGGCCTTACAGGAGCAGGTCACCAGATCCTGCATCTGTTTTGATTTTGCAGGGAGTATCAATTTGACTGAAAAACACCCACCTTCCTTTCTGAAGAGCTGCCCACTTAGGCACCTCTTATCTAGGCATCTCAGCAATAACAATGGGAGAGTTCAAGAGAAAAACTGTTTTAAGTGGCTTGCCTCAAATGAGCAACTTTCTCTTAGGTGCTCCTTTTACAGTAAAAACACCACGAAGTGCATCAGGGTTGGATTAATTTAAAGGGCCTGCAGAATGCAAGGCGGGTCTCTTCAGACAGGTCCTGGGATGTACTCTCTTCTTGAAAGCCCTAGCCCCATCATTCCAATTACTTAATCACCTTGAACTAACTAAGTTACATACCGTACATCATTCTGTAGATTGGCCATGGGGAAAGGAGCTCTTGGCCAAAACACACCAGTAAGGGGTATGTGAGGAGGGCAGCATTTTTTCCCTGTATCTTCCAGACTCACTGCCAGGTAGACAAACCACTTCAGCTGAAATAGCTTGGAAGTTATGGAACTCACATCCCAGTACTGAAGACTGATCTGGTTTGGGGGTCAGGCTGGGTGCTTCCAGATGCAAGGCTAGCACTATCAATTAAAAAGCATTGTGCAGTGATTCCATCTTTTTCTCTTTAATGGATATTTTGCAATAAGAAACAAGAAAACATGGGAGGCTTATGAATAGAAGACGACATCTGAGCTCCCTGTAAAATTCCATGAACGAGACAGGGTGATGGTGCAATAAAAGCCTCACCTGGAAGAAGCCCCCTCTGAGCAATCTGGAGATTAAGTTCATGCTTGATACCTTGACTTGTATAGAAACTTGGCGACCCCCTGAAAGGCACAGGCAAGCATGAAGATGGTAAGACCTAAATTAGACATCCTGGCAAATATGTTTACCCATGCAAAGTGTATGCTCAACACGTAGAAAATCAGATAAATTAGACTATGAAAGGCTGTGCTTTCTCCCTGCTTTTAAGGCTCCTTATTGGAAATGTGGCCCACTTTTCTTCACTTTTTGGGGAGTCGCCGATTCAGTGGTCTGCTTGTGTGTGTGTTTGTTTGTGTGGACTCCCTTTGCCACTGGCACTGTCTTTGACAGTTACAATTCTGCCATAGAAACTGAGCCAGTGGCTTTGGAGACAATGCCTGAGGCAGAAGAGAAACTCAGTTGCTCTCCCACAGGCAGTGAGGAGAGGCAAATGGCAAGCGGACAGTGGAGGGCTGAGCCCAAATGGTCATCTTTCTCACCGTGGTGCTTGTGATTCCATTGAAATCAACAGCCAGTGTTTCTGTACGAAAATATTCTTCCAGTGTGTTCATAATTGGGTTCATCTGGAATACTTCTACTGAATAAGTAGTGAATCTCTTTATACTCGATATCCTTGGTAGAGCATTTTTAATATTTTTTCTTCTACGGACCTAGATTGCTTCCATCTTAGTCCTCTGGATTTGCCATCCTTTGTTGAGCATTCAAACAGCAGCATTGTTAAATCATTACATTCCAGTCTTTTCTGTGTAGTCCTTTGTTTTGTTTTTCCCTAGACTTGGTTTGTGGCAACCTTTTTTGGTAATAAAATGCAACTGTATCACTGGCTTGTCTAGGTGGACAGGCAGAGCGTTATTGAGGTTTTTAAGAGCTCTTGTGCCCTTAATTTATTCTGTTTGCAAATACTGCCAATTTTATGGCTTTTTGTTAATCATGGCTTGAGCATTAGTGGTCAGTTGTCCCTTAATTGCCTCAATGTGAATTTCTGTTGGGGAGAGACTTTTATCAGTGCCTTTCTCTCATTTCTTTTCTTTTATACTGAAAGGAGATCACTAATAACATCTTCCTCCACCTCCCTATGGGAACAGAAACTGAAATTGGGGCAATTAAGAGAAGCTATTTAAAGGGCAATTAATATGCTATTCATCACTAATTTTCCTACCTGAACTCATCAGGAAGGAATAAAACAGCCTGAATGCTACAGAGAGAGGAAACGTTTTAGTAACGTTACAGCAAACCTTTGCTGAATGGGATTTTCATATGAGCAAACATATGTGGCTCTAGGCAATGGTGGATAATGCCGAGCATATTAAGTGCTTGTGTGGAACCTCTTTTAATATTGCTTCCAGCTACGGTAATTACAGAAAAGTAATACTTCAGCAGCGCTAAAGGGCTCTAGTGCAGAAGCAACCCTGTTTGTGGGTAACTTTTGATTTGTCCTAATTGAAAAAAAATGTCTCAGATGATAATGGTTGACTGGGAGAGTTTCTCATATCCCCTGGACCTTGTGTGAACAGAAAGAAGAACTAGTCAGGCATAAATTCACTGCATACATGGGAAACATCATGTGTGAATCGGTGCCATAAATGTCTGCCCTATTGAAAGCCTTGTGAAACCTGAAATGGGCTTGGTGTACATAAATAATTTGGTTACAAAACACACTGTGGTGTGCATTCTAAGTGCCAATGAAGAAGAAATATTTTGAAACCTGTTGGGCCAATAAAATCTTTACTTCTGGGCAGCCTTAAGTTTTTATCCCCCCCCCCCCACTCTTCCCCCTGTCGTTCGAGTCAGGCCCACGTGGCCAAATGTTCACTTTTGAAGCGGCTTTCTAAGATGCCTCAGCGAAGGGGACATAGTTTTAAAAACTGGGAAAGCCTTCTGTGGCCACCCGGGCACTATTTTAACCTCTGGTTGCTCATCCAACCTGTGTTTTACTGAGCTCTTATTTTAATATCAAAATTCAGAGCCAATATACTTCTTGACTGCCAGTTGCTGGGGGTGGGAACAGGTTGAGGGCTGTTTTCTTCTCGTCCTGTTTGTGAGCGGCCCAGAAACATCTGGTTGGCTCCTCTTGGGCTACATGCTGGACTAGATGGATCTTTGATCTTATCCAGGACAGTTCCTATGTCTTTAATCAGTGCTTCCCTTAGCCTTTCCACTTCCTTTTGCTGCTGTGCAAGCTGCCCCTTCTTTCCACTTCTGTGGCTTACGCTGGCTCAGCTTGTCTGAGCGTGGAAAGCTAAGCAGGGTCTAGCCTGGTTATTACTTAGATGGGAGACCCCTCCTCTAGTTTCCTGCATTGAGCAACTCTATGATCAGTGCCTTCCAACTCTATGATCGATGAAATCTATGGTCCATTCTGACACAACCATTTGTGGTTTCATCCCCATTGAAAGGGGGCTTGACAGGTGTGAGAAGGGGCAGGGTGTCACTACTTTCCACAAGTTTAAATATTTTATTAGCACTCTTCATATGCTGACTGACCCTTGACACATCCATACAGACAAACACCCTCCCACTGATAATACTGTTAGAGGCTTTGCCAGCAGTGTTGAATCCGCTGGTGTTTCTACAGCTTTGCAGTACTTTGATTTTGTGCATTCATGTAATCAGCACTAGGGAAGATCTTTTGATGTGCATTTTGATGCTCAATAGATCACATGAGAAACAAAACTTTATATGTAAGCTGTTAGCACTTTGGGACAGGGCAGCATTTTGCCCATGATGTCATGGACACCAATTGATGATTTGGCAGAATTAACAACAAAATCTTCAAAAACCAAAGGATGGGGACTTAAAATGACAGGAAGACTACAGTGAAGAGAGTGGGCTGTTTTGAAACTACGTGTAAACTGGATACTTTTTTTTTTTTTTTTTTTAAGTTTTGTATCTCAGGAGAACCTAAACAGGCATTGGGTTAGATGGATGTGCTGGCATGTTCCCCTTTGCCCAAGTGATGTTGGGTATAGCCAAGGCTTCCTAAGAGCATTTAAATCAGCAGCAGGTGTCTGTTTTCAAAGAAGAGTCTTTGTCACCCATCCTGCTTCCATTATTTTCTTCAATTTCAGCCAAGCACCAGACCAATGCATTCCCATCAAGATTACTGTAATCCCCTACCACCAAAGCCACTATCCGTTCCAGGCATCAGCAACTTCTACATAAAGTCTCTATAACTTGAGTGTTCCTAGGAAAAGGGGCATGTGAAATCTGTCTTTTGTTTTTCAGGTGCTATTTTCAGCTTTTCACATCCATTGTTAAAAGTGCTTCCTCATACTTCACCACCTCCCTTCTGTCCTCAGCTCCATATTGCTCACACCCTCAAATATTGGTGCTGTCTAAGAACAGAAGCCTATAGGAATAGGGTTGAAGGAGCACCTTTGTAGAGACGTTGAAGGTTTAGGCTGTGAAGCAAGTTCCTTCCAGCTAGTCTCAGTGAGAATGTACCCCTCGGTACCATTAATGTACTCTCATCCTCATGCCAACATCATACCTTGGATTGTTTGCACAGGGCAGCCTGCGTTGGTCCTGTGTTCATCTGCCAGGCAAGACAGGCCAGAGAGTTCAGCTCACCACATGTTTTGGGAGGACATGGTATGTTGCTGTTGCACATCTGATCCCAGGAAAAGCCCTGTGCAGGGGGCATTCCCAACTTCCTGGACTCTGAAGGTTTGGGGAAATAAGTAGAATGGGGAATAAAGCTACTGGGTGGCGCACTACAGAAGATGTTGAGCCAAGACCCTTTTCCCCATTGCAATTTCCCTCTGCTCTGAGCACTTCCATTTCTTTCTTAGATTTAAAATGCATACAAGCTTGCAGGATCCTACCACTCTCTCTTCTAAAGAATGTCAAAGCCACCATTAGCTGTCCTTTAAGAAAGGGGAAGGGGGGGTGGCATGGGAGGAGAGAAAACAATAAGAAACAAAGAATTTTAATAGTAAAATTAAAAAAAAGAAAAGAAAATCATAACTTTATGTGATTGTTTCAGACTTGAAGCAACTGTGCCAGTGTGGCAGGTCGGCACCCTTTGATTGTGTAAATATCCTGCTATTTCCTATTTTAATGTTCTTCAGATTTAGTACTTGTAAATAAACACGCGCATCAAGGAGAGATTAAACATTTTTGCTATATAACGTGCCTCGTCTGGCTTTGTGAATATCAGCTTTGGCGTGGAAGAAGGGCAAATCAGGTGGGTGGGACATGCATTGCTTCACATTTTCCTGCAACCCTGCTCAGGCTTGGCCACAGCACATTTCCACCCACCCACCCTTCCTTTATTGGAGCCTCAGTCAACACTACATTCCCCCACCACTCCCACATGTTATATCTGGCATCATGGGCCACATGTTTAGCAGCACTTGGCTCTCAGGCAAGCAGAATGGTGATCTTTTCTGAAAATCCAGTCATCAAAGGGCCAGCAGGTGGAAGGATCTGGGATCCCTGCTTTCCTGTGTTTCCTAGAACAGTAACTACGCAGATACACTCCCCTACTACTTACCCTGGCCTCTTATTAGAAGTTGATAACAAAGGAGAATCACGGAAATATAAGTATATAAAGAGATATACTCTTATTAGAAATGACAATCTTGTTGTTTTGAGGTGCCTGCGGGTATAAAGAGCAGAAAGAAAAGTGTTGTTCCAGCAAAGCTATGATTAGAACTATCCTATGGTTCATTTAGCTCAGTATTGTGTCTCCAGCAGTAGTGTGATCTGGATGACTGAAAGAGTGTATAAAAACACTCCAGTCGAACTCTCCATTCCCTACCAATCAGTCTGTAGCTCTTTAGGGTATAATAGACAAAGCACCCCTGACTTAAGAACATCAGGACACACTGCTCATGACCCTGTTGTCCCACTGCACAGTGGCAGCACAGGACCCAGTGCCTGAGTCACAGCACCTCCCTAGCTCCAAGTCAGGATGATTTTTACTGGATTGGAGATTCTAAAGCAGTCTTCTGCAACCTGGTGCCCTCCAGATGTTTTGGACTTCAACTCCCATCAGCCCCAGCCACTTTGGCCAAAGGCCAGGAATGCTGGAAGTTGTATCCCAAAACATCCGGAGAGCACCTGGTTGGGAAAGGCTATTCTAGAGAGTGTTAAAGGCAAGCGGAGTAGAACTAAAAAGCCAGCTGCAGAGAAGCAACCGTCTAAAATCAGCAACAGAGGATTGGATAGCTGTTGCTATTCCCTCCATCATCCAAGAATACGTCCAGGTTCGTTTTTCCTTTCTTGACTTAACCACATTTCTGGCCACTAATTCAAGTGCCAGGGAGCTCTTCAGGACAAATGTATACTTTGTAAAAATATCTGATGAGCATGGAACGTGAGCGTATTACTAGCTGTAAAGAAGCAACCCATACTATACCCTACCCATCTTGGCACTAAAGCACATCACACAAATCCTTTGTGTTCAAACTGCTTTTTGCTAATGAGACTACTGCTGTCAACAACTAGCAAATAATCATGCAGATGAAAGACCCAATTCGTGCAACCTCACTGTCAACAAACATTCTGGGAGGGAAGCAGTTCTGCCTTCTGTTCGTACTGTACTCATTACTTGCAATATCCAACTCAAAACTTTGTAATGATCCTTGCTAATAGGCTAATTTATCATCAAAATGGATTCTTTCATTGGAAGATGTGTGGAAAGTGCTGGCTCCATTTTCCTTTCACATATATACA
The DNA here is from genome assembly GCA_021292165.1 of Shinisaurus crocodilurus. NCBI lineage: Eukaryota > Metazoa > Chordata > Lepidosauria > Squamata > Shinisauridae > Shinisaurus > Shinisaurus crocodilurus. Next base: position 1,158,199 of record CM037889.1, read on the forward strand.
TACTTTTTTGGCCCTTGATTGGAGTTTGATTTTCTCACTCAAATTCACCAAACATGGTGTCCATCCTTCCATTTTATTTCAGTTGGACTCAGAGTAGCCCTTACCCTATGGCTTTGTTTGCTGGCTCCCTACAACCTAGTCCTTTCCTAGAGTCTCCTGTTGAAATAGAGTTATCTTTGCTCAACTCTGACTGATCTATTTCATAGCCACTTACCAGGAAAAGATGGGTTATGCAATATGACCAATTTGGCAAAAGGACAATGGGAGGCTGAGAAGATCAGGGTTGAGGTGTCCTCATGGCGAAAGGAGATTTAATTCTGCTGTGTCATAGTTATGCAACTTTAAGAAATAGCCCAAAAAATGTGGGTTGAATGTTGCACTTGTAATAGTGACATGATCACATAAACACCAGCATGACATGCTCAACCTGTGTGCTCACCGTGCCAATTTAGTCCTCCAATCTCTTCTTGACACTGCATCAAGTCTTACAACCTGGCTTCTTTTTACACAGCCCTCCATCATTGGGCAAAGTCCTGCATGATGAGTATCATTTGGTCTCCTCCAAGATCCCCAGGCTTCTCACATTATTCTGGCAATAGGAGAAGGAGTAGTGCTGCTGAGGTGTTGTAAAAACCCAGTCCAAGTGCTGAGAGGGCAGATCATGGCATAAGGAGGCAGGACTTGGTCAAAGGCAGCAGTGAGATGGCAGCTCTTAAAAATTAAAAACAACACGGGCTATTTCTCAAAATGAGAGACAGCTGAGAGATGAGGATGCCACACCTCTGACTCAGTACTACATCTAATGTGAAAAGGGAATTATGATCCTGGTTTCATTCATTGCCATACTAACCCTCTGAGGGAGGTCACTATCCCATTTTACAAATTACAGGACTGAGGCAAAGATGTACCGTATTTTTCCGTCTATAAGACGCCCCCATGTATAAGACGCCCCCCCACTGGGCAGTTTCGCAACCGCGCGGTTCTCTCCTTGGCTTACTTCCGTGTATAAGACGACCCTCAATTTTTAGTCTAACAATTTTAGGGAAAAGTATAGTCTTATACATGGAAAAATACTGTAGATATCAGACCAACACTGCAACAGCTCAGCTACACTGCCCTTTCGGAATACTAATGCCAGATACTCGCACCCAGGTTCCTACGAGTTTGTATAAGGAAGAGTTCACTTCAGACCTACTAAGAGCCCTGTTTAGTAGATAGCTGTAAGGAATTCAATTAGCCACAACTGGGGGAGTGAAAGAAAAATGAAATAATTTGCTCAAAGCCACATAGCCAGCATAAGCCATAGCTGAGGACCTCTTTTGCTGAAAGGAAATGGTTTTCTAATGGGCATAATAGCAACTGAGAAGGATTTGGTAGATAACAGAGTTTAGGACATAAAGATGCTTTCTTCTGCTTGTCCCAGGAAGATGTAACCAAGCAACACTGTGCCATAGGGGAGACTAAATTTTTGAAATTAACTTAGGCCAGTTTGCCCAAAGATAAACAGATAAGAGTGGGGCATTATAGAGTTGCCAATGATAGTCCAGATGTGCTACTTCCGTTTGTACCCAATGAAGCCCTCTTGGCTAACGGTTAATGGCAACACAGCACAAAGGCGGGAAAGGAAACTTCTCTGAGGGAACTGGTATAAAGGAAGTTGAAAGTGAGAGTCAAGAGGGTTAAATCCCTTCAAAATGCTTGTTCAAAACCACAGTAATAGAAGCTCAGCTAGAATGTATACCACAGGTTAGGAAAGGTAGCACCAAGTCCAACAGGTCACCAGCATGATTAACAAGCAAGCTGTTAGAGAAAAGGCTTCCTTCAGAAAATGGAAGTCTTGCCCAAACAAAGAAAACAAAAGGGAGCACAGAATTGCACAAAGGAGATGCAAGCAGACAATAAGAGAAGCAAAAAAGCAGGGAGGTGGAGCTAGCACGCCTAGGAAATGGCGGCGTAGAGGGAGAGCTCCTCATCCTAAAATTAAAAGGGCGACTCTACAATACTCAAAAAAGCTCGATAAGCAACAAAAACTCAAAGATCTGATGGGGAATGACAGAGGAATCTAGCAAAACGAAAAACAACGAGATCACACACTACTTTCCCTACAAAGAAAGAAAAATACCGCATACAGCAGCACAGCACAGGGAAACAAAAAGGCTACCGGAGGAAACAGAGAACAGCAGAGAGAAATACACACAGGAGAGTCAGGATCAAGTGCACAGATTTCGAATAATGAAATGAAGGAGGTAATATTACAACAATTAAAAACATTAAAACAAGAATGGATGAACCATTGGGCAAAACTATTAGACACCAAACTGAGGGAAATAAAAGAAACTGTGGAGGAAGTAAAAACAACAGCAGATAAAGCTGCAGAAAAAGTTCAGCAACAGGAGGAAAAGATAGAAACCTTACAAAGAGCAATAGCGGAAAATAAAGATTGAAGACCAGGAAAACTGTAATCGTAGGTGTAACCTGAGAATAAAAAACTTGGAGGAAGAAGCTGAAGGTGAGAACATTAAAACTTTTATAGTGAAATGGCTGACTTCATTAACCCCAGAATGCCTAATAGAAGCTGATGATTTGGAAAAGTGCACAGGGCACTAGGACCCAGAAGAATCAACTCCAGCAATCAACAGCAATCCAAGAGACATTATTATGTGCTTCGGAAGATATAATAAGAAAGAACAACTCCTCAAAAATCTAAGACCGTTAAAAGAAATAAAATATAATGGCAAACCTGTAATGATTATGCATGACCTGGTACCAGAGACACTGCAAAAAAGGAGACTGTTCAGACCCTATACATTGAAACTACAGGAATTGGGGCTTTCCTTTCAAAATAATAGTCCCCAACAAAGGACACACGCCGATAGCAACGACTGCACGCACGGGAAATGGCAGAGCTCTTTAGAACACTAGGCATAAATCTCCCAGCAGAGGTTACTCAGGAGGAAACGGACAGTGGAGAGGACGGAGAAGATCAAGAGCAGGAAGAAGTAGATGGATGGAAAGGTGTAAGCCAGGGGTCCTCAAACTTTTTAAACAGGGGGCCAGTTCATTCTCCCTCAGACTGTTGGGGGCTGGAATATAGTTTGAAAAAAATATGAATGAATGGATCAAGTAAAAAAAAAGGACCCGGGTCCTTTTTTTTTTACTTGATAGGGGTGAGTTTTTTTTCCCTTAAATGGAAAGTTATTTTATTTATTTATTTATTTCATTTTTATACCGCCCAATAGCCGAAGCTCTCTGGGCGGTTTACAGCAATAACAAGACAGTCCCTGCCCCAGGCTTACAATCTAAAAGACACGACACACAAGGAAAAAGGAATGGGGAAGAATAGAGATATTAATGAAAATATTCCGTGCAGGGCTGGTGGTATTACCTATTTAGTTGCACAATTGTTTCATGCCTAACACAAATATACTTTGTTTTTGCCATCACACAAATGAGCATACTCTGCTTCCAAGGCAGACGCATGAGACTAGACGGCTGAAGCAGAGGTTAAAAAAACATTTAGGACATAGGTTGTAACCCGGGGCGACGACACTTAACTCAACAAACTTCAAGAACGTGAGAGCGCTGCCACAGAAAAAGATGAAGAGCCTGAATCATACATGCAACAGGAGGTGGTTTAAATAGTAAGTGAATGGGCAAATGAAGTGTAAATATTCAAGTGCACAGCAAAGGGGAGAGAGGAGGAGGGAAGAAGACTGAGGGGAAAATGGGGGGACTAGCAACAAAGGAAATTTTTTTTAGAGTCATGCTGTTTAAACCCTTAATAAAATATAGGGGGAGGGAGACTCTTGCCTTTACGTAGTCAATCTATGGAGGAATAGATTGGACTGCTCAGACTTAGATTGTAAAGGAAACTGGAAAGGGCATGGTCTCAAGGCAGGGCGGAGAACACTTAGAGCAGTTTAACACTGCAACATCTCTCTCTGTAAGGGGAGAGGAGGGTCTCACGGCTGCACTGGCAGCTTTAGTTATGCTAAGAGAGAGCTGCAAACAAGTTTTAAGGTTGGGGAGTATGATTATAAGGTTGGGGACTGGTTGGGAGGGAAGAGAGGGATGATTGAAATGAAATGGGTGCTATAAAAAGGTACGGTAGACAAGAATAAGGATAGAAAATGACCTACCATGGAAGACCTAAAGTTGCTAGCTCTAAACATAAAAGGCATGGGAAATGGAATTATAAGGGCAAGGCTACTTAAACTAATAAGAGACTTAACCCCAAAATACTATTTTTGCAAGAGGCACATAAAGCCCAAGGAAGGGGAGGAATCTTTAACAGTAGTCAATGGAAAACTATACATATAGCGAAAGGAACAAACAAAGCCAGAGGTGTTGCAATCTTAATACATAACAGTGGATTTTGAACCAAAGAAAATACAAAAGGATACCAATGGCAGATATATATTTGTTGAGGGGATATTAAATCAAACCAAACAAATTGTATTAGCCTCATTATATAGTCCAAATGAAAGGCAGTTAGACTTCCTGCATAAAGTTTTGAAAAAATTGAGAACTTTTTCAAAAGCAGAGATAATAATTGGGGCAGACACTAATTGGAATATGCATGGGGCTGAACCCAGAAAAGCACAAAGAGACATAAGAATATATAATAAAACAGCCTCACACAGTATACAGGCGGGAAAACTTTTAAACATAATCCACAAATTTAAGGGAGGTATGGGCAGAACTTCACAATAGAGACTACACACACTTTCTAAAAATAATTTAAAAAGAGATGCAAAAAAGCATTTTGAGGAGCTAACATCAAGGCCAATAATAAAGAATTATTTAAATATATCAGAAGCAGGAAACCAGCTAGTAGGGAGGCAGTTGGACCATTAGACAACAATGGAGTTAAAGGCATAGTGTGGCGTAGTGGTGAGAGTGTTGGACTGGGACTCGGGAGATCTGGGTTCTAGTCCCCGCTTGGCCATGAAACTCACTGACTTTTTGGGCCAGTCACTGACTCTCAGCCTAACCTACCTCACAGGGTTGTTGTGAGGATAAAATGGAGAGGAGGAGGAGGATTATGTAAGCCGCCTTGGGTTCCTTGCAGGAATAAATAATAATGTGGAGAAAGCCTGAGCACACACACAGAGTTTCCCCTTGGTAACCGCACGTAGTTGTCCCTGGCAACCCCTTGTCTACATAATCCCCCCCCCCGGGGGGCAGGAGATGCAGAATTGGCCAGACAGGTAACACCCATACCCTCAATGGGGCAAATCGGCCCGAATCCACAAAGGAGAAGCATGGAACATCAAGAAGGCAGGGCAGTCTCAAAGAGCTGCAAAGTATTCCATACCTCCAAAGGCGCCACCTTTTCCCAGGCAGGAATAAGCCCACCTGATCAGCAAGGGGGCAGGGATAAGCCCACCTGATCAGCAAGGGGCGGGAAGGAGGGAGGAAGGGGTAGAAAACCCCTCTACCAACCCGTCACGGGTTGTTGGGAACACGGGTACGCTGACAACATTCACGTCCAGCTCCGGCTGGGTCAAGCAGTTCTCTTCCCCGGGCCAGGCGGGCTCGGAGTCAGGCTGGAAACGGGACGGCGTAGAGTCTCTGGTCTAAGGTAACTCTGCCGCAGCACGCTAGCCTGGGAACCCGTTCATTCATAAATCTGAGGTCACACTCAGGTCTTGTTGATGTTATAGTATTCCTAGAAGTCTATTAGTTCCGCTCCATTTAACCTATAGTAAATAAACGTCTATTCTTGGTACAGAGAGGCTCCTGTGCTTCTTAAGCCGCATACGAGTTCTAGTCAATTACACTTGCTAAGGGCTGTATCTCAGTGCCGGTTAACCCGTAAGTGCCGAACTCACGCCGAAGACCCGGTTGCTGGTCTTCCACAAATAATAATAAAAAGGAGTACCAAAGGAAGATAAGGAGATTGTGAAGAAGCTGAATGAATTCTTTTCATCCGCCTTCACTGCAGAAGATATAGAACACTGATATAGAAGATACCTGCGCTTGAAGTGATGTTTTCAGGAAGGGAGTCTGAGGACCTGAGGACCATAGTGGTGACAAAAGATGAAGTTCTCAAACTTGTTGACAAACTGAAAGTTATTAAATCACCAGGCCAAGATGGTATCTTAAAAAACTCAAATATGAAATGGCTGATCTTCTAACAAAAATATGAAACATGTCCCTAAGATCAGCCTCTGTACCAGAGGACTGGAGAACAGCCAACATAACACCAATTTTTAAAAGGAAACTAGGGGGATCTAGGAAATTACAGGCTGGTTAGCTTAACATCTGTTCTGGGTAAATTGGTTGAAGCATTATTAAAGATAAAATCAGTAAGCATATAGAAGGACAAGCCCTGCTTCCAGAAAGGTAAGTCCTGTCTTACTAGCCTTTTCGAGTTCTTTGAGAGTGTCAGTAAACATTTGGATGGAGTGATCTGGTAGACATTGTTTCTTGGACTTCCAAAAGGCTCTTGACAAAGTCCCTCACCAAAGACTCCTGAGCATACTCAGCAGTCATGTAATAAGAGATCCTCTTATGGACCAGTAACTGGTTAAAGAACAGAAAGCAGAGAGTAGGAATAAATGGTAAATTCTCCCACTGCAGGGATGTAAACAGTGGGGTCCCACAGGGATCTGTACTGGGACCAGTGCTTTTCAACTTATTCATAAATGATTTGGAATTAGGAGTGAACAGTGAGGTAGCCAAGTTTGCTGAAGACAGCAAATTATTTAGGGTAGTTGAAACAAAAAGGGATTGCAAAGAGCTCCAAAACGATCTCTCCAAACTGGGTGAATGGGCATGGGTAAAATGCTAGTGCTGCTGCATTGTAGCATTGATCTGAGTGGGCAGTGAGCAGGAGCCAGGTGGAATAGGGAGTGAGCCAGCAGCAAGGGGTTGGAGGTGTGTGCCATGTGGCCTGGCCTGAACCTTCTAAGCTAGCCTGCTGCCCTCTGGTGGAGTGGAGTACACTGACCTGTGACCGATATTGAAGTGAGATCATGTGCCAGCCTGATCAGCTCCTGTATGTGGACTTGAGGGAAGGTGCCATCTCATCCGTCAACTCAGGCAGCAAAATATATCTTGGACTGGCCCTGCTGGCCCCCTTATCTTTTGTTATCTCTCCCCCCCCCTACTATTTTTAGAAGGCTACTGGGGAAGCATGCTTTGGTTATATCCGGAGGGATTCACAGGGTGGGACTTGTCATGGATTTCATTAATGCAACCATTTTTCAATCTTAATAAAAAAGTGAGTAAAGGTGCAATGCTATGCAAGTTTAGATAGGAAAAAAGGCCTACAACTCCCAGCATGCTGGGAGTTGTAGGCCTTTTCCCCATTCAAACCTGCATAGGATTGTGCCCTAAATGAATGATGGCATTGCCAGAGAAAAGCAGTAGCATGGAAGCAAACATAGATACATGTATGTCAGAGGTAATGGAGATAGTGGTCAGAGGAAATGGCACATAAAACTAAAGGTATGGAAGAGAGGAATGAATAAGTATTTTATGATCCTATACCTAGTCTAAACAGGAGGCAATACTGAGGACAATTTGGTCCCCCACCTTTCCCGCCTCGCTTCTCTTATCTGTTCCCTCTTATCCTTTTCTTTTCTACTGCCTGTTGGCTGATTTGATTTTCTCATTTGTGGTGTCTGTTGAAGTATGAACGGATGTGGCTGAATATATAAGATTCATAACAAGATCCAAAGTCTTTAATAGTGAGGAACTTTTATGGAAGGATTGTTGAAACTGTAAGGACAACGTTGAAAGGAGGAATGGGAGGAGGACAGATTAAAGACGATGGAACAAACATGCATATGATAAACAGTTCCAAACAACTTTTGATTGACTGACATGTTTGTGTAAAATAAATAAATTTAAAAATCAATGTGTGCATATTTGCATAATCCATTTGCTTTCTTTAATTTATTTCAATTACAAGACTTTGGAGTCTACAGCTTCTGGAATTCTCTGATAACTATTCTAGGTGTTTTGTTTGCTTAGGACATTGTTCCCATATGTGTACACAAAACAAACCCCAAGCCCACCTCACTGGTTACGGATTAACAAGTCTCTAAACCAGCCTTCCCCAACCTGGGGCCCTCCAGATGTGTTGGACTGCAACTCCCATAATTCTATAGGGCACCAGGTTGGGGAAGGCTGCTCTATACAATAGCAAGAGAGGAACAGCTATCGTACCCTGAAAATCAGGCCCTGAGGAGAAGGGCTAGGAATCTATGTTTGAAGGCTTTTTATTAAGCAACGCATGAGAGGGGATTTGTTTTCATTCAGGACTTCCTGTCAATACCAGCAGGTCTTGGTTTTATACGTACTTAAGAAGATGACATAAGAACGTAAGAACTGTGCTGGATCAGACCAAGGGTCCATCTAGTCCTGCATTCTGTTCACACAGTGGCCAACCAGCTGCCCATGGGATCCCACAAGCAGGACATGAGTGCAACAGCACCCCATCAGGTCTAGTAACCATTGATAGCCTTCTCTCCCATGAATTTGTCCAATCCTCTTTTAAAGCCATCCAAATTGGTGGCCATCACTACATCTTGTGGAAGTGAATTCCACAGTTTAATTATGCACTGTGTGAAGAAGTACTTTTTATCTGTCCTGAATCTCCCACCAATCAGCTTCAAGTATTAAGAGACTGGGAGAAAAAATGTCTCCCTGCCCACCTTCTCCACACCATGAATTTTGTACACCACTATCATGTCTCCCCTCACTCAGCTAAACAACCTTCTAAGCTAAACAACCCCAGATGTTGCAACCTTTCCTCATAGGGGAGTTGCTCCAGCCCCTTGATCATTTTGGTTGCCCTTTTCTGCACTTTTTCCAACTGTACAATGTCCTTTTTTTAGGTGCAGTGACCAGAACTGCCACAGTATTCCAACAGTATTCTAAGTGTGGTCGCGCCATTGATTTCTATAAGGGGAGTATGATCTTGGCAGTTTTATTTTCAATTCCCAACATGGAATTTGCCTTTTTCACAGCCACCACACACTTGATTGACATTTTCATCAAACTGTCCACCACAACCCCAAGATCTCTTTCTTGGTCAGTTTCAGCTAGCTCAGATCCCATCAGCTTATGTGTGAAGTTGGTGGGATCTTTTGCCCCAGTTCACCCAAGTGTGCATCACTTTACATCCACTTACATTGGACTGAATTTGCATTTTGATGCCTGCCCATGTGCAATGCCCCCTGGAATGCATGGCCTGGGTTGGCTGCCTCTCTGCTTGGTCAGAGGCCTTTCCCAGTGGCGCTGTCTGTTACACATTGGCAGGTGATTAAGCGAGACACCCAGCCAACATGCAAAAAACACTGCCACTGGAGCACATGCTCAGGAAGAATGGCGTGGGAGGGCCTTGACCCCGATGTCCACCCACCCCAACCACCTGCGGCTTAAGGCAACCGCATCACTCTGCCTAATGGTAGGGCCGGCACTGCCGGCCCAGAAGCCCTCTGACTCCCATGTAATCATGTGCAATTAGCTCATTGTGCTCCACTGCCTGTGCTAGCCTTGGTGCAAGCAGCACACCCTTTGTTATCTGCTGAGCCCAAGACAGAAGGAACTTATCTTGCCTTTCCTTGCCTTGCCGGGTGGGGGATGGTGGATTTGCTTATTTCATTACTGATGTCTCCAATTTTTCAAGGGTGCTTTTATTAAATAATTGTTTTATAAGCATTTGATTTTGTTCCCCGGCTTTCAAAGCTCCGGTGGCTTTTGATCAGTTGCAAAAGAAATAAATCAATTATATTGGGAGAGAAGCAAAAGGGGATAAATAATTGGCAGACTCACCGTCTGGTTACCAAGTGCTGGGATCAAAGAGGCCAATCATGGTCCTTCAAAGGAGAGGGCGGGATTAGGGGGCGGCGGGTCTTCAATGTGGCTCCAGGCAGCTATTTTCTGCCTTTCTTCAACCCTTGCCTTGTCTTGTTCATTTTATTCTGGATTCTGAATGCTCCTCCCTGCTATTTTCTCTGCTTGCCTTAGCTAAAGCTGGCGGTTCTGATCTCCTCCTCCTTATGCCTGGGCAATTTCTTCTTCCCTGACTTAAACTAGACCCATTAAAGATACTTGTGAAACTCCAGATTTTGTAACTAGAAAAAGCCCGGCTGCCCTGATCCATCCTTAAAGTATGAGGCTACCAATAGTGGAATAGGGAATGTAGTCTAGATTAGGGGGAGACCAAGCAACATGTGGTGCAGGATATCCATGATCATCTATCTATCTATCTATCTATCTATCTATCTATCTATCAGCAGCCTATTGATCATCTATAGTTACACCCTTACCCTTCAATTCCTCTAGAGGTGAGAAATCCAGGGGTGCAACCCAGGGTTTCATTTCCTTGGTATGAGGCCTATGGCATTTTTATGATAAGTGGTTTATTTATACATATTGGGTTGGATCCAGAAATTTTGTTCCACACACAGGATACCACCGCCAGAGCAGGACCCACACCCGCTCCTCCACCCATGCAGGCCCCTCCTTCATGCATCCTCCAAATCTCCCCTGGGAATGGGACTTTGAGAGGATGTGGAAGTCCCATTCTGCCAGCAGTATCCTGCGTGTGGAATGAGGTTTCTTGGACACAACCCATATACAGGTTGAGCAGAAGATGGAAGTTCGTGGCTCTAATGCTCCAACAGATACTGCTCCCCCCTTACGTTTCTCGCACCCTAAAGATGCCTCCACAGCTCCAGCTAAGCTCTCTCACCTCCAACCCAATCTTGTCAGAGTCTCTCTCAGCTGCAAATATCAAAGCTACAGCCTACAGGCTTAGCTTGCTCCAGCTTCCTGGCCAGGCGGAGGACAAAAGGCTGAGTCACCATCTTCCCGCCTTCTAGTCCCCTTCACAAAGGTGGCAGTTGATCCTCCTTCAGAGGTATGTCAGGGAAAGGTCTGCTCAAATCACAGTTCATATCTACTCAACAACAGAGGTGTCAATTAACCCAGGCTTCCCCAACTTCATGCCCTACAGATGGGCTGGACTACAACTCCCAGGATCCGCCCAGCCACTCAGAACCACAGGGCTGGAACAGACCCACAGGAGATAATCCAGATCAACTCCAAATCCCAGTATAATATTTAACTACAAAGCAGCTATGGGGGTTCAGGTGGGGTGGGGTGGTATCCAATTTTGATCAGAGCAGCAGTGCTGTGGGAGAGGTGTGCTTAATCCAGGGGTCCTCAAACTTTTTAAACGGGGGGGGGGCGGTTCATTGTCCCTCAGACTGTTGGGGGACTGGACTCACTGGGACTCACCGGCCGCCACCACCCCCAGGGCCCTGCCGCGGCTCAGCTGGCGGCGGCCCTCGGCTCCTGTGCTGCCTCCTCTATGCTGCCCCCCCGCTGCCGCCGCCACAGGACCCCCTGCCGCCGCCCCCCGCCCTCCCGCCGCCGCAGGACCACCCAGCTGCCGCCCTCCCACCACAGGACCGCCCTGCTGCCCCCGCTGCCGGACCCCCCCGCCGCCGCAGGACCGCCCCACCGCCCCCGCCCCCGCACAGGACTGCCCCGCCCCCCCCGCCGCCGCCGCACCCCCCCGCCGCCACCATCGTCGTAACCCGCCCCCGTCCTACCTGGTTCTTTGCGCGCTGCTCCTGCTGCCGCTGCCTCCGCCCAAGCTGCTCCATCGCATTCATCCTGGACTCCGCCCGCGCTCAGTTTTGAAAAACAGATCCAGGATGGACGCGACGGAGCAGGGTCCCGCCGTGCCGGAAGTGACGCGGCGGGACCAGTGGGCGGCAAGGCGGATAAGGTAAAGCCCCCACCGCCGCCGTAACCCACCCCCACCGTAACCCGCCCCCCGCCGCCGTAACCTGCCCCCGCCACCGTCCTACCTGGTCCCCTGCGCGCTGCTGCCACCGAGTCCGCCGCCGCCGGAGCTGCTCTGTCGCATCCATCCTGGACTCCGCCCACGCTCAGTTTTGAAAAACAGCGCAGGCGGGGTCCAGGATGGATGCGACGGAGCAGGGTCCCGTCGCATCACTTCCGCTTCCAGTGACGCGACGGAACCAGCGGGCGGTGAGGCGAATGAAGTAAGCCTGCAGGGGTGGACGAGAAGGGAGGAGGCTGGGCGCTGTCCGCTGCCCCTCCTCCCCTTCCCCCCCCAGCAGGAGATGCAGGGCAGCGGGCGGGCAAGCAGGCGGCCCGTGCCCCCCCACTGGCTCAGCCACCCCTCCTCCCCTTCCCTCACAAGTTAGATCGGCCGCCAGGACGGATGTGGCCCGTGGGCCGTAGTTTGAGGACCCCTGGCTTAATCCTTCCCCCCTATGCTGTTTCCAGGATCTAACCCTCCCCCTCCAGAAGCTACTGCCCTATAGCAGGAAAGATGCAGATTCCAGTCATGGATCTCCCATGACACCTGTGGTTTGACCCACAAAAAAATTGTTTTTAACTACATCTATATGTCATGAGATTGCATTCCTAGACAAGTCTTCCATTGGCTGTTCATTTTGAGGCCCCAGGCACACCCTCCTTTCTGAAAGCGATAAAGGCCTGTGGCTTATGCTGGCTCAGCTTGTCTGAGCGTGGAAAGCTAAGCAGGGTCAGGCCTGGTGATTACTTGGATGGGAGACCCCTCCTCCTCTAGTTTCCTGCATTGAGCAGGGGGTTGGACTCGATAGCCTTGTAGGCTCCTTCCAACTCTATGATCTATGAAATCTATGAAAGAAAGCCCTTGTGTGAAAATCTGCAGACCCTGTAGTACCTCCAAAGCTGGCATTTTCTCTGATGTGGGAACTTTTGGACAGTTTCATGTAGGAGTTATTTCAGCCACGTGAAAATGAGATAAGTGCTGACTTAACCATCTCAAAAATTAATGCATAAATTTGCCCTTATGAATGCACCTCTGTGAAATAGCAGACCTGCTATTAGCTTTCAATGAATGAATTTCACACTTACATTCACGTACGTTGGACTCACCTGATGAGTAAGCATGGCAGGATAATGGAGAAATACCATCACTTTGTGGTGATGTTTCAGTGTAAAAATTGGCCATCTAAATTCACCTTTCGTTGCCCAGCTCCTAAAAGAGAGAAATCAGGATGTAAGCTAAAATCCTACTGGGGTGGAGAAGTTTCCTTCAAAATAATAAACTATATCCTAATTGTGTGAATTTCTTGCCATGTTCAGTGTGTGGAGCGCAACACACCCTGCGTCACGGATGATCAGAAATGAAAAAGAAGCAGAGATGTGCAGTGGGACACAATCTCTGCTGGTAAGCAGAAGATGTGAGAGCAACTGCAGCCCATGCTACACTGTGAGTGTGAGACACATGTCGGCTCGGAAAGCAATGCAGGCCCCCACTCCTCAAAAACTAGGCACCGTGTCCTGGCAGCCAGTACCGACTCTAGTTTTCGGAGGGCCCTCGAGCAAGACACCCTCAGTGGGCCGCCTCCTGCAGCGAGTCTACCCTCTCACCACCACCATCATCTTCACCAGCTGCGATCACTCCTCATTCTCTTTCTCATCATGGCTACCACTTGCTTGCTTGACAGGCAGGAAGCCAGTGAGCAAGCAGGCAATGGCATCCCTGCTCCTCCTCCTCCTCAACACCACCATTGTCTGGGACAGAGTGACTGGAGGATGACATGCAACCCCAGGGGCTCTTGCTAGCGGGCCAGTTGAGGCGTGGGCCCTTGGCAGGTGCCCAGTCATTCCTAGTACCCTTGACAACAGCCCTGCTGGCCACCCATCTGCTGATTGCTTGGAATTGTGGTAGATCACAAACTGAATATGAGCCAGCAATGCGATGTGGCTGCAAAGAAGGCAAATGCAATTTGGGGCTGTATTAATAGAAGTATAGCTTCCAAATCGCGGGAAGTGATCATTCCCCTTTACTCGGCACTGGTTAGGCCTCATCTTGAGTACTGCGTCCAGTTCTGGGCACCACACTTTAAGAAGGACGTAGACAAACTGGAGAGGGTTCAGAGGAGGGCAACAAGGATGATAAAGGGACTGGAAACAAGGCCCTATGAGGAGAGACTGAAAGAACTGGGCATGTTTAGCCTTCAGAAGAGGAGACTGAGGGGAGATATGATTGCACTCTTCCAGTATTTGAAGGGAGGTCACACAGAGGAGGGCAAAGATCTCTTCTCGATCATCCCAGTTTGCAGGACACGGAATAATGGGCTCAAGTTACAGGAACCTAGATTCCACCTAAACATCAGGAAAAATTTCCTGACTGTCAGAGCAATAAGACAATGGAATCAACTACCTAGGGAGGTGGGGGCTTCCCACTCTGGAGGCATTCAGGTGCAGCTGGACAGACATCTGTCAGAGATGCTTTGACCTAGATTCCTGCATTGAGCAGGGGGTTGGACTCGATGGCCTTGTAGGCTCCTTCCAACTCTACTTTTCTATGATTCTATGATTCTATGATTCCACTGGCCCCTTTAAAGTAAGCTACCTGAACTTGTGTAGTTGTCTTGGTGGTCTAAAAGAAAGGAGGGGGTGTCCCCAATTGGCAGCACAGCCATGTTCATGCATCCCAGAGGGACTTTCCCCCCAAGCAATTGGAAGGGGCCGTAAAGGCTCCAGCAAACTATAAGGGGGGGGTGGGGGTGGGCTCCAGCATCCTGGTTTTTAGAGGTGGAGCTTCACAGTATGGAACCAATGGGCATAATCGCAAGGGGGAGAATGGCCAGAAACAGACAGAAGCAGGCCTGTGGCTTATGCTGGCTCAGCTTGTCTGAGCGTGGAAAGCTAAGCAGGGTCAAGCCTGGTTATTACTTGGATGGGAGACCCCTCCTCTAGTTTCCTGCATTGAGCAGGGGGTTGGACTCGATAGCCTTGTAGGCTCCTTCCAACTCTATGATCTATGAAATCTATAAAGCATCTAATTTGGGCACCTCCCAGCATCCCGTTCCAAACCTCAATTTCCCAGCCTGCCACTTCTGCCGGACTGCAGCAGAAGAACATGCATTCCATTCCTCCCCTGCAAGTTTCTTCCCGGTGATATATTCCATCAAACCGGGCAGCAAACAGCGGGCAGTCTTACCCAACAGTCTCCCCTGTCCACTCTAGCCCACTGTCTGAGCAGCTGCGATTGCAGACCCCCTTAGCATTAGGGGGAAACTGAGCAGAGTTCCTTTTAGGAGGGGACCTCTGCACACAAACCCCCGAGTGTGTAAATTACTCCAAATTAATTGGCCCATAAAAGGGTATGATGATTTTGTTTGCGCTTGATCCTTCCCACTCCCTGTACTGGCAGGCTGCCAGCCAGCTGTTTCGTTCTTTGATCATTTATCTGTTCATCTGGCCTCCAGTCGCTAGGCAGCTCCTTTCTGCCTGCTGCCCAATTACCAAGAAACATAAAGGGAGGAGTGTAAAACTCCATTCCCTGGAGTCATCCTCAACCATTAGTAGCAGGCATTGATTACATTTCAAATGTATTGTTTTCAGGGATTCTTTTAAAAAAACAACAACACCCCCTACTGCCACCAGAAGGGGATATAGATCAATGTGACAAACTAGTCATCAATCAAAACACATTGACATTGCTGGCTGCCTGCAGGCCTGAAAATGCAGCAAACAGGCACTTACTTGGTGATGCCCACATGGAAGCAGTGTGCGTTTTATTCTCAAGTGCATTACTAGCTTGTGCCCGAGTCACACTTATTGTTGTGAAATTGTTCTCAGCATAGATGCAGCCTTGATAAGGCTGCCTTTCATTGGTTCATCTCAGTCAGCAGAAGAAGGCAGGGGCGGAGTCTGACTGACCTCCAAAACACAAAACCATTGCTTTGAAACAAGTTCTCTGCCTCAAAAGAACACCCATTCCCATTTCACAGAAAATAATTCCCCCAAATCACCCCTAAATAAATTATTCTAAAATTAATTTATTCTCCCAAATTTATTCTTCCCAATTAATAGGATAATCAGCCCCAAATCAATCCCCCAGATTCGTTACCCAAATTAATTCCTGTTCAATTAACTCTCAAACCACTCATTTCCCCTCTGCCAACTCAACTCACTTCAAAACAAAGAGGCGGAGCTGTTCCAGCCACCTCCTACCTTCATTTCCTAAGAATGAGTCTAGGCCCACAGGGAGCCGAAAGACATTCTGGGAAATGAAGATGACAGCTGGAGGCTGGCACTTCACTTTGCAACACGCCTAGCTGTCCGCTAAAAAACAGGATGGGTGTGTGTGTGTAAAGAAACAGCAGTTTTGGAGAAGGGCAGAAAGAGCATTGAATTGGCTTTGGAAGCATCTTAGGGCACTGGCCGTGCCCCTAGAGATCTGATGTGGGAGCAGTGAACATTAAGCATCCGTGGCGGTGCTTAATGCTGTACCTCCGCCTATTCTCAATCTGTGTATTTGCAAATAAACTTAAATAAAACGCTAGTTCGCTCCAAAGGAAGCTGACCCCAGGATGAGCGCTGCACCCCTGAAATTTCCCACTGCTCAGAGAACTGGGGCACACATAACAATATCTATGAGCGTTGTCTGGGGGGGGGGGCGGGAATTCTCCTGCATTTGATAGCTACTCAAAAAAACTAAGCCCAGAAAACACAGTGAAAGGTGGAGGGACAAGGAAGAGATGCATAACCTGTTGGAAATCTGAGCCACCCGGGGGGGGGGGGGGGACAAAGTTAAACAACTTTGTCCCAGTGGCTGCAGAATTGTGCTGTGGAGTTAGGGTAGTGTGAGAAACGTGTGCTAGGCCAGTAGGCAAAAAGCAAAACGACAAGTCTGTTTCTTTTCAACACAGAGGTTTACTAAAACTAAGACTTGCAAAAACATGAACAGAACATACACAGAGTGCTATGATACAAAAGTGAGAGAGAACCGTATGTCAGACAAAAACAGATACAGTCTAGACACACAAACTATCTCTTTACTTACAGAATGCTCTATCATCAATAATCACTAATCCAATTAAACTCCTTTTCCCCCAACAAGAACACAAAGACTTTACATACCTTATATACACTACTGTACAGTCACATGCTAATATGAGGTAATGCCAGCTGCATCAAGGCATGATGTCACCCCAGCTGAACACAATCTAGCATGACCCTTGCTCCAGATCCCCTGGTCACAAAAAACTGTACATTCCCCTAACTGGGCCAAAGGTGACACTTTGCTCAGTCCTGACCTTGATCAGGTCTGCCGGTTCTTTTGCTTCCTTGCCCGAAGGCAAACCTGAATATGTGAACTCCATATTCCAACATAACCACTAGACCAGCCTATCCCAACCTGGGGCCCTCCAGTTGTGTTGGACTGCAACTCCCATAATCCCCAGCCAGCATGGCCAATGATGGGAGTCGCAGTCCAACACATCTGGAAGGCACCAGATTGGGGAAGGCTGCACTAGACCAGTGATCTTGACTATTTTTCAAGCAGGAGCCACTTTGGTTCCAACCACCGCCTCAGGGACTATTCTCTGTGCAGGTTCACATTATTCTCTCTCTCTCTCTCTCTCTCTCTCTCTCCTCTCTCTCTCCCCCTGCACATACAATTGCCCCTCCCACCTCCAGCTAGCCAGTCACGCTGCTCTTTGTCTCTTAGGATCCTCCCCCACAGCTAATTGGCTGATTGCTCCTGCATCCCCCCCTCTCCCACCCTCGCCACTTTACAGCGGATGAGTGGCCGGGTCGCCTGACTCCTCACCTCGGAAGCCTCCTCCAGTAGCCCAGAGCACAGCAGCTGGCCCACCGCTAAAGCAAACAACAAGGCAAAGCTGGGGGGGAGGCCCGGCTGACAGTGAGCAGCAACTGCAAAAAGAGTGGAGAGAGTGAGTGAAAGAGGGAGGCAGAGAGCTGCATATAAGGTGACTGGGAGTCACCAATGGCCCTTGGGCCTTGCACTGAAGAACACTGCACGGGACAGTAATTTTAATATGTCTTTTCAGAACCTGTGGAAAGAAGGGGGAGCATTATGTTGGGTCTAATCCTGCCATATTAAAGTATCCAAATAGTGAAGCTGCTGGTAGCAAAGGTTATGTCAAACACTGCTAACAGCCTGACAATCAAGAGAAGAAAAGGTCGCTTTCCCCTACAGTAATCCCTTTATCTCGGAGACACATTTTCAGATATAGTTTTATCTTTAGTTGATGGGTCCTTCCTAAAGAAGAGCAGTTAAACACCAAAAAAAGCAAAGCTGTGCATAGGTTAAAACAGTTACAGCCAATATTAACTTATTATCCCCATTACACACATCCTGTATATTTTATGGTATGCATTCATTTTACGGCATACGTTTTA
This sequence comes from Shinisaurus crocodilurus, assembly GCA_021292165.1. Taxonomy (NCBI): domain Eukaryota; kingdom Metazoa; phylum Chordata; class Lepidosauria; order Squamata; family Shinisauridae; genus Shinisaurus; species Shinisaurus crocodilurus. The sequence goes on from CM037889.1 coordinate 1,176,406, forward strand.
CACTGAACATAAACAGCAATGTATTGAGCTATGCATTAAATGCAGAAGCTAAGAACATAAAATGCTACGTATTTCTAATGTAACTGAGTTAATGTCGCTGTTGCATCCTTTGCCTCAGAACTTGCAAGGTACTGCTGGGCACTTGAGAAAGTTCAGTGCTGCATTATACTAGCTTTATCATTTTAAAGTTCATTTAATATGAGCAAAAAGGAGAAGTAAATTATCTGAACCTAATAAAAAGAGCCAAACAATAGAATTCCAGATGTGCTTCCAAATCCGTGTCTTATCCTGGTAAATATTCACAGGCTCAGAGCCAGATTTTGGGCACCCTCCAGCCTACCTCCTCTCAGGCACATAATATCGGAGGTTGCTACAGTACCAGCCCAAGGTTCTGGGGAGCCCTTGGGCACACTGGAAGCAAGGAAGAACACATTAGCAAATGCTTATTTGCTCCCCAATATTTGATGGAGGAAAATAGGCACACTTGGTTTACATTACACAAACAATGGATTTATGACATGGGGTAAGCATACAGCCTGAATGAGTGAGTTCTTCCCACTGCGTTTGAAAGTGTAATTTAAACATATATGGCTCCTTATATCCTAGAAAGCATATCATCACATTTTAATGCCCTAAGTTTGTACACTCTTAGCATCCTATTACATCTCATTGAAATTGCTTAATGTGCCTACACAAGATCCTGCTGTGCCTGCAACTTAAATAGAAATAAAACCTACCAGCTTTCATATCATCATAACCCTTAACATTTATAGAGCACTTTCCATGCATTATCTCAGTAATCCTTAAAACAACCCTGTAAGACAGCATTCCCCAACTTGGTACCCTTCTGATGTGTCGGATGACAACTCCCACCATCCCCAACTGGGGTGATGGGAGTTGTGAAGAAAAAAGCACCAGAGTTTCCTGCAACACACACACACACACACACACACCTTCCACACGTGTAAACAAGATAGATGGGGAGTCCTATGCAAATTTAGCTTCTTCTGAAGACTCTAGACGCCTCAGAGTCTCCCATGCAAATGGGGCCCACTCTATTCAAGATCAAAGAGTCACCTCTTCTCCACCTAGCCCAGATGAAGTTCATCCCGACTGGCCAAAGACAGCCAAGCTACAGAAAGGTGTGTGTGTGGGGAGGATATATACTGCTTGCTGTGGCTTTTGGGTTTCGTTGTTGTCTGCACGCTTTCGTGGGAGGAGGGCTTTTGCTGAGGCAAGCCCTGAAGAGGACAAAAACCCCCAGGTAAAGGAGTAAGGCCTGGGTAGTTATATAGTAAAGGAACTAGCTTTTGTTGTTTTGTAGCTCTGATGAAGTGGTCACCCCTTAACTCAGATAAGGACAACGAGGACCAACTCGGGTTATTGGAAAAAGGTTTATTGTGCACAATTGGTCCTGCGGACTGTGTCGCAAAGCAGAACCCCCGGGCGGGGTTTCACAACATCTTATATAGCATACATAAGTCTGGTCATTTGGCAACAGTTCTTTACATTGGTCAGCAAGGTCAAGACAAAAGGGGGGGTTTGCTTTAGGGGAGGGGGATTTCCTTACAAGGAGACAGGAAGATGATCTTACAATCAAGCAGCTGGTTGGTATTATCTTATCTTGGTCACGTAGGCAGGGTGAGACAGCAAAACACCTCAACCTTTGTGAATCAACAACAGCCATTGACGGCCATTGTCAGTCATTGCCACAGTCATCACCAGCCATTGACTACATTCTTTTAGTATTAGTCAGGACCCTGGCAATCTGTCCACATGCCTGGCTAGAAAATCTTGTAAGGTTTTCTTTTAACTATTTAGTTTCCTTCACTACTGTGTATGTACCAAAGTGTCTCCCCACCTTTCTTTCTCCCTCTTCCCTCATCCCTCACCTTTTATTGTAATCTGTTTACCTTGAATAAACTTTCCTGGTTTTACCCCACACGGAGTGTGTGGTTCCTCTGAGGTTCAGTGCTAAATCCAGTGTATAGAATCACAGAATGATAGAAAAGTAGAGTTGGAAGGGGCCTACAAGGCCATCAAGTCCAACTGTTAGAGAAAAGCAGACCCAAAGCATGTACAGAAAGCTCCTGCCTTTCACGTGTACAGGGCAGGGCCATGCACAGAAATCACCAGCTTCATTCTCTGCAAACAAACAAGTCAGACACACAACTTTGGCCAGCCGCCTACAAAAGTGTGTTATCAGAATAGTTGGCTGAACGCCCAGAAAAAGTACCTCTTAGGAATGCCTGTCTGAAAGAAGCAACCCTGAAAAGAGATACTTTCTAGATGAACAAGGGAACAATGCCTGCCTATTTCATGTAAGCAGAAGGCAAAGGGCAAATTCCTTTGCTCATGCAGAAGAGCAGTCACCAAGCAAATTAACAGAAGCCACAGAATGGACTCTTAAGATCCATTCTAATAATGACCCAGCCAGGCCCAAAACACCTAAGACCCCAGGTGTGAGAGGCATTGGCCCATTCACATAGGTACACAGACAAGGCACCTGCCTTACACACAAAGGCCACATGCCTCGCAGCAGAAAGGTCCCAGTTTCATGTCTGAAATGATAGAAGTCTGAGATAGAAAGCTGCACAGAAGACCCAGTCCCTGCATGTTTAGACAGAGAGAAAGGTCCTGCAAGACCCAGCATCCCCTGACCAGCAAGAGTGACATTAGGGAACAGCCCTCACACAGGCCAAAGATCCCTGAAAGACCACCTTGCTGTCAATAGGTATTTGTTAAGACAAAAGGTCCAAAAGCCTCATGAACTATTTTGCACCCCGTTAGTTGACCTAGATTCTGCCCGCATACCATGTGCCACTGCACCTGCTTTGTTTATCTGCGTTGTTGTTCCAGACAGAGAACCTTGAAGGTCTGTTCTGATTGTATTGTATTCTTTGCTGAATTGTATGTTTAGCCGCCATGTTTTCGCCTTAAGTTGTTATCTAGTCCCAAAAGCCTATTCCTGGGTGCCAAATCCCAGGATACAGGCGAGAGAAGAGTCCCTTTGAGTGATAAGATGTACCGCTCAAAGTAGCAAGGCCCGATATCTTAGGTGACCTAGGAGGTCATGAGAAACCACATCTTTAGCCAAGAAGATGGCCAGGTGGCCATCTATCTAATTAGAGATTAAAACTTGCCATGTTCAGAGAAACGCATCTGGTTGGTTGTCGTCATAAAGGAGGAATGGAATTTGACTGGTTGGCACGGTTTAATGGTTGTATTTGATATGCTGAAAGTAGAAACAACACCCATGGCTGTAAAAATGTATAAGAAGGCTTGTATGCCCCACTGATCCTTGTCCAGCTTGATTTGGGCACGCGCCCCAGCTGGTCCTTTTTGCGCAGAAATAAAACTTTGAAAAACTCACTGCTGGTGTGTGCTGCTTCCCTTTCTCTGAGCAATTGAGTTCTTTGGAGAAAGGACTCACGGCATATTTGCAACACAACCCCTGCTCAATGCAGGAATCCAGGTCAAAGCATCCCGGACAGATAGCTGTCCAGCTGCACCTTGAATGCCTCCAGATTGGGAGAGCCCACCACCTCCCTAGGTAGTTGGTTCCATTGTCTTATTGCTATAACAGTCAGGAATTTTTTCCTGATGTTTAGGTGGAATCTGGGTTACTGTAACTTGAGCCCATTATTCCGTGTCCTGCAAACTGGGATGATAGAGAAGAGATCCTGGCCCTCCTCTGTGTGACAACCCTTCAAGTACTGGAAGAGTGCGATCATATCTCCCCTCAGTCTCCTCTTCTGAAGGCTAAACATGCCCAGTTCTTTCAGTCTCTCCTCATAGGGCAGTGATGGCGAACCTTTTTGAGCCCGAGTGCCCAAACTGCAACACAAAACCAACTTATTTATTTCAAAGTGCCAACACTGCAATTAAACCTGAATACCGAGGTTTTAGTTTTAGAAAAACAACTCATACAGTTGTCCGAACTAATTAACATATTTTGTCTTTAAAGAAAAACACAACAACAGAGCTTTCAATGATACAAACAGTTTTTTGTTGGGAAAAAAAATCAACTCAAAAAATTATTATAGTACTACATTGTACACATAGCCTGAAGGGAATTTATACAAACTTTTTAAATAATTAGGCACATGTATTTTTGAATAAGGGATTCTCAACTTGTAATATGATTATATGCCAGACTGAAATTGTATGGGGCAAGCTTTACCCCGGGTCCTTTCCCTGCTTCTACAGGTGTCGGATTAGTAAAAGTAAAAGTCAACCTGTACTAGGATGAGCAAGATAAATAAGAAAACTAAACGTGCTTAACACATTTTAAACACTTTATGTCTTGGACTGCAAACACTGCATTAGGTAAAAGTTTGCATTGGGCATGCTTTTGCACAATTAATGTGATTTTTGCTATTGCATGCATGCTGATAATTCGTCAAACCTTGGCTCAAACTCCGTTAGTTTGAGAGCAACACATGCAGCACTCAGGTCAACTGTTAGGGCTTTACATCCAAGCCATGCTGTGTGCATCATTCTTCAAAATCTTTTAAATGTGATAACAATGTAGAAAAGAATTCTGTAACAGGAATTCCAGAAAAAAATCATTCTGTTCCACACTGTGAGAAAGAACAAAATCATTAGTGTTTTGCAGAAGGGGACAGTCTTTTCGCGATCTGGTGACCAATGGCTCGAGTGCCCACAGAGAGGTCCCTGCATGCCAGCTGTGGCACCCGTGCCATAGGTTCGCCATCACTGTCATAGGGCCTTGTTTCCAGTCCCTTTATCATCCTTGTTGCCCTCCTCTGAACCCTCTCCAGTTTGTCTACGTCCTTCTTAAAGTGTGGTGCCCAGAACTGGACGCAGTACTCAAGATGAGGCCTAACCAGTGTCAAGACGGCAGAGCTAAGGCTGGCAGTTTTGCACCTTTGATCTCTGGTCTTGAGTAAAGGACCGGTTGGCAGTCCTTCACAGGAGTCGTAGTCCAATGTGTCTGGATGGTGCTGGCTTGGGGCAGCTGCTGTACAAAATTCTCATATTGAAAAGGGGGTGGGGGTGGCCAGGTGAGGCTGTGAGAATAGTGGCCACTTATAGCGCATCCTGTGTATGTTTACTCATACACAGTAATTGTAATTCCCAATTAGTTCAATGGGGTTTACTTCCAGATAAATGGGTATAGTATTACAGCTTTAGGGGTGGGTCCAGATTTAAACTGGATTAACTGACGGAAATGGATTTCACGGCAGCCCCTCCAGCCTCCTGAAATGCATGAGACCCTGCTGAACAGGGTGAGCTGTGGCGTATGTGAGATGGGGGGATGCCCAAAATCGGCTGGAAGGACCTTCCATGAGCAGAAGGGCAGACCCTGGATCCAATCCTTAGAATTTTTGTTGGTGAGGTGAGATTTAGACTTCTCGACTCACCACACCATCAGTGACATATTAGAGCAGGAACACAGGGAAGTGAAGCCCCAGCATGTTTTTTAGCTGATCCTAATAAACTAGACATTATTGGGTACTGCTGCTCTTTGCTGTATGTGTGTATATATGGATCAACACAGCTGACTGCATTTTTTTACTGTTCTTGGGGACATGGCTAAAAGGTTGGGGTCTCCAATGTGGTGCCCATGGACATCTCTCTTGGCATGTGCCAGGCTCCCTGCCCTTCTTGATTTTTATTTTATTTCTTAAGATTTTTGTTATCATTTTTTAACTGGGAGGCTGGTATGTTACAAAGGAAAGAACTGCACTCCAGAATTATCTTTATTTTGGTTTGAAAGAGTGTTTTTGTGCTTTGGAGCTCAGACTCCACCTCAGTCTTATAATTTATAATTTATTTATTATTAGCATTTATATACTGCCTTTTCTGCTAAAAAGCCATCAAGGCAGTATACAACAATAATTATGTTCCTGGGCAACTTACTCTTCTTTTGGTTTCACCAGTTTGCCTTCTGGGAACTGAGCGTTTTGTGCTTGGCCATGCATACCGTGGTAACCATTTTATGAATTGGAAAGCCCCACCCACAGCAGCCACTTTGTGAGAGCACCCTCAACACTCTCTCAAAATTCCAGATGTGGCCACTGACCCAAAAAGGTTGGGGTGCTATAAGGTCTCTCATTATGAGTCCTTACATCAACACTGACTACTAAATGCTACGTCACCGCATGCTACACATCATGCATTGTTTAGTACCATATTAATCAGAGTACTTTGGGTTCCACATTTCATTCCCCAAACGCTACAATTTCCAGAATGTGGTATATATTACTGGAAAGCGGAATATCGGTGGTCAAAATAAGAGGTTTAAAGATGTTCATAAGGCTAATCTAAAAAAATGCAATATAAACATCGAAAACTGGGAAGCTCTGGCCCATGAACGATCTAACTGGAGGTTGGCCTCTCACAAAGGTTCCATGGACTTTGAAGAAGCCCGAGTGCAAGGTGAAAGGGAGAAGCGTGCTAAGCGAAAAGCACGTCAAATGAATCCTTTACAGGACCATCTTCTATCTGGTAACCTGTGTCCTCACTGTGGGAAGCTGTGTGGATCTAGAATTGGCCTCCACAGTCACTTACGGACCCATCGCTAGAGTCTACACAATCTTCTTTAGAATTTCCTCCTTTTATCCCGGAAGACAATCTTACTCGGTCACGAGTGATCGCCTGATGATATATTACTGAATTGGTAATATCCCCCTTCCAAGTGAGACAGACATTATTGTGCCAGCCAGATATGTACCACATATAGTACAAGCCCCCCCAGGCAGTCCCGGGGCCCGACTACATGGTGTTGGAGGAAGATGAGAATGTGTTGTGTGAAAACTGGGCCCCTAGGTAGTAGGTAGCCTTGATGTTGGACTAGGCTCTGGCTTTGAGATCTAATCTCCTACTTTGATGGAGACAGCTTTTTCTAAGGGAAAGGTAACAACATCAAGAGAAACATTATCTGTGCAATTGTGACTACAAGGTCTTGTTGTCATAGCTGAATTGTTGGGGTGGGGGGGTGGATGGGTGTTGATCTGCCTTTTCAAGACACTGGACATTGTAGACAGACCCCATAATTGCCAGCCACATAATGCTTTATTTTATGTTTGCAACCCTTACACCAAATTTTCTGAAAAGCAAAGAAAAGCACCTGTTATCAAGCACCAACCTGACCAATTAATGGAGCAAAGTGCCTCATTAGTGTCTCCCCACCCTCCCTCTGCTGTGCAGCAGCCCATCATGTAATCTGCACAGCTGCGGAGCAATTTAGGCCTATAGAAAAGGCCATATCAAGTGCAGAGTTATTTGCTGCGGAGTAACTGCAAGCAATTCTAATACAAAAGTGTTGTGCAGGTCAAGTGATCAGCTGCTTTGCCACCACAGGAGATACTGAAAGGCTTATGAAGCACTTTGTTCAGAAAGGATAAAGGGCCATTGTTTAAGAGAACAAGGCTTTTAGCACAGAGAGGTTTCACTTAAGACACCATCTTCTCTGGGTATAATCACTTTATTTTGGTCTCCTATTTTCCCTTAGCCCCATTGTTTATTAAAGAAAGGCACCTTGCAATTCACAGTGAAAGAAGGGGAGAAGGGTTTGTGATGATACGTTCCTAAAATAGTTGATAAATATTACCGTCTATTGAGTGTGTCCACAAGGCAACATCCAGCTCATATCCATTTCATGTCATTTCATTTATTTCATTTCTATATTGCCCAATGGCCAAACATAATATAAAAACCGTTAACATACAAAATTTTAAAATGATTTAAAACAGCTAAAAACAACCACAACGAGAAACCAGGACCTCTCAGTGGGATTTCAATGCATCTGATGAAGTACACTCTCATCCACAAAAGCTTATGCCAGAATATGTTTGTTAATCTTTAAGATTCATTATTATCTTTTTTGATAACACTAAAATTTGGGATTTCGTAGCTGCTTCTGGATCTTTTTGCTTGTTTTTGTTTTTGCTGAGGAGCAAACAGAAACCACCCAAATAAAAATAAATGAGTAAATTAAATATTCCTAGAACCCGACCCACCCACCCCCTGCTTTCCCAGAAAATAGGATTCTAAGTCCTTTCATTAGGCCAGTGCTGCTGCACACTTCAGTGCTTGTATTACTCTAACATCTGCACTGGCTCTCTCATATAAAGTAAGTCAGTGTTCCCTCGGCTTCGTTTGACTGACAGATGCAACAGCATCGATCTATACGGCATTTTATAAATTAGCGTTAACAAAAAGAGTCGGGTTAGTGCCCAAGGAGCACACAGTCTAAATCTGAACAGTGGGACAAACAGGTAAGGTGGGGCACTGTGGGAGAATGAAGAGAGAGGCAAAGGTAACAAACCATAGAGAAAGGCAGCAAGGGATGAAAGTAAGCAAGTATCTGCTAGCCAGGCAATAAGAGCCTTATCCTACCTCTGTCTAACCAGGCCAGATCTCCAGGTTTCCTGCTTTCCATCTATATGTTGTCACAGTTTATCACATTCATTTTTCTCCCCCAGCCAAGCTAGTATAGCCACAGATTAGTTCTTTGGGTGCCTGCCCCCCCCCTCCGAGGAGTATTTCAGGTCCCTTTCTTACATTTTCAACTTTCATGTTTACAATGTAAGTATCTAGCTTTTTCCCTTATGGAGATGCAAGGGGGAACATGCAAGCAATATTCTACACAATTGATCACTCGGGAGAATAAAAAAATTACCCTGCTCCTGGAAATCAATGAAACTTAGACATGCTTCACTTTGGCTGGATCACGCGGAAAGACTATAAAGGGCTTTTGAGACAAAAAAATTCTATAGAAAGCATATATATAGAAGGAGTGGTGAGGGGGAGGAGGAAGAAGTCTTGGTGGTGGTGTCCTTTTAACAACAAAAACAAAAAGCCTCACTTGGCTTTCAGATCCTCAGTAGGCAGCCACACTGGAAAGTCCCAAGGGAAGCCCTGGCTATGTCCCCTAGGAGGCTTTTCAGAAAGCACACGCAGCCCAGGAAGCTGCAGAAAAGCACAAGAAAACAGGAGTTAAGTTGAAAAGGAGACAACTCCTCAGTCACCTGGTTGCAGTAAGGCAAGCCCTGAAACCCTGCAGGCTAAGAGGTTTATCCGAAATTCTCACCCCTCAATTTTCGGATGAGATTTCTTTTCACCCTTCCACCCATCAAATGTCAACAATAAATAGGAAAATTCAGCACAGCACTATTGGTCATGGGCTGAGGAGAGCCACTGCTTCACTGCCCTCCATTTCAAGTTCCAGTTCTGAAAGTGCATGCCATTTGCGCTGCATGGGAGCCGCACGCAGCCACATTTGCACTCTACACGGTGCACGCCGTGGGCGATGATTACCTGATGGTGAATTTGCGACCAGAAGCCTGTAGATGCCACCCGGGGGAGACATTCCTCTCTGTGAGTAAGTGATCGGGACTAACCAGGAAGTGAGGCTCTTTGCTTTCTCTCCCCTCCTCTGAAACAGGCAAATCAGGGGTACACATCCTTTTCAGCCTGGAGGGCCACGTTGGGTGTGTTTGCTGGAGTGGCGGGGCGGGGGCACACACACACCACTCACACTGCGCTCATCTTGTACACATTTTAATATTTTTTTAAAAACCCTTCAGTATAAGACAGGGGGGTGGGCAAACTGCACTGCATTCCCTTGGGGCAACGTGTCAGGGGCTGAGGTCTCCCTATGCCCCCCCCCACAGAATCTACCCCCACTCACACCCACTCACTTTCCATCCCATCACTCAGTCTCATCCCTCCACACGCACAAACCAACACACTCACAGCGTAGTAAACCTATCCCTTCCCTCCATTGGGGGGGTGGGGGGGGGAATCTATAGGAACAAGCTCTATGGTTCCTGCCATGGAAACCTCATTCCTAGAGCATCACCAGAGCATCTTAGGAAGCGGGCCGGAACCTTGGAACACCGCTTCCTGGACACTCTAGGAATAAGCAGGGATGGGGACTCGGACTCCAGGACTCGACTTGTGAGTCGGACTGAGTCCCCTCTCTGACTCGAGTCAGACTGGAGTCCCAGTATTTTTAATGGGACTCGAGACTCGACTCGGGACCCGAGACCAAGGACTCGTGTTCCAAAATCGTGTTCCTCAAATGCAACATGGATAAGTTTTAGGAAGTACAGCAAGTTTATTTTTAAAAATCATTTTTCTAAAACGTTTTTCAGTCATTTTGGGTTTGGCTGCCTCTGCCTGCCTGTCTGGGGTTCCCAGCCTCCTCTGCCTGCCTGGTCTCTTTTTAACCAGTTCCACAGTTTGAATTGTCCAAGACAAAGGCCTCTGCCTGCCTGCTTTGGGGTTCCCTGCCTCCTCTGCCTGCCTGGTTATTTTGGGTTTGTCTGCCCGGTCTGTTCTTGCCAAAATCAGTTGCAGAGTTTTGAAATAAAAAGGCACACTTGTGCCTAGAATTTATTTAAACCACACATCTGAATAGCCTTATTTTGTTGGGGAAAACCCCCATTGATTTTAATAGGGACTCGTGGAGTCAGCTTTGGGAGGGACTCGTGACTCGTGACTCGTGAGTCACCATTTTGGACCAAGGACTCGGACTCGAGACTCGGGTCCAAAGACTCGTGACTCGACTCGCGACTCGAGACCAAGGACTCTTCAACATCCCTGGGAATAAGGCTTCTTTTGTTGTGGAAGCTTAGAGCCCCTTACCTGGCAGATATATCCACTCGGGCTTTGTTTCTCTCTCTTTCTTCTAATATTGCTCTAAACTTCTCCATTCTGCCCCTTGAGTTGACAATGCTGTGCCATGAAAACTCAAACTTCTTTCCCCGCTGTGCTTATGCCTCCAAAAATTGTGTTGCCATTTCCTTGCTCCTTAGCTCCCCCCGTCTCCATTTTTTTCTTCCTTTGTCGCTACTATTAGGGATTATGAGGGGAATATTCTGCTGGTCCAGTGCTAGGGTGGAAAAATGTTAAATTTTTCCCTTTCTGTAAATATTTGTGGTAAAATAAAACACGCATTTTACACCGTTAAAGCATTTGTCGATGTTCTTGAGTTAATTTCCCCACTTTGTCTACGTTTATAGCACACAACTCTGCAAAAGAGCCTGATATACCTGTGTCATCTGATCTGAGTACAGTCATGCCTTGGATTGAGAGCGTAATTTGTTCCGGAAACGTGCTTGTAATCCAAAACACTCTTATATCAAAACGAAATCCCCCCAAAAAAATTTGTACAGAGATTTTTAATTTAAGCCGTACTACAGTACTTGTATTACAAGACGACGCTTGTATATCAAGTCAAGAAAAATTAAATAAATATTAAAAATTTTGCTTGTATTGCAAAACGCTCTCAAACCAAGTTACTTGTAATCCAAGGTAATACTGTACATGCATGCAGATGCCTGTTTACATGCACATGTGACTGAGGACGCACAGCAACAGTGCACCTCTCGGCGTGTGCACTGCGGCGACTTGGGGCAGCAAAATGTCTCAATCCCACACTGCTTTTTCACTGTTCCTACCTATACAAGGACAAATCTGATGATCTGTGGCTCTGTGCCGTGCCTCCGAAATTTAGGACCCCAGTTTGGCAAATCCTGCTGAGAATGGCACACCCTGGAGCTGATATCTTCCTTTGTCTTGATTACTTTTATTATCTTAATTAAGTTGTCAGAAAAAAACAAATGGAAGACCTTTGCACTTCACCCCTCCGACTTCACATGCTGTGGTGTCTCTAGCTTTCGTTGTCTTAGTGAATCCAAAACTGCCACCAATGAGAGGAACGGAAGGGGAAATTTTCAACCTTTTACAAGGGTGAGGATGGCAAGACGAGTACCGTATGCCTGAAAGGTTTATTTAAAAGTTTATTACCAAGCAGGCAAGAATCCATATATGAGAAGCAGGCACGAGACCTTTTGCACTTCCATATGCAGATAAATATATCAGAATTTAAGGTTCTGCAGTGCACTTGGGCAGCTTGGTAGCTGTTCCTAGCTTGACCAATAAGTCTCAAGAAAAACCATGAGTGGGAGAGTGTGCTGGGTGCCATGGAAGCACCACCTGGCACCCATCGGCAGCCTGGCAGGGTCCCAATACCATAGTAGGGGCTACTGACTCTCTTGTCTGCACCGGGACCCCTGAGCTAGACAGCTACAAGCTACCATGTGAAATTTCCACAGTGTGGCAGAGCACTGCATGGGGCACTGAGACATTATGAAAAATTTACAATGGTGGCGTGGAGCTGCCTGCTACCATCACCAACTTAGCCTGCCTGCGGGTGGGTGGGGGGCACTGATGTAGGAGAGGGGCCATGGAAGGTACTTTGCTGTGGGCCCCTTCAACCTGGAGCTAGTCTGGCCTAGAGTGAGGAAATGGGCATGGGGTGGTGTGGCATGGGGAACAGACAGAGAGCAGCTCTGGTGCTGTTGTGGCGTTCTGTGCAATGGAAAGCTCTAGTCACGTATCTTTTGCTAACTTCCATAAGCATCAGTTTGTCTAGGAGGTTTGTGAGCTATTTCTCTCCTCTGGCAAAGCTGCTGAGGAAATGGGGACACAAAAGTGGGTTTTCTAACATGTCGTTTTTGCACAAGACGGGATTCAGTGGGGAGAAAAGAGATGGCCCACATCCCTTAGATATGAAGGGCAGGTAATGTGCCTGGGGGCACTGTTGCTGCTGGAGTTGAGAGGGGGAATCAAAGCACTGAGGAGCGCGGCAGCAGTCTTGCTGCTACCAGGTATTTTCTTTCCTCAGATGGTGGCTTAGGACACAGACAGGGGCTCTTGTGTTTGCAGGGGGGGGGAGAGATGAGGAGAAGGAGAGGGGGGAGTCGGAGGCAGTATAGGATGAGGCTAATGTTGGAGTTTATCTCCCCAGACCTGTAAGCAGGTTCTCAATGAATAATGAGGATTTTGAGGCTCTAGAACAGGGGTCCTCAAACTTTTTAAACGGGGGGCCAGTCCATTGTCCCTCAGACTGTTGGGGAGCCGGACTCACTGGGACTCACCGGCCGCCCCTGCCCCCAGGGCCCTGCCACGACTAAGCCGGCGGCGGCCCTCGGCTCCCCTGTGCCGCCTCCTTCATGCTGCCCCCCCGCCGCCACTGCAGGACCCCCCCCGGGCGCTGCTGCCACCCCACCGCAGAACCACCCCGCCACCCCCCGCCGCTGCTGCCGGACCCCCCCACCCCTGCCCCCCCACCACCTCCGCCCGAGTCCGTCCCCCGCCACCCGCCGCCGTAACCCGCCCCCCCGCCATAACCCGCCCCGTCCTACCTGGTCCCCTGCGCACTGCTGCCGCTGCCACCGCCTCCACCCGAGTCCGCCACCGCCGGAGCTGCTTCGTCGCGTCCATCCTGGACTCCGCCCGCGCTCAGTTTTGAAAAACAGCGCGGGCGGGGTCCAGGATGGACGCGACGGAGCAGGGTCCCGTCGCGTCACTTCCGCCGCGCCGGAAATGACGCGACGGGACCAGCGGGTGGCGAGGCGGATGAAGTAAGCCTGCACAGGTGGCCGAGAAGGGAGGAGGATGGGCACTGTCCGTGCCTCGCCACCGGCTAAGCCGCCCCTCCTCCCCTTCCCCCCCAGCAGGAGATGCAGGGCGGGCGGGCGGGCGGGCGGGCAGGCGGCCCATGCCACCCCCCGCCAGCTCAGCCGCCCCTCCTCCCCTTCCCTCACAAGCTAGATCGGCCGCCGGGCCAGATGAAAAGACCCGGAGGGCCGGATGTGGCCCGCGGGCCGTAGTTTGAGGACCCCTGCTCTAGAACAAGTGAGATTACCGAATTCATAATCTGGCAACATTGGTTATTTATTTGACCTCACCAGTTGCCCATGGGGACACAACATGTTTGCCAAACTCAAGCAAAAACTATACAAAATCCATCACACCAGAAATGAACCAGACACTTAGATACGGCTTCATTTGACCTGGGCCTAACTTGAACTTGGCCCAGAACATGCTTTCAAAGCCATGACTCAACAATGGAAGAGGTGAAATAATTGTGAAGACAAAATGCCATTGAACATGTGCAGAGTGTCTTTCCTTCTGTTTCTAGGCCTAGGTAAATAACTTTACCTGAACTTGCATCTCTCTCATTTTCAGAAATTAAGTGTACTGGGAGAAATGTCATTTTATAGTCCCTGGAAAACCAGTGACACCTATTTTTTTCTGAGCAGACACATTTTAAGTTTTCATTGGAAACTAGAAGGGATGTAAAGTAAGAATAGATACATATTGTTGTGTTTTTAATTTATTTGTTTGTATGTTATGTTTTAATTAAGATTCTGCTTTTAATCTGTATTTTATTATTGTTAGATGCCTTAAGTGCCATTTTTGGTGGAAGGTTGGAATATAAATTTGATAGACAGACAGAGGTATCTATCTCAAAGTCCGTGTTGGAAGCCATAATCTGCAATCATAGCAAATTACTAGACCTCTATTTCTCATCCCTTGCTTACTAGGAAAACATCCCAGATACATAAAATCCATTCCTGTTGTTAGTGGGATTGGCTTGCCAGCCCACCCTGCTGCTGTTTCTCTTGAGACAGGAAGGGAGATATTGTGTGTAGTGCTAATTTGAATCAAAATGTTTGTGAGTGGGTTCATGCACGGAAGCACTTCTAGGGGAAACCAAAAGCGAACTGAAATTTAGGGTGGCAGCCATTTTGTGTTAAAATAAGTAATATGCAGTATTAAGTAGAACAAAGAAGTATTGTTTCTTCTACATTTCAGTCTTCTGTAGCATCTTTCTATAAAATTTTTAGTGGCAAATATTGTTGGAAATCTGAGCCACCGGGGGGGGGGGGAAAACAAAGTTAAACAACTTTGTCCCAGTGGCTGCAGAATCGTGCTGTGGAGTTAGGGTAGTGTGAGAAGCGTGTGCTAGGCCAGTAGGCAAAAAGCAAAATGACAAGTCTGTTTCTTTTAAACACAGAGGTTTACTAAAACTAAGACTTGCAAAAACATGAACAGAACATACACAGAGTGCTATGATACAAAAGTGAAAGAGAACCGTATGTCAGACAAAAACAGATACAGTCTAGACACACAAACTATCTCTTTACTTACAGAATGCTCTATCATCAATAATCACTAATCCAATTAAACTCCTTTCCCCCCAACAAGAACACAAAGACTTTACACACCTTATATACACTTCTGTACAGTCACATGCTAATATGAGGTAATGCCAGCTGCATCAAGGCATGATGTCACCCCAGCTGAACACAATCTAGCATGACCCTTGCTCCAGATCCCCTGGTTACAAAAAACTGTACATTCCCCTAACTGGGCCAAAGGTGAAACTTTGCTCAGGCCTGACCTTGGTCAGGTCTGCCGGTTCTTTTGCTTCCTTGCCCGAAGGCAAACCTGAATATGTGAACTCCATATTCCAACAAATATTACAGTACATGCATGTGATTGATAGCCACTACCCAAGAAATAACACTAAATCAGTGGGAACATTTCACCAGTGAAAAAGAGAGGCACAAAAATACATTCATATTTTTTTCCAAACATAAATTATTATTCAGCACATTGGGCTTTACCTCTTTTTTTCTGGTTTGTAGTTGTGTTCTCCCTTGCTTTTGAAACATTTCCCTCCACCCCCCAACACTGAGAAAATCCAGAGGAAAAAGGGGAAGTGAGTGCAGAAGGACCTCCCACACTTCTAATGGACACCGTTCAAGTTGCACAAAGGAACACCATTTTATGACCTGAAGAAGAAAAAAGTATATATATATATATATATATATATATTCTCCTTGCTCACAACTTTTTAAAAAAAATATGTAGGGAATAACAGTTGTAATGACTATTATTTTAGGAAAATTTTTTTTTACACAAATTTGATATATGGGACCAAACATGTGCCCTTTAGCCACCAAATTTATGATTAACCAAAAGGAAAACAAAGGCAAAAAAGAAAAGAAAGAACCATCAGAGCGAGCTGCATCTTCTACAGAGCTTTTTGCCAGTGTTTGCTTGCCATAAAGTTTCATTATCCTCTAGCTCCTTAGATATATTTTTCTTTCCTTAATATTTGTACCATTATTTTTCTAGTGATTGAAGTTTAAAGTTGCTGGATGGTCAGCAGGAAGTGGAATGGGAAACCCTTCTAATATTTCATGAACTCTGGGACACATACAAATTGCAACCCACATCTCTGTTGAGTAAGAGCTCCTGGCAAGAAGCCACAGCCTCCAAAATCAGCAATAAATGTCTTTGTCTCCAAGTTCTAGTGCACAGCTAAGCAGAAAAAGATTATCAGGGACTGAGAATGATTGTGTAATCCACAAATGCACTTTATTTGATGAAATGATGAAAAGTGAACCTTCCAACAGCAACAGCAACAGCAACAGATGCTGTAATTGCATCCTGAGGCATGGGTAATCCGGTAAATCAGGAGCCACGGCAGCAATGAAATTAAAAGCCCAAGTCTTCATATAGCAGATTGTTCTCTGCCCCTATGTTCCCCTATTAGGCCGTGCTAATCTCACTAGGAACTCGGGCCTCAATGGTTCTTGTCTCCTTGCAGTGCTGTGAAGAGCTTGGCATATGGCCAGGGGCTAATCTACACAAGCAGTTTTTATCCCAGGACTCATGCATGGGATACATGACACACACCCCAACCTGTTGTGCTGAGACATTTTCTCCCTCAATATTCCGTTGTTTCCCAAATGATTTTTATGATGGTTTTCCAGTTCTTGTGATTTCCATGTGCTACAAAGACATGTGTGTTCCAACCTAGCAGTGGTACAACTTACTGGCAGGAGTGGCTTTAAAGCTTCCCCCCCCCCCGCTCCAATTTTATGGGATTTGTGGAAAGGAGAAACAAACCAGTACCAAAAACAAACACCCCTCGGAAGCTCCTTTAGGACCCACCACATTCTGGCTCAAAGTCACCTTTGCCATCATGTCTGCAGGACAGTGCTCCGAGGAGCCCCCGGAGGCTGGGAAGTCCTTGGGAAAAGAGCAGGGCAAGGGGCCATTTTGCCAGACAGTGCCATGAGAGGCTGACTGGAAAAAGAAGAGGGCATTGGGGGGAGTGGGTCCCTTGCCAGATGGCACGCTGAAGGGACAAGTGGAGGAGGGCAAGGAAGCTGCAGTAGCTCAAGGGCAGCCCGAGGAAGAAGACAGTGAGGGAACGGCATCCATCCACTCTGCTGGCACCAGGGGAGGGGCCCAACTGATCCCTGGGGTCCAGCCCTGTGCACCCTGCTTCTCTAGGAGCTCTGGCTTCACCCCATGGCCCTGACTGGGAGGCAGGGGCCCCCAAGGGCCTTAAGGGGCAGTGAAAATGCCACATCCAATGGCAGCAGGGCCTCTATTCCATGTTGGATAAGACCACAATCCAACACAGAGAGAAGCATGTCGAGACCTACTGAAATCAGTAGTCTTTCTTGTATTGAACTCTGTTGGCTTGCCTGAAGAGAGGGTTGTGTGCTGGATTGCCAAAGCAATCTAAATTTTGCACCAGAAAAATGAATTCTGCAAGCTATATGAATTATGCAAGTTTGCATAATTTCCCTCATCATGCACAGTTCCTTGTGTGGTTTTCACTGTTTTCCTCCATTTAGTCTGGACTGGATTATCCAGGGCAAGGCAAGGAGCTATACAGGACACTGAAGCCCCTCCCACTCCACTGAGCCACCCCTTTGGGCTTCTGAGAATATTGCCCACACACTTAGGAACGCATCTATGCAGCCATAAGAGCTAGAAAATCTAAATAAGAGGTGTGAAAAAGGGTCGTGTATAACCCAAGCGTCCTTCCCCTTGTCTCCTTTCTTACCAATTTGTCCCGAAGCTTGGAGCTATGGCACTTTGCAACATGTGCACAGTCCTGAGTGCACCAAAGTAATCTTCTTAAACTGTGTGCAGGGCTGAGCGTCGAACAAGCTCCATGCTCAGCGGCTACTCTGAGCAGCTTAGCCGTTAAAGATGTCATTAGAATCAGCCTCTTCTTAGACTTAGCAAAAGGCAGGGCGGGGGGAGCTCAGTCACTAACTGGTTGCAAAGCTCCGGAGTCCTGATTTACGGGCTGGCTATTGTTCTTATGTCACAGATGTCCAGAAGACATAATGTGTTAAGGGATAGGCTCTGTCTGCTTGTCTGAAGTAGCTATACAGTAATACTTTGGATTGCAAGTAATTTGGTTTGAGAGCGTTTTGCAAGACAAGCAATTTTTTAAATATTTATTTTCCTTTTAAAAAAAAAACGATATACAAGCGACGTCTTACAATACAAGTACTGTAGTACAGCTTAAATTAAAAATCTCTGTACAAATTTTTTTGGGGGTATTTCGTTTTGATATAAGAGTGTTTTTGTGGAGGACCAGCAACTGGGTCCTCTGCGTGAGTTCAGCACCTAACGGGTTAACCGGCACTGAGATATAGCCCGGTTAAGCAAGTGTAACTGACCAGAACTCTTACGCAAGGAAAAAGGAAGCACAGAAGCCTTTCGTTGCCCAAATAAGGCTTTTATTTACTAAAGGTTAAATGCAGCGGAACTAATAGACTTTCTAGGAATACTATACCACAACAAGACCTGAGTGTGACCTCAGACTTTATCAATGAGCGGTTTCCCAGGCTAGCTACAGCAAAAGGTTACCTTGGGACAGAGATCATGCGATGCCTTGCTTCTAGCCTGCTCCAAGCCTCCGTGCTCGGGGTAAGGAACTGCTTGACCCAGCGGAAGCTGGCCTTGGAGGTTGACAGCGTGCTCCTGTTCCTAACAACCCTTTTTGGGTGGGTAGAGGGGTTTTCTACCTTGACCTTCCCCCATGCCCGCCCCTTGCTGGTCAGGTGGGCTTAACCCTGCCCCTTTTGGGTCAGGTGGGCTCATGCTTGCCCGGGAACTGGAGGCGCCCTTGTGGCTTATCATGCCCGTCTAGAGTACTCTACAGCTCTTTGAGACTGCCCTGTATTTCCTGATGGTCCATGCTTCATCCTGTGGATTCCTGCCGGATGTGCCTCACTGAGGATATGTGCATTCCCTGTCTGGCCCATTGAAGTTATGCGTGTTAGCTGCCCGTTCGCCCCCCTGGGGTGGGGATTATGCAGACAGGGGTTGCCAGGAAGACTACGCGTGGTTACCAAGGGAAAACTATGCCCGGGTTCATGTCACTGTGTGCATGTGTTCAGGCTTTCTCTACAGTTTTGGATTACAAGCACGTTTCCAGAACAAATTATGCTCTCAATCCAAGGCATGACTGTACCTATTTAATAAGCACACTGCCTGTTTTCTCACATTCTGTACCAGCTGCTTTTTTGCCATAGCATCTCCTCCAAATGTATGAACTATCATTGCATTTCAGGACGGACACACACACACACACACACATTCTATCTGGGGTGCTGTCCATTCATTCACATCATGTGCATGTCATTCCTTGATGTTGCAGTCTTCAAGGGATGAGAATTCCTCTATGAACCAACTGAATCATGAGTTAATAATATCCCACTCCATATATAAAAAGTCTATCCATTTTCAACTGTTGCAGAATATAATGCAAGGGCAAGAACTAAGGAGTTCTTTTTCTTCGATTTTAGGTGTAATTTACCTCCACCAATCCCATCTTCCTACTTTCTGAAGGAGGGCCCCCCCACCCTTTCCCAGCTGCGGGTACTTTCTCATGACTTCATCCCAATGATCATGGAGGAAGAGCTCTTCTGGCCTTAGAAAACCTCTGCCACATATCCAGAATGTTGCTGTAAACATTCTGAGAGGCCCTTCTCTCCTACATGAAGAGCCTGGATAATTCCGCATTGATCTGTATGGGGAGAGGCCGGCTAGTCTGTGGCTGATGAGGCACATTTTTTGGCCCAAGTCTCTTAGGTTCCACTATGAACCTCACATTCCATCTTGGAAAGCATAAGCATCTGGCTGCCTAACAGCTGCTGCTATAACTCATCTTCCCAGTGCTTTTTTTCTGGAGAAAAGGGTACCGGAACTCTTGGATTACATTTCCTCGGGAGTAGATGGCGATTAAATTGTAATACAATTAATAGAAGAAAAGGTGCTGGAACTCAGTTCCGGTGAGTTCCACCAGAAAAAAAGCCCTGCATCTTCCTCAATGGGCCCTACTGCCCAGAAACATTCTTGGTCCTAAGCATAGCCCCTTCTGGGAGGAAGCCATAGAGTGGCCATGTGTCCTACTTTACACAGGATAGTCCTCTGCTGAGGACATTCCTCTACTGCAGGGGTCTTCAAACTAAGGCCCGCGGGCCACATTCGGCCCGGCTTGCCTTTTTATCCGGCCCGGCGGCTGATTGGCGGAAGCAGACTTTTTTTTTAAACTCTTTCGCTTCAAGCGCCGATTCTTTTGTCGGCATTCCGCATCCGGCGTAATTACAAAATTTCCTGCCGACACTCAGCTCGCTCCCTTTCTCTCTCGTTCCCCCTCTCCCCTTTTCCCTCCCCCTTTCTCTGGACCCGGATGCTCACTTGTGGCGGCGGCGGCTCCTCTCGGGTCCGTCACTGAGCAGCTCCGCCGATGGGTGGCGGCGGGGGGGGGAGTCCTTTTTTTTTTACTTGATCCATTTGTTCATATTTTTTTCAAACTATAGTCCGCCCCCCCCAACAGTCTGAGGGACAATGAGCTGGCCCCCTGTTTAAAAAGTTTGAGGACCCCTGCTCTACTACTACTGCTAAATATTATTTAATAGATGAATATACCATTTACCATATTTAAAAAAATATCTCTAAGCCGTTACTTGAAAGGCTCCCTTTGAAAGGCTACCCAAGTACAGATTAAAGGTAAAGAAACATAAGAAGGGAGGGGAGGGGGGGGCTAGAAGTTGCCCATCAACATGAGCACCTGGACAGCAGACTGAACAGGTAGGCCCACAGGTCATGTGGTCACAGTGTCCCCACTATGGTGAGGGTCCACATCCCAGCAGGAGCCCACTGAAAACAGCCCCCTGGAATTGCCCCTCTTCTTCAGCTATGGCAACCAGCTTCTTTGCCTGCCTCTCACTCTGAACCGGACAATGGTGGTGGAGATGCCTCTGCCCAATTGCTCCCTGGCTCTCTGTCAGGCAAGCAAATAGTAGCTGTGAAGGACAAAGTGCTACGCCTGCCCTGCAGGGTGGGCCACAGTCCCAATGTTTCCCCCGGGCTGCTGCCCGCCTCCCAAGGTCCCTTACACCAAATTGGTGTAGCAGCCCAGCCTTATAGACAAAAGGAACACACGCCAATTTAAGATGGAGACTTTATATTAAAAAACAAAAATTAAGAATTAGTCAGTGTAGGCAGGGTCTCCAATAGTCCAATACAATGTAAAAAAACAATCCCTTATTAAAAAAAGGGGGGGCTAAAAAGGGGGAAAGGGGGTGAGGTAGGTGTTGGAATATGGAGTTCACATATTCAGGTTTGCCTTCGGGCAAGGAAGCAAAAGAACCGGCAGACCTGATCAAGGTCAGGACTGAGCAAAGTGTCACCTTTGGCCCAGTGTGGTAAATGTACAGTTTTTTGTGACCAGGGGATCTGGAGCAAGGGTCATGCTAAATTGTGTTCAGCTGGGGTGACATCATGCCTTGATGCAGCTGGCATTACCTCATATTAGCATGTGACTGTACAGAAGTGTATATAAGGTGTGTAAAGTCTTTGTGTTCTTGTTGGGGGAAAAGGAGTTTAATTGGATTAGTGATTATTGATGATAGAGCATTCTGTAAGTAAAGAGATAGTTTGTGTGTCTAGACTGTATCTGTTTTGTCTGACATACTGTTCTCTTTCACTTTTTGTATCATAGCACTCTGTGTCTGTTCATGTTTTTGCAAGTCTTAGTTTTAGTAAACCTCTGTGTTTAAAAGAAACAGACTTGTCGTTTTGCTTTTTGCCTACTGGCCTAGCACACGTTTCTCACACTACCCTAACTCCACAGCACGATTCTGCAGCCACTGGGACAAAGTTGCTTAACTTTGTTCCCCCCTCCCCCCCCCGGCGGCTCAGATTTCCAACAGTAGGTTGTTGTGAGGAGAAGGGAATAGGAATAAAAAGGGACTCTAAAAGGATAGTAAAACAAGCCCCCAAAGTCTGCAAAGAACAATTGAGTCAAACCAGGCCTAGCTTCCCTGGCTACCCTGCAAGATCGGCATACTTGCCCCAGATGGAGCTTCCTCAGCGTCCAGGCCCAAAGAAAGAACCCCGTACCTTTCCCACCCAGCTCCTTTATCCAAACCCAGGGTCCAATTTCCCGCCCAGCCTCCACCCATCCCATCTTCCTACTTTCTGAAGGAGCCCCCCCCCCCCCCGCCGCCCTTTCCCAGCTGCGGGTACTTTCTCATGACTTCATCCCAATTACCGTCTGACCTTGCTGCCCAGTTCTACAGACATTCGTTATCTCCCAGGTGCCACTAACTATCTCGCTCTGCCAGGACTCCCAACACATTCCCAGAGAGAGCAAGAGAACTAAAGCAAAACCATCTAATTGAACAGAGATGGGGGAAGGGGAAAACTGAGCTTAGCTTTCAGCAGGTCCCATCTTCACAGTAGCAATCACGAGAAAGAGAGTAAGAAGCAAGAGCAGCTGGTAATAATGGTGGTGAGAAGGTAGCCTCACTCAAGGAGGGGACCCATTGAAGGTGTCCTTGCCCAAGAGCCCTCAAAACCTAGACTTGCACTGACTCCCCTGGTCAGGACAAAAGTCTTGTCCTGAGAGCACGTTAAAAACAAACAAACCCCTGACCCTGAGCTGAAATCACTGTGTAGCTCTCTCTGCCTCTTCCTTCCTGGGAGCCCAATTCCCGAAACGGATGCTTCCTTGTTCTTCCTGTCAGACATTTCCTGGCACCAAGCCTGTGGTGGTTGGGCCCCACAGGCTACATATATCCCTCCCCAAATCCAAAGTTCAGCCCTGGAGTTTTGATTCAGCATCAAAACTCATCACTGGAACTTGCGATATAATAGTGAAGATGAGAAGAGTGCCTCTGAGCAGTTAGTGAGTGCCTTTCCCTCAAACCTGTGTAAACAGACTCAGCCCCCCAGATCAGGGATTAGAAAATAGAGCTTCTAGATCAAAAACTATTATATCTAAGTAAGCTGTCAAAGACAGCAGGCCTTGAACCAAGAACATTGCTTCCTTGGCAGACTGTTGTGGCTTTCACCAGGCTTACTCCGGCAGCTGCAGAGTGTCTGCATGTGTGGCTCTGATGCAGCAACAATGCCACTTTGCATAGCTCTGCCTTCAAGGCAGGCTGGCTCTGACAGACTCCCAGCGGACTCCCAGCACTCTGTTGCTTTGCTTGAGCAACAGAGTGCTTGGCCAAAGTGCTGTTGACTGCTTTCCTTCCTGCCTAGGCCTCTCCCTTTCCTGCACCCATCACATGGATCTGTTTCTACCAGGGATGTTGAAGAGTCCTTGGTCTTGAGTCACGAGTCGAGTCACGAGTCTTTGGACCCGAGTCTCGAGTCCGAGTCCAAGTCCTTGGTCCAAAATGGTGACTCACGAGTCCCGAGTCACTCCCAAAGCTGACTCCACGAGTCCCTATTAAAATCAATGGGGGTTTTTCCCAACAAAATAAGGCTACTTCAGATGTGTGGCTTAAATAAATTCTAGGCACAAGTGTGCCTTTTTATCTCAAAACTCTGCCACTGATTTTGACAAGAACAGACCAGGCAGACAAACCCAAAATAACCAGGCAGGCAACCCCAAAACAGGCAGGCAGAGGCCTTTGTCTTGGACAATTCAAACTGTGGAACTGGTTAAGAAGAGACCAGGCAGGCAGAGGAGGCAGGGAACCCCAAACAGGCAGGCAGAGGCAGCCAAACCCAAAATGTCTGAAAGGTTGCATTAGGAAAATGATTTTTAAAAATAAACTTGGATTGTTACTGCAACTAGGTCCAGACAGCACCTGCCGGTGGCATCAAGCAGGGATGTTGACGAGTCCTTGGTCTCGAGTCCCGAGTCGAGTCTCGAGTCCCATTAAAAATATTGGGACTCGAGTCCGAGTCGAGTCAGAGGGGGGACTCAGTCTGACTCACGAGTCGAGTCCTCGAGTCCGAGTCCCCATCCCTGGTTTCTACCTGTGCCTGCATCCTCCACACTCCTTTCTCTCTGCACGTTTCGACAGTTCACACAGCTGTAAGCCCCAGGGCGAGGGCTGCCAGATCAGGGAATAAGGCATAAGTGGTACCCGCTGTGTCAGACCTACAATACGTCTGTTATGTTCTGTGGAAATAGGAAGTGCGGAAACAACAGGCAAAGGCCAACATAAAGCTCCTTTTGGACATGCTGGGTAATAGTTACAGGTTATGAGAAAAGGCCTGTGGGCTTCCAGGTCACTGCCAATGGAACCTCATGCCTGCAACTTTAACAAATCTGTCTCTTCTGGGACTCCCGTGTGCTCTTTGGAGATGTTTAGAGTGGAGCCACGGATCCATTAGCTCATTGTTAGCAGGGCAGAAGGGGTGGGAGGGGTGAGACTTGAAGGAAGCGCTATAGCCAATGCTAAATTACACCACCAAGAATCTGTGTGATGGATGTCAAAACCAATTTATCACAAACTGAATTCATTTGTGAAATAATGTCCTAGCACAGTCGAGTCTCTGACTCGGATTCCTTTCAGTAAATCACATGGAAATGCATCTGCACCGCCAGTTGTAAGCAGGCTGCCGGTTACCAGGGTCCCTGACTTCTCTTTCTCTCTGCCCATTTCTGCAACATGCCGGCTATATACACGAGAGATTTCAACAAGTCTGGTCTGGTGTTTAAGTTTTGATGGGAATGTAAGTAAGTGAGCAATTATGGCTACAGCCAAATGCTGACAGTGCAAGAAAGGAAGTGGGTTGATTTGTCTACACCATAAATTGTAACAACAAAGAATGAATGCAATTATAAAATAAACCAAAGAATGCACCATTTAGATGTCCTTATTACAGTGCCACTAATCATGCAACAAAGATAGCTTTAGGCCAGCCAATCAAAGAAAAAAATAACTTACGTTGTCCTTGTTACAGTCTACTACATGCATATCAAAATTTATTTGGTATACTCTTGCAGTCATGAAGGTATAGGGGACAAAGGACACTGCCTTATACAGAATCAGACCATTGAGCATCCAGCTCAGTATGGTCTATAAGGTTTCAGATAAGAGTTTCTCCTAGCCCTAAGGTGCCAGGGATTGAACCTGGGACCTTTTGCACCCAAAACATGGGCTCTACTACTGAGCTATGGCCCCTAACCACCAACCTGTTCTTAAATACCCGTATCTCTGTTTGCAAGTAGCTGCTAATCTGCAAGAAGCCAGGGCCAATATTCAAATGGACACAGGAGACTCCTCTAAGTCCTTTAAAGTGGCTCAAAAAACTCTTAATGAGCCCCCTCCCACTGCCAATATTTACAAATTCAATGTTCTATCCTAGTGGTTATAGTGTTGGACTGGGACTCGGGAGATCTGGGTTCTAGTCCCCGCTCGGCCATGAAACTCACTGGGTGACTTTGGGACAGTCACTGCCTCTCAGCCTAACCTACCTCACAGGGTTGTTGTGAGGATAAAATGGAGGGAGGAGGAGGACTATGTAAGCCGCCTTGAGTTCCTTGCAGGAAAAAAGGTGGGGTATAAATGTAATAAATAAATAAATAAATAAATAAATAAATAAATAAATAAATTAAAATAGCTATAGAAGCTTAATTCTATAAGGACAAAAGGGCCTTTTATCTAAGGCATATAAAAATCAAAGAGAAATTGAATGAAAGGACTCAGATATCAAATCAAAGTGGGAAGAGGATTTAAAAATAAAGATTCCGGAGACTGAATGGGATTATATTTGTAATGAGTCCTCACAGATGTTCATTGGACATGGGTTCTAGAGACAACTTAAAAAAAAAATACTATGCAGATGGTATTATACATGAATAAGATGTATATCTTATTAGAATTTATATACTGATGTATAACTGTAAGGAAGGTTGTGGGAAGGTTGGCTTCAGGAGGCATAGCCCAGAAAACTAGCCCAGATGCTCAGGTAGTGCCCTTCCTAACTGATGCATACAAGGGAGGTGAAGGACCCCTCTCCTCACTGGACAAGCCTTTGGTTCTTGTTCCATGAATGTGCCCCTGAAAAGCCAGCATCATCTCACGTAACCCAACACCAAAAGAGGGGGCTGAGCCTTCATGAATCCAACACAACCGTGTTCTGTTAAGTAACTAGTAAACTTCAGATTTTGCCAGGCTCCACCTGTCATATATGTGGCCTTGAGTGATAGTCAAGGCAGAGGAGGATGAGCTGGTCAATTCTGTGGCCACCATACTACTGCTGACCTGCAAAACACAACCATGGTTCCAGATACTGAATCTGAGGCTGATGGCCATATACAGGCCTGTGGCTCACGCTGGCTCCGCTTGCCTGAGCGTGGAAAGCTAAGCAGGGTCAAGCCTGGTTATTGCTTGGATGGGAGACCCCTCCTCTACTTTCCTGCATTGAGCAGGGGGTGGGACTCGATAGCCTTGTAGGCTCCTTCCAACTCTATGATCTATGAAATCTATGAAAACCCCAAGCCAGGATTCTCACAGATGCCCTCCCCGCAGCCTGGTTTAACCAAGGAACCAAGCACCTTCCGCTCCACACTGCCCACAGGGAGTACCCCAGGCTAGAAGCTCCTGAGGGACATAATATTCTCACCTCCAGGCCTGGCCATGTCCTTTGAGAAGCCACACTCTTCATGTGGTGTGTATGTGTAAGTGGAGCCTAGGAGAGGTTCACTGGATTGAGGTAGTTACAAGGTTTTAGTCAACCTCCAGTTGTTTTCAGAACAAGTTATGTACTCAGAGTTATTTGAGCACCTCCAGTAGCTCTGAGGGGAGACTTCATCTGCCTTGCCTTGTGGATTCCCAATGACAACAGAACAGAACATCACTCACTGCCTACCAACGTTGCCTCCGTCTCTGCTGCCCTAGACCTGCCTGACACCACCAGGCTCCACCCCAGAGTTTCCAAAGATTTTTCCAGGCTCTGCCTCCTAGTGATATCCAGGTTACCAGTATTCTTTACATTAAAAGTTGGTAACCCTAATTCCTTCAAGGATGTAACATTTTTTATAAAGGGCAAGTCTTTACAGGACATGCGGAAAACTATGCATGGGATTTCACACAGGGCTAGCCTGAGACATTATAGATTTCATAGATCATAGAGTTGGAAGGGGCCTACAAGGCCGGCCATTGAGTCCAACCCCCTGTTCAATGCAGGAAACTAGAGGAGGGGTCTCCCATCCAAGTAATAACCAGGCCTGACCCTGCTTAGCTTTCCACGCTCAGACAAGCTGAGCCAGCGTGATTGTGCTTCTAGATGAGGCTTTTAAATGAACCATCCCGCTGCTTCATTCATGAAATTTCACAGAAGGTCCAGACAACGACATCTTCCACTTGTAGCCCTCCCATGTTTCCCCACCACTTCTTCCATCTTTTTTGTTACTGCGGAAGATCCATTAAGGGGAAAAAAAAGATGGAATAACTGCACAATGCTTTCTGCTTGCTAGCACAGGAACATAGGAAGCTGCCTTATACTGAGTCAGACCCTTTGTCCTTCTAGCCCAGTATTGTCAACACTGACTGGCAGCAGCTCTTCAGGGTAGGACGCAGGGTTTTTTTTCCAACCATGCCTGGAGATGCTGTGGATCAAACCTGGGACCTTCTGCATGCAAAGCTGGTGCTCTACCACTGAGTGGTAGGAGCCCTCTGTCTGGAAGCACCTTGAGATGAAGGACAAGATAGTGCTCCCTCCCATTCCATGTACAAAAGCCAGGCAGTTGAATCTTACTTCAATGCTGGGGACAGGACTGCACCCTCCACCACACCTGAGGGCAGCTTAGGCGGGACAGGGCAGGCCATGTGGCACACACAGCTCTGTCCTCCAACGCCTTGACACCACTTCCTGTCTCCCAATATCTGCCACATCAGGCAGCCTCCTCACTCTGCCTAACGATCAGGCTGAGCCTGTTTCATGGTGTAACAAAATGGGATGGGTCACTAGATTTGATAAAGAGAAGCTTGCCTAGAGTGTTCATTAGGGCAAGAATGGATTTAACCTGTACACCAGGGGCTGGATCCAGGACCTGCCTTCTGTGAAAGAAGGGCGGGCTTCACTTGTAGAAGCTCCCTCCGCCCAATTTTGGGGGCACCCTCCTACCCATGAACACAATTCACCTCATTCAGCTGGGTCTCCTGACTCCCTGTGTAGCATTTTCAGGAGGTTGAAGGGGCTGCCATGGGCAAGAAGAGGCAGGGAAGTCCACTTCCACCAGTGCAGTTGATCCAGCTTAAATCTGGATCCAATCCTATGAGTTTCCTACTGAGATTGCATCTCGTGATCTTATTGCTGACAACAAAGGCCACCCTTCTTATGATATGCACCTGGATCCCATGTGTAGGGTTTCTGGCTGTTTTTCTAAAGCCTGAGTGGGACATCTTGATTTCCCTTTTATGTTTGTATTGAATAAATGAGGTTCTTCATCTTCTCTTGTGATCATCTTGAGGAATCTCCCACATCTCTGCCAATTCAATTTCTTTTATAGCCTGTAAAATGGCTGCCCTAATTGCTATGAAAACAAGAAATGTTATAATCAGATATTTTACTATTCCTGGTGAACCCAGAAAACTAGTAAAATTTGTGACATGTGGAACAAAAAGATGGAGCCAGTGCTAAAGTAGAGTCTATTTAGAAAAAAACCAGAATAATCCTCAAGTGTCACCAAGAGAATGAGGACCAAACTACACACTGCATCTCATTAACTAGTAAAATTTGTGACATGTGGAACAAAAAGACGGAGCCATGCTAAAGTAGAGTCTATTTAGAAAAAAACCAGAATACAGTAATCCTCAAGTGTCACCAAGAGAATGAGGACCAAACTACACACTGCATCTCATTTTACTTAAATTAATTACAGCTGTGGGGATGGGATTGTTATCAGGATGTGAGGAGGCTTATTCCTTCCCTCCCCAGCTGTGACCCACCCAAAAATCTCCCCCCATACAGCTTTAGGGCGTCATTAAAAAGTTCTCACTGGCACCAATGGGACCCTTTTTACTAAGCCCTGTAGCTACACTGGGAATAGGGGGTGTTGGTTGGTTGGGACATGGCCGGGGAGGGCTCTGATCCTGATAACACCCCCCTACCCCAAATGCAGCTGTACAACAGACATAGCGACATGCTATCCAGTAAGAGTCATGCATAGTTTGGTTCTGAGATGGCAAAGGGAGCCATAAGGCCTCTTGGGTTTTTTGTTCACTTTGAAACCCATTCATAAGGTTATACTCTTTTAAGTTTGCTGAGCTCAGGTCCAGAGACAGGTTTTGTGGGCTTGGTAATCCTCTCCTCAAAGGAAAGGAGTGCGTTATAAACCAGCTATTTTTTTCTCCATCTCAAAAATGAAAACCTTCTCAGAGAAGAATACCTGGCTTTGAAGAGGTACTCCTGGGAAAATGGCCCCCCGGGGGGGGGTGGAGGTGGGGGAGAGACAAAAGCTTCCTCCCTTTTTGCCCTAAAGGTGCCCTGCAGCTCTGCAAACCCCCCCCCCCCGCAGCAAAGCAATGGAGACAGCTGCTTTACTTTAAGAGGTGTTGTTTGAAGAGCTGTCCTTGGTATAACTGGGAGTGGGGGGCAACTCCCCCTTGTAGAGGACTCTTGATCTTGCCTGGGCAGCGGGCATCATTTTTGATGGGGTGTGTGTGGCATTTTTTCCAAGCATCAGATTGGTTTGGGAAATGGCATGAGTATTTTGTTTTATTTATTTAAATTTATAAACCACCTTTCATCCACAGGATTCCAAGGCAGTGTACACAACATCAAAAATAGATAAGTCCAATATAAAAATGATACAATCACACACTAAAAAGCAAATTAGACAACAACTCTTTAACTTCTCCTTAAACAAAAGGAGTGCATTACAAGCCACCAATTTTTCTCCAGCTCAGATGAAAATCTTCTCAGTTCTCAGAAAATCCATTCCTGATTTGGGGTGGGGTGGGGGAATATTTCTGAGTTATTCCAAGGCAAATGGAGAAGACCTCTCCCATCTTTACTCTTTTATTCTGCATTAATTACTGTAAAATGAATACGAACCCATGTTTGTGTCTTCACAACTACGAACAGGTTCAGCACTCAGATGTTTATGTTGCATTCATTATGTTGCGTTTAACTGTGGATTAGTTAACCTTTTGCAACCTCTTGAAACTACCAGCTTAGCCCAGTTCCTATGTAATATTTTATATATTATTTTGTACACAACAAAAAGATGTCACAAGCAGGTGGGCCTGCTCCTTTAGAAGTGCAGAATGCAGATCAATTCTGGTTAAAAGCCAAGTGTGATACCATCCTAAGAGACATGCAAAGAGGAGAAAACTATCATCAGAGCAAAAGGTAGATGAGAAGAACTATCAAATATGGAATCTGCAGAAAATTCTATGGTTCTAATCAGCACTTTAGCCGTGATCCTGTTAAGCCCTTTCTCTCCAGATAGATTGCTTTGATGGGGCTCCTTGATATACTTGAAGCTGAGATCATGAATAAGTGCTTTTTAGGAGAACAGGCCTCTACATCTTATCAGATCAAGGGATTTGTGCGACAACAAAATAAAAAGTACGCACTTTGGCCAAGCTGCAGGAGTGGGTTTCATATTTTGATCTGAAGACGTCAAAGAAGCAACTGCCCTGGCTGATTCCTTATATAATGTGGCTTCAAATACCTCCTGTTCCTCCAACTTAAAATCTCTCTCTTAAATTATGTAATTTATGGACTGCTAAATCTACCAGATGTTTCTAGACATAAATTCAAAGAGCAGTGTCTGTGCCAACAATATTTCTTGGTAGGAAAGAAATATATATAAGATAGGCCTTGACTATCTGTATTCAGTCTTGAAATGTTGCAAGTATATGAACTCTACCCTAACTGAGTCATTTTAATAAGGGAGGACATGATGATAGAGGTTTGAAAAATTATGCATGTTGTAGAGAGAGAGAGATGTATGGCCATGTAGACATCATTGGGTACTTGCCAAGGGCCCACATCTCAGCAGGGGCCCACTGACAAGAATTCCCTGGAGTTGCTCCTCTTCCCCACTGCAACCTGCTTGTTCACCTGTCTTTCACTCTGGCCCAGACAACAGTGGTGGTGAGAAAGAGGAGCAGGAGATGCCACTGCCTACTCACTCCCTGGCTCTCTGCCTGTCAAGGAAGCAAGTGGTAGCCATGATGAGAAAGGAGATGAGGAGCAATAGCAGCTGGTGACAATGTCAGTGAGAGGGTAGCTTCACCAAGGGAGGAAGCCCATTGAGGTGTCTTATCCAAGAGTCCCTCAAAACCTGGATCTGGCACTGGAAGGTTTCTCCCTCTCCCCTAATACTAGAACTTGGGGACATCAAATTAAATTGATTAGCAGGAGATTCAGGACAGATAAAAAGAAGTACTTCTTCACAGAGTGTATAATTAATATAAGGAATGCGCTGCCACACAAATGTAGTTATGGCCATTAACTTAGATGGTTTTAAAAGGGGATTAGACAAATTCATTATGCAAGATAAATCTTTCAATGGCTGCAAGTCAGGATGACTATGGAACCTTCATGAGGTGATATATGCCACTGAATATCAACTGCTGGTATTCATGTCTTGCTTTTGGGCTTCCCAGAGACATCTGGTTGGCCACTGTGGGAAAAAGGATGCTGGACTAGATTGACCTTTGGTCCAATTCAGCAGGAGGCTTCTTGTAGAGGACCGGGGCTGGTCATTTGTGTGAGTTTGGGAGTTAAAGGGTTAACCGGCACTGAGAAAATGCCCTTTACGCGGCTTCTGTGAGGTTTAAACTCAACCGTGGCAAGGTATTGACACTGAATCGTATTGAGACAGGATCCAGCTATGTTTATAATGCCTTTAATGGAGCGGAACTAATAGACTACCAGGAATTTCACACTATAAGCAACAGAGTCCATAAAGTCATTGAAGCGTAGTACTTCAATACGCATATGAGGTAGAAGGCTTGCATAATACAGAGAAATAACTTCACAACAAAGAATCTGACTTGCTGAGTTAGCATTGCCGTTCGTGCAGCCGGTCTCCGGGCACTGCGCCCGGGGTTGGGGTTAGCTTGGTCCTGACCGGAGCCAGGGACCTGATCCGTGCGAGCCTGCACCATGTTCCCAACAACCCTTTGTTTTCCAGGACATGCTTTTTCTACCCTCCCTCGCCCCCTCCCTGTCCCTGATGACCAGTTGGGGTGGTTCCGCCCAGCGGGGTTGTGGCCCCTCTTGGGTACTGGCGCCTCCTGGGTACTTTGGGGTACTTTGCAGCTCTTTGAGACTGTGCTCCCCTCCTTCAGGATGTTATGCACAGTGCACTTCCTTGAGGGTATGTGTATATGCGCCCTATTGAGATGTATGCAGATGTAGCTATGCAAAAACCGGTCTGCCTAGAACTGTGAGGATTATGCAGAAAGATGGAGGGAGGTGGGTGACCGCAGAAAAGGGGAAAATATGTCAGGGTTCAGCAGTGTGTGATCAGGCTTTCTCTCCACACTTCTTATGTTCTGGAGTGCCAGTTTCAGAAACTTATAGCCAGTAGAGAACTAGATGTTTGGATGAAAAGTGGACCAGCTGCCACTTGAGGTCGCTTCCAAATCTGGATCTGTGTTGTTGCTGTCTTTTAATATCAGCTCTTAGGCACAGATCAAGGGAAGCATGGATCTTTATGCTGAATCATATTTGGGGGTCCCTCTTGTCTTTGACCTGTATGCTGTACCATTTCATCTAGCAAGCCACATCAACATAGAAATCTTAAAAAATGGGTGGCTGCCAAAAGAAAAATACATTTCTGGCTTAACTCATATAAAAAAACTTACCAGCAGCTTCTAGTCTTCAACAATAAAGAAATGTATTATTATATTACTTTAACAGTTTTTCCAATTTAGAATAAGTACCATAAAACAAAAAGAGCATCACAGAAAATAACAGCAACAACATTACTTACCTGTCATTCCTTGCTGATTCTTGACTTAAGAAATTGTGGGTCTTGATGGGTTTTATATTTGTTTCATATTCTTGCATATGATGTATGCAATGTTGTAAACTGCCCAGAGAGCTTCAGCTATTGTGGGAGGTATAGAAACAAACAAATAAATAAATAAATAAATTGCATCCTTGGTATTACTTTTATTTTCTGTATTGAGTATTTATTTATTTATTCTGTAACCAACAGAAATTGGTTAACTATTAAGTGACAAGGCTTATTCTAATGGACATGTCTAAGATATGAGAATTTCTGCTAATGTTATTGTGAAATGATGCTGCCTGTTTCTTTTTGTGATTTCTTTTTCTGTTATATTTGCAAAAAAATTGGTGAGGTATTATTGACTGTATTTTAACGAGATTATACAATCTGTATTTTTAATTGTTTGTTATACAAATAAACACACGCACACATACATAAAATTATATTATTATTACATTTATATCCCACCTTTTTTTCCTCTTGTAAGGAACCCTAGGCAGCTTACATAGTCCTCCTCCTTTCCATTTTATCCTCATTTTAATATATAGGGTTTTTTTGTTTTTTAAAGAAATGCTAAAAGAGGAATATCCCCGGGGAGTCTCAAATGTACCTTCCAGGAGTAAAGGAATGGGACTTTTGAAGAGTGGGGCTTCCATCTCATTTAAAACAAGGTGAATATTTCACTGGATATATATCCACCCACTCAAGAGTCCTAGACTGTTCCTAAATAGCTTTACTTCTTTTGGAAACAGTATTAAATTCTGACAATGCCGATTCAAAGGTAGGCAGGAATAAATTGTCAAATGCTGTGCCTGAAGGCATTTTTAAAAATTCACATTGCCTCCTCAAGCACAGCTTTGTCAAATTCATTGCTATATCACAGGTTCCACTGTTGTCTTAAAAACCTAAATATTGGTCTCCTTCCCTGTTTTCAATACTCATTATTTTTGTTGGCATATAAAACAAAACAAGCAGGGAAAAACAATGATAGAGTAGGAATAGCTGCACAGGCGTTAATTTGAAAGCCTTCCCCCTTTCCTACTGATGCATTCCCATCTCTGCCACACCTGATTCTTCCTTGTCACTCACAAACTCCATATACCTCAAATCTGATTGGGTTTCATTTACATGGGTATGTGTGACAGTAATGAAGGCAGATAGAAACCAGTGCAAGAAATTCCCTCCTTACTAAGCCCCTCATTTCAATTACCACATAGTTTGCTTCTGAGTGGATTTATCAAGCCGGGTCTATAAAAACAAAATGAATAATCTAATGCTTCAGACCTATAAAATATAATACGTGAAAGTACTTTGACAAAGTAATAAAGAGAGAAAGTGAAAAGGAGAAACATCAACCCTGTTTAATAAGATTAGAAGGGCTTGTTATTCTAACCATTGGCATTTAGAGCTTTTTTCCTCTGGACTTATTATGATGATGATGTGGTGAAATCACTGTGTTTTGTTCTGTGATGACCCATATTCCGAATATTATCAAGTGTACCACATCTTGATAATATTGTGGGACACCAGTAACTCTGAGGTTCAATACACATTTTGAAAGTTCTCCCTTGTACGTTGGTGAGCCACACAGTCTTCTCACCACAGGACTCACATGGCCATTTGCCACTGTCAGACTAGCAACACCCTGTTCCGTGACTGGAAGGGAAAGCAGGCAAAATGGTGACCTGGTTTGCAGGATCACCGCAGCCCATGGGTACCAAGTTGCCCATCCAAGGCATGGTGGCAGAGGTTTCTTGTTACCTGACAAGGGTGGGGTGGTGGGTGCTACCCAGAACCCATGGGCTGTTTTAGGGTTGTGGCTGGCTTGTCACAACCACAACCCTCCCTTGCCAGGTTCACACATAACAAGAAGCTTTGGCACGTCCCCGCCACACCCCCAATGCTCAAAATGGTAGCTGCCGCCACGACAAAAAGCCCCATGGGGAAATACACCCACAGTGGCTTCTTGTTACACTGTGTCTGCACACCTTTTTGTCCTTCCTTCCCTGTGGCCTTTTCTGCTGCCACCAGGAGGTGGAAATCTTTATTTTTCTGGCTGCCTCCACCAAACAAGCCTTAAAACTAGTCTCTGGGTCGTCTGTTATTTGCTTCAGGTACTTGTGGGTGTTGGCTTGGGGTGGGTAGCAAAAAAGGGACCACAATATTTCAAATAACACAGTTTAAATGTTGCTGAAGGAAAAATATCAACAGGAAAATGTTTCAAAATCTGAATGGGTATACACACACCCACACCGTATGAGAAATAGGGTAATAAAGCAGTGCTTTTTTCCTGGAGAAAAGGGTACCGGAACTCTTGGATTACATTTCCTCGGGAGTAGATGGCGATTAAATTGTAATGCAATTAATAGAAGAAAAGGTGCTGGAACTCAGTTCCGGTGAGTTCCACCAGAAAAAAAAGCCCTGTAATAAAGTAACCAGGGATAAATGCATCCGGCTAACCTAATTAGACTGTGTCCCTATTTTTCCAGGTCCCTTAGCTAAGCAATATCTTACCGTCACTTGGTCCATTTCTCTCAGCCAGTTTTCCAGTTCCCACAGCACTCTTTCTTTCCTCTAGGACACTCACTCGCTCACCAAGCTGCCTGCCTTCTCTCTCCTCTTTCCTCTACCTTTGGCTTATATCTTCTAAATTATTTGTTTCATGTCCCCAACTCCAACCAATCAGGACATAGTCTCCAATTGCCCTGAAAATGCTGGGACCATCACAAAAACCCTTAAGCCATCATGGCTTCTCACTCTGTCATGCAGCTAAGCTTGCACAACTGTAAGCTACTTAAAGGGGACATGGGCAAAATTGCAGCTAAGCTTGCAGTTTTAGCTTAGCTGCCATTTTGCCCATGGCCCCTTTAAGATAGCTCTGTTTAGGCTTGCACAGCTGCAGTAAACAGGGAGAGAACAGAAGATGCTAACCTGGGAGGGCCAGGTGAGGATGTGCATGCATGCTCTACCTGTTGCACATTGCTGTGGGAAAGGGATTAGCTGGGTGAAAGCTGGGACTGATGAAGAGGTGAATGAGGGAATTTATCACGATTCCTATCTTTATATTGCCAAAGAATTTATTTCCTAACAGAGCTGACTCTGCCTCTAACATGTGAGTTTACAGTGTCAGAAGGAAATGCAAGAAACTTCCCCTTCTCTCTGAAGCGCTGTGTTTGGGAGTGTGGGGTGGGTGGGTAAGCTTTACCTGTTGAATTTGTGCAATCCTGACAATTTTAAAACAAAAAGAAAGTGATTGCCCTGCAAGCACTGGCCCCGCCCCCCATGAAAAACACTTAAGGGTTTAAGTTTGGTAAAAAAAAATTTTTTTACAAAAGCCACTTATAAAATACTATAAAATAATATATAATATAATCTCCTGCCTGCCGGAGGAGATTCGTCAACTTACCAGTCTTTTGGAATTTAAAAAAGCCATAAAGAGTGATCTCTTCCGGCAGGCCTATCCGGCGGAATTTTAGGATGCCTTTAAGATGTTTTAAAGATGTTTTAAGGATGTTTTAAGATGTTTTAATAGTATGTGTTGTGTTGTTTAGTTTATGTATTTTATATTTTCTGCTGTTCCCTGCCTCGATCTAGATGGAGAGGCGGGTAATAAATAAATTTATGATGATGTGTTTCTTCTAATAACTTTTGTACTTGGCCATGCCCTTTGGTTGCCTGGCAATAGCCTTGGTCACGCCCTCATGCTGCCTGGCCACACCCTCTTGAGCAGACCTTCATGTTGCTTGACCATACCTCATACAAATTCACATGTGTGTCCCTATTTTCATCTGTGAAATGTTGGAGGGTATGTCATGAGGGTAGTTTCTTGTTTATTTCTACACACTAAGTTGTTGGCATTTACATGCCTGCCCAAAGTCCTGTGGTTCTACCTGTGTGCCTGCTAACTGCAACCTTGCTTTAGCTTCCAGCAAACACAGAGCAAATTCCACCACAGTCCGACCTTTAGTTCTCCTGCTCTGTTGCAGCAATCAGGAAACAGAAGCTTTCCTATTCTAATTGTTTTATTATTTTCATAAAACAATTATACACTACAAAATAAAGACAGAGTCAGTTCTGAGAACATTACATAACATAGACATCCAAATTAGAAGAAGAAGAAGAAAGACGAAGAAGCAAGCACAGCAAACATACACACCCAGCTGTGCTTGAGAGCCAATGGGAATTAAGACAGGCATATGACAGTATAGCAACTATCATATTGTAACACCCACTTTCTCCTACTAGATGGCCAAGGACATCTAGATATGGGAACGAGGAACACCTGTTCCAAAGACCTTCAGTATTGCAATGCTGAATTGCCAGCTGCTAAGTTTTACTGAAAGAAAAAACCTTTAAGCAAGCTCATGCTTGATTCATAATCCAACATAAGTTTCCGTTTCCATTTCCTGAACTGAAACTTTTACTCTCTTCCTCTGACCTGAACTGTATACTCTCCTGCTCCTAGGAGCACAACTTCCTGACCTCTAACTGAACCTTTGACCTGTAAACTATAAACTCTTTGGCTGAAACCGTCTCTCTCTCTCTCTCTCTCTCTCACACACACACACACACACACACACACACGCCAAGAAGAGGCATGGCTTCTTATTAATGTATTTAAACTGTCTATTTTAGTATAAAAGTTGCACCTCTAAGTACAGTCAGCCAACTTAATAGTAACAACAACAACAACAACAGGGGGTTCTTCTTCCCACACTGCCTCTGGGAGGCAATGGCCCCCTCCTACAAATATTAACTCATCACTCACCACAGTGCTGTTGCAGACACATTACCATTCTCACCAATAATATAACGTCCAAAATAGTTGCTTTGCTGTATTTATGGTTGCCATATTTGTTTCTGGCAGGGCTTCTGTGACTAAGAGCTGTGTGTGAAGTACTTGAAACTACCCATCATTTCTGTCACCCAAAGCTGCAGATGTTGAAGACTAGTCTGTCATGAAGCTGCTAAAAGCACAGAAGCCCTGGCAGAAACAAACAGAAGGACTCTAAAATTGCCTTGCAGGACCAGACCCTTAGTCTATTTAGTTCAAAGCACTTTCTGCCAATGTGGTTAGCCACAGACCACTGGGGCGCTCAGAAGGAGCTTGTAATGTGTGCCACCTCTTCTCTTTCAAGTCCATTCTCAAAACCAACTCTGCAAATCTTTCCTGTAAGTTTTCCCCATCACGTCCTTGATCTGTTATACTGCAACTAAGCAAAGTGAAATATAATTGACTCAAAGTAACTCCGAACACTTGACTACCCCTCCTTCCCTTCACCCTTCTTGTCTCTCTCCATTATTCAGCTTTAGAGTATATGCTCCCCAGGGAAAGAACCTGTCTCTTTCTTTTGCTCTCTAAGACACTGATTGTACAGTATAAAATAATAGTAATAATAATGCCTTGTGGTTTTGACTTTTCTGTTTTTTTTATTTTATTATACTCATGTGCCTGTTGTTACTACTCCGTACCATATCTCATGTTGATTGTCACAACATGTTTTTTCACTGTTATTTATTTATATATATATGTTTGTTTATTCCTTGTCATGGTCAGTCGACACATATCTCTTTTTGAGGGGCTACCGTGATAATTTTCGATAATATATTTTCTTTCTGTGCAGTTGTGTGCTCCGTGGCACTTTTGTTTACATATTAGTCCATTATCAACTGCAGCCTTCGCTGTCTTTATGTCTCTCTCTATTAGACCATGTTGGTTAGTTCAATCATTACAAGTTGTACAAAATGAACTTAAGATTCTGGAACATTTTAGTGATCTTCATATTTACTGTTGACACCACCCTTGAGAAGAGACATTCGCACAATCCGTCCTTTTGGGGAAATAGGGGGGGATGTTGTTATGCCAGAACATGATGAGGTCCACTCCTAGTGGTGATTCCCTCACAGACGAAAGAGTGAAACCCATGGAGATTCTCCATGTCAAATGTTTCAAGATCATGCCAGCAAAAATGGTTATATAAGCAGGGGTGGGACGCATATGGCCCTTGCCCTAATTTCCTGTGGCCTTTAACCTAAGTTTAAAATCCCTCTGCAATCTGGTAAGAGCTCTCTGTTTCTCCTCTGGTTAGCCTGCTGGGCGGGGGAGAGAAAGTGGTGTCAGAAAGAGAGGAGAGTGAGAAAGGGGGTAGCAGAAAGAGAAAAGGGGTGACCCTGCCCTATTGCCAGCATGTGCCCCCCGACAGATTACCCCTGAGAGAATGTGGCCCTTAAACGTCCCCTTCTCTCTGAAGCTCCGTGTTTGGGGGTGTGGGGTGGCTGGGTAAGAAAAAACACAATGGGTGGGCCTCTAACACAATGGGTGGGCCTTTAAGTTAAATATGTAAATGGTCATTTCCTCAAGAGCCTCTGACATTGTTTTGTGAGGGCCCCAGCATAGGTGATAGGCCCTTAGGAGCACATCCACGCTGCTCTTAAAGCTGAACTATACGTCTAGGGGAAATGTGTTGTATAGCCCTTCTGGGACTCTACCACTTCAAGATTTGCACGTTCAGGAACCATATATTTGAAAGCTTCCCCCATCTAAAAATGACAACCCACACATAAAATGGCTCGCATCCTTCTACTTGACATGTCAGTTTTCCACACAGACAGGGACACGGGAGAACATTCAAACATGCGACCACCCACCTGCATTCTGAAGTGGTATGGTCCCAGGAGGAATGTACCACCTGCTCCCTGCCCTGCCCCCAGTGTGTGGCTTCCTCCTTATTTAAGAGATCAGATGT
Source organism: Shinisaurus crocodilurus (assembly GCA_021292165.1). Taxonomy (NCBI): domain Eukaryota; kingdom Metazoa; phylum Chordata; class Lepidosauria; order Squamata; family Shinisauridae; genus Shinisaurus; species Shinisaurus crocodilurus. Next base: position 1,216,033 of record CM037889.1, read on the forward strand.
ACTGTTTCAGTGTTTCGAATCCCCAGAAGTGCAGAGTGCTTTAGTCGAAGTGTGAGCAGAAGGCAGATCGCCAGATGTTTGGAGCTGCAACTCCCGGAAGGCCCTGTCAGCATGCTGGGAGCTGAAGCCCAAAATATCTGGAGATTTACTGTCTGCCCACCCCTGCTTTAGTGCATACTGGCTCCCACCTGCCCACGTGCGTGATGAGGATCAGCGTGAGCTGTGCAGCTTCCACAGTTGGCTTCCTGCTTCCAGTGTAGGGATATCTTGGAGGAAAAAGTGCTTGCCATTTCCATGGGACACTTACTGCACTGCTACAGCTCTGTACTAGGCGTATAGGAAGCTACAGTGGTGGTCATGCTCAGTGAGGTGTGTGTGTGTGTGAGGAATGTTGTCTCTGTATTTAATAGGATTCATAACATGAGTTCCTTGCAGGAAAAAAGGCGGGGTATAAATAAATGTAATAAATAAATAAATAACATAACATAACATGGATTCACCACTGTGCTCTACTGACTCAAAGGCCTCATGTACGCAACTGAATTTGACAGTAGATATAACATAGCTGGCATATCATCACTGCCCATCAGGGATGTCCCATGACCAATTGCCACAGCAATTATATCAGCAGCATTTATAGTGGTTGTGCTATATGCCAGAGCATCTCTGGAATCCGATGCTTGCACACCACCAGAGATAAGGAAAGAGTCGCCTTGTTACTTCAACTGGAGATGGCTTCAGTCAAGCTGGCAAAATCCCAGCCCGTTAAAATGAAAACAAGGGGGAGGAAAGTATTTCTGGCACCTCAGAATTCTGGCCCCAGTCGGTAGATCTGTACAGTACCCTCTGCAAACATTTCTGCTTTCTTTCTGCATAAAACGTAAAACACAGGCTACTGTTATATTTAAATAATAAAGCAGAAGCAAGGTTGTTTTGTCTGCTTCCCCCCACCTCCTCTCTGATCTCCCCATTGAAAAATGCATGGAAGGCAACAGATGTTCCGACTTTGTAGCTTGAACCTTTCTCAGCTGTTTGAAGATTTGATGTAAAGTTCTTTGAACATCAGTTTCAGACGAGATTCTCTTGGTAACGGTTGCCATGCAGAATTCATAATTAAAGAAGGTTCTAGTGTGATGGTGGGTTTTGTAAAATCGTATTTCATTAATTTGCTTAAATATATTTAATGGGATGAGAGAAATGGTTTTATCCACAGAGAAGAAACTCCTCAGGCCTTCAGCTCTGCCTACTGGGGATTAATCAAGCAGACATCTCCAGACTACGTAGCAAGGTGGCTGCTGCTGCAAGCTCCCTCCAAGCTAGCCACAGGGCATGGAGCTACATGATGTGCAATGTGACATATTTATGAAGGGTTTGGCAATTTGCCAAATCTGAGTTTCTGTGTATCACGGTCGCCTTCTGCTGGACAGAATTACAGCTAAGACAGACAGTAGGACAGCAGCTGCAGGTAAAGTGTTTGCCATCATCATCATCATGTAAACATGTTCTTACTATGTGAGTCACTGGCTCATTCATAGAGTTAGTAAGCCAGCAAAGCACCTGCCTGGGCCACCAAATGCTGGAGTGCTAATTCTACACATGAATGGGCCAAGTCCCATGGGAAGTGCACTTATACATGATGAAGTGTGGAACAATTACACAGGCAAGCTCCAGCATCCGTTTCAGTCCTTCAAGCTGATCTAATGCAAAGATCTAATCAACCTCCAGGACTGCAATGTAAAAGGTGGAGTTGTGTTCAAACATACTTCATGGCTTTACCCGTATCTATTTTCCCAGAGGTTGTTACTTCAGTAAATTACACAAACAATGAGCAAGCTACTTCTGTTTTGTTACCTCTTCTTAGTCTCCTTATGATATTGGTGGAATACTTCTGTTTTCAGTCTTGTAAGTTCCTCTTTTTAAACTTGGGAGCTATTAATTCTCCCATAATCCTTTGCACAGCTTTTCTTCCATTTTGTAATCTACACTCACTTTCTTACGGGATGTAAGAAACATTTTTACTTACAGGAAGTAAGAGGGAGAAAAATCCTTCTACCACTCATTTTGTGCCCAGGCAGAACAAATAATATTGCTTCCTGCTTGCTACCATCTTCACACCAGGCTGAACCGGTCCTGAATTACTCTGAAAAAATGTTAACTTTTCAGTGGCAGGGAGGAGCAATTTTAAGGGCAATTAGGACTGTCACCTATTCAAAGAAATCTTAGTAGATTAATCATAGAATGGAGGTGGAGAACCTGTGGTCCTCTAGATGTTGTTGGACTCCAACTCCCATCAGCTTGAGGCCAGCACGGCCAATGGTCACTGAAGATAGGAATCCAACAATATCTTGAGGTGTGCAGGTTCCCCACCCATTAATGTATTAAATCTGTATACATTTTCATATGAACAAACAATGGCCCTCACAAAAATATCCATTCCTTGTTTTTAATTGATGCCCACACGTTGCATCTGTCTCCATCCACAGTACTTATATTACAAATAATTAATTTCTCAAAATCTGCTGCCTGATTAATTAGAGTCACCTTTTTAATATATTAGTCTAAAAAGGTTAATCGACTAAATGTTGTAGCCCTAGTAATTATTACAGCACTAAACCCTTGTTGTGAGTAATACAGGTCAAACATCTTTCAGTGGAGAACAGAAACAGATACCTTGGATCCAAATTTCCATAAAATCCTTTGGTACCCATATCCCTGCGATTTTAGTAACTATTTTTTTGGAGCCCTCTAGGATAGCAACATATTACGTATTTAATTCCCAACTGTCATTGTAGAAGTGACAGAGCATGTATATGGGTAGAATTCAGATCACCTGTACACATTTCGATTGCTGTGGGAGATGTAAAGTTTGGATGTCAAAAAATCTATCTTTTAACTTACAGGTGTGAAGGATGAAGGCCTACAGAGGCCTGAATTAGTTGAAGCCTGTAGGCCCCAACATCTCCTGGTGGGAGCGGGGCATTTGTGAGTTTCATTTCCCCCTCAGGGAGTTAAGTTTCATTTCTCCAGTTTGAGGTCACACAATTGTAACCTTCTAGGTCTTGGGGAGGGGAGTGTATATAAAGAGTGGATCTGGAGCTGCAGTGTTGCAGAGGGAGAGAAGCTGCAGAGAGTGAAGCAGACAGAGAAGCAGGGTCTGGATTTCACTGAAGAATGCAGAACAGCCAGGGCTAGGCTGGAGAAGGAATCTCTAACTGAGGCTTACAGGTGACAGTGTAGCTAGGTTAGAGAACCTTGCGTTATTTTTCCGTTTATTCCCCTTATACTTGTTTTTTGCAATCCTACAGCTCTATTTGTGTTACTACCCTAAGTTAATGTGATTCTGCTTTTCCAATAATTACTAAAGTAAACAGTTATTGTTAACAGCAAGTTGCTGGAGTGTCTTTCACACCACGCCTAAGGCCACGTTACTGGGAAGAGGAGGTAAAAAGGCAGAGAATTGGGATCCTGAGACAGGAGGGGCTCTTAAAGAGGCAGATATCTTTAAGGAGCTGATCAAGGTGTCCTGGAACCTTGACAACAGGTGAAGAAGCAGTCTTTGGTGGGGGACCGAATTGCCCCCTACAGGCCCTCCACAGGCCAGAGGAGAGGTGAGATTGGAGGTAACAGTGGGGATTCCTCTGCACGTTGCTCCCCTCCCAATTGGGAGGGGGCAGCGGTGCACAGCAGAATCCCTACTGTTATCTCTTATCTCAGATTGGAGATAACGGAAGATTCCTCGGGGGGGATCCTGGAGGAAGACCCACCTGCTGGGGGAACCCAAGGAGGCTCCACGGGCTGGATTGGGGCACCCAGTGGGCTAGATTAAGCTGCTGGGCCGGGGATTCCGCACCCATTTTGAAGATAGCATACGCTCCATCCTTAGTTACTAGGGACAGTCTCTGTGGTAAATCATTGTCCCTATTGTTGCCTTTTGGAGATGCCTTATTAAATATGTAAGTGTGTGTTGCTAGAGCTGTCATTCTTCAGGGCTCAGCTCCCACTCCAGGGTCTCTAGAAGTCACATCCCAGTGAATAGGGAATGGATGCATGTCATCCCTTGTGCACATCAATTGTAAATGCGTGTATGTGAACACTAACAGTGCAATCCTATACATGTCTACTCAGAAGTAAGCTCTATTGAGTTCAGTGGGATATATTCCCAGGTAAATGAGTATAGGATTTCTCTTTCTTATACTTGTAGGCCGCTTTTCAAATTTATAATTTCCCCAAAGTGGCTTACAAGAGAGAGCAAAAATTAAAACACAATACAAAATTTAAAAGCAGCAAAAATAACCATCAACATTTAAATATATTCAAGCCAGTAAGATAATAAAAAGGTAAAACCTCCACATGAAAGACAAAAAAGTCCTCCTTAGCCACAGGTGACCCAAAATAAAAGAGTCCTAGGGTGCAATCCTATGCATGTTTTGACAGGAAAAGTTCTGAAACTTCCATGCTGGCTGGGGAATTCTGGGAGTTGTAGGACTTTTTTCTATCTAAACACGCATAGGATTGCACCCTTAAGGGCTTGTCTGAAAATTTACAGAGAAGGGGCCAACCGCTTATATCCTGCGGGAGGGAGTTCCACAAACGAGAGGCCACCTAGCATCATCATCATCATCATCATCATCATCATCATCATCATCATCATCATCATCATCCTTGGAAGTAAGTCCTATTGAGTTTAACCAGGCTTACTCCCAGGTAAGTGTGTATAGGGTTTCAGCTTTAGGCTGCAATCAGACAGCCAGTCTCCACTCCAGGTTGCTGGAAGCAAAGCAGTGCAAAACTGGACACACTGGAAAAGTTGCAAAAGGCTTGGCACATTAAACAACATGAGGTCCATCCACGCACAATCTCTGTCACTCCAGCTACAACCAGTCATGTGCAGCAGCCACCAGCAAGGAACCACTAGCAGCAGTGGCAGCAGCAAGCAAGTCATGCATTTAATTGGTGTCTATTGGATTTTTCTCCTGAAGCTACACTTTGTGCTACTTATTCTGACATGGAAGGCCGCGGTTTCATTTTGTATCTGCATCTGACTCAGTGACTTTTTTTCTACACTGGCATTTGACCTCTATCCTGATGGCAGTTTTCCTTGCATCACCAGACTGAAATGAAGGGAAAATGTTCCACTGAAGAGGTAGAGGCTTTTTTATGTATTGGAGGTGGGGAGCAGGAATGATGAATGCAGTAAATTCCTGCTAGTCTTCTAGTCCTTCACAAAACACAGCAGCAAGATCTTTATCCTGCTACTACCTAAAGCAGCCTGTCCCAACCTGCTGCCCTCTCAGAATACCTGTCCATTTGGGCATGCTGGCTGGGGCTCATGGGAGTTAAAGTCCAAAACATCTGGAAAGCACCAGGTTGGGGAAGGAAGTCTGAGTTGCAGAGTAGCTCAAGAGCCAGCATTTTCTTTATGATCAGCAAACTTAGGTCACAACTGTTGTAGAGCCACAGGGACAATGTGGAAGCACCATGTGGAAGCATTCAAATGTACTCTGTTCTCTCCTGTGACGGTGCAATGATCTTTAGATTGAGCAATAAACGTATTCTATTCTCTCCTGTGACGCAGTGTGTGTGTGTGTGTGTGTGTGTGAAACCCTGTCCACTTTTCTGAGTGTTTGAGTTTAAATGGGAAAAGCCCAGCTCTGATGGCACCGAGTCGCACCTGTGAATCTTCAACACAACTCCCCTGATGCTAGCAGTTTCTATCAAACCCCCCCCACCACCACTGTTTGAGAGAGGGGCGAGGAACCTGCAGCCTTGCAGATGTTGGACTACAACTCCCATTATCCTCGGGCATTAGCCATGTTGGCTGGCATTGATAGAAGTTTGAGTCTAATAACATTTGGAGGGTCACAGGTTCCCCCACCCCAGGTTTAAGATGTGCTACTTGAAAAAGTAAAAAATAAGCAGGCAGCCTAATTAAGGTGAAGAAGAGAGGGAAAAGACCTATGGTTAAGGGCGCAATCCTATGCATGTTTAGACATAAAAAACATGCTGGCTGGAGTTGTAGGACTTTTTTCTGTCTAAACATGCATAGGATTGTGTGTCCTGAATCATTTAGCTTGGGGGTATGCTCATGTTCCAGGCTAGCTGCAAAACTGCACCCAAGTTGGTCTCAACGCCACTGGTAAAGAACCTGCTGTAACCAGCAAACACATTAATCTGTGTCCAGCCGTAAACAGAGGGCCATTTTATTTAACATTTTACGATTACATATCTGTTGAACAAATTCATCTGCGCTTGCATAAGTTAGAGGCTGAATTAGATCAGAAAATACTTTTTCATAATTTGTTGAGGAACTTTATTTTATTGATGTTCTACCTTTCTTCCACAGCACTCAATGCCAGGTAAATAGTTCTCTCCCCACCCCCCCCCCATTTTATCCTCACAATAAGCCTGAGGTAGATAATTTTTATTAATTTATTTTTTATTAATTTATTATATTTCTATACCGCCCAATATCCAAAGCTCTTAGATAAGGCTGAGAGAGGGTGACTGGCCTAAGGTGACCCAGTGAGCATCAAAGTAGAGTTTGATTTTGAACCTGGATCTTCCCAGTCTTAGTCTTGATACTCTGAGCACTGCTCCACACTAGCACACCTCAGGAAGAGCTTTTTTATAGGCTGTTAATAGGCCTTTAATCCACTGTATCTGCTTTTGGTTTCATTGCAGAATTGAGATCTGAGCACTACAGGCGCAGCATTTCCTTCACGACCTTTCTGCTACATGACCACTAGGTGGCACTGTGGTGTAGCAGAAAAGTGCAAACACATGAGGAAATCACGCTTTCTTTCGCTTTCAGAATTAAATGCTGCATATTCCCTGCTCTAAAAAAGCTCTCTGAAAGTGCTGGTTAGATACAGAAGCGAAACTGGAGGGTCACAACATTGTCTAAAGAACCTCTGAACAGCCATGAGTAAGGAATGATGAGTGGATGATAAATACCTCACGTAGAAAAGCCTGAAAGAACCTATTTCTTCAAAAACCATTGGGAAATCTAGAAGCCAATTTGGCAATGGCTCCTTCCTGCACCCACGGTTGTTTGCTTTATTTCATCATTTTGCTGTGCGGCCCCTTCTTCTCACTGCAACACTGGCCTTTGCAACAAGTAATTCATAATTCACCCTGGACCGTGACGGATTTGTGCTGCCCCTTCCAGCTGTCAAGCTCCAATCCATTCTCTTCCCTCACTTCCACCCACCTGTGATGGCCATCCACTGCTTATACAGCGAAACAAGGAAAACGATGGCTTCACAGCTGTGACAGAACTCCATGTCTGGTGAAGCAGGGAAGAAGCGTCTTGGGAATCTAATCCAAGCAGACAGAATGAGGTCAAACGCTTCTTGCATTCAACAAACATCGAGGGAAGAGAAGGGGGTAGGGGAGCCGCAGAGACAAGAGGCAGTGGCAAATGCCTGCAAGGTCCCTCTGCTCCTCCTCACCCCATAAGGATATAATCATGGGCCTGTGTCAAGCTACACCAAAGCAGCCAAGGATTCAGAGCAACAGCCCTCCGAGGATAACTGTGCGCAGGATATTTGAAGCAGCATGTGTGCATATTCTACAGCGGTTGCCTTTTCTTGCCTTCTAAATCCCTCCGATCTATTTGATACTCAATTCCCCCCCTAAAGGCCAAGCCAAGTGATCACAGTCAGGGACAGGATGCCCTCAGAAACCTTTTTTTTTTTTTTACAGTGCCCGGGCTTGAGGAAGTCCAACAGCTATTGAAAATATGCATTTTGTGTTGGCAAGGCTCACACATTAAAGAGCTGAATAGATGTTTTATTTAAATTTATTATTACGTTTATATTCCATCTTTTCTCCTGCAAGGAACCCAAGGTGGCTTACATAATCCTCCTCCTCTCCCTTTTATCCTCACAACAAGCCTGTGAGGTAGGTTAGGCTGAGAGTTAGTTATTGGGCCAAAGTCACTGAGTGGACTGGGACTCGGGAGATCCGGGTTCTAGTCCCCGCTCAGCCATCAATCAATTTATTTATTACGGTCATAAGACCAGCAAATAAAATAAAACAGTAATATTCAGAAGGCCAACAAGACATACACAGTGAATACAATAATATATATTTTAAAATGGCTCAGCCATGAAACTCACTGGGTGACTTTGGGCCAGTCACTGACTCTCAGCCTAACCTACCACACAGGGTTGTTGTGTGAGGATAAAATGGAGAGGAGGAGGAGGAGGATTATGTAAGCCACCTTGAGTTCCTTGCAGGAAAACCGGCGGGGTATAAATGTAATAAATAAATAAAACCCAGATCTCCTGAGCCCCAGTCTAACACTCCAGCACCCCACTGGCTCTCTGAATTCCCTTTGCTCGGAGATGTGGTTCTTTGCTGCAGCAAGAGCTATCAAAGAAAAAGCAGCTGCTTCCATAAGTGCTAACTGGATGACACCAGCTTCAGCTTTCTCCAGGACTGAGACAGCTGCTTCATCAATAGCCATTAGAAGCAGCATTCTAACTTGCTACCTCAAATCCCAAACATCTGCCACTCAGGGCTTCTACAGGAGTTTTATTTTCTGACTGATAATTGTGTACTTGTCATATCACTATCAGAGAACCTAGCTTCCTTGCCTCCAGTTCCACTGCCATTGCTAGAAACTCCGCTCTCCCACCTATCCCAAATTGGTGCCACCATTACTATATGTAACACAATTTGATGACTCAGTCACCTAGCAAAGCACACCCATGACATCCAATTGCCCCAGTGCAATTTTTTTGCATCGAAAAAACAAGGTTTTTAATTTAATGGTACTTTCCAGGCTGAAGTCTCTTGTATTCTATAATGTAGGGATTTAATATAGCTTCTAAGGGGGTGTGTTTGGAAAGAGTGGGAAATCTGAGCAATTTATCTCATCCTTTCTACTTTCAGAGTAGCTTTGTTTTTAAAAATACGTTTCCTTTGAAGGATATACACCCCTTTTCTTAGTAACAGGATTCTCTCCCCTCCTCTCCCACCACCACTCTTTTGAGTGGCACAGTCATTCATCGCAGTGCAGGTTTGGCCTATTTTGATGCTAGCACTATGACCAGGGATGGGGACTCGGACTCAAGGACTCAACTCGTGAGTCGGACTGAGTCCCCCCTCTGACTCGACTCGGACTCGAGTCCCAATATTTTTAATGGGACTCGAGACTCGAGACCAAGGACTCTTCAACATCCCTGGGCTGTGCCAGAAAGCCAGGAGCGTGATTGCCGGCGAAGAGCGCATGGAAGCGAGGTGTGCCGCTGCTCGGCCACTATGGACGGCTACCAGGAGTGCAGCCCCAACAGTGTGTCAATATTTATTTTGATTGATGTGTTGCGTACTTGGGAGAGGCAGAAGAAGGACCTGAGATTACTCTGTGTGGCTGCGGAGTGTGTTTCTGGTTCCAGCAAGTTCATCACCAGTGGAGCGGGTGTTCAGTGAGGGTGGAATTGTGATGAGATCTCACCGTTCCAGAATGGGGGCCAAACATTTAGAAAAAATCATGTTCCTCAAATGCAACATGGATAAGTTTTAGGAAGTACAGCAACTTTATTTTTTAAAATCATTTTTCTAAAATACGACCTTTCAGACATTTTGGGTTTGGCTGCCTCTGCCTGCCTGTCTGGGGTTCCCAGCCTCCTCTGCCTGCCTGGTCTCTTCTTGACCAGTTCAACAGTTGAATTGTCCAAGACAAAGGCCTCTGCCTGCCTGCTTTGGGGTTCCCTGCCTCCTCTGCCTGCCTGGTTATTTTGGGTTTGTCTGCCTGGTCTGTTCTTGCCAAAATGAGTTGCAGAGTTTTGAAATAAAAAGGCACACTTGTGCCTAGAATTTATTTAAGCCACACATCTGAAGTAGTCTTATTTTGTTGGGAAAAAAACCTATTGATTTTAATAGGGACTCGTGGAGTCAGCTTTGGGAGTGACTCGTGACTCGTGAGTCACCATTTTGGACCAAGGACTCGGACTCGGGTCCAAAGACTCGTGACTCGAGACTAAGGACTCTTCAACATCCCTGACTATGACAGAAGCGGCTTGCATCACTCATTAAAAAAGAGAATAAAGATGTTTAAATAAGTCTTGAAAGTTCTAAGAGAGGCTTTATGTCTATGCAGTGCATGAGAGCAGAAGCAGTGGATGCCCAGCCCTCCTTGTAGATTTGCAAGACGGATGAGTAGCTCACCCGTGCAGCTACCATAGAAGACACAAACTGATTGCTTAGCTGGAGGTGGGCAGCAGGGCAATTTCTTATTTTATTCTTATTTTGAATGGCCCTTTTCTTACCAGGGGTTGGACTCGATAGCCTTGTAGGCTCCTTCCAACTCTATGATCTATGAAATCTATTACAGCTGAACACGTACATACGTGTGTGCGCACTTATAATATATGCAGCCAGGTGGTGCGGAAGCACTGGAAGTTTTGTTTTTCTGGCTCACTGCATGAAGGACTAGCAGGTTAAAACACAACAAGCAAACACCCCATTCCATTTCTGTTTATTTTTCAAAACCATGGTAATGTAGCAGGTCATGGTAGAAAGGGCTGAGCTGTAGCTAGACACTCTTCGACTCTACCGGTGACCCAGAATTGCTTGCAGAACAAGGGGCACAGCTGCCACCCATTGGGCACCCCTTCAAAAAGGGAAGCTGGGACAGAAAGCTAGACAATAGAGCGGGTAGAAAACATCACCTCCAGAGATACACGTTTCCAAATTCTTACAGCATAAATATCACCCCACTCAGGTACCCTTTTCTCCCCATAAAATCAAGCCAATATGCAAAAAAAGAAAAAAATATGATCAAATTTATATTTACAAGAGTCCTTTCTGCACAGAGTTATCCATCCCTTCTTCTTTCCTAGTTCCACACACCAGCTCAGCAGGCCTGGTGAACAAACATTGCTCCACACTGCCCTTCACTGCTGTGGACAGTACCCCCACTCACCCCTCAGCCTTGATTGGTTCCCCCTTTCCCAAAACTCCACGAGATCCACATGGGATAGAAGACCATTTCTGTGACGCTGCAGCATTTCCACCCTCACTCTTTGGGTCACAAGTCACTCCACAGGAATGGCTTTCGTCTGTGGAGCGGGAATCTGCCCCACCAGTTGCAGCACTCGTTGGGAAAGGTAGAGGCTGGTAGGACGGCAGGACAGATATTGACACAGGGCGTAGGGGCAGACAGAGATAGAGAGCACCTGGGAGGAGGAGGAGGAGAGAGGGAGTTTAGGTAGCCCAAGAACAATGGCTCCCTCCCCACATATCCTCACCCAGCTCATTTGTATCCTACCACTGAGCTCCCCTTATCCCCCACCCCCAAACATACCTTGCCACTGCGGCAGACTCCCAGCAGGCTGTGGGGCCTATCATCATCAGGTACGGTGGCAAAAAGGATATCCCAGGCCAGGTGGATACAATGGACGGTTTGTGCCGTCTCAACATCAGCGAGGAAGAGGAAGGCATGTTTGGTAAGGATCACCACCACACCCAAGTGGGGGAGGAACTAAAAGATAGAAAAATAGGGAGTTAGATATGGGAAGTCTAGAATCAGCTCCTTCCCCACATCATTCCAATACCACTTGCCAGTACAGTAATACCTTGGATTGCAAGCATAATTTGTTCCGGAACCGTGCTTGTAATCCAAAACACTCTTATATCAAAGCGAGTCTCTGGCGGGCGTGAGCGGGGCCGATTTCGGCCTGCTACACCCGCTCAAGGCGAGCGGTTACATCCCTATTTGTCTTGCAAGACCTTGCTTGTTTATCAAGTCAAAATGTATTTAAAAATTTTGCTTGTCTTGCAAAACGCTCTCAGACCAAGTTACTTGCAATAAAAGTCTCTCTCCTCCCTACAGACTGGAACCCACGAAGAGCAAGGAAATAACATGGCCTCCACTTGTGGACCAGAGTGGTAGGAAACAACCAAACATCCATAGAGTTAGATGGGGAAAGCTATGGAGAGCATCCCTAACTGTATGGGCAAGACATTTTAGCCCTATCTATGCAGGCATGCCTGCTCATGTGTAGGGCTCAAGGGCACATGGGTGTGGACATGAGCCCCGCCCCCAGGGCTCCCGCGTAGACCTTCACACATTCAGCAAGGTCTGAAGAGGGCTTTGTAAGCGTGTCCGCCTGAACGAGCTTGCAGAGTGCCCAAGATTGCAAACCCTGTCTTATTAGGATCCCTGTGGGTAGAGTTGTGAAATCGAGCCTCGCCGGGGCAGAACGAGGCTGAATTTGGCCCCGCTCACCTTACCTTTTCTTCAGGGCGGCTCGCGCACTCCGCGGAGAGCTGCCCGCGCTGCTCGTTTGGGCGGAGAGCCGCCCGCGCTCCCCGATCCGCCGCGTCACTTCCGGTACCGGAAATGACGCAACGGAACCCTGCGCAGGCGTGCTGGACCCCTATGGTCCATTCTGCACCTGCGCAGGGTCCATTTCCAGGCCCGAAAGCGACGAGACAGGTAGGGGGATTGAAAAAATGAGGCGGGGTGGGGAAATAAGGCTCGGGCGGCGCGAGGGAACTGTGGGGAACTCTAAGTGCATAGCTGAATGCACTTGCAAGCTTTCTTCAGACCTCTGCATTCAATATGCGCAAATCTAACTGGAAGCCAGGGATGGGGCTTATATGCATGCCCACGTCCCCCCCGCACACTTCAGCCCTACATGATCACATTACAAAAGTGTGGAATGTTATGGCACAAAATGACTGAAAATGTGTGGGCAACCCCTGGTGAAGTTTCAGGGGGTGGTGAGCCAAGAAGGATTTCCAGCAGTCAGTGATGGAGTTACAATATTTACATAGCTTCCAAATTCCAATCATGTTAAGTGGAAGCAGAGTTACACCAAATACAATTTGTATAATTTATTGAGCCTGCAGTATTTGACTTTTTGTGGCACATACTTTCCACAACAACTAGAACTTTCAGCATTTCCAAAAGGGGCAGAGGTGTTAGTCTGTTGCATCAAAAGCAATGAAGTGTTGTCACACAGAGGAGGGCCAGGATCTCTTCTCGATCATCCCAGTTTGCAGGACACGGAATAATGGGCTCAAGTTACAGGGACCCAGATTCCACCTGAACATCAGGAGAAATTTCCTGACTGTCAGAGCAATAAGACAATGGAACCAACTACCTGGGGAGGTGGTGGGCTCTCCCAGTCTGGAGGCATTCAAGGTGCGGCTGGACAGCCATCTGTCAGGGATGCTTTGACCTGGATTCCTGCATGGAGCAGGGGGTTGGACTCAATGGCCTTTTGGGGCCCTTCCAACTCTACTTTTCTATGATTCTATGAAGTGTCTTCTTGTGGCATTTTAAAGACTAACAAATGTATCATGGAATAGGCTCAACGGTTGGGCTGAATGGTTATATATCCTATACACAGGATATCCATGAGCAGCCTGCCTGAGGTTGGAAAAAAATTCACCTGTACAGCGCTAGGGAAGTCCCCCGCCGAAGCCCCCTTGAAGGGCAAGGTGCCACGGGCACTAAGCAGGGCTGCATTCCCGGGTTGGTGTGGGCCCAGCTCTGCCACGTGGAACTGAAAGCACAAGAGGGGGGCATGGTTAGAGATTCCAGGAATATTGGCTCCCCTGCACCTCCCACAATCCACTGGACCTCTGCTATCCTGGACCCAAACTGCCTCTTCCCTTGCCCTCACCATGACCCTCTCACCTGTCCAGTCCGTTCCTTGCCTCTCCGTACAGCAGCCAGGAGGGCTGTTGAAGGTTTTGGATTCCTGGAAAATCTATGCTGGGGCAAGGCCACAGCTTGGGCTTCTATTACCTGAGACAAGGCCCCCCCTCGCCAATAGAGCTGGGTCAGACCCACAACCTGGCCCTGTGAGAAGGGAAGGAGAGAGACAGAGATTAAGGTAGACTATGTCAGGCAACTAATAGGATTAGGAACAAAACAGGTCTCTCACCTATGGGGTCAGAGGATTATGTACCTCCCCCACCTTCCCTGGGGCTATTTAAGACTTGTGTGCCCTGAGGGAAGGCAGAAGAGAAGCCCAGGCCAGGGAGCAACTGCCATCAGCTCCTGAAAGGACCATCACCGGCCTGAGAGGGCTGGTGGGGCAGCCCCTCCCCTGTCTTCCCTGGGGCTACAGAGGGAAGGCAGAAGAAAAGCCCGGGCCAGGGAGATTGTACCAGCAGCTCCAGAAGAAACCTTCAGTTGGCCTGAGAGAACTGGTGTATGTTTGGTTTGGGGGGGGGGGTAACGTTTGTTTGAGTATTTAAACATTGCAAACCGCTTTGGGTGCCTTAGCAGAAAGGTATAGAAATGTAATAAATAAATAAATAAATAAATAAATCAAATGTACCTGCTCAAGTCGTAGAGCTGAGAGAGCCATCCACATACGATTGGCATCCTGTTGATATCCTATCACCTCCATGCCACAGAGTCGTTCATGCCGGCTAAACTGCCACCTTGGTCTGGTACCTTGAAGAGAGATTGTAGACAAGAAATACAGTCAAGGTCTCCTAGTCAACTCATATGGTCCGTCCATGTGATAGATACTCAAGCTTTAGAAGTCTGCCTTTAACAGTTTTGTCCCAGTGGACTCCTAGGCAAAGCCAGCACAAAACTCTCCTGTCAATTCATTCTTGCACACTTGTTGAACCGATGTATCCACGTGTTAATCTATCCAATATATCCCGATTCTTGCCTATCCAGATCAACTCATAAACTAGACAGCCTATCTTTCCCACAATGCTTTTGTCCTCTTCCAAACTACTCCAGTCCCTTCCCCACCCAACCCAACTCTGCCCATCAAGTAGCTGGTTTCACCACCTAACTCTAATAAACCATTCATCATTCCCACCTAAAACCTACCCAAAACTCTCCAATCACCCATACCTCCCATGGGTTCTTTGCCCACCCTACCCCACATTATATTCCTTTCCGTCCCTCCAATACTCACGTTTCATGGCCCAGTGGAAGACATCTTCCTCCGTCACCACTGCCAGAGTGTCTGCATTTAGCCATACCCAGTGCTCAACAGGGTGGTCAAATTTCCACTGGTACCTTAAGGAACGCTGATCGATGTCATAGACCTGGGCCAGTTGCCCTGCTAGAAGGAAGAGCAGAGAATGTTAGGAAGCAGCTAAAGTTAAAGGGGATGTTATCATCAGACACTCAAGGCCCAATGATTTCTAAATATGGACAATTCAATATATTTTAGGTAGTTTCTGGTACAGTTGACTGAGTGCTGCCAAACCCCAAGTTCTCATTTGTAGTTCTCCATTACACTCCCTCCCCCCCTATATGTCACTCATTCAAATATTGAAAGCATTGTAAGGTCTTCAATCCATTGCAATAGAGGAGGCGAGTGTTCACCCTTCCAATGTTGTAACACGTTTAGCTGTCAAAACGGTGTAGTGAATCCATTTACGCTGACATTTGTTAATTTCCATGAAGCAGGTAAATATTTTAAAAGAGTGTGTACATTAGTGAATATTAAAGACCATTCCAGTGCAAAATTTATCTGGGTAATAATTTATCTGGGTAATAACCTCCTCCAGAAAAGAAGCAACTACTGGACATTGCCAAAACATGTGTTTGAAAGAAGCATAAGCTGTATTGCACCACCAGCAATTAGCTGAATTAGACAATCCCGTATTAAAAGTCGTTGCGGTGTCCAATAGACACGAAACAAAAAAGTTTTTGCTGAATAAGATGCAGCCTAAGATCTGTAGATGCCAAAGCAGCCATCCACTAATTAGGAATTTTGTGGTGGTGCCCACAGCAGTTTCTGAAATTCCCAAATGTGCCCACGAGTCCAAAAAGGCTGGTGTCTCCTATATTACACCATTGTAATGAAATGATTTGTCTCCCTCCCTCCTCCATATTGAACTGATCCCCAGCACATGCCTCCTGGGAATCTCTACACCTCTCTTTCTCCTTACTTGATTCTACTCCCTCACCTTCCCTCAGCCCTACTACCTAGTAACTAGACATTCTTCTGAATAATACCTCTAACAGCCAACAGCGGGCGACTGGGATTAGCCAAAGCCCCTTGTACTTGGTGTAAAGTCCAACTTGGAGGTGCCTGATCCTCCTTAGGAGATGCCCGGGGATCCAAGAGGGTAAGAGAGTGCCGGGAGGAGTCCCCAGGAGGGCTGTGGCGGACACATAGGCGAGAAGCAGAGGCGAGTGTCACACGGGGATAGGTGATGTATTCTGGTACAATTCCATGGGCCTGAAGCTGCAGAGAGCGGAAGAAAGGATTAGTGGAACTTTTGCTCCAGAGGAGGGTTTCAACATTGACAAAATTGGTCTGCCAGTTAATAATACACCCCACAGGAAAGAGGAGCTGCAGGCAAGCACCAGGTTCTAGGCCAGGCACACATAAATTGTGACAACCACCAACCTGGTTGGCTTACGTTTTTCTTGCAGGCCAATGACAGCAAAGTAGATCCTGCAAGCCTGAAGCTCGCCTAAACCTGCCTTACAGGAGGCGCAAGCATCGTGCCAGCACAAAGTTTCATGTTCATGCAAGGTGCTCTAAGGCATGATTTATTTATTTATTTCATTTTTATACCGCCCAATAGCCGAAGCTCTCTGGGCGGTTTACAGCAATTAACAAGACAGTCCCTGCCTGCCCACAGGCTTACAATCTAAAAATATAGGCTTATACTATATTCATATGTGTTGGCTTGGGGACATCCATGTGTGAAAAATCTCATATAAAAATGAAGTTTGGGGCCAGACATGATGCTAGGGAACGGTGTCCTAGTAGCCAAGGCATGATTTGGGGTGGTCTAAAGGGGTGAGGGGAAGGCGGGGAGACGGCAGAGTACAGGTGTGCAAACACCTGCTCCGTATTCATGTTGCTCATGCACTTTTTGAATAAGAAAGTGGGAGTCAGGAAACAATAGCATGAGCCCCATTAAGAACAGATGCCCTCTATCTGTAACTCTGTTCAGTCAGTGGCCATCTCAGACCAACAAGGTTAGAAAACAAACAAGGCATCCACTCACATCAGCCCTCATCTGAATTGCCATCTACCAATTCTAATCTATCTATCTATCTATCTATCTATCTATCTGGTGTCACTGTACAGAATTGTGTATTAGTTGTCTTGTGACAGTATATTGACTTGTGGAGGATATTATTGGTTATAATTACCTGAAAAACCAATAATCTTTCATGACCTCATTACTTACCTATCACATTTGTATCCTACCCTTCCTCTCCAAAGAGCTCAGAATTACATAATTATTCCATTTTATCCGTGAAACAGTTCAAGGTAGGTTAGGCTGAGAGATGGTAACCTTGGGCCAGTCATTTAGGCTACAATCCTATACACACTTACCCAAGAGTAAAGTCCATTTAAACACAATGGGGCTTATTTCTAAGTAGACATGCATAGGATTGCAATGTGAGTGAACTCCAGGGTTGAGTGGGGATTTGAACCCAGGTCTCCAGTGTCCAAACTGGCCACTTTATCCATTACTCCCACACACTATACCACCGTTATTCCCCTTGTATGCCTTTTCAGCTTTTTTTTTGTTTTAATTAGGTCTGACCTGCTCATTAGGAAGTTAACTGCAGCACAAACAATTGTAGAAAACTGAAAGAAAGAGCAAGCACAATATTGCTGACTAGTTTTAAAAATATAGTTAATATGAAAATGAACAAATTGACAAGTTAAAAAAATGGGTTTATGAAGGCATAATTTTAAGATATTTCGGTGAAATGTGAAGCTCTTCTATTTCTGTTAGAATAGAAAATATTTGGACAGCCCTAAGGAATATCATGTTCTATACTGCAAATCTAAGATGTATTGCAAATGATGATTTGCACTGTAAATTCAAGATCAATGCATATGAACAACAAACATGTACATTACAACCCCACCCCCTCAGGTAGAGCAGACAAAGAAGTGCTGGTTGCCAGTTAGAAAAAAAATATATGTAAGAGTTAAAGTAGGGTAGTACAATTATTATGACCTACTAAAATAAAGTTACAAAGCAGTGAGCAACCTTTTTAGTTCTTAAAACTCTTCTGTCAGACTGAATGTTCAGTAGCCCCACCCCAGAAAACAAAACGGGTGGGAAAGAGAAAAGGATGTTGCTGGGTATGATGAAAACACATCCTAGTTTGGAATAGAATTGAAATCAGAAAATTGTTACACTGATATATTTCATAGCAGACATGTATAGGATTGCACCATAAGTTCCACTACTTTCATCAGCCTGACTTTCCAGCCTATAATATTAGTAGTGGACTTCATTGCAGGGCTGTCATAAGCCACTCTTCCCCAACCTTTCCCCCTAAGCTAAAACCTGACAGCCTGTATTTGTTACTAGCACTGCATTAATTTTTATTTTATTTTTTTAAAAAAGAAGGTATTTCCCCCTCACACTAAATGTCTCTCTCATTAGCAAGAGTAGGAACTCTTTTGTGGTTACTTGTTGCTTGCTGGTGGATAAGCCAACTCCCAATTGGACCCACTCCAAATAGCCACCCACACCATAATCTAGAGAACAACAATTTGCTCCTTCACAGTTTGATGCAGTCTCAGCCAAGTGTAAGGACACCTACTAACCTGAGTCAAAACCTCTACATGAACTGGAGACACAGGTTCACTCATCGTTCACTTGATGCTCTAAGGCAGCCTGCAAGAAAAACAAAACAGGAGCAAATGGTGTGTGCTATTATTGTTGTTGTTTTAAAAAGTGGGGGAGTGGATGACTGCATTCCTTTAAAGGAATTTCCAGAAAGATTTATCGAGTCAGGAACGAGAAGACAAGCCAGTAGAGATGACTACTTAAAGCAAGCGCCACAATAACGGGTTCCAGGAGGAAAACACCACGTGGCACCTATAGCCTTAACACTTACAATACGACAGCAACCCAGAACGACCGTTGGTATTCCTCTGCAAGGTCCCTTCTCTTTGTGTTTCCCAGGTGTACTTTATATTGCTTTTAAGCTTCATCCAATTAGCACTAGCAACAGGGAGGATCCCTCAGCCATTTTGGCTTTGGGAGAGGCTAGCAGTTCTCCCTGCTTTGAGGTCTGTCTGCTGACCTACCCGCTCACCCAGTCCCAACCCAATGGCCTACGCAGGGCTTTTTTTCTGGTGGAACTCACCGGAACTGAGTTCCAGCACCTTTTCTTCTATTAATTGCATTACAATTTAATCGCCATCTACTCCCGAGGAAATGTAATCCAAGAAGAGTTCCTGTACCCTTTTCTCCAGAAAAAAAGCACTGGGCCTACGTGAGAGAGGGAGAGGTTAAAAAAAAAGGCTGGCACGAGGAAGTGAGTCAAAAGGACTGCGGAAGGTAGAACTTGGAAGGAACCGATTCCGTGCAGGTTATACCCTCCACGACGCAGATCTCAGGAGATGCACGGTTTGGATTTGCGTTCACACGTACTATGCAAAGAACAACGTTGGCGGCTAATGTAATGTCAGATGTAAGCTAGTTTAGACAAGCCTTCCCCGATCTAGTGCCCTCTAGATGTTTTGGACTACAACTCCCAGCATTCCTGATCATTAGCCATGCTGGCTGGGGCTGAAGGGAGTTGAAGTCAGAAACACCGAAGTTGGGAAAGGCTGGTTTAAACAGACTACTAAGAGTTGTGACTAGTGGAAGATCTGAATTGCAGAGCAAAAGAATCCAAATCATGCTTGCTGGGCTGTGCCTTTAAACCAGGTGTCTGATAGTACAAACTACTTAAAAGTCAAACGGTTCAGCAGCCGGATTCTTCCTAACCATGTTCTGCTCGGAGTAAGTCCAAGTCATTTCAAAGGTGCTTCTTTCCACGGCCTTGTTCTCCGTAAGGTGGTAAAACTATGGCAGGGCTGTATCACTTCAGTCTGCAGGTGTGGACAAGTAATTGAATTCTCTTTTATACAAAAAACAGCCAGCTTGCACAAAGAAAACTAGGTGTCAGCGTCAGGAAGACAGCTAAGAGGGAATCCTGCTGATTTTCTTTGTGTGCATTGAATAACATTCAGTCATGGGCACCCCGGCCTGCAGTTTGAAATGGTAAGAGTCCAAACATTGGTTTAGTCAGTAACGAGAGCTAGGCCAGGCCCAAGTAATAGCCTGAGGCCCTGAGCCTTTCCAGAAACCTTGTCGCATTCAACAGCATTTACTCTCGAGTAAGTATGCGCGTGATGGGGCTGCAATCCTGTGAACTCTTCTGGGCAAGTCTCATCGAAATGAGAGATTGACTTTTGAATAAACATGGATAGGATCAGTTTGCATGTACGTTTAAAGGAAAAGTGTACAAGTTGATCTGCATGGATCCTACGCAGGCTTACTTAGACTTAATTCCCACTTACTCCAATGGTATTTATTTCATGGATGTGTTTAAGATTACAGCTTTGATTAAACTCCAGGCAGCAGGATCCACATGTGGAGGTGGGAGACCTGTTAAGATCTCTAGGGGATCGTTGATATAGAAAGCTCTGTATTGCTTGAACAAAAACCTAAATACTGTAAAGATTGACATACTACTGTCTCTCTCTCGCTCGCTCAACAATATTAATCCTAACTTCCAGACATGCCTGCTGTCCTCAACTCCAAAATTTGATAATCCCTTCCATCCTTTGTTTAAGCAGCTTCCTTTTTACTCCAAGGCTCTATACTAGTGTAGTCTGATCCAATGCATGTTTAATTGGAAGGAACTCCCAATAGGGTTTACTTTAAAGTATTAATGCATGCATAGAATTGCAGTTTTATAGTTACTCCAAGGATTTTTTTTTTCTAGTGCCCACATTCTGCCCCATCATTATTATTTTTAAGGCCCTTTTTGCAAGACAGTTTCTAACTGTCTTGGGCTACCCACTGAGCTCAATCAGGAGCAGCATGTCTTCGTAACAGTTTAATGTGTTTTAAGAAAAAAGTTGTACAACTCTCAGTATTCCCTAGCCAGGCTGACTGGGGAATGCAGACAGTTGTACAACTTTTTTTCTGTCCAAACATGCATAGCATTGTGCCCTAAGTGTGGCTCCTGTTGCGAGATGTCTTTCAAATTTAAATTTATGCTAGCAACGGCGAGGCGCTGGCTGAGCGAGCAGCCGCGCCATGACTCGCCTCCACGGGGCTTCCCTGGAGGCGAGGCGCCGCTTGCAAACGTAGGGAGCGGCTCCACGCATCTCCCTGCGAGGGAACCGGCAAGTGCTTTGCCGGCTCCCTGGCAGGGAGACGCGGCCGCTCGCTCTGCGGGTGCCTCGCGCTGCCATGCCGCTTCCCTGCCTGGGAGCCGGCATGGTAGCGCGCGAGGCGCCAGCAGAGAGGTGAGCCGCCGCTTGCAAACGTAGGGAGCGGCTCCACGCATCTCCCTGCGAGGGAGCCGGCAAGTGCTTTGCCGGCTCCCTGGCAGGGAGACGCAGCCGCTCGCTCTGCGGGCGCCTCGCGCTGCCGTGCCGCTTCCCTGCCCGGGAGCCGGCATGGCAGTGCGCGAGGCGAGGCATGGCCGGGAGCCCGGGAGCCGGCACATCAAAGCGAGTTTCCCCATTAGAAATAATGGGAACTCCGCTGGTTTGTTCCACAACCATTTAATCACTGCTTTGCCAGCTCCCTCCATGGGGCTCCCTGCCAGGTTGTGGAACGAATCAGCGGAGTTCCCATTATTTCTAATGGGGAAACTTGCTTTGATGTACGAGTATTTTGGATTACGAGCATGGTTCCGGAACGAATTATGCTCGTAATCCAAGGTATTACTGTAAAAGAAAGTGTCCTGACTGACTGACTGACTCATCAACGCCCAGCTCAAACCGTTTAATCTAGGAACATAAAATTTTGAAGGGACATTGCTTTTATGACGTAGACCCCCACTAAGGAAGGATTTGTGGAAATTCTGTCCCTAAGGGGGTGAAAAAAGGGGGCAAAATCACCCCACTCTCATATCTCCTGTGGGCAAAACAACAGGGCAGCAGTTATGCAAATCGGCCTCACCTCAGAATTGCTGCAGGAGCCAATAGGAGCAGTTATGCAAATAGCCCATACGACACTTAGAATGTTCGTATGAATTCCTGCAGGGGCCAATAGTGGTGGGTATGCAAATCTCCCCTAAGCCATTTAGAATGTTCTCTGAGGGGGTGAAAAGGGAGGGAAACTTTTTAAATGACTGACTGTTGTGTGTGGGGCATCGTCGCATAGGCTCCATCCATCACGTTTTGACGGATCTACCCCAAACTTGGCACGGTCACTCTTTCTCACCTGTAGACTCTCAGGATTAACCTGATTTTTCTTTAAGATCAGATATTTCTATCAGAAAAGTTTTCTTCTGCCAGCACCCAGCCTAAACGTTACACTTTCAGTCAGAGACACTGTATCATATAGAATGTTCATATGAACGGCCACAGGGGCCCAATCAGGAGCAGATATGCAAATCTCTCCTATGTCCAAACAGAATGTTCACATGAACTGCAGCTGGGGCCTACATTGGGGGGGGGGACACACTGGGATTTCATTGTTGGATAGTCCCCGTGTGTGTGTGCAAGCTGGGATTACATTGTTGTGTAGTCCCGAGGGCGTGGGGGGAAGCAGGGAATTCATTGTTGTATGGTCCCGGGGGGGGCGGGGGGAAGCAGGGATTTCACTGTTGTGTGGTCCCGGAGGGGCGGGGAGCAGGGATTTCATTGTGAAGTCCTGGGGGGGGGGAGAAGCAGGGATTTCATTGTACAGTCCCGGAGGAGGGAGCAGGGAATTCATTGTTGTGTGGTTCCGAGGGAGCAGTTATTTCAATGTGCAGTCCCGGGGGGGGGGGAGCAGGGTTTTCAATGTGTAGTCCCGGGGGGGGGGCGGGGAAGCAGGGATTTTATTGTGTAGTTCTGGGGCAGCAGGTAGTCCCGGGGGTGCTGGGATTTCATTATGTAATGACCTTTCCTACGGAGGGGTACAAAACAGTGGTCATCTACCTTAAGGAATTTCAAACAAATAGTGCCTATAAGAAAATGATGACCCGTGCAAACTTGGCACGGTCACTCTTCATCACGTGAGCGAAGCCGCGGGCAACAGCTAGTCTTGTAAAGATGTAAGTGTATTCTGGTGCCCGGCGGGGGCTTCAGTCTTGGGCCACTTGCAAGCCTTGCATTTCTTTTATGGATCTATTTCCCAGATTGTAAACTTCCTCTAGCCGAGTTAGAACTTGTCTTTCAATTTTCCTGCTGAGTTCTTGTGCCTCAGTGCTAGTAGCTAAGGCATGGGATACTGTATTGTCATTTATCCTCTAGCATTTTAAAATGATCACTGCTGAAATTGTTGTTAAAATCTCTTTCTCAGAACTTCTTTTTAAAACATATTTTTACCTAATGTACTCAACACCTCATCAGTCAGTTTTACAATGCAATCCCGGGCATATCTACTCAGAAGTAAGCCCTATTGAGTTCAATGATACCTACTGCCAGGTAAGTGTGTATAGGATTGCAGCCTTAGTGACTCGCTGCTTCCAGAGTTCCTGTTGTTATAGCTCCCATCTTTGAAGCTTTTTTCTTTTTCCTTTTATTTCATGTTGCTTGCTCATCTCTCAGCCCTTTACTGTAATTTAAACCACTTCTGAGGTTCTTACTTCTCTTAGGGAAGACTTTAGACTTACAGGATCTTTCTTTTACTAGAATCCTGAGATCCACCAACTGGAGGCTGGTGCATAAGACATACGCTTAGAATTTAAGAATTCTGAGACCAGGAATTTGTTTTGAGTACTGGAACTGGATGGATTTCACAGCCCTGCTGCTACAAAAATCCACTCCTAATTAACCCAAGCTTTCTTCATTTCAGTAGTATAATTTAGTTTCTGCTATTGACAGACATGTTGCTGCTCTACTACAAACCACCCTGAGATCTACCAGTAGAACCAGATCTACCTTCTTCCCTCCCCTGTGTTAGGGGGGTTACCTGCCAATCTGGAGCCTCAAAATGACTAAGTTTGTTGGCAATGTTGTGGGCTTTGCAATCTTGGATCACTGCAGTGGATCTAGGCATCCATCCTAGAAAATGAGGTTAGTCTCCATATTTCTCACCTCTAGGAGAGCCTTACCTTGTGAAGAGATGTACCTTCCGGAACACTGAGAGCCATGGAATGCATTCTCTCACAATTAATTCAAGGCCTTGTCATTCTTTTTCTCTCAAAGATCTCGGACATGTGGGGGGAGGAAACTTGTGGCCCTCCAGATATTGTTGGACTATGACTCCCATCATCTCCAACCATTGGTTATGGAGGCTGGGACTGATGGGAGTTGGAGTCCAAGGATATCTAGGGGCATGACTGTGTGTAGTGTATGTTCCCCCCTCTCCCCACAAAGCTGCTCCTTTCTTAAATTGGTGCAGGGAAGAATATGATGGGATGTGAAGAACTGTGTAGTAGAGGCAGAATTGTGATGAGATCTAAGGGGCAGGTTTTAAGAGGATGAATGGGAAATGTCAGTGTTTTCCAGGAAAGTTGTGATTCTAGCCATAGCTTTGTAGGACGTGTGGCGTGGAGTGGGGGCTACAAAAGGTGTTCATTGAAATAAGGGAGGTGTGGGAATTGAGGAAGGTATATGGGGTAATATAGACTGAATAAACCCTACACATTCCAAAGATGATGGCAATAAAGGTGACACGGCTTTCTGTTATAACAGAGTCCAACCTTTTATTTATTGAGTGTGTGAGGTTTAAGTTTTGGCTGGGAGGATATTCTGAGAGGGAATGAGTGAGCCCTGGGGAGCCTTAACTCTGTGCTAATGAAGTTTGTTTGTTTATGTATGGGCCAATAAATTTCTCTGAGTTACTTAAAAGTTAGATTGAATGGGGTTCTCTGTGGTGTGATTATGTGGGTGTCTTGCAGTTGGATATGGCTGCAGTGTGGCAATATACATTTCCGTCACACCCGCTTAATTCAAACTTCATACTGGCTTTTTTTCTTTCTTTCCTAGTGCTCTGTTGCTGCCAGTGCCAGAGTTTTCTTCTGTTCATAGGGAAGATTATGCTCAGTACTGCTGGGTTCCCAAATGGACTGAATTGTTGAAAAAAGGCCAATAGCATCAGGGCCCCTGGAAAGAGACAGGGTTGCCAGGTCCGGACCCTCAGTGGGCTTCTCCAGCTTTAGCTAGTACAGAACTAAAAATGTTACAAGCGCTTGCTTTTCCCATTGTGTCAGAGAATGGAATGTCTACAATCCTAAACATGCATACTGAGTAATGCGGGTTTTGCTACAGTTGCATGCACATAAGTGCCTCATGATATCCTGATTAGCAAGCTAGCTAAAAGTGGGCTAGATGGAACAACTATCAGGTGGATCCACAATTGGCTACAGAATCGGACTCAAAGAGTGCTTATCAATGGTTCCTTCTCAAACTGGGGAGAGGTAACGAGCGGGGTACCACAGGGCTCGGTCCTGGGCCCGGTGCTCTTCAACATTTTTATTAATGACTTGGATGAGGAGGTACAGGGAATGCTTATCAAATTTGCAGATGACACAAAGTTGGGTGGAACTGCTAATACTCTGGAAGACAGAAACAAAATTCAAGGCGACCTCGATAGGCTGGAGCGCTGGGCCAAAAACAACAAAATGAGATTTAATAGGGATAAGTGCTGCACCTAGGGAAAGGAAACCAAATGCAGAGTTACAGAATGGGGGACACTTGGCTCAACAATACTACAATTGAGAAGGATCTTGGAATTGTGGTAGATCACAAACTGAATATGAGCCAGCAATGCGATGTGGCTGCAAAGAAGGCAAATGCAATTTTGGGCTGTATTAATAGAAGTATAGCTTCCAAATCGCGTGAAGTGATAATTCCCCTTTACTCAGCACTGGTTAGGCATAACATCTTGAGTACTGCGTCCAGTTCTGGGCACCACACTTTAAGGACGTAGACAATACGAGAGGGTTCAGAGGAGGGCAACAAGGATGATAAAGGGACTGGAAACAAGGCCCTATGAGGAGAGACTGAAAGAACTGGGCATGTTTAGCCTTCAGAAGAGGAGACTGAGGGGAGATATGATCGCACTCTTCCAGTACTTGAAGGGATGTCACACAGAGGAGGGCCAGAATCTCTTCTCGATCATCCCAGTTTGCAGGACACGGAGTAATGGGCTCAAATTACAGGAACCCAGATTCCACCTACATATCAGGAAAAATTTCCTGACGGTCAGAGCAATAAGACAATGGAACCTACTACCTAGGGAGGTGGTGAGCTCTCCCACTCTGGAGGCATTCAAGGTGCGGCTGGACAGTTATCTGTCAGGGATGCTTTGACCTGGATTCCTGCACTGAGCAGGGGGTTGGACTCGATGGCCTTGTAGGCCCCTTCCAACTCTACTTTTCCATGATTCTATGATTCTATGATTCTAAACTTACTGGTTAACTATTTCTGAGTACAATGCTTAATATCAGCTTGCAAGTATGCTTAAATTTGAGGCCTTAAAGGTACAAGAATCCTCTCATGTTCTGGAGGAACATGGAGATCCTATCTGAGAACTTGAAGGGAGGTTTGTAATGTGTGCTTTAACCCACAACTGTACCCTATAAGTTCCTGGTTCTGGGACTGGATTTTTGGTGATCAGAATTAATAATTTTGTTTTGGTGAATTTGATTCTTCCTTTGAGTGCTTTATACCACTTTTTAAAATCAAGGACCTGGGAAGGAAGAAGTTGATGGATATTTGGACTCTGCAGATGGCCTGGGGAAATTGTCTGAGGCTACTCACATGGCTAAGCAGGGACTTGAACCCAGGTTTCCTTGGTTCAAGTCCAAAACTTGACACACAATACCTATTTGCAGAAAATTTCTCTGTAAAGGAAGTCCAGGATAGGTTCTGTGTTCAAGGGTGTGTTTGATTATTTGTGGTGCCAGCAATTTCCAGTTAAGATGGACTGTGAACATGGATTTTAAATGTACGTTCTGTGCTCTCTGTAGTACATTCAGTCAGGTCGGGAAGTAGCAATGCTTGAACTTTAGGTGGGACCATTGCTTGCAAGCGGGCACTAGAGTGTGTGTATGTCTATCTCTGAAATAAATTGCTGAAATTAGTTACTGCGCTGTATTACGGTACTTCCTTTAACTTTTCCCAACGTTTTGATGAAGCAAAGGACTTTGCAAACAAACAAACAAACAAACAACACAACACCTCCCTGGACTCTCACTGTGGATCTCACAATGCTTTGAAAGTACCCGTCATTGGGTACTGCTTGATTGAGGCTGCAGTCCTGTACATACTTACCTGGGAGCAAGTCCCGTTGAACTTGTGGAATTGACTTCTGAGTAGATGGATATAGGACTGCAATGTGAAGAACTGGGTTTGCTTCATAAGGCTGTTATGCGAGGGATCAGGTTTTATACATCTTGGCAAAAGCCTCTAGTTGAAATCGGCAGAGAGCATGAAATCCATTTGATTTCCCCCAGAAAGTTAGCCTGAAGTCTGCTTTAAATATACGACTACATTTGGGGTTTAGGGGAGATGATTGCTCGAGAATAGCCTGATTTCATCAGGCTAATGGTCTTACAGCCCTCTCTCCTGTGTCTGATAGTGGCTTCTTCAGGGTAACACTGTAAAGCAAAAATAAAGGAATTAATTCCCCCTTGTTGACTGTCAGATAGTTACAGCCTAATTTAGGCACCTTTAGCATGAGGATGCATCTCTGTACAGAGGAGAGCCAAGAAGCAGAGGAGGTACTATTGCTAATCTCAGTCAGGTATTAGATGAACATGGCAAGGAGGAGCGTGATGCTGGGGAAGATATTTCTTCCCCACCACCATCACGCCCATCCCTGCCTTGTTGACCTTCTGATA
The DNA here is from genome assembly GCA_021292165.1 of Shinisaurus crocodilurus. Classification (NCBI taxonomy): domain Eukaryota; kingdom Metazoa; phylum Chordata; class Lepidosauria; order Squamata; family Shinisauridae; genus Shinisaurus; species Shinisaurus crocodilurus. The sequence continues at coordinate 1,243,748 of CM037889.1, forward strand.
CATAATACACACAGACAAAATGTAAGCAACACTGAACAGTAGGCTACGCAATGCTTAGCACGCCATGGATGCTATATAGCATTAAACAGGAGTAGAAGTCATTGTTCTCAATGGGCTCAAGTTACAGGAACCTAGATTCCACCTAAACATCAGGAAAAATTTCCTGACTGTCAGAGCAATAAGACAATGGAATCAACTACCTAGGGAGGTGGTGGGCTCTCCCAGTCTGGAGGCATTCAAGGTGCGGCTGGACAGCCATCTGTCGGGGATGCTTTGACCTGGATTCCTGCATTGAGCAGGGGGTTGGACTCGATGGCCTTGTAGGCCCCTTCCAACTCTACTTTTCTATGATTCTATGATTCTATGATTCTATTTTGCCGTTAATTCATCCTCCAAAAATACTGATTTATTTTCTACAGCCCAACTGTATGCTGTATGGGGGGAAAAAAAAATCTCCCCAACATACTTTTTGTACTGAGTTTTATATCCTCTACTTTCTATACTAAGTGAAGGGAGCTTTTTTCTCTATATTTTCTTAAACTCATCACAATTTATGTGTATACTGTACCTGAATCAGAAGATTGGGAGGTGGGGGGTGGGGGCAATCCTCTTTTACCTCTGATCTTTTCTAAATTTTCGCTGTTTTTCCACATAAGGAGAGGGTATATATCCAAAAAGTTTCATATTGCTGATCATTTGATTTTGTTGTGCCTTTTTAAAGTGCTACAAAACCAGAATGATGTACAACAGCCAAGGTGTGATCAATTTTTATTATGATATTTTGGGTTTAATTTGCTATCCATTTTCTTTAGTGGCCCTAACATTGATCCTGTGTATTTGGTTATGTAACCCAAACGCTCAGGTAGGATTCTGAAGTTATTCCAAATAAATGACAACTGCTTCTACTAACCTACAACCTTGTTTAGGCTTATTTTAATGTAATTTTACTGTCACTACTGCCAACACAAAGCCAGTTCACACTAGCAGGGCAACAACTTTCAGAGGGCTGGCTGTGTTAGTCTGTTGTAGCAAAAGCATCAAAGATTGTGGCATCTTAAAGATGAACAAATTATAAGCTTTTGTGGACTAGAGTCCACTTCATCAGATGCATGAAGTGTTATCCTCAGTCAGGAAATATGCACAGTTATATTGGAAAATCAATTGTAAACAGTGGGGTCAGATGGAAATGAAATGTCAAAAGTACATTCTGACAATTCGATTAAAGCTTAAATGGATGCAAAATATAGTAATTGGTGATAACCCAATCATCCTAGCATTGCTAAGTTTATCAACAGGAAACTATTGTCTCTATTCTCTATTACCTATGTTGCCTTGAGAGCTTAGGCGATAGTGTCACTCAGAAATGGAATGCGTTTCATGCTTCTTTGTTGAAGAATGGCAGCACTATGAGGATGTTAACCTCATCAAGTCATTACTTATGTAATTGTGTTCTGTTTTTCCATATGCTATCTGTATTTTTTTTTGGTACAGGTTTGAGTGATGGGATCCACTGTAAGGCCACCACTGTATTCCTCCATTGAAGGAGATGAAAAGTTAGAGGAGGATTCATAGGGTGACCAAGGGCAAAAGAAGACTGGATTCCTATATCTTTTGAAGAGTTGAAGAGGGAATTTCAGCCTTTTCTAACTGTACCTACTGAAATTTCCTTTCCTACTTAACTGTTAGGTACCAGAAGCTCTATCCTCTTGTGTCTGCTTATTGTAGGATTTAAAGGTGTGACAACCCCTGCCCCCCCCCACACCTAGTTTGAAGTGGTATCATCCAAAATTCTACCAGTTCATTCCTTGTAATGCTTAAATTAGCTCTTAATTGTGTATTTTGGGTGTTCTAAAGAAAGTCCCTATCTTGCAGTGGTCTAGCCTACCTCAAACAGTTACTAGGTGGTTACGAGGCTAAAACAGGATAAGCTTGTATGTAAAATATATCCACATATTTTCAGATCACTATGTGTATCCGAAGTAAGCCTGTTTTATTAAAGCTTATACAGGCATACTTCATTTTATTGCGCTTCACTTTATTCTGCCTTGCAGATATTGCGGTTTTTACAAATTGAAGTCAGCAGCCATCAACATCGAGGCAAGACCCTCCACCAGCAAAAAGATTACAACTCGCTGAAGGCTCAGATGATGGTTAGCAGTTTTTTTTTTTTTTTAGCAATAAAGCATTTTTTAGTTAAGGTATGTACATTGTTTTTTTTAGACATAATGCTATTGTACACTTAATGGACTACAGTATAGTGTAAACATAACTTTTATATGCACTGGGAAACCAAAACATTTGCGTGACTCCCTTTATTGCGGTGGTCTGGAACTGAACCAGCAATATCTCCGAGGTATGCCTGTACTAGAATAATTCTGGAATAAAACTCACTAAACAGAACGGGACTTACTTCTGAGTAGGCATGTGTAGCTACTGGCTGCAAATGGGGTCCCAAAGTGCTTGCACAGTGTATCCCCTCGTCTTTTTGTTAGAAAGGTAAATGTTATTGTTTTGCCATTCTTACAGGTAGGGAGCTGAGGTTGAATTAATCGTTCATCACTACGGTAGGATCCATGTCTAAAACCCACTAAAGTACATCAGTTCGTTCAATGTGTAATATATAGCTCTAATGGTAAAATGTTACTATTTTAATATTCTAGCATGAAGCATTGAACTGTGGACTCTGGGACTTTATACACACACACACACACGTGTGTGATTTAGATCGTTCCCGCTTCCTATATGTATGGAACAGAAGCAGACTGGATCATTTATAGTATTGTTCAAGATGGATACTTTTTATAATGTGCATTCCTACTATTAGTTATGTACAGATGTGGGACTCAGTATAGCCAATAGGCACAGGTTGACTGCTTTAATGTTTTTACCAAAATTGTCAAAAATATATTTCCTTCTCTTAGATAGAAGCTTGAATTTTTTTTTTGGTGGCAATTGAAATACTTTGATATTTTGTCAAAATGTTGATGATTTCTTAAAATGTTCAACATTTGTCTTGCTAAATAATGTTTTCCTACTCCCCCAACCAGCTCTAGTGTGAATCAAGAAACCATATGTGTTTTACCAAGAAGTGGCACCAGATCTGTGGGATGCAGGTGCGACTGCGAGGTGTGAATGTTAGGATTTTGGAACACTTCCATCCAGTTCCACAGTGGTGTCCCAATACTGCAGAAGTGACGTACACACAATTACTTTAACAGTTATAATTCTGCTCGATTCAGGGGTACTTGGAGGAACAATCCCATACTTGAAAACCAGCAGGTTTGCTATTCAGTAAGGCAGCGTTTGCATCAGTTGATGTGTTTCTAGAGGACAAGGAGAGACAAACTCTTGCAGCTTCTCCTTTCTTGCCCTGGGTCTGCAGAAAGAAGCACAAGATTTGGTTGGGAGTCAGTTCTGGCTTGGGGGGGATGCTTATGTATATACTCGAGTATAAGTCGACCAGAATATAAACCGAGGCCCCTAATTTCACCCCTAAAAACTGGGAAAACTTATTGACTCCAGTATAAGCCTAGGGTGGGAAATGCAGCAGCTACAGGTACAGGTAAATTTAAAAATTACGGTAAATTTAAAAAATTTAAATTTAAAAACTAAAGATACGGTAGATACCAATAAAATAACATACTTTACGGTAATTGAGGCATCAGGAGGCTGATGGGAGTTGGAGCTTCGGCCGCGGGGGGGCATTTTCGGCAGCGGGGGGGTGTCTGGGGTGGCGGGGGGGCTCCTAGGAGGGCGCTGACCCGAGTATAAGCCGAGGGGGGGGGGCATTTTTCAGCACAAAAAATGTGCTGAAAAACTAGGCTTACACTTGAGTATATAAGGTACTTGACCTACTTCTGCTGTCTGTCTGATCCAGTTCATTGGAAGCCCTCCTTGCAAGCAGATCCACTGCCACTGGTGAGAAGGGGTTTCTTGCCTACTGATCCACACGGCAGGTCAGAGCCCTTCCCAGATAGCGGATCCATTCATGAGGAGGAAGGCTCCTTGGCATGGTAGGCTCCTCTGAAGCTGCCCTTTCTGCCAGTTGATCTGCTTGTGCTTAGGCATGCACTAACTTTCTATTTGAAATGCAGGGTATCCTGGTCTGTTGTTCCTTATGGAGACTTTATGTGACAGACATCATGAGGAATGCTTTGACAAGTTGCTGCTCCTAGCAATCAAATTTGGAAGTGGAGACTAAATTGTGGATATCATCAGGGATGTGATGTCAACTGCACCTGCTAGACCAGGACAAAACTGCTGTTAAGGATGCTCCCTACGGATGTGTCAAGATGCTCACGCTGGCTCAGCTTGTCTGAGTGTGGAAAGCTAAGCAGGGTCAGGCCTGGTTATTACTTGGATGGGAGACCCCTCCTCTAGTTTCCTGCATTGAGCAGGGGGTTGGACTCGATGGCCTTGTAGGCCCCTTCCAACTCTATGATCCTATGATATCCTACCTCTACTAGGAAAGGCGTGTAGTGTTTCTGACTATGCAGCCCAGATGCATGGGGTGTGTCACTCCCGCCTCCCCTTTGATCTGCAAGGCTTGTAGGTTGGTGCTGATATCTGTGTGGATAGTGCAGATTGTTGTGCTGGCCTCCACTGAGAGAAGAGGTGCCTGCCTTTCCCTAGGGGGCTTCCTGCATTTCCAGGTGTGCTCTGTAACACAGAACTGGGAGTACAGGAAGCTGCCACCTGGATAAGTTGTAAGATGTCCTTGGTCCTTCCTTAAACATTTGCTAATGCGGGTTGCCCACCCCTGTCTCGGTAATAAAGAGCTGGAATATGAGTTAGTTCAAATATTATTCCAAAATAATCCTGTATCTCTATATTCAGACATTGGTGTAACTGATTCTAGCCATTCTGACTCTGATTCCATGAAGATCATGCAGAACAGGATGGGGTTGGTGTTGATGATCCTTATCCTAGGAAGCCACAGGACTTGAGCTTTCTCACATCCTACAGCTTCCCAACATTTCATTTCTTTCTTTTATTAAGAATAAATGATTTAAAATCTACCCATCATGCCAGTTATGTTTTGCTGCTCTCTTCACCTTGCACCCATTTCCTCTGATCCCCACAAACTAGCCATCACCCCCTGCTTAGTGTGTGCCCCTGTCTCTGCTTTGCAATTCCTCCAGAAGCTGTTCTGAGAGTTGTGAGGTGGGCGTGGGGGAATGTGTTTGCCACTGTACCTGTTTGGTCATTGCCATTTTTGGTGCCGTGTTGTCAGCATCCACTGGCCTTTGAGCCTCTTGGGATGCCCTGGAGAAAACATGAGCAGATTTATTTATTTTCTAGAACAGCCTCTGACACACTAACTCATGTGGAGCATATCTCATCCTCTTGCTCTTTCATAAACCACTGATGTGAGGTTACATTTTCTTCTTGTTACAGGTGTAATCTGGCACAAATATATATCAGGGTGGGAGAAGTAGAAAATTGAGGTGCCCAGTAGCACCACATCTTTTGTTTCTTGTTGGCATTGATGGTAAACTGGTTTTGAAAGGTTGATCTGCTGTTAAGACATTTCCCCTCTCTTAAATTGTTGGTGTGTGTTTCTAGTCAATGTCCATCCCTTTTCTCCTTTTGCCTCCACCAGCCTATAGCTTCAAGCCAAACATTCAGATTACCGTAATTAATAGATGCTGGCCACAGAGGCTGGAAGAAGGTGGGAGCTGATATATCAGCCCCTAGAATGATCCTGTTCTTTGCACAGATGCCAGCATATAACCCAAGGAGATGCAATCCTCAAAGACATGGAAATGCGCACTCTGCATCATCAGCTCCACACAGGGATTTAATACGGCTGAAACAGCTTGATGGTATGGCTTATAGCTGGCTCAGAAGAGGGTCTATTTGAAAGTACTCTGCAAACATTGGCCTTGCCTTCCAGAGATGCTGTGAGATTGTTGATGTTATTCTTGTGAGGATACCGAGGCATAATAAACAGAATCTGTGTGCCTGGTGCTCCTTACAAACATTCAAAGAATGGATTTTTAATAGCGGATCTGAGTTCAGATGTAAGGTGTAACATTATCTCTCTGTGGGTTGATGCTTGGGAAGATCCTGAGGGGGGTAAGGAATGATTAGTTAATAAAACCGTTCTGATCTTACAAGGATAAGATTCTAGCTGAATGTTACATGATTACAAAGTTATTTAACAAACTCTTGATAGACATTTTTTTAAAGGAGAAAATCCACTTCAGGAGGGGATGATTCGGAACAGAGAGGTGGGTAGGGCTGTTTAACCCTTTCTCTGTTCCAAATCACTCTCCCCAGCAACCTGCCTTTGTCTTCCAGTGTGCCAAACTGTGTGTGTGCAAGCATATATATAGTCTATTCCCTAAATCAATGACTGTTGTAGTAATTTTTGAGTCTACTCTCTCCAGGGGCAGAGCGACTGCATTATCACACAGGTTTGCTGTAACTGTGTTTTTCAGAGCCTCCCATAATCCTCTCCCTCTCCAACCAATTGCCTAGCTTTTGGATGGCTGCTCAGAAATGTATAGATTCATCTCCAGTAAGTGATAAGGACCACCACCACAAAGTGGACTGTGTGAGGAGATTCTTAATGTGGTATGGTATGTAGGGAGGAATTAAGCGGTTCTTTATTGGTATTCCTGCTCTGACAGTCTCCCTTTTTCTCTGTGGAGGGGTACCTGGGTAGCAAGCGCATATCCTCTCAGGGAAAGGTATGCATGCCTCCTTTGTTCACTGCTGGGAATGTGAAAATCAACAGCTCTCGATACTGACGCCTGCAATGTTAATTTTCTTTGCCTCGCAAAATTCTCTCCAAACCAACAACATACAAAAGCCATTAAAACGATAGAATGCTGGAGATTTTTCTTGACATAATGCTAAGTGCTGCTTGTGGGAAAACTTGAAAGTGAGATTTCCCCCCCTCCTTGACTGAAACATTTCCCTCGGTTACATACTGATTGCTTGTGTGTCCTGAGTCACACTGGGTTGTTGTTGCTGTATGCTCTTCTTGAGCAGTGGAGGATGTATACTGCCTTCTTACTGTAAGCTATCTCTAAACCGTTGAGTGGAGAACTTAAGGAAAGCCCTGCTGGAACAGACCGATGGTCTGTTCAGTCCTACAACCTGTTTCCAAACATTTTTTTTTTTAATTTAAAGCATCTATGAGTCACTGTTTTTCCACCACAATACCTACAGCAGCAGACATCTGTAAAAAGAAACTACATTCCAATAAAAATTAAGCAATTAAAATGCTCAAAATATTAATGAATGACTAAAACAAGCCGCAGTAGCAGTCAATAAGGAGCAAATAAAAACCAAGAAACATGTAGTTGGCAAGAAGCCTCCTGGAAATCCACAAGTAGGACAGGCCTCCCCGTGTTAATCCTCAGCACCTGACATTCTGTTTCTGCTTTGGAGGATGGATGTTTTATTTAGCTATTGTGGATAATACCTATTACATATAGTGGATTTGATGACAGGGGTTTATAGCAGCATTGTTTGCCTAAAGCAGGAGTGTTTAACCTCACACCCACAGGCCAATTCTGGCCTGCCTGAGGTCCCAATCTGGTCCCCAGGGCTCCCCAAATGGCCACACCGCTTCCCCTGGCTCTACCCACTTTCCCTGATATTGATTGATGGCTTCCCAGCTTTTGTGCAGTTTTTTCCCATTCTAAAAGGTTGAAATGCCTCTCCTAAGGCAGAGTTCAGGGGTGGGCAACTTCCAAAAGATTGCCCCCCCCTGAACTTCCTAAGGGCCACATCCCTACCCTTGCTGTGCCACTGAATATGCAGCTGAAATTCGGTGGCATGGCAGCAGTAGAGAAAAAAGCCTCCTTTTAAAAAGTAGAAATTTGAAATAGCCCCTTTTTTGCCATTACAGTACAGTAATACCTTGGATTGAGAGCATAATTCGTTCCAGAACTGTACTTGTAATCCAAAACACTCTTATATCAAAGCGAGTCTCTGGCGGGCGTGAGCGGGGCCGATTTCGGCCCGCTACGCCCGCTCGAGGTGAGCGGTTACATCCCTACTTGTCTTGCAAGACCTTGCTCGTTTATCAAGTCAAAATTAAAAAAATTTTTTGCTTGTCTTGCAAAACGCTCTCAGACCAAGTTACTTGCAATCCAAGGTATTACTGTACTGACAAACCACAATATTCTGCTTTTAAAAGGAGGCTTTCCCTGAATTTCAGCAGCTCAGCGGTGGGGGCAGTGGGGAGCCACAGAAAAGGCTGGGGCAGGTACAGGCAGTAGTATTATGCTAAAATTTGCTGGTATTTTTTTGTATTTTGCCCCTGCCCCTTTTGCCTTTGGCCCTGCCCACCACTAGAATACGGCCCTCAAGAGCTTCTCCGAAATTGAATTCGGCCCTTGGGCTGAAAGTGGTTTGACACCCCTGGCTTAAAGTCACAAGCTGGTGCAATCTGGGTTGTGTGAAAGTATTTTGATGGGCTTTCTTTTTCGAAGCCAACTTGGCTTCTGTATATGGCCAGAACAACACTGAAACAAGCAAGCTTTACTATTTTTGCCTCATCTGCCTCTTATATAAGGGATCGGCTGCCATTATGAACTTGGTGCCATGTGGCTGGGATAGCTCCCTCCTTCCCTCCTTCCAAAAGGATTATGAACATTCTTACCACAGCTCAATCTCATTTAGACACAAGGGTAGATCATGAAAAGCAGCTGAAACTGTTATTGCTTTAACTTGGCCCTCATGTCTATAATATACAGTGCGCTCTCGCGCTCTCCTTCTTGCAAAAACAAATGAATCAAGAATTAGCTGCAAAATAGTTAATTGCTATATAATAAGAAGGAAGCCCCATCGTTCTACTTATGGCCTCCTCTGGTTTAGTATTCTTCAGCCACCTTGTCTGATGAGAGATTGAGTTGTAAAAATGAATTTGTCTTTAGTCTCTTATATAAGCACACACAAGTGAGGGGTTTTGTTTGGAGAGAGCTACACCTTACTCCAGGATAAAGGCCGGAGTTGTTGGGGATGGCGTTGTAATATATCGTAACCAGCCAATAGTCTTTAAAGCCCTGAGTCAGGGGTGCACAACCATTTCGGCCCGGTGGCCGCTTCAGCTGTGTCCCGGGGCGGTGGGGGCCTCGTAGGTGCACATGCACACACGTACACACAGCCCAACCTATTGCTACTTTGCTGATCATTTCCTGAGATTTTTAGGCAGGAAAAAAATGCTCCAGGAATGGGCTCTATGGTTCCTGCTATAGAAACCCAGTTCCTAGAACGTCCTAGGATGCCAACAGGAGCCTTTGGATACTGCTTCCTAGGAAGCTCTGGAATGCTCTAGGAATGAGGTTTCCATAGGTGGAGTTATACTGCCCATTCCCTACAGTGCTTCTCTTTTTTGAGGAGAAAAAGGTTTTTCTGCAGGAGTTGGATGTGGGGTCGGGGCGCGGGGGCTGCAGTCCAGTCCAGAGGCCGTACTTTTTTTTACCCCTGTCGGAAGTGGTCTGGGATATCTTAGGGAGCACTTGCTCCTATATGTATCCCTCTCTGTGAATTAAGATCATCTGGAGAAATGCTGCTTTGGGTGCTGCCACCATCTGCAGGGAGGTTGTTCTTTACGAGAAAAGGGGCTTTTTCTTTGGTGGCACCAGGAAATGGAAAATGTGCCAGGCTCACATAAAGACAAGCAAACAAACAAATAAATAATGCTTTTTTACCATCAGGGTGTAGTGCTATTTGTTGTTAGTCTTAGGAGTAAGCAGAACAACTTTTTACCTACCGTATTGACTTTAGGTAACATTTTTACCATTTCAACACTTTTTATTGTGAGCTTCTCAGAGGAGGCTGCCTACAGCACCTTGGCACAATTTACAACTCTGGCCTTGCCTCCTTCCAGTGTAGAGCTGTGTTCAGATCAGCATCTTGTTGGGAAATGTAGGTCATGAGCTTCACTAAAGGTCGGTTAGCTTTTTATTCTTGTGACCTCTAAAAAGTTAGCCTTGGGGCGGGGGCTATAAAACTGAATTGTGCCTCCAATTTTAATTTGTAAGTATGTGCATGCTCCAGCTATTTAGACTAAATTAGAGCTCAAGGATGTCTCCCCCAGTTTGCCAGTTTCTGTCTTTGCTTCCTTTGGAATTTGCTTTCTTGTCCTTTTTCTTACCAGTCCATTCATTGTTTAGCGAGAGCCCTTCTGCGTGACAGTTGCTTGAGATGGTAGACGCTGGGCACTGCTGACTGAAGTGAGCTCGCCGAGAGACTCCAGCCTCGTTGGACCCCACTTCCATCTAAACCAGCAGAGCAGAGAAATTGCCTGTTACCTTGGGTCGATTTTTCATGCACTCTTAAATTGCTTTGTATTGACACGCTGTCAGAAATGGATTGTCACATTAACCCGCTGAGCCAGGCCTGGGTTCTTGAGCATGTGCAATTGGAATGATGTCCTTCCAGGCTTAGGACAGAAGGATGGTGGCTTTTTCTGTTTCTGTTCTCTTCTTACCAGCCTGGTTCTGTCCATCTCTTTTGCTCCAAAGCATCAGTATTTATTTCCTATATTTGTATACCACTTTTTGGGGTGTGGGTCGGTAAGGGAGGGGTCCAAATATGTGGCAGGGTACATATTTTGTATGTAAAAGTCTCCAGGTCCAATCCCTGGCAGCATCTCCAGTTAAAATGATCTGGTAGCAGGTGATGGGAAAGACCTCAGGCCCTGGAGAGGCACTGCCAGGCAGAGTACACAATACTGGGCTAAATAGGCCAATAGTCTGATCTGATATAAGGCAGCTTCCTATGTTTTCAACCATGATGGTTCTCAAAGTGGTTCACAGTAAAGTAGCAACCGCAGCTACTGGTTAAAACTACAATTGGCAAAAACAAAGGAGACGTTGTTGTTGTTGTTGTTGTTGTTGTTGTTATTATTATTATTATTATTATTATTATTATTATTATTATTATTATTATTTATTTCTATACTGCCCAATAACCGAAGCTCTCTCAGTGGTTAACAATAATTCATAGAATACAATAAAATACAGTGCAAAATGTAAAGACAATAAAAACAGCATAAAGTTTCACTACAAAATTTAAAACAATTTAAAACAACTAAAACAAGTCCAATACAACTAGGCCTGTTAATGACAGCTGACATAACCCATTAATGGCATATGCCATTAAGAGCCTTTAAATGCCTCAGCATAGAGGGCAGTCTTAACCTGGCGTCAAAGGATAACAGAGTTGGTGCCAGGCGGGCCTCAGTGCAGAGATCCTTCTATGATTGGGGTGGGTGGGCCACTGAGGAGAAGGCCCTCTTCCTTGTTGCCACCTTCTGAACCTTCCTCGGAGTGGCACTCTGAGAAAGGCCTCAGATGTTCTGTTAGATTTAGGTCTATGAATGAATGGATGAATGAATGAATAGCACCATGTCAAAGCTCCAAACTCCTCAGGTAAAAATCAGATAGAAAAGGCATAATGAAATAGGGCTGTATTCCATTTGGAAAGGAAAGGAGGGCACTCCACAGCTTTTTGGGCTCACCACTGAAACAACCTACTTTTCATTCATGATTTAATGTCCCTAATGGGATGCGGAGCAGGGCCTGCAGAAGAACAGATCTTAATGTTTTGGGTTGGGGAGGGCTCATATGGAAGATCTCCCTGAGATCTTTGGGATCTTTAAAAGTGCATGTTAATTATACAGAGAAAGGACTAGACAAGCCTTCCCCATCCTGGTGCACTCTAGATGTTTTGGATGGCAACTCCTACCATCCCTGACCACTGACCAAGCTGGATGGGGCTGATGGGAATTTTAGTCCAAACATCTGGAGAGCATCTGGTTAGGGAAGTCTGGACTATAGATGCAATTGTTATCTAATGCATTTATTCCAGTGTAGTAGCTATTTAAAATATGGGAATGATTGATAGGGCTGGGTAATGGAAGGGTGAATGATGTGGTACTTGGAGGAGAGTCTTTTGAGGCCTGCTTCATGTGAACAACAATATAAGCCATCTAAAATGACATCCACATCGTAGTCAACTCCATGTGCAGTAGTTTGCAACACTGATTGGCCCTCCATGCAGTATTCTCCATACCGTCAGAATCCACTGACAGGACAGTTACGTAGCAACATAGATGCAAACATGGTGGCAGGAGCCAGTCCAAGCAGTGAGCTTTTATCCATTTTGTTCTTCTAAAGTGGACCTTGGAGCTCATAAGTTCTGTTTCTGGGTACCAAATGGTGCTGCAGATAAAAGGAGAATGAGTAATAAGGAGCTTGAGGCTCTGGATTTTTCTTTTCTTTTTGTTGTTCATTCAGCCTCTGAACTCAGCTACTGATGGGACCCCATGACCAAACGGATTGTGTAGTGCTAAGAGAAAGCTGGAAGTGGGCTTTCTCTGTGAGACTTCTCGCAATGTGGTGCTTCATTCATGGACTCCTGTGTGAACTGAGGTGACTCTCTGTGCAAAGTCTGTTCATTTCTCTCTACCTTTTTGTGTCCCCCTTGTACTTTCTATTATTTCCTCGTGTGTGTCCCCCCCCCCATTTCATTAGATCTTGTAGATTGTGCTGGCAGTCCAGATGCTGTGTTTCTTGACCTCTCCTTATTTCCCTAGTCATGTTCTCATTTCAGGAAGTAAAGGAAGAGGTTAGTGTTGTGTTTTTTTTTAAAAAGGAGGAGATGCTTATTTTAACAAGAGTGAAGGGTGAGACAGGTTTATGGATTGCTGCCAAAGAAATGAAAGGAAGTAAATAAAAATGTAATACAGGTCATATCCCCTGAAGATTGCAAAGAGTGTGAGTTGGGACTTACAGTGCTTTACCAGGATATGTAAATCAAAGGTAGGCGATGTACATGAGATGTTCATCCCCTGTGATTCTGCATAGATAGAGAATGATGCAGAATTTTGGCATGTGGTGCAGAATATGAGAAAGGTACAGATTTCTGAGAATCTCAGATTTCCATTTTTTTTAAAAGCAAAATTTCTATCCCCGATGCTTGTTCAGATATGCATGAAGACATGCAAGCAGCCTTTGGAAGGATTCCGTGTTAATAGGATTGAGGTTCTAAGCCCTGAATTTGTATTTGACTTCTGATCATGTCTCCCTACATTCGGAGCACAGAAGAACGTCAGGCCTACGGGTCAAATCCAACCCTCTGGTGGTCCCAGTCCTGTCCTCCAGCGTTCCTCAGATATCTGTGCACCTTCCCTTGGTCCCACCCCCTTTTCCCCAGCTGCTGTCATTTTTAGAGGTTTCCAAGCCTTTGCATGTTTTTATCCCCATTCTAAAGGATACTAAAGGAAGTTGCAGGTGTAATATCAGAGCCTCTGATTAATTTGTATTGTGTTGTTTTTATCGTCTTCATGCCACTGTATTTTATATTCACCACTTTGATAGCTTTGTGGAAAGTGGTATATAAAATCTAATAATTGTAATAATTTAATTGTGAAGGATCAGCACCTGGATCCTTTGCCTGAGTTCGGCGCTTAACGGGTTAACCAGTGCCGCATTACAGCCTGTACAAGCGAAAGAAACCACCTAAGAGGTTTTTTACAAACAAAAGGAAACTCAGCCTTTGAACTGCCAAATAAGGCTTTTTATTTATTTACACAGGATATGGAGCGGAACTAACAGCTTTCTAGGAAATACTACAACGTCAATAAGGCCTGACGTGACCTTTAAGTTTATCAATGACAGGCTCCCAGGCTAGCGCATTTGGATTAGTCAGTTACCTTAGATCAGAGACGTCACGCTAGTCAGTTTCAGCCTAACTCCGGGTCTGTCCGATCCAGGGAAGGAAACAGCTTACTCCAGCCGCTGCTGGAGGGTGGTTCGTACTCAAAAGTACCCTGGGTTCCCAACAACCAACAAAGGAGGGGAGAGGGGTTTTCTACCTCTGTGTTTCCCGCTCTCCCGCCCCTTAGGTCAGGTGGGGCTATTGCCTGCCCCTGCGTGTCAGGTGGGCTTATTCCTGCCCGGGAAGAAGGTGACGTATTGGATACTTTACAACTCTTTGAGACTGCCCTGTCAGGTTGGTGGTCTTGATGGTCCTTTCCTGGGTTTTGTGGATTACAAGCGAGATCCTCCATTGCTGGAATGCCGGTCTGTCTGGCTGCTTCCCTGTAGCCCAATCTCCCCTTCTCGCCCCCCTCCCCTGGAGGACGGAGACTGGTGTGTGCCTGTGGCTTATGTTGGCTCAGCTTGTCTGGGCGTGGAAAGCTAAGCAGGGTCAGGCCTGGTTATTACTTGGATGGGAGACCCCTCCTCTAGTTTCCTGCATTGAGCAGGGGGTTGGACTCGATAGCCTTGTAGGCTCCTTCCAACTCTATAATCTATGAAATCTATGTATACTCGTGTCAGGCTTTCTCCACATTAATTTTTGAAAATTCTTCAAGAACAGGTGAAGTGCCATGAGAATGGAGATGGGTAATATCACCAACTTCAAAAAAAAAAGTGTGGGGGGGGAAGAAGGTCTAGACAGCTACCGACTACTAGTGAGGTTGGTGTTGATATCTGGAAAGGTACTAGAACAAATAATTTAGCAGTCGGTCTCTGTGCATTTAGAAAAAAATGCTGTGATTACAAAGAGCCTGCATGGGTTTCTCAAGAACCAGTCATGCCAGACTGACCCTATCTCCTTTGACAGAGTTATTAGCCTGGTAGATCAGGGGAATAATATGGATGTATATCTTGATTCCAGCAAGGCTGATATTCTTGTTGGCAAGCTGGTAAAATGTGGGCCAGACAATTTGGTGAATTTGTAGCTACTCCTCAATGACTCCTTGTCAACTTGGAGAGAAATCGCAAGTTGGGTCCTGCAGGGTTCTGTCTGGGCCCAGTGTTGTGTATAAATGACTTAGATGAAAGAGTAGATGGGATGCTCATCAGATTTGCAGATAACATCGAACTGGTTGGGGTAGCTAATACCTTTGAAGGCATAAACAGGATTCAAGATTATCTTGACAGGATGGAGAACTGGGCCAAAACTAATGAAATGAATTTCAGCAGAAGTAAGTGTAAAGTTCTGCATTTAGGTAGGAAGAAGGATTTGCACTGGCTACCAGTTGCTTGCCGAGCCGAGTTCAAGGTGTTGGTTTTGACCTTTAAAACCCTATACGG
This sequence comes from Shinisaurus crocodilurus, assembly GCA_021292165.1. Lineage (NCBI taxonomy): Eukaryota > Metazoa > Chordata > Lepidosauria > Squamata > Shinisauridae > Shinisaurus > Shinisaurus crocodilurus. Next base: position 1,258,816 of record CM037889.1, read on the forward strand.
CTCTGGTCCAGTTTATCTCAAGGAGCGTCTCCAGCAACACCAAGTGGGCCGCTCAACAAGATCTGCCACGGATGGCCTTCTCCTTGTCCCTTCAGCCAGAGCAGCTAGACTGGTGGGGACGAGGAAGAGGGCCTTTTCTGTGGCGGCCCCCGTACTGTGGAACTCTCTCCCGAGTGACCTCCGCCATGCCCCCTCTCTGATGAGCTTCCGTCGCTCATTAAAAACCTGGTTGTTCAGGCGGGAATATGGGGTGGGTTAAGATTTTAAAATTTTTATATTGTGTTAAATGTATTTTATTGTATTTATGTATTTTACTGTCTGTACATCGCCCAGGGTGGCCGGTTGCCTGCCAGATGGGCGATAAATAAATATTAATAATAATAATAATAAGAATCAGATGCACAAATACTGGGTGGGTCACAGCTGGCTTGGCAATATGTGAAAAAGATATAGGGGTTTTACGAGGCCCCAAGCTAACATGAGCCAGCAGTGTGATGCAGCTGCTCAAAAGCTTAATGCAGTTCAAGGTTGCATCAACTGAAGTGTAGTGTCCAGTTTGCAGAGAGTAACATTACCGCTCTGTTCTGCTTTGCTCAGACCTCAACTGGAGTACTGTTTCAAGTTCTCGGCACCGCAGCTGAAGAAAGATATCAACAAACTGGAACATGCCCAAGGAGGGTGTCGAAGATGGTGAGGGAGCGGGAGACCATTTCCTGTGAGGAAAGGTTGAAGGAGTTGGGTATGTTTTGCCTGAAGAAGAGACTATTAAGGGGCAATATGATAGCCATCTCCAAATACTTGGAAGGTCTATGTGGTGATTTGTAGGCATTGCACCTTTAAGAGAGCTGGGAGTATCCTCAGATGAAGGAAGGCAGCTTATAAAGGAAATAGGAAGTAGCAATGGAGAGACTGCTTAGGCATAGTTGCTAATTCTGCTATCCTTGTTACCTATTGTTTTAAAATAAAGGGGTTTGTATTTGCCTCACTTACTGGATACAACAGGCTATTACGTACATTGATGATGGAGCAATTTTTTGGGGAACTGCCGTGCCAGCCAGAGTGGCCTCCCCATCTGGCCTGCCGAGGCCCTGGTGCCTTTCCCCCTACCCGAAGCCCTGCACCTCAAAGAAGGGAGAGGCAAGCTGGTGCCATTGGGAGCTGCCTTCTCAATTTACCGTGCATTGTAGCTGTTCCAGACAGCTACGCTTGCTAGACACCTTTCCCAACCAGAGCGGGAGGGATGCGTAAAGTCTTTCTCTCAGAAGGCATGTCCTCAAGGTGGAGTGCCTTGAAGCGATGGTTCTGGAGGGAGCAGCTCCCTCTTTGCTGCAGCAGTGGCCAAGGGGGACCTGTTCTGGTGGTGTGTGTGTGTGTGTGTGTGTGTGTGTGTGAGAGAGAGAGAGAGAGAGAGAGAGAGAGAGGTGGTGGTGGTGGTGGTGGTGGGAAATGCCCACTTTGGGCTCTGGCCCCATCCATTGCTAGCATACAGACCCCGATATGTCTCCTGGATGGCATTGTGGCCCTTGGGACGAAAGGTTCTCCCCTTGTACTCTGGGCGGGTGATGTTCTGACAGAACTTCCTGACAGACTGCTTCAGAAAGTGGTAGACTTTTCCTTCCTTAGAGGTTTTTAAGCAGAGGCTGCATAGAAACTAACCAAGGATGTGGTGGTGGTGGATTTCCTGCATTGGCAGGGGGCTGGACTAGATGAGTTTTTAGGTCCCTTCCAACTTTGTGATTCTAAAACAAGTAAACTACAGTATTTTTCCATGTATAAGACTATACTTTTTCCTAAAATCGCTAGCCTAAAAATTGAGGGTCGTCTTATACACGGAAGTAAGTCAAGGAGAGAACCGCGCGGTTGCAAAACTGCCCAGTGGGGGGCGTCTTATACATGGGGGCGTCTTATACACGGAAAAATACGGTATGTATGTTTTACAGCATTTGTTGAGTACAGAATTTGCTTTTTTTTTCTTTCTTTCTTGGAATAGAGTTGAGCATTTGCTGCTGCTGTCCTATTTTGCTCTCCATGGTGCAATATAACCTCCAAAGTATACTATGTTGCTTACTGACTATCAGTAGAATCCTAAGATTCCCAGTTTCCTTTAAAAATGAATTTCTCAACCTGATGATGGTGGAACGCATCTGCTGGGAGTGCCTTGTTGTCATCCACCCTTTGTCGTGCAAATATGTTAAATGCATGTAACTAAAGTGTAAATGATTCAAGGCTATGATCCACAAGCACATGATGCAACAACATTGCTGAAGTTAAGCAGGTTTCAGGCTAGTCAGTGCATGGTTGGAAGATTGCCTGGGGAGTGGACTCTGTATAGGCCTCCTTGAGTTCCATGATGGAATAAAGGTAGTATATAAGAGCACTGAGTAAACTGTAGCTGTAGCCTCATCAAACCGTGATATATTCCCAAGATGATTGAAAATTCTTGTAAAACACTTGGCATTTCAGAAATGAAAGATTATATGCAAGGATAAAATATCCCCATTGCTCTAGCTAAGTCTGCCAATTCGGGGGTGATACAACCTTGTATCTTTCCTTTCCTTCGTTTTCAGTTAACTGGTGGCACTCCTGAAATCTCTGCCTGAGCCATCTCCTTGTCTAAAACACAAATCTTTGTTTTGTTTATTGAAGTGAAAACATAACATTTGGCACTGATACAGTGCAGGGTTGTTGAACTTCTTTCAGCATGACGGCCAAATTCTGTTTTGAAGAAGCTCTCAGGGGCCACATTCCAGTGGTAGATGGGACCAAAGGCAAAAAAAAAGAAGAAGAAAAAAAGGTGCAGGGCCAAAAATATCTGCCTATTTTAACTTAAGGGCGCAATCCTACTCAAGCATAGTATAGCTGGCTGGGGCATGCTGGGAGCTTTAGGCCTTTTTTCTGTATGAACTTGCATAGGATTGCACCCTTAAGCTCTTTCTTCTTATAACTAAGCCATTTCAACCTTTTAGAAGGGGGGAAGTGCACAATTGGTGGTTGGGAGAAATGGGGGGGTGGGTGGCCATCCGGGGAACCTTGGAGGGCCAGATTTGGTCCCCAGGCCTGAGGCTCTACACCCCTGATATAGGGCATTTCAAGTATTCACAGTGCTGTAATATACATTATCATGGCACTTCTTATAGCAGCCCTATAAGGTAGGCTAATAAGCATGTTTACTCAGATGTCAGTCCCCCTGAGTGCAATAGGGCTTCCATGTAAGTGTACATAGGACTGCAGTCTTTGTTAGTTCATAGCTCACGTGAGATTTGATCCACAGACTTTCCGGTTCATATTGCACCACAAACTGGCAGTCGGTATGCTACACCTGCTTTCTAAAAATGTGATCATATAAGTAGGTGGAGGCCAAGGGATCATATATTTGTACTGCCAGTGCTATCTGTTAAAGCAAAATAAAACAGTTGGGATTGTCTTTTCCCTCACATGCTCCTTTGCACATTTTCCAGAATGCATCAAACTTTATAGCTGCAGCATGTTGATCCTCACAGCATTTTTTTATTTAGTCTAACGAGTTACCACCTCAAAGATTACGGAAAGTTCTCTGACATCTAGTAGTACTAGTAATACTCCTCACATAAACAAGGAAAATTGTCACAGCAGCAGCTGTAACAAAAATAAAAATGAATCTCATTGTAATGAGGTTTTGGTCTTCTGATAAAGTTTTTGACTAATGGGATTAACTTTCTTTGCACTATATGTCTATTACTTTTGTATCCTATCCTTTCTCCAGAGAATTTAACATGATCTCCCACCTAGGTAATGGCAGCCCCAAACCGGCTTCGCTTCATAGATGGAAGTACGCCAGGAGCCTTCAAGATATTTCAGTGTTTTGAACACTTGGTATGTGAAGGTAGCAGGCCACAGGTGTATTCCTTTCGTGACTTGGGTAAGGATCATCAGGCATAGGAAGTGTGAGTGCACATGGTATGAATCTGTAAAATAGGTTGGTGGTGACTGGCACGCCCCTCCCCTCCCCAGTAGCATCTCCCGTGCTTGTCTCTCTCCCCCCACGCCCCCATGTTGAAGCTACACTGGAGGCAAATGGGGACCTGAAGAGAGATGGAGATGCTAATCTCACTTGTATGCTTTGGTCATGAGTTTATTGGGAAAGGAGGCTGAGATTGGGACACATGAAGTTGTCCTCCTAACCTCCTTTCTTTCTGCCTTCGCTGAAACAGTAGAGGTTCAGTTATCCCATTCTTAGCTTTATAGATGGAATTACAACAGGAACCTTCAAGATATTATTCCAGGGTTTTTACCACATTGTAGGTGAAGGTAGCAGCTCACGTGTGGCCCTCTGTCACTCCCTGGGTACCCAACCAGCCTGCGATACCCCGTCTGCTTTTCCCCACGGACAAAGGCCGCTATTCTAGTGCTGCTAATAGCAATGCTTGAACAACAATCCCTCTCGGAGTTTGGGAGGTGGGAAGCTAAGCCTTGTCTCTCCCCAGAGACTCAGAAGCAGCTGGGATCGCTGCTTTCCTGCTGCTAATGGGGGTTGCTGGGCCCCCAAAGCTGTCCAAATCCCTGCTTTCCCCTCTACTGCTGGTGGCAAGAAAGCAACATTCCTGATCGGGGTTGCTGCAGTGACTCCTCTCTGCACCAGTGATCCCAACGCAGCTCATCCCCTGTGTGTGTGTGTGTGTGTGTGTGTGTGTGTGTGTGCATGTACATGTGCAGCCCTTGGTCCCCCAGCCAATACCAGATTAGAGGCTCGGGGCTGAGAAGGTTGTTCAGTCCTGCAGGAGATGGACAGGAAAGGAGAGAGGCTGACATGGCTGTGGTGGAGAAGAGGACTACATAAGAACAACATAAGAGCTCTGCTGGATCAGGCCAAAAGGTCCCACATTGGCCAAGTAGATGTCTCTGGGAAGGCAATGAAGGGCTTGAAGGCAATGACCCTCTCCTGCTGTTGTTACTCCCCACCAGCAGCCAATATTCGGAGGTGTACCGTCTCTGAACATGGCGGTTGCATATAGATTCAAACTGGGAGCTGCTGCGTATCACTCCTTTGTACATAAAACTAAAATCCAGCCCTCTGGGTTCCATCTGTGTCTGGTTTTCCCAGTAGCATTCCTGGTGTCTGATTATTACAAAGCTTTAACGAATTATTTTGAAAGGCAAAAGGTGATTTCTACATGGAGTCTTTGACATACACCTGTTTTGTCTTTCTTCTCTAATTTCCTTGTTCAGATGCTTCTGCTGGTGCCTATGGTTCTCTTTCTCCCCTCCCTGCAAATCCATCATAATTCTTCTCAGACGTGATGTGTTGTGACTGGGCTTGATTGACAGCACTTCATGCCTGCTACGCTGCTTAGCTGTGCAGCCAAGGATCTGCATTTTGAGAGCAAAGCTGGATTGTAAAGTGCCGTGTGGGAGTTTCTTAGAGGGAAGAGGGAGAGTCAAAACAGTGTCAGGCTGCTTTTCTTTGCCAAGAACAGCAGAAATGTCACTTGGTGTCACTTCATGGTGGTGGCAAAGTTTCAGGAAGGAAAAAGTTTAGGAGAAGGATGGAATGGGTGGAACGTACCTTCCTTGATTGCCCCATAAGACATTCCAAGGACTGGAGGTTCTGCACAAGTTGGTCTTTATATCACATTACAACACAAGAAGGCAAGGCAAAAGCCTTTACAGGACCATCTTCTATCTGGTAACCTGTGTCCTCACTGTGGGAAGCTGTGTGGATCTAGAATTGGCCTCCACAGTCACTTACGGACCCATCGCTAGAGTCTACACAATCTTCTTTAGAATTTCCTCCTTTTATCCCGGAAGACAATCTTACTCGGTCACGAGTGATCGCCTGATGATGATGATATCACATTACAACACAAGAAGGCAAGGCAAAAGCTCCAGTTTCTGGGCCTCTCCACTAGCCACTTTCAACTGTTCACCTTGGTGAATATGACAGCCGTTTAGACAAAAATGCTTTGTGGGCTGACAACGTTTCATACTCAGGATCATAACTCATTGCCATAGTTGAGTGGAAATCAACCTCATGTCAGATTGTGTGTTTGCCCATCACTCCTCCCCACCCACCCTGATAGACAGCTTTGCTTCCCCTCCCCTCTTCAATCTTATTGATAACAAATCTAGAAGCAGGAAAATGATTAGAAGGACTCATAACTATAAAAATAATTACAGGGCATCAAAGCTATCATATGTATCCACATTTCGCTTTGATCGGTTGCTGCCCTGTCATCCCATTAACTGCTGGCCTGCTCATTTCCTCCTCCTGCCGCCCTTATTGAAAATGTGACAGCTCCATGAAGAATGTGCCCCCATGAATCCATATTGAAGTGAGGTCTGGTTACTATAGTGGGCTGAGGTGGGGACAGCTTGTATCCTTTTAACCCATCTGCCTCTCCAGTAGTTAGTGAGTGTCTGAAGGTGCCAGCCTGACCTACTTTCTTGGGTATCCTCACCTCCATCCTTCAGAGACCATTGGGTGGGGAATCTGTTGAGCAAAACAAGTGCACCTTCTACCCCTGAGAGATAACTAGATGGCAGTAGGTTCAAAAGAGACCAAAGGAAGCTCTGTTTCCACAGAATGCATCATTCATGCATGGAATTCATTACTGCAGGATGATATGTACGTATTTAATTTGATTTATTTATTATTAACATTTATATACCGATTTAACTGCTAAAAAGCCATCAAGGTGGAGTACAAAAATTTTGGAACAATAAAACCTTAACACAACAAAAACAACGTTAAAAACAGTAACAAATATTAAAATGTTAAAGCTACATATTTTAAAAGGCTACATTAAAATATTTTGTGGAAAATATGCCACCTTGGTCTCAAATCTCATCTACTCTGGTCTGGTGTGTTTGTGTATGCCATTGTGGAGGTGCCAATTCTGCTAGGTTTTTTTTTACTAAGAGTTTTAAGGGTGCAGATACATCTTGGGAACAACATTGATGAGGGCAGGGGAGAGCCTCCAAGATGGCACCAGGCCAGGGCTGGATTAAGAGCATTATGGGCCTGGTGCTGAGGATTTTGGTGGGCCTTTTTATGGAAATAAATAAAATGAAGACGCAATTTTATATTAAAACAAATTAAATATTTTAATTACCATTAAAGTGCCAAAACTCAAAAACTCCTGCTGCTCATCAGTAAGGGTCTTCCCAATTTCCCCCAAATTTATTTATTAAAAAAGAAAAAGCCACAACAAAAAGCCAGGAAGCTTTGCTTGACCAAGAATAATTGTGTTGTTCTTGTTGCTTTGTTTCGTTTTTGTTTTTTTGTTAAACTAGCATTTGAACAATTGAGCTGCGAATCAGAAAGATCTTTTGCTCGAGGCTGGAGAGAGAGGTCCCTTCTAAATCTGAATATTACAGACCCTAGCAAGCCCCCATGTGCTTCAAAGAAATGTAGTAACAGTGATTGAAATGCAAAAACCTACCGAAATGCTAATTTGAGAACAACAGTTCTTGCTAGGTCTTGCCTCAAGCCTGTAATGCAGATGTGCTTAGAACACCTTTCTAATCTTGAAAAAATCATTAATTATGCTGAATGATAACGATCAGAGCTAACTCAAATCGTGCTGCGTGTCCCTATATTGTGGGCCTATTGTCTGCTTTGGGCCTGGAGCGGCCGCTCCAATCGCCCCTATGTTAATCCGGCCCTGCACCAGGCATGCACATTGGCAGCCCATTTAGGCAATGTGCGTGTGTGGGCCAACCTGGAGGAGTTGCTTCATTGGTGATGGGGATGGCAGCTGAGCAGGATAGCTATAGCTGGCTTAGCCTTTTTGCCTGAGGTATTGAAACAGATATGACAGGCTCAGCAGAGAAATTTAAATCCCTGGTTCCTGCTGTTCTTTGTCTGCAGAGCCGACTTAGCATCTGAATTGGCACATTGGTTTGAGACCAACATGGGGCAGGTTCTTAGTGTGTTTTCGGCATACCCAAACCTTGGGGAGTAAGGCATATAGGAGCATGCAGCGATGCCTTCTGGCTTATGAAGATCAATAGTGGTTGCAGGTTTTGGGTTACGGGGAGATACACTGTTGGGTAGAGAGAAGCTGTTTTTTTGTGGGGAGAGGGGGGAATACTTTGTTTTCATGCCTCGAGCATTTGGGTGTTTAGATGACACAGGCAGCAAGTAATCTGGCTTTGCTTATCGGGATAACTGTCTCCTCTGTTGTATAAGTTCATGATGTTTGTTCTCCTTGTATAGAGTTTACACCTATAAAATCCCATCTGCTGGTTCCTCTTGGGACCTCAGGTGTTGCCTGGAAAACTCAGATAAATAATCATCCCGTTCAGATTGCACCATCATTCATTTTCAGTCGCTGTCACATTCCCCATTTGCTTTTGTCTTCAGCGGAATACCAGAATTATTGTGATAACGGCTTCCTTTTTTCCCCTTTAAAGTTTTCTTCTTCTTTTTCTCCCCACCTCCCCCAGGTAAGAGGAAAGGGGAGGAGTGGTTGTTGGAAGGTCACCTTCTCCCCCTTCTGCACACTAATGACCCAACTCTCCATTCCCTTTCCTGACTGACAGTATCACACTTGAAAAGTGAGTTAATAACTTGCCCTGATCAGCGGCCCAGCTTGAAGCTCGCTGTCCTTGTTACAGCCAGGCTGCAATTGTACTCTGCTCTCAGTCCAGATGAGTTGAAACCAGCTGGCTTGGTGTCAGTTGAGAAGCTGCCTGTCTCCTGGGTGGGAATAAAATGCAAGGTGACCCCATACTGAAAAGCAGGAAACTTACTCATGTTTTCATCCCTCTCTCTCCATTCTGGAGTAGTCTAGACTGAGATGCATATGTCCAAATGTAATGCAGGATTATAATATCTTCAGAAATGGATGGGGCTCGCCAAAGCACACCTTTGCCTTTTAACATTTTATTTATTATTTACATTTATTAATCGCCCATCTGGCCGGCAACCGTGAGAGAAAATTTAGGATTTGTTTTCCATAATCATCCATCTTGGGATGACAACCCTTGAACTATATTCAATCTCTAATTCATTCATTTATTCTGATTTATTCAGTAGGGTTTCCAGGTCCAGCCTTCAATTTATCTTTTAACAGTTGTAAAGTAGAACTGAGAATTTCACCCATGTGTAGCTTTTCCTAGCACAGAGCCTCAGTGATGAAAGAAGCCAGAGCTGTTTCTGACACCGTAGAGTCGTCCCGTCCCACCCAAATCTATGCAACTGTGAAAGATGTAGGAGACTTCCTGGGCTCTAGAGGTGGCATCTTAAAACATTTCAAGGATGGAACCGGAGGAGAGAGGCAGAAAGAGATTCATCAACCTCTGCCATTTTCAGGACTCTTGACTCATCTGCCTGGTATGAGCGAAGCATAGTTATCTCTGCTTTATCAGAGTTCGTGTGTGTGTGTGTGTGTGTGTGTGTGTGTGTGACACCCAGTGTGTGACCCAGTTTGCACAATCAGTGCTTGCGGTGCATGCTGGCTGCCATTCTGAATATTCAAGCCACGGTGGGTGGTCGCCGCAGCTTATTGTGAGATGTGAACCCAGGCAGTGTGGCTTGTTGCTGTGGGTAACAAGCCACCCCAAAAGCCATGTACTGTAGTAGGGCTCTGGGGTGGCTCATTAACCACGGCAACAAGCCACCCTGCCTGGTTCACACATCATGATAAGCCGCAGTGACCTCACGCTGCACTTTATATATTCACAATGGCGGTTGGCACACACCACAAGCCAACATGACTTATTTAAGCCACAGTGGGCTCCCGTGATTGTGCGAACCAGCCCACGTGTGTGTGTTTATAGTTCTTCTATACCGCCTTTCAGGCCAGGCCTTTCAAAGTGGTTTACATAACGTTTTAAAAACTACTGGCCTATAAAAAGTGATACAATAAAAATAAACAGGATATTAGATCTGAGAGAAAATTAAAAGCCAGATAAAACGGCACAGTTCTCTGTGTTCTTGCAGTGTGACTGCTCTTCCATTGACTGGGTTCCGACAGCATGATAACCCACACTCGGGTTGAGTATGGGTTGAATGTGGGTTGTCATTGAGCCATGGGTAATCATGTTGTCTGAACCCAGCCAAGATAACAAACCATGGTGATCAACCCACTGTTCACAATCCAACAACAAACCTTAGGTTCTCTTCATGGGTGGTTTGTGGTTAACAAGCCATGGCTTGTTAGTGCAGCTGGGCTGAGACAACACGATAACCCACATTTCTACCAACCCATACTCAACCCCTGAATGTGGGTTATCATGTTGACTGAACCCGGTCATTGAGTTTTCATTGTACTCCTCTCCTTCCCTCAGGGCAGGGTGTTGCTTAGTAGCCCTGTGGTGACAGTTATGGGAAAGAAGGGCCACCTTAATTGAAATATTGGGGTAGGCAAACCTGGTGCCCTCCAGATGTTTTGGACTGCAACCCCCAGAACCCCTGACCATTGGCCATGATGGCTGGGGCTGATGGGAGTTGCATTCCAAAACATCTGAAGGGCACCGGGTTGCCTATGCCTAAGCTATTCTGTCTTCTTTCTCTTTTCGCCCCAGGGCAAAATAGTTGCATAGAGAAACCCAGTCGGCAAGGTTTCCGAGGTACTCTTTGGGTTCTTCGTTTTGAAGCTACCCTGGGATAACTGCCTTAAAATAATAGGATAAGAATCTCCATTAAGCTTTGGATTCTTGCCATTGCTAGTGCATCATCAGAGAAAGGGATCTGTAAAGGTGAGAAAGACCGACCTCCAAATGATTTGGACTACAACTCCCAGCACTCCTGACCATTGGCCATGCTGGCTGGGGCTGGTGGGGTTGAAGTCCAGAACATCTGGAGGGTACCATGTTGGGGACAGCTGCCCTAGATTTGTCCAAATTGATTCCAGCTGTGAGAACTCTAGGGAATTGCCTCAGCCTGGAATGAATTCTGATGAATCCTGCCACTCTTATACCCAACAGGAATGTTGATAAGCTTGAGAATGTCAGCGATAACTGTGGTCCTGGTAAGGGTGACCTTTATGCAACGAGGCTCGAATAGAGCTATAAAAAGGTTCCTGATTGATAATTTATCTTGGCTAAATATCAGCTCAGCAGATTGACTTGAGCCTGCTACTGGGGGCTTTTCCTTCTGAGACAGGGAGTGGGGAGAGAGAGAGACACACACACACATAGTAATTCCTGTGCAGGAATTAGCAGTCAGTGCGCACCTGTTACTACAAGAGACTCCAGCTGAAAAAAAAAAGAGGTACTTCAATTTAGTGCAATTATCTCAATTTTCCCAGGATAAGGATCCTTGAGATATTTATCTGATTTACAAGGGTGTTCTGTCAAGGTGGCAGGCATGAGACCTTAAAGAGGCATTCATCAATTTCATGCGCACGGGGGGGGGGGGAACGTATGAGAGAGACGTATGGTGAAAAGAGGCTGGAAAGGAGCAACAACTCTGTGCCTGTCTTCAATTATGATAAATTAAACAACTTGCAGGAAATGGGACCAGGAAGAGGGAACATGGGGGTTCGGGGTAAACATTTTTGCCTACTTGGAGACATAATAGGGTAGAATCGGAATTCAGAACAAGACTCTAGAACAAACTATAGGGCTAACGTATTTTAGAGCCCTGAGTTGCTTTTGTCAAAACAAACATTCTCCATTTCTTTCTCTGTGTGTGGATGTGTGCATACACACTTGCTACCCAAGGAAGCCTAGACAAGTAATACTAGGCAAAATGTCATCAAAATTAGAGAAGTATAGTGTCTTTCAGAATAGAATGAAAAAAATATGAAAGGCTAGTGTGCACTTTGGACACAGTGGCAGCAGAAGAGTGGAACGAAGGCTGTCATCTCCCTCCCCCATGGTACTTTCCCCCTGTTACACCTGAGAAGACCAGTTTACTCTTGTGAAGACCTTCCTGGGACATCAAGTGGCTGATACTGTTCTGCTTAACCTCTCCTCCCACATTGGAAGTGTGTCATCAGCCTTTTGGGAGGGTGTTCCATGCAGGGCTATAAAGTCACAGCCAGTAGTAGAGTTGGTTGCTGCCAAATGACTGACTTCAAAGGAGATTGCCCATTTGGGCTACTGCTTGGGGCAATGCGCCTTCTCCTTTCTTCTGCTGCTGTTTTAACCTGTGGTGAGAGGGCAGGCTTGACATAATGGTTCTTAAGAGTATGGTGGCCCTTGATACCCTGCCTGCACTGTTACGGTATTAACTGGTGATTTGGGGTCAGACATTTTCTGTCTCAGTCCTGGCATGTAGAGAAAAGACATGCTTGATTCAGAGGTTTTGGTTACCTTTTGACCAAGTTATTGATAATTAATCAAAATAATAGGTCCTTTTGGCTTCCTTTCAGATACACAGCGAGAGGGCACAGCACCTGGATAGAGGGTTCTGCTGTAGCTTGATTCTCTTTTGCACCTGCTGGCCAGCAAAATCCAATACATGTTTACTCAGAAGCAAGCCCCATTGAGTTCAGTGGGACTTACTCCCATGGAAGTGTATATAGGATTGCAGCCTTAATGCTATGTTTCAATATTTTGTTATATTTTTAGACTAAGATATATCTTGTGTTTTATTATCCCTTTATTATTTATTGAAATGTTTGCACTGCAGGAATTTATTGATTTAATGTTTTATCCCCTTTGTATTATTATGTTTATTAGTTTAATTCTTTCCCCATAATTACTGAACTGAAATTTTATTGATAAGTTATTGCACAATTTTCATTGTCAGTTCTTTTTCATATTGTTTGTTTGTTTGTTTTTATATATAATTGTTAACTACTTCTGACTCCCCTTTGGAAGGAATAGTGGGGTACATATACCAAAAGGAAAGGATTAAATGTCTGAAACTCTGATTGAAACGTATATTCAGCCATGAAGCTCACAGGAAGGTCTTGGAAAAAGTCACTGTTTACATGACTGTTATCACAGTGCAGATCATGTGGGCAATATTGTATAGACTGCACAGATCTGATGCATGTTGGACCTGGAAGCTTGCAGGAGTCCAGAAAAGGCCTTAAAAATATTTCCTACACCAGGTACAAACTAGGCCATGAATGGCTCAGTGACCTTGTCAGCAAGGAAATGGAAGTTGAAGGAAATGGGAGGAGGGGAACAGAGAGAGGAAATACTGTAACTGAACTTGATTGTTGAAGTCACCTAAGGGAGCCATAGACTTGGAGGTCACTGGCCCATATGAGTAAACCTCTGTAATAAACCAAAGCAAGAATTGGTACGCCCAAGTGAGTCAGCTTGAAAATTGCCATAGTTGAACTCCCTGCAAATGCAATTTGCCAGGGACGTTATAGACTGCAACGCTCTTGCCAGCTGCGATAAGGGATTACTTTTCCTCATCCCCCTTAAGTTCATCACTCTTTTTACAATGTGTTGTTACATTGCCATACATTTGCTGAGTGGGCATGCTGGCAGCTGGCTTATCAAAAAGGATTTATGTCTTCTGAAAAAGGCCCTTGGACAAAGCCTCATTTAGCAAGGCAGTTCTTGAAGCCCTATGAGCGGCTGGTCTTATTGGTGAAGGTAAATAATTACTGCCTTAAAGACCAAAGAAATCCCAGCTCAGGGCTCTGTCTAAAGCACTATATTTCCTCCTCCAAGCAAATAACTAACATTGTTTCCCACTTATGCTATCTATTTCCCTGTCTATGCAAAATAATGAACTGGCACTTAAAACTTAAGTAACTTGGTGATACCTGTTACCTAAGGTGATACCTGTTACCCCTCTGTTGCATGAAGCTACCTGATGGTGGGCATCCCCAGGGCAAAACTAAACATTCAATTGATATGTAGCATGCAGCTATGCATAAAGTTTTTTCTTACCTAGTGGCATTTCTTAGTGGCATTTCTAAGTCAACTTGCATAGTAAACAAGCTGTAAACCTAAGGGGATAAATATACATAAAATCAAATAATATATTAAGAGATCAGTAATGTTGTGTTTAAAAATTGTCATACATGCTATACAAGCCAAACTGAAGTCATACCACCCAATCTAATACAACACAACCATAGTAAGATTGTACCTGACCTTGTCTGGGGGGGGCCATAGGATAATTCTGGTTCCATACTGCGACCTTGGAAATTCCTTGTGGGGTTGCAGTGGGGAGTCCAAGTGTGGTGTGCCTGCCCCTCCCACCTCGTAGTCATCTTTGGTCACCCAGGCGGGTGCGTTCCCGGGAGCGGGGAGCGAAGCACTGCCGTCTTTTGACAAGTCTAGGTGGTGCCTCAGCCTCTCCTCCTCAGGAGGAGGGGTAAAACATTTAGATTGCCAGAATTGGTGTCTAAATGTTTTTGAGGGTGAGGGGAGCGTGGCGGCAATCCTATCCGGCATGCTCCTCCTGCACTCAATGGGATGCCCATAATCCTCAGAGTTCAGAGAGATGTGGGCACCCACATAGGTTGGGGCCTCCCAGGGCACACGATAGTGTGTCCTTCTTAAGGCCTGTAAGTTAAAAAAAAGAAGATGCCACCATATAAAATGGTAATTGGGGGGGGTCATTCTAATCTTCATAAAATCAGAATGGTTTTACCAATCTTTCTAAACTTTACTGGTGCCAGAAAGAAGTGTTGGTTTTACATGCCCTGAAAATTTCAGGAAGACCAGTGAAAGTCTGAGGGAGAAAGAGCAGTTTAAAGACAAAAAATAAAAAAAATCCTCCCTTTGTTGAAAGTGACTTTCAGAACGAGGTTGGCGACCGCTTTTTAGTCAAGGTTTTCTGAAAATATGAAAGTGGTCTCACATTAATGTTGATGGCTTTCTATTCCTCTTGTACTCGAGTCAGTGGAATTTTTTTTTTCATTTCCATTATTATTTTTTAAAATAAGCTTTTAAAAAAGTAATGAGAGTCAATGGGTCTCACCATAAGCCTGCACAAACTCAGACGCGTCCCTAGTGCCTCGCAGCTGTTGGTTTACAACAGGGATGTTGAAGAGTCCTTGGTCTCGAGTCACGAGTCGAGTCACGAGTCTTTGGACCCGAGTCTCGAGTCCGAGTCCTTGGTCCAAAATGGTGACTCACGAGTCACGAGTCCCTCCCAAAGCTGACTCCACGAGTCCCTATTAAAATCAATGCGGTTTTCCCCCAACAAAATAAGGCTACTTCAGATGTGTGGCTTAAATAAATTCTAGGCACAAGTGTGCCTTTTTATTTCAAAACTCTGCAACTGATTTTGGCAAGAACAGACCAGGCAGACAAACCCAAAATGTCTGAAAGGTTGCATTTTAGGAAAAATGTTTTTAAAAAATAAACTTGCTGTATTTCCTAAAACCTATCCATGTTGCATTTGAGGAACACGATTTTGGAACACGAGTCCTTGGTCTCGAGTCCCGAGTCGAGTCTCGAGTCCCATTGAAAATATTGGGACTCAAGTCCGAGTCGAGTCAGAGGGGGGACTCAGTCCGACTCACGAGTCGAGTCCTCGAGTCCGAGTCCCCATCCCTGGTTTACAATGACGAGGGGGGAAAGACCTACAGCCTTTCTAGGCCTTGTTTCCAATGTGGTGGCCACCCCCCCCCCATCATGCCATGTTTTCTGGTTTTCTGGTATTTGGCTCAAAATGCTTGCAACCATAATAAAAAATGGCTGCCTTGTTGGCCAGGGATATCTGCTGGGAAAATTGCCTGCTGGGAAGTTTAGTGCTGAGCAAGCAAAGGACAGAAAAGTAGACTGGGATATTTTAAAGTAAATGATTTATAGAAATGTGGTTACAGATCTTTTATTTATTCCAATGGAGAGATTTCTTTTTCAAACCCTTTTCCCTTGTGGGGTGCTGGTGGAATTTTGGCATGGAAATAGGAGCAGGAAAACTGTAATTCCTCCCAAATTGCCATGGTCCACATCTGAATCTGACTTGCACATTACTAAAGTAAGGAAGCCTATCATACATAGCTCTGCTGTATGTAATTAGGAGTAAGTTTAGTTTGGTCCTAAGAATTTTCTATTTCTATCCCCTTTTTGTCCTTTAATAATCCTTGGACACATCCTTGGTCACATAGTGAAAGATGCAAATACATGATGCAAGCTATATTTTCTAGGCTGCCTGTTTAGTTAATTTAAAACATTTTTTCCACCTCTCTCTCCAAAAGACCCCCAAAGCAGTTTACAATAAAAGAAGCAGTGTAAAACTTAAGGATAAAAGCAGTGCAGTGAAATAGGATGTAATAAAATATATCTGTGAAGAAAAAGCATGACATTGCCTGCACCTTGCCCCTTATGCCACATGCATAATCTCCACCAGAGGCTCCAGTGAACCCTCAATGGTTTCCCTAAGCACCCTTGATGGTTGAAGATGCAACCGTCTGACATTGAGCCACCTCACTCCTCCTTCCTGGCCGGGCTGGTTTGTCCTGCCTGGGAAAGGAGGGGTCAAGCTAACAAAGGGGGTGGAAGAGAGGCAATAAACGGTCAGCCGTGGCTGCTGGTCTTTGTTGGTTCAAGAGCTGACGAAGTGTGAAGCGGGCCGTCAGCTTAGGCCAGCCTGAGCAAGCCAACCCCCAAGCGAAGTGCCTGGGTATTCGAGTGTATGTTCTCGGTTGCTAGTTTAGTATAGAAACCAAATGCAGAGTTACAGAATGGGGGACACTTGGCTCAACAATACTACAAGTGAGAAGGATCTTGGAATTGTGGTAGATCACAAACTGAGTATGAGCCAGCAATGCGATGTGGCTGCAAAGAAGGCAAATGCTATTTTGGGCTGCATTAATAGAAGTATAGCTTCCAAATCGCAGGAAGTGATAATTCCCCTTTACTGGTTAGGCCTCATCTTGAGTGCTGCGTCCAGTTCTGGGCACCACACTTTAAGAAGGACGTAGACAAACTAGAGAGGGTTCAGAGGAGGGCAACGAGGATGATAAAGGGACTGGAAACAAAGCCCTATGAGGAGAGACTGAAAGAACTGGGCATGTTTAGCCTTCAGAAGAGGAGACTGAGGGGAGATATGATCTCACTCTTCCAGTACTTGAAGGGATGTCACACAGAGGAGGGCCAGGATCTCTTCTCGATCATCCCAGTTTGCAAGACACGGAATAATGGGCTCAAGTTACAGGAACCCAGATTCCACCTAAACATCAGGAAAAATTTCCTGACGGTCAGAGCAATAAGACAATGGAACCAATTACCTAGGGAGGTGGCGGGCTCTCCCACTCTGGAGGCATTCAAGGTGCAGCTGGACAGCCATCTGTCAGGGATGCTTTGACCTGGATTCCTGCATTGAGCAGGGGGTTGGACTCAGTGGCCTTGTAGGCTCCTTCCAACTCTACCTTTCTATGATTCTACGAGGGCTGAGTTGGGACTGCATGTACTTTGAAGCCGCTGATCTCCCGCCCCGCAGTAAAGGACCGGCGGCGGTCCTTCACAATATCAGCAAGAAAGAAACTAAACACAATTCGCTGGCACCTACCTCAGACTCCTCTGGCATAACCAAGGTGTCTCTGCCTGATGAAAAGTGAGCAGCGAGGAATCCAGATGGATAGTCTTCAGGATGGCATTCCATAACCTAGGCACCATGACCAAAAAGCCATCTTGTGTGACCATGAGAGGACAGAGGGGCACAGAACAAGGCCTTTGATATTGATTTTTGTGGTTGGGTAGGTTCCTGTATGAATGATACAGTAACCCTATACAGGTGTTCTTAAACAGTATCTGTGCAGGGGCTCTGCAGCTCCACCCCCCTGACCTTCCCAGGTTGAGCCAGGTCTGGAGAGAGATTTTTAAGCACATTCAGCTGAATAAGTTTACAGTCCTCATGATCAAGAAACTGGATCACACAGGGTTCAGTCACTGGGTAACTACGGTATGTTCAGCTGAATGCACTTACCATCTTTCTTTAGACCTGGTTCAACGTGGAAAGGGGGTCAGGAGTGGGGCCGGTGTTTGCAGCCCTGTGGCCTTTCCATGGATGTGTTTTCAGAATGTCTGAAGAGGGTTAGTGGATTTCCAAATTATGGAGGCAGTTGATACATAGTCAAGGGAATGTTGGCAATGAATCCAGCACATACCTTGTAAATGCCTATAAATACAGAGATTGGTCGTTCATCTAATGGTCACAGTCAACTTTTACTAATGTAGCCTATTTCTAAACATTCATCAGATGTGTGAGAAGATTGTCAATATTCATTTATGATTCTTGACAGCCTCTTGACGGTCTGAATAGTCACTGTGATATGTACATTATTTTCTGGGCCTGGTGTTGGGCCTATTGACTATGCCCATAATAACCCTCTGGAATCTAGTAAACCGTTTCACTTTCCTGTTCTCTTCTGGGGTGAACTGACTTATACCTGGACTTCAGCAAAGCTTTCGACAAAGTGCCTCATGATATCCTGATTAGTAAGCTAGCTAAGAGTGGGCTAGATGGAACAACTATCAGGTGGATCCACAATTGGCTAAAGAATCGGACTCAAAGAGTGCTTATCAATGGTTCCTTCTCAAACTGGGGAGAGGTAACGAGCGGGGTACCACAGGGCTCGGTCCTGGGCCCGGTGCTCTTCAACATTTTTATTAATGACTTGGATGAGGAGGTACAGGGAATGCTTATCAAATTTGCAGATGACACAAAGTTGGGTGGAACAGCTAATACTCTGGAAGACAGAAACAAAATTCAAAGTGACCTCGATAGGCTGGAGCGCTGGGCCGAAAACAACAGAATGAAATTTAACAGGGATAAATGCCAAGTGCTGCACCTAGGGAGAGGAAACCAAATGCAGAGTTACAGAATGGGGGACACTTGGCTCAACAATACTACAAGTGAGAAGGATCTTGGAATTGTGGTAGGTCACAAACTGAATATGAGCCAGCAATGCGACGTGGCTGCAAAGAAGGCAAATGCAATTTTGGGCTGTATTAATAGAAGTATAGCTTCCAAATCGCGGGAAGTGATAATTCCCCTTTACTCGGCACTGGTTAGGCCTCATCTTGAGTACTGCGTCCAGTTCTGGGCACCTCACTTTAACAAGGACATAGACAAACTAGAGAGGGTTCAGAGGAGGGCAACGAGGATGATAAAGGGACTGAAAACAAAGCCCTATGAGGAGAGACTGAAAGAACTGGGCATGTTTAGCCTTCAGAAGAGGAGACTGAGGGGAGAGATGATCGCACTCTTCCAATACTTGAAGGGATGTCACACAGAGGAGGGCCAGGATCTCTTCTCGATCATCCCAGTTTGCAGGACACGGAATAATGGCCTCAAGTTACAGGAACCCAGATTCCACCTGAACATCAGGAAAAAATTCCTGACTGTCAGAGCAATAAGACAATGGAACCAACTACCTAGGGAGGTGGTGGGCTCTCCCACTCTGGAGGCATTCAAGGTGCAGCTGGACAGCCATCTGTCAGGGATGCTTTGACCTGGATTCCTGCATTGAGCAAGGGGTTGGACTCGATGGCCTTGTAGGCCCCTTCCAACTCTACTTTTCTATGATTCTATGAGGGCTGAGTTGGGACTGCATGTACTTTGAAGCCGCTGATCTCCCGCCCCGCAGTAAAGGACCGGCGGCGGTCCTTCACAATATCAGCAAGAAAGAAACTAAACACAATTCGCTGGCACCTACCTCAGACCCCTCTGGCATAACCAAGGTGTCTCTGCCTGATGAAAAGTGAGCAGCGAGGAATCCAGATGGATAGTCTTCAGGATGGCATTCCATAACCTAGGCACCATGACCAAAAAGCCATCTTGTGTGACCATGAGAGGACAGAGGGGCACAGAACAAGGCCTTTGATATTGATTTTTGTGGTTGGGTAGGTTCCTGTATGAATGATACAGTAACCCTATACAGGTGTTCTTAAACAGTATCTGTGCAGGGGCTCTGCAGCGCCACCCCCCTGACCTTCCCAGGTTGAGCCAGGTCTGAAGAGAGATTTTAACCACATTCAGCTGAATAAGTTTACAGTCCTCATGATCAAGAAACTGGATCACACAGGGTTCAGTCACTGGGTAACTACGGTATGTTCAGCTGAATGCGCTTACCATCTTTCTTTAGACCTGGTTCAACGTGGAAAGGGGGTCAGGAGTGGGGCCGGTGTTTGCAGCCCTGTGGCCTTTCCATGGATGTGTTTTCAGAATGTCTGAAGAGGGTTAGTGGATTTCCAAATTATGGAGGCAGTTGATACATAGTCAAGGGAATGTTGGCAATGAATCCAGCACATACCTTGTAAATGCCTATAAATACAGAGATTGGTCGTTCATCTAATGGTCACAGTCAACTTTTACTAATGTAGCCTATTTCTAAACATTCATCAGATGTGTGAGAAGATTGTCAATATTCATTTATGATTCTTGACAGCCTCTTGACGGTCTGTCATCATCATCAGGCGATCACTCGTGACCGAGTAAGATTGTCTTCCGGGATAAAAGGAGGAAATTCTAAAGAAGATTGTGTAGACTCCAGCGATGGGTCCGTAAGTGACTGTGGAGGCCAATTCTAGATCCACACAGCTTCCCACAGTGAGGACACAGGTTACCAGATAGAAGATGGTCCTGTAAAGGATTCATTTGACGTGCTTTTCACTTAGCATGTTTCTCCCTTTCACCTTGCACTCGGGCTTCTTCAATGTCCATGGAACCTTTGTGAAAGGCCAACCTCCATTTAGATCGTTCATGGGCCAGAGCTTCCCGGTTTTCGATGTTTATATTGCATTTTTTTAGATTAGCCTTATGAACATCTTTAAACCTCTTATATTGACCACCGATATTCCGCTTTCCATCCTTGAGTTGGGAGTAAAGTAACTGCTTTGGGAGACGGCAGTCAGGCATTCGAACAACATGACCGGTCCACTGAAGTTGGCGTTGAAGGATCATTTTTTCAATGCTAGTAGTCTTTGCTTCTTCCAGTACACTGACATTTGTTCGTCTATCTTCCCAAGTAATTCGCAGGATTTTCCGGAGGCAACGTTGATGAAACCTTTCAAGGAGGTGGAAGTGACGTTTATAGATAGTCCATGTTTCGCAGGCATACAATAAAGTTGGTAATACAATGGCTTCATAAACCAGTGTTTTGGTCTTCTTACAAATATCCCGATCCTCGAACACTCTATGTTTCATTCGAGAAAATGCGGCACTTGCGGAGCTCAAACGATGCTGGATTTCACTGTCGATGTTAGCTGTAACAGAAAGATAGCTGCCAAGATGCCCATAATAACCCTCTGGAATCTAGCAAACCATTTCACTTTCCTGTTCTCTTCTGGGGTGAACTGACTTATATTCAAGAGATGCACAGTGTGTTATTTAAATGAAAATGTCAGTGAATGTGGCATTGGTTGTAGTTTGATCTTTGAGGAATGTTGGAGAAATCTTTTTAGGCCCCTGCCTCTCCCAGTAGTGCTGGTAAAGAGATTATAGGCCTAGTGTATTCACAAGAAAACGCCAGGCCTCTGGGCCTCGCACGCTAATCCATACAAAGGATAACAGAGGCCTAATTAATTCTCATGTCTCGGAATCTGATAACAGCACTGCACACAGGCAAGTCCGTAAGGACTTAATGAGTTTAATCGACTGCACTTGATGATTTTATTTGAAACCCTGTGCCACAAATTAAACTATTAAAAATGCACTTGAACTTGATTGGCAGCTGTAATCCCAGCAAAGTCTATTTAATCCGCTGAGTCAGAGAGTGGGGCCTAGACATAACTTTTCTCATGCTCTAAAGAGAAGAGGCAAGATATGGAGGGAATGCAAGGTTTCAGGAAGCATGTTATATGGTGGCAGAAATAGATGAATTTGGAGAAGAAGACTAACTAAGAAACTGCTCAACTGTAGAACAGGCAAAGAAGCAGAAACGATGCAAGGCAGAAGCAGCTAATGTGAACAGCTAGACCAGTGATGGCGAACCTTTTTGAACCCGAGTGCCCAAACTGCAACACAAAATCAACTTATTTATTTCAAAGTGCCTTAAATTTGGCAGGAAGAAGGAGGGGGCACTAGCTAATCGCGCCCCGCTCTGTCTCAGGGCATGGCTCTTCACCGGGCGCGCAAAGATTCGGGCGTGCGCGCGCTGCGCTTCTGAGCTGTCTGTTCAGTTAGAAGGAGGGCTGGATGCCTGCGCAGTCCGCTTCTGGGGGTGGAGATGTTGGAGTGTGCCTGCCTGTGGAGGCCAGCGAGGAATGAGTAGAGAGGAGTTACTATGGAAACCCAACGCTGAATGCAGAAGGGGATGGTCTTTTTGCGATCTGGCGACCAATGGCTTGAGTGCCCACAAAGAGGTCCCTGCGTGCCAGCTGTGGCACGCGTGCCATAGGTTCGCCATCACTGAGCTAGACTAAAGAAAGTTTTAATTTGGTAATAGAAAAGGAAATGGTGCAAGACACCTTTTGGAACATTTTGGTGTGGATAGCATGTAATGCACAAAAATGATGTAAACTACGGACAAGGATTTGACTTGAATGAGAGAATGAACATGCTTTCATATTTCCCCCCAGCTGTTTGGCCTACTTTCATTCATGTCCAGAAATGATGTTTTGGGAATTAGGGCAGCTGGATTGCCTAAGCAAGTGATTCATAATTTATTTATTTATTTATTTATTATATTTATCAATCGCCCATCTGGCCGGTCACCCAGCCACCCTGGGCGATGTACAATTAAAATACAACAAAACAATACAATAAAATATAATAATTAAAACAATATAAAAAATTCTTTTAAAAACCTAACCCACCCCATATTCCCGCCTGAACAGCCATGTTTTTAATGCACGGCGGAAGCTAATCACGGAGGGGGCATGGCGAAGGTCACTAGGGAGGGGGTTCCATAATGTGGGGGCCGCCACAGAGAAGGCCCTCTTCCTAGTCCCCACCAGCCTGGCTGCTCTGGCTGATGGGATAAGGAGAAGGCCGTCCGTGGCAGACCTTGTTGAGCGGCCTACTTGATGTTGCTGGAGGCGCTCCTTGAGATAAACTGGGCCGGAGCCGTGTAGGGTTTTAAAGGTCAAAACCAACACCTTGAATTCGGCTCGGCAAGCAACTGGTAGCCAGTGCAACTCATTGTGATCACACCGGCGGCTGCCCTTAATCAGGCGAGCCGCCGCGTTCTGTACCAGCTGAAGCTTCCGAACCGTCTTCAAGGGTAACCCCACGTAGAGCGCATTACAGTAGTCTAGTTCAGTATGTCACAGGAGCAGTGGACTGGGTGACAGGATGCAAAGGGCTCTTGTACTTCTAATAGTTGGGCTGATGAGGGAATTTCATCAAGCACAGCTTTCACGAATTACACCAGTTGAAATGCCCTCTGTTGTACAACCCTTCGCATTGTGTCGCCAGAAGCGGAAAGGTGCCTCAGCATCCCCTCACCATACACCTTTCACCTCCAATGATGGCATTGGCCCTGCCTGATATGAAGCCATACCCATCAATGGTGGTATTAGTTTGAAGACTGTTCCATTGGCCCAGAGAAGGAAGATAGCCATGGACACTTGGCATCTGTGGTAAGAGTAAATTGGGCTTCGTTTGCTGTTGGATGGAACTGCTGAAGCTTAGAATATAATTCTTCCCTCTCTGCTGCCCCATTCTTTGTCATTGCCTGTAATTACTTGTCTTGTGGAAGCTTGTTTTCTGAGCAAGGAAATTTGGAAGCACAAAAAATGTGCTTGCAGAGAGCTGAAGAGAAATGGGCTAGGTTTAGCCTCAGTCATCAAGCATCTCCTCATCACAAGGGAGAAGGGTGATAGACGTTTTAGTTCCTGAGGTACATTTTCCATATTAATTATAATCCTAGCATCTCTCTCCTCCCACCACCCATAGGAGCAGTCACTGAGGAGACCTTCTATAATCAGTGTGTCCACACCACTCAAAAGCTGTTTCCTTCACCCAGTTAGGGGACATGTGTAACAGACTGGGCCTCAGAAGTTTTATTTATTTGTTTGTTTGTTTGTTTATTACATTTCTATACCCCTTTCTGCTAAGGCACCCAAAGCGGTTTACAATGTTTAAATAAACAAACGTTACCCCCCCCCCAAAAAAAACCCACACCAAACATGCACCAGTTCTCTCAGGCCAACTGAAGGTTTCTTCTGGAGCTGCTGGTACAATCTCCCTGGCCCAGGCTTTTCTTCTGCCTTCCCTCTGTAGCCCCAGGGAAGGCAGGGGAGGGGCTGCCCCACCAGCCCTCTCAGGCCGGTGGTGAAGTTTGCCATGTAATGGAGTATAATAAGTAGGAAAGGAAGTCCAGAAAGCTTGATAGGAATTAACAGGGATGTTGAAGAGTCCTTGGTCTCGAGTCACGAATCAAGTCACGAGTCTTTGGACCCGAGTCTTGAGTCTGAGTCCGAGTCCTTGGTCCAAAATGGTGACTCCCGAGTCCCGAGTCACTCCCAAAGCTGACTCCACGAGTCCCTATTAAAATCAATGGGGGGGGGGTTTCCCAACAAAATAAGGCTACTTCAGATGTGTGGCTTAAATAAATTCTAGGCACAAGTGTGCCTTTTTATTTCAAAACTCTGCCACTGATTTTGACAAGAACAGACCAGGCAGACAAACCCAAAATAACCAGGCAGGCAGAGGAGGCAAGGAACCCCAAAGCAGGCAGGCAGAGAGGCCTTTGTCTTGGACAATTCAAACTGTGGAACTGGTTAAGAAGAGACCAGGCAGGCAGAGGAGGCAGGGAACCCCAAACAGGCAGGCAGAGGCAGCCAAACCCAAAATGTCTGAAAGGTTGCATTTTAGAAAAATGATTTTAAAAAATAAACTTGCTGTACTTCCTAAAACTTATCCATGTTGCATTTGAGGAACATGATTTTTTCTAAATGTTTGCCCCCCATTCTGGAACGGTGAGGTCTCATCACAATTTCACCCTCACTCTTCGCCGGCGATCGCACTCCTCTCCACTCCTTCTGGCACAGCCCAGGGATGTTGAAGAGTCCTTGGTCTCGAGTCCCGAGTCGAGTCTCGAGTCCCATTAAAAATATTGGGACTCGAGTCCGAGTCGAGTCAGAGGGGGGACTCAGTCCAACTCACGAGTCGAGTCTCCGAGTCCGAGTCCCCATCCCTGGGAATTAATTTGCATATTTTACGTTTTAAGTGTGTTGGTTTATAAAAGTGTAAAGGAGAATGTATATTGTTAAGCAATATTATACTATGTTGTGCCATGGTCTGGAGGGGGTTATTATATTTGCAGTTTGTGTGGGTGTGCTTGGCCTGACCATGGTGGGTAGTTAAGCCCAAAGCCCTGAGGGCAAATGAAGAGAGAAGAGGCAGCATTTCTGTTGCTAGTGCTAGTTCTTCTTGTTCAAAAGACCTTTGAATGAAGAAGAGCAGAATGGACAGAGTGCGACTGACTTCAAGAAGGAACTAAGGGTTTGTCCTAGCTTTCTGAGAGCTGTGATGTATTTTCTTCTCCTTCTGGAAGAAAGGGACTGCTGATCCTGCCTGGGCTGGAAGCTGCTTTGCTGATGAGGAGCTGAGAGAGCTGTTCTGACAGTGTGAGAATCCCAGGGATGTTGAAGAGTCCTTGGTTTCAAGTCACGAGTCTTTGGACCCAATTCCGAGTCCTTGGTCCAAAATGGTGACTCACAAGTCATGAGTCACTCCCAAAGCTGACTCCACGAGTCCCTATTAAAATCAATGGGAGGTTTCCCCCACAAAATAAGGCTATTTCAGATGTGTGGCTTAAATAAATTCTAGGCACAAGTGTGCCTTTTTATTTCAAAACTCTGCAACTGATTTTGGCAAGAACAGACCAGGCAGACAAACCCAAAATAACCAGGCAGGCAGAGGAGGCAGGGAACCCCAAAGCAGGCAGGCAGAGGCCTTTGTCTTGGACAATTAAAACTGTGGAACTGGTTAAGAAGAGACCAGGCAGGCAGAGGAGGCTGGGAACCCAAACAGGCAGGCAGAGGCAGCCAAACCCAAAATAGTCTGAAAGGTTGCATTTTAGGAAAATGATTTTAAAAAATAAACTTGCTGTACTTCCTAAAACCTATCCATGTTGCATTTGAGGAACACGATTTTGGAACACGAGTCCTTGGTCTCGGGTCCCGAGACGAGTCTCGAGTCCCATTAAAAATATTGGGACTCGAGTCTGACTCGAGGCAGAGGGGGGACTCAGTCCGACTCACTGATTCAAGTCCTGGAGAATCCATTCTATAGACCAGGATCTGGTGAGTGCTACAGAGCTGGAGTCTGGTGGCCCCTGAGTCAAAGCTGAGGGGGACTATAGTTTGTTATCTTTATAACTGGCCACTAGTTATAGTAACTAGTTACAGAAACATCTGGGATGTTTCTGACCAATCCGTCTGGACATTCGAGGAATTGTACTAAGCCACTCAGTTGTGTTTGGTTACCCTGAGAAGGGCTCATTGGGGTTGCCTTTATATGATATTCTGCTGGTTTGAGTGATTTATGCGTATTGTGTCCTAATAAATCTTTTGTTAATTGAATCGCTTTTTTCCATATGTGTGAGTAGGGATAACTGCCTGGTTTGAGACTTGGGTTACATGTGGAAGAAGGTCTCTGCGTTCAGATCCCCAGATGAACAAATGATTGCTGTTACTGTACATACAGTTATTCCCCTGATCCAGCTGGCAAAGCTGTATTGCACATAGCCCAGGTCAGAAGATGGTCAATTTATTGTCTGAGAGGTGGAACAGGGAGGTTGGAGTTAGTCGCCACTCCCACTCTGATCCCACATCCCTCAAACAGTTGATTGCCGATTATCCAACCTGAGCTACGTATGTGCAGCCCTCACTACTATCACGTGTATTAGGACCATTGTCTGTGCATACTTGTGGGTATTCAGTACTGTTTCTCTTTTATAAAGTTGGTAGCTTTGCTTTAGTTTGAATGCTTTTCAAGGTGAGTCGTTGTTTGCTGGAACTGTTGTAATGGGCTGCAGTGAGTTTAATCTTTTTTTTTTTTTTTAATTGCCATCTCACTTCAAGCTGTGAGATTGTCTGATCTTACAAACTAAGCAGGTTTGGGGGCTGTTCAGCTCTTGGATGGGAGACTGACAAGAAAAGCAGAGGTCCCGCAGGAAATATGTTTGAGTATTCAGAAACTGATATTCTGTCTTCTGAATCAATACTAAACCAATAGCCCAGCACTGCAGATGAGCAAGATTCATAGATCATAGAGTTGGAAGGAGCCTACAAGGCTATCGAGTCCAACCCCCTGCTCAATGCAGGAAACTAGAGGTGGGGTCTCCCATCCAAGTAATAACCAGGCCTGACCCTGCTTAGCTTTCCACGCTCAGACAAGCTGAGCCAGCGTAAGCCACAGCCCTGTATAATGTAAAATCCAAACTAGGTTGAAAGACTTTGAAGTTTGCATTTTCTACTCTGTTCCTCTCTTCTCTTCACCTATCCCTTTTGAATATTGTTTTGTTTCATTTGGATTACCAAATATTACGGTAATCTGGAAAAGTGCTTTGGATTGTATCTAAATCTTTAAAAATATCTTCATAAATAAGTGGTTCCAAAAAAATGTTTTGGAAGGAGCTCAACAAAGCAAGAGGTTGAATCCCCAGGTCATGAACACTATCCCCATGTACTGGTGCTGCTGTTTCTGCATTTATGCCTCTAGAAAGTGGCAGCTGATGTCCAAGAGATTGGGAGAGCATCTTCCCAGGAGATTTAAGAGGTATGCAGCATCGCTTGAAAGCACAGGTATGGTGAGCTGCATTTAGAAATTGAATTTTTCAGTGTCATGGGATGCACAGCCTGATATTTGACGTTAAAGTCAATGCAGGAACATTTATGACTTGGAATATATACTTATATCCACTCTTCTTCCTAGCTACACTAAGTTTTTTTAAACCACAGAAACCTTAATAGCAGCCTTATGTTGACTGCTAAATAGAGTCACGAGATCTTAATGAAGTTGACTAAAATATAGCAAATATGGGGAAATGATTGCACATAAACACAATCAAACATTACTTGGATCAATACATTCAATAGAGCAATGCAATATGTACTCAACAGCCTACAGACAAAGAACTGGCTGCTTAGTCCAGAATTTCAAATCAATATGTGAAATTACACACACACATACCACCACCACCACCACCAGCAGCAGCAGCTACTACTACAGGCTGTACCCGGGTTAAGAATGTCTGACTTACGGACAACTCGTACTTACGAACGGACTTCTGGGTTCCCTGGCTCTACGTTGTTTACGTAGAGTATAGCATAGTATACATAATTTACTGCAATTTGTGTAAATGCCATATACTACGCTATACTGTTCCGATGTACGTACAAATGCGACTTAAAGACATTCTTAAGAACGGAACTCGTTCCTAACCTGGGGGCTGCCTGTACTCATTGCCTACTTATATTGCTGGGTCACAGTGTTTCAGTAATGGAAGGAACCACAATGCTAGAATTTTGCTGTTAGGACCTGGACTCTTAAGCCTAGGAACCTGATGGCTCCCATCTTGTCTACCCACTTCCTTTGGGGCTTGCATTGGGGGATGGGGTCAGCACAATTGGGGCACCTGCCAAGGCCCACACAGTAGCAGGCGGGCCACTACTAACCCCCAGAGCCCCTTGGCCCTGCTGCTGCTCCAAACTGTCCCTGTCTGTTTACCTACCCTCTGCAAGCAGGCAGTGACAGGAGAAGGAGCAGTAGCTTCTGTACCTCCTGCCCTTCTCCCTTCAGGGGGGAAGATGTGGCTTAGGCTCAGAGGGAGAGGGCTAATAAATGGGCAGTGGCAACACCAGCATGGAAAAAGCCCCCCCCCCAAGAGAGGAGTCTGCTGCGGGCATCTTGCCCAAGGGCCCATGCAAATCTGAAGCCTGCAGCATTTTCAGTTTTTAGGTTTCTTCAGAGTCTCCTCCCTCTCATCTGCCTCTTCTTATCCCAGTTCCTCTGCCTTTGTCCAAGCTTCATTTCCCACCTCCCCCACTTTCTGGTTCCTTTTTCTCAGGCCCAGGTTAGACATGACATGCAGTTGCCTTTTCGCTGCTGGAAAAGTGGGGAGGCTGGAAACTGGCAGCAGCATGTTTACCCTGTAAACCATGTTTAGTCAAAAGACTTGCTGCTGCTGCCTAGCAAGTGAGTGTAGGATGGCAGTCTGAATGTAGGTGTTTTGGTACAGCAACCAGATGTGAAGACTTTCATTTCTATAGTATATAATTGGGACAGCAATCCTTCAATAGGAGGTTTTTTTACCCTTAATTTTTGTACACATAGATACCACAGGACTGCATTCTATCTATCTATCTATCTATCTATCTATCTATCTATATCTATCATCTATCTATCTATCTATCTATCCATCCACACTCAAATATTTACCATAAGCTTTATTACTGATCTTCCCCAGCTCCATGGTACATAAATCTTGTAGTATGGAAAGCTCAAAAGGCTAGTTTCCCATTTATTTACATTGCAGGACTCTCAAGCTTACTGACAGAGTATAACCTGTTATCCTAGTCACCATCCTATTCAAATCCAAGTGTTATATTGCCCCCTCCTGCCCCCGCAACACGTTAAACCTTCAAGAATAATAAGAAAAAGTTATCTGTATGCAGCTTTTAGCTCCTGCTGCTAATTCCATCAGGAGCAGCACCCTGGGGAAGCCTTCGATTTTCAGACTGTCTCAGCCCATTCAGGCATATCGGACCAGTAGTGTCGATCCAAGAGGCTGGTCCAAGAAAAGGGGTGGGAGGGAATGGGAAGGTAAAGATGCTGTCATTTCAGATATGCCGTTTGTGAAATAGTTGCCTATTTCTCCATAGGTGATGGAAATGTGTGTTTTGTTTTTGAGGGTGAAAGAGAGAATTGAGTGTTTGCTTCCCTCCGCATCCCTCCGCATCCCTCCCAATACAGAGGAACTACTTTTCTCTCATTTGATTTGAAAGCATCAGGCAAGCTTTTTTTCCGCAGGGCTGTGGGAGAGTGCCTAATACCCTAATACAAACAGGAGAGCAGGAGGGCAATATCCTTGGCTGTGTAATATGTATGACTAGGATGTGAACATTAGGGTTTTGCAGTTTTACCATTTTAAATGGTCAGCTCCTGGAGCAGAAACCTGTCTTCTTGTACTCTGTAAAGCTTCATGGCACTCACACACTAAATAAATAAAAGTTTACTCTAGTATTCTTGGCTGTTCTGTGTAAAACGTGCTTGGTTCTGAGATGTGTTTGAAACTAGGCCCACTCTAGGGCATATACATATGTAGCTCCCTTATATTGAATCAAACCACTGATTCATCTAGTCCAGTATTATCTACTCTGAGGGCATCTTTACAAGTGGATTAAGCTTCCTATTAGCCCTGTTAGGAAAGTAACTACAAGGCTGATATACACATCTGTTTTGTAGTTATAAGCTGGCTTTTTTGGTGGTCTCTTCAGCTGTGTGAACCTTGTTCTTATGATTCAGTTCCTCATACCTCGTCATGCCACCTCGTGCCAGGCAAGATTCTAAAAGTGGGCAGTCTAGTGCATGATGAAAAACCTATTCGCAAGAACAGGTTTCCATTTTTACTAATAGATAGGAAAATGTGTGTGTGTGTAAGTGTAAGATAGGCAAATTTCATAGTTTAATAACCATGCACTATGTAAAGAAGTACTTGTGTTGATCTGTCCTGAATTTCCCATGATTCAACTCATTGGATTCAGATCTAGTATTATGGGAGAGGGAGAAAAATTCCTATCTACTTTCTGCACACCATGCATAATTTTATACATCTCTCTACGGTGGCTCAGCTTGTCTGAGCATGGAAAGCTAAGCAGGGTCAGGCCTGGTTATTACTTGGATGGGAGATCCCTCCTCTAGTTTCCTGCATTGAGCAGGGGGTCGGACTTGATAGCCTTGTAGGCTCCTTCCAACTCTATGATCTAAGAAATCTATCATGTTCACCCTTGCCTTTTTCCCCCTAGCAACCCCAAATGTTGTAACCTTTCTTCACAGGGGAGTTGCTCTAGCCCCTTGGTCATTTTGGTTTCCCTTTTCTGCACCTTTTCCTGTTTTACAATATCGTTTTCGAGGTGCAGTGACCAGAACTGTACACGGTAACAGCAGGAGAGAACTATTGCCCTCATGTCCTGCTTGGGGTTTTTCTATCTCGTTGGCGACTGAGAGAAACAGGTTACTAGGCTAGATAGGCCTTTGGTCTGATACAGAAGGGCTCTTTTGAGGCTTATATAAGAATGGGAACCAGGTTTCCCCTACTGATGTGAATCTTGTGTGGCTGACAGGGGATTGACCCAAGTTTATTCTAAGCTCTCTGGGGAGAGATCTGCTACTTTGACTAGGCTTGCTTAGTCCACATTTGGGGGAAATTGACATAATTCTTACAAATACATCTTTTGATAATTCATCTTTTGTATCCTACCCTCTAGCCCAGTGTTCTCCAACCTTGGGTCCCCAGATGTTTTTGGCCTACAACTCCCAGCATGCCCCAGCTGGGGCATGCTGGAAGTTGTAGGCCAAAAACATCTGGGGACCCAAGGTTGGAGAACACTGCTCTAGCCTAACTCCTTTAGAAGAACCATGAATTTCCTACCTATGCTGTTTTCTTCTTTTATTTCTGTCTGCATCTTGGTTTTCCTTTTCTCCTTTTTTAAAAAAATGTTGTATTTTAGGTAAGTAATAGATTGTTCTGCCTCAGCTATGTCAAACCCCCACCACCACCACACACACATACACCCACCCGAAAAGCCTTATGATCTACTGTGCTGTACTCTAAGGTGGTAGGATGGTTGTTGAACCAGGAAAGGCAGCTGAAGTATCAGCTCTAAAGGAGTGTGTGAAGGTCCACAACAGCTGCAGAGCAATTCTTCGCTAGTAAGAAAAACATGGCATCTACTAAAAATAACAATAGTTTGACCATAAATTTTGAATCAGAGCCACAACTAATTGGCCAGTACTAGTGGACTGTCTACACTGAATTCCTTATGTGAAAGCACTCCATTGGAGCTAACTAGTGTGGTCACTTCCAACATTAATTAATTAATTAGTACTCTGGCTTTCTACCAAAAGAAAAATGGCACTGAAGGCGGCTCACACAATTAAAATTTATTAAGACAATAAAACAATACATTAAAATTCAATAAAAACACAACTACGGGGGGGGGGGATAAAGAATTAAACGCAGCACCCAACCCCACAGACCCACTTACAGGCCAAAGGCCTTCTTGAATAAAATGGTCTTTGCCTGCTGGCAGAAGGACAACAGAGACAGCAAACCTAGCTTCCCTTGGGAGGGAGTTAAGAATAGCTTAAATTGCTTTCTGTACACATTTGGAAGAGGCTATATGTGGCCTTTTCCACAAAATTCAAAGTAGATGCCCTAAAAGTTGTGATCTGGAGCTAGGGGTGAGCAGAGAGGTGGCCAAGTTTGCTGATGACACCAAATTATTTAGGGTGGTTAAAGCAAAAGTGACAGCAAAGAGCTCCAAAAGGATCTTTCCAAACTGGGGGAATGGGCATTTAAATGGCAAATGTGGTTCAGTGAAAGCAAGCGTAAAGTGGTCTACAAAAAAACCCCAAAACAAATTCCTAACTTCACATAAACACTGATGGGATCTGAGCTGGCAGTGACTGACCAAGAAAGAGATCTTGGAGTTGTGGTGGATAGCTCAATGAAAACGTTGACCCAATGTGCAGCTGCTGTGAAAAAGACACATTCCATGTTAGGGATAATTAGGAAAAGACTAAAAAATAAAACTATCATCTGCACACAGATGGTATGACCTCCCCATTTAGGGAACAATCCTGTGCATGTTTTAGACAGAAAAAAGTCCTACAACTCCCAGTGTTCCCT
Organism: Shinisaurus crocodilurus; assembly: GCA_021292165.1. NCBI lineage: Eukaryota > Metazoa > Chordata > Lepidosauria > Squamata > Shinisauridae > Shinisaurus > Shinisaurus crocodilurus. Next base: position 1,291,473 of record CM037889.1, read on the forward strand.
AGCCACCATGGCTGGTTGGGAAATGCTGGGACTTGTAGGACTTTTTTTCTGTCTAAACATGCGTACGATTGCACCCTTAAAGACCTGTGTATTTAGAAATAACTGTCCTGACAGATCAGCCTGGGATTGGTGGGAGGAGAGTATTATTTTACATCAAGAATATTACCTAAATAGAGATATGATCAACCATTGGTCAGTGTCAGATTACAGGCTAAATGCAGAACATTTTGGTGTATGATATGCAGAAGACAGACATCTCAGCCTCTTTGAACAATTTTATCCATTACTAAAATCTGAAAAAAACCAGGATCCTTGCCTGGTTCCCAAATTTTACACTGACTATTCTTAATTTTTTGAGTGATGCTCCCAAAAATATTTCAATACATTATTTATTTATTTATTTATTTATTATATTTATACCCCGCCTTTTTTCCTGCAAGGAACCCAAGGCGGCTTACATAATCCTGGATCTTTTCTGATCAATTTGAGCCCTCTTTGATCCTAATTGGGCAAAAACCGTCAAGTTTATGGTCCCAAACAAGAATTATATATTTCCAGATTTTTTTAAAAAACAACATGTTTTATAAGTTAAAGCTATTCATTACCCATGGGCATCATGGCTAGGGTCATAGACTGTATACAAAAAAGGCTACATTGGGTTTATTCACTCCAGATGGTAATGATGAACAGCCCATTTGGTCCATGGATTAATAGACCCCTTGAATGCAAGGCTGTCAGTGCTTGAACTGAGCTGTTCCCAGATCTCAGTTTAGTTCTCTGGTCACTGGACCACAGAAAACCAAACTAGACATGATGGCAGTAGACGTGTGTCAGAATTGGGTCATGGCTGATTCCCTATGAACTGATCGAGAGAGAGGCAAGTAAGAGGAGACATGCTAGAGGTGTACAAAATTATGCATGGTGTAGAGAAAGTGGATAGAGATAAATTTTCTCCCTCATAATATTAGAACCTGGGGTCATCCCAGGAAGCTGATTGGTAGGAGATTCAGGAGAGATAAAAGGAAGTACTTCTTCACACAGCGCATAGTTAAACTATGGAATTTGTTTCCACAAGATGCAGTGATGGCCACCAATTTGGATGGCTTTAAAAGGGGACTTGACAAATTCATGGAAGAGAAGGCTATCAATGGCTACTAGTCCTGATGGCTATATGCTACCTTCAGTATTAGAGGCAGTATGCCTACATACACCAGTTGCTGAGGAACATGGGTGGGAAGGTGCTCTTGTACTCATGTCTTGCTTGTGGAATCCTGTGGGCAGCTGGTTGGCCACTGGGTAAACAAAATACTGGACTAGATGGACCTTGGTCTGATCCAGCACGATTCTTCTTGTGTTCTTATGTAAAGGGCAGCATGGGGGAGGGGGGGCAAGCATTTTTGAAGAGAAGAGCATAACTGGCAGGGATTCAGCTCTCCAGCATGCCCATGCTGTACTTTAAATTTTGCTCCCCCCTTTATGGAGAACAGAGAGGACTTGGTTCGAGCACTGCTGCCATTCCATTGAATTGCACCTCTTATTGCCTTTCCCCATAAGATTACTCCCTTTCCAGCCTCAAGCATGAAGCCAATAACTTGGCACAAGAGGCCAATTTTGATACCAATTTGATGGAGACACATGCTGTTTAGCAGTATAAGTCAGCCTGCCCTGTACACAAGAGAGGACGAAGAAGGGCATTATAATGGGATCATTTGTAAGAGGTAAGAGTGAAATTCTTAACTGGAAATAAAGTCCGTGTGTGTGTGTTGCAATGAGCAATGTTTTAAGCCTTAGTTATGTCACTGACATTTACTTAGATGTGATGTGAGGCAGTCAGAATTATAGTAAAGATGACCAGTTGTTATCCAGTTTCAGCAAAACCGGGCCCTGCTCTGTTCCCAAACCTGGAAAGAGGGTTTGTTCTTCTGTATCCTGGAGGTCTCTTCAGAAAGCTTCCCCAGTTTGTTTAGGTGCCACTGTCCCCAGGGATGGGGACTCGGACTCGACTCGTGAGTCAGACTGAGTCCCCCCTCTGACTCGACTCGGACTCGAATCCCAATATTTTTAATGGGACTCGAGACTCGACTCGAGACCAAGGACTCTTCAACATCCCTGACTGTCCCCCTTGGCAGTGATCCTTGCTTTTTGTCTTCCTGCCACTGAAAGCCTTGTTATCTTCCCTCCCCACCTCTGTGTTTTCGTTTTCGTTTTAAAGGCCTCCCAAGGACAAATTGCTCAACTCTTTCACGAGCAAATAATCCCACTTTTGAGTAGCAATGAGCCAACTCTCCTGGGAAGAGTGCACGGGGGTGATGAGAGTGCGATCACACCCCATCACAATCACATTTTCACCTGCTCATGCGATCGGGCACAGCTGTGACTTGCCAGTAATTACTTGCCTGTAGCAGGGGCAAGGCTCCCAGCTTTAAAAACCAGCTGTTTTATTCATGTGTCTGTGTTGTGCTCCTAGTTTCATTTGTAACTTTTGAAAAGCTTTTGTGTGTGTGCATGTGTGTGTTGCTGTTGAGACTGATCGCCTGCTGCTCAGCTTCCCAGCCACTTCGGTGGCATTTCATAGGTTTCATATTATAGAGTTGGAAGGAGCCTACAAGGCGATCGAGTCCAGCCCCCTGCTCAATGCAGGAAACTAGAGAAGGGGTCTCCCATCCAAGTAATAACCAGGCCTGACCCCCTGCTTAGCTTTCCACGCTCAGACAAGCAGAGCCAGCGTAAGCCACATTGTGAAGGGCCTAATCCTGATGCCCCAGCAGATCCATTAAGCACAGTGGTCATTCCGTCACAGTCCTAAGCTCTGTTAACTCTACAGTTGTACCACAAAATAACTTCCAAACATGTCTTGGGGATGGATCACTAGGCTGCTGGTTGTGTTATCAAAATGAAGAGCCAAGTAGGGTTGCTTTCCACCTGCCAGCTGCTCCTACCTGTTCTTTTCCTGGTCCTGCCGTTCCCCATCCTTCACCTCCTGTGGGAAGCACATCTCCAGGAATGCTGAGAGGGATGGAAAGGGGAGCAGCACTAAACACTAGAAAGCAAAAGAGAGAGGGAGAATTGGAGCCTAAAAATGGTACTGGAAAAATATGAAATTTTAACTAAGTATTAAAATGCCCAAAATGTTTTGGTGAAGACCTTATTCAGGGTTCCAAGAATGAAGTTTTCTTTGTAAGGCAACATTCTTAGTGAGGGATGAAGCACATCAGCTGAGGAAGGTGGGCAGATGGCCAAACTGGGAAGTAACAGGAAGGAGCAGTTGCAGTTGGCTCATTTCCCAAATGTAAAGGTTCCTGTTCAGTGTCTGAGGTAAAATGCACCAAGCTTAGGACGGAGGCACAGTGTGTTATGGTGACTCTGGTCCTTTCTAGAGGAGTGGACTCAGAAGGTGGATTTGTGTGCCTCATGGCCTTTGGAGGGCCTCAGGGTTCCATCTTGTTTATACAGGTACCCCGACTGTGGAACTCCCTCCCTCTTCATATATGATCGGCACTCTTACAAGCTTTTGGTGCCAACTAAAGACCTATCTTCACCCAGGCCTTTGATATATATATATATATAAACTTACTTATTTGTGTTACTGTTCTTCCCTGTTTGATTATTTTTGCTTGATGTTGTATGATTTTATTGTGTTTTATTGATTGCACCCTGCTTTGGGTTTGTTTTATCATGAGAAGCGGGTAACACATTTTGTAAATAAATAATAAATGTTTCACCTATGTTATAGCAGTTGCACTGGTAATCTGTTCATTTCTGGGCCCAATTTAAAGTATTGTCACTGACCTTTAAAGCCCTAAAGAGTTTGAGGTTGTTTGAAGCACTTCCTGCACCCATGTGAATTTGGCCAGGCCTTAAGTTTGCTCTCAAAGACCTTGCTCTCAGTGCTGCCATCAAGATCTGTTAGATTGGGGACACCAACATGGACTTTTTGGCTATGGCCCAATATTAGTGGAGCTCCCTTAAGGCCTTAAAAGCCTTTTTGTTTCATTTTGTTAATCAAAATGTTTAATTGTTTAAACTGTTGCTGTTTTTTGTTTTAATCTTTTTATCTGAATTGCTGTGTTGGGCTGTATAGTGCTATAAGCTGCTGTCTTTTAGTCTTCTTGCTATAATGAGATTGTTTTATCTATACATGCTATGTTTTTAATTTTTGTTTGTGAAAGTTGCCTTGGGAGGGCTTTGCCCTGAAAGATGGTCTATAAAATCAATATTGTAAATATATATAAGAGACAGCTGTGAATCAGGAAGTCCCCACTTCAGATATGATCTGTCATCAATTCAGTAGGTAGCCTTAGACAAACTGTGCTCTTTCAGCTTTACCCCCACTATTTGCTATGCAAGGGTAAGAATACTAATCTACTTACTTTACAGGGTTGTTTGTAAGGCTTACTGAGAAAATATAGGAGAAGCTCTTTGAATACTGAAAGTGCTATCTAAATGTCATCAAAATGCCAAGTATCATTATTATTTGTTTCTAAGGGGACTGCTAATATCCACTTGCTCACTTTTAAAGTGGGGTGGTATTGGGAGCAGAGCTGAAGAAGACAAGGGGTGCACATGAAACTGTTGAGGGAAAGAGAGATCTGCCCCCCCTCCCCGGAGTGGCAGTCACGTGGACAGGCATCACTCTCAGCAGGTAAGGCAGTGAGGTGTGCTGAATACCAATTGTGGCCTGTGCCCAGAAGGGCAGCAGTCCTGAGGGTGGTTTCCGTTCTGGAAACCTATTGAGAGATAATAACAAGTACCTGATAGGACTACTTTATGACTTCTTTTATTTATAGGTCCTTATCAATTTATATGCGATCGGTACTGTTGAGCCTTTACTGATAATATCTATACTGATAATATAACATCAAGTAGGCCGCTCAACAAGGTCTGCCACGGACGGCCTTCTTCTTATCCCATCAGCCAGAGCAGCCAGGCTGGTGGGGACTAGGAAGAGGGCCTTCTCTGTGGCGGCCCCCACATTATGGAACTCCCTCCCTAGTGACCTTCGCCATGCCCCCTCCGTGATGAGCTTCCGCCGTGCATTAAAAACATGGCTGTTCAGGCGGGAATATGGGGTGGGTTAGGTTTTTAATGAGAATTTTTTATATTGTTTTAATTATTATATTTTATTGTGTTGTTTTGTTGTATTTTAATTGTACATCGCCCAGGGTGGCCGGGTGACCGGCCAGATGGGCGATTGATAAATATAATAAATAAATAAATAAATATATATATAAAAGAAACTGTTCTGACTGACTGACTCATCAACGCCCAGCTCAAACCGTTTAATCTAGGAACGTGAAATTTTGAAGGGACGTTGCTTTTATGACATAGACCCCCACTAAGGAAGGATTTGTGGAAATTCTGACCCTAAGGGGGTAAAAAAAGGGGGCAAAAACGTGAAATTTTGAAGGGACGTTGCTTTTATGACGTAGACCCCCACTAAGGAAGGATTTGTGGAAATTCTGTCCCTAAGGGGGTAAAAAAAAGGGGGCAAAAACGTGAAATTTTGAAGGGATGTTGCTTTTATGACGTAGACGCCCACTAAGGAAGGATTTGTGGAAATTCTGTCCCTAAGGGGGTAAAAAAAGGGGGCAAAAACGTGAAATTTTGAAGGGACGTTGCTTTTATGACGTAGACCCCCACTAAGGAAGGATTTGTGGAAATTCTGTCCCTAAGGGGGCAAAAAAAGGGGGCAAAAACGTGAAATTTTGAAGGGACGTTGCTTTTATGACGTAGACCCCCACTAAGGAAGGATTTGTGGAAATTCTGTCCCTAAGGGGGTAAAAAAAGGGGGCAAAATTGCCCCACTCTCATATCTCTCCTATGGGCAAAACAACAGGGCAGCAGTTATACAAATCAGCCTCACCTCATAATTGCTGCAGGAGCCAATAGCAGCAGTTATGCAAATAGCCCATTGGACACTTAGAATGTTCATATGAATTCCTGCAGGGGCCAGTGGGGGTGGGTATGCAAATCTCCCCTAGGCCATTTAGAATGTTCTCTGAGGGGGTGAAAAGAGAGGAAAACTTTTTAAATGACTGACTGACTGTTGTGTGTGGGTTGTCGTCACATAGGCTCCATCACGTTTTGACGGATCTACCCAAAACTTGGCACGGTCACTCTTCATCACGCGAGCGAAGCCGCGGGCAACAGCTAGTGTATAATATATTCACAAGAATTCTGAAGTGATAACATGTAATATAGCCTGTTTGTGTGTGGATTAAAACAGCAATCTAAGTATTGCTAATGCAATTCAAAGTACAGTGTTTAATGGTGTTGTATTGTATGGCCTTAATTAATGCATTCATTGCTAAAAATAAAACTTCATATTTAGAGCCTGAATTGCTCATCTTCGGAAAGCACATCAATGATACTCAAGTCAAGGGCCATCCACACCAGTAATCAAATCAATCGCTTCCATGACAATTTAGCTTCTAATATGTGTTACTTTCACGATATAGATCCTGAAAAATATGCTCCCACATCCTTTAATATAATGTAAATGTCCATTTAGAACTCGGCAGTAGCAACATCCTGCCTCCTATACTAGTATGTGTCATCCACCAAGTTCCTTGTATTATTTAGGAGGAGAGTGATTAGGCATGGCTTTGGTATATAAACAGAACAAACAGATATCTTAATCTCCCAAGTGAACCTATCCTAAGAGCAGTACCTTACAAACAAGACACCAGCGCAGAGGCAGCTGCAAAGTCTGTAGGATTGGACTCAGTGTGGTGGTTTAGGAATTCAGCAGTGAATTCTTTGAAGAAGCCCGAGTGCAAGGTGAAAGGGAGAAACGTGCTAAGCGAAAAGCACGTCAAATGAATCCTTTACAGGACCATCTTCTATCTGGTAACCTGTGTCCTCACTGTGGGAAGCTGTGTGGATCTAGAATTGGCCTCCACAGTCACTTACGGACCCATCACTAGAGTCTACACAATCTTCTTTAGAATTTCCTCATTTTATCCCGGAAGACAATCTTACTTGGTCACGAGTGATCGCCTGAGAACACTTTACTGGCAGAACCTTACTCTGATCCAGTAAGGCAGTTCTTATGGCCTGTGAGGGTAGGGTGCTGCATGATAACTGGTATGAGAACACGACTTCTGAATTCTTATGGGGCACACATAGTACACCAGCGGTGCTAAACCGGTTTGGAAGTGGCGGGGAAGAAGCAGGTGGTGGTATCTCAACTAAATGTGCAGATAGGAATAGGAACATAAGAAGTTGCCTTATACCAAGTCACAGCATTGCTAGCCAGCTCAGTTTTGTTTCAGTCCTGCTGGAGAGGCCAGGAGTTGAATGTTGGAGCTTTTGCATGCAAATTGTGTGCTCTACCACTGAGCTACAACAGCTCTTTCCCTGAAGACATAGGAAAGAGGCTGGGGGCAGCTCTGAAGATCCTTAGTGGCTGGGTGTTGCACTTCTTTCAGCCCGAGGGCCAAATTCTATTTCAGAGAAGCTCTCAGGGACTGCAGTCCAGTGATGGGTGAAGTCAAAAGCAAAAGGGGTGAGGCCAAAATACCCAAAATACTAGCATATTTTAGTTTAAAGTTCTTACAGATAGCCTTAGGAGAGGCATTTCAACTTTTTAGAAAGGGGGGTCGTATGGTGAAAAAATTGGGAAACCACCAAACAATAGGTGGTCATGGTAAAAAAGCAGGAACCACCTGTTGACATGGAGAAGGGGGCGTGGCCATCGGGGAGCTCCAGGCGGGCTGGATTTAGCCTCTTGGCTTGAGGTGCAACACCCCCTGCTTTAACTGGGTTCTCTTTGCAAAATGTTTGAGAGCGTCTGGCACAGGATGCTTAAGTTCGTAAGGTAAAGGAGAGAAACAAGCAGAGTAGAATAACAGCAGTTGAAGAACCTGGGGTTGAAACTGTGGAGAGGGGGTGGTCTTCAGCGTGTCCTCAAAGCTTCCATCTAAGTACTGGAATAATATTTGTAATCCCAGTTATTTTGGATTAAGGAATCTGCATGGTGGGATACTTCTGTTAAGGGTTACTTGCATATCTTTTTCATACGTGAATTCTGAAAAGACTTGTGCAGCTAAGGCTACGATCAGATAGCTATTTGGCAGTGCTATGCCAGTGTATTGTTGCTGCAGTGCTAATCACATTTTGTGACATTGCAGTGCTATAGCTGCAGTGCAACTATTGCACTGCTATAGTAGCAGTGCTATAGTATTGCTGTGCTATAGTATTTCCCATATTAAGTGATTATATGCCATCGTGCTGTTGTTCTTCAGTTACCACTGCTAAGTGGTCAAAAAGAAGATGTTATCTGAGCTGGTATATAGTGCTTATATAATGGCTCTGAGTCAACCACTTTCAACCATCTTGTAGGAGTCCATCCCTTTATTAAACAAAATACTCCTGAGCTCATTGGATCCTTCTGTGATGCCCTTCCTGATAGGCTCCTGTTATGTATTTCATATTATATAGATATAGATATAGATATATTCAATCGGAGTGTCCTACGTTCAAGAGGCTTCTCTCATCCCTAAATCCTCCTTTAACTGCAAACGGCAGAAAGGGCTACTTTATGCAGAAATGCATGTGCACAATCTGAAAGGAGGTGTGGGATTAATGGGAAGAGATTTGTTCATACAAACCTTTATGAAAAATGGAATTGAGGCTTTGCAGGCAGTGTAAATGGAATGGCAAGATTAGCTATGGGCTTTCCTTGACAAGGGCTCATATTAAGAGGAGAGCTGCTATCTCTTGGTAAACAGAGAAGATGTGAATGTGATATTAAAAAAAGGGTTGGGTTTTTTTTTTTTTTGCTAAGTACAGCAGTGCTAGCTGATTAGAGGGTAAGGGGCAAGGGAGAAAGCTATAAGGAAAAAGTAATATAAACTGGGTCTTTATGTCTGTCTCCTCCTGTGTCAAAGTGAGACCACAGAAAAGAACTTTACATTAAATTCCAAATATTTGGGGTATTAGCTTTTATATTGGAATTTAAAAAATTTATGGCAGGTTTTTTAAAAATACACACCCTTCCCATTTCCAAATTTTAAAATGGCATTGCCAAAATGAGCCAAGGTAACATGCAGTAAATACACATCACAAGGTCATAGATCCCTTATGTTGTTGTTGACAGCTAACATTAGCTAAATAATCATAGACAGCATTGGAACTCAAACGTTGCTCAACTGACTGGCAGAATAATGGTCTGCTGCCTTTTATTCTATGAATAATTAAGTGCCTGTTATTTTTAAAGCAATGCTAGATCCATTTCTCCTTCCATGTATTTTATTTATTTTTATTTTATTTATTATATTTATACCCCGCCTTTTTTCCTGCAAGGAACCCAAGGCGGCTTACATAATCCTCCTCCTCCTGCTCTTCATTTTACCCTGGAACAGTAGCACATAAATAGTGGTGCAGATCTTTGATTTCATTCATGGAAGGGGGGCAAAGCCGAAACACTTACTGGTGTGTTTTTATAGCTGCTGAACTGGGTATCTGACATTCATTTAATCTGTAATCTCACATACAATAGTCTCAAAGGGTTATGAACAGTGTTGCTAAAATTTGTAAGTAATCTTTCTATAGTCATGTCTGCATAGGCTAGGGAAATATTTAGATAATGTGTACCACAAAAAGTTCTTCTTTTCAGCTGCATCCCCATGGTGTACGTCACGTCTGCTCCCACTCTAAGAAAACTGAGATAAGGTGTTTTTCCAATACCTGTACACATGTGTAAACAGGCTGTCCTGTTTTCAGCGGTCTCTACTGCCCTAGGGGTAGAATTAAACGAGCTAATAGCTTTTTGAAGAAGTTATTCTGGACTATGTCAGACTTTAGTTTAAAGTTCTAACCTTCAGATTCCTACAACAGCTGACCTTGCAGTTCTTTAATTGCCAGTTGGACCAAATTAGTTCCATATAGCCTGCATTGGCACAACAGCCTGCCTTAATCTTGCTATCAGAAATGTTCTCAAGGGTCTCAGACCAGCTATCTGTCCTAGAGGAATATAGTCCTAAATAAGAGAATGAACTGAGTTACTCTATCTAGTGTCTATTACTATCCTGTGAATATTTTTGGGACAGGAGCTTCTCCCCCGCCCCCTTTAAGTGATTCTTTTTCTGTATCATAGTTAATTGTAGAATTTTTGTCTGGCAAAAGCAAACTGGTCTAGCATTATTTTGAGAACCAGCTAATAATAAAGCCATATTGCTACATATAAGATAAGATCCAGCTTTCGAGTGGTGAGGCAGAAGGATCTTTATTTAAAATCTCTCTCTCTCTCTCCATCCCCATCTCTCTCTCTGTGTGTGTAATATATAGTCCTGCCTGAGCTATTCTGTCAACTCTGACTTGTGTGTGTGTGTGTGTGTGTGTGTGTACAACCACACACTTTCTCCCCTGACTGGATTACCGCGTCCAGTGGGGTCACCATTTTAGCGGTCGAAAAAGACATTTGAACTTTGGAACATGGAATATACGGACATTGCTGGATAACATAGATAGTGAACGCCCTGAGCGTAGGACTGCTATTATTGCAAGGGAGCTGAGACGGTTAAAATTGACATAGCAGCACTTCAAGAAACTCGAAGGGCAGGAGAGGGACAGCTGAAAGAAGAAAAAGGAGGTTATACCTTCTTCTGGAAAGGACTACCTGAGCAGGACCGACGAATACATGGTGTAGGCTTGCCATCAAAAATGAACTAGTGAACTCTTTGTCAGAAGTTCCTACTGGCATTAACGAACGCCTGATAACTCTTCGATTAAAGCTCGCCAATAACCAACAGGTAACTATTTTGAGCGCTTATGCACCAACATTAGATGCTGATGATGACATCAAGGAAAGTTTTTACAGCCAGTTGGACACTCTCCTGTCAGAGATACCTAAGGAGGATAAAATTATCCTCCTGGGCGATTTTAACGCAAGAGTCGGGCGTGACTTTGATTTATGGCCAGAAACTATTGGAAAAGACGGAGTAGGTAATAGCAACCCGAACGGACTCTTACTTTTGTCTATATGTGCAGAGCATAATCTCACTATCACAAACACGCTCTTTCGACAAAAGAATAAGTTTAAAACATCGTGGCAGCACCCACGGTCAAAGCACTGGCATCTTCTGGATTATGTAATTGTCCGTGTTAGAGATCGCCGCGATGTACTTCTTACTAGGGCCATGGTGAGTGCCGACGACTGCTGGACAGACCACCGACTAATCCGGTCCACAATGGTTATCAACATTGCTCCCCAACGTAGGCTTCAAGGAAGGAAACCAAGGCGTAAAATGAACATCCAAGTCCTTCAAGATCCTATTAAGCAAACTCGTCTTCAATCACTTCTTAAGGAACATCTACCTAGGGAACCTCCTGACAACATTGAGGACCATTGGTCTAAGCTGAAAACCTCCATTACTGCAGCTTGTGAACAAACTATTGGATATGAAACTAAGAAACATCAGGATTGGTTTGATGAAAATGACAATGAGATTAAATATATAATTGACCAAAAAAGGAAAGCCTTCCAAATATGGCAAAATGATATTAACTGCGCTGCCAAGAAAAAAACCTACGCTAGCGCAAAGGCTGAGGTCCAAAGAAGAACAAGAGAACTTAAGAACGCTTGGTGGAAAAAGAAAGCTGAAGAAATTCAACAACTTGCAGAATCTCATGATGCACGGGGCTTTTTTAAGGCCACAAGGGCCATTTATGGACCAAAAACCTATGGTACAAACCCTTTACAATCAAAAGATGGCACCAAACTCTTAAAAGACAAAGAGTCTATTGCACTGCGTTGGAAAGAGCATTATTATGACCTTTTAAATCGTAAATCTAAGGTGGATAATGAGATTTTTTCGCAAATCCCGCAAAAACAAATTAAAGAGGAACTTGCAATACTCCCCACTTTGGATGAAGTAAAAAAAGCCATTAATCAAATGAAGAACAACAAAGCTAGTGGACCAGATGGGATTCCTGCTGAAATCTTTAAAGAAGGGGGCCCCGAACTTGTACAACATCTTCATAAACTCATCGAAAAAATCTGGATAAGAGAAGAGATCCCAGAAGACTTCAGGGATGCCATAATTATCACCCTCTTTAAGAAGGGTGATAGAACAGACTGTGGAAACTATCGGGGCATTTCTCTCTTAGCAACCGCAGGTAAAATATTTGCTAGGATTCTCGCAAACCGTCTTCTATCTATTTCAGAAGAGATCCTCCCTGAAACTCAATATGGTTTCCGCCCCTCTAGAGGGACAGTAGACATGATTTTTACTGCACGTCAGCTCCAAGAAAAATGCCGGGAGCAAAATCAACCCCTTTATATGGCATTTATCGATCTGGCTAAGGCCTTTGATACTGTAGACCGTACAGCTCTCTGGACTATCCTTATGAAAATTGGATGCCCCAATAAATTTGTGAATATCTTGCGACTTCTCCATGACAACATGACGGCAACGGTTTTGGACAACAACGGCTCTCATGGTGCTCCATTTAAAGTGGGATCAGGTGTTAAACAGGGATGTGTTATCGCCCCAACATTATTTGCCATTTTCATCGCCATGGTTTTACATCTTGTCAAGGGGAAACTTCCCACCGGTGTGGGAATTATATATCGAACAGATGGAAAGCTTTTTAATCTCAGCAGGCTGAAAGCAAAAAGTAAGGTAATTACAACCTCCGTTGTGGAACTTCAGTATGCTGATGATAATGTGGTCTCCGCACATTCAGAGGACGATCTCCAAACTATCCTAAATGCTTTTGCAGAAGCATACGAAAAACTTGGTCTCTCACTTAACATCAAAAAAACCAAAGTGCTTCATCAGCAAGTGCAAGCCAACCCTTTGGTGATGCCATCTATCCAGCTTGGCAGGACAATACTGGAAAATGTCGATCATTTTCTCTATCTTGGCAGCTATCTTTCTGTTACAGCTAACATCGACAGTGAAATCCAGCATCGTCTGAGCTCCGCAAGTGCCGCATTTTCTCGAATGAAACATAGAGTGTTCGAGGATCGGGATATTTGTAAGAAGACCAAAACACTGGTTTATGAAGCCATTGTATTACCAACTTTATTGTATGCCTGCGAAACATGGACTATCTATAAACGTCACTTCCACCTCCTTGAAAGGTTTCATCAACGTTGCCTCCGGAAAATCCTGCAAATTACTTGGGAAGATAGGCGAACAAATGTCAGTGTACTGGAAGAAGCAAAGACTACTAGCATTGAAAAAATGATCCTTCAACGCCAACTTCAGTGGACCGGTCATGTTGTTCGAATGCCTGACTGCCGCCTCCCAAAGCAGTTACTTTACTCCCAACTCAAGGATGGAAAGCGGAATATCGGTGGTCAATATAAGAGGTTTAAAGATGTTCATAAGGCTAATCTAAAAAAATGCAATATAAACATCGAAAACTGGGAAGCTCTGGCCCATGAACGATCTAAATGGAGGTTGGCCTTTCACAAAGGTTCCATGGACTTTGAAGAAGCCCGAGTGCAAGGTGAAAGGGAGAAACGTGCTCAGCGAAAAGCACGTCAAATGAATCCTTTACAGGACCATCTTCTATCTGGTAACCTGTGTCCTCACTGTGGGAAGCTGTGTGGATCTAGAATTGGCCTCCACAGTCACTTACGGACCCATCGCTAGAGTCTACACAATCTTCTTTAGAATTTCCTCCTTTTATCCCGGAAGACAATCTTACTCGGTCACGAGTGATCGCCTGATGATGATGACAACCACAATTTATCTCTACCCTGACTTTGGATCTGGAGCTATGGTTATGACCATAGCTCAGAACCTGAATTATATCTGTTGCTTTGTTAAACATTTGCATAAGTTATTTTGTGTAAAATCCAAAATAAGTCCTACTGAGAGTAAATAAATGGGAAGTAGGATAGTCTACTCACTAACCAGTCTCATTCATTTAAATGGTTCTACTACTCTAAGTAGCGCTTAAGTTGGGTTTTACCTTTTTACCTCATACCTCTCTACCCCTGTTTTCTGCTTAGCTCAGAATGGACTAAATAGACAGAAACCTTATTTACATGATGGTACTTTGAGTGCAAGGAGGTGGGGGAGGGGGAGAAAAGTGTGCCCTGTCTCTGCTCCCAGCTTCCACTGGTTCATCTGATCTCCACATACATGTGTAGAATCTATGTGTGTGCCTGCCTATGCATTCATATTCAACCTTACCCATGGGGTTGTAAGCAGATCCAAGCTATTATGCTAGTGCAACTGCTTCTTGTCAGTGCCTCCACATCAGCAACAGACACCATCTTTAGATGTGAGACAACACAAAGCTATTATGAAACCCAATGGGGATAGAGTGCTGGTTGATCTGGAAGGGAATCAGGACTGTTGGAAATGTTGGCTATATGCTGTTCTAAAGACATCCATGTCTGTTCCAATTTACATGCCTAATAGTTGGTTTTAGTAATTGTAAACTACACTATATCACTATATTTTAACTAGATCTACATTTTCCAGACATGCTGGAACAACTTTCTTTAGTTGCTCTCAAAGGAACATTAAAGATTTAGTTGGCCACTAGAAGCTGAGAGGGCAAAGCAGGGAAGTGCCCATGTCTAGCATTAAAGTGGCATTCTCAGAGAAGCAATAGCACGGGATCTTTTGATTGCAGACTGATAATTGCAGGTGCTAATTAAACACAGCAAAAACCACCAAGGATTGGATCCTAGGACAGGTGAACTTAAGGAAGTTTCCCATCCCATCCTCCTCCCTTCAGTCACCTGTGATCCCTAAAAGTCTCTATGGAGGCTCAGGAGGGCATCTTGAATAATATGGGATGAGGTGTGGAGTAGGAGTAGGTTATGGGAGTAGGTTATGGGAAACTTTCCTTCCGGGAACTTGCTGAAGTTAACTTATCTTAGAATCCAAGTCCAAACTGGAATGTTTCCCCCACTCTCCTAGCTACCCCTATCTGATCCCACATTGTGCAGGAGGGCCTCCTGACCTCTAAAGAGGCTTTTCGAGGGATGCAGGGGGATACTGAAGACAGGAGGCAATGGGAGTCTTTTCTTCTTTGAACCCCCTTAAGTGAATTTACTGTAGGATCTAAACCAATGAGTCTTGTGGCATCGTCAAAGACTAACATATTTATTGTGGCTTATGCTTACACCACGGTAAATGTTGTCTTTAAGGTGCCATAAGAGTTTTTTGGAGCTTTTAGACAAGGCTTTTATTGCCCTGGCTCATTCACAGAATTTTATCCAGCAGTGGTGTGGCAGTGGTGGCGTTCAGACAACGTCATCTTCCACTTGTAACTCTCCCATGTTTCCCTGCTCCTTCTTCCATTTTTTTCTTTCCACAGCATTACATTTTCTGTCAAGGAGGAAAAAACAGAATAATTCCTCAGAGTTTTGATTGGCAGTGCTAGGAGCCCTCGCTCTGTCTGGAAGCACCAATTTGTTGCTTATCCTCAACTGAGTAAAGTAATCTCAGCCAGAGTTCCCTCCTCTTCAAGCCCAGATTTCCAGTCCTTATACTCCTTTCTACCTTTTGTTCAATTTTTCAGTGTACCTTTAACACAAACACCCTCCCCAAATTCCTCCATTTTCATTTTCTATTTTCAAAAATATGTTTTAAGGAGGAAATCAAGTCTCCACATCCTGTGGCCAGCTATTCCCTGGAGAGATTCCATTCCATTATGGAGATGTTAGAATATAGTGAATGGTATAAAGGTTTACTGATTTGTCTCACTCCAGATAAATTGTCTTGACTGACATAGAATACAGACTTCATTTTGTGTCAAACATCTAAGTAACTTACTAAAAAGCAGGGACCTCTGATTTTTTTTTTCTTGAAAAGGGAACATAAAAATTGACAGGCTCTATAAATTAGTGACATTAATTCGTAAAAGGTTTGCTAAGCTCTGAGATGATGGCAAGGAAGTCCTCTGAAATATCTGCCTTGCTAGAATATTCTATTACCAGAACAATGATATACTAGAGCCTGACGGTCCACCATTACTTCCTAGTTATCGTTCTAAAATGTAATCTGATCATAGTTGCTAACAAAAGTAATGGTTTCTCTGGCCTTTACACAAAACACACAGTATAAAGTTCATATGTTGCATGGAAAGAACGGTGTAAAAGCATTTAGCTGCCACACTGGATTATCACCACTAATTGGCAATACCTCCTATATTCCGAGAGGATTTTCATTTTAAATTGATAAAAAATATGCATAGTTTATTGAAGGACACAGATTAAAATAATTAGTAAAAAGGGAATCATTCCATACTGGAAAGAAAGATGAAATGATCCTTTTGTATGTTACACAATGATCATAGGAGGCTGGGTATGTTCAATAAACACCAGCTTGTTGTCTTTTTCTCTTGCCCAAATATAAATGATTAACTTTATTAATTTTGCAACATCTCATGGGTAACTCATTTATTATTAGTACAGTCTACCAGTTCTACTTATCTTTACTTTTTGTTTTCGTTTGAAACTGAGACTTTCACAGAGATAAACATATTAGCAACTAATTCAATATGATGCTTTCCCTAACTGATGGTTGTAGATATTGCAGTAAGATAATAAGTGGATTTGATGTTATCAGATATTCTGTTATCTCTCTAATTGTTCTAAGAACATTTCCCTAGACAATTTTGATAGGTACTCCCATCCAGTATGAAGAACTTTAGAAAAGCCCTGCTGGATCAGACCAAAGGACCATTCTAATCCAGCATCCCATTTCCAACAGTGTCATTTCTTTAAAGATACATATTCAGGAATTGAGAACTTAGTGCCTTTCAGCTTTGCCTCCTTTGTCAATATATTGTTTCTTTTAAAATATGTACTTATCTGTTTAGAAATTAGAATGTAGTGCCTTTCATTCCAACATCACATGGTATGTACATTGCAGTTGTTGGATTCTTTTGGTGGGGTTTATTGTTTATTAGCTTTCAGGCATTGTATATTTAGATGTTATTCCATGTACGATGCATATCCACGGTGTAATAAAATGTACAGTAATACCTTGGATTGCAAGTAACTTGGTTTGAGAGCATTTTGCAAGACAAGCAAGTTTTTAAATATTTATTTAATTTTTTCTTACTTGATATACAAGCGACGTCTTGCAATACAAGTACTGTAGTACGGCTTAAATTAAAAATCTCTGTACAAATTTTTTTGGGGGGGGGGATTTCGTTTTGATATAAGCGTGTTTTGGATTACAAGCACGTTTCCGGAGCGAATTATGCTCTCAATCCAAGGCATGACTGTACATAAGACTTGTATGTATATTGGAGTTCAGTGGTTTAATTACAGAGGTTGTGTAAGTATGAACTTTTAAGGAGCTATTCATGGTGCTGAACCCTGTCCCCCAAATAGGTTCAGCATCGTGGGTAGCTCCTTAAAAGTTCAGCCACTGCTGGGTCTGGGGAAAGTATTAATCTTTATAGTTGCTGTTATGCCCAATCATGGTAAATTTAAAACAGACCATTTCAGCAAGACCTTAGAGATGTTATTTACTGATGCTTTATAATTAGAGGGTTGTTTTGTTGGTTTTTTTTTAAAAAGTAGAAATCTCCAATCTAAGATGTCAAATAGAGTAATTTGAAATTACTGTACATCTCATTGTGGATTTGGATATACACTGTGATCTGTCAGGGCAATTTAATAAGAATTTTAAAATATGTATCCGTGCTGTACCAAATTGACAAGGACAATTTCTCAGCCATTTCACCCAGCTCAAGATCTGCTGTTTTGGCTATATTTCAGGGATGAAGAGAATTGAAGCAGCCACCATTTTGTTGTCCCCACCCCAGGAAAACCCTGTTTGAAAGTGTTTTTTGAATTTTGGGGAAATAAAAATGGCTGCCACCGTAAAAAAAAAAAGTGGCTGCCGCCTTTTCCATTCACTGGGGTCTACCTTTATAGTCGTCATCATCATCATCATCATCATCATCATCATCATCATCATCATCAGGCGATCACTCGTGACCGAGTAAGATTGTCTTCCGGGATAAAAGGAGGAAATTCTAAAGAAGATTGTGTAGACTCTAGCGATGGGTCCGTAAGTGACTGTGGAGGCCAATTCTAGATCCACACAGCTTCCCACAGTGAGGACACAGGTTACCAGATAGAAGATGGTCCTGTAAAGGATTCATTTGACGTGCTTTTCACTTAGCACGTTTCTCCCTTTCACCTTGCACTCGGGCTTCTTCAAAGTCCATGGAACCTTTGTGAAGGGCCAACCTCCAGTTAGATTGTTCATGGGCCAGAGCTTCCCAGTTTTCGATGTTTATATTGCATTTTTTTAGATTAGCCTTATGAACATCTTTAAACCTCTTATATTGACCACCGATATTCCGCTTTCCATCCTTGAGTTGGGAGTAGACAGCAGTTGAATATACACAGCAAAACATACATTTTTACAGAGCGGGCAGATCGCTCCTCCACCAGCTCCATTTATTTGAGAGGTACCATGTTAAGAAAGGGCAGTGATTAAAGCAGGCCAGTTAAACAAATAAAGTCACCACGTGCCATTCCATGCAACCCTGTTTTTAAACCTGAAATACTAGGAAAAGCTCCTTTTACACTTGGATTTCTTCCTTTTAAATATAAGAATGTATTGCAAAATTCCAAAGATGTTTTTATTCAAAAGCAACCCAAAGGTTTAAAAGGTGCCCCATGCTGTAATTTTGGGTGTGTGGGGGATCGGAGATGATCAGTGCACTCCTATGCATGTATAATCAGAGGCTCAGTGTGACTTTCCCCCAAGTAAATGCCATCATGATTTCTGTGTCTGTGTCAATTTCACAAAGTTTTGGTTGGACCACTGCTTCTCTACATCCCTAGTAGAGGGATGTTTGCTGTAGAGTTTGAGGCTCATAAATGGTTTGTAACTGTAGACTCCAATCATGTATGTCATATATGTGTAACCCCTGCCCCCCAAGACCCGTAGCCACTGCCATGAAAACTGCCACTGAACACCCCGTGCTGCAGCACTTATGGTGGCAGTGAAGAAGGATCAGAGTCGCTGGGGCAGTTTTTATCCCGCAACAGTAAGTCAGCTTTGCAGCCACATCGCATTGCTGGCTCATATTCAGTTTGTGATCTACCACAATTCCAAGATCCTTCTCACTTGTAGTATTGTTGAGCCAAGTGTCCCCCATTCTGTAACTCTGCATTTGGTTTCCTCTCCCTAGGTGCAGTACTTGGCATTTATCCCTATTAAATTTCATTCTGTTGTTTTCGGCCCAGCGCTCCAGCCTATCGAGGTCACTTTGAATTTTGTTTCTGTCTTCCAGAGTATTAGCTGTTCCACCCAACTTTGTGTCATCTGCAAATTTGATAAGCATTCCCTGTACCTCCTCATCCAAGTCATTAATAAAAATGTTGAAGAGCACTGGGCCCGGAACCAAGCCCTGTGGTACCCCGCTCGTTACCTCTCCCCAGTTTGAGAAGGAACCGTTGATAAGCACTCTTTGAGTCCGATTCTGTAGCCAATTGTGGATACACCTGATAGTTGTTCCATCTAGCCCACTTTTAGCTAGCTTGCTAATCAGGATATCATGAGGCATTTTGTCGAAAGCATTGCTGAAGTCCAGATATATGATGTCCACAGCATTCCCGCAGTCCACAAGGGAGGTTACCCGATCAAAAAATGAGATCAGATTAGTCTGGCAGGATTTGTTCTTGACAAATCCATGCTGGCTTCTAGTAATCACTGCATTGTTTTCAAGGTGCTTGCAGACTGACTTCTTTATAATCTGCTCGAAAATTTTCCCCAGGATTGATGTCAGACTGACTGGCCTATAGTTCCCAGGTTCTTCCTTCTTGCCCTTTTTGAAGATGGGAACAACATTTGCCCTCCTCCAGTTTCCTTTTCCCCATTAAGGTTTTTTCCCCTTAATATTTTTTGTACTTCTGCAAACCTTGGGGTTGCTGTGAATCTGATGATACCTGCCTCTTGTGCGTGGGTAGTGCCGTTTTGGCTACATAACAACAGCACTCCTGCTTGAACATTGAAAATAGAGGGAATGATATATGATTAATTTTAATGAAGACAACAATAACAACAACAAACTACCTTAGAATAATAGTGTATTCTTTTGGAAGATTATTTTTTGAGCAGTATATGATAGGACAAATGAGACTCTTGTAGCAGGTGGCAGTGAATATAATATTGCAAGGTCAGGTGCTTATAATTAGTACTTGACCCTTTATCTTCTGTGGGTCTTATTAGAAGAGGAGTTGGGAAAGATCAGGAGCAAAGGTCTCGAATTCTGGAGCATGATTTCTGTTGGGGAGCTGTATCTCAGGGCTGCTTTGTATGTTACATTTTTTTCCTACGCAAAAAGAACTCCCAGGAAATTGTGTTTGAGAATTGTGTTTGTGAAACTGCTTTGAGATCATCATGTGCAACAAATCGCATAAGTGTGCATGTACAGATGCTGGGAGCCTGTGATTGACTATGACCCAGTGATTGTCTAACATATGAACATGCAGCAAAATGTATAGAAGAGGTAGATTGTATATGTCAGATGTTACATCTGATGCTGCTGTTTGCAAGTTATTTTGTGCACGAGATAGAATTGCACTCTCTGCAGAAAAACAAAACAAACATCACATATGAAGTGGCCCTCTTGTATATGTTCAGGGTTTGCTACTCACAACATTAGATGGTGGCTTCCCCACACATGAAATAGATCAAACTGTAGGCAGATGTTTCATATCGAATATAGCGGTTTTTTGATGAAGGTAATTCACAAGTTCAACTGCAAGTCGAGTAATGAGACATCAAGTAATATCTATGCATGCATGTGTGAGTCATCTCACAGCTGGAAATCAAAATGTGAGATGCATGAGAAGTGGAGTGGGTTTCACGGATGCCATCAACTTGCTTGGCACATCCCTTGCTGATCCATTTTAACCTACCCCTCCTATTTTCTGATTTTGAAAACCTGCCAGATGGTAGATTAGGCGGTATCCCTCATAAGATGTCCCAAAATATATAGTGTGTTTCTACACACTTTCTCATTTGCTTCTAAGCAAATAAAATCTAATCAGTTGTAACTGGCAGCAATAGAGAGGAAAGCAGCCATTCACTTAAGAAATTGCATACTAAGAAATTATTATGTACCATACTAATGGCCATAAAGCTTCAGTTGGTGCAAAAATGTGGCAGCTGGGTTGCTGACTGGTGCATGGTATCATGATTGCATCACTCCAGTACTGAAAGACCCGTACTGGTTGCCAATTGTTTTCCGGGCTCAGTTCAGGGTGTTGGTTTTAACCTTTAAAGCTCTAAACGGCTTAGTGCCTGGCTAATTGAGGGGCTGCCTATCTCAATATGAGCCTACTTGGTTGTTAAGATCAGCAGAGAGGCCCTTTCCAAGGCACCCTTGCTTGCAGAGTCCTGCTTCAGGCACGCAGGAAAGGGCTTTCTCCTGCTGCTCTCAAACTCTGGAGCACACTCCCTTTGTAGTTGTGACTTGTCCCCATTCTCTGTGTTTCAGGGATCAGGACTAAGTCTCATCTTTTTAACTTGACTTTTTAACTTGTTATGATTTTTAAAGTTTCCTTAAGTGTTTATTATGTTTTTATTTGATTATTATTTTTATCTTCTGAAATTTTTTTTTGTAAACCGCCTTGCTTGATTTCAGAAAGGTGGTACAGAAGTACCATAAAATAAAATAAAATTAAATAAAATAAAGGGTTGATCCCTTTCACACTTCCTTTCAACATCAGCCTTTTGCCTCATGATGCAATCTCAAATGAATTGGGGAGTGAAGAAGAAGCCAACAACACAATAGACATAATCCAGCCAATGTTGATAATTTCTAAGCCTCATTGACTTCTAACAAATGCTTCAATCTCTCTCACTGAAATCAATGGGATAGTTAGAAGTACCTAACTTGTCTTGGATTGAGTCCATTGCTATTAAAATCATTTCCATGGCAACTGTCATGAAGGATAATATTTGGTGATTGGAACAGCGGTAGAGGAGGTTACCTCTCCTGGGTTCTGTTTCTGATTCTGTTCACTGGTAATAAGTGACCTCTGGCAAGTTGCTTGACTTCTCTGTGCTTTGGTTTCCTGGTCTGTAAAATGTTAAGGGACTGCTGGCTGAGCAGGAGAATGAGCTGGATTTCCTTGCTTGCTGAATTTGGGAATAGACTTTCATTAATTTCTACAGGTGGTTTGGATCAGGCTCTGGATGTGGTGTGTATGAACCTGAAGAGCTTTGAATTGTGGAGAGAGCTGTAAAATATTCTTCAAATCCATTAAAAAAAAAAATAGCCAGAAACAAAGTTTTAGGCATTTTCCTCCCAAATGAATATCATTTTCAAATTCCTAGTTTCAAGCTTCAAATGACTAAGCTTGCTTCAGGCAAAGGGTTCCTAGTACCACCAGTCAGAAGTTCATCTTGTGCCGCTATTCCATTTACTCTTCCTTAGGGCGCAATCCATGGGGGATGCCTGTAAACCTCCAGATTTGGAGGATGATGGGCATTCTATGCAAGGCAGGATCTTCACCTCCCCACTCCTCCACTCTGCAGTTCAGCTAGATGGCTGATTTTGGCCGTCTAGCTGTGATACTTCGGACAGGGATAGAAGGAAGCTGAGGCACCACCCCAGTCCCCTCCCCTTCTCCAAGGTCGCTTTTATGACCTTGGAGAAGGAGCTGGCGCAGTTCTTTCTGTGGCTGCAATGTGGGGGGGGGGAATCCATGTGCGGATCCTCAGCTCTGAGGTTGGAGCTCTGTTTCTAACCTCAGAGCTGGGAATCCAATGAATCCTATGGCCCCCTAGACACTGTATAGGGCGCCATAGGATCACTCTACTCATGGACTTTCTGCAGTAAGAAAAAAGAAGGAAGAAGTGGTGGAAAAACAGGGTGGGGAGGTGTTACAGATGGAAGATGACAATGTCTGGGCCCCTTGTAAAATTCCATGAATGAATCAGGGTGACTGCTCATTAAAAGCTTTGTCTGGAAGCACCCTAGGAGTTTGGGTTCCACAAATACAGGCCTGTGGCTCACGCTTGTCTGAGCGTGGAAAGCTAAGCAGGGTCAGGCCTGGTTATTACTTGGATGGGAGACCCCTCCTCTAGTTTCCTGCCTTGAGCAGGGGGTTGGACTCGATAGCCTTGTAGGCTCCTTCCAACTCTATGATCTATGAATCTATGAAATGTTTCAGGTCCTTGTTCAGGAGGTTGCTGAGCTAGTTGTTAAAGCAATGATGGTCTGGAGCTGTGAGATAGCCTCTACTGAAATAGCAGTGATTTGCAAGGATAGGATAAAGTGCTTTAGCAGAGCTAATAGAATGTAGTGTTTCCTTAGGACATTTGAGGCTTCTGCTAGGGATGGGTGAACAAGCAATGTTCGAGATTGCCAGGATTCTCCAAACATTGTCTCATCACTCGTCTCATGCTTGATTCCCGCATTTGTGATTGCTGCTTACTCTGCACAGACGGGAAACTTGCGCAAATCAAGCAGCAATCAAACGGGAGATTTGTGCAAGTTTCCGCAAATTTGTGCAAGTTTCCGCAAATTTGTGCAAGTTTCCGCAAATTTGCGCAACTTTCCTCCATAGACTAAAGCGAGGCTGATTCAGTCAATGGAGGAAATGTGCACAAATTATGAAAATGAACTGGGAATTGGGAACGAGATGAGCATGAGCATGTGTTTGACAATTTATGAATATTTTCAGCGGATATGCGCTCGCTCTCAGAGCTTTGAATGTTTGCACATTTTGTGAGCGAAAATGAAATTCTCATACATCCCAGAATGTAACACACATTTGACTTGGACTGACAGTGCTGAGTAATATGGGGTTATTGTGCTGTCAAGTATAATGGCTTTAAAGAGAGGTAAATTATTTGACTTGATTTTATTTTCACAATTGAGCAAGTTCCTACCAGCATCTTCATATTGGGATAGTGAAAATGTCATCACAATCTCTAGTCATGAACATGTATGTAGTTGTGTAATACTTGCTAGCCCCATTCTTTTAATAGGGATGGTGAAAACTTGGGATGGTGAAAACCAGACCATGGCACAAAACACATCTCCCGCTAGCCCTTTAGTTCAGGTGAACTAGAGTACTACATGCAAATCAGTTCCTCTTGTTCTTTCTCCTTGACTCCCACCTATTGCCATAGTTGACATGTCGCTCCTGTTATTGTGCCACCTGCGGTTTATAATTATTGCAAGCCAAGGAATTCGCAGGGATGAGGAAACTGGAACCCTTTGTTTCTACATGGCATGGAGAATTCTAAACTGCACAGGGACTGTATGGATCGTCCTGTTCAACTTCCTGCCTGAAGAGAAGGTCTCTTCCACCTGAAGCATTCCCCTACCTACAAATAGTGGTGTAGTGGAGCCAGGCATTGCAGGGATGCAGCACCAGCACTTTTTTATTAGCAGGGATGCTGATGTCATCTCTTCCATTCCCCTCAGAATGCCCTGTTCCCTCTGAGTTTAGCTGCAATTCTCACAGTAGCTGGCAGACATGGAGGAGGACAATATATTGTTACTGGTTGTAATGCAAATTATTTTAGGGGCTTGGTCTTGAATGAGCAGTTAAGACCCTTTAGCTTTACAAAAAAACCTCCTGGTGGAGACAAAAACTGCTAGAACTGGGTTGTTGATATGGAACAACACAGCTGAATACATTTTTGGACTTTCCTTGGGGCCTGGCTATGGGGACTGCCATGATGAGCACCTGCAGTTCAACATTTATCGCAGCCTAGAAAGAAGAATATTCTATAACCTGCTCTTCTTTGGTGGGCCCATCACCTCCTCCTCCATCCATCAGTGGTGGTCATGGAGATACCCAAGATGTTCTTTCTAATTTTGAAAGGGGAGCTCATCAGTCAACTGGTCTCTATGAGGATGTCTTAAGACTTTGATGATGTGCCCTTTAAAGAATGGCAAAAGGACTTATCTAAATTTATATGGCAAAGAAAGAAACCACGTGTTAAATATATAGTTCTACAGGATGCGAAAGAAAGGGGTGGATTGGGTGTACCTGATTTGAAATTGTATTTTAATGCTTGCTGTTTTGTTTGGTTGAAGGAATGGGTGACATTGAGAAATAACAGACTTCTAGAATTAGAAGGGCATGATCTAAGGTTTGGATGGCATGGATATTTGTGGTATGACAAAGCTAAGGTTAATGTAGATTTTAAGAACCACTATATCAGAAGGGCGTTATTAAGAGTTTGGAACAAATACAAGCCTAGGTTATGCCCAAAATTACCCTTATGGATATCACCCCAAGAGGCACTATACAGGAAAGAAATGACAAGCAATGAGAACTGGTTAAAATATCGAGAAATATTGGAATTGCGTCAGGGAACATACTGGACTAAAACACGGGATTGTTTAGTAACAGAAGGTTATAACTTACACTGGTTTTCATACATGCAACTATCAGAGAGATTTAATGTCGATAAAAGAATGTATGATATAGAACTGGATAAGTCTGAATTTGAAATACAATTGTGTACAGGTGATGATCATGTAATTGCAAAAATGTATAAATTTTTGTTGAAGTTTGGGACAGAAGAAGAACAAGTTAAGGATTGTATGGTTAAATGGGCAAGGAACTTTGGATATAATATAATGATGGAACAATGGGAACGCATGTGGACTAAAGGTATAAAATTTACATTGTGTTCTGATCTCAGAGAGAATTTTTACAAGATGATGTATCGTTGGTACCTAACTCCTGTGAAATTGGCTAAGATGTATAATAATGTGTCAAATGTATGTTGGAAATGTCAAAATCATGAAGGAACATTTTATCATGTTTGGTGGACATGTAAAAAAGTGAAAACATATTGGGTACAAATACACACATGGATACAAAAGATTTTAAAAGTGAATATTAAACTGAAACCAGAAATGTTTTTATTGGGTATAATGGACTTACAACTTGAGAAAGACTATGGAACATTATTACAATATATGATGACGGCAGCAAGAATAATCTATGCTCAAAAATGGAAAGAAGCAACAATACCAACTATAGAAGACTGGCTGTTGAAAATGTTGGACTTAGCAGAGATGGCAAAATTGATTTGTTTAATTAGAGATTTTTTTTAAACTTCATTCAAGAAAGACTGGAAACCTCTGGTGGACTTCTTGGGGAGGAGGGAAAGTGACTTAATAACTTTGGGTTTTGATTTCTGAATACCTGTATTGGTAAGGTGATAGAATTTTTTTCTGTGAAAATAGAAGAAACTTAGATTGGATAAGGATTGGTAATGTTTGTCAGACAATGAGGCGGAAGCCAAATATTGTTTTGGAAAATTCAATAAAAAATAATAATTAAAAAAAAAAGACTTTGATGCCATATTCAGCTTTTATTTAAGGCCTGGTTCCTCAGAGACAGGCAGTACCGGAAGAACATAGAATATCCTTCCAATGGGCATGGCTACACCTAGCTTAAGGGTTTGGCAGCTTCTCTCCCCCCCCCCCCCCAAACTCCTTCAGCAGAAGGTTGCTTTCCATGGCTCCTTCTAAGTGCTTTTTACCCTAATTCAAACAGATCTGGCTGGCCTAGGCTCAGTGGAGCATTCAGAGCCCTGCCGTCTGCAGGTGACATTATGCAGAAAGGATCTGATAATTGTATGCATGTTTACATACATCTGCATTCCAAATGGTCTCCAATTTGTGCATTTGTCAAAACCAGTATACTTCTATTTTTCAGCAGTTTTGCTAACTCTTCCTTTCCCTTAACCTCTTCTGCTCCTACACAGAAAATAGCTGTTTCTGTAGAGCCAAAAGAGCTGGCATCTTGTATTTAGAGGGCTTGCTGACCCGAATGCTTTCAGGATTGCCCTTTTAGAAAGGTCACATGTTGAAATCCACTTTTTATGGGGTAAGCAGAGGTTCATTAAAGGTGGATTATTAAGAGAAATTTCCCAGCTGTAGTGTGACTTAATGGGGAGAGAGGGCAGAAATCAGGAAGCCCTTTTGTTCTTGTTCATTTAAATTTATCCCTGTCAAAGATCAAGTCCCATTTCCAGTTCTACTAGGACTTGGCCCTAGATACACTTCTCTGAGTGCCAATGATGGCACGGAATCACGAAATTCTATGCTGGTACACTTTAAAGTTTAAAAATGTGCAATGTCCAAACATTTCTGGATTTTTCCCCATAACAAATCCAAAATATAATGTTTAAAAGTTACATTAAAATATCAACATATCTTAGCTTAAAGCTCTTACTGTCTGTAACTAAGCCATAGAGGAGGCATTTCAACCTTCAAGGAGGGGCAGGGAACAAACTGCACAAAAGCTGGGAAACCACCAAACAATTGGTAGTTGGAGAAAGTGGGTGGGGCCAGGGGAAAGAGGGTGTGGCCTTCTGGGAAATCCTGGAGGGCCAGATTTGGTCCCCAGGCACACAGTCTCCCCCCACACCCCATGTTGAGGTCAATCATCCTATTTGGATTATCTGAAATTAGGAATTTTTTTTTGAAAAACCCAGGAAATTTCAAAGGGCGTGCAAGGTGAACTGATCTGACAGTCTTCGTTGAGACAACTTTTTCGTGGAAACTAAACAAAGCAGAAATGTGTGGGTACAATACTATAAGAATATCACTGAGCACAGTTTCTAGAAAACTTGCGTCTCTCTTGCACCTGGGGAGGGGGGAAGCTGTTGAGAATGAAGGTGAGAGAAACACAGAAAGGTAAACCATTTAAGGGTGCAATCCTATGCACGTTTAGACAGAAAAAAGTCCTACTACTATGCTGGGAGTTGTAGGACTTTTTTCTGTCTAAACATGCATAGGATTGTACCCTAAGTCATTGTATTCCTGCTAATGAAAACTTTGCCTGTGGGGTAGGGTATAAAAATATACTCTAGAGATTTCCCTACCTAGTCTTTTAAAAACCCTGGTTCTTATAAGTACAGATTACAGGCTTGGAATTGTGTCAGTGGGTGGGTGGGAGGCTCTGGTAAGGCCTTGGAAGTTTGAGTTCATCACAAAAGGTTGCAAGAAAGTGTTTACAGACTTCTGGCATCAGGACCTGGATGCTGGATCCGTTCTGGTTCTAGAACAACCTTCCTCACCTTGGTGCCCTCCACATATATTGGACTTCAACTCCCATCATCCCTAGCCAGCATGGCTGTTGTAGTCCAAAACATGTGGAGGGCCCTGTGTTGCCTACCCCTAACCTAGAGGAAAGTGAGGGAGGAGAAGCTCATCCTGAACACTTAGTTAATGTCTAGTATGGACTGTCTTTCCCTCTACTCTGTGGTCTGTATTGATTCCCAAGGCATCCATGCTGAAACTGTTTCTTTATGCCACGACCAGTTGCATAGGGATGGCAACCCTATGGATCCCTATGGAGGGATGGATCCCTCCATCCCTCCTTGTATTGTGAACCGCCCAGAGAGCTTCGGCTGTGGGGCGGTATATAAATGAAATAAATGAAAATGAAATGAACCTCCTTTTGTCCTGTCATGGCAATTGCTGCAGCTCTGGATTCATCTTGGATATTGCAGAGTGCTTGCTGAGCTACACTGCAGCGCTATTGCTTCTGCCTGTAATTATATTTGATAGTTGGCTTTTCCAAAACTCTACATTTGCAGTCGATTTTTAATTTTTTCCCCCCTTCTGGTATGTGTAATTTCTTCTTAAAGACAGCGTGGGGGCAACTGAAGCCACTACTACTTCTTGCCTGACCAGTAATTAATTAAGAAGGGATCAGGACTGATAATGCTCTGTAATCCCTTCTTTCAGATCATTTTGCTTGGTAATCCCTTTAATGCTAGCGACTGGGTGACAAAGAGGAAGAGGAAAGAAGACATGGCAAACCTTTCTTGCATATTGCTGTGGTTGATGACCTGCGTTGCCCCCTTCCTAACTGAGGGCTTCAGATTTATGATGTGCAAATAACAGAGTTAAGAAAGGTGTGAAGCAGAGAACAAAGAGCCCAATTTAGACTGGGCATACACATAAAAGGGATATCAGAATTCTGTCTAGGGTTGTATAGTGCTACTGCAATGAATTAGATTTACTTCTGAGTAAACATGCGTAGAATCTGGCTGCAAGAATGTTAGTTGGCTAAACTTCATACATATCTGGCATTGATTCTGTATGATGCAGGACTGTTCGTAGGCTGCACCAATTCTGCCCCCAGGATTCCAGAAACAGGGTTAAGAAAAGCTGACCAAACTAAGCCACTTGCTTCATTGTAAACATAACTGATATCTTGCTTACACCTTCATGTTTTGAGGCATTCTACGTCCCCCTTCGCCCTTCTACTGGCTTTGTTCTCAATGGACATGCATTGTTGCTTGCTAGAGATGTGGCACCTTTATCCTCAAGTTAAAGGGTGCTTCCAGATGAAGCTTTTGATGGCGCGTGAGTGACAGCAGAGCCCCGCATATGCTGGATGGGAGATTTATAATCCTGTCTGTGCATAGAGGCCCATTATTCCACACACAGATCTTCCAGATCTCACCCCCCTCTGCGCAGCGTGCAGCGTGTCAGTTTGAAGCTGCCAGCCAGCTTGCCTGTAATCCGACTCCAGCTTCTAGCTTCCCCGGTTTGCAGACTAATCCAAGTGGCAAGGAAACACTCTGTAACACCACAGGTCTATTTCTACCTGTTTATTTACTTAGCAAGTAATATTCTACAGAGTATACATTTCCTAGTTACAGTCCATGTGCAGAGTACAATGCATAGCAAGCATTATTTCCAGTGGAGTAGGTTGAGCTTCACTCCACTTTAGCAAAGATGTTACATTGTTGCAAAGTCCAGCAAGCAATAGCCAGAAGAGAGAAGGAATAGAGAAAGCAGTCCTGCTCTTCTCTAAAATGGCTTCAGACAGAAAAAACAAGTTAGCACTGTCCTCAGAACATACAAACCATGTGACTAGCTCATAATGTTCCCAGGGCCTAGCTTTCCCATGAGAAAGAACATGGGAAAGTAGAAAGACATAACACACTTGTTTACAGCCATTCTGTTCCTTTCCATGTGTAAACACTGTGCTACAGCTGGTCAATGTGATGCATATCACAACAGCTTTTAATATGCGATCACCCTGACTCATTTATGGAATTTCATGAGGGGCCAGAAGTCATCATCCACTTGTAATCATCCCATGTTTTCCCAATACTTCTGGCTATTTTCTTACCACAGAAAATCCATTAAGTTAGATTTTTACTTTCATTTTTTTACTGTATTTTACTACTGTACCTCTGCATCGATTTATTTAGCTCTTCTATTACTAGTGTATTTTATATTAATGGTATTATTGTGATTTTATGATTGTTTATGTTGATTGTGAACTGCCCAGGAAGCCTTCTGGATGATGGGCGGTGTAGAAATAAAATAAATAAATAAATAAATAAAATAAAAATAAGATGGAATAGCTCCGCAATGCATTCTGGTTGGTAGCAGAAGGATCCCTCCATCTGGAAGCACCCAAGCTGCGGAGAAAGTTGCCATCATAGACTGGGCATCCTGTGATTTGTCACAGGATCTAGGATACCCCAAAACTATGTCTTATGAGTTGGGTCACAGACTGTAAGGAGTGGGCATTGCTTGAGCATATTTACTGCTGTTTCACATAGAATAGCTACTCCATTTCCCCTCAGGTGCATGCTCCCATCTACATCCTTTCAACTGTTATTTCTCTGACAGTCAATCAGAGAGATACAGTTCTGGAGATTACTAGCAACTAAGTAGCTATGAAGGGCCTTTTGTGTGATCAGAGATGCAATTATTAACTCGGACAGCCACAGACAAAGAACTCTCCAGTGTAGGCTTTACTGAGTTAAGGTGCCTTTGATGCAAACGTCTCTTCATCTTTCTTAAACAACAAATAAATTTAGTCCAGGCAGCGGAGGCAAGGCTAAATAATTGAGTACTAGACATCAAGAGTGTCCATGGGGCTGTAGCACTTGTGGGGAGGGTGTTGTTTCCAAAGGCTAAGTGATGTGGCATTCTTTCCTCTGGGATCAGTGTTTGTGTTGGACTTAGAGCGACTCCCTCACTTTGAGGTGGACCAAGGGTTGAGGCGTATTGGCAATTTCTTTGTCATATGATCTATGAAATAATGGACAGCTGAGTCAGTGTACTAATTGATATGCTGGTGTGGAGATGGTTTGCAATGAAAATCCCCAAATCCCCCTTTGCTATGTATTTAATAACGCAGATGTCTGTAAAGCAAATGCCAGCTGATTATTGGAAAACATATTTACTAAGTACGGAAGAGGTTTGTGATCATCAAACACTGCTGAGAAGCATTTGTGCATGTTCTTATAGCAGGGGTGGGAAACATGTGGCCCTCCAGATGTTTTTGGACTGCAACTCCCATCAGCCCCAGCTGGCATAACCAATAGTGAGGGATAATAGGAGTTGTAGTTCAACAACTTCTGGCAGGCCACACGTTCCCCATCCCTGCCTTACATCTTTAGAGAGCGGCTTTGCAAGCCCCTGGTAAAAGCAGAATGAGATTTAATCCATCCAGTACTAGGCTGCCGGTGCCAAACTACTAACTACTAGCAGCAAAGACAGACCACCTTCTAATTCAGAAGTGCTTAAAATTGTTTGGCATTGAGAAATACATTCAATTTTTTTTTTTGCTGCCAAATGTGTAGGGGGTTGGACTCGATAGCCTTGTAGGCTCCTTCCAACTCTATGATCTATGAAATCTATGTGTCTCTGCAACAACGCAGACAAGAAATTTGCTCTTTTTATTTTCTAACATCAACAGACAAAATAACATCCTCTTCTCCAGATGACCCTGTAGTAGTACCTACTGCCATATGCCAGCTATTATTCAAAACAGGTGCCTGGGTGCACCTCCCACATACTGATCCAGCTGACTTTCTCTTGACACTCCTGAAACTGGGAACATTCTGGTCTGTGGGGTGCTTACATCTTAATGTAAATTCACAGGGGCTGGAATGTTGCCTGTATGATGAGTGAGTTCCCACATAATGCTAAACCATATTTGAGGGCAGCCTTCCCCAAGCTGATGCCCTCCAGATGTTTTGGACTACAATTCTCATAACCCCAACCATTAGTCATGCCGCCTGGGGCTGATTGGAGTTGTAGTCCAAAGCATCAGGAGGGCACAAGCCTTGGCCTCATGCACTCTCCCCTCCCGCTTCTCCTTTGGCTGCAAGGAGGAGATCAGAAGCTTTTGCTTCTGTTTTCAGCTAATCACAGTTTCTCATTATGGTTAAACTTTGACAACTGTGGTTAGTGTTAACTATGGTTTATTGAAACAAACCAGATTGATACCATGGTCAATCATCCTAGCTTATTTCAGTAACACTAACCACAGTTCCTGGTTTGGACATAACGAGAAGTTGAAAACATGATCCCTTCCTCATAGTCACACCGGAGGAGGAGAGAGGAGGTGGACACACATGATCCTGAGGCTTGTGCATGTAATGTTAAACTATGGTTTACTGTTTTGTTTGAACTAGGCCAATTCAAGGATGACTTTCTTGGTTGTGTATTAGGTAATGTACATAATTGCTACCAGTGGGGCCATTAAAATATCTAAACTATATATATATATATATATATATATATGTAGGAGAATGTCATGGGATGTTTGGATCACACACCCAATCCATTTGTGTTGTAATATATCCAACTAGCGAAATGCCCTTACAGGAATCAGGTTTTCTTGAAACCAAACAACCCCCATTATAGATTATGATTCTCATATGCACATTAAAGCTATAATGGACAGAGATGCCACAGTCCCTATAAGAGAACATACCTCCCAGAGCTTCTCTTCTAACAACACAATCCTACAGGGGTCTGCTCAGAAGGGTTTTTAACAGTGGTACTGACTTTATCCTAACAAGCTCCAGTGCCTCCATTGGTTTATCTGTTGTTCAGATTTCTTAACTTTCCATTTGCCTCCCCTGGACCTGTTAACCTAAATGTAAATGTCTGCTACTGTTCAGCTTCTTTGATTACATTCAACCCACCAGTTGATTGATTAGTAAGTATGAGCTTTTTCCCTCTTGTAAAGCTGTGTGGATAGTTTGTTGTTGCCCTATCCTAGTCACACACAACCTACGGTAATAGTATAATCTGAATGAATTTGACTTGGATCCTAACTTCTAGCTAAAAAAGCATTTCTTTAATGAGGAGTTTGGTAAAAAGAAAAGAAAAAAAAGTGCAGGGTGTGTGGGTTTGGGCCTTGGTGGAGGTATCTTAAACTACATGTCATGTCCAGTTTAGACCTGAGTGTATGAAGAATGCTGCGATGCTGGAAACGGAACTAAGAAAGTAGAAAGAGTACATGGGAATCGGTCTGCATAATTGCTGACAGTGCAAAATTACTCATGTACTCAAGTTTCCCTCTGACAGTGCAATCCCATATATGTCTACTCAGAAGTAAGTCCCATTATGTTCAGTGGGACTCCCAGGTAAGTGTGTTTAGGACTGAAGCCTCAGTCTCCAGTAGTAGTAGTTGTTTCTACCCCACGTTTCAGAGCAAGTCTTCCCAAGGCAGTTTACAATAACAACAACAACAACAACAACAACGATAAAGTTAAAAGCAATGCAACAATGGAACAGATAACATGGCATAATCCCCTTGTGTGCATTTTTCACACTTTCTTCCACATTTAGCACCCCCATAGAGGAGTGCTGCTTCATTATGTATGGGTGTGCATGTGCATAGACAAGGCAGCGGCTGCCGCATCTCTCCAGTGCTCCCAAGCACACTGACAGCCAAGGTTCTGGGACAAATCTCACCCCCTTTACAAGTCAAAGCTGGTGGAAACCATAGTAGGGAAGACCCAAGTTCCAGGATCACAGTTCCTGAGAACTGGGCTGACCGAGCAGATTGACCTGAACCTTTCTACAATGTGATGTGCTCTTCCTATTGGAGTGAAGGTGAAAAGAACATAGGAGGATCTGTCTTCTATAGGGTGGCCAAGATACACACTGCCAAAATAGAGGACAAAAGAGGACACCTATTGGAATACAATTTGTGTAAGTTATACATATATGTCCAAATTAAGAAATAATGACTAGCGTTTAATTAGAAACACAGCACATCTCACCCTAGTGGAGAGGACTGTGGCCACGTGACTTGTGGCTCTGTGGCCAGTTGCCCACTGTTGATGGGCAACTTTTAGGCCCCTGGGTGCTCTCTCTTCTTGTGGTTCTTTATCTTTAAACTGGACTTGGACTGGGCAGCTGTTCAAAGAGGACATGGCCACCCTAGTGTTATACAAAGACAACCCTTTTGTCCCTCTGGCCCAATATGGTCTCATCTGACTGGCAGTAACTCTTAAGGGTGTCAAGCAGAGAATCTCTCCTATCACCTACCACCTGACTCTTAACAGGAGATCCCAGGGATTGAACCCGTGACCATCTGCACGCCGCAAAGCATCTGCTCTACCACTGAGCTAAGGTCTCTTCCCAAAGAGCCTGAAGTTGGAACTTGTGGGTGAAGTGAAAGCAATGGTGCAGCTATTGTAGTGCAGCAATAGCTATTTCAAAGCATTTATAGTTTAGCTTTTCTCCCTCCCTCCCCCAGGCTTGGGACCATTCTAACCAGTGCTTTTTTTCTGGAGAAAAGGGTACCGGAACTCTTGGATTACATTTCCTCGGGAGTAGATGGCGATTAAATTGTAATGCAATTAATAGAAGAAAAGGTGCTGGAACTCAGTTCCTGTGAGTTCCACCAGAAAAAAAGCCCTGATTCTAACCAATAATCTCTTAAGGTCCTTTCTGTACCAACAAACAGAAGCTGGCTTAATTGTTATTCCCTTTCTCCAGGGAGCCTTGGGAACTGTAGTTCTCTGAGAGGAGCTCAGGATTGCTAAGAGAGAATTCTCAGCTCCCTCGCTCAACTACAATTTGCAGAATTCTTGGGGGAACTATGATGGTTAAGCTGGCACAAAACCAGCAGTGGCTGGTGGCTCCAAGGTCAGTGGGGCGATGTATCCACTCTGGGTCTCAGTCTGAAATTTAAAGGAGCTATCCATTATTTATTATTTATTTTATTTATTATATTTATACCCCGCCTTTTTTCCTGCAAGGAACCCAAGGCGGCTTACATAATCCTCCTCCTCCTCCTCTCCATGTTATCCTCACAACAACCCTGTGAGGTAGGTTAGGCTGAGAGTCAGTGACTGGCCCAAAGTCACCCAGTGAGTTTCATGGCCAAGCAGGGACTAGAACTCAGATCTCCCGAGTCCCAGTCCAACACTATAACCACTACGCCACACTGGCTCTCAGCCTAACCTACCTAACCTAACTTTGCCCTCTCCTCTTTGAACTTGGCCACCCTACTTGCAGATTAGTACATTCAACTCCCATTCATGCAGCAGCAGCAGCAGCAGCAGCAGCGCAGCAGCAGTTTCTTCTTCGGGAATATCTACCCTACAAATGTATATTGGTTTTGTGGCTCCAATGTCAGTGGGGTGGTGTATCCACTCCAGGCTTTAGTCTGAACTTTTATGGAGCTGTCCATGGTGCTGAACCCTATCCTCAAAATAGGTTCACCACCATGGATAGCCAGTGGTGAGCCAGTGTGGCGTAGTGGTGAGAGTGTTGGACTGGGACTCGGGAGATCCGGGTTCTAGTCCCCGCTCGGCCATGAAACTCACTGGGTGACTTTGGGCCAGTCACTGACTCTCAGCCTAACCTACTTCACAGGGTTGTTGTGAGGATAACATGGAGAGGAGGAGGACTATGTAAGCCGCCTTGGGTTCCTTGCAGGAAAAAAGGCGGGGTATAAATATAATAAATAAATAAATACATAAATAAATAAATAATAATAATAATGGAGTCATGTTAGTACTAGGAGCGATGCCACTTCCTTCCTACCTACTGTTAGTTTTCTCTCCACTGTGCATGAAGATCCATCAACCCCAATTTCCTGTTCAATATAGCAATGAATGGCACAAGTGCCCTGTCCTTTGTTAATCGTCAACCTACCTACAAGAGGGTTTTGAGTTAGCTGTGGGTATTTTCCCCCAGGTTCACATTGCACCAATTGAGGGTGTCATTTGTGCAACTGAACACTTTAAGATTTGCACAAGCAATCCTTTTTAAAAATGAAGCCTTAAGTGTCTTTTATAATATGGGTCACTGAAAGTAGAGCAGAGACTTATATATTTAATTTCATATTGCTTTAAAAAAATATATCAGTCTGATAGCTTTTTGAAAGAAGAAAGGCCACCTTCTCCCCACTCCAGCTACTGATAGGCTATAGAAGAAGGGAACTGTGTGTACAGAATAAATGTTCTGCCTTAGCTTGAACTTTCTGGCAGGGTCAAGTTTCCCCATTGCCATAATGAGATCTTGTTAGGAAATCTAGGGCACCAAGTGATGCTCTTTTCTCT
Source organism: Shinisaurus crocodilurus (assembly GCA_021292165.1). Taxonomy (NCBI): domain Eukaryota; kingdom Metazoa; phylum Chordata; class Lepidosauria; order Squamata; family Shinisauridae; genus Shinisaurus; species Shinisaurus crocodilurus. The sequence continues at coordinate 1,327,760 of CM037889.1, forward strand.
TGGATCTCTGCATTTCAAGAAACAGGTGCAAGGAGGGTGGTTGTGGGGAGTGGGCGAGAATCTGTGTTGTTCAGTGGAATGAAAAACACATTGAAGGGTTAGTTTTTCTATCTAAGACTTCAGAGCTCAGCAAAAAAATAAAAAAAGGGATAAAGGGAGCAGGAAAAAGAAGGAAACTTGGAGAACAATCAAGGATCTTTTACTAGTGAACTTTTATTTTACTCCTTTGTTATATGTTAACTTGAGGTTCAGATTCTGTAAAGTGAGAGGTCTGGAGTGTAGTGGAAAAAAATTCTGCTACCGCCAATTATACCAGCAATAAATACATGTTTGGTGGCATTTAAATTAAAGAAATAAGGATCAGGTGCAAGCTCTTTTTCCATTTGAGAGGAATAAGATCATCAGGCGATCACTCGTGACCGAGTAAGATTGTCTTCCGGGATAAAAGGAGGAAATTCTAAAGAATTTTATTCTAAAGAGGAATAAGATACCCCATTGTTAAAGCTGAAGCAAGGACAGGCAGCTTGCCAGGAGCTGTTTGAAAGGCAGGTGGAAATTTTCTGACATCGGAAATATCACTTGTTAAACTAACGCGTGCTAAATGAAGATGCTGTAGAGTTAATAATGCAGTAACTGTTGCTGAGGACAGTAGCCAAAGTTAAAGTTTGTGAGTTTGCCCACTGCGACAAGCCCATAGTCAGGTGTGGCCACAGGTCGTGGAATTGTGGAATAGGCATAGATGAATCTGTCAGTTTTGGGTTCTCTCAGTATCTCATTTTTCTAATCTTAAGTTTGGTTCATCTTGAACTTCGGAAATTTCTCCAGTCTTAAATTCAGTTTCTCTCAAACTTAGACATTTTTTAAAAAAATTGTATGAAAATTCATAAGCATTTTTTGCATATTTCTCCTAATACATATATTTTTGTATGCATTTTGACTGATATACATTTTTGCAAGCAATTTCCTTAATATAATGCATTTTTAATATTATTTCCTCAATATACATTTTTAATACATTATTTGATTAGAGAACTCCATTGCAAATTTGGAGAAGTGTAAATTTTGAAGGATAACTGAGTTACAGTTTGCATAGTGGTTCGAAAGTCTGAAATTAGGTAAACAAATTTCTCCCCAATCCCTATTGTACGATGCCCTCCACAGAAATATTAGTTTAGTGTTCACTTTTTTGTCTGTAGGCAGGAATTCAAAACCGGATTGTTTGCCTGGGTTTTTTTTTTAATGAATGATGTCTGATTTAGTTGTAGTTTGATGGAATTTAATTGTGCATTGTTTTAATGTTTTTTGAAAAGTGCCTTGCAGAGGGTCTGTTATTACTGAAAGCTGTGGCATGAATGTTTCAAATAAATAGGTTTATAATTGTATAGGATATTCATCTAACTCTGTCGAGGGAATTACTCCCAGTTCTTCCAGGGCCAGTATGAATGTGTCTATGTGTGTGGTGGTTTTTCTTTTTGTTTTGTTTTTACAAGAAGTGGCCTTATACTGAGTCAGACTATTGGTCCATCTGTCTACACCAGGGGTAGGCAGGCTTGCAGCAGGATCTACTTTTTTTTTTTTTTTTTTTACTAGAACTTCAAGATTTATCAACCAAAGCCTGGTGCAAAAGAATTAAAGAATTTTGAGCCCAGGAATTTATTTTGATTACCAGAGATGAAAAGAGCTCACAATCCTTCCACACAGAAACCTACACCTGTTTACCCCACAATTTTTTCATTCCAGTAGTATAATTTATGGCTGAGGTGTGGGATTCATTTTGTTGCTGCTGCTGTTAAACAATCTGTTGTTAATCAGAAATTCTTGCTGATCTACTTCAGAGCACCAAGAGATCTACCAGTATGAATGAATAACATTTATTGCATTCGTCCTTAGACCATAGCAACACAAGACCAAGAAACAAAAAATACATAAATTTACTTAGCAATATAATAAATACCAGTTGAATTGTATCATTAGGATTATTAAAAGTTAATGTTCCTAAGAAATAGCAAACAGTTTCATGATCTGTATGGGCACAACACTATCTCCTACTACAGAAGTGGGCAGAAATTAGGGCTTGGTCCACAGATAATCAGCTAATCAATTATCTGGCAAGGACTCTTGTATATAAATATACATAAAATATAATAATCACTAGTTTAAATTAATCATTAAAATTAGAACATATTCATAGGATCATAGGATCATAGAGTTGGAAGGGGCCTACAAGGCTATCGAGTCCAACCCCCTGCTCAATGCAGGAAACTAGAGGAGGGTCTCCCATCCAAGTAATAACCAGGCCTGACCCTGCTTAGCTTTCCACGCTCAGACAAGCTGAGCCGGCGTGAGCCACAGAAATAACAAACATGTTATAAAATTACAATGCAGTTCTCATATTTCAGAATCTCCCTGGCAGTTTACAGCAATGGAGTTGAAGTACTTCTCTGTGCATTTTTCAGCCTTTACCATGAAAGAGGCAACCCTCGATACCACATACTGATTTGTTCCTTGTAGGAAAACCCCAGTTTCCTCTTTGTATCCCAAAATTCCATCTTCTTTAAAAAGGGATTTAGGAAATGGGCTCTAATGTCAACATACAGTTGGCATTCGAGGATATTATGTGCCAAATCCTCCAAAACTGGTTTCCCACAAATGCACAATCTCTCTTGGACTGGTATACTATGAAATCTATCAGATTTCATCATACAGTCCATTTGTTCGAAGTGCAGTCAAGTAAAAGCCTTTCGATGGTCCATTGTCATGGGGAATAAGAAATACCCTTCACATTGGTGCTGACGTTTGGTGCCTGCCAACCACCTAGCTGTTCTAGAGGATGTAAGGGAGGCGATGTCAGACTGGGCTCCAACATACAGAAAAAAGGATGTCAGGAATTGGGTACATATGCTCATATGTGGTGGAGTTGTAAAAATGTAATGGATTTTTGGAAAATGATTTTTGAGGAAATATCAGAAATTGTTGGAGTTGATTTAGAGGTATGCCCTAAACTAGCTTTGCTAACAATAACGGAAAAGGTGATCGGTTCTCAAAATGTTAAAGAATTAATCATAAATTTGTTAACGGCAGGTAGACTAATGATAGCAAGGAAATGGAAAATCCAGCAAGTTTTCACTATTACTGAATGGTATAAGGAAGTATGGGATATGGCTTTGAATGATATGTTGACTTGTAATATTAAATGCAAAAGGGGTCAATTAAAGAAAAATAATTTTAAGGATATTTGGGGTTTATTTTTGGAATATGTGTTTAAAAGGGGGAAAGGGAGTTTACCCTGTCAAGATATGTTGTATTTTTGGAATAATGAACAATTATAGAGTTATTGGATTGTTTGGTCCCATGGTGATGGGAGCACAATATTAGTTATGTGTGTATGTTATTTTCTTTGTATTGTTTTAAAATTTAATAAAATATTAAAAAAAAAAAAAGAAAAGAAAAAAAAAGAAAAAATGATTTTGAACTCTTTCAGTTTTGATGAGATCTGTGTATCCCCAAATTTCTGCAGCAAATATTAGCATTGGGATCACCTTTGCTTTAAAGATGTTCAAAATCGGACGAATTGACCCAGGGTATCTGAAGTTCAGCAATCGGATTAGGGATTGTGCACAGGCAATTGATTTCAATTAGTTTTTTCTTTATTTGTAACTCCCAAGATCCTGTAGCTGCAAAAATTATGCCAAGATAACAGTATGATTTTTCCTGTTCTAGCTCTTTAGAATTGATGAATTATCTATGCATTTTTCTTTTTACCGAAGACTATTACTTTAGATTTAGCATTATTGATGACTAATTCATTTTCTGAACAGTAAGAGCTGAATTGTCTTAATAGTCTTCTCAAACCAACTTGGGATGTTGAAAGTAAAATCAGATCGTCTATTTAAAATTTTAGGGATATGGTAATTCTGATCATGCAAGAATGTGACAATATCATTTATATAAAAATTAAAAAGAAATGGAGATAAAATACAGCCTTGTTGAACACCCTTGTTTGTCAGGATCATGTCTGTAAGAACTAGACTTGATCCTGTTCTAACCTTTATAAATATTTCTGAATGAAGAGCTTTAATTAAAAACAAGAGTCTCAAATCTATATTTGTATTTAACATTTTGGTCCAAAGACGGCATCTATTAATAGAATCAAAGACTGCACTTAAATCAATAAAAGCAGCAAATAGCTGTCCACCTTTTGTTGAATACTTAGTTATAAGGTGATGTAAGATGTAACAAACAATTATCCATGGTAGATCTTCCTCTCCTAAAACCAGCCTGCTCTTCAACTAATAAGGAGTTTTCCTCCGCCCAATCCTCTAATTTTGACAGAAGAAATTTAGCATAGATTTGGGCTGGAATATCAATCAGGCTAATTGGTCTGTAATTCCTTGGGTCCTGCCTATTACCTTTCTTAAATATTGGGACCATTATGCTAAGGTTCCAGCCTTTTGGTATGTTACCAGTATTGATTATGTGAGTAAATATACCTGCTAATAGTGAGGCCCACCAGTCTAAATTATTCTTAAATAATTCAGGTGGCAAAAAGTCCTCTCCTGGTGCCTTACTGTTTTTCAGTGTTTGTATGAGTACTTCAGTCTCTGATATGGATACAGGGGGGCATAAAGGGGTAGACTTATTTACCATCTCAAAAATCAGCCCATAAGTTCTTGTCCTTTCCACTTCTTCTTGTTTAAATAAATTTGAGTAAAAATTCTCCCATATTGTAGCTGGTATGGGAATATCAAATGAGAATGTTACTTCTCCAAGTCTTCCAGAAACTAAATGCCAGAAATATGTCGAATTTGTCCTTGTTGCTGCCAGTTCAAGGTCAGCCCAGAATTTTATCTGAAACTCTGTTCTCTTAACTGCAATTATTTTTTTATAATTTCGCCTGAGGTTTAGCATAATATTTTGGGCCTGAGGGTGATGTGACACTTGCACTCTTCATGTTTGTCTTCTCAATTTCCTTCTCATTGCTCTACATTCTTTATCAAACCATGCATCCTTTGAACTTACAGCAGTTGTTAAAAAAGGTTCACATTTTCACATATGGCTTGATATGCATATAGAACTGAGTTGGCATCAGATTCAGGGGTTACAATAATATCATGCAAAGATCTACCCATACTTGAATTCTGGAACCCTTTAAGTTTGGTTACATTTACTTTTTGCCAATTTAATCTCTTTTGATAAATTTCCAAATTCTGTGAGAACAAGTGGTCTGAATAAGCTACAGATCTTAAATTGGATTCAGCTACCAGTTTTAACTCTATAGGTTGGTGATCACTGCCTTCCCTGGGGGAAACTGTTACACCAGATAATAGATGCATGTTTCCTTTGGAAACACAAATGTAATCAAGAATACTGCCTGGATTAGCTGAGAAATAGGTGAAAGGATATGTGTGGTGTTGGGTTCATTGCTACCTACATGGTGTAATCCAAACATACATGTTAGCCTAAATAAATTTAGGCCAGCATTGTTTATCTTCACATCTCTAGATTTCCAATAATTCACTTCTACAGGGATATCCTCTGATATACCACACTGTTCCACACGACTAATGGCAGTGATGAGTCCAGTCTGGCATTAAAATCACCTAGCAAAATAAGCAAGCGCATTTGGGAACTCCATACTCAACTCCTCTAATACTTGTTCCAAGTACAACCGTATCTCTGTTGAGTAATACTGTGAAGATACTGGAGGTATATATACATTTATCATGATTAACACTATACCATCAATATTAAACGTTATCACACACACACACAAAAGGAATCAAGGCTGCAGTATTAATCAATTCCCCCCCCCCCGCCACATCCCAACTCTTCCTTAACCAGGACGGCTAAACCCCCTACTGGTCTACCCCTACGATTTCCTTTTTGTGCTGGTTTAGCCCACATGGTAAATCCTGGTATCAGTAACTCATCTGTTGCAATGAGCCATGTTTCTTGCAATGATAGTGCATATTTAGATAAATATTTCATCAACTGAGTATCCGTGGCTCTAGCCTTCCATCCTGCTATATTCCATGACATAATACCAACAGATTCATCAGAGTGCTTGTAACCATTCATTTTTGGCTTCAGTGAAACCCACCTTTGGTTTTTAACCCACCTTTGATTCCCCCCCCCCACTGGTAAATCTAGGGTGGGACCTTTCAGTTTGTGATCCTGCTGTTTAAGCTGTCAATTCATAAAGCCCAGGTTTATCATGGGTCAGATGGCTCTTCCTCCTCCTCCTGATGTTCAATTCCATCAGTTGTGGGACTCAACCTATTAACATTTGAACGCGCTGGACACATGCCTTTCATTGGATGAGGGTCAAATTTGACTAATCTTTGTGGGGAGCCTAATTTCTCATCTTCCAGATATCTCATGTCTGCCCAGTAGATTGAGATCAACCTTCTGCCCACCCCCCGGTGTACACTGAGTGGTAACAGCTCTCCAGGGTTTCAGGCAGGAATTTTTCTAGCCCCACCTGGAGATGTGGGGGATAGAACCTGTGAGACCTTCTGTATGCAAAGTATGTGCTCTACCACTGAGCTACAGCTCTTCCCCTTTGCACACTCTTCTGTTGCTGAAGTATAGTGTATGTATGTATGTATGTATGTATTACATTTCACAACAATTAAAACCACAAAATACAACATAAAATACAGTTTAAAAAAAATTTAAACTACAGTATAAAATAGGAGCAAAAGACGAAATAAAACCTAGCAGCAGTACAGAGATTTAAATTACAGTAAAAGATTTAAAACAACAGAGACTAAAAGACTAAAATTCCTGGAAAAATAATTTAGTAGAGGACAAAGGAAAAAAAAATATTAGAAGACAAAGGAAGTGCAGTGGGCTAGAAAGGAGAGGTAAAGGGGTTCTTCCATATGGTCCTGCTAATAAGAGACACTAGGTAAGGGTGCTGCAAAATCCAGGGTGGTCTGTTAATATTTTTCTATGGTAATAAGGTACCTAAGGCTAGCATTGTCTATATATGGTTATATGGCTATAATCATTTTGGAAAGGTTCTAATGATCAGTGGGGGGTCTTCAATATGGGACAGTGGAGTGGGGAGAGGAATGAGTACAACCATATTACATCTCAGTCAAAATATGTCCAGCTGCAGTAATTACTGCATATTAAACAAAACAGCAATTGGCTATTGGTTAATTTAAATGCTCTAATGAATATCTTGGTGTGAATCTCATGGTATTTAATTAACATGCAGTAGCTGTCCCTGTGTGACACTTTTCTGCATTTATGTGTTAATTTGTGCTTCCTTTTTCTCCCTTAATTTTGGTGGACTGCCAGGAGTATAGGAGGGAACTGTGAATTAAATTTAAGTGAGAGAAAGAATTCAAAGAGAAATGAACAAAGTTAAAGGTGGATGAATGACTAGAAACTAGTATTATTTGGGCCAGGAATCTCTGAAGTAGTGTGGCACTCCTGTATGACACAGTTCAGAACAGTAACATCCTAATTTAATCCCAGGGTAATTGGTCAGACATAGATTGGTCAATGAGCAGAATACCCAGCCCCCTGTATACATGTATATTAATGACAAGCACAGACTACTAAGCTCTGCTTCCTTACAGGGATGCTTCCAGAAAAAACTTTGATCACACAACCGCCCTGCCTCATTCACAGAATTTTACAGGGGATCCAGATGCCATTGTCTTCCACTTGTAATCCTCTCATGGTTTTCCACTGGTTCTTCCATCTTTTTTCTTTCCACAAAAAAAGAGTATATTAAGGAGGGAAAGATAGAATAGCCGCACAGTGTCTTTTTATCAGTAGTGCTAGGAGCTCTCCTTCTGGAAGCACCCCAAGCTCCACCACAGTGTAGGGAGGCTTGCATGGAAACTATATTTGCTGCAGACTAAAAAATTTTAGGGATGTATGAGAAATTTGTTTTAGTGTATTTTTGACCAGAATGTAACCAATTCACATCTCCCAGATTTGAATGCGGACTCAAATGCAGTCTGCAGTCGAAATCTATACATGTTTGAACTCAGTGTGATTTCTGCAACCCAAAGATGTGCTCAAAGTATACATATATTTTTAAAATGTCCATGAAAACATGTGTACATTTGAAAAATGTGCACAAAAACGCTGTAATCAATGGAAGAAAAATGCATACATTTCAAAATGGTGCACAATTCTTGCATACATTTGAAAAAAATGTGCACAAAAGTACACAATGGATTTTCATGTGAAGACAGAAACAGAGCTTACAATCTGATACAGACACACGTCATAAAGAACTTTGAGGTGGAAACTGGAGAACTTCAAGAAGCTTGAGTTTTGCTGATCCACACATCCCTAGTTGCAATTCAGTTGAGGAGGGCAGTGTTTAAATGAACATGTGGATTCAATGGGTTATGTGCCCCACGTACGGAACAGTGAAATGGTCCCGGGGCACAGTGTTTGTTTTCTTTTGGGAAGAGGTCACTGGAAGCTTATGATGTTTTGTAATGTTCAGGACCGGTGCAGGGCTGTTTGGCGCCCTAGGCCAAATTATATTTAGCGCCCCCCCCTCTCGTGCCGTGGGGGGACTCCGGAGCAAAGCAGCCCTGCTCTGCAACCCCCCCCCCGCGCCGGCGCCGCCGCCACCTACCTTCCCCCCCCCCTGCTGCTGGCTGCTGCTGCTGCCGCCGCCTCCGACGTTTTTTTCCCCTTCTTTTGGAAAATTCAACGTTTAAAATGAATAAAAAATAAATAAAAAGTGAACAAAGAGTGGCACTCCAGAGTAAACAAGCAGTGCGAAAGCCCTAGCCCCCCCCCGCGGGAGAGAGGCGCCCCCTTCTTTGTACCCCGCTGGTCTCTAGCCAGACCCACGCCTCCCCTTTTGGGCTGCCTCCTCCTCCTCCTCCTCCTCCCCCCCTCGAGCCGCTCCGGAGGTGAGTTTCACTTTCCATTCCGCCTGGCGAGCCTCCGCCCGAGCAGAGTGCTTTTTTTTTTTTTTGCCGGGGAACAACGCCGGCGGGGCTCCGGAAACGATGCGAAGGTAGGTAGGTAGGTAGGTAGGTAGGTGGCGGGCGTGCGCGCGCGCGCGCGGGGGGGGGAGGCAGCAGCGGCAGTGGCAGTGGCAGCGGCAGCGGCAGCGGCAGGCGGGGAGGCGCGGCGGAGGCAGCAGGTGGGGCAGGAGCGCGCCGGCGGCGAGGAAGGAGCGCACGGTTTCTGCGCCCCTCTTCTGCCACACGCCCTAGGCAGCCGCCTGGGTCTGCCTAGCGGTAGCGCCGGCCCTGGTAATGTTTACATTTATTTACAAATATACGGGTTGAGCATAGGTGAAGGCACAACTTAAATGTTCTAACAGACTTATGGTGCAATCCTATGCATGTTAAGATAGAAAAAAGTCCTACAATTCCCAGCATGCTGGCTGGGGAATGCTGGGAGTTGTATTTTTATTTATTTATTGATTTAATTAATTAATACATTTTTATACCGCCCAATAGCCGAAGCCCTCTGTTTAAACCATAAAATACAATACAATATAAATATAAAATTTAAAATCACAGATTAAAAACAAACAGCAAAGCTAGCAGCAGCAGTTCAAATTACAATAACAGAGTTAAAAACAACTGCAAGATTAAAATGATTAAGATGATTAAAATGATTAAAATGCCTGGGAGAATAGAAAGGTCTTCACCTGACCTTGCGCCGGAAAGAGTACAATGTAGGTGCCAGGCGAGCCTCTTTGGGGAGCTCATTCCACAACCGGGGTGCCACAGCAGAAAAGGCCCTCCTTGTGGTAGCCACCTGCCTCACTTCCTTTGGCAGGGGCTCTCGGAGAAGGACTGCTGACAAAGATCTTAGTCTCCAGGCAGGTACATATGGGAGGAGACGATCCTTCAGATACCCTGGCCCCAAGCTGTATAGGGCTTTGAATGTTACTACCAGCACTTTGAATTGGGCCCGGAAACAGACTGGCAGCCAGTGCAGATGAGAAAGCACTGGCATAATATGTTCGCGTTGGCCAGTCCCCGTTTGTTTCTGTCTTCCAGAGTATTAGCTGTTCCACCCAACTTTGTGTCATCTGCAAATTTGATAAGCATTCCCTGCACCTCCTGATCCAAGTCATTAATAAAAATGTTGAAGAGCACCGGGCCCAGGACCGAGCCCTGTGGTACCCCGCTCGTTTCCTCTCCCCAGTTTCAGGAAAAAAGGCATGGTATAAATATAATAAATAAATAAATAAAATAAATATACCCCCGATTTCCAGATCATTTCCCCCCTCTCCAGAAACAAAAACCAAGTCTAGTGCCTGACCGGCTACATGGGTAGGTCCAGTTAATATGGGGTGCAGCTCCCAGGAAGCCATGGTCTCCATGAAGTCCTGAGGTGCCCCCGTGAGGGCGGCTCCCGAATGCACGTTGAAGTCCCCCAGCACCAATAGCCTGGGGGACAACACACGCACATCGGAGACCACCTCCAGCACCTCGGCCAGGGAGTCTGTCGTGCAGCGGGGTGGACGGTACACGAGCAGAATCCCCAGGCTGCCCTTTGGACCCAACCTCCAGTACATGCACTCAGTAAACTTGGTCTCCCAGAGAGGGAGCCTGGTAAGGACCAAGGACTCCCGGTAGATAACAGCCACTCCCCATCCCCAACCCCCAACCCTTGGTTGCTGGGCATACGAGAAACCGGCCGGACACAAGGCCGCCAGAGTTGGAGCAGCAGCCTCGTCCAAGCAGGTCTCCATAATACATGCCAGGTCCGCACCCTCATCCAGGATCAAGTCATGGATTACAGATGTTTTTTGGGAAACGGACCTAGCATTACACAGCAGCAAACACAATGTGGGGGGAGAAGGGCCCCCCCAGTTATCCCTTGGTTCTGGGCAGGCCCGGAACAAGGGATAGATATTAAACATCGATCCCTTGCTCCCCTCAATTGGCGTGGCCTGCCCCTAGCGCTCTGCCAGCGTCTGCCGCTCAACAAGAGTATATTTTGGCCCCCAGAACTCTCCCCATTATCGCCCTGAAATGGACACATGCCCCCTTGCTTCCGCGGATCAGGAAGACTTTATCTTCAAAGTGCCATGCAAACTCGTCACAGCGTGCAACTGAGGGTTCTACCATTTCTCTCGCTGGCCCAGAGTGTAAAAGGCCATGGACCACTCGGAAAAGCGCTGCTGAGAAGATGCAATGGTGGTGGAAAAGAATTCTCTATTTGCCACCCTCACTCATTTGCCACCCTCACTCATTTGCCACCCTCACTCATTTGCCACCCTCATGCAGACACAGAGTAGGCTCGATAATGAGCTCTAACCTGTGTTCGGTTGAATTCAGCACAAGTTCCCCTCCACCTGCGTTCCAGCCGTCTTCCCTCTTGCTTCATTGCCCTCAGCTCTGGTGTGTACCATGGAGCTGGCCGGGCTCTGCCCAGAGGCAGAGGGCTCTTGGGCGCGATCGTGTCAACTGCCCGGGTTATCTCTGCATTCCACAGAGCAACCTGGGCTTCAACAGGACCACCAGCCATACCAGCAGGAAAATCTCCCAGAGCCCTCTGGAATCCATCGGAATCCATTAACCTCCGGGGGCGGACCATTTTAATATGCCCCCCCACCCTTGCGGAAGGGAAAGGCTGCTGAAAGTTTAAACCTCAATAGGAAGTGATCTGACCATGACAGAGGAACAGATGTTAATTCCTCCACTTTCAGATCACCATCCTCCTGCCCAGTCGAGAAAACCAGATCAAGTGTGTGTTGGGCCGATGACATGTGTTGGGCCGATGACATGTTGAGACAGCCCCATGGTGTAGGACTTTTTCTGTCTAAAGATGCATAGGATTGCACTATTTGAACAGATAGTGGCATGCAGCCTTCCCACCCCAGCACTTTCTCACACTTGCCTTGTCCCTGCCGCTCTTTGTGTGTCTCTGCTAGTTTGTCTTATCCCTGCACTCAAAACTGCAGTATCTATTGTTTCTTTTCACACAGATACCTGCATTACATCATCCTTAGCTTGGGTGGGGGCTGGTATGCCCCCTCCACCCTTCTCTGATAAGTTTTCCTATTGAGAACATCTCATTGTGGTCCTGTATCAAGAAACAATTGTCCTAACAGATACCTGCGACGACACGGTCCCGTACACTTTAGGACCAGGTGCATAAACCCTTCTCAGGCTAAGCATCAACACTTAAAAACCTGAGGGGAGGGTCAAATGAAACCTTTCCCCTACCAATGAGGGGAAAGATTAATACTGGTTATTAAGGATCTAGCTTAAATTTATGATTCTGTGGGTACAAAGGTGTGTGTGTAGATTTAAAAGTAAAGCAGGTTAATAACGCCAAGCTGACACGTAGGATTTGGGTAGCAAACAAAATAAAAATAAGTTTATTTTAATTATCAAAATCTTAGTTCCAGAAAATAAACCTGCCTACACCAAACACTTTATAATTAACCTAAGTCCCTATAACTCCAAATACTCTCACTCCTCATACAAGCACTGATTCCTCTTAAAACTCCTGACAAGACACAAATAACCCAGCTAACCTAACTCCCAAACTCTCTAACACTCCCAACACACTACAACCAACACACTACTTCTTAACTAACTCTGACCTCACTCAAACACTCCTTATATACTTCTCCTCCCCCCACCCTTTCCAAGACATCACAAACCACACCCACTCGGTCCAACATTCTAGACACACTAAACATACTAATGCAGACATACACCAGGGAACTGAATTGTGGGGTTACACTACAATACCTTCTATGGAAACACATCACCTGAATATCATGGGCTATTAACACTCCTTTGTCAATGGGTGGATCTGCATGGCATGAAGCATTTTACCAGTACAGTAATACCTTGGATTGCAAGTAACTTGGTTTGAGAGCGTTTTGCAAGACAAGCAATTTTTTAAATATTTATTTAATTTTTTTTTACTTGATATACAAGCGACGTCTTGCAATACAAGTACTGTAGTACGGCTTAAATTAAAAATCTCTGTACAATTTTTTTGGGGGGGATTTCGTTTTGATATAAGAGTGTTTTGGATTACAAGCATGTTTCCGGAATGAATTATGCTCTCAATCCAAGGCATGACTGTATTGTCATAAGGCAAACCCACAGTGATAGTCTTATTCAGAGAAATCTGATAGCAAAACCAAAAAAAAAAAACATATTCTGATAGCTGTGTGGACCCCAACCCACATGAGAAATGTTGTTGGTCTTTTTTCAAAACTTTTTTTGGTTGTTGTTGCTTTCCTTGAAATTCCTTGGATGTTTAACCTGAGGGGGATCCTCCACATTTGCCCTGAAATCTCACAAAATTTGGTGGCAACTCTGCTGACTCAGCAGAGAACTGACACCGCCTGCGGGCTCTTGGATTATCTGCTAGAATAGAGAAATGTTGCAAAGTGTTTGGTTTGAGAGGAACTAGCAAATGCCATTTCTACAGGGTCTTGTGGTAGTTGGTGGACCTAAAGCTATTTCAAAAATCAACTGGAGATACTGTCACTTTTGTTGTTGTTCACTTATTACAAGATTATTTTCACACAGGGGTGTCTCTAGCGAGTCGCACAAATGCATACCGTTTCAGACCTGCTCTGGATTAGAGCTGAATTTGTTCAGTCTCCCCCTTCTCTTTGCTGCCCTCTCGAGACATGCTGCATCTTTAAGCTGCATAATCTAAGCAGCCCGGCATTTCTGAAGCCCAATTTAATGCTAAGCTATAAATTGAAGAATCAAAATTGGCTGGGATGATGAAACCCTGGTCATGGATTAAGGAGTTCAGACCAAACAGACCTAGAAATGGAACTCGAGCGACTGGACTAAATCAATTTGATTCACCTAAAGGGCAAAACTACCATTCAAATGCATGCGGCTGAGAAGGGCAGGAGCTCCCATTACCATCCACCTAAATGGTGGATGAGACATTCAAAAGTGCAGGCTGACCTTTTCTAGCCGAAAGGTCCCAAGTTCTCACTTGACTCCCTGTCTGCTTCTTTTATTGCCTTTCTCTGCATCCCACCACCCATAGCTCCGTCAGTATTTTTAGGCTCCTGAGTTAATGACGCTGCCTAAGGTGCAATCCTTTTTGCTAGAAAAGCCCTCGACAGAGAAGGGCAGATCTGATTGCATAATTAGTTACCCCAGTGTGAGATCAAGATGTGTTTTTGAAAAGTGCACTGAGAGAAGAGCATGGGGTAGCGGCGTCATTGCATTAGTGTACTCTTGGGTGACTTTCAACCATGAGCATTTATCTTTTTTTAAATGGTGGTTGAGGGGAGGTACTTTGTACTGAGCTGGCATTTTCAAAATTTCCTTGACAGCCAAGTAAACATGGAGATTCTCAGAAAGTGGAGTTAATACCATGACATGCCTGAGGTTCCATGCTGCATGGAACATATATGGTTTTGTGCATTGTGAATGGCAGAAAGACCCCAGGAAGTTCACATCAAAGTAGGCACTAGGCTGATTCTCATACTTCTTGGAAACAAGCTAGTTGGAAGTTCTCCTTTGTAAAACAACAACAACAACCCCTGAAATGAGCAGGGCCTGTGCAGGAGCATATAATCCACATCTCTCATTCATTTCAATGTGGTTTGGGAGGTTGCAAAGGAGAACTTCCCACTAGATTGTAATCTTTGTGATTTTCTATAAAAAACAGAGCTCAATTTATGCTTAGAAGTATACTCCACATGGTAGTGGGGCAATTCACATGCTATATTTTCAAATAACATCGCTTATGGATGTGTCTACATGTTGCTTATTTTACAAACATCCCAGACTACTCTGTAAAAACAGATATCATAACTTCAGATTGTGCTTTATTTTTTGCTTGATGTGGCCTTCCTCCTCCTCTTTGGAATATCTACAAAGTGGAAGGGATGAAACAGATCTTACTAATGAAATGAAATCTTTTGTACTCCTAGAAGTGCAGGTGGGTCAGCTTACAAAACCTAACATGTTCAGGGTGTGCATAGTTTCTAGTCATGCATACATGTTCAGGTGCACAATAAACTTCCAATGCACGATTTGATTAAAACTCTAACCTTTGGGTTAGAGGAGGGCAACAAAGATGATAAAGGGACTGGAAACAAGGCCCTACGAGGAGAGACTGAAAGAATTGGGCATGTTTAGCCTTCAGAAGAGGAGGCTGAGGGGAGATATGATCGCACTCTTCCAGCACTTGAAGGGATGTCACACAGAGGAGGGCCAGGATCTCTTCTCGATCATCCCAGTTTGCAGGACACGAATACAGGCCTGTGGCTCACGCTGGCTCAGCTTGTCTGAGCGTGGAAAGCTAAGCAGAGTCAGGCCTGACTATTACTTGGATGGGAGACCCCTCCTCTATTTTCCTGCATTGAGTAGGGGGTTGGACTCGATAGCCTTGTAGGCTCCTTCCAACTCTATCTATATGATATATATATATATATATATATATATATATGAATAATGGGCTCAAGTTACAGGAACCGAGATTCCACCTAAACATCAGGAAAAATTTCCTGACTGTCAGAGCAATAAGACAATGGAATCAACTACCTAGGGAGGTGGTGGGCTCTCCCACCCTGGAGGCATTCAAGGTGCAGCTGGACAGCCATCTGTCAGGGATGCTTTGACCTGGATTCCTGCATTGAGCAGCGGGTTGGACTCGATGGCCTTGTAGGCCCCTTCCAACTCTACTTTTCTATGATTTTATAAACAGCTGAAATTTCATTGGATGAGCCTGGATTCTAGTAATATGAGGTAGGGTGAAAAACTCCCTTTCCAAAAGTAGAGATGCCATAGATTTGTATAAAGGCATTATGATATTGGTAGTTTTATTTTTGATTCCTTTGCTGGCAATCCCCAACTGTATTTATTTGTGATATTTATGTATTAATGGAATTTACCTTTTTCACAACTGCTGCATACTGAGTTGATGTTTTCATTGAGCTGTCTACCACAACTCCAGGATCCTTTTTCTTGTCAGTTGATGCCAGTTCAGACCCCATCAGCGTATATGTGAAGTTAGGAATTGTGTGTGTGTACCACTTCATACTTGCTTTTGTTGAACTACATTTGCCATTTTGAAGTTGGGGTATAGGAACTGCATGCAGGGAGCTCCTGTTCATTGTTTTCTGTTCAAGATTATCTTGCATCTTTCATCTTTTATTCCTTCATGTCTAATGTCTGTAAGGTGGTGGGGTTTTTTATTTATTTTTTTATTTTTTTAAGTTTACACTGAGGTGCTTTTTTTGGTCTTCTGCAAATAGTGACATTTTTGAAGATGTGCAATAATACAAAAAAATAAAGCTACCATACTCTGTGATAGTGGCCTATTCTGATGGTGATGGGGGGATTAGAATACGGGTAATTCTGCACTCTGGGTGATTGTGACAGCACATGTGTGAAGTTCAAGTAGAGATTTTTGTCTTTAGTGCCTTTAGGTTGTAAGCCTCAGGCCTCAATTCTGTGCACACTTGGAACTAAGTTCCATTGAACTCAGTGGGACTTTCTCCTGAGTAAATTTGAACAGAATCAGACTGGTCAGCTATTATGTCACTTTTGTGTTTTGCATAGGGACTAGCACCCTGTTGACGCCGAATTCAGGTTCAAAAGATAGTATCATTATGATTATCATTGCAGATGTTGTGAAAGAAAGGAAGAAATTATCAGTTCTTGGACAATTTCTCCTGGGCATTTGGTTTAATATTTATTTAATGCATTCATAAGCCTCCTTCTCTGTCAAATGGTGTGTGAAGCAGCATACAAGAAAGAAAGAAAGAAAGAAGAAAGAAAGAAAAGGAACAGCAATACAGACCTTCTTAAAACACTCAAATAGGTACCGTAAGTTTGAAATGGCTGAGAAAGAAGATGGAGTTGTTTTAGCTGAATATAGGAAGCTGCCTCATACTGAGTCAGACCATTGGTCCATCTAACCCAGTATCGTCAACACTGATTGGCAGCTGCTCCCCAGGGATTCAGGCAGGGTTTTTTCCAGCCTTACCTGGAGATGCCAAGGATTGAACCTAGGACCTTCTGCATGCAAAGCAGGTGCTCTACCAGTGTGCTATGGTCAACTAAGCTAAATTGTTTGGAGGCTGATTTACACACTACATTTGCAACATGCATCCTGTGTGTCGATTGTAATGCTGCAATGGTTACAGACGACGTGCATTTCTTTTGCCGCATGAGCCCATGATGGCGGACCCGGGGCCAGTTGCAGGTTGACAAATATGTTCCAGTCAGTGTTGGTTCAAAGTCCGTGCAAATTCACCAGCACACTGCAAGGGCTTCTGATTATTAATGGTAATTAATTAATCAGTAACCCACTCTGCACTGAGGATGTATAGCTCCCAGCTTTCTAGTCTGTGATGGGCAGGCAAGCTCGTCATCTGCCGTTACAGAATGAACACCAAGCACAACGGAGCCCATGCTGGAGGGCTTCGTTTCTCCTGGGGGGCGCAGTTGATAGGCTCCAACCTTGGTCTGCTTGCACAGGCTCCACCCCCCCCCCTTGAAATACAGGGCTGGGAATCCTGGGACAGCATGTCTTGCACAGATGTAATTAAAACCTTCTCTGTCTGCCACTGAGCATATGGGACATATTAGCGGAGTGATTAAATTTTGTGAAGTGAGTCTTTCTCTTGGAAAGCTGGAGGGCGGGTCGGTGGAAGGCAGGAGAGCAGTGGCGCTGCCATATGCCCGCCTTCGGGAGGGAACACTGTGCGATTCGCCACCATGGGCCTGATCTCCAAATTGCTCCTTGCATGACAAGCAGGGGAAATAATTAAACACTGGCTCATTTGCATTATTTATTGCTTTTATACATTATAAAAAGAAAAGCAAAAGCAAAGCACAATGGAAGAAGCTGGTCAGAATGCAGAGCACTCAGATGGGAGCAAAGCGGTGTTGCCACCTGGCTAGTTTTAAACTGGCCAGCTGGTTTCTGTAACCAGGCCAGGCTTGGCTCTTTTTTTGTTTTGTTTTTGTTTTGTTATTTTGGTTGCTACTAGCTCAGGCTTGGTGTTAGGGGATGGGCAGTTTTAGTTTTGCATCCATTTTAATTCTATGTACCAATAAGGTTTCTAGCCCTCAGGAGGAATCTCTGAGTTAGAAAAGTTATATTGGTGCAAGTATAGAGGGACTAATGAGGCACAGTAACAATTGGGACTACCAATACAATGGCCCAAGTACAATACAGATTTAGGCCCCCTTAATCCCATTGACCATCCAATGGGATTAAGTGCACAACTCTGAATTGAGGCCAACGAGGCAACTTCGCTGTAGAGTTAGTTAGGAGGAAAGATCATATGCTCCAACTATCCCAATTTTCTTGCACTTCTCCCTGTTGAATTATTATTTTGTCCCTATTTGTGAACTGCCCAGGGAGCTTCAGCTGTTGGATGGTATAGAAATGTAATAACTAACTAAAATATTCTGCCTCTTGTGTAGAAATTGGAGACGCCCTTCAACGGGGGTGGGTGTCCTTGTATGTACATGTGCAGTAGAATGCACCAGCTTCCCTTCCATCTCTCCCCCATAACTGTCTATCTCGGGGCTCTCCAACCAACCGTGGGTCCCCAGAGATGTTGCTGGCCTACAGCTCCCAGCATACCCGGCTAGCATGTGGCTAGTGGCAAGGGATTCTGGGAGCTGTAGCCCGGCAACGTCTGGGGACCCACGGTTGGAGAGCCCCTCTGAACAGTACATGCTGATGAACTTGTTTATTGTTTCTTTTTAGGACTGATCTGAAATGCCTCCCCCCGTTTCACCAACCTATCACGTGCTGGAAATTCGTAGGTGGCATTTTGTTAAGACATCAAGGGGTGGGGAAGCTAATGGCAAACTTGCTGCCAGTGGGTGATGCTGCTCCTGGGATTCTAGTGGCTGGCACCTGCCACGTTTTCACTTCCCAGTAGGATGCAGAGTTAGGGCAGACAGCATCGCCCTCCTCCAGTTGACTTCATGATGGGTGATGTCAATACTTCCTGACCTTACCCTGCAGTCTGCTGGGAAGGGGGAAAAATGGCAGGTGCCAGCTGCTGGGGACTCCTGGGAGCAGTGATGTAGTGGAGCCAGGGCTTTTTATTAGGAGAGACGCTGACATCATCTGCCACCCACACCCTTCAGAATTCCCTGTTCCCTCTGAGTTTAGCTGATACACTCATAATAGCTGGGGGGGAAATGAATTTTCCCAGCAGCAATATGCATTTGTGAGTTAACTCTGTTGTAATGCCAAGTATTTGGGGGTGGCTTGATCCTGAATGAGCAACGAAGACCCATTCGTTTGTTAAAAGACCAGCTCCTGGAGGAGATGAGAACTGCGAATTGGTTTGTTGATATGGATCAGCACAGCTGTCTGAATGTTTGGACTGCAGTCAAGATGAGCACCTGCACTTCCAAATTTACCACTCCACCACTGCCTGGGAGTGTTGTTACCACCACAGCCACCACAAAATAGGTGGTGGTACCAGCAAAAAATGTGAGCTGGGAGACAGTTCCATGGAATCTCCCCTTCTCCCCGCACACATGCACGCGCACATGCACGCGCGCGCGCACGCACGCACGCACGCACACACACACACACACACACACACACACACAGGCTGCCTCAAATTTCACTTGAAATAGTTTGAGAGAGAAATTGCAGCTTGGCCCTAGTTTGAATTGCAGCAGTAAATGCAACCTCGATCCACTGTGAAATTAAACTTCACAGTCAAGATTCTTCTTGTTATTTTTTAAGGGAAGCTATTCTTGTCAGTAACTCCTGCTTAAGAAGCCGGTGCTGCATAGATTATTGCAGAGTACATGAATACAATGTATGACAGGCAGAGAAGGGCCTTCAGCAGTGTGTAAAAATGAAAAGGTGTGTGTGTGTGTGTGTGTGTGTGTGTGTATGATGCTCAGGCTGTGATCCTTGCAGTGTGAGAAGTCCCCATTTTCAATTGCAAATGGGTGGAGATAGATTTATTATCTACGTGCTACCTGGTTCCACCGGTTTGATAGATACAATGACTGGGTTCACACAACATGATCATCCATAGTGGTTTATAAGCCATGTTTGTTTCAGAGTGGTTTGTAGTGTTGTCTGAACCTAGCAGCATGCATGGTTTGTTAACCACGCACAAGCCACTCTGGCCAAGTTCAGACAACATGACAAGCCACTTTGAAACAAACATGGCTTATAAGCCACCATGTTTTATTGTGTTGGGTGAACCCAGTCAATGCCTGTTTCTTTACAAATTCTGCCTTCCTGGGGTCCCAATCTGGCCCTCTGGGGTTCTTCAGAAGGCCACGCCCCCTTTTCCCCAACCACCGGTCACTTGGTGGTTTCCTGGCTTTTGTGCAGTATTATTTTCCTCATTCTAAAAGGTTGAAATGCCTCTCCTAAGCCTTAGTTACTGGCTGTAAGAGCTTTAACCTAAGATATGCTAGTATTTTTGGCATGTCTGGCCCCACCCCTTTTGCCTTCGCCCCCACCAACTACAGAAATACGGCCCCCGAAAGCTTCTTGGAAATGAAATCTGGCCCTTGGGTCGAAAGAGGTTCAACACCCCAGGAGTAGATAATACGGGCTATATGGATCAATAATCTGATCTATGCAGTATGAATCAGTTTCCTAATGGGACCCCATTGCAAAGAATGTGGGAAGCCAACTGTGCAGCCTGTAGAGTTACTGCCAGGAAGAGCTTTAAGCTACGATATGCTGGCATTTTGGCCCTGACCCTTTTGCCTTTGGCCCTGCCCACCCTGCTGGAAGGTACCCACCAAGAACTTCTCCAAATGGAATCCAGCCCTCGGGGTGAAAGTGGTTCTGCATCCCTGCTTTGACACTGTTGGGATACTGCCATGTCTGTATGTGTGAAATCATGCAACATACTCAAGGTCTCAGGTAGGACCCCTTCCCAGTGCCAGTGCCAGGTTTTGTGGGGCCCTTGGGTAACATGTCCTCACGTGGGCCCTCTTACTGGACATTCTCACCACCATCACTGTGGCCCATTCACTTGTCCCCTCTCACTGGGCTCACTTCACGTGACTACCCTGAGGGAAAGGGCGAGGGAAGTGGAGGCCGCTGCTATTCTGCTCGCTACTGTCACTGTTCTCTTGCTCCAAGAGGACTGGCGAACAAGCAGCGACAGCAAGGAAGAAGAGCAGCACGGGCTCAGGAGTTCCAAGGTGTCGACCGTGTGGCCCCTTCTGGGCTGGTAGGTGTCCAACAGTGCTGACCTCTGATGCTGCTCCTGCCCTTTTGCCAACAGTAGCACTCAGTGTTACGTTTAAGGTGGCCACTCATCACCAAAAAAAGAGGAAAGGCATCATCACTCAAAGTGAGGACAAGAGATGACATAGATTTGCATAAAAGTTGCATCTGCTAACTTATATGTAGAGATGCAAACTAGAAAGAATGAGTAGAATTTAAATAGAAATACAATACCTCTCACCATAATAGGGAAGACTGTGACCAGGTGACCTGCGTGCCCGCTCAGACTGCTGTCCATGTGCTGTCGATGGGGAACTTCAAGCTCTCCCTTATGGTTATTATCTTTAAGCCAGATTTGGGTAGGACAGTCCTTCAGACAGAGGATGCCTTCAAACAGAGGATTGTCCTCTGCAAAGTCAGGCACAAGATCATCTTAGTTAGTTTCCAAACTATTGTGGGTAACTTCCCACAACATGAAGCCTTTCCTGGGTCTATTCTTGGCAAGCTTGAGAACTAGAAACATACTTTTTAAAAGAAAGAAAGAAAGAAAGAAAGAAAGAAAAAACGACATTGCCAGGATGCCATATGATATGTCCAGGACCAGATTCCATGATTGCACAATGGATACTGAATAAACAGTCCCAGATAGGGAATTCATAGGGAATATGGAGAAAA
Organism: Shinisaurus crocodilurus; assembly: GCA_021292165.1. NCBI lineage: Eukaryota > Metazoa > Chordata > Lepidosauria > Squamata > Shinisauridae > Shinisaurus > Shinisaurus crocodilurus. The sequence continues at coordinate 1,349,579 of CM037889.1, forward strand.
GATAAAATTCATATTTGAAATATTATGGGGACATGTTGTGGTTAAGTCCCATGTTAGGAGTTAAAAGATTAATGAGCTGTACTTCTGTGGCCTTTTTGGGGAGCAGACTTATAGTTTAAGTTTCTCTCATATTTTCATGATTCACTTGACTGAATCTTTCAAGGGACGATATGAAAGCCTGGGAGGATCACACACAAAACAGAAAAATTGAATTGTAAGGGAAACACTTAGATTGGCTCCAAACCACCTGGGTTCATAATGTCACAAGGCCCTAAATCCTCAGGGAGCTCTTCTACAAAAAAAGGTCTTGGTTGCTTTTGGTGGAAGATTCAGGAGTCAGGACAGATAAAAGGAAGTACGGTACTTCACAAGCACATAGTTAAACTATGGAATTCACTTCCACAAGATGTAGTGATGGCCACCAATTTGGACAGCTTTAAAAGGCGATTGGACAATTCAGGGAGGATAAGGCTATCAGTGGCTACTAGTCATGATGGCTATATGCTTCCTCCAGTATCAGAGGCAGTATGCCTATGTACACCAGTTGCTGGGGAACATGGGCAGGAGGGTGCTGTTGCACTCATGCCTTGCTTGTGGGCTTCCCATGGGCAGCAGGTTGGCCACTGTGTGAACAGATGGACCCTTGGCCAGATCCAGCATAGCTTTTCTTATGTTCTTATGTTCTCCTTTGCTTCTGCATACCTGTTTGGGAAATCCAGCTTCTCTGTACCATTACAGAGAAGGTTTGTTTGCTGGGAGAATGCTTGGAATGGATTAACAATTTTTATGGAACTTGGTAATACAGGCAGTCCCTGGGACTTATGGACAACTCATACTTCATAGAATCATAGAAAAGTAGAGTTGGAAGGGGCCTACAAGGCCATCGAGTCCAACCCCCTGCTCAATGCAGGAATCCAGGTCAAAGCATCTCTGACAGATGTCTGTCCAGCTGCACCTTGAATGCCTCCAGAGTGGGAGAGCCCACCACCTCCCTAGGTAGTTGATTCCATTGTCTTATTGCTCTGACAGTCAGGAAATTTTTCCTGATGTTTAGGTGGAATCTAGGTTCCTGTAACTTGAGCCCATTATTCTGTGTCCTGCAAACCGGGATGATCGAGAAGAGATCCTGGCCCTCCTCTGTGTGACATCCCTTCAAATACTAGAAGAGTGCGATCATATCTCCCCTCAGTCTCCTCTTCTGAAGGCTAAACATGCCCAGTTCTTTCAGTCCCTCCTCAGAGGGCCTTGTTTCTAGTCCCTTTATCATCCTTGTTGCCCTCCTCTGAACCCTCTCCAGTTTGTCTATGTCCTTCTTAAAGTGTGGTGCCCAGAACTGGACGCAGTACTCAAGATGAGGCCTAACCAGTGCCAAGTAAAGGGGAATTATCACTTCCCGCGATTTGGAAGCTATACTTCTATTAATACAGCCCAAAATTGCATTTGCCTTCTTTGCAGCCACATCGCATTGCTGGCTCATATTCAGTTTGTGATCTACCACAATTCCAAGATCCTTCTCACTTGTAGTATTGTTGAGCCAAGTGTCCCCCATTCTGTAACTCTGCATTTGGTTGATAAATTTGGCATTTATCCCTATTAAATTTCATTCTGTTGTTTTCGGCCCAGCGCTCCAGCCTATCGAGGTCACTTTGAATTTTGTTTCTGTCTTCCAGAGTATTAGCTGTTCCACCCAACTTTGTGTCATCTGCAAATTTGATAAGCATTCCCTGTACCTCCTGATCCAAGTCATTAATAAAAATGTTGAAGAGCACCGGGCCCAGGACCGAGCCCTGTGGTACCCCGCTCGTTACCTCTCCCCAGTTTGAGAAGGAACCATTGATAAGCACTCTTTGAGTCTGATTCTGTAGCCAAGAACAGACTGCCATATATGTAAAAATCTGAGTTAAATACAGTGGTTTGTACTTATGAACGCATGCACTATACTTTGTGACACTTTGCAACACTTTGAAACCATTGCGCGGTTTCTGTTCTGACTTATGTACACATCCAACTTAAAGACAGACTTACGAACGGATCTCGTTCGTAACCTGGGGACTGCTTGTTTAAGAATCATGACCTGTTTTATTTAGCCTTCAACTCCTAGGCTACTACAGTATATTCACAACTTCCAGCCCCACCCCAAATAATGTTCTTTGATAAACTAAGCCAACTGCATTTCCTCCAGGAGTACTAAAGATTGTATTCCATCAGTATCAGGAGATTTTTCACAGCCCCTAACAGGCTGCCTCACATCGCTGGTGGAATGCATTTGGCATGTGAGTCACAAGGTCTCTCTCCATCTGACACTGACTGGGTAGCGAAACTCCTAGAATTGTCATACTGAGAGTGAGTGACATATATATGAAGGAATACCTTGCATAAATTTAGTGGCATATGGAATGCCTTTCTGGAGTCTAGAATTGGCATGGAAACTTGGCATAGCTCCCAAGGGTCTCTGACTCCACCATCCAGCTCCAGCCTCCTTTTAAATATAGTGAAGAAGCATAAGAGCCAAGACATATCTGAGATTAGGTCAGAGAATCTGAATTCCACAGTCAAAGAAAAAGATTATTCAGGTGCAACTGAAGAGACCATAAATCAGGCATATACACAAATAAATAATAAAAATAGAATGTGCGCTAGTACATCAGACCTGCACGCCCCTTTTTATGCACGTTTTATTAAGACTACAACAGTATTGCCCCCAAGCAATTGTTCCCCTTTTGGTCTAACGCCTTGCACAACTCACACACAAAAACTTACTGCCCTCACCGGCTTCTTCCCACTTTTTGTTTCCAATTTTCTTCTTTCTTGTTCATTATCTTCCTGCGTACCTGATTGCAAACAGAAGTTCAGATTTTCAATAATTCTTCAGAGGTCCATGATTGTAAACAGGGACATAATTAAATTATCTGAAGCCTCTTTTCTTCCTAATAGTTATGCACCATCTGAAAGAATATTATATTCCTTTCTCAAAACATTCCATTTTTGTTCTAATTTTAGTTAAAATACTCCTTCATTTCTGTTATTATTCATTGTTATTGTCACCTGATAATTAAAAAGTCTTAATAAATTACTGATTAAAAAAAGGTGTGCAAAAAAAAAAAGGTGTGTGGGCTTGGTGTACTAACTCACATTCTATTTTTAATGTTTATTTTCTTATATGCCTGATTTACGGTCTCTTCAGTTGCCCCTGAATAATCTTTTTCTTTCTTTGCCGGATTCAGATTCTCTGACCAAATCTCATGTACTGCTTGGTTCTTATGCTCCTTCCCTATATTTAAAAGAAGGCTGGGTGGTGAAACTGCAGAGCCCTCAGGGGGTAGGCCAGGATTCCATGCCAATCCTTAGATACTCCTGTGTTTTTATTAACCAAAGATGGTGGACATCAGTGTGTGGTATGGTGGTGGCAAGTATGAAAGCTAGTGCAAGTGTAAATGTTGGTGCAAGTGTGAAAGCTAGTTAAGTGTATTTCTATATTTGTTATAGAAGTTAAGTATACTAGTTAAGTGTGTGTGTGTGTGTGTGTGTGTATACAGTAATACCTTGGATTGCAAGTAACTTGGTTTGAGAGCGTTTTGCAAGACAAGCAAATTTTAAAATATTTAATTTTTTTTTTACTTGATATACAAGCGACGTCTTGCAATACAAGTACTGTAGTACGGCTTAAATTAAAAATCGCTGTACACATTTTTTGGGAGGGGGGTTCGTTTTGATATAAGAGTGTTTTGGATTACAAGCATGTTTCCGGAACGAATTATGCTCTCAATCCAAGGCATGACTGTATATATATATATATATATATATATATAATAGTCATCTTAGGATGGTATTGATGTGGAAAGTGTGTTGGTTCATCTGGACCAGCCAATGGTCTATGGCAGGGGTACCACCTAAAAAAACCCATATAGCTGCCAGGAGAGGTTATTAAGGTACAACTGAGAGAAATATTCATGAAGGCAACAATCCTGCTCTCTCTGACCTGGTTCCATATGTAACAGCCAACCTTAATTAACCCACGGGCTGTCGGGGCAGTGCAGGAGTGAGAGAGCACGCTGCCTCCCACCTGCTCACCACTTGTGCTTTGCATCTGGTTTAGAAAACAGCCCAGGAATGCTCCAGGTTAAAACTCTGGGTTGTTTCCCCCCTCAACAACCTAGAGTTTCAGGTTTGCATGTCATGCCGAACAACTAAACTGTTTTCTAAACTGGATGCAAAACAGAAGCAGCAGACGGGTGGGAGGCAGTGCATTGGCTCACTTCCGGGTGGCCCCGACAACTCATGGGTTAAACAACCCATGGGCAGGGATGTTGAAGAGTCCTTGGTCCCGAATCACGAGTCGAGTCACGAGTCTTTGGACCCGAGTCTCGAGTTGAGTCTTGAGTCTGAGGTCCAAAATGGTGACTCGAGTCCCGAGTCCCGAGTCACTCCCAAAGCGGCGGCCCATGAAGGGAGCGGGAGGGTCTCTGCGAGAGGAAGAAGAGCTGTCCTTCCTCCTGCGGAGACCCTCCTGCTCCCTCCATGGGCCGCTGCCGCCGCCACTCACCATCCTTCTCTCGTCCCGAGTCGAGTCTTGAGTCCCACAAAAATTATTGGGACTCGAGTGGGACTCGAGTCAGAGGGGGGACTCAGTCCGACTCACGAGTCGAGTCCCCGAGTCCGAGTCCCCATCCCTGCCCATGGGTTGCTGTTACGTGCAAATTGGGTCTGTGGGCGGAAGTTGGGATAAGAGGCTCCCGCATGCTGGGCAGTGTGCCGTACCAAAGCACACAGCAGCCAAGGACTCTGTTCTTGCTACTGGAGCATGGAGTCCCTTAGGCCTCCGCAAGCATGTTAGATCAGGCAGGAGCAGGCAGACGTGGTAGGACTAGTACCACGTATTGCCTTGAGGAGTGGCCGCTGTGAAGCTGGGCTCCCACCAGCAGTGTGAAGGAGGAAGAATGCTCAGCCACCCTTTTCCCATTTTCCCTCACCTGCGATATCAGTGATGGAACTTAGGCTGTTGTTTGTGAGGAGAAGTAGAGAGAAGAAAGCCATCTCAGCCTACTCCTTCCTCCCCACCATTTTTTTAAACCCCTCTGCACCCTGCCCTCTGCAAACAGAGAGCAGAACTGCACCCGAAGTAAACAGCTAGCTCCTAGTAAAAACACAAGTGAGAACTAACACTTAAATGCACGAAAAATCTTCTTATGCGCTTGGGAACTCACACAGTATTTGCAAGATGCAATTTTTCATTCTAACTGGGGGCAAGGGAGAATGTGTGTGTATTTCATAATTGTCTGCACATTGTCATCAGGCAGACATCCTTGAAAAATGCTGACAGATAGAGTATGTTTCTAGGAAGAAGAACATTTTAGGTTAACAGCATTTGTTATATTTATGACTGCTGTGTGTATAATTTTGCATCTTTAAAAATCTAAATATCTGGACATTAGAGCTGACAGTTTATTTTTCAATTTGCTTTCCCAGGCGCAGACTGCCCTTTCAGCTGTAATTAGCAGCTTGGTATGTGGCGGAAGTCAACGTTCAAAGGAAGGAGTGGTGGCAGATGCCAGGGCTGTCGTTGACCTAATCTAGACAGGGTTCGTTCTGTAAATCGGCCACACATCTTTCCTGTTCAGTAGTGCCGAATGGTTTGTGCCTGGCTCAGAGAGCCAAGATCTTCCAGAAGAAGGGCAAGACAGTATTCTGGACTAAATGTCAGGGACAAACTGGTGGAGCTCAGCCCAGTGCCCTGGGCCAGACCTAGTCCCAAGTAGAAGGCCCAAGGCAAATCACAAAGCAGCTGTTGCCAAGAGCAAAGCTGGTAGTCCTTGCAGCATGATAGCGTAGGAGCTCCATTCAAAGCAAACCAAGAGTGGAACTCCAGGTGGCCAGTGGACACCAGTTCTCTCCCTCCAGCACTGGGAAACAGATGAAAAAGACGGTCAGGCAGAGAGTGTTCCAGGGCCAGGCAGAGCAGGTTAGGCAGAGACGGAGGGGAAATGAACAGAGGCCAACCTGGTGGAGCCCTAACTCACAGAGCCACTGCAGAGACAGCTTGGATTCTTGATGCAAAGCCTGCCTGGATATCCAGTAGCAGGTTTGCACCAAGATCTCCAGTAGCCAATCAGGTTGCCATTGCACCTGATTAAGAGACAAGTAACAAATAGCACTGGAATAAATAGGACCACAGAAGGCTACCTCAGAGACTTGTTCCTGACACTCAGTTACACGGGACAATCTTAATCAGTGGCGTCCTGAATCCTGTGGATAGTGCTGCTAGAATTTTGAAGCTGAACGAAACAAGTGGTAGAATTATGAATTAGTAAGTAGAGGGCGAGGGTTCTTATAGTAAAATGACTGGGCTGCAGGAACAGGGAGGTGATGGGCCACACAGATTCCACCGTCGATGTCCTTGGACCCCACAGTGTAGGAACAGTGTCCACACTAGAAAGGGACAGGAACGGGACCAGCATGGGCAGTCTTTCCATTGGTGCAGAAGGTTTTGCTTTTTCAGCTTGGGTAAAGGTACTTGATTTAAGCACCTCCTTTGTTCTTGTGCTGATGAGCTGAGTGTACAGTGTAGGAAGCTTTGTCCTAAGGACTGATTGTTTGCTGTGTCCTAAGGATTGATTGCTGCCATGGAGGTGGTCCGCGAAAGTGTCCTTCAGTTGCTAGCCAACATCTGTACCTTCTCTCTACCTTGTTTCTTGCTTAGTCAGGGACTGAAGTGAAGCCTAGCGTTATGAAGGTGGAGATGACTGACCTGACCAGATGGCCACATGGTGTCTTCTAAAGTTCCCAGGTGATGGACAGCTGCTAAGCTAGTTACAATAATACGTTAGCTAAACTGAACGATTGAGCTTCTCTTAAAAGCATTCAGTCCTTCCTGTGCTATGCTGGAACTTTCCACCTTCATGCTGAGTGTATCGGCTTCTAAACACACACTTAATACTCATCTTCTTCAATCATAGAATCATAGAAAAGTAGAGTTGGAAGGGGCCTACCAGGCCATCGAGTCCAACCCCCTGCTCAATGCAGGAATCCAGGTCAAAGCATCCCTGACAGATGTCTGTCCAGCTGCACCTTGAATGCCTCCAGAGTGGGAGAGCCCACCACCTCCCTAGGTAGTTGGTTCCATTGTCTTCTTGCTCTGACAGTCAGGAAATTTTTCCTGATGTTTAGGTGGAATCTGGGTTCCTGTAACATGACATGGCCCAGAATGTATTTCTGTAAAGGGCAAACTGCATGTAACACTCAAACATATGTAATGAGGAAGGGGGAAAATGTGGGGAGGGTAGCATTTATTCCAGATTATAAAAGACAAATAGGTGACTCTCACAAGGTGCTCTTTCCCAAAGGACAAAGAGATGTTTCACTCAGGAGACACCAAATGACCATTGCGTCTGATGAAGAGTTGTTACATTTGAAATGTGTTAGGCATAACAACAGAAAATTGGTGTGTTTTGATAAATTTACTATTTCCTTCAGCATCTTGTGGGGTTCATTTCTTTTTTCTGGTGTGTAACAAAGGCTCAACTTTTAAACAAGAAAAGCAGCCCCAAGAAGCTGCAATTTTGAGCAGAGGAGCAGTGGAGTGTGTGTGTATACTAATCCTTTCTCCACAGGCTGTTTACCACTCAAATGGCTCCCTAACTGCTCCCCCCCGCACGGGTTGATTTTCATTAAAAATAAAATAAAAGAAAAAGGTTACATGTAATGTGCAGTTCACCCCTTGCAGTGGCACATACAAGGGGGAGTGAGGATCTGGAGCCCTTTGCAGGGAAAAGCACCTTTATGGCGCATTTTAAAGCCGAAAATCAGCTGATGGGGAAAGGGCCAGGTATGTTCTCCCTGCTTACTGCTGGTCTGTTCAAAATCACAGCCTCCCAAAGCTGCTTTTCATTTTTTAAAAATTGTGGGGCTTTTCTTTTATATGCATCTGTATCTGATGTAGTTAGGGATGCATGGATTTTGTTACATCCGTTCTGTCTGTGTTTCACAGATTGCCAGCATCTTTCGTTCCAACTTCCACTCATTGATGGGATCTGATTTTTTTTTTAACTAGAATTTTATTCTACTTGTGCTAATTTGCGTTAGCACTAATGTGCACTTGTGCAGAATCCGCAGGTTGGCTTCATCTAAATCTGAACTCATTTGAACCTGTTGCGGATTTTTCCACCATCCCTATTTAAATAGTACATCTTCCCGAATCTGTAGCTTGGAACTCTAAAGGAGGTGCAGCCCTCTCCAGAAACAAATTGTGAGCCTTTTATTGAAAGTGTGCTTGCGTCTACAAATATAGCTCAAATGAGCAGGAGCCTCCAAATTCCATCTTGCCACTTTGCTGTAGGTGAAATTCAGTGGCAACTCTAGTGAAAATGCAAAGTCTGGAGTTCACCCAACAAGACTGCCTTAATCAGCCTTGAACATGCTGTCAGTTCAGTGTCATTAATACAACTGGGATGAAAGCAAAGAAAGATAGCACATATGGCCCATTAGCTAAGCAGCGCACTAATTATGGGAAGGTGTCACATTACTCACAAAGGGGCCAGATTCTGCCACTGTTACTCCTCCTATGGAACAACCTCTCCACGGAAATAGCATCCCTCCCCCCCAGGAGCAAAATCTTGCCCCACAGGAATGGGTAAAGGGGCTACATGAGCTCCTTCCTGTATTCCTGTACCTTGCCTGAGCTGTCAAGAAGCACAGTTATTAAAACCAACCCAGTTTCTTCCCGCACAGACATCTCTAGGATGATGAGTTATGAGAAGCAGTGTAAATAAAGAGGGGGCCTCTGATATTTATATTTCAATTTCTATTTGATAAACAAAATCAGACAATTATACCAAACAAAGGGATCTCTTGGAATTCAGGCACACTTATTATTTGAAAACTGGAGAGGTGGGGTGGTGGCGGTGGCGGCAGCAGCGGCGGGGGCGGCGGGGGGGGGGGAGATGGCACTGTAGACATCGAAACAGGAGAAAAGCATTAGCAGGGAATAATCTAGTCTCATCAGCCCAACTCTCCAGCAGTGCTGAAGACAGGAAAATGATGCCTTTTTATTAGCCTTATTGTCTTTAATTAAAGCATTCAGCAGAACCCTGCGATAATGGACTGTGAGAGAGGTCGGCAGCATTTGTAATAACACAATGCAGGGTTCAATTAAGTTGTACTTTTGCAGTTTTTCATCTCCAATTTAAACAAGCTAGTGATATACGCAGAATGATTACCTTCCCGAACTGAGCGAAAAAAAGGGAGGTGGGAGTTTGGGAGGAGAAGTCACTCATTGCCAGTATAACCGATGCTATAAAATTGCTTGCTGTTTCTCGCTGTTGGCTTGGGAGCTCATCTGGCTTGTATCTTGTGCCCGTCACAGCCATCTGTACTGAGGCAGGGTTGCAATTCGTCAGTTTCATTCCGTGCTCTTCAGTGCAAGATCCAAAAGGACCTGCATCACTTGTTAGCCCTGTGTGTGTGTGTGTGTGTATGTCTCTCTGTGTGTATGTAATATACACACGCGTGCACACACACACACACACACACACACATAAATACAGGGCTAACAACAAGTGAGGCAGGTCCTTTTGGATCTTGCACTGAAGTGTACAGAATGTTGTTAGTCCTATATGTGTGTGTGTGTGTGTGTGTGTGTGTGAATGAAAATAAAGCTAGGCTATTTATTTTTTTCTGGGATCTGTATTTTCTCAGAAAAACCAGAAGCGAAAAGCAAGATTTGTGTGTGCACGTGTGTGTGTGATAAACATTTGAGCAGGAAGACTCCAAGTGACTGACAAGTATGTGATTTTTCTGCCTTTCCCTCTCTCTTCTGCGGTCTTTCAAATTATTGGCCATAAAACACCGCAGTTGTGCTCTTCCTTTCAGACAGGGAGGGAGGAAAGCTCAGGAAAGACCCACGTGCCTAACACTTAACTTTGATCTTGCCCATTAAGTAATGCTAAATTAGAATGAAAACACTCTGATAATTCAGGTGACAGCTATATGAAGACCAAATGAATTCCCTATGATCGGTACCACTAAAACGAACACCCCAGCAGAATTCATGATGACGGGACACTTAGCTGTGTGTATAATTCACACATGCAGTGATAAAAGTCAGGCTAAATTTGGTCAGAGTTTTATGTAGGATTAAAACAGAGAGAGAAAGAGAGAGACACAGCAGTAAAATCATAGTTTTTAAAGAAGCCAGGCTGGTTTCTGGACTCAGTAGTGTGGCTATAACTCTGCAGGAACCTAGTTTAAAATGGAAATATTCTGCATGCATCCATATATCTAAAAAAGAGGAACCTTGTGAGTGACAAAAGGGGGTAGCATGGAGCGCAGAAACAGGTTGAATAGTATGGTTAAAATGTCAGCGGATCCAGTTCCATATCATTGCAGCAAACACAATTTTCAGATTGAATTATGGTATGCAGCAACTTTTTACATGCAATATTTCATGGTTTTGTTGTGGCTGTTGGCAAATATATAGTCATTGCAGTACACATGCCACCCTTCAGATAAATATAGGCTTACTCCAAGGAACGTCTATTGTTTTAGTTATTTATTTTGTTTTGTTTCATTTTAAAAATGGATGCTCTGCCTTTTCTTCAAAAGAGAAAACATGACTGTTTGATGTGGGTGGTGGTGGTGAAGATCATAGTCTGCCTTGTATAACCTCTCTGTTCAGCTGTTGGTAAAACAGACAGATTTTAAAGTAACTTGCAAAGCAGGAATTGTGACCTGGATAGATGATGCACTGGTGAAAATCCATGGGAGCTGGTAGTGAGAATGGAGCCCATGAGCTCTTGATCTTCCAGTGCCTAAACAAACAATTCCTTGCAGCCTGATCCTAGGCAGGTAGACATGGTCCAAACCATTCTGGTGCCTGAAGAAGAAAATCCAAATGTGGCTGTTTCATGGTGTTAAAAAATATAAAAAGAAACCCAATGACAATTTGCTGCTTTTAAATGGTACCTTGAAATCAGCTGGATGAAGCAGACTGTGTCACTCTGCTTAATGTGCCCTGTGTGCAGGGTTGGGTCCAGGCTTGTGAGGGAGGGGGGGAGCTTGGTGAGATTGCTCCAGTGGCCCCCTCCCAGACACCGAGGGGGCCCAGTGGAAAGGCCACACTGTTCATGGGGGGGATCTTTATTGTCACGCAGAGAGATAGTGCAGGTGCTGCAGGAATCATAGAAAAGTAGAGTTGGATGGGGCCTACAAGGCCATCAAGTCCAACCCCCTGCTCAATGCAGGAATCCAGGTCAAAGCATCTCTGACAGATGTCTGTCCAGCTGCACCTTGAATGCCTCCAGATTGGGAGAGCCCACCACCTCCCTAGGTAGTTGGTTCCATTGTCTTATTGCTCTGACAGTCAGGAAATTTTTCCTGATGTTTAGGTGGAATCTGGGTTCCTGTAACTTGAGCCCATTATTCCGTGTCCTGCAAACTGGGATGACCGAGAAGAGATCCTGGCCCTCCTCTGTGTGACAACCCTTCAAGCACTGGAAGAGTGCGATCATATCTCCCCTCAGTCTCCTTTTCTGAAGGCTAAACATGCCAGTTCTTTCAGTCTCTCCTCATAGGGCCTTGTTTCCAGTCCCTTTATCATCCTTGTCACCCTCCTCTGAGCCCTCTCCAGTTTGTCTATGTCCTTCTGAAAGTGTGGTGCCCAGAACTGGACGCAATACTCAAGATGAGGCCTAACCAGTGCCGTGTAAAGGGGAATTATCACTTCATGTGATTTGGAAGCAATACTTCTATTAATGCAGCCCAAAATAGCATTTGCCTTCTTTGCAGCCACATCGCATTGCTGGCTCATATTCAGTTTGTGATCTACCACAATTCCAAGATCCTTCTCACTTGTAGTACTGTTGAGCCAAGTGTCCCCTATTCTGTAACTCTGCATTTGGTTTCCTTTCCCTAGGTGCAGCACTTGGCATTTATCCCTATTAAATTTCATTCTGTTGTTTTCGGCCCAATGCTAGGGATGTACCCGAGTAGCCCGGCAGACAGGAGCAAGGCCCGAACTGGGCCTGCTCGTGTCCGCCGGGCTACTCGGCCACCCGCGCAGGCTTACCTGCAGGCTCTCCGTCTGCTGGTCCCGTCGCGTCACTTCTGGCGCGGAGGAAGTGATGCGACAGGACCCTGCTCCATCGCGCTGGACCCCTGCGCTCTGCTTTTGGCGCGGGAAACCAGGGCAACATGGTTCCTCCCGCCAAAACAGAGCGGACAAGGTAGGCTGCGGGGGGTGGCGGGGGGGTGCGGCGGCGGGGGGTAGGCTGCGGGGGTGGCTGGGGGGTCCGGCGGCAGCTCCGGCGGTGGGGGGGTTTCTCCGGTGGCAGCAGCTCGAGCGGCGCGGAGAACGCTCCGCACCGCTCTGAAGAGCGAGATCGGGCCACCACCGCCGCGGACGGCCGACCCAGAAGCAAGCCACGAGCCGACTCAAGGCTCGGGCTCATCACTACCCAGCGCTCCAGCCTATCGAGGTCACTTTGAATTTTGTTTCTGTCTTCCAGAATATTAGCTGTTCCACCCAACTTTGTGTCATCTGCAAATTTGATAAGCATTCCCTGTACCTCCTCATCTAAGTCATTAATAAAAATGTTGAAGAGCACTGGGCCCAGGACCGAGCCCTGTGGTACCCCGCTCGTTACCTCTCCCCAGTTTGAGAAGGAACCATTGATAAGCACTCTTTGAGTCCGATTCTGTAGCCAATTGTGGATCCACCTGATAGTTGTTCCATCTAGCCCACTTTTTTAGCTAGCTTGCTAATCAGGATATCATGAGGCAGTTTGTCGAAAGCTTTGCTGAAGTCCAGGTATATTATGTCCACAGCATTCCCATGGTCCACAAGGGATGTTACCCGGTCAAAAAATGAGATCAGATTAGTCTGGCAGGATTTGTTCTTGACAAATCCATGCTGGCTTGTAGTAATCACTGCATTGTTTTCAAGGTGCTTGCAGACTGACTTCTTTATAATCTGCTCCAAAATTTTCCCAGGGATTGATGTCAGACTGACTGGCCTATAGTTGCCAGGTTCCTCCTTCTTGCCCTTTTTGAAGATGGGAACAACAACAAGCTGGATAGATGGCATCACCAAAGGATTGGCTTGCACTTGCTGATGAAGCACTTTGGTTTTTTTGATGTTAAGTGAGAGATCAAGTTTTTCGTATGCTTCTGCAAAAGCATTTAGGATAGTTTGGAGATCGTCCTCTGAATGTGCGGAGACCACATTATCATCAGCATACTGAAGTTCCACAACGGAGGTTGTAATTACCTTACTTTTTGCTTTCAGCCTGCTGAGATTAAAAAGCTTTCCATCTGTTCGATATATAATTCCCACACCAGTGGGAAGTTTCCCCTTGACAAGATGTAAAACCATGGCGATGAAAATGGCAAATAATGTTGGGGCGATAACACATCCCTGTTTAACACCTGATCCCACTTTAAATGGAGCACCATGAGAGCCGTTGTTGTCCAAAACCGTTGCCGTCATGTTGTCATGGAGAAGTCGCAAGATATTCACAAATTTATTGGGGCATCCAATTTTCATAGGGATAGTCCAGAGAGCTGTACGGTCTACAGTATCGAAGGCCTTAGCCAAATCGATAAATGCCATATAAAGGGGTTGATTTTGCTCCCGGCATTTTTCTTGGAGCTGACGTGCAGTAAAAATCATGTCTACTGTCCCTCTAGAGGGGCGGAAACCATATTGAGTTTCAGGGAGGATCTCTTCTGAAATAGATAGAAGATGGTTTGCGAGAATCCTAGCAAATATTTTACCTGCGGTTGCTAAGAGAGAAATGCCCCGATAGTTTCCACAGTCTGTTCTATCACCCTTCTTAAAGAGGGTGATAATTATGGCATCCCTGAAGTCTTCTGGGATCTCTACTCTTATCCAGATTTTTTCGATGAGTTTATGAAGATGTTGTACAAGTTCGGGGCCCCCTTCTTTAAAGATTTCAGCAGGAATCCCATCTGGTCCACTAGCTTTGTTGTTCTTCATTTGATTAATGGCTTTTTTTACCTCATCCAAAGTGGGGAGTATTGCAAGTTCCTCTTTAATTTGTTTTTGCGGGATTTGCGAAAAAATCTGATTATCCACCTTAGATTTACGATTTGAAACCATGGCAATTTGCTTTTCAAAAGTTTCATCCTCGTCTTCTCCTTGATTGGGTGGTCGGTAGTAGACTCCCACCGCCATGTTCGTCTTATCCTTTGACCCCTTTATTTTAACCCAGATGCTCTCAATGGGGCTGCCAAGCTCCTCTTCCTGTATCTCTGTGCAGAGATACGTATTTTTTAACATACAGCACAACTCCACCTCCCTTTCTGTTGCTTCTGTTCCTTTTGAACAAGTTATACCCTTCAATCGCTGTATTCCAGCCATGGGAGTCATCCCACCAGGTTTCAGTTATGCCTATCAAGTCGTATTTGCCCTCATGTAAAAACTCCTGATGGAACCCCTGGAGAGCCATTGCTGCCAGTCAGTGTCGGCAGAGCTGAGCTAGATGGACCAAGGCGGGGACCAAGGCGGGTGGGTCTGACTCAGAATAAGGCAGCTGCCTCTGTTCCTGTGTTCCCCTGATGCTGGCCCTCCCTGTATGGAAATGTGCACGAGTTCAGTGGGCCTTAATCCTTAGAGCAGCCTTCCTCAACCTGGTGCCCTCCAGGTGCTTTGGACCTGCAACTCCCAGAATTCCTGACCATTGGCCATGCTGGCTGGGGATGATGGGAGCTCTAAAATATCTGCAGGGCACCAGGTTGAGGAAGGCAGCCTTAGAGAGTATAGGTATGAAATCTATGAATAGAGGGAGAAGAAGTTATTGATAATATCTGTGGGAATTTGCTAACATTTATTGAATTTTTTTTCTCAGCTTATTGAAAATAAGAGCTTTTCTTTACTTTTTAAAAATCAGATACTACTTTTTTGTATTGGTCCTCTTTTTATGTCATCTAGGGTTTGTTTGAGTGACTGACCTTTAAAAATGGGGGGGGGGAGATCTCACACTTGTGAAGATAAGTCAGTCTGTATAGTGACCTGTATTCTAACGTAGCTCAACAGTGCCCCCTAGAGTGTCTGGTAGGTCGGCAACATGCCGGGATGCCTGTATGGGCTTATCTCATCTCTTTCTTTCTCAGTATGCATCCAGAACTTAAGCTCTTTTGCACAATGGTTTTTCCAGACAAAAGTGGCCTCCTCTTTTTTAATTCAAGTGTGAGGTTATTACAAAGGTGGGTTCAGCTACTAAGTAATTTTCTGATTTGCTGAATAAACCACTGGCATCAGGAATGGAGGGTATCACACAAGAAAACCACAACCAGTCTTCACTAAGAGGGAGGCTTTTACTGAACTCAGATTTCCATGAAAGTGAGTTTTATCTTACTCCTGTTCATCTTCCTAATAACATCTAATTGGAGGCCAAGATGCTCTCTTTCAGACCATCCTCTCCGCAATAAACCTTCCTTATGCTGTGAAACCCAAGACTCTACTCAAGTAGGTCACATGATGTGACTATGGAAATTAGATTGACTTTATTGATTTTATTTGGAATTCTGTGTCTGTGTGGTTGCTACCTTTCCTTGTCCCCCCCCCCATTCCCCCTAATAAACTTTTTAAATACTTGGCTGCATTGTTTTAAAAGGGGAGTCTCACTAAACTCTTCCCCATGTGAATTACTGCATGGTTGCAAAGCTACCTCTTGTATTCGTAGGAGTTTTACAATGTTTTGTTAAGTTCTCTGTGTCTGGGCTTTTGGCAGTGGAGGCTGGTGACTGCTGTGTCAGTGGGACCCCTTATCCATTGCATCTTTTTGTTTGAGCTTCCTAGGAGCTATCTATGGTGCTCCATGGTGGGGAACCTGTTTTGGGGGTGGAGTTCAGCACCATGGATAGCTTCTATGAAGCTCAAACAAAAAGATGCAGTGGATAAGGGCCCCACAGGAGTCACCACCCTCCCCTGGCTTTTGGGCAACAAAACCCAAACTCTCTTTCATTTCATTTCTTTCCTGAGGCTAAGCTGATGGGTGTGTTCCCTGGCAATAGCGCTCAGAAACTTCCCAAGCAACTGGGCAGACTAGGGTGCATCCGGAGGTTCATCCCGACTGGTGACGGCCTATCAGAAATTCTTTTTGGGGTGAAGCCTTGTAAAGAAGGGGGTCCTCCAGTAAAGAAAGTCAACTCCCCTCTCAGATCCATAACTTAAGGGTATACCAGTTATATGTTGGTAGTGTTCTAGATCAAATGGGGATGACATGCACATGTGATGGACTTGTCAAATGATACATGACTATTGGAAGAAGATAGCAGGTTTTACTAGGAATTTATCTTCATATTCATGACCTCTGTGTAAGGTTTTTGCTTGATATAAAAGATCTGGTGGGGGGAAAAACTTATTAAGAAATTGTTACCTGTTTAATAGTAACAGCAAACGCCAGGAATAATATTGAATATCCTCAATCAAAAGACTGTAACATATTGTAGATGGTTAAACTAACATGCCTGGTAAGATTTTGTGAAGGAAAGAAGAGGTCAAATAAAATAAGAACCTATTATGAAAATGGAATCAGTTTGCAACTTATTGGAATAGATAATTTCATCAGAATGGAAATATTAGCATTTTGATTGGAATAAGGAAGCTTCCCCTTGACAGATTGAGACGTATATATTCAATTACTTAAAGCTTAAATGTTATTCTTAATACTGACTTGGCTGTTGTCTTTTCTTCTGTGCTTTGTGAATAAGAAATTGTTCCTTTTAACATGTTTAACAGAGCAATCCTATGGTCTCTGGGAGAGTGTCTCCCAGGGACCATAGGATATTACAGAGTTTCTCCTCTGAGGCCATAGACACTGCTGCAACCTTGGGAGGGGAAATCCAAATGGAGATTTTTGTGCAGCCATACACAAAATGTGCAGTTCCAGGAAAAGATATGCAATTCCAAAAGAACATTGCTGGAGTTCAAAATTCAACCCGCTCTATAAACATTTAGATCAGGGGTGCAGAACCTCTCAGCCTGAGGGCTGAATTCCATTTCAAAGAAGCTCTCCAGGGCTGCATTCCACTGGTAGGTGGGGCCAAAGGCAAAGGGGCGTGGCCAAAGGCAAGAGGGGCATGGCCAAAATACCAAAAATTCCAGCCAGTAACTAAATCTTAGGAGAGGCATTTCAACCTTTTAGAATGGGGGGAAAGGCACAAAAGCTGGGAAACTACCAAATGATCAGTGGTTATGGGAAAGGGAATGAGGCTAAGGAAAAAGCCTATTTAGGGAACCTTAGAGGAGTGAGAAGCCACTCCTTCACCTCAGCCCCCCATCTGCAATATGGGGGTACTAATATCTACCTTGCAGGGTTGTTGTGAAGATCACAACAAGATAAATGTATGTGAAATGCTTTGAGGTTTCTGAAGCATTATATAAAAGCCAACTAGTATGTATTTATAAACACACAGGGTTGTATCCAATGTTAGAGCAGACCCATTGAAATGATTGGGACTTAAGTTATTACAACCCATTGGATACAGCCCAGATAGTCCTACTGGCTTTTCCTGAATTTACTAAACTTTAGTCATCTGGTCTTGTTGGAGTGTGAGGGTGTTAATAGCACCTATTGTCACACATGGTGGCTAATTAGAAGTTTTTAGGACATGCAATTTGAGTGTTACCAATTAGCTCAATTGTGGACCGAGACCAAAGCTTTTATTTGCTTTGTCATAGCTGCAGAAAGTCAAATAAACAAATACTTGCATCTTCCTACTGTCTCCCTTGTGTCTTCAGCACAGCTGTGCAACAAAATAATAATAGTTACATTGTCTACTTTCCAAAAAGTCCTCCACATTTAGAGCAGATCATTAAAAACAAACAAAAAAATTTAACACATGGTTTATTTTGTCTAATTATTCCAGAATCAGTCTGTAAATCCCAGAAGAAAGAATGTGTGTCTTATTTAAAGAAAAATGATACCAAATGAGGCATGCACAGTGGCGGTGTGTGTGTGTGTGTGTGTGTGTTTCTGATTGTGGGTTTCTTGTTTGGGTCTGGAATTTTCAAAGGGAAGTCTGAGGATTAGGCTCTCGTCAAATGGAGAATGGAAGTGCTGCATAGATGTCCTTTAGAAAGTGTACTCGGGCCGGGTAGGCAACCTGGTGCCTGCCAGTTGTTTTGAACTATAACTCCCACAGTCCCTTACCATTGGGCATGCTGGCTGGGGTGATGGGAGTTTTAGTCCAAAACATCTGGAGGGAACCAAGTTGCCTACCCCCAGATATTTGAGAGTCTTCACTGAAAACCCAATCTGTTTAGCTGGCAAAAGGGGTGTAGACTTTGCAATTTTGTGTGTGCAAACCCAGGGTCATAGAGAGGTAACCTGGACTTGGAGGAAATAGGGAACTTCCTCCTGCACCCTCACAAGTGCTGTCAGTAGATAACATAGCATATTTAAATACAATACATAGAATATTGATATAGTGACCCAGTTTGCACATAATGCCTCCTGCCCACCACTTCTGCTTTGCATCAGCTTTCATAAACAACATCTGAACCTGGAACGCTTGGTTGTTGAGGGACAAACAACCCAGATTTTATCCCATGGTTTGTTGCTGGGCTAAAACTCTGGATTGTTTGTCTCTGAAGAATCCAGAGTTCTGGGTTCACATGTCACATCAAACAACCCATGAATGGGGCGTCCCTGCGTTGTTTATGAAAGTGGATGCAAAGTGGAAACGGTGAGCATGTGGGAGGCAGTGCACCTGCTCTGGTGTGGCCCGATCAATTCATGTGTTAAACAACCCACACATTGGTGTTAGGTGTGAACCAGGTCAATAAATGTATTGGGGGTGGGTGGGAAGCCACCTGCCTGCATGGTGCAGGGATACAATGCTGGGTTTGTATTGAGGCCTATGCTGCAGCAGCATGAAACAAAACAGCTGAATGTCTCTTTGTGCCTTCATTAGGAAAGAGCATAGGAAGCTACCTATACTAAGTCAGATAGTTGGTCTATTTAGCTCAGTATTGTGTACTCTGCACTGACAGGCAGCAGCTCTCCAGGTGTTCTGGCAAGAGTCTTCCCCAGCTCTACCTCAACATGCCAAGGATTGAATCTGAAACCATTTGAATGCAAAACATCTTCTCTACCACTGAGCTATAGCCCTTCACTGTGTCCTGATCCAGACATACCTCTAATGTGAGCACAAGGCTCCCTTGGCTTCCTCTTTGCTGGTGCTTGGTGGGAGTAGCAGCGAAACATTGTGCACTCCTACCCCCGTGGGTGTCAGTTGAAACTAGGCTTTTCCATTTATTTCAGTGGAAGGAGAAGAGCTGAACGTACAAAAGGAGAGCTGTGTTTGAATGAATAAGGAAACCCTGCATGCACATGACAGGGTATATGGGGTTCTTGATGGGGGGCAGTGGTGGTGATTGTGGAGGAGCAGGTTGCACTGCTTGGTTGCTTCCTCTGAGCAACAGTGGAGAGGCTCACATACTGAATGCTGGGGGATGATGGCAGTGCAGAGGGTTCTTTCTCATCATCAGTTCGTAGGTTAGCATGGTTGTTGGAGTCTCCTGCCACCCAGGTGTGCCTAAGACTACGTCTGAGTTGTGTTCAATAGCAGTGGGCAATGGCCATTGCCGGCTCCAGGTTTTTGGAGGGCCCTTGGGCAAGGCACCCTCAATTGGGCTCCCTCTCTCAGTGAGTCTACCACCTCCCCACCACCATTGTCGCCAGCTGCTATTGCTCCTCATCCTCTTTCCCACCATTGCAATCACTTGCTTGCTTAGGCAGTGAGAAAGTAGGCAGAGGCATCTCCTGCTTCTCACCACCACCACCACCACCACCACCACCATTGTCTGGGCCAGAGTGAGAGGCAGGTGAATAAACGGGTTGCCATGGTGAGGAGGAGCAGCAAGTCCGGGGGGCTCTTTCAGTGGGCCCCTGCTGGGGTTTGGTCCTGGCCATGCCTACCCTTCACACCAGCCATGGCGATGGCAGAACCAGTGCAGCCTAACCCTCCACATACACAACTGCTGTTTGGCCCATATGTACAGGCATGCAATTTACTTGGACGGCTCACCCCGGGTCTGGAAAAATGTAATGAAAAGATTACTATATTTAATCATTTGGCTTATTTACTAGTGGACGCTAACTCAATCTGCAAACTCTTTCCACAGAGTGGTAGGGCTGTGGCATTGCTCCAACTTTTCCCAGTGTGTTGAAGCAAGCATCTGTCATTGCGAAACCACATTGTTTCCCACTTACTACTGTCCGCACGCTGCTGGCAAAGGTAGGGGGCATGAGCGCAGGCAACTCAGAGAGGGAAGCCTGGTGGAATGCTGCTTTCTTTCTGTTTAGCAGTACCATAGTGGTATACAATTTGCAAGAAAGAATGGAGAGCAGAAGGCCGGCTCCTTCCTGAAGAAGTGTTGCATGTATTTGTTTGCATTAGAATCATAGAAAAGTAGAGTTGGAAGGGGCCTACAAGGCCATCGAGTCCAACCCCCTGCTCAATGCAGGAATCCAGGTCAAAGCATCTCTGACAGATGTCTGTCCAGCTGCACCTTGAATGCCTCCAGAGTGGGAGAGCCCACGACCTCCCTAGGTAGTTGATTCCATTGTCTTATTGCTCTGACAGTCAATAATTTTTTCCTGATGTTTAGGTGGAATCTGGGTTCCTGTAACTTGAGCCCATTATTCCGTGTCCTGCAAACTGGGATGACCGAGAAGAGATCTTTGCCCTCCTCTGTGTGACATCCCTTCAAATACTGGAAGAGTGCGATCATATCTCCCCTCAGTCTCCTCTTCTGAAGGCTAAACATGCCCAGTTCTTTCAGTCTCTCCTCATAGGGCCTTGTTTCCAGTCCCTTTATCATCCTTGTTGCCCTCCTCTGAACCCTCTCCAGTTTGTCTATGTCCTTCTTAAAGTGAGGTGCCCAGAACTGGACGCAGTACTCAAGATGAGGCCTAACCAGTGCCGAGTAAAGGGGAATTATCACTTCCCGCGATTTGGAAGCTATACTTCTATTAATACAGCCCAAAATTGCATTTGCCTTCTTTGCAGCCACATCGCATTGCTGGCTCATATTCAGTTTGTGATCTACCACAATTCCAAGATCCTTCTCACTTGTAGTATTGTTGAGCCAAGTGTCCCCCATTCTGTAACTCTGCATTTGGTTTCCTCTCCCTAGGTGCAGCACTTGGCATTTATCCCTATTAAATTTCATTCTGTTGTTTTCGGCCCAGCGCTCCAGCCTATCGAGGTCACTTTGGATTTTGTTTCTGTCTTCCAGAGTATTAGCTGTTCCACCCAACTTTGTGTCATCTGCAAATTTGATAAGCATTCCCTGTACCTCCTCATCCAAGTCATTAATAAAAATGTTGAAGAGCACCGGGCCCAGGACCGATGCATTGATTTCTACCCTGTGGGTAGAAACGATATATATGTATAAAAACATGGACTGTGTTATCTTGAGGTTTTCAGAATGCAGGGGTTTGTGTAAGTGAACTGTAATGCATGATTTGACCAATGCAAGAGTTTCCCTGCAATATCAGAGGCAATACCTAAAGCCAGGGCAATGATTTTAATGAAACGGAGCCAGGATCTGGAATGCAAGTAAGGAGGTCTATGGGGGACACTGTTGTCATTCAGGTGTCAAGTAAAGGTGTATTTATTTGTACAGACTTTGGGAGTACAGGCAAGTGTTTTACCTGTTTTAGTGATGGTTACATTGTATTTTATTTTTGTAATTTTGGAGTTATGGTTTTAATGGTGTCAATATGATGCACTGTTTTATATGGGTTGTTAGCGCCCTGGGCTACTTACAAGGAAGAGCGGAATATAAATCAAATAGATGATGATGATGATTGATGATGATGTATGGACCTAGCTTCAATATAGAGAACACATTTTGCAAATGAACTTGATTTTGGTTTCTTCCCCTCAGTAAACCTATCCTTTTTGATCTGCACTCATCTCTAACATTGGCTTTGGTACCACTTGATCCCTCCTGCTTTGTGCTTGGCATACTACATGTGGATGATGCAAGCAGATGGAAGTTGTAGACCAGATGGGAGTTGTAGACCAGAACATCTGGGGGGGGGGGAACAAGTTGTCCACCTCTGCCCTAGACTCTTTCCTGAAATTCCTGGTTGTTCTATAGAGCAGCACCAAGCTCGGAGCAAGGGAAACCATCAGCTAGATCACAGGTGGGCAGAAAGTAGATCTCCGGATGTTTTGGACTTCATCTCCCAGAAGCCCCTGCCAGCATGGCCAGTGGTCAGGAATGGCACCCACAGGTACAGCTGGAGGCATGGTATCAAGGGTGGGCATGGTTGGGCACCTGCCAAGGGCGCACAGCTCAGTAGGGGCCCACTGACAAGAGCCTGCTGGAGTTGCTCCTCATCTTCACCATTGCAATCTGCTAGTTCGCCTGCCTCTCATCCTGGCCCAGACAACAGTGCTGGTGCAGGGAAGGAGGAGCGGGAGATGCTACTGCCTACTTGCTCAAGTCATTGGCTCTCTGTCAAGTAAGTAAACAAGTGGTAGCAATGATGAGAAAGAGCCAGAACCGCTGGTGGTAATGGTGGTGGGAGGATAGACTCTCTGAGTGAGGGAGGCCATTGAAGGTGCCTTGCCCAAGGGCCCTCAAAAACCTGGAGCCGGCACTGCCTGGTAGGGCCTACATGCTTGCTTGTGCTGTGTAGTTTTGTTCTCATCTCAGTCCTTCAGTTCCTTAACTCCACCCCTCCCAAGTGGGCACATGACATCACTTTTAAAGCAGCAATGCAACAACAACAACAAAGGTAAATATGCGTCAAAATGTCACTCCACGAAGAAGTGGGATGCCCTCCAGCATGCGAAAACGGTTCCCCTGCTGCCCTCGCTTCCTGAGACAGTTGCATTTAATTAGCTGAATATTGTACCTGATCACGGTTGATGTTTCAAGCAAATTGTTCTTTTTCAAGGTAGCACCGAAATCCAGCTGGGAACCCATATGGAGAGGAAAAAATTAAATATATTTTCTATAAAATGGTAATTGCTGTAAATTTTTATTGCAAGAGCAATATGTGTGCTCTAACCCTGTTGCTATCTTATCCTCACCATACCCTTGCTTGCTGCCCTGCAGGGAAAAAAATACTCTCCTGTGCTGCTGTGCGTGTTTGCAGGTGCGTGTGTGTGTAGAAATCTCAGGTATCCTGCTTTTTAAAACAACAACAACCCTGCTATTTCATGTTCTGTGTCGTGGGAAGAAGACATTCTCCTTCACTTTCCCTGTCTTTGTGCCCACCAAAAAACGGATGCACTGCATTTCAACTCAGATTTGCTTCTCCTCTCCTCTTATTCATGAGCTGAAAAAACGAAGGATGTTTTAGCATAATTGCGTGCCACGTTTCCCACTTCCCTGAGCAGTGGGAGATCCCAGGGCAGCTTTACAAGGGTTGGTTTTCTCGGTAGAAGAGAGGAGAGCGCACTGGAGACTTCCGGTGTTTTGTAATATTGTTTATTTACAGGTGTGTGCGTGCGTGCTGCGGCAAAGCTAAATCAGACTACCAGCTTTGCAGCACTCTCCTTCTGAAGCTAACAGCAGCATTTATTCAGCCTCTGCCAGCCATCTCTAAAAATGTGGCACTGCCTTGGCCCAGTCCCCACACTCAAGGCAAGCCGATTTCTCAGCCTCTTCCCAAGCTGCAGGTAAGCGTGAGCTGATACTTCAGATGACCAAAGAGAGCGGCTTCCTTGATTAACCTGTTAATGAGCATCCAGTGTCAATGGCGAAACTGTGTGCTGGGGTAGGCAACCTGTTGCCCTCCAGATGTTTGGTCCTTCCACTCCCATAAGCCCTGACCGACTTGGGCTGATGCGAGTAGAAGTCCCAAACTTCTGGAGGGTACCAGGTTGGCTACCCCCTTGCATATGCAAAGCTAAAGGAAAGCTTTGAATAACAGGACAGCATAACAACAATAATAATCATATGCACTGCAATCCTAAGTGGTGTTATGTGTGGATATAGTTATAATCATATGACTGTGACTATGGCTCGCAGGGAAGGCCACAGCAGACCCCAACAAGTGCCTGGGAAGCTTGGATTCAGGAGAAATGAACAGCCCCAGCCCTTGGACTGGCGCACAGGATGCAAATGAAGGTTTGAATGGAGAGTGATTGAGAGCCTGATGAATGAATAGACAGTGACTGAGAGTCTTGCAATGGTCAGATTAACATGCATGGCCTAAAGGCACAGGAGAGACTTTCCTGAAAAGATCCTAAAAATAGCCCTGCAAGAGGAGGGCTTTCCCCCCACAATAGAAGAATTCAACCAGAAACGTAAGCTCATCAAGTAAGGAGAACCCACAAAAGGTTTTCCTAGGAACACCCATCAAGGGCCGTAAGCACACAAAGGACAGAGCGATTAGTGGTGATTAAGACCATCAAGAGAACAAAGAGATCCTTGCCCCCTCATGTAGCCGGAGACTCAGGGAAAAGGTATAAGAACTGAGGTTTGAATAATGGGAAGGTGTGTCGGGAGAGAGTCGAGAGAGTCATCCTAAGACATCCAAGCACACTTGAGACGCGGCAGGCCTCTTGATCACCTCATGTCTCCACGGGACTACCATTGCGGAATCCACTGCAGGGAACCGCCAACGGATGGGTAGTGACCGGAACTTCTTTCTCTAACTATCCTTCCATATGGAAGCCTTTCTTTCACCCCCATTTCTATCTGTAAGCTGCTAGGGAAAACAGGGACTCTTTTCACTCCAGAATATAGAGTATGTTTGAACAATAGCGTAAAAGGTATTTTGCTGCCTGAAACCATTGGCTTTACTATATCACCAAGATTACGACACTGTACCTGCTCTATATTTCATCTTTAATAAAGAACTCTTTTTTTTTTCTGACATCAGTGTGCGTGTGTCCATGTTAGTGTTAAAGGGCAAAGCATGCACTTCATCCAGCTGCTTGCGTCTTTACCCCAGCCAAAGATCCCAAACAAACCTTTTGTGAGAGTGTGGGGTTAGTCTCTCCTTTGAGGGAATCTAATGCCCAGATTATCTGTCATAACAGCGGCAGCTCCTGTGCAACTTCCAAAGCGCTGTTGGCTTGAACTGTCCAGGGCGGGAGGTGTGTAAGGAGCTGCTCATACCTGCTTTTCTCCTGTGCGGTTCTTTGTTTTGTTCAATATCCCTGTTGATTCCAATGGGTCTGGGAAATAGGTTGTGCCAGCTCCAGGGTGGCATAGAGGGCAGGGGCTATCCTGGGGCCCTGCCCACCCCCTGCCTCTGGAATGCCCCATTTATGGGTCTCAGGAACACCACCGGTGAAAGCATTATGCTCATGGCGGTCTCTGTGGCATATGCAGCTGCCATGATGGCGGACAGAACCTCCACAGCAGGCAAAACCCCCTCCCGCCTCAGATGACTGCCTGAAGGTCTTTGGGTTGCTCTGTCAGTTTACAGTGCAGTCCTAGACATGTCTACTCAGAAGTAAGTGCCAGTGGGCTCAATGGGACTTAGTCTCAGGTAAGTGGGCACAGCATTGCAGGCTAAGGCTACAGTCTTATAGTATTACCCAGGAGCCTGGTCCAGCCAAGGCACCTCAATTTAAATTTGTGGATAATCAGGAAGAAACAAGACCACTTGTGTGAAAGATAACATACAGTTTATTGAATATATATGGATGAAATATGGATTCAGATGATCAATAAAAAAGCAAAGCTTACAACTCTACTTTTCTATGATTCTATATGTCCCTCTGGTTGCAGGGCTTCCTGATATGATGGATGTTGCCCGGGGGCAGCAAGGTGCTTGGACACCCATGCACGCCTCGTCCCAAGATGAAAACCAACGTTTTAATTAACATGCTATGAATTTTATAGATGTCTCCCTAAATTCTAGAAGCTGCGAGAAGCTACTAGAAGCTTCCAAAAGCTGCCAGCGGAGGGGGGGGGGGGAAAGAAGGGCGGGTGAGAGAACACCCAGCCCTCCTAATTATGCACTTAGGAGTGTAAGCCTCCTTATCTCAAGAATGAGGTAAAGAGTTCACAGAGGCTGGTACCTGGTGAGCTCCTGGTTTTACTGAGGCCCCTGCTGTCCTGCAGGTTTCTCACAGCAATTAAAGCCTCACAATTATCTGATCCCATTCTAGCTACTCTAAAGGCCTGTGCTGGACACTGAATAGTTCACACTAACTCCGCATCACGATGTCTACCTGTTACCGATCCCAATACACCTATGCACACTTACTTGGGAGTAAGCATTACTGTTAGTCTATTTATATGTTGCTTTCCCACAGCGGACTGTGCTCAAAGCATCTCACAGTAAATATCAAATAAATATCAAAATAAAGTATTATAAAAACACACCCCAAAAAGAGTTCATGGCAAAAAACATCAAGCAAATTCCAGTAGGACAAAGTCAACAAGTCAAATTCAATATTACAGTGAATTTAACAACAACAAAAAGCTAACCCAACTCCCACTGCTGGTTATTGCACTTCAATAATAAATAAATATAATACTAATAAATTATTAGTCTTTAATCATGAAATACGTAGCCAGCTAGTGGAAAGAGCCAGCAGTGAAGCAGTGTGGCATTTCCCAAAGTAGCACATTGAGGGAAATGTTCTATTTTATACAGCACATTTCAAAAGTTGAGAGTGCTTCCCATACATTATATGAATGTAATGTAAGCTCTGCATAACTCATAAAAATGAGTGAAGAAAAACATCCTGGGTTGTCATGAAATGCTTCCCCTGATATGTCTCTTTGGGAATACTACTATGGTCCACTGTTGGATCTTGCACTAGTTCTTATTATTTCATATTATAGAGTTGGAAGGAGCCTACAAGGCTATCGAGTCCAACCCCCTGCTCAATGCAGGAAACTACAGGAGAGGTCTCCCATCCAAGTAACAACTAGGCTTGACCCTGCTTACCTTTCCACGCTCAGACAAGCTGAGCCAGCATAAGCCACAGGCCAACTATTTGCACTCATAGGCTAAGAAGTATTTCATGGTGCCCCCTCTTAGGCTGGCTGGCTGGCTTTGTGTCACACTTTACAGAGGAACATCCTCTACTGAAGGCATCCTCTGTTTGAAGGACTGTTCCTTCAAAGTCCAGTTTAAAGATAAAGTATCATCAGAAGGAAAAGCTGGGCCTTGAAGTGGCCCATCAAGAGTAAGCACCTGTTCACAGCCTTTCCCACTATGGTGAGAAGTAGTGTACTAGTTGAATTGTCATTATTGTACTAATGATCGTAATTATGTGTAAATTTGCATCTATACATCTAAATTAGCACATGCACATTTGATGCAAATCTGTGTCATCTTTTGTCCACTTTTTGGGTGATGCAGAAGTGGCCACTTTAACCCCTTATGTAGTGCACATAAATCCATATGTTGTTGTTGTTGTTGTTGTTGTTGTTGTTGTTGTGACTAAGCACACTACTAAAGTCATTGTACTGTCTCCTTAGCACAGGGGAGGGCAGATTTCAGACTTGCAAGATCTTTGTTTGTTTAATTATAATCCCAAAGTCTACCAACTGGAGCCAGATAAACCACATGGGATAACCAGCATTCCCAAATACTAATCTATATCTGAGTTGCTATAGATAAAGAATTCTAACAGCCTAATTTAGACCTCACAACTGCAATTGTTAAAACAATGGAGAGTTGGGGTCCCTTGCTGATCTGCAAATCACCCAAGAATTTACCAGTAGATTCCAATCCACTTGCTGCCCACTCCTGGCTTAACTCACCGACAAAATTAGTTTCATAACCTAAAATCCCTATACTTTTGGAAAATGAAGTGTAAGGATGCATACTCAAAAATCACTTGTTAAGCTCAGTTTTAAAGATATAATACTGAACGAAATCACAGCCTTTATTTGCAGCCCAAACCAAACCTGCCACCTGAGGCAGCTGCCGCCCCGCCACCCTCTGCTCTGAAAGTTCATGCTGTTGCTGGATTTCATTCATGACGTTCGTGTGGCCTTTTGTGCTGCTCCCCGTTGCTCTGCCTATGCCAGATATACCGGCTCCGGATCCTCTGTGACCATTTTCTAGCTGCTACAATGAGAAAAGAGAGTCTGATTACTTCCAAAGTTATCGCCGGAGGTTTTCCTGGAGAACTTGGCAACTGTGGATCTTTTCCCAGGCTGATGCTGCCTGTATTTGGACTGTGCCCGCCCCCGCCCCCCGCTTTTGAGATAAAGGCTGCTTCCTATGCTGCTGACATCCAGTCCAGCTGCCTGTTCCTGCAGACCGTGGTAGGGCAGGAAACACCTCCATGGGAATGCACGCTTCAAGCTGCTGCCTCCCTCTCTGCCATGCTCTCGCCTGCAGGAACCGAACAAACAGCAGGCTCTTCATCACCGTCATTTGCTCTCACTCTTTGCTTCCTTAAAATGACTGTCGGTGTCTCTTCAGACAGCTCATTAGGCCTCAGAGAGGCTGGCCTTGGGCCGCTACAGAGCTGTCGACCGGCAGTGCTGCTGACATGCTGTCTCGCGGCTGCTTTCCAGCCGAGCCTTCTCCTTCTAGGTTGTGATGTTGCTGTGTGTGGTAAGGCATATCGGCAGGTGATTGATTAGTTTGTATCTCTAAACTGCCCAGGGGGCGGCATGACCTTCATGATGATGATGATGATGATGATGATAGGAACATAGGAAGCTGCCTTACACCAAGTCAGACCCTTGTTCCATCTAGCCCAGTATTGTCAACACTGACTGGCAGCCATGGCTCAAGGTTTCAGGCAGGATTTCCCCCCTTGGCTCTACCTGGAGAAGCCAGGGATTGAACCTGGGACCTTTTGCATGCAAAGCAGGTGCTCTACCACTGAGCTACTACCGCCCCTCACTGATGATCATGATGCTACAGACTTGCTTAATGTTTTATTTGTTTACCCATTTTAGGGTGCAATCCTGTGCATGTTTGGACAGAAAAAAGTCCTACAGTTCCCAGCATGCCCCAGACTTTTTTTCTGTCTAAACATGCACAGGATTGCGCTCTTAGTATAGGTTTGTGATGGGAAAGAATAGGGATGCTTCCAGATGAAGGCTTTTATGGTGCCATCGCCCTGCCTCATTCAAAGAATTTTATGGGGGGGACGGACGACGACACTCGTCGCTGTCTTCCACTCGTAACCCTCCTGTGTTTTCCCACTGCTGCTTCTGTCTCTTTCCTTATCACGGGAAATCTATTAAGGAAGAAAAGGTAGAATTGCTGCACAGTGCCTTCTGGATGGTTAGCGCTAAGAGCCCTTCATCTGCAAATACCCTAGTTTAATAATACATATAATAAACCCATTTTTTTAAAAAAGCTAATGCATAGCAATCCTTATTAAACTCCAGTTCTCCTTTACTTCAGCGCAATCCAGTGTGGCTGCCTGTAACCCTCCAAACTCAGAGAATTATGGGGATCCTATGGGGTGGGCGGGTGGGGGGGGGGCAGGAAGGAGCACAGAGGTGCAGGTTGCCTCTGTGCTCCACCCGCCCTGCAAAACACTTAGATGGCTGATTTCGACTGTCTAAGGTCTTTTGCCCTGGAGTGCGAGGAGAGATTGAGGCACTGCCAAGATAGTATGTGTGCTGGAAGAGCCTGACTCCTCCCCTCCACCGCCCCCCAGAATGCTCACAAACCTCCGGCTTTGAGGTTGGTATTTACGACCTCGGAGCTGCGCCGGCTGCAAGGGCAGAGGGAGGGCACTCCAAAGTTGGAGTCCCAGCTCCAACCTCGGAGCACATTTCCAAGGTCAGAGCTGGGACTCCGACTTCTCCTAAGGTCATCTAGACTCTGTCTAGACAGCCATGTGCTTTCTGTAGGGCATTCTCATTATGCAACTATCACTAGCGCTGCACCTATTTTATTTACTCATTTATTTTATTTTGGGGTAAGGTTCGATTTTCACTTTGAAAGTTTCCATTTCAGGGGTTGCCAAAAGTTTGTGGAGCCCCTACTCCATTCTTTTGCACACCCCCACCTGTTTGCAGTCATTATTCTAATGCAGGAACCCAAGTCAAAGCATCCCTGACAGATGGCCGTCCAGCTGCACCTTGAATGCCTCCAGAGTGGGAGAGCCCACCACCTCCCTAGGTAGTTGGTTCCACTGTCTTATTGCTCTGACAGTCAGGAAATTTTTCCTGATGTTTAGGTGGAATCTAGGTTCCTGTAACTTGAGCCCATTATTCCGTGTCCTGCAAACTGGGATGATTGAGAAGAAATCCTTGCCCTCCTCTGTGTGACAACCTTTCAAGTACTGGAAGAGTGCTATCATATCTCCCCTCAGTCTCCTCTTCTGAAGGCTAAACATGCCCAGTTCTTTCAGTCTCTCATATCTTGACATCAGCAAAGCTTTCAGCAAAGTGCCTCATGATATCCTGATTAGCAAGCTAGCTAAAAGTGGGCTAGATGGAACAACTATCAGGTGGATCCACAGTTGGCTACAGAATCGGACTCAAAGAGTGCTTATCTCAAACTGGGGAGAGGTAACAAGTGGGGTACCACAGGGCTCGGTCCTGGGCCGAATTGAACATTTCTGCCTTTTCTTTGTCATCTGTTAACATTTTGCCATCATTGCGTAGCTGAACCACCATTTCTTTCCTCTGTCTTTTTCTATGCACATATCTGAAGAAACCTTTTTTTGTTTCTTGTAGCATCCCTCACCAGCCTCAGCTCTCCTCAGCTTTACCCTTCCTGACACTATTCCTGCAGTTCTGTGCTACCGGCTTGTATTCTTCCCTTGTAGCCTGGCCTTCCTTCCACTTCCTATATGTGTCCGTTTTTGTTTTCAGGTCATCCCTGAGCTTTTTGTGAAGCCACATTGGCTTCTTCTGTTGCCCTCTGCCTTTTTTCCTTATGGGAATTGTTTGTAGTTGTGCCTTTAGAATTTCCTTTTTTAAAAACTCCGAACCATCTTGGACTCCTTTTCTCATTAGAGTCGCTTGCCATGGGACCTTACTTATCATTGTTCTGAGTTTATTAAAATTGGTTTTCCTAAAATCCAGGGTATGCATTTGGCCACACTCAGATTTTGCTTCCTTTAGAATCAAGAACTCAAGTATAACATGATCACTTTCCCCCAGAGTTCCCGTTAACTGCTACTTTATCTACTAACTCATCTCTGTTGGTTAGAATCAGGTCAAGGATAGCCGATCCTCTAGTTCCTTCCTCCACTTTCTGTAGGAGGAAGTTATCAGCAACACAAGTCAGGAATTTCTTGGAGGGGCCATGTTTGGCAGAATTTGTCTCCCAACAGATATCAGGGAAATTGAAGTCCCCTATCACTACTACAGCATGCCTCCTTGAAACAAAGGCAATTTGCTTTTCAAAAGTTTCATCCTCGTCTTCATCTTGATTGGGTGGTCAGTAGTAGACTCTGACTACCATGTTCCTTTTATTCTTTGCCCCATTTCTTTTAATCCAGATGCTCTCGATGGGGCAACCAAGCTCATCCTCCTGTATTTCTGTGCAGAGATATGTATTTTTAACAAACAGTGCGACTCCACCTCCCTTTCTGTTGCTTCTGTTCTTTTTGAACAAGTTATATCCTTCAATTGCTGTATTCCAGTCATGGGAGTCATCCCACCAAGTTTCAGTTACAGCTATTAAGTCGTATTTGCCCTCATGTATTAAGAGTCCAAGTTCATTTTGTTTGTTGCCCATACTCTGGGCATTAGTATATAGACATTGAAGACCATGTGCTTTATAGTCTGGCTTTCCAGTTCCTACATTTTGTGGTAGACTATTATTGGGCACCGCTGGAGCTGTTCTCTCTGTTGCGGTGCATAGGCCTTCATCCACTGTTACACCCAAGTTTACATCTCCCTCCCCCGTTGGATTCATGTTTAAAGCCGTCCTGATGAAGTTCCTCATGCTGTGGCCAAACACATACTTCCCAGTCCTTGTGAGGAGCAACCCATCCCTTACTAACAATCCATCTTCCAGGAAGTGTAGCCCGTGGTCCCAGAATCCAAATCTCTCACGTCGGCACCACCTTCGTAGCCAGTCATTCACCCGAAGTATTTGTCTTTCCCTTTCTATTCCTCTTCCAAGTACTGGAAGGATGGATGAGAAAACTATCTGGGCCCCATAGTTCTTGAGTTCTCTTCCCAAATCTTCAAATCTGATGTGATTTCTTTGTAGCTCCGCTTGGCAGTATCATTTGTTCCCACAGTGGATGAGAAGAAAGGGATATGTGTCAGTGGGCTTTATGAGCCTTGGAAACCATTCTGTCACATCTTTAATCCGTCCCCCGGGGATACAGCACACCTGGCGAGTCCATGGACCTTCACGACATACTTCAGTTTGAATCCCCCGCAGGAGGGAGTCTCCCACAACTAGTACTCTTCTCTTCCTTTTGTTGTAGGCCTCAGCTTCATTGCCTCCGCTTGACTGACCTTCAGCCTCTTGCTCACTGTCACGTGGGGTGCCCTGTAATTCTTCCTCTGCAGGCTGTCCTCTGGTCTCATCCTGAAGTACCTGAAAGCGGTTCCATAGTTCCACTGCTTCCACTGGTGCAGAATGTCTTCTAGTTCTTCTGCTCCTAACAGCCACTCTTTCCAGGGAATTTCCTCTACTTCATTTTTCCTCGTCTCAGCATTCTCCGATTCTGCCTCAGCTTGCTGTAGCTCTTCTGGCTCCTGTACTTCTTCACTTTGTTGCTGTAGATCCACCGTTCTGTCTAAGAACTCTTCGCTTTTTCTCATACTCCTGAGGGTTGACACTCGCCGCTCCAGTCCTCTGACCTTTTCTTCTAACAGCGTGACCAGCTTGCACTTGTTGCACGTGTAGGCCATGCTGATCTCAGGCAGGAAAACAAACATTGCACACACATTGCAGGTCACCACCACTGAATTTTTCCCCATCCATAGTTCTTTATTCCCTTTTTTGTTTCTACTTGCAGCTTCATTGCCCATCTAAGCTGTGCAGCAAACCTTCCCCCCCCCTTCCAGCTCTAGTTGTACATCATTGTGCATGACTAGTTGAGGCACAATGTGTGCGCAGGGTGTGTATTTGGAATATGCAACTACATTAGCAGAGAGGTTTTTGGGATTATGGAGCTAGGTGTCCATTAAGGTGGAAAGGTGCATACTAATGTAATTTAAGAGGGAGTGAGCTCCTCTTATACCTTATGTGCAGGATGAGGGGTGATGCTGCATCTCACACAACCCAATGAGGCCCTTAAGAGTCTTATTTCGGACTGCTTGCCCATGGCTAAAGGAAGAAAGAAAATTCACCTCTAGCTCTGAAAGAAGTCCCAGAGATCTTTACTTTGCAGCCCCTTAACTTCTTCTATGCCTTACAGGCAGCTCTCCAAGGTGCACTTATCTTTGTATCTTGTACCCTCATTTTCATACTTGCCGGTAGGCCCATACTCGCAAATGGGCTATAAGGGGTGTTCATGTGATCCCTTCAGATGTCCAGTGAATGCATGACAGGGCACTGAGATGGTGCTTGCTGGCAATGCTCTTGACTGTGCCTGATGGCTGGCTGTGCCCTCCTGGAAGCCGCACATTCAGCATGTATGAGAAAGGGGACTGATGTGCATATGTTCAGAATTTCACTGACTATGTGAAGGGGTGGAGGAGCATTTTGGGCCACACCACAACAATATTATTGCATTCCCCTTCTACAGAGTTGGTGGCTGGAGATACACAACTGCCAGCTCTTTCCATGGCTGGGCTGCTGCTTCCTCTGAGATCACCTTGATTTGTCCACCTGTTTCCTTTGCTCTCAGCACGGACCCCATTGCTGTATCCCAAGGGCAAGATAAGGTGGAAGTACCTTCTGACCCCCCCCCCCATACCCTCCCATAAATGCTTGCTTTAGTCATCTGATTGTAAAAAGATGGAAACTATTAACCCTTTGCAATGACTATGGGTACAGTTCACCAGAAACATCTCCTGTTTGTGCCCTGTTAATTTAGAATAGGAGGGGCATCTTGACATGTATTTATTTATTTGATTTATACCCCAGCTTTCTACCAAAAAATGGCACTCAAGGTGGCTTACAAAAACAATTAAAAATCAATTACAACTAAAACAATAAATTAAAATACAATAAGAACATAACAATTACAGAATAAAAAAACAGCACCCAATCCAACAGACCCACTTATGTAGCTCAGTGTTGGAGAAGATGCTTTCCTTGCATACAGAAGCTCCCATGTTCATTCTCTGGCATCGCCACTTAAATGTATTCCAGGCAGCAGGTGATGTGATAGACACTATGGATAAGACCCTGGATAGCTGCTGATGATCCGTGGAGACTGGGCCCTGCTGGGGATGGTGGGAGTTGCAGTCTGACACATCTGGAGGGCACCGGGTAGGGGAAGGCTGATGAGGACAATCCTGGGCTAAATGAGCCAATGGTCTCACCTGGTACAAGGCAGCTTCCTATGTTCCAGTTTATGCACTCAAGGCCATGAATCCATGCCGATGATACAGATACATGAAAGGAGCCTCACCAGAGTTTGGCTTATTCAAAATTCCTCCTTGTCCAAATTGCTTGAATGTTTCCCATTCAGCTCCAAGGCATCAGAGCCCTATGAAAGAGCTCATATTTTCCCAGACATCTTGGAATATTTTATAGGCCATTTGCATAAATGAACTTGTGCTGTGTGTGTGTGTGTGTGTGTGTGTGTTTTCTGCTAAAGCTGTGGAGGTATTCGAATACAGTCAGATGTTGATTACACAACCTGGGGAAGTGACCCCATGCAGGTGCATCTACATTCAGGCTTCAGGGTTCCTGTTCACTTAAGCGCAGGTATATATGGCAGCAGTCACAGGTGTGCACTAAGAAAGAGTGGCAAATGTGTAGCACATGAGACAAAACTGCACCACGCTGTTCCATTCACCCATTGTCTTGTCAAGCACAAAGGCCCCTTTTAACGTTGTGAATTCTAAATTTTCTCTAAAGTAATTATAATTTGACTAGCACAGCCCGTCCAACATGCTTGCACAAAAGGGAAGAGAGGGAATTAAAGATGAGCAGGAAATTCTAAAAATAAAACAATTTTAAGAAATGAGGCAGGAGCTGTTTGTTCTGTGTGCAGCCGAGTCAATGTGGCTTAGCCAAGGGTCCTTCTGCTTTTCAGAAACATGGCTTTATTTCCCCCATAAAGTTCTTAACTTTTCTAAAGTTAGCCACAAGAGCTCCTAAATATACCCATGGCCCTTCCCATCTTCATTGGTCTTGCACAACTTGCCTTTCATAGCATTCCCCAAGCTGCTTCTGTTTCACAGCGAGTTGCATCCAAAACTTCCTTTCCCTAATTAACCCAGAATGGGGTTTGAAGAAGTTTTAGCCTCAGAGAATATCAAATTTAGCTCTTAGCCTGGAGCCAGGCTCTGGGCTAAAGAACACATGTCACATTAGGAACTCATGCAACACATACCTCGACATCCTGGGTTTATTATGTCACTTGCAGCGCTCACATATTTCCTCTCTCACTCTCTTTCCCTGGCAATTACTACCAGGCACTGTGGATTAAATAGGTGGGATAGAAATGTGCTTTCCGTTGTGCTTTTCCTTATCAGCCTTTGCGCTTGGCATAAAGGTTAATTGCAAAAGCAGTGGTTAAATACATGGAACTATTTTCCAGCCATATTTAGCGAAGTATCTTAATCCTCATGGTATCAAGCATTACGTGCATGTAACTCTTCTCTCTCTCTCTCCTGTTGTTTCCACGCTGTTTAGTTTAGATTTTAAGATTCTTGGGAACAAAGACATGTCTACTGTGTTGTCTATGTGACTTTGCTTGTACACTAAGGAAATTAATAACAACATTATTATTATTATTATTATTATTATTATTATTATTATTAACAACAACAATAATGCTCAGTCAATCATCATCATCATTATCTTTAATTTCCATTTGCTTTCCATATTAAAAACGAACACGTAGCTTCCTAAATTGTGGTTGAGGGAATATTTCTTAGAAGTATACGGTGAGTCTGCAGGTCACAGAATGTAGTTTTTCTGCTCATTGGTTTGGCCACTGAAAGGCAGCTTTAAAATTGTACACATGCAGCCCGATCCTATGCATGTTTACTTGGAAGTAAGCCCCTCTGAACTCATTGGGACTTATGTCTAAGTAAATGAGAGTAGGAATGTAGCCTTTGTTTGTTTGTTAGCCACCCAGTATTATTGGTGTTGCTGCATTCTTGCAGCAACACCCCCTCTACATCACCCCCTCTAGTGTGGTGGATGCTAATTTTAATGTAGAAATGACACAGTTTCTGCAGTTTCAGATCTAGATCTGTTTCAGTTGGGGCCTAGTTTTGGCACAGAGACTGCCTTGGGTTGCCCTCTGAAATGGCCTTTGCTGGGAATGTGACCTTGTCAATTGACACTTGGCTCAACAATACTACAAGTGAGAAGGATCTTGGAATTGTGGTAGATCACAAACTGAATATGAGCCAGCAATGCGATGTGGCTGCAAAGAAGGCAAATGCAATTTTGGGCTGTATTAATAGAAGTATAGCTTCCAAATCGCGGGAAGTGATAATTCCCCTTTACTCGGCACTGGTTAGGCCTCATCTTGAGTACTGCGTCCAGTTCTGGGCACCTCACTTTAACAAGGACATAGACAAACTGGAGAGGGTTCAGAGGAGGGCAACAAGGATGATAAAGGGACTGGAAACAAGGCCCTATGAGGAGAGACTGAAAGAACTGGGCATGTTTAGCCTTCAGAAGAGGAGACTGAGGGGAGATATGATAGTACTCTTCCAGTACTTGAAGGGATGTCATACAGAGGAGGGCCAGGATCTCTTCTCGATCATCCCAGTTTGCAGGACACAGAATAATGGGCTCAAGTGACAGGAACCCAGATTCCACCTAAACATCAGGAAAAATTTCCTGACTGTCAGAGCAATAAGACAATGGAATCAACTACCTAGGGAGGTGGTGGGCTCTCCCACTCTGGAGGCATTCAAGGTGCAGCTGGACAGACATCTGTCAGAGATGCTTTGACCTAGATTCCTGCATTGAGCAGGGGGTTGGACTCGATGGCCTTGTAGGCCCCTTCCAACTCTACTTTTCTATGATTCTATGACCTGGATCTCTCAGTGATTTTCAATATCAATAGGGCAGCAAGATTGTTAAGGAGGGCTGGCCAACATGATCATATTACACCAGTGCTTTATGATCTGAACTGGCTGCCAGTCCATTTTCAGGCTAAATTCAAAGTGCTAGCATTAACTTATAAAGCCCGAAATAGCTTGAGGCCAGGCTACCTGAAAGAACGTCTCCTTCCATATATGCCTGCCCTGGCCCTAAGATTGTCCTCAGAGGCCCTTCTCTGGGTGCCCCCGCTGAACAAGGTGAGTGGGGTGGCTACTAAGCAGAGGGCCTTTTCAGCAATGGCACCCTGGTTGTGGAATGACCTCCCCAGAGAGGCTCACCTGGCACCTACATTGAGGTCTTTTCAGCACCAGGTGAAGATAGATCTTTTTATCTTCAATTTTTAAAAATCATTGTTAGTGTGTTTTTTGATCTTTGCACCTGCTGCTGTCTTCTATCTTGGTTACTACTTTGGTTTTATTCTTTTTTAAACTTAACCTAGGTTTTTATAATTATGTTTTATGATGTCATTGTATTTTATGGTTTTAAACTTTGTCTTGTAAATTGCCCAGAGAGCTTCGGCTAATGGGTGGTATAGAAATGTAACAAACAAACAAATAAATAATAAAAATATATAATCAGCCATAGTATCCCTCTGGATATGCTGCCGAGTTGGAGGCTGGGGGTACTGCTTTTCTGTGGTCTTGCTCATACCTGGATGGCCAAATTGATGGATGGGGTTAGGGGATCTATTTCTGCTCAACTCCTTGGCATTTATGCTTTGGAGTCCCACAGAGTTCTTTTCTATGCCCTATGTTGTTTAACATCTACATCAGAGGTGGGTGGACAACTTGTATGGCCCCAAGCGCCACATGTGGTGTTTGGTTGGTGGCCATGGGCCACACATGTATGAGTGCACATATGCATGCACACACAAACACACACACAAACTTCCTGCAGATTGCTGTGGTGTTGAGGAGGTTTTAAGCTGACCCCCATCCCAGAGATACCAACTCCATCTTGCTGGGATGGGGGCAAGGTTAAAGCCCCCCTCCCCCATCATAGTGATGTTGCTGAAGTCTGCTGCGGTGAGGAGGCTTTAGCTCCTCCCCCCCCCCATTGCAGTTCTCTTACTGGGAAAGATGGCACACAAGGATGCTTCTCCTTGCACACCCTCTTTCCTAGCACTTCTGGATCTGCTGGGAAATAGGGCCCCCTGCGCCCTGTTCCCCAGCAGAATCGGTTCTGTGAGGAAGCACTGCGTGCAAGGAGAGTCATCTTTGTGCGCCCTGTTTACCAGCAGAATCGTGAAACGGTGCACAGTGATGGCTCCTTTTATGTGCCCTGTGTTGTGGCAGCAGGAGGGGATGGAGGGACGGCCCCCCCACGGCCCCCCCCCAGGTAGCCTCCGAGGGCCACATGTTGCCCACTCTTGATCTCCATGAAACTGCTGGATTTGGAGTGAGGTGTCATCAATATCTGGATGACAACCAGCTCTGTTTATCCTTTCCATCACATTCAGGTGAGGCACTGGGAGTGCTGAGTCCATGTTCGGATGTGGATCAGGGCCAACAGACTGATGCTCATGTCTGAGGTACTGTTAGTGACTAGTTTGTCTGCCTGGGTGACTGGTGTTCAACCTGCTCACTAGATGCTGAATAGTGCCGATGGAGGAGAGACCTTGGGTGGCTAAACAGCTGCTGTGTTGTCAGTTCTGGGCTTCAGCAGAGACCCGTCATTGTTGCTGCTTCTCAGATCCTGGGGGATGACTCTGTGTGTGTGTGTGTGTGTGTGTGTAGCCTCGGTTTATTTTATTATTTATTTATTTATTTATTGACAATATTTATATTCTGCTCCACATCTAAACAGATTCCAGAGCAGTGAACGATAAAAGATAAAAACAGGGATGGGGTTTGCGGGCTGCAGACTCCACACGGTCCCAGCCTGTGCTAAGGACTGCAGTAAGTTCATATTCATTCTATTCAGAGGAGGTCATATCCGGTTTGTGGTATGGATGCACTTGGCTCCAGTGGTCAAAAAGGGAGAGAGAGAGAGGAAGCAGGATGGCTTTGTTTCCTATAAGACTCCGTTATACCTATTGAAAAGAAACGGGATGCTTTTAGGTCTGCCTGAAAATAAATGGGATGGCATCATCTTACCCCATTTCATGCACTGAGCATATCATAGAACTGATGAAGAACCGACCAAAGATTAGCAATGGGAGGTTGCAAACAAAATGACTCGATGAATCCATTCCGGAGTATATTCAGAGAAGCATCTTAGCCTTTCCAAGAGATGGGAAATAATCATTCATTTCCCCCTTTGCAATGGTAATGTCTCACCTAGAGCACAGTGTACAGTTTGGGAAAGGGGTTTGTGTCATCATATTTCAAGGTTTTCTGGAGAGCAACTACAGCTACTATACTTGTGTTACACTAGTGTTTCCTGCAGTAAACATGTAAAGGATGAAGGACAGATGGTTGTTCCCAGATATGTAGCAGATACATGCTGGGGAGCTCCAGTCAATCAGGGCCCCCTGTGGCATGTCCCTGCGTGGATGTGCATCTATACATTACATTTTATGTGTTTACCGCAGGGAACATCCATTGGGACACTAATGCCAAGCACAATAGCTGTGCAGAGCATGAAGCTGTTCTGTGTCAATAAAGGCATGTGAAACACCTGTACAGTTTTAACCCCCTTGATTATATTTTATATAGCAAAGTGGAGTAGAAATACCAGAAATTAATCCCCCCTCCCCCCAGCGTAGGTTAAATAATTGAGTATGCTTAACCCAGACATGCCAACTCTCCTATTTTAAAAGGAATAAATTTGGTTTCAGGGTTGATTTCTCTTCCTCCGTCTCACATTGAATTCTGATATCCTGACTTTGCATTTCATTGGATTTGTTCACTTAAAAAGCCCTGCTCAGACCTTCAGAATCATCTAGGCTGGAAGGGATCAAATCTGTTGTCCAGGCCCCAACCTCTGTGCATTCAGCAGTGGAGTGTCAGAACAGGCTTCTATGCATGTACACTTTTGGTTCTTCCAAGCAATTGAGGATTTGGAAAGCGCAGGGTTCGTGACCATGCATATGGAGATTCCAGGTGTGATCCCAGCATTCTCCTCCCACCCGACCTCTTGCATTCACCAGATACAGTTTTGAAGGTTTGCTTGCTTATTTATTTAGTTATTTATTTCTGCCAGGGAAGCTCTTAAAAATTTCTTGCCTGAAAGCAGAATATTGGATTAGACAACCCTTGGGCCCCCTTCCTACTTTGTGATTCTATTTTGAACACTTACAAGGAACTATGTGAATAACAATCTAGAGATCAAAGCATTTCTTTTTGCAGAAAATGTCTGGTGGATTACAGAGGATCACAACAGCTTTGAGAAAATTGTGAACAGGTGGCAGATGACTTGTGAGCAGAAAAATATGGACAGACAACCAAATGATTTGCTCCGAATTATTTGCTCAGCTCTAATAGTTGTGCTGCTTTGTCTTTTTGGAGGAATATAGGCATGCAAAGAAAACACTCTCTCCTTCTGGGACAAACGGCTTCTTTCCAGTTATAAAGTTCTACCAATTTTTTTGTTTTGCTTTAATAATCCAGTTGGTATAGCAAGAATAAAAGTGGGGAAGGGAGAACTCCGTTTCTCTGGCAAAACATCAGCATTTGTGTTTTAAGAAAGACTTTCCTTGGGAACATTTTAGCACAAAAGTGGGGTTCCAGTCCCTTAAGTGGGCCAAGAAACAATGGGGAACCACATCAAAATCTAGAGGATTTGGTTTTTAATTTGAAGCCTGAAAACGAAAAGTTTCTAGACTTTGGCTGTTAAAAGAAAAACCTCAAAAACACTCAGCATGAAATAACGTAGAGCTTACTTTCCAAGCCTGTAATTTGTTGGGGAGGTCCTGGTGTGAACATTCCCCACAGGTTTTCTCTACTAAGATGGGAATTTTTAAAAATGTCCAGAATACTTTAATTCCACACGCATATAATGTGACTATGTGGGAGTAATATTCTTCATCATTTTCCCGTAATGTCATGCATTTTTTATTACAACTTCTGACATGCCTCTGTTTCTCCAGGCATGAGCAAACCCCCCCCCCCCAATTTCATACTGTTTGCTGTGCACCTACTGGATAGCTTTCTTTTCTGCAAGTGCTGTATGAATTGGGGTATAAATCATAGAATCATAGAAAAGTAGAGTTGGAAGGGGCCTACCAGGCCATCGAGTCCAACCCCCTGCTCAATGCAGGAATCCAGGTCAAAGCATCCCCGACAGATGGCTGTCCAGCCGCACCTTGAGTGCCTCCAGAGTGGCATTAAATAATTAAGCAAGGTAGAAATATCATCTATATCTTTAAAAGTTTCCTTGCTTCTCTGCAGGATAGAGCCTTCTGACAGGCGGAGGAGAGGAGCAAACCATGATTGTCTCGGCCACCAAGGGGTTATCAGAATGCAGTTTGTATGGTCGGACTGGATCTTTGAGACGACCTTGGTTAGCAACCGAGTCAGTGGGAACATGTAGAATAGTGTCCCCGACCAGTCGATGAGGAATGCGTCTCCTATCGACTTTTTGTCTTGGCCTGCTCTGCTGCAAGGAGTGAGGGCCATACATATTGCCAGAAAGGACAATACCCTGGCGGACATCCTCAGCAGGGTTTCCATCAGCTCCCACGAGTGGCAACTCGAACATCGGGTTCGTCAACACTTATTCCACCAGTGGGGCAATCCGACAGTAGACCTATTCGCCACTTCGGAGAACACAGCTTGCACGACATTCTGCAGCAGAAGGGCAATGACAATGTAAGAACTGCTCGGAAAAGTATTTCAACAATGGAACCCTGTGCTCTCACTTTATTTTCACTTGCTTCATGACGGCATTTCATGGTGACAGTATTTTCAGGGAGGACTCTACAACTCGAGTCCCTGATGACTTGCAATCCTATGAGCGAGAGTGTTCATTTTGTTGAAGGCATCTCATACTGGTAAGGTGATAACTTTGATTGGTCTAATTTCTATCGGCGGAGTGTGCAAGTCTTCATGTCATGCAGCATTCTTTGCTGAGTGGTGGGCTCCTACCAGCACAGTGGGCTTCTGAACCTCCATCGTTTTTAGAAGCCCCCCCCCCCCCGGAATGCTGCCAAAGAAACCACTGTCTCATGTCTTGGGAAGACTTTGATGCAGTGAGAGGAGCTGTTGCTAGAAAAATTGAGAGAGTGAAACCCTGGTGTGTCATCATCATCAGGCGATCACTCGTGACCGAGTAAGATTGTCTTCCGGGATAAAATGAGGAAATTCTAAAGAAGATTGTGTAGACTCTAGCGATGGGTCCGTAAGTGACTGTGGAGGCCAATTCTAGATCCACACAGCTTCCCACAGTGAGGACACAGGTTACCAGATAGAAGATGGTCCTGTAAAGGATTCATTTGACGTGCTTTTCGCTTAGCACGTTTCTCCCTTTCACCTTGCACTCGGGCTTCTTCAAAGTCCATGGAACCTTTGTGAAAGGCCAACCTCCATTTAGATCGTTCATGGGCCAGAGCTTCCCAGTTTTCGATGTTTATATTGCATTTTTTTAGATTAGCCTTATGAACATCTTTAAACCTCTTATATTGACCACCGATATTCCGCTTTCCATCCTTGAGTTGGGAGTAAAGTAACTGCTTTGGGAGACGGCAGTCAGGCATTCAAACAACATGACCGGTCCACTGAAGTTGGCGTTGAAGGATCATTTTTTCAATGCTAGTAGTCTTTGCTTCTTCCAGTACACTGACATTTGTTCGCCTATCTTCCCAAGTGATTTGCAGGATTTTCCGGAGGCAACGTTGATGAAACCTTTCAAGGAGGTGGAAGTGACGTTTATAGATAGTCCATGTTTCGCAGGCATACAATAAAGTTGGTAATACAATGGCTTCATAAACCAGTGTTTTGGTCTTCTTACAGATATCCCGATCCTCGAACACTCTATGTTTCAGTCGAGAAAATGCGGCACTTGCGGAGCTCAGACGATGCTGGATTTCACTGTCGATGTTAGCTGTAACAGAAAGATAGCTGCCAAGATAGAGAAAATGATCGACATTTTCCAGTATTGTCCCGCCAAGCTGGATAGATGGCATCACCAAAGGATTGGCTTGCACTTGCTGATGAAGCACTTTGGTTTTTTTGATGTTAAGTGAGAGACCAAGTTTTTCGTATGCTTCTGCAAAAGCGTTTAGGATAGTTTGGAGATCATCCTCTGAATGTGCGGAGTTAGGGTTAGGGTGAAACCCTGGTGTGTACACAGGTAGACTCACTTGTATCTAAAGGGGCCCTTTGGAATTCAGGAAGGCTGGGTATTAATTTTTATGCACTCCCCACTCTCAAAGTATTGAACACTTTACATATGAAATGCATTGACTGACACAAAGGCTTACAAAGCATTTCACTGAAATGAACCAAACATAACCAGCAGATTGTTAATAGACTATCTGCAATTTTCCAAATTGTCAACATTTCCCTTTGAGAAGTCAGTATTTCCTCGTTAAGGGGGTGTTGGGGTGGGGTGAATCCTGAAAATTAGACGTGCTGTTTCAAGGTCCTTGTGATTAATTGTGCCTTTACACACTCACACACACAGACATAGGCCCCTTTCCTATGAGGTAAAAGGAAAGAGGAAATTTATGAGGTGTTATTGCTTGTGGGAGTGCTGTCCAAGTTCTTCTCTTCTTTCCTGTCCTCTGGTGGAACCTACGGTAGAGATTTACAAGAATTCTGTTTCAGTTTGCAAATCACCAGACCTTGCCCCATTCACAACCCTGAATGCAAATGCGAATGGGAACACATTTTTTTTTTGGGGGGGGAACTTGCGTGTTCCTGGGCTTGCAACCATGTTTGGAAAATGCACATTTTTTCCCATTCAAACAAAAAGAAACACAGGTAGCAAATGAAAATGGGAGTGAGG
This sequence comes from Shinisaurus crocodilurus, assembly GCA_021292165.1. Classification (NCBI taxonomy): domain Eukaryota; kingdom Metazoa; phylum Chordata; class Lepidosauria; order Squamata; family Shinisauridae; genus Shinisaurus; species Shinisaurus crocodilurus. Next base: position 1,393,555 of record CM037889.1, read on the forward strand.
GGAACCGGCGTTCGAAGTGGAGTTTGGACAGTCTCGGCAAGCTTGAGCCTCTCTGGTTCTCCCCTCTCTAAACCACAGTTGAGGTGAATGTAGCTTCTGGCGTTGGACAGAGAAGTGGAGGGGGCCAGCCTGTGTATGAATGCACGATGCAGGCATGATGGCACTCGAGATCACATATGTGTGTGGCAGCTGCATTCTGAATTCTTTACGTAGCTGACACCTTTGCTTGAAGGGTGAGGAAATTTGGCACCCCATGGATACTCAGCCGTAGAACTCAGTGATGCCTGTTACTACTGAACTTCTCAGAGAATCAAAGGAGTAAATTAAAAACATTTACTTCAGTGTTTTCGTGCATTTGGGGGCCTGACTTGTGTGGGTCGCTGGCAGCCTAGCTGCTACATCTCCCTTCTCTCTGATTGGTACGCACCAAAAAGGGCTCGTTTCAGTGTAGGCAATTATTAATCTGTGCTTTTCAGAGAATGACAAATATATTCTATCCACCCACATGCACACACATTCACTTTGCCTGATGTGTGACCCCCTGTCTAAATGCTGAGCGCATGGGGCCAGTTCAGTAAATGAAAAGGATTGCTTTGCAAGCTCATTTACTTTGAAGTCTCTCATTAGGAATGAATTCCACTGGTGCTATCTTACTGCAACACCCTTCATTATAATGACTTTGCTGGGTATTAACACGGGTGCTGCAACCAGCAGCTCTCCCGCTGGGCTTTAACTAGGGGCTCCCCGCAGGTGTGTAGTATTAGGCTGCCTTTGTCAATGCACAATTCAGATAGCTGATTGCAATTAATCTGGGTGTAATGGTGCGAAAGAGAAAAGTTTTTTTGGGGGGGGAGTGGTCCTGCTTCCTGGATGGAGAAAGGAAGCTTCCTTTGAGTTTGATTGAAGCTACCTTCAGTGGCTGAATTTAATGGGTTTTACAGTCACCATAGAAAAGAAGAAAATGGAAGGCAGCGCCAATGATTAGAAGAAATAAAAAAAAAGGAGAGGACCTCAACAGATGCTAGGAAATGGTTTGCTAGGATGAAATGCTGCCCAGTGTATTTTGGGAAGAAACCTTTTTCAGGGGTGACTTAGTTTATTCAGTTCTGTCAGTTTTGGTGTCTCCTAAACACCTACAGAAGGGTTTCTCCCTGAAATGCATTGGGCTAGAGCATTTCAACCTAACAAACTATTTCCTAGCATCTGTTGAGGCTTTCTCATTCCTTGTTCCTTCTAACAATGATCATTACACAAATATGATGTCCTTCCACCACTATCACTACTCCTTTGCTAACAAAACCTGGCCAAATCTGCTCTGCAGGTATACCACAATTTTCTGTGGGTTCATATTAGTTGTGTTTCTTACTGGATCTCAGGCGTTTGCATGCCTGCTCCCCCTAGGTGTCTGTCTGAGATAGGACTGGGACACAATGTTATATGGTGGCTTCGGTCCTTCTTGGAGGGACAATTTCAGATGGTGGTACTGGGGTTCCCTGTTTGACTCAGTGGCCGTTGACTGTGGTGTCCCTCAGGGTTCCAGCTTATTCCCCATACTATGTAACATATACATGAAACCGCTGGGAGAGATTGTCCGGATCCAAGGAAGCTGTTCTAGTTCGAAATCGGTGTCTGATGTTGGTGATGGACTGGGGTAGGTGAACGAGTTGAAGCTTAATCCAGACAAGACAGAGGTGCTCTTGGTTAGTTGAAAAGCAGATCAAGGAATAGGGATTTGACCTGGATGGGGTTACACTCCCACTAAAGGCTCAGGTTTGCAGTTTGGGTGTATTCTTGAACTCGGCCCTCAACCTGGATGCCCAGGTCCAGGACCAGCAATGGTCAGGAGTGTGTTTGCACAGCTGAGGCTAGTGCACCAACTGCACCTCCTCCTAAAGAGGTTTGATCTGGCCACAGTTACACATGCCTTAGTTACATCCCATTTGGACTAATGTAATGTGCTCTATGTGGGGCTGCCTTTTAAAAACTGTTCAGAAACTACAGCTGGTCCAGAATGCTGCGGCCAGACTGTTGACCATGGTGAGATGGTTACAGGGAGCATGTGTCCCTTGTGACAACAGTTCACTGGCTACCAGTCTGTTTCTGGGCACAATTAAAAGTGTTGGTTACATGCCTTTGGCATGTAAGCTGGTCTGTTGGGCTGGGTGCTGGTTTTATTCTGTTATTATTAAGAACATAAGAACGTAAGAAGAGCTGTGCTGGATCAGACCAAGGGTCCATCTAGTCCAGCATTCTGTTCACACAGTGGCCAACCAGCTGCCCACAGGAAACCCACAAGCAAGACATGAGTGCAACAGCACCCTCCCACCCATGTTCCCCAGCAACTGGTATACATAGGCGTACTACCTCTGGCATATAGCCAACAGGACTAGTAGCCATTGATAGCCTTATCCTCCAGGAATTTGTCCAATCCCCTTTTAAAGCCATCCAAATTGGTGGCCATCACTACATCAGAGATGACTGTATCCCACTGGTTCTCTTCATTCCACCAGGTTTCTGTAATGCCCACTATATCTAGGTTCTCCTTTAAAACTGGGCACTCCAACTCTGCTATTTTGGTTTGGAGGCTTTTAGCATTTGCATAGAAACACCTATACACGGTGTCCCTCCTCAGATGTCTCTGACCTGTGCATCTTCTGCTATGGCACGTAGGCCTCTTTGATTGGCTGTCATATTTCACTATATGCCCATGGCCTATTTCCTCCTCTTTGGGCAATTGGAAACAATTTCATTTTCATCATCTAGGGATGATTTAACCTGAACCGGATGCTTCTGAGCTCCTGTTGGCTTTCCTTCAGGGTTCAGTTTAAAAGCTGTTCCGCCATCATTTTTATGTTTGGTGCCAGCAGTCTGGTTCCATTTTGGTTCAAGTGGAACCTGTCTCTCTTGTACCGTTTCTCCCAAAATGTTCCCCAGTGCCTAACAAATTTGAACCCCTCTTCCTCCCTGCGCCACTGTCTCATCCACCCATCAAGACTCCTTAGCTTTGCCTGACCAGCTAGTCCTGTGCATGGAACAGGCAGCATTTCAGAGAAAGCCACATTGGTGGTCCTGGATTTCAACCTCCTAAATAAATAAATAAATAAATAAATAAATAAATAAATAAATAAAATACTTAGCAACCTAAATTTGGCTTCCAGGACCTCATGACTACATTTCCCACGTCACTGGTACCAACATGGACCAAGACCACTGACTCTATGCCAGCACTATCTACAAAGCTATCTAGATGGCGCGTGATATCCACAACCTTCACACCAGGCAGGCAGTTTACCATGTGGTCTACATGCCCATCACAAACATAGCTGTTGTGTTTTTAAACTATGTTTTTAATGTATTTGTTTTATTATTGTTTTAATCAAGTTTTTATTTTAATTTTTTTTTTAGTTCCTATGATTGTTAGCTGGCTTGAGCGCCATTTTCATGGTGGAAAGGTGGGGTACAAATCAAATCAAATCATAGAATCATAGAATCATAGAAAAGTAGAGTTGGAAGGGGCCTACAAGGCCATCGAGTCCAACCCCCTGCTCAATGCAGGAATCCAGGTCAAAGCATCCCCGACAGATGGCTGTCCAGTCGCACCTTGAATGCCTCCAGAGTGGGAGAGCCCACCACCTCCCTAGGTAGTTGGTTCCATTGTCTTATTGCTCTGACAGTCAGGAAATTTTTCCTGATGTTTAGGTGGAATCTGGGTTCCTGTAACTTGAGCCCATTATTCCATGTCCTGCAAACTGAGATGATCGAGAAGAGATCCTGGCCCTCCTCTGTGTGACATCCCTTCAAGTGCTGGAAGAGTGCGATCATATCTCCCCTCAGTCTCCTCTTCTGAAAGCTAAACATGCCCAGTTCTTTCCGTCTCTCCTCAGAGGGCCTTGTTTCCAGTCCCTTTGTCATCCTTGTTGCCCTCCTCTGAACCCTCTCCAGTTTGTCTACGTCCTTCTGAAATTGTGGTGCCCTGAACTGGACGCAGTACTAACTAACTAAGGGCCCAGTCTATTCAGGTTTAGACAGAAAAAAGTCCTTCAACTCCCAGCATTCCCCAGCCAGCATGGGGAATGCTGGGAGTTGTAGGGCTGTTTTCTGTCTAAACCTGCATAGGACTGCACCCTAACTAACTAACTAACTAACTAACTAACTAACTAACTAATAGCACATGGTGTATAGTGTACACCTGTATGCTGGTTATTTACCCCTCTCAGTGATCACATATTAGAAGTATATTCTGTTTTTGCAAGTGCTGGGTTAGCCTAAACCTGATAGGATTCTTGTACAGATGAACAGTATGAGTTGTTTTCTATACTCCTGTTTTTAAGTGTATGTTTTTTTAAAATCTGATGACAAAGTTATAATTAATGTTAAATTGGACTCTCCCCCCTTTGCTATGGTACCTCCCCCATATGGAACTTACAGGATAAATCTGAGAAGATGGCAGAATATAACCAAGAATGAGGGTGATGGATGGGGCGCAGGTAAGGGATGAAAAGAGGTAACAAGCACAAAGCATGTTCTCCCTATTGTCTCAAGGAAACAGAAGGTTTCTCAATCAATCACAATGGAGGGAAGTAAATGGTGGGCTCCTCCAAGGATTTGTATTCAGACTGGTGGCTTAATTTATCCATAACTGATTCTAAGTTAGGGGTGAGTAGCAAGGTTTGCTGAGAACAGGAAATTATTCAAGATAACCAGACTGTGAAGCATTACAAAAGGATCTTTCTAAACTAGCTGACGGGGCAACAGAAAGTAAGACCAGAGTCAATGTAACTTGGATTTTAAAAAATCCTATCCACATTTACACTGTAGGTGTCTAAATAGGTTGCAGCCACTCAAGATGTGGGTTTGAGTCTGCCTTGCAAAATATTTTTGAGAGCCTGCCTGCTCACAGGTACCTCCACTGGTCATTTGTGGCAGACTGATATCTTGGGGTGGGGGGAAGATTCACTGTCTTTCAATGCTTCCCTGCCTAATCATCCAGGGGTGAGACTGACCACAGGTGGCTCTTTATTTACAAGCTTGATCACAGCGGTCTTTGGCAGGAGTTCTGAGGATCAGAGGCAGAGGGCCTTCAGTGCTCTGAAGGTTCCTTTCCTACTAATCTTTGCTGGAAAGTACCCATCAAGGAACTTACTCTGCTCAGGATCAGAATCCAACTCCTGTTTTATCACTGACTGTAGGAGAGAAAGGACTTTGGTGGCAGTTTTATAGAGTTGGAAGTGGCCTACAAGGCCATCAAGTCCAGCCCCCTGCTCAATGCAGGAGACTAGAGGAGGGGTCTCCCATCCAAGTAATAACTAGGCCTGACCCTGCTTAGCTTTCCACGCTCAGGCAAGCTGAGCCAGCGTGAGCCACAGACCTATGTGACCCCCATTTCAGTGGCAGGTTGTTGCAGTTGGTCAGTCCTTCTGCACATTAGCTGGTTACTGTGGCAGCCAGTTACCGGTATGTGTAAAAATGTGGGGTAGAAAGGCAGGGTATACATCAACTAAATATGGGGAATCACTGGTCTTTTCTTTTTACTTCGTGTTTTGTGTCATCACAACATGTTTTTGCCGCACGAATACATACATTCTTCTAGGCACCACCAGTTTGCCTTGAAATGTGTCTCTACATGGGCCCCATCCCAGCTCAAGTCACGTGCATCCCCATCCACTTCAAAAGATGCATTCAGATGGCCGAAGGGGCCCAGATTGCAGATGTAGGTGAATAATTTATGTGCATGCATATGTGCATCTGCCCTCACATTGGTTATGCATACAGAAGCATGCTTCTACTCAAAGGTTTCCTCTGCTGCTGGATCAGGGCAATAGAATATATCCAATGTGAACCTGAGTTTGTTCCCCTCATTGAGAAATAAAATCCTCTGAAGCCCTGGAGATGGAATCAGTTATTCATCTGGCTACTTTGCTGCCAGCCCGAGGCCATTCGGAAATGTCCTGCTGTTGAGACATGATTTGAAGTGATAGTGTTAATTTGGTTAATTAGAATTCCTGGGTAGCACACGCTTCTTGCAAATCCGCTTAACACTCTAGTCTCACCGCAAAGAGTTATTTGCTGGTGCACAGGGTTATGTATGAGTTTATGATTATTATGATTCAGGATCGTTAATTTTACATTTGAACTGAAGCTGATGATATGGCTCAATTAAAAGTTGCCACGTTCAGATCACCGCCTCATTGTGTGGCATATGGGGCAATCAGACCAGGGCCCAAAAGGAAGGATGTAAACGGCTAGTAAGTGGATGTATAACAAATGAGACGGGACCTACCAGAAAGAACAGATGAGGTGGTTTTAATCTTTTCCACCCCTCCTTTCTTCACCGAATAAAGTAAATAGAGAGCGGTGTGTGTGTGCGTGCATGTTTCTTGTTTAGACAGTGAAAGATTGTGACCACAATCCAGCAGAGAATTAAGCATGCTTAAACCCATTGAAATCTTGAACAGGCTTGGCTTGACTGAGCTTACCGTAACTCTGTGTTGGATTGTGGCCTATAGAAACAGCTTATTTTAATAGGTCCTTTGTGGCCTATTACTAACATTTAATAACTGGCAAGTATCGATAGAATGAGTAAAGGAGTGAATACCTAACATCTTACTTTTTAAAGGAAGTTCTCTTGGGTGTTGATTGCCTTGCAAGCAGAGGCCCCAGATAAGCTCAGTGTTAGTATGCTGAAATCAATGGATTATATGTGCATCTAACACTGTGTTGGGTAACAGCCAGCGCCTGCAAAACTCTGGTGGTTTTGACTCTTTTTTACAGTTTAGACGAGGGAGTCCCACAAGAAATTTAGGGAAAAGTAAGTTGAGATAAACTTTTGGGTGGGTTGCCAGATTGCTGGCACTGTTATCAACAATGCACACATTGAGGCTGTGTGAGCTAGGCACAGTATTTGGTAGAATCACATGTAACTGTAGCTGGATCTGAGATTACCTTGGATTAGATTTCCCACATGAAGATAGCCATTGTCTTCACCTCTGCATTAAGAGGAACCAGGTAACATGCAGGGATGGGTACTTGGACTCGAGGACTCGACTCGTGAGTCGGACTGAGTCCCCCCTCTGACTCGACTCGGACTCGAGTCCCAATATTTTTAATGGGACTCGGGACTCGAGACCAAGGACTCGTCAACATCCCTGGGCTGTGCCAGAAGGAGTGGAGAGGAGCGTGATTGCCGGCGAAGAGCGCATGGAAGCGAGGTGTGCCGCTGCTCGGCCACTATGGACGGCTACCAGGAGTGCAGCCCCAACAGTGTGTCAAGATTTATTTTGATTGATGTGTTGCGTACTTGGGAGAGGCAGAAGAAGGACCTGAGATTACTTTGTGAGGCTGCTCTGAGTGTGTTTCTCGTTCCAGCAAGTTCATCACCAGTGGAGCGGGTGTTCAGTGAGGGTGGAATTGTGATGAGATCTCACCGTTTCAGAATGGGGGCCAAACATTTAGAAAAAATCATGTTCCTCAAATGCAACATGGATAAGTTTTAGGAAGTACAGCAAGTTTATTTTTTAAAATCATTTTCCTAAAATGCAACCTTTCAGACATTTTGGGTTTGGCTGCCTCTGCCTGCCTGTCTGGGGTTCCCAGCCTCCTCTGCCTGCCTGGTCTCTTCTTGACCAGTTCAACAGTTGAATTGTCCAAGACAAAGGCCTCTGCCTGCCTGCTTTGGGGTTCCCTGCCTCCTCTGCCTGCCTGGTTATTTTGGGTTTGTCTGCCTGGTCTGTTCTTGCCAAAATCAGTTGCAGAGTTTTGAAATAAAAAGGCACACTTGTGCCTAGAATTTATTTAAACCACACATCTGAAGTAGCCTTATTTTGTTGGGGGAAAACCCTATTGATTTTAATAGGGACTCGTGGAGTCAGCTTTGGGAGTGACTCGGGACTCCTGACTCGTGAGTCACCATTTTGGACCAAGGACTTGGACTCGGACTCGAGACTCGGGTCCAAAGACTCGTGACTCGACTCATGATTCGAGACCAAGGACTCTTCAACATCCCTGGTAACATGCCAGCTGTTTGCTCAGGGATGTGTTAGGTTTGCCAATTTCTGTGATCTTGGCTATTGGACTTGGATATTGAACAAAATGCTCCATTTTGATTTTGCTCTTAATAGCTATGCCTGAGGAAAAATCGGGATACAGGCCCGTTTCTATTTGCAGGGATGCTGATGTCATCTGCCAACCCCCTCAGAATCCCCTGTTCCCTCACAATAGCTGGGGGGTGGGGGAAGGAATTCTCCCAACAAAAATATATTGTTCCCTGCTGTAATGCAAAGTATTTTAGGGTGTCTTGGTCTTGAATGGGCAATTAAGACCCATTCACTTTATGAAAGTTCTGCTCCTGGTAGAGTAAAAACTGCTGCAGATGGTTTGTTCGTATGGATCAACACAGCTGCCTGAATTTTTGGACTCTCCTTGAGGGTGTGGCTAGGGGGACTGTCATGATGAGAGCCTGCACTTGAAAACTGAGCACTGCACCACTGCTTACACAATTCACAAGCTTGTAATAGCTAGTTGGCCCAGTAAATGTTTTCCAATTCCACCTGGCTTTGATTGGTTAATTTTTCCTTGTAAACAGTGTAATGAAAGAGTGTAGATTGTCAGCTTTTTTCCCCTTAGTAGATTTCTTGTGCCTTTAGCAGCTGCACAACAGGCAGAAATGCAATTTTAAAATAAATAAATAAATTTGAAATAAAAATGAAATAAAAACTTTTCATTTAGAAGACATTATAGAGGATCTCCTGTTCTGTTTTCAACTGTATACACATGAGTGTTTTGAGAACAGAAGAGCCGCACTGGATCAGACCAAGGGTCCATCTAGTCCAGCATTCTGTTCACACAGTGGCCAACCAGCTGCCCACAGGATCCCACAAGCAGGACATGAATGCAACAGCACCCTCCCACCCGTATTCCCCAGAAATTGGTGTACACCGGCATACTCTGATACTGGAGGTAGCATATGGCCATCAGGACTAGTAGCCATCAATAGCCTTACCCTCCATGAACTTGTCCGGTCCCCTTTTAAAGCCGTCCAAATTGGTGGCCATCACTACATCTTGTGGAAGTGAATTCCATAGTTTAACTATGTGCTGTGTGAAGAAATACTTCTTTTTATCTGTGCTGTGTGAAGAAATATGTCCTTTTACTTTTAAAGCCATCTAAGCATATGGCAATGGCCACTAGGTTAGATGGCTTTAAAAGGGGATTTGACTTATTCATGGAGCATAAGTCTATCAAGAGCTACTAGTCATGATGGCTACATGGAATGCCCATTTTCAGAGCCACTACACTTCTAGGTATCAGCTGCTGGGGAGTAACAATGAGGGTGGACAGTTGCTTCCCTCAAGTTTTGTTTGTAGGCTTCCCAGAGGCATCTGGTTGGCCACTGGAGGAAGCAGGATGCTTGACTAGATTGTTCTTTTGGTCCGATCCAGCAGGACTCTTTGTATGTACTACCAGGTAACAAAACTTCAATTTGGAGGGTGCGGTAGGGCTTTGTTTCCTTCACTCTCACCCACGACTTCCCCACTTACTTTAGGCTGGGGTGAGCAGAAGGTAGATCTCCAGAAGAGGCCAATCCCTCTTTGATTCTTCTTGCCTCAATCTGTGCTGGGCTCATAGCTCTCTTAAATCAGCCTGGATAGAGAGAAGAGTCAGTGGGGCAGGGCTGGCCCAAGCCATTTTGCTGCCTGAGACAAAGGTCAAAATGGCGCCCCACTGGTAGTTGAATCTTATTCCCACACTGGTGATGGGACAGCATTGTTCATTGTACCTGAGAGCAGCAGGGTAGCTTAGGGGGCAAAGGTGTAGCGGTAAATTCTGAAGTGCTGGCATTGATCATGACGATCCCTACAGCCACACACTCAAGGAGAGCCCCAAAATTCAGGCAGCTGTATTGATGTAGATCAACACCCCAGTTCTAGCAGTTTTATCTCCACCAAGAATACATCTTTTGTAAAGCTCATGGGTCATAACAGCCCATTCAAGATGAAGCCAGGGCCAAAATACTTTGCATCACCACAGGGAACAATATATTGTTGCTGGGAAAATTCATTTCCTCCCAGCTACTGTGAGGATTGCATCTAACAGTGAAGTCTCGGTGTGTGTGTGACAGATGACGAAAGTGGCCCTGCTGATCAAAAAGGGCTGGTGCTGTATCTCTGCCTTCCCTGGCTCCACTACAGCACTGGCAAAGGCACTTGGCACCCATAGTTCTGTCCTTCAATACCTCATCATCACCCCCAGCATCTGCTGCCTGAGCCGACTGCCTCACACTGCTTAGACTGAGATTTCTGTAATTAAGGATGCAATCCTATGCAAGTTTAGATGGGGAAAAAGTCCTACAACTTCCAGCATTTCCCACTGGCTGGGGAATGCTGGAAGTTGGAGGACTTTCTTCTGTCTAAATATGCGTAGGATTGTGCCCTAAGGTGTCGTCGTCCCCGCCCTTGATTTTATGGATTTATATGTTTGTTATCCAACCTTTGGAATGAATGGTGGGTTCTACATTTTAGACTTGAAGGGATGATTGAATTCACAAGAAATGCCAAGGAAAGCTGTGCTCGATGAAGTCCGGCTTTTTTCATGCAGCTTCTAATGCCATTGGAGCCCCACCGGAAATAAAGGCGGTGACCAGGCAACTGAGATCATCACCCAGCTGGAATGTGTATGTGCAAGCGCTTCCATAGTTTCATTTATTATCTCCATTATCCTATATTCAGCCATTTTGTCCAATAGGCAGTCAAAACATTAAATAGTTGGTTTGCAAAATCAGAAAGGGATTCCATTCTGGGCTATCCAAATGAAATAATGGTTACAGATCTCAGTGCCCATCAGCTCTAGTCAGAAGTAAATTGCACTGGCAGTCATGAGGATTACTGAAATAGAAGAATGTGCTCTAAGCCGGGAATGAGATGTATTGTTACCGCTGTAGGTGGGCATGCAGACTAGAATAGCTGAAGTGCAGCTTATTAAGGCATGGATGTATTGCTGGAACTGTAGGTGGGCATATGGACTAGAAGAATAGCTGAAATGTAGCACTGCAAGAGTTAGAGATGTATTGGTGAGTTGTGTAGGTACAACTTGTCCTGAATTGCCCACGTTGTTCCTAATTCTAGATTTTGCTGTCAGGAGTACCTTGTTCACCGACCGCAAAGAGAGGTTTGCTGATAGCTGTTTAATGCCACGTGTATTTATTAAGCTGGTGATAACAGGTTAAATATCAATAGCTTATTAAAAATATATTTATTGCCAAATAGCTACATCCTTATGCCCCCAGTTAAAAGTAAATCTCTGCAAAAAGAATGCAGCGATGAATTTGTAGCAGAGGTACATACAATAAGTATCTTTTAGCGATCTCACTCTCAATTTCACCAGACAGCTTTATGTTCAATAAATACTGTGAGATTATTAAAAACATATTTATCGCAGATTAACAACTATGAAATAGATACAAATCTAAGCTACTAAAGCTCAATAAACATACTTATAATAATCAATTCTGGTATTAAAACACAATAACTGCCTAGTTTAATCTAAATGAAATGGGTTTTTGAGAGCCTTAACAAGTGTAGCCTTTCTCTACTTGGTTTTTACAGCTTTGAACAGATCTTTGATGAGGTTTGGCTGTCCTGTGCCTAAAATAAATCACATCTTGGAAAGAAGCACTCTCTGCTGGGGTGAAGTTGGCTGCTGTAGTACTCAGCTACTCCTAAGATTATTTGGGAGAAAAAGGAACTTGTCGGTCCAATGAGCGTGTCCAATTGGCACTTTAGGAATGCAAGTTTAGTTGGGCCCATGCAGAGTTTGGCACATGGCAAAGCAGTCACGCGATTGTGTTACCATGCATCCAAAGATAGCAGCTCAACCAGAAACATGCTGAAAGTGGGTTGATACACAGGTAGCCTTGGTAAGTATCGTTTGAATTGCAAGCTGGGCACGTGGTGAACCACTCACATGGAAAATTTGGAAAGCAGCTTGTTCCAGTCTGCTCAGCAAGGAGGCATTACAACTACATGTTTTCAGGTTTACTTATCACCCATCTTTTCCTCAGACCTGTGAAACATTGTAATCAGCTGCACAGAAAGAGTGAATGTCACCAGGGCTAAAACTATGATTGAAGAAAAGCAAGCAAGCACAATACAGAGATGAGTTCTTTCCTACAGTGGTAAGCCACCCAAACTCAAATTGCATTAGAGTATTTTTGAGGGACTTCCACCACCACCACCACTACCATCCTTTCTCTCAAGCCATACTGGTCATTTAATTCTTATTCTATAGTTACATCTGTCCATCCAAACGGCCATTGATTTCACATGCATTTGTTCTTATCCAACAAGAGACATAGCCAGATTAAGGCCCCTTTCCAAAATAGCGCAGACATTCCCAGGTGAAGTATACATGCTGGTGTGTACATAATATCAAGTACAACTTACCATCATCATGTTTTGCATTCTCCACCCCTGCTCTACATCAGGGGTGTTGAACCATTTTCAGCTCAAGAGCCGAATTTCATTTTGGAAAAGCCCTTGGGGGTCGCCTTCCAGTAGTGGGTGGGGCTGAAACCAAAAGAGGTAGGGCCAAAATGCCAACATATTTTACCTTAAAGCTCTTACTGCCGGTAACGAAGCCTTAGGGGAGGCATTTCAACCTTTTACAATGTAGAAAAATCTACACAAAGAACACACAGTTAGTGGTTTGGGGGGGGAAAGGGAGTGGAGCCAGCGGAGGGGGCGTGGCCATCTGGGGAACTTCAGAGGGCCAAATTTGGCCCTCGGGCCTGAGGTTCTACACCCTAGTTGTGCATCAATAGCTGCTGCTGGGGGTATTATTATTATTATTATTATTATTATTATTATTATTCTGCCCAATAGCAGAAGCTCTCTTCATTTCATGAGTGGGGAGAACTAGAAATGGGGTTGCCATTTTTGACAGCAGCCCCATGTCTCTTGTAACATTTAGCTCTGGCTTAACCGCCTTTGGTTTTGCCTTCATTCTCATTATTCTGCCATGCGGTGCAGCTCCCCTTCAGGTGAAGCTGTCACATGACCACTTTGTCATGTGCCATATGCATTTGTCAACTCACATGCACTTGTCAACTGAAGCATCAAGTGCATTTGTGAATGTGGCATAGCAACACAGAAACCCTAAGCATGTAGAAGACACCCCCTTTTAAACTGAGCTAATCACATGTGGCCTGGGGGGGGCATGGCTGGTGTGTACCCTCGTTGAGGGGATGGGGTGGCCCCGTGTGTTCTCATTGCCCCTTCACACATGTGGTGTCCGAGGACACTGAATGCCTGTGAATAAGGCTGATAAAGCCCACATTTCCAATGTAAATTTTTTATTCATTACTAAACCACCTTTCTCCCAATACAGAGGTTTTATGTAGCGTACCTTAGTATCTCCCTCATTTTAAATGTAACAAAGAAGAATTATAGTTTTATTTTATTCACTTACGACATTTGCTTGCTGCCCCATAACAGAGCTCTCTGCGTAGTTTATGATAAACAAACATAAGAACAATTTAAATACAAAACAGAACGTAAAGTACACAACAAACAAAACAAAACTCACAGCACCCCAAGATTAAACATACAGATTTCTAAATGTAGAGGTCCAGATGACATGAATTCTTTAAAAGGCCTGGGTGAACAGAAGGTCTTCCTTCACTTGGAACTGAAAAGCCCACAGGGATTGTGCCAGGTGAACCTCACTGGGAAGGACATTCCGTAACAGGTGTCACAACTGAAAAGGCCCTCTCCCTGGTAATTACTTAGAGTAGGGCCTCTGAAGAAGATTTAAATTTCAGGTAGGTACATGTGGGAGAAAGTGGTATTTCCGGTTCCAAGCTAAATAAAGGGGGCAAAGAATAAAACGAACATGGCAGTTGGAGTCTACTACCTGACCACCCAATCAAGGAGAAGACGAGGATGAAACTTTTGAAAAGCAAATTGCCATTGTTTCAAGGAGGCATGATGTGGTAGTAATGGGGGACTTCAATTTCCCTGATATCTGTTGGGAGACTTATTCAGCCAAGCATGGCCCCTCCAAGAAATTCCTGAGTTGTGCTGCTGATAACTTCCTCCTACAGAAGGTGGAGGAAGGAACTAGAGGATCGGCTATCCTTGACCTGATTCTAACCAACAGAGACGAGTTAGTGGATAAAGTGGCAGTTTCGGGAACTTCGGGGGAAAGTGACCATGTTATACTTGAGTTCTTGATTCTAAGGGGAGCAAAAGCTGAGTGTAGCCAAACACGTACCCTGAATTTTAGGAAAGCCAATTTTAACAAACTCAGAACAATGATAAGTGAGGTCCCATGGCAAGCGACTCTAATGAGTAAAGGAGCCCAGGATGGGTGGGAGTTTTTAAAAAAGGAAATTTTGAAGGCACAATGGCAAACAATCCCCACAAGGAAAAAAGGCAGAGGGCAACAGAAGAAGCCAATGTGGCTTCACAATAAACTCAAAGATGACCTGAAAACAAAAAAGGACACGTATAGGAAGTGGAAGGAAGGACAGGCTACAAGGGAAGAGTACAGGCAGGTAGCACAGAACTGCAGGAATAGTGTCAGGAAGGCTAAAGCTGAGAATGAGCTAAGGTTAGCGAGGGATGCTAAAAACAACAAGAAAGCTTTCTTCAGATACGTGCATAGTAAAAGACAGAGGAAAGAAATGGTGGTTCAACTACGCGATGAGGATGGCAAATTGATAACAGAAGACAAGGAAAAGGCAGAAGTGTTCAATTCCTACTTCGGCTCGGTCTTCTCCCAAAAGAGGGTCTATGACCCCCCTGGCAAACCTGAAGAGCAGATGGAAGGGGCAGGATTGCAGCTTGAGATTGATAGGCAAATGGTCAAGGAGCACCTGATTACTCTGAACGAGTTTAAATCTCCAGGGCCTGACAAGCTGCATCCTAGAGTAATAAAGGAACTGGCAGAAGAACTCTCAGAACCACTGTCTATTATCTTTGAGAAATCATGGAGGACAGGTGAAGTGCCAGATGACTGGAGGAGGGCAAATGTTGTTCCCATCTTCAAAAAGGGCAAGAAGGAGGAACCTGGGAACTATAGGCCAGTCAGTCTGACATCAATCCCTGTGAAAATTTTGGAGCAGATTATAAAGAAGTCAGTCTGCAAGCACCTTGAAAGCAATGCAGTGCTTACTACAAGCCAGCATGGATTTGTCAAGAACAAATCCTGCCAGACTAATCTGATCTCATTTTTTGACCGGGTAACGTCCCTTGTGGATTGTGGGGATGCTGTGGACATAATATACCTGGACTTCAGCAAAGCTTTCGACAAAGTGCCTCATGATATCCTGATTAGCAAGCTAGCTAAAAGTGGGCTAGATGGAACAACTATCAGGTGGATCCACAATTGGCTACAGAATCAGACTCAAAGGGTGCTTATCAATGGTTCCTTCTCAAACTGGGGAGAGGTAACAAGCGGGGTACCACAGGGCTCGGTCCTGGGCCCGGTGCTCTTCAACATTTTTATTAATGACTTGGATGAGGAGGTGCAGGGAATGCTTATCAAATTTGCAGATGACACAAAGTTGGGTGGAACAGCTAATACCCTAGAAGAAAGAAACAAAATTCAAGGAGATCTCGATAGGCTGGAGCGCTGGGCAGAAAACAACAGAATGAAATTTAACAGGGATAAATGCCAAGTGCTGCACCTAGGGAAAGGAAACCAAATGCAGAGTTACAGAATGGGGGACACTTGGCTCAATGATACTACAAGTGAGAAGGATCTTGGAATTGTTGTAGATCACAAACTGAATATGAGCCAGCAATGCGATGTGGCTGCAAAGAAGGCAAATGCTATTTTGGGCTGCATTAATAGAAGTATTGCTTCCAAATCATGGGAAGTGATAATTCCCCTTTACTCGGCACTGGTTAGGCCTCATCTTGAGTATTGCGTCCAGTTCTGGGCACCACACTTTCAGAAGGACATAGACAAACTGGAGAGGGTTCAGAGGCGGGCAACAAGGATGATTAAGGGACTGGAAACAAGGCCCTATGAGGAGAGACTGAAAGAACTGAGCATGTTTAGCCTTCAGAAGAGGAGACTGAGGGGAGATATGATAGCACTCTTCCAATACTTGAAGGGTTGTCACACAGAGGAGGGCCA
Organism: Shinisaurus crocodilurus; assembly: GCA_021292165.1. NCBI lineage: Eukaryota > Metazoa > Chordata > Lepidosauria > Squamata > Shinisauridae > Shinisaurus > Shinisaurus crocodilurus. The sequence continues at coordinate 1,409,692 of CM037889.1, forward strand.
GAATCTCTTCTCGATCATCCCTGTTTGCAGGACACGGAATAATGGGCTCAAATTACAGGAACCCAGATTCCACCTAAATATCAGGAAAAATTTCCTGATGGTCAGAGCAATAAGACAATGGAACCTACTACCTGGGGAGGTCGTGGGCTCTCCCACTCTGGAGGCATTCAAGGTGCGGCTGGACAGCCATCTGTCAGGGATGCTTTGACCTGGATTCCTGCATTGAGCAGGGGGTTGGACTCGATGGCCTTGTAGGCCCCTTCCAACTCTACTTTTCTATGATTCTATGATTCTATTTAGGGCTTTAAAACAGGAGTGCTGTCATGACTTCCCTGGGGGATTCCTCATCAGAGGAAGAGCTTAACCCTTTGGAGCCAGATGTCCCCAGGGAACAGGCTGCCTCAGAGGACCCTGGCACTACCCAAGATGGTGTTGGCACCTTGGGATGATGCCTTCCGATCTGCCTCCCTGAGAGGCAGAGAGCTCAGCTTCCGAGGCAGGGGGAATGCTGAGCCACTGAGAATGGCAGCACCTTAAGATTTAGGCTAGGGCAGTGGCCAGGCGATGGAGTGCCCGCTTGCTGAAAAGGACGCTTCATTAGTAGGGCCTTTCTCAGAGGATTTCTCTGATGTGATACAGCTGAGTCCTGGGTGAGCTGTGGAAGTCCCAGCCTATAAGCGCTCAGAGCATGCGTACCAGCTGTCAGAACGCCTTACCTCACCTCCTCGTGCCTTGTTGCCCTGACCTTGCCTTGTGTTTGTGCTACTAACCTCTGGACTCCTGCTTGACTCTGCTTTTTGGACTGCATTTCTACTTGACTACTCTCCTGTGTTTTGACCTTGGCTGAGTCTCTCTGGAAACCACCTACTTGCCTGGTAATACTGTGCTTTGACCATTGCTTATATTTTGACCACTCCTGCCTTAGCCTGATCCCATACTGGATTGAAGCCTATGTGCTTGACCATCTGCCTGCTTAACTGACTTGCCTATTGGATTCGTCCCCGTATTTGCCTAGCATAGAGACTGACCCAGCCATAGCAGGTCAGGCACATAACCTGTGGCCCAGGGACCACATAGGGCCCTCCAAAGTCTTTATTTGCCCCCCCGGTTATCCTGACCCCCTCCCACCAGCTTCTGCCAGCTTCCCTGATGCCTGCGCCCTGCGCTCTATTCCCCCCCCCCCCGGAGATCCTCATACAGATCACTTTTTCCTTGCCAGTGCTAGCAGCAAGGAAGGAGTGACGTGTATCAGTATTGTGCGTGCGTGCGTGCGTGCGTACACACACACACACACACACACACACACACACACACATATAATATGGATGGGCATGTGTGTGTATGTAGACTTTGACCCCCAAGCCAGCATCATATCTGGCCCTTGGGGCTGAAAAGGTCACACACCCTTGCTTTAAAGCAGGGCTCTCCAACCTTGGGTCCCCAGATGTTGCTGGCCTATAGCTCCCAGCATACCCAGCTAGCATGGCTAATGGCAAGGGATGCTGGGAGCTGTCGTCCAGCAACATCTGGGGACTCAAGGTTGGAGAGCCCTGCTTTAAAGGGTAAAACCAGCACTTTAAATTGTACCCAGAAGTAGACTGGGGGCCAGTGCAACTGACAAAGCTCAGGTGTCATATGGTCATAGCGCGCAATTCCAGTTAGTAATCTAGCAGCCCTATTTTGGACCAACTGCAGTTTTCAAATAGTTTTTGAAGGCAGCCGCGCATACAACACATTGCACTAGTCCAAATGGGGGATTACCAGAACATGGGTAATTGTGGTTGAGCTATCTCCATCCAGGCGAGGTCGCAGCTGTTGTATCAGCTGAACCGGATAAAAAGTGCTTCAAGCCACAGAGGTCACTTGAGTCGAGTCAGCAAAACTCCGAATTCAATCTCAAAGTTTATTCCGACTCGAGTCCCTATCAGGTTGCAAGCTTTGTTTTTTTCTTTTCCCATGAAAATCCATGTATATTTTCACACTTATTTTTCCAAATGTATGCATCAACTGTGCACATCTTTAAAATGTATCATTCTTCTCCTATTGTTTAAAGTGTATTTGTGTGCATTTTTCAAAAGTATTAATTTTTCATTCACGTTTTCAAATATACACATGCTGTCAAATGCTTTTATTTATTTTTTTGGTCCACGAATCACACTGTAAGCTCAGAAGTGTATGGACTTTGACCACAGATTGCGTCCGAGTCCATGTTCGGTCTGGAAGGTGCGAACTGGGTAAATCCTGATTAAAAAATGAATTGAAATGAATTTCTCATATATCCCTACTTGAGCCTCTAATGCCAATGCTGGATTAAGACTGTGAACCTGATCCTTTAGTGTGGCCCCACCTAGAACAGGCTAAACACCATTCACCCAGTTGATGAACCACCAACCAAAAATACCTCTACCTTGTCTGGACTGCATCTCAATCACCTCCATCCAATCTATTATTACTTACCTGTTGGCACCTTCTGTCCATACAATCGGAGCGGTTACAGAATGGCATAAAGACTTTTCCTTCTTCCAAGAAGCATTTGGAAGCTATTCTAATCCATGTTAGTGATTGGAAGAACTACTTCTGGGTAATTAATCTGGAGAAAGGTCACAAATTAACAAGCACTCGAGAGAGAGAGTTTCCATAAAAAGCATGAAAGGAATTGAAAGCATCTATTATAGGAAGAGGTACAAAGTGTGGAAACTATGACAAACTTTGGGAGAAGTACTGTATTTTTTAAAATATGCATTTGTGTTCTTTCTTTCCCCCAAAGGAGCTGAAGGTGGAACTCATAAGATTCCCCCCATGTTTTCTTTGCAACAAAGTGAGCTTCATGGATAAATGAGGATTTGAACTTAGGTCTTTCTCCTTGTCTAACTTTCTGCCCACTACCTTGGCTCTTCATTTAGTTAGAAATGTAGTTCGAGAGCCGGGAAGAGAGCAAAAATGCCATGGTAGAAGACCGCAAAGAGTCTTAAAACTAACATATGTCTGATATGGCATAAACCGTTTTGGACCATAGCCCATGCATCAGATGCATGGAATGTTATTCTGAATTGGCATACACATGGCTGTAGGGAGAAGAAGAAACAATGTTAGCAGTGAGGTCAGAAGGAAATGAAATGAGCAGTGAGGTCAGAAGGAAATGAAATGCAAGTAATACAGACAGTGATAACTATGGTAAATTGGATGTATGTGAAATAATTACAAGGACCATTAACAAAGTAGCATTGATGAATATCCTGGTATTAATTAACTTATCAATCCTGTAGTGTGATAAAAAACCTGTAATCTTAGTTCAAGTCACAGGTGATAGAACTGAACATCTTGATAAGAGTTCAGCAGTTTCATGCTGGATTCTCCCTTTGAAGTTCCTTTGTTAAAGAATAGCCACCTTAAGGTCCTGGGAGGTTGAAATGTCCCCCCTCTGATTTCTGAACATTGCCATTCCTCATGTCAGATTTGGGTTCATTTATTCTTTTGCATAGAAAGAATGCAGAATGGGTGTCTGTGCAGGATGCAGAAGGGCATTGCTGGCTGCTGATAATATATGGGCAGGTGGGCAGGTGAATGAACCCCTGATGTTGTGGATGGCATTACTAGGTCCTGTAATAGAATTGGTTGAGTAGATGTGGAGACGGAGTTGGCATCTGGGCTTGTTGTAGGGCAGGGGTAGGCAAACCTTTTGGGCTGTGGGCACATTTGGCAATTTGAGGAACTGTCCCGGGCACCACCACAAAATGGCTGGCATGGGAGGTATGGCAAAGGGCAAATAACCTGACTAAAAGATATGCAAGACACGTGGGCTCTGTGCCCCAACACACTAAACAGCTCATTTGAACCCACGGTTTTCAGCACCAACAGAAACTTATTTCACAGCAATTCCAGCTGCTGGTAAGAAAATGTGTTGATTGTTTTAAAAAGTGAGAGAGGTAGGGCACCTTGGTGGGCCCCAAGAAAGGTGTCCAGGGGTGCACTGGTGCCCGCAGACACTATGTTGCTTCTCCCTGTTGCAGGGTCTGGTCCTTATGTTTGTATTTCAGGTGTGTGGCCGGTGGTTGCTGATGAGCGGCTCTTTCAGGTTAGGGTGCTGTATGTAAACTAGGACAGGCCTACTACCCAAGGCCTGTGAGAAGGAAGTATCATTGTCCAAGATGGGATGGAGATTATGGAGTATACATTGTTTTCGCTAACAGAGCTACCCCTCTGGAAATGGTAGATGAGACTCCCTTACTAACTGCACTGGAGCAAGTGGACACGCATGCAGATAGGGGCAGCACAAGATGTAGGTGGAGCAGAACTAGCCGCTATACCAGGGGTGCACAACCTGCGAGGCCCACCTGCAGCCCCCCAAGGTTTTTATTGAGGCTCCCCAGGAACACCCCCCACTGCCAATTCCCCTCCCACCTGTACTCTCCACTCCCTCCCGCAGAGATTCTCACACCGATCGTTCTTTCTCTGCCACTGCTAACAGCAAGGAATCCGCAGTCTGTATCAGGATTGCTGGTGTGTGTGCATGCATGTATACATATGCATGTGCATATGCGCGCGCATGCATCTGTGGCCTCTGAACTTCGAGCCGGCATCACTTGGGGCCCTCAGGGCTGAAAAGGTTGTGCACTATACAGATGGGATCTGAAATGGTTCAAATGGTAACTTCCTTTGAGTTCCAACTGCTCTGATTGGGTCCCGAGCTTTCAAGTGGCACAGCATTCTTTGCTCATCCAAGAACCAAAGAAAGTAGAAAGTTCAACCAAGCGAAACCCCGTCTCTGTATCCCTAAAGCTTACTGCCTTATCGTTCCACCACAACTAGTTCAATATAAAATACAATGTGCGTTCTACTCTGATGCAAACCCTTCTGATAGGGGTTAATTTGAGCAAGGACTTGCAAGGGTTCAGCCTCAGAATGAGTTTTTAATACCAGGGCTTTATTAATGAGAGCCAGTGTGACGTAGTGGTGAGAGTGTTGGACTGGGACTCGGGAGATCCGGGTTCTAGTCCCCGCTTGGCCATGAAGCTCACTGGGTGAACTTTGGGCCAGTCACCGACTCTCAGCCTAACCTACCTCACAGGGTTGTTGTGAGGATAAAATGGAGAGGAGGAGGAGGAGGAGGAGGAGGATTGTGTAAGCCGCCTTGGGTTCCTGGCAGGAAAAAAGGCGGGGTATAAATATAATAAATAAATAATGATAAAGAAGGGAGGCCTTTGAGAATCTACAGCAGGGGTGGGGGATAGTTTTTCTGCTGAGAGCCACATTTCCTTGAGGGCTGAGTGCTGGCGATGGCAAGGGAGCCCAAAGTGGGCAGGGCCTTTCTCTCTCTGCCACCCTGTGTGTGTGCGTGCGTGTGCGTGCGTGTGATTGTGCGTGCCTGTCTGTATCTGTCTGCCAGCCCCCCCATCTGTGTCTTTCTCATGTGTGTCTGTCTCTCCTTCTTCCCCACCAGCAGGCTGCAGGAGTGGGGAGCGGGGGATATGTTATATTTTTGGAATGTGGAATTTAATTGATTAAGGGGATGGTTGTATATTAGTTGGTCCCTAGGCAGGTGGGGGGGGGGGTGCACCTTATGATTTATTTTAGTTGCATGTTTGTGTTTTATAGTTTTGTACGTAGTTTATAATAAGTAAATAAAATTTATTTTTTAAAATAAAATAAAATAAATAAATAAATAAAGGGTTGGAAACCCCCCCCCCAAAGGAGTAGGGAGCAGGACAGATTACTCTTGAGTGAGGTCTGGAGTGATGATCACTTGGAGGGCTTCCCCACCCGCCTTCCATTGCTCCGTCCATCTCAGCTTTCAGTTTTCCCCCTCACCGAGGGCTTTCCTGTCCCCTCCTTCCACCACTCCATTTTGTCTTCCCCTCCTGTTCCCCCCATCCTTCTCTTCCACTCTGCCCTCTTGGGATGTGCAAATCAGCATAACAGTTCTCCGAATTCATTCTCAAAGCTCGCTCCGACTCGAGTCCGTATCAGATCGCGAGCTTTGGTTTGATCTTTTTGCATGAAAATCCGTGTGCGTTTTCCCAAATGTACACATCAACTGTGTGCATCTTTGAAATGTACACATGAGTCTCCCATTGATTAAAGTGTATTTGTGCAGTTTTCAAATGTCTGCATTTTTCATGTGCAGTTTTCAAATGTACACATGCTGTTGAACACATTTTTTGGGCTCTGTGAATCACATTGCAAGGCTCAGAAAAGTACAGACTTTGACCGCGGATTGTGTCCATGTTTGGTCTGGAAGGTGCTAACTGGGTAAATCCTGATCAAAACCAAACCAAAATGAATTTTCTCACACATCCCTGACTGTCTCCGCCAACATGAAATTAAGCCTGACCTATAGAGTGCCTTCTCCTTACCACACGGTCCCTTACACTTGGAGGGGGGGGTTTCCAAGAGGCAAAGTTTCTTTTAGAGCAGAGCATATGGCAACCCTCCCTCTCTCTCTCTCTCTCTGAAATGAAGCCCCTGCCCCTGAGTGTCACTGGAGTTTCCTTCCCCACTCCCTCCTTTCCTCCCATGATGAATGTGAGTCGTGCTCAGCATAATCCGCCCTGATGAGAAGCCAGTTGCCTGGCCTGCATCCGGGGAGCTTTTCCAGCTTAGCAGAGGGGTGCAATTACAGAGGTGGCCAGAGACAAAGAAAAGCCTGCACGCGCCACTGCCTTTAATGGAATGCAATGATTCTTCCAGGCCCCGGAGTAATACAAGAGATCTGGTTTTAATAAATTAACAGCCTACGAGTAACAATCTCAAGCAATTAAACTCCAGGATGAAGGCGAGCACCATGAAATGTATTCGGCGGTTGGTGGGTGTTGGCAAAGGCAAAATAAAATACGCTCTGTGTGTGTGTGTGTGTGTGTGTGTGTGTGTCCCAGACTACGATGCTCCTCTTTCACTCTTGGAATTTAAACCCTTCACCTTCTCCCAACCTGTGTCTCTTCCCACAGTACTACGTACTTTTTGGTGGTTGTGAGTTGTTTTTATTGTGATGGGTTGTTGTTGGTTTGGAGCAAATCTACAGTCCACCGCTCCTCTAGAAATTCCATTCACTTTTGCCTGAATCTAACAAGCCGTGAAAAAGAGGAAGAAAATGGCAACAAACTAAAGAGCAACCCATCCTGCCAGTCCAGACCTCCTTTCCGATCCCCCCCCCCCCCCGCTTTGGAGTGATATGTGCATGGCTGGGAGCAGAATCGCAGGGGATGTCAAGAAACTGCAAAGGAAGAAAGACACCCCCCCCCATGCACACAACCCCACCCTGAGCGATTGCTAAGCCTCCCTGTCTTACATTAATAGCCTGTATGGAATCCTCTTTGCCATAGAATTCAATTTATTTCCATTTAAAGGCTGTTCTTCTCAATCAATGCGGCTAATAAATAGCTGCTGATGGCCCTGACCCCTGGGCTGAGGAAAGAATTTATCTTCCGAGCCAATTAAAGGGATTGAACAATTCCTTTTAATAACACTGTGGGATTTTTAATACTGAAAAAATAAAAAATAATAATAAAAAAGAAATCCTCCTGCGCCTGCAGAAAAAAAAGGGTCAGGCCAAGCTCTGAAGGGGTTGGGATTAGATGTTTTTAACTTCCTTTGTGCAGCTCTCAGGGTGGGGTTGTGGGGAGAATAAAGGCCTCCTTCCGTAAACGCTGGGGTGTGCCTGTCCTCGGCTACCCTTTAAGAAAAAATGACATGGCAGTGATTTATGGCTCGCCGTTCACAAAGGCATCGCCTGGAGAGACTCGGGAAGGTTTTGCAGAGATTAACACACCTCCGAGGCAGCAGGAGAGACGGAGGCAGGGCGATGCCAGGCCAGAGTGGCCATTTGTATTCATCTCCGCCTGTTTGCTTGGAAGCGGGGGAAGCATTTTGCTAAATGAGTGGGGGAGGAGAAAGGGCAGAAGGGGAACTGGAAAAGGAAGGAGGGAGGTTTACAGTCTCCAACAATGCATCCAGTTACAGGATTACTCTCAGCAGGTGCAATATCCATTCCCAGATCTAGAAACAGGAAGCTGCCTTAGAATTTTCTACACAAGGCGTTTACTGTGTGCTTGTCATTCCCTACTCACAGTTGTTTATGGGTTCTTTGGGCAATGTTGTGACCCTCCAGTTTTCTTCTGTTTTTAAAACAGCACTTTTGTGAAAGCAAAACAGCAACACCTTTTCCACTATTTGTGCTATTCTGTTCCACCACAGTGCCACCTAGAGGTGATGTAGTGGGAAAGCAGCAAGGGAGGTCCCCTTTGTGTAGTGCTCCGATCCGAATTCTGCGACAGAAATGAATGTCGATACAGCAGATTAACAGCCTCATGTAGAAAAGCCCCTAGAGTAGACTGAGTCAGACCATGAGTCCATCGAGCCTAGTACTGGCAATACTGACTTCAGGCAGGATTCTTTCCTAGCCCTACGTGGAGAGGCCAGGGGATCGAACTTGGGGCCTTCTGCGTGCAGAGCAGGTGCTCTACCTTTGAGCTATGGCCCTTCTGTCAGCAAATGTTTTGTGAATGAGACATGATGCTGAATGGCTCCTTGATAAACCTGTGTGAATTGCAATATTTTAGAGCAGCTTTCTCCGCATGTAGTCCCTCCAGATGTTTTGGCCTGCAATTCCCATCATCCCTGAGCATTGGCTTTGCTGTCTGGGGTTGATGGGAGCTGGACTCCAAAACATCTGGAGGGCATGAGGTTGGGGAGGACTGATTTAGAAGAGACGTGAAGAACAATGACAATGGAACCAATTACCTAGGGAGGTGGTGAGCTCTCCCACTCTGGAGGCATTCAAGGTGAAGCTGGACAGCCATCTGTCAGGGATGCTTTGACCTGGATTCCTGCATTGAGCAGGGGGTTGGACTCATTGGCCTTGTAGGCCCCTTCCAACTCTACTTTTCTATGGTTCTATGATTCTAGGACTGTCCTCTGTTTGAAGGGCTGTCCTTAAGATAATGAACTTTAAGAACTGTCGTCTGTCACCTACAGGTTCCCTCATCACAGTGTTCCACACTTTGGTGAGATGTACTACTATTTCCATTTAAATTGTAATAATTATATCCAAATGTGTATCTATGCATATAAATTAGCATATATAAATGTTATGCAAATAACGGTCCTCTTTTGTCCTCTTGTTGGTGATTTATAAGTGGCCACCCTGGCAATACTTCTTTATCCATTTAACAGTAGCAAGGCAAGAGCAGATTTTCAAATGAACAGAGAGCAACCCTGGGCTCAAATGACTATCAAAAGTGACAGACAGCCGGCTTCTACCTGTGTTGATGAAAAACTGGCACAAAGCCACTGCTGGGTACAAGGGATCTTAGCATGTGATTGGGATTACACAGAAAAGGGGGCTTAAAAATGTAAACAGCCCTTCCCCAGCCAACATATCTGAATTTGCATTGAGAAGAAAATACACAAAGACACCCTTGTTCTATATTCCTTTCACTTGGTTTGGCTGGTTTCTTCTGAGAAGCAATCGATATATCTATTTATTTAGGCATTTTATACCATCACTCGGGAGACTCTGTGAGTACTTTATGAATGTAAGTGAGTTAAGTGTTGTCATGCTCCTTCTGAGATGCAGGTTAGATTCTCAAAATACATTTCCTCAAGAGCCAAGATGATGGGCAGCCTTACAAAGAAGTAGGTTCCGCTGCCATTGGTGGGACTTACGGGCCCATAAAATATTTAGGACCAGTGTTAAACCTGAAATCATGGAGGGGGGGGGAAAGTAGGCAGTCCCTTAATGCAGGGGTTAGCACCCTGAAGGCCACATGTGACTCTCTGTCCAATGTCAAAAGCCCTCTGCAAGCGGTCATTTCGGGAGTGATCTGTCTGTCTCCCAGCAGCCCACTGCGCAGGGAGGAGGAGGCGGAAAGAGAGAGGGCGGAGGAAAGGTGCTGAGAGAGAGAAAGGAGTGGCCCCAAAAGGCCGCAAATGTGTTGATATTACCAGAATATCTGCAATTGACTGCAATATCAGAATGACTGCAATTGACTCATGTGCATGGGTGCCATTCTCTCCCTCGCACTTGGGCAAGTTGCATGAGGGATTGAGGTGACCCCTAAATCAACCCCCGGTTGTTATTTCCCTCCTCACCTGCCTCTTTCCTAGGCAACAGCAGACCTTACTTAACAGGCAGGTCCATACAAAAGAAGATGACCCTTCAGATATCCTGGTCCCAAACCATATCGGGTTATTAGTGTCAAAGCCTGGGTACAATCTTGAATTGTACCCAGAAACAGGCTGGAGGCCTATGAAAGCCTATTACCAGCAAGATACATCGGGAACAGACCAGTCAATAACCTGGCCTCCCCGTTCAAAACCAACCAACATTTAGATACCATGAAGTCCCTGTATCTTTACTGAGAGGGAGGGGGAAAGGGGGTGCGAGAGAAAAGGGGGTGGGCCCTGCCCCATTTGGGCTCTGGCTCCGCCCACTGCTAGCTTCAGCCCACCTACTGGCATACAGCCCCTGACACATTACCCCGGAGGGAATGCAGCCCTCAACAGGGAAAACAAGCAAACTCTGCCTGGATGAAATCATGGCCTTCCTGTCACCTTCTAAAATCAATAGCTAAGGAGACCATCACAAAAGGGTCTCCCGCGTGTCCCCCTATAATTTGAGCACAATTTAGGATTGGAGTGTTCATAACTCAAAGAGCCCGTTCCAGATGTTTGCTGCCATTGCAGATCAATCAAAACTTGGCTCCTCCTTTCTTGAACATGTGCTGACAGAGGTGACTTATGTGTCTCGGCTGTGTCCTTTCAGACTGCAGGTCATGTCTCACAGGATTGGCTGTTCGTCCATACAAAATGTTGCTTGCACATACAAAATTAGAATCCATGTCATGCTTTTCTATGTGAAGGAATGGAGTCATCATGCAAGCCTTCTCCTGCAGTCTAAAATGGCACAGCCTGGCCCAAGATTTTTACCACCCCAATGGGAACTAGGTAGGAATGGGAGAAGCAGAGGTGCCTGTGTTCACTGAGATTCTCCAAACTGCACTTCAAAGCTCAGTTTGTCTTGCTCCCATTTTTGTTTGTAACCCGTTTCCATCTGAACAGGAAAAGTGAGCATTACACATGGGAAAAGTGAGCATTTCCATGAGCATATTTCAAAAGTGTGCATTTCCCCCTACTAACTAAAGAACGAAAATGTGTTATTTTTAAATGTGCATTTTAAAATGCTCATTTTTAAACAAATACACATTTTTCAAACACGATCGTAAGTTTGAGGAAGCACAACTTGCTTTCTCTGAAAAAAATGTGATCCTGTTCACCCTGGGAGTTTTGAACGGGGCATGTCCTGATGATTTGCAAACTGAAACAAAATTCTTGTAAATCCCTAGAATGAGGCCCCTGTCTCCAGAATCACAGATTGACACAAACAGACATGATAATTTCTTAAGACTGAGAAAGGCCACAGACAGAGTAACTCCCATGAAGCTTACTGAGTCTTACTTCCAAGAAAACATGCATATGATTGGGTTTTAGGAGTAGCAAGCCAAGTGGGCAGAATTATGCCCTCCTCCCCCATCTGGAGGGAAGGCAAAAGGGTAACTAGGAGACAAGGATACAAGGGACCCTCCCCACTGGACCCAAGCTTTGGAAATCTCTAGAGGAGTGTGATCATTTCAAAAATGAATGAAAACAAATGAAACCCATTCATGGAATAACCAAACAAAATCCCAATCCTTCTAGGGGGGGGGGGTTGTTATTTATTTATGTAATAATAATACTTATATACCACTTAATATAGTCAAATCTCTAAGCGGTTTACATATACATGTAAACCATTCCTTTTCACTTGTTTTGCCTTGCAGACAATGTTTTGCATCGGGATACATAACCTGGGACATCAGAGAAAAGCCACAGGGAGAGACAAAGGGAAAGTTTTGGTTTTATTACATGATTATTTTTATATTGTATTATTATATGATTTTAAAATTATATTTGATTATTATGTTTTGTTTTTGAGGTTTTTATTATCCATTTTGGATACTATTTTTTTCAGCAGAAGAACAGGTTATAAATATTCTAATCAAGTTAGGGTGCAAGCCTGGAAGCTTATGGGCATCCTATCCAGAGTGGGAGGAGTGGTGGCGACAATCTTCGCCTCCCCGTCCTCCCAACCTACATTTTTTGCTTGACGGGCTTTTTTGCCCATCTATTTCATCATCATCATCATCATCATCATCATCATTATTATTATTATTATTATTATTATTATTTTTAAAAATTAATTTTAACATATAAGCTACACAAACACATAAAAAACAAATTAATAATAATAATAATAATAATAATAATAATAATAATAATGTGCACACACCCACCCCCACCGGGACCAGCTAAACTACATAGCTATTCAGCCTTCCAAAATGGTAATGACTCTTGTGAAGGTGCACACCCTTTCCCGCTTAATAAAACACAATCTGCAAATGCTCTCCATATTTCTTTAAAATCATTTCAATTCGATAATCCCCTTTTAACTTTAATACTACACGTTAATAGCAATATCCCATACCTCTTTATCCCATTCCTCTATTTGATAATCACATTGCATTTTCCATTTTTTAGGTATCATTAACCTTGCTGCTGTCAATAAGTTTGTAATTAAATCTTTAGTATCTTGAGTACAGTAAACCTTATCGTAAATTGATAGTAATGCTATGCTAGGACATACCTCTAAGTTTACCCCAGTTATTTCATTTATCTCTTTGAATACAATTTGCCAAAAATTCTGTACATGTTTACAACTCATTTTTGCCCATCTAGCTGGAACGTTTCGGAGAGAGAAGGAAGGAAGCTGGAGACGCTTCAGGATAACTTGTATCCTGGCTTCTCCAGTCTCTCCCCCCCCCGCACACCAGAATGCCCCCTTCCCCCCCCTCTGAGGTTGCTTTTCTGAGCCTTGGAGAGCAACCAGAATGGATCTTGCTACGCCAGCTTTGAGGGGGTGGGGGAACCGGGAATGGGGCAGAGACCCAATTCCCAGCTCTGAGGTCAGAGCACTGACTCTGTCCTCAAATCTGGGAATCCAAAATATCCTATGGCCCTTCACGTGTTGTCTAGGCCCTTAAGATGTTTTAAAGATGTTTTAAGATGTTTTAAAATGTTTTTAAGATGTTTTAAGATGTTTTAATAGTATGTGTTGTGTTTTGATTAGTTTATGTATTTTATATTTTTTGCTGTTCCCCGCCTCGATCTAGACGGAGAGGTGGGTAAGAAATAAATTTATTATTATTATTATTATTATTATTATTATTATTATTATTATTATTATTGGCCATAGTTTTGCTCCCTAAGTGAATAAGCAAATAGATTGAATTTAGAACTAATGTCCAGTCAGGCTTCCTTCTGAAGACCAATGAGCATGTTACACTTTTTCTAGACGTAGCATAATTCCCCAAAATGATTCCCATCCCATGTCTTGATTCAGTTTTGGAAGATGATGATGATGATGATGATGATGATGATGATGATGATGATGATGATGATGTATATGACACCCTACAGAGTGGCAAAGGCAAAACGGGAGGCCCCAGGCTCCTAGGAACTTACAACCTAAGACAGACAATGGAGAAAACAACAGAAAAGGAATAAGGCAGACACAATGTTTGGGAGGGAAGAATACAGGTAAATGTAGTTACCGGTACCTGTGACTCAAAGCATTTGTGAATTGTGTCTGGCTTGCTCCTCAGCAGCCTTGAGAAAATTAGGGTTTTTTTTTTTCCCTAAAACAGAGCTGGGGACCGGGTTCCTACAACTCCCATAATCCCTGATGATTGGCCATGTTGTCTGGGGCTGATGGGGGTGGGAGTCCCAACAAAAAGTGGAGAGGCACAGGTTCATAGAATCATAGAATCATAGGTAGAGTTGGAAGGGCTCCTACAAGGCCATCGAGTCCAACCCCCTGCTCAATGCACCACACTTTAAGAAGGACATAGACAAACTGGAGAGGGTTCAGAGGAGGGCAACAAGGAAGGATGATAAAGGGACTGGAAACAAGGCCCTATGAGGAGAGACTGAAAGAACTGGGCATGTTTAGCCTTCAGAAGAGGAGACTGAGGGGAGATATGATCGCACTCTTCCAGTACTTGAAGGGATGTCACACAGAGGAAGGCCAGGATCTCTTCTTGATCATCCCAGTTTGCAGGACACGGAATAATGGGCTCAAGTTACAGGAACCTAGATTCCACCTAAACATCAGGAAAAAATCCCTGACTGTCAGAACAATAAGACAATGGAATCAACTACCTAGGGAGGTGGTGGGCTCTCTCACTCTGGAGGCATTCAAGGTGCAGCTGGACAGCCATCTGTCGGGGATGCTTTGACCTGGATTCCTGCATTGAGCAGGGGGTTGGACTCGATGGCCTTGTGGGCCCCTTCCAACTCTACTTTTCTATGATTTCTATGATTCTACATGTATGGAACAAAATGTTGTGACATGTATCACAATCACCAGCTGTGGCACATTGTTTACAAATGAAAGGAACAGAATGGCTGGTAAACAAGTTATGTTTTGTCTCCTACTTCCTGTGTGTTTCTCATGGGAAAAGTAGGTGTGAAAGAAATACGAGCTGGTCACGTGGTTTGTATGTTCTGATGACGTACTGACTTGTTGTTTTCTCTGTCTGTAGCCATTTTGGAGAGATGTTGAACTGTTCTCTCTTCTTCCTCTCTTGTCTTCTGACTAGTGCTTGCTGACTAAATGCAATCATGTAATGTCTGTGCTGGTGGAGTGAAGCTCAACTTGCTCCACTGGATTAAATGCTTGCTATGCATTGTACTCTGCACATGGAAATGTATACTCTGTAGAATAAGCTTTCTTAAGTAAATAAACAGGTAGTAAATAGACCTGTGGAGTTTACAGAGTTATTTCCTTACTACTGGAATCTGCAAACAGGAGGAAGCTGAGCTGGCTGACATCCGATACGTTGGAAAGCTGCGCTGGGAGTGGGAGAGACAGATCTGCACTTCTGTGTGTGGATTTATGGGTGTCTGCACACGGGAATAGGATTTAAAATCTTCCATCTCACTCATGCAAGGCACTCTGCTTTTCCTCGCGCACCTTCACAAAAGAAGGCTTGCAATCAGAAAATCCTGTGGGCAATGAGGTCTGAGGTGGGAGCAAGGGCCCTCCTAACATTTTGGCCAATGGCACAGGCATATGTGCTGTGGCCACAGCTAATACCACACTTGAGAAGCCATGGGCTGGTGTTTAGTGTCCATGCTTAAGCTGGAAGGGGGAAGAACATGGTTTAGGGTACAATCTTATGCACATTTAGACAGAAAAACTCCTATAATGCTGGGACTGTAGGACTTTTTCTGTCTAAACATGTATAGGATTACACCCTTAAACAATCTATATATATAAAAGAAGGTGTCCTGACTGACTGACTGACTGACTGACTGACTCATTAACGCCCAGCTCAAACCGTTTAATCTAGGAACATGAAATTTTGAAGGGACATTGCTTTTATGACGTAGACCCCCAATAAGGAAGGATTTTGGGAAATTCCGTCCCTAAGGGGGTGAAAAAAGGGGGCAAAATCACCCCACTCTCATATCTGCAGTTCTGCAAATAGGCCTCACCTCATAATTGCTGCAGGAGCCAACTTGCTGCAAATAGCCCATACGACACTTAGAATGTTCGTATGAATTCCTGCAGGGGCCAATAGGGGTGGGTATGCAAATCTCCCCTAGGCCATTTAGAATGTTCTCTGAGGGGGGTGAAAAGGGAGGGAAACTTTTTACATGATGGGGTAAAAAGGGAGGGAAACTTTTTAAATGACTGACTGTTGTGTGTGGGGCATCGTCGCATAGGCTCCATCACGTTTAGACGGATCTACCCCAAACTTGGCATGGTCACTCTTCGGGCCGGTTCACATGACACAGGAACCGCAGGGGAGCGCTGCTCCCCCGCGGTTCCCGTGTCGTGTGCACGCCGACCGGGGGTGTCCCTGCGGGACAGCCGCGGGCGGGACCCACGCAAAGTGACCATTGTCGATAGAGGGGTAAGCCCTCTACCGCGCGTGGTCACCGTGCCGTCCGAACAGCAGACGGCCATCCCGCGGGGTCCCCACAGAGACGGCAGCCCAGAGCGGCCAGGAGCCGCCGCCGCCGCCGCTCCAGCCTGCAGGGGCAAACAGCCCCTCTGGGTATCCCGGGGCCCCATCCCCTAGTGCCGGGAGACCCGCACTGCGGTGCGGGGACTACGGGGTCTGCCCATGTGCGCAGAGCGCCGGTCGTTTGCGGCGCCCCGCCGGACCCCGCGACGGCCCCGTGGTTCCTCCCCCGCTGGCAGCCTGTAGACCTGTAGACTCTCAGGATTAACCTGACTTTGCTTTAAGAACAGATATTTCTGTCACAAAAGATTTCTGCTGCCAGCACCCAGCCTAAATGTAATTTATTTATTTTTTTGGTTAACTGACTTGCACTCTCAAGATGGGACAGGCTGGAAAGATACATGAGGAAATACTAATTTGTCGATGATGTTTGGCATGGGGCATGGAGGGGAAGAGAGTGAGCTTACTGGGCCCAGGGGCTGCGGTACTTTTGCACACTTACTTTGGAGCAGGGGAGGCTGGTGACTCCTGTGTCAGTGGGGCTCCTTTTCCATTGTAGCTTTTTGTTTGAGCTTTATAGGAGATATCTGTGGCGCTGAACTCCACCCCCAAAACAGGTTCCCCACCATGGATAGCTCCTATAAAGCTGAAACAAAAAGATGCAATCGAACAAGGAGCCTCGCTGCCTGACACCGCAGTCACCAACCTCCACTGCTTTGGAGTAAGTTCCATTGAACTCAGTGGGACTTGCATGTGAATAAACATGCCTAGATTGCGCTCCATCACCCTGATTCTGTAACCAGTTTCCACTGAATTGATAGGGCCAGCTAGTAGCTACCATGTGTTAGGACAATCAGGATGGTAGTTGCTCAATCTTCCTTGGGGGGTAAATGGGGGGGGGTAAATAGGATACGAAGGACTGCAGTAGAGGGCACTGAGTGGTATTTAGAGGCTGCCTACGAAGCAATGGGAGCTTTTCAGCAGAATGTACAATCTCCTAGGCCAGGGCTTAAATGGAACAATCTCGTCAAAGTGAGAAATCAGTTTAAGCCTTGTGTAGAATGGAGCTTTTGAGTGGTGGAACACTAATAAATCCACAAGAGCCCCCTGGCAATTCATAACTAACAGCTAACAAGTGCGTGTAGATCTGTGCGTGGTGCTATTGAGAAATGAGAACATTTCCACGCTGGTGCTTCTCAATTTTGAAGTGAGAAAGGATAGGGTTGAATTTCCATCCTTGCTGTTGATGGAGGAGATAACCAACAGCATAGGTTTTTGAAGAGAGCTGTAACGGCAGCTCCACCTTTTGCAATTTACAGCCTTTCAACTGATGACTCAATTCTTTCCCCCACCTTTTAATGCTCATTCTCATTAATTAATGGGTGAGAGTTTCCCCAGAGCACATTGGTGGGTTTTTTTTTTTTTTTTTTTAATGATTAAGAAGAGTAAAGAACTGCTAAAGAATGTTGATTTGGAAGGTTGTCGAAAAAAGAGGATTGCTTGTATTATGTTGTGCACATTTGTCCCACTCAGTAATGGAACAATCTGGGGTTAAAGCAAGGTCATGACCTCTGGATTCTGGCTCTAGGTGCGTATCCCCTTTTCTAATTTCTTATCTGTGCCTGCTAAATTTGGCACACTTTAGGCAGGTTGGGACAAAATGGAAACCATGGTTTCCCACTGCATGCATGAGCCTGCACAAGTCCCTTGTGAATGTGATGGCTCATGGAAGCCATGATTTCCATGTTATGTCCGGATCAGACCCACATGATGTAGTTGGTGGCTAGCATTTGCTTATATGCTTGTCATAGGAATGTAGAAAGCTGCCTAATACGGAGTCAGGCCCTTGGTCCATCTAGCTCAGCATTGTCGACACTGGCTTAACGATGGCTCCCCAAGGTTTCAGGCAGGGAGTCTTTTCCATCCCTGCCTGGAGATGCCAGGGATTGAACCGGGGACCTTCTGCACGCAGAGCAGGTGCTCTACCACTGAGCTATGCCCTTTCATGTGAGCGGTCTACTTGTATGAGCAATGTACTGTCAGAGCAATGAACTCATGCAAAACTGCCTCTTTCCTGTGGTAAACTGAAAACCGCAAGTGGCCAATTTCCCAGGTCATAGACAAGGAGGTGTGTATTCCCAGCGCGCGCCAATGCTCTACTGCTTTCCTGAGTAGTCCGCTTGCAGGGTTGGAATGTTCAGGCCCATCCAAGTCCTGGAAAAAAGAGCAAGAGATGATGTTGGGTCCTGCACTATGGCTGCGACGCTATGCTCACTTAACCTGGGAGTAAGCCCCACTGAACATAGCGGGACTCATTTACACGGAAACATTGATCTCATGGATCATAGAGTTGGAAGGGGCCTACAAGGCCATCGAGTCCAACCCCCTGCTCAAGGCAGGAAACTAGAGGAGGGGTCTCCCATCCAAGTAATAACCAGGCCTGACCCTGCTTAGCTTTCCACGTTCAGACAAGCTGTATGCACAGGATTGTGCTGCACATGGTTAAATGCTGGAAAATAATCTGGGCTAGCCAAGTGCCGGTGTCAAGGCTGGGAATGGTTTTCAGACTGCATGGATGTCAATATTCTCACTATCTGTGTGTGCACGCGTGCGCACGCACGCACGCACACACACTGTTTTCCCATGCCTTCAAAAAATGAAGACTGGCCAGATTATGAGGCAAATGTATATACAACTATAGTTGGTGGAAAGTGTAGGCATAAGTATAAGAACATAAGGAGACCCCTGCTAGGTCACATCAAAAGCCCGTCTAGTCCAGCATTCCATTCCCATAGAGGCTAACCAGATGTCTTTGGGAGGCCCACAAGAATGATATGCATGCAATAGCACCATCCTGCTCACGTTCCCAAGGAACTGGTACTGGGAGGTGCATTGTCTCTAATACTGGAAGTAATATATAGCCATCATGACTGGTATCCATTGATAGCTTAACCTTGTATTGATGGAGGATAAGGCTAAGTCCCATTGACTTCAGTAGAGAGAGGGTATGAAGTCTGATCATAAGTCTCACTGAGATCACTGGTGCTTAATATGCTTGATTTTCATGGATGCACACTCGGAGAATGAATGGTGTCCTTTTCTGTGTCCCGTCTCAGATAACATTCCTAGAGAGCTAGGAAATGCTCTCTACTAGTGACTTGCAAAGCTGTTTTTATCATGCAAGCCCCCCCCCCCCCGCCCAAAGGATTGCAAATAGAAAGTCTGGCCAAAAAAGCCATCTGGTTGTTCAATAGGGCCTGATTTTCAAATGAGCTCAGCAACCATTATTTGGTCTGGATTTCAGCGGAGCCCTCGGTTCCTTTTTACTAAGAGTCCTCAGCTATTTTTAAAAGCTGGCAAACAGGCAAAAACCATGGAAAGCTCTCCACTTCTGCAAAGCCTTCCTTGGAGAAGGTGGCCAAAAAACAGGAGGGGAACTCTTTAGAAAATCTAGTCCTTCTAGAATTGGCTCTCCCTACTGTCTTGCCATCAGCCAAAAAGCAATTTACTTCTGATGCACAGGACGTTCCTACTTAAACTAGTTACAACTGCATCTATAATTATACTGAAGGTCTCCACTCAGGTGTTTGCATGGTGGTAGCACTTTATTACACGTCAAATCCCATGCTGTTTTACAACATAGTTTCTATGGTTACTCACCACCCTCTGTAACCCGCAGAGCCCACAAAGATATGGGATTGCATTTCACAGGCAAGAGCTGTCATGTATGGAAACGGTTTGAGTAACCGACACGAGGCGAAGTGCTAACCCCACTGTGCAGGTCCCACTTGTGAAGCAGCTGCCGTCATGGTGCCAGAAAGCACAGAAGGTCAGGTAAGGAGGGGGTGGCGGGTGAGATGCTGTTGGATCTTGGGACGCTGTCATGAAGCTTTCAACGAACCGACATCTCACCTTGTTTGTCAGCAAAGCTCGCACCTGCTGGCGATGGCTGGGAGCTAATGGAACGAGGGAGGGAGATGGTCTTGTGCTTCCCACTTGCCTGAATCTTAGAAAATTTGAGCAGCCAACCTTTCCTTTACATGTCCTTGGGGAAGAGAGAGGGAGAGCTACAGTTGTATTGGTAACAAACTATGTATTTACAAGATACTGGTAGAGCAGCTGGGAAGCACAAAGGCACTCAGGTGGGCTGGCCAGGTGTCCTTCTTTATAGAGGGCAGTCCTCTATTTGAAGGTGTCCTCTATTTGATGGTCTGTCCAGTCCAAGTCTGATTTAAAGTCAAAGAACCCTAGGGAGGGACAGTGGCAGGGGCCTTGAAGTCGCCCATCCACACTGAGCCCCTGGGCAGCACTGGGCAGGCACACAGGCCCGTCTTCCCCACGACGACCGGTGAGATGTATTCCTATTTAAATTATAGTTATTCTAAACTTGCGTCTGTACTTATACATTTGCATATGAAAACGTTATGCAGATTGGTGTCCTCTTACATCCCCTTTTTTTTGCTTATGCAATCCCCCCTTTTTGGCAATACGTAAACGGCTACCGTAACAATACCCGTCTTGAACAAGCATCATTTTCCAAAGAGCAACATCCCACCCCCTCCTTGCCAAATGTGCTTCTGGGCGAGGCTTTTATTATGCAATCGCCCAGCTTCAAACATGGAATTTTAGGGGGTGGGGCTGTTTGCAGATGACGTCTTCCATTTGTCACTCTCCTGTGTTTTTCCACCGCTTCTTCAGTCTTTTCTCTTACCACAGAAAGCCCATTAAGCGGGGAAAGGCGGGACGGCCACACAATGTCTTTTGATTAGTAGTGCCAGGAGGTGTCTGCCTGGAAGCATAGAATCATAGAATCATAGAAAAGTAGAGTTGGAAGGGGCCTACAAGGCCATCGAGTCCAACCCCCTGCTCAGTGCAGGAATCCAGGTCAAAGCATTCCTGATAGATGTCTGTCCAGCTGCACCTTGAATGCCTCCAGAGTGGGAGAGCCCACCACCTCCCTAGGTAGTTGGTTCCATTGTCTTATTGCTCTGTCAGGACATTTTTCCTGATGTTTAGGTGGAATCTAGGTTCCTGTAACTTGAGCCCATTATTCCGTGTCCTGCAAACTGGGATGATCGAGAAGAGATCCTGGCCCTCCTCTGTGTGACATCCCTTCAAATACTGGAAGAGTGCGATCATATCTCCCCTCAGTCTCCTCTTCTGAAGGCTAAACATGCCCAGTTCTTTCAGTCTCTCCTCATAGGGCCAAATTCATCGCTGCCTCTTCCTCCTCCCGCTCTTGGCAGACACACGCCCAGACAGAGCAAAGGTCTTGGGTAGCTGTGACCTGCATTCCTAGCCAGCCTTGATTTCCCAGTCATTAGCCCAAACTGCTAAACAGAACAGCATGGCTCGTAATGATATTAAAAGAGAAAAAGAAAGGGCAGCATTATAATTTATTAACTGGCAAGCCGCAAAAGATGATTATTAATGCAGTGAATCATGTATGAACTGTTGGACTGGAATCTTCAAAACTTGATTTCAAAATGCATCACATAATTTGTTTCATTGACATTCACCACTTGGGGATCAAACTAATTGCCAGTTGTCCCAATAAGAAGAGATCTAATTCCAGCAGTTGTTCAAAGTTTCTGATGCATTTCTAGTATTGACCCTTCTTCAGAGGAGAAAGAGTAGGGTGAATAGCCACTGTGTAAAGCGTTGATGTCTCGTAGTTAGAGCAGGGGTAGGGGAGTAGGCAACCTGATGCCATCCTGATGTTTTGAACTATAGCTCCCATCATCCCTAACGATTGGCCATGCTGGCTGGGGCTGATGGGAGTTGTAGCCCCAAACATCTGAAGGACACCAGGTTACTTACCTCTGGGTCAGAGTGTTGCGAGAGCCAGTGTGGCGTAGTGGTGAGAGTGTTAGACTGGGACTCGAGTCGGGAGGTCCCAGGTTCTAGTCCCCTCTCAGCCATGAAGCTCACTGGGTGACTTTGGGCCAGTCACTGACTCTCAGCCTAACCTAGTACCTCACAGGGTTGTGTGACGACACGGTCCCTTCACACTAGGACCCACCGCATAAACCCTTCTCAGGCTAAGCACCAACACTTAAAAACCTGAGGGGAGGAATGGGGCCCCTGAGGGCTGCTACAATACTGAATTTGGCCCTTGGGCTAAAAGTGGCTCAACACCCCTTACCTATGAGGACCATCTCTGCACACAAACCTCTGCACATGGGGGGTTCTTCTGCAATGCACAGGGGAGGTAGAATTTGCTTGCCTATTTCCCTAAAAATCATTTCCAAAATGTTCTAAAATTATTAGATGTTTTAAATGAGGATGACATTTGGAGAACATGCTCTTTGATTTCCAGTAAATATATTGCTCCGCTGAATACGTTGTGAAGGAAATAGACTAGGTTTTTCACCCTCACGCTGGTCAGCATCCTGTAGTCAGTGACCCAAGGAATTCACAATTCAAAAACAAACATTCCGATTTTAAAAATTAGGATGCAATCCTATGCATGTTTAGACAAAAAAAAAGTCCTACAACTCGCAGCATGCCCCAGCCAGCCATGCTGGCTGGGGCATGCTGCAAGTTGTAGGACTTTTTTCTGTCTAAACATGCATAGGATTGTGCTTTTATAGTGTTTTTAATTGTCTGTTTTCATAGGGATTTTGATCTGATATATATTCAGCTCCAGAAGGGGCAGGGAAGCAAAACAAAAAAACCAACCATGCAGACAGTGATGGATTAGAGAAGAACAAGGAGCTAGAGAGTGTGATCTGTGTGGGGAAAGTCAAGCAGCTATCTGAGTATAAAAAATGACAACATGTCCATGTTTGTGGTGATGTGATAACACAAAAAAATATATAGAGATGGTGTAAATTTGAAGGAGGCAGAGAGGAATTATGTGAGTTCTGCCTGGGGGTGTGATATATATTTTGTTAACGGGAGATCCCAGTAAAGATACAGGGACTGCCATAGTATCTAAATTTTTGGTTTTGAACGGGGACACCAGGATATTGACTGTGTGCAAGCAGCATTTTGTACGGAGGAGCAGCCCATCCTGTGAGACATGGCCTGCACAGTCTGAAAGGGCACAGCAGCCGAGACACACAAGTCACCTCTGTCAGCACATGTTCAGGAAAGGAGGAGCCAAGTTTTGGTTGATCTGCAATGGCAGCAAACATCTGGAACGGGCTCTTTGAGTTATGAACACTCCAACCCTAAATTGTGCTCAAATTATAGGGGGACACGCGGGAGACCCTTTTGTGATGGCCTCCTTAGCTATTGATTTTAGAAGGTGACAGGAAGGCCATGATTTCATCCAGGCAGAGCTTGCTTGTTGTTTCTCTGTTGAGGGCTGCATTCCCTCCGGGGTAATGTGTCAGGGGCTGTATGCCAGTGGTGGGCTGAAGCTAGCAGTGGGCGGGGCCAGAGCCCAAATGGGGCAGGGCCCACCCCCTTTCCTCTCGCACCCCCTTTCCCCCTCCCTCTCAGTAAAGATACAGGGACTTCATGGTATCTAAATGTTGGTTGGTTTTGAACGGGGAGGCCAGGTTATTGACTGGTCTGTTCCCGATGTATCTTGCTGGTAATAGGCTTTCATAGGCCTCCAGCCTGTTTCTGGGTACAATTCAAGATTGTACCCAGGCTTTGACACTAATAACCCGATATGGTTTGGGACCAGGATATCTGAAGGGTCATCTTCTTTTGTATGGACCTGCCTGTTAAGTAAGGTCTGCTGTTGCCTAGGAAAGAGGCAGGTGAGGAGGGAAATAACAACCGGGGGTTGATTTAGGGGTCACCTCAATCCCTCATGCAACTTGCCCGAGTGCGAGGGAGAGAATGGCACCCATGCACATGAGTCAATTGCAGTCATTTCTGGTAATATCAACACATTTGCGGCCTTTTTGGGACACATATATTGTATTTCTATTTATTGATCCATTTTTCTTTAACTTGTTGTAAGATGCTTTGTATTAATTTTTAAAGAAAAGCAGAGTATAATTAAAAATTGTATTAAATAAATAGAGAGTATATGATCCTAAGTAAACCCAATTGTTTCTATCCTGGCAGCCGGTCATGAAAGACCTCTGAATCAGTCTGTCCCCTGTGCAGTTATTATTTTTTCATACAGATGTAAGAGCTTGCTTCTCAGTGGTTTTGTGCCAGATCCTTGATTTTCCGTGTGTGTGTGTGTGTGGTGGGTGGGGAATAAATGTGGGAGAAGCACAAACTTTCCTTGGAAAGGTTGGGGACTATTAAGCAAATGGAAAGAAATCACAAGCTAAAGTTTTTCCACATGGTCTAGAATTGCCAAAAACCTTTGTTGTATCCTGGCACGGACTTGTTCCTGTATTAGCTCCACTTTCCCTAGTGCAGGCTGGTGCCGATGAGCTACACCAGTAAAAACATGAGGCATTTTGGGGGGGGGCTGGGGAGGAGAGAGAAATAGGTATTGTGTGAATCCTTCAGACTTGTTACCCAGTTCCTTTCCTTTTGGGTTAATTAAGATATTAAATGTGGCCTTAAGAACTTCTGCAAGTGGGAAGAACTCTAAATGAAATCCGGCAGGCTTCAAAACCACTCCTGTTCTGTCTCACTGTGAGTTCTTTAACACCTGTGACCTTTTAGAACTGTTTTCTAGCCCAGAGATCAGGCTTTCTTGGGAAAGGTTGCTGTGGCTGGGCTTGTAGGGGGCCATGGGTCCTCTTTTACAGAGTACAGTCCTCTATTTGAAAGACTGAAAATGGACTGTCTTCTGTTTTGAAGGCATCCTCTATTTCAAGGGCTGTCCAGTCCAAGTCCAGTTTAAAGAAAAAGAACCATCCAAAGGAAGAGGCTGCAAAGAAGGCAAATGCAATTTTGGGCTGTATTAATAGAAGTATAGCTTCCAAATCGCGGGAAGTGATAATTCCCCTTTACTCGGCACTGGTTAGGCCTCATCTTGAGTACTGCGTCCAGTTCTGGGCACCTCACTTTAAGAAGGACATAGACAAACTGGAGAGGGTTCAGAGGAGGGCAACAAGGAAGGATGATAAAGGGACTGGAAACAAGGCCCTATGAGGAGAGACTGAAAGAACTGGGCATGTTTAGCCTTCAGAAGAGGAGACTGAGGGGAGATAGGATCGCACTCTTCCAGTACTTGAAGGGATGTCACACAGAGGAGGGCCAGGATCTCTTCTCGATCATCCCAGTTTGCAGGACACAGAATAATGGGCTCAAGTTATGGGAACCTAGATTCCACCTAAACATCAGGAAAAATTTCCTGACTGTCAGAGCAATAAGACAATGGAACCAACTACCTGGGGAGGTGGTGGGCTCTCCCAATCTGGAGGCATTCAAGGTGCAGCTGGACGGCCATCTGTCGGGGATGCTTTGACCTGGATTCCTGCATTGAGCAAGGGGTTGGACTCGATGGCCTTGTAGGCCCCTTCCAACTCTACCTTTCTATGATTCTATGATTCTAAGAGCTAAAGGGCTTTGAAGTTGCCCATCAGCAGCACCTGGACAGCAGGCTGAGGTCAGGAGGCACACGTGTCACCTGATCACAGGCTTCCCCATTATGGTTAGATCATGTAGTGTATTTCTATTGAAATTATAATAATTCTTGCTAAATTTTCATCTATACAAATAAATTGTGTCGTTCATGATGATACATTTCCTCTTTTTTGGGTGATTCGTAAGGTGGCCACCCTGTGGCGTCCCTTTTCTACATAGGGATGTAGGCCGAGGAGCTCTTATGCTAAAGGCCAGAGCTGCCCGACATTCCTAGGCTTACCATAAGTCTGCAAGCACCTTCATGGTACTAGGCATGCTTGCCAGTGATGTTTCTCCTTCCCTCCACAACTCACGTTCAATGGTAGGCATGGTTGAGTACCCGCTGAGAACCCACACCCCAGCAGGGGCCCTCTGACAAGAGCCCCCCGGACTTGCAGGCGGCTCCTCTTCACCATTGCAACCTGTTTGTTCACCTGCCTCTTGCTTTTGCACAGACAATGGTGGTGTTGAGGAGGAGGAGGAGGAGAGATGCCTCTGCCTTCTTGGCTCACCGGCTCTCTGCCTCACGATCATCAACAAGTGGAAGCAATGATAAGAAAGAGGGCGAGGTGCAATAGCAGCTGGTGATGAGAAGGTAGACTCACTGGGAGGGAGCCCATTGAGGGTGTCTTGCCCAACAGCCCTCAGAAACCTAGAGCCAGCACTATTGGTGCTATTTCCCCTACTCTCCCTATCCCGCTTCTCACACTTCCCTCTTTCTTTGAGGGAATTCTAATCTTTGAGGGGATTTTCTACTCGCATCCCTATGAATCAGCGCATTCACTGCTGCTCCACCAATCTTGTCCTGTCCCTGGGGGGGTCCCTGCAACCAGAGGCCATGCAGAGCACACTTCTTTAACCACCTCTTTCTCCACCTGAGTTCCCTCTGACCTAGCAAGAACCTAGGAGAAGGGAGGGAGAGGTGATAAGGTCTTTAGCTATTTGAAGGAGGACTGAGTTATGTGCTAGAGGCAGAGGCTAATTTCTAAAAAGAGACATGCCAGGGCTCAAGCCTATCTGGATGCCCAGGTTTGCCAACTCTTTATTGATGGACACTCTGTGCCTAGGGCACAAACATCACTTTTTTGGGCCTTGTACAAGTGTGCAACGTGGGGGCCCTCCCACACACGATCCAGCAAATATCACAAGATCTGGACAATAGCTACATAAGTAGGAAATAAGTGACCCTGTATAATCTACAATTTAACCTATTTTTTACTCCTCAGATCTCCCTGCATCTCTAGGTCCTGGTAAAGTGTACTTCCCCAATGCTTGGGGCCCTGCCTATATGCTTTTAAGCTAAAGGACAAATAGAAGGCAGGAAGTCAGTAAGCATTGTTGAGGCCGGAACTCAACAAGGAACTCTCCCATCATTGAGATACAGTGATGGGCAAAAATTGGACAGTGCTCGCTAGACAACTTTCACAACTAATGGATAGAATGCTGGATTTGGGTATAGATATGGATGGGGGAGAGCCATGTTCAGACCCCAGTAAGCCATGTATCTCACTGGATATCAGGCTGGAAACACGATGAGTTGCAAAACCAGTTGCACTTCAGTTGTACTGCAAATAAACTCTTTGGGTGCTAAAGTCTGAGAAGGCTTTCCTACTAGTGTTTGGATCATGGGGGTGGGGATCAGAATGCTTTACCTTTTATAACCCCATGACTATTTTTAGAAGGAGTGTGTGTGTGATGATGATATAGGTAAAGCAGGTGGGAGTCAGCAGGTATGGCTTGTGAATTTCAAGCAGGGCTCCCTGCCATCTCCGTCATAATTCATGCACTGTTCACTACTTATTCTTTTTTTTAACAGATCCCCTTGGAATTCCTTACAGATGCCAAATCTTGTTATTGAAACAATGGCCTGTGTTCAGGGTGTACATTTGTGTACAGGGTGTACATGAAGAGACAGGGGAGGGGGAATTCAGCAAGCCATGCTTCAGGTCCATAATATTGTCATTCCACAATCATAATCAACTTGACAGGTCTGAACGTTGCATTTCGTCCCCCTCAGTGATGGTGCTTCCCCCAGCGTTTACGATACTTCTCACATTTCATCAATTAGATCTAGCAAATGGCGAGACTCGGCTGGTGAGTGTATGCATGCGCACGTGAAATGCAGCACTCAGCCGAGTATTTTAACTTAAGCTCATCTCTGGGAATAAATTGAGTGAGATACCGCTAAGTCTCAATGTACACATGGTCACTGTTTCCAACTAAAGTTCACATGCGAAGACCACAAGTGCTCATTATCAATTACAGAGATTGTTCCCATTGTGAAAATCCTCAGGCTGCAGGAGATCTAACATTCTCTGCACTTTGTTCTGTGGATCTATTGTGATGTGCCCTTTTCAAGCCGCAGCCAACTGCATCGAAATCTTGACTGACACATCTTATCTGATAGGGCTTGCTTTTCCGCTAGCTGCTTTTTAGAGTGATAAATGTCAGAAGTTTTGGAGTTTCTTGTATCGGAGTGTTCCATCTGAGGCTTTGAGGCAGGCAATTATCCCCGGATCCACAGGACTTTGTGATGCATTCTGGGGCAATGCTTGTTTTACAGAAGCTTCAAAGATTCACATCATCAAGATGGGATGGCTTGGGGGGGGGAAGCCTGCTCAGGGCAGAGAATGGAATAATGGCCTACAAACAAAAATTAAAATAAGGACTCCCTATTTTAATTCTTAAGCGAGATCCATAAGACTAGGTGTGATGGTGAACTTGTGAAAAGTAGTCATCATGGTCCGAACCGGAGATAGACAGGTTTAAATATATCTTCCTTTTGTGTCCGAGGGAGATGGTCATGTGCAAGTCTGTTCTTTGTGTGTTCTCTCTGGCTGGATAAAAATAAAAACATGCCTGCACAGATTGAATGCTGATGCTCAACTGGATGTGCATGCACATTGTGAGGCATATCTGAATGCAAACTATCCAGTGCAATCAGGGATGCAGCTTTGCCATCTGTCTTGCAAGATGGATGCAAGTACACAGTCCCACCCTGCTCTTTGAGGAGCGGGCGCATCTCCCCATGTGCTGCAGCAAACCTACCTACTAAGGGACTGGAGGTAGAGTTTCAGTGCATCAAATCCCCACAACTGAACACACGTGGGGGGGGGTCCCCTGCCAATTTCACATGGCAGGTTCCACGTGGCCATTCCAGTCTACATAGCTGGCTCCTCACTTTGAGGACAAACCTTTTCTTGAGATGCTTTTCCATGCTCCTAGCTATGTGCAGCCATGCTCCAACCAGGGGCGTGAAGAGCTGCCCTCTGGATATGTCCTTAGTAGTCTGGTATATAACTACCATATTTTTCTGACAGGATTTATAGGCTGGTAGTTTAGCACTGACAATTAATCCCCTGTTGGGAGGCTATATCCAACTGAAGGTATACCTGCAGTAGCTATTAGCAATTGCTATAAATACCCAATCAGTTACTACTGTGATGCCACTTCTACTATTAACTTCCAGATGATGATTGTGTCCACTGTCATGACAAGGGTTGGCTCCAGTTTTTTGTGGGGACCTGGAGGGGACTTCACACTCCACAGTACACTGTCATTTCAGGTGGGGTGCCAGTCAGACTGGCAGGCAGTGTGCATTGTTTCTGGTCTGGCTGGCCCCCATGCCAAGTCTGGAGTTGCTCTCTCACGCTGTCCAGGCCCCCCAAAATCCTCCTGGTGTGCCCGACTGACACTGAGCCACTGGGATCTCTACTAGCATGGGCTGTCATGGGAGACTAAGTGGCTCTCTGGGGCTCCAGCATCCTGGAGGCCAAAGGACTACTATTATTGCACAGCAACTGGGACCACTCCTAGCTTGGATCATGGACTGCGCCATGGGAGGCTCTCTGTGGCTCTGTACCCAGTGCCTGGGGATTAGTGCTGGCATCCAGATTATCATAGGAAGCTTCCTTACGCTGCATCAGTCTACTGGTCCATCTAGCTCAGTACCTGCCTCTTGACTGGCAGCGTCCCTCCAGGATATCAGGCAGGAGCTTTTCCTCAGCCTTATGTCACAGTCCAGGGTCAAATGCCCTCGGAGAACTCCAGTGACAGGAGATGTCAGAACCAGTCCTCAGTGCTTCTGAACTGGAGCCCTCTGCCTCAGACCCCACATCTTATGCATGAGCCCCTGGGAGGCACTACTACCCTTTGATTCCAAGGAGTGGACCTCGGACTCCTCCAGTGAGCAGAGAGATGCCAAGGAGCATTCTCCAATCTGCTCTTCACTCCTCCAACCCTCACCCCACTCCAGGAGAGGTCAGTGACTACAGAGAAGACAACTGGCCCTTAGAAAGCCAGATACAGCGCTTGAGGGGGTGGAGCTTCCAGAATGACTTTCCTGGCCTGGCTATAAAACCCTGTCAGTTACTTCACGGTCTCTTTGGGCTGGTGTCTGCAGTACTGGCTGTGGTCCTAAATTCTCTCTGCCCTGGGTCTGCTGCTGTTGGAATATACAATGAGAAGATGCCAACTCTGAAGGGATAGTTTTAAGATGACTGCCTATTAAAGGGTTAAGGCAGACTCAAATAGTCTGGTTGAAAGACAGGGGGCAGGGTTCAGTGGACTGAACCACTTGATTGAATCAGGGGAGGGAATGCTGGATGTTGCCTAGCAACAGGATTGAATTCCATTCTAACACTCCTCTGACAGTTTGACTAGTCTAGTGTTACTAACTGCAGGGATGGGGACTCGGACTCGAGGACTCGACTCGTGAGTTGGACTGAGTCCCCCCTCTGACTCGACTCGGACTCGAGTCCAATATTTTTAATGGGACTCGAGACTCGACTCGGGACTCGAGACCAAGGACTCGTCAACATCCCTGGGCTGTTGACGAGTCTTCTGGCTGTGCCAGAAGGAGCGTGATCACCGGTGAAGAGCGCATGGAAGCGAGGCGCGCCGCTGCTCGGCCACTATGGACAGCTACCAGGAGCGCAGCCCCAACGATGTGTTGAGATTTATTTTGATTGATGTGTTGTTGTGGGGGGTTTGGGTTAGGGTCAGACATTTTGGGTTTGGCTGCCTCTGCCTGCCTGTCTGGGGTTCCCTGCCTCCTCTGCCTGCCTGGTTATTTTGGGTTTGTCTGCCTGGTCTGTTCTTGCCAAAATCAGTTGCAGAGTTTTGAAATAAAAAGGCACACTTGTGCCTAGAATTTATTTAAGCCACACATCTGAAATTGCCTTATTTTGTTGGGAAAAACCCCCCATTGATTTTAATAGGGACTCGTGGAGTCAGTTTTGGGAGTGACTCAGGACTCGTGACTCGTGAGTCACCATTTTGGACCAAGGACTCGGACTCGGACTCGAGACTCGGGTCCAAAGACTCGTGACTCGACTCGTGACTCGAGACCAAGGACTCTTCAACATCCCTGGTTAACTGATGCTTGCAGGGTTTAGCATGAAGGGATTGACCTGTGTGTGTTTTCCTTACCTCACAGACTGAGTAACATTTAAGAAACTGCACTTCTGTAACCATCAAACTTTGGTACTTGAGTAACCTTACGTTACAGTCATTTATCTTTCAAAAAGCATCTGCTTTAGAAAACAAGTCCTGTGTGCGCGTGTGTTTGTCTGTGAGACGTCTGCTGCTGAATTTGTGCTCTGCCATCATCTACTTCCATTGGCTGCCTCACGTCGTGCCTGCTCACCTGAGCCATTGCCTAGAGCAGACAATGGAGGGCGACCTACTTGGAAATGCTGGGGGCTGAAACTCACTTGCTGGGGATGGGGCCTCGGGGGGGGGTCTCTTAAAGTCTGGCAGAGGCAGGTGAGCATGGTGGGCGAGCCCTCCCCTCTGCCTAGTATAGGGCCAGCTCTGCAGTGCACTGTGTTGAGTGTGCCCCTTCTATTTTCTCCCCTATTCTATTTCTATTTCAACATTTTCTATGTTGATATTTATGAAGTCAATTTGCTGCTTTGGAAAAAGTTTTACCCTGGCAGGTTGCATTCTTCAGCTCAAGAACATGCACTAGGAAAATGCTGAATATCTTGGCTTTCCAGCGTTTCTACTGGGTTAACAAAAGACATGCTGCTCTTCATAGATTACAAGGCACATGGTTTTTGTGATTCAGGGTTTAATTTCCATATGGAATTGATTATCACATAAAGTGATCCTGAAATTAAAGCTGGTGGGGAAATGTTCAAAATGTGAATTCCAGGCCATTTCTTCATTAAAGGGAAAAGAGAGTCATGTTGTTTCTATTGTGGTGTTGTTTTATTATTTTACTGAATTATATTCTGTGGCATACTGTTGTTTTTATGCCCTGCTATCTGTTAGGATGAAGGGTGGTTCAAAAATATTTTCAATAAATGAATAAATTTTATGCCCTTAGAAAATCCTTCCGTTTTGGGTAGTCCTGAATTCTGATGCTCCTTTAAGCTAAAATGTCAAATCCAAAAACAAATACGGGACAAATCCCCTAAATGATCACAAGATAGTGGCTACGTGTAGCCACTGTTAATGAACCTGTGTTCATTGTAGGACTCCTTTGCCTTGTTCTTCTAGACTAGAGAAGCATTCTTGACAGCTGTGATTCTCTCCATAGCCTTCTCCCCCCAGCTATTTTTTAAACTGTACACCTTAGGTGAATTTGCACTGTGCTGTGCTGAAAGGCTTTCCTGAAAACTGCTGGGTTTTGCTCCAGACCACCAAAACCCACAAGGCTCTGCCCCCAAACAGAAAAACAACTGACCTCCCCCGAAACTCTTGAAAACTGCTAACAAAATGGCTAGGTTTTGCACCTAGTGCAATATATAGAAGAAAGCCAGCAGGAATGCATTCTCTCATGCTACCTGTTGGGGATTGCCAAAAGACCTGGGAGAGGATATTGTGATATATTATCTCTCCCCTCTTGCTTTTGCAAACACAGCAGAGTATACCCAACTACAGGTGAAAAACGTGTGCATGCGGAGCTGCTGGTTAAAGCAGGGCTGGGCATTTGGTTGATACAGACCGTCCCTTTTGGACAGGCTGGATCTTCACCTGGTTTCCCCCTTACACTACCAATAAGACAAACAGTCTTTTGGAGGTTAAAAACATAGTTTACTCACTCACAGGGCCGGTGCAAGGCAGTTTGGTGCCCTAGGCAAGATCAGATATTTAGCGCTCCCCTTCCCACTTGAGAGTGCTGTATTTTTTCCCCAAGGCATTTCTGGCGCCCCCTTTAGCCCTGCGCCCTAGGCAGCTGCCTAGTTGGCCTAATGGTAGCACCGGCCCTGCTCACTCAGATCTTGCAGATTGGATACAGGCAGGCTTAAGAATGTATTTACAGTTGTGCAGGAAACATATGGTAGTCGACCTGTTCTGAAATTGGGAAAAGTTCAGAACTGCAACTCGGCTACATCTTCAGACATGTTGCACACACAAGTTCAAGGCTCAGACTGTTTTCCCGGGGCAGGAAGAGAAGGCGACTGGCAACGCCCACATCCTGCACCAGGTGAGTCCTGGGTAGCATTCCACAGAGTGTCTGCTCTAGGATGCAGAGACTCTGTGGTCCCAATTACATCATGCACTTATACATGGCTTGAGGTTTTTGACTGCTCATTCCCAACACTACCAGCAGGGGTAATGGTAGTGTTGGGAATGAGACCACTGATGTAAAGGAAGTGATGGAAAGCTGAATACAAAGTTTTTGCTGTTGCAAAGGGTGCTTCCAGATGAGGCTTTTATTGTACAATCATGGGATTTTATGGGGTGGTGTCATTCCGACATCGGCATCTTCCACTGGTAACCCTCCCCTCTTTTCCCACCACTTCTTCCATCTTTTTTCTTACCAAAGAAAATCTGGTAAGGAGGGAAAGACAGAAAAGCTCCACAGTGTCTTTTGACTGGTAGTGCTAGGAGGAGCTTTCCATCTGGAAACACCCAAAGACAAGATGGTGCCTGCCTGTTAGTGAGAGACTAGAGACCTAATCAGAAACCAGGGATTTCAAGCATCGGTAGCCCTACTCTACCGTCACCCCTGACTCACATTCCCACACAGTAAAACAAATTTAATTTGTGTGTAGATGGTGAGCCTGCAGAGAACCCAGCTGTCTGGCTTTGAAGAATGAGCATACCAACTGATTGGGCCTGGTTTCTTTCCTAGTCAGAAGTGAGTGGAAAGGCAGCTTCTTCAGAGGTTGTTATCACATCTGAAGCTAGCAACCCTGTTAGATCCAGTTGTAACTGGTGATTTCCTGCTGAGTTCAGGTGGTACAGCATTTGCATTATTTTGTATGTTTTGCCATTTTGAAATGCCTATTATTCTGAAACAAATGTGATATGTTTTGTAATTGTTTAATTAAATCTAATTTTAAAAATTAAGGCACGTTATGATCAAACCACTAGAAAACGGTGGAAGCTAGGGTGGCCATGTATCCTCTATTACAGAGGACAATCTTCAATTTGAAGGGCTGACAGAGGACTGTCCTCTACTTAAAGGCAGGGATGGGGACGGACTCCAGGACTCGACTCGTGAGTTGGACTGAGTCCCCCCTCTGACTCGAGTCAGACTCGAGTCCCAATATTTTTAATGGGACTCGAGACTCGACTCGGGACTCGAGACCAAGGACTCGTGTTCCTCAAATGCAACATGGATAGGTTTTAGGAAGTACAGCAAGTTTATTTTTTAAAATCATTTTCCTAAAATGCAACCTTTCAGACATATTGGGTTTGGCTGCCTCTGCCTGCCTGTTTGGGGTTCCCTGCCTCCTCTGCCTGCCTGGTCTCTTTTTAACCAGTTCCACAGTTTGAATTGTCCAAGACAAAGGCCTCTGCCTGTCTGTTTTGGGGTTCCCTGCCTCCTCTGCCTGTCTGGTTATTTTGGGTTTGTCTGCCTGGTCTGTTCTTGCCAAAATCAGTTGCAGAGTTTTGAAATAAAAAGGCACAGTGTGCCTAGAATTTATTTAAGCCACACATCTGAAATAGCCTTATTTTGTTGGGAAAAACCCCCATTGATTTTAATAGGGACTCGTGGAGTCAGCTTTGGGAGTGACTCGTGACTTGTGAGTAACCATTTTGGACCAAGGACTCGGACTCGGACTCGAGACTCGGGTCCAAAGACTCGTGACTTGACTCGTGACTCGAAACCACGGACTCTTCAACATCCCTGCTTAAAGGCATCCTGTATTTCAAGGGTTGACCTGTCCAATTCCAGTTTAAAGATAATGAACCATAAGAGCTGTTTCCCCGTCAACAGTGAGCATCTGGACAGCAGCCTGAAAAGGCAGGCACACACACAGCTCACCTGGTTCACAGCCTTCCACTTTGGTGAGATGTACTGTATTTCTATTTACATTTTAATAATTGTTTCTACATGTGCATATGCAAATAACTGTCCTCTTTTGTCCTTTTTTTGGAGATGCATAAGTGGCCACCTTAAGGGAAGCATAACAATCTAAATCTGTGTGGTTTGGTGGAGTCAGGCCTCAGTGAGGTCAAAGGAGGTTAGAAGTTAGGTTGTGATAACAGGATGTGGCTCATTGTGGGCTATTTATACATATGCAACCCCAGCTTGGGGCCTGTTCTGTCATGTGAACCCGGTGAGCGTGGGTTATGCAAGGGTTAAACATAGTCTGTTTTAGGGTTATGCAAGGGTTGTTTAACTCTCATAACCCATGCTTGACAGAACAACTCCTGAGTGGGGGGGTTGTTTATTCAAAATGGTGGTTCATAGAATCATCGAAAAGTAGAGTTGGAAGGGGCCTACAAGGCCATCGAGTCCAACCCCCTGCTCAATGCAGGAATCCAGGTCATGCTCTGCACATAGCACAGCCTCACTGTGGGTTAGATAACCCATGGTGGGCTATCGTGTCATGCGAACACGAACAGCCCCAGACTGGAGTGCTATGACTCTGCTTTATTTTAAACTGCACTCAAGGGACAGTGTTATATATGGTATGATTTTGATTTCTGAGCCTGAGGCAAAAACCAGTTATTGTAGCCATTCTGCTTTAGAGAGAGAGCCTCTCCCCTTTATCTGCCTTTGCATTGTGACTTGCCCTGTGCAAGTGGAAAGCAGCTGCAAAACAATTCTGCAGCTGAGGGCTGAATTAAATGTTTTGCTAAGTACGCAGTAGTATGAAGCCCCAGTCAAATGTAGTGTGAAGTCCCACGCTACGTGGCATGCTCCCACTCCTGGCTCACATGTTTGCCTAGTTGTTAAGCTGAACAGTTGAATGGAACTTTTATAAAACTATATTTTAAAAACCAGTTAAAAACCAGACCCCCACCCCCGATGTCTGATCTTTCTTTATTTGAGTTGGTCCGAGACTGAGACATGAGGGTCAATGCGATGATATCTCTTATTAGAACCATATATTTTAGTTTGTGAGCTTTCAGGATTCTGCCCAAAGAAGAATCTTGTGAGTTCCAGGGATTTGCTTTTTTATGATCTTAAGTTTGTCCGAGAAATAAAACATACCCCTATGTGTGTCTCACACATTAAGCAGCGTATTTTCAAAGATTCTCCACAGTCAACAGCTCTGACTTGCTGCTAATAATGGCACACGGTAGATTCTACCATATCTATATATATAAAAGAAGAAATACTGACTGACTGACTGATTTTTGATTGACTGACTCATCAACGCCCAGCTCAACCCATTTAATCTAGGAACAGTGAAATTTTGAAGGAACATAGTTTTTATGACGTAGACCCCCACTAAAGAAGGATTTTTTGAAATTCCTTCCTTAAGGGGGTGAAAAAAAGGGGGGGGAAATCGCCCCACTCTCATATCTCCTATGGGCAAAACAACAGGGGAGCAGTTATGCAAATCGGCCTCACCTCATAATTGCTGCAGGAGCCAATAGGAGCAGTTATGCAGATAGTCCATAGGACATTTAGAATGTTCGTATGAATTCCTGCAGGGGCCAATAGGGGTGGGTATGCAAATCTCCCCTAGGCCATTTAGAATGTTCTCTGAGGGGGTGAAAAGGGAGGGAAACTTTTTAAATGACTGGTGTGTGTGGGGCGTCCCAAATCCTGTGTGTCCATGTGTCTGTGTGTACGGGTGTTTGCGTGCGTCGCATAGGCTCCTACACGGTTGGACGGATCTGCCCCAAACCTGGCACGCATACTCTCCATCACCCAAGGACAAAGACTGGCGGGTTCAAATCTCCAAAAAAGCCATCACTGCACCTGTACGGCCCAAAATAGATGATAGCCAATGGCGTCACTTGGAATGTTCGCAGGGGCCATTCAGGAGTGGTTATGCAAATCACTCCAACGACATTTAGAATGTTCGTATGAACTGCCGCCACAGGGGCCCAATCAGGAGCGGGTATGCAAGTCTCTCCTACGTCAAAACAGAATGTTCATATGCGCTGCAGCTGGGGCCTACACGGGGTGGGTGGGTGGGTGGGATTTCATTGTTGGGTAGTCCCGGGGGGGCAGCTGGGATTTCATCGTGCAGTCCCAGGGGGTGGGCGGACAGAGATTTGATTGTGTGGTGTAGAAGACAATTTTGAATTAGGCATCAGTTTAACAGAAAGGCCTAGAAAGGCAAGTCAGACCTTTCCTTGGCCTTCCAAGAAGATGCCCTGACAAGTCAGACCTTCCATGAACAACCCTGGCCGCCAAATCTCTCATGTGCCTAGCCTCTGCTCTGTTATGCTAAAATTACTGTGAGCCATGTCCCCCTTGCAAAAGACTGTACTGATTACCTTATGTAAAAGCCTTGATGGCTGTGAGAAGTGTTTTTTTTCTTTCTTATTGTCTCAGTTTCCTTGTTCTGACTGGTTGTTATCTGATCTCTATGTGATACTATTCAGTATAAATAGAAGTGTCTCCCTTGCATTCTGGTTGGCATCCCTGACTGTGCTCAGATGCCATCCGTGAATTCACTAATAAACTTTCCTCTCAAAGAACCTCTTAAAAACACAACGCAGTAGATCAATTTTTCCACAACAGTGGGGGGGGGGAGGAAAGCAGGGATTTCATTGTACAGTCCTGGAGGGGGGAGCAGGGAATTCATTGTTGTGTAGTCCTGGGGCGGGGGAGCTGCGATTTCATTGCTGTGTGGACCCGAGGGAGCAGGGATTTCATTGTTGTGTAGTCCGGGGGGGAGAAGCAGGGATTTCACTGTTGTGTAGTCCCGGGGTGTGTGCACAGGGATTTCATTTTTGTGCAGTCCTGGGGGGGGGGAGCAGGGATTTCACTGTGTAGTCCCAGGGGAACAGGAATTTCATTGTGTAGTCCCGGGGGAGCAGGGATTTCATTGTGCAGTCCCGGGGGAAAGGGAACAGGGATTTCATTGTGCAGTCCCGGGGGAGCTGGTAGTCTTGGAGGAGCTGGGATTTCATTGTGTAATCCCGGGGGAGCTGAGATTCCTGGGGAAGCTGGAATTCCATCATGTTTCTTTTAAAAACAATTGTACCAAATCCTAAAATCCACGCAAGCGAAGCTGCGGGCAACAGCTAGTATGTATATAAAAAACATTCTATTCCATTCT
Organism: Shinisaurus crocodilurus; assembly: GCA_021292165.1. Taxonomy (NCBI): domain Eukaryota; kingdom Metazoa; phylum Chordata; class Lepidosauria; order Squamata; family Shinisauridae; genus Shinisaurus; species Shinisaurus crocodilurus. The sequence goes on from CM037889.1 coordinate 1,447,676, forward strand.
CCCAACATTCCGTCACATTCTAGTGTGGCCAAAGCCTTCTTCCGAAGAGCATTCCACACATTCAATGAACACGTTAAAGGGGGAGTGAATGTTCTCAGCAGCTCATTCTGTGGAAGGTCTGAAGGGGAGCCTACAGATGTGCAACATTGGAAAACTTGTTCTGTTTGAGCTCGACGGACTTTTGACACATTTCTGACCTGATGACCAAAAACAGGCAGAGTTAGGGTGGTGGTGGTGGGACTTCTGCTTCTGGAGAATTGCTCGAAATATTTGTGCAAATTTGGAGCCGAGAACTGTATATCTCTAGCACAATTTGCGCAAATTGGGGCTGACTCGTTAGTTGTTCTTGTTGTCGCATTGAACATGAGAAGTATGGAAGCCGCCTCCTCCTCCTCACTGCATATGCACTCACTCCACCTTGGCCTCCTTGAATTTTCTGAGAGTTAATTTCAGATTTGTGCAAAATTTGGGCCTCCGCTCTGCAATTTGTGCAAATTTATGCACATTTGTGCAATTTGTGGAGTGGTGGCCTGAATTTTGTGCAAATTTCCCTGGCTTTTTTTTTTTTTTTTAATACACAACTCACAGCCTGTTTTAAAAATGGAAGTCTGCTTGCTGGCTCGATGAACATCAGATTGAGTTGGCGCGAGCACAGGGTTGATGGAATGGAATCTGTGGGGCTGAGTTGAGAAAATCCATTGGATTTTCACCATCCTATCGGATTCCTAACACATCCCTAGGGGAGCCTACATGCATACAAATGTATGTGCATGGGCTCCCCCTTCAGGACACCTTCTTCTGAACCTGCGGAGTTCAGTAGGGCACAGCTAGTGGGGATGTTGATGTGTCAGATGGCACCGCTCGCCCTCCATGCATTTAGTGAACATGTAGGGCAGCCTTCCTGGACTACTCTCCAAATTCTGGGAGTTGTAGTCCAACACATCTAGAAGGCCCAGGTTGGGGAAGGCTTGTATAGGGGAAATGTCTGAAGAGGGCTCAAGAACAGTCTTAGGATGTAGCTATGTGGTTGATGGGCTTGATTCTTGGTCACCCCAGGGGCAGGTTTAGTTCCTACCAGGGGAGGCTGGTGACTGCAGTGTCCTTATCCATGCACCTTTTTGAGTTTTATAGGAGCTATCCATGGTGCTGAACCACACCACCAAAATAGGTCCACCACCATGGAGCACTATGGATAGCTCCTATGCAGCTCAAACAAAAAGATGCAATGGATAAGGAGCCCCACTGACACAGCGGTCATCAGCCTCCCCTGGTCCCTACCCCATATTTTGAACTGCTGCCCTTCGTTCCCTGAGGAAAAGCCAAGCACTGCACATGACGGACAATCCCACGGTGAAGGCAACGTCTGCCTTCCATACCTGAGTGTGGGTGCCTGACCCTCCATGGCAGTGCTCCTAAAGGGGATCTCATCCCCACCCCCTATTTCTACTCTGGGTCCTTGCTATATACAAGCCCTTCCTACACACACACACACACACCCCTCTCTCTGTCGTATTTATGGCCATCTTGCTAATGTTTAAGTAGGAGCTTATCTTTATTGAAAATCTGTTTTGGAATGCCTCAAAACACCCTGGTACGCTGTAACAGGTGGGCTGGGTCCCCCTTTGAAGCTCAGCCGCCGCCGCGCTGTTTCCAACAAAAGGCGACCCATCTGCCTCGCATTACTTTCCATGCCTCTCAAGCGGTGCCAATGCCTTTTTTTGGTTCTCCAGTATCCCCTTGCTAAATCGGGCTCGGCAAAAATGTGAGACATTCTGAAGTTGAGGACAAAGAGCACTCCTTGAGTGTTGAAATTCCTTAGTCAGATCATTGAGGAGCTTTAGGGTACCAGTTGTTTCATCTGCACGTTTTCCCTACCTCCCTAACATACCCTTTGAGCTGTTCTTTAATTGAAGTAAATGTAACAGCTGCTACTTTGTGTGTTGTTTTTCCCATTATCCCCAGTGAGTCACACATTTCCTTCCTTAATGTCTCTATCTTCTATCGTCCTGTGCTAATGAAGCCCCGGATTTCACTGGCTGACGTTTCCGACATTGTACGCCTGCAATCTTTACAGCCATTGAAACCCATTTCTTACTTTCCTCGTAGTTCTTCTTAATTGTTTTTGGGTAGGGCCTTCATTACCTAGCGTGGCTTGGGAAAAGGCCTGGCGGGTGGCAAGCGCCTAAGTAGCAAAAGGGTTGGGGTCATGGAGAAGGCAACTGAAGCAATCCTGGCTGGTTGCCATAAACATAATCAAAAACAAAGTCAGGAAGGCAAGCAGTTGGCTAAAGCCAGGCAAATGACCTATAAGGAGCGAGGCACAGCACAACATGAAGGGCAGATGAGAGGTGCTTTGATCTTCACCAGAATCCAATTGCTCAGACTTGAAAGAGGTTTATAATGCAAAGTGTGATGTCACTGGTTGCCCGGGTCACTTGACAGACTGTTGTGCCAGCATCTTCTGGTCTGCAATTCCCCCTTTCAGTCAGCTGATCTGAGTAGTGTCTAGGTGCATACGGCTCCTTCATAAGGTCATCTGTGGCAGGAAAGATAAAGCCGGTGTCTGACTGCCATGACAGACCCTGCCCAGTAGCATACAGTCTGAAACAGGGTTGGGGAGCCTCAGGCCTGTGGGACAAATTGGGCCCTCCAGGGTTCCCCAGAAGGCCACACCCCTTCCCCTAGTCACGCCCACTTCCCGCAACCACTGAGTGTCTGCCAACTGATTGGTGGTTTCCTGGCTTTTGCATAGTTCCGCCCCCCCCCCAATTGTAAGAGGTTGAAATGCCTCTCCTAAGGCTTAGCAACCAGCAGTAAGCTAAAATATGCTCATATTTTTGGTGTTTTGGCCCCGCCCCTTTTGCCATTGGCCCTGCCCTCCCCAGTCCCCGAGAGCTTCTCTGAAATCGAATTCAGCTCTTGGGCTGAAGGAGGTTCCCCACTCCTGATCCAAAAAGATACGACCCAAACGGAAAAAAGGGATGGGGAAGGGAAGAATCAAATGGCCTTTCAGCAGGGGCTGTTGGAATGGATCTGCTTCCCATCTCAGCTCCTGCTCCTTCAGCATTCATATTTCAATAGGAGAGTCAGAGGTGTGGCAAGTGGCAGTCCATTCAGGAAGGACACAGTCTGCCCAGCTAAATTTTGGCAAGGGTCTGTATGGTCCTCCCTTCCATTCTGTCCTACCCGTTTTTCTTATCCTCCTTGCTGTTGTGATCTCCGTCTCCGACTGACCTTCGATAGCCCACACGCCATGATTCAGGGGCAGACAAGGGCAAACCTCAATGCGCTGACAAGCTTAACTCTTCTTCTTTCCTGTATGGAGCTCATTTTGTCTCCGCTCTGAGAGAGGAATGCTAACACAGAACTCGTGAGGAAAATAATTTTACATATGGGTGACATTTCTACATTTAGCTCCCGTTGAACAGTGTCAATCCCTCCATGTCACTCTGGTCCTGCCTATTATGCAGAGCTGCCTGTAAAAATTGTACACACATTTTTTCCCCCATGTCTCAATTTGTCAGGTGCAAAATAAAGTTCTTGTGTGTAAAAACCAGGGCTTTTGTGTGTGTGCACGCATAGCCAGTTTAATGCCTCTTGGCCGTGACTACAATTACTAATTTCCAGGAGGAAGTTGCAGAAATATGCAGGAAGAGGCACAATCGGTGCACCACATTTTCCAGGTCATCTAGTCCTGTTTATGACTTTTTAAAAGTGGTTCCAAATTTTTCCATGCAAACAGTTATTTAAACATATTTTTAAAAACGCTTTCTATTTTTTCCCACTAGAGTACAAATTAATAGTATAAAGCAAATTTCTGTTTTGAAAATCCTACAGTATACCTTTTTAGAAAATGTACCTTTTAGGAAGAGCATCACAGCTTGGCATTCATTGTGTCTTTTAAGAATAAAAACAGCTTTCTGTAGCACCTTTGGATATATTTCCTTAATTTTATGTATGTGTGTACATTGGATCTTTTTCCTGCATCCTCCTTGTGGGACAAGGGATATACGTATGTCAATTCCAGCCACTAGAGTGGTAGAACATGATCTGCAGCAAAAGAATCATAGAATCATAGAATCATAGAAAAGTAGAGTTGGAAGGGGCCTACAAGGCCATCGAGTCCAACCCCCTGCTCAATGCAGGAATCTAGGTCAAAGCATCCCTGACAGATGGCTGTCCAGCTGCACCTTGAATGCCTCCAGAGTGGGAGAGCCCACAACCTCCCTAGGTAGTTGATTCCATTGTCTTATTGCTCTGACAGTCAGGAAATTTTTCCTGATGTTTAGGTGGAATCTAGGTTCCTGTAACTTGAGCCCATTATTCCGTGTCCTGCAAACTGGGATGATCGAGAAGAGATCTTTGCTCCTCTGTGTGACATCCCTTCAAATACTGGAAGAGTGCGATCATATCTCCTCAGTCTCCTCTTCTGAAGGCTAAACATGCCCAGTTCTTTCAGTCTCTCCTCATAGGGCCTTGTTTCCAGTCCCTTTATCATCTTTGTTGCCCTCCTCTGAACCCTCTCCAGTTTGTCTACATCCTTCTGAAAGTGTGGTGCCCAGAACTGGACGCAGTACTCAAGATGAGGCCTAACCAGTGCCGAGTAAAGGGGAATTATCACTTCCCGCGATTTGGAAGCTATACTTCTATTAATACAGCCCAAAATTGCATTTGCCTTCTTTGCAGCCACATCGCATTGCTGGCTCATATTCAGTTTGTGATCTACCACAATTCCAAGATCCTTCTCACTTGTAGTATTGTTGAGCCAAGTGTCCCCCATTCTGTAACTCTGCATTTGGTTTCCTCTCCCTAGGTGCAGCACTTGGCATTTATCCCTATTAAATTTCATTCTGTTGTTTTCGGCCCAGCGCTCCAGCCTATCGAGGTCACTTTGAATTTTGTTTCTGTCTTCCAGAGTATTAGCTGTTCCACCCAACTTTGTGTCATCTGCAAATTTGATAAGCATTCCCCGTACCTCCTGATCCAAGTCATTAATAAAAATGTTGAAGAGCACCGGGCCCAGGACCGAGCCCTGTGGTACCCCGCTCGTTACCTCTCCCCAGTTTGAGAAGGAACCATTGATAAGCACTCTTTGAGTCCGATTCTGTAGCCAGTTGTGGATCCACCTGATAGTTGTTCCATCTAGCCCACTCTTAGCTAGCTTACTAATCAGGATATCATGAGGCACTTTGTCGAAAGCTTTGCTGAAGTCCAGATATATAATGTCCACAGCATTCCCACAGTCCACAAGGGAGGTTACCCGATCAAAAAATGAGATCAGATTAGTCTGACAGGATTTGTTCTTGACAAATCCATGCTGGCTTCTAGTAATCACTGCATTGTTTTCAAGGTGCTTGCAGACTGACTTCTTTATAATCTGCTCAAAAATCTTCCCGGGGATTGATGTCAGACTGACTGGCCTATAGTTCCCAGGTTCCTCCTTCTTGCCCTTTTTTGAAGATGTAACAACATTTGCCCCCTCCATTCGTCTGGGCACTTACCTGTCCTCCATGATTCTAAAGATAATAGACAGTGGTTCTTGGAGAGTTCTCTTCTGGCCGTTCCTTTATTACTCTAGGGATGCAGCTCATCAGGCCCTGGAGATTTTAACTCGTTCAGAGTAATCAGGTGCTCCTGTGACCATTTTGCCTATTAATCCAAGCTGCATCCTGCCCTTCATCGGCAACTTCAGGTTTGCCAGGGGGTCATATACCCTCTTTTGGAGAAGACCGAGCCGAAGTAGTAATTGAAACACTTCTAGTTCTTGCCTTTGCTTTGTCTTCTGTTATCAATTTGCCATCCTCATTGCGTAGTTGAACCACCAGTTCTTCTTAACAGGGTGTGGTTGGGTTAGTACTATCATCATTTCTCTTTCTTTCTTGCGAAGTCTCTATGCCTTCAACAATTCCATGGCAAATTTCAAAGGGTTCAGCCACCTCCAGTATGGAGATACAGTGCTAAGTAGTATCACCTACTACCTCGTGGCTCACTTTGGGATTAGGCTCAGCAAACCCAAGTATCTCCCACCCCCACAATAGTTTTGTCTCAGCCCAGTTCCTAATTTAGTTCCTGTCATATTCCTGATTATATTGTCAGGAGCACAATGAGGTCTGAATAGCTCTCCCTAACCCAGTGTTTCTCAACCTTGGGTCCCCAGATGTTTTTGGCCTACAACTCCCAGCATGCCCCAGCCAGCTATGCTGGCTGGGGCATGCTGGGAGTTGTAGGCCAAAAACATCTGGGGACCCAAGGTTGAGAAACACTGCCCTAACCCTTCTGTGATCCCCTAAACTTCCCATGAAGCTCTAAACCCTGCCCTGCCAATCTTCTTCTACCAATCAGTTGCTGGTGGGGCAATAGCAGTGATAGGAAGATGTCACTGGAGGACTCTGCAAGGCAGACAGTAACCTGGGTACTGGGAAGTCTGCGAAACATAGTTTATCAGGGTGCCTTATTGACAAATTAAAAATTAACAAATCACCTGATCTGGATGGTATTCACTCGAGAGTTCGCAAAGAACTCAAATGTAAAATTGTTGATTTTCTAACAAAAATATATAACTTGTCCCTAAACTTGGCTTCCATACAACAGGTATGGAAAGCTACCAATGGATCCAGGAAATTATACGTTGGTTAGGTTAATGCTTGTTTGATGTTAATTGGTTGAAAGCATTATTAAATATAAAATTATCAAGTGTATAGAAGAACAAGACTTACTGAAGAATTAATATGGCTTCTACACAGGCTGGTCCTGTCTCACTAACTTTTTAGAGTTCTTTGAAAATGTCATCAAGCATGTGTATGGCGGTGATCTGGGAGACACTGGGTACAGCATTTGACAAAGTTCCTTAAGTTACCAAAGACTAAGCCTGGGATTTAGTTCGGGCTACATTTTTATGTGAACTGACCTGATTCACACTTCCTGGATTAATACAAGGATCGGGACACAGCTATTCTTTGGTTTTCCCACTTCTCCAGATTTTGTGATATGGTACTCAGTTCAAATATGCACCAAAATGCATATAAAAGGGTAAAACTACATATTTTGTGGGAGAACATATATGAAAAAATAATGCACATTTAAAAACAGACACACAGATGATGCAGGAATGCGATGGAATTGATTTATGAATGAACACATGTGAAACTGACATGGACTGGAAATACACGGATCCATCTATCCTTCTAGTAGCATCTGGTTGGCCACTGTGGAAAAGAGGATGCTAGACTAGATCGGCCTTTCGGCCTGATCCACCAGGGATCTCCTTACATTCTTATGCAATGTGCTTGCACCTGCCTGCCTCCCCAATTCTGTCAAACCTCAATCCCACCATTCTCTTTCTTGCTTTGCAACCCAGTATCCTTCCCTTTCCTGAAATGTTATAAAATTAAATAAAGTTGCACCTTTAATTGCACACCCCAAAGTGCTACATTTCTGAATTTCTAAGGGCCAAACTAAACATTCTGCTAATATGCAGAGCAGAGCTATGTGTAATTAGCTTACTTACTTTAGTGTAAGCATGCCCAGGCCTGATTCAGATCGGGACTGTGGCAATTCAGGAGGGGGGGAATTAAGTGCCCCCTGCCATTTTTGGCTCAAAATTCCATCCCTCCATGGAGGGGACGTTTAAAATGTCTCAGTTAGGTTCCAGAACATTTAATTTGGCCCTAAGGGTGCTTCCAGATGAGGCTTTTATCACACCACCACACTCCCTCATTCACAGAGTTTTATGCGGGGTCCATAAGACATTTTTTCCCCACTTGCAACCCTCCCATGTTTTCCCACCACTTCTTCTGTCTCTTTTCTTACTGTGGAAAACCTGTGAAGCTGTTCTCCTTAACCATGTGCTAGTATCCCGCTATCTGAAAGCACTTTTAAGTCGGCAAACCCACACTTAATGAAGTTCCAGATGTTGTTGTGATAACTGGTGGAATGATGCTGGAATTCTGATTGAAGTGTCTCCTCCATGTTTTAATACGTGGACACATAGCTAGCCACATTATTTTTCTAAGCACAACATTTTAAAAACCATTATGTGTGTCATGTTTCATATGCACATAATGACACTGGGTAAATTATTCCTTTAGTACTACATCAGTCAAACTTCCAGATCCAGACACTTTAAAATAATGAGGATACTGAAGTCAGGAACTGGAAGTGTAGTAGCTTAAATTAGAACTGTGCCAAGTTTTCACCCTCAACCATTTTTGGACTGAAAAGTGTGCTTTCCACTTTTGTGGATCAATCCTATTTCTAAGTGTCAGGGACTTATTCCTTTAAATATTCTAGAGATTAAATCCTGGAGGGGCAGATATATTAGTCTGTTGCAGACTAATATATCTGCAACAGACTAATGAGTTTAGTGTCACCTGAAACACTAACATGTGTCTTGTAGCACAGTAACTCTGTTTTTAAGTTGTCACATTGTTTTGTTAGGAATTAAATGTTGCTTTTGGTCTGGGGCCACTGTAAGATCTACAGAGCTTGGTGCAAGTTGAAGCACACTTCCAGTAACCTGCTCTGTCTGGGATATGGTGGCAGTGGTGGGGTGACAGTGGGGCTAGGTGAAGCAAGAATTGTTGGCCCATTGCCTGGGGAGCAAGGGAACTTTAGAAAAGAGGTGAGTAAGGGGGGCATGCTAGAGGTGTATAAAATTATGCCTGGTGTGGAGAATGTAGATAGAGAGACATTCCCCCCCCCCCCCCAAGACTAGAACCTGGGGTCATCCAACGAACCTGAAAGGTAGGAGATTCAGGACCGACCAAAAAAAGTCATTCTTCACTCTGTGCATAGTTTGAATGCGGAATTCACCTCCTCAAGATGTGGTGATGGCCAACAACTCAGATGGTTTTAGAAGGGGATTCAACACATTTATGGAGGATAAGGCTATCAATGGCTATTATTTATAATGGTTATATAAGCTCCCTCCAGAACCCAAGGCAGCATGCCTCTGATCACCATTTGCTAGAGAACTACAGCAGAGGAAGGCTATTGTCCTCATGTCCTGCTTGTGGACTTCCCACAGGCCCCTGGTCGGCCCCTGTGGGAAACAGGATACTGGACCAAATAGGCCTTTGGTCTGATCCAGCACAGTTCTTCTTCTGACTATACTAGGTGGGAATGTTAGGACCCTAAGGTCATCACTGCTTGTGAGTGGATAGTGAACTTGAAGGCTATGAACTGTGCTGCTTGAACTACTGCAATTCAGTGGAGGGACTAGATTGCACTGCTGTGATGATGTATTACACTAGACTGGAGATAACAGAGGATTGATGGAGAAGATGGCCTGGTTCACACGGAATGCTAACCCCTGGTTTAGTTAACCTACGGTTTGTTGTCCTACCCAGGCAACAAACATCTGGCAGATGACTGAACAAACTGTGGTTTGTTTTCTCAATCCTTGGGTTGTTTGTTAACCTCCTCCTTCAGCCGTTTCCTCCTTGAATCCCAAATGTCTTTGCAGCATTGTAGTACTGGCTTGTAGAGCCACTGGGTTTTTTGACCACTTTTGCCAGTCACCTTTGTAGCCTGGCAAAACAGCCCATGGTTCTGAGTTCACATGTAATGACAACCCATTGTTTAAACAATCCAGAGCTGACAATCCAACAGCTAACCATGGCTTCTCTTTCCAGGTTGTTGGTGTTTGACAAACCATGGTTTGTTAGCATGGCCACATTCACACATCACAACAACCCAGAATTTAACAACCCATGCCATGGATTAGCGCTATGTCTTAACCAGACTCTGTGAGCTACAGAGTCAGCTCCAGGTTTGTATGGATCCTCAAGAAAGAAGACCCGTGGGTACATAGAGCCAGTGAAAGGTGGACACAAGTATTGGAGAGTCTTCAGGGACATGTTTTCACTTTGGACTGCAAAGATAGCACAATGAGAGTGGGCCCCTAAACTAAGCCTGGGTCTTGGCAAGTGTCCAACTTTACTAACCATTGGCACCAGCCCTGGTGCACATGTACATTTGGAACATCTTTCCAAGGATGCCTCTAAGTCTGATTTTAAATAATGAAAATGTCAGCACTAATGAAAAAACTTCTTGGAAGGGGCATCTAATTGATTTCCCTGCTGCCCCTGAAATATAAAAGCTACCAGAAGAATCAGTGTCTCACTCCTGATCCTTGTAAACGACTGTGTTATCAACAGAGGGCGGGCCGCCCGTTCCCAGAGGGATTTTCTTCTTGGTTTTTAATTGCTGCGGGCGCCTTTCTTAGAAAACACACAGAAAAGCTCAAAGCAAACAATAAACAAAACATTTCTTCCTTTGGTTTGAGGCCTCCCATAGATGTGCCTTCATCACCATAGAGATTTGGCTGTTCGCGAAGAAGAAAAGAGCTATTGGAATTCAAACTGGACCAGAAATGTTAAAAAGAGCCTAACAACAAACAAACCTATTATAAATCTTCAATTACTTTCAAACTGTTGGGTCTGATTAAAAAAATGTAAATGCCCCCTTCACACTGGCAACACTTCTATAAAAATGCATGAAGCTAAAAGCCAGAAGCGGGGAAAGGACGTGCCTTGGAACCAATGTAATGTTATCTGCTCTTTTAGTTGTCCCCCACTCCCCCAACATGCATGGAAATTCGTAAGTTCAAAGGCAATGCAAATGCATAATTTCAAACACTACACATGCGGACACCTTGCTAAATGTTGAACGGCAATCAGATAACTTGGGTGGATTCACCCATGAGTTTACACAAATGCCTTGCAAACATTTTACTGGTGAGACAAGCAATAGTGCAATGATGAGGTATAGCTCTAAGAGCAGTTTCCATGACATCTTAGACCACTTTCTCTCTCTCATGTGCACATACATGTGCACGCGCACACACATACACACTCAGAGTGACATGAGATTTGCGCTGCTGGACAGTGTGTGGGAATAAACCAACCATGTGGGCGTGGCCTGATCACTTGGGTCTTTCCCATCAATCAGTGTGCTCCCTCCCTGACACTAGGAACTGTGTGCAAATGAAGCAACCACACTAACTGAGCCAATCGTATGGGTCCTTCCCACTCCCATCAGTATCCTGGCACACCCCCATGATTGCTTCATTCACAGAGACTTCCCTGGGTGTGGGATCACAAGCAACTCCCATGCTCCTGTGTGGAATGAGGCCTTATTCTCTGCACCTTATCATACAACGCTGGAGGCCTAAGCTAAGAATGACAAGCAAGGGGGGTTGCAGCTTCTTTCTTTTCAGTGGAGTCAACAAAAAGACTTCATCTCGACAGACACCCCTTCCAATCTACCCTCCTCCCTTCCTGCTGGCTCACTGCCCACCACTGCTATGCACTAATAGGCCACTTATTTAATATACAGTTTTAGGCTGAGCCTCAATTGTTTCTGAGAGACAGGTAGGCGCGTAGGGTGGAACGCCAGAATAAATTTATCCTAGCTGGTGTTGCAAGTCAGATTCCAATTCTAGGCAGCTGAATGCGCCCTGCGCTTTTCAATATTTACTGTTCATCTCAATGGAACCATTTTCCTATTAATGTTTTTCTTCACCTTTCTCCGTTCCCCTCATCTTTTTCTCTCAAATTTTCTCTCGCTTCTTTTCAGCTATTTTGTTACATAGGGCGTTTTGTGCAGGCAGGGGCTGGCTTGCCATGGGCTCTTCCGTTAAAACTTGGCACATTCTTATCTCCCTCATTAAAAGGGAAATAGAATAGAAAGAAGTGAAACTGCGTATGAGCAGCATCAGATATATTATATGCCAAAGCACGTTTGGCGATCACTATATAATGAAGCTCAAAGCTACCACCACCCTAATGCAGCCTCCTGCAACCTGGAGCCCTCCATATGTGTTGGACTACAACTCCCAGCATGACTGGGAGTTGTAGTCCAACAGATTGGAGGGCAACAGGTCGGAGGAGGCTGCCCTAAACTTATGTGGATTCTCATTCCTTTTGCAGAGCTCTTCTATATTACATGGGACATCTCTCCGGCTGCACCCAGATTGTGCAATACCTTCTTGCCCCATGAGCAGAGTGGCATTTACACATTGCCAGAAAACAGGAAACGTGTCACCTAATTGAAAAGAAAAGAAAAAGAAAGACACCCAACCCCCTGAACAACAGAGGGCACCGATGTGCATAAAAATGGCACATGCTAATTTGTATGTAAAGATGCAAATTTAGACACAATTACTATAATTGATATAGAAATACAATACATCTCGCCACAGTGGGGGAGATTGTGAAAAAGGTGATCAGTGAATACCTATGCGCCCTGCCTCAGACATCAGGGTAGGTAGCACTGGACACGGCCTCCTGTGTTCTTCTTGTGTGCGACAGTGGCGCAGAGCAAGACAGGCCTTCCCTACCTGTCTCCAGAGGCCACTCCACACATTACAGGTTTCCTCCATGGATGCAGGGTGGCCACTTACTCATTGCCAAAAAGGAGGACATGCATCTCCAGAAAAGAGGACAGAGCAGGACACCGGTTCGAATATATTTTGCACATGCTAATTGAGATGCATAAATGCAGTTTTAGAAATATTTTCTATAATTTCTATCGAAATACAGCACACCTCACCCTAGTGGGGAAGCCTGTGATCAGGTAGGCTGCGTGCCTTGCTCGGTCTGCTGTCCAGGTGCTGCTGATGGGCAGCTTCAAGGCCCTTTAGCTCTTCCTTTGGATGGTTCTTTACCTTTATACACGATTTGGACTGGACAGCCCTTCAAGTAGAGGACTGTCCTCTGTAAAGTAGGACACATGTCCATGTTACCTGTGGGGTGTGTCTGGCCCCTTCTACCAGTTGGTGAAGTCTTTTCTGTTCTGGCAAGGTTTTGTCATGCCAGGCAGATTATATTTTTTATCTGCTGGGCCTGTCCCTGTTTTATACCATTTTTAAATTGTTGTTTTATCATGAGATTGTGATATTCTAATTGAGTAAGCTGCCCTGTGTAATGCATATGCATTGGGAGGATTGGAAATACAGCTATGAATTCATAAATAAAATCTCACTTTTTCTTTTCCCCAATTCAAGAGACACAGTAAAACATAGATGGAGATGGACACCCTCCCCCCACTCCTCCCAGCCAGGAGAGTATGCACTCTGATTTTTTTTTTTCCTGCCCTGCTATTGACTCTGCTTAAACAGGCTTTGCAGGTTTTTATAGTGCATTAGAAGCCTCCAAACCTGTTTACTCAGAGACAATGGTGGGAGAAAATACGTGAGCGTATATGAACACCATAGGCAATAATGCCTCTGTAATTCTGCTTTCAATTCTCTTATCTAGTATTTGTCGCCAGCCAAAAAAGAAAGCACTCCTCACACTGAAATCTATTTTTGTGTGTGTTTTTTAAAAAAATATTTACAAAAAATATATTTGGGTAGATTTAAACACATCTTAATTCAGTTAGTCTTGGATCACTCTGTTTTCATTCCATGTTAACTTTGAGTCTGTAAAAAGACGTCACAGCAGTGGTTCTAGAGAAGTGCATCTCCCAGCCAGCATCTATAAGAGTAAGACCAATCAAATGCTCTTTTTTGTGTGTGTCATTCCAAATATGTGTCCTCAATTACGTGCCTGAAGCTTTCCTCCCGTACCCGTCACGTGAGATCCCTCTGTGGAAGAAGTCGTCTAGATCTCTCGCAGTGCACTTGATTTCAGAATCCAGCTTCGTCCGTCATAACACCCTCCTGGCGGGAATGTTCCGGCCCCAGCCACAGGGCCGGAGCATTCCATAGACAGCCGCGCAGCGGACGGACTCTGTTCCCTGCTTTCTCAAGAACTTAGGTGATGCATTTCCAGAGCGGAAGGACAACCAGAGCTGACTTGGTGTTAATGCCAAACTTTAAATGTTTTGACTATACAACTAAAACACCATTCCCCATTCCCTGCAGAGTGCCATTCCTGCTTCCCGCCCCTCCTTTCCACACTGTAGCCTTTTGTATGTCTCAGGCATTAATCCCTCACTGCCGGGGTGTGTAAATTAAAGAATAATAGAGCTGCAGAGGCATAAGCTCACAATGATGGGGAATGTGTTTGTCTGCTAAGAAGCAATTTCAGCGAAAATTAACTCAATTTCATCTGAAATCGTGAAGACCGGCATAAGCTGGCAGATCCCTGAGGACAGTAAAATTACTTCGTCAAAGCTCTGCTTGCTAAAATTAACCAAGCAAGCACTCCAGGTTATTGGCGAGGTGCTGGTAGTAACTAGGTTTTAATGAACAAAAATAGCTTTTTGGATAAATAAGGAAAGTGCAAAATGTCTTTTGCATTCTGCTGACGCCTGCAAGCAGGTGCTCTTGATGGCAAAGACCTTCCATGTCCCATTGTCTACCGCGTCCTCTTGAGATCGTGGTCCTCGGTGTAGGAACTTGCGAGGGCATTTTTGTTCAGCACAATGATCGCATTGGGTAGCAGAATACAAATCCGTATTGATTGACTACCATCAGGCTCCATCTGGTTGAGTTACCTTACTGAAGAAATGTAAATGAGGTGTATTTGTCTTTGTTTTGTTTTTTTACGGGACAGGAAAGATAAAGCCGGTGTCTGACTGCCATGACAGACCCTGCCCAGTAGCATACAATCTGAAGCAGGGTTGGGGAGCCTCAGGCCTGTGGGACAAATTGGGCCCTCCAGGGTTCCCCAGAAGGCCACACCCCTTCCCCTAGTCACGCCCACTTCCCGCAACCACTGAGTGTCTGCCAACTGTTTGGTGGTTTCCTGGCTTTTGCATAGTTCCGCCCCCCCAATTGTAAGAGGTTGAAATGCCTCTCCTAAGGCTTAGCAACCAGCAGTAAGCTAAAATATGCTCATATTTTTGGTGTTTTGGCCCCGCCCTAGACAGCCTAGATCTAGCTCCGGATCAGTGCTGACTTCTGAGTGGAAACTAGCTGGGGGATCCACATGATCATTTTAGAGCAGGGGACGAAGTACTGCAGGTTTGAGGCAATTCGGTGCAGTGTGTTCCTACTCTACGGTCCTCTCTTTGAAGGGCCGTCATGGGACAGTCCTATTTGAAGGAGCCCTTTGTTTGAAGGCCTATGCAGTCCAAATGCACTGAAGAACCACAGGCAGAAAGATCAAGAGCCTTGAAGTTTCATAGATTTCATAGATCACAGAGTTGGAAGGAGCCTACAAGGCCATCGAGTCCAACCCCCTGCTCAATGCAGGAAACTAGAGGAGGGGATCTCCCATCCAAGTAACAACCAGGCTTGATCCTGCTTAGCTTTCCACGCTCAGACAAGCTGAGCCAGCGTGAGCCACAGGCCTGTTGCCCATCAGCGCTTAGCCACCTGGTCAGCAGACTGAGCAGGCACACAGCTCACCTGGTCACATAGAATCATAGAAAAGTAGAGTTGGAAGGGGCCTACCAGGCCATCGAGTCCAACCCCCTGCTCAATGCAGGAATCCAGGTCAAAGCATCCCTGGCAGATGTCTGTCCAGCTGCACCTTGAATGCCTCCAGGGTGGGAGAGCCCACCACCTCCCTAGGTAGTTGGTTCCACTGTCTTATTGCTCTGACAGTCAGGAAATTTTTCCTGATGTTTAGGTGGAATCTAGGTTCCTGTAACTTGAGCCCATTATTCCGTGTCCTGCAAACTGGGATGACCGAGAAGAGATCTTTGCCCTCCTCTGTGTGACATCCCTTCAAATACTGGAAGAGTGCGATCATATCTCCCCTCAGTCTCCTCTTCTGAAGGCTGGTGAAATGTATTTTATTTCTATTTATTGTAGTAATAACAGCTAAATATGCATCTATACATTTAAATCAGCATGTGCAAATTTTATCCAAATATGTGTCCCTTTCTTCCTTGGAGGCTGTGTAGCAGGCAAAAGCAGGCCTAGTACGACCCGGGTAGCCGTCATCCATTGCTCTGCCAAACCCATTCAGAGTGAAATCCAGTGGTCCCACTCAGTCCTATTACAAGCTGGGCTGGACACAGGTCTGACTTGCCACTGATTTTTCTTAAATCTTTGAGGATTCCATCCTGCATTATTGGGCAATATGGATAAAGCAAATCCAAAACCTGCCCAAGACATACAGCCCCGTTCCATGCTGAGACGGAGTGCACCTAAGACCACCAAAGACTCCAGAGCCTTGCACTCCGACCTTCTGGTTTCCAGGTCAAACTGGATATGAGCAATTTAATTTGGAAGGGCAGAAGAGGCAAACTCACTGCAGTGAGAAATGGTGACTCTGGACCTCCGCTTCATCTTTTATTTAGATGTATATAGACCAGCTTATGCAAAGGCTCAGAATCACACAGTTCTACACACTTCTCATGAATGGCAATTAGTAAAGGTGCTGCTTATATCACCAGCCAGATAAAAATGGGTTTGCATCGCACCAATGCATCGCCTATAAAAAAAAAATGCTAGGACTGTTCCAACCAATGTCCCAGCTTGCTCTATTGCAGTGTTCTTCAACCTTGGGTCCCCAGATGTTTTTGACCTACAACTCCCAGCATGCCCCAGCCAGCTATGCTGGGAGTTGTAGGCCAAAAACATCTGGGGACACAAGGTTAGAGAACACTGCTCTATTGTGAGTGGCAATTTTTTATGGGTACACTTGGAACTATAGGTGTAAAGTGTCTAACTGTCTGAGCATCAGAAATGGAATGAGATGAACAACCAGATGATTTACTTCCACATAACTTATATTTCTTTATCCTTTTATCTCTCTTTTTTGGGTGTGTGTGTGTGTGTGTGCATGTTGGCATCTTTCTGCTCAATAGGAGGGGCAAGGCCACTGTGTATAAGAGCCTTTCACTAAGTTGCAGAGCCTTTAACTAACAAAAGTGTTTCCCCAGCAAATAAATATTTCCTCTGGCTGATGCATATTTATTATTCAGGAGTTGCCTGTTCAGATAGGCTGGGGTGATATTTTCTTAGCTGTTTGTCTGACTCAAATGTCAGGAGGTAAAACGTGGAGAATAACCTGCTACCCGCTGCAACGCAACTGAGGTGGCCCCACCAGGGAGTGAGTTGCCAGCCCCTCTGCTCATAAACAAAAACATTGGGTAGTAAATTCAGACCCAGTTCCCATTTCCCTTTGATAGGATTAATTATAGTGATGTCTCCCATTGTCATTAAAACCAGCAAACGCATTCAGTGCAGGAAATAAATTGCCGACCAGGCGACAGATCATCAGGGCTCCTGATGCTCCACTGGGACCTTTTGTCACAATATTCTTCTGTCTGATGGTTGTTTTTCATGTTTACTCATCTTCCCCACTAACATGGTGGTGATGGCCAGAAGGATATCTCTGTTTTAAAACAACAACAACAACAACATAAAACAGTCCCTTGATGTTTCTCTTCTTTGGTCACAGCATGCGGTCTGCCTATTTTATCTGCTTAGTTAACTGCTAAAGCCAAATTCCCCCTATTTTCGACTTGGCTGAGGCGAGCTCAGTGCAACAGTAGAAGCCAAAGGTGCTGCAGACAAAAACTCTGGCTATGTGTTCCCTCTTGCGATGTTTTGTCAGAGGAGATGACTGGAACAGAAAATGGATATTCACACTCCAGTTGGAGGTTGTAATGTGTGGGCCATGTGGACTGTCTTGTTTTGACTTTTATACGAAAGAGGGACAATAGTAGGGCCAGCAGTGATACAAACTGGCCGGTCGGTTAAATGCCCACGGAAGTCTTCTCTTGTGGCACCATTACTGAGTATGCAAGCTTGTGATGGAAATTCTCCAAACAGTACAACCTTATTCAGGGTGAGGGTTGTACGCAGCGTGGTTGAAAGGACAGGGGAATATGGAAGCTAGCAAGATGGTGGGCATGGAGCTAGGAGGGAGGGGTGCATCATAAGAGAATGAAGGGAAGATTATTCAGTTGTTTTGAAATAATAATTTAGTGTTATTATACAATAACCTCAGTTCCCTTTCTTCCAAATGCTTGTTACTCTGTGATGTAGCTTGTTGTGCTGTCTAACAGATATCAGAGCAGGGCCTTTTCTGTGGTGTGGTGGCAATACTGAACATATGGGACTTCTTCCTAAGGAGGCCAGCCAGAGCCCCAGGTTTTTAAGAAGGTTTGTATCAGTTGAGCTCCGATGCAGCCCAAAGGTGGGGTGAGGCAAAGACAGAGAGGGAGGTAAGCAAAGGCAAGTGTAAAATATAAGAATGGGCCGCTCTGCTGCAAGGCTGGTGTCAAGGGTTGGCGTGCTTGGGCACCTGCCAAAGGCCCACACCCCAGCAGGGGCCCACTGGGAAGAACCCCCTGGAGCTGCTCCTCCTCTTCACCAAGGCAACCTGCTTGTTCACCTGTCCCTCACTCTGGCCCAGACAAAGGTGGTGGTGAGAAGGAGGAGCGGGACATGCCGTTACTTACTAAATCCATCACTGGCTCGGTCCACCCCCTCAAGCAAGCAGAGAGTCTCCATCAGACCGCGACCTGCTAGCTTTAGCCCAGTGAGCCACGAGCCACAGCTACTGCTCTCTGCAAGCAGAGATGATGGAGGATGAGCAGTAAGTGGCCACGTCAGTGAGAAGATAGACTCACTGAGGGAGGGGTCCCATTGAGGGTGTGTTGCCCAAGAGCCCTCAAAACCTGGAGCCAGCACTGCTTTGTCGGTCAGACCAGTGAACAAGCCTGACCTAGAAGATTGTAGGCTCACTGGGTATCACCTGACATATTGCCTCAAGAAGGCCTCCTTGGCTGGGAACAAGGCTTGTTCCCACAGTCCTCTCCTTTGACCCAAGTTGGGTGGTAGCACACAAGTATTGTCCCGGTGTGATACCTTTTGGGTCATCAGTTCGAGACTTGCTGAGGGCTTGAATCCTGACATTTTGCGCAAGTATTTGTGTGCTTGCATTCTCATAAATGTAATATTTCACCTTCGTAATTAACATTAAGTTGGTCATCATTAGCAACACCTACATAAAATGCCATGGCCATTACAACTGTATTTTGAGCAAGAAAGAACTCCAAATTGATCCTGACAAATGGGAAAAGCAGAGAGAGTGTGAGAGAGAGAGCTGCAAGGGTGAACAACAATTTAGAAGGCAAGTGATATGAAATCAGGCTCAAGAAATCAAGCCTGGAAAAAGGGAGATCACACAGACACAGAGAAGAATGTTGACAGTTTTCAAATATTCTCAGTAAGGGCATGAAGGTCAAGGTGTGTAGAATGGGTTGGTGGGGGAATGCTGGGAGGAAAAGAGGAAAATAAAGAGGTAAAAAAATTAATAAACAAGACATGGAAGATGGAGCAAAGATTAAGGCTGCACACCTATGTAACAATAGCATTAAGACTTATAATGGTGTGGGTGGGAGTTTGGAATGTTGAAATTGCTTTTTCTATCACCCCTTAGCCAATGACAGATTGGGCTCACCTCTTCTTGAAGTGCAGGTCTGGTTTATAATGGGCTGGTCTCATCACATGCCTTCCCCATGCTCTACTTCCCTTCCCTTGTCCTTACTTAGTGGTGGGGAAGGTTCACTGGTCTCTGTTAGGCCCTAGAAGGTGCTTTGAACATACAGGGCATCGACCAGGATGATCAAGAACCATGAAAAATGCACAATTTCTTTCCCTTGAGACCACCTATAGGCTGGAGAATTAGCAACTCTGGCCATGAACGAATCAGGCTGACTGGCCTTTAGTGTGTGTGATACGTTTGCCTGCCACCACAATTCCCTTACCAATTCTTGTCTGTGGAATCTACCCAGGAGGGAAGAGCTCTGGAAAAGTCTAGAATACTCACTTCTTGCAGCAGGTACACCCCAGTCACTTATTTTGTATAAGCAAGCAGCTCACTGGGAGAGAATGTGTTTTTTCTGGTAGTTGTGCCTGAGGTTAGATTGGAATTTTAGGGAGGCCTAAAATTTATTTACTACAGGTTAAATGGAGCGGAACTAATAGACTTCTAATAGACTTCTAATAGACTTCTAGGAATACTACACATAAACAAGACCTGATCGTGACCTCAGATCTATGAATGAGTTGGTTCCCAGGCTAGTGTATTGTAGCAAAGCTTTACCTTAGACCAAAGACTTTATACCATACGGCTTCTAGCCTGACTCCGAGCCCGCCTGGCTCGGGGAAGAGAACTGCTTGACCCAGCCGGAGCTGGACTTTTTATTTATTTATTACATTTATACCCCGCCTTTTTTCCTGAAAGGAACCCAAGGTGGCTTACATAATCCTCCTCCTCCATTTTATCCTCACAACAACCCTGTGAGGTAGGTTAGGCTGAGAGTCAGTGACTGGCCCAAAGTCACCCAGTGAGTTTCATGGCCGAGCGGGGACTAGAACCTGGATCTCCCAAGTCCCAGTCCAACACTCTATAACCACTACGCCACACTGGCTCTCTTACGCTTGAAGATACTTACACTTATGAACTCAGGTTGTCGGCTTGCCCGTGTTCCCAACAACCCTTCTCGGGTGGGTAGAGGGGTTTTCTACCCCGTCCCTCCCCCTCTCCCGCCCCTTGCCAATCAGGTGGGCTTATTCCTGCCCCTTTGCGGTCAGGTGGGCTTATTCCTGCCCGGGAAAGATGACGCTTGGCAGTTACTGGTGTCTTCAGGGGATACTTTGCAGCTCTTTGAGACTGCCCTTTACCTCTGGATGATCCAGGTGTCCTCTTGTGGATTCGAGTGGATGTTCCCCTATTGTATCCCTGTCTGGCCAGTCCTGCTGCATCTCCTGTTTTCCCCCCTGGTGGGGGATTATTCAGGCAGGGGTTGCCAGGGGAACTACGTGTGGTTGCTAAAGGGGAAACTATGTTGCGGTTCATGCCACTGTGGGTGCCCCTGTGGGTGCACAGGCTTTCTCCACAACAGTCCTCTGTTAGAAGGTGTCCTCTATTTCAGCCTTACCAATCTACTGCCCTCCAGATGTTTTGGACGACAACTTCCAACTCTCCTGACTATTGGCCAAGTTGGCTGGGGCTGATGGGACATCCGGAGGGCAGCAGGTTGAGGAAAGCTGCTTTATTTGATGGGCTGTCCAGTTTAAAAATAAAGAACCATAAGGAGGGAGATCAAGGGCCTGGAAGTTGCCCATCAACAGTTGGCACCTGTTGACTAAGCAGGTACACAGATCACCTGGTCACAGTCTTCCCCACTATAGCGAGATGTACAGTATTTTATTTAAATTATAGTACTTATTTCAAGCAGCGTCTCCAGCAACATAGAATAGAATCATAGAAAAGTAGAGTTGGAAGGGGCCTACCAGGCCATCGAGTCCAACCCCCTGCTCAATGCAGGAATCCAGGTCAAAGCATCCCCGACAGATGGCTGTCCAGCTGCACCTTGAATGCCTCCAGAGTGGGAGAGCCCACCACCTCCCTAGGTAGTTGGTTCCATTGTCGTATTGCTCTGACAGTCAGGAAATTTTTCCTGATGTTTAGGTGGACTCTGGGTTCCTGTAACTTGAGCCCATTATTCCGTGTCTTGCAAACTGGGATGATCGAGAAGAGATCCTGGCCCTCCTCTGTGTGACAACCCTTCAAGTACTGGAAGAGTGCAATCATATCTTCCCTCAGTCTCCTCTTCTGAAGCCTAAACATGCCTACTAGTTCTTTCAGTCTCTCCTCATAGGGCCTTGTTTCCAGTCCCTTTATCATCTTTGTTGCCCTCCTCTGAACCCTCTCCAGTTTGTCTATGTCCTTCTTAAAGTGTGGTGCCCAAAACTGGACGCAGTACTCAAGATGAGGCCTAACCAGTGCTGAGTAAAGGGGAATTATCACTTCCCACGATTTGGAAGCTATACTTCTATTAATGCAGCCCAAAATAGCATTTGCCTTCTTTGCAGCCACATCACATTGCTGGCTTATATTCAGTTTGTGATCTGCAACAATTCCAAGATCCTTCTCACTTGAAGTATGGTTGAACCAAGTGTCCCCCATCAAGTAGGCCGCTCAACAAGATCTGCCACGGATGGCCTTCTCCTTGTTCCATCAGCCAGAGCAGCCAGGCTGGTGGGGACTAGGAAGAGGGCCTTTTCTGTGGTGGCCCCAAAGTTATGGAACTCTCTTCAGTGACCTCCGCCGCTATGCCCCTTCCTTGATGAGCTTCCGCCGTGCATTAAAAACATGGTTTTTCAGGTGGGAATATGAGGTGGGTTAGGATTTTAAAGCTGTAATTGTATTTTATATTTTGTTTTATTGTATTTTTTTTCTATTGCCCAAAGTGGCCAGGTCACTGGCCAGATGGGCAATTCAGATATTAAATAAATAAATAAATAAATAAATAAATAAATTCTAAGTTTACCTCTATGTATATACAGATCTTATGCAAATTCTGCATCCTCTTTTTTGGCGATGTGAAAGTGGCCACCCTAGATTGGACGATTAAATCTGAAGAACCAAGCTTTGTGGCCTGTTTTCACCAACATCCAGTCCACTTTTTAGGCCATCCTTACATTTCTTTCCGTTAAGCATCCTGTAATGGTACCATTCAAAGGATTGCATGCCAGGGGTGATGTAGGAATGTTCCTGTGATCTCTCCTCTCTGGAAGGAAGATTTGGAACATTTTAATAAAGTGGATTATAAGGACTTGGACACAAAAGCAACCTGTTTCCTTCTGACAGGAGCTTTAATCTTCTCCCTGGGCTGCTGACAAAGGCTTTTTCTTAAAGAAAACCCATGAGCACAAAGAGGAAAATAGAAGAGAAAGAGAATAGACACACAGAGAGGTGCGAGATGTTGAAAGACACCCATGAATTGAAGCAGCTCGGGTGTTAATTGTGTCCTCTTTACCCAGGGCCTATTTCCCTTTTTTCTTTTCCAATTCTGGATCAATGGTGGAGGCAGGTGAGCCAGATGGAGGAAGGAAGAGGCTTTGATTAGACAATCTTAGTGGTAAGGAATAGTATTGAACAAGAAAGCAGAGTCAATGCAACAATTAAAAGGGTGAAGCATCTGCTGTTCCTTTGAAAACAAAAGACCTCAACTTTGCAGAGGGAAAATCACCTCCCCAACCCTGCACCCAATTTTATTCTGGAAGAAAGTACGTGACCTAAAAAAGTGTCCCACTTTTGCGCTGCTATCTACATGCATGGAGCGATTGTATCCTGTGCATTTATCCCTTAAGGAAACCGGACCACCAAAGCTGATTGTCTATTCCGTGTTATATCATGAAGGGCATACACAATCAGCCGTTGAATCCTGATCCTGGTATTGGATATTTGCCAGGTATCAGAACACAGAATGCTTTCTTTTTTTTCCTTTAAAGCCTGTTAAGAAAAACATGAATCTTGTTGTGATTGTATATATGGTTCTATCGAGATTTTTTTTTCCCTGGTCTTTTTTTTTTTTTAAACCAGTGCACTGGAATAATTACATATGCCCATTATAAAACACTACACAAAAATAACAGATGCAATGTACAGTTACATCTAGGTTGCTTTTTTGTTGTTGCTGTTGCAGTGTTTCACCAATGCACACGTACACATTGGCAATGCAGAGGGGGAAATGATATAATGATTGTCACGCACAGGGAAGAGAAAGGTTGAGCTGGCTGACACGCTCTTGTTGGGTTGGGGTTTCTGTAGGACCACTTCTCTAAGGCAGGGACAAGCAACCTGGTGCCCTCCCAATGTTTTGGACTACCAATCCCATAATCCCTCACCATTGGCCATTGCTGGCTGGGGCTGATGGGCACTGTAGCTCCCAAAATCTGGAAGGCTTAAGGAATTAAGCAGCTTTGGAAATTAATCTCAGCTGGTGTGCTTGAGCATCACAGGAAGCTCTGCAAAGGGGACGGCAGTCTTTTGTACCCTGGTGTATCTCATTTATGTATAAACAAGGTAGATGTAATGGTTTTAAAGCATTGGAGTTGGGCTGGAGAGACACAGGTTCAAATCCCTACTCAGCTGTAAAGTTCACTGGGTGGTTTTGGGGTCAGTCACTCTTCTCTCTGAACCTTTAAAGCCCTAAATAGTTTGGGGCGAGAAGGTATGTCTCCTCCCATATTTATCTACCCAGGCATTAAGATCATAATCTGAGGCCCTCCTCCAGGTGCCCCAGCCAAATGAGGCAAGGTGCGTGGCTACAAAGAGAGAGGGCCTTTTCAGTGAGTGGGCCATTGTTGAGGAATGCCCTCCCCAGAGAGGCTCGCCTGGGGCCTGTCCTGCGTTGTTATGGTCTTTTCGGCAGCCAGGTGAAGAGCTTTCTATTTTTCCAGGCAGTTTTAAGAACTGTGTTTAGTGCCTGTATTCTGCTGCTGGTTTTAATTTGGTTTTATGATGCTATCATGGTTTTATTCTTTGCTGCTGTTTTTATCTTGGTTTTATTCTGCACTGTTTTTATTTTGTTTTAATGTTTGTACCTTGTTTTTAAGAGAACTTCAGTTATTTGGTGGTGTAAAAGTACAGTAAATAAATAAATAAATAAATAAATAAAGTCCCTGTCTCCCTGTGTTGATGATAAAATGGGATAAATTCCATGTACTGCCGTGAGATCACCGGAACAAGCTGAGGATAACAATATCATAAGAAAGAAAAAGGAAAAAAAATGAAAAGGGGTCCCTCTGTTCCTAATCTACCAAAGGTACGGCTGTGTCAAAAAGTATTTCAGTTTGGTTGTGGGTTTATTCCCAAACTGCTGTTAATTTCCTGGGTGACTTTCCAATGGCACTTTTGAAAATCAATGTGGCTGATTTCAAAAAAACGAATATGCATTACCACCGTTACCAGATGACGCTCTGCTCTGGACTATTATGCATCAGGGTCTTAAGCCTCCCAGCCTTGTGTGCCCGAATCTGACTCCGCCTATCGGAGTAGAAGAAAGAATCAGTCATCATGGAGGTGCCGCTGCTGACAGCCTCCGTGGTAGCCGCCAGCGCCAGCAACGAGTCAGAGATAGCAGCAAGCAAGAGGCTTCGGGCGAGCCGCTGCCTGCAGTTCGAGTGGAAAGACCGCTCCCAAGGTGATCCACAATTGTGGCTCTGACCCGACGTTACCTTTCAGAATCCACAAACACCCTGATGTTTCTTTCTCTGAAGGTGACACTTTTCCTGGTGGAGCCATAGAGGACTTCCAGGGAGCTCCAGGTGGTGCACATGGTTCTCCATCTCGGTTTATCCTCACAACAACCCTCTGAGGTAGGTTAGGCTGAGAGAGAGTGGCTGGCCCAAGGTCGTCCAGCGAGCTTCATTCCTGACTCCTGAGGGGACCGGCCGGCACTCCCGCAGATTTCTGGAAAGGGCAATGTGCACGCAGGGGAGGCTGGGGACTCCTGTGTCAGTGGGGCTCCTTGCCCATTGCATCTTTTTGTTTGAGCTTTGTAGGAGCTATCCATGGTGTTGTACTCCACCCCTCAAAACAGGTTCCCCACCACGGAGCACCATGGATAGCCCCTATAAAGCTCAAACAAAAAGAGCAGTGGGTCAGGAGTCCCCAGCCTGCCCTGTGTGCATGAAGCCCTGGCAGCTCGGCTGAGACGGGGGCAGTGTGCGCAGCATGTGCGCAGCATGCGCGCAGGTGCAGCTCCCCATCCACCCAAGGGCACCCGTGCACCCGCCTGCCTCCTTGAGCATATACCTGCTAGCTGGTTTGTGGCGAGGCTCTTTTAGCGTGACGTCTCCATATATGATGTCTGGCCATCTGTATCATTGTCCTGACTCTACCTCTCACACTCGCTCCCTAACTTTAGTCACCTCAACCCCTGTCAAGGCATTGCCGCAGCCTACTGTATTTCCGTCATTCGCTGCAGAAGTGTCTCCTTTTGTTGCTAATATGCTTGCCACCTCTCGTTGTCATTGAATGCCCCTATTCTTTTGTTATGGTTGAATGGCGAAAAGTAAATTAATTTTTAATGCACTTTTAATTTTAATATCCTCGGGCGCTACTGTGTAAATGTTAAGCACTCAGATACGACGGTGAGAGGATCACGTGTATATGGCTCTGAACAGACAGATAGAAGCTTTTTGATGGGAATAGGTTTAAAAAAAAATAAATCTTGACAATGACTTTGAAACACAGATCCTCCCCATGCTTCCAGTTCGTCACAGAATTAGATGTCTCCCCCCTGGTACTTGAAATGAATGTTGAGTGAGTCATCTGGTATTCAATATTTTGGTAAATGAAATGAAATGAATTATTATTATTATTATTATTATTATTATTATTATTATTATTATTTTATTATTATTATTATTATTATTATTATTATTATTATTATTATTGGTTTTACTAAGACCCTCTTTCTCTGTAAGCTGGACTTTTCCCTGGAAGAGACAGAGACTCCAGTTAGATGGGCCAAAGCAGCAGTTGCTCTCATTTCTGTGCCAACCTTCAAAGACCAGTTCAAAAGGTGGTTCTTATTGTTTTTAACTATAATAAAGTTATATTTTCCGCCGAAGGAAGAAAGCTCCCGTCCTTTTGATTTATTTATTTGGCCTAGAAATTTCAAACCCACCCTTCAGAGAAGTTCCCGGGGTGGCTTAGAAAGAATCAGAATAGAATAAAAACAATTGAAACATATAAACAAGCCTGCAGCATCCTTCTGGGCCAAACTAGATGCTCTGAATAAAGGTAGCCCTGTTCAGGCATTATCTGGGATGCACGAGGGCTTCAAGTGTGCCCTGGGATGGGGCTGAGGATGCTGCCCCTGCTGCCCCCTAGGTCTCCGGGCACACTGGCCTCTCCTCTCTCATTTCAGACCTTTCTGTGTTGCAGTCAACCATCATTCATCCCAATCATCTTTTCTATTCTTAAGGGGGGTGGGGGGATTGGGGTGATGGGAGAAGAGGAATTAGTTCCTCCTGCATCCAACCAGTATTCCTGATTTTTCTCTACATCATCATCATTATATTTATATCCCACCTTTTTCCTGTAAGGATCCCAAGGCAGGCTTACATAATCATCCTCCTCCTCTCCATTTTATCCTCACAGCAGCCCTGTGAGGTAGGTTAGGCTGAGAATTAGTGACTGGCCCAAAGTCACCCAGTGAGCTTCATGGCTGAGTGGGGACTAGATCCTGGATCTCCTGAGTCCCAGTCCAACACTATGTCACACTGGCTCTCCGCATAACATAAATGGACAGGGGGACCAGTCACAAAGGAGGACTTTCCATAGTTTGTCGAAGACATAATTCTAGCAGGTGGGACTGCATGACAAGCTACAACTCCTGAAATTCCACCTTCCACAGATGATTAAAGCAAGAGGAGTCTCCTCTTCTGTATCTCGTCACCGTAGCCATGGGGGCAGCTTTAAAGGCAGCCTAGAAATAATTTTAGATAGATAGATAGCAATCTTTTTAACCCAAGCGTGTCCCTAGGAACAATGCTACATCATCATAGAATCATAGAATCATAGCAAAGTAGAGTTGGAAGGGGCCTACAAGGCCATCGAGTCCAACCCCCTGCCTTCAGGAACCACGATATGAAACAACGGTCTGTTCTAGGGCTTGTTCTTACAATGATGGCTTCTCGTGTCATCCAAACCTGGGAGAGCCCTCTCATTGTTGTTTGTGCAAAAATACCACGGAGCCGCATGGCCAAAGAGGGAAAATCTGCAGCTGCTCTATCCTGCAGATCTCTATCCCGAAGTCGGCCTAGCAACACGCACATCGATGCTAGCCTTGCTGTTACAGGCTGCTGTCTCGTCCCAGACCCCTCCAGTTCTTTTCCACCCTCAGACTGTGACCTGTTGACTACTTGTCGTCCTGTGTCACCATTAAAAAGATGCATTAAAAATGGCTGCGATTTGTGTAATTTGTGCAAATTGTGGTCTAATTTGTGCAAATCGTGGCCGTTTTAAAGTATTTTAGGCTATTTTTTTTTTTAACGTAAACAACGTAGAGCTGGGGGCCCGGAAGTCCAGCGAGTGCCTCAGCTGGCACTCACACTCGGCTTGGCTCGCACGCTGCGAGTTGAGTGCCGGGCAGGTTGCCCACCCCTAGCAGGTACACAGAGTCTTTTTCTGTTGGATTTACAACTTCCGCCTACGAGGTAGAAAAGAGTGAGTTACAGTTTGCTTCAGGAGGAGAGAGAGGGAAGGCCCGCCCCTTGTGTTCAGCGGACCAAGCGGGATGAAGCAGCAGCTGACGTAGCGAGGAACTGAGGGCTCTTGGGATATGGGCTGGCTCACAATGGCCACTGGGATATGTGACGTGAGCGGGACAGAGCTCAGGCTCCGAGCAAAACCACGCGAACAATGAGCAGAACCACACTGGCAATGAGAGGGGGTGATTGTCTGTCACGCCCATCATGGTACAGCGTGGTGAATTGTGGTGACGTGCCACGATGGCTCGTTGTGTTGTGTGAACTCGCCCAGTGTCTTCCCCATGGCCTAGGAAATGTGGCTGGGAAGCTGTGGAGAGTCTCACTGCTATGAGTGGTGGCAAATGTGAGGAACCCAACCATTCCCCTCCCCCCTAAAAATGTCTCTGAACAAAGAACTCGCCCAGGCATCTACAGGCAGAAAAATCTGCACTACTAGACATATCCAAGACTGACGCTCCCCTGTCCCCCCATTATGACTCAGCCTTATGTTAAAAAGGTACAGGCAGGAATCACCTGGAGGACACATGATCAGGCTGTCTCAGGCATTGATTGGTCAGTTTGAATTTCCAGTCTCTCTCTGGGAGTTGTCCAGCCCCCATGGAAATACCTTTGTTTGAGCTTTTAAAAGTTCAAACAGAAAAAAGAAAAAACTTTGTGAAATCTTCCTTTGCCTTTGAGTAGCTGGCAAGGAGTCAAGACAAGACTGCCCCAGGGCCACTCTCCCACCGGCAAATTGCTTTTGCTGAGTTATTCTTAGGGCTTCACGTTCCTGACAGTAAAATCCTAGTTAGCTAATTCTGTGGTTTACATCATTTTAATAGCAACTGACCATTTCTCTGCTTTGTTCGTGAATTAATACACTTAGTTGGAAACTGGAATTGATTTTGTTAGTTAATTTGCCTAGCCTAAAGTTGGTCTTACCTCACCTGCCTAGACCACCTGGTATATTCTATCACAGTTTTAAGGAGTTTGAGGGTGCAATCCTATGCTAGCCTAGACAGAAAAAAGTCCTACGATTACCAGCATGCCCCAGTCAGAATGGCTGGCTGGAAGGATGCTGGGAGTCATAGGACTTCTCTCTCTCTAAACATGCATAGGACTGCACCCTCAAACTCCTTAAAACTGTGATCTCCCTTATCCTCGTCCAGTGCTCTGAACCACTCCACCACACTGGCCCTTGGAGAGAGATTGTTGAGCCCTGATAGACACAGGGGGAAGACATCAGGTAGGTATTGCATGCTGCAGGAAGTTGTATTCCACATTTCTCTTTCCTTTGTCCTTGTGCTGTTGTTCTATTTCAATGCCTCACACAAAAAGGAATATGGATTCTCCATGCTTGCCTTGTTTCTCTATGTAAGGGAGGGAGGGAAACAGACACAAAACCCCTGTTGGTTTAATAGGCTAGCTATAAAAGATGAAGCAGGGGGGAAAGAGAGCAGAGACATTGTAAATAGACCAGTCATCTTCTGGCAACACAGCATTCCCTTCCTACATTTTTGTTTTGCCTGCCCTTGAGTAATGACCACCGTGCTAGTACCCCAATGTTCATTTCTTTGCTCTTCTTGTAAGTGCTGGGCATCGCTTTGTCTTGAGCTGTGTCGTATACACGGGAGTCTCCTTAAAGTGCCGATGCAGCAGAAAACAGACTAGGATGTGGCTGTCTCGTCACATCTTTTAATGGAGACCTTGAACCCCCATTTGCTTCTCCACCAACCCTACCTACCTCAAAAGCATGACTGCTGGGAAAGTGGAAGGGTCCCAGCAGGGCAGCCTTAAAAGAAATAAACAGAAGGAAGTCAAAGCTGGAACCAGGAAATAAAAAAAACGGATCCTCGTGATTTCATATGATTTTTAAAGGGGACACACCCCAAACCACCATCCAATCATAGAGCACATCTGCCTCCACAGACTTGAACCGTAAAAATCATGGATCCGGCACTCGTGGTGGCTGTTACGGCACAAAAAATATGGATCCGAGGCATGGATCCTTATGGATTCTCATGATTTTTAAAGTAGGCACCCTGTAAACGACAAATTGCAGCGCACATCGGCCTCCATGGAGTAAGCCACAAAAATCACGAATCCAACACTCAAAGGCACCTCCACGGTGCAAAAAACATGGATTTAGGCACAGATCATTTCATTTATTCCATTTTCCTCATGGATCCTCATGATTTTTACAGGGGAAAATCCCCAAACCACCATCCAATCACAGAGTACATCTGCCTCCATGGACACAGAACTATAAAAATCACAGATCTGACACTCGTAGGCACCACCACGGATCCTGGATCTGAGGCGTGGATCCTCATGGGTCAAAAGCAAAAGGGGTGGAACCAAAATACCATGTATATTAGCTTAAAGATTGTATTAGCTTAAAGCTTGTACAGCCATTAACTTTATATCTTGAGAGGCATTTAAAGCTTTTTAGAATGGAGGAGGGTGGAATGCACAAAAGCCCAGAAACCACCAATCAGTGGTTGGGGGAAAGTGGCATAAGAACATAAGAGGAACCACGCTGGATCAGACCAAGGTCCATCTAGTCCAGCATTCTGTTCACACAGTGTCCAACCAGCTGGCCACAGGATCCCACAAGCAGGACATGAGTGCAACCGCACCCTCCCACCCATGTTCCCCAGCAGCAACTGGAGTACGTAGGCATGCTGCCTCTAATACTGAAGGTAGCATATAGCCATCAGGACTAGTAGCCATTGATAGCCTTCTCCTCTATGAATTTGTCCAGTCCCCTTTGAAAGCTCTCCAATTTGGTGGCCATCATATCATCTTGTGGAAGTGAATTCCATAGTTTAACTCTGTGCTGTGCAGCTGTACTTCCTTTTATCTGTCCTGAATCTCCCACCAATCAGCTTCATGGGATGACCCTGTTGGGTTTTGCATAGGCAGAACGAGATTACCACCTGACATCAGGATTATCACCTGACCTGGTGGGTGTCTCTTGAGTTCAAGTACACAAGGTCTCTAGTCACGAGACATAGTCTCAAGATGATATGACTCAGCAACCTTGGGACAGATTTGGGGTAAACATGTTGATGAATAGGTTATACAACTGGGGTGAGTAATATCCTATTTATAGGTGCAGGCAGGGTCTGTGGTATAAAGCTAACACACTTGTTGATAGCTTTCACTCTCTCTTCTTCTCTCGTCTCGACTCGACATGTCTATTGTTCTGGACTTCACTTCATCTAGCCTTACCACTGGGGTATTGGATTTGAGCCTGCAATGATGTAGTGAGTAATAAATGCATTGCTTGCCTTAATCCCATGTAATTGGGTCTTACAGATAAACTCTTTAATCTTTATTAACTGCTGTTATCTCCTCCTTCCGCCTGCGTGACTGGGACTGAGGGTCATTGGCTAGGGGAGCTTTTGAACCCGGGTCAGTCCAGCTCTCACAGACCCCCCAGGTTTTGGTACTATGAGAGAGGGTGAAAAATGTCTCCCCATCCACTTTCTCCACACCATGCATAATGTTGAACGTGTCTCCCCTTACTTGCCTTTTCTCTAAGCTAAACCATCCCAGATGTTGTAACCTTTCTTCATATAGGGGGCATGGCAACCTAGAAAAACCCTTAAGGCAGTGTTTCTCAACCTTGGGTCCCCAGATGTTTTTGGCCTACAACTCCCAGCATGCCCCAGCCAGCATAGCTGGCTGGGGCATGCTGGGAGTTGTAGGCCAAAAACATCTGGGGACCCAAGGTTGAGAAACACTGCCTTAAGGCCATATTGGGACCCCAGGCAGGTCGGATTTGGCATCTGGCTGAGCTTGAGGTTCTGCAACCGTGGTTTACAGTCAACACACAATCCAACCACAAATCCCCCAAGTGGAAAAACAAAACATAGACACACACACGCACTCACACACTCTTCAGTGAATAAAGCTGCAAAAATCCTGATTTATTGGAAAAACAAGTTCATATATGGTGTTTTTTTTTCCTTTCAGAAACCACCTCACAAACAGTTCTTTCATATATATATGAAACTGGTGTCATAGAAAGTGGTCGATTACAGGATTTCCTGGACTTATTAAGGCAGCAAAATATTTTAAAGTCTCTCAGATATTATTAGGATCTTTCTGAGGGTGTTTGGTCCTCTCCCTTCTTGCCCCTGCTGGAGAAGGGGAGGGATCTTTCTCTACACACACTCGCTGGTGGGCTCGGCCATGTGCTTGGCCAACTCCTTTTCCATGGCCCCCTTCAAGGCTGTTTGCACATCAGTGCAGCTGATGATGGACGACTCGTTCTTCTGACTCAAGGTCTCTACCTCGGTCACCACGTGGTTGCAGAGGTCCATCAACAAGGTCTTCATCAGACCTCTGGCCTTGGCCTCCATACGCACCTTTGGCATCTGCCGTAGTACCTTGGATGCAAAGAGCCTCGGAGAACAGATCTTCTTCTCCTGCTCACTGCTCACTGCCTTTTTGGCAGACGTCTGCTTGACGTGGCGCTTAAGACGAGACTGGCACTTCTGTTTTTGAGGCTGCAGCTTCTTCTGCTTCTGTTTGACTTGCCGATGCTTCTTCTGGGTCTTCTTTCTCTTCACATCCCTGCTTTTCTTTCTGCCTTGCTGTTTAGCAGCCATTGTTCTTTCTCCTTAAGCCCCTGCCTCAAATGTCGCCAGACTTTGGCCAGGCACCACCAGTTATAGGCAATAGCATGCAAATGAAAGAAAGATGGCATGTGCTGATTGGGTGGCTCAGCCTTCATTGTAGTCACGGAGCCATTGTTACACTGAATGTCACTATGACCTAAACTTTGCAATAATCCAGTTCTGAGGGTTGACAGTGCCACAGCTCATTGGCTCCTGTCAGATATTGTACTGCACTGTGCACTTCTAATTTTGCCATGAAAATCAGCTTTCAACAGCTTCATCTACCACCATTATCCCTAGCACGTTTTGGGAGAATAGACCTTTGTTCCATCAACCTTAAACCTGGTTAGCATATCCATAACCAGACTTTCTATACCAAAGCAGGATCTGAAGTCATGAATGCCACCCCATCTGTCTAGCAATGCAGACCAAGCTGGAGGAGTGTGCTCACAGGTAGACTCCTACCTCCTCCTAACCTCAAACAGGAGGTACTTAAGAGCTGCTGGAATTAACCCAAGAGTGGAGAAGCACTATTAGCAGGTCGCCTGGTCTCTGCCAGGCAAGGAGCCCAATCTGTAGCTTCCTTTTACCTCCTTTTACCTTACAAGCCTGTAGCATGGACACATGGTCTAGGTCAGTGATGGTGAACCTTTTTGAGCCCGAGTGCCCAAACTGCAACACAAAACCAACTTACTTATTTCAAAGTGCCAACACTGCAATTAAACCTGAATACTGAGGTTTTAGTTTTAGAAAAACAACTCCTACAGTTGTCCGAACTAATTAACATCTTTTGTCTTTAAAGAAAAACACAATAACAGAGCTTTCAATGATACAAACAGTTTTTTTGTGGGGGGGGGGAATCAACTCAAAAAATTATTATAGCACTACATTGTACACATAGCCTGAAGGGAATTAATACAAACTTTTTAAATAATTAGGCACATGTATTTTTGGATAAGGGATTCTCAACTTGTAATATGATTATATGCCAGACTGAAATTGTATGGGGCAAGCTTTACTTCGGGTCCTTTCCCTGCTTCTACAGGTGTTGGATTAGTAAAAGTAAAAGTCAACCTGTACTAGGATGAGCAAGATAAACAAGAAAACTAAACGTGCTTAACACATTTTAAACACTTTATGTCTTGGACTGCAAACATTGCATTAGGTAAAAGTTTGCATTGGGCATGCTTTTGCACAATTAATGTGATTTTTGCTATTGCATGCATGCTGATAATTTGTCAAACCTTGACTCATACTCCATTAGTTTGAGAGCAACACATGCAGCACTCGGGTCAACTGTTAGGGCTTTACATCCAAGCCATGCTCTGTGCATCATTCTTCAAAATCTTTTAAATGTGATAACAATGTAGAAAAGAATTCTGTAACAGGAATTCTAGAATAAAATCATTCTGTTCCACACTGTGAGAAAGAACAAGATCATTAGTGTTCTGCAGAAGGGGACGGTCTTTTCGCGATCTGGTGACCAATGGCTCGAGTGCCCACAGAGAGGTCCTTGCGTGCCAGCTGTGGCACCCGTGCCATAGGTTCGCCATCACTGCTCTAGGTGCATGGGTAGGACAGGTCTGTGGGCTAGACAAAAGATTCAGTCACTCCAGGGTCCAAATCATTAAGGTTTATTTAAGATCAATATAAGAGAGTGGGAGAAACAAGTGGTAACCAAAAGAAAGCAAGTAAAAGAGTTCTTGTGAAGAAAAAGCATCAGAGTTTCCTGCACCACACACACACACACACACACACACACACAATTCACACGTGTAAACAAGTATAATCAGAGCTGGGGGCTGGGAAATGCAAAATGTACATAGTTCCTCTGATGGCTCCTGAAGCCATCAGACTCTCCCATGTCTTGATGGCCGGGGCCACAAGTATTTGCATGCTATATTCATGAGCAAAGAACCACCCCTCTTCTTCCTAGCCCAGATGAAGTTCATCCTGATTGGCTAAAGACAGCTTATATTTGCATATGTAAATCAGCATATGCAAATTTGGGTCTTTATTTGTTTATTTATTTATTTTGGTCCTATGGGCCTGAGCCCCAGTTCTTTTAGATGCCTAGCACCACCCCTGGATCATCAACCTGATATTGCATGATGCATGAATATGTTCACACACACACACGCACACACACACACACAACACACACACACACACACACACAACACAATTAAACTAAAATTAAGCTAATGTAAGCTATTATTCCCTCTCCTCTCCCTCTTGATAAGACAGCCAGACCGATATGACAGACAGACAGACAGACAGAAACACACACACACGCACACACACACACGGAGGGCAGGTGAACAGACACACCCTTATGATAGTGGGGGGAGAAATTCCCCAGACAGGGGATTTGGAGGGGGGGTTATATAGCATCAATTAGGGCGGAGGGATGGACGGACAGACAGACAGACCCGGCTGGGGGTGGGCAGGCGAAGTCCGGGGCAGCTGGACAAATGCTGAGTGGGGGGAGGGGAGGGAGAGATATGCAGCCCCTTTAAGGGGGCGGGGGGCGGCGGTGGGGGGGGAGAGTGACGGAGCCAGCGGCACCGGCGGCGGCAGCAGCAGCAGCGGGACAAAGGGGCCGAGTTGGGGGCGGGGAGCAAAAGCGGATCAGAACCAGTTCGAGAAGCGAAGTGAAGCAATTGCGCCCGGAGCAAGGACTGGGTGTGTGCGCGCGTGAAGAACCAATCTGGTTTCCAGTTTTGCAATTTGCAAGCAAGAAGGGGTGAAAACAAGAAAGCCACCAGAAGGAAGGAGGAGTTTCGGATTCCAGTTCTGGTTCTGTGCCGAGTCTCTTGGTGCCAGATCTTGAGCTTGTCGCACGTGGTTCTGTCTGGACAGGGGTAGGGGTGGGTGGGAAGATGGCATCCCCGCTGCCGCGGCCGCCACCCACTGGAGCCCGCCATGGCCGTGGAGGGCCGTCCGCTGCTGCGGCCGCTGCTGCTGCGCCCTGATGGCTGCAGCGTGGGGCCGGAGCCCGCCTGGGGGCAGCACATCCACTGGGAGAGCAGCGGGAGATTCGTCTTCAGTCTGCTCAACTTTTTCAAGGCGTTTCTGGCACCCCCTTTAGCCCTGCGCCCTAGGCAGCTGCCTAGTTCGCCTAATGGTATTTGCTGTTTGATCTCCCTTGCATCAAGGAGATACTGATGGGTGGCCTTGCCTCCCTCTCTCAGTCAGAAACCTGCAAGGCTGAGGGATGCCAACCTCATGGAATTTAAAAAAGATTTCCCTTTCTGCTGTCACTAGCCAGATTCTGCACCCAAAACCTAGACTTTGTCTATTCGGGACAACGTTCACATGTTTTGCTCCCTTTTCTATAATGCAGTGATCCCACAAACATTTTGATTCTTTTTTGCAGACCACTTGAAAATTCCTCAGAGATTCAGCAGACCACTGAATAAACTTCTTTATTGAACAGATCAAAGCACATACACAACTCATATCTTAATAACTGTAGTCTTGCCTTTTTAATGTGATGGATGTGCCTGTTTTGGGAAGCAAGGTTCTCTGAAGTTGGGTGAAATGTTTGTTAGCTTTAGCCTCCAGTCAGGTTCAGCATTCATTATACTTACTGTATTTGCACCTGAGGGTGGTAAGGCCAGGGCCTTGTTAGCTTGTTTGATAATCTAGCCTTGGTCAAAACAGCCTCAATCTCCATCATCAGAAAAAAATAAAGGAAATGCAGAGCCAAGCACAGATAGTCTGGATTGTTCCACAACCTTTTTGTGGACCATCTGAATGGAGCATGCAGACCGTTGCTTGACAACCTCTGCTATGTGGAAAGCTAAGCAGGGTCAGGCCTGGTTATTACTTGGATGGGAGACCCCTCCTCTAGTTTCCTGCATTGAGCAGGGGGTTGGACTCGATAGCCTTGTAGGCTCCTTCCAACTCTATGATCTATGAAATCTATGAAATCTATAATAGAAGAAAGAGTCTTTGGGCATATATAGGTATTCTTAAAGGTGCAAAGCATTGGGCTATTATTTCATAAATGGATTCTCAAAATTATTGTGAAAATTATTAAACAACTTAGCACCTGGTTACCTGAAAGATCGCCTTCCTCTTTATAGACCCGTTAGACTACTACACGCTTCAGGGGAGGCCTTGCTGTCTGAGCCACGCCCTGCAGGGTCCCATCTGGCAGCAGCACAGCAATGGGCCTTCTCTGTGGTGGCGCTCGCACTCTGGAATGACCTCCTCTGTGCAATATGTCAGGCACCAACTATCATGTGCTTTTGTCTTTTACTAAAAACTTACTAGTTTACCCTGGCTTTTCCCAACCATTAACTTATCTAAATGCTGTTCTGTTTTTAATGGTGTATTGTTTTGTAATATGTTGTGAACAACTTCAGGATTTTTAAAATGGGAAACAATATACAAATATTCTAAAATAAATAAATTAA
Organism: Shinisaurus crocodilurus; assembly: GCA_021292165.1. NCBI lineage: Eukaryota > Metazoa > Chordata > Lepidosauria > Squamata > Shinisauridae > Shinisaurus > Shinisaurus crocodilurus. The sequence continues at coordinate 1,484,635 of CM037889.1, forward strand.
ATTAAATAGAGTATCAGGTCTGTGCATTATTTTGTTTTTGGCACTAATTCAGAATAGTCTCAGCAACGTGACTGATTTAGCCTAAAGAAAAATTGCAGGGTTTGAATTATCCATATGTGTCTGGGACTCCTTCACAAATTCATATATAAACTTCTACCAAAAAAATTACAATGACAATGACGTTGCAATAACAATATCCACACATTGTTGTGCTCTGTGATTGGGTGGTGGCTCGAGGGATTTTACATGTAAAAATCATGAAGATCCATGATGATCCGTGCCACATATCCTTGAGGATCCGTACCTCGGATCCACGTTTTTGCACCATGGCTGTGTCAATGAGTCCTGGATCCCTGATTTTTGTGGTTCAGTCCATGGAGGCAGACGTGTGCTGCAATTTGATTGTAGTTTGCAGGGTGCCTGCTTTAAAAATCATATGAAATCAGGAGGATCTGTGCCTCAGATTCAAGTTTTTGTGCCCTGGCAGCACCTACGAGTGCTGGGTCCATGATTTTTATGGTTCAGTCCGTGGAGGCAGATGTGCTCTGTGATTGGGTGGTGTTTGGGGTGTGTGTGTCCCCCTTTAAAAATCGTAATTTGGGGTCCACTGGCGGGGGGAAGAATTCATGAGGGCTGGGGGGGGGATTTCCCCTGCACTTTATATGCTAAACCATGCCCTGCTCACTGCCAGTAACGAAGACTTAGGAGAGGCACGGCCACCTTTTAGGGCACAGTCCTATCGGGATGCCCATAAGCAGACAAGCTGGAGCATCTCGTAGGGGGAGGGAAGGAGGCCGGAGCGGCTGACGGACACCTCATATCCTGGCCTCTCCAGTCTCCTACCTCCCCACCCCACAAAACACCCCCTTTCCCCCCTCTCTGAGGTCACTTTCCCGACCTCAGAGAGCAGCCAGCCTGGTTCTTTCTGCGCCAGCTGCGAGGGGGAGGGGGATTTGGAGCTCCAATTCTGAGCTGCAGAGTTGGAGTGCCGTCTCCAACCTCGGGTCTGGGAATCCGAAATATCTTAAGGCCCCCAAGACAATGCCTAGGGGCCATATACGCTAAACCTGGGAAACCAACCAACGATTAGGGGGTGGAGGTGAGGTAAAGTGGGAACGAGTGGGGTACCACTGGGCTCGGTCCTGGGCCCGGTGCTCTTCAACATTTTTATTAATGACTTGGATCAGGAGGTACAGGGAATGCTTATCAAATTTGCAGATGACACAAAGTTGGGTGGAACAGCTAATACTCTGGAAGACAGAAACAAAATTCAAAGTGACCTCGATAGGCTGGAGCGCTGGGCCGAAAACAACAGAATGAAATTTAATAGGGATAAATGCCAAGTGCTGCACCTAGGGAGAGGAAACCAAATGCAGAGTTACAGAATGGGGGACACTTGGCTCAACAATACTACAAGTGAGAAGGATCTTGGAATTGTGGTAGATCACAAACTGAATATGAGCCAGCAATGCGATGTGGCTGCAAAGAAGGCAAATGCTATTTTGGGCTATATTAATAGAAGTATAGCTTCCAAATCGCGGGAAGTGATAATTCCCCTTTACTCGGCACTGGTTAGGCCTCATCTTGAGTACTGCGTCCAGTTCTGGGCACCTCACTTTAAGAAGGACATAGACAAACTGGAGAGGGTTCAGAGGAGGGCAACAAGGATGATAAAGGGACTGGAAACAAGGCCCTATGAGGAGAGACTGAAAGAACTGGGCATGTTTAGCCTTCAGAAGAGGAGACTGAGGGGAGATATGATCGCACTCTTCCAGTACTTGAAGGGTTGTCACAGAGGAGGGCAAAGATCTCTTCTCGTTCATCCCAGTTTGCAGGACACGGAATAATGGGCTCAAGTTACAGGAACCTAGATTCCACCTAAACATCAGGAAAAATTTCCTGACTGTCAGAGCAATAAGACAATGGAACCAACTACCTAGGGAGGTGGTGGGCTCTCCCACTCTGGAGGCATTCAAGGTGCAGCTGGACAGCCATCTGTCAGGGATGCTTTGACCTGGATTCCTGCATTGAGCAGGGGGTTGGACTCGATGGCCTTGTAGGCCCCTTCCAACTCTACTTTTCTATGATTCTATGATACCTGGTGATGTGGGGAAGCGGTGTGGCCATCTCAGGATGGAACCCTGGAGGGCCAGCCTGGGACCCCTGGCAGGCCTGATTTGGCCCCTGGGCCTGAGGTTCCCCACCCCTGATATAAAGGGTGTTTTTTTTTCATATGGACCTTCTCATGTGTTCAATGATTGCATGAGGTGGTAGCTGGGACTTGCCTGCTGGCCGTGTCTCCCTAGCAGCCATACATTATGTGTTAGTGAAAAGGGGGACGACCGGAGTACATACAGTGCTGATTGGCTGGAGGAGTGCAACCTGTGTACAGCTGTATGTGTGCAGGATCCCTTCCTCACAAATGCGGAATGTGTGGCCATTTGGAGCAGGGCCAGCAGGCAGCAGGCATGTTGGTACAAGAGGGCCATGGCCAGTAGGCAATATAAACATCGAAAACTGGGAAGCTCTGGCCCATGAACGATCTAAATGGAGGTTGGCCTCTCACAAAGGCTCCATGGACTTTGAAGAAGCCCGAGTGCAAGGTGAAAGGGAGAAACGTGCTAAGCGAAAAGCACGTCAAACGAATCCTTTACAGGACCATCTTCTATCTGGTAACCTGTGTCCTCACTGTGGGAAGCTGTGTGGATCTAGAATTGGCCTCCACAGTCACTTACGGACCCATCGCTAGAGTCTACACAATCTTCTTTAGAATTTCCTCCTTTTATCCCGGAAGACAATCTTACTCGGTCACGAGTGATCGCCTGATGATGATGACAGCTGTATGTGTGCAGGATCCCTTTCTCACAAATGCGGAATGTGTGGCCATTTGGAGTAGGGCCAGCAGGCAGCAGGCGTGTTGGTACAAGAGGGCCATGGCCAGTCGGCCCTCGTGCATTCACTGAACATCTGAGTGGTCTTGGGTGAACCTCACTCAGCACTTGCTATTTATACATGTGGGTCTAGAATCAAGAAATGGATTATTTTGGAATTGAAATATAGAGAGGCTGGGAGGCAGGCAAAGACCATAACCATTTCAGATCCTGCTCCAGCTGGACTGCCCCTCCCTGCACAGCGTTGCCGACTCAGCCCTGTGGGAAGGACCCTGAAGATTTCAATTCTTAAAATATGCTTATTTTGTGATTTTATTCATGCATTTTCATTGACGTTACTTCTAACCAGCCTTGGAAGGATTTGTGTCCTGAACGGCAGGATATAAATAATGGTAAGAAGTCATACACAAATAAATTCCAAATACAGTCAAGCTTGTGCTCCTTCTCCCTGGGCATTCACTGATATGCCTGTTCAAAGCCTACTAGCCAAATCCAGAGCCGTCTTGAGATGGGACTCCTGCTCTCAAACGTGAGTTTCGAGCGCTCAGGGACACCCACCCAGCCACATCATAGCCCATCCCCACAGCCAGTGATGCAAGGAATACAACGCTGATGTGTAAAAACAGCAACCGAGCAAAGCTAATAAGTATAATAGGACATGGTAGAAACCTTTTATTGGATTTGTGTGTCCTTTGCATTGATCCCTGCTGTGAGCCAGCCTGCTCATAGCTTCAATAAAGACTAATTGGTTAATGCTGATAAGTACGTATTCTATTTTAGGCCCCTCTCCTAAGTAATGTTTGGCAGCTTTAGACCTATGGAAAACAGTAGCTGTGAAACCAGTGACTTCAGCTGTGCGTGCCTATTGAGATGGCCGCTTCACGCATCCCGAGAAGCAGCAAAAAGCAGACGGGGGGCGCTTTTCACACTTCTGGGATATTAATAACAGCTATACTGCACCACCAGTATACAGAGTGCTTTACAGAGTTCCCTTAGCCAAAAAAAGAAAAAGGAAAGGTGCTTGCCTCCAAAGAGCTTACACGTTAAAAACAGAGGAGAAAAGAAGCAGAGGAGAAAACAGAGGATTGACACGGGTAACAAGGAAGGGGTGTGAAGAAATGGATAGTGTGGATAGTGTCATTATATAATCCAGTCACTAGGTGGCACTGGACCTAGTTGCATCTGGGCGGAGTGAGGCGTTTCCCGTCGCTGTCCTGTTCTTGTTTGACAGAGACAACGAAGTTCTTATCGCGCTTCCTGACTGGTGTGTCGTCTGAGCCAGGGGCCGGATGATGTCAGTGGGTGGAGCCATGGCCCCTGGTGTTATTTGGCCCCTGGTGGGAAGCACCGTCCCAAGCGCCCCCATTTTGCTGCGCTCTGGCTTTCTCCAGCGGGCCCGACTGAGCAGCCTTCCCCCAGTTGGCACCTTGGCCAGGACCTAGCTCAGCTGCACTGTGCGCAGGACTTCCCCAGGCAGGGAAAGCCCTGCCCTGTGCACAGGGAAGCTGGCTCGTGACCAGAAATGCCCTTCCAGGCAGCAGGCCAGCACTTTGGTCAGGTCAGCTTCGCCTGCCCCGCACCTTCAGCGATTGGGGAGGACACGGGGCAGGTGAAACTAGTGGGGTTTGCCCTTCCTCTTAGCCTTCATGGGGTGGGGCTTTTGGGTGGGGCTTTGAGGAGGGGCCTCCCCCAAGGTCCCACAGGCCAGATGGACTGGCGGTTCCCCAACCCTGCTATAAACCTTCCATGACAGACTTACATTCACCCAAATGTCATTTGAATTGATTGCTCCTTCATTTACTTCCATTGTGGGATAACTGCCCACTTTATGTCAGATGGAATAGAAGATGTAGCTAATAAAATTGTGGCCTGTTTTTATTCAGCTTGGGTCGTGTTTCCTATCCTTCATTCCCCACGCTTTTCTCTGCGGCGAGCCGGCACCACCTCTACTATCAATCGGACTCTTCAGGTTTCGAAAGCAACTTTGAAACCTGGAAAGCAACACTGTTCTGCAGACCAAGCTCACATGAAAGCATTTTGACACTCCAGTGCTCGCTCTTGAGTGTAGCTGAACTGCGGAGCAGGGGAATATCCAATACTTACCAAGGATTTAATAAAATCGTGGTGTGCAAGGAATGCAGGACTGGATAACGTGGGCCCTCTAGAGATTGGTGGACTTCAGCTCCCATCAGCCATGGGTATCAGCCATGCTGGACAGTGCTCATGGGAGCTGGAGTCCAACAACCTGGCTTATGCTGGCTCAGCTTATCTGAGTGTGGAAAGCTAAGCAGGGTCAAGCCTGGTTATTACTTGGATGGGAGACCCCTCCTCTAGTTTCCTGCATTGAGCCTTGTTGTAGGCTCCTTCCAACTCTATGATCTATGAAACCTCTGCAGAGCCACAGGTTTCACACCCCTGAATCTCTGATTTAGTCCAATCCCATTTCCTGAAGGCATGATTATTCTTTGCCAGCCCGCCCATTTTGATCAACCTGTACATTTGCCTGCCACGAGTATGTGGAGTTGCTTTCGTCAGCTTTTGATTTTATGGCAGATTGTATTAGGTTTTGTTTGTCTATGGAACTTAATGTTTAAGCTGTTCTGGGAGCTCTGAGAGGGGGTGGGGCAGAGGCGCCCGACGGAGCCGCAGCCTCGAGGAGTGCCCCTCGAAGCTGTGGCTCAGTGGGCTGCACTGCCCCTCGCCTTTCCCGATCAGGAAAGGTGAGGGGTGAGCAAAGCCAACTAATGTGTGTATGTTTGCACGTGCCTGAAGAGGGTATGTGTCCCTGTGTGTGAGTGGGATGTGTATGTTTGAATGGTGTGTGTATGTGTGAGCATAAATGGCATCTGGGAAAGCACATGGGGGGGGGGGAACATACCAGCAGTGGCGGTTGCTCTGCCCACTGTTGGCCTATGGCGCCTGATGTGCTTGCCTGGAGCCAATTTGGCCCTTGTGTCGAAAAAGTTTATTCACCCCTGATATATAGGTTGGGGGTGAAGGCCCTGCGCATTTATTATCCACGGGTTTTGACTATGATGCTATTCTCAAAGCACAGACTAGTCCTATAAAGGCCCAACAACAGCTCAGTCCTACGTATGTCTGCTCAAAATTAAGTCCCATCTAAGGAAGGCTACAACCGACTTACTTCTGAGGCAAAACGTGGAGAGAAGTGGGCTGCCACCTCAGCCTTCTGGCCTCAGTGGGAATGCCACTTAAAAGGTTTTAGGAGTTACTTAGAACTAAGTCCCACTGATTCCAGCAAGAATGCTGAGAAATGCAGCCTAATTCAGATTAAAGACCAGGATTAAAGACACCCCTCCCAAGTGGCTGGTGGTAGAATTCCTTGCTGAGAGAGATCCCTACAGGGTGAGCTTCGTTTTCCTTGTGTGTGATGCTGTGACTTTGTACAAATAGAGATTCACCTTTCTTACATTCTCCATCCCTTCCTCTCTTTGCTAACCCTTCCCATGTCGTTCCCCCCCCCATCCTTGTTTCTTACATTTTGTGAATAAAACAATCCTAGGAATGCTGGGATTTCTCTCTCTCCAAGCACACGTTTTGTTTTGATAAACTACAATGTTTTGTCTGTAGAAAAGTATTAACCGCTTGCATCTATTTTCTCAAAGACCATGCATGAATATTAAAAGGGGTTTATTCTTACAATGGCTTCGGGCAGTTGAGTAATCCATTATATGCTGTCATATCACACTGTGGTAATGTGAAAAGCTGGGAGTCCCTCCAGTAATCTTGATTAGCAATATGGGGGCCAAATTTTATTTTTATTTTTTGCTGTAAACACATTTTCTTTCCCTGTGTGCCAAGTTCACATTAAAAATTATGATGTGATTCTTAATTCATAGCTTTGTAATAATAATAATAATAATAATAATAATAATAATAATAATAATAATAATAATAAAATAATCTTTTCTTTTTAGAAAATAATTGCTAACAAGTGCATTTCCTGCTGGTAAAAGGTGCTAAGTTACATTTAATCAATCAATCAATTAATTAATTTCAGTGTATAATATGTGCCTCTCCAAAGCTCATGTATATTTCAGTCCCATACAAATTCATGTAAAACTTTAGCTCTTAATCCATGTTAACAATTAACATATTTCCAGGCAATCAAGCATCAAAGCAGAGCAGAAGCTCTGCATGCCACCCACAATAAGGAGATTTCAGCCCATGCTGAGGAGAGAAATTTCGGTCTTTGCTCCTAGTATAGGGTTGCCCCTGTTTTGTCTGGAAAGTCTCCAGCCTTTGCTCCTGGTGAGACTGATAGGGTTGCTAACCTTTTTCCTGGTGGGGAGCTCATTTATTCAGATCTATTTATTTATTTCAGGCTTCCCCAGCCTGGTGTGCCCTCCAGATGTTTTCAACTTCAGCTCCCATCAGCCCCAGCCACATGACCAATGGACAGGAATGCTAGGAGGGCACTACACTAGGGAAGGTTGATCTATTTTTAAAAAATATTTATATCCCAAGTCAGCTAATAAAATTCTTTAAAATCCACAGCACAGATTGGCTCTTTTGCTTTTAACAGCCACATGTCCGGGTGGTCGTGGGGAAATCCTCAACAGATGAACATTTTTCTTCCACCAGGAAGATGCAGTGATAGATAGGGGACAAAAGCTTCACCTCCTGCTTTTCTTTGCCAGTTATGAAAAGAACGAGTAGGGCCGGCCCAAGACATTTTGCTGCCTGAGGCAAAGGGCAAAATGGCGCCCTGCTCCCAATGCCATGTGCAGAAACTGACCAGACTGGCCGTTCAATCTTATTTCAACATTGACAGTGGAGCAGTATCCTCCACCACAGAGTGGGCACACACACCTCTGTCCTCCAGTGCCAGGCCGCCGCTGCTCCTCTCATCTCCCAGCATTCCCTGCCTGAGGCAGGTGCCTCCCTTTGCTTAGTGGTAAAGCTTGCTCTGAGATCAAAGTATGCGGTTATACAAACGTCAAAGGCACAGCAGAACTGCTAGAAAGACAGCTGGCAATCCTATTGATGAATTAGTTAGCTCATTGTAAGCAGGCAGCTGCCAAAAAGCAAGTGATCACTTATGTGCAGGGAGTTCATGTGTGCCAGTCCTGAATTATACTAATTAGGCTAAAATCCAACGCATAATGATGCACACTGATAGGACCCATGGAAATCCTATTGAAATCAATGCAGCTTGTGCGTATGCAACTGTGTGTCAGTCTAAGGCTAAAGAGGGCAAGTCCAGGTAGAATGAATCTTTGAGGCGTGGGGAGAGGGGTAGTATTTCTCTTGAGTGAAAATGTGAGCTGTGAAAGCAGTGCCGATGTTCTCTTACTCCAATAGGGGCTATTTGGCAGCTCCAGTTATGATGCCCAGGGCCATCTTTATTACTATTTATTTATTTAATTATTTATTTGTTTGTCTATCTATCTATCGTATCTATCTATCAGGACTGGTGCAAGGCAGTTTGGTGCCCTAGGCTAGATCAGATATTTAGCGCCCCCCCTTCCCACTTGAGAGCGCTGTATCTTTTTTCAAGGCGTTTCTGGCGCCCCCTTTAGCCTTGTGCCCTAGGCAGCTGCCTAGTTGGCCTCATGGTAGCACCGGCCCTGCTATCTATCTATTTTCAGAGCAATCCTACCTGGAGTGGAGTGGAGGTCCAGAGGCAGACAAACTGCCTCATCCAAAGCCCAGCTGGGCTCATGCTGGCAGAGCAGCAGCGACGTAGGAGTGGCATTTCTGTAGTTTTCTTCTTAAACGAATTATTGATCTTATTATTTATTTATTTATTATTTATTTTATTTATTATATTTATACCCCACCTTTTTTTCCTGCAAGGAACCCAAGGCGGCTTACATAATCCTCCTGCTCCAATGCCTGCTCCAATGCTTACATAGATGAAGAACTGGTTGGCGGGTGTGTGTGTCTGGGGAGCAGGAGGGCTGTGGAGCCTGCAGCTCTGCACCCTCACCCCACATGCCCCCTAGCCTGCCTCCAGCTAATTCCAACACCAGAAAAGATCCCACCACAGTGGCTGGAAGGGGAATCCAAAGTCTGATTTCCCCCTCTGAGGGTGAACTTCTCTCTCTGCCCTCAGAAGAGGAGATCCAAAAAAATCCTATGGCACTGGGACACCCTCCTAGGATGATAGGGTTGCAGCCTTAAAGTATTTATTGGGTGTCTTTTTTGGCACGGCTCTCACAAAGCAGCATACGCAATGAGATGAGAAACATTAAAGGCACAATCCTATGTATGCTTAGACAGAAAAAAGTCCGACAACTCCCAGCATTCCCCAGACAGCACGGCTGGCTGTGGAATGCTGGGAGTTCTAGGACATTTTCCCTGTCTAATCATGCATAGCATTGTGCTTTAAGAGACCTTAGAAGCATCAGATCATAAGAATGCATTATTGTAAGAGAGCACAGAGTTTCAAGCACCACCAGAAGCAGCAAGCAACAAAAACAAGCCACTGTTCAGGAAAGGCAGCCTGGAACTGGTACGTTTTTTAAGGCTTATTTGAAGGAATGCATGATAGAGGTCATGCATAGTTATAATTTATATTATAATTTATATAATTGATTCAGTCCCAGATTCCAGCCTCATTTGCAAGTGATGTAGAAAACTGAAATATGGAGCAAATTAACTTCACATCTTTATACATGTGACTTTGGAGAATGTGCTTCAGAACCTTTCTTCCCATTTCCCCAATTTAATTCTGCTCTAGGGCTGGCATGTGTGTACACCAGTGTTGGAAAAGAAGGTAGGAAGGCCCAGGGGCAGATATGGGACTGATCCATATTTGATGTACACTGGACTCAACAAATATACTTCTCTGCAGCTGGGAACTTCCTGCATTTGGTGCTATGGTGACCAGGTGTCCTACTTTACAGAGGACACTCCTCTATTTTGCAGAGCTGGCAAAGGACAGTCCTCTATTTGAAGGTGTCCTCTATTCAATGGGCAGTCCAGTCCAAGTCTGGTTTAAAGTCAAACAACCATAAAGATGGAGAGCAGAGGCCTTGAAGTTGCCAATCAACAGCACCTGGGGGGCAGCAGACTGAGAAAGCAAACAGATCTCGACGATTTTGGGATGTATTGTATTTCTATTTAAACTGTACTCATTATTTTAAAAATTTGCACCTATACGTATACATTTGCATATACACATGATTATGCAAATTGGTGTCCTCTTTTTTGGCAATGCTTAAGTGGCCACCCTATTTGGTGCTTTCCCATTTTTATTTTTCTAAACTAGTGTCGGGCTGAAAGTTTGCAAAACTGAATTTTCATCCTGGATTTGGACAAGTTCCACATTTCCTGTTGCTTTTATTTGTCTGTTGTCTGTGTTTCATGGTGGCAGGGGCAGCAGAGATTCTCTTAGTGGCCACTAGCTTGCAACCATGATTTTTATCCCCAGAACACTTCCTCTGCATAATGCTAGTGTCAGGCAGAGGGGGCATTCTGGGAAAAAATGGCAGCCACTGAAAGGATTGTTGTTATCGCTATGCTGAAAGGATTGCTGTTATGACAAGGCAAATTCGCCCCACCCAGAAATTCGCCCTAAAATTGCCCCACCCTGCCCCAAATGCCCCCTTCTATTTTGCTGCCTGAAAACATGGTGGTCATTTTAGCTCAGTATTAGTATTTGGGATGTGCATATTTTCTAGCAATGTTGGCTGTATTGTGTGTAAATAAAATAATATATATATATTCTTTTCAACTTGGTAAAGTTCATCTTTTCAGTCCTGTTCCAGCTACTTGTTGTCTAAACTCTGGGAACTTGCACATGTGACATTTTCTTCAGTCCTTCATGGCAGCAAAGTTATGATGAGTTAAATACACACTTATGACATCATCCTGCAGAGAAGGAAGATACATGAACCATGAGAGAGGAAATCACTGTTGAAATACCGCTGATCATAGATAATTTTGGGCAGTGTCCAAGTCAACACTACCACTAATGCATTACATTATGCTTGCGTAAGCAACCTCTAGCACAATGCCAATGGTGTTTGCTGGCACAACAGGTTTCCCCAGAAAACCTGTTGTTGCGCCAGCAAATGTTATTGGTGTTACACTAACGTCCGCTACAAGTGCAATGTAATTTACATTAGTGGTAGTGTCGACTTGGATACTGACCTAGAATCTCTGCATAAAGAAACAATTATCCTAAATTACTTGAAAATATATAAGAAAAGGTTTTAAAAATGTCAGAATTATCATAATAATTGATATGAAAAAATCATATCAAGTCTAAGGGATTCCCCTTGATTGAGCTGTTGGCCGCCCTTGCATTACAAATGTAGAGATGCTAGTTTAACTCAATATAAACTTTTTTTAAAAAATAATGCAACTATTTATGTTTTGCTTTGTAAAGTCATTGATTTTTGTTTTGCTTTGTAAAGTGTCCCCCCCCCCCGGTATTATTATTAAAATGTTCTATCTGTGGATTGCATTATTTTCTAGTTATTGATTCTTGTATCATCTGCTCTGAAGAGACCTGTGGGCACTTTGATAGATGGAAGGAAAGACTTGATTTTGTTTTCCCCACCGTCTGTAAATACCTCTACTCTCTGTACCATTGGTCCAGCTAGGCTAGCACTGTGCATTCTGACCGGCACTCTGCTGACTGGACAGATGTGCCCCCACTTTCACCACTACGTTCACTTTTTGAATGAGAAGGAAGGTCTGAGAGACCAGTTTCACATATGCCTCTTAAAGCACTTCTGTGCCTCAATCCTTCAAGGGCTGAGCGAAAATGTGGCCCTTCCCAATTATCCAGCCCATTTGCAGATTGAAAATTGGGTGGGGGGGGGAGGGGGCATTTCAGTGATTTTTCAGGGGAACAAAATTGTTTGAAATGTTCATGGGGGGCATTATCATTTATTTATTTATTTCATTTATACCCCGCTCTTCAGCCAGAAAAGGCTCTCAGAGCGGCTTACACAAATTAATAATAAGACAGTCCCTGCCCTCAGGCTCACAATCTAAAAGACATGAACACAAAACATCAAGGAACACTGAATATAGTATTTTAAAAAAATAATCTACAGAATATAAGAACAGCAATACAAGTTAAAAAATATTAAAAACACTAAATATTCAAAAAAAATATACAACAGAAATAATTACAGATACAAACAAACAAACAAAAAAAGGCAGGAGCAGCAGCAGCCTTTGTAGCTGGAGTCAGTCAGGCCCGACCCTCCCTGGCCAGGTGTGATGAGCCAGGGAAGCAGGGACCAGGTCTTGCAGGACTCACAGCTAGATGGTCTCTAGGCCACCATCATTAGTGGTGGCACCCCTTTCTTCTTTTTTAAATGCTGTTTTAGCACTGCCACCACCACCATATTTTCGTTTCTTAGAGTTCCCCAGATGTAATAACATCATTCTAGGGCATTCTGCAGAAAAAATGGTAGACACAATTCCACCCACCCCCATAATGCTCAGGAATCATGCTATGTCCAGGGCATTCTGGGAAGCGAAAATGGTTGCTGCCAGTGGAAGCTCTGACACTGCCTGTAGTGGCAGTGCTTAAAACATGTCAAAAAAGGAAAAAGAGACAGCTGCCACCTCCACTGCCATTGCCAATGGTAACCCCCCTTGAACTTTTCAAACCATTTTTATCTCCTTTTAAAATTGTCCCCACCCCCCCGGTGTCCCCACCACCTGCATTTCCCCCATTGAGAACTTTCAGCTCAGCCTCATCTCCCACTGTTAGTGTACATGTGTGAAAGAGAGAAAAGCATGAGATTTCTCTTTGATGTGCTTCCACCGTGCAATAAAAACATGGCTTTTCAGGCAGGAATATGGGGTGGGTTAGGATTTTTAAACATTTTAATACTGTTTTAACTGTATTTTAATTCTGTTTTATTATTGTATTTTATTGGACTGTACATTGGGCGATTCAAAAATGTAACAAACAAATAGACAAACAAACAAACAGGAATTACCCTATTAAAAGTTAAAACATTATGCCATCCCAGAGAGTGAAGGCAAGGGGACTAAAGAAACCTGGAAAATTTAGCCAAGGAAAAGGGAGAATGTGTGGTGACGCTGAAAGTGGGAAAAGAATAAATTGTGAATGGCGGTACTGCGTAGTAGCTGAGGCAGCGGGGAATTCCCAAGTGAAAATTAAAGCTCTTTAAAATGAAGATTTTGGCCTTAGAACTCAGCATATATCTGTTGTGTACTGCTTGTTTAAGAAGCGGGTCCAGGAGGCCTCAGGGTGAGCCGGCCATGTGAGTGAAGGGCAAGAAACAGTTTCACTTTAAGGACGGACAGATGCTGGTATGAATGGCTGGGGACTGTGTCATCTTCTCAGGGACCAGAACACTCCTGGGCCCATATGGACCAGTAACTGTTTCCATTTAAGTTGTACTTGGTTTTTTTTTTTTTTTGCCCTCTACAATTTAAGTTTTCTGCCCCGAGCTTTTCACAGAGAAATGGTTTCTAAGAAATTTTGGCTCAGCTCTAGTTGTCATTCTCCAGGGGCCAGCACCTCCTCCAGGGTCTTCCAAACATTACATTTCTTCCATTTTTCTGCCTCATTCTCAGGGTGTTTTACAATTTATTTTGAATTTCTTTGGGTGGTGTTTTTGAGCTTACCTATTCACCGTGAGGGGGCTGAGAGGGCTGTGTGCCTGTTTTTCTCACTAGTACGCATCTCTCCATTGCTCTGCAGCCTTCCAGGCTGCCTGCTCTTCCTGCTCCGAAAAAAAACCCTGTGGGAGGAATTATTTCATGATGTTTTCCACTGGGCTTTAATTGAAGTGTGGGAAGCCGAAGGGGCTACATGGGGCAGCGGGGATGATTGTACCATGAAGGACAGGGTGCTCGCACACGCTCCATGGCGGTCACATAAGTAAGGTAAGCACAAGAACCCAACCCATGAGAATTTCTCCGAAATGTCCTTCTCTTCTGATTTTCTTTTCAAAGGCCATTTATTTCTTACCAAATTGAGTGAGAATGGCTGGAAAATATATGGAAGAGTATGGCGTGGAGAGGACGAGGAGGATTGAGTTCCTTGCGGGGGGGGGGGAAGGCCGGGATATAAATATAACAAATAAATAAATAATAAGAAATTTTTGGCACAGCACTAGTTCTCACACAAACAATAGTTACTGTGATCTATACTTTCTACTTCTATGGGTTAAATCCAACAATGCATTCGTAAGCCTCCACTCATGCAACACAGCTTCCCCTTGCTCTCTTCCATAGATTTCATAGATCATAGAGTTGGAAGGAGCCTACAAGGCTATCGAGTCCAACCCCCTGCTTAATGCAGGAAACTAGAGGAGGGGTCTCCCATCCAAGTAATAACCAGGCCTGACGAACCCCCCCATGCGGTCCCCCAACCTTCTGGAGCTGCTTGGGGGTGGGGCTGCAGGGGGCGGGGAAATCCATCCTGCCACGGATAAGATATCCAACCCCATATCCAACCCTATGTGTCTAAATTTTTGAAAACCAATTGACCCCTATACGATTCTGTGGCTATGGTTTGGAAGGAACACATTCCTTTTTGTTTTAGAAGTTGCAGCACCCCCCATCTTAAGAGAGAGAACGGCTGGGCCACGTCAAGGCAGAGGAGCCTTCGCCAGGGTCTTTACCGCTGGCCTGCTACATTATGGCATGCTACTACATGTGTGCTGGTTCTGCTGGGCTGTCCCACAGTCCTCTTGGATTAGAGGTGATGCTTGATTAGCAAGAAGCGCTTCGGGCAATCAGAACTGCAGTCACTCTCTGCTGGAGAAGGCTGATTTGCAGCAGTCTGCTATCCACACTGAGTGCACTGCTTAGGAATATAAATACTGTTAATCCCTCACATTAATATCAGCTTTGATCGTCCTTCCCCATTATCATCTCCTCGCTGTTAATGAAACAGATAGCCATAGGGGACAGGAGAGGGGAAACTGGCCTAATCAGTATGGGGTGATTGGAAATACTGTAACTAAATTGACAGGCCTGGGAGATTAGGGAGTTGAGGAAACCTGAAAGAGATGATGTGAAACAAGCACTTCCGGATTTTGTTCCTTTTGACGCCAGGATCATATGATTAAAGGTAGGCCTGATTTTTTTTTCTCTCTCTAAAGTAAGTAAGATCTTGGCTCCATCCATACCCTGACTTTGCCCCTTTTAGGGAGAAGACCACAGCTCAGTGGTAGAGTACCTGCTCTGAATGCAGAAGGACTCAGGTTTGATCCCTATCATCTGAAGGCAGGGCTGGGAAAGACTCTTGTCTTGTATGAAATCCTGCAGAGATGTTGCCAGGCAATGCAGATCATACTGAAATAGATGGGCCAATGGGTTGACTTGGTTTAAGAAAGCTTTCTATGTTCCCACACTGGTTCCCATCCTGATTTCGAAGGGGAAGTTGGGAGGCCTCCATTCACACAACCATGCTGTCATATAGGTGCCATCATCATAACAGCAGGGCCGGATTAAGAGCATTACGGGCCTGGTGCTGAGGATTTTGGTGGGCCTTTTTATGGAAATAAATAAAATGAAGACGCAATTTTATATTAAAACAAATTAAATATTTTAATTACCATTAAAGTGCCAAAACTCAAAAACTCCTGCAGCTCATCAGTAAGGGTCTTCCCAATTTCCCCCAAATTTATTTATTAAAAAAGAAAAAGCAGCCACAACAAAAAGCCAGGAAGCTTTGCTTGACCAAGAATAATTGTGTTGTTCTTGTTGCTTTGTTTCGTTTTCGTTTTTGGTTTTGTTGTTAAACTAGCATTTGAACAATTGAGCTGCGAATCAGAAAGATCTTTTGCTCGAGGCTGGAGAGAGAGGTCCCTTCTAAATCTGAATATTACAGACCCTAGCAAGCCCCCATGTGCTTCAAAGAAATGTAGTAACAGTGATTGAAATGCAAAAACCTACCGAAATGCTAATTTGAGAACAACAGTTCTTGCTAGGTCTTGCCTCAAGCCTGTAATGCAGATGTGCTTAGAACACCTTTCTAATCTTGAAAAAATCATTAATTATGCTGAATGATAACGATCAGAGCTAACTCAAATCGTGCGGCGTGTCCCTATATTGTGGGCCTATTGTCTGTTATGGGCCTGGAGCGGCCGCTCCAATCGCCCCTATGTTAATCCGGCCCTGCATAACAGATGTATAAGATTGGGCTGCAGGAGTAGGTTTCTGCTGTGTGTGTGTGTGTGTGGGGGGGGGGACAGGGAGCCTCTGCATGCTTCAGAAAGGCCGTTGAAGTTAATCCACACGGTCTCAAAGAAGAGCAGCTTGCGAGATAGGGGAGCATAAAGTAGGCCCCAGTGGCTGTTGGGCGTTCCGGGCATCCACAGCTATATGTCCTCATGGACCACAGCCTGCAGTGAGTCGTCTGCCTTGCTCCTGGAGCATACGCACATCTTGCATACGCACATCTTGCTCCTGGAGCATACGCGCATCTGATGATTGCCTGGCTGGAGTGCTTTGTGATTAATGCCAGCAATTCAGACAGGCCAAGTGAATGCTTGGTCCCCCCCTTGACATTGCGTCGCCTTTGGTGATGGGTCATACCATACGTTTCCACTGGGGATGAAGTGAGTGTTTGGATGGGGGATGGAAAAGTGACCCCCCTCCACTTGAAAAGTTGGATCCCATGTTGAGCTGGGCCCAGACTATGTGAATCCGGATTGAAACCAGAAATCAGGCTGGCTTTCCTCCCCACCTGACAGTCTCCCCACCCCCAATGTGCAAGGGAAAACCACCTTTGAGAAAGTGAGAAGGGGGACGAAGTTATTTGCAGTGAGGGAGCCTAGATGGGCCAAGAAAACGAAGCCCCTGGATCCCTGCAGGAAACGATGCTTCTGTGCAGGGTCAGTGTCAGTTTCAAGAAGTGCAGGAGTCAGTCAGCCAGGCTTGCCGGGTGGTACGACAGTGAGCTGGACTCTTCCCCTGCCGTGTTCTGCCCACTTTTTCTGTTTGCCAAGGAAGTGGGAGTCTGTGCCATCTCAGTGTTGTTGTGGGCATTCTTTGTGAGTCCTTGCAAACCCCCTCAAGGTTTTGGGTGTATTTGCAAACAAAGCTTGCAAAACCCAGATGAATCTTGAGGTGAGCAGGCAAGGTGTTCGCCCATCTCTAGTTTCAACTCAGGACAGAAATGAGAAAGGAGGATTCGTTCTAAAATAAAAGGGAGACAATCCCCCAATATAACTGGGCATGTGGATTTTCTGGAAAAATTGAATTGGAAATTTTTCTAATGCAAATTAGGTTAGTTTGCATAAGGTCATTTGCATAGGAAAAATTTCAGTTTGCATTGGAAAATATTCTGCTGCCTTAGAGCAGGGGTGGACACAGCTTGTGGTCCTCCAGATGTTTTGGCCTAGAAATCTCATCATCCCTCACCATTGGCCATGCTGACTAGAGCTGATGGGAGCCAAAGGCCAAAACATCTGGAAGGCCAGAAGTTGCCCACTCCTGCCCTAGAGAGGTCTAATTTATCATGTTTATTTTAGTTGTATTTAGTAAACAAAGCTAAAAAGAGTATTGTCCCAATACACCACAAGTATTTGAAACATTTGAGGGGGGGAAATTAAAGCACACTTAAGGTGCAATCCAGTCTGGATGCCTGTAGCTCTCCAGACTTGGAGGATTATTGGCATCCTTTGCAGGGTGAGAGGAGCACAGAGGCGAAGGCCACAACCGTCCTTTTCCTGACCCGCAAAACACTTAGACAGCCAATTCCAGCAGTCTAAGTGTGGCGCTTTGGAGTGGGAGGGAAGGAGGCCAAGGCACTGCCAGGACACCTCGTATCATGGCAGCACCTGTCTCTTTCCAGCTCCCTGGAACGCCCCCAAAACCTCGGAATGTATTTGTGACCTTGGAGAAGCAGCTGATGTGTTTTATCCCGTGCTGGCTGTGTGGGGGGCAGAAGACGCTCCGAGCTTGGAGTCCCTGCTGCGACCTCGGAGCGAGTTTCCAAGGTTAGAGCTGGGCCTCCGAAAAATCCCATGGCCATCTAGACGCTGTCTAGGGGCCATAGGATTGCATTGCCCATCTGATTTAAATGTTCTATTATGTAGAATTTTTTATTGGAATACTTGTAAAAATGTAAAGACAATAGCAATTACTTCCCTCACATTGTTTAAATTTAAGGAAAACATACACAAAGGTACTGAAATGGCGGACACACTAATTAATTTTAGCAACCCAAAGAAATGTGCATGATATGCTGACAACCACTCATCTATTTCAGCAGAGTTCAACTCTCTTCCACTAATGTTCAGTCTCACTGTCACTGTTTATTAGTTCTATTTCACACTGAGACGCATATGTATTTCAACGATATGTATGCATTCTCTCACATACTTGCTAAGGATAATCACCTGAAAAACATTAATTACTATTCTGAAACTGTCAAGCTCCCTAATATTGTAGTTGCAATTGGTATACATTCATTTTTACTAATGAACTTATGAAACAGAACATTTTCCGCAGGAAGATAAAGCATTGGAAAATTTTCAACTGCCCATCACTGAATATGACTATACTATACTGTGTGAAACTAAAATGTAGAACTCTCAGGGATGTGGGCTTCCAGGCCAGCCATGCCCAAGCTGGTGCCCCCTAGATGTGCTGGACAACAACTCCCATCACCCCCACCAACACGGCCAATGCCCACTGCTTTCTGGGGATGATGGGAGTTGTAGTCTAACACACCTGGGAGGCTGCCAGATTGAGGGGGGGGGGCTGGTGTAGATGACAGACTGTTCTTATCCACATAGTCATTCTCCCTTTCTTCAGAAGGTAGGTTTTTCTTTTACATAGAAAAGAGAGAGAGCGAAATCCCCATGCTTTCCTCAGTTTCTAGCCATAAAAATGGATGGTGCAAACAATAACACAGCAATAGCCCTGGGAGACATATGAGCATCGCTAATCACATCTCTCTAACAGAATCAAGTGCAGTGGTCTCTTACACTAACACTCATCACCATATAATATTGAGGGATAGCCGATATCTATACACCATTTACACAAAAGGACTTCAAAAGCTCTACTACTTGGAAAAATGGCTTGTTATTTACTACTGTTTCATCTTCACACCCTTCTACAAGAAACCTTCCCTTTCTGCAGCAAAATACATTTCTGGTCTGAGCTTCGTGTTTAACTTCAGGAGGGAGCTTGCAAGAACAACATCAAGTTTTGGGCAGGCCAGAAAAGATCTTTTGCTGCCCATCAAAGAGGGAGAGAACAGGTTCAGCCAGGACTTCCAATGATTAAATGCTCTGCTGCTAGCTGGCAAGCCATCTAGCTGTCTGATAAAATGGTTCTCCTGCATTAGTGTGGAGCCAAAGTGACATTCAATACCTGGCTAGTCAAACTGGATGTTCACTTGGGCTGTTCAGATGGACATAGCCTTAAGAGGGTATTTGCCAACAGTTTTAGATTTGAAAATGCTGACCTTTTTGGAGTGTGTTCCCCGTTCTAGAGACCATTTTCCGTTCACAGTTGGGGGCACTCCATCTCATTTTCCTTGCCTGTTTCTTAAATAAACAAGCCACGGCTGTCTATATTCCATGATTTCACAAGCATACCATGCAAGCATGGGGATTTTTATGAGCTGGAGAAGTGAGCATCCCGAGAATCTCAGCTTTCCTTTTTTTATTATTAGTACTTTTTGTAAAAGCAAGATTTTAGCCCATAAAGGCTATGAACTATGACGTATATGGCCAATGGCTGGTACAATTTCAGAAGCTGTTGAGAATGTAGTGATCAGGGGGCTGGCATCATTGCCTGGCATAGCATAATTCTTTGTCCCTCCTTATGACAAACAAAAGCAGAGTCAAATATGCAAATGTGCCTAATGTATACATGTCACAGGCGTCAGCATTTCTTGTCAGCAATGTTATTTTTATTTGTTTGTTTTTTTTAAGTTCAGGTACATATAACCCTTATGAGGTTATCAACATGGGAACGGGCTATTAACAGCATCTGATGAATTCACCCTGTGCCTCCTCTATAGAGAATTGTTTTTGGGTTCAATCATCACTTGAGCCAACATGACACTCCTTGGAGCTCTGGAAGAATGTCTTAGTGAGGTGTTTCCAGAGGGGCAGTCATGCTTTCAGCAAAAAGCAACAGTCTTGTGGCACCTTAAAGGCTAACACATTTATTCTGACATAAGCTTTAGTGGACAGGACACCGTCCCATTTAAGCGAGCAGAAAGGAGTCCAAAGGAGTCCATATGGTAAGATGAAAGTTCCTAGTTGCAAACTTTCTGCTCCAGATTGGGAGGTGGGGGTGAAAGGCCCACTAAAATGGGGTGTGTGTGTGTGGTTGAACATTTCAAATATTTTGTGGGGGGAATGGTTACCATTGATGGAGCATTTTTTACTTGCTCTTTTTGGTTTACTTTTGTTGTATTTTATGTACAATGTTTAACATCTGAACAGCCCAATCTTGTCTGATCTAGGAAGCTAAGCAGGGTCGGGCCTTGTTAGTACTTGGATGGGTGACCACCTTGGAATACCAGGTGCTGTAGGGAGGGACCATAGCTCACTAGCTCAGTGTGGTAGAGAACAAGCTTTGCATGCAGAAGGTCCCAGGTTCGATCCCTGGCTTCCAGGTAGGGCTTGGAAAGAATCCTGCCTGAAACCCTGGAGAGCTGCTGCAGTCATTGTCGACAATACTTGGCTAGACGGACCAAGGGTCTGACCCCGTATAAGGCAGCTTCCTATGTTCCTATTGGTTTATAGCTAATGCAAATAAAAATTCTATTCTTTTGTTGCCTCCACTGGCAAAGGCGGTAGCAGTGGCCGAACTGCTTGCAGTGGCCATCTGTCAGAAGTCAGATTTCCCTTCTAGAATGATGCTACATTATGATGTAGTGTGATTCTAAGGGGCATTTGCGGTGGGTGGGATGGAATGGCTGCCTCATGGAGATCCACCATCAAATAAAACAAGAAACAAAAAAAAAGGGAAGAAAGGAAAAGCAAATTAAGAAGCCGCCACTGTTTCTTGGGAGTGGGGCTGAAAGACTAAGGGAAAATGTAGAAGCTGAGCTATAAGTGAGCCCAATATGTGAAAATGCAGAACATGTTTATAGCTTACATGGCATGGAAGTTAAGGCGAGCACTGTAACTTATAATTTCCATGCTTTTGTGTGCATGAATTTCTTGCTTGCTTTCTCTTATGTTATCACCGCTGCCCTGGAGCCTGGAGGTTATATTCCAGAATTTTACACCTCATAGCTTGAAATCCAAATCTGATTTCAAATTCCACCTTTAATGTATGAATGGCCAATCTGTAAACCATTGCTTCTTGAATCTATTGTCGTCTTTGTCCTGAAAAGCTGCCTTCCCCCTCTGCTTTTCTTTTGATATATTTATAGTATGCACTCATATCCGTGATCAATCTCTTTTTCAAACATGAGTGTTTATCTTGCCTCTCAGCCATTTTCCTCACAAGCTGCTTCTAATTTTGTTCTTTTGGGGTGGAATGCCACCATTTTATGCTTCCCGAGAAGTCCCTGAACAAGCTAAAGCATAAAGAATGACCAGAAAACCCTGACCTTCCACCAGCATGTTCCCTTGGCAACAGCCAATTTGCTATTATGGTCCTGAAAGTGAAATTCTTGTCTGTTCATAGAAAATAACAGCTAACTATTCAGACTAGGTCATCAGGAATTCAGAAGTGAATCTGGTTCTTTGGAAACAAGAGCAAATACAATTCCACTGGGAACTAATCGCCTTCCACAATGCTAGGTGGTGTGACCTGTGACCATAAGCTCTTTTTTAAAATTCTATAACTGCGGCAGAATTAAAAAAAATTATAACTACGGTAAACTAGTAAAATGCAGGGATGGGGACTTGGACTACAGGACTCGACTCGCGAGTCAGACTGAGTCCCCCCTCTGACTCGAGTCAGACTCAAGTCTCAATATTTTTAATGGGACTCGAGACTCGACTCGAGACCCGAGACCAAGGACTCGTGTTCCAAAATTGTGTTCCTCAAATGCAACATGGATAGGTTTTAGGAAGTACAGCAAGTTTATTTTTTAAAATCATTTTCCTAAAATGCAACCTTTCAGACATTTTGGGTATGGCTGCCTCTGCCTGCCTGTTTGGGGTTCCCAGCCTCCTCTGCCTGCCTGGTCTCTGCCTGCCTCCTCTGCCTGCCTGTTTTGGGGTTCCCTGCCTCCTCTGCCTGTCTGGTTATTTTGGGTTTGTCTGCCTGGTCTGTTCTTGCCAAAATCAGTTGCAGAGTTTTGAAATAAAAAGGCACACTTGTGCCTAGAATTTATTTAAGCCACACATCTGAAACAGCCTTATTTTGTTGGGAAAACCCCCCATTGATTTTAATAGGGACTCGTGGAGTCAGCTTTGGGAGTGACTCGTGACTCATGAGTCACCATTTTGGACCAAGGACTTGGACTCGGACTCAAGACTCGGGTCCAAAGACTCATGACTCGACTCGTGACTCGAAACCAAGGACTCTTCAACATCCCTGGTAAAATGTGGACTACTAGACGATGCTACTGTTACGGAAATAAAAGTAGAGTTCTGCATTTAGGTAGGATCAGTGCTTTTTTTCTGGAGAAAAGGGTACCGGAACTCTTGGATTACATTTCCTCGGGAGTAGATGGCGATTAAATTGTAATGCAATTAATAGGAGAAACGGTGCTGGAACTCAGTTCCGGTGAGTTCCACCAGAAAAAAAGCCCTGGGTAGGATGAACGGCTTGCACAAACACTGGATGGGTGACACCTGGCTTGGCAACAGTACATGTGAAAAGGGTCTAAGGGGCTTTAGTAGACCACAAGCTAAACATGAGTCAGCAGTGTGATGTGGTGGCTAAAAAAGGCTAATGCAATTTTTGTGTCGCATCAGCAGACCTACGGTGTCCTGGTCGCAAGAAGTAATAGCGCCACTCTATTCTGCTTTGGTCAGACCTCAGCTGGGGCGAATGTACACCAGAGCCCTTTCCATGTCTTAGGGAGTGCTATCATGGTACTTATGCAAAACACATTTACCAGTGTGGAGGCACGTGCTAATGGATACAGTGCAGTTTCCACTGTGTTGAAAACGTGATCTTGTGTCACACACAAATGCAATTGCAGGAGAAGGAGGAGGAGCTGGAAATGTGATGTGTGCAGGGAAAACGGCCCTTTAAGTTTCCTCCCCCCCCCCCATCCATTAAGCTTACGCTCACTTTTGCTGGTGTGAAGGAGTGGAGATTTTTTAAAAAAGTAATTGACAGCTCCTCCTGCCCCCCACAAAGAGGTCATGGAGAAGGAGAAGACTGAGGGGAGAGAAGAGGCGGAGGCTGTGGTGCTGCTGCTTGCTGCGGTCCTCCTACCGCCCACGGGGTGGAGCCAGCGGGACCAGCACCCCCTGTTCCCCTCCACCCAAAAGCAATTCTCGAAAGCCAGAGCAGCCCCTCTCCTGCTCTGACTTTTGCAGGAGTAACCACCATTGAAGTCAATGCGATTTACTTCTGAGTAGACAACAAGTATATCGGAGTGTTTTCAGCTAGTTGTTCCCTGAGGCAAGAAAATAAAAAGGACAAGGGGGGGGGGGGAGACGCAGCATTGCATTTATTCTCCAGTTTGATGAGCAAGGCAGAGAGAGACAGGCAGAGAGAGAGAGAGAAAGCTATGGGGTGGGCTAGGGAAGCCAGTACCACAAGTTTAGCACTCACTGTGGGAAAAATGCAACATATAAAAAAGTCGTGATATAACTAGTCTGAAGAAATCCAGGATATGATGGCAGAAACAGCATGAGGAGCTTAGTTTGGGGTTTGCCTCATGTGACACGCCAGTGAGTCAGGCATTACAATGCAGGTAAAAATTCCTAGTACAGATCCTCCCCTGGAGTACTGTGTGCAGGTCTGAGCATTGCAGTGTAAGAAGAATAACGACAAAATGGAACATCTCCAGAAAAGGGTGACAACGCTGGTGAGGAGGCTGGATACCAAGTCCTAAGTAGAAAGGCTGAAGGTGTTGTATATGTTTAGCCTTGAGAAGGGACAATTAAGAGGTAATACAATAGCCATCTTCCAGTATTTATTTATTTATTTTATTATATTTATACCCCACCTTTTTTCCTGCAAGGAACCCAAGGCGGCTTACATAATCCTCCTCTTTCTCTCCATTTTATCCTCACAACAACCCTGTGAGGTAGGTTAGGCTGAGAGTCAGTGACTGGCCCAAAGTCACCCAGTGAGTTTCATGGCCGAGTGGGGTCTTGAACCTGGATGTCACATATCTGTTGTTCCACAGGGTAGGACCTGAACCCATGGGTTCAAATTACAAGAAAAAGGATTTCGACTAAACATTAGGAAGTACACCGTTGTGGAATATTGCAGGCATGACCATATCCCTGATAGTGTGGGAAATCAATTGCAAATTCACTTGTAGCTTATAGCAGAAGAGCAATGATTATTTGGACTAGGAGCCACCTGTCTGGAAGCAGCCTTTATGTGTGATAACTAGAAATGTGTAGATGTCAGCAGAACATTTATAGATGTTATACATCACATTCTTATTATTCTTCCTTCTTGGGAAATGGATTTTACATTTTATTATTCATTTTATTTCTTATATTTATATCCTGCCTTTCCCCCCCGCAAGGAACCCAAGGTGGCCTACATAATCCTCCTCCTCTCCATTTAATCCTCACAACAACCATCTGAGGTAGGTTAGGCTGAGAGTCCAAGGTCACCCAGTGAGCTTCATGGCTGAGTGGAGACTAGAACCCGGATCTCCTGAGTCCCAGTCCAGCACTCTAACCACTACACCACACTGGCTCTAGGCTGGTAGGGATTTTTTTTTAAATACATTAGAGCTGTATTGAAGCTTCTCAGTTGTTCATCCTTCCCCTCCATTTACCAAAACTTCTCTTGATTTGTTTTCATCGACAGTCTTTTGTTCCTCTGTTTCAAAAGTTTGCCAGCAGTCTTCAGAAGACATGACATGTTGCTATTGCATGATGATGTCATTACAATGTGCTGAACATCATTGGCCAATAGCACATGCAGTGACAACACTATATTTTGATTAATGTGATTGCTTGATCTGTCTAATCTCATCTGACAGTGAGTTGGCGGTGGTGGGGCAGCCACAAGTGATGGTGTTGGCAGCAGCTATACAAGTGACAGAGAGGTATGAAAAATAGCACCGAAGCAGTGCAGATGGAACCTCAGACTTCCAGAAAATTATGTAAGCATGTTGCTTTGCTGAACATTTCTTTTACTTTGAAAACCTGTTTTACAACAAAATGCAAACTGATGGACAAGCCTTCACAAATCCATACAAGATATTTTTGAAAATCTACACCCACATTTATTTATAATCCATTTTTGTTGTTGTTGTGGGTAGAGGTAAGAATCTCTCACAGCATTCCTGCCGAAACATCTTTCTCCTAAGGTTTTGTAAATATGTCATGACCAAGTCTGTGGTGATTGCATTGCATTGACAGAGGAGTAGGCAACAGTTCTGGGGTCACAGATGGCCCTGCAAATTCAGTCTTGAGATATACTGAAGAACCAGGCTGGCCAATAATGACAATAGTTCAGAAAGAGTTTTATGGGATTTTAGTAAATAATTTAAGAAAAAAAATGCTGTTCATGTCACACAGTACTCCAGGGGAGGATCTGTACTAGGAATTTTTACCTGCATTGTAATGCCTGACTCACTGGCGTGTCACATGATGCAAACCCCAAACTAAGCTCCTCATGCTGTTTCTGCCATCATATCCTGGATTTCTTCAGACTAGTTATATCACGACTTTTTTATATGTTGCATTTTTTCCCACAGTGAGTGCTAAACTTGTGGTACTGGCTTCCCTAGTCCACCCCATAGCTTCTCTCTCTCTCTGCCTTGCTCATCAAACTGGAGAATAAATGCACACAATAACAAGGCAAATGGCAGATAATTCTTTTTGGCAAGATTGCATAGTGATTCAGTGTCAGAGTTGGGCATGGAATTCAGAAAGTCTGCAGTGGCTACAGATAACCATGTGTCAGGACCCAATCGTTACAATGCAGGAGTGGCTCAGAAACAGTCTTAGATACCAGCCTCATGCCTAATCGAATAGCTGTCCCGTGCATAGAATACAAATAATGTTGTATCACTGCTTCATAGTAGCAGCAAATCATAGCGATGAGCTGATAAATCATGTTGAAAACATTTTATTGACAAATGTTCTCAGAATGCTACAACAATCTAGCACTTGTGAAAAGACTCATAGTTTTGTAAGAAGGTAGCAAGTATGACCTTTGCCCTCAGGGCTGACATATAATGGAGGTAAATGGGGCATAGGAATAAAACCTCAGGCTATTTGCTGTGTGTGTGTGTGTGTGTGTGCGCACCTTGTTTTTTTGGTGGATATTATTTTGTTGTTGGAAAGGACACACCCCATTGGGGTCCTGCTTCATACTAGCACAGAGACCAGCCCACTATGTTGGGGAAAGTTGTGCAATTCATTTAAACCAGTAATTATCCTAGTTTTTGGAGATTACAAACAGCCTGATTCACACTTAATTTGAAGCCCAAAAATTCTCACAGCATCCCTGTCGTCCCTAGTACGACATCCCTGTCGTCCCTAGCATCCCTGTCGTCCCTAGTACCTTTGCCCTTATCTATTAAGTGATACTTCCCCCCTCCCCCAGTGAAATACAACCTACTGTGCCAAAACTGTAGAAAGATCCATCTCAGATTAATGGTTGGAATCCAAAGTGCTACTTCAGGCTTGCTAAAGAGTTGGTGGATGCCCAGTGGGAGTTTTCGTCTTTGGTTTCCTTTGAGCAGCAGGCCACCATGCCATGCTATAAGTGGCTTTTGAAGCTCTCTGGAATTGTGGCATTGGTTGCTGTTGTTGGAAAAATCTGGGTTTGAATCCCTGTGTATTCATCCATATTTGTGCTGCTGAATTAGGGTTCCCACTTTTTTTTAATATGCTCATCTTTAACAGCCAGCCACATAATAGACAGGTACAACATGGTCTTCTCTATGCTAGGAATAGCTCTATTGACTGAATTTGACCTATGCAGATGGGTAAGAAATTCATTTGGTTTTCATTGCTGATCAGAGTTTACCAAAATTCTCAAATTTCTTCATAAACAGGACAGAAAGATT
Source organism: Shinisaurus crocodilurus (assembly GCA_021292165.1). NCBI lineage: Eukaryota > Metazoa > Chordata > Lepidosauria > Squamata > Shinisauridae > Shinisaurus > Shinisaurus crocodilurus. Next base: position 1,511,596 of record CM037889.1, read on the forward strand.
TTGAGATTGAAAAAAAATTAATATGGGAGAAAGCAAAACTGACAGATTTGCCCATTCCAATGATGTGGCACATTTCTTTGTATCCTGGCCTTCATTCTCTGCTTTAGAGGTGTGGATTGAAGGAATTATAGTCAACAAAGAAGTCCATGTTTCAGAGGTGTAGCACTAGAGGGAGTCGAGACCCAGAACTGTGGAGGATTGGCAGAACTCGACACTCTTCTCTTAACACAGAACTCCAATGCAATGCTGAGGTTCCAGCTTCTAGCTAATTCATTACTGTTCACAAATCATTGCAGAGACTCCTGGTGATTTATGGTTTCACATCAGAAACATATAAAATTCATGGATGCAGAGCACCATGCCATTTGTCACTTGAATTTGCAGCTTGGGACTTTTGCTGGCCATTTGATCATTCAGGCTGACTTATTTAATTCGTATCCAACCAGGGAGGTAAAGTCAGTTTTTCTTTTAATTTCATCAAAGTCTGGTAAAATGGCCTTGTTCATTCCCCATTTGTACACAGTTATTGCCAATGCCATGTCCAGGTGGCAGTTGTAAACAAGGGTGGCTATATTTCCAGCAGACACATGACCCCCACAAACCATGCTGATCCTCTCCACGCCTTCTTGCCCATCCATATGGTGGGCAGCTGCGAACATTGATTGGTGTAAGCTACATGGCAGGATGTGTGCTACGACGACGATAGTAAAAGAAAGCCACCTAAAGGCTGAGCTGAAGAAATGAAGGAGGGACTAGAATTATGACAAGGGGGATCTTTAGACCAGACTTCAGACCAGCTCTGATGTGATAGTAACCAGGGGAAGACCCCTAGGGGATCCCTGCGATAGAAACCAGGGGAGGATCCCTAGGGCAGTGATGGCGAACCTTTTTGAGCCCGAGTGCCCAAACTGCAACACAAAACCAACTTATTTATTTCAAAGTGCCAACACTGCAATTAAACCTAAATACCGAGGTTTTAGTTTTAGAAAAACAACTTACAGTTGTCCGAACTAATTAACATCTTTTGTCTTTAAAGAAAAACACAATAACAGAGCTTTCAATGATACAAACAGTTTTTTGTTGAAAAAAAAAATCAACTCAAAAAATTATTATAGTACTACATTGTGCACATAGCCTGAAGGGAATTTATACAAACTTTTAAAATAATTAGGCACATGTATTTTTGGATAAGGGATTCTCAACTTGTAATATGATTATATGCCAGACTGAAATTGTATGGGGCAAGCTTTACCCCGGGTCCTTTCCCTGCTTCTACAGGTGTCGGATTAGTAAAAGTAAAAGTCAACCTGTACTAGGATGAGCAAGATAAACAAGAAAACTAAACGCTCTTAACATTTTAAACACTTATGTCTTGGACTGCAACACTGCATTAGGTAAAAGTTTGCATTGGGCATGCTTTTGCACAATTAATGTGATTTTTGCTATTGCATGCATGCTGATAATTTGTCAAACCTTGGCTCGTACTCCGTTAGTTTGAGAGCAACAGATGCAGCACTCAGGTCAACTGTTAGGGCTTTACATCCAAGCTATGCTCTGTGCATCATTCTTCAAAATCTTTTAAATGTGATAACAATGTAGAAAAGAATTCTGTAACAGGAATTCTAGAATAAAATCATTCTGTTCCACACTGTGAGAAAGAACAAGATCATTAGTGTTTTGCAGAAGGGGATGGTCTTTTCGCGATCTGGTGACCAATGGCTCGAGTGCCCACAGAGAGGTCCCTGCGTGCCAGCTGTGGCACCCGTGCCATAGGTTTGCCATCACTGCCCTAGGGGATCCCTGCGATAGAAACCAGGGGAGGATCCCTAGGGGATCCCTGTGACAGAAACCAGGGGAAGATCCCTAGCTCAGTAGTTGAGCACATACTCTGTGTAGTCCTAGGTACAGGTTGGTTCCTCTAATTAAAGCATCTCAGAGATAAGGAAGGCCTTCTCCTGAGACCTTACACAGCTACCATCAAACAGTACAGGGCTAGATACAACAATGGTCTGACTTAGTATAAGGCAGCTTCATATGTTCATATTTTTTCCTGTTCTTTTTGGAGGAGTCAGCTGTTTTTATAGGGATGTATGAGAAATTTGTTCCATTTCATTTCTGATCAGAAATCAGAATTTACCCAGTTCACACCTCCCATAGCTGAACCCAGACCCAAACACAATCTGTGGTTAAAGTCCATACATTTCTGAGCTTGCAATGTGATTCATGGAAACCCCCACCCACCCAAAGTGTCTGAAAACTGCACATTAAAAATGTGTACTTTTGAAAAATGCGCACAAACATGCTTTAATCGATGGGAGAAAAATGTGAATATTTCAGAAATGTGCATGACTGATGCATACGTTTAGAAAAAAATGCACAAAGTATACATGTATTTTCATGTGAAAAGAAAAAAAAAAGCTCGCAATGTTATATGGACGTGAGTTGGAACAAACTTTGAAATGGAATTCGGAGAACCTTGACAAGCTTCGGTTTTGCCGATTGGCACACCCCTAGCTGGTGAGTGAACATTGTGTTCACTGCAGCTGCTGGTTCAAATTAGGAGTGTGCAAATCCCCCCACTTTCTTATTCATGTATTAAAATCACATTTCTTTTTGTTACATTTGTTCCCTCCTCCCTCTTCTCTGCCTTTGTTTTTTGCCACTATGTGTGACAGCAGCAGAAGTCCTACTAAAAGTCTACTAAGCTAGGTATTAAAATTAGCAAATACCTGGGTAAACAAATGAGATGATGATGATGATGATGATGATGATGATGATGATGATGATGATGATCAGGGCTTTTTTTCTGGTGGAACTCACCAGAACTGAGTTCCAGCACCTTTTCTTCTATTAATTGCATTACAATTTAATCGCCATCTACTCCCGAGGAAATGTAATCCAAGAGTTCCGGTACCTTTTTCTCCAGAAAAAAAGCACTGATGATGATGATTAATATTTTAAACCACCCAATGCCAAATGTTCTCTGGGTGGGTTCCAAAAAGATCATAAAAAGCCACTTCCTGATTGCAGCCATTTTATTTTCTGGGAATGCCCCAGACATTGCATTGTTCCAGGGCACCCTGGGGAAAAAATGACAAGCTCCACAAAAAGTGACGTCTCAATTGGCAGCTGCCAGTTTTTTGTAGCCTGAGCATCCCATAAAGGGTTGTCGGGTACAATGGTTTTCTGCCCTCTCAGCAGAGTCTGCATGTTGATCTTTGCATAGCATATGTTCTTACAAACGGTCAGACTGATCCCAGATTATATGGAAGCAACAGCCTAGAATGTCTCCAATGTCCAATTGTTGGCAAGGTTCATTTCTGCTGCCATATCATTCTGCTCCTTGTCAGAAGCAAGTTTCCTTCTAGATTATGGATTTTTTGGAGCTGAAGTCTGCAAGAAGGAACAGAGAGAATGAAGCCCTTTTCTAAACTACCACAGACGATAAGCCTGATAAATCTATCCACACACGCTGAAAAAACAGTCATGACCTTTCAGCTTCCAAAAGGCACGGTTGTTGGACATCTCCGCTCAAGACAGGACAAGTAGGGAAAAATAACCCAAGTGCTGCTGAAAGAAAAACAGCACCAGTCTCTTGATTCTTTTGTAGACAGCATGGCATCTCAGACTGGATTGCTTTTGCTGCAGAAGGGAAGAAAGCCCAGTGAAGCATGAAAAGAGCGTATGATAAAGATACACTGGCTGCCATTCTCTCTCCAGAAGAAACTGACTAAGCTTTCAGATAATGTTCTCAAAAAGTAGTGCTGGGAAAGGAGCAGGAAGAGAAGCCAGCTCTTCCTCTTCCTCACCCTCTGTTATTCAAGCTTGTCTTTTTATGCGCTTTCTGTACTAGAGCTGCTCCCTGCAAATACATTTTACTTGGTTTTGGGCAACCTGGCACCACTGCGCCATAGGCAGCTAAGCACACAAAGCACCAAAGGTATAATTCCCAGAAGGACTGGAACCAGAATTGGGATAGAATAGAACTCTTGGGCAGGTCCCACAGGGAGGCCAAAGCAGAACATAGGAAAACAGTCCACCCGGCATCCTGGCACCTATTTCCTGCTCCCCCCCAAAAACACCTGTTATTGTCCTGCTCCATCTGGGCTTCCATAATCTGCTGTGGACAACAGCATCATCATCATCATCATCATCATCATCATCATCATCATCATCAGGCGATCACTCGTGACCGAGTAAGATTGTCTTCCGGGATAAAAGGAGGAAAATTCTAAAGAAAATTGTGTAGACTCTAGCGATGGGTCCGTAAATGACTGTGGAGGCCAATTCTAGATCCACACAGCTTCCCACAGTGAGGACACAGGTTACCAGATAGAAGATGGTCCTGTAAAGGATTCATTTGACGTGCTTTTCGCTTAGCACGTGTCTCCCTTTCACCTTGCATTCGGGCTTCTTCAAAGTCCATGGAACCTTTGTGAAAGGCCAACCTCCATTTAGATCGTTCATGGGCCAGAGCTTCCCAGTTTTCGATGTTTATATTGCATTTTTTTAGATTAGCCTTATGAACATCTTTAAACCTCTTATATTGACCACCGATATTCCGCTTTCCATCCTTGAGTTGGGAGTAAAGTAACTGCTTTGGGAGATGGCAGTCAGGCATTCGAACAACATGACCGGTCCACTGAAGTTGGCGTTGAAGGATCATTTTTTCAATGCTAGTAGTCTTTGTTTCTTCCAGTACACTGACATTTGTTCGCCTGTCTTCCCAAGTAATTTGCAGGATTTTCCGGAGGCAACGTTGATGAAACCTTTCAAGGAGGTGGAAGTGACGTTTATAGATAGTCCATGTTTCGCAGGCATACAATAAAGTTGGTAGTACAATGGCTTCATAAACCAGTGTTTTGGTCTTCTTACAAATATCCCGATCCTCGAACACTCTATGTTTCATTCGAGAAAATGCGGCACTTGCGGAGCTCAGACGATGCTGGATTTCACTGTCGATGTTAGCTGTAACAGAAACAGCACTGGTGAGGAGGCACAACATGGGGCCAGGTGGCTGGATCACATCTGGGATTTTGGGTTAAATTCAGGATTATGGACAGCAATCCTAGCAGTAGAGTATTACTGACAAGGTACCTCAACACTGACTGGGAGCAACTGGCAAGGATTTATACTTAGGTCAGGAGAGTCCTTCTGGAAGCTCCAACCTCCTCATGTGCTGTATCTGGTTGTTAAAGGCCCAGCAGCCTTTTCTTGTAGGTGTTGGCTTCTCCTGGGGAGTGACGGCTGGAGGCATGAGGAACCTGGGGCTTTTCTTTTGACTGCCTGGTTAATGGGCTGCCTCTCCTCTTGTCTTTGAGACACATGCTTTCACTCCATATCACATGTTTTGATTTATTAAGCCAAGGCTGGATTTGGCCTATGTGACTTCCTTTAGTTATAAGGGCTCCAGACAGGACTGGAACACCAGAAATTCTGGCTTTGGGATATTTTTTGCTTCCAAGTAGCAAATGTTTTTGCCTTTCTGATTTAAATAGCAGTCATCAGCTGACCACCAAAAGGAATGAATTAGAAACATATTTTTTTTAATTTAAAGAAGGGCTTTTAACCCTGCCCCCCATCCCTCGCTTGCTGTTCCTTCTTCAAATTCTTTCCTGAATTCCTAGTTTACCAGACTTCTCTCTTTAATCTGAGTTCTCTTGTGTATTGCTTTTACTGTCTTGAATGTGAACAATGCTGAGGAAATAATGACGAGGACGGGGGAGCCAACGCTGAGGACAACTGGAGCACTTTGTGTGAAAAGTAGTTCACTCTTTTCGCAGCTCCTTAATAAGTTAATAACTTATCAGAGATTAACGTAACACCTTGAGGCACAGAAGACATTGCCTAGTTCTTACATTACCATGGCTCTATTGTAATTCCGTTATCTCCCCCTCCCCCAATTCAGCCATTGCATAACCACCTGGGGCCCGTACTAATATAACAACATAAGATTCAATTACAAAAGACTACAATAGGAGTACAAACTACCCTTTCTACTGCATCAAATTGGTGCTCCAGCATTAATTATTGAGTGACCACCAGAAATTGCATTTCTTAAATAACAAGGGATGAAAAACAATCACACCACCACCATGCAAATATATATATCGGTGTGTACTTAATGAAGACATCTGGAATGAAGAAGTATTTATTTATTTAAAGTATTTTTTATCCTGTTCCGCAGCCAAAAAGGCTCCTGGAGCAGCTTACATGCAATCAGTAAAACAAAACAGTCTGTGCCTGCAGGCTTACAGTCTAAAAAAACATGATACACAAGGAAAAGGGGATGGGCAGGGAAGAGGAAAAAGCTAGAAAGCCTTTCAGCAGGTCTAGTGGAATGGCCCTGCTCCTCTCTCATTCCCCCCTTTCATCTCCCTCTGTACAGCCTGCTGCTAAGGGCTTAAGAAGGATGGAGAAATAACACGAGGGTACCTTTTTCTCACATTATGTTTTTATTTGTATGTATACAAATTCAGACGTAGACCCTTAAAGTACACCTGCTATGGAGCCTGCACACGTGTGTTTGCCACCACATAGTGGCAGATCTGAGTTTGGAACAAGCAACATTTTTGCAACATTCTCTCAACTGGACCTGCTAGGGATCAAACTGCACTATCAGGCTTTTGAGCTGTAAGTCAAAAGGTTGCACCATACATTTTGAAAGCTAGCTAGTCTAGAAAAAAACAAGTATTGTGTCAATCTGTATTTTCCAGAAGGAGCAAGGAAGACAACCAAGGGGAACAAGCAGAACAGTAATGGTTGTGTGCGGAGTGGGGACCTGAAAATACACAAAAGTTTCACATTGGCTTGAGCACGCAAAGAATGAATTGTCTTCCCAACACAGTAAGTTGGCCTTTTTGGAGAAGTGACCTGCTAAGTGTGATGGTACAGAGCTCCCTAGTGAACAAGGGACAGTAATAGAGGTACAGGTTCAGTGAGGGCCTGATGATGAGGCTTATGCCATGGCTATCTTGAACGAAGGCTGCCATCTTATGCATGAAAAAGGCAGAAAAAGATCCTACAACTCCCAGCATGCTCCAGCCAGACATGCTAAACATATTCCGCCCAATAGCCGAAGCTCTCTGGGCAATTCACAATAATTTTTCTGGGCAGTTCAAAACAATTTGATGATTGGCACCCAATAGTTTGTAATGGTAGTTTATAGGTGACTGGTAATATTACATTTAAAAAAAAACATGTGAGAGCATTTCTTTTTAATCTGATAGGTGACATGCAATGGTGTTTGGTATTTGACATCCTGTAATTCAGCATCCTGTATTACTTTGCTTCCCCTAGTTCACAATGAAGTTTGGTGGGAAGTAATGTCTGGTTTGTTGCACTGAGCTTTCATGAACATGGTGAAGTGTTAGCACATTTCATTCTTTCCCCAGCTTTTGAGCTCGCTTTCTACTGCTGTGCGATACAAAGGTGGTGAAAATGATGAATGATTATGTCAGTTGGCAGCTCCAGAGGGCAGGGGCTCACTGCCTTTTTACTAACTTTGGAATGCACATGGCATATCATATGCCTGCGTGACTCAGAGCAGATCAAAAGAGCAGGGATCTAAATAAGTAACTGGCCATTGCAGTTCCCTTCCCACCACTTTGTGTGTCTTGGACTAAAGAAAATAAAAAGTTTATGACCTAATGAAAGCACTGGAACTAGAATTTAACAATACATTTAATTTTTTATTCTCTCTCTCTCTCTCTCTCTCTCTCTGTATTTATATACACAAAAATGAGAGAACACATCCTTGTTTTGGGAACTGCAGAGAAAGGCTTAGCACTTAGAGCAGATCACTCAGAACCAGTGTAGTATACCGGTAAGAGTGTTGGACAAGGAAGGACTGGGGAGATCCAGGTTCAAATCTCCATTCAGGGTTTTTTTTAAAGGTGGGGGCTCATCACCTTGAACCCCTTGGAGGAAAAGTGGCATCATCATCATCAGGCGATCACTCGTGACCGAGTAAGATTGTCTTCCGGGATAAAAGGAGGAAATTCTAAAGAAGATTGTGTAGACTCTAGCGATGGGTCCGTAAGTGACTGTGGAGGCCAATTCTAGATCCACACAGCTTCCCACAGTGAGGACACAGGTTACCAGATAGAAGATGGTCCTGTAAAGGATTCATTTGACGTGCTTTTCGCTTAGCACGTTTCTCCCTTTCACTTTGCACTCGGGCTTCTTCAAAGTCCATGGAACCTTTGTGAAAGGCCAACCTCCATTTAGATCGTTCATGGGCCAGAGCTTCCCAGTTTTCGATGTTTATATTGCATTTTTTTAGATTAGCCTTATGAACATCTTTAAACCTCTTATATTGACCACCGATATTCCGCTTTCCATCCTTGAGTTGGGAGTAAAGTAACTGCTTTGGGAGGCGGCAGTCAGGCATTCGAACAACATGACCGGTCCACTGAAGTTGGCGTTGAAGGATCATTTTTTCAATGCTAGTAGTCTTTGCTTCTTCCAGTACACTGACATTTGTTCGCCTATCTTCCCAAGTAATTTGCAGGATTTTCCGGAGGCAACGTTGATGAAACCTTTCAAGGAGGTGGAAGTGACGTTTATAGATAGTCCATGTTTCGCAGGCATACAATAAAGTTGGTAATACAATGGCTTCATAAACCAGTGTTTTGGTCTTCTTACAAATATCCCGATCCTCGAACACTCTATGTTTCATTCGAGAAAATGCGGCACTTGCGGAGCTCAGACGATGCTGGATTTCACTGTCGATGTTAGCTGTAACAGAAAGATAGCTGCCAAGATAGAGAAAATGATCGACATTTTCCAGTATTGTCCCGCCAAGCTGGATAGATGGCATCACCAAAGGGTTGGCTTGCACTTGCTGATGAAGCACTTTGGTTTTTTTGATGTTAAGTGAGAGACCAAGTTTTTCGTATGCTTCTGCAAAAGCATTTAGGATAGTTTGGAGATCGTCCTCTGAATGTGCGGAGACCACATTATCATCAGCATACTGAAGTTCCACAACGGAGGTTGTAATTACCTTACTTTTTGCTTTCAGCCTGCTGAGATTAAAAAGCTTTCCATCTGTTCGATATATAATTCCCACACCGGTGGGAAGTTTCCCCTTGACAAGATGTAAAACCATGGCGATGAAAATGGCAAATAATGTTGGGGCGATAACACATCCCTGTTTAACACCTGATCCCACTTTAAATGGAGCACCATGAGAGCCGTTGTTGTCCAAAACCGTTGCCGTCATGTTGTCATGGAGAAGTCGCAAGATATTCACAAATTTATTGGGGCATCCAATTTTCATAAGGATAGTCCAGAGAGCTGTACGGTCTACAGTATCAAAGGCCTTAGCCAGATCGATAAATGCCATATAAAGGGGTTGATTTTGCTCCCGGCATTTTTCTTGGAGCTGACGTGCAGTAAAAATCATGTCTACTGTCCCTCTAGAGGGGCGGAAACCATATTGAGTTTCAGGGAGGATCTCTTCTGAAATAGATAGAAGACGGTTTGCGAGAATCCTAGCAAATATTTTACCTGCGGTTGCTAAGAGAGAAATGCCCCGATAGTTTCCACAGTCTGTTCTATCACCCTTCTTAAAGAGGGTGATAATTATGGCATCCCTGAAGTCTTCTGGGATCTCTTCTCTTATCCAGATTTTTTCGATGAGTTTATGAAGATGTTGTACAAGTTCGGGGCCCCCTTCTTTAAAGATTTCAGCAGGAATCCCATCTGGTCCACTAGCTTTGTTGTTCTTCATTTGATTAATGGCTTTTTTTACTTCATCCAAAGTGGGGAGTATTGCAAGTTCCTCTTTAATTTGTTTTTGCGGGATTTGCGAAAAAATCTCATTATCCACCTTAGATTTACGATTTAAAAGGTCATAATAATGCTCTTTCCAATGCAGTGCAATAGACTCTTTGTCTTTTAAGAGTTTGGTGCCATCTTTTGATTGTAAAGGGTTTGTACCATAGGTTTTTGGTCCATAAATGGCCCTTGTGGCCTTAAAAAAGCCCCGTGCATCATGAGATTCTGCAAGTTGTTGATTTCTTCAGCTTTCTTTTTCCACCAAGCGTTCTTAAGTTCTCTTGTTCTTCTTTGGACCTCAGCCTTTGCGCTAGCGTAGGTTTTTTTCTTGGCAGCGCAGTTAATATCATTTTGCCATATTTGGAAGGCTTTCCTTTTTTGGTCAATTATATATTTAATCTCATTGTCATTTTCATCAAACCAATCCTGATGTTTCTTAGTTTCATATCCAATAGTTTGTTCACAAGCTGCAGTAATGGAGGTTTTCAGCTTAGACCAATGGTCCTCAATGTTGTCAGGAGGTTCCCTAGGTAGATGTTCCTTAAGAAGTGATTGAAGACGAGTTTGCTTAATAGGATCTTGAAGGACTTGGATGTTCATTTTACGCCTTGGTTTCCTTCCTTGAAGCCTACGTTGGGGAGCAATGTTGATAACCATTGTGGACCGGATTAGTCGGTGGTCTGTCCAGCAGTCGTCGGCACTCACCATGGCCCTAGTAAGAAGTACATCGCGGCGATCTCTAACACGGACAATTACATAATCCAGAAGATGCCAGTGCTTTGACCGTGGGTGCTGCCACGATGTTTTAAACTTATTCTTTTGTCGAAAGAGCGTGTTTGTGATAGTGAGATTATGCTCTGCACATATAGACAAAAGTAAGAGTCCGTTCGGGTTGCTATTACCTACTCCGTCTTTTCCAATAGTTTCTGGCCATAAATCAAAGTCACGCCCGACTCTTGCGTTAAAATCGCCCAGGAGGATAATTTTATCCTCCTTAGGTATCTCTGACAGGAGAGTGTCCAACTGGCTGTAAAAACTTTCCTTGATGTCATCATCAGCATCTAATGTTGGTGCATAAGCGCTCAAAATAGTTACCTGTTGGTTATTGGCGAGCTTTAATCGAAGAGTTATCAGGCGTTCGTTAATGCCAGTAGGAACTTCTGACAAAGAGTTCACTAGTTCATTTTTGATGGCAAAGCCTACACCATGTATTCGTCGGTCCTGCTCAGGTAGTCCTTTCCAGAAGAAGGTATAACCTCCTTTTTCTTCTTTCAGCTGTCCCTCTCCTGCCCTTCGAGTTTCTTGAAGTGCTGCTATGTCAATTTTAAACCGTCTCAGCTCCCTTGCAATAATAGCAGTCCTACGCTCAGGGCGTTCACTATCTATGTTATCCAGCAATGTCCGTATATTCCATGTTCCAAAGTTCAAATGTCTTTTTCGACCGCTAAAATGGTGACCCCACTGGACGCGGTAATCCAGTCAGGGGAGAAAGAGGTAGACTATGTTTAGGGCACCTTTTCTAGCCCCCTCCCCATACGGGGTGAGCAGAGTGGATCCTAAATAGGGCTGCTCAGTCATGGATACAGCTGCCGAGCTGCTCGACTACCTCGTTCCTTGAACAGGGCGACTGAGTCTGCATCCACCGCCCATGTGCTGGTCCATGACTAGGGGCTTCCAGATTCACAGTCCTGCCCCCGTTGCCATTCGCCAGTCGCCATGGGACTTTTTTTTGTTTGTTTGGGTTGGGTTGGGTTGGGTTGGATGGGTTGGGTTGGAAGACGCCTGTGCGTGAAACTGTTTTATGTGGGGAGATCGGTGCACAACGAATCACCACACAAACTTGACAGAGTACGGCAGAGATCCAATGGCACGGTTACCCTGACGATTGGAAAACCATTCTCTGCTGCAGCCTTCATCCGCCTTCACAGCCGTTGTAATTTAGGTTTAATTATCTTCCGCCTGTTCTGCCGTTGAGGACTTTATGTTTTGTGGCATATAAAAGTGGCATATAAATGTAATAGATAAGTAAGTAAAGATATAAATCCTCAGCATGATATTGTTGCACAATAAAGGTAGATGCATTAACAAACCCTTTGTTTGTTGCAAGAAAATGGAAAGTTCAGCAAGTTTTCTCTATCACTGATTGGTATAAAGAAGTGTGGGATATGGCTTTAAATGATATGTTAACTTGTAAAATGTCAAATGCAAAAGGGGACAAATAAAGAAAAATAATTTTAAGGATATTTGGGGTTTATTTTTGGATTTTGTGTTAAACAAGGGGAAAGGGAGTATGCTGTGTCAAGATACCGTATGTTGTATTTTTGGAATAATGAATAATTATAGATTATAGAGATAGAATGTATTATATGGTCCCGTGGTGACGGGAGCAGTATATAAGTTGTATGTTTGTTATTTAGTTGTTTTATGTATTGTTTGAAATTTTTTTAAAATAAAATTATTAAAAAACAAAAAACAAAAAAACCTACTTTGTATTAAAGGTATGGGAAAAGCTAGCGTGATTCTGTTTAAAAATGGTTAGAGAACTACATTCACCATGATATAGGAATAATACCCACAAATGGGGGAGGCAAATGCAGATGGCAGCAGAACCGATGATGAAAGATTAACCTATACCTGATGGCAAACTTGCAACTGCCACCTTAAAATGGCAGTTGTGGGTCTAATCGTCCCGTCCTCTTCTGTAATTTCTACTAGAACTTACCGTGCATCATAATATCATGATATCTTGCAATTCACAGTCCCCCACCATTGGTATCCAAGGATCTGGAGCGCAGGCAGGGAAAGACAAAAGGTTGTTATGGCACAAAATCATTCTTTTAGTTGCTACAGGGAAGGAGGAGGGGGAAATGAGGTGCATGTCAGCCACTGTTGAAGGGAGCTGCACATTTACTGCTGAGTCTCATTTAGCCCCGAAGGACCTGCTGAACTGGGCATGTTTAGAGAAAATAAGATGGAAAGCTTGTAAGGGAAGTTTTTAAATATCTAAAAGACAGTCATACAGAAGGCAGATAATAATTGTTTACCAGAGAGCCTAATGGAAGGGCAAGAAGTAATAGCTTCATCTTGCAGCAAAACTGATTTAGACTGGGTAACAGGAAACTCTTAACTGTAAAAACAATTTAGCAATGAAAAATGTTGCTCAAGAAAGTGATAGAATCCCCAGAGGCTATAAAAGAGAAACTGGAGAAACATCTTACTGGGAGGATTTAATTCGGAGGAATTCAGCTATTTCAAGGTGTTGGATTCAATGACCCTTATAGAATCTTTCCAGTTTCACAGGCATATAATTCTGTGAAAATGAAAACCAGTAATTTACATTATGAAGAACGCTACTGAGATTAAACTTTAAAGACTGCTTCTTAAACATATCGTGAAAGCATTTATTATTATTGCAAATAATAAAATGAATGGGACAAGGTGTCTGCTGGCATCTGTCGCATTGACACCCCAGAAACAGCTTTTAAATGGCACATATCCCAATCAATAATCCCATAAATTCTCTTCTCTGATGCACAAACATCATCAGAGCTTTTGCGTGTGTAGAGAACCCATTCTAATGCAAATTGGATGCACGCAAAGGAATGGATTGGGAAACTAAGATCATGGAGGGAGCTGTCCTGGGTGAGAGTGTATGCTTCAAGCTCCTGCTCAATGGACACACTATTAGACCAGGGTGACAGATCACAGAGACGTGAGGTCCACCAATGGTGCCTGGTGCACATGACATACAGTAACAATTAACGAATTATGAGCCCAGGAATGTCTTCTCTGAGTGCCAGAAACAAAATGCATCTCACTGCAGCAGGTCCCCAGTGCTATACTTTCCAGCTTGCCCCACACTCTGGGGTCCACGTGGATAGTGCAAACATCTAGGGAAGGAAAGCATTTCTGTGTACACATGATACGGAACCCGGTGCAACCGGACTTTAGGTCAGTGGGAAACCTTTTTGCGTACACCTGTATGTGCAAAGGCTTTCCTGTTGCAGACATTTCTGCTGTATGTCGGGGGGGGGGGGAAGCCAGAGTGCATGAAGTTGGGGGCAAGGTTAATCAGTGCACCCCTGTGGACATGTTGATACAATGTGTGAGCAATACTTCCGAAGGGAGTGTAAGTAAATCTCCAATCCCATATACACACTTAACCGGGAGTAGGTTCCATTGAACTCAATGGGGCTCACTTCTGATTAGACATGTGTAGTATTGCCCTGGAAGCTCACTAACTTAGTTATTCCACAGTAGCTGCTCTAACAGTTGCTATAAAAAGCTCACAGCTTTTATACTGCTCTTTTCTATTGTAGAAGGATTTTTTTTTAATGCTTTCATTCTATTGAATTTGTAACTTTTTGTAAGCCCCTCTCCCCACCAAGGAAAGCTGTTGAAAGATGAGATCTAATCATATATATAAAATGATCATTGGAAGGTGCAAGACAACTACCACGAATTTTGACATGACTGACCAGAAGAAATATAATTGGTAATATCTCTTATGATCATGATATTTGCTGACAAACATGTGTCTTTCATGTAAGAAAGGAGGTAAGCCTGTATTTATGTGCCATCCATTCTATGGCATGTTGAGACAGCATGGAGCTGTCACTATACAGGCCTGTGGCTCACGCTGGCTCAGCTTGTCTGAGCGTGGAAAGCTAAGCAGGGTCAGGCCTGGCTATTACTTGGATGGGAGACCCCTCCTCTCCTCTAGTTTCCTGCATTGAGCAGGGGGTTGGACTCGATAGCCTTGTAGGCTCCTTCCAACTCTATGATCTATGAATCTTTGAATAACCTGCAATAGTAGCTTTAGTGTAATGTGGTCCATCTGAAGTTGCAACTAGAAGCCAGTTGCTGAAACAACCTCACCTTACTTTGTGGTTCCTTTCCTGTAATGTATATTACAAGGCTTTGTGCCTAATTAAGACACATTGTCCAGCCAATTGAGAAGAAGGAACTAGCTGGAGCTGTTTTACAAATAGAAACAATCCTTGTTCATTATCCCTTAATTGAGGCAACAAAAAGGTGCTGGAAAACATCCATCAGAGGCACATTCATGTAGATCGTTGGAGGGGATTGGATTTAGGAATTCACAAAAGGAACATCAAATGTTCCAATCAAGAGTTATACAGGCAACAGCGAAACAAAGACTTGGAGACACAAATACAGCAGAATTAGCCCAATTACAGATTATATGTTTCCGGAAAACACATTCTTTGGCTTCCATCCAAGATTTCTTAAGCATACTTTCTTTCTTCCTTTTATAGTCACGGCACAAAAAATTGATGCTGTATATTTCTCCTTCATTACCTCCAGATGTGTTCTCATTGGGTGAATATGTAAACCAGCCCCAAAGATAGCTAAGAATGAGGTAACACTAAAATAAATGCCAGCCAAAACTCTCACTCAAATTTGAATGAAGGCTATATTGAGGAATGGAAAATTCAGTTGATCCGATTATTTTGCATCGAAGTCGTTTTTTGTTTTTTGATAATATTGTCTAGTGTGTTTGCATTTCAGCTACGAGTAGCACTATTAGAATGATTTGATCAGTGGGGAATTTTGAGCAAGATTGTCAGCACTTGAAGTGTACAAAGCACCAGCCCTAAATTTAAAAGGAAACAAGTCCTTATCGAGCCTGACTTTGCTGTTCTTCATCCTGAAGTAATTCTGCTGAGTGACTGACAGGCCCCTCTTCTACTTCTAGCGCATGTTTTACCAGGGGCTCCAATCACTGTACTTTTGAGGAGGAATTGATCTGTGACTAACTGTGTGAGTTTAAAAGGGCGTGCTTCTAAGCTTTCTCCACTCTTTGCTAGTTGGCTTTCAATGTGTGAGGAGCTCAGATGTGGTGATAGGCAGCAGAGCAGGAGTGCAGAAACTCCGGCACCCAATCTGGCCCACTTGGGGTTCCTCCAGCAGGGAGGGGTTAGGCTCCAAGCTCCACCCCCTGGAGGAATCCCTTTGGAGGGCACCCCCTCACTGCTATCTCTGAACTGAGACTGGAAATAACAGTGGGGGTTCTGCTGCTGGCATGTGCCTTCACGGTTGTCTCTAGGGAGGAGTCCAGCAGAGGGGTGAAAATCTGACAGATTTTCATGGTTCAGCCCCCCAGATTCTGGTTTGTTGATGCTGTCTTGTTTGTAGACGAGCCACAATTTGCGCTTTTTTTTAAAAAAAAAGAAGGAAACACTAAGGAAATCGGAAGCCGAAAACTGTGCAGTTCTAGCACGATTTGCACAAATTTCCTTAGTGTTTAAAAAAATATGCGCAAACCTCAGCCCCTCTTAAAGACGGAAGTCCACGGAAAACCCCCAACTCAGCCTGCTTCTGATGGGATTGGAAGTGGGCAGGAAATCCGTCGGTCTCAAATGAGCCGGACTTCCCAGCATCAGCAGATCCCAATCAGGGATCTCTAATCAGGGATAGCTGCAGGGATGAGGGGAACCCACTCATGCTGAGGAAAGTGGCTGCTCTGCCCACGTGTGGGCAAGTCCCCTGCTCCTTTGCGTGCCCCACCTCCTTCCCACAACGGGGGAAGGACAGCGTGGTGCACGCGAAGTGTCTGGGTCCCCTCAGCTCCTCCATCAGAGAAGCAAAGGGGACCGAACTGTTCTTCTTCATGCAGCAAAAGTAAAATTTCTCCAGACTTTAGTTTAAACAGAAAGGCCTGGAAGTCAGAGCTTTCCTTCTACCTTACAGAAACATGTCCTGACATGTCAGAGTCAGACCCTTTCCTTGGCCTTCTGTAGAACAACCATGAGGGCAAATTACCCATCTATTGATTTGCCTAAGCCTCTCTTTCCTTCTTATGCTAAAAGTACTGTGAGCCATTATCACCTTGGGAAAGACTACTGATTAGCATGATGGCTGGAAGATGGGCAAGACCTGATCTTTTGTTTTTGTTTAAATGTCTCCTTTTGAATTGTCTCTGTTTCCTGTACTGACTCAATTGTCACCTGACCTCTTCATGATATTATTCAGTATAAATGGAAGTGTCTCCCTTGCATTCTGGTTGGCATCCCTGACTGTGCTCAGATGCCATCCGTGAATTCACTAATAAACTTTCCTCTCTAAGAACCTCTTAAAAACACAACGCAGTAGATCAATTTTTCCACAACAGGGAAGGACACGTGGGCGTGGTGCATGAGGTCCAGCTATTCCCCATCGCTCCCCATTGGATCATCTATGGGGGCCAGTCCAGCTTGGCTTCATTGTGCACTGGACCTCCCTGCCTGTCTGGGAAATCCTCATGCAATGAAGCCTGGTCCCTGGCCCAAGTGCCAGGTGGAAGATCCACCCTGTCTTGGGCCAGGGAGCAAATGATGTCAGGTGAGTGTGATGTCAGGGATGTGGCCACACCCACCTGGCATCCTGTGGCCCATGGAGAGCTGGGTGGGGGTGAGGGGCCATCCAGCCCCTCACCCAGAAGTAGTTCTGCACCCCGGGTTTTATTCTGGTGGCTTCTTCTATTCTTGTTCCTGATTCTGATTCCACCTTTTGGGTCCTTTCTCCTTCCCAAATCAGTCCTTCTCCCCAGTTCTTCTTCTGCACTACAATCTTAGTTTCTTCTGTTCCTTTCTTGCCTGATCCGTTCTGCTATTTCTTTGAAATCTTTCTCTAACTAGCAATGTCTCTCTCTGAAGACTTAGAATAGTTTATCCTCCTCTGCCCTTACCCTGTTAGGGGGGGAAAAGACACTGGTTTTTAAAAATTCAGTTTGTTCCTTATCCTTCAGTTCTTTTTCTTTACTCTCTCTCTCTGTGTGTGTGTGTGTGTGTGTGTGTGTGTGTGTGACCTTTAATTAGTAGTAGATCAGTATTAGTTAGTATATTTATTTATTAATAATTATCCTGTCATTTGTTATCCAATCCAACCAAGTTTTCAGTCACTTCTTCCAATTATATTTTCAGTTTCTCCTTCCTGGTTAAATTCCTCCCCCCCCCCCACCTAATTTTCATTTCTTTTATCAGCGTTCTGTCTTGTGTGGGTGGGTTCCTTCTGTTGTGTGTCCTGTGTGTATGTGCATTACTTACACACACATACACACACACACACACACACACACACACACGCTGCTGTCTGTGTGATCTCATCACTCATCACAAGCATTGTTTTTTCTAATAAAGTTAACGCACAACAATTCTGGAACCAGCTTGTGGCGTAGGCAAGGCACATGGCGGCGGCAGCAGCAGCAGCAGCAGCGGCGGCGGGGTGGGGAGGAGGCAGAGTGAGCAGGAGAGCTGTGGTCGGCACTATCCTTGCTGTCCGTTTCCCCCAAGGTGGCTCTTGTGCCGGGTGGCTGGACATATTAGCCAAGTCATTTTTTCTCTTCTGTAAAGAATGTGCACGTGTGTGTTTTGAGAACAAAAATCTGTAAAGTGCTTTTGGACTTTGAATGAGTGTTTGAGCTAATTCCCCCATTTTCTCGCACTTTGGTGGTAGGAGTATAGTACATAGATCTGCCATGCACACACCCAGGGAAGGCCAGTGATGCCTATGTCAATGGGCTCCTAATCCATTTCATCTTTTATTTTGAGCTTTACAGGAGCTATCCATGGTGGTGAACCAGCACCATCGATAGTTCCTATAAAGCTCAAACAAAAAGCTGCAATGGGCAAGGAGCCCCACTGGCACAGGAGTCACCAGCCTCTCCTGTGCCCCCCTCTTCTCTGGTTAAAGACCCCCTTAGGATTGCATTGCTCATTAAAGGCCTTCTCTGATGGAAGTTGTATGTCTGTGTGAATAGGGGATGGACAAACCTGTCAGTTTTGGTTTCTCTCAGTTTCTCATTTTTCCAATCTTCAGCTTGCTTCATCCCAACGTTTGAGAATTTTTCCGATCTTCATTTCGCTTTGTTCCGAACTTTGACATTTAAAAACAACAACAACAAGGTTTGCATGAAAATTTACATGCATTTTTGTGCACATGTCTCAAAATACATGCATTTTTGTGTGCCCTTGTTGAGGCCTACTTCCCCTCCTCCTTCCAAGAAGGAAGATCCACACACTGGCTTCTAACCAAAAAGCTTTATTAGTACAGGCAGTCCCCAGGTTACGAACGTCCTGACTTATGGACAACTCATACTTAACAACGGACTGCCATATATGTAAAAATCTGAGTTAAATACAATGGTTCGTACTTATGAACGCTCGCACTATACTTTGCGACACTTTGAAAACATTGCTTAGCTTCTGTTCTGACTTACGTACACATTCGACTTAAAGACAAACTTATGAACGGATCTCATTCATAACCCGGGGACTGCCTGTACAGAGGCCAGCCTAGCAAACTTGTTTAGAATTACAAAGAAGTGATTTGCAGTCAAGCACAAAGGAATCAGGCTTAGTTAGAATACTAGCCATTAATGAAGACTGCCCTATTGTTGAGAAGTTGATTCCAAACTGGGAACCTCTCCTCCCTTCCAGACTCAAATTGCTCACACCCCTAAGGGGGTTCCTTATTCTTAAGGGCCAATCTCTTGGAGCACCTGACATTCCTCAGCTCTTCCATCCTCCTTCCTTAGCTGACATCTGACCCGGGAGTTAGTGATGCTCGATTCGCCCTCCTCCCGATCAGAGAGCTCAAACCGCTTTCCCACAGAATTTGACACCGATGGTTCCTCCCTGCCTGTAGAGTTTATCTACATTCGTTTATCTACATGGTTCCTCCCTGCCTTGAAGACTGAGGTGCCTCTCCCCCCCTTCCAACTCCTCCTCCTCCTCCCCCTCTTCCTCAAAATCTGTTCCCAAATTCTGTAGGAAGAGCGGGCCCGTCCAATCCCTGTAGCACTTTCCCCCCAATGCACACCTTCTTTAGATGCATTTTTGGAATGGAGAGCTCCACTGCAAAGTTCAGAGAAGTGCGAATTTCAAAGGATAACAGAGTTTCAGTTTGTGTATTTGTTCAAAAGCGCAAAACTAGGTGAATCAAACCAATTTCTCCCCCAGCCCTAAGTGTGAAGAAAGACGTGCCGCAGCATGGGGCAACAGTTGCCGCCTCACTTGCTCCCTTTGTGCGGTCAGTGTTTGTGCAGTTGTCTTCTGAACAGAGCTTATATTTTACGGCTCTTAAGGCAATTAGCCAAATGCAAGTTAAAGACATAACTATCCAACGCTCTTTAATGTGGCTGAATTAATCTATCCCTGAATTATTTAGATTAACTAAATGTAAAAATCAAGTTCCATCCTTGCCATTGGGTCATTAAATAAAAATGTTGTAAAGGGACTGGATTTGGAGCTGTGCTCCTTCCCCTTGCTCTGCCTCAGAAATCGAATAATCTGTCTGAGCGTGGAAAGCTAAGCAGGGTCAGGCCTGGTTATTACTTGGATGGGAGACCCCTCCTCTAGTTTCCTGCATTGAGCAGGGGGTTGGACTCGATAGCCTTGTAGGCTCCTTCCAACTCTATGATCTATGAATAAAAAATCCAGATAAGAACTGGAGAGATTCAGCCCTGTGCTGCGCAGTTTAGACATGTTCTTTTCCTCGTAAGGACTTGGAAGTGGAGTGGAGTGATGCTGTGTGCAATGCATCAGTTGCTGCTGTAGCCTCCTGAGTCGGGCTTGTGTGGAAGCATCCCACCCCCACCCCCCGTCCAAGGCTTGCCTCAGCCATTCCAGCTGCAGTTGTTGTGACTGTGACATTTCCCCCACCCCACTCCGTTTCTTGTTTCGAAATCCCTCCTGCTTGCTATGGAAAGTGTTTGCATTGTGGCTGGGAGTTTGTTGATATTTTCTTTAGGTAGCTTGGCCCCTTAGGCTGTTCTCATTATTTTTTTATTAGACAATTTGAATACTCATTTAGCCTCACTAAGCGTGCAGTGGTTTTTAAATTCTTCCTTTGGAGGTGTTTGCATAGAGTCTGTCCTTGTTGCTCCATAAAAGAGACTTAGAACTTCCGGTTCTAATGGATTCTGTTTACGAGGGTCCGTGGACAAAACGCGGAAGGGAAACTTTGCCAACTAGCACTGGACAGGAAGTATAACGTGATGGGAAATGAATCAACCCACTAACTAGATGTCCCAGTAAGAGAGAGACACAACATGACATCATCACATCCAGCGTTTTCCCAGTCCCAGCTCCAGTTCATTAGTTACTGCCAGGCAGGGAACAGGACAATGTTGAACTTGATGTGGGGCACGTCTTAGGGATGGGTGCAGATGTCTTCATAAACAGGGTAGAAAGAACTTGAGAATGAAAAAAATTGAATGTGAGAGAAAGTGAAACTGATAGATTTGTCCATCTAGGTAGAGGTCTTTGAATGCCAAGCTCTTAAAAGTCTGGGTTTGAATTAGGAATGTTGGAATCTGCAATGGATTCAAATGAGTTTCTATAAATCCGACCTGTGGATTCCGCAGTGGCTTTTTCCGAGTCACACGGCTTCTGCGGACTTGTGGACCAGTTTTTCACTTGGGGGAGGGGGATTTGCACAAATTTTCATTAGCGCTGATTAGCATTAATTAATGTGCATCCACACAAGTGCACATTACTGCTAATGCTCATTAGTAACATTTGTGCAAATTAGTGCTAATGCAAATTAATGCAAGTAGAATTAAATTCTGGTTTAAAAAACCCCCAACAACAATTCTGTCAATGAGTGGACAATGGAATGAAAGATGCCCTGACAACCCATGAAAAACAGACGTGATGGGCTTTAACAAAATCCCACAAATCCCTAGTTTGAATCCCTGTGTATTCAGCCATGTTTGTGGTGCTGAATTAGGATTGCCACCTCTTTTGTTCTGACATGCTTCTCATACATAATAGCTACGTGGCAGGCAGGTACAACGTGGTCCTTTCCATGCTGGGAATAGCTGTAACTATTGGATTTGGCTGGTACAGTTGGGTGAGAATTTCATTTGGCTCTTAAAAAAAAAAAAAAAGAATTAACCAAAGTTCACAAATTTCTTCATCAAGACTAGCGAGAACTTGAGATTAAGAAGACAGATGTATCCTTCTCTAGCATGGGTTGATGTGTGGGTGAGGTGGGTTGACAATAGTCACATAGCAACCTAATGCCTAGTGAAGCCTTGAGTCACAAGGTGCATACAGACAGTAGCTTCCTCTGTGCCCTATTTATTTATTTATTTATTTATTTATTATTAATAAGACTTACGTGCCACTTAATATAATAAAATCCTTAAGTGATTTACATATTACAATATTAAATTCACAGCTTCAAATACAGTATTAAATACAATTTCAGCTACAATAACAATAAATGTAATAAAAAGACAATAAAATGGAGCAGCATCAGGATTAATTATGATTAAGTGCAAGCCAGAAAAATCCTGGTTAAACAAGTGCATTTTCAGGAAGTGTTTAAAACATGCAACATATGGGTTGTTGTT
Source organism: Shinisaurus crocodilurus (assembly GCA_021292165.1). Classification (NCBI taxonomy): domain Eukaryota; kingdom Metazoa; phylum Chordata; class Lepidosauria; order Squamata; family Shinisauridae; genus Shinisaurus; species Shinisaurus crocodilurus. The sequence continues at coordinate 1,533,734 of CM037889.1, forward strand.
TTTTCTTCTCCAGAGGGTGGGCACCACTACTGAGCAGGCCTGCTTCTGGGATGTGACATGGTGATGTTCTGTTGGTCACGGAATGACCAAAAAGGCTTCCTCTGAAGACCTTAGAGGTCAGCTGGGTATATATAGGGGCAGGCAGTCTGCTAGGTATTCTGGTTGTGAGTTGTTTAGGACTTCGTATGTCAACAATATAACCTTGAACATGGCGCAGTAGCTAATAGGCAGCCAGTGCAGTTCTTTTTAACAGGTGTGTAATGTGAACATGGCTGGATGCCCCACTGAGCACTAACTGTAGCTTCTGAACCAGGCGCAAGGGCAGCTTCACGTAGAGTGCATTATGGTAATTTGGCTGCGAGGTTACTGGTGCATGAACCACAGTGGCTAAGCTTTCCCTATCTAGGAATGGGCATAGTTGTCTTTCAAAGTATGCCTTTTTAAAAGTATTTTGATGCATTTGTTTGAGCTGAGGATTATGTCAGAACATTTGGGGAGTGTGAAAGCTAATTCAGTTCTGACCCACACATTAACCTGGACAGTGTAGGTCAGATCAACTCCTGCTGGAATCTGCAAAGATCAAATGCTTCAAGCATCCTTGGTCCTCTCCAACCAGTTATCAAAAGCAAAGAGTTAAAGACTGGTCCACCTGAGTACCTGAGCAGCATGGCAAATGAATAAGGCAGAGGATGAAGAAGTAAAACTGCACAAAAGGCCGTCTTCTGGATGGTGACTAAGACATATTATCAGCAGCATCTGATGTTGGAGGCTATTCTGTGGATGCACAGAGAATTACTCTGTTCTGTGGAGCTGGGTATCATTCCAGCCACTTCCTACCTCAGCTAAATTTATTCTACCCATCTCTCTTTTACATACATACACACACACACACACACACTTACTTACTTACTCAAGACCTCCTCAAGTGTCTTGGTTACTATTGTGTACTAATTTACATGGAACTGCTCGACTATGGACTAATACTTTCGCTTGCGATCAAGGTAAGGACTCGTTTCTTTATGAGGCCCTTCAAAGATAAGATGATGTTGTATTTGTACAATCTGTCAGCACTTATGCTGGAGACAGGTTAACAAACATTTGCCCATTTTGCCAGGTTCAAAGATGGGAAGCAGCAGAAGACTGCTGCAGAAAAAGTATACAGGCCTTGCATGCTCGTATAGCAAGAAAAGCACTCATTTTTTAGAGTTTCGGAATGACTGTGGGTCAAACTAAAAGTTACCTTCGATACATAGCATGCCACTACGTCTGCTCTTTTCTCTGACTCAAAAGTAAGTGTGGGAGAAAGCAGTTTGGAGCAGGACCTAGCCAGGGCCGGCGCTACCATTAGGCAGCTGCCTAGGGCGCAGGGCTAAAGGGCGCGCCAGAAATAGGGAGGGAAGGCTCAAGTGGGAAGGGGGGGCGCTAAATATCTGATCTTGCCTAGGGCACCAAACTGCAGCAAACTGCCTTGCACCGGCCCTGGACCTAGCATGTGAGGCGTGGTAACATGTAAGCTGGTCTGTTGTATTGGATGCTGTATTTATTCTTTTATTGTTGTGTTTTTTTTAAATTATATGTTTAATATATTTGTTCCATAATTAATTGTTTTAATTATGTTTTTTATTTTAAATGTTGTCTTTTATTGTTAGTTGCCTTGAGCACCATTTCCTCGTAGAAAGGCGGGGTACTAAATAAATGAATTAAATAAATAATAAAAGTTTGCCCCATGCTGTTGCCTCCATCCAGATCTGCCTGCTATGTGACTGCCATCTGAATAAGGAAAAAGCACCAGTTGAAGTGAATGGAGGCCTTTTTCCTATGCAAATTGCAGGTGCGGGAGGGAGGGAATCCAGATTGGCATAAAGGGTTAAAGGGGCAAAGGGTTAAAGTCCCCCTACCCCCTCATGCCAGGGTCCTGATCCAAATTGGGTCACCCATATTTACTGTTGAGTAAGAAAAAAAAGAACAGACATAGTGGCATGTTGCATATTAAAGGTCATGTTTAGTTTGATCCACAGTCAAACTGGGAGTTGTAGGCCAAAAACATCTGGGGACCCAAGGTTGGAGAACACTGTTCTAGACTGTACTGATTACCTTATGTAAAGCCATGATAGCTGGAAGATGGGCAATGTCTGATCTTTTGATTTTTATCTTGGAGTTTCCTTTTCGAATGGTAGTTTAGTTAGTTGTTCTGACTCATTGTTACCTGATCCCTACGTGATACTATTCAGTATAAATTGTAGTGTCTCCCCCTTTCTTTTCTTTTTTTTCTTTTTTTTTTAAATATTTTATTAAATTTTAAAACAATACAAAGAAAATAACATACACACATAACTAATATTGTGCTCCCATCACCATGGGACCAAACAATCCAATAACTCTATAATTGTTCATTATTCCAAAAATACAATATATCTTGACAGGGTAAACTCCCTTTCCCCCTTTTAAACACATATTCCAAAAATAAACCCCAAATATCCTTAAAATTATTTTTCTTTAATTGACCCCTTTTGCATTTAATATTACAAGTCAACATATCATTCAAAGCCATATCCCATACTTCCTTATACCATTCTGTAATAGTGAAAACTTGCTGGATTTTCCATTTCCTTGCTATCATTAGTCTACCTGCCGTTAACAAATTTATGATTAATTCTTTAACATTTTGAGAACCGATCACCTTTTCCGTTATTGTTAGCAAAGCTAGTTTAGGGCATACCTCTAAATCAACTCCAACAATTTCTGATATTTCCTCAAAAATTATTTTCCAAAAATCCATTACATTTTTACAATCCCCCTTTCATTCTGGTTGGCATTCCTGACTGTGCTCAGATTCACTAATAAACTTTCCTCTCTAAGAACCTCTCCAAACCAACGCAGTGGCTCATTTCTTACACAACAATGTTTTGTTCTTTAAAAGTAACATCTCATTTTCTGAATCTCCCCCCCCCTCAAGTCTTCAGTAAATATACTCAGTGGAGGCTCAGTGGCTCCAAGCTCAGTGGGTGGTGTAGTAGCCACTCTTGCTTTCAGTCTGAACTTTAAAGGAGCTATCCATGGTGCCAAACCCTGCCCCTTGTGCCCGAAATAGGTTCAGCACCACAGATAGCTTCTTAAAAGTTCAGACTAAAGCCCAGGGTAGATACACTGCCCCAATTGGCGCCACCAGCCTCCACCAAATATTCTTCCACTGGCGCTCTGGAGTTGATTATGTTTCTTTGCTTAGCCACTGAACCTGGTCTTGTTTACACTGCCATGCTGGCTGAGGCATGCTGGGAGTTGTAGGACGTTTTTCTGTCTAAATATGCATAGGATTGTGCCTTCAGCTGTTTTGCCCATGCTAAACGGTCTAAAGCAGGATGTCAACAAACTAAAGTGTGCCCAGAGGAGAGCAACAAAAGAAGGTGAGGAAGTCCTATGAGGAAAGATGGAAGGAAACTAGGTACGTTTAGCCCAAAGAAGAGATGACTAGGAGGTGATGCGATAGACAGCCCCAAATATCTGAAGGGCTGCCACATTTATTTATTTATTATATTTATACCCCGCCTTTTTTCCTGCAAGGAACCCAAGGCGGCTTACATAATCCTCCTCCTCCGCTCCATTTCATCCTCACAACAACCCTGTGAGGTAGGTTAGGCTGAGAGCCAGTGACTGGCCCAAAGTCACCCAGTGAGTTTCATGGCTGAGCAGGGACTAGAACCCGGATCTCCCGAGTCCCAATCCAACACTCTCACCACTACGCCACACTGGCGATGGAGCCAGTTTATTTTCTGTTGCTCCAGAGGGTAAGGCCCGAACCAATGGGGATTTCCTAAAGAAAGGGGATCTCAACTAAACATTAGGAAAAACGTCCTGATTGGCAGTGGAAGAGACATGCTACAGAAGGTGGTGGGCTCTCCTTCATTAGAGGCCTTTTAATGGGGGCTGGATGGCCACCTGTCAGGTATGCTGTGGATTTCCTGCATCCACAGGGGCTTAGACTAGATGACCTCTGAGAGCCCTTCCAAGTCTGTGGTTCCACATGTGTAGCTGCTGAGCAAAAGAAGATAGAGACAGGCTGGCAGCAGGACAAGAGAATGCCTTGCATTTGTTTGTTGTCACATTGAGGGTTTGTTGTTCCCTAGAGGCATTTATATTCTTTGAGTAGGTCTGAACAAAGTGCCTTTTTGGGCCTTGATTAAGTATTTATCTACATTCAAAAAGCATAGTGTCATCACAGTTAAGGCCACAAGAAAGCAGTCAGTTCAAGACATGTACTAGGAACAGAGATCGTTGGCTGCATATACGAAAAAGAGCAAAGGGCCTGTTATTGAGCCCTGTGGGACTTTAACCATCCATCCTTCCGGAACATGCTTTAGAATCCAATCAACATTTGCTCTCCTTTAAGAGGTTCACCACTGTCTGTAAGCAGCATGCGTGCTGATGCTTGTTAATTAATAGACCAGAGTCAACCGAAGCACAGGCTACATTGCCATTGAGCAAGATGGCAGGCTGCATGCGTTCTTCTGCCTTGAGCAATGAAGAATAGTGATGGTGCTATGAGGCATGAGCTTTGAGAGGGAGAAATGGAGGGGAAAGGGCTGCAGGCATACTTGAAAACAGGCATTTTCTGCCTACTGTTGGGAAGGAATCCCTGACTGAGACAGCCTTCCCCCATGTGGTGTCCTCCAGATGTTTTGGATGACAACTCCCAGCATTCCTGAGTTTTGGCCATGCTGGCTGGGGCTGATGGGAAGGTTTCAAGTTGGGGAAGGCTGGACTAGGGAATCAGATGCATTTAATTGGTCCCTCCTTATAGGGCAGGGATGGGCAACGTCCAGGGGTTGCAGGGTCACATTGCCAGTATGGAACCCACTGGCGGTGGCATGTCACCCCTGCCATGGCCAAATTTGCTGTGGCACCAGACACAGCTGGCAATTTGACAGTGAAAAACAAGGCATGTGGAGAACATGCGCCCTATTTCCAAGCAGAATCACAGTTCTGGGAGGTTTCTGGAAGCACGATTCTGTTTCCCTGCAAAATTGCTGTGATTTTTGCTGCAGCTGCTGCAAAACTGATGGGGGTGAGGGATGCACCTGCTTTCACTTTGTGTGCCATGATTTCAGTGGCAGGAGGGGAACACAGCGGGGGCTAGCAAAACAGCCGTGGGCGGGCATGTTTCCCACCCCTGCAATAGCATTAACTTGTCTCCTATGGGGGGGGGGAGCCCTGAATGCTCATTTGCATATATTAATTCCTTTAAATATATGAAAGTTAACAATTGAGCCTATCCAGAAGTCAGAAACCCTATCTAGGAGGCAGGAAATAACAAGGTTTGGCTTAAACTTATCCAGGTGGAAACCCTGCATTAAAGAGAGGGTTTCTACCTCTTTTCCAGGGCCCAGCTCATAGCTAGTAGTAGAAACACCCCCTTTTCTCACAAACCCATTATTGCCGGCCGCTGCCACACTGTGTTCTGCACAGCTTAGTCCTGTGTCAGGAGGGTTCTGCTGAATATGCTCTGGTTTGGAACAGAAGCACATTCACAGAGAGGTGGACCCATAGCCGGCCCCAGCCCCCCTTAAATTTCTCTGCCCCCCCAATTTTATTTTATTTTTACAAATAAATAATTAAATTTATTATAGAGGCTTTAGGAAACCAGCCTTCATTTTTCTTCATGAAGGTACAGATGCTATTATTTTTGGGCAGTGCCATGGTGGCCACATATTTCTAATGGTACATGCAACTGAGGGTATAGCTGATATGAAGAAATACTTTGACTTATGTGAACAGTTGTACATATTTTTTAAAAAAGAAGGGGCACATTGCTCAGATTTATATAGGCAGTTCTTTAAAATACCTGTTGGTTGTACGATGGACCGGACACTTTGATTCAGTTATGATTATAGACTCAGGTGAAGAATTAATTCTTTCCACCCAGAGATTAATCAGTGCATCTTCCCTGTGTGAAAGATGTCGTCATCTAAAAACTGAAGTTATTGTATTGCTCAATTAGATCACTAGACTTTCTTTCCCCTTTCTTACTGAAACTATGCTGGGATATCTTAAACCTGTAGCATCACTGCTGCAGCAGGAGAATCTGGATGTCGAGGCAGCATTGGAACATACTGACTATTTCAGGAGGCAGTTGCAAGAAATGCAAAATGATGCTGTTTTCAACAACACTTTTGAAGCAGCCAGGAAGCACGTGAATATACTGACCACGAAGCACCATTGAAATGACTTTGTAAACTCCCCTTGGACTTCAGGAAGGCTGATTTTAATAAATTGTGGGGCAGGGACTGTCTTGTTAATTGCTGTAAACCGCACAGAGAGCTTCGGCTACTGGGGCGGTATAAAAATGAAATGAATGAATGAATGAATAAATAAATAAACTCAGAGCACTGATAAGTAGAATTCCATGGCAGTAAAATCCAACAGGAAGAGGAGTTCAAGAGATGGGGAGAATGCTTATCAAATTTGAAGATGACACAAAATTGGGTGGGATAGCTAATACCTTAGAAGACAGAAACACAATTCAAAATGATCTTGATAGATTAGAATATGGGCAGAAAATAGCAGAATGAAATTTGACAGAGACAAGTGCAAAGTTCTTCATTTTGTATTTTAATGTTCTTTAAAATGCACAGGTATAAGATGGGGGATACCTGGCTTGGCAACATGCCAAATAAAGTGTCACGTTTTGGAGAAAGGAAGCAAGTATTTTTGTAACTGGCCTCTGATCAGTAAAGGTTTGTGGGTGAAAGCATAGCCAATGCTTGATTCTTCAGAAGGATGTTAGGAACATAAGAAGCGGCCTTATGCTGAATCAGACCATGGGTCCAGCCAATGTAGTATTGTCAACACTGACTGGCAGCAGCTCTTCAGGGTTTCAGGTAGGGTTTCCCCCAGCCCTGCCTGGAGATGTTGGGGATTGAACCTGGGACCTTCTGCATGCAAAGCTGGAGCTCTGCCACTGAGCCATGGCCCAGTCCTTTCACTGCATTATAGCGAGTCAGACCACTGGTCTACCTAGCTCACAGAATCATAGAATCATAGAAAAGTAGAGTTGGAAGGGGCCTACAAGGCCATCGAGTCCAACCCCCTGCTCAATGCAGGAATCCAGGTCAAAGCATCTCTGACAGATGTCTGTCCAGCTGCACCTTGAATGCCTCCAGACTGGGAGAGCCCACCACCTCCCTAGGTAGTTGATTCCATTGTCTTATTGCTCTGACAGTCAGGAAATTTTTCCTGATGTTTAGGTGGAATCTAGGTTCCCGTAACTTGAGCCCATTATTCCGTGTCCTGCAAACTGGGATGATCGAGAAGAGATCCTGGCCCTCCTCTGTGTGACATCCCTTCAAGTACTGGAAGAGTGCGATCATATCTCCCCTCAGTCTCCTCTTCTGAAGGCTAAACATGCCCAGTTCTTTCAGTCTCTCCTCATAGGGCCTTGTTTCCAGTCCCTTTATCATCCTTGTTGCCTGCCTCTGAACCCTCTCCAGTTTGTCTACTGTCCTTCTTAAAGTGTGGTGCCCAGAACTAGACACAGTACTCAAGATGGGGCCTAACCAGTGCTGAGTAAAGGGGAATTATCACTTCACACGATTTGGAAGCTATACTTCTATTAATGCAGCCCAAAATAGCATTTGCCTTCTTTGCAGCCACATCGCATTGCTGGCTCATATTCAGTTTGTGATCTACCACAATTCCAAGATCCTTCTCACTCGTAGTATTGTTGAGCCAAGTGTCCCCTATTCTGTAACTCTGCATTTGGTTTCCTTTCCCTAGGTGCAGCACTTGGCATTTATCCCTATTAAATTTCATTCTGTTGTTTTCGGCCCAGCGCTCCAGCCTATCGAGATCGCTTTGAATTTTGTTTCTGTCTTCCAGAGTATTAGCTGTTCCATCCAACTTTGTGTCATCTGCAAATTTGATAAGCATTCCCTGCACCTCCTCATCCAAGTCATTAATAAAAATGTTGAAGAGCACTGGGCCCAGGACCGAGCCCTGTGGTATTCCGCTCGTTACCTCTCCCCAGTTTGAGAAGGAACCATTGATAAGCATTGATAAGCTCAGTATTGTATACCAGTCTCCCCAAACCTGGTGCCTTCCAGATGTTTTGGAATACAACTCCCAGCACTCCAGACCATAGGCCATGTTGACTGGGAAATATGATGGGAAGTGAAATCCAAAACATCCGGAGGGCACCAGGTTGGAGGAGGCTGGTTTATTCTGACAGGCTCTCCAGAATTTCAGACAGGGAGCTGAAATTCCCTGGCTGCTTCTCTACCTGGAGAAGCCACCCAGGGACTGAACCTGGGACCTGCGCATGTAAAGCGTGTGCTCTGCCACTGAGCGATGGATGTTCAATTCCAGTAACTTACTTTTGTCCAAAAGGAAGTGTAGCCTTTTAAATTCAATATGGCTAAAGCCTGCATGTATTCTGCTTGGTAGGTGTGCAATTCCTGCAGACTGGAGATAATGGATTCCTCCTGGGGGGCAATTCCTCCAAGGGGTGGGGCTTGGGAGGAACCCATTGAGGAGGCTCAATGGGCTGGGTGAGGAACCGCCATGGGCCAGATGTTCCCCATCCCAAGAAATTAGGAGAGAATGTGACTGAACATTGAGGTGCAAAGTGTCCAGATATACAAATCATATCTTCCTTAACCTGTCTCCGTGGAAGATATTTTGACTATAACTGTTAACATTTCAAGTTTAAATGAAGTTAATTGAATATGCTAATGAAGGTGTCCATCATCCTGATGAAAGAAAAATATTACTTAGCTCACTATGTCTCCAAGTATAAAACGGGTTCTCAAAGTCAGCTGTTGTTGTTATTAATGGATAAGAATTGCTATTTCCAACCAGTCTGAAACAACAACAACAACAACAACAACACACCTGGATCTTGACAATGTTTTCATGAACTGCAAAAAGGAAAGCGGTTCTACTAGATCTTCCTTCCTGTTGCTTTCCTTTTCTAGCCTCCTTATGAAAATAAAGATGTTAACAGGTACATTCAGAACCAGAGAGCAGCGAAAAAATAAGGGTGCAATCCTAGACTTGGTTACTAGGGAGCAAGTCTCGTTGAACTGAGTGGGACTTACTTATGAGGAAAAACACACACCAGAGGATCACACTGCCCAGATGCAACCCTAGGCATGCCTACCCATTCCAGCTGGGAACCACCCCTACCCAGCATAAGGCCGCTTCTTATGTTCCTAACATCCTTCTGAAGAATCAAGCATTGGCTATGCTTTCACCCACAAACCTTTACTGATCAGAGGCCATTACAAAAAATACTTGCTTCCTTTCTCCCTGAGCCATTGCTATTCCAGTAAAACGGGAGCAAACAACCTTTACGTGGTATTCAACCTAATTTCAAAAGCCCTCTGCAAGCGATCAGTTCAGAACTAGGGAAAGAAGAGTGATTTCTCCCTTCCATGGCAGCCTACTGGCCCTGGGCAGGGAGAGAGAGCAAGAAAAAGGAGGCAGAAAGACAGAGAGCAAGAAAAAGGAGGTGCCGCCTCCCATTTGTGGCTGTGGCCCCTGACAGATGATCCTTGAGGGAATGAAGCCCTTGACAGAAAAAAAGAGTCCACACCTGTGTGCTGTAAGCTGGAAGTGGCATGGGGGCTGGTGACTCCTATTTCGGTGGGGCTCCTAGTCCATTGCAGCTTTCATTTGGAGCTTTATAGGAGCTATCCATGGTGCTCCATGGTGGTGGTGAACCTATTTTGGGGCGGGGTGGGGGTGGGGTGGAGTTCAGCACCATGGATAGCTCCTGTAAAGCTCCAAATAAAGCCAACAATGGAATAGGAGCCCCACTGAAATAGGAGTCACCAGCCTCCCCTGGGAATAGCGATTGGCCTTGCACGCCACCAGGGGTATTTGGCTTTCTTGTGTGTGCCCATCCCAAAATGTTCTGTTCACATTAGCCATTTGGGCAGGGAAAGGACAATTCACCCCCCTCCTCCTGCTGCACCCTTTCCCCCTTTTTGCAGGGGTGGAGAGGAAAACAAAATGCTGCAGGGGTCATACAGTGGATCTGCTGCTTTTTAAAAAAGGCAAATCGCTTTTGCAGTGGATCCTTGATTTAATTTTTTTAAAATATATTTTATTTGTACTTGTGGCTGCATGAGACAATGGATTGGAATGGAGAAAGCACACTTCTTCTTTGCATGTCTGCCTGCATACAACAATTGCCACCCCCAAGGGGAAAATTGGACATTATTTATTTATTTATTTATTATATTTATACCCCGCCTTTTTTCCTGCAAGGAACCCAAGGCGGCTTACATAATCCTCCTCCTCCTCTCCATTTTATCCTCACAACAACCCTGTGAGGTAGGTTAGGCTGAGAGTCAGTGACTGGCCCAAAGTCACCCAGTGAGTTTCATGGCCTGAGCGGGGACTAGAACCGAGATCTCCCGAGTCCCAGCCCAACACTCTCACCACTACGCCACACTGTTCCTTTCTCCTCCCAAGCCCGAGTGAACAGTGCTCAAGTACTTCCCAAATGGCAGTCTCTCTCTCTCTCTCTCTCTCTCTTTCTCAATATCAGATCTTACTATTCCCTCTTCCCTGCCTCTGTGCCCACCCAGCACCCAAAAATCCCTTCCAGGCTTCCAATTGCATTTGAAATAACTAGCACACCATGTGGAAGAACAAAAAAATCTAGCAGTGGCCACTACTGCCCTGCCTCTTGCATTGCAAAAAACACGGTATCTCCCACTTGCAAAGATCAGCACATGCAAAAACAGCAAGAAAAAGGTCAATGCTAAGTGAGGGGAATCCCTTCTTGCTTCCTCCTCCTGAGTCTTCTTGGACTGGGGGAAGGCTATGAAAGCAGCGAGAGGCTGTGCTGCTTTTCCGGGTGGGAGATGACGACGCACTCTCAGCAACCGGCTCCCTTGCTGCGTTTCAGGCTCCGCTACTCCATGCAAGTCAAAGAAAGTGTGGGAGGAGGGAGAGGACGTGATGTGGCCATACAAAAAGAAATACACGGCAAGCAGTAGGGAAAGGTGGGGCATCTCCAGTATGCCATCCTTGCATTGGGAAAGGATTTCTCCCACCAGATGCCTCAGTTACACAGCTGCGGAGATATTGTGCTGCTGCTCCACTCTTTCTTTCCCCCACGGTGGGATTTTCTGAACTCTCAAAAGAGCGGGAAGAACCATGGTAGGGGTGTTGGACCACTTCCAGCCTGAGGGCCAAATTCCATTTTGGAAGTAGCTCACTAAATGTGGCGGCTGCATTCCAGTGTTGGGTGAGGCCAACGGCAAAAAGCAGAAGGGGCAGGGCCAAAAAATACAAGCATATTGTAGCTTAAAGCCCTTAGTGCCAGTAACTAAGCCTAAGGAGAGACATTTTTAACCCTTTTAGGATGGAGGGAGGGGGAACTGCAAGACTGCCTTCTCCCATTATCCCATCATCCCCCCCCCTGCATCTGGTACTCAAGAGAGATGCTGCCCTCTGAATGTAGTGTGGCGTCGTGGTGAGAGTGTTGGACTGGGACTCGGGAGATCCGGGTTCTAGTCCCCACTGGTCCATGAAGCTCACTGGGTGACTTTGGGCCACTCACTGACTCTCAGCCTAGCCTACCTCACAGGGTTGTTGTTGTGAGGATAGCATGGGGGGGAGGAGGAGGATTATGTAAGCCGCCTTGGGTTCCTTGCAGGAGGAAAAAAGGCAGGATATAAATACAATAAATAAATAAAAAGAAATAAAAGCCGGGAAGTCACTAAATGGTGGTAAGGGAAAGGTGGTAGGACCAGAAGTCCAGATTAGGAGTCCAGGTGGGCCATGTTTGGGCCCTGGGCCTGCGTTTCTGCTGCCCAACCGCAGGGGAAAAACATGGGTAAAGAATGCTATAATGTGGCTGCCCCTAAAAAGTGAGTAAACAAATCGCAGCTATTCCAGAGTAAATGCTTATTGTGGAAAGGCCCCAAGGGAGCTGCCTAATGTCAGATGTCTTCTTTCAGACTACTTGTTGCCCAGGGTTAGTATTGCCCACACGGACGGGCAGCAGCTCTTCATGTCTTCCTCATGTCCTGTGACCTGATCCTCTGAAACTAGACAACCCAGAGATTAGGGTGGCCAGGTGTCCCTACTTTAGGGCAGTCCTCTGTCTGAAGGGGTGTCAGAGGGTAGTCCTCTATTTGAAGGGCTGCCCAATCCAAGTCCGGTATAAAGATAAAGAACCAGGAGAAGAGGAGAGCAGCGGCAGGGGCCTTGTCGTTGCCCAGTTGAACTGAGCACCTGGACAGGAGCAGCACCCTGGGCAGGCACACACGCCACCTGCTCACCACTCGGGTGAGATGTATTGTATTTCTGTTTAAATTACAGTAATGACGTCTACATTTTAATCCATACATATATACATACACACACACATACATTTTTCACACATCTGCCACCATCTTTTGCCCTTTTTCTTGGTGATGCATTTCCTCTTTTCTGGTGATGTGTAAGTGGCCACCCTACCAGGGACTGATGCTGACTGACTTCAGACAACGTGATAACCCACATTCAAGGGTTGAGTGTGGGCTGTTGTTGAAGTGTGGGTCGTTGCTGAAACATGGCTTATTGAGTTGTCTGAACTCAGGCCATGGCTTGTTAACCACGAACAACCCATGAAGAGAACCCATGGTTTGTTGTTGGCTTGTAAACTGTGGCTTGTTTGCCATGGCTTGTTATCTCAGTGCGGTTCAGACAACACAATAACTCACGTTTCCACAACAACCCACGGTTCAATGACAACCTACACTCAACCCTTGAGTGTGGGTTATCATGTTGTCTGAACCCAGTTACTGAGGCCTACTTCTGCATGCAAAGCATGTGCTCTTTCACTGGTGATATATGCTTCTTCCTCTAGGAGTCATGCAAGCTTCTGAAATTGAAATGAGTTGGGTTTCCTACCACCTGTTGAATCCCTTTCCTTTTCCATTTCTCCTTGTTCATTGTGGCTATACTCCATTTTTTCTTCACATGAACCACTGGGCAATAATGGCTATGAGGCTGGGAGACAGAAATGCCACTAAACCTCAAAATGGAGACTAGGAGTCCAAGATTAAGAGGAATAAAATATGCAATGCACTTTAAAGCAATTATCTTAGAAACCAATCTGTACTTTTAAAAAAATAACTGAGGGCAACCTTGCCCCCTCGTCACTCATTGTACATTTGGAAATTATTAACTGCGAGATCCAGATATGTTCATGCCATGCATCCCCTCCCGTCTTTCTCTTTCTCTCACACGCACAGAGCTTCAGTCCGTGAGGGTCACACTCCTTTCAAATGGGGAGATTGTAGAGCAGCCTTCCCCAACCCGGTGCCCTCTGGACGTGTTGAACTACAACTCCCATAATCCCCCAGCAAGCTATGCTGGCTGAGGGATTATGGAAGTTGCAATCTGACACATCTGGAGGTCCCCAGGTTGCAGGATGGCTGTTGTAGAGCTTGTGTAGATCGGTGGTCAATATAAGAGGTTTAAAGATGTTCATAAGGCTAATCTAAAAAAAATGCAATAGAAACATCGAAAACTGGGAAGCTCTGGCCCATGAACGATCTAAATGGAGGTTGGCCTCTCACAAAGGCTCCATGGACTTTGAAGAAGCCCGAGTGCAAGGTGAAAGGGAGAAACGTGCTAAGCGAAAAGCACGACAAACGAATCCTTTACAGGACCATCTTCCATCTGGTAACCTGTGTCCTCACTGTGGGAAGCTGTGTGGATCTAGAATTGGCCTCCACAGTCACTTATGCACCCATCGCTGGAGTCTACACAATTTTCTTTAGAATTCTCCTCCTTTTAAAATCTCCTTTTTGTAAAAAAAATTTAATCCTGGAAGACAATCTTACTCGGTCACGAGTGATCGCCTGACTGACTGACTGTAGGTTATGCTGGCTGGGGGGTAATGTTCCTCTTTTTGGAATGGGGACCTCTTGGGCAGGTGGGGTGGGTGGGGAATGTTACCGGCTGAGCCCTTGACTGTGTGCTGCAGCAGCCCTGAAATGGGAGTGTGGGCCATGCCGTAGGGAAGGCTGGTGACTCCTGTTTCGGTGGGGCTCTTCATCCATTGCAGGCTTTGTTTGGAGCTTCATGGGAGCCATCCGTGGTGCTGAAGTCCACCCCCAAAACAGGTTCGCCACCATGGAGCACCATGGATAGCTCCTAGGAAGCTCCAAATGGAACCTGCCATGGATTAGGAGCCCCACCAAAATAGGAGTCACGAGCCTCCACCGCACAGCCATCAGTCACGCCATGTCTATTCAGCTTTGCCAAAAGGCCTGGCGCTCACTCTGCCAAACAGGGGGAACATGCCCCGCTGTTCAAAAACCGTGTCACAATAGCCATCTGCCAGCAAAACGTCGGCCTCCTTAAATAACTGGAATGCTTCTGATGCGTTTGGCACAAAGAGCTGAATACTCTTCCTTAGACTTATATTAAGTAGTCTCTCTGAGGAAGGTCACAGCATGCCTGTCACGTGTATGATGCTCCTTGTACATCCATTCCAGACACCTTTTTGTTGCTGAAATACACCCGGTGCATGCCAGCAATACTGCAGCTGCCACCTGCTACATACCAGGACCATTTAGCAGCTGTCAAATATTTAATGATTCAGGCTGAATGGTTGCATTGCCCAAGAGATACACAACTTCAATATAAAGAAGATGAAGTGAGCCCCAATATATCCCGACGGTTCCTGCGAAGGAGAATCCTGCCTACTGAGGCGATTGAATCTGAATGCCGAGAAAGGCTGCAGAGCTTCAAATTAGCAGGTAGATGCCTTTTTTGCCTGGGCAACATCAGTGAAATACAGCTTACTAGCTGTTCCCAAACCAGTGCTGTGTGAACCAATTGTAAAATGTCTCTCGTCGTAGCCCAAAGCATCTCTTCTGCAGCCTCAAGTATTTTATTCAGAGGGACATGAACAGCAGTGAATTTGCCATTCATTAAAAACAAATAATATCTTTCTCGGGTAAATGTTGCTCATAGAACTGCTGCTTTGCCTTCCTCTTAATATGGTTCCCAGTGATAAATGCAACTTGTAAGGATGATTAAGACATTTCATTATGTTTTAATGTGTCTTTAGGCCTGTGTGTGTGTCTGGTAGTAACAACAACCATTTCCGCTTCCCCCCCTGCCCCCGCCCTGCAAACAGCTTGACGATACATTACTTACAGGGAAGGCTTTACTGTAGAGGGGTGCTCAGCCACAGCAAAATCATTGTGTGCAATGTACATACATCAATGAAAGCTGGTCTGCAGCTATACCGAAAATACTGTAGGCAATTTGAAGATCAGACTTTTTAAAAAAATAATATTTAAATTTTAACATATAAGCTATAAAATACATAAGCATACAAATTATACAACGAACACATAAAAAATAATAATAATAATAATAATAATAATAATAATAATAATAATAATAATGAGGAGGGGGAGGAGGAGGAGGAGGAGAAGTGACCCCCCCCCCGGGACCAATTAACTACATAACTATTCAGGCTTCCAAAATTGTAATGACTCTTGTGAAGGTGTACACCCTTTCCCTCTTAATAAAACAAAATCTACAAATGCTCTCCATATCTTTAAAATCATTTTGATTCGATAGTAGTAGTAGTAGTAGGCGATCACTCAGTGACCGAGTAAGATTGTCTTCCAGGATAAAATTACGAAAAGAAAATTATAAAAGGAGGACATTCTAAAGAAGATTGTGTAGACTCTAGCGATGGGTCCGTAAGTGACTGTGGAGGCCAATTCTAGATCCACACAGCTTCCCACAGTGAGGACACAGGTGACCAGATGGAAGATGGTCCTGTAAAGGATTCCCCTTTTAACTTTAATACTACACATTAATTTATCATTAATAGCAATATCCCATACCTCTTTATACAATTAATCTATTTGATCATCACATTGCAGAAGATCGGACTTACGGATCATGGGTACATCTGTCAATTTCAGTTTCTCATTTTCCTAATCTTAAATTTGGTTTGTCCCAAACCTTGAGATTTTTTTTTAAAGTTTGCATGAAAATTCATAAGCATTTTTTTGTGCACATTCCTCCTAATACATGTATTTTTTTGTAGGAATTCCCCCCCCCCAATATACAGGTTTTTGCAAGGAATTTTTCTAATATAATGCATTTTTGAATGTTATCTTCTCTAATCTACATAGCTTTCGACTGGAGAAGGCTATTGCAAAATTCAGAGAAGTGCATTTCAGTTAACATTGTGCTTTGAAAGTGTAAAGTTAGCCACACATTTCTCCCCCGTTCATAAGATCAGTTCAAAGTGACATCAGCCACGATGCTGGCATCTTCCAGCTTTGGACTTTTGAGAATGGGTGAGGCTGAACCCAGGCCAGAAGAGAAGGATGGGTGCTTGATTTGATACCCTGAGCGTTGTAATCCTTTGGTCTCAAGGCCACATCACACACATCCACATTTTCATCTCAACTCATAAAATGTTTTATGCTTCTTTGCATGGCATAAAAAATGTGAGTGAGATGAACACATCTGCGAACTTGTGTTACACAGGGACTCTGGTGAGGGAGCTGGATTCGTGAGTGTGTAGACAGTGTCTAAAACATGAGTTTGCTGCTGTAGGGAAGCAGCTCACAGAGGGACAGGGAAACACCTGCAAAAAGGAGATAGTATTGAAGAAATCACTCAGATTCTCTCCTTCAAAATATAATAATAATAATAATAATAATAATAATGATGATGATGATGATGATGATGATGATGATGATGATGTGGCAAGAAAACCTCAGTTCTGCAACCTGAATAAATTGCAGAGCAATTGCAAACAAATCCACATAATTACTCTTATTTTCCATGAAAGATGAGATTCCGCAAAAGCTCAATTCTGTGCCCAATACAACATTCTGTGAGTGTTGCCATGGAATCCTGCTTCCATCCTGGACTATCATGTGGCACTAGCACATTATCTCTTGACTTTAGTGGGCATACTTCTCCTTCATTGTATCCCCAGGATGTAAAATTTGGCTGGGGCGGTCTTTGCCCTCCCTTTAGTGAGTTACCATTCAATGAGTATCCAAGCTCAACGATCCCTCTGGTCTTTGGTCCTCTGTCCAATAACCCTAGTCAAGAATACACAAGACGGGATGTGAGATAGCTCCATTTAGTTCCTCTTATCCTCATTTTCAGATGTCAGCAAAATAGGAACTGAGCTTGACGGAAAATCTCATCGGAATGTGGAAGCAAAATGTGATGTGTCTGCTTGCACTACTGTGCTACCTTCAACATCAACAGATTTATTATGGCATAAGCTTTCATAGGCTAGAAGCTGTTTCCAGGGGCTAAGACAACCAGGAGAGAAGGACAGGAACCGGGGAGGAAGAGAAGGGCAGAGAAAAAATGGGCCGGGAGAGGTCATAGAGGTGTGTGTGTGCACACGTGTTTGTGTTTATATGTATGTGTGCTTATCTGTATCTGAAAGCACAATCCTATGCATGTTTAGACCGAAAAAAGTCCTACAACTCCCAGCATTCCCCAGCCAGCATGGGCGTTGTGGTACTTCTTTCTGTCTGGACATGCATAGGGTTGCACCCAGAATGTGTTAACCTGCCTTCTATTCTAAGCTACTACATTGCATGTACACTCTCGCCACTGAAAGTGCATTACCTGGGAGAAACCTAGGCTTGCCCTCCCTTTAGTGAGTTACCATTCAATGAGGATTTCCACATATCCTAAGGAAACCATTCCTAAAGCAGGTTATGCCACTGTCTCCATTTCACAGCTAGATTTCTTATAAATATAAAATGATAGCACTGTTTGGGCATAAATAAGTTCACTTCTCTATGGCTGGCCTGCCTGGGGTTCCAGTCCAGGATTTCCCAGATGGCCACACCCTCCTTCCCCCAACAATCGGTCGTTCGGTGGTGCCCCGGCTTTCCCCCATTCGGAAAGGTTGAAATGCCTCTCCTAAGGTTTAGTTACTGGCAGTGTAAGAGCTGTAAGCTAAAATATCTTTGGCCCCACCCCTTTTTCTTTTGGCCACCCCAAGAGCTTCTCTGAAATTGAATACAGCCCCTGCACTGAAAGAGATTCGACACCCCCCTGGCATGGAGGTTAGGGGGAGCGGGGTCACATCTGCCTGACAATGTCTGAAAGGCCCCCCCCCCCCCCCAGTATGGGTGAAAAGTGCCCTCCATATGCTAAATGGATTTGGAACAGCCCAAGGTTTAAAATCCTTTACTCAATTGCTATCCTTTGGTGATGTTCCCTCGTATTTCAGAGCTGTTCTGGCATTAGCTTGTATAGGAGACACTTGGTGTGTGAAGTGTGAATAGATCAACAAATGGCTTGCTCCCATCTACTACTCGGGTGGGCTTGTTCTCCCATTGGCAGTGACCTTGAGGGCGGATTTCCTGAAGTGGTCATTTTCGATTGTGATCCACATGGCCTTCTCCATAGCGTTGTTTTCTAGCAGTGGTGCTCAACCTGTCAAGGTTCAAGCCATCCGGAGGGTGAAGCAGAGAGCAGGGATGAGAAAGCAGCACACACACACACACACACACACACACAAACCACTGTGCCCTAGCTCTGGCCAAACAGTGGGATTCATTACTTCAGGGTGGAGGGGGTGGAGAATAACCTCTGAAGTCCTGTGTCAGCATTTCCTGTATCAATCTTTTGCAATGATAAAAGTGAGAGAACACCAGGTGTGCGTGAAATGAGAGCAAATTTGTGTTCCAAAGAAGCAGGAACATCTCACGCAAGGAGGAACTATTGTGAGCATATTTCTAGCCCAAACCCTTAATAATAACTTATCCTCTCCACCCCCACCCCCACCATAATCCCTACTACAGCAAAACTGGAATGTAGTAAAGGAATAAAAATGATATGTTTGAAGGTGCCTTTCATTTGTAGGGGAATAAACAGTTACTTATAATGTGGCTGATTTTGTTAGCCAGGAGTACTGTAAAATGCAGCTTTTATCCTGTTCTTTGTTGTGCTTTATTCAAGTTTAAAGTGCTACTGGGTGTGGATGGGGTGGGGAAAGAAGGGGAAAGGGAGCCCTTTCCCTCTTTAATTTTCCATCCTACACAGATGTCAGTAACTGCATAATGAGGCCAGGTGAATGGGAAAAATCCCATTTATTAAATGCAAGAATTAGGGGGCTGGTTCAGTTGGTCCCTTATAAACACCATTAGGGGATGTAGCCCTGTGATGAGCATAGTTCTCAGCTGTAATCTATGGGATATCATCCCACCCTCTTTTTCTGATGGTAGAAAGAGAGGGAGAGTCAGTCCTACTAGAGGAAGCACAACTGTGTGTTCCTAAGGAGTGACTCAAGGTAGATTCAGACACTACATAACCAGCATGAAGGGTTTAGGGCCCAATTTTAGGGCCAGGCATGTAACCAGCATGAAGGGTTCACAGGCCCAGCCTTAGGGCCCAGTTAAGTGGCCTTTTTTCTGCCATGGAGTCAACTTTTAACTTATAATGAACTGAACAGCTTGGGACCAATGTACTTGAAAGACGGTCTTTTCCCACCTGAACCTAATATTACATTCATCCCCAGAGGCCTTTCTTTGAGCCCTCCTGCCTTGAATCTTGGAGGTGGTGAGGATGAGAGTGAAGGGCACGCCTGCTTATGTTTTGACTTGTGCCACTCTAATAGCTAATGAAAAAGAAAACCTCAAAAGATAGCCATTCCTCCTTTTGGGAGCTTTTGTTTCTTAAATGATAACTTATCTGACACAACATCCTTCAATATCTGAAAAACACATCTATATTAAGGTGTTCATAATATGGAAATGTATTTAAATTTAATCAGTTAATTAACCAATTAATTGGTTTAAAAGCATATGATTAATCAACTAAAATTATTTAATCAGTTGACAGTCCTAAAATAAAATGATAGAAGCTATTATATGGCAGAGAGCATTTGCACATACCTGAACAAGGGGAGGAGCGCAAAGATGAAGTAACTCACACTTGTGTTTTTTTGCAGCTGGGGCAATATTTAAGAAAAACAAACTTGAGTGTAGGAAATGCTTAAGCGCTGAATGTGGAACTAGCATGCCTCGGCAGCTAAGTCGTGAAGCCACCAAAGGCAAAAGGCAGCATGGGATGGTTTGAACAGGTACTATGTTAAGTGAATTACAAACTGCCTGAGCTTGCTGGAAGGATCAGGATAATCTGGGCATCGCAAGACATTTCAGCCCGGGCCACCAGTACAACACCCAACTGTGTGGGAATCTGGACCTGGAAGGTATGTTCTGTGTGGCGTCGTGGTGAGAGTGTTGGACCGGGACTCGGGAGATCCAGGTTCTAGTCCCCACTTGGCCATGAAGCTCACTGGGTGAATTTGGGCCAATCTCCGATCTCACCAAACCCTACCTCACAGGATGTGGAAGATTAAAAATGGGATGGAGTGATTGAGGGAAATAGGCGGTGGGATACTAACAACAACAACAACAACAACAACAACAATTAAATAACCTCTGTACCAGCCTTATACTAAGCTATTGGTTCTGTGTTCAAGTCCTGACAAAATGAATGTAGAAGCTTAGCAGGGGCGGTGGGAAGCTTAATGGTCAGTATGTTAGAAGGGTTTTTTTTGCTCACAAAAAAAAGGGAATAAGCATAATAGTTTAATGATAGTTATGATTCGCTTTATAATTATTATAATTATAATAGTTACAGGTTTTTTGGAAACCACTGAAATGTGTTGGAAGTGACTTCTTCGATGCAGAGCTTTACTCGGGGTGCTTAATAAGGGGGCATCTCTCCAGACCATTGTATTCCCCTATTGTTGTGTCCCCCCCAGCCACCCCCCGCTGCCATCACAGCTGCTGTTCTCTCTTTCTCCACTGCTACATCATGCAATTACTCCTCCCTTCTCATTTCCCCCTTGCAACGTGAGTTGGCTCCCTCAGAAAGGCCCTCTCTAAGCCTTGAGAACAAAGCACTAAGGACAATACAAGACCCTGAATTTGTGGAGGGAAAGACGCAGAACAAGGCCTTTATCCAATTCCTCAGAAAGTGGCTATTTTATTTTATTTTAAAAAGAGAAAGAAAAGAAGCAAACATTCCACATTCCTAATTCACACATCTTTAAAGCTAACAACCATAATAGCTTACGGTAATTATCCAGGAACAACATATATTCCCCTATTGCAGAATGGCTTGTTAGCAATATACATTTTAAGGTGTGTGTGTGGGGGGGAACCCTATACTTGAAAATGATAATACATCCCTCATTCAAAACATTGTCTCCTGATCACCATGGTTACTGCCAGGTTTTCCCCGCAAAGGCCCGGCATATTCATCTGTCAAGTATGCTAATGGAGAATGGACCCTGTCACACAAAGGAGCAGGGTATTCAAACATACACTTGGCAAATAATTGTACATGTCAAAAGAAAGATGCTTGTTATTTGGCTAATATTATCCCCCAGAAGTGGGAAATAGTTCAGCTCTCAATGCAAAATGGCTTGCCCTTATCAAATAGGCAATTTGCTGATAATTTAGACGATTACGTATCTTGGGGTGGCCAGGCAAAGAAGGGGGGTTTGGCACAATGAGTAGGCTTTTATAATTTTACTGAAAAGCAAACTGGGGCATTAGGAGCACTGGAGGTTGTTGTAACAAGGAGCATCATGGGACATGCTGCCAGCCAATCAGTAGGATTCCTAATGGAACCCCATTTCACCTCTGTCAGGTAGCTCTTGATGGGTGGTTAATTATAATTTAGAAGAAACAGTTTTCTCGACTGCATTTTTATTGCTATTTGTCTTCATGATGGGCCAATTTCCAATTTGTCTATTTCGGTAATTAAGCCAAAGAAAAATGTTCTTGCTGAATTCCTCTATGCTTCTAAGTTCCTGATGCTAGCAGCTGCAAGTGCCAGGGCTGGCTTTTTCCCTTTCGTTCTTTCTTTCTTTCTTTCTTTCTTTCTTTTTCCAGAATTGTTTTGCATGCAAGGTAATGGAGCAACATCTTCAATCCTCTCCCATTTTCTCTGGGGAATAGGTCCCCACTTGCGTCACATAGAGGACAGGCACTGTGTGAGATAGCCCTCTTACAAAGACCCCCTCATTCCTCCCCCCCCACTCCATGTACCTTGAGCCTCTCCTGCAGCACCCCCTTGTGATTCAAATTCCACTGACCGTACCCCATGCCTGTAGTACTCTAGACCCTCCCTGCTCCTCGACAGCTGTGCCAAGCCATCTCAGTCTCCACCTGAAGCACCTGCTTCTCTTTGAATCCCGGACGTCTGCATTCACTGCACCTGTATCTCAAGTCCTTTTATCTCAACTAGCCCCTGTTGCGTTGTGTTGCATCGCGCACCTCCTCCCGCATTTATTTTTTGCCAACGCACCTGCAGCAAGCCCCCCCCTCGATCTTCCACTATGGACTCCCTTCGAACAGAAAACCCCAGCCAGCCTAGGCAGATAAATAAAAATACCAGTAGGAGAGAGAGCTGAGAACGTGAAACTCCTTATAGATATGACAGAAAAAGAACCTGAGTCTAGTCCATCCTCACCCCATCACAGAGGTAAGGGGTTTTATTGTTTGTGAAAGGCAGAGGGGAACTGGCAAGTGAGGGGAGGGTACTTGCAACCCTTTTGGAGGATTGATCCAGACGTAGGTCTAGATTGGCCCCAAATGCATTGCAGCTTTTTTTTAATCTGAGGGTTTCACATTTTTGAGCCCCCTCCCAATCTGACTAGTCACCCCACTTCTAGATACGGGAGTGCTGTCCTCCTTTGCACCCCAGTCACCCTACCTATGCAGTATTGTCGGGGATAAAGGTCTACAACATTTTCTGGATGTGCCAAGATGAAATATTTATTGTGGGGGAGGGTGGGACGACGACACGACGACAGCATTTCAGAATATTAGTGGCCTTTTGTACCTGATCCCACCCAATCAGGGATCAAGTATGCACTTGGTGATGTAATTGGTATCCTGGTGCACTGACATTTCCCTATGTGATACTGTCACTGACAGCAATGAAAGCTGTGCCTAAAACATTTCTCTAACTCCCGATGGGTGTTCAGGCAGGAGGAGGGAATGCATCCCTAATCGCCAAAGTGCTCCCTGCTTTTCTGCACTGCATTGTGGTGGCCTGATTGGCCAACCACTGCCACGGTGAAGCACAGCAAGACGGGGAACATTAGCCCAGTTGTCCCAGCAATGAGGATGCATTTCCTCCACCTGAAACCCACATCCGTGCCATTCACAATGGCAAAACCCTATTGCCCTGTGAAAAATTGTCGAAGGAGGGCCTGTTTGGCAGGGAGGCACAAGGCTTCCTCAAAGGCAGCTCTTGTTTCAGCTCGCCTTGGCCCTAATTAGGACACTTCAGAGGTGAATTTGCGATTGACATGACTACGTAAGTGGGGGGCAACTTCGGGTAGTGTATCCCAGGCTGCCAAACAGGTGAAGCAGGGATAACCGATGGGCAGGGACTCCCTTTCTGCTTGCCACGTGAATTCTATTAAACCAGGTGACTGGATTACCCTAATACTGAGGAGACCTTAACATTTTATCTTTTTTGTCGTGGGAGTACTGTTTTGCATACTGAACCTCTGCTATAGCATCTTCCCGTTACGGAACCCAATCTGCTGAGTTGAATGGGCTGACTTTCTATATCCTTGTATGTGTTACTGCAACAAGCATATGGGCACATCTGAGGAGGTAGGTATTTCCTCCTGTCCTTTGGTCCTCTCATGCCCTCTGTCTGACAGTGACCCCAGAGAATGTGAGGAACTGCAGAGGTCTGGAGGACATGATGTCTTCCTTGCGTTCTGCTTTACTGCCATCACCATTACTGAGAATGTGTATCTGAAGTGCAGTAAACACCCCGGATGCATGATAGAAATGCTAAGTATTATTACCAGGCTGCTGCCTGCAGCCATCACACAGAAAGGAAAGCTCAATATGAGGTCCTCGTTTCCTCATGATGAAGGCACCTTGCTGTTTAGTGCTGTTCCCTTTACCAGCACTCCTCTCTGTTGGATCTTCTGATCAAAGCCCCCCAGTGACAGAAGAACATATTGCAATGGTATTGTTGTATGTATGGAACCGTGGCTTCTAAAATTTATAGCTTCGGGGAAGCCTTACTGCACAGATGTGGCTGCCATGGAATCCATGTGTGTCGCTTCCGGGAAAGATTCTCTGTATAGATTCTGGGAAGTGGCTTGGGATGCACACTCAGCAGTCTTCCACAACTTGGTACCCTCTAGATGTTTTGGATGAATTTGTTGGACTCCATCATTGTCCTGCATGAAAGGAGAGTGTAACCTGGAACACTCTCCGCATCTCTACGAGCTGCGCCTTTCAGAGGTCCATGACTTTCAACCCTAACTATCTTGGCCTGCCTGAGGCTAGAACAGTCTTCCACAACTTGGTACCCCCTAGATGTTTTGGATGACACCTCCCAGCATTAGCCATGCTTGCTGGGGCTGATGGGAGCTGAAGTCCAAAACATCTGGAGGGCACCAGGTTAGGGAAGGCTAGGCTAGAGTCTCTGTGTAAGTACCAAGTGGCACACTAGCTCATGCTGGTCCCTCACAACCAGCTAGTCCCTTTTAGGTCTGAGAAGATATCTGTGGCTTCTGGGGAGGCAAAGATAACACAGAGCAATCCTGTACTCAGCATGCAACACTATTTGCTAGCTGTTGTTGCACTGCAATTTTGCTCAGTTCATCAGAATTCAAAGTGTTAACCTCCAGTGCATTGTATTACATAAGACTAAAAAAATACATTTCATTGTCATAAATGGGGGAATGGATTGGGGAGTGTTGCTTTTAAGGCAATGGAATGCACTGAGGAAGGTGTGTGTGTGTGTGTGTGTGAGTGAGAGAGAGAGAGAGAGATCTGGATAACACTATACAGAACAGATAGAGGCACTGGTGCACAGGAGGTTAAAGGATTGGCATCTGTGCTTTGCTGTGGCAGTAGTTGTTTCAAAATGCCAATTACATAATGAGCAGGAGAAAAGCAAATGATCTAATTGGCTATTAAAATATTTCCAAGTGGCGAAATTAATACAATTCCCTCCTCATAATTTACTTGCTTCTGTACAAAAATTAACATAGATAAATAAATTTTAAAAAGGAAGCGAAATATATTTTCCATTAAAATGTGATAATGGCTTGAAGAAGATGCTCTAGCACATGAATCTGGTTGTGTTAATTCACTCCAGTTTAATCGACAACATTCAGCCTTTGGCTTTTCCACTGAGCAACATAGCAGACCAGAATTAATATATCTGGTGCTTCATACCTTCTTGCTAAACTGTGTTACCTTCCGGTGTTAAATATTAAAGGACCGCTTCCAATTACTTGCAGCTGATGCAGCTGAAAAACCATATACAGTAGATCCTACAGGCAGTGTGCTCTTTAGGTGCTTGTTAAGTCTCTGATTTTGCTGGGGAAGTCACTGTGAAACTGGTGGACTATACATATAAACCAGGGGTGGGTAACCTCCAGCCCATGGGCTGGATGCAACCTGTGGCACCTTTGGCCTTCCCTCCTTACCTGTCCACGAGGAGGAAAATAGACTTACGAAAGAAGCTCTTATACTTCCCTATGCCTAATTGCCATGCCTGTGATGGGGCTTTGTGGGAAAAGGAGAGGAGAAGAGATAGCTAGGTAGGGAAGGTTAATTTTTCTCAGTTCATTTACACTGTATGTGCAGCTGCCAGTGGGGTGTAGCCGGTGGCCATGTCGGTGTTGTGGGCGGGGCTATTGGGCACGGTCCTGTGCCTCCTTACGTGTTCAATGA
Source organism: Shinisaurus crocodilurus (assembly GCA_021292165.1). Classification (NCBI taxonomy): domain Eukaryota; kingdom Metazoa; phylum Chordata; class Lepidosauria; order Squamata; family Shinisauridae; genus Shinisaurus; species Shinisaurus crocodilurus. The sequence goes on from CM037889.1 coordinate 1,559,488, forward strand.
GCATGTGAGGGGTTCTCATGAACACTGCTTTTGTGACACGGAAGTGCTGATATCCCCATTTTGTTGTCAGAGGCCTCAGACATCAGAAAGACATTTCCCTTGCAGTCACACATGTGAAATCTCTGTGGCGAGATGGAGCACTGCTCACTGTCCACAGCATACAAAGATCAACCGTCTCCGCTTTTGAATTCCTGCCTCCTCCTTTCCAGGCGGCCACCCTAAGACCCTCCCCTACTCCGCCTCCTCCCCTTTCCCAGTCTTGTATCTTTTGAGACACTTCCTTTAGAGCAGTGGTTCCCAACTGTGGACTAATGACAAGGATGCTGGGAGCTGTAGTCCAGCAACATCTGAGGACCCACGGTTGGGAACCACTGCTTTAGAGGAATTTACTACTATCCTGTCAGGTTACTCCCTGAGGTGTGTGAACTTGAAGTGGTTCTATATGTTGTCTTAGGGTGGAATCCTATGCATGTTTAGGCAGAAACAAGTCCTACAACCATCTAAACATGCATAGGATTGCACCCTTCGTCAGTTTAATGCAGGGGTCAGCAATGCAGCACCTACCAGAACCCCCAAGGGCATACAGCAGACACCCTTATGCTCCCCCCTCCCCCCTGCTTCTCCTGATCCGCCAACTTCCTGCTTCGTCACAAAAGTAGGCAGAAGTGGCAGAGGGGGGAGGAAAGGAAATCCCAAGTGGGGGGGGAGGGGGGAGGAGGAGCATGGTGGTAGGTAGGCAGCAGAAGCAGGCGGAGGAGTGGGAGAGATAGAAGAAAAAGAAAAGAGAAGAAGCAGAGCAGCAGAGGTGGTGGGGGAGGAAATCCTGAGTGAGGAGGAGGAAGGAAATCCAGGGAAGGAGGGGCAAGAAGAGAGAGAATGCAGGTAAGGGGTGGGAGAAGAAAAGAGAGAATCTGTGTATGGTGGGTGGGCAAGGAAAAAAGATTCCTGGGGAAAAAATGACAAATGTATCCATGGCCCAAAAGGTTCGCCTACCCCTGGTCCAAGAGGTCAACACTTGAGAGCTCTTAGTTCAAATTCCCAACCAACTGGTGGCATGAAGGGCAGAGACGTTAGAGTGACATGGGGTGGTGCTCACACAACACCCCTTATGGGTTCACTGAATGCATGAGGGGGCATACGATCACGGCCACTAACCATGTCCCCTGCATGGCTAAGCATGTGCTGGACATGCTCCTGGAAATGAGCATATCCTCACTTTATAGGAAAGGAGAGTCAGAAACTAAGTGTATTACTAAATGTCAGATCCTGACTGTATAGACTAAAATAAATAAATAAATAAATACATTTAAAACACTCCCAGTGCTGTAGACACCTTTCCTTCGCCTATACTACAACCTGATCTCAGCTGAGGAGCCATTATGAGATGTTTTCTTCCTTTCATATATTGTTCATATTCAGCTTTTTAAAAAGTTGAAGAAAACAGCAACAAGATCTGGGGTACCATCAGAGATAAGTGTTCTTATTTCCAGTCATGTCACAACAATGCTGCACAGGGAAAGGGAGATACAGCTGCCACAAGGTAGACACTCCCTTTACATGGCAGAGCATGACTGAGGCATGATGATGCAGGTAGCTGTGCTCAGAGGCTCATGATGACTTTCAACAGATGTACCGTAATGGGCAGAAGAATTGCTGTTTGCCTCTGTCTCTTAATACAGGGTTTACTTCCTCACCTCACCTCCTGTTCCTTCCTCCAAGTTTCATAGGAACGAGGGTGATGTGTTTGCCCTGAGCATGGGTAGGAAAACCTGACCAGAAGTGTGATAAGAGCAGAGGCGAGATGACAGAGGAATGAAAACCAAACAACACCCCAGCCTTGGAGGCAGTGGGCAAAATGGTCCTGTCCCCCAATGAGCAGAGGGAATGGGACACATTCTACTTCACATGTCCCATGGGTCCATAAGAGAGCCAGTGATCAAATAAGGTCAGTTCTGCTAAGGGGGGAACAGGTGGAAGGAACACCATTCCAGGTAGGATTCTATATAGGAACCGAGCATAAGGAAAAAGAAAAAGTCCAACGTCAGCATAGGTGTCTTTGTTTGGTTTCTTGAGGCCCAAACATATCTAAGGCAAATTCAGAGCAGCAGAGGTGATAACTTTCCACTCATCCCAGAGATTTCAAGGGTCATCTTGATCTGAAGGTGCAGATAGGCTAGGGTCAGGGATGATAAGTCCATGTTTTGTAACCTCAAGGGAAGTTACGATATACGTTAGGCTGCACTGTGCAGTTTTAAAACTGGCCCTTATCCAAATGGCACATGGATCAAGGTATTGTTTGCCATTCAGTGTTTCATAACAGGCCTCCCACAGTCTCATTGTTTGAAGTTCTCTTGACAGAATAATAGAATTAGAATGAGAAGATACCATAATGTTACCTTGTCGAGCCCTCTGCCCAGGAATCTTGAGCCAGAGGGAAGGAGGGATGACTCCCTGGGCTCCTTCCATCCTGTATACATCCATTTGTTTTCTCCAGCAATTGTTTTCCTCCCGCCCAGCTCATCTTCCTTAGCTACAGTGGGGGGGAGCAGATCTTGCTTGCTCTAGTCTCCCCCGCCCAAATTCAAGGGAGAATCAATTGCGCTTGAGGAAACAGAGAAGAAAAGAGCATGGTCAGCCAAACACATGACTGAGAATATCAGCGTACCCGGGAGGTGATTAGTACCCCAAACCAGTAGAGGAATAGACCCATTATTCGACAGACACTTGTCCAACCTTCCCTTTTTGTGGTTTGGCTATCTAGGGCCTGCAGCTGGCAGTTCCTTATTCTTCTGTAATTGCTCCCATTCTGGCTAATAACCAATGTATGCAGCAGGATTTCTCTTTATTGCCATTTTTTTTTAGTAAGAATTTTTTTTTAAATGGCTGTAACGTCATACAGAAGTGCCTCCCATACTAGGCATAATAGCACTGCTTAAGCTACATGCAATAGGGTCATCACTACACTAAGCCTCTGAGAGCAGCCTCCAGTCTACAGAGTGTCTATGTGAATATATCACCCCCTTCCCATGGTACTTCTCCAAGTGAGACTATGACAATGGGACAAAAAGCAATCCAATAAAAAGCAATTTACTCTGCCGACTCTTTCTGTTCCCTGTAGAGGTTCTGCTGAAGATGTTGCCATGCATTTGAAGGAAGCCAATATCCCGCCCCCCCCCCCCGCCCGCAGTCTCAGGGTAGATACAGTCTGTTCTTTTCTGCAGTTTCAAATCTCTGCAGTTTCATTCCCCAAAAGTATTCGGTTGAATATGGGCCCTGCCAGCCCCATAATTCATTTTATTTATCAGATTACACTCCAGTTCTTGTCCAAATAGGCCCCCAAGTTGACTTGACCAATGTGGGGGACTGGTGGGGTATATAAAATCCTAAAATCCCCACTCATTCATGAAACTCGCAGGGGTCTTGGGAAAGTAACTCTCTCTCAGCCAACTTACCTCCTATAGTTGTTGTGAGGATAATATGGGATAACCCTGTGTGTACCACCTTAAACTTTATGGAAGAAGTGTGAGATACAGACAGTCCCTGAGTTAATAATGTCCGACTTACAGACAAGCTATACTTAAGAACGGACTTCTGGGTTCCCTGGCTCTATATCGTTTACGTACAGTACATAGCGTAGTATACTACGCAATTTGCGTAATTTTTTGCAATTTACGTAAATGCCGATTTTAATTTATAGAGCGCTATGCTGTTCCGACTTACATACAAATTCGACTTAAAGACATTCTTAAGAACGGAACTCATTCGTAACCTGGGCCAGAATGTCTCCTCCAATTTCACCACCTCTTTTTTTTTTTTCTGTGCTGCAAAGTTGGGGGTGGAATTTTGGTGGTGTGGTGGGGGTCAGGCTGCGAAAGGCAGGGAAGCATGCAGTGAAATGACTGACCAGTGGCAGTGATAGGAATCCTGGCCACTGGAAGTGGATATGGGATCCTAACCCAAAATTACTTTAGGTAAAATCATCTCTCCCACCCCACCCTCACCCCCTGCTTCTTCAGAAGACTTTCAGGGTCCCTGACGGTGGTAGTGGTGGAAGAGTCATAGTCACGGGCAGGGATACATTGCAAAATAAAATGAGGACAGGCATTACTTAATTCTTTAGGAATCTGGGTGTGATTTAGCTTTTCTATGGGCAATGGTAGAGATCTCCCAGGCTGCTGCTTTTTGTGAAAGGACTGTAATTCTGCTGTAGCACAATATTCTGCTTTGCTTTACTGAATGCTTTTGCTTACTTTTCTCACTTTTCTGGGAAGTTTCATGGCCCCTGACCTTGCAGTCCCACAGTGCTTTGAGGAAGGTCCAGATGAGATTCATTCAAGCCACTTTCCCCATGGGAGAACCTTCAATACCATCTCTGGCACCTTCCTGGCCAGAGGACAAGTTCCCAGTAGTCCCTTCATTTCCTAGTCTGCACAGAAACCAAAGGATTGAGAATCAGGCAAGGGCACTTTAAGGAACACAACTGGATCTTTCAGGGAGATTGGGTCTAATGCAGAACTGGCTTGCCTACCTTTATGAGGCCTTAGAGGGCTTCATCTCTCTGCTGAGGCAACACCTTTCCATAATTCAGCCAGCTACTGGGAGCTTTCTTTGCAAGCCTGAAGCCTTAGCAAAACAGAACAGCAAGAAGCTAATTTTGGAGTGCCACTGCCAAGTATTGGGATGTATTGTTACTTGAACTTTGAGTACTGATTCAGGCTCCATTCAAATGTTGAGAACTAACAGGTTAGTAGAAGTTATGGAAGTTTGACCTGCAATTCATCACTTATGATGTAATGTTGAGGAGCACACAGGAAAAATATAATCACTCATTAGCACATATTGTCTGGGTTCAGACAACACAATGACCCACGCTCAAGGGTTAAGTATGGGTTGAGTGTGGGTTGTCATTGAACCATGGGTTGTTGTTGAAATGTGGGTTATTGTGTTGTCTGGAACCCAGCTGTGCTAACAAGCCATGGCACGATGTGATAGGGTACCTAATAAAAGAGGCAATCTCCAAAGCAAAAAAACTCACCCAAGTCTCTGAGGGGACCCCTCCTGCCTCTGTGGTCCCAGCACCAAGATCTGCTTAGCTCAGTGTCTGGTGCCTGTCACAAGCCACTGCTTGCTTCAGCAACAATACCTCCATGCAGGATGTTACCTCTGTGCATGGAATATATATACTGTGTTGGATCCAGGTTCTAGTTTCTGTTGAGGGCTCCACTCATGGAAGGTGTCTCCATCTTATTTTCAGGGACCACCTCCCTCTGCACCACAACTCACCCCATTCAGCAGGGTCCCCTGATCCCCAGTGTAGTATTTTCAGGGGGCTGGAAGGGCTGCCATATTCTGCTTCTACTAGCGCAGTTGCATGCGCCTCAATCTGGATCCAACCCACTGTCCAAAGCTGTCCGCACTATATTCTTCTTCTGCCAAATAATCAAGTGCTTTTCCATAAACCCCTTTTGATGAGCAAACATTTCTCATGTACCAGAAGCTGTGTATCAGACTTAGGGATGAGGGAGAAATTCATTTGGTTCACATTTTAATGTGAGCTTACCTAGTTTTGCACTTTTGAACCAATATACGAACTAAAACTTGGTTATCCTTCAAAATTCACACCTTTTTTTTTTTTTGAATTTTGAATGGATCAAAAATGCATACCAAAATGTGTGCATTAGGGGAAAGTATACACAGGATGGATGCATTTGGAAAACGTGCACACAAATTTTCATGCAAACTTAAAAACATAAATCTTGAAGCTTGGAACAAACTGAAATTAAGATTGGAAAAATGGTCAAAGTTTGGGGCAAACTGAGCTTTTACAACTGGAAAAATGAGAAATGGAGAGAAACTGAAACTGTCAGATTCATCCATCCCAAATGTCAATTAAAAATAAAAATGGAGTGAGTACTGGACCAGCATTATGATTCATAATATCCCGTATGGATAGGGCTTCATTTGTATTTGGCATCCGGAAGAAGCTGAATACTTCAATACATCCTTAACTTTTAGAGCAACAAGAATGCTCATTGTTGTAATACGAAGTGTGTTCCTTTGCGCTTCATTGGATTGGGGTCTTAATCTCTGCCCCAGGAAGTCTCACTGAGTGTGGCGCTTGTTTATTTACTAGTATATATAGCTGTCTGCCTTCCTTTTTTAATATGATCTAATCCAGGAGGTTCCTGGGTCACCACTGCTTGAGCTTTTGCAAGCCAGCATATCAGTGTAAACATTGATGCAAATAGATCTTTGGGATAACCTTTGTACGCCATTTCCTTTCTGACATTTATCACATTAATGGTGCATCCGGCAACCTGGCACAGTTTGGTTCCACTAGAGGCACTTGGCTTTGGAAGAGACGGAGTTCAACAGGTCAGAACAGAAGTACATTGGTGACCGGGATCTTAACTCCCACGCCCACAGAGTCGTGTAAACAGGATTGTACAAATGCTGATGAGAGGCACTGAGGCAGGAGCTTGGGAGTAGGCTGTTTTCCAGGACAAACCCTTAAGCAGTGTGTGAACTGACACAGAGGCCGCAATGATGGCAGAGATTTTATCCACCCTGCATTTGGGTATTGGCAACTTTTCTCTGCCAGAAATGACGCCAAAAATTAGTTGGTGGCCAATGTATCAACATGTTTTAATAGATGGTGCCAATCTGGAGTGCTCTTCATCTGGAGATGGCTTTATTGATAACAAGATAACTATCACCAATACAATTCTGAAAAGGTATGATAAAGAGTTTTATACATCTTTGCAAAATCAAAAGTGTTAGTGTTTAAAGATGAACATACCGTACATAATCAACAGTATTAAATGTCTGGGGTTGGATCCAGATTTATGCTGGATCAACTGCACTGGTGGAAGTGGACTTCCCTGCCACCTCCTTCTCGGGGCAACCCCTTCAGCACCCTGAAAATGCTACACAGAGAGTCAGAAGACCCTGCTGGATAGGGTGAGCTGTGGTAAGGGGGGATCTCCAAAAATTTGGTAGACGGATCTTACGCAGGTAGAGCCCTTATGGAAGGCAGATGCTGGATCTAACCCATAGTGCCAGGTGGAAGTTAATATCAGTCTACTTTTACTCATATAAAACCAAAGGTATAATGAACATGAAAAAATATTCCACAAGTGAGATTTGTCACAATAATTCTAAGACCTATAATGCAAAATAGACCACAGATCAAAAGCATTAACATCATTCTCATCATGGCCTGTGGCTCAGCTTGTCTGAGTGTGGAAAGCTAAGCAGGGTCAGGCCTGGTGATTACTTGGATGGGAGACCCCTCCTCTAGTCTCCTGCATTGAGCAGGGGGTTGGACTCGATAGCCTTGTAGGCTCCTTCCAACTCTATGATCTATTAAATCTATGATAGCTCTATACTAAGTAATCACCTTGACAAGGCATAGCAATACTTTTCACATATTTGTGCCTACTTTGTTTCGCTACAACCACACACAAAGCTGCATTTTAAGTAACATGTTTGTTAACATCAGCCAGCAAGTAAAGGAATTCTGTCAGAATCCAGAGAAAACAGCTAAACAAGATAGTACTATAGCTAGGATTTCATATATTCTATATATTCCACGATATACCGTATTTTTCCGTCTATAAGACGCCCCCATGTATAAGACGCCCCCCACTGGGCAGTTTCGCAACCACGCGGTTCTCTCCTTGGCTTACTTCCATGTATAAGACGACCCTCAATTTTTAGTCTAACAATTTTAGGAAAAAGTATAGTCTTATACATGGAAAAATACTGTATCTTGGACAGGGCTGGTGGCATCAAAGGAAGGCAAAGGTAGGGACAAGAGCCTCCTGGATTTGTTCCTCTTCCTCACCACTGCAACCTGCTTATTCACCTGCCTCTCATTGTGGCCCAGACAACAGTAGTGGTGAGGAGCAGTGGTGCCTCTGCCTGCTTGCTCCCTGGCTCTCTGCCTGTCAAGCAAGCAAGCAGCGACAATGATGAGAGAGAGGACGAGGAGCGACAGGAGCTGGTGACCACGGTGGTGAGAAGGTAGGCGCACTGAGGGAGGGCCCCCACTGAGGGGCATTGTCCAAGGGCCCTCAAAACCCTGGAGCTGGCACTGATTTTGGTTGCACTAAATCCTTACAAGTTACCAAACAGGCAGTCTGGAAAGATCCTGTGCAGGAACACACACAGGCCTGGTTCAGCTATAACCAACTTGGGCCAATAAGCCATGCCTGAGAATCTGAATGAGCCATGTGCCTCCATGTCAATATGTCTACTTGCATATGTCCACTTGGTACTGATCCTGTGGCTTGTTTATAACCCAGTTTCCCCTTACATTTGAAAAGGGACACTGGTTACTAACCAGGATATAAAAAACAGGATCTGTGAAGATCTCTCCAAACTGGGTGACTGGACAAAAGAAACAAAAGCTAACATTTATCATTAGCAAGTGCAAAGCGATACACATTAAGACAATGAACCCCTTACTTCACATGTACACTAATGGAGTGTAAATTGGCTGTAATTAGCCAAGAAAGAGATACTGGAGGTCATAGCAAAAGGCTTACTGAAGTCCTCATCTCAGCATGCAACCACAGTGAAAGAAAAGGAAATTCGGGTGTTAGGAATTATTAGGGAAGGAACTGAATAGAAGTAAATTATTCTCTCTCAAACACTGGAATTCAGGGTCATCCAATTAAATTGATTGTCAGTAATTCCAGGACAAATAGCAGGAGGAACATCTTCATATAATGATGCACAATTATTTATGGAATTCATCATCACAATACATTGTTATGGCTACTAACAGAGATGGCTTTAACTACTGATATGACAAATTTGTTGTGCTATCAATGGCTATTAGCTGTGATATTGAAATGTGGAGCCTCCATGTTCAGTGACAATATCTTTCTGATTACACAGTGTGGTCAGTGTTGGACCCTATTGGAGTCCTGGCAGCTGCCCAAGAATGCTGGGCACTAACACCAGCCCTTCCCCCCCGCACATACACATCAACCCAAAGTGGATAGCACTACGCAACTATGTTTAAAAAGTTGACATACGTATCAGCGTCACAGTTTATGCCCTGTGAATTTATGCCCAGTTGAAAAACTAGCAGTGCACACTTCTCAGATGCCATTAAATTTGAGAATGGTTGGGGAGATCTGAAATGTTTGTCCCATTATGCTACATTATATTGTAGCAGAATTGTGAGTAAAGTGGAGCAACTTGCTTCATTATTTTTCAAATGTGTCACTGGTGCGTAAATATCAGGGAAGAAGAAGGAGACTCTCAAGAAGCCTTAACTAACCTCTTGTAATGGATGCCTCTTATTCCAAAATATTGTAGCCTCCCATAGATCTTAATGGACTGGACAGTCTTTATTCCAAACCTCTCCAGATCAACCTCTTGCAATGGATGCCTTTCTAAAATGTCATAGCCTCCCATAGTACTTAATGGACTGGATGGTCTTTATTTCAAAACTCTCCAGTCCTGGAATTCCACATAATGTTGGCATTTTTGATTGATGACAGCACTGCAAAAATAGTTCTTTCACTTGTCTTAGTATTTAATTGTGTTCGAGCTGTTCCTCTTTTATACAGTAGCTTCACTGTGATTGCAGCTAAGTAATGCCCATTAAATCCTATACAACTAGGATTAGCAGGAATGGCTGCTGGTATTTCCAATTTACGTACTTCCTTTTTAAAAACTTCTGAGATTCAGTAGCAAAAATAAGGTCCTCTCTTTGACATTAATTTATCCCAAGGCATGGAAATGATCAAACAATAGCATCTAGACCAGATGTTTTACATTCCTTGCTTAACTCTTATGTAGCCTGAATCTTTTTGATCCAATGTGAGTAGCACTCCTGTTGAAATATCTGCATATTTTACATGCACCTTCACCACCCAGTTAAAAGAGAATAATACACCACACACTTTCACTGAAGGCAGAGGTTCGTAACTTGGTGCCCCCAGATGTTTTGGGCTTCAATTCTCATAAGTCCTACCCAGACAGCATGGCCAATGGAAGAATCTGGAGGGCACCAGATTGTCAATTCCTGATGTAATTGACTAGTCTGGTAGACTAGTGAAATAGAGGAGAAGGCTATCAATGGCTACTAGTCCTGATGGCTATATGCTGCTTCCAGTATCAGAGGCAGTATACCTGTTATGAGGAGATATAGTTATAATCATCTGGTTGTGACTATGGCTCACAAGGAAGGCCACAGCAGACCCCAAAGGTGGTTGGGTAAGATCGGGTTCATAGAAATGATTAGCTCAGCTCTTCACTGGACTGGCCAGGTGAGAAAAGAGATGCAAACGAAGGTTTGAATAGAAAGTGACTCAGACCCTGATGAATGAATAAGCCATGGCGGAGTCTTGCCGATGATCAGATTAACACATATAGCCTCAAGATGCAGGAGGGACTCTCCTGAAAAGAACCTAAAAATAGCCCTGAAAAGAAATGGCTTCTCTCCACCCCAATAGAAGGACTCAACCAGAAGCTTAAACCCATCAGGGTAGGAGAACCTACAAAAGGTTTTCCTATGACACCCATCAAGCCACCATAAGCACACAAAAGAACAGGGATTAAAGAACATCAGGGAGCCAAGGACAGCCCTTCCCCGCCCCCCATGTAGCAAGAGGTGCAGCGGAAAAGGTATAAGAATTCAAGCTTAGCCCATAGCAGTCAGCAAGCAGGGATGCACGCACCTCTTGCTCCCCTCTGCCATGCAGGACCCCTTCCAGTGCCGGACCAACAACGTCAGGTAGCTATGGATTCTTTCCTCCTTCTTTCCTTTCCTTGCTAGCATGGGATGGGGGGGGGGCTTCTCTCCCACCCCCCCAGCTGTCTATAGGCTACCAAAAGGCACAGGGATCTTTCCTATCTAGATTATAGAGTACGATTGGAGATGCAGTAAGTATAAAGTGACCATTTTTTTCAAATTTAAAACCAGGACATGTGTTTATTTATTTATTTATTTAATTTCTATACTGCCCCACAGCCGAAGCTCTCTGGGCGGTACATAAAACAACAATAAAAACATACAAAATAGTTTAAAAGATTAAAAACCAAATTAAAAAGCACAGTTTAAAATACAATCCAAAAGTTAATAAAACTAAGTCTACAGGTGACAATTCCCCCCCCCCCCCGGTGCTATTTTGAGCTCTTAACTATTAAATGCCTTGGCATAGAGGGAAGTCTTAACCTGGCGCCGAAATGATAGTAAGGTTGGCGCCAGGCAGGTCTCAGTGGGGAGCTTATTCCATAATTGGGGGGCTACCACTGAGAAGGCCCTCCTCCTTGTTGCTACCAACTGAGCCTCTCTTGGAGGTGGCAGTTGGAGGAGGACCCCAGATGTTGAGTGTAGTGTCCAGGTAGATTGCGGTTGGGAGAGACGAGATGTTCTGTCAGGTATTGTGGTCCTAAGCCATGTAGGGCTTTATAGGTTAGAACCAGCACCTTGAATTCAGCTCGGAAGCATATTAGCAGCCAGTGCAAACGGGCCAGAACCGGTGTAATGTGCTCGGACCTTCCGGTCCCCACAATAAGCCTGGCTGCTGCATTTTGCACAAGCTGCAGCTTCCGAACAGTCTTCAAAAGCAGCCCCACATAGAGTGCATTGCAGTAGTCTAGTTTAGAGATCACCAGAGCATAGATTACTGAGACCAGGCTATCCCTGTCCAGATAGGGGCATAGCTGGGCCACCAGCCGGAGCTGGTAGAAGGCACTCCTTGCCACTGAGGCCATTTGAGCCTCAAGTGACAAAGATGGCTCCAGGAGCACCCCCAAGCTACGAACCTTCTCCTTCAAGGGGAGTGCAACCCCATCCAGAACAGGTAGAACACCCTCCATCCAGTCAAAGGAACCACCCACTAACAGCATCTCAGTCTTGTCTGGATTGAGCCTCACTTTTTTAGCCCTCATCCAGTCCATTGTCGCAGCCAGGCACCGGTTCAGCACATCCACAGCCTCACCTGCTGAAGATGAAAAGGAGAAATAGAGCTGTGTGTCATCAGCGTACTGATGGTAACGCACTCCAAAACTCTGGATGACCCCACTCAGTGGTTTCATGTAGATGTTAAATAGCATGGGGGATAAGACCGACCCCTGAGGAACCCCGTACTGGAGAGTCCATGAGGCCGAGCAACATTCCCCAAGCACCACCCTCTGCAGCCGGCCATTCAAGTAGGAGCGGAACCACTGCAATGCAGTGCCCCCCACCCGCAACTCAGACAGCCGCTCCAGAAGGGTACCATGGTTGATGGTATCGAAAGCTGCCGAGAGATCCAGCAGTATCAACAGGGTCGCACTCCCCCTGTCCCTCTCCCGACATAGGTCATCATACAGGGCGACCAAAGCTGTTTCTGTGCCAAAACCAGGACTGAAACCCGACTGAAATGGATCCAGATAATCAGTCTCATCCAAGAGCGCCTGGAGCTGGTTGGCCACCACCCGCTCAAGGACCTTGCCCAGGAAAGGAACATTCGCCACCGGCCTAAAGTTGTTGAGATCTTCCGGGTCCAGAGAGGGTTTCTTCAGGAGTGGTCTTCTCACCTCCGCCTGTTTCAGGTGGCATGGGACCACTCCCTCTCGCAAGGAGGCATTGATCACCTCTCTGGCCCAGCCGGCCATTCCCTCTCTGCTAGTTTTTATAAGCCAAGAGGGGCAAGGATCCAGAACAGACATGGTTGCACGAACCCGTCCAAGCACCTTGTCAGCATCCTCGAGCTGTACCAACTGAAACTCATCCAAAATAACTAGTCCAGGCTGTGCTCTGGGTACCTCTCCTCCTGATTCTACTGCTATAACATTGGAATCTAAGTCCCTGCGGATGCAAGAGATTTTTTCCTGGAAGTGCCTAGCGAATATATTGCAGTGGGCATCAGATGGGTCGATGATGTCCCTGGGGCCAGCGTACAACAGGCCCCGGGTGACCCTAAAGAGCTCTGCTGGGTGGCAAAGAGATGACTGGATAGAGGCAGTGAGGTGTTGTCTCTTTGCCACCTTCACTGGCTCTAGGTATACCTGGCTATAGGCATGTACCAGGACTCGATTGCATCCACTAGGAGTTTTCTTCCACCTGCTCTCAAGCCGTCTCCTGTTTTGCTTCATCACTCTCAGCTCTGGGGTATACCACGGAGTCGTACGAGCTCTACTACAGAGTGGGAGCTCAGGAGCGATCGTGTCAACCGCCCGGGTCATCTCTCTATTCCAGAGATCAACCAGGGATTCAACAGGACCGCCAGCCATATCAACCGGAAACTCCCCAAGGGCCCTCTGGAAACCATCCGGATTCATCAGCCTCCGGGGGAGGACCATCTTGATAGGTCCCCCACCCTTTCAGAGGGGGAAAGCTGCCGTTAGCCTAAATCTCAGCAGGTAGTGATCTGACCATGACAAGGGGACCGATTCAAAGTCCCCCACCTTCAGATCACCATCTCCATGCTCGGCTGAACAAACCAGGTCTAGAGTGTGCCCTGCTACATGTGTTGGGCCAATGACATGTTGGGACAGTCCCATGGTTGTCATGGAGTCCATGAATTCCTGAGCCACACCAGACAAGGTGCTCTCAGCATGGATGTTAACATCCCCCAGGACCAACAGCCTGGGGGACCTCAGCATCACCAGCGAGACAACCTCCGTCAGTTCAGCCAGGGAGTCTGTTGAGCAGCGGGGTGGGCGGTACACCAACAGAATCCCTAATCTGTCCCGCTGGCCCAACACAAGGTGCAAACCCTCCAGACCAGTAGTCAGATGGACAGGGAGCCTGGAGAGAGAGATAGAATTCCTATAGACCACGGCAACCCCCCTCCCCGGCTCTCAGGTCTACCCTGATGCTGCACCAAGTACCCCGGCGGGCAAAGCTGGGAGAGACTAACTCCTCCCTGTTCTCCCACCCAGGTCTCGGTAATGCATGCCAGATCAGCCACCTCATCCACTATTAAGTCGTGGATGAGGGAGGTTTTATTTTGCACTGATCTGGTATTTAGAAGCAGCATCCGGAGACCTGAGGGCAGGCTGATAGGGCAACCACCAAACCTGCGGGTGCGAGGAGGACCGGAACAAGGCACAGCCATTAAGTGTCTGGGCCGTGTTCCCCTTACCTGGCTAGTCCTCCTCCCAACGCCATATCTCCCTCTACCCGTCACTACACTAATTGGGGCCCCCACAGAACCCCCCACTTGGCCCCATGACTCCCCTCCAAGGCACGTGTTCAGGCCCTAGACAGGGAAAAACAATCCCAACCACCAAGGGCACGGAGCAACAAATAGCAGTGTTAAGGGGGTGGCCCTTGCCCTTGTGGCACCCCCAAAGTCACAAATGCCCCCTCCCATCAGGAGATATTTGGGCCTTCAGGCTTCAACCTAACTCAAGCCTGGGTAGGCCTCAATCCTTCACAGTAGTCCAACAAGATCTGGAGGGTCATAGGTTCCCCACACTTGATCTAGCTCATTGTTGCCTACACACTGACTGGCAGTGGCACTCCAGGGGTTTACATAGGAGTCTTTCCCAGTCTCAACTGGAGATACCAGGGATGAAACCCAAGACCTTTTGCACACAAGATGGGTGCTCTGCCATTGAGCAATGGCCCCCTCCCCTCTGATAAAGAAGCCATGGTGTAGTGGAGTGGGAACACTGGGTCCCAGAGCTCTGGCACTTTTTTCAGCTGATCCTAATAAATTAGCTAGTATGCTATGGACTGATTTTCTTTGGGGGTATCTATCTATAATGGATCAACACAGCTGCCTGCATTTTGGGTTGTCCTTGGGGTATGGTCATTGGGGCTGTAATGATGAGCACCTGCACTTCAAAATTTAGTACTGAACTCATCATCATCAGGCGATCACTCGTGACCGAGTAAGATTGTCTTCCGGGATAAAAGGAGGAAATTCTAAAGAAGATTGTGTAGACTCTAGCGATGGGTCCGTAAGTGACTATGGAGGCCAATTCTAGATCCACACAGCTTCCCACAGTGAGGACACAGGCTACCAGATAGAAGATGGTCCTGTAAAGGATTCATTTGACGTGCTTTTCGCTTAGCACGTTTCTCCCTTTCACCTTGCACTCGGGCTTCTTCAAAGTCCATGGAACCTTTGTGAAAGGCCAACCTCCATTTAGATCGTTCATGGGCCAGAGCTTCCCAGTTTTCGATGTTTATATTGCATTTTTTTAGATTAGCCTTATGAACATCTTTAAACCTCTTATATTGACCACCGATATTCCGCTTTCCATCCTTGAGTTGGGAGTAAAGTAACTGCTTTTGGAGATGGCAGTCAGGCATTCGAACAACATGACCGGTACACTGAAGTTGGCATTGAAGGATCATTTTTTCAATGCTAGTAGTCTTTGCTTCTTCCAGTACACTGACATTTGTTCGCCTATCTTCCCAAGTAATTTGCAGGATTTTCCGGAGGCAACGTTGATGAAACCTTTCAAGGAGGTGGAAGTGACGTTTATAGATAGTCCATGTTTCGCAGGCATACAATAAAGTTGGTAATACAATGGCTTCATAAACCAGTGTTTTGGTCTTCTTACAAATATCCCGATCCTCGAACACTCTATGTTTCATTCGAGAAAATGCGGCACTTGCGGAGCTCAGACGATGCTGGATTTCACTGTCGATGTTAGCTGTAACAGAAAGATAGCTGCCAAGATAGAGAAAATGATCGACATTTAGCTGATGAAGCAACTGCACTCAAAATTTAGTACGTATCCCATAAGTAGTACTAATAAAGGAGGAAGTTATCAACTGGCTACACACACAGCGCCTTTCCCTTTCCACTCCTGTAACCCCACAGCTAGCCTGCACACAGCCAGAGTGGATCATGGGGACAGTGGCCTAAAGACCATGGTGGGGACTGATGGTGTTATCCGCAATGACTAGGTTCAGGGCACACATGATAACCCACACTCAGGGGTTGACTATGGGTTTGAGTGTGGGTTGTTGCTGAAACGTGGGTATCATGTTGTCTGAACCCACCTGCACTAACAAGCCATGGCTTCTTAACCACAACCAACCCACGAAGAGATCTCATGATTGTTATTTGGCTGTGAACTGTGGGTTGTTCACCATGGTTTCTTATCTCAGCTGGGTTCAGACGACAACCCACGGTTCAACAACAACCCACGGTTCAGCAACAACCCTTACTCAGCTCTGAGTGTGGGTTATCATGTTGTCTGATCCTAGTCAGTGTTAGAGTTGTATAAACGAGCCTCGCCGGGCAAAACGGAGGCCGAAATTGGCCCCGCTCACGCCCGGCGAGGCCTTACCTTTTTCTTCAGGGCGGCTCGCTCCAGTCCCGTCGTGTCACTTCTGGGACCGGAAATGACGCGACAGATGCGTTCTGCGCCTGCGCAGGGTCCTGTCCCGTCATTTCCGGTCCAGGAAGTGATGCGATGGGACTAGAGAAGGTGGATCGAGCGGCGCGGAGAATTTGGATGCATCGCTAGTCAGTGTATTAATCCAGAAGGAAAGAGCACTCAGTGGCTTGCAGAGGGATCTGATAGGGGTTTGTACTGGAAAGTGACTTCCACTGGCTTCAATAGGGCTAACTAACTCCTTACTACAGCCTTCTCCAACCTAGTGCCCTCCAGATATGTGGGACTACAACTCCCAGCATCCCCAGCCAGCTGGCCCTTCTCTGTGCTGCCTCTTGCCACCCACCCATGTGTCAGCTCCGCCATCTCGCCTGCTTGCCCGGGGTTTGGCGCCCGCCCGAGAAATGCTGGATGGTGCTGCTGGCGCTCGGCAGCTGGCTCCGGCTGCGGGCGAAGGGCGCTGTGCCCCTGCCTGATTTCTACCCCTTCAGGCTTGCGTAGGGGGATTCAGCTACCCCGCAGCAAGACGACAACGGCTCCGGGCTCTGGCCCATCGCCGTGAAGTTCCCTTTCTTTGGCGTGGCTCACACGGCGCTCTAGACTACGTCAGTAGTCGCCAACCTGTCTAAGGGCTAAGGAGAGCACGGGAGCAGCTCCACATGGGGCTTGGCTCACCCGCCCCCCCCGAGGTTTCTTAACGCGGAGAGTCTTATGAGAAATAAACAAGCCGCGTTCAGTTTTTTACAAAAAATTAAAAACTATATATAGTTTACTAAAAATGGGACAAAATTGACATTTATATTAAAAAGAAGGGACGGTCTGGTAATATGAAAAAAACGGGACTGTCCCTTTTAAAACGGTACGTATGGTCAACCTAGTCCTGGCGAAGCAGCGAGGTGCGCCATGAAAACAGCGGAGCGAATAGCTTGAGTAACCGAGAGAGCGTGGAGCTCTGATGGCCAGTGTCAGTCCGAAGATGCCAGATCACTGGTGCCTGTCTTATGCTGCGGAGGGCCTTTTATAGTCCAAAGCTAACACCGAATTGGTTGATTTTGGCAGGCTTTGTGTGATGACGTCATCATTGAGTTCCCACGTTTGGGCTGTATGTACTGCGCGGGAGTATTATCGAAGAGTCGCCGTGGCCAGAATATAGTGAGAGTGCGTGTGCTGAATGCTGAGTATTGCCGAGATCCAATGACGAGAACCGTCGTGTAAAATAAAACTAAAACTAGGATAAACTAATAAAATTGATTTAGGCTGGTTTATCAAGGATTGATTTGATGTACTCAATCTTTTGATAAATTAATAATTTTTGATTTTGTAGTCCTAAACTGTACTGGTTACATCTCACGACTAACCAGGACAATGTCCCCCAAACCAGTACTGTACTGGTAAAACCAGTACATATGGTCACCTTAAGTAAGTATATGTTGTTGCTGTCTGAATTGTTGTGTAAAACATGTAAGACCAGGAACTAAGACACCGTACTTGCTCTATATTTCTTCTTAAATAAACAGCTCTTCTTTCCTTCTGAACACGTTGTGTCTCAGTTTAGTGTTAGCTTGTCAAGTCTATGTTTAAGTGTTAAAGGGTGAAGCGCATACTTCACCCAACGTGTTTTTACTCCAGCCAAAGATCCCAAACCTTTTGCAGTAGGGTGGGGTTGCCCTCTCTCCTTAGAGGGAATCCAATGCCCAGATTATCTGTTGTAACAGACCTACTTACACCAGTTGCTGTGATTCATGAGCAAGAGGTACCATACCATAGATTAAAGAGTTTATTTGTAAGACCCAATTACATGGGATTAAGGCAAGCAATGCATCTCTTACTCACTACATCATTGCAGATACAAATCCAATACCCCAGTGGTAAGGCTAGATGAAGTGAAGTCCAGAACAAGTCGACATGTCGAGTCGAGACGAGAGAAGAAGAGGAGGAGTGAAGCTATCAACAAGTGTGTTAGCTTTATACCCTGTACCTATAAATAGGATATTACTCACCCCAGTTGTATAACCTATTCATCAACATGTTTACCCCAAACCTGTCCAAGGTTGCTGAGTCATATCATCTTGGGACTATGTCTCGTGACCAAAGACCTTGTGTACTTGAACTCAAGAGACACCCACCAGGTCAGGTGATAATCTCGATGTCAGGTGGTAATCTCGTTCTGCCTATGCAAAACCCAACACTTACACCAGTTGCTGGAGAACATGGATGGGCAGGAGGGTGCTGTTGCCCTCATGTCCTGCTTGTGGGTTTCCTGTAGACCATTATGTGCCCAGAATGCAGGACGAGATGGGCCCTTGGTCTGATCCAGCATGGCTCCTCTTATGTTCTTATGAAAGGTGGTAAGAGGTTATTTTTGTTCATCCTCACTTCCCCCTGCAGCTCCATGCCAACCCCACACTCTTTGAGAGCCCATTCCCCCACCCTCTGGAGCACCAGCAGGAGTGTCTCCCAATGAGTTTCACCCAAGGGAACTTAGGATCCAAGCCATAGTCTTGGAGATCAGCTATGCACACATCTGTTCTTCCCCAACCCACTGCTAATGGCTGGAAAATATGACTACTCTTGTCTCTTGTTTACTGGCTCACTGTAGAGAGATGGCACAGATTTGGACACTATCACATATTTTTGAAGGTATGGTTGTCCATTTAAACAAAACAATGCAGTCTGAACTGTGAGTGTCCAAATACTAGGCTGCCCCAAGATGCTTCACTCCCCACGTTTGCAGAGCTATTTATAGTCCACAAAAGGAGAGATTTTAGTGAGATTTTCAGGGTACATGGGGCTGTTACCTTTTCTTTCTTTTTTACCAAGTAGTCCCCATCAGATGAAAGGTTTTTTTGGGTGTGTGTGTGTGAGAGAATTTTTAGGCCAGCTGTAAAATATGGTGAGGACGGTTGGTGGATTAAACCTCTCTCCAATTCTGTCAACGGTTAATCAAAACCTTATGCAAAGGAAAAGGATGAGTGCATTGCTTATTGCCTTGATAAGAAGAACCAATCACACACAGAACATTGGCCAACTGGGAAGTGTTCTAGACTTCATCTGGCTGCTGATTGTTGAGTGGAAGTTGGCTGTTTCTTCATGCACTCACTGTACCCATTCCTCTCTAATGGGCAAAATAGCCCATTGACAGCTGAGAATAGAGTTGCCCTCTCCATGCAATGGTCTTTTAAATTCAGATTTAATGGAACCGTAATTGTGTCTATTGAATAAATACCAATGTCTGATTAAGATGATATTCACTGAGTTTCCACAGTCAAACTGCAGCTTCTGCATACCTATTACAGGGCTGTTAAGCCTCACTTAATGTGTTTGCAATAACTACCCAGTATTTCCTTATTAAACAATAACTCTCTCTACTGAGTCTAGATTAAATCCTTATTTGAAACACTTCATTTAAAACGTTATTGGGAAACCAAACTGGAGGGGGCAGGGAGGGAGAAAGAGAACCAAACCCTACTTTACTTTTAATCTTACGCATAGGTCTCTGAAGGGTGCCACATTTGTTGCGAGCGAGCATGCGCACATGGCATTTCAAGGAAAAGGAGGCTGGGAGGAGAGCAATGCAGCCTGGGGTGGTTGGCTGGAGGGGATTATGTAGCAGTTCATATATACAAAATGAGAACTTGAAATAATGGAGAACTTTCACCTGAGATTGGACAGAGGAATTCCGAACTTGGTGAGCAAATTACTATTTCTGTTGGGATATGTTCACCTATCACTACTTACAACAGCTTCACTGGTTACTGTTTCCAGGCACACTTCAAAATGCTGGAACCTATAAAGCCCTATGCGGCTTGGGACCAGGCTACCTGAAAGACTGCATTCTCCCACTGCCTGGGTTTTAAGTTCTCGAGGGAGGCCCTTCTTTCAGTACTGCTGCCTTCAGAGGCATGTTTGGTGGGGATGCATGAGAGGGCCTTCTCAGTGGTTGCTCCCAGGCTTTGGAATTCCCTGCTGAGGCAGGCTAGGTTGGCCCCCTCTCTGCTGTCCTTCCGCCAACAGGCAAAGCTGGTATTATTCAAGCAGACTTGGTGTGTAAGCTGGTCTGTTGCTGAAGTGGGTTCTATTGGGTTGGGTGCTGTATTTATTTCTTTTATTATTGTGTTTTTATTTATTTATTGAATATATTTGTTCACCGCCCATCAGCCGAAAGGCTCCCTGGGCGGTTTACAAAGAGAAACAAGATACAAAAGAACATAAAATAAAATGCAGAACAATATAAAATCACACGCTTGTTAAATTGTGTGTGCAAAGCCATTTGTTTTTAGGATTGTTTTAAATAAGTTTGTTTTAATTGTGTGTGTGTGTGTGTGTTAAATTACTGTTAGCTGCTTTGAGTGCCATTTTGTTTGGTGGAAAGGCGGGGCACAAATCAAATAAATAATTCAGATAAATCATTTATGAAGTGGTACAATCCTCACATGGAGGATTTCCCCCACCTCATTTTTAGGGAGGAAGCAATTTTGCTCTGAAATTGTCCTCACGTGAATATAATGGAACTTGCCAAGCCAGAGGAAATTTGTCTGCCTTCTAATGTAATAGGCTCCACAGTTTTCATATAGCAGTGATGGCGAACCTTTTTGAGCCCGAGTGCCCAAACTGCAACACAAAACCAACTTATTTATTTCAAAGTGCCAACACTGCAATTAAACCTGAATACCGAGGTTTTAGTTTTAGAAAAACAACTCATACAGTTGTCCGAACTAATTAACATCTTTTGTCTTAAAAGAAAAACACAATAACAGAGCTTTCAATGATACAAACAGTTTTTTGTTGGGGGAAAAAATCAACTCAAAAAATTATTATAGTACTACATTGTACACATAGCCTGAAGGGAATTTATACAAACTTTTAAAATAATTAGGCACATATATTTTTGGATAAGGGATTCTCAACTTCTAATATGATTATATGCCAGACTGAAATTGTATGGGGCAAGCTTTACTCTGGGTCCTTTCCCTGCTTCTACAGATGTCGGATTAGTAAAAGTAAAAGTCAACCTGTACTAGGATGAGCAAGATAAACAAGAAAACTAAACGTGCTTAACACATTTTAAACACTTTATGTTTTAGACTGCAAACACTGCATTAGGTAAAAGTTTGCATTGGGCATGCTTTTGCACCATTAATGTGGTTTTTGCTATTGCGTGCATGATAATTTGTCAAACCTTGGCTCATACTCCGTTAGTTTGAGAGCAACACATGCAGCACTCAGGTCAACTGTTAGGGCTTTACATCCAAGCCATGCTCTGTGCATCATTCTTCAAAATCTTTTAAATGTGATAACAATGTAGAAAAAAATTCTGTAACAGGAATTCTAGAATAAAATCATTCTGTTCCACACTGTGAGAAAGAACAAGATCATTAGTGTTTTGCAGAAGGGGACGGTCTTTTCACGATCTGGTGACCAATGGCTCGAGTGCCCACAGAGAGGTCCCTGCGTGCCAGCTGTGGCACCCGTGCCATAGGTTCGCCATCACTGTCCTATAGGGATGGCTTCAAGTGCACTCTCTTCATAGTGCTTGTAGTATCCCCCTCAGCTTGAACCATGACTGTTCGCCAAGTCTGAATGTTTGAAAAAACCACTGCTCTTCTTTGAAAGAGAAAGAGAGAGAGAGAGTTTGGGACTGGCTTGCCAAGCAGAATCCACAACTTTTGTTGATTTGCGCAGCGAGCTCTTGACCCCTATAGGCCAGTGGCAAGTTAATGGAGGCTGAAATACCCCAAACATTTCAGCTTATAGGGATAGGATGTGCCAAAATGGTGCACTTGATCTTTAACATTAGAAGGATTTGTAGGTCCTCTTACATCACAAGCAGAGCCAGCAGCACCCAGAAAATTTTGAAGGACAGATATACTAAAGGTGGGTTCCTACATGATGTGTTTTGGCAGTTTTTCTCTCTTGAGTCACTTGCTGATGAAGAAGATAGCACATGTGAAGGGAGATACCAAGCCTCCACACAGCGCCGCAGCAAAAAGCAGTTCTGTAGTCACCATTTTCCATGGGTGCTATAGAAGGAGGTGTGTTACTAAGGTATACGGGGGAAATCCCCCCCATATGTGCATGTTTCTATGTCATGGGAGATATCATGCAGAGAGAAAAGAAAATGTATGTGGGAAGTTTACTCCAAAGCAGTAAGTATATATCTGTATTGAAATGGAGGATCGTGGCCCTCGGAGTGTTTTGTTTTGCATTTGCAAATGTCAAGAGGAAGCGGATTCAGGCATCTCCCACATAACCCTAAGTTGAGAGTAGGCAACCTTTTGGGCCCGTAGGCACATTTGGAAATTTGAGAAACTGTCTGGGCACAACCATAAAATGGCTGCCGTGGGTGGGCCTGGCTAGTCACAAAGGAGGCGGAGCCTGCCCAGAGGCATTCCAGGGAATTAAGATGGCAGCAGCTCGAGGTTCCCACCTCACTTTGAAGCAATCCCAGCTGCCAGTAGGAAAATATAAACATATTTTAAAAATAAATATTGGGAGGAGTAGGGTATCTAGGGGGAATACCAAAGAAGGTGTCTGGGGGAACAATGGTGCCCGTGGGCACCATGTTGCCTTCCCTGCCTATAGGTTCTTCTTGCCACCCACATCCTCGACCAGAAGTTTCTTGGCTCCTCACTGTGGAGAATGAAACGAGGCACTCATGACAGGCTCCTTCGCCTGACCTTGGCACCCTGTCGTAAGCCATTAAGGGTCTGCTTCCTTCTTCCCCCTCCCCTGAGCAAGACATGTTCACTTGCTCTATGCTGAAAAAAATAATGCCAGTGAATAGAACTATATTTGCACAATCATTCAGACTGTGTCCCTTCATTTACACTAAAAACTACCTAAGAACCCATCAATTTGATGGGCTGCATTTCATTCTGTCATAAAATCTCCTTGTCCCCTTATAGAACCATATAAAGAATTAGTAGAGCCTGGGCTATAGTTTGGGACACAATTAGGGTGCCACTATTCAAGAGGGATATGACATGAAGCTTTCCAAAGTTCAATTTGTGTAGGTGGCTTGGTTCTTGTACTACGAATGATTTCATTCTCGACTTCAGCTAGCTAGCAGCTGTTTGCCTCTAATTTTCTCAGCTGTGAAATACACTAAGGGCACGCGCTCAAAACACAGAGTTAAGCACACTTAGAACCATTGATTTCAATGCACTTCAGCAGGCTTAACTATGTGTTGGTCAAAGTGCAAGTTGTTTTATTAGGCATGCGTGTGTCCAGAACTTCCTCCTTTTACAATGCCACCAAATGTAGATCAAGTGGTGATGGTGAATGTAGATATGAAAGTGAGAATGTTCTCACACGCACAGACGAGCAGACACAATACATAACACACCTACCCAAACAGGCCTGACAGAGCTAGTTATAAATCTAATAACTTGGCAAGCACCACTATCCTTCTGTTGTCCATAAATAATTCACTGCCAAGATGCTTGTAGGAACAGCACCTTCTGGATACACCGTAGGAAGCTGTAACTGCTACTTTGCCCCCGCTGACATCTTCATTGAGGAGAATGTTGAGCAGGGGGCTTGCTGCTATTGAGCGTTGGGACCATTAATCCAAGAACACTGGGACCAACCCACAGACCCTAAAAAAGCTGCAGTGAGAGGGGGATGGATCCTCCAAATAAGTGATCGGTAGCTATCAAGTTACCTGTATGGACTGAAATAATGAGAACCACCTTGCAGGAAACCCAGAGGGCTGGATGCAGGAGTTTTGCTCCATAGAGCATCGTTCTGTATACACAGCTCCTATCCAGACAAGGTATGTGTGTATGTGAAGACACCCTCTTTAAGAAGGGTGATAGAACAGACTGTGGAAACTATCGGGGCATTTCTCTCTTAGCTACCGCAGGTAAAATATTTGCCAGGATTCTCGCAAACCGTCTTCTATCTATTTCAGAAGAGATCCTCCCTGAAACTCAATATGGTTTCCGCCCCTCTAGAGGGACAGTAGACATGATTTTTACTGCACGTCAGCTCCAAGAAAAATGCCGGGAGCAAAATCAACCCCTTTATATGGCATTTATTGATCTGGCTAAGGCCTTTGATACTGTAGACCGAACAGCTCTCTGGACTATCCTTATGAAAATTGGATGCCCCAATAAATTGGTGAATATCTTGCGACTTCTCCATGACAACATGACGGCAACCGTTTTGGACAACAACGGCTCTCATGGTGTTCCATTTTAAGTGGGATCAGGTGTTAAACAGGGATGTGTTATTGCCCCAACATTATTTGCTATTTTCATTGCCATGATTTTACATCTTGTCGAGGGGAAACTTCCCACTGGTGTGGGTATCATATATCGAACAGATGGAAAGCTTTTTAATCTCAGCAGGCTGAAAGCAAAAAGTAAGGTAATTACAACCTCCATTGTGGAACTTCAGTATGCTGATGATAATGTGGTCTCCGCACATTCAGAGGATGATCTCCAAACTATCCTAAGTGCTTTTGCAGAAGCATATGAAAAACTTGGTCTCTCACTTAACATCAAAAAAACCAAAGTGCTTCATCAGCAAGTGCAAGCTAACCCTTTGGTGATGCCATCTATCCAGCTTGGCGGGACAATACTGGAAAATGTCGATCATTTTCTCTATCTTGGCAGCTATCTTTCTGTTACAGCTAACATCGACAGTGAAATCCAGCATCATCTGAGCTCCGCAAGTGCCGCGTTGTCTCGAATGAAACATAGAGTGTTCGAAGATCGGGATATTTGTAAGAAGACCAAAACACTGGTTTATGAAGCCATTGTATTGCCAACTTTATTGTATGCCTGCGAAACATGGACTGTCTATAAACGTCACTTCCACCTCCTTGAAAGATTTCATCAACGTTGCCTCCGGAAAATCCTGCGAATTACTTGGGAAGATAGGCGAACAAATGTCAGTGTACTGGAAGAAGCAAAGACTACTAGCGTTGAAAAAATGATCCTTCAACGCCAACTTCAGTGGACCGGTCATGTTGTTCGAATGCCTGACTGCCGTCTCCCAAAGCATTATTTTATTCCCAACTCAAGGATGGAAAGCGGAATATCGGTGGTCAATATAAGAGGTTTAAAGATGTTCATAAGGCTAATCTAAAAAAATGCAATATAAACATCGAAAACTGGGAAGTTCTGGCTCATGAACGATCTAACTGGAGGTTGGCCTTTCACAAAGGTTCCATGGACTTTGAAGAAGCCCGAGTGCAAGGTGAAAGGGAGAAATGTGCTAAGCGAAAAGCACGTCAAATGAATCCTTTACAAGACCATCTTCCATCTGGTAACCAGTGTCCTCACTGTGGGAAGCTGTGTGGATCTAGAATTGGCCTCCGCAGTCACTTACGGACCCATCGCTAGGGATGTAGCCGAGCAGCCTGTCGGACAGGAGCAAGGCCCGAACTGGGCCTGCTCGTGTCCGCGCGGGCTCTCAGCCACCCGCGCGGGCTCTACCTGGGCTCTCTGAGGAGCGGAGAGCCTTCCTTGGCAGTCTGATGGGTCCCGGCGCGTCACTTCTGGTGCGGAGGAAGTGACGCGACGGGACCCCTGCTCCGTCACGCTGGACCCCCGTGCTCTGTTTTTGGCGGGGGAAACCAGGGCAACAGGGCTGTTCCTCCCGCCAAAACAGAGTGCGGGCGGGGGTCCAGCGTGCTGGAGCAGTGGCTCCGGTGGCGGCGGCGGCGCGCAGGACCAGGTAGGCGGCGGGGGGGTCCTGGCGGCAGCGGGGGGGAGTGCGTGGGGGGTTTCTCCAGCGGTGGCGCGAGCAGCGCGGAGAATGCTCCGCGCCGCTCTGAAGAGCGAGATCGGGCCGCTGCCGCTTGCGGAGGGCGGAGCCCGGAGCGAGCCTCCAGCCGACTCAAGGCTCGGCCCCACCACTACCCATCGCTAGAGTCTACACAATTTTCTTTTGAATTTCCTCCTTTTAAAATCTCCTTTTTGTAAATTTTTATCCTGGAAGACAATCTTACTTGGTCACGAGTGATCGCCTGATGATGATGATGATGATGATGATGATGATGATATGTGAAGAAGCTTGCTTCCCTCCCATGCATGAATCACCCTTGCAGGTTCAGAGCTCATCATCAGACAATGTGGCATAGTGGTGAGATTGTTGGACTGGGACTCTGAAGATTTGGGTTCTAGTTCCTGCTCGGCCATGAAACTCACTGGGTGACTTTGGGCCAGTCACTGACTCTCAGCCTAACCTACCTCACAGGTTGTTGTCAGGATAAAATGGAGAGGAGGAGGAGGATTATGTAAGCTGTCTTGGGTTCCTTGTGGGGAAAAAAGGCAGGGTATCAATATAATAAATAAATAAATAAATAAATAAATAAATCACACATCTGTGTTTGGGGGGGGGTCTGGGCCGACATCAGAGAGTGGCACCGTTGGGCACTGGTCGAAGCTCATGCCTCAGTAGGGGGCCCATTGCAGGCCCTGCTGCTGCTGCCGCCGCCGCCGCCGCCGCCACCGCCGCCGCCACTCCCTGTCCTTACTCTCCCTGCCTGGTGAGAGTATAGGGCTGGGACTCCGGGAGATCCGGGTTCTAGTCCCCGCTCCGCCATGAAACTCACTGGGTGACTTTGGGCTAAGGAGGGGGGTATTCAGGAAAGCCCTGAATCCCCCGAATCTGTCTTGCCCAAGGGCTCTGAAAAGGTAGAGCTGGTACAGGATGGCTTGTTCCAGCACAGTGGATCTTTGGTCTGTCAATTCATAGCATGGCATAATAAGGGGATTGGTTCAGTGCCACTAAATAGGAATCTATCCAAAAATGTTTGGTTTTTTTTTTTTCTTTCCCCCAAAACATTGGGCCATTTCCACCCGAAATTCCCAAACTTTTTAAAAAAGAAGCTTAAAATGCAGAAAGAAATATTTCCAAACCAATTAATATTTGCACTCTCTTCTTGTCGCACTGTTTGACCTTGGACCCCAAGCCTTTATGAAAAATCCAGTTTCTTCATTTTCATGTCATCCCAGTTTTTCTGCAGTTTCTTCAAGATGGGAAAGGTCCAATTCCCTCATTCTTCTTGTAAATAATAATAATAATAATAATAATAATAATAATAATAATAATAATAGCACAAAACTGGAGAGATGTGTGTGCTGGAAGGAATGGAGGATTTTAAGAGAAAGGGGACTGGGGTGTCCAATTCCCTTTTGTATCCTGAAGTGTTTTGCACAAACCTGCAGGAATGGCGTACAAAGTTCCTCTGGGAACCTAAAAATAAACTGGTTAATTGAGTCTCACTGCACTGCTTTTGCAATTTGCTACAAAGGGAAAAGGTCCTTCTCTTCTTCACAGTACAATTTTCTGTCTTGAAAGGCTTGGACAATTACTGCGTTTTTACCTTTTCCCCGCCACATGGACACTTCCTTCTTTTTAAAGAGGCTATGAACATTTCAGCTTCAGCTTAATAAGAAAAGACTGATGTTTGCACTTTGCTGGGAGGTTGTATGTGCTGAAGTTTCCACTTGTATCGCTAAGAGGATAATTGAAGAAGATTCATAAAATGTGTGAACAAAGCTTTTCAAATTTTAGGGAAGCTGGTGGAGGTTGATGGGTTCTTTAAATAAATATAAAAAGAAGGAGGAGGAAGAGAAGAAAGATGTTTTCTGCCCACTTGCTTTTTTCTGGTTTCTGATTCTCCATCTTGGCACTTAGTACTGTATACAATGCCTGGTGATCTGTTCTCTAGCTGGTCAAAAAGCAAACACTCCAGCTTTCCCCAACTTGGTGGCCACACTGGCTGGGGATGATGGCAGTTGTATTCCAATCCATCTGGAGGGCACCAAGATGGGGAAGGCTGACGTAATCATACTTATGACTACGTAAGATGGGTACTCTGGGAGGGTGTCCCAAGGGTCATAGGATATAACAGAAGCTTTTCTCCTCCAAGGGTGAAGAGAGAGGGCTGCCCTTGGAAGGGGAGATCTGACCTTGGATTCACTCTCCCAGCCACTGTGGAAACCTCTGTGGTTTCCCCACTTCCCCAAGGTAAGACTTTCCTCCCCGAGAAAGTCTTACCTTGGGGAAGCGGGGAAAAAGAGATGTGTCAAGGGTATGCTGGCAGATTGGAGTTCTGCCCTGGAGTTATGCCAGCCCTTTTTATTTTCTGCCACCAAAACCCCACAGAGGGGGATTTTTTTTAAACCCCTCCCCCAGCTCCCTCCAGATGTCTGCCTTGTTGCCAGCAAGAGCCTAGCAGGGCTTAGGATAGGTTGGAGGCTCTGATACTGAAGTGCTCCATCACTGAGCATAGGACTGCTCACTTAGTCAACATTTATTTAGAAATGTTGAAGAACATTTCTAAACAAATAAGTAAATAAGAGGTCCCTTTGACATTTCAAATAAATAAATAAATAAATAAGTACCTTAGACTACAATTCACTATATGAATCTCTTGCAAACAAGGAGCCGTCCGTTGGTCCCATCACAGATTTGATCAAGTCCATTTCATGGGATTGATTTCTATGAACCCCAGGTCACACCAGTCAGAGGATGTGTGTGTGTATCCTTCACATTTACCTTTCCAGATGCAGGGAGAGGTGAGACTTTCCCAGTCCTATTGTTTGCCTCCTGGCTACATTGTGGCACACCTGGATTCCCTGCTGATCACTGCGGGTGGGGGAATTGGTGGGGGAAGAAGCCAGGACTGCCTTGTCTCCTGCTGCATGAAGGATACACACATTCTCGAGATTGTAATGCTACTGATGTCCTGGTGAACATACTTAGGATTTCAGTTTAGGGCTGTAATCCTGAGCACCTGTACTAGGGAGTGAGTTCCACATCAGTTAGGACTTACGGTACATATAAAGCATGGCTGGGCAACTTCTGGTGTTCCAGGGGCCAATCCCCCTACAACCCACCAGGGGCTGTCCCCCACCACTGCACCACTGAATTTGCCACCAAATTCTGGTGGCATGGCAGCCCGGCTGCAAAAAAAGGGCTGGTTTTCCTTTAAAACAAGGACAAATTGGTCATCAGATTTCAGCAGCAAATGCAGCGATGCCTGAGGGGAGGGCAGGGCAGGTGTGTGTGTGCGTGTGTGTGTAGGGAAAAAAAGGCCAAGGGGGGCCATGGGCAGCCTGTGGGCTGCATGTTACCACCCTGGATATACAGTGGAAGCTGCTGGCTCCAATGTCAGTGAGGCGATGTATCTACTCTGGGCTTCAGCCTGAACTTTAAAGGAGCTATCCGTGGTTCTGAACCATAGCCCTGAAATAGGTTCAGCACTGTGGACAGCTCCTTGAAAGTTCAGACTGCAGTCCAGGGTGGATACACCGCGCCACTGACATTTGGTGCCACCAGCCTCCACTGCTGATACCACAAAGAAAGCTTCTCTGTCTTCCTTCACACATGCCATCATTAATGTTTGTGAAAGTAGCCTTCGGGTAGCCTTCCCCAACCTGGTGGTGCCATCCAGATGTTTTGGACTTCAGCTCCCATCAGCCCCAGCCAGGATGGTTAATAGTCAGGAATTCTGGTAAACCCACTAAGCCAAACATAGTGCACCAGTTCTGCCATGGTGGCCATGTGAACTCTTTTTCCAGAGGACCGTCCTGTCTTCGAAGGTGACCTCTAAGGCTGCCCTGTCCAATTCTGGTTGAAAGATAAAGAAGCCGAAGAACTGTTGCCCATCTGGGCGCTGTTTGCACCTGGGCTGCCACACAGGTCACCTGGTCACAGTCTTCTACACTATGGTGAGAAGTACTGTATTTCTATTTAAATTATAATAATAATTTGTACATTTGCATCTATGAATATAAATTAGCATATGCACATTTTATGTAAACCGATGCCCTCCTTTGTCCTCTTTTTGGTGATGTGTTTTCCTCTTCTTTGGGCAATATATAAGTGGCCACCCTAATAGGAGCCCCCCCCCCCCCGCACCCCTAGCAGTCGGCACTTTACCCAGGGCCCACTCTCAAACCGGAGTCGGCCCTGACTGGATTTTGCTCCCTGGTAAATGCACGTAGCCTTAGTTATATAAAGAGATTTTTTTCTATCCTTTGTTCGTTAAAGCTGGAATCCGGCCTGAATTCCGATAGAAGCCACCTGCTTGTTGCCACAAGCATGTTGCGAGGGTCGAAATGATGGAAAGGAAAGCTTAACTTAGCAAGATTGTCATGGAGACCATGTATGCATGCAACGGCTCTGGTTGCTTTCCACCAAGAGGCAGACTATGCAAAAGGTGCAGCAGTACCATGGAAACCTTGGAAGGCACAGCCATGTTTCTAGGAGGCTGCCCAGCAGGCCTACCTGAGCTCTTGGTAACCTTTCATAAACCCCCCAGTAACCTCCCTTGGCTTCGGTGGTATGATTTGGAGTTGTGCCATCACGCCTGCTTTGGAAGATGACCTGCTCCATTTTAAATGGATCCCCAGATTTAAAAAAAAAAGAGAGAATTTCAGTGTGCCTGCATTTTTATGAACATGGAGCAAAGCATGGCACGGAGAATTCAATCTCCCATTGGAGATAAAGCGTGTTGATCTACCCTCTCAGAAAATCAATACCTGTGATTTGATATGAGCATTTACATTCACTTAAACTCTTTTCTATCACAGAAGCATGCAGAGGAGAACAGGAGAGCTTTATTTAATGCAGCAGAATTTTGTGCGGAGTGGTGCAAGGAGAATCGTATTTTTCCAATCCTCAGGAAGATCATCATCATCATCATCATCATCATCATCATCATCATCCTGCCTTTTCCCCAATACTGGGACTTAAGGTGGAATTAACTCTTCTTGCAGGCATTCTCATTCACACTCTCTCTCACACACACACACACACACACACACTTTTTTTTGCACATGCAAACCTTCATGTGTACACAGGTGCACTCACACACACATGGCTGGAAGCAGAACAAAACTAGGGCTTCAATCCTATACCAGTTTACCTGGGAATAAGCCCCACTTAACTCCGTGGGATTTAGGTCTGAGTAGAAATGAACAGGACTGTGCTGTAAAACTACTTACCTTGCTTTGTCTTCATTGTTGTTTATTTTGGAAAGCACTGCTGGTTCTTTATGATTTTTGGCACTCTTTGTGAATGTAAACACTGATTTAATGATATAATCACTCAGATCTGACTACATGATGACAGTGCCCCTACTACTAGGAAGAAGGATCTTTAAACAAAGAATTGCACTGGGGCTGCAGTCACTTGGGCCAGTGAATAGCACAATAGTAAAAGCAAACAATAACTGCAAATAATGAATGCCCTCACATATAAGAAAAAATTATTATGGAGAAAGATAGCTTATCATCTGTTAGGGAAACATATCTCTAAATATGATTACTCCATCTCTGACCCCTTGGTCCTTGCCCTAGAAATGAATGAGCTTATCTTTGAAGAATCTGCTGGAAATTAAAAAAAGAAAAGAGGAAAAAAAATAACTAAGCAGCAATCTGGAAACAACAGACTGAGCAGAGAGTTTAGCATTTTGCATTTTATTGAGTGTTTGTTTTCTCCTGCTGGTTAACCTATTGTCATCGAGGGCAGAATATGCCAAGAGATTGTTATAATGAGCTACTTCGTGCAAGGGATTAAATGCTTGCTGATTTTGTAGGGGAATCCAGAGTTACACTTTAACCATCTCCTTCGACTGGCTGAAAGCTTGCGTATACTCACCCCTGCAGTAGTTCACCTAATAACGGTGGGATATCACTGGGCCCATTTGGGGTTGCCACCTCTTACTCTGGACATCGTCCATCTACTCTCCCCATGCAGCAGGAGAGGAAGTGGCTGCAGTTCCTTCTGCTTCTTCACTTCCCGGTCCTCTCCCTGCTTGCCTCCTCCCTCATCTGCTGTGTGGCACACCTGGAGACCAGTTTGCCCACAGAGATGAGAGAGAAGAGCAAAAGACAGGACCAGGGAGGCAACGGTCATTGCTGGAGTTCTCTATATGAACCTGGTTCCTCCAGTCTCTGGATGAAATACTTCTTTCCTACTTCATCCAGAGATTGAACGGTACACATCTAGGGTCTGGGGAAGGAGGCGGCAGTGTCTTTGTGTCTCCCTCCCCAAGACCAGCAGTTTGATCTGACCGAACTGTGTAGGGATGCTAACATGCAGCGGGGTTACTTCTTATGTACTCATTCGCCTTCCATCCCAACCTGGTGCGCTCCAGTGGTGAACCCCCACCAGCCTCAGCCAGCATGCACATTGGTCAGGGATGCTGGGAATTGTAGTCCAAAACACCTGGAGGCCACCAGGCTGGGGAAGGCTGCTCTTAACATGAGAACGTCTTTATAGGGTGTAGATTTGGATTCACAGCCATTTCAGTAAAGTGTGTGTGTGTGTGTGTGTGGGCTACGATGGTCCATCTGCCTGACACATGGAGTGTGCGTACAACTGAAGAATAAATGAGCTGGTTGTTCTGGATCTGAGAGGTGGTGTGCTTGGACGGGAGCTGATGCAGCCCTTCCTGTCTCTTCGCCAAACCTTGGCAACTGCTACGAACAAGCACTGTAAGAGAGCTATCCGAGAATGCCAAGGGGAGTTGCCTGTCATATTTATGGGGCACTGTGAATCCCCCTTTGCCAATCTTGGAAAGCCCTGCCTGCTGCTTCTTTCCCCGGTGGATAGAATATTCAGGCCATGGGAGAGGGAAATACATAATAAACGAGCGGAGCCAGCTCCTCAGTATTCAGGAATTGAAATTAAGAGCACTGGCCAGCACTGACCTTTTGTTTACATTTCTCTCCGAAACAGGGAAATAATTGCAGTTTCTATATGATGCAGCCTTCAAATTACACCCTCTCTCCCCTGCTTTGTTCGAGACCAGCCAGTGATGACATTAGAATCCTGAATCAAAACTAAGTGGTTACTATGGTGTCAGGCTGAAATTATGAATCTCAGAGTCCGCCAGCTTGGAGAAGGCACGGCAATGGACACATAATTAAAACTGGGGGGGGGGGAGAGAATAGAAACCACATTGTATCTGAATAGCAGCAAGATTACACTTCCTAAACTCTGGCTTTCGGCGGAAAATAGATGTGCTTAGAAATGCAGTAAAATGCATAATCAAGAAACAGGAACAATTCACTCAGCTTGTATTTTATTGCTGGCCTCAGCTTTGCCACCTACCTGCTTGTCCACCCCTCCCTCCTGCCAAATGGTTGGTGTTGAGAATAATAATTTCACAAAGGTAGTGTAACAATGCATTTGGCACTCGGAAAGGGCTCAAGTGCCCTCCACTGTGGTTCTTCCCCATAGAGAGCAGCGACAAGCTGCGAGATGATTGAGGAGCGACACAGAAGAAAGTCTGGGGTGTCGGGAAGCAGGACTGATTTTGTAATTCCAGCTGTCATCAGCCGAGCTCATTGTGGGCTTGATAGATCTGTGCTGCTTTGTTACAGTTAAGTGGACTGATTGTGGAACACAGAAACATTTTTAGTGACATGACGGCTAATTTAGGAAGGGGGAAAGAAAGAACATGCATTATTCCCTAATTGAGTCTCACTGCCCAAACGGCCCTGTACCTGATGTCCCTTGGGAATCTGACACTGGCCTTGTATGCGTACAACAAGGAGAGGGTGAGATACTTTCTTCAGTGATCATGGTGTCTCCCCTGCAGGTAAGTATACTTTCTTCAGAGAATCATGTTGTATTAAATGCCATTCCACCCAGGGGCCAGGCCAATGAATAACCATAGCCATTGGCATCTTCCCCTCAATCCTTTCTCCCATTCTGGGATTGAGAAGAGAAAACAGCAAAAGGGGAAGCCATCATTACTTAGATGAATTGCATTTGTATCCCACCTTTCCTCCGAGGAGCAGTGTAGATGAAGATTATTCCATTTGATCTTCACAACAGCAACCCTGTTGCCCTGTGGAGTTAGGTTAGTCGGAGAGAGATCACCATTTGCCCACAGCCACCACTAAGCTTGGTAGCTGAGTGAGGGATTTGAACTACTGTCTCTGTCCCCTGGTGCTCACTTCAGGTTTTTGAGGGCCCTTGGGCAAGACACTCTCAATGGGCCCCCTCCCTCAGCAAGTCCACCTTCTCGCTGCCATGGTCACCAGCTGCTCTTGCTCCTCATCCTCGTTCTCATCATGGCTTCCACTTGCTTGCTGGACAGGCAGAGAGCCAATGAGCAAGTAGGCCGTGGCACCTCCTGCTCCTCCTTCTCAACACCACCACCACCACCACCACCACCACCACCATTGTCTAGGCCAGAGTGAGAGGCAGGTGAATAAGAATGTTGCAATGGTGAAGAGGAAGAGCAACTTCAGGGGGTTCTTCTCAGTGGGCCCCTGATGTGCTGTGGGCCTGGCACAGTAGTTGCTTTCCTATAAGACCTCATGGTGCAATTGTCCAGAAATGCATCAAGCTGAAATACATTCATTGAAACTTAAGTAAAGTTTCGGCCTCCTACCCTGCTATATTCCTGGGACAGAGCACTGGGGATTTTATATCTTCAATTGCACTTCAGCATTTTTACAGTTTCATTGTCTGTGGAATTTGGTTTAAATCCCCTGCCTACTGTCTTCTCAAGTACTCTTGTTCTCTCTGGCCCAGCATCTCTGCTCTCATGCAGCTCCAGACGCACCCATCTACAAGAAAAAGTTAATCACACCTTAAACATAAGAACAACATTGCACACACTCGATCTGGGAAGTCTTTGGCCTGACTGCAGTGGTGCTGTTGGGGCAGGACTTTGGGGCAGATGTCCAGGACCCCACTGAGCAGAGTGAGCAGGAGGGCCCCCACACGCAGCAGGGATGGCTAATCACATTTTGCAGTAAGGAAAATACTTGTCATCTAAAGAGGGCTCTCCCATCAGAACGTTAATGCCTAAGTCTAGCATTACCTGACTGCACCACTCCCTAGTTATGCTTTAAACATCCAGATGTAATGCAAAGGTGCAGAACCGCAAGCCTGGGGGCTAAATCAAGCCCTCCAAGGATCCCCAGGTAGCCACAGCCCCCCTCCCTTGACCACTGACGGTTTCATGGTTCCCCAGCTTCTGTGCAGTCCCCCCAACCCACGTCAATTTAAAACACTGAAATGCCTCTCCTAAGGCTTAGATACTGGCAGTAAGACCTTGAAGCTAAAACATGCTGGTATTTTCAGTATTTTTGGCCCTGCCACTTTTGCCTTCGGCCCTGCCCACCACTGGGATGCGGTCCCTGAGAGCTTCTCCAAAATGGAATCCGGCCCTTGAGTTGAAAGGGGTTCCGCACCCCTGATGTCAGTGGTTAAAATCATTTCATTGCTATGAGTATAGAGCCTGTAGCTGGCTCTGCCACAGGTGCACTTACTGGGAAACAAAATCAGGCCTGAACAGCTTTTGTCTTGCCAACCAAATGTGTCCCACCTGCCACCAATTTTATTTTATTTTTGCTTCTAGACTTGGACTACAGAAACAGGGATTGTCAAGCATCTGGTATGCCACAATACAAAAGCATAGGGTGGCCATTTATGAATTGCCAAAGAAAGCGGAAATAGACCACCCAAAAAGAGGACAAAGGAGGATATTGGTTTGCATAAAATTTGCATATGCGAACTTATATGTATAGATGCAAATTTAGAAATTATAATTTAAATACCAATACAGTTCCTCTCAACATAGTGTGGAAGACTGTGACCTGGTGTCAATCTGCAGACCAGGTGCTCACTGACAATAATTAGGGATGGGCGCCCAGCCCGGTACCTGACTTGTTGGGCGCTCGGTGAGCACTCCCGCCGTCCCGTGTGAGCCGAGCCAAGTCTCTGGTGAGCACCAGCTGAGGCGCGCGCCGGACTTCCAGGTTCCCCAGCTCTACCTCCTTTATGTAGAGTATAGCACAGTATATGTAAAAAACAGCTGCAATTTGCATAAATGTATACTAATGTATACTACGCTATACTCTACGTAAACGGCGTATCTTACGCCATTTTCTATGTAAACGACGTAGCGCCGGAAGCCAGAAGTCAAACACGCGTTGAGCCGGGGAAAGGAAGGTCGAGCAGAGCTCAGGGGGGGTCAAGCCTGGCGAGTTTGCTGAGCTTACACCCCCCAATCGAACTCCACGCACATCCCTACGTGGTGATGGGCAACACTTCTGATAGTTTTTTTTAATCTTTAAACGGGAATTGGACAGGACAGCCTTTCATAGAATCATAGAAAAGTAGAGTTGGAAGGGGCCTACAAGGCCATGGAGTCCAACCACCTGCTCAATGCAGGAATCCAGGTCAAAGCATTAAGCATCCCTGACAGATTTTATAGATTTCATAGCTCATAGAGTTGGAAGGAGCCTACAAGGCTATCGAGTCCAACCCCCTGCTCAATGCAGGAATCCAGGTCAAAGCATCCCTGACAGATGTCTGTCCAGCTGCACCTTGAATGCCTCCAGAGTGGGAGAGCCCATCACCTCCCTAGGTAGTTGGTTCCATTGTCTTATTGCTCTGACAGTCAAATAGAAGACTCCTTCAAATAGAGGATGGTCCCCTGGCAGCCCTTCAGATAGAGGACTGTCCTCTGAAAAAGAGGACACATGGCCACCGTGGCAGAACTGGTGCACTATGTTTGGATTAGTGGATGACAAGCTGCCTAGCCCTGGTTTAAATGGATACCAGTGCGATGGAATTAAGTCGAGTCCAAATTGATGAAGGCAGCTCTTCAAAGCTCAAGTCCCCCCCAAACATCACCATTTGAAATCCGAGTATTTGTCAAAGAGGAGGATATTCACATCTGAATTAGTAATTCGAAAAGTGCTATTTGTTTCAGCTCTATTGACGACTTCGTTAACTAAAGTCTTGATTCAGAGAAGTACTCGAGAATGTATTGAAAACTCATTGACTGCAATAGACTTGACTTACATACTTGAAGTTAATAACACGGCTCAGTGCTTCCTTGTATGGAGATGCTTTTTATAACTAAGTTGTAATTGCGACAGTAGGATCTATACGCACAAATATGTTTGCAGAACTATGATCTTGTGTTAATTAATAAAGGGTTAATATATTAATGACATCTTTCAACGTCTATCGATTGATGTAATCTCTTATGGATTTCCTTATATTGCTTGCAGCCCCTTTGAATACTTTTTGCTAACATCTTTATGGATAGCTAACGTCTTTTTGCTACAGGACAATCTCATTCTATCCAGTAACGGAGAAAAGGGAAAGGAAAGAAGGTATCAGGCTTAATTCTTTTTAAAGGATTTTAAACTGCTACTTGTTATATTTTTCATTATATGTTTGATGCTGCATTTTTAAATTACCCCTTTCCATGTTTTAGCTGCTTGGTTTTTTCTTTCTTTCTTTCTTCTTCTTCTTTTTTTTTAAAAAAAACATATTTAAATGACTGTCGTTGCCTTTAAAGTATTTAAAAATTATTTTACAGACCACTCCTGTGGTCCCTGGA
Organism: Shinisaurus crocodilurus; assembly: GCA_021292165.1. NCBI lineage: Eukaryota > Metazoa > Chordata > Lepidosauria > Squamata > Shinisauridae > Shinisaurus > Shinisaurus crocodilurus. The sequence goes on from CM037889.1 coordinate 1,597,142, forward strand.
GGAGCATCTCAGGGGCCACAGGATATTTTAGAGTCCCCCTCCTGAGGCCGTAGACCAGTGTTCTCCAACCTTGGGTCCCCAGATGTTTTTTTGGGGCATGCTTGGAGTTGTAGGCCAAAAACATCTGGGGACCCAAGGTTGGAGAACACTGTTGTAGACACTCCTACGAATTCGGGAGGGGGGATCCAACATTGGATCCTTTCCCCCTCCCTTGCTCCCATACAGATGCCATGGTAAGCACAGCAGCAGCTGCTTTCAAAGGACAACCTCGTAGAGGTCAAAAAGAGAGCATTCCAGTGGGTGGGGAAGCGAGGGGAGAGGAGAGGTCAGGAAACACTGTATCCTCTGTCGCCCATCCCCAGCCACCACTGGTAAGTGAGCTAGCTCAGTGTTCTCCAACCTTGGGTCCCCAGATGGTTTTGGCCTACAACTCCCAGCATGCCCCAGCCAGCGTACGCTGGCTGGGGCATGCTGGGAGTTGTAGGCCAAAACCATCTGGGGACCCAAGGTTGGAGAACACTGAGCTAGGTGGGTTCAGAGGAGGAGGAGGAACAGAAGGCAAAATCACCTCTATTCTCCTCCTGTCCTGCCTGGCTCTTGCTGGCATGGGGTAAAAGGAGGGCTCCAATCTCTTGATGTGATCTAGCTTTCCTCTGTGCCACCATTTTTGTGCCTAGCTCTGTCACGTGCCGCCATTTTGTAAACTCCATGATTTTATTACTTTCTCCACCCATGCACCGCCATTTTAATTGTGGGCCTGAATAATATTGAGGTCTCTCAAGTAACAATGGGGTGGGAAGGGGAGAATCTCTTTGGTCCACATTTTAAAGAGAATCAACCTAATCCACACTTCCCAAACTAATGTAAGGATCCTCTGGACTGCATACCTCTCTGAATTTTGTGATGCAATCCTTGGCTCAAAAATTGTGTACAAAAATGCATATATTAGAAAAAGTTGCATATAGAAATGCATGTGTTTATTAGGGGTGGGTGGGTGGATTGCATACAAAGTGCATATGCTTCAGAAAATTGAGTACAAAAATAGATGTGAATTTCCATGATTTTTTTTCTTCATCACAAACTGAGGCGGAAACTGGACAGAAGGTTCAGGAAGACTGATATATAGACTGGTTCACTCATCTCTGCTTTCAGGTGGGCACTGAGGATTTAACGTCTGAGAACTCCTGTTCTAATCCTTACCTGCGGGGAATGCTGAGGGCAGGCCCAGGCAAGACTGAAGGCGTAAGTATTCCGCAGAAGGGATCTATATCAGACATGAAGTAAAGCACTTCGATAAATGTTAATACTATCCTCCTGAGGCCGCACTCTTCATGGACAGTGAGGTAGGGATGTGTACATTTAGTGAGTCAGGACTTTTGGAAAGCTGAGGCTAATTACACCAGAGAAACTCCTTATCTTAACTGCAGAGTTGCCAGTAATACGACTCCTTGACACCCAGCCAATTTGCAACTGACCAGGAATGGATATGGTGAGCACCAGACGTCATGTTTCCACAATCAATACAGCTAAAGAAGTTCCTTTTTTCTTTCTTTTTTTTAAAAACTCTGCATCTTTTAGATCAAAGTTTTATGTAGAAAATGAAGAAATCTAAAATTTATAGAGCAGCAATCGGAAGCTGTACTGTGAACTGGCCAGGGATTCTTTAAAGCACAGCTGCTGGTTCCTGGGTTATTTCTAATATTGTCTGGGTTCAACTGTCCTTTAAATTGCTCCCATTAAAATGGCCATATTGACTTGGGTAATTATTATGTCAACATTGTTCATCGGAGGTAATTGCTCCCTCCGACACATGCAGAGGGCTCTTTTGAGGCCCTGCCAAAGAACTGGAGTCCAGTTGTTGTCTAGGCAGTCCGTAAGAGTCAGCTGCATAATCTTACAATACAGCTGATGGAATGTAGTAAGAATGTGCAACCTAGATTGGGACAGGAATGGGCAATTTGTAGACCAGAGTCTAGCTGCAGTCTAGCTTGGGAGCTGTGGTCAATGAAACAGGCTGGACATTGGCGAGAGCACAAATGGCGTAAGACTTGAAGTGAAAATGACGGAGCATGCTCTAGAGTGCATAATTGTGCCTACTGTGTGGCAGTGCATTGCATCCTTAAGTAGCAATCCAGTGAAGCTCTTTCGGGTGGTCCGGGGGCTGCGAACACTCTCCCCAGCAAATGGGGCCCTGGTCCCCCCTAAGATCCTCTGACCTTTCTGCATCGCACTTTGAGGACAAAATCGCTCATCTCCACAGCAAACTTGATGCTGTGGTTAGTGCAGCTCCAGTTGAGGTGTCTGGCACCACCATCTGTCCAATTTTGTGGGATCAATTTCAGTTGCTGCGGCCTGATGACGTGGACAAGGTGCTTGCAGCAATGCAACTGACTACGTGCCAGTGTGGCGTAGTGGTGAGAGTGCTGGACTGGGACTCGGGACTCAGTGACTTTGGGCCACTCACTGACTCTCAGCCTCACCTACCTCACAGGGATGTTGAGAGGATAACATGGAGAGGAGGAGGAGGAGGAGGATTATATAAGCCACCTTGGGTTCCTTGCAGGAAAAAAGGCGGGGTATAAATATAATAAATAAATAAATACGTGACCTCTCGATCCTTGCCCCTCCTGGCTAATAAAAGCTAGCTGAGGGAATATGACCGGGTGGGTCCAGGGAGTGGTAAATACATCTCTGTGCAAAGGGGTGGTTCCTGCTTTGCTTAAGAATGCCTTCTTCAGGAGTGGTAGTACTGCAGCCACTCCTGAAGAAGCCCACTCTGGACCTAATGGTATTTGACAACTACTGCCCAGTCGCAAATACCCCTTTCTTAAGGAAGGTATTTGAGAGGATCATGGCAGAGCAACTGCAGACACTCTTGAAGGATACTGATTATCTAGACCCATTCCATTCTGGGTTTTGACCTGGTTATGGGACCAAATCAGCCTTGGTCACCCTGACGGATGATCTTTATTGAGAAAGAGACAGGGGGAGTGCAGCCCTGTTAATTCTGCTCAATATCTCATAGGTTTTTGATACCATTGACCCATGATATTCTCCTGGATTGACTCCGTGGGCTGGGCATTGCAGGCACTGTGTTATAGTGGTTCTGGTCTTACCTGTGAGGTCAATTTCAGAGAGAAACATTGGGTGACTGTTCCTCAAATCCTTGGCAACTGAGCTATGGGGTTCTGCAGGGTACCATCCTGTCCCCAGTGTTGTTTAACATCTATATGAAGCCCCTGGGAGCTGTCATTAGGGGATTTGAAGCCAAGTGCCATCAGTATGCTGATGACACACAACTCTGTTTCTCTGTGACATCTGAATCAGGTGAGGCTGTGCAAGTCCTGGATCAGTATCTAGACTCAGTGATGGGCTGGATGAGGGCCAATAAACTGAAGCTGAATTCTGGCAAGACGGAAGCCCTGTGGGCGCCTGTTCTGGATGGGGTTGCACTCCCTTTGAAAGATCAGGTTCGTAGTCTGGGGGTAGTCCTAGATCCATCATTGTTGCTGGAGTGCCAAGTGGCCGCGGTGGCTTGAGTGCCTTTTACCAGCTTTGACTGATTTGCCAGCTATGACCTCTCCTGGACAGGGATAGCTTGGCCGCCATGGTACAGGCGCTATCAATCTCAGGACTGGATGATTGCAATGTGCTCTATGTGGGGCTGCCCTTAAGGCTGGTCTGGAAGCTGGAGCTAGTGCAGAATGCAGCAGCTCGGCGTTGAACCCTTTTCAGCATTCAACGCCTTTGCTGAGGGAACTGCACTGGCTGCCTATTTGCTACCGGGCCAGGTTTAAGCTTTTGGTACTAGTGTATAAAGCCCTAAGCAACTTGGGACCAGGATACCTGAGAGAGTGTCTTCTCCCTTACCAACCTGCCCAGTCACTGAGGTCATCGGAGGACATTCTCCTGGTGGTTCCATATGGACCTATGGTCCAATTGGAGTCCACCAAGAGAAGAGCCTTCAGTGTGGCAGCTCCATTTCTCTGGAACTCCCTGCCTCTGGAGGTCAGGCAGGCACCAACAGTGTATTGTTTTCAGAGCCTCCTGAAAACATCTTTATTTCAGGAAGCCTTCCTTGACTGACCAGCTATGTGTTTTTTTAAACTGATTCTGTTTTAACATATTGTTTTATTCCTTTTAACTGTTTTATCTTTTTATTGTTCACCGCTCTGGAATCTCCATACCAGAATATGGAGCGGTATATAAATGTTGTAAATAAATTTTAAAAAACCAGACCCAGGGCGCCTCCAGCAACCAGGCCACAGTGTAATTAATCTGGAGTAAAGGGTTATTATCAAGTGGGACTTGGGCCACATTTCAGAGTGGACTCTGCCAAGTCAGACCGCAGGTGGCAGATATACGTTTTTATGCTATGCAAAAAAAACCACACACCCCTCTATATAAGCAGAAAACTAGGAAGAGAGGAAGGGCCATGGCCTCAGGCTCGATCCCCGCCTCCTCCAGGTAGGGCAGAAAAGAATCCTGCCTGAAACCCTGGAGAGCCATTGCTGCAGGTGGGTGGCGACAGATGGAACAAGGGTCTGACTCGGCAGGAGGCAACGCCCTACGTTCCCATGTTCCAAAAGGGTCTAGCCAAGCCCTCTCACAGCTGTGCTACTGTTCTGCTTCCACAGATATATATATATATTAATGTAGGGAAGCATTCAAATGTGTGACATCTCCTCTGTTGTATGGAAATGTATTCCTTTCTATCGGGAATTGCCTGTGCCATTCTACTTCATGTATAGACTTAAAGAGTGAAAAAGAGGATGATTTTACTCCAGCTGTCCAAGTGGAGATTCTAAGATCCTGTTTACATCAGGGGTGAGCAATACATGGGCCATAGGCCACATTTGGCCCCCGGTGCCCCCTGGTGCCACGGCCTTTTTACTCCTCCATAGTGGTTTGCTGCCAACATTTGGCAGGGAGCTGATGATTGTTTTGCTGCCACCAAATTTGGAGTGCACCCGGGGGGGGGATCTGAGGGGTCAAAAGTGGCTCCTGGACCCCCCCAAAGTTGTCCAGCCCTGGTTCACACACACAGAGAAGAATGAAGTTGGGACAAGGTAGTGGAAGGACTGTACCACTTCAAACTTCAGGTGAAAGATACCATTTTTGAGTGCTTTCTCTTGTCAAAAAAACAGCACCCTGTCTGCCCATAGAGAACTAGCATACCAGGAAGAAAGGTGCTCAGTCTGGTTTTCTGTTTTCAGGGAGTACTTAATGTATGGGAGCATTCAAAAATGTGGTTCCCCCCACCAGCAGGCTCAGGTGGTGCAGTCCATTCTATCATCTCAGCATTCCACTTCTTCATTCTGCTGGCTCAGGGTTAAGGATTCTCTCTCTCTCTCCCTCTCTCTCTCTCTCTCTGTGTGTGTGTGTGTGTGTGTGGTGATCATTACACTTGTGTGAGCTGATAGTGCTCCCTTTTGCAGCAACTGAGAAAGCGAGATGCTAATGTTGGACAGTCACATTATAGAACTAGGCTTGTCCTCAGAAGAAATACTTTGAATGTTTCACACTCTGTTATGGACGTAAATGCATTTTCTCTTGGGTAGTTCTCTTTCATCCCTGGGGGTGGATGGGATGGGTCTTAATCTGGAATTGAGAACCTGGATGTCCCTTCAATCTAACATTGCCCTATCTGCAATGCATAATTGGAGTGCTCTTGAAAATAATTCAGCCATAATAGAAATCTGGGTTGGTCTCCCAGACCACTGCTTCTGTATAGGGAATGTTGCAGGCTGACTCCTACCTCTTTCTCATAGCAGAGTGTGAATTGTATGATTAAGGAAAATACTTGGGAAAATAGAAATATTTGGCCAATTCTGTGGAGCTTTAATTAAAATTAATACTATACCTTATTGGAGCTGAAAGCACAAAGCTGCACATGTAGCCGAATATGTTGAACCAATTAGCTAAGCCAAATAGGGCTGTCTAAACTTACGTAATTGCAGACCTCTCCATTTCCCTATTACATCAAGTATTGCTAATGCTATTATGCTTTTGACAGGTGGCCCCTGTTAAAATGAGCAAATCAATAATGTATCTGAGCCCAGGGAGAAGAGGGGGGAAACTCAAATACCCTTTGCATTACTGTCAAGGATTCTGAAACATTTTGGCTAAACCTCATTGTGTCCCTCTGAGCTAAAGTTGGCATCACTAAGTGCCTTTTATAAAAGGTTAAAGTAAGAACACTGAGATTAAGAGCTTTCCTGGTATTAGAGTTGACTTAAAATCCCAGTGAAAACAAGGCACTTAGGTTTTACTTCGGTGTAGCATAACATCATAAACAATGGTTAGGAGGACTGCTAGATGTACCTATAGGCATTAATCTTGCTTTCTAAAGCTAGCGTTTACCCTATATTTAAGGGCTCCATGTGGAAAACCTGTTCTTTACATGAATCTCTACGATTCACACACAAAGGCTCTGAAATATATATAAAGACATTTTTTAAAAATCCTTTTGGCAGGAGAAAGTTGAGAGCAGCCAGAAATAACTCTACCAAACTAAAAATTCAATAAAAGAACATGTTATGGCACTTCTGGGACTGTCCCATTCTCAGAATGCAGGTGGGACATTTCATATTTTAATGTTCCCTCCTATAAACAACTTGTTTCTTGTAGAAAACTAGCATGCCAAAGAAAAGGGTAAGCTGCAAGCTTTCTACCCAGCATGCTAATTATTGACAGGTAGTTTGTGACATCGGAGAGCATTCGGATGTGTGATCCCTCACCTGTGCTCTGAAGTATGATCCAGAAAGAGCTGGATCATTGTGATAGTTTGGCAGTAATAAATTAAATTAATTTATTACATTTCTATACCGCCCAATAACTGAAGCTCTCTGGATGGTTCATAGCAATTAAAAGCATAAAATACAGCATGGTAAAACATAATAGAAAATGTTTAAAAGTTTAAAACTACGGTATAAAACCAAAGGAAAAACCAGCAGCAGCATAAAGATTTAAAAATACATTAACAGATTTTAAAAAAATATTGAAGAACCAAAATGCCTGGGAGAATAAGAAGGTCTTCATCTAGTGCCCAAAAGACCACAATATAGGTGCCAGGTGAGCCTCTTTGGGGAGGATTCCACAACCAGGGTGCTATGACTGAAAAGGCCCTCTCCTTAGCAGCCACCTGCCTTCACCTCATTTGGTGGGGGCACGCAGAGGAGGGCCTCTGAAGACAATCTCTGGGTCTGGGCAGGTATATATGGGAGGAGATGATCCTAATTGGACCCAGACATGGACTGGCAGCCAGTACAGATGGAAAAGTCCTGGCATAATATGATCGGGATCCCAGTCCCCATTAACAATCTTGCTGCCCTGTTTTGGAGCAGCTGAAGTTTCTGGACCATTTTCAAAGGCAGCCCCACATATAAGGCATTTCAGCAATCCAGACGAGAGGTTACCAGAGCATGGATAACTGTAGCTAGGCTATCTCTGTCAGATAAGGACGTAGTAGTTGGTATATCAGCCTAAGCTGATAAAAGGTGCTCCGTGCCATCAAGTCCACCTGTGATTCTAGTTACAATGCTGGATTCAAGAAAACCCCCAAACTACAAACCTGATCCTTTAGGGGGAGTGCAACCCCCTTCAGAGCAGGTTGAACATCATTTAGCTGGGCAGATGAACCACCCACTAACAGTACCTCCATTTTGTCTGGATTGAGTCTCGGTTTATTGGCCCTCATCCAGTCCATTGCTTCATCACAGTGCACTACCAAGGGTTCCACCATCTCTCTCCCTGGCCCAGATTGCAGCAGGACACTGTAATCCTATGCATGGCTACTCGTGAACAGGATTACTTCCCAAATGGCCTGGTTTGCATGCAATGACAAAAAGCCATTGAACAAGCTTGCTAGTTACCATGGCTTGAGCGCTCCCGTTTGGGCTCCTTCTGTCAGAGGGAGCAGTTGAACAAACCAGGGATGCTCAATCCTTGGGTTGTTTATCGTGACATCTGAACCTCAGATTCTGGCTTGTCTCTCCCCGATAAACCAGAGTTAGAACCCAGGGTTGCCATTGCATACAAACTGGACCATTGTGTTCAATGCGACTTACTTCAAGGAAACTACACAATCCTAAACACACTTACTAGAGAGTAAAGCCCCATTGGACACAGTGTAACTTCTAAGAAAACATTCTTCTTCTTCTTCTTCTTCTTCTTCTTCTTCTTCTTCTTCTTCTTCTTCTTCTTCTTCTTCTTCTTCTTCTTCTTCTTCTTCTTCTCCTCCTCCTCCTCCTCTTTGGCCATTGCAGCCGAGTCTCACAGATCTGAGTGTTGGGAACCTTGTCTCAAATTCACCCTGGCTTATAGAATGACAGAAAGGGAATGTTGGAGGAGATCCAAAGGTTTCTCAGCCTCTTCCCCTTGAATCAGGATGCAATAAGGGACCTTTCTGGGTATTATGGTGTTCATTGCAAGAATGCTGAACCAACCCTACACTGGAGTGACGGCAGAAAGCAGGATGTCCTGCCCCTTCATCACAATGCTATCATGAAAACGCAGAGTGAAAGCAGGACCAGGAAGCAATGTTCCCTGCCAGTGGTATCCCCGTGGCTGGACCTCAAAGCCGAAGCCCAAGGCCTCACAGGACAACACCCCCCAGTGACAATCCATAGAATTGCGGCAGACGGGGGCAGTGGCAAATAGGCTGGGCCAGCACAGACATGCTGGGGACCACTGGGCCTGACCCCACTCGCTACATCATCCTGTCTTCTCATTTTTAAAAACATTTCATACTCAGGAGGCAGCCAGCCGGACATGTGCCTGCTTAACATATGCCCATTTTTACTTTAAAAGATATATTATCCTTTTCTTCAACAAAACAGTGCTTATTCCCATGTAAATGTGTTTAGTATGAAGGCAGCAGACGCAAACTTCATTTTATTCTTGTGGTCATGATGGTGTTTATGTTTTGTGTTTAAAGTGTGTGAAACTACACATGCTCAGAGCATTTCTTCTTTTAAATCAGGGTTGGCAAACAGTTTTTGTTTTGTTTTGTGCTCTAACATATCAGGAATGTAGAAGCTAGTGGTGCCGGTGCAGCTAGTTAATTTTAGACACTGGACTTCATGATTTTATGGGGGGGGCTCTTTAGATGGCCATGGCTATTACTTCAGTTGTGATGCACACAACTAACATTTCTCTTCTTCACCCCACACCTGCAATCCCATGCTTTACAGCTGCTTCTTGATATGTTAGAACAACAACAAAACTGTTCGCCAACCCTGATTTAAAAAAAAACACAATACTCTGAGCATGTTCCGTTTTGCATTTTAAACTCACTTTAATCATAACACCATCATGACTACAGGAATAAAGTGGGAGTATGTCTCCGGTGCCCGAATGCCCTCATCTCCTAGGTGGAAATTTGAGGGTCTCCGGGGCTACAGAGCTCTGGACTTTGCCCCCAAGTCCCATCCCTAGCTGCACCACTGATAGAAGCAGTTGTAAACCAAGGAATGGGGGGGGGGGGAAGAGAGAAGAGAAATGTAGTTGTGTACTTCACAACTAAAGTAATACACATGACCATCTAAAGCTGCCCTCCCCCTCCCACCATTATGTAGACCATTATGCCCAGGGTCTACAATTATTGAGCTGAACCACTGCTCTCACTCTGGTGTCTTATGGTAGGAGGGATAGAGGGCGCCCTGAAGAAACAGCAGCCACCAGTGGAGTAAGCCCTTATAAGAAGGAGCCATAGCTCAGTGTGATGGAGCACATGCTTTGCATATGGTGACCACTTATGCATCGCCAAAGAAGAGGACAAAAGAGGAGAAGGATCTCTGTATGCTAATTTCATAGCTATGGATGCAAGTTTAGACATAACAATTATAATTTAAATAGGAATATATTACATCTCACCGTAGTTTGGAAGACTGTGACCTGGTGATCTGTGTGCCTTGCTCACTCTGGTTCTTTATAAAGGTAAAGAACTATCAGAAAGAAGAGCTGGATCTTGAAGTTGAAGACTTGGACTGGACAGCCCTTCAAACAGAGGACAGCTGTTCAACTAGAGGACTAACCTCTCTAAAAGAGGAGACATGGCCACCCTAGTTTTGCATGTAGGGTGCATGCATGGCCACCCTAGCTTTGCATGGCCACCCTAGCTTTCCCAGGTCCAGTCTCTGATATTTCCAGGTCAGGCTGAAAAGACTTCAGTCTGAAATCCTGGAGAGTTTCTGCTAGTCAGTGCAGACAGGACTGAGCTACATGGACCAATGGCCTGACTTATGTTCTTCCTAAGGCAGCATCCTAGTCCCTGTTTACATTCCCCATCACCAAAATGGCACTGCAGCTTCCAATCTTGCAGCAGGGTGGCAAACATTGGGGGGAGGGTACATTGCAGCTCAGCACTAATGCATGCAACGTGAAGGTCATGGAAGATGAAATTCAAAAGGAAACAAAATTCTGAGGAAGGAAGTCCTTGTATGTGGAAATATACAGACTTTCCACATTCTTTTATTTTATTGTATCATAACTGGAATATCACCTGAAGCCCCCCTGCCTGCATCTCTTCCAGCTTCTTTGAACATAACATCTACCCATGCCTGAATACCCATAGCTAAAGATGAGGAAGCACTGTTTATAATGGATTGATCTGTGCTTAAATATTTTGACCCCAGCAAAGGAGGTCTGGTAAAACTGCAGAGTATGCTTAACAATTAGTGCCTCCTTAGTGCTTGCTAATGGTTGTTTCTCTCCCTCTCTCCCACTTCATCCACTTTCACTGAATCAGAACTGCTGTCATCTAGGCAGTGGTGTTTGCATTGTAGATCAATAGGTGATTAACACTTTTGATGTGCCCAAGAGGGGCTGAGATTTGCTTAATGCAGAAGGTATCAAATTCATCAGACCCATAAGCACAGCAGCATAACATTTATTTCTCATTTTAATAACTTGTACACATAGCTAATTTCTCAGACCCGTCTACAATGCAACGAAAACATTTTTTTCTAGCTTTTTTTTTTTTAAACACCCTGATCCTTCCATAAGCAAGAGTGATATAAAAAGGACAGTCTGAAAACAGTTACAAATGCTTGTAGTGTGTCCAAGAGCAAGCAAAGCATAAAGGAATGCAGTGTGTGTGTGTGTGTGTGTGTGTGTACAGGATCACATGAACATATGAGGCTACCTTATACTAAGTCAGACCACTGGCCCATTTAACTCAATATCGTTGACACTGACTGGCAGTGTCTCTCCAGGGTCTCAGGCAGGGGTCTTTCTCAACCTTGCCTGGAGATGCCAGGGATTGAACCTGGGACCTTTTGCATGGAAAGCAGGTGCTCTACCACTGAGCTACGGCCCCCTCCCCTGCTGGTTCTGCCCCTGAACCTCTTGCACCGACAGCACTTATACACTGGGTGTATGCAGGTGCAGGGGAGTTTTATGCACATGTGCATTCATATCTGGCTATCGTGCACTGTACAGTTCTCAGCTTGAAGTGATTTTCCTAAAACCGTGTGACACTTCAGTGACACACTTTACTTTACATTACACTTTACATCAAAGACAGTTCAGAATTTGACTCCACCTACAGGATGCCATGGCTGTCCTTTTAAAGAGAAGATGTTTGTGTAACATTTGCCACCCTTCACTTGTAGTTCTTATATCAGTAAATGACGGCCAAACTACATGTTACGTTATGTGTAGTTTGGTGCTATGGAATTTTTTTTTAAAAAAACCATAAATAGCAACCATGGAGAGTGTGTGATTAGGTTCAGGACCACTACACATGGGGAGGTTTTAGAAAAGAACTTTTCCTTCCATGCTGTGGTCCTGAGGAAAATCATAATTCCTCCATGCCGTTTGGCATGGGAGGGAAGTTGCCATTACTGCCAATGGGCAGCTTTCGTCCCCTGCCAAATAACAGCTTCAGGGGAGGGATATTTTCATCATGGCTGTGGCATGGGACAAAAGGCTTAAATCACCCCTCCTGCAACTACTATTTAAAGCTGGGGTGGGGGGAATTTGACATACCACCAAACAACAACAAGTTTAGCGTAACGTGTAGTTTGGCCCTCTGAATCGGAAGACAAAGACCACACAGCAAGGTGGGCATTGCTCAGTATTGCAGTAGCAGTGCATAACTGAAACATTCAGAGACTGGCTTGGGCGTGGCCTTACCTGATGAGGCAATTTAGTGCACTCTGTATCTGATACCTTTTTTAAAAAAATATTTTTTTATTTATAAACATAAACAAATCAAATACAATACAATCAAACACGTGCTCCCATCACCTTGGGACCAATATGATAAACAACTACTACTTATCTATACCTTTAATCCTACATTCCAAAAATACATCAAATCTTGACATGGTGTAGTCCCCTTTCCCTCAATTAAAACAATCTAAAAATAATCCCCATATATCCTTAAAATTGTTTTTCTTTAATTGTCCCCTTTTACATTACAAGTTAACATATCATTTAAAGCCATATCCCACACTTCCTTATACCAGTCAGTAATAGAGAAAACTTGATGAACTTTCCATTTTCTTGCTATCATTAATCTACCCGCTGTTAACAAATTTACAATTAATTCTTTAACATTTTGAGGACCAGCCACCTTTTCGGTTATTGATAACAATGCTAATTTAGGACAAACCTCTAAGTCAATACCAATAATTTCCGATATGTCTTCAAAAATCATTTTCCAAAAATCCAGTATGCTTTTGCAACTCCACCGCATATGAACATACGCACCCAACTCCTGACAACCTCTCCAACACATTGGAGAACAATTATTATCTATTTTATTTAATCTCACCGGAGTCAGGTACCATCTCCAAGTTAATTTATAAAAATTCTCTTTTATCCTTAGTGACATATTTTTTCAATATACGCCTATCGATACTTTTGTGTCAATGCTTAAAAGGGCTTGATAAAGCAAGAATGTTGTTTCCTAAGTGAAATTATGACACCTGCCAGAGGCCACATGACCTACACTTGCCCCATAATTGCTCCTGTTTACAGTAGATCTGAAAAGGGCCTAGGGATGGGTGGATCTCTTAATTTTGTTCTCACAGAGATTGTCAGGTTTGGGGGTTTAATCTCCTTCTGGCCCATTCCAATATGGGTTCGTGGTTGCTTTGTTAAAAAAAAGTCTGCACAGAAATCCACACTTTTTTCTGTGTGCATTTCTCCCCAAATGTATGAATTTCTGTGCACATTTTTCAAATATTCTCATTTCCCCAAGTACTTTTCTATTGATGTAAAGCAGTTTTGCACACACTTTTCTCTAATGTATGCATTTTGTGCACACTTTCCACTAATAGTCTGCATTTTTGTGCACATTCTTTTTCTGACAAGCTACATCACCAAGTCCAGAAAAGTGTGGATTTTGGCACACATCCCTGTCCCTGCTTGATTATTGGCTTGAGAGGTGCAAATCTGGTAAATTTGTATTAAAATCTTGATTCGTATAGAATCACAAATTTATCACCTATTCCTAAAAAGGACACATCAGAGACCATTGCAGCCAAAGTCACTGGTGCACATGCAACTGGTGCACATCAACTGGTGTTGAATGCAAGTCAGATATGCATCTACCCCTTTTGTAAAGCACTATACACACACACATACACACACACACACAGCAAAGCTTCGGTTGTACTCTAGTAAACCATTGCAGTAATTCTGCTAAAATAAATGGAATGGATTTGTTAGGGGATACTTAACTTCCCTTTATCAAAGAAGAGACTGCAGGCTTATAACCAGAACATCTGAATCTGGCTCACTAAGCTTTTTCCAAAGGCTTCCTGACCTTTGCCTATGATGCTCTGATCTCTTAAAAGGGTTCCCTGTCCTTTGTTTGGAAATGCAAAGGTAAAGAACTGCAAATGCACTCAGAAAAGGGAATGGATACTTAGAGGAATGAAAGGGAAAGATAACCAACCAACCAACAACCCCTCCCTTCGCAAGTACAGAGTGTGGTCAAAGGCAGAGAGTTACAATAACAAGAGATAAAGCCGCTCTATATGATGCAACACTTTGCCCTAAACTTAAACTGTGAAGCTGAGTTGAAGAGCTCAGGAGAAAAAAAAATTCTAAGGACAAGAGAATGGAAAGAAAAGCATAACTGAGAAACATGGAGGAAGATATTGAGGTAGGTTTCCCCTGAATTTAAGCATTTACAGTATACGGAGGGGAGTGCCCCAACCATGCTGATACAAATCCCATGATGCATTCCAAGCAAGACCTCTCCTGCTCTTCTTCCGGTCTAGAGGAGCTTTTTCAGATAATGATGTTTCTTTAGTGCAAACTCTCTTCTGAACTCATTGTGAATTAAAAGAGGGGAATCAGTGAGGGGGAAAAAAGAGAAGGGGGTAAAAAAATCCCTGTGTTATTTACTCGTGTGCTGCTGACATTAAAGGGTTCCTTTAAGGGCCAGTGGGTTATTAACTTGCTGTCGCCTGCCACAATGATATGCTGTGACATATTGTCACTGCATTCTAGCAAAAGCTTTAAACATTAATTGGGAAGTAAGATGAGTGAAGCGGCTTTAATGAGATACCTTGTTGTAACTTCTAACTTTACACATTATTTACAGTGATTCCACTAATGGTTCCATCCATCAGAGAGGAGGAGGAGGTGGAGAAAAGGAAAGAAAAGGGAGGAGAAGAATGAGAAAGAGAGATGTGCGGCAGTAGCAACTGCAGAACTCTCAGAGGAGGTAGGTGAGTGAGCTGCTTCATTATCTATCGCTGTGCTCTTTTGAATATATGCCATCTTCCTACAACCTCCTGAACAGTAGAAAATGGAGGAAGGGAAAGCAGAACATATTGTTTCTCCTGTTTTGTATCACTGTAGCTCATCTCAGAGCTCCTATTAACCACATTAGAGGCTAAAGGTGTGGCATCCTTTTTCTGGTCAATATATTAAAGTCAGTTGCCCCCTCCAATCTGCTCTGTAGCACCACTTCCCAGTTCCATCAACAACACGATACAACCATTCTTCAATGAGGGTCTCTCTGGACAGGACATATTTGGATTTAGCCTCTTTGTGGGTGAGAAGAGCACTACAGTTTTAAAGCACCTTGTAGCCAGTTTAACTATCATAGCTTTCTCCAAAAGAATCTTAGAAATGGTGGCTTTGTGAATATATAGATCACTTTTTTTGTGTGTGTCAGAAACCTCCAGGCTTTTCACAAAACTAGAGTTTCCAGAGATGTTTGGCTTGGGAGCAGATTTTAAATTTATTGCAATGTAGATATTTCCTAAAGCACAGAAATGGATGCACCTTTTCCAGTTTGCAAGAATAATAACTATTCTTCCCCCCCCCCCCCCGGATCCTTTGATTCAATGTTAGGTTTGTGTTTGGTCATCTCGCCTCATTTCCTCCCACTTTTCATTAGGTCTCCTATAGTTGTGTGACATCACATCTCCTGAATACCAACCAGAATGAATTTTACTTCCATATTATTTATCCTTCCTATTCTTCACTATCCTTCATTCATTCCAGTGAGTCTGAATGGACATATTGCTTGGTTTATGACCATGAGGAGTTTGCTTGATGAGCTCATAAAAAATAAAGGATTTCATATCTGGCTTTGAGACTTATGAAATAGCTAAATTTGACTGATATGAACTTCACTGCAAATATTCCATTCAGCTTTCTCTACTTATCTCACACAGCTCTGTTTTGTAGTTTAATTAGATCTGTCAGTTCCATGTTTAAGCAGTGAAATCAGTAACAAATGTCAAGTCTATAGCAGGAAACAGTTATAGAAATAAAAATCATTGTGCTAGCATTATAAGGACCCACTCTCACTGCAGGGAGCCAGACAATATATTTTTAACTTTATGCCAAAGATGATGGCTTGGTGGTGAAGAGTTGAATAAAAACTCCGGTACAATCATTTCTTTAAACACCCAGGAACTTTACTGTGTTAGCTCAGCTCTGCTCTCCAAGTATGATACTCTTCCCCCCACCCAAACAACCAGGGCACGGTGTGTGTGTGTGTGTGTGTGTGTGTCGGAGGGTTCCCTCTTTCATTGTGCCTGCTTTGGGCTGGCATAGCTGATCTTAGGGTGGCCGCTAATACATTGTCAAAAAAGAGGAGTTGCATCACACACACACACCCCACAAAAAGGGCACAAATTTGTATAACATTTGGCATTTGCACATGCAAATATATATGTATAGGTGCAAGTTTAGAAATAATTACTATAATGTAAATAGAAATAAAAATACATCTCTCATCATGTACATCCTTACCAGTGGGGAAGGCTGTGACCAAGTGACCTGAGGGCCTGCTCGGTCCACTATACAGGGGCTGACCATTGATGGGCAACTTCAAGGCCCTCAAGGCCCTTCAATCTCTCCCTCCTTATGCTTCTTTGACTTTAAACCAGACTTGGACTAGACATCTCTTCAAATAGAGGACACCTTCAAATAGAGGACTGTCCTCTGCCAGCTCTCAAAAAAAGGAGAACATTCCTCTCTGTAAAGTATGATATCTGGTCACCCTAGGTGATCTGCAGGACTTCCAGTGGATCTAAAGCTGCTGGTGCTTTGCCCTGGACCACCCATTAAACACCCCATTTCAGAGTTTCCCGCTCAGGGGCAGCCGGAGCCTCTGCTGTGGTAGTAGAGCCACCCCCACTGGTGGAGCTTCTCCACACAAGCAGAGGCTGGTAGAGGGCCACCTCCAGACCATCCTAGACCCCTCCAGCCAAAGGGGGGGGGTTAGGCTTGCACGGTAAGATCAGTGAATTTTAAGGCCTCTCCCGACTCGAGCCTCCCCTGCTCATTAAGAAAATCAAGTAGACTATCTGCTCTGCATTCCATGTTTGAGAGTGATGAGAACAAGGGCAGCAAGGAGCAGGGTTTCTGCAGCCATAGCTCCTGAGCTGTGGCGTGACCTCCCACAGGAAGTGTGACAATGCATGCCTTTAGGAATAAGTGAAAGTATTTGTCAAGGCATTTGAAGAGGTGGCTGGAGGATTCAATAGATTACTGGGCATTTTTTAATGGCACAATTCAATTATAAGGTATATTGCATTATTTTGTTGATAGTTGTTCTTTCAACTGTGTTTTATAACTGTTGTAAGCCACCTCGAGCGCATGTAGTGAAGGATGCAAATTTGTAGCAGTCAATAAATGAATAATATTGAATACATGTGCTAGTGCTGCTTCCTGCCATACGAGAATCTCTGTGTTTGTTCACCTTGTTCTCTTGTGCTCTCTCGTGGCATTCTGTACTTGCAGGCTCGATCTTGGGTTACGTTTCTCTGCAGAATGGGTCAAACCATTAGAAGAGGGCATGTCAGCAAGGTCATGTGTCATGCTGGAGCGGAGGAAATATTCATGTGCCAAAATTCCTCCTTCTACACTGGTTAAAGGTACTAGAACCCTCTCCCTCTTTGAATCTGGTCACCCTACTACTTTGAGCCCAATTATTCTAGTATTCCAGGTCCCTTGTGTTAATGCAAAACATCTTACTAGTCAACCCAGGAGGCTGAATTTCTCTGTTTATTCCCAGAACAGCTGCAGGCTATGAAGAGGCAAAAACAAGCTGCTTCCACATGTTCTTACTAATTAATAGGTATCCAGTGGGACTCCAGCTTGAGCAGTGGTATTCATTACCCAGCCCCTCAGGATGGATGGAAATTGGCCCACAGGAAGGATGCAAAGTGAATGCCACCAGTCTACATTATGGGAATGTAGCTCATTCTTTATATCCCAGCTTGCACACTGTGACAGGCCAACCTGTTAATAATGGCCTTTATGGTTTTTGTGATGAGAACACACATATAAGGTAAAGCAAGAAGAAGGACTTTGTCTCAGTTTGTCTTGATAAACAAGATGGGAAATGACACACACACACACACACACACACACACACACACACCACTGGAATGGCTTTGCATGGTCAGAATTATATTGCTTTTGGATTACAAAATAAAGAAATGATTAATAAATGTACTGAATAATCTGAGATCCAGCGTGGTGTGTAGTGGTTTGAGTATTGGATTAAGTCCAGGGAGGCCTAGGTTCAAATCTCCACTCAGCTATGAAACCAACTGGGTGACGTTGGACCAGTCACTCTCTCCTCTTTCTCAGCCTAACTTGCCTCACAGGGTTGTGAGGTAAAAATATAATTAATTAAAATGTAATGAATAATTTTGCAATTTTGCCACCATGGGCCTGGAGGCACTGGTAAAGCTATAATTTGCTCTTCTCATTTTTTTTCTGATAACAGCTCTGTGAGGTAGATTATTATTAGAGAGCATGACTTTGGGAAGGGCAGCCTGTGAGCTTTGCTGATGAGCAGGGATTTGAACCTAGGTCTCTCCCTATCCAAACCAAAGAGCTGGGTGAATGTCCGTGGCTTACCTTGTACGGAGATAAGAATCTCTGCACCAGGCTTCCCCAAATTGGTGCCCTCCAGATGTGTCAGACAACAACTCCCAGCATCCCCAGGCCAGAATGGGGGAAGCCTGCTTAACACAACCACTTGTTCATGGTGACGTAGTTGGCACATTACAGATCAGCACATGGAGCAGTCACCACATGGAAGCTGTTTTAGCCTCCTTACGGAATTCATATTGATGTGTAGACTGGCCGTAATGTGGAGAATGATACACAATCTGTGGAGAAAGCCCAAACCCCAGTTACACACACACACACACATTTCCCCCAAGGGAGGGGGCGAGGGAGGAGGGAGGAGGTCACCGGGGAAGCAACCAGACAGGTCATCAGCCCCAACAAAGGAGAGCCTCAGCAGAGATCCACAAAAGTCCAAGAAGGACCATCAAGGACCATCAACAAACAGGGCAGTCTCAAAGAGCTGCAAAGTACCACTACGTCACCTTCCTCCCGGGCAGGAATAAGCCCACCTAAACGAAGGGGGCAGGCATAAGCCCCCACCTGACCCAGAGGGCGGGGAGAGCGGGAAATCTGGGGTAGAAAACCCCTCTCCCTTCCGGTAGCTGGGTGTTGGGGAACCACGGGTACGCCAGGTCTAGATCCACCTAAAAGCAAGCCGTCTGGGTACACCGGTCTCAGCCAGGAAGTGCCGATCGGGAGCTGGGCTGAAACTGACTAGAGTACTGTCTTTGATGTGAGGATATTGACCTGCTTCAATCTGCTAGCCGGGGAGCCTGCTCATTGGGTAAGACGCGAGTCAGCTAAAGTTGTGTTGACTGTAAACGTATTACTAGAAGACTGCTAGTTCCGATCTGATTATTGTGTAAACAAATAAAAAGCCTTATTTGGGCATACAAAGGGTTGTGGTTTTTCCTCTTGTACTTGAAAGCCGATACGAGCCTTATTGCTTTGCCGGTTAACCCTAGAGTTGCCGAACTCACGCAAAGGATCCGGTTGCTGATCCTTCACACAATCTAAGTGTAATGTTAAGGAACTCTTGGAGACTTGCAGTCTTCTTTCCTTGTGTTGTATTGTAAGAATCCCCCAAACACTACAGACAGATACTTAAAAGCTTCTTTATTCCAGGCACTCACTAAAAGAGTGATGTCCATGTCTTATCATTTTTGTGCCAGCTGTAGAGCTCATAAAATCATACAAGTTGGAGAGGGCCATGTAGACCATCTAGTCCAGGGCTAGAGAGCCTATGGCCCTCCAAATGTTGTTGGATGGGATCTAGCTGACCTGTCCAATGGAGTAGTAGTTCATCAACACCTGGGGGGCAACAGTTCTCCAGCCCTGATCTAATCCAACCCCCTGCCGGATGGAGGAAATCTCCAACAGATGGCTGTCCAGCTGTTGTTTGAAGACCTCCAGCATGGGAGAGCTTCCACCCAAGTAACTGATTCGATTGTCAAACTGCCCCTACTCTCAGGAAGTTTCTACAAATGTTCAACTGAAACCTACCCTCCTGTAACTTAAGCCAGTTAGATCTAGTCCTGCCCTCTGGGAAAGCAGAGAACAAGTCATTGCAGCACATGTGTGTTTTGTTTTGTTTTGATTTGATTTGTTCTGCTTTGCATTATTGCATTTTCATTGTTTGAAGAGGCCATCACAAAAATGCAGCCCTGATGAACTTAGTTTGTGGTAGATCACAAACTGAATATGAGCCAGCAATGCGATGTGGCTGCAAAGAAGGCAAATGCTATTTTGGGCTGCATTAATAGAAGTATAGCTTCCAAATCGCGGGAAGTGATAATTCCCCTTTACTCGGCACTGGTCAGGCCTCATCTTGAGTACTGCGGCCAGTTCTGGGCACCACACTTTAAGAAGGACATAGACAAACTGGAGAGGGTTCAGAGGCGGGCAACAAGGATGATAAAGGGACTGGAAACAAGGCCCTATGAGGAGAGACTAAAAGAACTGGGCACGTTTAGCCTTCAGAAGAGGAGACTGAGGGGAGATATGATCGCACTCTTCCAGTACTTGAAGGGATGTCACACAGAGGAGGGCCAGGATCTCTTCTCGATCATCCCAGTTTGCAGGACACGGAATAATGGGCTCAAGTTACAGGAACCTAGATTCCACCTAAACATCAGGAAAAATTTCCTGACTGTTAAAGCAATAAGACAATGGAATCAACTACCTATGGAGGTGGTGGGCTCTCCCACTCTGGAGGCATTCAAGGTGCAGCTGGACAGACATCTGTCAGGGATGCTTTGACCTGGATTCCTGCACTGAGCAGGGGGTTGGACTCGATGGCCTTGTAGGCCCCTTCCAACTCTACTTTTCTATGATTCTATGATTCTATGAGGGCCGGTGCTACCATTAGGCCAACTAGGCAGCTGCCTAGGGCACAGGACTAAAGGGGGCGCCAGAAACGCCTTGAAAAAAACAACACAGCGCTCTCAAGTGGGAAGGGGGGCTCTAAATATCTGATCTTGCCTAGGGCACCAAACTGCCTTGCACCGGTCCTGTTCACAGTATCTGTTGCTGGGCAATGAAATGTTGACAATAAAAGTGATGGAGAGAGTTAATTGCATGTTTGGATATGAGCAAACAGACGGTGATATTCAGAATGGAGAAGCCGAAGGGAAATATGTGTTTGCATCACACAGTTAGGCACCCAGGTATAGCAAAGGGCTTAGAATGTGAAATTCCACACTCAGCTGCAGCTACCTGCAAAAGTTGGTGTGTCTTTTAATTATAATGTCTGTGTGCTTCTGTAGGCACCATTTAATTCCCTCTGACAGCCACCCATTTAAATTAAAGTCAAACATTCAGAACTTTGTTGCAGAATGGAGTCACACTAGAGATGAGCTAATTGCCAGATGTTGTTAATTTGACTCTGATCTGCTACCAAAAAGAGAAATTAAAAAACAATGGAAGAAAACCCAAAGTAGCTGTTTGTTCAAGTAGATGCTCTGTTAAGTAACTGACATGTGCAGAGCAGATAGGGTGTTCTTACACTAATAGCCTCATAGGCCAAGCCACTTTATGCAATGAACTGTGGAGTTTCCCTCTTGGGGGCCAATCTTCAATGGATTCCAGGGTTAGCAGGGAAAATATCTCCCCACAGAGCAGCCATCAGTAGCTTGTCATTTGGCATTTCCAGCAGCTAATCTACTTTATATGGGATGAAAAATTCCAGTGGGCTGGTGCCTCAGGAGAGGGAGAGAAAAATACGAGTTGTAGAGCCCCAGGCTATAAATACTTAGAATTTGATGAATGGGATCCCCTGATCACTTACGCTAGTTTAGTCCTGTTCAAGAGAATAGTTCTACTTCAGTGTAAGTGGTCAGATAATCATTCCGTAAGGTTTCTTTCACATGTCACATTTACCTTGAAGCAAAGCTGAGATTAAAAGAACAACAACCCTGGGACATTCCATTGATATTGTCCATCTAGTCATGGTGGTCATTTGCATCATCAGTTAGGTTCTCACGACATCATCCATATGAGCCACTGACAGCCAGATCTGCTGCACTTGTACCAAGGGTTCCTCCAATTCTCTTTCCTTCCCCCCCTCTGCCAGCCCTAGATATATTAGGTCCCTAACCAGTTTGAACAGCTTTGATGGATGGCCCTGTGCAGATGTAATGGTGGCAAAGATGCTGTCACCATCACTACCACAAAGAAGGCCCTAAGACAGGGGTGTTGAACCTCTTTCAGCCCAAGGGCCAAATTCCATTTCAGAGAAGCTCTTGAGGGCAGCATTCCAAGTGGGTGGGGCCAGGGGCAAAAGGGGTAGGGCCAAACCCCCCAAGATATTTTAACGTAAAGCTTTTACTGCCAGTAACTAAGACTTAGGAGAGGCATTTAAACCTTTTAGAATGGGGGGAAAGCGGCACAAAAGCCAGGAACTTTACATCAGAGAATCTGATTTACTGAACTAATGTAGCAGTCTGTGTAGCCGGTCTCCAGGTGCCACTCCCAGGGTTGGAAGTAGCTTGGTCCTGGCCGGAGCCAGGGACCTGATCCGTGCAAACCTGCACCATGTTTCCTACAACCCTTTTGGGAGAAAGTGGGTGGGGCCAGGAGAAGGGGTTGTGGCCATGTGGGGAACCTCAGAGGGCCAGATTGGGATCCCAGTTGGCCGGATTTGACTCCCAGACTTGAGGTTCTGCACCTCTGCTCTAAGATGAGCTATCACCCAGGTCCAGTTGATTACTTTCTCATCTTATGGCATTATTGTTCCAGCTGTTGTCTCTGCCACTTCATTTCTCCAAGCTGTTCAGAAAATCAAGGGGCTGACTGGCAGGACAGGGTTTCTAGGAGTCAAAGCATTCATTGGCTGAGTCATTTCCCTGCTCCAGAGGTTAACTCTGACAGGCCATGCCAACAGGACTATCCCCCACTCAGAACTGTCAGAAGACCATCTGGATTACGTTCCTATCAGAGCTACCCTTGGGGATCATTCCAGCATCAGAATGACTTCCTGTGATCTTACTCCTACAGGCCATCTGGAGTTTCAGAGCTCCTATCCAAGCCTGCTGATGAAATCCAAAGTGGCATGGATATGGGATGGTTCAATACAATCACAGAATCTATTAATTGTACCAATGCGATTATGTACTGTGGTAACAAACAGTAAATCTAGCATATGCATACAGGGGGAAAAAAAGTGAATTCTTGCTTTGCTCACAGAACAAAAAAAGAGTCCTAAAATTCTGGATCTATACACATCCTTAGCTGGATGTGAACTTTTCAGAGCTTGGGCTCTCTCTCTAGACAAGCTGAAACCTGGGAATTCATTATACAGACAGCCTTGAAGCCCCTAACTTCTATTTCTGTCCCCAAGAAGTGTCGGAAAAGGCTCAGCTTGCTTATGAGATATATTTGGATTTGGAGCACAGAAAATGGCTTTGTTTAATAGATCTCTCCTCGCATCAGGTCAGCCTTCTCATGGTTTGTCTTTTTAGCTCACTGAGAGTTTATGCCCTAACGGCCCTGCCTGTATTGTTGGACCTTGCTTTCAAATAGGCTTTGCTGTATTACTTGCCTCCGTTCAGGGGAAATCAATTCCTTTCCTCAGTTTCAGATGGACAAATACAGTTTAAAAGCATTTCAAATAGATGGCAATAAACCTGTATTAGTTTTAGAATACTTTTGGTCAATGTCCCATCATCTGGTGCTAATTTTCGGTACAATTTTAAACTAAGTGTGGAGAGAAAGCCTGATCACGCACGGCTGAACCCTGACATATTTCCCCCCTTTTCGCTGCCACCCCTCTTCCCCCATCTGTCTACATAATCCCCACCGGAGACACAGTTCTGGGCAGACCAGTTGTACATAGCCACATCTGCATAGCTACACCTGCATACCCTCAATAGGGCACATTTACATCTACCCTCAAGGAAGTGCATAACATTCCGAAGGTGGGGAGCGCAGTCTCAAAGAGCTGCAAAGTACCCCAAAGTATCCAGGAGGTGCCAGCACCCAAGAGGCGCCACCACCCCGTGGGGCAGAACCAGCCCACCTGGTCATCAAGGGCGGGGAGGGGGCGAGGGAGGGTAGAAAAAACATGTCCTGAAGAACAAAGGGTTGTTGGGAACATGGTGCAGGTTTGCACGGATCAGGTCCCTGGCTCCGGTCAGGACCAAGCTACTTCCAACCCTGGGCGTGGCGCCTGGAGACCGGCTACACAGACCGCTACGTTAGTTCAGTAAGTCAGATTCTCTGATGTAAAGTTATTCTCTGTATTACGCAAAGCCTATACCTCGTATGTGTATTGAAGCCTTCCGCTTCAGTGATTTTTATGGACTCTGTTGTTTATAGTGTGAAATTCCTGGTAGTCTATTAGTTCCGCTCCATTAAAGATGTTGTAAAAATAGCTGCTTGCTGTCTCAATACGATTCAGTGCGATTCAGTGTCAATGGTTCATCACAGTTGGGTTTAAACTAGTTCACAGAAGCCACGCAAAGGGCATTTTCTCGGTGCCGGTTAACACTTTAAGTCCCAAACTCATGCAAAGGACCAGTCCTGGTCCTCGCTCCACACTAAGGCTGTGTCTAAAGATGGAAGCAAACAAGCAATGGACAAAGCCCTCTTGCCACCAAAACTCAAAAACCCCAAATCAAAAACCATTAATCCTTTAGGTTGTTAAACAGGAGCAGAAGAAAGCAAGAAAAAAGTTGTGTTATTATCGTGACACTCCCAGGTAGTCATTGCTAGATTTTGACTGGGGCTTTTAGAGATAACTTCCCTGATCATGTTAGGGGTGATGCATGTTTGGAAGCAGACATCCACATGTGTTCCCATTGCTAGGAGGGGAACTACAGGCAAGTGGGCGCATGCACTCCTTGCCTTGGATCCAGATGGATCAACTGTGCGCCCCCTCCTTCCCATGGCAGCCCCTCCACCCCCCTGAAAATGCTACGCAGAGAATTAGAGGTCCCTGCTGAATGAGGTGAGCTGTGTGGGGGGAGGGGGGTCCCCAAGAATCAGGCAGAGGGACCTTCTGTGATTGGAGCCTTTCCTCTTGCGGAAGGCAGATGCAGGATGCAACCCCGTGATTCAGCTACTCGGGCTGTGTACGTAAAGCCTTCTAAGAATGCTGGTGATAGCACCAGGGGAGGCTGATGACTCCTATTTCGGTGGGGCTCCTAATCCATTGCAGGTTTTAATTGGAGCTTTATAGAAGCTATCCGTGGTACTGAACTCCATCCCCAAAACAGGTTCACCACCATGGAGCACCGTGGATAGCTCCTATAAAGCTCCAAATGAAAGCTGCAATGGATTAGCAGCCCCACCGAAATAGGAATCACCAGCCATCAGCAACTTGGGAAGGGGACCAGGAAGCCTGCATTTAGTTCTTGTGCTACCTTTTCTCCATGAAACAGCCAGTCAACACTGCTGCTTTTCTGAAGGGTCTGCACACTCATGCTCAGCCTTGTTTGCTGCACTTATTGTTGTTGCTGTAGCACTATCGGCGTGCAGTACAAGAGGGCAGAGTCCTCACCCAGACAGCTTACCGTCTAGAATTCTACACAGGGGGAAACAGAGTAAGCGGAGGGAAATGGAGGCAGAAGTAAACAGAGAAAGACTATTTCAGGTACACACACACACACACACACACACACACACTTAGGCTGTGGGGAAAGTTATACAGTCATGCCTTGGATTGAGAGCATGATTCGTTCCGGAAACTGTGCTTGTAATCCAAAACACTCTTATATCAAAATGAAATCCCCCCCCCAAAAATTGTACAGAGATTTTTAATTTAAGCCGTACTACAGTACTTGTATTGCAAGACATTGCTTGTGTATCAAGTCAAAAATAAATAAATAAATATTTAAACATTTGCTTGTCTTGCAAAACGCTCTCAAACCAAGTTACTTGCAATCCAAGGTATTACTGTACACGGGGTAGTCTGGTGATGTGTTTCCATGGGCACTAAGATCTTCTTTAAGTCTTCCGAATGGCTACAAAATACCTGAAAGGGCACATGCCTTTCTCCTTCCACCCCTAGCAGAGGATGAGGGAATCCAGAGTATTAGCTGTTCCACCCAACTTTGTGTCATCTGCAAATTTGATAAGCATTCCCTGCACCTCCTCATCCAAGTCATTAATAAAAATCTATTCCAATCAGGTTTCAGACCTGGTTATGGAATGGAAACAGGCTTGGTCGCTCTGAACATAAAAGCATAAGCAGAGCCATGCTGGATCAGACCAAAGGTCCTTCTGGTCTAGCATTCTGTTCACACAGTGGCCAACCAGCTGCTATCAACCATGGTATCTTTCTGGATCGTTTATCTGGGTTGGGCTTATGAAGCACAGTGTTAAAGTGGTTCTGGTCCTTCCTGGAATAGCGGCCTTAGAAGGTGGTGCCGGGGACTTCTGCTCTATCCCGTGGCAGCTAGCCTGTGGGGTCCTGCAAGGCTCCATCTTGTCCCCCATGCTTTTTAACATCTACGTGAAGCCACTGGGGGAAGTCATCCAGAGGTTTGGACTGAAGTAAGTGGATGATACTCAGCTCTACCTCTTGTTTCCATCTACACATCCCAGGGAGGCTGTGGAACTCTTGAACTAGCGTCTGAAGGCCTTTTGTAGTTTGGGAGTCCTCTTGGACTCTGTGCTAACTGGGGGAGCCCAGGTGGCTGTGGTGTCCAGGAGTATGATTTACCAGCTTAGGCTGGCAGACCAGCTGTGACCCTATCTGGAGAGGTTGGACCTTGCCTTGGTTATCCATGCTAGTGATGTCCAGGCTGCACTACTGTAATGTGCTGTACATGGGGCTGCCTTTGAAGATGGACCAGAAACTTCAGCTGGTGCAGAATGTGGCCGCCCGAGTGTTGGTGGGGGCGAGGCAATTAGATCATGTAACACCCATACTGTGCCAGCTGCACTGGTTAGCAGTGTGTTTCTACTCCTAGTTTAAAATGCTGGTTTTGAGCTTTAAAGCCTTAAATGGTTTGGGACCAAGTTATCTGAAGGGTTGCCTTCTCCAGGGATGGGGACTCGGACTCGAGGACTCGACTCGTGAGTCGGACTGAGTCCCCCCTCTGACACGACTCGGACTCGAGTCCCAATATTTTTAATGGGACTCGAGACTCGACTCGGGACTCGAGACCAAGGACTCGTCAACATCCCTGGGCTGTTGACGAGTCTTCTGGCTGTGCCAGAAGGAGCGCGATCACCGGTGAAGAGCGCATGGAAGCGAGGCGCGGCGCTACTCAGCCACTATGGACAGCTACCAGGAGCGTAGCCCCAACGATGTGTTGAGATTTATTTTGATTGATGTGTTGTTGTGGGGGGTTTGGGTTAGGGTCAGACATTTTGGGTTTGGCTGCCTCTGCCTGCCTGTCTGGGGTTCCCAGCCTCCTCTGCCTGCCTGGTCTCTTCTTAACCAGTTCCACAGTTTGAATTGTCCAAGACAAAGGCCTCTGCCTGCCTGCTTTGGGGTTCCCTGCCTCCTCTGCCTGCCTGGTTATTTTGGGTTTGTCTGCCTGGTCTGTTCTTGCCAAAATCAGTTGCAGAGTTTTGAAATAAAAAGGCACACTTGTGCCTAGAATTTATTTAAGCCACACATCTGAAGTAGCCTTATTTTGTTGGGGGGAAACCCCATTGATTTTAATAGGGACTCGTGGAGTCAGTTTTGGGAGTGACTCAGGACTCGTGACTCGTGAGTCACCATTTTGGACCAAGGACTCGGACTCGGACTCGGACTCGAGACTCAGGTCCAAAGACTCGTGACTCGACTCGTGACTCGAGACCAAGGACTCTTCAACATCCCTGGCCTTCTCCCATATCAGTTTGCCCGTACTTTAAGAGCAGCAGGAGAGGCCCTTCTCACTTGCCCACCTGTGAGGACATTTAGGTGGGCAAATATATGAGAGAGGCCTTTTCCACAGTGGCTCCACACCTCTAGAATAAGTTGCCATTAGGGGTCCGTCAGGCCCCATCGTTACAGGCTTTCGAGAAGGCCCTGATGACTTACTTCTTTACTCTGACCTTCCCCTGATTATGTTTTATGAGACTAGGTTATAACTGCAATTTTTTTTTTTTGTAGGCTATGTATTTTGCTGTGGTTTGTTGTTTTGTGTAACTTTTGCTGCTTTTATTACTGCATCCTTTTTTAATTATGAATTATATTATATGCATTTTATTGTTGTACACTGCCTTGGGAGAGCTCTTGCCCTGAAAGGCAGCCTGTAAATATTTTAAATAGATAAATAAATAAATACATGTCACCTTCAACACTGGCTTTTAAAAGAGAAATTTCTAAAATTTCAAAACCCAAACATTAGACAGAAAGATCTCTCCCTTTTGGTCTGGATAGTTGGTGGAATCTCCTCCTTTGGAGGTTTTCAAGAATAAAAAGATTGTGCTGCTGTAAGTAGCACAATCTTTTAGTAGCACAATTAGCTTGGCTTAGTGTACGGGTGGAAGTTTGAGTAGGTCCAGTGGACTCCTCCTCTACCCTAGTTATATTATTCAAATCCACATAAAATATTCTTACTTCAGTCTTATGATATACAATGATGTGTACCAAAGAGAGCAAAATACAGGTGTTTCCACTAATGCTGCTATGTCCAGGACTCCATTGGGCTGTGCAGAATTGCTCCCTAATGGCTGATCTTTAGTGCTAGTCAAACATGTACTGATTATAAATAAAGAAAACATATTGAATTCTGCTGTTGGTATTCTGTGGAGTATATTCCATTTTGAAAGCAGGAAGTGTTGATATGAATGCTCTTTACAGACCCACATAACTACAAGTGTTCCCACTGGACACATCACATCTCCCAACTGAAATGTTCTCAGAGCTACTTTGCATTTTCCAGCACAGAAGCTTGGGGGAGTTCACTGCATTTCCTACTGATCACATTTCCCAATAGACATACACCTGGGAACTGCCCCCAAGTTGCTGCATTGCATTATCCAATGTAAATAGCTAGAATGGTAGTGAAGACGCATTTTTGACTGCATTGGTTTCTGTGGACTGTACTGCCTTTAGAAAACTGGAAAGAAAAATACAAAACAAAACAGATGAACTGAAACAACAAAATAGTGATTGCTTATTTCTGTGAGCGAGGATATCAGTGAACCAGTCTCTGCCACCCTTAAAAAGTCAGCAAAAAAGCAAACTCATTAGCCGAGTAATATTTGTCCTACTTCTCCCCACTCTTTTTTTTTGTTTTGACCACAAGGGTTTGCGCTGTTGCACAGTTGTATCAATCGGCCATAGCTTTCTAATGATCGTACATTTGGTGACAGGCAGACATGGGTTTTCCCACTGTATAATGTGTGAAGCGACCCTTAGTAAGTTTATTCATTATACCACCTGTAATGATACAATTGTGGTCATGCACATTTTGGATAGCCTTGATTCGTGACCAGCCGTATGTGCTTGAAAGATCCTTTTTTTAGAACAATGTTCTTCCAACAATAACACAAACATTAACTCCCTGTTCAGATGCATTCTTGAGCCAAAAATGGTATTTCTAAATATGGTTCATCCTAAATACATTTGAGACACATCTGAAGTGTTGTTAAGAACCAGAGAGTTGGCTTTTTAAGCTGGCACTTCATTACTGGGCTGGTCTGCCTTTCAAGGAGGCTTTTTGAGTCATCTGGTGGCTTCAGCAACAAAAAATAAGCCAGTTCTTCTTGGGCAGGAGTCCAGTTGCAGAAAAGAAGAGAGCAGCCTGCTGTCCTGCCATGCCCATCATCACCCACTCATAGAACAGATACATCAGCCTGTGGGGATTTTTTTTTAGCATCGTTGGCTGGTGTGTGGTAGCAAGAAGACACTCTTCGTTTCCTACTCCCATGCCTTGCTCTGAAAAACACAGCCAGGAACATTGATTTGAAATATAGCATGGAAAGTTCCAAACTACAGTATTCACAATATCTGCATTTTGAATAATTAAGTATAAACTGATTCAGGTATTCAAGGAGATCTGGGTTCCTGCTTTTAGCATTCCAGTCCACAATATTCCAAGAGAGAACTTTTAGTGGAGAGGAGCCAACCACCTGGTGTAGTCAGTCAAGCTCCATGATTCTGTCCAGGGTACCCACTCCCAAGGACACAGCCATTATGCTGGCCTGCATGTGGGCTACAGGGTCCAAGACCCTGCCTAGAAGTGTTGGCAGGAACTTGTGGGAACCTAATTCAGAATCTTCCAGATATTGATATCCCAACCAGTCTCTCTTTTATTTAATGTTTTAAATTTAGCAGGAATTGGGAGTGCGTCTGAAACAGAAGTAGTCCCTATTTCCTTCTCATACTGGCACACAGACGGTAGAGCTTGTTTACTGGGCTGCAACAACATAACATCTGGGCTCAGGGAAAGGTAATTCCTTGGAATAGCCTGTTGATGATCAAATGTAGGCAGGGTTACTCTCTGGCTATTATGTTCCAATCGTTTAGCATTAGACTTCTGAGAGCTCGCTGGGGGCCATTCAAGGCTAACTTCTTTTGCCACTAGCAGATGTCTTTTGTTAGGTAAGAACCATCACCCTGGTGCCTACATTACATGATAATGATAATAAGCCTATTCACTGTACTGATGGCATGAAGGTTGATTCTCACAACCAATGGCACTATCCAATCAGTGTGACATGATAGCTAAGGTAAATTGTGTTGCGCGAGTGATAAGGGACCTCTAGCGCAACTTTAGCTGGTGTGACAAGATTTCCTGGAAAACCTGTTGCACCAGCTAACACTGTTGGCAAACAAAGAAGCAACACAATTCTTCAAGGTTCCCTAGCTAAAATAGCAAAAACAGATAGGCAAGGTCAGTGAGTTAGGCCAGGAAGGGGGAGAGCAAAGAGATTAATACATCTAACAATGTGTACTATATGCGGCCTTGTTGATTACGCATGTAATCAATTTATTCTTACATATTGTTGATAGTACTACATCTATTTTTCTAATAGAACCATAAAGCTTGCGACCGCAATACCGGATGGAGTGCTGTGCTTCTCCCGGCATGAACCTACCCATACACTACGTTCATCATCTAAGGCCCTCCTCCATGTCCCTCCTCTGAGGAAAGCTCAGAAGGTAGCAACAAGGGAGAGGGCCTTCTCGGCGGTGGCCCCGCAATTGTGGAATGATCTCCATGATTGAGGCCTGTCGGCACCAACATTGTCATCTTTTCGGTGCCAGGCAGCATATGATGAGGTTTTAATCAGGTCCTGGATTTTTCCTATTGTTGATTGTTTAAAATTGTTTTAGATATATGTGTGTCTCTGTGTGCGCTGCCTGTTTATATGTTTGTATGTAAATGGTTTAATTATGTATTTTAAAAGTTTTAATTAGTGCTGTGCTAAAAATTTCTCCCACATATTTCCCAACCATTCTCATTCAATTTGATAGAAAATAAATTGTTTTCTAAAAGAAATTCAGAGGCGAAGAAATTTTGGAGAAATTCTCCTGGGTTGGGTTCAGGGTTCTTGCGCTGAACCTTACTTATGAGGTGGCTGAGGAGTGAGCGCGAGTGCCCTGCTGTCTTTCACTGCACAATCACCTCTCCGGCAGCCCGGCTGTAGCCTCCTTGGCTTCCGGCAGTTCCTGCCCAGGGGGAGACATCATGAGGGGATTCCTCCCATGGGGCTTTTTCAGATCAGGAAGTGCAGGAAGCCTGGAAGGCTGCAGAGCAATGGAGAGATGTCATAGAAAGAAAACACACACACACAGCCCCCTCAGCCCCCTCAGAGTGATTAGGTCAGGTCAAAAGCACCACCAAAAGAAATTCAAAATAAATTATAAAGTGCCCTGAGAATGAGGCAGAAAAATGAAGGGAGAGAAAACTTTCAGGAAATCGGAGGTCAGATTTTGGCACAACGCTAGCTCCACCTCTTCCCGGGAGCTGTATCATGCGACACTGCCCCCCTCACACCCGCTGCAGGGCTTGCAGGGAAGGAGTGGTAGTATTATCACCCCTCTCAGCCCTGCATTAGAGACAAGATGGATCCACAACCACTCCTCAGAAATGTAGTGTTTGGAAGACCCTGGGGAAGGTGATGAACCCTGAAGAAGAGCTGAGCCAAAATTTCTCAGAAGCCACCCCCCTCCCAGAAAATCGCGAGATTTTTGCTTTTTTACCCACCACCTTCCCCTAGAACTAAAAAGCCATTCTGAGAATTTTCTCCATATTTTCTCCTCCGTTATTTTGTGTGGAGGCTGCATTCCCTCTCCCTCCACCCCACAAGGCCCTGGAATGGTGCTAGGTATGGGGTACTATGGCGGATGCAACACGGGGGCCAGGCTTGATGCTGTTGCCACTTGCCATGGCAGCACAAAAAGAAAGAAAGAAGCTGTGCTACAACCCTTGCCGATGGTGAGCCCTACCTGGGAGAAATTGTTTGCTGTCCAGATACGAACTGTTGATGGGCAACTTCAAGTCCCCTGCTCTCCCTCCTTATAGTTATATATTTTCAAACTGGACTTGGATTGGACAGCCCCTCAAACAGAGGATGCCTTCAAATAGAGGACAACTCTGACAACTCTTCAAATCGGGGACTATCCTCTGTAAAGCAGAACACCTGGCCACCCTATCAGGAGCCAATTGACATTGAAACTGAGAGCCTCTTTTTCATGATCAGAAGTTATCGTTTGATTAATACCTTAGGTTCCTTGGCGGAGCGTCAAGTAAATGTCCCTAAAGTTAACCGCAGTCTCAAATATATTGCCAGGCAGAGCCCCCTTCAATTTCATTTCTTTAATCAGAACCCCGAGCCTGCCTTTCATATCTGCTTTCAATAGGCTCATTAAAAAAATTCAGGACCAAATGAGGAGTGTTTCCCGCAAAGCACAACAAAAGCACAGAAAGTGTTTGCTCTGTGCCTTGCTGCCTTTTCACGAGATAATGGCTTGGAAGGGAGCACCTCCACTGAACGAGGAAGGAAGAGCCTTTCTTTTCTCCTCCTTTCCAGTGCTGCAACACCACCATGGACACCTGTTCCTGGCTCCTCGGGGGTTTCTTGCAGGCTGTCTGGATGAAGGTCCCCTTGTTAAAATATTGGCAGCACGTAGACGAGTGGGCTGCTAATAATCACTTGGTATTTTAACATCTGATATCTGTCTCCTAAAATATTAATCAAATAATAACATATGATCCTAAAAATAAGCTTTCTGACTCCATTCCAGACTCATCCTAAGGTTCCCCGGATGGTTATGGCTGTTGTGAGTTAACCTTTTCTGGCATTTCACCGATTGTAATAACCGCCTTGCCTGTGAATGCAAAACTAGATGCCCTTTCCTGCTGTATAAACATGCACGCACACACCCTGTCTCTCCCCTGGATTCCTCCTTTCGGGGCATGGGTCTCCTTGGCAGTATGCAAAAACATTCAGTCGCCTGAGGAGGTAGTCAGAAAAATGTATTCTAAATAGCTCTGAATAATCCAAAGTAATTTTTTTTAGTGCTTCCATCCAACAACATCGTTGTCTCCCTTCTCCAACACCCTGCCCCCCACCTCATCCAGCCCAGTGTTGCCTCATCATAAGGATCCTAAAACCAATCTTTGAACTTTCAAGATGCTGATGGGTTTGACAACACACCCAACCTTATTCATTCACCTTTTTTCTTAGCAGCAATGCTAATGGATGGAGCTCTTCTATAAATATTTGATTGACCTGCCAGTGCCGTGCTGTTTTCATTTATCACTTGCTTTAAGTCAGATCAGTGCTACTGTGGAATACATTGCACACTCTCTTAAAATAAGGTTAAATCTCTCTCTCTCTCTCTCTCTCTCTCTTACACACACACACACACCTTTCCTTTCTTATTCTAGGAAGAAAGGTTAGTGCAAATGGTATGACAAAGTTGAAGTTCTGATGTGTGGTGTGGGGGGGGAGTGGAGGGGAAGCGACCCTTACCAACCCCACATCTAGAACATGGTGTGCAGTGCAGTCCCCTCTCGCCGGATCGTCACCTTGAAGTGGTGAGTGGGCTTGCGTGTTCCGATGGACCCTGTGAGCAATGTCCGTCGAGAGCTACCGTATGTACTCCCAGTAGGGTCACCCATGGCGGTAAGGTCCGGGGAGAGGAACCAGACAAAGAACGATCCAAAACAAAAAGTCCTCAACGGCAGAACAGGCGGAAGATCATTAAACCTAAATTACAACGGCTGTGAAGGCGGATGAAGGCTGCAGCAGAGAATGGTTTTCCAATCGTCAGGGTAACCCGTGCCATTGGATCATTGCCGTACTCTGTCAAGTTTGTGTGGTGATTCGTTGTGCACCGATCTCCCCACAGAAAACAGTTTCACGCACAGGCGTCTTCCAACCTAACCCAACCCAACCCAAACAAACAAACAAACAAACAAAAAAGTCCCATGGCGACTGGCGAATGGCGACGGGGATCACTTACGGACCCACCGCTAGAGTCTACACAATTTTCTTTAGAATTTCCTCCTTTTAAAATTTTTCTTTTTGTAAATTTTTTATCCTGGAAGACAATCTTACTCGGTCACGAGTGATCGCCTGATGATGAGTGCAGTCCAATCCTATTCATATTTATTCAGGAGTAATCCTCATAGATGTCAGTGGATGTCACTGCTAAGGAAAGGTGGCAAGGATTCCAGGCTTCTTAACTTATGTGTGAAGAGCTGGAAATGGGTGGTGGTATTGTGGTAGCATTCAGAAATCCATGGGCTTAGTTTAAAGTCATAAGTAAAAATGCTGAACCCTTGTGTTTGAGGCAGTTATTTATTTATTATTACATTTTTATTCCACCTTTCCGCCTCTTGCAAGGAACCCAAGGTGGCTTACATGGTCCTCCTCCTCTCCATTTTATCCTCACAGCAACCCTGTGAGGTAGGTGAAGCTGAGAGTCAGTGACTGGCCCAAAATCACCCCATGAGCTTCATGGCTAGGTGGGGATTAGAACCCAGGTCTCCTGCATCCCACTCCAACACGCTAACCACTATGCCACACTGGCTCTCTTTGGACTAGTAGACCATTCTCTGATAGAATATAAGTAAAGTTGGAGTTATTCCCCACTGTGCTCACTTTACATCCACCAATCATGCCTCACATTTTAAAAAAAGGATTTCTACCAGCATGTGTGTGAGGAAAATGCAGATGAAAGTAACTGAGAAAAAAAATGCAAAGAGAAAGACTGGGAAGTGGTAAAATGTGTATGGGAGCAGTTTCTTCTCCAAAATTATGGCTCAGGGCAACCATGTTTTGGGGTAACCTCTCCTGCCTTGCAATAAAACTATGGGCTGTATTTATTTATTTATTATATTTATATCCTGCCTTTTTTCCTGCAAGGAACCCAAGGCGGCTTACCGTACATAATCCTCCTCCTCCTCTCCATTTGATCCTCACAACAACCCTGTGAGGTAGGTTAGGCTGAGAGTCAGTGACTGGCCCAAAGTCACCCAGCTGAGTTTCATGACTGAGAGGGGGCTAGAACCCGGATCTCCCGAGTCCCAGCCCTACGACTCTCACCACTACGCCACACTGGCTCTCATACATATTTATATATGCTTGTCCATTATAATCACCCAGTGCTCACTGGCTTTCATTTGAATGTGGAAACTGCTTCCTTTTATTCCTACAAGTTTATTCTAATCCTGAGGCCCCATTCAGTGCTGGCTCCAGATTTTGGAGGGCCCTTGGGCCATACTCCGCGTCAATGAGTTACCGTACCTCCCTCAGTGAGCCTATCTTCCCGCCGCCGTTGTCACTAGCTGCTATTGCTCATCCTCATGCAATTTTTCACCATTGCTACCGCTTGCTTGCTTGACAGGCAGAGAGCAAGTAGGCAGTGGCGTCTACTGCTCCGCCTTCTCACACCACCATCGTCTGGGCCAAAGTGTAAGGCAGGTGAACAAGCAGTGGTGAAGAGGAGGAGCAATTTCAGGGAGCTCTTGTTAGAAAAGGTGTGGGCCATCGGTAGTTGCCTGACCAAAGTGACCATTCCTACCATTGATGCCAGGCCTGGTCACATTTTCCGCTTTCTCTGAATCCACTGTTGCCATGCTAGCTGGCTTAGAGAAGGCTGAGCAATGATTATTGTTTAAGTGAGATGATGACAGGCAAGTGCTGTGGCAAAGAGGTAAGATAATTGTCTTGTGGGGTGGACAGAGACTATTGCAAATTGCCATGACTTGGAATACCTGACACAATCAGAAACCTAGAACCTTGAGTTCAGATTTTAATTCATGAATCCTTCACATCCACTGCCCCCTCCTAATCTCTTCTGTTGTCCAAAGCAAATCCCCCTCCCCAACTAATGTTGGCACATACACTGAAATTTTTCTTCTGTGGCTGTTTTCAATACAATTGTCTCCTGTATTTGCTGGATGCTGTTTGCAGGCCTTTCTTTGACTGATGCTCAATTCTTGTAACCAGAACATGTCAGTTGATTGGAGTGTCAATAGATTTCTTGGCAGAAAGGGCATTACTCCCTGAAAATGTAAAACTGCATTTCAATCTCATTTAGGAACAAAGAGAAAAGGGGGAAAAATATATCCTGAGCCACATTTCCCCCACCCCTTCTCGCTTTGAACAAGAGCTTTAAGTAAACAAGCCCTTTACCTTCTTTTAATAAGGTCATTTGCGACATCACTTTCTTAGCAGAAAGGAACAGTTTGTGTTGTGTATTTTAAAGAGTCCAATGGCCTTTGCATTTAAAGGCTTTCACTAATCCCTTCCATTAGGTCTGGAGGGGAAGCACCTTGTCTTTGAGTTGCCAGCAATGACACCAGGCTCCTAACTGGCACCTGGAGCAAACGCCCCCCCCCCCCCCCCCCCCCGGAGCAGCAGATTTCTGTACACAAGATCACAGCTCCAATCTCTTTGGAAGAACACACCTTTGACTTTTCTAAATAACAATGCAATTACCTTCAAAAGCTGGCAGCCAAAGTACGTAGTGAGAAATGGGCACCATTAATAAGAAATTAACCACCTTCAGGGAACAGCCAATTTATTAACCAGTGAAGAAGACAAAAATTATCTACAGTGCCCGGCATGAGGTGAGGAAACCCAGTTCTAATCTAGCATGTTCATACTGGATGGAGTCTTCTGGATGCCGGCATGGGTACATTTCCTGCCCCTTGCTGAGACCCAGTTCTGCCATAGCATTTTACATTTACAGCATGCCATTTGGAACTGATTCCTTTGAATGCATTTTGTTAAAATGGGAGTTTATTGCAACAGTGGAAACAGCTTCCGTTTCCTTCCATTGCCACTGTTCTTTTCCTTCCTTTTCTGTTCTCGGAAGGGAATGTGTGCCATTTTGTGCGTATGATGTGAAAGAGGCAAGGTTGGCCTTACCATTAAGGAATGTGAAGCAGTTGTTTCAGGTGGGAAATTCCAGAGGGAGTGCCAGAAATGGGCTGAGTGGGCTGGCACTGGAAAGCCAAGTATGATATTATTTATCACATCAATATGTCATTTTAATTTTAAGTGCAAACCAAGTGCCTTCAAAGTGCCTTCCAATGCACGTCTCCTCAGAAGTAAGCTCAAATGAACTTAATCAAGCGTACTCCCAGGAAAGTGTGCATAGGATTGCAGCCTTATTTACTTAAATTTTAACTTCACCTTTCAGTCCAGAAACTCTTCTGCATTCGATAGAGTGCAGCACAGAAACACAAAACCTATCACACTTGAAAAGGTAATGGTTTTAAATACACAGAGAAAAGCACAATTGTCATCTACTTCTTAGGCAGGCAGAATGGACAAAGGCAAGCAGGAGGAAAGGGTAAACCCGCCTCGAACCAAACTGGATTATGTGAGTTAATCTGTATTCTTTATAAAAGGAGTTCACAATAATGTGTGTGGAAACCCAACATCGGGGCAGAGGTTGGGTGGGGGTGCGGGTTAGATTATGCCTTTTACATTCCTTCTAGTTTAGCAAGATGGAGATGGGGAGAAGGAAATAATTATGAATGTTGGCCAAGCCATGCCAGCCATTCTGGACATAACATTTGTCAGGCAAATTGCTTGGTAATGACAGATGATGTTAAAGGAATAGCTGTTCATGGGAACTAATTTTTAGAGGGTGGCTTGGAATGTGAAACCCAACAGAACTTGGAGAAGTTGAATTGTCCCCCCTCCTGCTGAAGGCAGGGGGCAAGGTGTGTGTGTGTGTGTGTGAGAGAGAGAGAGGGGGAGAGAGAGAGAGAGAGAGAAAGAGAGAGGAATAGAGTGACTAGTTACACATTGAGAGAAAAGAGGATATGGAGTGCCAAAAAAGAACATAAAAAAGGACACAGGTTTGCACAAAAACTTGTATTTTGTGGTTTTAACAGTTGTGAACCACCCAGAGAGCTTCGGCTTTTGGGCAGTATAAAAATGTATTAAATAAATAAAATGTATTTGTGGAGGACCAGAACCGGTCCATTGCGTGAGTTCGGCACCTAACGGGTTAATCAGTACCAAGATATGACACTGTACGCAGCTCCTGTGCAGTTTAAATCCAGCCGCGACCAACCATTGACAAGGAATCGTACTGAGATGGAAATACGTACTATGTTTATATCACCTTTAATGGAGCGGAACTAATAGACTACCAGGAATTTCACACTATACACAACAGAGTTCATAAAAATCAATGAAGTGAAAAGCTTCAATACACATCGGAGGTATGGCTTAGCATAATACAGAGAATAACTGTACATCAGAGAATCGGACTTACGGAACTAGTGTAGCGGTCGGTGTAGCCGGTCTCCGGGCGCCACGCCCAGGGTTGGAAGCTGCGTGGTTCTGACCGGAGTCAGAGACCTGGTCCGTGCAAACCTGCACCCTGTGCCCAACAACCCTTTGTCCTCGAGGACTGGTTTTCTACCCTCGCTCAGCCCCCTCCCCACCCTCGCTGACCAGGTGGGCTGGTTCCACCCTGCGTGGGGGGGGGGCGCCTCTTGGGTGCTGGCATCTCCTGGGTACTTTGGGGTACTTTGCAGCTCTTTGAGACTGCCCCCCCACCCTCGGAATGTTTATGCCCTTCCCGGAGGGCAGGTGTTAATGTGCCTATTGAGGATATGCACTATGCAGATGTAACTATCCAGATGTCTCCACGTACAACCGGTCTGCCCAGAACTGTCCCCCCCCCCCCGGGTGGGGATTATGCAAGAACGATGGGGGGGGGGAAGAAGGGATGTCAGCAGAAGGAGGAACTGTGTCAGGGTTCATTCACCATGCTCGGCCATGAAACTCACTGGGTGACTTTGGGCCAGTCACTGACTCTCAGCCTAACCTACCTCACAGGGTTGTTGTGAGGATAAAATGGAGAGGAGGAGGACTATGTAAGCCGCCTTGGGTTCCTTGCAGGAAAAAAGGCGGGGTATAAATATAATAAAATAAAATAAATAAATAAATAAATAAAATGTATGCTCAGGCTTTCTCCACAGTATTAAATAAAATGTATTACATAAATAAATATGCTAATTGATATGTATAGACTCAATTTTAGAAATCATTACATTAATTTAAACAGGAACTACACTATAAATCTTACCATAGTGGGGAAGACTCTGACCAAGTGACCTCAGTGCCCGCTCAGACAGCTGACCAGCTGCGAACTGTTGACAGGGAAACTTCAGGGCCTCTGAAGCTCTCCCTTCGTATGGTTCTTTGTTCTGAAACTTGACTTCGACTGGACTGCCCTTCAAATAGAGGACACCTTCAGATAGAGAACTGTCCTCTGTAAAGTAGGACTCCTGGACACCCTAGCTGCGGGATCAAAAAGTAAGTGTTTTGAAACAAAGAGAAAAAAAGCATATTTTGAGGGGGCGGGACGCTGCAGTTTGAGAGACAGAGATAGCTGACTGTAAACTGTAGGCTGGAAGGTATCGTGTGGGCAGGGGGCAGTGAGGGTATCTCCCTCTCTGGCAAAATCTGATGTGGAGCAGTGGAATTTGCTTAAGTTGTTTGCCTCCACCTATGCTCTGCTTGTAAATAAACCCGAATATTACAAAATGCCACAAGTCTCCAGTGATCTCTCATCTGAAGGAAACCAAACCTGGGTAAGTGCTGCCTCCTGGAACCTCTTCCTGCAGGGGGAACTGGGAAGTGTGTAACAGTGTTTTGGTCCAAATGGGCGTGGATTCTTGCAGTTCCTTGTGTGATATGTCAGTAATAGCTTGGATTGCCAGTAACTTGGTCTGAGAGCG
Source organism: Shinisaurus crocodilurus (assembly GCA_021292165.1). Classification (NCBI taxonomy): domain Eukaryota; kingdom Metazoa; phylum Chordata; class Lepidosauria; order Squamata; family Shinisauridae; genus Shinisaurus; species Shinisaurus crocodilurus. The sequence continues at coordinate 1,637,098 of CM037889.1, forward strand.
TTTTGCAAGACAAGCAAATTTTTAAAATAAATTTTGACTTGATAAACAAGCGACATCTTGCAATACAAGGGTAGGGATGTAACTGCTTGCCTCGAACAGGCGTAGCGGGCCAAAATCGGCCCTGCTCACGCCCCCCAGAGACTCGCTTTGATATAAGAGTGTTTTGGATTACAAGCACGGTTCCGGGATAAATTATGCTTGCAATCCAAGGTATTATTGTATATCTTTAAGAAGCCTGCAGCTGCTCCTTTCCCTTTCCTTTCTGGAGGCCTGGGCAGGCCCACTTCTTTATTCTCTTTGTGTTGGCTTTGGAGCCAGCAGTCTGGTGTGTGGCTCCTCCGGAGTCAGTCTCCTCTCATGTATATATCAATCAAAAAAGAATGCTGCTGTGACAGCTTCTGGGTCTGAAGGGTATCACCTGGGATGCACAAAGCCTGGGATGGACTGCAAGTTGAGCAAGTAAGCAAGCGCATTCCCACATTAACCATGCCCAAGGGCTGTTACACCTTGCAAGGATGAGTTATAAACTGCATCTGTATTTTAAAGGGAAACCTCTGTGTTCTAACTATGAGCACAATACGCCAGTGTATGCCTTGTGCATACACAGTCCCTAGTTTGGAGAGCTGGGCTCTGAAGGCCATGGAGGGTTCTGGAAGCAAGGCATGTGTGTGTGTGTGTGTGTGTGTGTGTGTGTGTGTGTGAATGATCTGGAGAAAGAGGCCTGTTGTGAACAGAGAAGATAGAGAAAGGCCTGATTTGTGTGATGAAGAGTGAACAAATAAAGCTTCTGTTGTCTTCTCCGGAAAGTAACTTGTCTGGTGAGCTGAGCTGCTGGAGTAGGCTGTTCCTCTTTTACAGAGGGACAGTCCTCTTTTTGAAGGGCTGATAGAGGACCGTCCTCTGCTTAAAGGCATCCTGTATTTGAATGGCTGTCCTGTCCAATTCCAGTTTACAGATAATGAACCATAAGAACTGTCGCCTGTCACCAGTTAGCACCTGCACAGCAGTCTGAAAAGGCAGGGCAGGCACACAGGTCACCTGGTCACAGCCTTCCACACTTTGGTGAGATTGTATTCCTATTCAAATGACTTGGTCCAAGGCTATGGTGTTGAACCTCTTTCAGCCTGAGGGCCAAATTCCATTTCGGAGGATATGTATTGAATATTTATTTATGGTCTACCGACCACACCAATGTATAAAACAATACAAACAAGGTATGCCAGCTCTTAATTATACACAAAAGTAAAAAGTACGGTAACCTAAAGAATGAAAACAGAATCAGACAAGCATAGAAGGTCTAATCACAATAGCAACACTCAGAGATTTTGCAACTTTCTTGGCAATTGAGCTATTTGAGCCATCAAGCGGAGTGGACAGAAGAAACTCTAAGGATCGTCCAGGAAAAGTTTGGGTGATTGGATGTATTACCGGTAGGTTTTTTCTAGCCCCTCAATAAAAACTACAGTTAAAAAGAACATGCGCAACAGTTTCCACCTCCTCATTATTGCAGGGGCAACACCTGTTTTCCATTGGGATATTACTGAATCTACCATTTCGGAGAAGCTTTTGGGGCCGCATTCCAGTGGTGGGCAGGGATGTTGAAGAGTCCTTGGTCTCGAGTCACGAGTCGAGTCACGAGTCTTTGGACCCGAGTCTCGAGTCCAAGTCCTTGGTCCAAAATGGTGACTCACAAGTCACGAGTCACTCCCAAAGCTGACTCCACGAGTCCCTATTAAAATCAATGGGGGGTTTCCCCCAACAAAATAATGCTATTTCAGATGTGTGGCTTAAATAAATTCTAGGCACAAGTGTGCCTTTTTATCTCAAAACTCTGCACTGATTTTGACAAGAACAGACCAGGCAGACAAACCCAAAATAACCAGGCAGGGAACCCCAAAGCAGGCAGGCAGAGGCCTTTGTCTTGGACAATTCAAACTGTGGAACTGGTTAAGAAGAGACCAGGCAGGCAGAGGAGGCAGGGGAACCCCAAACAGGCAGGCAGAGGCAGCCAAACCCAAAATGTCTGAAAGGTTACATTAGTAAAATGATTTTAAAAAATAAACTTGGATTGTTACTGCAACTAGGTCCAGACAGCACCTGCAGGTGGCATCAAGCAGGGATGTTGACGAGTCCTTGGTCTCGAGTCCCGAGTCGAGTCTCGAGTCCCATTAAAAATATTGGGACTCGAGTCCGACTCGAGTCAGAGGGGGGACTCAGTCCGACTCACGAGTCGAGTCCTCGAGTCCGAGTCCCCGTCCCTGGTGGTGGGTGGGGCTGAAGGCCAAAGGAGGAGCGGAGCCAAAGACAAGAGGGGCAGGCCAAAAAGACCCCAAACACTGCCACAGTTTAACTTGAAGCTCTTACTGCGCGTAACTAAGCCTTAGGAGAGGCATTTCAGCCTTTATCAAATGGGCAAAAAGTGCACAAAAGCAGGGGAACCACCAAATGATAGGTGGTTGGGGGAAAGGGAGTGGGGTCAGGGAAGGGTGTGTGGCCATCTGGGGAACGCCGGGGAGCCAGATTTGGCTCCAGTTGGCCGGATTTGGCGCCCAGGCCTGACGTTCTGCACCCTTGGTCCTATGTGTTTCTATATTAAAGAAATAAAAGCACCCTTCAAGATGTAAATGGATAAGGTCCATGCTAACCTAACCGAATGCTTCTGTAAATATTGTAGCTGTTCTCATTTTTTTTTAAAGGATTGTGCTGAGAGATTCAGCGTTATATCAGTAGTACTCCTATGGCTGTCATTGTGCATGCAGAACCCATGTGCATACATTTGTACATGCGTATTGCTCTGTTCAGACCTTCCACTGTATCTGTGGAGGTTGAGGAGTAGGGCCAGCCCAGCAGGCGTGATCCACACATTTATATTCATTTTGAGATGTCGGGTGAACAGGACATGTTGTTTAAAAAGTTGTACAGATTAAGCGAGTGCTAGAGAGTCCCTGCTTTCCATCTGGCCAACAGAAAGGTCATTAATGGACAAAGTTGATAACCAGCTCCTTTCACAGCAGTCTCCTGCTTTAGCCTCTTAGTACCTCTCCCCTAAACTGCGAATACAGTTGGAAATTCAGGAGATCCGGGTTCTAGTCCCCGCTCGGCCATGAAACTCACTGGGTGACTTTGGGCCAGTCAATGACTCTCAGCCTAACCTACCTCACAGGGTTGTTGTGAGGATAAAATGGAGAGGAGGAGGAGGAGGATTATGTAAGCCGCCTTGGGTTCCTTGCAGGAAAAAAGGCGGGGTATAAATATAATAAATAAATAAATAAATAAATAACGTGCCTAAATGCTCTTCAAAAATGCCAGGTGTTGCCCTCCCCCCCTCTAATGTCAATATATGCTGCAGCCCAAGTGATGTGGCAAAAGACCATACAGGTGAGGTGGTGGGAAAAGGAATTAAAGTCATATTTTATTCTCTGAGTCATGGGATAGAGCCCAGCTAAAGCAGAGTCGAAACTGCTCTCTGAAGATTGGTTTTTTCACTCATTATTGAACCCATCAATAATTCCTGACCCTACTTTTTGGCAGATTTTTTACCATTTTGAAAAGAATCCCATGATACTATTATCCAAGGACACCACCACACTCTGAGCCTCTGTATATCATTATGTCATATAACTCTGTTAAATGAGCTGAGAGCAATTGGCTGATGATGGCAAATGAATACAATTGGCTGAACCTGAAAATATTTTTACAGAATTAAACATGGCAGTAATGAAGACAGGACGGAGTTGGAATAGCTCAGCCGTGGTGGTGGCAAAGTCTATGGGAACAGGAGGAGCACAAGAGAACGCAGCTCTTGTGGTCGTGGGATCAGGGCGCCACAAGAGAAAATGTAGTTTTTGTGTTAAGCAGTGAGGCATATAAGCGAGGAAAGTGGCACAAAACCAGTATCAACACAAGGGCTGGCATTTCAGAGAACTGGGTAAGATTTCTGCCAACGGTGCATTTTTCTTTGACATATTTGGACACAAAAAAATGACCTCAATGAAACTTAACTTTGGTATAGCCCTAGTCAAGAATGTGTGTTAACGGTAAATGTCAAATATGGTAAATGTTGACCTTTACCACAAATTCTTAACAGTTTATGAGGCAGTGAGAAATGTCAGAAAGCTGACATTTATTAGTAAAAACTCAAGGTTAACCAAGTCTTTTTTTTTTGGCTGATAACCACATTTCATCCTCTTTCCTGTCACCATGAACTTTGCTTACCATAATGCATTAGTAAATGTCCAAGTCAGGCCTTCTGAGCCTTGTGATTTATGCATTTACCAGTAAATTTTGAGGGAGGGAAGGATCCAACCACCCAATTGCACCCTAATTTCCATCGTTTACTAGTAATTGTGAATATTTACCAAGGTCAGCAAAACCAGCCATTCTGATGATTACTGGTCAGTCTCAAGAACCACCAAGTGCCTTCAGCAAATGATCCAATTTGTTATTGTTCTCATCATTAAGTGGTAAATGTCAGCATTTACAAGGACACGCACAAGATAAATGGTGGCAGGCAATGTGGTTCAGGAATCATAACACTGGATCTAGCAGATGTAGGTTGAAAGTCATTGGCTTACAGAATTTAAGATTTCCATTCAGTAAAATTCACGACAAATTAAACAGCCCTCTCCGTATGGCTGGTTGCTTTTTTCCTTTTCTTTTAAAAGCCTGAATAGAACTGTGCTAATGACAAGCTGGTGATGTGGTAGCTTAAAGACTTAGGATGCAATCCGATGCATGTTTAGTCACAAAAAAGTCCTACAATTCCCAGCATCTGCCAGCCAGCATGTAGGACTTTTTTCTGTCTAAACATGCATAAGATTTCACCTTAAAGAAGTTATTTTGGCATAAGGTTCTGTGGACACTGCCCACTTCATCAGGTGTCTGAAGTGTTGGTAGATTGTATATACACATGCTGTGGAAGGAAATGTAAAGTGTGTGATCTGAGGGAATTGAAATGCAAAAAGTACGGGCAGTGATATTAGCTTAACAGTTGCCATTCACAAAATGTTGTGTTATCACAAGGTGGGGGGGGGTACCTTACCTTCTCAGAACCAGTCGAGATGTAGTGAAGGTAAATATGGCAGTATATATATGCTATGATAAAGGGACTGGAAACAAGGCCCTATGAAGAGAGACTGAAAGAACTGGGCATGTTTAGCCTTCAGAAGAGGAGACTGAGGGGAGATATGATCGCACTCTTCCAGTACTTGAAGGGTTGTCACACAGAGGAGGGCCAGGATCTCTTCTCGATCATCCCAGTTTGCAGGACACGGAATAATGGGCTCAAGTTACAGGAACCCAGATTCCACCTAGACATCAGGAAAAATGTCCTGACTGTCAGAGCAATAAGACAATGTAACCAACTACCTAGGGAGGTGGTGGGCTCTCCCACTCTGGAGGCATTCAAGGTGCAGCTGGACAGCCATCTGTCAGGGATGCTTTGACCTGGATTCCTGCATTGAGCAGGGGGTTGGACTTGATGGCCTTGTAGGCCCCTTCCAAATCTACTTTTCTATGATTCTATGATTCAATCTGAACCATCTTCAAAGGCATCCCCATATACAGTGGATTGCAGTAATCTAACTTGGAGGCTACCAGAGCATAGACAGCTGAAGCCAGGTTATCGCTGTCCAGATAGGGGTGTAGCTGGGCCACCAACTGAAGTTGGTAGAAGTCACTCCATGCCACTGAGGCCTGGTAGGCCCCTTCCAACTCTACCTTTCTATGATTCTATTATTTGTGAGCTAGCATTTCCTTCCAGAAAACTGATGATAGCCACCAACTTAGACAGCTGTAAAAGGGGATTAGGCACATTCGTGGAAGATAAGGCTTTCAATGGCTGCTTGTCATGATGACTATTTACAACCTCTAGAATCAGAATGATCCTGAATACCAGTTGCTTGCTATTGCCCTCATGTCTGTTGGCTTCCCAGAGGAATCTGGTTGGCCACTGTGAGAAACAGCACGCTGGACTAGATAGGCCCTTTGGTCTGTACCAGCGGGGCTCTTCTTATGTTCTCACCAGACAAGGAAGAAGATAGATCAGCGCCAGGATGACCTCTTTGCAAGCACAGTACTAAAAAGAAAATACCTACCCACACAAGCACTGTGGTTGTGTGGGACTGGCCCTTGCTTACACAACGGGGGATTCGGAGGATATCAGTAGTTTAATGATGGTGAAATGGCATCTGTCTCCTTCCTGAGAGACAATAGGGGTTACAAGGCAAGCTTAACTTCTCATATACCTCTTCCCTCCTCCCTCTTGCTCTCCAGCAAGGCTGTGAGAACTAATTAGTTCATGTTTGTTGAGTGCTGCGAAGTGGGGGGAAACTGTGTTAGAATGAAGTATTATTATCATTACAGACAGGTGCTATTAAGGCAGTGGCTATACACTTATGTGTCATTTCATACTTAATGAATGCATAATAATTGTCTGCTTAAACCTAGAGGTAAACCTTCCTTTCAAGACACTTTCTTCATTAAAGCAATTCCTTAAACTTTCTGACGGGTTATTAGATATTTTTTTTAAGTAATAAAATTTTGATTTTCAGTTTTTACATTTACAGAACACAACTGGATCATCATCAACAAATAGAATCGGGGAAGGAACCTATAGGCCTAAAAGTAAAAAAAGAGATCATATAAAAGGATGGAAAATAACAAGCTAAATTGCTATGAAAATGTAGATTTCAGAAAATGAATAAATGTAGAGAGAGAACCATAGAAAGAGAGTTGTAGTTCATGCTGAACCTTGTGGTATGTTTTTCCCTACTATATAATAATCGGGTTAGGAACATAGGAAGGTGCCTTATGCTGAGTCTCTGACCCCTGTCCATCTAGCCCTACATTGACCGGCAGTGGCTCTCCAGGCTTTTGGACGGGAGCCTTTCCCAGCCCTACCTGCGGGGATTGAACCTGGGATCTTTTGCATGCAAAGAACATACTACTCTGCCACTGAGCTACATTTCTTCCCCAAAGACTGAATGTTTGTAGGTTCTGCCTTGCTGATCTCCTACATCAGATTTCGGAGGAGTCAGCTAACTAAGTGCCGGTCTGTACTATGATTCTCCAGTGTCTGCAATGCCTGTGTCAAGACCGTGGGCTGGATCCAATGATGGCCATCCGCCAGTGGAACGGAAACCACTGACGGAATGGATTTCCCCTCCACCTCCAGCCCCCCAAATCGGCTCTGGAGGGTTGGGGGACCCACTGGAGGAGATTTGGGAGGTGCTCGGGGGGGGGCTGCAGGTGGGAGGAGAGTAAGGGGGGAGTGCTGTTGTAGAAGTGGAAGGCTGCTTGCATGACATTGGATTTATTTTTCAGTGCTGCTTCTGGCACAGCTTCCATTGCACAAAACCCAAGAGGGCTTTTTTTTTGTACCAGTCAACATTTTGCTGGTGAAATTAGGGCTCACTTGTAACACCTAGAGTGGCCACGTGCCTCACCAAAAAAAGAGGAAATGCATCAACAAAAGACGAGGACGGAGATTTGCATGAAATTTGCATTGTCATTCTGTTGGATTGAAACCCATTGGTGGTGGGTTGTGGTTTTAGATTTTATGACGTAATGGCTGGTTTCAAATGGAATGGTTATGCTGCTCCTTTTCTTTTCTTATTTTCATGTGTTTATATGTAAACAGTTTTTATACTACATATAATAATTGTATTTTTAAGGTTTTCATATTTGTAAACCGCCCAGACAGCTTCGGCTATTGGGCAGTATAGAAATGTAATAGATGAATAAATGAATGAAGGGAAAGTTCATTACCTTTTTAAATGAGCTGCTCCCCTCATAGTGCTGTTGTGGTGGAACACCCCAGGGCTGGTCCAAGAGCCAGTGTGGCGTAGTGGTGAGAGTGTTGGACTGGGACTCAGAAGATCCGGATTCTAGTCCCCGCTCGGCCATGAAACCCACTGGGTGACTTTGGGCCAGTCACTGACTCTCAGCCTGACCTACCTCACAGGGTTATTGTTGTTGTGAGGATAAAATGGAGAGGAGGAGGAGGAGGAGGAGGAGGAGGAGGAGGAGGAGGAGGATTATGTAAGCCACCTTGGGTTTCTTGCAGGAAAAAAGGCGGGGTATAAATATAATAAATAAATAAATAAATTTTGCTGCCTGAGGCAAAGGACAAGATGGTGGCCCATTCCACATACAGAATGGGTGCTGGGGACGGAACAGTGTGTTCCACCACATCTGAAGGCAGCAGGCTAGGTTAGGGGACACACACAACTCTGTCCTCTGGCACCTTGCAGCAGCAAACTCACCATTCTGCCTAGCTGCCCTCGTTTGCCAACCCACCTCCAGCATCTGCTGCCTGAGGCCGGTGCCTCACTGCCAAGTGGTAGGGCTGGCCCGGCCCTAGGAAACCCGTCCACACTGTCCCTTCAGCACAGTTATTAGAGTCACAGGAACCCTATTGTTGCAAAAATATGCTCAGAGTCCTCTCCCAGAGGGCCAATACTCGAGGAAAGGGAAGCAGCACAACAGAAGTGAGTTTTCAAAGTTTTATTTTTGCAAAAAGGCTCAGTCAGCCCTGTGGCTCGTGCCAAGATCAGAAGCTGAACAAAGGGGAAAGGAAACATGCAGGTCTTTTTATGCTTTTACACTCATTGGTTTATCCATTTTCAGCAAATCAAGTGCGTTCGCTTAAACATGGTAACCAGTCACGTACATTCATTTGAACATGGCAACAACCAATCGGAGACATTTCTTTGAACATAGTAAGTATCAGTCTTTAGTTACATATAAGGCTATCTATTTCTTTCTCCCTTTGCTAGGCTGATGCTTCTCATGACCTTTAGGGCACCCGAGATATCAGGTGTCTCATGAATTTGCTACTCTTGGTACCCCTTATCAATCGAAGAAAGGGGAAGAAACTCCCCTTTCATTTGTACATCTGGAGTTGGCACCTGAGAATACACATCAGGGATGAGACTCTAGCCAAGGGGAAGATATGGCAGCGCCAGACATACAACTAAACAAAGAAGCGACACAACTCTTCAGGGTTCTCTGGCTAAAACAGCAATTGGCAGATGGGCAAGGTTAGGAGAGCAGAGAGATTAATACATCTAACAATGTGTGCTATATACAGCTTTGTTGATTGCATGTGTATAATGGAACTTTATTCTTACACTTTGTAAATATACCATGTCCACTTTTCTAACCCTATCTCCACTGTCAAATCAAGCAGCTCTAACATCAGGGGCACCATTTCAGGTGTGTGTGTGTGGAGAGAGAGATTTCAGTGGGGTGTTGCAAGATTTTTAATGCCTATGTTTGGATACATTCAAGGTTAAATTGCAAAGCAAAACAAACAGACAGACAAAGACAAGTACGTATATTTCGAGAGTATTTGTTGTACAGTCATGCCTTGGATTGAGAGCATAATTCGTTCCGGAAAGGTGCTTGTAATCCAAAACACTCTTATATCAAAATGAAATCCCCCCAAAAAAAATTTGTACAGAGATTTTTAATTTAAGCCGTACTACAGTACTTGTATTGCAAGACGTCGCTTGTATATCAAGTAAAAAATAAATAAATAAATAAACAAATATTTAAGAATTTGCTTGTCTTGCAAAATGCTCTCAAACCAAGTTACTTGCAATCCAAGGTATTACTGTAGTTATTTTTGACACCTCATAATAACCAGGTTTTGGTGCCCCGAGGATGAATAATTAGTGGTCTGAAATATGGGACCAGGACACAGGGCACTGCTCCCTGCCCTCCTTCAACGAAACCTTGTCTAGCTCTCCTGTCTCACAACAAAAAGAGAGAAGGACAATTAAAATGCTGGCAACTAATAAGCACTTTGCCAGCAAGATGAATACTGTGCGCTCACAGAATCATTTTTCCCCTCCTGTCGGAACAAGGTTCCTGCAGCATCACACATCCCATCCAAATTCTCTCTACCTGACTTATCTGTGTATTTAAACCAATGTTTCACTCCTATAGGTTGGAAATATCCTTTGGGCACTAGGAATTGCATTTATATATATATTTCTATTTTATTTGTAATTTACCTTTCTGTCTAGAATATAGACTCTAGATACAGTAATAAATTTTAAAAAGGTCTGTAAACCAACAAAGTGCAGGGTTGTGAGCTCCCCCTACTGGTCTAAAGGGTGAAAGTCACCAAAGTAATTTGATGGGAACGGGATGCTTCGAGAGGAGATGAAAAGAGAACCCTTGAATGATCCTAGTGATTCATTCACCGAAAAACAAAAACTGGGTGCTCTATGAACATAAAATTTAAATGGATTAAAGGGCATCTAGCCTAAGCTGTGCCACACTGCAGATCTGTCTGTGTCCAGCTCCTATCAGCATCTGTAAAATGGGAATAATAGTGGTCTATTACGTAGGGCTGTTGTAAAGGCCAACACAGTAAAAATGTCAAAGAGCCAAGGAAAAGTGTATGTACACATTTAAGTGGTATTTTATCTATTTATTTATAAATTGGGCTCCATCAGGCACTTTCAGGTTTTTGAGGGCTTGGCAGGGAAAAAAAGTATCCAAATTCACAGAGGAAGCTGGCAAGTCTGTATAACTTTAACCATTTTTGTTCAGTGCACTATAGCGGTTAGCCTTTCACAAAGGTTCCATGGACTTTGAAGAAGCCCGAGTGCAAGGTGAAAGGGAGAAACGTGCTAAGCGAAAAGCACGTCAAACGAATCCTTTGCAAGACCATCTTCCATCTGGTAACCTGTGTCCTCACTGTGGGAAGCTGTGTGGATCTAGAATTGGCCTCCACAGTCACTTACGGACCCATCGCTAGAGTCTACACAATCTTCTTTAGAATTTCCTCCTTTTATCCCGGAAGACAATCTTACTCGGTCACGAGTGATCGCCTGATGATGATGACTATAGCGTCCCACCACTTACCTTGGACAATGGAGGATGCCCCTTCACTTCTCTATGCAGTGGAGAGAAGGCAGCCGCAGTTCTTCCTGCCTGTTTCCTGTCCTGTCCTGTAATCCAACCCTCCCTTCTTACCCGCTATAGGAAGCAGGGACCAGGAGGAAACATGGATGGGGAGCGCTACATGTCTTATTGTATTTATTTATCAATAATACTTTTATCCTGCTTAATATAATCAAATCCCATATACATATTAAAATTATTAAATTAATGTTTAATATTAATTAATTGTTGTGAACCACCCAGAAAGCTTTGGCTATTGGGCGGTTCTAGTTACAAGAACCCTGTCTTTAGTGTGGCTGGGGAAAGAGGTGGCAACCCTGGGTCAGCCCTTGAAAACTGTTCGAACCCAACAGCCAGTGCAGAAAGCAAAGATACAAAAGTGCAGCTCCTCACCAGAAATGCCCACTAGGAGCATGCAACACCGGTTGCCCTACAGTGGCTTCTTATTGCCATCTAATCAACGTTTAAGTTGCTGCTTCTAAACAACTTGGGCTTGAGATGGCCAGAGACTGCCTCCGGTACCAAGCTCACACTGAGGACATCCCGGGCTCTTTCTCTTCCCCTTAACATGGTATATGACAGAAGCATTTTCGTTGTAAAACAAATACCGTCTTTCATTGTTATTTATTCCCTAGCCATTCCATATTGTTCCCAAGATGGCTAACAGCCTTTAAAAAAATGATGCAAAGATACTCTAGTTCCATGCCACAATGACAGGACTGGATATAAATATCTAAATTATTATATAAGTAAAAAAAAACCCAAGCAAAACTTGTTTTGTGTGGAAACTAAAGGAAGGAGTAAAAGATGGAGAGACAAAGCTGTTTTGACTTTACCAGCAAATTAAAAATAAATAAATCCATAGGGGTTCTATGTTAGTCTGTTGCAGCAAAAACAAAGAAGAGTTGGGTGAGTCTTAAAGACTCACAAATTTATTAAGGTATCATTTTCATGGATTTAAATGAGGAATGTACAGATTTTGTTCTGTGTTTTGCAGATTGTCAGGTATCTTTCATTCCGTCGCCTGCTCATTGATGGAATCAGATTTTTTAAACTAGAATTTCGTTCTGCTTGTGCTAATTTTTATTAGCACTAATGTGCACGTGCGCTAATGCTCATTAGTTAATTAGCGAATTGGCACTAATGCTCATTAACTAATGTGAATTAGCGCACGTGTGCAAGTGCACAGCAGATCTAACGTGCACTTGCGAAAGCGCAAATCCCTTCCAAAAGTGAAAAAAAAGGTCCATGGAATCCATGTGACTAAGAAAAAGTTGTTCTGCTGTGGAATCCACAGGTCGAATTCAAGGAAATCAGAACTCACCTGAAACTGTTGAGGATTTCTCAGACATCCCTATAATAGTGGTGTTCACGTACCTGTGGGGGGGGGGCTCACCTCTCCGCTGCTGCCATTCTCCATGGCGCCTCGTTCTTTCAAGTGGCGCGGCGCGTTCTCCACGCCACTCGAGCTGCCGCCGACGGGCGCGACGGGACCGGCGCGGGTGGCGCAGGCAGCTCGCCTCTCTGCGGCGAGCCACCACCAGAAAAAGGTAGGCTCGCGTGAGCCTCACACGAGCGTTAGCGTGCCCGATTTCGGCCCGCTACGCTCGCGCGAGGCGATCGGATACATCGCTACAGGGATAGACAGATCATTCTATTTCTGGTCCATGTCAGTTTCCGCAGGATGCCCACTTTGTCAGGTGCATGAAGTTTTATCCTCCATCCATTGACACGTAGAAAAAGATAGAATTCTCCTTCCTGGGGTTTTCTCTGTACCCATGTGTTGATCAGCCAACTGATGATAATGCTTCATCCATCTGACAAAGTGGGTGGGTTTCCTTCCAGTCCACGCAAGCTTATGCCATACAATACCATTGATCATCTTTGAAGGTACTGCTGCATTTATTTATTTTTTGTTGGTTTTGCAACGACTGTCTAGCATGGCCATCATCATGCTGGAATTCTTTATATTTGATAACTAAAATGTTACCTAGCAGTGATGTTGCTAGCCAGGGAAGAGGGGGAGGGGAATAAAACTTCGAATTCATCTCAAGGGGAGAGACGGGTCTGCTGCTGTTTTCCATGTCTGCTGTTGTTGACAACATTGTGACACCTGAACCCTCCTCATCCCCTCTGAGCTGTGTGACAAGCCTAATATCATGATTCAAGCAGCCCTCACTGTTTCCTCATCAGTGTTAAGTACTCTGAAGGTCATGGGCAACAGAGCCCCCTGACGCAAGCTTCCAAAGGTCAGATCGTGCTTCAGTTTTGGTCTGAATATTTTCCGCCTGCTTTCCCCGTTCCCTTTTGTGTTTCCTGAGGCTGCTAAGATGTGGAGGCTCAGAGACCCAATCTCCCCCTCCCCCTCCTCTTTCTACTCTTCCTACTGCTCTCATTTATTTCAATTTGCTATGCTTTCAGTGTTAAGGGGGAGAGGAAGAAGGCATGATTGTGTCTGCAGAGTGCAAAATAAAACGCCTGGACTGCAGTCCGTAAACTGGTTAAGCTGGCATGAGATTTAAGCCGACTGACTTCTCTCGATTTCAGTGGAACTGACAGCCTGATCCTATGCAGAGTTAGTTACTTTCCTAGACCCATTGAAATTGATGGGCTCAGGCATGCCCAGCTCTGCATAGGATCAAACTGTAAATCAGCAGCTGGGGGTGGGGGGGAATCGATATGCTGTAGGCTGGCAGACTTCCAGCTTTTAGGATCTGCTCTGGTTTTTTTTTACTAGAACCTTGAGGTTCACCAACTGGAGCCTGGTGCAAAAGACACACACTTTAGGGTACTTCCAGATCAGGCTTTTATTGGGCAGTCTCCCTGCCTTCTTCATAGAATTTTGCAGGGGATCCAGATATTGTCATCTTCCATTTATATCCCTCTAATGTTTTCCTACCACTTCTTCCATCTTTTTTTCTCCCCCCCCCCGCACACCCCCCCCAATCGGTTAAGGAGGAAAAAACAAAATAGCTGCACAATGTCTTTTGAAGCAACCTCTGAACTCAGGGATTTGTTTTGAGTACCAAAACTCTAGGTCCCAGCCCTTCCAGGCAAAAATATACTTCTTGTTATCCCACCCAACAGTTTCCTTCATTTCAGCAGTACCATTTAGCAGGAGAGGGGAGGGAGTCATTTTGTTCCTGTTTCATAGATTTCATAGATGATAGAGTTGGAAGGAGCCTACAAGGCTATCGAGTCCAACCCCCTGCTCAATGCAGGAAACTAGAGGAGGGGGTCTCCCATCCAAGTAATAACCAGGCTTGATCCTGCTTAGCTTTCCTTGCTCAGACAAGCTGAGCCAGCGTAAGCCACAGGCCTAACTCAGTTGCGAGTTAGAAATCCTTGCTGATCTACTGCAAATCACCCAGAGATCTATCAGTAGATCCTGATCTACCTTCTGCCCATCCCTGCTGTAGTTGAATTGGTTTTAGATTGGGTTGCTAAAGAGGGCAGGCAGGTGTAGAAAGGGGATATGTTAGGGCTGTTTCAGAGGTTGGCAGTCTGTGGGCCATGTGTATCTTCTGTGGGATGGTTTCTGCAGTCCTCCGAGACACTCGCTAGAAGCCTAGGATTCAAAGCTGTATAAGTTGCTAGTCCTCAGGATGCAGGGATAAATTTAAAAACAAAGTAGCAATACCCGCCGAAGTTTCAAAAAAAGGAGATGAAAAGGCAGCACAAATTCTAAGCCCAAACCAGGATTTCTGAGGGGGTTGCCCAAGGGTAATCATCACACCATGGTCCCAGAAGAGGAATGTCACAAAATAAATAGAAGATGCCTGTCAGCTGTGGATTGTCATTCAATCCTGTCTATGAAAGTGATATGGAAATGATTCATTTATTTAATATTGCAAATGATCTGGGACCTTTGACTTATGACTCTTGCTTGATGTTGCCCTTGAAAAGGAGCCAAGAATATTGTTCAAATACGTTATGCTGAGTGAAGTCGACCATTGTGTACAAGTGGCTTGAATAACAGTTTCTAGACATTCCCAGTGGGGGAAATGTGCAAACAAAGGTAATCTTGGTTAAACCAACATGAATTGCAGATGTCTGTGTCTGTATTTAAGTCTAAATTTAGATACCGTTAAACCAGACAGTATGGTGGTCTTGCTTTATATTCCATTGTGCTGTATGTAGGTGTTATTGCTGTGGTTGAGGAAAGTGCATTTGGTATCCATGGTGTTATTGTTATTTCTTAATTTCTGGTTCTTTCTGAATCTGTTTGCTGATCCTGGATGCTCAGTTGTCTTCCACAAATAGCGATGCCTTTCTCCAATACAATACTCCTTCAAAGTTAAAGCTTTGAAGAAAAAAAATAAAAATCCATGAACCATGAGAGAATGATTCATAGGGTTGACATATCCCAATTTTCCAAATCCAGGCAATCTAATTTCCATTACATGGAAATGAGGTGCTGCAATCATGCGAATTAGGTGCACCAATTGAGCACACAATATTTGCATGATGTGTAGCGTCTTTTGCCAGCTACCAGAGACAGAGACTGAGGGAAGGAGACATACAAGGTGGCATTACTTGGCCAAATGGTTCTGCCAAGAAAGAAAGAATAACACTTGCTAGAGGAATTCCACTTTGCAGTTACATTTCCCCAATCTCAAGCAGAAGTTCTGCAGAAGTTTCAGCTGCCAATTCAAATTTGAGTGGGTTTCAGATATACATTGCAGTTAATTTAACAGTATAAACTCTCATCCTTGAAGAAAAATGGCCTGGATGTCTTCATGCATGCATCTTTTGCTTATGATTTCACTTCAGTTGCAGGTAGGTGGCCTATCAAGATCTCTAGGACCCAAACTATGACATATGCAAAAATCAGAGGCAACGGCAAGAGCCCTATCTCTGTGCTGCTATGGAGATACTCTAGCTCAGCAGGCAAATCTGAAACTTGTCTTGTCCATGAGGTAACAGTGTTAGAAATACCAGTATGCCAAATAATGTTAATGGCAGCCTTTCCCCAAAACCACATCCATAATAAGGAATATTGAACAAAACAGCAATTTGTATAAATTTGAATTTTGCAAGCAAGTTAAAGCTAGTAGAATCCCTGCCTTGAAACTGAAGCTTGCTGAAGATCTTGTGATGATGGTGGCATCCTGGAGTTTTACTTTCAAAATTCCTATAAATTATAGCTTAATCTTAACTCCTCTATAAATGTTTGCAATAAAATATTAGAAAGGCAAACAGGACAAGGGGACAGTAGTTAGCAGGATAGTGATGGGGGTAAAGAGTAAAATCTGAACACATGAAAATGATTTAATCTGAATCAGCCCATTGGTTCATTTAGTTCAATATTGCCTTCTCTGAGTGGCAGCAGCTCTGTGGAATCTCACCTGATACTGTTTTTGGAGGAGGCCTGGGTAGGCATCTACAACAGTTAGTCAAGCCGTCCCCAATATGGTGCCCAGATGTTTTGGACATCAACTCCCATCATCCCTAGCCAGCATGGCCAGTGGTCAGGGATGCTGGGGGTTGCAGTCTGTGAAGGAACAGAATGGTTCTCCATGTTTGTATTTTGGTTTTTGTAGATTACGGGGTTAAGTGTGGGGTGAGTGTGTACTAGTCAGTTTCAGCCAAAAGATTAATAGTTTAGAGGTCAAATGTTTAGTTAGAATGTGGAGGGCAGACCGATGGGTAGCATGGCGAATGGGCAGAGATGATGGGAGTTTTAGTCTAACAGCAGCAGGAGGGTAGTTCGCAGGGTCCCTACGCCTGGTCTAATGGACCTTGACAAGTCCACACAAATGTGTCAGTGGAGAGATGTATGTATTTAAGCAAAGGTCCATCTCATTCATGATGCATTTTTTCAGTTAAAGTCACTCCCACAGAAACTAATAACCTTGAATCTTAGTACATCACCCTATTTGCACTATGGATTAGGCCAATTATTAGCACTCCAAATCCACACCACTGGCTGCATAAAGAGATAGTTAGGGCTGCAATCCTAAACTTAACTACTAGGTAAATTGCGTTGAACTCAGTCAGGCTTACTTCTGACTAAACATGTTTAAACTTACACTGTAAAGTAGATAGGTGAAATGGAATTTAGATAGTTCTGACAATTGTGGGTTTGTTGGGTGGCTGGATTCTTTCCCAAAATGAAAGAAGGATTGAAGGCACAGATTTAGAGGAGCTTGTCAGGCGGATGCTCAACCTAATTGGGCCAAAATGCTGTCATTTTCAGTCACAGATGATTTTGCCCCTTGGATCCCAACCCAACTTCAGCCTAATCATATTTGGGGCTGTCTTTATTATTAGCACACTCCAATGCAATGGCAATTGGTGCCTCAGAAATATATGAGCAAATAGTTAACTAGGTAGGTCAGATTGAATTAGATGCTTGTATTTGAATGTGTTGCTCTGACAGGGCATTAGAATCCCACACTGATAATGATGAGGAGGATACTTCAGAATGTAGGTTAATGGCCTAGAATGCTGCAGGTTGGCATTGTGTCATGACAGTGCTCTGGGCCATGACTGTGGAATGCTAAAGATTTGGAAGGGGCGGGGGAGAGAGAGAAGTATACTTGTCCTTGTTAAAAGGAAGTCAAGAAAGAATCCTGTTGCTATGGATTCATCTCTCTGAATTCCATTTCCATGGGAATTCAATGAGCAGTCCATCCTATCAGCCAACTAATCACCCAAGCTGCAGCTGTCTGAGAGTGGTGTTTAACATATCTTGATCTTGTGGCAAATTGTTGTAGACCTGAAATATCCCGAGTAGCAGCAAAAATGAGGGAACACCCCGCCCCCGAACTACTGTCAATTACAGGAGCAAGAGTAGTACACTGAGTATTTTGCATTATGCTCCTTCTACGCCAGCCTTCCTCAAACCGGTGTCCTCCAGATGTGTTGGACTTGGTTGGGGGATGTTATAGCCCCAACACATCTGGAGGACACCGGTTTGAGGAAGGTTGTTCTACACTATAAACTTAAACTGATTTCAGGTGGTTTAATTATCATGCCTTCCCTGAAATGCACTGGAAACTTTCCGGATTTGAGAAAGTGCTGAAAGTTCTATGGGGGGTGGCGGGATGAACACTGTAGTTCCTGGGGGAAGCCTATGACAGCGTCATTCGATTAAAGTGTGTGGCATTTCAGGGAAGGCATGATAATACAGTACTACGTTTTTCATTTTCTTGTTTGGTTGTACTGGTTGGGAAGTATAGGGCAGCGGCATACCCACCAATGAATGTGGAGCACTTACGGTAACCCTCTGAATGTAGGCCAGACTACTTTTCTATGAGGATCTGGCACCTTAAGAGAGCAGGTTCTGTAACTTCTCTAATAGACTTGGATGACAACTCCTATGGATGGGAGAACCAGGGATGGTTGTGCTTGCTGAAATTCTCTGGAGTTCACTCTGAGTAAGCTCTATTTGGGCTCGCTCCCCTTTTTGTTTGTGACCTGTTTTTCGGTTCATTCGAATTGGAAAAAGTGCACATTTCAACCGGAAAAAGTGTGCATTTCTGTGTGTGTTTTTCAAAAGTGCACACTTTTCTCCCTTTGACTAAAGTGTGAAAATGCATATATATATTTTTTTAAAAAATGCATTTCAAAGTGCTCTTTTTTTTTTTTAATGCATTTTTAATGTGATCTCAAGTTTGGGAATGTGTGAGGATTTTTGAAAAAAATGAGAACAGGCGAAGTTTGGATGATTTGTGAACTGAAACGAAATTCTCTGTTATCCCTACTACTTACATGGATGCAAGTCATAAGGAAAGGTTCTGATTCCGAATAGGGAGCAGGGGGTTGGACTCGATAGCCTTGCAGGCTCCTTCCAACTCTATGATCTATGAAATCTATGTATGAGAATTTAATTAAAGAGGTGAAAAGTTGATGTATTTTTCCAGTTTGGCCCTGGTGGATTTCGTTCCTCCCCCCCCCCACTGACTTTGACTTGATCTGTAGCAAGTTGATCCAATACACGGATTCCTTTCTTTTTTTCATGGTGCTAATTGGCACAAATGGGGTCATATCCCCCCCCCCGGTCTTTCACAAGTGCACAGATTCAGCTGTCCGATATGTGTCGTCTAGCCTTGTCAATTTCCTTGTATGTTTCAGCTGTCAATGGAAGCCCTGAGGTGGAGAAGTGAATATAGAAGGAAATTGACAAGGTGAGTGCATAAAGGCTAATTTGCACATACAGTCATGCCTTGGATTGAGAGCATAGTTCGTTCCGGAAACGTGCTTGTAATCCAAAACACTCTTATATCAAAACGAATTCCCCCCCAAAAAAATTGTACAGAGATTTTTAATTTAAGCCATACTACAGTACGTGTATTGCAAGACATCACTTGTATATCAAGTTAAAAAAAATTAAATAAATATTTTAAAATTTGCTTGTCTTGCAAAACGCTCTCAAACCAAGTTACTTGCAATCCAAGGTATTACTGTAGTTGCGAAGAACTGTGGGGGGGTGATAATAGTAAGACAAAGGAGGAACACATTTGTGCAATTCAGAAGCACTGAAAAAGGGAGGGAAAGTGAACTAAATAAGTGCACTAAAGGGGAGGGGGGACAATATCTGACAGTTGGCAATGTAATCCTCTCGCTATTAAGTGTTGAACTGACACATGTCAGTGTCCTTTTCCCTTTCAACACTTCTCCGAGTCTCCAGCAAGTCCAGAAAGCGGAGTTATTGGCTCCCCCTGCCTTTCCGTGGCTTCTTCTTGGAGCAGTTACTGCTGTTGCATGAATTTCCCCTCTGCTTACTGCCCAGCCTTTACATTTGTGCAAATTTCCCTTCCATTTAATCCCTAGCCTCTAAATTTGTGCCAATTTATATTCTGGGAAGTAAATAGAGGGGAAATTTGCACTGTACACTTGCTTGATACTGAAGGTTTTATGCCAGTCTTTCCCATCCTGGCACCTTCCAGATGTGTTGGACTACAATTCCCATCGTCCCAAGTCAGCAGGGCCAATTGCTGTGCTGGCTGGGGATGCTGGGAGTTCTCCTGGTGGCCTTCAGAAGTGTTAAGACTATAACTCCCATCATCCAATTTGCTCAGCATTTTTTGGAGACAAACTCACTCAGATCCACTCTGACTTGGACGCTATAGTTGATACAGACCCAGTGGGTGTAACTTTGGCTCCTGCTTTGTTCTGCCAAATGTTTTCCCAAAGGGCTTGGCAGGGGTTCTTTGATGAATTCTCATGCCATAATAAATCCAGGAGGATCAAGCCAAACATCTTTTATTGTGAGTTAAGATCCTTATTATACAGAGTACAACAATCCCAAGTCCCCTAGTAAGAGCCCCACCGCTTGGACAGGCAGCGACCACAACAACATCACCAACCGACCAGTCAAGAAGCTCTGCCTCCAGTATCAGTTGTGCCCTTTCTGCAGCCACTCAGCCTTGAGGTCTCTCTCCCCCTCTGTCCGTGTCAAGGCTCCTGCTGGTTGTCCTTCTTCAGGCTGGCAGCCAACCGGCTCCTGGATCTCTCCCTCCCTTCCTTCCTTCCTTCCACCACACCTTCAGGCTGCATTTGCTAGTCTTATATACAATTCTAGCACTAAACTCCATGGGCTGCAGACCTCATGTTTAAATGATAACACCTGTGCTGTGTACAATTTCATCTTCCTGGGTGGCAGCCAAGTCACATGCCGGTAAGGTGCTGACCAATTTCATCATGCTGGCAAGCAGCCAGGTCACGTACCAGTAAATTAGCCAAGGCCACAGCAATCTTTCTACATTTTAGCTTTTTAAATCAAGCCCAGAGCATATTTATTTATTATTAATATTTATTTATCGCCCATCTGGCCGGCAACCGGCCACCCTGGGCGATGTACACAAAATAAAATACATAGATGCAATAAAATACATTTAAACAATATAAAAATTTTAAAATCTTAACCCACCCCATATTCCCGCCTGAACAACCAGGTTTTTAATGAGCGACGGAAGCTCATCAGAGAGGGGGCATGGCGGAGGTCACTCGGGAGAGAGTTCCACAGTACGGGGGCCGCCACAGAAAAGGCCCTCTTCCTCGTCCCCACCAGTCTAGCTGCTCTGGCTGAAGGGACAAGGAGAAGGCCATCCGTGGCAGATCTTGTTGAGCGGCCCACTTGGTGTTGCTGGAGACGCTCCTTGAGATAAACTGGACCAGAGCCGTATAGGGTTTTAAAGGTAAAAACCAACACCTTGAATTCGGCTCGGCAAGCAACTGGTAGCCAGTGCAAATCCTTCAGCACTGGCGTGATGTGATCCCGCCGGCGGCTGCCTTTAACCAGGCAAGCCGCCGCGTTCTGTACCAGCTGTAGCTTCCGAACCGTCTTCAAGGGTAACCCCACGTAGAGCGCATTACAGTAGTCTGGACAAGCATAGAGGAAGAACTCTGTACAACACCCCTGTACTCCTTGATCATCTTCTGCAATTCCCAGTACATGCTTGTCCAGTGTTATACTTTTCAATTTGTACAGCCTGAGGATGTGGACAGGATCCTTGGAGAGGTGAGAGCCACCACGTGTGTTCTAGATCCTTGCCCTTCCTGGCTCATAAAAGCAGCCAGAGCAGGACTGGCCGTGTGGGTAAGTGGAGTGGTTCATGCCTCTTTTTGTCAAGGCAGGGTTCCTGCCTGCCTGAAGGAGGCCGTGGTGAGACCCCTGTTGAAAAAGCCCTCCCTGGATAATTACGGTATACAATCTGAAGAGAAAACAGAGTATTCCCTGAATAATTGGATAATTACCAGCCAGTCTCCAATATTCCATTTCTGGGCAAGGTATTGGAGCGCATGCATGGTGGCCTCCCAACTCCAGGGATTCCTGGATAAGACACATTATCTAGATCCATTTCAATCTGGCTTCAGAGTGGGTTATGGGACAGAAACAGCTTTGGTCACCTTGGTAGATGACCTACGCCAGGAACTGGACAGGGGGAGTGTGTCCCTGTTGGTTCTGCTGGACCTCTCAGCAGCTTTCGATACCACCGACCATGGTATCCTTCTGGACCTCCTCACTGGGATGGGACTTGGAGGCACTGTTCTACAGTGTCTCCATTCCTTCCTGGAGGGGTGGACCCAGAAGGTGGTGCTGGGGGACTCCTGTTCGACTCCCTGGCCATTGGCCTGTGGAGTTCCTCAGGGTTCTATTTTGCCCCCCATGCTATTTAACATATACATGAAGCCATTGGGAGAGTTGTCTGGAGTTTTGGGGTTCGGTGTCACCAGTATGCCGATGACACCCAACTCTGTTCCTCCTTCCCATCTAATTCCAAGGAAGCTGTTGCTGTGTCTGTCAGCAGTAATGGACTGGATGAAGGCAAACAAATTGAAGCTTAATCCAGACAAAACAAAAGTGCTCCTGGTCAGCTGGAAGGCAGATCCGGGAACAGGGATTCAGCTTGTGTTGGATGGGTTTACACTCCCCGTAAGACACAGGTTTGCAGCTTGGGTGTACTTCTGGATTCAGCCCTGAGCCTGGATGCCCAGGTTTTGGCAGGGGCCAAGAGTGCATTTGTACAGTTAAAGCTAGTGCACCAGCTGCGCCCATTCCTGGAGATGTCTGATTTGGCCACAGTGACACATGCCTTAGTTACATCTGATTTGGATTACTGTAACATGTTCTACGTGGGGCTGCCTCTGAAGAGTGTTTGGAAACTTCAGCTGGTTGAAAGAGCTGCTGCCAGAGTGCTGACTGGAGCTGGCTACAGGGCACATACAACTCCTCTGTTACAACAGCTTCACTGGCTCCCAGTCTGTTTCCAGGCACAATTGAAAGTGCTGGTTATGAACTATAAAGTTCATAGCTTTGGTCCAGGTTATTTGAAAGACCGTATTCTCCCTTATGAGCCTGCCCATACCCTGAGATCTTCAGGGGAGGCCCTTCTCTTGGTCCCACCACCATCACAGGCACGCCTGATGAAAACGCAGAGGAGGGCCTTCCCGGTGGCTGCCCCAAGGCTCTGGAATTCTCTTCCCAGGGAAGCTAGAGTGGCACCCTCTTTGTTATGTTTCTGGAGGCAGGGGAAAACATTTTTGTTCCAGCAGGCCTTTGGGAATAGTCTGGACCTGTGAGAATGCGATGGATTAGTACTATTGTTTATATTCCTATTGCTGTTTTAATTTTGGTGTTTTATATAATTTTAATATTATAGATGATTTAATTATATTTTTTAACTTTTTTATATTTCTATTTCTATGTTTTAATTGTACAAGTTTTAATGTTGTCAAGCTGTCTTGAGTCCCAGTACTGGGAAAAAGGTGGGATTGATATAAATAAATATCGTCGTCGTTGTCTTCGTCGTCTTCGTCATCCCTGGCCACTAGAGCCAATGGTCATACTGGCTGGGGATGTTGGGAGTTGTAGACACCATGCTCAGCCAGTAGGGTCAATGGACATGCTGGCTGTGGATGATGGGAGTTGTAATCCAACACATATGGAGGTGCCAGCTTGGGGAAGGCCGTTTTATGCTGTACCTGCACATTTTGTAAAATGTTTTTCAACATTCTAGGGGGAAATGTTATGCGGCAGCCTGAAATCTTGACTTAAATAAGACATTTCTTGTCTCTGCGGGTGCGAGGCTGGTGCACTTTGCGCTAAATAGCACTGTTTTGTCATTGATGGAAAGCTGTTGGATATAGTTTCCTCTTTCAATTCATTTAGATTTCTAAAGCCTCACTTATGCTGCCTGGGTTAATTTGCAGTCATTTAAAGTAAGGGTTAAGTGAAGGTCACGGGCTATTCTAAATTAGAGGGAAGCTTTTGCAACAATTGCTATGCTGTGACCTTTCAGTATTTTCTGATTTTTGCTGGCTAGCCAGGCTCTTTATAGCATTGTTAACCTGCGAGAAATACATAGAGTGGTTGTACCCAGTGGTAAAGCAACGAATTTTAAAAGGTTAAAGCCATTTTAGGGTAATACAGACATGAAACAGCCACAGAATCCTCTGGAGCCATTCTTTTTCTGCTCAGTTTTGCCAGTTATTATGGTATGAACTGGGGAAAATGCAAAGCATGCCAGAAAATATGCATGCCGGGACAGTCCCAGGAAGCCTGTTACAGGATTGTTCCTTCTGAATGGGCATTTTCTCTGTCAAGGCCTTGAGCCACCAACCCCCATAGCATTTCTTGCTGCACTGAAATGCTGGGTCTGGAAATGTACACTTTTTATCCCATTAAATCATCCAGACCACCACAACGATCAGATGCACTATGTATGCAATACACATTTCACCAAGGAGCACAGATGGTATTTGCATACAGCAGACAATGCGTACTGACTTTCAGGGGTGTTTTCATACATCAGCAAATCCTTTCCAGCAGTGGCCTGCTGTGAAAATGCTACAAGAGGTCAGTAGAGGACAAGCAATCATCTTGTGATGACCATGGCGGAAGCTTCAGGGCTGCCAATTTGTGACATTAAAAATACCTGGTTGGTGGGCAGAGCCAGGGATGGGTTTAATCCAGTCTTCTCCAACTGGATCCCTCCAGATGTGTTGGACTACAACTCCTATCATTCCTAGACAACCAGCATTCTGACTGTATGGTAGAAAGGAGTAGGGATGGACAAATCAGTTGCCTTTGAGTCCAATTCATTTTTGCAGTTGTTTACCCTTGATACTATCCTGCTGTTCCTGATGTTAATCCTTTCTTTCAAAATATATATCGTTCAACTTGATTCAGCATGATGAACACTGTGAGTTTTACATGCATTGCGTGTATATATTACACACATATAAAGGGCTGAGAAACTGCTTTACTGCGTTTAGAGAAATCGAAAGGCAGTAGGCCACACAATTTTTTTGCAAACCAGTCAGGGGGTGGGGATGGGGGTGGGTGGTGGGTGGTGGGTGGATCAGGTTATTTCCAAGGTTCAAATGTCTAAAGCAGGGCCCTCCAACCTTGGGTCCCCAGATGTTGCTGGCCTACAGCTCCCAGCATACCCAGCCAGCATGGCTAATGGCAAGGGATTCTGGGAGCTGTAGTCCAGCAACATCTGGGGACCCAAGGTTGGAGAGCCCTGGTCTAAAGCATCCCTAGAAGGAAGTGCAATTGAGAACATAGGAGGAAATAAAGAGTCAAGACAAGTTGTTGGGGTTTAACTGGGCCACATTTATTTACATTCAATGACCTGCAAAGGGATGGAGTGTGGGTTATCTAATCCTGATCCGGCCACTCTGGCCCGTAACACTGTACAACGGGCGAAGCATCCAAAATCGGAAGGTGGCGCTACTTGTCGCCACCACCCCATTTTACACTTTACAGTGTTGGGACACCTTTGTTCCAACGTCTCCTCTTGGAGTCTCAAGACAACAAGCTTGGCAAGGAACAAAGGTATCACAGGCGATCCTGATCCCCAGCAGACTGAGTCTAATGACCCAGCAATGTGAGGCCTCTGGAATTCGCCTGTCACCCAAACAGTGCCAGGAATGCTCACCGAACCCTATCACTTCCCTAACCTGCACTTACCCGCCACAGAGAGGGACGAGCTTCAGTCACCTCTCCCCCACCTGCCAGGAACAAGTTCCAGCTGGGCCCTTTGTAGGTGACGGTTTTTGTTACCTGCATCTGACAAATGGACTCTATCTGAGCGGTACAGCTCCCTCCGTGCCAAAGAAACCTTGGGATGGGTACAGAATAACCCACTTCCCGCCCCGCCATTTCACAATTTCCCGGCTGTTCACCTTCATGCCCGCTCTGCTCCTTATCCTGGGGTTCACACTGCCCCACCACCAGTAGCGTGGCAGGATATGGGACCAGACAATCCAGACTCCTGGCCATTGCCTCCTGATGGTGAGAAAGTCTGTGAAAGCCTGCAGGATCAAGGCCTTGCTATTGATCAAGCTGAGATCATATACCCCCATGTGCAGCACCATCAGGTGCGGGGTCATCGAAGCCAGCCTGCCTACACAAGCAGGATCAAGGCCTTGCCTTTGAGCAAACGGAGGTCATTTCCCCCTAGGTGCAGCACCAGCCGGTGCAGGGTGTCATCCATTCACGCCAGACCGGAACGAAGTGGGAATCAGGCACTGCCACTGCATACTGCAGTGTCCCAACTCCCAACCACTGGATGTCAGCCATTTGAACGATGCCAAGCTGGACTCTCAGACCCAACGAAGCAGCCCACTGCACTGTCACTGTACAAAGGTTCGCCCACATAACAGCACACAAACTGGTCTGGTCGACAGATGGTCTGGAAAAAGGAAACAGAAGCAGCAGCACCATTCACAGCAATTTGCGTTTTTATTACCTAAATTCCTGCGAATGTCTGTGACCCACAGCTTGCCCTTGTCCAAGGGGAATCCCCGTGTAGCTGCGGTAAATGCCGCCCCAATCCCGAAGGAATGCGTTCCAAAACGCACGTCACTGTGCCCCATTGCCCTCGAGGTAAGTTCAGCCACTGGGTAAAAAACGCCCCCTAAACTGTAACTTAGTCCTAGGAGAGCCTTCTTTCTGGCAGAACAAAGGTCCCAATGCAGTACCTCTCAGGACTGTACAGGGGTGTAATACTGCAACTGGGGGCAATTCTATAAACGACTGTCCTTTACCTCCCATCTACGAGAACGATAGAGGGCGTTCTTTGTACAAAAAGCCTTGATGTCAGGGATGCTTTGACCTGGATTCCTGCATTGAGCAGGGGATTGGACTCGATGGCCTTGTAGGCCCCTTCCAACTCTACTTTTCTATGATTCTATGATTCTCCCAGCATTCCCCAGCCTGCATGGGGACAACTACGGTGTGTAATATGTTGATTGACTAGTTGTCTTTTCCAGGAACAAGCAGGGCCAAGAAGCGTATGACCTTAATCCACTGGTTTATTACATTAATGGAAATGGATTCAACACTCAGCAAGTGCAGCCAGTTGAGGCGCCTTCCAGTTCTTTGATTCTATATTTTTTAAACTGAGCTCTGTGGTGATTTTGAAAGAATAACAGTGCTGGACTGGAACAATAAAAGTCTTTTGTAAGTGGGTTGTAGTAAAGTGGGTCTGGTGCTTAGTTTGGGCCAGGGCTGAAAGATAACATTATAAATGAATTGCTTGAGAAAAGATTGAGAACCATTTCCAGATTTCCTTAGGAAAAGGAAGTCCAAGACCTCAAGGGGCAACTACTGTAGTGGGGATGAACATAAGAAGAGGTCTGAGCTTGGGTGGGTGCTTTTCTCAAACACTTTCATCCACTGCAAAAAGTGCCCCGTTCTTTATTTTTTTCAGGGGATCTTGAAAGGGGGAGAAAGGCATGGCTATGGTCCCTTCTCTTCAACTTTCAGTCAGGCAGTGCTTATAATCTACCTGTCCCCACAACATTTATCCAGAGTGAGGGCAATGTGATGAAAGCAGTGTTTCCTTCACTGTGAATTGGGTTTGTTTGTCCTCAGTTATACCCATCACATAGCAGCTATGTCAATCATGTTTCAGCAAGTAAAAAAAAGAAAAAGAAAAAAAGGTTAAGGTCACAATCTTATGCTTCTTTAGCCAGAAAAAAAATCCTACAACTCCCAGCATCCCTTCAGCCAGCCATGGTGGCTGGGGCATGCTGGGAATTGTAGGATTTTATTTCTGTCTAAACATGTGTTAGACTGCGCTCTAAAAAAAGTTAAGCATTGACAGTTCCCAGAAACAACTGGAGAGCAAAGAGAAAAAAGTAGGGGGAGTGGGCGTGATGTTGGGAAGGGGGCATGTCCACCCCAGGAAGCAGATTAGTGATCCTGGCAGGCTGGTGTTTCCTTACCCCTGACATGGTCAATTCGGATTGTTTATATAGCATTCTGATATCATAATGTTTACTATCTGATCCCTGATTAGCTGGGATCACATTGTGATTTAGAATGACACCAAAGCAGCAGCAGAGATGGGAAAACATAGCTGCAAACATCCACAAAACGAAACCAAAAAAAGTTCATGTAAGGTTTTTGGGGGGAGGGAGGGAAAGAGGAGAAACATACCCTCTCTAAAAGTGCTACTTTCCCACCAGAAGATACTCAGAAGTGAACATTCAGTGCAGCCTTCAGAACTGTCTGCTGTGTCAGACCATCTAGTCAAATTGTCTGTTTCCAAAAGTGGCCAGCAGATAATTTAGACCAACTCATAAACAGAGCAGGATAATAACTGCTCAGCACTCCTTGCAGGAAAAAAGAAGACAAGGATTAAAAAACTCCTTAGGGTTTTTAATCCTTTGAGAACTGTTTTTATGCTGCTTTGTATTTGTTAGTT
The DNA here is from genome assembly GCA_021292165.1 of Shinisaurus crocodilurus. Taxonomy (NCBI): domain Eukaryota; kingdom Metazoa; phylum Chordata; class Lepidosauria; order Squamata; family Shinisauridae; genus Shinisaurus; species Shinisaurus crocodilurus. The sequence continues at coordinate 1,665,183 of CM037889.1, forward strand.
GGCTTTGCCAATTGCACTGGCTTCCAGTCTACTTCCAGACTCAGTTAAAACTGCTGGTTTGAACCTTAAAGCCCTTCATGGCATGAGACATGAGCACATGAAGGACTGCTTGTTTCCACATGTGCCTGCCTGAGATCATTCAACGGAGGCTCTTCTCTGGATGTGCCACTGCCATCTGAGGTGTGGGAGGTGGCTACAGGGGAAAGGACTTGCCCAGTGGTGCTGTTATCCTTATGGTAGACTGTTCTCCCCAGGGATTCTCCTACCTTGATTCTCCTACCTTGATGTCATCAGGCAAAATCTTTTTTAAAAAAAACTCCTTAGGGTTTTTAATCCTTTGAGAACTGTTTTTATGCTGCTTTGTATTTGTTTTGTGTCTACAGACTGCTTTTATATTGCTCTTTTAAATTGTAGTGTTTTAATGTTTTTGTCTTAATTTGTTTTATACACACACCCACACCCACACCCTTATTTTTCACACTTGAAGCAGTACCAGATTGGGAGAAAAAGGATCTACAGTGGCAGCTGGGAATGTCAGTCTGAAAAAGGGGGCAAGGCACACATTCACAGGACCCCCCCCCCCCCCGCCCAACACCTGCTGATTGGTAGATGAAAGATTTCTTGTGGCAGCCAGGGACATATCTATGCTTTCCCAAATTAAACTGTGCTATAAAGCTCTAGGGAAAAGAGCATAAACCTAACATTCCTTGCCAGGCTACTTTTTTTAGGCTCTTCCTTTGTCCCTGCTGTCACCTTTGAGCAGATAGATCAAAGAGCTGACACATCACACATGGTGAAAGTGATGTCACGTGGCATCTAGAGGTGCCACAAGTTAGCTGCTGCTGCTGCTGCTGAGCATGGCTTAGGCCTACTCTCTTTTCCCATTAATAGAATGTAAACCCTTTGGTAGGTCTCCAACTTTGATCTCTTTTCAATTGAGATAAAAGGCTATTAAGGGGAAAGGGACCACACAGGAGCACAACGCTAGTACTAATCTGTGTCAGGTTGAAGGAATGGTTTCCTGAAAGGTATGTATGCAATAGAAATCATTTGTTTATTTTTGAATAATTTGGTCAAACACCCCCCCCCCCCCTATTAATGTGTCGAATAGCCAAAAATCAAAAGTTAAAATTGACTGGCAGGTACCGGTAATCCACATGGAAAAAGCTAATTTGTGCTGAAAAGCGCACAACATATCTATAGCAAGCAGCAACTCTATACTTAAACTGCAGGGCACAGCAATTTCCTTTAAGTAAATGCATAGTATTGCTTTCATCATGCAATGGAATTGTGCAATATTAGTATGAATCAAAATACAGATATCCTGAAATCTTCCTTTTGAGATGCCAGTAATATTCAAGCAGATTAAAAAGGAAACAATAACAACAAAAAGGTGAGAAGATAATTATTTCAGCACCAATTTGCACCTGCAGCAACTTGCTATTTGAATTAGCCGTGACTTTTAGGTGGAATAATTCTATCACTGTGAGGAAGGAAACATATCAGTGTTAAAATGTATTGGAGTTAAATTTTAGTATTAAAAAAGAATAAAAAATAACAGCGTAGTGCTCAATACCAGTTAGGGATGGGCAATCCGCCTGGCACTCGACTTGCGGCGTGCGAGCTGAACCAAGCACAAGCTGAGGCACTTGCCGGACTTCCGGGTCCCTGGGGCTACGTTGTTTACGTAGAAAATGGCCTAATTTGCGCAAATTAGGCCGTTTTCTACTTAAACAACGTAGCGCTGGAACCCGGAAATTGCTTTCCCCGGCTTGGCTCGTGAGAACGCGAGTCGAGCCGGGGAAAAGGTAGGGTGAGCGGAACTCGAGTTCGCCAGATTCCCCCCCCCAATTGAGCTGATTGGCATTTCTGAAGGAGTCTAAAATGACTAAAACAGCCATTGTGTTTTGATTCCTCTTCTCCCTCTGATGGGGATATTGGCACTGGCAGACCCTTTGCAGGGTCAACTTCCTTTTGAGAAGATAACACTGGAAGCTAAGAGCTAGTTTATAGAAAAAGCAAATGATGAAGCAAAACTGTTCCTGCATAGTGCCACTTCAGACTGTGGGGGTGCACTTGCCAACTCTTGAAAGACAAAAAATGTGCATTTTTTGTGTGTCTTTCAAGACACAGGGAGAAACCAGTGGTTTCAGGTGCAAAAATCTAGTGACAAAGGGGCAGAACCCATCTGTAAATGCTCTGTTCATCCAAAGTGCACAGCTACTGTACTTGCTTATAAGTCCCCTATTGCCATCAAGCTATATCCATACAGTGTAGGAGGCCATCACTGATCAACCTAAGAATTCAGACTCCAACTGTGTCACAAGTGGAAAGCAAGAGCTAAAGCGGTATAATTCAAACAGCTGAGCCTGGCTGCAGGAGAATCAGTGAATCCATGGCAGAGAACTCAAAACCCAGGTAGCACAGATAACTTCAAGAAGTGAGCCAACTCCCACATGTACACACACCCCTCTCTCACACATATCACTCTCATACATACACAAACATGCTTTCCCTCCCCAATTTACACCAACAATAATGTCATTAACCCCTCACCCCCCTATAAAATGTATAAAATGTGTGCCAATATTCTTAACTATTGGTCAACTTATTGATCGCTGCTAGAATGCAAGCTGCAAGCAAATGGAAAGATGCGAAAAGTGCTAAAAACAACAGACTGGTTGAGTACAATATGGAATATTCTTTTATATGATTAACACATTAGTAAGATGTTGGGAGGTAAGGAAAGGCATTCAGAATGGAAGAATGATTATGTAAATTGTAACCTGTTAGCTTTTAGAATGGAAACTCTAATCAAAAATAAAATACCCCTCTCGAAGATATTAGACTTCTAAATATGTTGAAAATATTAGTTGTATCCAATGTTAGTCATATTTAGAATAGACCCATTGAAATGAATGGGATATAAATTAGACTAGCATTAAATGCAACCCATTGGATACAAGCCTATGTGACTACATATGGATGCACATGTTATGACCTTATGGATAATTGTACTTGATAATGTAGTAAATAAAAAATAATCCTGGGGTGGGATCACGTGACCAAGTGCTTTCCCCATATATATGCTTCCCCCCCCCCCCATAATCCAAACCTCCAACTCTCTGTTTGCGTCCTGTCTTGGCTCAACAGGAGATGCACCGATGAGCTGACACAGAATTGATTTCTGCAAAACGTCGCCTGTTGAGTTGTGAAACTGAGCATGGCGTTAAACTTTGTCACTCAGCAGAGAACATTTTTGGCCTAATTGTACTAATCTCATTCCATATAATTTCTGCTGCATGAACTTGTGTCAGTTTTGCACATGTCTAATCTATTTTACATACACATGCTTACTATATTTGGACACATCTAAGGAAGCATCTGCTTCCTTTCATTTGAGGATGGCATTATATTATTAAAATAGAAATATACAGGGTATGAGATGCAACAGCAACATATGCTTAAATGAAAGGTAACTCCCTCCTTGTGACCACCAGAAAAACCCAGAGCTTTTGACTCCAAGAATAATTACCACGAGACCTGAACAACTTAATTCACTAGGTAATTACATGGTTATTTTTTTGTTCTATAAAAGGTAAAGAGGTAACATTTAATTTACAGGGTACTGGATAATCCTCTAATTACTCAGTAATTTCCATGTCATCACACAATAAAAGCAAGGTCTTTTCCATGGCCCAGATATGACATGATGAAAATCTAACTCTGTCAAACATTGTCAGACTCAGAAAGAAAACAAGGGAATGGATTTACCACCTTCTTACTGACATAGAGTTCCAGGGAAGGAGGTTTTTTTTTTGCAGGCTGAAGTTCTGCAAATGCTGTTGGTCACCTAGGGTTGCCAAAGGATAATTATTAAAGACATGACCTCAATGTGTCAGAAGATTCTGAAACCAGAAAAAGTGAAAAATTAGGTATGTCGGTCTCATTAAGAAATACAATTACTGAATTACATGTTCAAGCCATGGCACCTGCAATTTTGGATGGTTATAAGAAGGTGCCAGTCATCATCAGGCGATCACTCGTGACCGAGTAAGATTGTCTTCCGGGATAAAAGGAGGAAATTCTAAAGAAGATTGTGTAGACTCTAGCGATGGGTCCGTAAGTGACTGTGGAGGCCAATCTAGATCCACACAGCTTCCCACAGTGAGGGCACAGGTTACCAGATAGAAGATGGTCCTGTAAAGGATTCATTTGATGTGCTTTTCGCTTAGCACGTTTCTCCCTTTCGCCTTGCGCTCGGGCTTCCTCAAAGTCCATGGAACCTTTGTGAAAGGCCAACCTCCATTTAGATCGTTCATGGGCCAGAGCTTCCCAGTTTTCGATGTTTATATTGCATTTTTTTAGATTAGCCTTATGAACATCTTTAAACCTCTTATATTGACCACCGATATTCCGCTTTCCATCCTTGAGTTGGGAGTAAAGTAACTGCTTTGGGAGACGGCAGTCAAGCATTCGAACAACATGACCGGTCCACTGAAGTTGGCGTTGAAGGATCATTTTTTCAATGCTAGTACTTGTGGACAAAAACAAGTGGAAGATCTTGTAATTTATATATTTTAATTTGCTCTCGGTACATGAACTGCAGAAACAGATTTTTGAAAAACTTGCTGACTTGTGGGAGTATTTGGCTCTTTTGCAGAATCTGTTTGTTTTCTCTTGAGTGATACTAAAGCCTCTGTAACACACAAAGTAGCATTTTTTTGCCTTGGCAGTAAGAAAGAACTAGATAAAATTGCTGCAAACTGCTGTGGAGAGACAGAGATTTCATCTAAATTAAAATGTGTTCTTCTTACGTATCCCTGTATTCCTGCTTGATGCAGGGTTTGAAAATTTAAACATTTGTATTGATGTATTGATCTGTTGCAGTGGCTGCTTCCTCACAGAATAGGAAGCCAAGATTCTGGCAAATCCTGGCTTACCATGGATGAGACTCCTGCTTGGCTCCTCCCATTAGTGTGAGTAGCTGAACAAACCAGAAATGGTTTCCTTAACATATTCCCCACACTTGGGATCCTGGCATGTTGCTCCCCTGATTTATGATCCTGGCTTGTAAAGGGTGCAACAATCCAGGATCCCAGGTTCAGACAACATACTAACCAAACAATTTTTGGTTTGTTTAGCTGCTCATGCTAGTGGGAGGTGCCAAGCAGGAGAAATGGTCTGTGTGCACAGAAAGACAGGAATCACCTGGATCCTTGGCTCATTAGTTCATGTGAATGTGGCCAGTTTGTATCTATCATGGTCCTTGGCTAGAACAGGGCCCCTCAAACATTTTTGGTTGGTGGGCATATTTGGAAATTTTAGTGTGCGTCATGGGTGCTCTCACAAAATGGCTGCCAAAGAGGGTGTGGCCGGTCACAAAACATCCATTTCCCAGAAGGCAAACTGGTGAGGCTAAAAGAAAAGTAACTCACCCAAGAACAAGTACAAGGCAGAGGTGGGGTCTGAGTTCCAAAACACAAAACCACTCCTTTGAACCCACAGTTTCCTGCTCCATCACCCGTTTTACAGAAGACAAACAGGAGAGACTCAAAAATAAGTCACTTCACCAAGAAATGGAGTACAAGGCAGAGGCTGGGTCTGACCCACAAATGCCAGATCACATATTTGCCCTTGCAAAACACAACAAAATACCAGTTTCCTAGAAGACTGATTGGAGATGCTCGGAGAAACACAAACAGCCCACAGGCAAAATGCATGCACACACATGGCAAAGGCAAATAACCTTCTCGCTCCCTACCCCTTTCTAGTCCCCCTCAGACACTTCCTAATAGTCCCAGCGTACCTTTTCCTTCCCTCCCTTATTTTGGTGGCTGGGCATGCTGGACTGCAGCCATCTACCATTTTTATTTTCTGAGAATGCCTCTGAGGTCAACATGGGGTCCACAGGCATTCCTGGAGGAAAAAATACAGTGCTGGAGGCTAGCACTTCATTTCGCAGCATGCCAGTCATCCAGTCAAAAAGCATTTTGTTAAATTGAAATATCTAAAAATAAAATAAAAAATAAGATCAGGAAGGGCAGGGATGTTGGCGGGCACCAAGGGAGGTGTCTGTGGTACTGAGTGAGAAGTGCCTGTGGGTAAGGGAGCTGTTCTCACAGCACCATGTGGGAGACCCTAGGACTAGAACACTAAAGTGTATTATTATTGCTGTTAGGATAATAAACAGGTCTCCTTCATTTATCCCCCAATTCTACCATGATTTCATCATCCCCAGGTATTTGGGATTGGTAATAATAAGTGCTGCTATTCCCATCTTCCTCCAGACACGTTGGACTTGAACCACCTCCTTCTGCCCCCCGCCCTCTTTCCTACATCACACTGCTCGATCTTTCAAGCAGAGGTCAGCTGATGTGAGATTAAATCTATAGCGGTGCCCAGGAGATTCTTTTAAGGTCTGTGGTGTTTCCTACCATTCCACTATTTATAGCACTGATTAAACGGGGCATGTATTCCTTCAGCAGGCCGTAGACAGGCACTCAAATTGCCTTTGACACAATAGCTCATACCAGGGGCAGTTTGAACACATTAATAATCCACGAGGCAAGGTCTCTGGCTGCCCATGGTCATGTCAGCTATTAAGGTCCACAGTGTCAATAATAACAGACAGAATTACATTTTAGATGGTTGCTGGTATCTGTGAGGGCTCCGAAGCCACGGATGCTGAGCAAGTCCCTGTCCTGGTCTCAGGACAGTTCTTCTTTCGCCTGTCCTCCTTCCCAGTTAGCCAGTTTTAGCAACCATCTACCTTGCATGTTAAAATGAGGGCTCAGCCAAAACTGATGTATCTGATTTGTGTTCATTGTTGTGGGCCTTAAAAAATGCCTCCCATTTTCAGCAGCATGGGATAACTTCTTGTGAAATGTTTATTTATTCAAATATGTATATCCCCCTCCTTTCGGGCCTCAAAGGACATTCAAGTTGGGTCACAATGCAAATAAGTGATAATATGGCACACCATAACGTATATTATATTACCATAACTTATATAGAATATCTCAGGTAATTATTATAAGCATTCTAATAAGGTAGAAGTATATCTTATGTAATGGCAACAGTTTTGCTTCTGTTGAGCTGCAGCTCTAAACACACTTACTTAGTATGGTGTACATCAGGAACTTGAACCTCTTTCAGCCATGGGCCAAATTCCATTTCTGAGAGGCACTCAGGGGCTGTGTGCCAGAGGTGGCTGGAGCTGAAGGCAAAAGGGACAGGATCAAAGGCAAAAGGGGGTGGGGCTAAAAATACCTGCATATTTAAACTTAATGCTTTTACTGATGGTAAGTGAGCCTTAGGAGAGGCATTTCAACCTTTTAGAATGGGGGGGAAACGGCACAAGAGCTGGGATATCACCACTCAATTGGTGGTCATGGTAAAGGGGGTGGGGTCAGGGGAAGTGGGTGGGGCCATCTGGGGAACCCAGGAGGGCTGGATTTGGCCCACGGGCCTGAGGTTCTGCACCCCAGGTGTAAGTCCTGTTAGACATAGTGAGGCTTAAATGCATTGGACTGTGCCGCTGCTAATGATAAAAAACTATTATTTTATGATGTCTGGCTTATGTAATATATAATGGCATGGACCCTAAGTTGCCCTAAGTTTGTGGAAGATTCCCACTGTCAGAACTGTGGGTGGCAATTTCTGATGATTCCTCTTTGCCCCTGCAGTCCATGGCACCACCTTCAACACTGTTCTGAAGGGTCTCCCAACCCTCCCAAGCAGATTTTCAGGGGACAGTGGTATAGGGGGATGTGGAAATGACCTCCCAGCCTTTCCACCAGCACAATCATCTCATGAGTGGAGTGCCGTTCAAGGGATCTCAGGATCCAACCTTACGTATTCTCTTGTTTTTAGTATTACAATCTTTTGTTCTAAAGAAGTGCAAATAAAAAACAGAAGTGCAAATAGTGCAGTAACCAACAAGAATGATGATGATTCAAAACAAAACACAGCAGCAGAAATCTGCAGAGAAACCATAAAACATAAAAAAACCCCAAACCAAACAAAATGTTCAAGCACCCAGGTCAACTGCTCACTTAAATATCTTGACCCTGTATCTTAAACAGTTGTGCTTCTTGTGGCAATGGGTTCCATAACTTGGATGTATTTCCATAACTTGGAAACAAGAATATCATTTCAGTTCATTCAGCATCAGAACTTCCCCAGCTCGCACACATCCAAATGAAAACACATTTTCCAGACAAAGCTCACATATTTCCAAGCTTGCATTTGCAAAATGTGTTCATCAGAAAAATGTGCACTTTAAAGATGCACATTTTGGAAAAAATATGGATTTCGTGCTTTACTCAGTGGGGGGAAAGTATGCATTTGGGTGTGCACTCTCCCCATTCGAAGAACAAGAACAAAATCTTGCATTCGGGAAAGGGAATGAGGTGAACTGAGACTCAAGGTGGAACTCGGAGAACCTCACCAAGCTTGAGTGTTGCTGATTCTCCCATCGCTTCTTAGATGCCATTACTGAAAAGGTCCTCTCTTTTGTACCCAGCCAGCATATTTCAGAAGGTCATGGAGCAAAGCCTCATCCAAGGATGTGAAAGTGCAGGTCAGTTCATATGGAAGGTGGCAGTCCTTCAGATAATCTTGTCCCAAGCCATTTAGGACCCATTTGCAGGCAGTTAATGGGAGAGTACTTTCAGGGATTCCCCCCCCCCCGGGGGGGCAGTTTAAATAGGGTGGCCCGGTATCCTACTTTATAGAGGTCCTCTATTTTGGAGTTCTGGCAGATGACCATTCTCTATTTGAAGGTGTCCTCTATTTGAAGAGGTGTCCAAGTCTAAGTGTGATTTAAAGTCAAAGGAGGGAGAGGAGGGGCCTTGGAAGTTGCCCATCAAGAGTTAGTACCCAGACAGCAGACTGAGCAGGGACAGAGGTCACCTGGTCACAGTCTTCCCCGCTATGGTGAGATACACTGACTGGGTTCAGACAACACAATAATGCACACTCAAGGGTTGAGTATGGGTTGAGTGTGGGTTGTTGTTGAACCATGGGTTGTTGTTTAAATGTGGGTTATCATGTTGTCCGAACCCAGCTGTGATAACAAGCCATGGCTTGTTAACCATGAACAAGCCATGAATAGAACCCATGGTTTGTTGTTGGGTTGTGATCTGTGGGTTGTTCACCATGGTTGGTTGTCTCAGCTGGGTTCAGACAACACTATAACCCATGGTTCAACAACCCACGGTTCAATGACAGCCCACACTCAATTCATACTCAACCATTGAGTGTGGGTTATCATGTTGTCTGAACCCAGTCATTGCATTTCTTTTTAAATTATTGTTATTTCTAAATTTACATATATACACATAGGTTTACATATGCAAATGTTATGCAAATGGTTTAACTTTCCCCCCTCTGTTTTGGTGATGTGTAAGTGGCCACCATAGTGTTAATGGCTTTGTTGGAGGCAGGCTTGATGATGAGCTTCTTCAGTGGCTCTGGCAGGCAGTTGCCCATTCCTGCCCCCCACCCCTTGAATGCGCTAGAGCAGGGCTCTCCAACCTTGGGTCCCCATATGTTGCTGGACTACAGCTCCCAGAATCCCTTGCCATTAGCCATGCTGGCTGGGTATGCTGGGAACTGTAGGCCAGCAACTTCTGGGGACCCAAGGTTGGAGAGCCCTGAACTAGAGGGAACCAGTGAGGTTGGCATATTTTTCTCCAGAATGCCTTGGAATAATGCTGCATTCAGGGCATTCTGGGGGAAAAGGCAGTTGTCAGCCTTCCCCACTACTGCTTCATTAACAATGGTAAGGCAGCCCTCATGAACCCTTTAAAAAAAATTAATCTCTCAAATTTCCATCTAGCTTGGGGGGGGGGGCAATCCCCTTCCCAATTTGAGCTAAACTTTCTCTGCTAAGAATGTTTGGCTCAGTGCTAGTTTTGATGCAGTTCAGAGTCCTCGATCGCACACCAGCTAGGCTCCTGCTTGTACTTGATAATCATTTTCCTTCTACTCTCACTGTCCTCAGCCTCATCTGCCCTCACTGCTGGTTTCATCTGATACCCATGTGATTTTTTTCAGTGTTATGATGCTTTTCTTGATGTGATGAGATCACGGACACCTGCAACTAAAATCATGTGGATCTTCACAGCCAATCAGATTATGTGGCAGTGAGAGCAAATTAGGCTGAAAATGAGGTTAAGAAGAAGAGAAATGGTACCAAGAAACTACAGCGAGGGGAAGAAAAAGGCCTCGAACACATCGAACTAATAGAAATGTTTGGCAAGGTGAGGTGGTTCTTTTTGGTAATTAGTTCAGCTGCATCAAATACGATAATTTCAAAGAGAACATCAAAACTAGTGAATATTTGGCACAGCTCTAATTTAAAATTATATCCTTTCCTCGCTGTTCACAGCTATCATTAGTGGCTCCAGTTGAAGTCACCTTGCATGATGATTAGGAACCTAACCCTGTCCCCCCTCACCTCTATTTTACAAGGCAGCATTAATTTTGTTGCAGAAAGAAATCTGCTAAGTTGTTTCAGTGGGAAACTCATTTACAAACACGCTGTAATCTAGATCTTAATCACAGTAGGTTGAAGCAGCTGCACTGCACTTACATGGTATTGAAGTGGGATTCCACAATCCTAGAGAGTTAGAAAAGTGGGGGGGGGGGGGAGAGAGAATATCTGTACATCTTGCCTTTTTCAGACAAAAAGATGGCCCGCCCATGACACTGAAGTTAAAAATGGATTGCTTGATCCAGCCAAGCGAAAAATCTTCTATATTTTCTGAGAGCATTTTCATGACTTATATTACCCTACCATTAACCCTGGGCCTGGCAGCAGATGCTCTGCGCACTGGGAACGAGGGGGAAGCAAATATTATCTATTTCATTTTCAGAAAGGGCCACAAAGATGATAACTGAGGCAGGAATGCAGGGAGCCTACCAGGGGTTTGTAGAAAAGTCTGGGACAATTGCAGAGAGTTCTTTGGACAGTATCCCCTACTTCTAGAACCTTCTCTCCATGAATCATTCTTTATATATGTTATGATAAATGTCAGAAATTCAGCGCATGTTGCTGCATACTACTAGGAATTGTTAAGATTTTAGGAGGCTAGCTGGACATTCTGCTGAAGAAAATTGGTTTTGACTTGGAGACACCATCTATGACATAGGTTGCTGCCTCATGCATTATTATTAGTATTAGTATTTCCATTTCTAGACTGTCCAATAGCTGAGGCGCTCAGGGCAGTTAACAGCAATTCAAAGTCTATCCTTGCAAAGTCTCTGTGATAATTTACCATGCTCTTCTTTGTACCTTTCCCATTTGTAGTCTTTTTGAAAATAGATTTTCAATCTGAAAATAGAGTGATCCCCATTCAAAGCATCTACAAATAATAATTTTACATTCTCAACAAATTTAATAAGAGTGTTAATGATGAAGTAAGAGATTCAATAGTATAGGATTTAGCCTATGCAGTGTACAATATCTGCAACTTCCATTGTGGTAGCTGTCAATCATGAATCTTGGGACAGATTTCTAATTCATAGCCCTAATACCACTGAGGCCCCTTTTGTTATTTATTTTTGTGTCAATTTTTGCAATTAATTATGAATGCTGTAATCAAGGATTTACTCATATTATGCATTTTCCAGTAGCATAGGTCACGTCCTTAGGGTGTTGTGTCATCTGAGCCACCATGAATATCCTTGACAAGGTTTTACTTTTATTCTAATGGGGCAAGTTGATTAGCAGGGTAATGATGAAACTTCATCATTCTCTCTAGAGATATTTCATTGCTTTGCAATGTTGTATCATCATCATCATTACTGAAGAATGTCAGAGGAGCCCTGCTGAATCAGACCAAGGGTTTAATGTAGTCCAACATCTTGTTTTCCAACAGTGGTCAGTCAGTTGATAACAATGATGTTGATGATCTCAATGATAATCATCACATTTAAATTGCATGATACAGCTAGGGATGGATATGTTTGGCCTATGTCAGTTTTGCATGTATTCAATCATATGTCTCTTCTGTTCAATTTCTGCATCAATCTGCATTTTTTTTTTTTAAAAAGCACAAGAATATGCATTTATTTTCATATATAATTTCCCCTAACATATGCATTTTGTATGCAACTTGTAGCATACACATTTTTGGTAGTATCCTACTATGCCCAAGTGTTCATGGAAGTGACTGCTTGTGCAAAAGGGCATTTGCCTGTCTAAAAACCCAAAATGAGCAGAATTGCTAGTTTCCGGAATGAGGCACGTCTGCGGAGCTCTCAGAAGGGAGTTTTGCTGGCATGTCCCAATCTGGAAACAAGTGTTTCTGCTCATTTCTGGAGTTACTTTTAGAAGTGCAAAAGCCCCATTGTGCTCCCGTCAGTGCGACGGAACCGGCAGAGACAGAATGGCCCTATTGGACACTGCACTTTGTACTCGGTTTCTCCTAAAATACAGATTTTTTGTATGCAACTTCCCATAATATACACTTTTTGCACACAACATCCTATAATATACAGATGTGTGTATGCAACTTGCCCTAATATATGCATTTTTGTATGCAATTTTTGAGCTGAGGACTGTGTCACAAAGTTAGGAGTAATTGTGTTTCAATCCACCTATTAGTCTGGGAAGTGTTAATTAGTTCAATTCGCTTAAAAATGTGGACCATGTGAAATTATCCCCCACCTCTAGATGCAACTATACACGCATTTTATTAAACACATTTTGATCATTGGTTAATATTTAAATATGGCAGTAGCATAGCACCCACTATTTCCCAAATACTTTTTGATGAATTGAAATATCTGCAACAGCAGGCATTCTGTTTGCTAAGGGTGTCTGGATTCTGAGAAATGTGTATTGTTAGTGGAGTCCAAGAAACACTGTAGCTGCAAAACCTCTGTTCCTTTGACTTTGCTAACATGCATGACAAAAATATGCATATCTTGGTGGATTGTAGTTTTGTCGGAAAACTGACCTTTTCTTTTTTTTTTTTTAAGGTTCTGGACTTTCTTCTGCCTTTTCTAGAGGATGAATTAGAAATCCAAATATACAGTTGGTTTCTGACTTAAGTTACTTGAGATCAATGTGAAAAGTTAGCCATGACTTAAATCCTATTGATTTCAATGGGAACTAAGCGCAAGTAACTTAGTCTAGATCTATCTTGTGAGACTGATGAATAAGGAAATATCACAGATATATGCTATGAAGGACTGACCATAATAGGAACCCTGCTGGACCAGACCAAAGGTCTATCTAGTCCTGCATGCTGCTTCCCACAGTGGCCTGGCCAACCAGATGCTTCTGGGAAGTCCACACACAGGCAATAGCTTGAAGGCAATTGCTCTCTCCCATTGTTCCTCTCTTACAAATGATATTTAGAGGCATACTGCTTCTAAACCTGGAGGTTCCATATAAAGCCATCATGAAAACCAGAGACCTTGTGAGCCCTCTGCAGCGTAGTGCTCCGACATTTCATATTCTTTTCCTCCCTGAGAATTCAGCAGGAAAGAGGTGAGAGAGGGAGAAATTGTTAGCAGTTCTAGATTTACAGAAGATGCAAAAAATAAAAAAAAGTAAAATAAAAAAAGGAGCTGGAATCTAGTACAGTCATGCCTTGGATTGAGAGCAATAATTCATTCTGGAAACGTGCTTGTAATCCAAAACACTCTTATATCAAAACGAAATCTCCCCCAAAAAAATTTGTACAGAGATTTTTAATTTAAGCCGTACTACAGTACTTGTATTGCAAGACGTCGCTTGCATATCAAGTCAAAAAGAATTAAATAAATATTTTAAAATTTGCTTGTCTTGCAGAACGCTCTCAAACCAAGTTACTTGCAATCCAAGGTATTACTGTAGATGGAAAATGTGTAGGCATTCTCTCCCCATTCTGGAGAAGTTGGGGAGGGGCACTGGGGGGTGGCTATGAAATGAGTGAATGCTTGGCAGTTAGTAAGTAAAAAAGTCTGATATGACAAATGATATGACTGAAATGGATCTCTCTCTCTTTTGCTTCCATGTCCAGAAGCAGTATACTTCTTGATACCAGATGCTGGGGTCATAGAACAAGGGAAGGGTTCCACATTCATATCCTGAAATATGCAGAAGCACTTGGCTGGATGCTGTTGGAAGCAGAATGCTGGGCTAAATGGACTTTGGCTTTCATCCAGCAAAGAGATTCTTATAGTTTTGTAAATGTGGGCTATCAGCAAAATGAATTTCTTGAAAATATTTTCTCGAAAAATGTTTTTATTAGCTCAATGGGCTGTTGAACCCACAGCTCTGAAAGCATCTCAGAGCTAGTTTACGTGGCACTCAGCCCTTGCTGGGGGAAAAGAGTTTAGGGTGAGGGGAAGTGGGCAACCTGCGGAGCTGAAGTTCCCAACATCCATGCAGACTGTACAGTTGACCCCCCCCCGAAGCAGATCGTCAGTACTCTGCCAGCTTTACTCCTAGTGTGTTAGGCTATGAGGGAGCAGATATTGCCCTAATCTCTTTAGGCATACGTAAAGATCCCTGTGTCTTCTTTTCTTGGACATGAGCCAGCTGCAGCCACTGGAAAGCTACTCAAACCAAGGGAGTTCCTAGCCAAAGTGGGCTTGCCCTGGATGTGACCCTCCTGGGTCCCTCTGCTCTGTCCATGGTGGAGTCCACAGTGGGACCCACCAACTGTCAATGCCATGGGTCTACTCAACCTCACAAAAGGACCTGCTGATGAGGTGAATGAAGGAGGAACAAGTGGCAAAGGAAGGAATGGAGTCTCTATTTTTGGTTACTAACAGGGTTTTTTGTTCTTTTTCATTTTTCAATACAATGAAAACAATAATCCTTCCCCCATCCTACCCCGCCCCCGGTTCCCATTTCCTCCCCTTTAGGTTTTGCCCTCCCCTCTTCATATCATCCTGTATTTAAAGGGTCAAGGCTGTATGTATGTTAGTAAAATGGAGAGGAGGAGGATTATGTAAGCCGCCTCAGGTTCCTTGCAGGAAAAAGGGTGAGCTATAAAGTTAATAAATAAATAAATAAATAAAATCATTGAGCAAATATTAGATCAATCGGATAGTTAAATAGAAAGAAAAATAATACTAAAATAAAAGGGTTTAGTGTCATGCACATCTCTTTGCAGGCCTGCACTGGTTTTATGGTAGGTCACATTACTCTGCACATAATTCAAGAAAATGTTCCCCATATTAATTGGAATTTATTTTCTTTTAGTAATTTGGTGCAATAAACTTTTTCATGGGCAGCTAAGGTCCATAGATCTTGAATGATGTTTTGGGGTTTTTATTTGCTTTCCAGTGCTGCCTAATAATACGCTTAGCTGTTAGTATAGCCTTACTAAACTATGCACCATGTTATCTTGATAAGTCCCATTTTCCTGGAATGTATCCTACTATGGCAAGGGCAATTTATACACTGAGTGAGATTTCCAGGACCTTTGCCCTACACATTCCCTCACCCCTGAATTATCAGTGAGTCCCTACTTGTCTACTCTCTTTCTCTGCTAAACCCATACGCCTTTTAATGTTGATAGTGGAACGCCTCTCCACACATTCTAAAATAACCTAAGCGGCACTCACTCTGCACTTAATTTCAAATGAAAGGTGTGATAGCACATTTAGTATTAACTCTAAGCAATGTATAAGGGTCAAATCCAACCTCTGTAACAGCTCAACTTGCATTTACATCAATTTTTCCCCTGCAGTTAGAGTCATTTTTTTTACACTGTAAACGTGCTGGAATATCTGGAAACTCTACATCTAAAACTGTCTTTTCCAAAAGTTATATGAGTAGCATTTTTTCCTGTTTCTTAAGGCTGGGCCAAAAATGTCAACAATTCCTTCTTTGGCCATTCACTGGATGGGTAGGGATGGAAAAAAACACCCCTCATGCCCCGAAAGACTGTGGGGAAAAATGAATTTCTCTGAAATTTCGTATGTGTGTGTATGTATGTGTGCCACTTAGCTTACTTAACCTTACAAGATGGCTGAGAGTTTTCTGGGTTTTTAAATCTTGCTTTTTGTCTGGGCACATCGGAAGGGGCACATCCACCATCATCCACCGTTAAGATACTATGCACAAAGAAGGGTTAGATGCAGTAAGCTTAGTACTGTTAGTTACATCACTATCAGTCAATCCCCCTAAGGATGTTTATGTCTCTCACTCCTGGCTGAAGGATCAGATGACCCTCCTCTGGGGAAATAAGGAATTAGGAGCCTCCCCTTTTCTGGCTTCTCCACCTTGCGTATCTCCTGCAGCCCCTCTGAATCCCAAAGCTGATCATTTCCTGCTCTTCTAGGCAGATTTAGGTAAGGGAGATTCAGCATAGGATCTCTGGAGCTGAGAGAAGTAGTTTTCACAGGTGTTCAGAGCAAGTCCCTCTTCTTCCATTTCCACAGTGACTGGACAGAATTGCTCTGGTCCGCCTGTCCCTAATGGTGGCTCACACCTTCCAACGGAGGCGTCTCTTCTTCCTTGCCTTTCTGTTCTTTCCCTCTGCTAGGCAGAACCTCCTCCTCCTCCTCCTCCATCACTCCTGGCTCAGCTTTTCCTTCCTCCTTCCCTCCTCCCCCCTGCCACTATTCTGCTCAGCCTTTTTCATCCCTGCCTTGGCCCCATCCTGCTTGATAAACTTCAGCTGCAGCATTTCTGCCCAACCAGCCAGCTGTCTGATAACTGTACTGTTCTCTTTCTTGCGGCCGTCATTCCTATTTGGAGCTTGAGGGGCCAGTGTGAATTCCCGCACTTTAAAAACAAAAAGAAAAGCCCTGCAGCGCCATTCATTGTGGTGTGTGAGTCTCCCTCTGCAGCTTTCCCATCAGACACACTTCCTGGAATACTTAGAGAGCGATGCTACATCTCATCATGCTGCCCCAATGGCATTCCAGGAAGTGCAGTCCGTGGGTGGGAAGCGGGTGAGGTGAGGCTTTCTCCACAGCTTCTTGCTGGTCAGTATTCTTGGAATGCCTCAGGACTAGGGATGCAGCATCATGTCAGCTTGCTTCCAAGGCATTCCAGACAGTGCAGCCAGCGGGAAGCTGCAGAGTGGACCTTGCACCTCTTTGAGCAGGAACTGGGCTTGCGCGTGTAAAGGCGAGATAAAGAAGAGGCAGACACAGGGTATATGGTTTCAAATCAGGGCCACATTTATTGAATTGAAGATCTGTGAAGGGTGAAGTGCGGTTCTAACCTAGCCCGCCCTTGGCCGGAAAAAAGACCAATATTTGGCGAATGCATCCTAACTGAACCGGAGGCGGGATGGCCCGCCACCGCCCAGTTGCCCTCCATGTGGAGCTGGAGGGCCTTACCATCGTCACCTTACTTTGGCGCCTCCAGGCTCCCAAAGTAGGTGAGAAAGGTAAAACCCCAAAGCCGTCCCAATCTCCCTTGTGCCAAGCCTCATGGCATTGGCGAGGGCAGCCTTGGGTAAACGTCAGTCACCTTGAAAGGTGCCACTGGATGATCACCATAACCCTAATTGTTCCTGCTTAAACCTGACTAGGTGCCTGCCTCCTCTCTCCTCCCCCACGTGCAAGCCTTCTCCCTGCTCCCACGTAGGGGCCATTGGAAGTTCTTTCTAAAAACATTTTAGAAGTAAGGAAAAAATAAGGTTAAGTAAGTGGCACCTTCCTTGACATTTAACCAAATTTCTCCCCCCCCCCAAATCAATAGAAAATCAGCCAATTTTGGCAGGTGGTGAATATCTTCAGGAAACTAGGATGGGAAGTTGGGCCCAGCCTTAGGTTACTTTCTTTAAATAGCTAGTTCAGGTAATAAGGTAGCAGTGCCAAATTAGTCAAACAACAACAAAAAAGGAAGTTCAGGTTTGAGGCTTAATCTGTGCCTGGTGCTTTAAGAGCTATTTCAGACTGTATTTGTTATTTAAACTCATTCAGGTTTCCAGAAATGGGACCAGAGACTTACAGAGATGGAAAGTTTATGTATTTTTCCAACCCACTCTAACAACCAAGATCATTGGTGGCAATGATGGCGGTTTCCTCCCTCGTAAAAAAAAAAAAGAATTACAACTTTTTGCCCCACCGCTGAATGTCCCTGGAATGTCACTACATCCTGACACAACATCATTCCTAGTGAACTTCTGAGGAAAAATAAATAAAGTATACATGTTTTTAAATAAATGAGGAAATCACAACTATGATCCTGCCTATCCATTCCTGTCCTCAGGGGAAGTTCAGCTCTGTGCCCCACTGCCATCGCCCATCAGAGACATGATTGTGGAGAAATGGGACAGATCCACCTCTATCTTGGTGCTGTGGTTTTGAAACTGTCCAAGCTGGGAGATCAGATTATTCCCTTCCCTCATTGCTTTCAAATGCCAGTATTATTTGATACATGCCAGAGCCTGAAAACATGCCTCAGGAGCAGAAGCTAGTTGTAATGAGTAGGACGTAGACACGAGGGGTCCCATCTGACTTAGGTAGTGGAGCATTCCCAGCCCCTTCAGAATCAGGCCTGTTTACCAAAGGAGGATGGAAACAGAGGGCAACATTGAAATAACAAAAGAAAGTCTGGTGCATCAATATTACTGCAATCTATCCAGTAAAATAAACTCTGAATACTTAACAAGGGGACAGAGCTTTCTTCAGTCCTCTCTTTAAAGTCACGAGTTGACTAGCCATCCTTCCTTCCCTTGGTGGTCTTAAGAGAGCTGACTGGGCTGCTGGCATGGCCCTCTTCTCAGCAGTGGCCCTCCTGGGAGCTTTGGCTTCTCACTGTAGCTGCAACAAGAAGGCAGCTACATCATGGAGTTGCACAGCATTTCAGCCACTATGGGCACAGTTTGACACAAGCCCTAGCATGGCTGAAGATGTGGTGTAAATCTGGAGATCTCTAGCGTAGCCTTTCCCAACCTGTCTCCCTCCGGATGTTTAGGGCTACAACTCCCATCAGTCACAGACAGCATGGCCACTGGTCAGACTCAGGGATGATGGGAATTGTAGTCTAAAAGCAACTGGAGGGACCCAGGTTGGGGAAGGCTGCTCTAGCAGCTTGGATTGGTTAAGTATCCAAAGACAAAGCCTGTCGACCCTTGGAGCCAGGAGAAATCTGGCTATAGCCAGACCAAAACATTTTTTATTTTGGCAGGCTTATAGATTGGCCAGCTCTTAAATTTTAATTGTTGTTTTCCCTGCTATGCTATGAGTTTTTGCTATCTAAATTGGTTAGCTTTGTTGTTTTTAGCCCTATTGTGTGATTGGTTTAATTGTATTATTGTTAGCCTCTATGAGCATCTCTTTATGAATTAGAAAGATGGGATTTAATATTTTAATAAATGAATAATAAACATATTATAGAGAAAATATCCTGTGATGAGTCCTGCACACAAGCCAATCTGTATACTGCAAAAGAAGGCAAAAATAGCTTCAGCATCATCACTCTGAGCTGTGGACCAGTTTCTTTCCCAACTTTAACTATGATAATCTATTAACTATGATAATAACTGAGCATAAACAATATCCATCCAATGAGTCGTTGAAGAAGGAGAAAAATGTAATTAAGGTGCATCTCCATTCCACTCAACAGCCTGTCTCTGACTCTGGTAGTTCCTGGTGATTCTAAGAAGAGACAATTGTCTTACATTTCTCAAGTCCAGATGGTCACAACTGAGCCATTAGAAAATAAATTGAAAGACATCTCCCATAAATATATCCAACTCTGAAATAATCAGTCAAGCCATTTTTTTACCATATTCAGTTTAGCTCTTGTGTGTAAGCTTTCTTGTCACCAGAATCAACCACACATTGGGTTGATACAGGGTATTGGGGAGCCAATATTATGTTGTGTATTATTGCCTAATCATGCAGCTAACATAACCATGCATCAAACATCCCATACCTCACTTTTTCATACATCCCTACTTTTCACCATTTTGCCATGTCTTTGCTTAGCTCATATTCAATACAGATGGCATAATATTAGTCCCCAGAGCAGCAAGGCATGGGGGGGGGGGGGATATAAAAGCTGGCGCTGTCTTTGGTGCTGAAATTAGAAATTACTCAGTGAATTACTACACAGTTGTCAGATTGCCTAGTAAATAGGACAGAAATTTAATATTAATTGATTTTGTATTTTGCTATAACAAGTGTGGCTTTTAAGATATTTTTTGCTTTATGGCTGTGTTTGAAAAGTGAATCACATCACATGTTTTGCAGGTACCTTTCTTCCCTCTGGGTTCCTTTTATTCCCAGAGAGAGTGAAGCCCAACTGGATTTTTGTTTAGAGTATGGAAAAAGCACACAACTTTAATGCAGTCCAGATGGGATCATAAATCAAGTGAAGCCTCCTTTTTTTTTTGTTCCGTGTAGGTGATTGTCTACAGCACCTGTGTGGCTGTTTGGCAACTCTGCTTTTCAGCTGATTTTATCCCATTTCTCACATCTCATTGCATGCAGGGCCCTGCGGGTACCCCACAGGCACACTCCTCATCGCGGGCAGGTAGTCCGTGCCTGAACCTGCAGATGAATTGGGCGATCGTGCACTTCCCACTCCTATTAAAATGCACTAGCAGCAACAGCAACAGAGAGGCCCCACATACTGATCGGTTGGTTTATACGAAGAATTTCTGATCAGAGAGAGAGAAGGAGCATGCCTGATTAGCCAAGTGTGAGGCCGAGCAGACAAGGCCGGTCAATGCAAAGGTTCATTTAAAATAATAATAATAATAATAAGTCCAAACGTCAGGGTTCCTTAGATGAAAAATGCAGTGATGCGCTCCTTGTCAATAAATCTAGCACCTGACTAAAAAGAAACTTAAATATTTCAGCACTTTAGGATCAACACACACTGAGCCTGAAATTCCAGGCTTTGCTTTGAAAATTCCACTCCAGCTATGTCGAAGCTTAATGAGAAATGGCACAGATTGGATCCTCAGGAGCAGTATTAGCTTCAGCAGCCACCAGATCAATTTTACAGCATTGCTCAGGGGGAAAAGAAGGAAAAAAAAAAAGGCAACCAACAGAACTGAATTCTAGTATGGAGCTGAGGCAGTAAGACCCCCCACCCCCGTGAGCCTCTGTTATGTTTCAAAACATTAAAACTGTCAAGGACAGAGCAGGGCTCTGTGCGTGCATAAATATTCAGCCAGAGCTTGGCACAAACCAAGCACTTATTTCCAAGGTTGCCCCAACTTCGTACTCCATAGCCCACCTGTAGAGGCCATGTGGAAAGCTGACTCCCATGCAATGGAGTCCATATTGTATGTGGCAAGATTTATGAGGCACTTGCTGCACACCCCTGCCTGACTCCTCTTCCTAAATGTTCAGAAAGCCAGTTTGCTTTGACTGAACGTGGTCCTATTAATTGGAAAGAAAAAATGGCTCAATCCCAATTTATTACAGCTAATGCTTCCTATTGGGCTCAAGCAGAATAGAGCACTGGCCTGATCACAGTGATAACAGTTAAGAACCCAATTCAAAACCTGCCCGAATCAGACCACAGGGCCGTGTAGTCCAGCAGCATTCTGTTTCTAACTGTGGTGAGCCAGATATCTCCGGTGTCAAGAGCACATAACGCAGGCCACATGCTGAAGCTAAGCAGGTAGGAGCCGGGTCAGTGCTTGGATGGGTGACTGCCTGGGCTGCTCACATCTGTTCTCCTGTGTTGAGCAGCGGGTTGGACTCGATGGCCTTATAGGCCCCTTCCAACTCTACTATTCTGTGATCCTATGATCTCTGGGAAGCATATAGGCAAAACAAAAACAAAAAGGGGGAGCTAGCTCTGAAGTGAACGAATAGAGAAAGTGCACGAGGCACCAGAGCTAAATTCTGTGAGTGTAGTTATAACTAATCTTATGCCTCAAACAAATGTGGTAATAAACCCATATATTTATAAAGAGAAATGATAATACAATATTGGAAATTGGAAATACACAGATAACATTATAAGTGTGAGTACAGTGTTACAAGAATGCCGGCTAACACTTGTTTTGGTATCTTCATCAGAACTGATAATATGGTTTTCTTTCCAGTATAGTTTAGCTGGTATTGTCCTTCTCATAAATTCCTTTGTGGTTCTTAAATGGCATAAAATATGAAAAGAAAAAACTTACAGTAAAAAACTTGAAACAACTGCATACAAGTCCAAAATTATTTAGAAAGTACAATCCAATAAATATCTCACCCTCCTGCAGACAATGTGAATATAGGGATGAAGTCTCCAAAAGCATTATTACTAGGTACTCCAAATCCTATCCAAAAATTATAACAATTAACATCGAGTTCAGATAGTCTATAATTCCCAGGATACAAAAAGAGGACCATACTATTACCTCAACGGAGGTCCTGCAACAAGGGATGGATTTCTTCTTTCTACCCTTGGGGCAGCTGAAGGCCCTGGGATGACACTTATCTGGCTGCTCACCAGGATGATAAAAAAAAGCATTGGGATGTGTGAATCAGCAAAACTCAAGCTCACCAAAGTTCTCTGAATTCCATCGTGAAGCCTGCTCCATCTCGAGTTCATATCAGCTTGCGAGCTTTGTTTTTTTTCTTTTCACATGAAAATCCGTGTGAATTTTCAGTGGTGAGACCACTCCTGAAGAAACCCTCTCTGGACCCAGAAGATCTTAACAACTTTAGGCTGGTGGCGAATGTTCCTTTCTTGGGCAAGTTCCTTGAGCGGGTGGTGGCCAACCAGCTCCAGGCGCTCTTGGATGAGACTGATTATCTGGATCCATTTCAGTCAGGGTTCAAGCCTTGTTTTGGCACAGAAACAGCTTTGGTCGCCCTGTATGTCAGAACAGAGACAGGGGGAGTGCAACCCTGTTGACACTCCTGGATCTCTCGGCAGCTTTTGATACCATCAACCATGGTATCCTTCTGGAGCGGCTGTCTGAGTTGGGGGTGGGGGGCACTGCATTGCAGTGGTTCTGCTCCTACTTGGATGGCTGGCTCCAGAGGGTGGTGCTTCGGGAATATTGCTCGGCCCCATGGACTCTCCAGTACGCAGGGCTGGTGCTACCATTAGGCCAACTAGGCAGCTGCCCTAGGGTGCAGGGCTAAAGGGGGCACCAGAAATAGGGAGGGAGGGCTCAAGTGGGAAGGGGGGGCGCTAAATATCTGATCTTACCTAGGGCACCAAACTGCACCAAACTGCCTTGCACCGGCCCTGCCAGTATGGGGTTCCTCAGTGGTCGGTCTTATCCCCCATGCTATTTAATATTTACATGAAACCACTGAGTGGGGTCATCCGGAGTTTTGGAGTGCATTGCCATCAGTATGCTGATGACACGCAGCTCTATTTCTCCTTTTCATCTTCAGCAGGTGAGGCTGTGGATGTGCTGAACCGGTGCATGGCTGCGACAATGGACTGGATGAGGGCTAACAAACTGAGGCTCAATTCAGACAAGACTGAGATGCTGTTAGTGGGTGGTTCCTTTGACTGGATGGAGGGTGTTCAACCTGTTCTAGATGGGGTTGCACTCCCCTTGAAGGAGAAGGTTCGTAGCTTGGGGGTGCTCCTGGAGCTATCTTTCTTACTTGAGGCTCAAGTGGCCTCAGTGGCAAGGAGTGCCTTCTGCCAGCTTTGGCTGGTGGCCCAGCTATGCCCCTATCTGGACAGGGATAGCCTGGTCTCAGTAATCTACACTCTGGTGATCTCTAGACTAGACTACTGCAATGCACTCTACATGGGGCTGCCTTTTGAAGACTGTTTGGAAGCTGCAGGTTGTGCAAAATGCGGCAGCCAGGCTTATTGCGGGGACTGGAAGGTCCGAGCACATTAAACCAGTTCTGGCCTGTTTGCACTGGCTGCTAATATGCTTCCGAGCCAAATTCAAGGTGCTGGTTTTAACCTATAAAGCCCTACACGGCTTAGGACCACAATACCTGACGGAATGTCTCTCCCAACCGCAATCTACCCGGACACTACGCTCAAGCATCTGGGGCCCTCCTCCGACTGCCACCTCCAAGAGAGGCTCGGTTGGTGACAACGAGGAGGAGGGCCTTCTCAGTGGTAGCCCCCCAATTATGGAATAAGCTCCCCACTGAGACCCACCTGGCACCAACCTTACTATCTTTTCGGCGCCAGGTTAAGACTTCCCTCTATGCCAAGGCATTTAATAGTTAAGAGCTCAAAATAGCACGGGGGGGGGGGAATTGACACCTGTAGGCTTAGTTTTATTATCTTGAATTGTTATTTTAAACTGTGTTATTAAATTTGGTTTTTAATCTTTTTAACTATTTTGTATGCTTTTATTGTTTTTATGTACAAACTATTGTGAACTGCCCAGAGAGCTTCGGCTGTGGGGCGGTATAGAAATTAAATAAATGAAATGAATTTTAATGCATATATTTTTGAAATGTGTGCATCAATTGTGCACATCTTTGAAATGTACACATTCTTCTCCCATTGATTAAAGTGTATCTGTGTGCATTTTTCAAAAGTATGCATTTTTTTCATACACGTTTTTCAAATTACACATGCCGTTGAATGCATTTTTGTGTGTCTGCGAATCACATTGCAAGCTCAGAAATATACAGACTTGGACCCCAGATTGCGTCCAAGTCTGTGTTTGGTCCAGAAGGTGTCAACTGGGTAAATCCTGATCAAAAATAAACTGAAACAAATTTCTCGTACATCCCTATCAGTAGGACCAATCTCAACTCAGTGATAGTGTTAACTGGGGAAGAACCGTAGCTCAGTGACAGAGCACCTGCTTTGCATGCAAAAAGTCCCAGCTTGAATCCCTGGCATTTCTGGGTAGGGCTGGAAAAGACCTGGTCTGAAACTTTGGACCCAGCCTGAAAATTTGGAGAGTTGCTGCTAGTTAGTGTAGATAAAAGTGAGTGAGATGGACCAATGGTCTGACTCAGTATAAGGAAGTTTCCTATGATAGGACCCTTTCTATTAGCTGGGAAGCCAACATAATTTTTTTAAGGGTGTGTGGGGGTGAGGGAAGAAGTAAAGAGGACACCCGGTTGATTTCGAAGAGGGGTGGAAAGATCACTCCCTTTTTTCTGGAATCTCCAAGAGAAGAGATAGAGGCAACCCTGCACAAAGCTCCAGAGCTGGTCTTTCTCCCTATGTGCAGCTCCTATTGCTTAATGCACCTCTGTTCGATCTAGCAATACTGTACTTGTCTTTCTTTACGTGAACCCTGGCATTTTACATGTGCTGGGACTGTTAGCTATGCTATAGAAGAGAGGAGAGGTCACCTGGGAACATCAGAGTTGCCCAGGTCAGTAACTGCATCCCCAAACCAGTGGAAACATAGATATCATAAACAAGGTTCAGTAGGGCACTCATTACTGTTTGTACAGTCCCAGTACAAATAAAATAAACAGCCCTAACAGCATTAGAGAGGTCCGGATTCTCTAAACTGCACCAAACTGTCAACCAAAATTACTGTCAGTTTCCTGCCTTCTCCTTACCTTAGCTTTCAGAAATAGGCACTAAGGAGCTGGCAGTGCAAAGCCTGAATGCAAAAGAGAGGGAGAGAAAAAGCAGCCAGACTTGGAGAGAATTTCTTTCCTTTGGGTGCTGGAGTATTCCGACATCAAACCTTCTGTACTCATTAAGAAGCGCTGTGTGTGCAATTGTGACATCTTTATTCACACCCCCCAAGACTTCAAAGCGTTCAGGAGATTTCCTTGGTGGATTTAGCATTAAAAAAAAATCAGGAGATGAAACAGAGCAAAAGGCAGCCCAGTGCATTCTTGCTTTAATTAGAACTTGGGTGAAAGGAAAACAGAATGAGGCAGGAACCAATGACATGAGCATCTGCTTAGGAACATCATACAAAAAAATCTGTAACCCATGAATACATCCACAATCTTTCCGTGTATGCATATATTTTCTCCTGCATACACATATTTGTAAAATGTGCATAGATGGTGCATCCCACAGTATGGATTTTTTAAAAGGTGAATGCATAACATGCTGATCTCATAGCACCTGCAAAGGTGAAATACATGCTAATGTTATGTCTTAAGTGTCTTTTAAAAATATATATGCAAAGTAGAGAAAGATCAAACAAGGTACTGCTGAAACAACATAGGAATGAAATTTGATAACAGTAAATTGAATTGGATAAAATATTTGTGATGAATCATTTATTTACATGAATTTAACCTCTTTTTGTTGCCTGTTTTTCCATCCTAAGCTCACAATGTATTTAAGCAGTGCTTATTCATTAGTTCAAATCATTTTCCAGTTAATTTATGTAAATGTACTTGGTCTGTAGCTTTTTCATCATGTGAAATTGCATTTAAATTAAGTGCATTTGAAATGTGCAGTTTAAGGAACCTTGATTGGGCACACGGGTCACAGTATATGCCCTCAACTTCTGATTTGGTAGGAAAGATTACTCACTGCTTGCTTTGATCCAATTCCACTGAGGTCAATGGGCATACATTAGTGCATGGGGCTAGGTAGGCAGTTGCTATTCTGGCCAGATCACAATGAGACTGCAAAACAGACATGACAGCAGGTAACTATTTTCTCTCTGTGGGTAAGTTTTTATGTATCTGGGACATTTGGTGACAGAAAACAGAATGTGTGTCCTTGTTTTAATCCAGTGTTACTGGGTTGGATCCAGATTTAGGGCACGATCCTAGGCATGATTAGACAGAAAAAAGTCCTACAACTCTTAGCATCTACTCTAAATATGACTAAATTTTGATACAGCCCATGTGGGTTTTGATACAACCCATATTGGGTTTTTTTAAAATATAAAACTATAATAGCCAACAACCCCCCTCCCCATTTAATTTGATGTCACTATTTTACCCTGTTTCAGCCCACAGCAGGGGGTTGGACTCGATGGCCTTACAGGCCCCTTCCAACTCTACTATTCTATGATCTATGATTCTCTAGGTACTGTTCAAAACATGAAATAACTAAGTTCCCTACCTCAAAAGGATTGCAATCTATATTGGATAAGAAAGATATTTGCCATGTCAAAGAGAGCTTGGGCTCCCAGGAACCTCAACAATACTCTTATTTCAATTAAGTAATACACACAAGGTGATTATGTTTCACACATACAGGTTCAACTTCTGTGCATTATAATCTGTTTCAAGCATTTTCTAGAGATGCATGAACTCACCTTGGCTTGCCTCGATTTTAACTCACTTTTTGCAATCTTGGGAGCACTAAAAAAATCCACCAAACCCACTAAAGACCAAAAAGCCCCAAATAATCTCTTGAATCCTGCTGAACAAACACTCACAATTAATCTCAAAAAAACAAGTGGATTAGATGACCCCCCTATCCATGTCTTTCAATAGGTTGCCACGGTGGCTTACAAAAAGTTAAAATTACAATGAAACAAATTAAAGCAAAAACATTGAAAGGTAACAATAGAAAAGAGTAATATGAAAGCAATCAGCAGAACTGCGAACACTAGCAGTATAAAACCAATGAACAAATGATTTAAAAGCTTGGAGAAATAAAAAAAAAAAAGCTTTTTGCCTTGTGCTATACTTACATCAAGGTAGGTGCCAGGTGAATCTCATGAGGAGAGAATTGCCATCACTGAGTAGGTCCTTTACCCTGTAGCCACCCACTATTTTAAAAAAGGACCTCTGTTAAAGATCTTAGTGTATGGACAGCCACATTTGAAGACAAATTGTCCTTCAGGTATCTAGATCTCAAGCCATAAAGGGCGTTAAAGGTGAAGATCAGGACTCTGAATTGAGATCAGAAATGAACTGATTATCAGTGCAGTTGTTGAAGCACATGCGTCATGTGATCATAATGCCTGGTCCCAGTTAACCAGAGCCAGTGTGGCGTAGTGGTGAGAGTATTGGACGGGGACTCGGGAGATCCGGGTTCTAGTCCCCGCTCACCCTTGAAACTCACTGGGTGACTTTGGGCCAGTCACTGACTCTCAGCCTCACCTACCTCACAGGGTTGTTGTGAGGATTAAAATGGAGAGGAGGAGGAGGATTATGTAAGCCGCCTTGGGTTCCTTGCAGGAAATAAGACTGGGTATAAATAGATAAATAAAATAATAAATAAGTAAATTAACAGCCTCGTGGCTGAATTTTGGGCTATTCGTCATTTATGAACCGCCCTCAAAGGCAGAGCCACATATAATGCATTACAGTTGTCTAATTTCTTGATGACCAGGTCATGGGTCACTGAGGTCAGTCAGGTACCTCTGTCCAGGTAGGGTCAGAGCTGGTGCACCAGCTTAAGCTGGTAGAAAGTGCTCTGTGCCGTGGAGGCAACCTACACCTACAAATGACAAAGCAGATCAATGAGCATCCTCAAGACTGAACTTTTTCCATCAGGGAGAGTGCAGTCCTTACCAACACAGGACGAATTCCACTAGCCCTGGCAGAAGAATCAACCACCTGCAGGACCTTGTCTGGATCGAGCTTCAGTTTATTGGTCATCATGCAGTCCATACCATACCCAGGCAGTAGTTTAGCACTATCACTGCCTCACCTGCATTGCATGCAAAAGACACCTCATCGTAAACCTCTAGATGCCCTCACTAACCAGTTTTATGTAGATGCTAAAAAGCATGCAGGACAAAATAGAACCTTGTGAGACCCCAAAGCAAAGATGCCAGTGAATCAAGCAGTTGTTTTCCAGCACCACCAAGGTTCAGTAGGAAAGGAACTATCTTAGTGTGTTACCTCCAGTCTCCAACCTAGGTGGCCTATCCAGAAGTATACCATGGTTGGTGATATCGAAAGCTGCTGAAAGGTCCTAGAGAATCAACAGGGTCACACACTGCTTCTGTCCCTCTGCTGGCATAGGTCATCTATCAGGTCAATTAAGGCACATTCAGCGCCAAATTCTGCCCTGGAGACTGGTTGAAATGGATCTAGAAAATCATCAAAAAATACATGGCGTAGCAACTACCTGCTCAAGCAACTGACTGATTATTATTGAGATTTCCCAGGTCTATGGCAAATTTCAGGAGCAGTCACACCACCGCCTCCTTTAAGTCAACTGGGACAACTCCCATGGTCCTCGGGAGTCGACTGTGTGCCCTAGCACACTGTTAATCAGCTTGCCAAAGAGATGAGGCGGCAGGGAGGGAAGGAAGGAGGGGCATGCTTCTATTCTCCTCTTCCATTCGCTGCCGCTGCTGCTCCCATCACTTCTGCTTGCCAGGTCAGGGGGAGGGTGTTTTGCAATGTGGGGCAGTGAGGGCATTTGTTGATGAGGAAGGCAGATGGGGGTGGTGGGAAGAATATTTTTCCTGTCTCAGATTGGCTCAGAAAAATGATCCAGGTTCTTCCAATT
Organism: Shinisaurus crocodilurus; assembly: GCA_021292165.1. Classification (NCBI taxonomy): domain Eukaryota; kingdom Metazoa; phylum Chordata; class Lepidosauria; order Squamata; family Shinisauridae; genus Shinisaurus; species Shinisaurus crocodilurus. The sequence continues at coordinate 1,694,401 of CM037889.1, forward strand.
ATTTTTTTTCAAAAGGACTCATAATTTCCAAGTTAACCAGAGGTGATCTTGGGAGAGTTTACCCACCCATTCCTACAGAAATCCAGAACTCGATTTCACATACTGGGTGCCAAACCAATAAAAATACATAATTGGATTATTTGTCTGAAGTGTAAACTCAGTGTCAAAGCAGAATTCTGTGTCTATTCTGCCGCCAGACATAGATGGCAACATTCGTTTATTCAACAAATCCCCCCTTTCCACACCACTCGCATACAAATCTTATGAAATAGGACTACTGTGATGAACTTCCCCCCCCAACAGGACAAAGTATATATCAGTCTTCTATTTTTACATTGTTTTAAAGCCCTGTAATCCTGTCCTGTCTCAAATATATTCAAGCATGAACATAGGTCTGTCTCACAACAGGTTATAACTCAGACTATAGTTCAGATAACTTCATTCATTTAATTCTTGAAACAAGCACACAACATAGAGTGCCCTATTATTGCCCTGTTGTAATGTTCCTCAGTAATGGACTTCCCCTGGCCACGCCTTCTGGGGTCGGGGAGAAGTTTGCGCATGGAGAGACAGAGACACGCTGGCTGAGCCTATGGGCTGCAGCAGGGCGGGGAGATGGGGCCCCTCTCTTAAGGCCCTGACTTCCCGCCCTCAGCCTCTTTCTCGTTGTTTTGGCTTTGGCTTCAGCTGGACGGTGCACAAGAGCCCTCATCTACCTCGTGGCCTCGTGGTATCATTTCTTTGTTCCTATCCTTGCTGTGTGTGTGTGCGTGTGCTTGCTCTGGCCAGGGATGGGGACTCGGACTCGAGGACTCGACTCGTGAGTTGGACTGAGTCCCCCCTCTGACTTGAGTCGGACTCGAGTCCCAATATTTTTAATGGGACTCGAGACTCGACTCGGGACTCGAGACCAAGGACTCGTCAACATCCCTGGGCTGTGCCAGAAGGAGTGGAGAGGAGCGCGAGCCAATGGGCTGCAGCAGGGTGGGGAGATGGGGCCCTCTCTTAAGGCCCTGACTTCCCACCCTCGGCCTCTTTCTCGTTGTTTTGGCTCCCTCCCGTCCCGCCCTGTTAGCAGTGTAGGCTCCTCTGGTCACCCGTTCAGGGGCCGAGTAGGAATTTTGGTCCATTGTCTCAATTGGCCGGGGCAATGGGTGTATTTCGCCTACTCTACACTGTGAGTCAGGGTGGAGGACAATGAATTTTGATTGAGGGATTTTTGATTTGCTCAATTGGGTTGTAGCTAAATTGGTCGCATTTTGCGAGAAGTGCGGAATTAGGCAGCAGGGCTTAGGGTTCTGGTGATCATCCAGTGGCAACTTTCAAGGTGACTGGCAGTTACCTGAGGCTTTTCTCACTAATGTCTTGAGGCTTGGCAGGAGGGAGATCGGGCCGCCTTTGGGGTACTACCTTCCTCACCTACATTGGCTGTCTCGTGGCGCCAATGGGAGGCGACACTGGTAAGACCCTCCAGCTCCACACGGAGTGCAACTGGACGGTGGCGGGCCATCCTGCCTCCGATTCGGTTAGGATGGCTTCGCTCAAATCTTGGTTTTCCCGGCCAGTGGCCGGGAGTAGATTAGCACCACCCTTCGCCCTTCTCAGATCTTCAATTCAATAAATTGAAGATCAATCAATCAATCAATAAATAAAGATCAATAAATAAATAAATTCAATAAATTGAAGATCAATAAATAAAGTGAGCATAATCTCACTATCACAAACACGCTCTTTCGACAAAAGAATAAGTTTAAAACATCATGGCAGCACCCACGGTCAAAGCACTGGCATCTTCTGGATTATGTAATTGTCCGTGTTAGAGATCGCCGCGATGTACTTCTTACTAGGGCCATGGTGAGTGCCGACGACTGCTGGACAGACCACCGACTAATCCGTTCCACAATGGTTATCAACATTGCTCCCCAACGTAGGCTTCAAGGAAGGAAACCAAGGCATAAAATGAACATCCAAGTCCTTCAAGATCCTATTAAGCAAACTCGTCTTCAATCACTTCTTAAGGAACATCTACCTACGGAACCTCCTGACAACATTGAGGACCATTGGTCTAAGCTGAAAACCTCCATTACTGCAGCTTGTGAACAAACTATTGGATATGAAACTAAGAAACATCAGGATTGGTTTGATGAAAATGACAATGAGATTAAACATATAATTGACCAAAAAAGGAAAGCCTTCCAAATATGGCAAAATGATATTAACTGCGCTGCCAAGAAAAAACCTACGCTAGCGCAAAGGCTGAGGTCCAAAGAAGAACAAGAGAACTTAAGAACGCTTGGTGGAAAAAGAAAGCTGAAGAAATTCAACAACTTGCAGAATCTCATGATGCACGGGGCTTTTTTAAGGCCACAAGGGCCATTTATGGACCAAAAACCTATGGTACAAACCCTTTACAATCAAAAGATGGCACCAAACTCTTAAAAGACAAAGAGTCTATTGCACTGCGTTGGAAAGAGCATTATTATGACCTTTTAAATCGTAAATCTAAGGTGGATAATGAGATTTTTTCGCAAATCCCGCAAAAACAAATTAAAGAGGAACTTGCAATACTCCCCACTTTGGATGAAGTAAAAAAAGCCATTAATCAAATGAAGAACAACAAAGCTAGTGGACCAGATGGGATTCCTGCTGAAATCTTTAAAGAAGGGGGCCCCGAACTTGTACAACATCTTCATAAACTCATCGAAAAAATCTGGATAAGAGAAGAGATCCCAGAAGACTTCAGGGATGCCATAATTATCACCCTCTTTAAGAAGGGTGATAGAACAGACTGTGGAAACTATCGGGGCATTTCTCTCTTAGCAACCGCAGGTAAAATATTTGCTAGGATTCTCGCAAACCGTCTTCTATCTATTTCAGAAGAGATCCTCCCTGAAACTCAATATGGTTTCCGCCCCTCTAGAGGGACAGTAGACATGATTTTTACTGCACGTCAGCTCCAAGAAAAATGCCGGGAGCAAAATCAACCCCTTTATATGGCATTTATTGATTTGGCTAAGGCCTTTGATACTGTAGATCGTACAGCTCTCTGGACTATCCTTATGAAAATTGGATGCCCCAATAAATTTGTGAATATCTTGCGACTTCTCCATGACAACATGACGGCAACAGTTTTGGACAACAACGGCTCTCATGGTGCTCCATTTAAAGTGGGATCAGGTGTTAAACAGGGATGTGTTATCGCCCCAACATTATTTGCCATTTTCATCGCCATGGTTTTACATCTTGTCAAGGGGAAACTTCCCACCGGTGTGGGAATTATATATCGAACAGATGGAAAGCTTTTTAATCTCAGCAGGCTGAAAGCAAAAAGTAAGGTAATTACAACCTCCGTTGTGGAACTTCAGTATGCTGATGATAATGTGGTCTCTGCACATTCAGAGGATGATCTCCAAACTATCCTAAATGCTTTTGCAGAAGCATACGAAAAACTTGGTCTCTCACTTAACATCAAAAAAACCAAAGTGCTTCATCAGCAAGTGCAAGCCAATCCTTTGGTGATGCCATCTATCCAGCTTGGCGGGACAATACTGGAAAATGTCGATCATTTTCCCTATCTTGGCAGCTATCTTTCTGTTACAGCTAACATCGACAGTGAAATCCAGCATCGTCTGAGCTCCGCAAGTGCCGCATTTTCTCGAATGAAACATAGAGTGTTCGAGGATCGGGATATTTGTAAGAAGACCAAAACACTGGTTTATGAAGCCATTGTATTACCAACTTTATTGTATGCCTGCGAAACATGGACTATCTATAAACGTCACTTCCACCTCCTTGAAAGGTTTCATCAACGTTGCCTCCGGAAAATCCTGCAAATTACTTGGGAAGATAGGCGAACAAATGTCAGTGTACTGGAAGAAGCAAAGACTACTAGCATTGAAAAAATGATCCTTCAACGCCAACTTCAGTGGACCGGTCATGTTGTTCGAATGCCTGACTGCCGTCTCCCAAAGCAGTTATTTTACTCCCAACTCAAGGATGGAAAGCGGAATATCGGTGGTCAATATAAGAGGTTTAAAGATGTTCATAAGGCTAATCTAAAAAAATGCAATATAAACATCGAAAACTGGGAAGCTCTGGCCCATGAACGATCTAAATGGAGGTTGGCCTTTCACAAAGGTTCCATGGACTTTGAAGAAGCCTGAGTGCAAGGTGAAAGGGAGAAACGTGCTAAGCGAAAAGCACGTCAAATGAATCCTTTACAGGACCATCTTCTATCTGGTAACCTGTGTCCTCACTGTGGGAAGCTGTGTGGATCTAGAATTGGCCTCCACAGTCACTTACGGACCCATCGCTAGAGTCTACACAATCTTCTTTAGAATTTCCTCCTTTTATCCCGGAAGACAATCTTACTCGGTCACGAGTGATCGCCTGATGGATGGATGGATGAGTTTAAACCATATATACTTGTGTCTGGCTCTTCTTTTTTCTCACCAATACATGCGCAATATGTGAAATTGTCTAGAAAAACACTAGATTGATCTGAACGAATGTTTTAAGTTGTGCCCTGGGGAGCACCAGTGGACCCTAATGTACCTTCAAGTGGTCCCCAAGGCCACCATGAAAATAACAGAGAAAATGCCCAAATGCAAGGAGCTTCTTTGACATTTTCACTACTTGCTGAATAAGAAGCCACTTTGGATTTTAATTTTTTTCAAAATTGAAACTGAAATGAGCCTTGAATCTTCAGCAGTGTTGTGGCTGCCATTTAAAGTTGAAAAAACAGCACCTTCAGGATATGTGCAAAGCCTCTTCTCTCATGCTTGCATATAGTACAGAGGACAAATGCAGCAGTTGAATTCCAATTTGCAAGCCTTTCAACACATCCTTCTATATGACCAACTGAATGATCAAATCAAAACAAAAACCACTGGTTGGTGGCTTGTAAAGAAGCAGCAAGCCAGAATAGTGGTCTTCAAGATAAGAACCACTGATCTGACCCAATCAATTGCTTTTAAATCTTCTATTCATCTCAGGGAATTCATCCAAAATAGCAGGAAAGAGAATATATCTCCCAGAGTTTGGGAAGAAAGTCTGCCTAGGAGGGTCAAATCACAATATAACTGTAGACAAAGCATGGCTATATTCTGCAAAACTCTCCATTTGGCATGTCCAGATTTCCACACACACAATTAAAAACAAAACAAAACCCACCCTCCTACAGTGGTAGGGCATTATATTCTAGTCTAACTTTGGACACAGTCAGATAAACAGCTTGTTTGATCATGGTCATTTGTAGTTATTCTTACTGACAATGATGAAAGATCATTCTCTTGGGTTTATTTGGTCTCTTTTGTTTTTTGTTTTGTTGTCACAGCTTTCTATCCCCTGAATCCATACCCTACAGCATGCAAGTTAAAGAGGTCTTTAATGTTCTCTAAGCAAACCATGATATGATGGGTCCAGGATCAAAGAAGAAGAAATGTTGTTCTCCTACAATTAGAAAACCAGCTGAGAAGGATACCAAAAGCATGAAAGGTTTATTCCACTCACAGGCAACTGGATTTAAATTCAAGAAATGGAGGCATGGTTCTTCTTCAAGAGTGGATTCAACTTAATAATATAACCACTTGGTAGCTAATAGGAATTTAATTGGATTTATGTGTAGGTCTACAACATAGCCTATGGCTTGACGCCAATGCAAAAGTGTGTGTATTGATTTGATTATCCTGTTTGTCCAACCAGATTTGATATTTTCAGTTGTTTTTCCCTGATCAAATGAAGTGTTTTCCACTGATTAATTAATTTTAATTTGTTTTTACTTCAAGCACAAGACTTGTTCTTTATTGGTAGAAAAGTATCCATACTTGTGATATTCTGCAATTAACTTATTCTCCCTTGCCATTAAAACCTAAAGCACTCCTGCTTCAATAAAATAATTGACCCATTGACTTGATTTTTTCTTATTAAAATGCTGTTTTGACTTAGAAAAACAAATTCACACACATAGTATTGGCTTCATATCCTAAGTTATATACCATTCTTCAGCTTCTAATTAAGAAACCCCTTGCCATATGTTAACTTTTGCTCCCTGCACAGAGCAAGAAACATCAGCTCCTGTAAAGAGAAAAGAAAGTGTAGCTTCTGTAAATATATTCCCCAGAGTCTTACAACTGTGAATAATTGGTTCCTACAACTGTGAATAATTGGTTCCTACTTTTGGCGAACCACTTTGCTCTGTTGCACCCAAATGGAGATGTATTACTCTGCAGCTCAGGACAATAGTCTGCAGCTAATTTGGAAAACAGACTGTCCTTTCTCTTTTCAGGAAAACATACCAAATATAATAAATAAATAAATAAATAAATAAATAGTTCAGACTGCATCACTGGTGCAAGCACAGCTGTATTCAGTGTAACATTAGAGTGCTATCCAAACTGTTACCACTGAACCGGGTGGTAACATATCCAGGGACTGATCTAGGTGGGTCTACCACACTTCACAGACTCAAATCCAGTCTTGGGGTGACTTTGCTACTCTGCTTGCAAGATGCAAACTGGGGTGGGGGCAAGCCATTTGCCCCCTTTACAGGCAGTGGTGACTGTACTCCCCCAGCTCCTTCTGGGTGCCATTAACCCCCACTATTTTTCCACCCCACAAGATGCCACAGTAAGGGCAGGATACACTGCACTCAGTTTAATTTGGCTTTATGACAATGAAGTCAATGAGATTTGGATATTGATGATGTCTGAAGACAAATGAGAGCCAGATACCTTCCCTCTGTCATCTTTTTGGTTTTTTTTTTAAAGTGTCAAACAGGTGTCAGGAGTGCAGCTGCAGCTGTCACGGAGGCCACAAACAGGTGACAAAGAACAGGGGAAAGGTCAGCAAAGGAGGGAGGGTGCTTTCATGAGCCTTTTGCCCCTCCCCTACAAGAACTCCCCTTGTAAGCTGAAAAAGTTCGGCTGAGAACTTTCAACTCAGCCTTACTTTTAAGTCAGGGACAGAGTTGGGCTATTATACTGGAATGTCTCTTGTGGTGTCTGCTGTCATTTTGCCACATCTTTTCATGCAAGTCAATAAACAATCTTAGTTACCTTACTGGAGTCAAAGGGGGTGTGAATCCTTTAGATTCCATACTTCTTAAATAGAGGATTTTTATTTTTTTTAAAAAAATAACCTTACTGTCTGTCTCCTAAGGATTAATATCTGAATAGCATAGAACCAGGTAGGTTGAGGTTTGTGTAGATCTATGCCAAATCCTTTTAACCCCCAAAGCAACATGCAGGAATATTCTTAAGAAAACAGGTATTTACACAAACACACACACACACACACACACACCAAATAGCCAACTCTAATGTTGATGCACAAAAATATACAATTAGGGTAATCTAAAATGCATAATAAATTCAACTAGACATGGGAAATGTTATGTCAGGGCAAGATTCTTATTAGTTACCAGTGGTTAAAAGAAGTTATTAATTAATTTTTAGGAAGGCCTCTGTTTCTCTCTATCCCTGAAACACCAAAATTCAGGCCTACTCTTCTTCTATTAAAAGCATACTCTATTTTGAAAGAATAAATGCCTCCCCTATCAGCCTAAGGCTGTAGTTTTACAAGTACAGAGCTTACAGTTAGGGACTGGGCCACTTATAACTTTCCACTCTAGTTCTGCAATTTTCCTTAGATCTTGCCAGAGTATTTTGTTTTTAATGACCTAGTTTTCTCTCCCCTTTGAACACCAGAAGATGTACCTTACATTTAGGTGGGAGGGCAACATGTTACACACAAGAAGAAATGCTACCTGTGATACAGGGCATATCTTTTGAAGGTGATCTTTTGAAGGTGCTTCATGAACGATTTCACTTAGAGGTCACATGCATGTCATTTCTGAATGATCTTCAGATAAATGCCCTCTCTGAACAAAAACACCTCAGAAGGTTAACATTCCATCATGTCCTGCTGGCACTGGAACCCAGCTATGGTTCCCCTTGCTCTGTGGTGAGCCTACATTGCCATGGCAACCCACTGTAGCTCCACACCTTCAGAACATCCTACTGTGGCTTGCACAGCACACCAAAATGATTGAAACCTGTTAAAAGAATGGAAGAGGTGCAGGGCAGGGAAAGAGACAAGAGAGATTAATGGCTGGAGCACAGTCAAAAACAAGAGTTAAAATGGAAATGTTAATCATTTAAAAGAGGGTCTTGGTAGAATTGCTTGCTTTATGGTTTGGAATAAAAAATAGAAGAAGGGAAAGAAGTGGCAAGTCTCTATAAGAATAATTTAGTGTCTGGTGTAATGAGCTTCCTTTCTTCTTTGGTAGTTCACTGTGCTGCTTTATCACTTACCCAGTGATTGACTGAGTCCTCTCCTTGCTTGTTCCTGCTAAACAGCAATTCACCATCTGGCAGTCATAATTTCTTTCTTTCTTTCTTTAAAAAAAATTAAAAAATAATCCTATATTCTTTTGTTAGAAAATAAATTGTGGTTTTTTTCCCCGCATGAAGGAAGAAACATGTATTGCATGTTACTTACAGATGACGTTCTGTAGAGGAGGTGGAGTTATTTTGATGAAGAGGGGAGAGTTTAAATCCTGCCCCAAAACATAATGAACCACACCAACAAGAGGCAGAAGTTCCCATTATGCCCATCTTCTAGGAACAATAATAATAGAATTATAGAAATGTAGCATTGTAAGGGACTTTGGAGGTTTTCACGTCCAGCCCCCTGCTGAGTGCAGAAATCTTGCAACTTCAGCATCTGTGACAGATAGCTATCCAGTCTCTACTTAAATACCTCCAGTAAAGGTAAACCGGCCACCACCTCATGAACCAGTCTCTTCCCCTGTCTTACCATTAGGTATTTTACCACTCAGAATTTTATAATCTTATTTGATCCTAACAGTGCAATCCTATGACAGAGTCTAGATAGCCATAGGATTTTTGGACTCCCAGCTCCTACCTCAGAAACTTGCTCCGAGGTTGGAGCTAGGGACTCTGAACTCGGAGCTGTCCTCCCCACCGCAAGATTGACTGAGTTTTTAAGGACTGGGCTTTGGGGGACAGGGAGGGAAGGAGACGGGCTCCACCAGCATATGAAGCATCCTGGTGGCACCTTGCACTCCTTCTCACCCACTCTGGGGCTGAACACTCATATGGCTGAAATAAGCTCTCTCAGTGTTTTGCATGGTGGGAGGCAACCTCTGTAGCGGACGGGACCCCTCCTCCAAATCCTCACACCCTCAATGTGTACTTCGCTCTCACCAAGTGCCACCTTGTATTGGTCACTTCAGACTTGAAGCTGTCTTCTTAAGCTGTGTTAGCTGATTATGTGTCTTAGGTCTTATATGTAGCTGTTCACCCATGTTTGTTTGTCTTTATTAAGAGCAGTTTGTTTTATTTGATTACTTGAAGTAGGGTGCCCCTCCGTTAATTCACTTATAACTTTCCTGTCCACCAGTCAGACTCTGGAGACTTAGAACTTTGAATAAAAAGATTGATTTATTGTTCCAACAAAGTCTCTAAACGGATATTCAACTCAGGCACAGATAACTTGGATTTTCAACAGATACATTCAAACTTGTTCTTTGCTTAGATTCAGGTTAAAGGCAGGCAGATGTTATACAGTGCTCTTTGTATCAACTTGGCTTGGTTACTTGAAGTTACAGTATCAGACCAGGGAACTTAACTGTCCCTCACACTAGTCCAGAGCTTCACCTTCTCCTCAGACAGAAGGTCCTTCACTCCCTAAGTGGAGACTCCTGTGAATTGTTCTCTATTAACACCTTCATGTTTGCTTTCTCACAACTTAGTTACTAGATTTCCTGTCTGAACTCTTCTCTTCAGCACCACCTTTCCCTGCCTACTCTACTAACCTCCCATCCCACTCCCTCTCTCACTCCAACCCACTCTCTCCCCAACTGACAACCGACTCCCCTTAACTGCCTAACTCCCTGGGGTTCTATGCTCTCTGCTTCAACCAATCAGAGCCTCTGGAAAGTTCAGGTTGGCCCTCCCCGGGCTTCTGCCTGTCACTCCGCCACAACCTTCACCTCTGAGCTTCTCCCACCATGCATAGGACACCCATATTCCTCTGAGTTCAAAGGGTTACGGGCAGCCTCATTGGACTGCGCCCTAAGTTGCCAGTAAATATTGTTGAAAATAGATCAGCAAGTGAAATCAGTGTCATTCGAAACCCATTTGCCTCCCTTCTATTGTGTCCATTCTTACAATGTAATGTGGAAATGGAAGTACCGGTAAGCATTTGATGAGGGAATAAAGAGGGAATGAGGTAAGTACAGCAGGGTTAACCGCACTCACAGATAAAGCCAAAATAAGCACAGGAAAAGAATTAGAAAAACTCAAGAAGAAAAATGATGGTAAACGAAGTATCCTGAGGGACAGTGATGGGGAGGCCATTGCTGGCACAGAGAGCTGACACCCCCCCCCCAAGAAGAAAAGTAGTAGCAAGAAGCAAGGGAGGTGATAGCTAATTAATTCCCAGGCAGGTCTTGGGCCCTACAAGGAGCCAAACAGAAGACATTCAGTAGTTCCTCTCTGGATATGCCCTGAATTGTAATGCTATGATTTGTGGTGCATGTTATTCATCCATTCATTCATTGCAATTATTTATATGCTGCCCTTCAAGATACAAATTATCTCCCCAAATAAAGAAATTATAGGTGTTTGTTGATTTTCCCCTTCTAGTCAATCAAGAAAACATCTCAGGCTTCAAAAAATGAGGCAAGGTGACCATCTGCCTTGGATCTGAAGTGAAGCATGAGGTTAATCTGAGCCACCAAACTGAGGCAACACTCCATAATCTGAGTCAATGAGGCAGGCTCTGAGGTGATTCCCCCCCCCCCGGTGCATGCGTAGCCCAAATATATACTAGATACAAAGGCTGCAATCCTGTACCCACTTACCATTCAACTCAGGGGGACTTACTTCTGTTTCCTAGAAATATTTTGTCTCAGCTTCTTTACAGTATGATGGTCTTTCATTGGCATGAACAAATCCATGCTTGTTAATCCTTTTGAATCCCAGGCTGGTATCCACAGAACTATGAAACTACTTCCATGTGTTCACGGGGCCTTTGGGCTAAGTTTTCTCCTTTGAATAACAGCCCCTTTCCCATGCCACATTGCAATTTACCTTGGGGGGTCTTTCAAAGCAGTTTTTGATGTGGCATTACGGCCTGCAGTTCAAAGAAATGAGATTTTAAAAATTCCAATGGACTGGCCCAAGCTGTTGGTTTCACCTAAAATAAGCTTTTTGGGTATTGGCCCAAGTAGGTAAGCCCTCAACAGGATAATAAAACATATGATAGCCCTCTATGAAAGGGGGAGAGAGAGAAACCCAGATAATCTTGAATTTACATGGAATAATCTCCTGTTGACCTGTACCCAACTGTTCAGTGACTGATTAAAGTTCCACTGATACATCTTGCGTCTTCCAACCACTTGCCACAGAAAGCTGCCTCAGAGTCCCTTCCTGTGGAATGCACTTCCTACGCACTCTGGCCTCCCCTTCGTCAGAGTCTAAAACACAGGTGGGAAACTTCTCACCCTCCAAAGTGAGAGCCAGTGTGGCCTAATGGTTAGAGTGTGGCCTGGGACTCAGGGGATCTGAGTTCTAGTGCCCACATGGCCATGAAGCTCACTGGGTGACTTTGGGCCAGTCACTGACTCTCAGCCTAACCTACCTCACAGAGTTGTTATGAGGATAAAATGGAGAGGAGGAGAAGGATTATGTAAACCGCCTTGGGTTCCTTGCAGGAAAAAAGGTGGGATATAAATATAATGAATAAAATAAATAAATATTTCCCCCTACAACTCCCATCAGTCCTAGCCAGTATAGCCAATGGTGAGAAGTGAGGTGAGTTGTAGACCAAAACATTTGGAGGGCCATACCATACCCCTGGTCTTAAAAGACACTACTTTTTTAGCATGAGAGTTTGACATCCCAAGTGTGGCTGAGTGAAAAATGATGGATTTCCCTGTGTTTCCAAGTATATTAATAAGTAGTCAGAGTTACATAAATTCTGCAATAGTTATCCTGAGTACAAAATTGGGGATGGTAGCTATTGCAAATGTAATTAATCTAAAGTATGAGTCTAATGTTACACTGACTGACATCTGATCTGAGAATGTTGGCAGGCACAGGAAATTAAGTTTGTAGCATTAAAAAAAAAAGAAGAACATTTTAAAAACTAAGCCAAACATAATAAAGAATGCAAGACATTTGTGAAGCCCTTGCTTTTATCCTGCAACTTCTCAGAGAACAAAGCAGCTCACTGGAAAAGGCTGGCTTTTATTAAAGGCTGTGGGTAGGTGGCGGCGGGGGGGGAGGATCTGGAGAGGAAAATAGCACTGTCTTGTTTATCCTGGAGCCACGGCTAAAAGAAATATTTCAGAGTAGAACCTTCCACTACGCATAAATCATGGAACCAAAATTCCTAGATATCTGACATTTTCCACGTGACCTCTGTATACTGCTATAATCAACATTAGCCCATCTAGGCATCTGATTATCCACATGTTTTGGCTCTCCCCAGGGCCATTTAGTTAAATGAAGCAGCACAGTATTTAAACATGTACAACAGTGGAAGGAAATGCCAAACTGGTTAAAAAAAGCTAATAAACACCCACTCAGCCATCCCACATCATCATCTTCTGCTACACTTCACCTCCAGTCATAACAGTGTGTTTTACGCTTACGCCTACAGCTCCCAGTTGGAGACACCAGCTGTGGTGTGCTAGTGTTCTTTGAAGCTACAATGCGGAGAGGTTCCTGCAAATCCATACAGAGCACATTCTCTGTAGACTCTAGAACAGGAATTTTGTCACGTCTGTACAACGGGTGTGATTGTATTGTTCAGTTACTCTTGATTTAGAAAGGCAGCAAAATCATTTTCTACAGAGGAGGCTGCCTATTGTGGCTCTGAAGTAGTTTCTGCTCTGAGGTGGGTTTGTCTGCTTCCAGGCAGTGGCAGAAACATAAAGGAAGGACAGTGAAGGTGGGCAATTTAAAAAAAAAATCTTATACAGTCTGAGAGCCAAACTGGATGATGAATGTGAACCAGCCCTACCATTAGGCAGCATGAGATGGCCACTTCAGATGGCCCTGTGACCTTGGGTCAGCCACCAGCACTCTGCCCACCGATGTCACAAGGTTAGTTTAGGTGAGGATAACAATGGGATAACCTCCATGTCTATTTCTCTGAGCTCCATGGATACAAATCTGATAGGTAAATAAACTAAACATCACCTGAACGTATCCCATTGCATGAGTAGGAGAAGGTAGCTCTTCCCACATGGAAGGATAAAAAATTGCACATGTGCAATAACTGTGTGTGTATCCTATTCACAGATTAATCTTATGCAGAGCTAACTGAGATCAGTGGGCATAGGTGCACCTAATTCTCCGTAATATGGGTGGCCTAAACAGGGGTTTTCTGAGATTCTGTTCATCTGCAGTTTCTTAAAGATCACTGAAAGTGAGGCTTCTACATTAGAAATGTATGCATATTTATAATCCATGAAAGGACAAGCAGAACATCATAGAAGGCAGGGCATACACTTAATACAGTTACCAAATATGAATAGGCAGAGGCATAGAATTTATTACTAGAGTTAAAAGGAATTTCAGAGGAAATTTGAATTAATAAAGGAACAGAAATCCAAATTTAAAATGTAAGAACATGGAGTTCTGACTAAATTGTTTTGTATATGCTTTTCAATTCTTGTGTATGACTCACACAGTGACTTTTGAAAAATCAAATATCTAAAAATAAAGTTCTTATTTATTTGTCTGATCTGATCCCCTTTTAAATCCATCCAAGATGGTGGCTATTGTCATGTTCTCAGGAGGACCCAGAGGGGAAGGAGGTTTCATTTAGTAAGCCATCATCTGCTACTCCAGGACCTTCCAGGCCAGAGAATCTGGCTTTACGACACTCAGAGGGCACCCCTCCAGTGCAGTTCTCACCACCTGCATGCTATAAGAGTCAACAGCTACAGGATTGGACAATGGTCCTTTAAGAAATAGACAGCTTGTCAGAGGGGGTGGGGTTCCCAAAGATCCAGACATGCCAGCAGGACCGGTGCAGGGCAGTTTGGCGCCCTAGGCAAAGTTATATTTAGCGCCCCCCCCTCTCGTGCCGGGGGGGGGCTCCAGAGCAAAGCAGCCAGGAAATGCCTGCTTGCCCAGCGCCCGCCCGCCCGCCCACCAGCTGCCTCCGGCAGCCGCTTTCCCCACTGCCAAGCCGGCCTTGCCCACGCGCAGCATCTTCGGACCGGTCGCCGCCGCCACGCGCACTCCTAACCCGGCCTAGCTCCAGGTGCTGAGGAAAGCCGAGCGCGACCCCGAGCCCGCCCGGCGCCCGCAATCCCCCCCCTGACCTGGTGGTGCCTTTGTCGGCGAGGCGGGGCAGGAGCGTGCCGGTGGCGAGGAAGAGTCGGCCGGAAGGAGCGCAGCGTTTCTGTGCCCTCTTCAGCCACGCGCCCTAGGCAGCCGCCTAGTTTGCCTAGCGGTAGCGCCGGCCCTGCATGCCAGGCTTCATAAGGCCTCTGCATGTTCCAGCTAGTGTCCTGAAAGGCCTGGCCATCCAGCATGACTTTTCCTTGCTCTTTTAGTAATTCCATCTTTTCTGATTGATTCCTTGAGCTGAGCTACACAGGACAGCCGTCACTTGTTATGATAATGAATTCCATAAGTTGACTACATGTTGTGTGAAGAAGTAGTTTCAGTTCCTCATGTCAGCTTTATTGGATGATCCTAGATGGTTCTAGTATTATGGCAGAGAGAGAAACTTCTTCCTAGAGGAAATAAAATAATAGGTGTATTTACACAACTATATTTTTCACCATCAAGGGATAATATGTTCAGATTGCAGACCAGCACAAGTTTCAAAAAAAGTAACTGAAATAATGTTTGCCTGCTAACTGAACATGAGTTCTAGTTTTCATACAGCCCAAAACCATGTGGGTAGATGAATGCAATTGCAAAATTAGTCTCAATGTGAAAGGATGATTATATATACTTATATTTTAATATTAGGATTATATTATATGTGCATAATATAAAACAGAATTTGAAATATATATAACTATATATAATGTAGGTAGGTAGATGGTTTTCTAAGAAAAAAAAAATCTAAGGGTGAGTTCATACACACTTTTTTTGTCACTTGATTGTAAAATCAAGTGATGAGCTGCATTTGTAAAACAGCCATTTCCAGATCAATTCAGGTTCAGCTGCAAGACTTGTGTGGATGTAACACTCCTGATGGTTAAGCAATCAGGAGGGGGCTGCTGCAGGACCATGCTCCTTTCCTTTCCTCTTCTCTCCTCCTCTCTTCTGGAGCAGAAATCCTAACCATTGTTTCCTACTGACCAGTCTTAACCACAATGAATTTTCACGTCAGTAGCAACATGAAGTGCAGTTGAGGCTAGTTGTGGGTGAACCCACCAATGCTCAATTCATATTTGGACTGAGTGGCTACTAAACTGAAATGTTGGAAAATAGACTGGCTATTTCTTAGCCCAGTTGCAACCAAGCTGGGCCTCCTGAGAATATGAAAGGGTCCCATCCTTCTCCTAAGCCCCTGTGAACTCCCACCCTTGCCTTTGCCAAACCCTCTTACCTCATGGCATCTGAGGCTGCTACAGCAAGGTAAGACAGCAAGGTAAGCAAGGTAAGACAGCAAAAGATGGGTAAATTTTGTCCGGTTCATTTTTTGGATAAGAACTCAACAAAATTCACAAATTTCTCAGTCAAGGGATGGAAAGAACTTGAGGTGTGGGAGAAAGCAAATGTGGGAGAAAGTAATTCAAATGTGGGAGAAAACAAAAGTGACGGATGTTTCTATCTTGTCTATCCAGGCAGGTGACTCTGAGCGCTTACCTCTTCAGAATATGGGTTTGAATCCCCGTGTATTCTGCCACTTTTTTTCCTGTCAGGCTCCTCATCTTTAATATTTACATGGAAGGCAGGTACAATAGTATCCAGCACTACGCACAGGCTACCAGGAATCACCACTAGCACAATGGGAAGCTAGCAGTTCCTGAAGCAAATGGAAATGAAGATATGCTAGTTTCTGGAATGGGGCAGCTCCGCTGACCTGTCTCATTCCAGAAACAGGCATTTCTGTTCATTTTGGGGGTTGCTTTAGGAAGTGGGCCCTCCTGCTGGCATGACAGAAACAGTGGGAGCATAGCAACAGTATTGGATATTGCCCATGGTCCTCTCCATGCTGGGAATAGCTATACCTGCTGAATTTGACCAGTGCAGATGGGTGAGAATTTTGTTTGGTTCATTTTTTTTTTTAATACAAACTTACTAAAATTCACAATTTTCTTCATAAACAAGATGGAAAGAACTCAAAATTTAATAGATGTGTGGGAAAGGGAAAACACCTGACACCTCATCTTTATTCCCTGCTAACACCAGATAAGCTGCAGCCAGTAGCCAGGTAACTGGTTGAATGGGAGGGAGAGAGGAAAGAGTTCTTCTCCAGTTCAAAGTAAACTCCGAGCTGAAGAAGAATTTTGGCGGGGGGGGGGATTGTAAGTTTTGTCTCATTTTTAAGGAAAGTGTCCCAAGGTATGATCTGAATGAGGGTATGTGATGGACCAGCTTGCTGAAGATAAGCAGGTCTGGTTTTGGAATTCTATGTACAATGTTTGAGTTCTATAATGGAGGAAAGGCAAGATATAAATGGACTTTAAATCAATCAATGATATCCCACACTCAGGAATTACAAAACTCTCCAGTAAATTATTTCATTTCACTTAAAACATTTATAAGCTGCTTTTGTATTAAATAATATTCAGGGCATACAAACATAAATGAACGGTAAAAGCAGGAGGAACGATACATAATCAAAAGTGCAATCCTAACCCCTAGAGCAAGCAGAGAAGACCTCTACTGCTGCTGGTGCTGGTGTGTGTGTGTGGGTTTTCTGTCCTCCTCAGCAGCCCTGTTCCACACACAGAAAGCTCCACAGGAAAAAAAAACCCCAGACAACTACCACCAGAAGGACATGAAGCGGGGCGTTTCAGGGGTGGGGCGCTGGCAGCTTTAGATCGGCTGGGTCCAATGTTCCATGGGTTCCTTGAGGGGCCCAATCCCCAATTCTTTCAGCCATGCTTGCCTGGAGCTGGCATAGCAATTTTTAAAAAGATATACCCAATATCCCAATACGCCCAATAGCCCAATAGCCAGCATGAGCCGGCAGGGCTGAGGATGCCGCAGTGGACCCACTGCTCCAACTCCACTTTGTATTGCTCTTTAAGGCTTCATAACATCTAACAGCAGAAGCAAAAGGCAATTTAAAAGAATGCATTTTTTTTTAAAAAGAAAAAAAGCAGTAAGATAATGGAATTATAAAACTATTATGAGCCATTAAAAGGCTCAGTGAACAAATACATTTTAAGTTGTCTCTTGAATGATCAGTGAGTTGGCTCCCCCCTCACTTACTGGGGAAGGGCACTCCACAACCCATGCCACTTCTGACAAGGACCTTTCTTTAGTCACACATGCCGGCCTGATTTTACCTGGCCAGAGCATCTGAAGAAAGGGCTCCTGATGCAGATGTTAAACTCTTGCAGTTCATACAGGAGAAGACAGTCTTTAAAGTGACCATTTAGCAATGTGAAGGCTAAAACCAGTACCTTGAGCTGAGCCTGGAAACACAGCACCTTGTTTCTCTGCAGAAACTGATTCTGCTGGGAAACAAGTCGTGTGTAAACGTGAACGTGTGTGCAGGGTGGGTGGGTGCAGGCCGTGTTTCCCATCAGAATCACGCTGAGCTGACAATAACCTGTCAAACAGCCGTGCCTTGTTCCCCAGCAGAATTGCTGTAGCACAGCGGTGATTTTTTCTGGTGTGGCAGCAACTGGGGTAAGGGGCCACAAATGGCCTTGGTGGGCTGCATGCAGCCAATGGGCCACGTGTTGCCAACCCCTGTCTTAAAAATTGGCAAATATGGTCAGAACCATGGTTCCCTGTCAAGTCTGGCTTCTGTGTTCTGAACCAATGAAACTTTTCAAATTGTCATCAAATGTAGACCCATATATTACAGTAGTCTCACCTGATTCAAATGTAGGGGCTAATCCTGTTTCATGCTTAACCAGGATTTGGAACCTGCTTGGAGCCCTGGTCTCAAATCCTATTTAGATGGGATACATTTGCACAGTGCTTGCATTGAAGCCAGAGAACACCCCCAACCCCCGAGATCTGATTCCAAAGTCTTTTTTGTTCCAAGAAAACAAAGGGAGATATGATCGCACTCTTCCAGTATTTGAAGGGATGTCACACAGAGGAGGGCAAAGATCTCTTCTCGATCATCCCAGTTTGCAGGACACGGAATAATGGGCTCAAGTTACAGGAACCCAGATTCCACCTAAACATCAGGAAAAATTTCCTGACTGTCAGAGCAATAAGACAATGGAATCAACTACCTAGGGAGGTGGTGGGCTCTCCCACTCTGGAGGCATTCAAGGTGCAGCTGGACAGACATCTGTCAGAGATGCTTTGACCTGGATTCCTGCATTGAGCAGGGGGTTGGACTCGATGGCCTTGTAGGCCCCTTCCAACTCTACTTTTCTATGATTCTATGATTCTATGAAAACATAGTTACAATGTTTTTCCAAAATGCTCTCTTAAACAGTGTTTTCAGTAGGGCAGCCCTGGAACAAAAGAGTTACAGATGGAGAACTAATCATCAGCAGTGCAGGTTGATGGAGGTGCAAATATAATGCATATTGCTTCTCAGATAAAATAAATAAATATGGAATCTACCCTCAGTTAGGAAAGGTGTGACAATACAGTTTGCTGTTCAGGCCCATGCTGTTCAGACCCAGGGTCAACAGGGTCTCTCTGTTGACCCTGTCAGCTACAAAGTCCATTATAGTCACTTGGGAAGGAGAAGTTTGATGTTAATCCTAGTCCTTGGGGAACCACATGAAAACCACAAACTCATTTCAAATAAACCACCATATAGTAATGGCTTTCAGCTGCTCCCAAAGTGTGCCCAGTTCAGGCTATGTTGATCGTGAGGTAAAAGTCTCTCTAATTAGAAATACCTTAAGCCACATCTCCTGACTAGAATTGGGCAAGGGATATATTAAAAAAAATTAATATATTAAATAGGGATACAGTAATACCTTGGATTGCAAGTAACTTGGTCTGAGAGCGTTTTGCAAGACAAGCATTTTTTAAAAATAAATTTTGACTTGATAAACAAGCGACGTCTTGCAAGACAAGTCATAGGGATGTAACCGCTCACCTCGAGCGGGCGTAGCAGGCCGAAATCGGCCCCGCTCACGCCCACCAGAGACTCGCTTTGATATAAGAGTGTTTTGGATTACAAAACACGGAACGAATTATGCTTGCAATCCAAGGTATTACTGTATCTCCTCTTCTTCTCCTTGTGAATTGTTCTGTCATGGCAGGCTGTCGTTTCTTTCTCTCCCCACCCCCAGATGATGTACAGAAAATCTTCCTGACAGAAAATACTTCTTGGTCTGCAATTTTTAATACTGAATACAAAATATACAAAATCACTAGGTGCGTGAGCACTTCTCTTGCGATGCTGACTTTAATTATAATGGGAATGTTGTAAAATAATTAACCCCCTGGGTAAATTCAAAGGAGAATAGACTTCACCAGCCAAATTTATTCCCTGTGTAAGTATGTTGACTTCAGTGGCTCCTGGCTATAGCTTGACTGACAAAAGGATCTCACACAAGTTAGGAGGGGGTAAAACAGGCAAAGAAAAGAAAAGAACACCGGAGAGACTACATCTCAATAAGGTTGAATATTAGGTTTGTTCCTAATAGAACGTTCAAATTTGATGGGTTTGTAAGCAACGCCTTTGTAATGAAGAAATAGACATAAGTAATCATAGTTCTCTTCATCATATTAAAGAATATGTGTATGTTTGTTTTTGTATGTGAGCGTACCATCTTTAGCTCTTTGGCTAGTAGAATACTAGTTATTCTTTGGTACCAGAATTAATAACCTTTCTAATATATACTGAACTTATATATACTGAAATAAATAAATAAATAAACTTCAAAATTCATAGATTTCATAGATCATAGAGTTGGAAGGAGCCTACAAGGCCATCGAGTCCAACCCCCTGCTCAATGCAGGAAACTAGAGGAGGGGTCTCCCATCCAAGTAACAACCAGGCTTGACCCTGCTTAGCTTTCCACGCTCAGACAAGCTGAGCCAGCGTAAGCCTGACCATTGTGTTCTGAATTTCTGTGATTCTTCAAAAAAATACAAACGTGAGGTATCTGAACGTACCACACACACACACACACACACACACACACACACACGTTCCTACTTCCTAGAGAAGTCTGATCTGGCCACGGTCATGCATGCTTCAGTTACATCCTGCCTGGACCTCTCTAACCAGGGATGGCCCTTGTGTGAGGTGGGGTGAAGAATCCCCTGCCTCAAGAGGCAGTTCTGGAAGGGTGGTGGATTCCACAGACCTTGCCGCCAGGAGAGCCATGGGTCCCAATGCTGCCTCTGCATTATGCCTCTCAAAGTGAGGCATAGGGCAAGCGGCCGCTCAGGAGAGCCCCACTGCCAGCCTCTTGCTGTGGCAAATGCTACAGCAGGAAAGCAGCTACGGCGGTTCTCGGGGGCAGCCGCCTACTCTGCCTCTGAGTAAGGCACATGTGGGCAGCTGCTCTGAAGAACCATACCAGCCACTCCTGCTGTGGCAAAAACGGCAGCAAGAAAGCACCCGGGGCAGCAACCTGGAGCACTGCCTGCTCAATGCCTTGCTCGGAGTGAGGCATGGGGCAGGCCGTTGGTAGTTGCTCTGGGGGGTCCTTTGTGAGAGGCCAAGCTTTGGTGGGGAGGTGGCCCTGGAGATGACTTGTGCTGCCACACTACAGGTGGTCTCCTGGGCCACCACCCTGCCAAGGCTTCGCTCTCACAGAGGACCCCTCAGAGCAAGGCATTGAAGGGAAGGCAGATGGAGGCCGCTGGCAGGTTGGAAGTGGGAAGAGGGTAGCAAGAGTGGCTCCTGCTCCTCCTTCCCCCTTATGCGTGGCAGTGGCGGCGGCAGCTCGCGCTCCTTCCCCCCCACGCTTGCGCTTTTCCATTCATGGAGACATAGATTTCATAGGATCATAGAGTTGGAAGGGGCCTACACAAGGCCATCGAGTCCAACCCCCTGCTCAATGCAGGAAACTAGAGGAGGGGGGTCTCCCATCCAAGTAACAACCAGGCCTGACCCTGCTTAGCTTTCCACGCTCAGACAAGCTGAGCCAGCGTGAGCCACAGGCCTACGCTGGCTTTTTCTTATTTTTCTTTTTTTAAGGCCCCTGCGGGGGTTGGGTGGGTGGGAATGGAGATTTGGGACAACAATTGGACGGGGAAAGCTTAAATCCCCCAATCCAAATCAGGGCCATGCATGCGTACACAGAGGTAAGCAAGTCAATAATGCACAGCAAAGCTTAAAGAAGGCCTAATTTGGCCCTAAAAGACCGCATTCTCCCATACGGGCCTGCCCAGGTTTTAAGATCTTTGGGGGAGGCCCTTCTCACAGTCTCACTGCCATCAGAGGCATGTTTGGTGGTGACGCAAGAGAGGGCCTTCTCAGGGGCTGAGCAGTGGCACTTTAGGCAGGGACCCTTCCCCCCACCATCCTACCGCCCATGCTCCTAGCGGGTTCCCTTCTGTCCCCTCCGTTCCTCTTCAACCGCCATTGTGGCTGGGTGTCCTTGGAACTTCTCTTGTTGCTATAGCTGAGAGAGTCATTGCATTTTATTCAGTCTTTTTCCTTTGACTATCGTTATCTTAATTCTCTCTATTTTTGTTTTTATTTGTTTATTTCTGCTATCTTCTCCTAGAATACCATGGAGGTATTCCAAGGCTATGCCTCTTAAGGCAGCCTTCAGAAAGTGCGTCTGATGCGGTGCTAAACTCCCACTGACTGGACGGCCACTCGCTCTGTTTGTCTTGCTTAGGTGAGGGGCACGTAGTGGATACGTGTCACCACTGCCTCGCATTTACAAAACAGACGAGGAGGCAACAGGGCTGGACTGCTTAAAGGCACAGATGTGGAATATAGGGCTCTGGAGGCAGTGGACAGTCTCCAACCCTCCACCAACTGCAATGGTCTCCACTGCTGACATGTCGACTCCACCTCACCTGGAGACGGTAGTGATCGACCCGCCGACACCGGGTCAGCAGCTTTGCAGTTATGAAGGCCAAGAAACTGGCCAAAAAGGCGAAGGCAGATCTAGAGCATTGCAAGAAGAAGAAGAAGGAGCATCGGAGGTCGAAGGACTCCTCAAAATCAACATTGACGCACTGCCCTTCTTTTTCTTCACCACCTGCGTCAGTACTGAAGCACAGAAACTTAAAAGTCAAGAATATATAATGACAGAAATTATAACCAATAAAAGTGTATTAAAATAGACACAATTTCAAATTACAAAGATTTACAAATTAAAATATGTAAAACATATAATAGCTAAAAACAGATAATAAACATGTAAAACAATAAACATGTAAAATGTCACATATTGTCAAGCCTCGAGGGCTGGAAATAGTCTTGAATATCTTTTCTGACCGAAGGACTGTTATCTCAAGGTGAAGTCTTATTTGTGCAAATATTATAACAATATTCTTATAACAATAATATTTGCTTGGAGTTGCAATCTTGAAGTTTGCCAAGCCCCTTGCCCCCCGTCACTGGCACTTTAATGTTTCTCTTCTTAATGATGAGATGTTTAAAAATCAGATTTCTGCTGAGCTACTTGAGTATTTTAAAATTAATGAGGGTGCTGTTCATTCTTGCGCCATTGAGTGGAAGGCCAGTAAAGCCAGGGCTGAATTATCGGTTATGCTTCCTATAAGAAAAAAATAAAAATACTTATCTCTAAATAATAAAAAAAATCTCTAAATAAGAAGTACAAATCTCTTGTAACCCAATTTGCCATTTGTACAACTGCACAACTTTATCAGGAGCTGCAGAATGTTAAATATGAGTCTAATACTATCCTTTCACAGCAGGTGGAATTTGCCTTAACTTGTTTATAACAGGCATATTGAGAAAATGGTGAACATCCCAGTAAGATTTTGGCACATCGTCTTAAACAACAAAAACATCAAAATGTTGTTTCAGTTATTAAAGATGATAATGATATGTTCATTATATAATGAACATAATGAGGTGTTCAGTTATACACCTCTCCCATAGATATAAACTCACATTTTTTAAAGTTTTATTCTGATTTGCATAGAACGGGTAGTGAAACACCAGAATAGGATATGGACATCCCCCCCCCCCATGTTAATCTTCCATGTTTAGATTTCTCACAATGCAAGTTTCTCTTGGCTCCTTTGCATAGGGAGGAAATTATGAAAGCTATTATGAATATGAATACTGGCAAATCACTTGGTTTGGACAGGTTTCCAATTGAGTGGTATAAAACATTTCCCTGCCTCTTACTTCCAAAGCTTTATCGTCTGTATAATCATATTTTTGAATCAAGCTTCCTTTCTTCATCGTTAAACGATCATTATATTACAATACTTCCTAAGCCTGGCACGGATCACACTTATTGTGCTATCAACCTATTTCATTAATTAATGTAGTTATTTAAATATTGACTGCAATTCTGGCTGATAGATTGCAACAAGTTATTGCAACACTGGTTCAACCAGACCAGGTGGGATTTATTAAACATAGGCAGGAGGTTGATATAATCTTAGATTAGTTGTTGATTTAATGGCTTTAAATCCCAATAGAACAGATCAGGCAGCCATTGTTTCTCTGGATGCCGAAAAGGCCTTTGACAAAATTCATTGGAAATTTATTTTCGCTACATTTTAGCTTTCCTGTATAATTTTTGAAATGGGTTAAAATTTTATATTGAACCCCAAGAGGTAGAGCTTTGACCAAAGGTCTTCTCTCATTTTTTATTTTTATTTTGGAGAGATACCAGACAGGGATGTCCACTTTATCCATTGATATTTGATTTATGTCTGGAACTCATGACATGTGCTATTAGAGAGAATATTAATATTCATATCTTTGTGCATGATTGTTTAGAATTTAAAATTATTCTTTTATAATTTATCTTGAAACTCCAGTCGTCTGTTCCAGCTTTGGTGGAGTTGATTAATACTTTTGGTGATTTGT
The DNA here is from genome assembly GCA_021292165.1 of Shinisaurus crocodilurus. Classification (NCBI taxonomy): domain Eukaryota; kingdom Metazoa; phylum Chordata; class Lepidosauria; order Squamata; family Shinisauridae; genus Shinisaurus; species Shinisaurus crocodilurus. Next base: position 1,718,545 of record CM037889.1, read on the forward strand.
CTCACCATTCAATTAACTGGTCAAAGTCTTAAATGATGCCAACTGGAGATACTATATCTCACAGTGTATTTGCCGATTTGCAATTTTCATTGTGCCTGTGGGACCTTGCCCCAGTCTGGGGGGCGGGGAGCCATAGCCTCAGGCACCGATTCTGACTCAGAGGGAGAAGCTGCAGAGTCAGGCCCAGCCATGGAAAACCAGAGGCCTGAGAATTCAGTTCTGCCAGGCCTCCCACTACCTGGTGAGGTGCTAGAGACTGATACAGCCTATCTTCCAAAGCTGAAAGACTTGACTTAGATGGAGGCCCCTGTGTCTCAGCCAGCGACATCATCCCTGGGAAGAGGGCAGCAGCAGGAGGTCTCTGCAGGAGAGGGTGTTTCGAGGGTGTCTCCTTTGGTGCATCATCAACAGAAGAGGGCGGTGCAGAAATGCCCAGTGAGGTTCAGCAACGGCATGAGGGCCAGGTTTCCCTGCCAGGATCTAATGTCCAATAGCAATCCTTAGCAGCCACTCCCCAAACCAGTGCAGCTTCCAGTAGACTTTACAGGAGACAATGCACTGAAAACCTGGAAAGCTTTCCACCTTCTTTCAAACTGTGAACTTTGTGGGACTTTTTCCTGTGAGCTGCACTCTGGGTTATTGCCTCTTTCTTATGATGTTCCTGAAATGACTATTGCCTGGCTGGGACTTTGCTGTAATCAGTTTCAGTGGAACTTTATTGCCTCCAGTAAATGCCTATAACTAATTACTAGAATTGCTGCAATAAAAGATTTTATTGGGAGTCTTGCATGGACTCCAGGAAGCCAGATTCTGACAGTGCCCAGATTTTATTACTTATTTGGGAATACTTATTCCCAGAAACATATCCCAAATGATCAAGCTAAACTTGAATAAGCTGATGAATGAGATCTCATGGGATATAGATAGATGGGCATCTTTAAATTTGAGTTTCTGGGATAAGGGTAATACACCTAGTGTTGTACCTCGGATTGTTTATGTTCTATGTGGGATTCCTTTATATATACCTGGCAAATATTTTCAAAAACCTAATGCTCTGTTCATAATTATTTTGGGGTTGTGGTGTCCACTCAGTCATGAATATCCTTGAAAAGGATGCAACTTCCAATTAAAGAAGGTGGGTTTGGATTCTATATCTTGCTTTATATCATCCGGCCTATTTGTTGACCTGTACTAGATTTTGGTTTTTTCCACTTAGATTAGATTTTCCACCTTGGTTAGTTCTGGAATCGTCTTGTCTAGATCCTCTTTTCAAATGGATGGCATTGGGTTCTTGATATACTAAAATGGATAGGGTTCCTCCTACAGTTATGGCTGCTAGAGATGTGTGCTATGTAATATCACATCAATTACACTTTGATCCATTTTCGCATGCTAAGTTGACTCTATGAGGAAATCCAGATTTTAAAATTGGTAAGAATTTTTTGGGGTGGTGGTCTTGGAGAGATAAGTTGATTTTTACTTTGGGTCAATTAATGGGTGTTGATGATGAGTTTTTGTCATTTTTGGCTTTGTGTGCCAAATACGATTTGCCTGCTATGGCTGAGTGGCAATACTTGCAGTTGCAACATATGTTAGAATCACTGTTTGGTCTTTCCATTTCCAGAGCTTCAGAGTCTCCTTCATTATTGGAAGTACTTATAGAGGCTGATCAAATATATTGACCCACGATCCTTGTTTATAAATATTTATTATTGGTGAATAAATATGATACACGGGGTCTTAAGCAGGAATAGAATACGGAACTGGACTGACCTATCTTGCCTAATCAATGGGTTGTCTCTTTGGCATATGTATCTGAAGCATCAATGGATCTTAGGTTATTCAGCAAAAAATCCTGTTCTGTGACTGTGTGTATTTGGATGCCACACCATCTTTTAAATAAGGGTTGGTCTAAGTCAGCTAACTGCTGGAGGTGTAACACAGTCAATGCTTCATTTAATCATATGTTTTGGCAAAGTCCAGTAGTTGTCTCTTTTTGGGAAGAGGTTATAACACAGATAAACTTTGTACTGGAACACTCTTTAATATTTACCAATGCACATATCCTCTTAAATTATCTACCTGCTTCCTGGAAGTTAACACATGGTACCGGTAATCATAAATGTATTCTCTGTGCCCCTTTGGCAGCTAAAAGAATGATATTAGAAGGATAAATGCTCACCAACATTAGAAGGATAAATGCTCACCTCCTATTATGCAATGGACTAAGAACCTAACAATGCTTTCAACATTTGAATATTCAGTGTATAGACACCACTCACAAATGGATACATATATGGATATTTGGTCTGCCTTTGTTGACAGTTAGGTATTATAATATATATATATATATATACGTAGTACCTTGATACGAGCAATAATTCGTTCCAGAACCATGCTGTAATCCAAAAACTCGCATACAAGCGAGTTTTATCAGCATTAGAAATAATGGGAACTCTGCTGATTCGTTCCACAACCATTTACTCACTGCTTTGCTGGTTCCCTGGCAGGATTAAATGGTGCGTGGAGGGCAGGCGTGGCGCAGCCACTCGCTCTGCAGGTGCCTCGCGCGCTGCCATGCCGGCTCCCGGGCAGGGAAGCGGCACGGCAGCGCACAAGGTGCCCGCAGCGCGAGTGGCCGCACCTCCCTGCCAGGGAGCCGGCAAAACACTTTGCCGGCTCCCTGCCAGGGGGCTGCATGTAGGCATTCCCGCTGCTCCCTACCTATTCCAGGGGCAGTTCGCCTCTCCTTGGCGAGCCGCCCGCGCTGCCATCGCCGGTCCCGTCGCATCCCTTGCTGCCCCGGAAGGGACGTGACTGGACCCTCGCGCTGCCGCTTTACTTGCCAGGGAGCTGTGTGGAACTTTGCCAGGGAGTTGCGTGGAGGCATTCCCGCTGCTCCTTGCCTCTTCCAGCGGGGGCTCGCCTCTCCGCGAGCCGCCCGCGCTGCTATCGCCAGTCCCGTCGCGTCCCTTGCTGCTCCGGAAGTGACGCGACGGGAACTGCAGGGTCCCGTCGCGTCCCTTGCTGCTCCGGAAGTGACGCAACGGGACCCTGCAGTTCCCGTCGCGTCACTTCCGGAGCAGCAAGGGACGCGATGGGACCGGCGATAGCAGCGCGGGCGGCTCGCGGAGAGGCGAGCCCCCGCTGGAAGAGGCAGGGAGCAGCGCGAACACCTCCACGCAACTCCCTGGCAAAGTTCCACACAGCTCCCTGGCAAGTAAAGCGGCAGCGCGAGGGTCCCGTCGCGTCCCTTCCGGAGCAGCAAGGGACGCGACGGGACTGGCGATAGCAGCACGGATGGCTCGCGGAGAGGCGAGCCCCCACTGGAAGAGGCAGGGAGCACCAGGAACGCCTCCACGCAGCTCCCTGGCAAAGTTCCACACAGCTCCCTGGCCGCTCACTCGCCTCCATTCGGCTCCCTGACAGGGAGCCAGCTTTGTTTTCCACATTTATGTATATATATATATATATATAAGAAATATGTGTGTGTATGTGTGTGTGTATACATTTCACACTATCAATTGAAATTGATATATTCAAATTTATATAGTTATATTTTTCTTCTTTTTTCCTTTTCTTGTTTGTTATGGTTTTGTTTTGTTTTGTTGAAATTTAGTATATATTTTTTTTAAGGTTGGCCCCACTCCCTGTTGTCCTTACGATGGCAAGCAAAGATGTTTTCATTCAGGCAGGCCTTTGGCTTATAAGCTGGTTTGTTGTTGAACAGTTATAATAAGTTGGTACTGTTAATTTTTTTTATTGTTTTGTTTGTAATTGTGTTTTCAGTTTATTCATTTTTTAATGTTATGCTTTAATTAAGATTTTGTTTTTAATATGGATTTTATTGTTAGCTGCCATGGACATCATTTTTTTTGGCAGAAAGGTGGGATATAAATAACATAAATAAATAAATAAATGTGTGTGAGCTTGTGTGCATTCTTATTTGGAATATATTGTATAATTTTGAAGTGCAGGTTCACAAAATTCTTCAGTGGGGTAGACCAGCCATCAAATCCTATTTAAATATCTAAGTTTCCCCTCCTCCACTTGCTTTCAACACTCTTCTGAAAAACAAAGTAAATGTCAGAGGTTGTGTAACTTTACATGTAGGACATCATGATATTGTTTATGATATGGCTGAGGTGGCTAGAGTTATATATCAGAAAAATGGCTGGTTCTTCATGGCTTTTAGAACAACAAAAATAGGAGGACATCTGTACGCAAGATTCACAGACAGGAAAAAATGGACACGGGGCATCCATCCCCAGAATCTAGATAAGTAGTTTAATTGCCAGACTGCATTGCTTTGCATTGCTTGGAAGGAGAAGGAAGTCTAAGTGAAATTAAAAGATTAGAGAGAGATTTTTTTTTTCATCAAGTGGCAACAAATAGAAGAAATGGATGAGGCTGCCCAGAAGAAAATAAGAAGAAAGGAACTGTGAATGTTGCAAAAATACATCCATTAGGCCTGCCTTATCAAAACATGCCTTTAGCCCTGTATCCAGCCCTGCATTTCCATGGCAACAGGGCCTTGTCAGCAGAGAAGAAAGTGTTTTTGTCAGGGATGGGCCCAAACACATAAAAGCCATTTCAATTTGGGGGCAGTGCAATCCTCTTAAATCAATACAGCACACATAATAATTACACTCTCCATTCTTTCCCTAAATCTTCACTTTTCTCTCTTTCATTTCCTGCAGCTTGACATCACCATGAACTAGTGCTGCTTTTACTTTTCCCCCTGTAGTTTTAGTTCCCCCATGTCTCCTTCTGTAGGAGACAGGTTCTACATGTGGAAGCTAAGCCATTTTGTCCATGTCTAGATGGAAGTGTCATATGGAATAGTTTCGAATTGAAGATCCATCCTAAGTGTACTGCCTTCCCGATGTTTTCCTCAAAACTGAATACACCTATTTTAGATATTAAAAGTGCTGATTGTGGAACTCTTCTCAAGGAAAATAAATAACTGAGAATGTATGAAATGAGAAAAACCAAATTCTGTAATATCATGAATAACCCTTGAAAATGTTTGCTCCTTTCATCTGAGCATAAGCTCAACCCATATCGGCATGCAAATTTCTCTGAGATGTGAGAACGAAAAGCAGCCTTGGTGAAAATACAATTAAGGCTGCAATCCTCTGCAAACATGGGAGTAAGCCCCTTTGAACTCAGTGGAACTTCCTCCTGAAGAAATGTGAATGGGATTGCTCTGTGTGTAACGCTTATCAACAGTGGAAATGACTTGTCCTAACCATGTATGCACTCTAATAGTTGTGCTTTCTCTTCCAGCAATCCCCACCAACATTTTTTCTTTCCTTTTTTCCCAGTTCTTTTTAATATACATACATGGATTTGTATATATCCATAGCAATGAGTACATATGAGATGCATATATATGGAAATACAACTTTCCAGCAATTATACACAAGCTTCAACAAAAGTTTACCAGATATCCAGATGAGTATCCATTCGAGCCACTAGCTGCTCAAAATAAAAAGCAACAGCTGGTTTATAGAGAAAGAAACAGGAAGTGATTGGTTCTACCTAATCATCGGACTTCCTGGCTAGGAAGGTTCTGCCAGCTGGCTTGAAGGGCCTGTGCTTCCCATACTCTGATCAGCTGTTCTAATTGTGCAATGAGTAAGGACCTGGGATATGAATGCCGGGGCTCTAGGTTTGTGCCCCAGGATTCCTACCAATATAACTGTTCAGGTCAACACCTTCCAAGCACTGCATTATTAGTGCAACATTACAAGCCATGCCAATGTACCAGCTCAAATACTTTGGATCAAGATGTGTTATTCTTCTATGTTGCTTTGGATACCTTACCCCAAAATGTACAATATCATTTAGATGAAGATTTCTAGGGAAATATATGCCATTGTCATGAAAACCACTAATAAAGCATTTGTCACTTTGAGGAACCTGATGTTTTATTTTACCATTTGCAGAGAGGTTTAAAATCTCAAAAATCCCAGCGAGATAGATGGTGTGATAATGAAACGATTTTTGCTTTTTCTCTGCATGGAGCATAGACATGAAGGAGATGGGAGAAAAAAATTGCCAATTTCTGTTGTGTTCTAAGGAACGTAAATGCCATAAGATTCAAACCTGGTGGCTTCCTTGGGGAACTTTAAAGTATGACTTAAAGTATCTGATATTTAATATGATTTCTCTAGCATGGCGGCTGTTGTTTTGAAACTTGGATCAGTTATTATCAGCTTTTCAGCATTCAGCACCATTGGCAGTCTCTAAAGGGTAAGAATTAGAGGAGATATAATGATGATGACAGGAACACTAACAAGACAATATCTTGCATTTCAGAGAGCCCCACATTTTGACAGATGGAAATGAAAATGTTAATTTGGCAGTGAAGTGGAAAGCAATAATTCCTAATACATATACTGAGGGGTGCAAAAGAGGGACATATTCACACTGATTGTAGTGGGCGGACTGCCACCCACCAAAGGGAATGCCGCCTGCTCTTGACTCTTATCCCTGAGTCAGGCCACCTTCAGAGTCAGGCTCTAGTCCCCACTTGACCATGAAGCTCGCTGGGTGACATTGAGTCACATAGTGTCACTGACACTATCTCTCAGCCTAACCTACCTCACAGGGTTGTTGTGAGGATAAAGTGGAAGGGGAGGGGGAGGAACCATGTGTGCTGTCTTGAGCTCACAGGAGGAAAGGTAGGAAATGAATGTAATAAATAAATAAATAAATAAATACGAGCTGCAGCTCAGTAGCAGAGAACAGGCCTTGTATGCAAAAGGTCTGGGGCCTCCTATGTGTGTTCACTGTGGTTGTTAAATGCACAACAAACATCAGATATAGTTCTGCTCCCTTGGTGAGATGACCTCAAGATGGCCTCCAGCTAAGTGGACTAGATAAGGGTACTAAATGATGACAGCCCTCCCCTGCCTGAGCAACAGGAATCCTATCCCTTTGAAAATGACAATGACATTACTCAGAGATTAAAAGATATAGCCATAAAGCCATTATAATGATGAGATCCTCTCGTTATCTTTCCCCACTGCTAAAATATATTTTAAAAGAACAATTTAGGATAGGGTTATATTTGTGCAACACAACATATTAGTACCCTGCATGAGGCTTTGGATAAGAACCAAGTCAGCCTGAAGAATCAAGGCCCTTTGGGTGAAGATAAATGTAGTATAAATAGACAAAACTTTCAGAGCAGCCTTCAGTCATAGGGTGAGCCCAGCTTCCTCCTACATTTGACATTTGAAATTTTAATGACAGATGTACCTTATCTACCGGTGAATTAAAAGCCTGTTCAGCTTGACCATCCCACACACCTGCTTCAGAGGTCATGTTTCAGTTGGTCCTAATAGCAATATGACAATCCTGTTACATCTGTTTTAGTTAACATGTTCAAAATTTATTGCATTTAACACAGAAGTTGCATTTTATAGGTGCACAGAATTACAGTGTGCCCCACTAGTCTCTACTTTATGGAAGAGGCCCTTCTTTTGCTGCTGCTGCCTTCAGAGGTGCTTTTGGGAGGGATTTGAGAGAGGGCCTTCTTGGTGGCTGCTCCCAGGCTGTGGAACTCCCTGCTGAAGGAGGCTAGGTTGGCTCCTGCTCTGCTGGCCTTCTGCTGGCAGGCAAAGAAGTTTTTATTTAAGCAGGCCTTTCATGTATAAGCCGGTCTGCTGGGATAGATACTGTTTTATTCTGTTAATGCTGTATTTTTAATTTTGTTTTTAATCTATTTCTTTTATTATTGTTTTAATTAAGTTTTTATTTATCTATGATTTTAAGCTGACCTGAGCACCATTTCCTTGGTAGAAAGGCAGGGTACAGATCAAATCAACCAACCAACCAATCATCCCTTTACAAAAAATATACAACGACTTGGAACAAATACAAATACATGGCCCTACAGTATATTACACCTGGAGAAATAGTACTGCAAGATTATGATTTTTGCAAAATAAACTGGCAGCCTTATGTGGGGATTGACAAAGCTTAAAATATTGGACATTTTAAGCAAAAATAATATGGAGGATATGAAATTATTATTTGCCTGTTATTTGTTGTTCTCATCTGAAGGCTTTTGCTCTGTGAGTAAATAAAAGAAGGAAATATATACAAAAAAAATTGTTGTGTGTGTGTTCTTCTTTTTTTAAGAACTAGTCTTAGAGGTTACATTCATATATCTGCATTTGATTAATATGTGAATTATTGATACTGTCTTGTTTTTGACAAACTCCATAACTAAACTTAAATATACCTGAAAAACAAGACTGCGATAGGTTTAAGAAAAGTTTAATTATTAATCATTTTCCAAGAAAAATGCCTCTAAAAATTTGATGGGCTCTTCTTAGTGGTGATAATAAGTGAAGTCTTGACTTCACTGTTTTCAGACTGGGTTCTCCTCACGAACAAGTGTACAGTGTCTGCTTTAAATCTGACAGCATGGAGACTGTGGTATGGTGAGGCGGGGCATTTGCCTGTTGCAATTCACCCTATGGGATCTCAAATCCTCACCGTGCTGGAGTAAACCTAGAGAAAGGATAGTCTGCAGTGGCATGAACTTCGAAAGTTCCACATGGTGAAATATCACAGTGTGCATGGAGAGTACCTTTATGTCAGCCTTCCTCAACCAGGCGCCCTCCAGATGTGTTGGACTGCAACTCCCATCATTCCCAGGATGGGAATGATAGAAGTACCAGTCGAATACATCTGAGGGGCAGCAGGTTGGGAAAAGCTGCTTTATGATGAGCAAGTCATTCAAATGGGTTTTGTCTGTGCGGAAAAAAAATGGTTTCCTTGATTTCCACACACCTGCCTTTCAGTACATCTTGTATTCCCCCAGTTCCTGCTCTGTCCTCAGAATTCTTGTTCCTTCTTCCTTGGTCCTTCCACTCCCCCTAGCTTCTTCCATCTTTGACCTAACACGGGCCATATAACTCATAGTGCTGTTTTTGAGAACTGCTCTTTGTTTGCTTGATGCACATTCCTTTTGAGTATGATTTATCATAGAAAGGTCGGGCATAAATGCCAAAATAAACACAGAACCAAAGGTACAAACTCAGATCCCGACTTAGAAATTGCTCAATCACTTCTGGCTTGGTGTTTCTGTGGAATGATCTTCCGCTCATACCTTTGTCTTGGCAGCTTAACTGTGTGCCCAGCAAAATGGAGCAGTATTTTGTTTAGTCCTGACAAGATATATCTTCAGGCACTGAACTTGAAAGTGGTGCCTACATCCCATTTATGCAGAACAAAAATAGAGCTGAAACTGTTTTCAGCAATGCCTATGTCTATCAAACATTGCTGGTTTGGAAGTTCCTAATTTAGATATCTTCTTTGAGTGTGTGAAGTTTGCAAAGATGTTCCCCATAAAATATATTCAATGAAATAATGAAAACACACTCAAAACCCAGTTTTGATTTTTTTTTAGAAAAATCTGCTAATAATGTCACAGGACCAGGATATATGAGGATAAATTTATTCCCCCACCATTATTTAAAATATACTTTTAGCAACTAGCTATGAGCAACTTTTCCTTTGGTGATTGATCTCCCCTTATCTGGCCCATTGTGTGGAAGGGGGTGATTGAGCCTGGCCACACACATCCATGGGTCCCACATGTATATGCTGGTATGGAACATTCATCCATGCATGTACAATTCAGTGCACATAAGTGGAAACCACCTGGTTGCTTTGTTACATTAAGGTTGCAACCCTATTCACACTTAGCTGGGTGTAAGCCCCATTGAACTCAGTAGGACCTACTTCTCAGTAGACTATAGTGGGCTGGCTGGGATTGCAGTGTAAAGTAGTAACACATGCCACATTATATTGGCATTGTATGGATCTTATGATGGCATCACATAGAAATATACCCATGTACATTATTAGGAGTGTACTGCAGGCCTGAATGGTTGTTATACAAGTACAAAATGTATATTTCTTAGTGGTTACATTCTTTTAATGTACAGATATTTGGTATAGCAAATTATGATAGAAATGCATCCGGTGTTCTTTTTTCTTAAGGGGAAAAGTGACTTCAGGGTTGCTGTTTTTGACGAGTAACTTCTGTAGGCAAGTACAGTTTCCATTTCTTGGCCATGCAGTCTGTTCCACCTGCCTTCTCCATTTCAGTGTCTTGCTTTGAGCTAGGCTCGGTGCAAAGAACGACATCTTCACGTACATGAATGTAGCGATTAATTAGTGTGTGCAGAGTGTTTCGGAGTTGTTGATTGAAGGGAGAGAGATAAAAGCACAGTAGTGTATCCTGCTTTATCTTCTTCATCAGTTAGAGAAAAGGCACCTGTCCATTAATCAGACGATTCTAAGCCTATGGCCATAGCCCCTTAGGAATAAGTATATGCTTCATATTCACTGCTCAGACTGGATTGAGAGAGACCTTGTCCCTCTGGTCCATCATTACCTCCCCATGTGCTCGTCTCCCTCTGATGTATTCATGGTGTCAAGGGCATGAAGGTAACTTTATCTCTTTGGTGCACACCTATAAAAACTCAATGGTGGGTGGCATTATGACTTTTATTGCCAAGAATGTAATGGCTGCCTCTCTTTTGCATGAATGAATTCATTGGGTGACAGGTATGTAATTCATAGCTTTGTAAAAAGCTTTGAGAGTAAGTGTAAGAAATATACTATATAAATGTCAATATAATGCACATTTTAAGGACTATGGTTTGAATCGCAGAGAGGCACATTTGTGGACAGGGGAGAGTGGTGGTGATGGGGGGAAAGAAGCATAAATAGAAGAGGAACAGCAGGCTTTTTCAGGGTAATGATGACTCAGGATTTCTGCTGCACTTCCATAAATGTGTTTGTTCTGTCTAGGCACTTCTATGGCCCTCATTACTGGAACTATCTGAGAGACTCACAAACATTAGGAAATATGTATCTGCACAAAACAGTAGGGAAGTATATTATCTTGATTTTACAGAAGGGACTCTGGGGCACAGGGCAGAGGAAACAAGTTCTCTGTTGTATGCACAGATAGCAGCAGGCAACAGAGTGGTGGTGTGAATGGCTGTCTCCTGCCTCTTGGGCCAGCACCTTAATCGGAGCAAATTGCATTTCTAGGTTTTGTTCCCCCCTGGGGACACAATAGAGGGCCAAGAAATCCATCCTGCTATGAGCCGTGCATGGTCCAAGCTTTTCCCTGGCACACAAGTTGGCTTTTGGAATCAATTTGCAATGGCACCCCTGCAGAACTATGGGCCGATTCACAAGGCCAAAAAAGAAGTGAGCTTTAATCAAATACCAGGCACTAACACAGGGCTGATTCACACAACTGATAGGGTGGCGATATGTCCTCTTTTACAGTCCTCTGTTTGAATGACTGCCAGAGGACTGTCCTTTATTTTGAAGGCATTCGAAGGGCTGTCCAGTCCAAGTCCAGTATAAAGATAAAGAACCATCCGAAGGAAGAGCTGGGCCTTGAAGTTGCCCATCGACAGTACCTGGACAGCAGACTGAGCAAGGCACACAGGTCACCTGGTCACAGTCTTCCACACTATAGTGAGATGGATTGTATTTCTATTTAAATTATAATAACAGTTTCTAAATTAGCAAGTATGCATATAAATTACCATCTGCAAATTTTAAGCAAATCAGTGATACTGTGGAGGAAGGGGGGCTGGCTGACCCGCCACAACCCACCCTTTCCTACCCAAAAGACCCCCAGAGATCTCAAGGTGCCAGACTGCCAGCCTCAGCTCTGCAATCCTACTTGAATCTCTGCCAGGGACTTGCCTTGACTATAACCTGGATTTAGCTGCTGAACCAACAGAGCAATCACAAACGCCATGTGGGGTAAAAACCAAGAAGGTTTATTCAGGTAGCATATTACAACAAAAGTTGGGAAATGAGGGAAGTAGCCAAAATAGAGAGACGCTTTGGTACATACAATAGTAGAGCTACAAAATAACAAAACTGATTCCTTGCATCTCCCAGGCACACACTAGTTACCTGGGGGCCGGTTCTCTTCAGGGTTGGTTTCAGCACAGCCTTGCCACCCGAGGAGACTACCACACCCACCCTAAGGTCCGAGAATGGGTAGCCCTCCTCAAGGCTTGCCTTTGCCTGACCCTCATTCAGCTAATTTCACCAGGAGCCACCTGGGGCCGGATACTGCGGCCAGCCCGAAGGCTTGGACCTCCACGTAGCTTGCTGCCATGATCCACAGCAACGACACGACGACGACGACCAGACAAAAGCCACACCTTGGCAATATATCTTTTCCCCCCTCCCCTCCTCCCTTCTGTAGCTCCGCTGCCTCTAGCCAATCAGGATGAACTTCACCTGGCCAGGCAGAGAAGAGGGGTGACTCATGACTCATGACATTTGCATTTTGCATCTCAAAAGACCTATCAGACATGGGGACACCAGGCAGGGGCCATCCAGAGGAACTATGCACACCCCACCCCCCCCAGCCTCCAGCCGGTTCACACATGAGGGTGTGTGTGTGTGTGTGTGTGTGCAGGTGTGTGAGTGTGTGTGTAGGAACCCTCAGAGGCTCTTTTCTCCACAGATACATTTCCTCTTTTTTGCCTATTCATAAGTGGCCACCCTACTTCTAATGTATCAGATCACTAAAATTATACAGGAAGCTCTGGTAACCCCAGGCAATGCTGGGATCATGCCTCCCTCTCCCATCTCATTCCCTTTTCTTTCCACATAGCATGTGTGGACTTAGCTGGTCAGTGGTAACCACTTTCCAAGAAATTATTATGTGTATATAAAGAAGCTGAACTGTTGTCTAGACTTGGTAAGGGGCTGGATGAGGGCCAATAAATTAAAATTGAATCCTGAAGATAGAGTGAGTAGGTGGTTCCTTGGTCCAGCAAGTTGCTGTGCAACCAGTTCTGGATGGGGTTGCACTTCTCATGAAGGGGCAGGTGTGCAGCTTGCGGGTGCTCTTGGATTCAGCACTGTCACTTCAGGCCCAATGGTCTTGGGGGGTCAGAGCACCTTTTACCAACTTCATCTGGTTCATCAGCTTCTTGGATAGGCATAGTATGGCTGTGGTGATCCATGCTCTGGTGATGAGTTGGATTACTGTAACACATGGGTGTTGAAGGAGCTGGAAGATGGACTCTAAGAACCTCTATGTTGTCTTTGAGAAATCCTGGAGAATGGGTGAAGTACCGGAGGACTGGAGGGGGGAAATGTTGTCCCTATCTTCAAAAAGGGCAAAAAAGATGATCCATGGAATTAGAAAGCAGTCAGTCTGGCATCCATACTTGGGAAGATTCTAGAACAGATTTTAAAGCACTTGATCTATAGACACCTTGACAGTAATGCAATGATCAATGGAAGGCAGGATGGACTTGTGAAGAGCAAGTCCTCCTGCCAGACTAATCTTATTTCAATTTTTGATCAGATAATTTCCTTAGTAGATTGCAGAAATGCTGTCGACAAAAAATATATTGACTTCAGCAAGGCATTCGACAAAGTGCCCATTATATTCTGATTGGCAAGCTAGTTAAGTGTGGGCCAGATGGCACTACTACTGGGTGGATCCACAGCCGTCTGGAAAACCATACTCAAAGAGTGCCCATCAATGGCTCCTCATCAAACTGGAGGGAATGAAGTACCAAGTGGGTGTGCTGCAGAGTTCAGTCCTGGCCCGTAGGGATGTATAATTCAATATTTGCTCACAAAAGTGAGCATATGCCCTGTTTGAAAGCCCCAAATGTGAGTGCTTGCATTCCGCTCGTTGAGTCGTTCCCAATTCTCAGTTTGATTTGTGCAAATTTCCTGATTTGGGCAAAGTTCCTCTGTAGATGGACTCAGCCCCACTTTAGTCTACGGAGGGAATTTGTGCAAATTAGGAGATTTGAGCAAACTGGGGGAGATCTGCATAAATTTGGGTGAAACTTGCACAACCTCCCCTTCACTCGCTGCGTGATTTGCACAATTTCCCCTTTCGTGCAGAGTGAACAGCGACTGCAAACGCAAATAGGAATTGGGCACAAGATGAGTGGTGAGATGATGTTTGAGGAATCCTGGCAATCTCAAACATTGTTCATTCGCCCATCCCTAGCAGCCTGTCTTCAACATTTTAATTAATGATTTTGAGGAAGATGATACAACATTGGGTGGGATAGCTAATTCCTTAGAAGACAGAAACAAAATTCAAAATGATCTTGATGGGGTAGAAAACTGGGCAGAAAATATCAGAATGAAATTTAAGAAGTTCTTCATTTAGGAAAGAGAAATCAAATTCACAGGCATAAGATGCAGGATACTTGGCTTGACAACAGTACATGTGGAAAGGAATCTTGGACCAAGGAAGCCGGCAGAAAACTCTGCCAGAATGATCCTGGCACTGTGCGGATCATTGTTTATATTCCTGGTAACTCGTTTTTAATGTGATTTGTATGGTGAGGATATTTAATCTCTTTTGAGGGCCTCTATTGGGGCTATGAAGTGGCATATAGATGTTTAAATAAGTAAGTAAAAAGGAACCAAGAAAAATTAGAATTCATCCATGATTTAGACCCTTGTTTCTCCATCTTGTTTTATCCCATTCGGATTGTTTAAAGGTACACCCAGTTCAGAGTGAGGATTTTTGCAAGTGAAACATGCCCTGAATCAGGGCACATGTCATTCACAACCTACATGGGGACTATGTGGAGGAACATGGTGAAGGCCACTTGCTCAGATGAACCAGCAGGAACAGTGTAGGTCCAGCCTTCCTCTACCTGGCACCCTACAGGTGTTTTGGACTTCAACTCTCATCAGCCTCAGCCAGCATGGCCAATGGTCAGGAATGCTGGAAGTTGTAGTCCAAAACATCTGGAGGGCGCCAGGTTGGGAAGGCTGGAACAGGTGGTGCCTTCTTCGCACAGCAGTGTGGTAGCCGCTTCCCCTTGAGGTCAGTTACATGAGTGTGGTATGTGTGTGAAAACCTCAACCATGCAAGCAGGTCTGATCACGTGGATCTTTTCCATCAGATTGTTATCATCCGTGCCAATGGGGGTATCCTGATCAGAAGGAAGAATACCACTTGATCAGCCATGCCCTTGCGGTTGCCGTATTCACACACGTACAACAGCCACATAACGGAAAGGTACCTGTCATGATTTCAGCACCGTTGCTGTTTCCACACCACATTTAGGCTAGCCCTGTTCAGAAACACATTCTTCATTGGGGGGAATCTAACTGTTTGTGGAGGTGACACAACCACAGCAACAGTAGCGTTACCCTTTCCCCTTGTTGTTAGTCATTGGTTCAGTTACTTTCTGTGTCTCCCCAGTGTAATCATTTTGCTACCACTGCTGGAGGAAGTAAGTGTCCGAAAGCACCTTCGCCCAGCACTAAACAGTACAAGGAACCTCCATTAGATCCATCGAGAGCCTCCTGTAATACAAATACTGCATGTATAACACTCAGGCACTCAAAGAGGATTTTCATTGCTGACTGAGATCACGACATGTCAAAACCTGGGCAAATGACTGTAATTAAGTCTTGAGGAATCATGTGCTGCTTTTTATAAACAACCCAGCATGCAATAAGGCAGCTTGCGTTTGCCTGTGATGTGAAGACAACAGAGTGGGAAGGGGGGGGGAATTAGTTTGTCTAAGCAGGGCAGGTTAAGAACTTCAGTCTTTTTGAGGCACATGGAGCTATAAACAATGTGAAGCTCCAGAAACTAATTAAACAGAGAACCTAAATCAGAGTACAGCAAAGGAAAGCTTGGAGTAATTTGCGAGTCCTGTTGTTATTACTTCGGATGGCAATGGAAATCTAGAACTCATGCATCCCTTATCTCTTTTTGATTAGTTCCATTTGTAATTCTGTTCTCAACTTTGGATTTTTACTTCTTTTTTTAAAAAACACATTATTTCCTATTGGATTGAGGCTCATTATTTTGAAAGCCAGAAATCCCCCCCCCCCAGTTGTTTCACCATTTCTGATTGTGGAGAAAAACAGTGGCTGTTTGACATGACATTGGGAATGATGGGAATTGCAGTCCTACACATCTGGAGGGCACAAAGCAGGTTGGGGGAAGGCTGGGATATAGTGCTGGACTTAGATTGGAGTGGGGAAGCTGGATTCACATCCAGTCAGGAAGATGGCTGGGTGACCTTGGGCCAGGCCAGCCTTTCAGCCAAACAAGCTCACAGAGTTGTTGTGAGGATAAAATAGGATAGGGCCCTCACTCCCAGCTCTTTGGAGTATAAATAATAAATGCATTTTAAAAAATCAAATCAAATCTATTCCCATCTATTCTTCTTCTATCAGCAAAAGATATTCAGTGCTCACATATATATATATAATCACTCAGAGACAAGACTATTGGCTGCACCAGTCCAGTGCCAGAAACACGAAATGTATCCAAAGATGCTGTAGATGTCAGTCACTTTGATTCTTAAAAGACTGGCACATTTCAAGCTTTTAAGCCCTTTCCCCAGATTTGCTTCCTTCCTTCTATTCTTTCAAAGGGAAGAAGGCTTTCTTTGTCTCCACTTGTTTGCTGTCTCGAAAAAAGAAAATAGTCTTGCAGAAGTGCTTTTATAGCCTAAACCTACCAGTCTTTTAAAGAATAAAACTGATTGTCTACTGCACCTTTGGATATTATTTCCTTTTGTTTGTAGCCTTGTACATGATCACATCTGTCAACTCTGTTTCCTTCCTGTTGAGCCACAGAGATGGCCCATGGGAAGCAGAAGCTGCAATCAGCCGACCTGACAGTTTCAATCTCACTTCTGGGCTTGGCGTAATGGACCCAGAGCTGATATTGGACAGATCTGATTTGCCAGTTGCATTTTCTGCTTCCCATAGGTCGGACTTGGGACTTATTGGGAAGGAAGCAAGTTGGCAGACTGATTATTTATGCAGAGATAAATTAAGTCCCTTCATTATCCTTGTTTTTTTAACCCCTTTTACACACCCAGGTATTAATATACAACTGCAATGAGTTAATATTGAGGGAACTCCTCAGAATAATTTGGGGCAGTCTTACTTCACCCCTGTTGTTGTTGTTTAATCAAGAGAAATGTAGGCATCAGGAAAGAGATCTTGGGAGCTAGAGCAGAAAGTTAACTGAAAGATGTCAACCTTGTGTGCTATGGCAAAGAAAACAGCAAATGCAGTATAACAATGATCTGGCATAAAAAAGGTGTCCACCTCGAGGAAATGCAAAGTCAAATAAAATGACTGGGGCAGGGGTGTTGTAGCATCTTATTTACAAAGATAGGCAGGCAGTTTTTTAGCTTAGAAAAAAAGGCAAATTAGAAGAAATTTATGAAATTCAAAGTAACAGGAAGGAAGGGTGTAGAGAAAAATATCTGACCAACCAGTTTGACAGGTAGTAGGTTTAAGATGAACAGAAAGATGTACTTCCCCACCCCACAACCTAGTCATCCTGTAGAATTGTCACAACTAAGTATTGAGATAGCCGTAGGCACCAATGGCCTTTAAAAAGGTTTATTTAGGGCACAGGCCTATGCATGTTTAGAAAGAAAGAAGTCCTGCAACTCCCAGCATCCTTCCAGCCAGCCATGCTGGCTGAGGCATGCTGGGAATTGTAGGACTTTCTTCTGTCTAAACATGCATAGGATTGCTCCCTTAGAGAGCAATCCTATGGTCCCTGAGCGGGTGTCCCAGGGAATCATAGAATCATAGAAAAGTAGAGTTGGAAGGGGCCTACAAGGCCATCGAGTCCAACCCCCTGCTCAATGCAGGAATCCAGGTCAAAGCATCCCTGACAGATGGCTGTCCAGCTGCACCTTGGATGCCTCCAGAGTGGGAGAGCCCGCCACCTCCCTAGGTAGTTGGTTCCATTGTCTTATTGCTCTAACAGTCAGGAAATTTTTCCTGATGTTCAGGTGGAATCTGGGTTCCTGTAACTTGAGCCCATTATTCCGTGTCCTGCAAACTGGGATGATCGAGAAGAGATCCTGGCCCTCCTCTGTGTGACAACCCTTCAAGTACTGGAAGAGTGCTATCATATCTCTCCTCAGTCTCCTCTTCTGAAGGCTAAACATGCCTAAGCATTCCCTGCACCTCCTCATCCAAATCATTAATAAAAATGTTGAATAGCACTGGGTCCAGGACCGAGCCTTGTGGCACCCCACTCATTACCTCTCCCCAGTTTGAGAAGGTACCATTGATAAGCACTCTTTGAGTCCGATTCTGTAGCCAATTGTGGATCTACCTGATAGTTGTTCCATCCAGCCCACTTTTAGCTAGCTTGCTAATCAGGATATCATGAGGCACTTTGTTGAATGCTTTGCTGAAGTCCAGATATATTATGTCCATAGCATTCCCATAGTCCACAAGGGAGGCTACCTGATCAATAAATGAGTTAAGGACTGTATGATTAAATGGGCAAGGAACTTTGGATATAATATAATGATGGAACAATGGGAACGTATGTGGACTAAAGGTATAAAATTTACATTGTGTTCTGATCTTAGAGAGAATTTTTACAAGATGATGTATCGTTGGTACCTAACCCCTGTGAAATTGGCTAAGATGTATAAAAATGTGTCAAATGTATGTTGAAGATGTCAAAATCAGGAAGGAACATTTTATCATGTTTGGTGGACATGTAAAAAAGTGAAAACATACTGGGTACAAATACACACATGGATACAAAAGATTTTAAAAGTGAATATTAAACCAGAAATGTTCCTATTGGGTATAATGGATATACAACTTGAGAAAGAATATGGAACATTATTACAATATATGATGACAGCAACAAGAATAATCTATGCTCAAAAATGGAAAGAAGCAGCAATACCAACTATAGAAGACTAGCTGTTGAAAATGCTGGACTTAGCAGAGATGGCGAAATTGACTTGTTTAATTAGAGAATTTTTAAAATCTTCATTCAAGAAAGACTGGAAACCTCTGGTGACTTCTTGGGGAGGAGGGAAAGTGACTTAATAATTTTGGGGTTTGATTTTTGAATATTGGTAAGGTGATAGAAATTCTTTCTGTGAAAATAGAGGAAACTTAGATTGGATAAGGATTAGTAATGTTTGTCAGACAATGAGGCAGAAGCCAAATATGATTTGTTTTTGTTTTGGAAAATTCAATTAAAAAAAAAAAAAGGATATCATGAGGCACTTTGTCGAAAGCTTTGCTGAAGTCCAGATATATTATGTTATATTATATTAACCTCCCGGGTAACCTCCCTTGTGGACTGTGGGAATGCTGTGGACATTATATACCTGGACTTCAGCAAAGCTTTCGACAAAGTGCCTCATGATATCCTGATTAGTAAGCTAGCTAAGAGTGGGCTAGATGGAACAACTATCAGGTGGATCCACAATTGGCTACAGAATCGGACTCAAAGAGTGCTTATCAATGGTTCCTTCTCAAACTGGGGAGAGGTAACGAGCGGGGTACCACAGGGCTCGGTCCTGGGCCCGGTGCTCTTCAACATTTTTATTAATGACTTGGATGAGGAGGTACAGGGAATGCTTATCAAATTTGCAGATGACACAAAGTTGGGTGGAACAGCTAATACTCTGGAAGACAGAAACAAAATTCAAAGTGACCTCGATAGGCTGGAGCGCTGGGCCGAAAACAACAGAATGAAATTTAACAGGGATAAATGCCAAGTGCTGCACCTAGGGAGAGGAAACCAAATGCAGAGTTACAGAATGGGGGACACTTGGCTCAACAATACTACAAGTGAGAAGGATCTTGGAATTGTGGTAGATCACAAACTGAATATGAGCCAGCAATGCGACGTGGCTGCAAAGAAGGCAAATGCAATTTTGGGCTGTATTAATAGAAGTATAGCTTCCAAATCGCGGGAAGTGATAATTCCCCTTTACTCGGCACTGGTTAGGCCTCATCTTGAGTACTGTGTCCAGTTCTGGGCACCTCATTTTAACAAGGACATAGACAAACTGGAGAGGGTTCAGAGGAGGGCAACAAGGATGATAAAGGGACTGGAAACAAGGCCCTATGAGGAGAGACTGAAAGAACTGGGCATGTTTAGCCTTCAGAAGAGGAGACTGAGGGGAGATATGATCGCACTCTTCCAGTATTTGAAGGGATGTCACACAGAGGAGGGCAAAGATCTCTTCTCGTTCATCCCAGTTTGCAGGACACGGAATAATGGGCTCAAGTTACAGGAACCTAGATTCCACCTAAACATCAGGAAAAATTTCCTGACTGTCAGAGCAATAAGACAATGGAATCAACTACCTAGGGAGGTGGTGGGCTCTCCCAGTCTGGAGGCATTCAAGGTGCGGCTGGACAGACATCTGTCAGAGATGCTTTGACCTGGATTCCTGCATTGAGCAGGGGGTTGGACTCGATGGCCTTGTAGGCCCCTTCCAACTCTACTTTTCTATGATTCTATGATTCTATATGTCCATAGCATTCCCACAGTCCATAAGGGAGGTTACCCGATCAAAAAAGGAGATCAGATTAGTCTGGCAGGCAGGATTTGTTCTTGACAAATCCATGCTGGCTTCTAGTAATCACTGCATTGTTTTCAAGGTGCTTGCAGACTGACTTCTTTATAATCTGCTCCAAAATTTTCCCAGGGATTGATGTCAGACTGACTGGTCTATAGTTCCCAGGTTCCTCCTTCTTGCCCCTTTTGAAGATGGGAACAACATTTGCCCTCCTCCAGTCGTCTGGCACTTCACCTGTCCTCCATGATTTCTCAAAGATAATAGACAGTGGTTCTGAGAATTCTTCTGCCAGTTCCTTTATTACTCTAGGATGCAGAGTAATAAGGTCCTGTAGATTTAAACTTGTTCATAGTAATCAGGTGCTCCTTGACAGTTTGCCTATCAATCTCAAGCTGCAATCCTGCCCCTTCAGTCTGCACTTGAGGTTTGCCAGGGGGGTCATAGACCCTCTTTTGGGAGAAGACCGAGCCGAAGTAGGAATTGAACATTTCTGCCTTTTCTTTGTCTTCTGTTATCTATTTGCCATCCTCATTGAGTAGTTGAACCACCATTTTTTTCCTCTGTCTTTTACTGTGCATGTATCTGAAGAAAGCTTTCTTGTTGTTTTTAGCACCCCTCACTAACCTTAGCTCATTCTCAGCTTTAGCCTTCCTGACACTATTCCTGCAGTTCTGTGCTACCTGCCTGTACTCTTCCTTTGTAGCCTGGCCTTCCTTCCACATCCTGCATGTGTCCTTTTTTGTTCTCAGGTCATCTTTGAGTTTATTGCGAAGCCACATTGGCTTCTTCTGTTGCCCTCTGCCTTTTCTCCTTGTGGGAATTGTTTGCAATTATGCCTTTAGAATTTCCTTTTTTAAAAACTCCCACCCATCCTGGGCTCCTTTTCTCATTAGAGTCGCTTGCCATGGGATCTTACTTATCATTGTTCTGAGTTTGTTAAAATTGGCTTTCCTAAAATCCAGGGTACGCGTTTGGCTACACTCAGCTTTTGCTTCCTTCCTTCCTTAATTTAATTAATTAATTTATTTATTATATTTATACCCCGCCTTTTTTCCTGCAAGGAACCCAAGGCGGCTTACATAATTCTCCTCCTTCTCTTCTCCATTTTATCCTCACAACAACCCTGTGAGGTAGGTTATTGTCCTTTAGGAACAATAGGATATAGTGGATCCTGCCCAAGGCTTTAGACACAGCTACGACTTTGGTGTGTGTGTGTGTGTGTGTGTGTGTGTGTAATCTGAGCGGTGGCTTCTTTTCCATGGCCACTATGCAACCTAGGAATAAAATCACTTCAAAACATGATTTGGCTTGCTCCCATTTTTGTTTCTGACCTGTTATTTCAGCTTGTTCAGCCGAACAAGAAAAGTGTGCATTTCTGCACATATTTTTCTAAAGTGTGCATTTTCTCTTTATTGATTAAAGCATGAAAATTTGTATATATATATATTTTTTAAAAGCTCATTTCAGAGTGCACTTCCCCCCAATGCAATCACAAATTCAGGAATTCACTGCTGTTTGCATTCGCATTTGGGATTGTGAACGGGACATGTTTGCGTGATTTGCAAATGGGTATGAAATTCTCCTTCATCCTTAAAAGGGACAGGAAGGGAGTGAGTGAGGGTGTGACAGAGGGTGGAGAAGGAAGGCGAGAGGAGAGGAGAGACATGGATCCACTGGATCCACCATCCTCTTTCACGACACCATCCCCACCTGCAGCAAGGTTAAAAAGCTAGATGGGCCCATCTTCCTCAAACTAGCAAAAAAGGGAGAACGGGAAGGAAAAGCACCTCCGTCACTCCTTCCACCCTGCTGGCAGCATCCTAACACAGCATAGGATTCTTGGACTGGAGGCTGCTGCCTAGTGGCCAGCAATCTGGTAGCATTATGCCCTTAAGTTCATGAAGGATAAGGTCCAAATGGTGCTGGTCGTGAACATCATCATGAAACCTCCATTTTAGAGGGAATATATCCTATCACATCTTGGTCTCCCTATAAGCCTACCTTCTGCACCCAGCAGCCAAGAGACAGATTGGTGGTCTGACACAGAAGAGAAATTCACACATATTGATCATTTGAAAATGACAGGCTCTGATGACATGTGACACTCCAGGTGATTAAAAAATCCCCCCCCCAATCAAATTTTTAACTGCTACTTTCCAAACCAGAACACAGCATGTATTGGGGATAACACCCCTAAGTCAACAGCTTCTGATATCTGTGGCCATCAAAAGAAGTTGTTAAGAATTCATTACACAGTAGAATGTCATGTAGCAAAGCCTCCTCATCTTGCTGTGTCTTACAGAGGAGACTCACTGTTAATTTCTCATTAAGGACATGTTACATGATAGGGGAGATTATTATAATACACACACACACACACACACACACTTTAAAAACATCCTTCATTGTGGATAGCAGGGCTGTGTACAAATATGATTAAAATAAAACGCGCTATAATAAAGACACTAAAACCAGCTCAGCAGAGGTAAGAACAGGGAAGGCAGCAAATCCAAGAGAACAGACAAAATCAACCAATTGAAATGCCGGGGGAAACAAAAAGGGTGTATGCTGGCACCAAAACGTTTTCATAAAATTTTCTAGTTCTGGATCAATATCTAGGCATGATGGCTTCTTCCATTCTATTTCCATTCCATCGTGGTGTGATTGCCTATACTTCTCACTAAAATACCTAAAACATTAGTTGACAAGAAACATACAAGTGGGATTAAAGAAAGAAGCTGGATCTGTAAATTTGCCTACTTAAACACTATTTCTTCACACCGAATGTAAGCGCCAGCTCTTCTAGGAAAGAGGAATAAACCCTGCGTTGTTCTTATCTACTGAGGTGTATTGAATTGTCTTTTCCTTATATTCGCCTATTTTTATTCCATAAAAATAAAGCTCTATTTCTTAATTTCTTAATTTCTAAAATCAGAATCAAGAGTTCCAGATGCCGCTGCGCTGCCTCTGATTGGGAAGTTTCCCTCCCACATGCCAGATGCACAGGCCACAGGGGCAACTTTGTGATTGCCTGGTGGTGAAGGAAATGCACTCTTAATATGCTCAGGAACATTCTATTTAGGGTTATTATGTTAAGTGATCCAGGGCTTAGCCCTAGTGGGACAGGTCTCAAATTAAATTCTGCCTCTGGGGAGATGAATGCATGCTTTAGCTGGCAGAAACAGGCTTCTGCATTTACTACATTTTTTTTTGTTCTCTGCACAGCCATGTCTATGACTGCACGTATTCTTTTGTGGGAACAAATAGCTGAAGAAGTGTAATTTTACCTCTTATGTAAACCTTTCCCCTTTCTCAGCCCTTTGTTTTTCTCACTTCCTGACCCCCCCTCTTTTTTAAAATTCAGTTTAATCCCCCCCCTCCTTCTCTCTCTCTCTCTTTGGCCATAGGATTTATCTCTTTTCTCTTTCTACTCTCCCAGCTTTTCATTACTGTCATCTTTTTTCCCAGCCACTGAACCCTTGATGCTGTTCTAATTGACAGACGGGGTTTAAAAGCACATTCAAAAGCGCCTGTCTTTTTAAATAGACTCCTGTCTCATCAAAAGATGTACAGCAACATTCCATTAGAGCAAATCATTTGAAAATAGATTGGGCTTTTAGTAACTGTGGTTGTATTTTTATAGTTGGGCTATTTAGCAAGGTTCCTCCATTGCCCTCCATCTCCTTTTCTTCCCTTCTAGAGGAAAAAAAAGATACATTAAAGAAAGATTTGGTACTATTTTTGTTTTGTTTGGATTTCCCCCCCTTTAAACTTCTCAAGCAGCTTATTTCTACAATTCATTCTTCATTGCCAGGGCATGAAAGTTTTGAAATGAAAGTGGTGATGAAAAATGCAAACATGCACACATTGGAACGGAAGAGGGAATAGAAGAGAAAAATAGCATTACTCTGCCCTCTGTTCTGCCTGGCAGGACCAATTTCCGTTGCCTTCACAATTTATCTATTGACAGCTAACCTTTGCCTTTGCTACAAGCATTGTGTGCAGAGTTGTGCTTTGATGTACTGTCCCAGGAAGATGTTGAGCAACAGGTTGGTACCAGAAAGAATCACAATGAAATAGTCACGTCCCCCTTGTTCCATTTCCCTGCGCACGCGTGCAAGTGTACTGTATGCTGCCTAGCACGAATAATTCCTAGGCACAGCCCTGGATTAAATACACTAATTCAAGACCAATGGATTCCATTGGCTCAGGACTGGCTCCAGAGGGTGCCCCACCCCTGCAGATCCCGGAGCCAGCACTGCCTTGACTACCCTGCTTTATCACAGCCACCATCTCTTTAGGCACACGGAGCCATTTGTTATTTGGGAAGTACTTCTCATGACACTCAACCAATTTGTGGAACTCACTGTGTGTTAGTTTGCTATATTTGTTAAATGGCTATGACTGGATTCTCCTGGCTACCACAACATATGATGATTGCTACTAGCTTAGATGGCTTTC
The DNA here is from genome assembly GCA_021292165.1 of Shinisaurus crocodilurus. Classification (NCBI taxonomy): domain Eukaryota; kingdom Metazoa; phylum Chordata; class Lepidosauria; order Squamata; family Shinisauridae; genus Shinisaurus; species Shinisaurus crocodilurus. The sequence continues at coordinate 1,743,405 of CM037889.1, forward strand.
AAAAACATACGAAAGTGCCATCCCATGGGCTGTGGTGCAGACTCTGCTAGCTTCTTACTGCAGTTAAGCAGTGGCAGATTGTGAGGGGGAAAAATTGTTCTAGACGTCAGATAAACCAGTGCAGGGACTACAGTGTGACTGAAACATACTCTAGCCCAGGGCTCTCCAACCTTGGGTCCCCAGATGTTGCTGGACTACAGCTCCCAGCATACCCAGCCAGCATGGCTAATGTCAAGGGATTCTGAGATCTGTAGTCCAGCAACATCTGGGGACCCAAGGTTGGAGAGCCCTGGGCTAGCCTTTAGCATACTCAATTAATCCCTGGTTATGGCTGCATGCTGCTGCATTGTGTGAAGGCAGGGACTTCTCCACATCTTCTTTACCTTTTCTGACTCCTAGCAGTCCCTGCACCATAATTTTACTATCTGCTTACAAGGTTGCCAAGCTGAGCTACTGAGAAGGCATTTCTACCATTCAGAGCTGCATAGAAGGGAGCAGTATACTAAGCCATGGCTATGCAACCCTCAAAGGTAGAAGTGCCTTCTCAGGGTTGGTTTACATTTCTGCTTAAATTAAGATCAGAAGAGAGATACGGGATATTTGCTATACTCTACAGAAGTGTCTGCCATGTGCTTGCCAGATGTCCCTAATTGAATTAGTTCCTAATTTTAAAGGACTGTCCCTTTCCCCTGGAGCATCTTACATCCACAGGAGGCTACTACAGCTTCCCAGGAAGCCTTAGATGCCACAGCTCTGCAGTGTTTCTAATGTGTGAATTTTGCATCTAGCAAGCCACTTTACTTGCCACTGCTTTCTAAGGGCTGTCAGTGAAGATGTTGTGCCAAATGATAGAACAGCTGGTTTCCCATTGCGAGCTGATTGATCAAATGAGAATCAACAGTTACAGTTGGAGAAGTAGGTGTCTTGTGCTCAGGCTAAGGTGAGTCTTTGGCACCTGACAAGGTAGGTGTGCTTAATTGGATGGCTTTCAGAAAGTGTGGAGGGATGAAGAAACTTTTTGGTTGAAGTTGTTCCTCAAGGTGGTTTAATGAGGATTTCTGCTGGCAGGCAGAAGGTTACGGTATCCTATTAGAGTGAGGAAGGGTGAGAAGGTTTCTGTCTCAGAAGGAAAGGGTCAGCCATTTTCAGATTTGTGCAATCCACCCACTCAGTGCCCTAGGAACCTTCTGAGGTGCCAAATAGCTGGCGGTGAGCACAGCAGAGGTCAAGTAGATCTGTTCTGTTCTGTCGAGTTATGCCAGAATTGGGAGTGAACTGGGTCTGCTTCTGGTCTCTTTGTCCTTTTGTTATACTTTCACTTTCTGGCTTTGCTTCCTGGTTCTTGAAATAAAAGCAGTACCAGAATTGTCATTACGAAATGACACAGAAGGCTTGAAGACTCACCCACATTGTCTTGCCTGGGTGGCAACAGAATTTTCATTTTAATGAACTTTACATGTATGCCAGAGATCCATAACAGGGTGGGATAGGGAGAAAGAGAAGGTGCTGGATAGCAGCAAGCACAATCTATCCAAAACACAACTTCAAAAGAGGAAACTTCTCTAAAATGAGGGAACTGTTAAAAAGGAAGTTGAAAGGGGGAGTCTTAAATTCCTTCAAAATGCTTGGAGATTAATCAAAACCACAATAACAGAAGCTCAGATAAAATGTATACCACTGATTAGGAAAGGTAGCACTAAGTCCAATAGGCCACCAGTATGGTTAACAAGCATTGTCAAGGAAGCTATTAGAGAGAAGAAGGCTTCCTTCAGAAAATGGAACTGTTTCCTAAGTGAGGAAAACAAAAGGGAGCACAAGCTCGCACAAAGGAAATGCAAGCAGACAGTAAGAGATGCAAAAAAGCATTTTGAGGAGCTCTAACAACATTAAGGCCAACAATAAAGAATTATTTAAATATATCAGAATCAGGAAACCAGCTATTGGACCACTGGACGATAATGGAGTTAAAGAAGTACTAAAGGAGGATAAGGAGATTGTGGAGAAACTGAATGAATTCTTTTCATCTGTCTTCATTGCAGAAGATACAGGACAGATACCTTTGCATGAACTGATGTTTTCAGGAAGAGAGTCTGAGGAATGAGGAAAATAGTGGTGACAAAAGATGGAAGTTCTCAACCTTTTTGACAAATTGAAAGTTAATAAATCACCAGGCCCAGATTGTATCAATCCTAGAGTTCTTAAAGAACTCAAATATGAAATTGCTGATCTTCTAACAAAAATATGTAACATGGCCCTAAGATCAGCCTGCATACTAAAGAATGGCCAATGTAACACCAATTTTTAAAAAGGGACCCAGGGAGGGATCCAGGGAATTACAGGCCAGTTAGTTTAATGTCTGTTCCAGGTAAATTGGTTGAAAGCGTTATGAAAGATAAAATTAGTAAGCATATATAGAAGGACAAGCCCTGCTGAGAAAGAATCAAGATGGCTTCCGCAAACATAAGTCCTGTCTCACTAACCATTTAGAGTTCTTTGAGAGTGTCAATAAACATGTGGACATGGATGATCTGGTAGACATTGTTTACTTAGGTTTGTTTACTTTGAGTCGGCTGGAGACTCGCTCCGGGCTCGGCCCCCCGCGAGCGGCGGCGGCCTGATCTCGCTCTTCGGAGCGGCGTGGAGCGTTCTCTGCGCTGCTCGCGCCGCTCGAGCCACCGCCGGAGAACCTCCCCACGCACGCCCCCCGCCGCCGCTGCTGGACCCCCCGCCCCCCGCTGCCGCCAGGACCCCCCCCGCCGCCTACCTGGTCCTGCGTGCTGCCTCTGCCTCCTCTGCTGCCGCCGTAGCCACTGCTCCGGCACACTGGACCCCCACCCCTGCTCTGTTTTGGTGGGAGGAACCAGGGCAACAGGGCTTAAACAGCCCTGTTGCCCTGATTTCCTGCGCCAAAAACAGAGTGCGGGGGTCCAGCGCGATGGAGCAAGGTCCCATCGCATCACTTCCTCCACGCCGGAAGTGACGCGACGGAACCAGCGGACGGGGAGGCAGGCTCTCCGCAGAGCCGGAGAGCCTGCAGGTAAGCCTGCGCGGGTGGCCGAGTAGCTGGGCGGACATGAGCAGGCCCAGTTCGGGCCTTGCTCCTGTCTGCCAGGCTACTCTGGTACATCCCTAGCGTGAGGAGCTCCAAAAGGATCTCTCCAAACTGGGAGAATGGGCATCAAAATGGCAAATGTAGTTCAATGTAAGCAAGTGTAAATAATGCAAGTTGGGGCAAAAAAATCCCAACTTCAAGTATAAGCTGATGGGATCTGAGCTAGCGGTGACTGACCAAGAAAGAGATCTTGGGGTTGTGGTAGGCACTAGGCAGGTCGATGAAAATGTCGACCCAGTGTGCAGCTGCTGTGAAAAAGGCAAACTCCATCTTAGGGATAATTAGGAAAGGAATGGAAAACAAAACTGCCAAGATCACGCTGCCCTTCTACAGATCTATGGTGTGACTGCACTTAGAATACTGTATACATTTCTGGTCACCACACCCCAAAAGGATATTGTACTGTTGGAAAAAGTGTAGAAAAGGGCAACTAAAATGATCAAGGGGCTGGAACAACTCCCCTATGAGGAAAGGTTACAGCAGCTGGGATTGTTTAGTTTACAAAAAAGGTGAGTAAGGGGAGACATCATATAGGTGTACATCCCATGATCATCCCATGAAGCTGATTGGTGGCATCATCCCATGAAGCTGATTGGTGGGAGCTTCAGGACAGATAGAAAGAAGTACTTCTTCACACAGTGCATAGTTAAACTATGGAATGCACTTCCACAAAATGTAGTGAAAGCTACCAATTTGGATGGCTTTAAAAGGGGATTGGACAAATTCATGGAGGAGAAGGCTATCAATGGCTACTAGTTCTGATGGCTATATGCTCCCTCCAGTATCAGAGGCAGTATGCCTACGTACACCAGTTGCTGAGGAACATGGGTGGGAAGGTGCTTTTGTACTCATGTCTTGCTTGTGGGATGCAAAAGCTGGAAAACCACCAAATGATCAAGATTGAGGGAAAGGGGGCGCAGCCAGGAAAAGGAAGCATGGCCATCTAGAGAATCCCAGAGGGCCAGATTTGGCCTGAGGACCTGAAGTTCTCCACCCCTGATGTAGCGGAAGGAAGGAGGGAGCAAGAAAGTCTCCTTCTGCAAGCTTCCTTCTGCTTGTGGTTCTTAGGATCCAACTGATGATGATGATTTTAAATATGTTCATCTTTAAGGTGCCACAGGAATGCCCTATTTTTGCAATAACACGAGCTGCACATAGCTAGCATTTTAGAATTTTTATGTCATTACCATTCTCATCTGTGTCCTTTATCCAAGCTATACAATTGCATCTATGCTTTCATGTCCCTTGTCACACAGCATATACCTGGGCCCCCAGAGATCAACGCAGCACAGTTCAGACTGCAATGGTGACACAATAAGCAAGTTGGAAGTAAAAGTGGATGGAAAGCACAAGAGAGAGAGCGCGAAGCTACAGACCACAGGTCAATGAAGCACATACATGCAAAATATTTATTTATTTATTTATTTCATTTCATTTTTCTACCCGCCCAATAGCCGAAGCTCTCTGGGCGGTTTACAGCAATTAACAAGACAGTCCCTGCCCGCAGGCTTACAATCTAAATATGGTGAACAAATAAAGCATGTAGAAGACATTCAACAAAACGTGTATCCATTGACACAAAATAAACATACTCTCATAGACCCACTTGCACTGAGTCTATGGATGGGGAAGAAATTCATTCAGTTCACATTTTAATGTGGATTTACCTAATTTCTCACTTTCAAACCACTATGCTCACTGAAACTCGGTTATCCTGTGAAGTTCACATTTCTCTGAATTTTGTAGTGGAGTTCTCCAACTATTTTTTAAAAAAGTTTATATTAGGGGAAATAACACTAAAATTCATTATATTAGAAAATTGCTTGCAAAAATGTGTATATTAAGGAAAATAACGTTAAAATACATTATATTAGGAAAATTGCTTGCAAAAATGTGTATATTAGGTAAAATGCATTCAAAACTGCATGTATTAGGAGAGAGAAATGTGCACAAAAATACAAATGGATTTTCAATTGAACATTAAAAAAAAAAAGGTCTCAGTGTTCAGGATGAACACTTAAGATTGGAAAAATGAGAAACTTAGGGCACAATCCTATGGCTACTAGACAGAGTCTAGCTGGCCATAGGAGAGATCAGAGTCCTAGCTCCAACCTCGGAAATGTACTATCCTGGTGGCACCTCCACTCCCCGCGAGTTGGGGTAAAAGACTTAGACTGCCTACATCAGCCGTCTAAGTCTTTTGCAGGGTGGGAGGAGCCTCCACTCTCCTTCCGCCCTCCATAGGATTCCCGTCATCCTCCATGTTCGGAGGGTTATGGGCAGCGCTGTTAGAGAAACTGAAATTGACAGATGCAGCCACCCTTAATAGAGACAGGAAACAAAGAGAGATGCAAACACACACACACTCTCTAATACGCATGTGACACAGGAAGCAAGATTCAAACACACACATTCTCTCCCTCTCTCTCATCCATAAGTACATGAAAAGAGCCTTGTTGATTTGGACCAAAGGTCCATCTAGTTCGTCGGCATTCTCTTTTCAACAGTAGCCAGCCCGATGCTTTTGAAAACTCAGAAGTAAGGCATGAAGGCAACAGCTCTCCCCTTTTGCATTTCCCCAGTATCTGTTATTTGGGGGTACACTGCCATTAAATGTGAAGGTTCCACTTTGGATGCTTGAGGAAAATTCTAATATGAAATGACCTGATCCACACCACTTGGACTAACGTGCGGAGTGGATATCTCTTCCGAAAGGTGCAACCCAGTTGTTGGCGGCTTAAATTTACTGAAATATGGTTTTAAATAGTATTTTAGAGAAAATGGGATTTAAAAATCTATTTTGAGAGGATTTAAAAAATAATGGTAATCACAGATTAATGTAGAAATTGAATGGAATCAAATTATGGATTAAAACCTGTGGAAGTAATACAGACCAGAACTAGACTGATTTGTTCCATTGAGATATCAAGGCTAATAGCCTTGATAGACCTCTTCTTCTCCATGGATGTGTTTGATATGTTTGTAAAGCCTAAGTTAGAGACCGACACCATATCCTGAGGCAACAGGTTCAATTAACTGATTCTGCATTGTATGCCTTGATCCTTCTGCCATTCAATTTCATTTGGTGACTCCTAAATTCTAGCATTATGTGAGGAAAAGAAGAACAAATCTCAAGGTGTTTGTGTGGAAGGTTGGTTTGATGGCTCTAATGTCCATGTGATTTCATTAGTAATATCTTATGGATGAAAGCAATGTCTTTAAAGTTTGATCAAAGAAAGTAATACAGAAATGTAAGCTTTGAGAGTCTCCTGGTGTAGAAGAAGCACAATGATGAGTGGTGTTAGAGTCTCTTACCTGCTAACTATTCTGGGAAACTCAGACTTTCTTCTTACATTTCCCAATATTTTCTTCACAAACAACATATCACCATAATTATTACACTTCTAAAACTGCTTAAGCTCAGCTGCAACGCACCTAGTAATCATGCCATGAGAAGTGTTTATTCTTCATTTTACAGTGCATTATACAAGAAGGGGCTCCCTCCAGCCAATCACCACTGAGAAAATATAGTAAACAGACTGGAAACAAGGCCCTGTGAGGAGAGACTGAAAGAACTGGGCATGTTTAGCCTTCAGAAGAGGAGACTGAGGGGAGATATGATAGCACTCTTCCAGTACTTGAAGGGTTATCACAAAGAGGAGGGCCAGGATCTCTTCTCGATCATCCCAGTTTGCAGGATATGGAATAATAGGCTCAAGTCACAGCAGTGTTCTCTAACCTTGGGTCTCCAGATGTTTTTGGTCTACAACTCCCAGCATGCCCCAGCCAGCTATGCTGGCTGGGGCATCCTGGGAGTTGTAGGCCAAAAACATCTGGGGACCCAAGATTTCAGAACACTGAGTTACAGGAACCCAGATTCCACCTAAACATCAGGAAAAATTTCCTGACTGTTAGAGCAATAAGACAATGGAACCAACTACCTAGGGAGGTGGTGGGCTCTCCCACTCTGGAGGCATTCAAGGTGCAGCTGGGCAGCCATCTGTCAGGGATGCTTTGACTCGGATTCCTGCATTGAGCAGGGAGTTGGACTCGATGGCCTTGTAGGCCCCTTCCAACTCTACTTTTCTATGATTCTATGACTTCTCTCATATTCAAATGAATCCTTTATAACACTACTCGTGTTGTCAAATATTTGGTGATTATAACCATTAATAAATATGAGGGTTAAATTTCAAGTTATGGTTAGGGTTAAGAAAACCAGGGTCCGTATGCATGTACCGTGGCCTGGAACTTGCTTAGATTGGACAGACAAAGCTAGTGGTCAACCAGAACCAACTTTGTGATGACTTTGGGCTTGCTGTCTGAATGTATGGTGATTGCAGCCATTAATAAACATTAGGGTTAAATTTCAAGTTAGGGTTAGGTTTAAGAAAACCAGGGTCCATATGCATCTCCCGGGGCCTCTAATTTGCTTAGATTGGACAGACAAAGCTAGTGGTCAACAAGAACCAACTTTGTGATGAACTTGTGCTTGCTGTTTGAATGTATGGTGATTATAGGCATGTTCCAAGTGGGACCTGCAACCAAGTGTAGCAGCATCGAGTCCTGCTCCTGCTCAGGGCTCCAGCCAGCTAGTCAGCCATGCTCTCTTCCAGGGTACTCCATTCTATTCCCATTTCATCATCAATTTTCAATCCCCCCCCCCCCCCGGACAGTCAGCCAGCATTCTGTGTCCACTGAGAATGCTCATTCCTCAATGGGCTGTTTTTGGGGTGTCCCCCCTTTTAGGGTTTTCCCCCCATTTTTTTTAACTTCTGCAAACCTTGGGGTTCCCCCAAGCCTTCCTTTCATGTATGGATGGAGCCATTTTGGCTAATAATGATTCACACTTAGACAATGACTTTGCTATTAGAAGATATAGGATAGACGATCTGAATTCACCAGTACTGCTACTTGCAATGCAAATATGCTACTGGGAGCTAGGATTGTTATCTTCTTCCAAGGGAAATTAACTTTTGGGAACAGTCTTATGATACGGGTTTGATTGTTTGTAGAAACAATTCTGAGTCATTCCTTCTCACTTTTACCATCTCCTCAGCCTTTGCCAACCTGGTGCCCTCCAGATGTTTTGGACTACAACTCCTAGGATTCCTGACCATTGGCCATGTTGGCTGGAGAAGATGGGAGATGAAATACAAAGCATCTGGAGCACACCAGATTGGGGAAGGTGGCCTCAGCCCATGGCATTAAGATGAGCTTAGTGTGTGTAGATTTGAATAAATTAGCAACATACTGAAGAGAAATGGTACAAATGGTAGAAACAAGCATTTCATAGATGGGGTGCTCAAACCAATATTATGAAAAATGGTGTGCTGCTCTTTAGGGTAGTAGTATCCAATGCTGCTGCTCCATTTCTGCCATTAATGTAGTGCCATCATAAGCTTGAGTCCCCAGCTTACCTGGGGGGTCCAGTTTGCGCTGTGGCACAGGAGGCCGTGGAGGAAAATGGGAGGTGGTCATGGCATGGTGGTGAGCCAGGAAGTGGGCAATCCGGCAGTTTACCACCAGCATGCTCTCCCTCCCAGTCAGCTGTGTGGTGGGCTGGTGGGAGGAGGGCCCCCCCTGGAAGCGGGCTGGGAGGAAGTTTTCCCTCTGGTTCGCATCCCGGCTACAAAAAGGGGCCACGGTTCAGGCTCGGCCTGTTCCCCCACCTTTCCCACTGCCTTTGTAATTTTTGCCCCAACCCGCCCTCCTAGGGAACAAGGTCACATTGCTGTGGACATCAGTCAGCCGCCAGTTGACGGGGCTGGGAAGGAATTTTACCTGATGAGGCTGATTGGCCCGGCCTCACAAAGTTTTTGCCTTTCTCAGAGCAATGCAAGTTGGTCAGATGGAATTGACAGGCAAATGGTCACAACTTTTCTAGGTGGATGGCATTGGGTTGGATCCAAGTAAAATGGGGAAGGGGGTACATGTCCCCTCCCTAAGCAGGATGGGGGGTTCCTGGGTGTGGGGCCACAGGGCTACAGCCCTGCTCGGGGGCTATGTGCCAGCACCACCCCTGGGGGAGCAGGGAAACATGCATACGGCACACGCTCCAGTAAACCTCCCCTCCCCCAAAAGGGGGCCACCCACCACACGGGCTGGGGTGCGAATCGGCCAGCAGGCGGGCGGGCCGATTAACGGATCCTCCCACATGCCATTTCAAACTCTAGCTGTAACCAATAAAGTTGTGGCCATGTTGAAACCCAGCATGGTTGACTTCCCTGGAATGGCTACCCAATTAGGCACTCCGAGTACAAGCAACATTTAGCACAACACCAACAGTGTATGCTGGCATGACGGGTTTCCCTGGAAAAACCATTACATATGCTATTGCCATTGCAGTAGAGGCTACATCAATGGAGTGGCAGCACTGAATACTGCCCTTAGTTTTTAGTCCAATCTATATATATTTAAGGAAAAACAGTTGTCTTAACAGCCCAGTTCTAAACAGCCTTAACTCTGCATAGGATCAGGCTGAAACCCACCTAGGTTGTTCCACTGGAGAGGTTAGGTGTATTTTGTGTTACTGGTGTTCTTCTCCATGGCTTATGGGCTGCTACTGTCCTGAGAGCTGGAAGAAGCTTCAGGGCTTGTACGTATAGATGCTGTTCCTGATTCAGCTGTTGCAGCTGGGTCGGCTTCTTCAGTGGCGGCTGCAGCTGGGTCTTTCCCCTCTTCTCAAGTTGACCCATCTTCTGGTGGCCAGGCAGGCACTCTGACGACTACTCTGAGTGTCCCACCTGGTTCATTGCCAGTGGTGCTCTAGAGATCCATGGAATATGGGAAGAGAGTCGGGAACCACAGCAGGGCTCAGGGTGGGATCAAAGGGGTCCTTTGGGACCTCAGGCAGGGCATTTCAGCAATGGGACTCCTCAGGTTGCCCTATATCTTCTGCGGGAGTGGGGTTTGCTGAGGAATCTGAATCCTCCTCCGAAAGATCTCCCCTGGGCTTGGGTTGGCTGGATGCCTGACAGCTCAGTTACAGGGAACTAGGCAGCACATTCAAACCCTCCCAAGAGCCCCCCCCCCCGTGCTCTTTTCTTGCTTTCCATGTTCTGGCTCCTTGTGTAATAGTGATAATCTCTGTCACTTTGTTGGATCATCACAATAAACGGCTTCTGAGCTTGATTAAAAACCCTCGGCTCAGCTCTGGCTCAGCATCGATTTTAACCGGGGCTGCTTCTAGCTTTATGTGCTGTACATCATAGAAATCAGAGATGGAAAATACCTATTAGGTCCCATCTGGTTACCCCCACTCCTGTCTGCATGGGCCAGCAGTTTTTCCTTTCCCTGCCTGATGAATTCAGCCCTGCCTATTCTCCAGCCTAGTGACTTCTGTGGCCTTCCAACATTATTCCGGACTTCAGTTGTCCTAAGGAGATTTCCTCACTGATAGGCGTATTTACTTCTTTTGTTCCACTACGCCTCGCTTCCTTGCTTATTTATAATTTATTGATTATGTTTCAATCCATCCCTTCCTTTGGGATAGTTAGAGTGGCTTACATGGAGCTCTCAGGAGACTATATATGTGTGTGTGTGTGTGTGTGTGTGTGTTGGTATGAAAGAGACAGATCTGCCCATCATGTGTACCCTCACCCCTTTAACAGCTATGATAAACAGGTTGGGTTTTTTTGCAGGTTCTTGTCATACTTCAGAAACTGGGGAACCATCAAAACTCTGCTCCTGTAATGGAAACAAAAGGAGAGAAAGACAAAACAATAAAATGTCTCACGCCCCACTACTATTCCTGCCTCTGATGACAATGATGAATTAGGGCACAGCCCTATGCATGTTTAGACAGAAAGAAGTCCTACAACTCCCAGTATTACTCAACCAGCACAGCTGCCCAGGGAATGCTGGGAGCCGTAGGACTTCTTTTCTGTCTAAACATGCATAATGTATCTTTTACTTTATTTATTTATTTATTTGTTGTATTTATGAATCGCCCATCTGGCTGGCAAACCGGCCACTCTGGGCGATGTACAACATGATAAAATAAAAATATAAAATACATTTAAAACAGTATAAAATTTTAAAATCTTAACCCACCCCATATTCCCGCCTGAATAGCCATGTTTTTAGTGAGTGGCGGAAGCTTGGAGGATTTTGTAGTCCTAAACTGTACTGGTTACATCTCACGACTAACCAGGACAATGTCCAAAAAACCAGTACTGTATTGGTAAAACCAGTACATATGGTCACCTTACCTAAGAAGGCCAGAGATATTCTTAGGAAACGAAGGTGGCTGGTGGCTGCAGGCCGATGCTTTCCTCCGCAATGTGCCAGCTACCAAGGAAAAGAACGAGGGAAAGGTGTAGTGACCTCACTATTTATCTAAATAGACGACTAGGAGTCAGGCTTAGAGTTCCTCATAACACCTCTTTATAGAAAGCTTCCAGAACAAAACTGAACAAACACAGAGAAAGAGATGGGCGGGAGTGAGTTGGCTGGTGTGTGGGTGGGGGGAGATAAAAAAGTTTACCTTCTGTCAAATAGGTTTCTGTTGGCATTGAAAACTGTGGGTTCCAAGGAGTCGTTCACTGTGCTGGGGGCTCAGACTCCACCTCTGCCTTGTACTCAGTCTTTTGGGCAGGTTACTTGTCCTTTGTCACTAGCCATGCAGCCATTTTGTGGTAGTGCCCAGGACTTTTCCCTCAAGTTGCCAATTCTACCCATGGGCCCCAAAAGGTTGCCTTTGCCTGCTATAGTGTTTCCATCCTTACGTCCCTTTCCAGTAAAATATCCCTCCGTAAGTTTCTCCTGAACACATTAAATCCCTTTAACAGCATCCTGCCAGGCAAAAGATTCCTACCTTAGGGCGCGCAATCCTAGGTATGTTTAGACAGAAAAAAGGCCTTCAGCTCTCAGCATGCCCTGGACAGCATTGCCTGGGGGCCCACGGGATTATTCAGAGTCCCAGCTCTGAGGTCCTGCGAGCTGAGAGCTGGGACTCTGAATGCTGAGGCCCCGCCCGCCCCCTCGCAGCCAGCATGGAAAGAACCACGCCGGCCACCTCCCCGGGGTGAAATCAGATGAAATGCAGATGAAGGTAGCTGCCGCACGTAAGTCTCCCAGTTCAGAGGCTTGTGTGCATTGAGGGCGGGGACGATGGGATTGCGCTCCTAATGAATTACCTCATGCTGTGCTTCATTTTTATATGGACATCTGCTGAGCTAATCCCAGCCATTCTAAAAGCTTGTTCACAGATGCCAGAGATTACTACTTATCTCTTGGGGAGCATATTTAAGTTCTCTTCTCTTTCCATGCCTATTTACTTGGAAGCTTTGTTCAATGACGTTTACTCCCTGGTAAGCACACATGGGATCTCGGCATTAGTTTGTGCGACTGCTTGAAAATTCTTTGAGCTCATTTTGAAACAAATTCTGTTCCACCTTACAGTACAAAAGAGGCATCACCTGCTAGGACTTCAATATATCTGATGCTGACTTAAGACAGGTGTCAGTCCTGTAGTGAATGCTGAATTTGGAAATAAGTCGCAGCAAATCTAAAACTGATACATGGAGAATGTTTTGAAGCTGAATCGGAGAGGAAGGTTCCAAAATCTAAGGTGGCAAGAATTCAATAACCCACATTGGAAACAGATTGATATCTTCCAACTGTTTGATAGAAGGAAATTGGTACGCTGGATTGTTAATAGAGCAAACTGCTGGTATGATAGTGAAGGAGCAAAATGAAAGCTGGTTTCCCCAGAGGTACTGGAAAGAAGGGAAAGAGATATCCACAAGACAGAGGGCTATTAACGTGTCAGCAAAAAGTACAAACAGGATCCTATGTAAGTGATAGACCACCTCTTTCCTCTGACACATGATCTTTAAGATCAACCAAGTGCGGCCTCTTAATGAGGTATTGTCAGTACACTGTGTTTGCTGTGTACTGAAAAGTCATCTGAAGAAGTATTTGCTGAAGGCATCTGAAGAAGTATTTTTGATGGCTACACTATGAGCCGGTTCGTATGACACAGAAACCACGGGGGAGCAGAAGCCTCCCACGGTTCCTGTGTCGTGCAAATGCCGGCTGGGGGTGCCCCCGTGCGACGGCCGCACACGGGATGCATGGAAAGTGACCATGGGCAGTAGAGGGGTAAGCCCCTACCATGTGTGGCCACCCTGCCGTGCAAACAGCAGGCGGGCGTCCCGTGGGGGGCCGCACAGAGGCGGCAACCTAGAGCGGCCGGAGCTGCGGCCGCTCCAGCCTGTAGGGGCAAACGGCCCCTCTGGGCATCCCGAGCCACCGCCCCCTAGCGCCGGGAGGCCCGCACTGCGGTGCGGGGACTGCCGGGTCTGCCGGGGTCTGCCCACGCGCGCGGGGCACAGGTCGTCTGCGGCACCCTGCCGGACCCCGCAGACAGCCCCATGGTGCCTCCCCCACTCGCAGCCTGGGTCGTGCGAACCGGCCCTATATTTACTGAACTCTCTGCTGGTGGAATTTCACCCCATATAACTATGGGGTATCTATGGGGGAATGATGTGAACCCTAATTAGGGATGGATGCATCTACATCTATCCATTTCAGTTCCTCTCAACTTCCCATGTTTCCAGTCTTAAATTTGGTTCATCCCGTTTCCAGCTCAATTTTAGAATTTTGTATAAAAGGGCTTGTGCAACAATTTATATGCATGTTTGTGTACATCTCTTCTAATAAAGGCAGTTTTGTACACAATTTTGCCTAATATACACATTTTGCAAACATTTTTATTCATTTATTTTATTTATTTATTATATTTATACCCTACCTTTTTTCCTGCAAGGAACCAAAGGCGGCTTACATAATCCTCCTCTCCAATTTATTCTCACAACAACCCTGTGAGGTAGATTAGGCTGAGAGTCAGTGAAGGCCCAAAGTCACCCAGTGAGTTTCATGGCGGAGCGGGGGACTAGAACCTGGATCTCCCAACTCCCAGTCCAACACTTTCACCACTATGCCACACTGGCTATTTTTCCTAATATAATCATTTTGAAACATTTTGTTCACTAATATATACATTTTGTGCACATTCTTTGATTGGAGAACTCCATCAGAAAATTCAGAGCAGTACAATTGCGAACGATAACTGAGTTTTGGTTCTCATAACGGTTCAAAATGTGAAATTCTGTAAGTTTTGATTAATACTAATTGTAGGTTAGTTGTTTAACCCATAGCGTCCAGGTCTGAATGTCATAGAGAAACCTCCAATTGAGCCAATTGAAGATTGTGTATTCAAAAAATGGCAACGGCACACGACCCTGGCAAATGATGGGTTAATTAACCCAAGATTTGCCTCCGTTATGTGCGTATTTAATGAACCCATTTTTCAGTGTATTTTATACTGAACTGGAATTTGGACTGAGAATACAGTTTTTGATATATACCGTACATCTCTGTGTCCCTGCTGGCTTTTGTCTTTTGTCTTCCCTTCATTTTAGTGCTGCGCTTTTGCCTTCTGTGATGTTACATACCTAAGCCAGGTAGTGACTGCATTCTATCTGAACCACTCAGTTACTGACATACCATCCTGGAAGACTAGACCTTTCCACTGACATCTGAGCTATGACTGTGGATCAGCACATGGCATCAAGATGACTCAGATGGACCATAAATTATTGGTAGGGATGTTTGTTTCCACAGTTCTGTCATCTGAACTTCTGTCTAGATTTTGGAGTTAAATTAAGGTATGTTAAACATACTTTTTTTAAAAAGTGTGTGTAACACTGCCACTTTTAGTTTGAAGGTAAAGAAGGCAATCAAAAAGCAAACAACAAATAGCAATCCCTCCTCCCTTTGCCTGCCCTGCAGCACAGACTGGAAAAGAGGAGAGGGGAAGGGACCCACAGGAAGCTCCCTGAAACCCAGCACATGGCTCCTTTTTCTCTGAGCTCTGCTGCTTCGAGGGATAAATCTGTCAATTTCATTTTCTCTCTGTTTCTCATTTTCCGAAACTTGAGTTAAGTTGATCCTGAACTTTGAGACTCTCTCCTGGCTTATGTTCCATTCATCCTAAATATTCAGATCTTAAAAAAAAAAAAGTTTCTATGAAAATTCATAGAATTGTGCACATTTCTTGAAATACATACATTTTTTTGCCTAATATACATAATTTTGCAAGTCATTTTCCTAATACAATGCATTTTCTAGCATTATTTCCCCTAATATATGCATTTTTGTACAAATATTTTTATTTGGAGAAGTGCACATTTTGAGGGTTCATTGAGTTTCATTTCACATGGTGGTTTGAAAGTGCAAAATTTGGTAAGCTCACATTAAAATGAGAACTAAATGAATTTCTCCTCATTCCTAGTTGCAGAGAAGTGTGTAAGCAAGAGAAGGCAGCAGCTGCTCTTACCTCCCCTCTCTTGCTCACTCTCTCTTACATGCTTAATGTAATGTACAGTTTGAATTTTAATTAACTGGTCCTGCTTTAATTGGAGCTAATGCATGAGATGCATTAGAATTTGGAGACCTTCCCATCTTTATTTCCAAATTTTGTGCAAAGCACTGCACATCATTCTGTTCATTCATACCTTTTGTGCACATTGATAAACACTGTCCCCCCCACAAAAGAAGGAGAAGGAGAAGCAATCTTGACGTGATCACGCATACACTTGTATCAAGATTCTTTTGGTGTGGTGTTTTAACAAATTGCAAGAACACATGGGCTCAACAGTCAAACACTGCACTTACCGTAATAAGTGTTATTGGTAAAATGGTAAAATGTACTGATCTCTGTTGAAATTAGTGATTAATGATTAATGGAATGGATGAAAAAAATGGGTTAAGAATTTGGGGTGTGAGGTATTGATGTAAGGGGAAATTATGTAGGTGGCTTGTTTTTTTTTTTTTTTTTGTTTTTTTTGTTAAATTAATTTGATTGGGGATCTTTGGGAAGGATTTTAATAGAAAGATGATTTCTGTAGATCCTGGAACTGCTAGAACAAAATATGAATTTGTTTTAGTAGTAGTTTTAGTAATAACTTAGTATTTGAAAGATAAAGTGTATTGATCTCTGTGGAAATTAGTGATTGAGAATGCGTAATGGAAGGGATGTAATAAAAGGGGTCAAAAACTTGGGGGTAAGGTAAAAGGGGGAAAGAGGTGGTGGTTTGTCCTTTGATAAATGCAGGAGAGGGAAAGAACTGAGGAACTGTACTAAATAGCAGTAGAAATGTTTTGCATTGTTAGAAGAATTAGAAGAATTAACACATGTTATTGTTAATAAAATGAGTTTTGTGAACTTGTGAGGTGGCTGAATAAGAAGAAAAGTGTTTGACAATAGAAAAAAGAGAAGTGTATTTGTAAACTATAGAGTAGCGTATATAATGTTACGTTTACTTGGTTGTGGGGAAAATCGGAAGTCCGTTTTAGTTTTGTGTTGTTTTGTTTTTGTGAGGTTTGTCTGTTTTTATGTTTTTAATTTTTCTTTTAAAAATAAAAAAATAATAATTTAAAAAACCAGTCAAACACTGCACAAAAATATCCTAATTTAATAATAGGCAGCATGATCACTTTCAGGACTGCTTTTTTGCTGTGTTTTTTCAGCGGGCACTTACAGGCACATTGTTAACAGAAAGGAAAAATGGATGGAAGGAATGGACAGCTGCACTGCAGCAAGCTGTTCGTGCCTCAATTGTAGAATTAATGATCAAAATTCCCCCAGTTAAAGCTGAGGTGCAGGAGGAGTGACAGAGTGAACTGATGGAACAATAAAGGAACAGAATGGGGAAATCTGCTTGGCCTTAATTACTTGCTCCCATTTTAACTTATGGATTTATGAAAACCTTGTTTAATGCTAACATACTGGTGGGCGATCCAATACCGTTTTTATTAGCAGTCTGCAAAATGCTTTCAAAAATTAACAAGTCTGGATGTGGCATCCCTCCTGCCCCCTTCATTTACATGGCATTAGAAGAACAGATCCAACTTAATAAATTTAATTTGACAGATGATTAGTCTATAATGTGGTGCAATCACTTCTGGTATTTGAAAGAAAAATGGAAAATGGACAGGGTATTTAACTCCGACACATCTGCTGTGTGTATAATGGGCAGATCCTTTAGCCTCAGAGAAACTAGGACATCAGGGAGGATGCACAGAGTAAATTTATCTCTATCCCCCAAAAGAGGTTCCTGTGAAGAAAGCTGGGAGGTGTAACAATGAAAGATGAGACCCAGATCAGAAAGTAAAGCTCTGAATGTATTTCTTTTCTCCTAGGTTCATATGCTGGTTGATCCTGATGTTTCTAATCAAGTCCTGATCCCAACAATTTTTTTGAATACTATTACATTTTTATAGCTACATCCATTTAAGATTTTTAGCATTTTTTAAAACCACCCAAGAAGAAGGGGGACATATTCTATAATGGGATAAAAAGCAGGATTATACCAGTAGCTTCTCTTAAGATAAAATATGTAAATGTGGTATTTTTATATAATTAATGTTTTATTTTTGTAATATTTCAGCAATTTTGTTGAAATCTCAGTGTGATCTTACCACACCTGCAAAAGTACTGCACCAGCAATGGGAAGATTAAAAATGGGCATAGATTCTGGGTTTAGTTGTTGTGAGCATAGTTGGTACTCAAAGCTTGTACTGTCATTGATGGAGTGAAATTCTACTGACAGTCCAGGCAAGAAGTTGCACTGCCTGCAAGTCCCACCTGAGCCTCCGAGTGACATTTTATGACACTGCTACTGCAATTTCCATCCTGCTGTTTTGGTTTTTGCATTGATGCAGATGGATTGTTATTATTTATAATTTTAATGCTATTTTACTGTTTTCATGACAGTGGTTGTAAGCTGCTTGGAGGGCCCTAATTGGATAGAACATGTAGGATATATGAATTTTTAGATGACGTAATAAATCAGGGGTTCTCAATTTTTTTCAGCCCTGAGTGAGGGCCATATTTGGTGCCAGATGGGAGGCCAAGGGATGCACATATACACATGCATAGTCTTCCACACAGTCACACGTACACACACACATTCTCTCTCTCACACACACACTCCTCCTCTCCCACATGGCCCACATACACATTTACACACACACTATCCAACACACACATGCACACTTCCCCTACACACACACACACACACACACACACACACATTGGCTAGGGAAAACCAATAGATCAGACATAAGTACAATTTGTAACATTGTACAACATCATTACTGATCATGGAGTGAATCTGTTAAGGCATGAGATTCAGTTGCTAATGTCCTGGCTTTGTGGAACTTGAGCCAATATGAGATAGCCTTAACTCTGGTCTTGAACCAGCAGGTTTTTTGATCACTGAATATACTTAATCATTCCCCCCCTTCATTTTAGAAGAAACAAAACAGACCACTTTCCCCCCAAGTCAGCCAAGAAAGGTTATTGGATGAAGGCATAACTGGGCATATCATCAATTGTTATTAATGAACCCATTGATCAATGTGTCTAAAACACAGATCTGGGGTAGTAGAAACTGTGATCTTATGTTTCCCAAGGACCATCTACACTGAACTTATTTTAAAAGGTTAGGGGAAAGATTGGTGATTGTGACAGCTGCATTAATGGGGAGATAAAGACAAGGGGAAGAGCTTAGGTTTCTTCAGTTTCATGTTGTTACTGAATTAGTTTCCAGCCTACTTGATAAGGATGCTGTGTAAGAAAGTTCCATAATGAAACATTCACAGTTTTACTACCAAAAGGTCTATTGATTTGTAGAAAAATCAAAGACTTTTTGTCAAATGAGAGAGTTGGAAACAGAACAAATAAGAAAACAACTTTTGATGATTCTCAGACTCTTCCCCAGAGAGTAAAAAACTTCTAAATTGAAAGCATCAGGTCTCTGCATATTTTGTACAATATCCCTCATGAACCTTACACTTAGCATGTCTGCAGACTGAAGACTTTTGTTACAATCATGAGATTCAAAACCTAGTGTTTTTTTTTCCTTTTCTTCTTCTTTAAGGGATTGACTTTGGAAATGCTTACAAAAAAAACAACCCATCTAAACTCAAACCGTGACAAAACTCTGTCTGAAATGGCCAATACAATGAATATAGAAATTAGCTCCTACATTTCTGAGAACCCACTCCATGAAAGACCTTCTCAATTTAGGGATGTGTGATGCTGGGAATTCTGTTTCATTTAAGCCTGATGGAATTCCATGTATTTCCATTCCAGCAAGCAGCGAGAGACTGCACCTGATCTTTTCCCCATTAAATCTGCATATGTCCCTGTCAAAAAACCTTGTTTACCCCTGTCAAAAAACACCATTGTTTTGACAGGTGTCAAAAGTCTGTGCTCTCGTAAATGGGGTGGCTCGCACTTTTCCACATTCCCAAGCACCTAGAGTCTTAGGAAAGGGTGGAAAAGGTGCAGGATCCTGAGAACTGTCAGGTTCAAACAACAACAACAACAACAACAAAACCCTAAAGGATCTCACTGCGAAGGATCTCACCCCCTTTCACAAGCAAGATCTTGCAGCTTTGCTTTCACTTGACAGCTCATCATTTGACAGCTGTCAAGTGAGCACAAAGTAACAAATTAACCTATTGACAGCCTCTCTTGGTCAGTGTCCATGGTTGGTACCTATTGCACTTTGACAGCAGACACTTCCCAGGACATTGTATAGGCATGGCTTTTCATCGCATACATGGCTTGGGACTGGAATACCTGAGAGAATGCTTCTCCCAACCTGAATCTAACTGGACACTATGATCAACATCTGAGGCCTTCCTCTGAGTGCCATCTTTGAGGGAGGTTTGGAGGGTGGCAAAAAGGGAGAGGGCCTTCTTACTGGTGCCCCCCCACTGATGACTTCCTGGTGCCAACTCTGTCATCTTTTTGGTGCCAGGTTATGACTGTTCTCCCTGTTATTTAATGGCACTTAATGGTATTTAATGCCATGATGGGGCATTTATGTCAGCTGGTTTAACAGGTCTAGTTTGTACTGAAATTGTTTTAGCTGTTAAATGGTTTTTAAATTTTGTATATTGAAAAATTTTGTATATTGAAAATTTTTATGCAATATTTTATTGTATTTGTGGTCTGTGTTTTTGTGTATTGTTTTGAACCGCCCAGAGAGCTTCGGCTATTGGGTGGCATAAAAATGATAATAATAATAATAATAACGATGATGATGATGATGATGATGATGATGATAATAATAATAATAATAATAATAATAATAATAATAATAATAATAATAATAATTTTGGACCCCCATAATTTTGCCAGTGCACACTTGCGCAAGACCAAATTTTTAAAAAAATACAATTTGCACAAATTGCAATTTGCACAAATTTCAAGACCAAGCCAAAAAAAATGTGCAAATTGCCACCATTAAAAAATAACAACAGCAGAAATCCACGTACTGGCTTGACTTGGTACAAATCAAAACGAAGCCAGCAGGGGGCAGGGGAGGGGAAACAGAATGAAATCCAGAGGACCAAACCAGAAAAATCTATTGGCTTTTCACCCCCACAAATGGAATTCTCATCCATCCCTACTTCTCCTACCCTTCAGTCCATTGTAGGGTGTCTCATGAGAAAGGGAATGTAGGGTTCTTGGATAAGATTGTGAAGAGGAAATAGAATGATGAGTGGAATTGCATTTATAACTGCATGCTTTACGTATATAGTGCATTCAAGTTAGTAAGTTATAGCTTAAAGCTGTGAAAATTAATCCAACAAAAGGGAGTTTTCTCTGACCACTCAGATGCACAGTAGAGAAACTGAACACAATCAACATGTTTGTGACTGGTTAAGAAAACTATTTTATTGTTCTTACCATTGGTAAATGTTTCAGTTGTTAAAACACCTTTCTCAATTACAAAGCTTCAAGCACCCATTTGAATGGTTGGAGAAAACTCCCTTTTGTTGGATTAATGATCTATGAGGTTTTGTAGAAGAATGCATATGTCTTTGCCAAGATACCAGCTCTGAAAATGCTTTGCTGTGAGCAAGATGCCTCTATCAGTGTCAAATATGCTAGTCACCTCGACTGTCACTGATGACCAGAGTTGCCACTTTTTACCAGCCCCTGCTCCTGAGCTTTTAAGAGTTGCTTCAGCCTTCCCCAATGTGGTGCCCTCCAAATGTTTTAGACTACAAATCCCATCACCGCTGATCATTGGCCATTCTGGCTGGTGCTGATGTAGTCAAAAACAACTGGAAGGGACCACATTGGGGGAGGCTGCTAGATGGTGATGATGCTTACCTCTATGTTTCTGCAACTCAAACTGAAATTCAAAGCAGAAGAGCAGGCCTTGGATATCCGTGGACTTCATCCACAGGCACATGTGTGCAGGACTGAAGCTATAACCATACATTGTAGGGTGAGTTCACATATCCACGATCATCTCTTCATTATTACAATGTCAAGTGATGACATGATATTGTGTGAAAACCACAATCTGAGATAAACAGCACAGGTTGGTTTCATAACAATTGACATCATTTCAAAAGCAGTTCAGATGAGAAGTTCAGATGCTCAGCTGAGCATCTCTGAGAGATAAGACATTTTGTGTCATGGAGTTCACTTCAAAAAAACAACACTCAGAACTGTACAGATGTTGAAGCACAGATTGTGTCCAGATTCAGGCAGCAGGCAGCAGGGCCAGAGTTAGCCCTTTTCTCTATCTCTTTCTGCCAGTCTCATTACTCTCTCTTTCTTCCTTCATTCCCATGCAGTGGGCTGCCAGGGAAAGGATAGACTGTTCTTGCCAGAGGCCTGGACCAATCACATGCAGAGGGTTTTGATTTGAAATTAGGCCCAGGGCCCTGTGAAATTAGGCTAAGGGCCACAGGTGGCTCATCCTCTGCTTTAGATCCTTGCCGCTGCCTGCCTAGCTTCATGTGGATGGGGGAATCTGAAGTCTTGCCTCAGGTGATGGGCACAGCATGCAGGGAGGAACATGTGTGCATTACATTTGTCTAATCTGGAGGTCACTTGGGCACGCATGACAGTGGCTAGATCCAGGAATGGCCATAGCTGAGAAAAGGCACTCCCCACAACTGGACTGGACTAGAATTTGTCACAACTATTTGAGTGGTGTGTATGTGTGTGTTCCACATTTTTTGAGCCCCCTTCCTGAATACTCACCCAATCCCTAAAAAGTGAATTGACAAGCCTTGTATACTAATGTAACATGCAGAGAAATGTTACTGCTTTAAGGTTCTGTTGTTTTGCACTGCTGCCTTGATGGCTTTTTAGCAAATAAGATAGTATATTAATGTTAATAATAAATAATTTTTTAAAAAACTTGTGAGCACCCCCTCTGCAAGTAAGTTCCCTTTTAATGTTCTCCTTCCCCCTGGCCCCAAGGGTAGCATTTAACACAATACCATGGCTACTTCATGGCATTCCAGATTTTCCCATGGTATTCCCAATTCCCAATATTCAAACAGTTCATATTCCACCGGAGGAAAATTCCTTAGAGGGAGGACAGGTCTTTTTACCTTCTCCTGAAATCAGCTTTTCATTAAAGCAGTGCAGCTCCCATCTCCGCACTTTGTGGCTTGCTCTGCTATCTTCCGGCCTGCTGTTGCTCTGAAATTCCTTGCACGTAAATGTTTTGCTTCAAAAGTTAGAAGGAGAGAAACTGCACTGCACAGTCCCTGTTGACAAGGTTCAAAGCAGCTGGAGAGATGCCTCAGAAGCACATGCCATCTCGTTCTCCCCCACCCCCCAGAAAGAACAGCAGACTAGACTGTGAGTGTGCACCCTCTTGCACTGTTATCTTGTCCCCACATGTGAACTATAGGAAGAAGGGGCAGAAAATGGCTTGTCTTGTCGAGGCATTTTAACCCCTCTCCAAATGTCAGCTGCAATCTGCTTTACTCACACTTGAATTCCAAAACGAGTCTATGATTGTTCTTTCTAATCTATTCTTCTTTTCCTTAACCTCACACAGGAATGACAAATGGATGATGCTAAGAAACCTTAGTTGGAAGGCAGTTCTGCCGAAATCAATGAAATCTATTTCCATGTAAGTATTAGTAGCAGGGTGCGAGCTATAGCACCATCTTATTTTGTCATGAAGTCTAGCTCAAATTGGCTTAATACAGTGAGGAGAAAAACCTCACTACAGAACTGCTTTCCAGAGAACTAGTGAAGGAAATGAAACATAATAAAAGAGTGGAATAGCCAAGAACAATTACAGCCACGTCTAGCTACACAGTTTCACTGGGATTTTTATTAAGCACAATTACAGTATATACAAACAATATACAAAACTCACATTATCAACCCCACTTTAGAAAACAGCCCAGCTTGACTTGGACTGATTCAGAGGAGGCCTGATTTGGCTCAAGACTGAGCCCGAAGCAATATTCAGAATGAACAAAGCTTCCTGTCTCTCACTGACTACCATGGGAAATCACAAACGGCTCTAACGCTTTTACATTTTAACAGAATTGGATGAAATTTGTAGTCATAGTACACCCTTCTGAGGAAATGAAGACTGGCAAGTACCTGTAACTGGTTGCTCTTGTTGTTGTTGTTGTTGTTGTTGTTGTTGACAGAATGAGATTATGCCAGCACAGTTGCGCCTGTGGGGATAAAGCCTACCAAATTTCAGGCAGATAGGTGCAGAGACCTTTGTGCAAAGGGAGTATTCACAGTTTTTGGATGGTTAAAGAAAATCCCCACATCACCACTATTGTTTGGTGTGGATTTGCTATGAAAGCAGCAGACCTTGTCTTCATTCGCATGATCACTGCAGCAAGAATTTTATATAGGGGCCTGTGGCTTACGCTGGCTGAGCTTTGTCTGAGTGTGGAAAGCTAAGCAGGGTCAGGCCTGGCTATTACTTGGATGGGAGACCCCTCCTCTAGTTTCCTGCATTGAGCAGGGGGTTGGACTCGATGGCCTTGTAGGCTCGTTCCAACTCTATGATCTATGAAAACTTCTAAGCCCACTGTGGCTTATTTAAGTGAGTTGTTGTGCCCGTAGGTGCCAGGTTGCCGATTCACCCCACCATGGCTTCTCATGTCATCTGAACGCGGTGAGGGTGGCTTGTTGGGAGTGGTTAACAAGCCACCCCACAACCCTACAACAGGACATGGATTCTGAGTGGTTTGTTAACCACCTCAACAAGCCCCCCCCCCCCTGGCTGGGTTTTGATGACATGAGAAGCTGTGCCCAGCAAGGGTAATTATGTCAATTGGGCTGGCACATGACCAGCATGCACAGGGTGGTAAACAAGCCATCATGGCTTATTAACCACCCTCCTGTTGTGCGAACTGGACCACTGTAGATCTGCCACTTGGTAAGAAACCTGCCAAATCACAGAATGATAGTTGTAGGGGGTTTTCTGTTAGGTACCATCAAAGTTGATTTTGGGGTGGGAAGACATACAAAATGTGATTCAAATAAAATGTGAGAACTAAGGTCAAAATGAGGGGAGGGGAGATAGGAGAGAAGGAAAGTGGCACTGCCAGCATAACTAGTGCTAAGACAGACTACGAAACAACAGAATGAAGAAATGAAACTTCTAGAAGGAAGATCATGGATGGAATGGGAAAGAAAAGAAAGGATTTAGGGAAAGGATTAGAAAGGTAGAATAAGGAGGATTGGTTTGTTTATTTATTTATTATTATTTATTTATTTATTCATTTGAAGTATTTTTATGCTGCTCCTCAGCCAAAAAGACTCTTTGTGGCTTACATATAATCAATTAAACAAGACAGTCCCTGTCCGTAAGCTCACAATCTAAAAAGACCCAACACACAAGGAAAGAGGAATGGAGAGGGAAGAAGGTAAAATTATTCTTTCAACAGGGCTGGTGGAATGGCCCTGCTTCCCCTTCTCATCTCCTTCAGCACAGCCTGCTGGAATGGCTGGTGGTGGTGGTGGCAGCTGAGGAAGGAGGAGCCTTCATGAGGAAGGCCTTTCAGCAGGGCTGGAGGAACGGCCCCGCACTGCTCTCCCTCTCATCTCTCTCTGTACAGAATGCTGGAATGACTACTGCTTTATACTTAGTTGGCTCCGCTGAAAGACACCTGTTTGTGATGCTCACCTTTTTAGCAAGCCTGGGTCGATGTATTACAAATTCACTATGAAGTTCAGAATTGATTGCAAGCTTCAGAACATGTGCAGTCTGTATCTAAAGAACGCCACTTCTGGGCATGTGCTGAGTGGTTGGTTTAACCCTTGAATGATCTGGTGCATCCATTGCTGCTTCCATCATTGCTGTCGCTGATGCAGCTTTGGCTCCAGCAGCTTTGGCTGTGGGCCCATTTTCTTTTCTCCGCCATATACCGGAAATCAGCAACAGTGAGTAAACATCATGCCACACAGGCAGCCCACATGAAAAGCAGACAATCATGAAGGGGGTACATAATGTGGCGAGGCATGATGTCATGCCACACTACGCATTTCCAAATTACAGCTCCCAAGATGCACTTTGATATTGTGCATGTGCAAAAATTCGTATACAGTACATGGCACGAGAGTTCGTATTAAAGGAGAAATCTCATCCGAACTCACATGGACGAATTTATTACTTTCTGAGGAAATAACAAATTCACCTGGGGTAAGTTTGCCCATCAGTAGTTGGAACCGTAAGGATAAGGAATCAGGAAGGAGTAAATACAGAAGCCAGCCACAAGCAGTCCTTCTCACACAAAGCTCTTCTGTACATTACTGCTCTGAGCTGAGACAGAAATAGAAAAAGGAGCAGGGAGCAGCTTTGAGCAAAGGGTTTTTATAAGACTCCCCACAAGCACAGTGATGTGTGACTGTCCCTGCCCTAAGGAAACTGTTCTCAACTCCTCTTCTTCCCTCTTCACCTCACCTTGACATTGTCCACATATGGAAAAGCAAAAACAAAGTCACAATGTTTTGCAGACAGGTGGCTGACCTTTTTGCAGTGATGAGTCACACACGAAACTTCAGGATGGTCCAGCTTCCGTTCTGGTCCCTTCGGAACTTCGCCTCAGAATCTCTCTGAAGCAGCTGAATGGCCTGAATCTGATGCACTTCCCTAATAATTATGCATGCACATCATGAGAGGTTCCTTCCTGAGGCAACGCCGGCAGCAGTGACTTCTGGGACAGCTCCTAAGAACATAAGCAGAGCCATGCGGGATTAGAGTAAGGATCCATCTAGTCCAGCATTCTGTTCACACAGTGGCCAACCAGCTGCCCACGGGAAACCCACACGCAGAACAGGAGTGCAACAGCACCCTCCCGCCCATGTTCCCCAGCAACTGGTGTACACAGGCATCCTGTCCAGGGCCGGTGCTACCATGAGGCCAACTGGGCAGCTGCCTAGGGCACAGGGCTAAAAGGGGCACCAGAAACGCCTTGAAAAAAATACAGTGCCCTCAAGTGGGAAGGGGGCGCGCTAAATATCTGATCTTGCCTAAGGCACCAAACTGCCTTGCACCGGTCCTGATCCTGTCTCTCTGATACTGGATATCACAGCTCCAGAGTGGTGGCTGCTGCAGCAGGAATTCCTGCCTACTGCAAGAAATGCTGCATTTGGAAGACGCACCCAAACATTTACAATTAAAAATGTATTTAAAAGGAAATTTTCTTTTCCTCCTTTGAAATGGGGTTTTTGGGGGATAAAAATTGAAATTTTATCCCCCAGTCCAGATTTATATGATTTGCATCCTTCATACATGATGCTATGCACAAATCAGTTCACAAAGTGAAAAAGGTGTCACTCAAGAGCCTCAGAGAGTCAGGTGTCCTGTTGGAATCAGTTCCTAAATTCTGAGCCCTGTATTTAAGATTTCCTGTCTGGGGCAGGAGCAGAGTGTCCTCATGTCTTCACCCTCTCAGTCTCTCACAGGAGGATCCCATATACATGCTCACATATTAAAATAATGATGGGATGGGAAGGTGAGGGAAAGTTTTCCCCCAGACAATTATATTTAATTAATTTTAGGAGGCTCAAACTGTTTTTATCCTGGTCTGGGGAGCCTCACTTTGCTGGACTGTGAAAAGCCTTGTGCGATGAAGATAATAAAAGTACACATTCCCCTTTAATATTGGAGTCCTTTGTTAAGGGCTTTTCATTTTAATTAATGTGAAGACATGCACTTCAGGTGTGGATATATGCATAATATTAATTCACCAAGGTAACCTACTTAGAAGATGAATTCATAATATTAATTCATGGTGCTCGAAAAGCCAGTGTGTTAACTCACAAGAACAGTCTGCCTATTTAGGAGAAACACACACACAAATAAATGCAATGGTTTTCCCTGCTGCAGTACATTCTTTTAGATATGAGTGGCCGCCACGGGGTTAAACATTAATGTAAAACCAACTCAACAATCCCTAATCAACATTAGAAAATGGCAGGCGGGTTTTATTAAGACGCAGCAAACTGAGGAAACAAAACAAGTCTTTGCAGTTCACAGAAAAAAGCGAGCAGTGATAGGACCCGGCAGACCTTTCAAGGGAGGGTGTTCCAATTTTGGGTGCCATAACAGAAAAGGCCCTGTCTTTTGTACCCGCCTGCCATACATCTGTTTCAGTGGATGGCAGAGAGGTTCCAGACCATCCTAGCAGCAGCACATGGAGCAAAGAGATCTCTCCAGTCCTTTCTGATCCAATGCAATAAGCCCGCCAAGCCTCCACATCCGTTGTGTCTTCTCCTAACATGGATCAGGCCTGCCCCTCAGGTTATTCTTGTGTTGGGACACACAGAGGAGCGAGGTAAGTGCAGAAGCCTCTGTGTCCCATTCTGTATACCCAATTATGTCATCAGGAGCCTAAAGGTGGCCTGGAAGGCTGAACTGCCTTGGCTGTCCAGGCTGTCCAGCCAGTCAAAATGGTCCTGAAAAAATAGATCACCAAAGTCCTGCTTTACAGAGGGCAGTCCTCTATTTAAAGGGCTCTGAGAGGACAGTCCTCTGCTTGAAGGGATGTCCAGTCCAAGTCTGATGTAAAGATAAATAGCCATAAGAGGGGGGAGCTAAAAGGGCCTTGAAGTTGCTCACCAGACACCAACAGCACCTGGACAGCAGACCAAGCAGGCACACGGGTCCCCTAGTAGTCATAGTCTTCTACTCTATGGTAAGATGTGTTGTATTTCTATTTACATTATTGTAATTATTCCCATAGTTGCAGCTATACATCTAAATTAGCATCTGTAAAGTTTATGCATATTGGTGTCCTCTTTTTTGGAGATATGTAACTGGCCACCATACCTCCATTGGAGTGGGGCTGGCCAATGACCCTCTCAACACAAGCCAGTGTGACTTTCGCTGAGAAGAGATTTGAATCCACGCCTCAAAGTTCTACCCAGAAGGCTACATGGACTCTGTAACAAGTCTTGTGTTTAGAGTATACATGCTCCCAGAATACTGGAAATGTTTCTGAATTTGATTGATGATGGCAGTTTATGACTCAATATTCACAAGGCATACTCTATAGCTTTATTTTGTTTGCGTATTTTAGCAAGAAATATAGAATCTAGTGTTGCAATCTTGATACTTTTGAGTTCCTAAATACCACTATGTCAATGGGATTTATGAGCTTGTAAGTAAACTCCACAATTGCATACAAATCTAAAATCTCCCACACCCAACCCCCAGGATCTCAAAATCCATCTTTCATCACCAGGAACACAGTTTGTTTCATGAATAAACTTGTCTTTTAATGCCTTTACAAAACATAACAGAACTAACACGTAGCAAACTGAGATTAATATTACTTAGCAAATAAGAGATTGGCTTTTTTCCAGCCGTGAAACTTAAAACAATTGTGCTAACTAGTTATACAGAGTTCTTCACATCTTATCAGCGAAATGGCCAAAAGTCCATTAAGAACAAGCTCTTATTGCCAGCAGCATTTTTTTTAAAAAAAAAAAAAGTTAGGATATTTTAGTGTAATTTTAATTTGATAATTTAGATGGGTTATTTTAATTTGTGTATAACAGTTTGTTGTCTTGAATATTCCTTTAGAACAGAGAGCTAAAAATGTCCTGAATCTGGTGGCTACAGGTACATATATTTGCAAATCAGGTAGTCAGGTGAGAGAAGCTAAAAGTCACTGCATCACCCTTTGATTCTGGTGTGGGACATGCTCCTCTTCTCCATCTGCCCTGCCCTTTAACTTTTTTTTTGTTTTGCCTACTTATCTTTTACAAAACTGTATGGGCTTGAGATATAACCCCCACCACCACACACACACACACACACAGAACTCTTATCTAAAAATAATTTAATATTTTGCAAAGTGCTTTACAAGATTTATTGGTTTTCATTTACACATCCTTTTGCTTTTGTAACAGAGCCTACAGATTGGGGGCAGACAGATTTAACTTCCCTCCCACACTTATGTGGGGGGGGAGAGAGTTTGCGCGGGAGGGGGAAGGGGAGGACGAGGGAGAGATGAGGTGATTTCACCTCCCTTTCAGGGCCCGGGGCAAATTGCTTGTCCCCTTGTGATTGGCTCAAAGGGTGGGGCACTGAGGCTAAATTTAGGCACAGGTGACCCCACCCAAAGCCTCTTTTTCTTGCAGCTGCGGGGAAAAACCTGAGCCTCAGATCTCCTTCGTCTGAGACTGCGTCCTGTGCCTTCACATGGTTTGATGGCTTTTGGGGGTGGCTTACCTACGAGGTCACCTTGATTTAGGGGCTTCGGGAGTTTGTTTTCTTTATTTAGTGCGCGCTTTTAACTTACTTTGTTGTGGTAAGGTGTGTGTTTTCGGCAGCTGCGGCGGCGCTTTCGGCGCCTGCGGCTTTTGCCGCGAAGCGCCCACTCCATAGGCCCCCTGCGGTCTGGGGGAGGGAATCTACACCACCAACCTCTACCCTCTCTATCCTCTCTTTTATTTTGAGCTCATCAGGGGTAGACAGATTGAAGGCAGACAGATAAACAATGTTTATGTCGGGGATGCTTTGACCTGGATTCCTGCATTGAGCAGGGGGTTGGACTCGATGGCCTTGTAGGCCCCTTCCAACTCTACTTTTCTATGATTCTATGAAACAGTGGCTTGTCCAGAGTATCCCAATGAGTGCATAGAACATGGGTCAATGCTCAATTCCTTCCCCTGGACCACATTATAACTTGGAGGTTCAGGCCTTCATTATGAGACAGATACTTCTCCCCTCCCACCTTACTATTGCTTTCATAAATCACATAGTGTGCTCTTAACGCACCCCATGAAAACACTGCAATCCTTTGGACCCTGCGAGGGCACCCCAGGTTTATCATCTCTCACCCTCCAAGGGTGAAGAGAAAGAGTTCCACCCATGGAGGAGGAGATCTGACCTCAAATGCCCCCTCACCTGCTGTGGAAACCTCTGTGGCCCTTGTCTCTCTGACCTCAAAATCCAGCACTGGTAAAAGAAAAATGGGGGAAGATCAGAGGCATGTTGTGGATCGATCTGGGGAGGCTTTGGATCTACAAGATCCCTGGTCTATATGCATGCCTCCAGGAGCTGGCGTACATTATTTTTCTCCCATTGGGGAATTGTTATCCCTCCTCTCCAATACCTTAGAACAGGAAGGAAGGAAGAAATTGAGGAAGGAAGGAAGGAAGGAAGGAAGGAAGGAAGGAAAATGCCAGTCCTCTCTCCTTTTGGATAAGCCAGTTCCTCTGCCTTCAGATCTTTCTGCCCTCACTGGTAGAATTGTTCTGCTTGAGTAACTTGACTGGCTTGCACTTAATTGAGGGCTAATTGTTGACATCAGATGCTATGTAATTGATGAACACGTTTTGCACAAACAAAACTATAGGGCCTTATTTTCACTGCACTGCATATTAAGGAAGCATGCACATACACAATGGCTCTCCCTAGAATGACCTTCCTGCACACACATTTAATGTTTATCTCCAAATATTATCATAATGTTAATTTCAAAATACTATTATAAGGCACTTTATATGGGTGCACAGTTGCTATGCATTGTTATGAGAGCTCCAGATGTCTTTCCTCAATGTACTCCTTTCCATGTTTGGGAGATTGTGTTTTTCTGGGTGGAGGATTCTTCAACGTTGAAGAGCAGAGGGGCAATCCCACTTTCCTGTGGAATTTTGTGTTCACATCAGAACCCTGCAGAATTCTGGATCAAAGCCAGTGTGTGCGGGATCTATTTCAGATACATGATCATTACCACGGCCTTATATTTGCACCAATGTCTGTTTTGATCATTAGCAGTGATTTTTTGATCTACGTTGTAACATCCTTCCTGGCGTAGTGGTGAGAGTGTTGGACTGGGACTCGGGAGATCCGGGTTCTATTCCCCACTTGGCCATGAAACTCACTGGGTGACTTTGGGCCAGTCACTGACTCTCAGCCTAACCTACCTCACAGGGTTGTTGTGAGGATAAAGTGGAGAGGAGGGGGAGGATTATGTAAGCCGCCTTGGGTTCCTTGCAGGAAAAAAGGTGGGGTATAAATATAATAAATAAAAAATAAATAAATCCAGCTCCTGTAGTTTTTATCATCTCATGTCATCACAAGAGTCTTTGTTCACATTCTTTGCATGCGAGTAAAATGTTCTCATTATGAGAAATTCAATTCCAACTCTTTTGTGTCTTAATCATGTATCTGAGGGTACAATCGTATGCATGTTTAGACAGAAAAAAGTCCTACAACTCCCAGCATTCCCCAGCCAGCCATGCTGTCTTGGGACTGCTGGGAGTTGTAGGACTTTTTTCTGTCTAAACATGCATAGGATTGTGCCCTGAACTGTCTTAGTTGCTGCTGCTACCCTACCACATGAAGAAAGCTGTTGAATTTCCCAGCATTGTTGGGAACATATGCAAAAGTATGTTGTGGACTGTATATGAATTTTGCTTTATTTTCCCCTTTACTATTCATCATTCAATAAAGAGAAGGCATTACCCTTGGGAGCACCCCTCGCTCATATGTTGGTGGTTAAGTAAAGTAGGTCAAATACTTAATTAGACTGACTCTTCGAAGTGTTTTGAATAAAACATTCAGCATACTTTTCACTACAAGCCGTGTTCTATACATATCCCCAATCAGGAGTATTTTAAACCCCTTGATTTCAAGGAGACATGGACTGACTGATTGCTAGACAGGCAGATACTTAAACATGCTATCGAGGCTTCTGCATACGGATAAAGGATGGGTCCTTGGGGCTTTTGCTTCTTCCAAGACTGGCGCACGATTCCTACGATTCCATGTACTTAATAACAAATTGAGCTGGTGTTGGGTAAGAAACCAAGGCAAGAAGGATACTCAAGAATTACTTAGTAGCTGCTGAATTAGTGAAGGGGGAATGTAAACAAATTTGTCATCTTTTTCAATATGTAGTTCTTTAGTTATGAAGACGATAAATTATTATAATATAGCGTGCACCTAAATATCATGCTCTAACCTTTGGATCCCTCTATTTCAGGATTGGTCAATCCATGCACTGGTTGTATGTGTGTGTCTGTGTGTTTAAGGTATGATGATCCCTTATTCTGTGCAGTGTCATCTTATTCTTGTGTCATCTATGAGTCAGTTTGACATAACACAGCCCAGTCCATTTGGTGGATACGGGGCTACCACTTAGGTATCTGGTCATCTCCCTCTTCTCCATGACTTCTCATTGCTAGGAAGAGCCCCAAAGGTTCATCTAGGTTCATCCTGCTTCCCACAGTGGTCAACCGGTCGTAGCCAATAGTCAGGAATCCTGGGAGTTGTAGTCCAAAACATCTGGAGGGCACCAGGCTTGGAGAAGCTGCTCATACAGCAACCTCCCCTGGGGGTATTTGGACCAATGTCTAGCAGTGTCCCTCTCAACCTGGCTTAATGTATTTTATTTCATTTGCTGTAGACATTCCTACACTACACTGCTTTTCAATTCAAAATTCCCTAGGACAGGTTACAGTACCTAATAAAACACAATAAAACAGGTTTCAGGCAGTGCTAGAAACATTCACAGTGGGGGGAAATACAGCAGCGGTTAAGCCTGGAAAAATAGGAAGGTCTTTGCATAAGCTAAAGATATTAGTTTAGGCACCTGGTGAGCACCTGGAGGAGGCCACAAAAGTCCTTTGCCCCATAGCCAGTTGCCCCACTTCAAATGGCAGGACCGTCTAGTCGAGGAGCTCTTTTCCGGATGGGAGAATGCGCATGTGAGCTTTGTTGTTGTTCAAACAGGAAAAGTACATTTAGGTGCACATTTTTAAAAGGGGGCACCCAAATAAAATGCACATTTTAAAAGTGTGAATTTTTCTGACGAACGCGTTTTGTGAATGTGATTGTAAAGTCGGGAATAGGAGGGCTTTGCCCAGAAAATGCGCTCACGTTCACATTCAGGGGTGTGAACGGGGGAACAAAATTCTCAGACATCCCAGGAAGATCTTAATGGAAGGGCATGTTGACATGGGAAGAAAAGGTCCATTGAGATTCCAAGTACCAGCCGAGGCTGGTGGCTCCAATGTCAGTGGGGTGAACCCTGCCCCACCTCCAAATTAGGTTTAGCACCATGGACAGCTCCTTAAAAGTTCAGACTACAGCCCAGAGTGGATACACCACTCCACTGACATTGGCGCCACCACCAGCCTCTACTGCCAAGTACCAAGCTTTAAAGTTAAGCACCAGCACTTCGAATTCTGCTCAGAAATGGATCAAAGGCTGGCAGAGTTCTTTAAGCACTGGCAAGATGTGTTCTCGATGACCAGTTAACAGCCTAGCAGATGTATTTTAAACTAACAGCGGTTTCTGGGCAGTTTTGAAAGGCAGCAACACACAATGCAAGGTGACAGTCCTTTCTCTTCTCCTACACTATCAGAGATTTTCTTTGTTTAAAAAAATAGTTTGAATGCTGGCTCAGGGCTAGTGGTGGGGGGACATTGCTCCATTGCCCCAAAGAAATGAATACATGCGTACACCCTATGATTCTGTAGATTGATTCTGCTGTTAGATGGCTTTCTCACTCTGTCCGATGGTACTATATTTTGATGGAGCTTCCATTATATTATGAACTAAGCACATATCTGGGAAGGTCATTTAGTTTATATAACTGTTCTTCCTTTCCTCTTCACTATATTATATATATGTGTGTGTGAGTGTGTGTGTGTGTGTATGTGATATTTTAAAATGACTTGCTCTTCAAGAACAGATTGACTTCAGCAGTAATTTGTCATGTCACCTTCAATAAAATTTCAAACAAAAACATGGAAGATTAATGGGGAAGCAAGAGCACCACATCTTTTATGCATTTCAGATGGCAAAATATAAATCAAAATCGTGACCTGTTTGTAGGGTGAAGCCAAAATAAATAAAATAAAATAAATAGTAATACACAACTGCTGTAATAAAGCTGGGTGTGTCCCTGTCAGCTCTGGTGGCGGTACGTGGCGATTTGAACTGCACAGTGATTTAGCTCATTGATATCTTCACTAAGATGAAAAAGAAAGAAAGAAACCCTTTCTGATACAAAGGCAGCAAAGGCAGTGTGCTGATCATCCATTTCCTGCAGTAATTGGTTTAAGCCAACTAGGACACAGTTGTTGTCACCCATTTGCTGTGTTAAAGCAGGTTTTCTAAGCAGATATCAAAACTCATGACAACGCAGCAGTAAATTGCCCAGTGATGTTCTAGTAGAACCACATGGAAGTTAGTGTCAGGGCTCTCCCGCTGCTACAATGGCCTGGAAAGAGATCTAACTGGAACTGATTTGGGTATCCTAGTCCCTAGCCTCATTTGCCTCAGCTTCTCAACAATGCTTGAAAAATGTTCCCAACATTATTCCATACTTTATTTGATTTATTGGAATGCTATGTTTTTACTCTAATACACACACACACACACACACACACACACACACACACATACTAGCTTTTGCCCATGGCTTCGCTCGCGTGATGAAGAGTGACTGTGCCAAGTTTGCACGGGTCAGTCATTTTCCGATAGGCACTATTTGTTTGAAATTCCTTAAGGTCGCATGACCGCTGTTTTGAACCGCTCCATAGGAAAGGTCCACTGGGACTACATAATGGAATCCTAGCTCCCCCAGGACTACCAGCTCCCCCAGGACAACACAATGAAATTCCTGCTCCCCCCCTGGGACTGCACAATGAAATCCCTGCTTCCCCCCCAGGACTATGCAATGAAATCCCAGCTCCCCCCCCCCCGGGACTACACAACAATGAAATCCCAGCTCCCCCCCGAGACTGCACAATGAAATCCCTGCTCCCCCCCCACGACTATGCAATGAAATCCCAGCTTCCCTCCCCCAGGACTACACAACAATGAAATCCCATCTCCCTCCAAGGACTACACAGTGAAATCCCTGCCCCCCCATCTGGGACTGCACAATGAAATCCCTGCTCCCGCCCCCCAGGACTACACAATGAAATCCCAGCTCCCCCCCCGGACTACACAATCAAATCTCTGTGTGTGTCCCCCGGGACTACACAATAAAATCCCTGCTCCCCCCTGCTCCCCCCAGGACTACACAACAATAAAATCCCTGCCCCCCTGGGACCACACAATGAAATCCCTGCTCCCACCCAGGATTACACAATGAAATCCAGGGATGTAACTACTCGCCTCGGGGGCGAAATCGGCCCCGCTCATGCCCGCCTAAGACTCGTGGGGCCTTACTGGTCTGGTCTTGCCGCCTCGAGCCCGCCGTGCCGGTCCGTGCTGGTCCCATCGCGTCAATTCCAGCTGGCGACGGGCCCCTGCGCCGGCGTGCTGGGCCCCCACTGCTACATATTTTGCGTAGAAACCAAACCAGGTTTAACCAGGGCTTAAACAGTCATTTAAAAAGTTTCCCTCCCTTTTCACCCCCTCAGAGAACATTCTAAATGGCCTAGGGGAGATTTGCATACCCACCCCTATTGGCCCCTGCAGGAATTCATACGAACATTCTAAGTGTCCTATGGGCTATTTGCATAACTGCTCCTATTGGCTCCTGCAGGAATTATGAGGTGAGGCCGATTTGCATAACTGCTCCCCTGTTGTTTTGCCCATAGGAGATATGAGAGTGGGGTGATTTTGCCCCCTTTTTTCACCCCCTCAGGGAGTGGGGCTCTACATCATAAAAGCAATGTCCCTTCAAAATTTCACGTTCCTAGATTAAAACGGTTTGAGCTGGGCGTTTATGAGTCAGTCAGTCAGTCAGTCAGGACACTTTCTTTTACATATATATATATATATATATATATATATAATATTATATTGTACTGTTTTAATGAGATATATATTATTTTAAAAAATAATAATATAATTTTTAATATTATTGATGATTTAATTCTATTTTTAACTTTTGTATTTTTCTATTTCTGTTTTAATTGTATGAGTTTTAAAGGTTGTGAGCCACCTTGGGTCCCAGTGTTGGGAAAAAGGCGGGATACAAATAAATATCATCATCATCATCATCATCGAGGGGACCACCTATCTTTGTATGAACATGCTCAGTTTTTAAGATCTGCAGGAGAGACCCTTTTGAAAGTCACCCTCACTTGCAGAGGCCTGCTTGTCAGGCATGTGGGAAAGGGTTTTCTCCTGTGTTGATCCCAAACTCTGGAGCACATCCTCTGTGGGGTTGCGACATGTCCCACACTCTCTCTGCATTTAGGAAGGGAGTCAAGGCACATCTTTTTAACTTGACATTTGAAATTGTTGCTCTGTTTATTATGACTTTTAAAGGTTGTTTTTAATGTTTTACCATTTTTTAATTTGATTACAGTTTTTATGTTCCAAAATTTTTGTAAACCGACTTGGCTAGTTTCATGGAGCAGTATCCATCCAACATAGCCCGCATGGCTAGCAGGGCCCACTGCTAGCACAATGGGAAGCTAGTGGATTCTGAAGCAAAATGGAAATGAGCCAAAATGCTCAATTTGGAACAGAGCAGGTCAGCAGAGCTTACAGAAGGCAGCTCTGCTGACCTGTCCCATTTCCGCTTGTTTCTGGGGTTCCTTTAGGAAGCACTAGTGGTGGGTCCTGCTGGCAACAGAAACAGCAGAAGTACAGCAGCAGTATTGTCCACAAAGTTATAGAGATATAGTAAGGGCACAATCCAATCCAGCTGCCCATAGCCCTGTGAACTCAGCGGATTATGGGCGTCCTATGCAAGGCAGGAGGAGCACAGCTGCGAAGGCCGCCTCTGCGCTCTCCTGCCCTGCAAAACACTTAGGTATCTGATTTTAGCCATCTAAGTGTGGCGCCCTGGAGTGTGAGGGAAGGAGGCTGAGGCACCGCCAGGATTCTTTGTAGCATGGCGGTGCTTGTCTCCCCCCACCGCCCCACCCACAAACCCCGTCTCCAAGGTCGGAGAAGCAGCTGGCGCAGTTCTTTCCATGCCAGCTGCGAGGGCGGGCAGGTGCTCTGAGCTTGGGGCCCCAGCTCTGACCTTGAGTAAGTTTCTGAGGATAGAGGTGGAACCTCGAATAATCCTATGGCTGTCTAGATGCTATCTAGAGGCCATAGGGTTCATCATCATCATCATCAGGCGATCACTCGTGACCGAGTAAGATTGTCTTCCAGGATAAAAGGAGGAAATTCTAAAGAAGATTGTGTAAACTCTAGCGATGGATCCGTAAGTGACTGTGGAGGCCAATTCTAGATCCACACAGCTTCCCACAGTGAGGACACAGGTTACCAGATGGAAGATGGTCTTGTAAAGGATTCATTTGACGTGCTTTTCGCTTAGCACGTTTCTCCCTTTCACCTTGCACTCGGGCTTCTTCAAAGTCCATGGAACCTTTGTGAAAGGCTATGTTTTAATCTGCCCAATAATAGACATTCTTGGGGCAGATTACAAAAAAACCTAAAAGAATAAAATACAATATAAAACCATAAAACAATGGCTGACCCTGAAGGACAACAAGATGCAATAACATATTGGGTATGTTATCTGTTTCAGCTTGTGGTGCTTGTTACATGTTTTCTACACACAGGATCAACGTATCTCAAATATGCATTGCTGAGGAGAGTAAACAGTAATGTGGAAACTAATTTCTGTGGAGAATGTCTTATTACGTTCTTCTAGGTGGGCTTTTCTTGTGGAGAAACTGCCCGCATATTCCCATGCTGGGCTTGAAGGTCAGCTATTGTTTTATGCTGCTTTCTAGAACAAAATCAAGAGGAGTTTGATGAGATCTCATAGTCACAGGAGAGCTCATTTGTTCAACAAATCCAGTCATGACCTCTTTCTAATATTTTCCTGTCTTCCAGCTAGCTTGTATATGTGTGTGTGTTTTTACCAGAGCACTTTCACTGAAAATACTTCTATCAATATTCAAAGAGCACATCAGCCATTTGGGCAAGTCCGTCAAATCCAGTTGAGAC
This sequence comes from Shinisaurus crocodilurus, assembly GCA_021292165.1. Lineage (NCBI taxonomy): Eukaryota > Metazoa > Chordata > Lepidosauria > Squamata > Shinisauridae > Shinisaurus > Shinisaurus crocodilurus. The sequence continues at coordinate 1,781,733 of CM037889.1, forward strand.
TTCAGGTGGTGGTGGTGGTGTGTGTGTGTCTGCGTGTGTCTAAACCTTTAAAGCCTATAAGACTTCATAAGATTTGAAAACATTTGCTGTTGGACTAAGTCTGTCTTTTGCTTTGCATCTCTAGAGAAGGCCTTGTATCTGAAGCCTCCATACAAACTTTGTTGTTTACAAGTGTTGTAGCAGAATAGGGACCCAAGTGGCCAAATTCTGATCCTAATCCAAATCTAAGTATGAAATAAATCTGGCTTCCTCCATTCATGCATGAAATTTGAATTATGTGTGTGAACTTTGTTATTTGATTTACTCTACTCTTAATGTAAGCAAGGTTTGCTTTTCGATTTGCAGTAATTGATGAAGATGATGGTGCATACAGCATTATATATTATACAAATGGTTTTAAGGGTTTTAAGTTCTTATTTTAAATACTTGCCTTTTGTTTTTGTTTTTTAAAAATCCTAATTGGTCCACTAATGGGTTCTAGGAGCCTTGTGGGTGCTAGCACCCACAAGGCTCCTAGAACCCATTAGTGGACCAATTACTGGGTCAGATCTTAGGACTGAAATATGGTTTCCAGAAAGGATCCTGCTGGAGGACCTAAAGACAGTAGTGCACGCGCTGGTAACTTCGAGGCTCGACTTCTACAATGCGGTGTACATAGGGCTACCTTTGTACCTAGTCCGGAAACTTCAACTAGTGCAAAATATGGCAGCCAGACTGGTTACTGGTACACCTAGGGGTGCTCACATCGCACCAGTTTTAAAAGCACTCCACTGGCTGCCAATCAGTTTCCGGGCGAAGTATAAAGTGTTGGTTATTACCTTTAAAGCCCTACATGGTTTGGGTCCAGGCTACCTACGGGATCGCCTTCTCCCGTACAATCCACCCCGCACACTCAGGTCCTCTGGGAAGAATTTACTTCAGTCAGCCAAAACTAGAGGACCTTTTCTTCTGCTGCTCCCAGATTATGGAATGGCCTGCCGGAGGAGATTCGTCAACTCACCAGTCTTTTGGAATTTAAAAAAGCCATAGAGACTGATCTCTTCCGGCAGGCCTATCCGGCGGAATTTTAGGATGCCTTTAAGATGTTTTTAAGATATTTTAAGATGTTTTAATGATGTTTTAATGATGTTTTAATGATGTTTTTAAGATGTTTTAAGATGTTTTAATAGTATGTATTGTGTTTTGTTTAGTCTATGTATTTTATATTTTTTGCTGTTCCCTGCCTCGATCTATTCTAGACGGAGAGGCGGGTAAGAAATAATTTTTTTTATTATTCTTATTCTTATTCTTATTCTTATTCTTATTCTTATTCTTATTCTTATTCTTATTCTTATTCTTATTCTATATACAAGAGCATATAGGCACTACATACAAGAGTATATAGGCCTGAACATGGCTCCTTGGTGTCTTGTTCGAGGCCGGAGCTTACAGGAGTGCATAGGTAAGTTTTGGGCAATCTACTCAGCAGGTCAGTACCATGGTCAGCTGACCGTAGGTTTGGTTACTATGCAGGCTGGATACAAGGGAAAATAGCTTGGAGTGTTGCTCTAGTAATAGTCTTTAGCCAACTGCAAGTGTAAGTAGTTCTGTAAGAAGCCAGGTGTTTCAAGTTCCACCCCCTCTGTGGAAAATCACTTGGACTTAAAGGGGTTGTGGGGGCCAAATCCAGCCTCCTTGTGGTCCCATTCTGACCCCCTCCAGAAGGCTATTTTCCCCAAGCACCAATCACTTGGTGGTTTCCTGGCTTCTGTGGCATTTTTTCCCATTCTAAAAGGTCGAACTGCATCTACTAAGGCTTAGTTATTGGCAGTAAGAGCTTTAAGGCACAATCCTCTGCATGTTTAGACAGAGGAAAGGCCTACAACTCCCAGCATGCCCCAGCCAGTATGGCTGGCTGGGGCGTGCTGGGAGTTGTAGGCCTTTTCTCTGTCTAAATGTGCATAGCAAAACTATGCTTGTATTTTGGCCCCTCCCCTTTTGCCGTCTGCCCCACCCACCACTGGAATGTGGCCCCTGTGAACTTCTCCAAAATGGAATTCATCTCTCAGGCTGAAAGAGGTTCAACAACCCTGTTTTAGATTCGGACACTGTGTCCAGGTTAAAACCAATAGATTCCAAAAGTGGCTAGAGATATCTAGCTATAAGAGTTTTTTATATGCCCAAACTCAAACCAACAGTAGTAGAGAATCACAGGAAATATCACAGATCCACACCCTGAACTAAAATGAAGCCTAGGCACATGAAATTGCATTTGGGCCTATCCTTCCCATTGCCTTTGTATCTCCCTTTCCTCCTTCTGTTGTCTCTCCCATCGTCAAAATTTAGCTTGTAAGCTTCTTGGGGGCATACCGTAGATTTGTTTTTCTTTGCTTCTGTTACTCTGTAAAGCACCACTTGCACTGATACTGCAACAGAATTGTTGTTGTCGTTATTGTTATTTAGTGGAGGGGAGTTTTGTTAGAAAAAAAACCCCTGCTAATTAAAATGAGGTAATTAAAAAATAATAATTCTCTCTCCTTCCTCCATTCTCTTCCTGAATTTGATTAGTTTATTTTCAAAAGAACTTGGGGGGATTATTTAATCTTTGATCATAAAAAGATCAATCCGCACATGTACAAACACTCTTAAAAGAAGCATTTGCCAACTGTTACACACCACATGATGCGCTGTGTTCTTTAAAGGCATCCAGAAGAATACAAAAACAGGACTGTGAAGAGATAGATGGACCTAGCTAGGAAATTTTAAGGAGAGATTTGAAAAGAGCAGCTGCCTCTTTTTTCCTGATTAGTTCTGTAGCTCACCATCAAATCGGTTTCAAAGGATGATAAGAGCTAGGATTTTTTAAAGAGGTGTCTAATGAGAAACAGACAAACAGCTGCTACTAGTAACATCATTGCTTTCACTCGTGCCCTGTTTATGCAGATAGAATGTTAGAGATTTGGTTTTTTGACTGTTCCACAGGACTTTTCTGAGCTCTTTCTAATTTTGCAGGTTTCAGAAGGATGTTTTCCCTGTACTACCTAATGCTTTCAAAGCTGATAATCTGGGATTCTTAGTGTTTTATATTCTTAGCACCATCCTGCTCATCCTTTTTACACTGTACCACAAAAACTTACTCAGTGGAGGGCGGGGAGAGAAAGGAAACCAAGATCTGCTTGTTGTTTTACACACACACATGCACACACACACGTGCAAAAGCTTTATAGATTTTATCTTTAAAATGCCATGGAGAATTGTGGAGGTTTAGATCATTTTAATTCTTGCAGGATCATGACTGAGAAAAGGGCATCTTGAAAAAGCAATAATAAATTACCACATATCAAAGATGCATGTGCCCATGCATGAAAGAGTGGAGTGCCATTGTTGTGTGCCATTAAATGGCTTTGAAAGTATCTTCTCATGATCATTCTGTTTTCAGATAGGTGTTTTCAATACAATACAATACATCTCACTTACTGGGGGAAGACCAGGTGACCTGTGTGCCTGCTCAGTCTGCTGTCCAGGTGCTACTTGTTGATAGGCCCTGCTCACCCTTCTTCCTGGTTCTTTATCTTTAAACCAGACTTGGTTGGACTGGATAGCCCTTCAAATAGAGGATTCCTTCAAATAAAGGACTGATTTCTGATAGCCCTTCAAATAGAGGACCCTCCTCTGTAATGTAACTTGCCCCTGGCTACCCTAGGCAAGTGGGACCCCCTTGGCTGACTCAAGGTGTCATTGTAGAACCAGAACTGAAGTGAAAATTGGATCGCTAGTCATATCTGTGTCTATTCAGTGTCCTTGGATCAGGAACTACTGTATCCCAGGGTGCTTTCTCTAGCATTTGGTGTGAGAACAACAAGACTAGGAGAAGTAGGTTGATGGCTGTCATAACTATCATGGTTCCTTCTCTACCATCATTTCCTTCTTTCTGTCTCACACACTATAGCCAAAACAATGGGCAATGATGTCCTCTATCTACTATATAAATGTGAAAGTATGTCCGTCCGTATATATGTATGTATGTATGTCCTCGCATAGGCTCCTACACGGTTGGACGGATCTGCCCCAAACTTGGCACGCATACTCTCCATCACCTAAGGACAAAGACTGGTGGGTTCAAATCTCTGAAAAACCCTCGCCGCGCCTGTATGGCCCAAAATAGATGAGAGCCAATGGCGTCACTTGGAATGCACGCAGGGGCCATTCAGGAGTGGTTATGCAAATTCGCTCCACCGACATATAGAATGTTGGTATGAACTGCCACAGGGGCCCAATAAGGAGCGGATATGCAAATCTCTCCTATGTCCAAACAGAATGTTCATATGAACTGCAGCTGGGGCCTACCCGGGGGGGGGGATTTCGAACAAATAGTGCCTTTTGGAAAATGATGACCCGGGCAACGCCACCATGTAGTCCCGGGGAGGGAGCAGGGATTTCATTGTTGTTTGGTCCCGGGGGAGGGGGAGCAGGGATTTCATTGTGTAGTACCGGGGGGGGGGGAGGGAATTCATTGTTGTGTAGTACCGGGGGGGAGCAGGGATTTGATTGTGTAGTACCGGGTGTGTGTGGAAAGCAGGGATTTCATTGTGTGGTCCCGGGGGGGAGCAGGGAATTCATTGTTGCATAGTCCCGGGGGGGAGGGAAGCAGGGGTTTCATTGTGTAGTCATGGGGGGGAGCAGGGATTTCATTGTGTAGTCACACGGGGAGGAGCAGGGATTTCATTGTGCAGTTCTGAGGGGGGGCAGCAGGGATTTCACTGTGTATTCCCAGGGGAAAGGGAGCAGGGATTTCATTGTGTAGTCCCGGAGGGGGAGCAGGGATTTCATTGTGTAGTCCCGGAGGGGGAGCAGGGATTTCATTGTTGTCTGGTCCCGGGGGGAGCAGGGATTTCATTGTGTGGTCCTGGGGGGGGGGGCAGCAGGGAATTCAATGTTGTGTGGTCATGGGGGGTGGAGCTGGGATTTCATTGTGTGGTCCCATGTCCCGGGGGTAGCAGGTAGTCCCTGGGGGAGCTACATTTCATTATGTAGTCCCGGGGGACCTTACCTATGGAGAGATTCAAAACAGCGGACAGCTACCTTAAGGAATTTCGAACAAATAGTGCCTATAGGAAAATGACGACCCGTGCAACGCCGGGTAAAAAAGCTAGTGGTGAATAAATCCACAATGGAACTAACTGTGTGAGTGCTCCCCAGAATTGCCCCACACATCGCTCTCATGGCAGAGAGATCTGTTTTCATATTGGAATCACTTTACCAGATCAAGGAATATCCAGATAATATGATCCCACCTTCACCCTGCTTGTGGCATTCTGAAATCTGGATGAGACAGGTTGAAGTCTCTCATTGCCATGTGGTAGTAAAGGATCCTGGCTCAAAATAAGGGTTTAAATGAGGTGACATTCGGATCTTTTTGAGCTGTATGATCCCATGGTTCTGCTGGCAATGGACACCATTCTGGAACTTCTGGAGATACTGGGTCGATGTTGCCACTCATATTAATGGAAGGGTGTTTCATCTTGCCACCTGGTGCATCTGCTAAGTGTGTTTGTGATCATGATACCATGAATTATTCCATCACAGATTGAGACCTTGCCCTGAATCCTGGCATGTGTCACCGAGAGAGCTTGGTAGATGCTTCTGCAGGTTGTGTTTCAGCGCTGCTGGTCCCACTCTTATTCATGGTGAACCATCAGCCTAATGTAAAATGGTAATGTGGGTGAGAGAAGGAGCGGGAGCTTTGCTTGTTTGTGTATGGCAGTTTATCTTAGAAACAGGAGCTTTGAAGCTGCTGGTTATGGCCTAGTTAGCTTAGGCAGATTCAGAAATGCCTCCATTGGGTTGGTGGAAATGATCCCATTATTGTTTAAGGGTTCTGCAATACTTATCCTAAAGAACTTCCATGCATGTCTTGCTACTGATGGGCTGGAGATCATTTGGGATGTTACTGGCCTCTCTGAGTTTCACCCATTTTGTGTAGGAGAGCACATTCCAGTTTGCAGCTTGATTGCTTACTGCATTAGGCATCTCAACCATTACATAGTCTCTAACTGCCCCGAAAATGCTAGGACCATCCTGAAAACCCTTAAGCCATCACGGCTTCTCAATTTGTTATGCAGAGTCCCGAATTCCCCTACTTCCCACAAATGCAAGCTACGTAAAGGGGCCATAGGCAAAATTTCAGCTAAGCTTGCAGTTTTAGCTTAGCTGCAATTTTGCCCATGGTCCGTTAAGATAGTTCTGCGTAGTCTCAAAGGGCTGCCCACTGAGAGAAAGAGAGCAGGGAAGGAACAGACGTGACTTGAGGATGTGTGTGTGTGCACGTGCAGAGGGAGAGGTGAATGAGGGAATGTATCACATGATTCCTATCTTTACATTGCCAAAGATTTTATTTCCTAACAGAGCTGACTCTGTGCCTCTAACAGGTGGGGTACAGTGTCAGAAGGAAATGCAAGAAACTTCCCCTTCTCTCTGAAGCTCCATGTTTGGGGGTATGGGGTGGGTAGGTAAGCTTCACCTGTTGAATTTGTGCCGATTCTGACCATTTTAAAACAAAAAGAAAGAGATTGCCCTGCAAGCACTGACCCCCCCCCCAAAAAAACACACACACACCAGATATCAACAATTAAGGGTTTAAGTAAGGTTAAAAAAAATTACAAAGGCCACTTATAAAATATTATACAATAATATATAATATAATGCCAGTGTGGCATAGTGCTGAGAGTGTTGGACTGGGACTCGGGAGATCCGGGTTCTAGTCCCCGCTCCTGCCATGAAACTCACTGGGTGACTTTGGGCCAGTCACTGACTCTCAGCCTCACCTACCTCACAGGGTTGTTGTGAGGATAAAATGGAGAGGAGGAGGATTATGTAAGCCACCTTGGGTTCCTTTCAGGAAAAAAGGTGGGGTATAAATATGATAAATAAATAAATAATGTAATAATTATAATATATAAGATTCTGTGTGTTTCCTCTAATAACTTTTGTACTTGACCATGCCCTTTGGTTGCCTGGCCATACCCTTGGCCACACCCTCATGTTGCCTGGCCACACCCTCTAGATTAACATGTTGCTTAACCGTACCTATTACAACTTCACAAGTGTGTCCCTATTTTTATCTGTGAAATGTTGGAAGGTATGCCATTAATGTATTCTGCCTGCCCTGCATTCTTTTCATTAGTTGCTTGTAGAGCGGGTAGATTGATTATCTGCTCTGCCTCTGCTGTGGCAAGGGCTTAGTGTTGCTTAGGTGCTGGAGAGGCCTAGGTTGCAGGGTTCACCTATGGATTGCGTTTTTCAGTGTCAGGTTTCAGGAATGGGAATAGAACAACACCACAGAAATCTCCAAGTGGTGCTGGGGTTGGAAGCCAGATTGGCCTGTCTGTATTTTACTCCAACAAGCAGCAGATCGTGAATGAGCCTTAAGAAGGGATTTGGCTTCCTTTAGGCTGGTTAGCCCTGCCTCCATGCTGACTAAGGCCATTTCTCTTAAAGGAGCCTGGTCTGTTTTAGCCTCAGGCTGAGATGATGCAGCAGTGGCTGTGGCATGTTGGTGTCGTCAGGGCTGGAGTCCTCAGAGTCTGGCAATGAGACCTCCTCTGGGCATATGGGGGCAGGTCCCTGGGGTCTTCCTGGTGAAATGGATTCGGAGGAGGTGGAAACCTGATAATATCTTTCTGTAAAAGAGTCCTCTCCCTGAACTGTTATCTCAGGAGCCTCTTCTTCTGAGGACGAAAGGTTGGGATGCTCTGAGGATGAGGGTTCAGGGCTCTGGCCCATGTCAATTGAATTCAAAATGTACTCAAGGTCATGAACAGTGTAGGATATGGCTACATGAAAAATCTGCTCCAGAAGTCTTAATGGGATGCCACACACTCTTTGAAGTGCTTCATAAATTGGCAGGGAGCCAATTTAATGTGGTGGGGGTCTTGGTTTGAAATTCCCCCCTTCTGTATTCCCATCTTTGTTATGACCTCATTACCTGTAAAAAATAAAAAAAAAAGCACCTGAAGGTCTTTCTATTTCCCAACCTTCTTGAAGATCTACTGTTGGTTCGTCTCAGTAATCTTTCCTTTCTTGTATTTTAGTCCTTTTAGCTTCTATTGTATTAAATTAGTTACTGTATTTTACATCTTTGCGTTGCTGCTAGGTTTTATTTCAGTTTTTTATTTTTGTACTGTAGATTTAAACTTTTATATTGTATTTTATCATGTTGTATTTTATGGGTTTAATTGTTGTGAAGCTGCCCAGAGAGCTTCAGCTATTGAGCGGTATAGAAATGTAATAAATAAATAAAACATAAATATGTTTTTCCTTCCATTGAATGTAGCATATTTTTATAGGGAGCCCTGAGTGTGTCCTTTTGTACTAGTAGTACATCCAGAAGAAAAGGATGTACTAGTACTAATTAAGTAAAATTATGAATTAATTCATATATTGAGACCCAAACCTAATACTCACACACACACAAAGGCTTTAAGTTGATACATTTCATCTCGCCTCATCTATATATATAAAAGAAGGTGTCCTGACTGACTGACTGACTGACTGACTGACTGACTGACTGATTTTGACTGACTCATCAACGCCCAGCTCAAACCGTTTAATCTAGGAATGTGAAATTTTGAAGGGACATTGCTTTTATGACGTAGACATCCACTAAGGAAGGATTTTGGGAAATTCCGTCCCAAAGGGGGTGAAAAAAGGGGGCAAAATCGCCCCACTCTCATATCCTATGGGCAAAACAACAGGGGAGCAGTTATGCAAATCGGCCTCACCTCATAATTGCTGCAGGAGCCAATAGGAGCAGTTATGCGAATAGCCCATAGGACACTTAGAATGTTCGTATGAATTCCTGCAGGGGCCAATAGGGGTGGGTATGCAAATCTCCCGTAGGCCATTTAGAATGTTCTCTGAGGGGGTGAAAAGGGAGGGAAACTTTTTAAATGACTGAATGACTGTTGTGTGTGGGGCGTCGTCGCATAGGCTCCACTCCATCACTGTTTTGACAGATCTACCCCAAACTTGGCACGGTCACTCTTCATCACGTGTAGACTCTCAGGATTAACCTGATTTTTCTTTAAGATCAGATATTTCTGTCAGAAAAGTTTTCTGCTGCCAGCACCCAGCCTAAATGTTACACTTTCAGTCAGAGAATGACTGTTGTGTGTGGGGCGTCCCAAATTCTGTGTGTCTGTGTGTCCGTGTGTCTGTGTGTATGGGTGTTTACGCTCCTATATGGTTGGCGCCCCAAACCTGGCACGCATACTCTCCATCACCCAAGGACAAAGACTGGCGCGTTCAAATCTCCGAAAAAGTCATCACTGAGTCTGTATGGCCCAAAATAGATGATAGCCAATGGCGTCACTTGGAATGTTTGCAGGGGCCATTCAGGAGCGGTTATGCAAATCACTCCGACATTTAGAATGTTTGTATGAACTGCCACCACAGGGGCCCAATCAGGAGTGGATATGCAAATCTCTCCTACGTCAAAACAGAATGTTCATATGCACTGCAGCCGGGGCCTACATAGGGGGTGGGTGGGGGCTGGGATTTCATTGTTGGGTAGTCCCGAGGGGGAGGGGGAACAGGGATTTCATTGCTGTGTAGTCCCGGGGGGGCAAGCTGGGATTTCACTGATGCGTAGTCCCAGGGGGTGGGAGAGCAGGGATTTAATTGTGTAGTCCCAGGGGGGAGCAGGGATTTCATTGTGAAGTCCCATGGGGGGGGGAAAGCAGGGATTTCATTGTTGCGTAGTCCCGGGGACGACGACGACGAACAGGGAATTCATTGTTGCGTAGTCCCAGGGGGGGAGCAGGGAATTCATTGTTGTGTAGTCCAGGGGGGGGGGGAGCTGGGATTTCATTTTTGTGTGGACCCGAGGGAGCTGGGATTTCATTGTTGTGTAGTCCGGGGAGGAAGCAGGGATTTCATTGTGCAGTCTGGGGCGGTGGGGCGGTGGCTGGGATTTCATTGTTGTGCAGTCCCGGGGGGGGGGGAGCAGGGATTTCACTGTGTAGTCCCAGGGAAACAGAGATTTCATTGTGTAGTTCAGGGGAAAGGGAACAGGGATTTCATTGTGTAGTCCCGGGGTGGGGGGGAGCTGGGATTTCATTGTGCAGTCCTGGGGGAGCTGGTAGTCCTGGGGGAGCTGGGATTTCATTTTGTAATCCCGGGGGAGTTGAGATTCCTGGGGGAGCTGGGATTCCATCATGTTTCTTTTAAAAACAATTGTACCAAATCCTAAGATCCATGCGAGCGAAGTCGCGGGCAACAGCTAGTCCTGATATAAATCAAGAACGGCTTCAGTGAAGTTACAGTGGTGTCAAATTGGTGCTTGCCATGTTTTATCTCCAGACTATACGGGAGCATCTGCTAGCAGATGTTCAGCTCTATCCTTGTTTCAGTGTTATTGCTTTTTTCTCTTGCCTCTGTCTCTTTATTTCCCTGGCACTTTAACAACATTTCCTGTGATTTTGAAGATGTGATAGGCTGGCTATGTGATGATGACCCATTGCAAGACAAAGTTGGGCTGCTTATCAGTGAAAGGTGCCTCATCTCCTAAGCACGGAATGGCACAACATTGATTTAGAAAGTAAAAACAATGGAAAATACAGGCCAGCCAATTCTGGCAGTAGTTTTACAACTGAGATGGTGGTGGCGGCCAAGAGCAGAGGTAACAGTTGGTTCTTCTTCTATTATTTATTCTCCATAACACTCTCTGTGGAATATCCTAACAGTATAGCCAGGATTGGAGAAAGATATTATCACTTGGAGAGACAGTGGAAATGGCCATCTCATTTTGACAATGCTTTCTCCCTCTCGCCCTTCACTGACTTATTATTGCTAACTAATAATATCTCTATTGCGCTGCTACTGCTGTGTCATTATGTTCTTCTGCAAAATAGGATATTCTGGGAAGAGCAAGAGAGTTATTATTATCATCTTTTTTTTTTAAAAAAAAAATTAATCTCATTTTGGAGGTTAAAAAGAAATTGGTGTTATGTACATTAGTGAGGAGCAAAGGGGATTATGGACGAAAACTAGTGGGCTTCTTCTCTTCACCTGCGTCCCCCCCCCCCGCCTGGGTTGTAGCATGCTTGAAGAAAGTGATGCTCTGCAGCATCATGACAACAGTGAGCTTTGAAACAATGCATAAGCCATAAGGCCACCCCATGAGCAGTGTCAAGGCCTCTTTGTACTGGGATCTGTCTACACTGAAGGTAGCAGTTGTGTAGTGCTAAGCTATGGAGCAGGAAGCTGCTGGTTCAAAGCTCCTCACTGCCAGGAAATCAGGGCACAATGACAGCATTGCACACAAAGGCTTGTAATGAATTCTCTGCACTTAAGATGAAAAGCAGTTTATTATGAGTGGAGGAGTGATGGGGCAAAAGGGCTGCTTAACTCTTTCACCATCATCTGTTCTTCTCTTCTACATCACTTACCCCCAGGTGCTTCCCCGTCCTTACAGAGTTCCAGATGTGTGCTTACCCTTGCAAAGGCATGCCTAGGATCTGGGGGGGAAGCAGCTGGGGGAGTGATTTGGAGGGGGGAAATGACCCGTGAAAAAGGATTATGAACTCTCAACATGGGCCCCTCTGGAAGTCTTTCTTTCTCTCTCTCTCTCTCCTTTCCTTTCCGTCCCTTCCCTGAAGTGGTCATAGCGGGTTTTGCTACATGCCTTTGTGTGTAATGTGTAGCCTTAGGCAAGCCGTTCTCTCCCAGCCTGTCAGTCTTCCCTCAACAGTAATATGGAGATAATACTGCCAACTTATCTTGCAGGCAGTTGAAAGGATTCTTGAGATAATTTGCTGAAGCATTCTGAACACTCTCGAGCTGGGCACTATGTACATTCTTGTGTGTGTTGTTACGGTTGCCTACAGTCCTGATTGGCCAGAGCATCCAGTTGGGTGAAAGAGCTCTATGCTAATACATCTGTATGCACATAGAAACCCATTCACACAACACATAGCCTTCAGGGGTTCAGGGACATCAGTTTGGGGGGCATAGCCAGTGGGCATAATCCCACTTCCTTCTATGGATAAAAACTAAGGACATAAAATATGGAATTTGCAATCACAAGATGTAGTGCTGGCCACCAACTTAGATGGCTTTAAAAGAGGATTAGACAAATTCATGGAGGACAAGGCTATAAACTGTATTAAATATGATGATTATGCTACCTCCAGTATCGGAGGCAGCATACCTCTGTGTACGCGTAGCTGAGGAACAACATTGGGAAAGGGCTATTAATTTCATGTCTTGCATGTAGGCTATTCATTGGCCACTGTGGGGAGAAGGACGCTGGACTAGATAGGCCCTTCTTATGATCCTGATACCCCTTCACTGAACACAAGAGGGGCTTCATGTGAACGCCCTATACTCCCTATATGATATTGCTACATAGGATACATTTGCCAGCAAACCCTGTGTAGACTTGGGACCAAGCTATATGTTACATTCTTGTCCCCATGTGTCTTCCTTGTAACGTTTAGTTAGAGAAGATGTAAGACACGTCATCCTTATGCTCAGTTTCCCTCACCCTTCCCCACTTCATTGGCTGCCAGTTGTGGGGTCTATGTGTGAACTTGGGAAAATGCAGAGCATGATGGCATCATGCCATGTATCTTTTTAAAACGAAGCATAACCCTGAAGATGCAGGGAGGATATGTTGGGCTCAGTGGCAGCCATACAATTTTGTAGTAATGTAGTGTTTTGGCCTCAGGAATGAGTTTCCCCCAGTGAATTTTGGCCTTTGGGAATCAAGACAAACTTCTGAAAGTAGCCCAATGAGCAATGGATTCTGCAGCTACCACTTGGGAAACTGAGCAGCAGACAAGTAGTAAAACCAACACTGCCAGCAAACAAACACCCCCCACCCCACCCCGTGAAGTGCTATCTGGTTTTGTACTCTGGAGCTTGGGAATTTGTCAGACTCGAAACACAGAACAGAAAGCAATGAATTTCTCTTTTTCATCCCAGTCTCTCTGATATAGCCAGTGTGGCATAATGGTTAGAGTGTTGGACTGGGACTGGGGAGATCCGGTTTCTAGTCCCCTGCTCGGCCATGAAGCTCACTGGGTAACTTTGGCCAGTCACTGGTTCTCAGGCTAACCTACCTCGCAGGGTTGTTGTGAGGAGAGGATGAGCATCATGTAAGCTGCCTTGGGTTCCTTGCAGGAGGAAAAGGGGTGGGATAGAAATGTAATAAATAAATAAATAAATAAATAAATAGAGAGCCTATTTCAACATGCTTATTCAAACCACTGACATCCTGAGCAAGCCCTCTTGAAATGCATGGAGGCTGCAAAGCTAACAGTGTTTGGACTCAGTCCAGCGTTAAGGTGGAACTACACAATACATGCAGGGATGTTTCAGAGAACGACACTGCCTTGTTATGTGCTTCCCCTCTCCCCTGTCAAGGGCAACAACTTTTACTTGTGTTGTGATTCCATCACACTATACATTTTCCTTAGAGATGGGCGACTTATCCAAAGCTCACATCAGATTAAATCAGAAATTACCCAAGATTTTCGGGGGGATGGAATCAGAGTACCTTGGACAATGTTTTCCAAACCAATACCAGAACTCAGTAATAAATAAATAGCCACCCATCTGCACCACCCTCTCGCATTCCCAAAAGCTGTGCCCCACTAGTCCCCTTCCCCAAACACACTCCCCCTTCCCTTAATGGTGTGGTGGCAGTGGGCGCAGCAGTGGGGAAGTGGGGGGAGTTTTTTCTTCCTTCCCTTCCTCCTCTCTGCTAACGTGTGGGCATGTGGGCATGTGGGACTCTGGGAAATGCAGTTTGCCCAAGGGCCGCTACAATTACCTCCCTGGCTGCCTCACCTATGGCAACCAACGATGTGGAGCAGAAGCAGGGAAATGCACAATGTGATGATATCACGAGACAAGGGGAAGTTGCTAATCGTTACAGGAAAGATGGGGAGAACACAGCCTGGGGCTGCTCCTCTCGGCAGGTCTGACCCCAGCAAAGGCAGATGTAGGAAGGAAGGAAGGAAGTGGAGAGAGGTGAAACAGCATAGGCATGTATTTACTGTGGCATATTACTCTCTTATTAGTTTCTCTTCTATCAGCATTTCCAGCGCAATCACATGCTTTGCTAAGTATCATTTCTGGCTTCTCAGGCACTACTGATCTCTTTCTTCATGAAAAGATGGTGGGGAAAGGCAGGGGTGGGCAGAAGGTAGATCTCCAGTTGTTTTGGACTTCAACTCCCAGGATTCCTGACCATTGGCCATGCATGCTGGCAGGGGCTCCTGAGAGTTGGAGTCTAAAATATGTGGAGATTTACCTTCTGCCCACCCCTGGGGTAAGGAAAGAGGCCGTGGCAGAATGCTGAACAGGAGCACAAGTGTTTTTTGTTTTTTTTTAAAAAAAATCTGACAGTGTGGACAAGTCAGATTGCTTGCATAGTACAAGGATCCCTTAGAGCTGTTCTTCAATGAATGCCAAACAAGGTGCAGATTATAACTGTGAGGGCACCTGCAGCGTTCACGTTCCCTAATCTGCACACGGGTAGCCATTGCAGACAAGGCTACCATGGCCCGGGCCAAATGTCTCTGTCAGACTTCAAGGATTTTGAGTAGAGGAGAGATTCGTGTTGGAGTTGGGATACATTTGTCACAATGGTTGTCATACTGAGCATATAGAAAAGAAATCACATCCTTTGGGATGCAGGAAGCAGGGTGGCCTGCTGTCTATCATTGATAATGGAGGCACCATCTCCAGCCCAGAAATGTTTCTGAATATTTCTCACATAAAGATGATGCCTTTTACTGTGCATCTTGTGCCACTTGATTGATGGGACCCATTTCCTGCATTTCCAGCTTCCCTCTTCCAGAAATGAATGGCATGGGCAAACTGAGCAGAAATAATGTTGCACATATTGCTATATTAGCAAGACCTCATAGCAAGTGCCTGCATAGGGGGGCATTTGGATCTCTTGAATGTGTTTATCCTTATGAGTTCATGCTCTTCCATTATGTGCCCATCCCTGTGATATCTGTGCATTGCCACCTGCCTTTCTAATTTTTCTCTTTTGCAGGAACTGCCATTTGCCTGCACTCTCATCACCCAGAATTGCAATATTTCCTTATTACCAGCCCACACTGTAATTTGAGCTCCATTACTGAATCTACAGATATAGATCTATCGCTATGGCTGCAAGCTGTCCATTTGGTCAAGAGGGAGAATTACACTGCAACGATACCTGGAAAATAAGGCTTATTTCTCAGTGAGGTGTATCTGGGCTGTAGAAGCATCCATTGAAGAAACAATACATGCAGTTTCATGGTAGTGTCTGCTATGGCCCTTAGGCTACCATCCTAAGCATACTTATGGTCTGGTCCCATGAGCTTCTTTATAAGAAGTAAAGAAGATAGGATCGTGGCAGTAAAGAAGACAGGATCATAGTAGAAGCTAGAACAGCCCCCCCCCACCTGCCAGTTGCCCTCCAGATGTGTTGGACTACAATTTTCATCATCCCCAGTCAGCATGCGGTGGGGTTAACAGCAAGTCCAGGCCTGCCAGCTTTCAGAAAGTTTCAGAAGGCCTCTGCATGTTGTTGAGACAGCTGCTCTTCTTGAGTGAGTTCCAGCCAATATTTGTCCAGGGTCCTGTCATGCCTGGCCTATTGGAGGAGACCTTGCTTCATTGGACATTACTTCACTAGCGGTGATCTGGGTCTTCCACTACCACCACTACAATCCAGTCTACCCTGGGAGTCCTAAGCCAATCTGGACCAGGACCAGGACATTGCATCTCAGCCCACACATGCCGAATCAAGACTCATAGAATCATAGAAAAGTAGAGTTGGAAGGGGCCTACAAGACCATCGAGTCCAACCCCCTGCTCGATGCAGGAATCCAGGTCAAAGCATCCCTGACAGATGGCTGTCCAGCTGCACTTTGAATGCCTCCATAGTGGGAGAGCCCACCACCTCCCCCGGTAGTTGATTCCATTGTCTTAGTGCTCTGACAGTCAGGAAATGTTTCCTGATGTTTAGGTGGAATCTAGGTTCCCGTAACTTGAGCCCATTATTCCGTGTCCTGCAAACTGGGATGATCGAGAAGAGATCCTGGCCCTCCTCTGTGTGACATCCCTTCAAGTACTGGAAGAGTGTGATCATATCTCCCCTCAGTCTCCTCTTCTGAAGGCTAAACATGCCCAGTTCTTTCAGTCCCTCCTCATAGGGCCTTGTTTCCAGTCCCTTTATCATGTTATCATGTTACTCCAGTAGTAACAGAAAAGCAGACACTGTCTGCTGAAAACCAGGCCCTGCAAATGCATGTTGCCCAACTTGCAGTGGAAAACCTGAGCCTACAGGGACAACTGCAGACTGCTCAGGCTGAAGCACCACCTCCTCCAACTGGAGGAGGAAGATACCCAGGGAAGATACCTAGCCTGCCAGAGAAGTTTGGGGCAGATTGGGACCTCCAATGACGGGCCTTGTCTTGCCTCACTGGACATGATCTGACCTTACCAGGGGTGTACCACCGCTAATTCTCCCCTGGGAGCCCTAAGCCAGACTCCACACTGCCAGCAGCAGAACCTCACAGAACCTTTTTGCTGACCCATTGTTGTTGCAACCCCAAGGTCAAAGGGATACGCAGTGCTGGAGTAGACTTACCTCTGTGAGGTGTTGTTGTTGACAATCCCCAAGTTCAGCTCTGTGGGGTGTGATCCAAGAGATGGAGAAGCAATCAACACAGTTCTCAATCCCAAGTTAAGAAATCGCAGTCCTAAGGTTTAGGTCTTATGCACCTGTAAGTATTCCTTATTGAACATAGTGGGACTTACCATAGGATTGTGTGGACCAGGAGGTGTGGGGTGCAGATATAGTGTGTGGGGTGCAGATATAGTAAACAGATATGATATGAAGTTAGTGGGGGCATCAGGGCACCTCACTTTCAAGCTTTCTGGGAGTTATTGCTCAAGGCTGCAGTTTCCAGCTCTTCCCTCACCCCCATCAATTCCTCCCCTATATTTTTCCTCTGGTTCTGACCCTCCACCTCGCCACCCCCCCCCCCAATGGGAGTGAGAGGGTGTGGGATAGTGACACGAAATTCCAAACTGGGGGGTGGTGAGATTTTAAAAAGTAGATGTGTTGTGTAACTTTCATCCCACAAACACCTTTAAGTATTAACTGTGCTACATAATTGGTACAGGTAGCAGAATTTTTTAAAAATGTACCTGTTAGCTATTGGATGCCCATTTGGCAGGGAAGAGGACCATCTATCTTGTGTTTCCTCTTTTGCTTCCATTGCAGCAGTAAATGATGCACTCAACAGCTGCCTCTGAATGGAGTGAAAGCACGGCCTACTTAACTATGCAAAAGTTAGAGTTAATAAAATAATGAGTAACACCTGGGATAGGCTGGAAGAAGTAGAGTGTGACTTTTGAAGGAAGCTGGAGGAGCAATGAATATTGAAATGGATCCTACTCTTTTTGAAGTGCTCTCTTTGCTGCTGTTCTTTTAAAAATCTCTATAAATATAAATAAAGGATCAATGCCTAGCAGGGAACTGGCCCTCCCATGAGGCAGGGCGAATCCCCTATCTCAGGTGGTGGACTGGGAGGGGTGGTCAATTACATCAGTCAGGCGATCACTCGTGACCGAGTAAGATTGTCTTCCAGGATAAAAAAAGAAAAAAAGAAAAAAAGAAAATTTACAAAAAGGAGATTTTAAAAGGAGGAAAATTCTAAAGAAAATTGTGTAGACTCTAGCGATGGGTCCGTAAGTGACTGTGGAGGCCAATTCTAGATCCACACAGCTTCCCACAGTGAGGACACAGGTTACCAGGTGGAAGATGGTCCTGTGAAGAATTCATTTGACGTGCTTTTCGCTTAGCACGTTTCTCCCTTTCACCTTGCACTCGAGCTTCTTCAAAGTCCATAGAACCTTTGTGAAGGGCCAACCTCCGACCACTGCCTGCCACCACCTCGCTGGGAAATGCCACAGTGGGAGAGGAGCAGCCAGGGATCCCCAGAGCAACCACCCGCCTGATCGCTTGCTCTGAGTGGTTCCCTCAGAACAGCCACCTGCCCAATCTCTCATTCTTAGGACTCCCCCAGAGTGAGCGATCAGTTGAGCAGGCTCACTAAGTCAATATAAATTCAATTTGATCAAACAAATAAAGAATTCCCTGAGTGCTGCTCCTTATCAAAATGGCACCATCCATGCACAAGAGGGAAGCATCATCAGTCTTGGGGAAACCCCAAGGTGTGCAGAAGTACCCCCCAAAAAAATGTTAGAGGAAAAAAAAGCAAGGGTGGGGATGGGGAAATCCCCTAAGTTGCCCAGTGAGGTCTGAGCATGCTCTGTGGCCACAGAATGCTGGGAGACAGCTGGACTGAGTGGGGGTGAGGGGAGATGGAAAACCAGTGGGGAATTGAATTGAGTTTCCTAGAACAGGACATGGTTGGCTGGCTGGCTTGAACTCTGAATAGGAGCTGAATTCGCCACTGCACCAGTTTGTTGCAGCTCCCGCTCCCGTTTAGCTAAATATCTAATTTATTTTCTTTGCTGACTACTCCGTCTCTCCGCATTTATTTATTTATTATATTTATGAATCGCCCATCATTAAGCATTAAGCAAAGAGATGGTGAACATTATTCCTTAAAAAGGGAGGGGGAAAGCCCACCCACAATTTCTCACTTTGGGTAATTTCTGCACTGCTTTAATTGCTTTTAATCTGTGTCTGAGTTGAAAATAACTGGTTAATTTTTTATATAACGAAACACTCCAGGACTTTGCCGGTGTATGAAGGGAATGTGGCAATCACCATGGTGTTTTTCCTCTTCTCCCGCACCTTGGCTTTCGAAGAGCCCCCTCGATGGCATGGATGGGGAGAAATATTTTCAGCATGAGGACATCTTGCAATTCTTTGTCAGGGCTCAGATCATGCAGGAAGAAAGACCCCTTTCCTTTCTCTGTGAATGCTCTGTAGCTGGATGGCTTCCAAACCGAGGTTTTGGCTCTACTCCAGAGGTCTTCGACCTTATTACTGCATGAGCTGCTATTGAAGTTGGCAATATCTGTCGATATGGCAGCTGGGGGGGGGGGGGGGAGTCCTGCCAATGTCTTCTTAGAGTTTTGCGTTGAAAACTTTCTACAGGCCTCCTGAGATCAATTCTATTAGTGGGAAGAATTGTAGGCTCCTGACAGTAAAAAGAAGTGAACCTTCAGGCTATGGGTGGGTGAGCCATTCAGCATTTCTAGGCCAGGTTTTGTAAAACTATTTTATTCCTGCAAAGGTGTGAGGAGCAATATCTATAAATTTCCCTTTATTTGCCTTCACATGGGTCCATTGAAATCTTAGCTCAAATATTTTTTGGTATAGCTGCATTAGACACACCTGAAAAGATCCAAAAGTTAGTCAGCAGGGTGCTTCTCTGCACCTTCTTCAGTTTGCAGGATTTTGAGGAGGGGAGGAGAACAAGGTGTGCACGAGGTTCTTCTGTACTTCCTTCCAGCTGGTTATTTTATCCTCTTCTTGCTTATCTTTGCCCTTAGGGAAAACCAAGAAGCAGGAAAAAGAATATATCCATCTTAAGCCTTTTTTAAAATTTATTTTAGCAGTCTGGGAGAGCATAGGAGAGTACACTTACCGTACACTTCTCATGCAGTCTGAAGAAAGGGCGCAGATGCTGGCTTTGAGGGTCAATTCACACAAACGTTTCAACCCATGGCTGCCATATTTCTGGTCAGGCCTTGCTGAATTTTAGCTATGCTGCCATAGGCTGAGATCAGAAATGTATGGATGTTGTTAAATCTGTTCCATCTGTGTTTCCTGCATTGTCAGACATCTTTCCTTCTGTCATCTGCTCATTGACAGAATTGGATTTCTTGCATGAGAATTTCATTTGTTTGCACTTGTGAAATTGTGGATTTGCACAAATCCCACGCTCCCAGTAAAACACACACACACACACACACACACACGTCCACAAGTCTGTGTAACTCAGAAAAAGCCAGTTTGCTGCAGAATCCACAGGTCAGATTCATCAAAATCCAAACTCATTTGAATACATTACGGATTTCGCTGACAGACCTAGTTGAGACATTCACTCATTTCTACCCACTTCTCCCAGGGAGGCTGTGAAGCACTTGAACCAGGGCCTGGGCTGTGGTTTTGGGGTGAATGAGGGTGAATAAACTGAGACTTAATCCCAATAATAAGACTGAGCCTGCAACAAGAGGGAGAGGCAGAGGCTGCAACAAATTGTTATAGTGTGGAGTGCTGTGCATAGGGAATAGTCTGGATGGAGGTTTACAACTGATTTTAGAAGTAGTTGTTTTTCCCCAGAGGATCAAATTCACTATTTGGGAGCTCTCCAGAGCCCTGGTCAGGCATTTGCCTGAATGCGTGAGTGCTTAAAGGGGGCAGAGGGTTGCAGCCATGCCTACCGGCCCCGCCCCTTACATCTCCTGGTGTGCAGGCCCCGCCCTCTTCAGTCCTGACCTTGTCATGCTGAATTGACCAGGTCTGAAAGGGAGTTCTACTCACATTGGCTTGAACGCAAGTAGAACTCTCCACCCTGCCATATCAGGGTCCGCAGTCGTGTGTACAACAAGTCCTACTTACATTGAAGTGAACATGAGTAGAACTCCCTTTCAGACCTGGTCAGTTCAGCATGAAATCAGTGAAAATTGCCTCCTCACTTTTCTGCCAGTGGGAGCATTCTGAGTACATTCGCCCCTGCTGGCGACATAATTTTTTTAAAAATAAAATAAATCGCAGACTAATGCAGAAATGGGATGGAACAGACGTATGAGTGAACAGATTTGGAAGTGACATGGAATGGAAACAGATTATGGCGCAATCCTATATCCATCCACATCCACTGCCCACTCAGATGTAAGCCCAGTTGAACTCAATGGGATTGCTCTCATGTAAATCTGTATAGGATTGTAGCCTAATTCATCCATCCCTAGGCAGAATACAAGATTATGAAGAGGATGCAAGAGAAAGTGAAAACTATTTATATATGGAGTGGGCTTTTCCTGAAAGAGAAATCTCAAATGTTGAATGCTGTTTCGTGATTAGGCCCTATAAAGTAGAATGTACTCTCTTATCTAGAAACTACCACATTGGAGACAGTGAGAAACTGGGGGAAATGCCAGATCATTTGGAATGGAGATTATTTGGCACAATGCCTAAGAAACCCATGCCTTTATCCTAGGCTATGGGGAGAAGAAAGGATTTTTTGAAAATCTCCCTAGTTTTTCTTTGATAATCTTTTAAATCTTTTGAACTTGGAATGTGTCTCAGATAAAGGAATACAAACATCATCTCTATGTAAATAGAGCTTTTATATATACAAAAGACTGGAGGAGGGGAATGTTAATAAGTAACCTTTTATCCTGCAAAATATGCATTACTTCCTATTATGATAAACAGTTGGTATATTTCAGAAGAAAATGGCTATACATATACATTACAATTATATATTCATTTGACTTTATATTACATAAACACAACTCAATTTGGATAAATGTCTGAAGCCAGAGGAATAAATTAGGATTGGCGCCACAGCTCCGGCTTTGCCCTTCCCCATTGTGTTTGCAAGATTTGCATTTTATAGTTGCACATTACAAATATGCATATTTCATTATAGTTTTGGATTAAAAGGTTATCATCTCTATTACCCATTAGTGGTAAACAAACACAGGCTTTCTGAAGGAATTTATCCCTGGCTCTGCTGCTTCCTTATTAGGTTGCCATCACTGGGTTACCTTGTTTTCTCCTTGTGGAGAGAATCCCTCAAGCCATTTTGCTGTTGTCCTCCGAGAATGAGAAATAGGGTTAGGAATTGGGCTCAGGGGTCAAAGGCAACATAGTACAATTAAAGAAGAAGAATAAAATTTCCTGACTGTCAGAGCAATAAGACAATGGAACCAACTACCTAGGGAGGTGGTGAGCTCTCCCACTCTGGAGGCATTCAAGGTGCGGCTGGACAGTCATATGTTAGGGATGCTTTGACCTGGATTCCTGCATTGAGCAGGGGGCTGGACTCGATGGCCTTGTAGGCCCCTTCCAGCTCTACTTTTCTATGATTCTATGATTCTAAGAACTGGAGGACAATTGGGTTTAGCAGCAGCCCCTACCTGGGTTGCCTATAGAGCTGAGGGACAAATTCCTTTGGTTCACTTTTTAATGCAAATTTATCTAATACCCACTTCACAAAGCAATACGCAAACTGAACCACCGCTGTACTTTGATATTGGCACTTTCCTGGATTTTGCAATGCAGTCCCCCAATTTAAAGAAATGCATACATTAGGAGAAAGTGTACACAAAATGTTTATATTAGTGAAAATAATGTACAAGAATGCAATATAGTAGGGACAATTGCTTGCAAAATGCATAGATTCAGAGAAATATGTATGAAATTTCGTACAGACTTTAAAAATAAACTGATAAGAAAATGTTGATGAAACAAATGTGAGGTTGGAAAAATGAGAAACTGCACAAAACTGAAACTGGCAAATTCATTCATCCCTGAGATTGCCTGAAGTCAGTACACTACACTAGCCATGAGAGTCAGCGATGGTACTATCCTGGACTTGGATCTGTATCCAAATTTCAAGCTGACTTCTTTGGCCTAGTTCTCAGTGGTATGCCTAACCTATGTCTGTACCAATTTGGACTGAAAGGGGGCTTCTCAATACTGTACAAATGAATTCATAGAATCATAGGGTTGGAAGGGGCCATTTAGGCCATCGAGTCCAAACCCCTGCTCAGTGGAAGTATCCCATTTAAAGCATCCCTGACAGATGGCTGTCGAGTCTCGGCTTCAATACCTCCAGCGACGGAGAGACCACCACCTCCCTAAACAGTTGGTTCCATTGTCTGACTGCTCTGACCCTTAGGGATGTTTTTCCTGATGTTCATCCAAAATCTGCCTTCCTGTAATTTTGTCCCATTATTTCGAGTCTTACAGTCTTGGATGACAGAGAACAGATTGTGGCCTTCTTCTGTGTGGCAACCATTTAGGTACTTGAAAAGTGCTATCATATCCCCCCTCAGTCTTCTCTTCTCAAGCTTCTCATACCCAGTTCTCTTCTCATCCCCAGTTCCTTCAATTTTTCCTCATAGGGCTTAGTTTCCAGTCCCCTGATCATCTTTGTTGCCCTTCCCTGAGCTCATTCTAATTTATCTGAATCCTTCCTGAAGTTTGATGTCTATATCTGGACACAGTATTGGAGGTAAGCTCTGACCAGCACAGAGGTGGAACTATTACTTCCCATAACTTTGAAGCTATATTTCTATTGATGTAATCTATAATTGCATTTGCCTTTTTATCATCCAGATCACACTGCTAACTCAAATTCAGCTTGTGATCAACTACAGGTCCAAGATCCTCATCACACATACAGTACTATTACCAAGCCAGGTATCCCCCATCTTATACCTGTGCATTAGAAGTTTGTACTTGTCTCTGTTAAATTTAATTCTGTTATTTTCTGTCTGGATTAGTTAAAACAGTCCAGGATCAAGCTGTGAAAACATAAAAAGCAGAAGCACATGAATTTGAAAGTGTGGACA
This sequence comes from Shinisaurus crocodilurus, assembly GCA_021292165.1. Lineage (NCBI taxonomy): Eukaryota > Metazoa > Chordata > Lepidosauria > Squamata > Shinisauridae > Shinisaurus > Shinisaurus crocodilurus. The sequence goes on from CM037889.1 coordinate 1,805,286, forward strand.
CATTCCTCTGATGACTATGTTTTTTGTGTAGTACCAGTCCATAGTCAGTTTTTCTTTATGCAAACTGTTTCCTCCATCAGGAGTTTTCAGATTTGACCACAGAGAAAGGCTAGGGAAGGTACAAAAAATCAACTTTGGATGTTATACTGAAGCCCCAAAGAGGAAGTGTAAATCACTTGGACTCCCTGTGTCCACTGTCACACTTTGACATGGCCAATTTGTCAGGGTTCTTTGGTATGGGGCTACTAGTATTAACTGTGATAGTTAAGTCTGCAATGCATGTGATATACACAAAACCATAATCCATGGACTCACAAATTCAAGAAGTCCATGGGGCATTTTCACCTGCATATGCCCCCTCCCAGTGGGTGCCTTTTTTTTTTTTTAATTAAAATCAATGCCTGCAATGTTTGCAAACAAGCTAATTTTGAGCCTTTTGGCACACCATAGCCACCACAGACACATTTTTCCACCATTTTTTTTTTGTTTTGGAAAAAATTGATTTGGGGGGCAGCGGGGGTATCCAGAGTACTATGTTTGATGGCAAAGACTGGATTGTTGATTTAAGCAACTCTGCAGGAAAGCAAACTCCAGTCTGCTCCACTGCAGCTAGAGGAGAAAATAGTGGGTTTGGGGCTTAGCTGTGCGACTCTTCACTCCAGAGATTTGTGTGCCTTTCAGAAGCACTTTAGATGATTGACTGTTCAAAGGACCGATATCCCAGGATGAACCAGGCATACCGGATGGCTTGTCCATATGGCTGTTTGTTTAGCTCACTGGCTTATTTGCTTTTAATGTGCTCCCAGCACCACCTATAGCTCAGCAGAAAATGCTATATTTATTTCTTTAAATAGGGGTGGGGGAATTGTATAACCTAGGTTGTGTGCAGTCACCTTGGAGGTAACTAGGAGTAGAGGAAATAAAACATGCGAACTATAGAAGCTGCTTTGGAGCATCCGTATAAATAAGGCTGTTTCATCCCGTGCAAATGAGATATGCCCTTCATATGCATGTATGTAAACTTCTCTGGATGTTTCCCCAATCAGGGTTCGCTGCTAGGATCTTATATCGCTTACATCCTTCCTCAGCAAGCATCACAATAGATGGGAGTTCGAGGGGGTGATCCTGGTGTCTCATGTATCCCCACAAACAGCTGTTGCTAAATGTTTTTACGAGCAGGGAAATTATGCAAGCTGGGTTCATCACTGCATATTCCTCACTTGTCAACTTCCGTATCTGAAGTTCTTAAACACAATGGAGACAGTTCACACATTTGGCAGAGACCTGTCATCAAGGGAAGAGAAAGTAAGAGATATAGGTGCATGTGTGAACTAACAAGCAACCATTTTATGCCGTCAGATTTGTGAATCTTTTTATTGGTCTGTTTCTGGTTTAGGGAAAAACTTTAGGGTTTTCTTTTCTGTTTTGCAGGACTCACCTAGTGCAGCCTTCTCCATCCAGGTGCCCTCCAGCTGTTTTGGAATTTAAATCTCATCAGTCCTAGACAGCATAGCCAATGGTTAGGAATGCTGGAAGTTGTAGTCCAAATCATCTGGAGGGCAGGGAAGACTACCTAGTAGTACTTAGTTTCTAAAATGAAAGGTGCTGAGGCTCAAGCCTTCCTGGAAGGTCATGTGGTCTGACCTGGAAAGCCTTTCCCATGAGCCCAGGACAGGGGTGAGTAACGTGTAGCCTGTGGACTATGCCCCGCTACTTTTTTTCCAGCCCCTGATGCTGTGCCATCAAATGGCCACCAAATTTTGACGGGGCGAGGAAAAAGAGGCACATTTTCCCTTCAAAACAAGGCATGCAGGAAGTGCATGCCTTGTTTTAATGCAAAACTGTGCTCTCCTGGGGCTTCCAGGAGCATGATCTTACATTAAATCAAGGTGCACACTTCCTACACATTTTGTTTGAAAGGGGAAATGTGTGGGTTTTTTTCTCACCACCAAATTGCCAATGAAATTCAGCAACAATTAGGTGGCAATTTTAGGGCAGGGCATTCCAGGGGTGGTGGTGGAAATTGGCCCCTGGACCCTCCTATGTTTCCCACCCCTGAACTAGGGGGCCTGCTGGGGACCCTTTGCAAATGAACAAAGTGTGCCCCAACTATATTTTAATCTTTGCCCCATAATCCGACAGATTCTTTTTGAATGACATTCACTAAATCATAATCCTGATAATAGACAAGATGGGGAGAAATCACAGTGATGCTCTTTCCTTTAAAAAAAAATTATTATTTTTTACATACAAAAACTATAAAACACAAACATACAACTAAAATAAATCATAAGGTGCACCCCCCACCCACCTAGGGACCAACTAATATACATCCATCCCCTTAATCAATTAAATTCCACATTCCAAAAATATAACATATCCTGACAAGGCATACTCCCTTCCCCTTTATTAATACATAGTCTAATAATTGATTCCATATATCCATAAAATTCTTCTTCTTTAACTGTCCCTTTTTGCATTTGATACTACAAGTTAATTTATCATTTAGGGCTATATCCCAAACTTCCTTATACAAATCAGTTATTAGAAAAACATGCTGTACTTTCCATTTCCTCGCTATCATTAACCTAGCCGCAGTTAACAAGTTTACCATTAGTTCCTTCGTATTTTGGGCACAAGTGACTTTATCTGTTATCTGGAAGCACTTTCCAGTACTTGAAGGGTTGTCACACAGAGGAGGGCCAGAATCTCTTCTCGATCATCCCAGTTTGCAGGACACGGAATAATGGGCTCAAGTTACAGGAACCCAGATTCCACCTAAACATCAGGAAAAATTTCCTGACTGTCAGAGCAATAAGACAATGGAACCTACTACTTAGGGAGGTGGTGAGCTCTCCCAATCTGGAGGCATTCAAGGTGCAGCTGGACAGCCATCTGTCAGGGATGCTTTGACCTGGATTCCTGCATTGAGCAGGGGGTTGGACTCGATGGCCTTGTAGGCCCCTTCCAACTCTACTTTTCTATGATTCTATGATTCTATGAAGTTTAGGACAGACCTCTAGATTAATACCAATAATTTCTGATATTTCTGTAAAAACCTCTCAGCTCTCGCCAAAATTCCAGAACATTTTTACAACTCCATCCACATATGCACCTATTTCCTGACATCCTCTCCAGCAAAGTGTGGAGCAATTGTTATCTATTCTATTTAATTTTACTGGAGTTAGGTACCATCTCCATATTATTTTATAGAAATTCTCCTTTATCCTAGTTGACATAACTTCACAATCCATCTATCCCATATATTGTTCCAGCCCACCTTCAAGGTCACCTCTTCAAATTCATTATCCCATACTGTCTTAAGATGGTCATCTTGTTCTTCTGCTTTTTGAATCAATCTGTATAAATCCCTTGTTATACCTCTTGTAGACGCGTTACCTTCTAAACCATCTCTAGACATAACAATCTTTTCAAAATTAGTTAAATCTCTCTCATCCTCGGTTTTCCTTTTCCACTTCTTCGACCACTGTTCTAACTGTAATAAATTTAACCACAACACTCTTCTTCTCCCAACAATTCCCATTATTTGGTCTTTAGTCCCCATCTTTTCCACCCAATCTGATAATCTAATAACCCTTGCTTCTCTTAATATACCCTTCAAATCCACTCTTAAATTTTCAGGAAAGTCATTTAGAGCCACCATCGGAGTTAAAGGAGAAGTCCCTGGTATAAATATATTCCTCGCAGTACTCCAAATCTCTAACAAAGTTCTTAAAAAGGGGTTGTCTATATTTTTTATCATTTTGTTATTCTTTTTAAGAAAAAATATACTGTATTCTCCAAAGTATTTCGTATTCAGATGTTTCTAACTCCAACCACATTATTTCTTTAGGCCGTGCTATAATATCCACTGTATCTATTCCTATCTTCTTTAAGTACATTTGCTAAAATCTCCATTACTAATGCAAACAAAATAGGAGAAAGGGGACAACCTTGTCTGGTTCCTCGACCTAGGTAAATTTGCTCCGTTAAACCATCATTTACCACCACAGACGTAACAATTTGTGAATATAATTGATTAAATACTCCTCTAAATCTCTCTCCAAATCCTATAGTTTTTATTAAAGTTTTTAATGCTGGCCATTCCACACAATCAAAGGTTTTGAAAATATCTAACGCTAACACCCCAGCTCTCAATTTATTTTTCTTTATTAAATATATTATATTTAACACTCTTCTTGTTAAATCTGCCATTTGCCTTCCTTGCATAAAACCACACTGGTCCACCCCGACATATTTAGTAACAAACCTATTCATCCTTCTCGCTAATATTGCTGTCATCATTAATTTTGCATCTTGGTTTATTAAGGAAATGGGTCTATATGAGCCTGGTTCTGTTAAATCCTTCTCTGGCTTTAGGATTAAAATAATCTTAGATTGCTTCCATGAACAGGGGATCGCTCCCTCCTCCAAAATATTATTTAAAAATTTTTAAATCTAAGAACTAACATTTTCTTAAAAACCTTATAATATTCAGCCCCTAAACCATGTAGTCTGGGGGTCTTACCCTCTTTCAGTTTATTTATGGCATATTCTATTTCCAATTCTGAGAATGGTTGTTCCATAATTTCTCTATCTTCATCCACTAAACTAATTTTAAAATGCTTTCCTATATACTCGTTAATCCTCTCTTCTGCACAATCCCCAGCCTTATATAATTCTGAATAGAATTCGTGAGATATTATAAATTTATCCTGCATTAAACTGTGTTCCTTCCCATTTTTATCATTGATTACCCCACCATACTTTTTTCTTTTTTATTTGTGTAGATCTTGCTAGCATTTTAGAATTCTTATTACTATTTCTGAAAAACTCTCTTTTCATATAAATCAATTTTCTCTGAACTTTTTCCATATCTTTATTTTCCAGCTCTTTCCTTTTTGCTTGTAGTTCCGCAAAAACCCTCTTATCCCTATCCTTCAAAAACTTAGTTTCCAACTCTCTAATCTCACCTTCTAATTTTTAGTAAACTCTTCTTGTTGTTTCCTTATTTCACTCCCTCCCTAATACTTATCCCTCTCATCACTGCCTTCATTGTGTCCCAAGCTACAGCATCAGTACAATCTCCTGTATCATTAAGCAACCGAAATATCACTCATTTCCTTTTTTTATCTTTGCTATAATATGTTTATACTGTAAAATATTACTATTCAATCTCCGTCTCTTTGCTTCTCTATAATCCTTATTTATTTTCATATCAATATTAACTAAAGCATGATCTGACACCTTTATAATACCTATCTCTGAACTCATCACTCTTGAAGTCAGGATTTTAGAAACAAAAATATAATCTGTCCTAGAAAAATTCTTTGTGGCTGGTGAATAGTATGTATAACCTCTTTCCAATCCTTTAACCCCCCTCCAAATATCCACAAATCCCTCCCTATTAATTATTTTATTTAATACCGTTAAATTATTTCTCTTCCCTTGTCCTGTCGGATTTGATTTATCAATATTTTTATCCATCACCATATTAAAATCCCCAGCCATAATTATCAAGCCATTTTGTGGCTCCCCCATTTCCTTAATCAGTTTTTGATGAAAATTTTTCTTGGTTTTCATTTGGAGCATATACATTAACCAATATATATTCTTCACCTCCCAATTATCCATATACTATAATAAATCTTCCCTTAACATCCTTCTTTACCTTTGTCACCTTAAAACCATATTTCTGATATGATATGATAAAGTGTAAGCACCTTTGCTCCTGAAATGTTCTGGTCACTTAAGGCTGCAGTGCAACCCTTTACATACTTACCTGGGAGTAAGTCCCATTTAACACAGTTGGACCTTTTTGAGTAAATATGCATAAGATAGTGCTTTAAGTCTTCAAATAAGTGATTGTGCTTAGTGTCCTTGCATGTGTATTGAAGGAGCAAAACCTAACCGATACCTTTAACTTCACAATTGCTTCCTAAGAACTGGTGCCTGAGTTTTGCATTCTTCTTCCTCCCAATCCCTTTTCCTTTTGTGTCATGTCTTTTAGATTGTAAGCCTGAGGGCAGGGACTGTCTTATTATTAATCTTTGTAAGCCACTCTGGGAGCCTTTTCTGGTATAAATGCAATAAATAAATAAATAAAATAATTGCCACCCCTCTTGACTTGGATGAACCAAAAGCTTTCTCATATGTTATGGACCACCGCAGTTGTAATTCATTTACCCCCTCCTTTGGTGAGTTTCTTGCAAACATATAATATCTGCCTTGTCCTTATTGAGGAGTGCTTCAATTCGTCTTCTTTTTATCACCGAACCCATAGATTTCATAGATTTCATAGATCATAGCATTGGAAGGAGCCTACAAGGCCATCGAGTCCAACCCCCTGCTCAATGCAGGAAACTAGAGGAGGGGGTCTCCCATCCAAGTAATAACCAGGCCTGTCCCTGCTTAGCTTTCCATCATGCTCAGACAAGCTGAGCCAGCGTAAGCCACAGGCCTTTAACGTTCAAAGTAGTAATTCTCAGTTCTGGATCCATCTTATAACTTTGTCCATCTTTAATTGTTGGCCCCTATCAGTGACATCAGTAAAAAGAACACACACCCTACCCCTACCCCTCACCCTATTAACTCTTCCCCTACATATATAACCGATCCCCCCCTTACCAGCCTTAAAGACTTTCTTCATGGGCCTGCCACACCTGGGGGGGGGAGAGAGACGAACCCACCCACAAGGCAACTGACCCGTAGCTCCCTCCTACTGCTTTCCTACTGCTTTGGGTGCATTTCTTTTTCTTTGTATTTCTGCCATTGTCCCCAGAATTCTTTGGCTCTTTACAGATTACTTTACACTTTCAACTTATGAATATGGAAGAAGCATAATTATTTCTACTCTGCCCTGTGAGTAATGGCTGCATGTGTGTTTTACCACAATGACCTTTTCAGTATGTTGCACTTTGATTTGCTGTCTGCTGTTTCTATTCAACAACATTGTCGTCCTCACCTAAGGGGGAGGAGTGCAGTGACAAGCCAATCAAATGACAGAATACTGAAAAGGTCAAAGCACTAGTAAAGCATGCTAATGAAATTCACCCAGTAAAAGTAAAAGAGGACATCGTAATAATTACAATGTTCAGAACAAAGCTTTCAAAGAGAGTGTGAAGATATCAGAGCAAGTGCCTTAAAATCTCCACAAAGTTGCATTTATTTATCCAAAATATGTTTGCACCACCTTACCAAGGTTCACAGAGCCAAAGCAATATAAACACACAGTTCAACACTAAAAGAATCAAACTTTTTAATGCCATCAACTGTGATTAAAACAAGCAAAATCACAGCCCATGTGCTTCCCAAAATGTATATGTCCAACAACCTTTACAGATGGAATCTGAACAGGTAAAACAACTCCACACATTTTTAGGGATGCAAGTAATTTTCCTAATATACTGAATATTTAACATTATTTTCATGAATATATGCATTTTTGTGTGCACTGTTTCCTAATATACCACATTTTGGTATGCCGTTTTTAATTGGAGAACTCCATTGCAACATCCAAAGAAGTGCACATCTTGAAGGATAACTGAGTTTTGGTTTCTGTATTGATTTGAAAGTGCAAAATTGGGTAAGTTCGGTAATTAAAATGCAAACTGAATAATCTCTTCTCCATTCCTAGCAATAATAAAAGCAATGTTCTCAAACAGTGGAACGGTACACCAGGAAGTGCTGAAACAAAGAACAAATCAATGAATGCTGCATCAGCACACAGAGCATGATAGGCCATTCTGGTTTCTTCACTGACCAGAGGTCCTTGCTCTTTAAAAAGCAAGCTCTTCAGTCTTGCAGACCCAAGCACAGCATGAGCCAGTGGATAGAAATTGAATTTAGATAAATTCATCCCTGAAATAAGATGCAATTTCCTAGCAATGGGGGTAATTAAGCAGTAGAATATATTGCCAATGCGATGGCTGACATACTTTATCTTTGAATCTTTATAATTAGATTACACACAGCTTTATGAAAGATACACTTCTGTCCAGCTGGGCTGAATTCCACAGACTATTCATGCAGGAGGGTCAGGCTGTGAGATCACTATATAGAATTGCTATAGATAGGACGCAATGCAATTAAGCAGCTGCTAAGACGAACCTCCTGGCTTGAGATGCAATCTATCAGGCACTGCGATTGAGTGACCTCCATTCATTTCAATGGCACAAGGAGCCCTTGGACTGAATGGAGGTTGTCATATAGTAACGCCTAGTGGGATTGCCCTCTCAGGAAATTAGTAACAAACTGCAATTAGTGAATCCTTCAAAATAATAGGTAAAACAGACTTCTGAGACTTCATCATTGCTCACTGCTTTTGTCTCTGCAACATACATTTCTGATTCTTACAGATACTACCTTCAGTTGAACCAAAGCAAGTAGTATCTATTGAGCTATGCGTGTTCTTGCAGGGTGATTGCAAAGGATCCCTGCCTTTTGTTGGTCTTACAGCTTTTAGAAACAGGAACATATAACACGGTTTCCCACTTACAGAGCAATCCTACAGCATCCCAGGGATCATAGGATATTTTGGATTCCTCCTCCCAAGGCCGTAGACACCCCTACAACATTGGGAGGGGGAACCCGACCTCAGAGCCCTCCCTCCCTCCCTTGTCTAAAACCTGCCCCCTCACAGCCATCATGGATAGAACTGTGCTGACTGCTTCCCAACAACCTCATAGAGGCATACCCTCCAACATTTCACAGATGAAAATAGGGACACATGTGAATTTGTAATAGGTATGGTTAAGCAACATGAAGGTGTGATCAAGAGGGTGTGGCCAGGCAACATGAGGGCGTGGCCAAGGGTATGGCCAGGCCACCAAAGGGCATGGTCAAGTACAAAAGTTATTAGAGGAAATACACAAAATCTTATATATTTATTACATTATTATATTATATAATATTTTGTAATATTTTTTAAACTTTACTTAAACCCTTAATTGTTGATATCTGGTGTTTTTCGGGTGTGTGTGTCAGTGCTTGCAGGGCAATCTCTTTTTTGTTTTAAAATGGTCAGAATTGGCACAAATTCAACAGGTGAAATTAACCCACATACCCCCAAACATGGCACTTCAGAGAGAAGGGGAAGTTTCTTGCATTTCCTTCTGACACTGTAACTCTAGCAAGATTGCTAGAGTGACTTTACCACCTCATTTTCACATAGGGGGTCAAGCGTGTGAAATTGCCCCCAATGTGAGAAACACAGAATTGTCAAAAAATATATACTAATTTTCAAGTGTTCTCTCTGACGTTGGAGCATATGACTTTATCACATGGACGCTGTTTTCACAGACATGCCTCCCATGGGAAAAATGATGTGGTTACAATCACTGTGTGTGGACTGTAGAACCTGGAAAACAATGTTTGAAGTTGGTGTTATTCCAACTCCCGAGCTCCTTTCCCTTAAGCCACTGTTGTGCTTTCTCTTCTGAACCCTTGGAGTCCAGTATTTTGGGTTTAACAACGCCTTGTCCCCTGATGGACACTGCGCATTTTTGCAACCCTCCCTGTGGTCCTGATCATGATTAGCATGCCGCTCAAATGGAGTTTAGCAATGTGACCCTAGCCTCTTCTGTTTCCTGGTCTCTTTTGGGAAGCTATCCACTTCAGGGTCTTGCTATTTTCCATTCTACATCAACCCTAACAAATCACTCCGTTCCCTTTGGGCACCTTATATTATTACTTGTGTTCAATCTTTTCCTCCTTAAACTGCTTGCCAATGGATTCAGACAGTTCCCTGCATATCCAGCCGCTCTGGCTCAGCTCCACACTGCATTCTGGGCTTGGCAAAACATGTTGCAAAGTAGCTTTTTATCCACCCCCATGGATTCCAATTTACAGCTTCCCTCCATCAATAGCAAATAAGAGGGAGTTTTTGCAAAAGCAACAGTGGACAAAAATGAAGTGGCATGATCACTCCTGTGCTGTGCTCATAGTACCAATGCTTTTTCTTCTTCCCATACTTCCTCTCCTCTGGTTCCCTTTAACTTCCTGTCTTCAACTATCCCCCACCTTGACTACAGAGCTTTTCTTTCACAGAAACAGACCCCCCCCACACACACAAAAATTCAATTTCCCTGAGATAGAAGACATTCAAAGTCAGTAGTATCTTGATCATGTTCTCTTCCTTCTCATTGCCTCCATATAGTACACAGTGTGTTTTCTTTTGGGTAGGGATGAGGGAGAAATTCATTAGGTTCACATTTTTATGCGAGATTCCCCCAATTTGCACCTCCTGGAACTAAATGCAGACCCAAACACAATTTATGGTCGGAAATCCATGCATTCCTAAGTTTATGATGCATTTTGCCACCAAAAAAAAAAGTGTTCAAAAACATGCACACATTTGAACAACGCACATGGCAAAAAATGCATACATTGTGAAAATGCACAAAAACTCACTTTAATCAGTGGATACATGCATGCAACAATGCATACAGTTGAGAAAAATGTGCACAAAAATATGTACACATTTCTGTGCAGGGTGGGGGGGAGGCTTGCAATCTGATCTGGTGGGAAAATGAGAACCAGAACGAGATAAGGCTTGACAGATTCACCCATTCTTAGTTTTTGGGGGGGGGGTGTCTGTGTTTACAGCGAATGTTTTATCTCCTTAGGGTAAGGATGGCCTAATCATTCAAGAGCCTTTCATCAGTATGTTAATCTTGTGCCTCAGTTTCCCTGTCTGAAAATTGAGTTCATCATCCCTCTGCTGTAGTTATTTTTATCTCTTCTGATGCTCCTTCAAATTCACTTTCCCCTATTAGGGACCATATGGAAGAGAGTTTCCTACCTCAGTTTAAGGAACTACTGTCTTCTTGTTCCTCTGTAGCAAATTGGTCATGCGAATTCACTCTGAAAGATCTACGGGTGCAGTGTTACCTATATGCTTATTTGGCAGTAAGTCCCATTGTACTCAATAAGGCTTACTTCTCTGAGTAAACATTCTTAAGATTGCGCTGTGCACCCTGTGCATATATCATCAATGTGTGGATGAAGGGAGTGGGTTTGCACCGGCTGTTGGCACCTCCCAACCTCCATGCATTGGTCCAAACCTCTGCCCAGAGCCTACACACATGCAAGCTGTACACTTGTAGGCTTTATGCACATGATCTGCACCCTGCTGCTGCAGGTTCATATATAGATTACTTAGAGAAAGCCTACATGCACATAGCTTGTATGTACACAAGCTCTTTGAAAAGGTTTCAAAGTGTGGAAGTATGTGGACAGTGCCCACAGGTGTAACCATGCCCCTCCATCCCCTGTCCACATGTAGGATTATGCACACATGGTCTACATGGTGATCAGTTTCTCTTTCTTGTAAATGTCAGAAACCGTGCCTCTTTCCATCTCAGCAAGTCTGATATCCAGTGCCTTAGCCGTCTTAGATTTAGTAATCAATTTATGAAGTCAAAACTGTAATTGGGACTAGGGCAAAGGAATAAAGGGATTTCCACACACACCCCACGCCGCCTTTCATTTTTAATGGCACTCATATTCTTTATATGAGAGGAAATCTGCAAGAGGGCAGTGTTACAGCTTCACTGCCCATTTTTTGCACTCTACGTAATGAAATGTTCATATCCCATCATTAAGTGTATTTCCAATCTATCCACAGGTGCCTCGCTCAGAAGCACCTGCTGCATGGAATCCTCTCTGTAAGAAGAAGGGAAAGACTGAAGAAGCTATCCGAAATCTGAATTCTTCACTTTAGGAAAACAAAACGGCTGGTAGTATTCGAAGCGTGATGGAAGGGGGTAGGGTGGGGTGAAGATCCAGCCACCCCAGATATATGACATCCCCCCCAAAGTAGCTCACAACTGGTATTCCTAGGGATGGATCTCACAGCGACCTGTTGTGTGCTAGCTGTTAAATGCTGTGCTGGCAGGCAGGAGGCAGAATAAACACCTCTCCCTTTTTGCCCCAGTTCAGATACTTTCCAAGACCGAGCTCTTGTTCATAGGAGGCACATGCGCTGTCCTCCCACATGCTCATGATGTAATGCAGCCTTCCCCAAGCTGGTGCCCTCCAGTTGTTTTGGACTACCACTTCCATCAGCCCCAGCCAGCATGATCAGGGATGATAGTGGTGGTAGTTCCAAACATCTGGAGGGCACCAGCTTGGCGAGGTCTAGCATAATGTGTAATGTGGGCACTCGCCACTGTCACCCCTATGTGTGGAGGGCCAATCTATCTCCCTTTTCTCTCCGTGCATCCGTGTTCATCATCCCATCCCACGTCATATGCTGCGGATGCAGCTGGGGGGGGCTACCCATTCCTCCCCCAGAACAGAGCCCTTGCTGACAGCATCCACACATTTGTGTTTATTGGAAAGCAGATGAGACATGGCTGGGCCTGATGTAGCACAAGCAATGCCAACAGAACTGCCATGGAGCTGACATACTTGGGAAGGAAACTTTGTATTACTGCCGGGCCACCCTTTTCAACCGTCCCACTATTTCGCAATTAGGGCCAAGTTCTAGTTCTCAGGCTGTTGGGGTGTTTTGTTTTTTTTTAACTTCTGCTCACGTTGAGCAGTCAGAATTTCTATTCACCGCCTAACAAATCAGAGAAGCAATGAATCTTCGTATAATATATTTTATCTTGTATCTTTAGACTGACTGAATCTGCTTGTTGTGGTGTATTTACAGTACATGGTTTTGCTGATGATGGATTTTTTTGCTTTTGGGTCTTCAGTAGACAAGCATTGCTCTCTCTGCCTTTGTGGCAGCTCACACACAGCGCTTCTCCAGTTTGATCATCCCCTTTCCTTCCCAAGCTATTCTTCTTGTATTAAGTAAGTTAGGAATGGATTTGCAGGAACATACTTTGGGCTTCTTTTACAACTAGCAAACCTAGCCACGTCTCCTCAAAGAAAGTCCCACTTTAGGGATGGGTGAGAAAGTCATTCAATTTGCATTTTAACTTGCCTAATTTTGCACTTTCAAACCATTATGCAAACCGAAACTCAGTTGTCCTTCGAAAATTGTACTTCTCCAAATTTTGCAGTGGAGTTTTCCAAACAAAAAAAGGCATATATCAGGGGAAATAATGTTTAAAATTCCAGTGTGGCACAGTGGTGAGAGTGTTGGACTGGGACTCGGGGGATCCGGGTTCTAGTCCCCGCTCGGCCATGAAGCTCACTGGGTGACTTTGGGCCAGTCACTGACTCTCAGCCTCACCTACCTCACAGGGTTGTTGTTGTGAGGATAAAATGGAGAGGAGGAGGAGGATTATGTAAGCCGCCTTGGGTTCCTTGCAGGAAAAAAGGTGGGGTATAAATGTAATAAATAAATAAATAAATAAATATTAGGAAAATGGTTGGCAAAAATTGTTCATAGTGGGCAAAAAGGCATACAAAAATGCATGCATGAGGAGAAATGTGAGAAAGTGCTTATGAACTTTCATACAAACTTTTTAAAAAAATCTCAAAGTTCAGGACAAACCAAACTTAAGACTGGAGATATTCTCCAAGTTCGAGATGAATCAAACTTCTGAATGGAAAAAAAATGAGAAACTAAGGGTGCAATTCTGTGGCCGGCTAGAGAAAGTCTAGGCAGCCATAGGAGACTTTGGAGTCCCAGCTCCGACCTCAGAAATGCGCTCTGAGGTCGAAGCAGGGACTCCGAGGTCAGATCACCCTCCCTCCACCCTCAAAGCTGGCATGGAAAGAACCGCGCTGGCTGCAGCTCCGAGGTCACCGGAGAAAACTTGGGAGATGACCTTTTCTGGGTGTTCTGGGTGGCAGGGAGGTGAGGAGTCAAGCTCTGCCAGCATACGTAGTACCCTGGTGGCGCCTCTGCCTCACACTCTGGCGCCCAAGACTTTGCTGAAATTGGCCGTCTAAATCTTTTGCAGGGCAAGAGGAGTGTGGAGGTGACCTTCCCCGCCGTGCTCCTTCCGCCCTTGTTAGGATGCCCATAATCCTCCGAGATCGGAGGGTGATGGGCAGCCACATTGGATTGCATTGTGAGAGAAACCAAAACTGACAGATTTGTTCATGCCAACACTGAATTCGATGGGACTTAATTCCAGGTAAGTGTGTATAAAAGTACAGCCTTAATCTGTACAGTCAGTTAGTACGATATGCTCAGCAAGCAATTTTTTATCTGCATATACTTCTTCATTTGCATTTGTATCCTGCCTTTCCCCCAACTCCCTCATTTGGGGATTATCCCATTTTATCCTTACAACAGAAACCCTGCGATGCCACTTAGGATGAGAGATAGTGACTTGCCTAAGGTCTCCCAGTGAATCTCATGAATGAGTGGAGATTTTATTTGAAACCAGGTCTCCCCAGTCTAAATCCAAACTACACAACACTGGCTTTCAGGCCTAGTTCTCACAAACAGTCAGCAGCAGGGATAGTAAGCCTGTTTCTTCTTTGTGCCCTTTCAGCCTGCAATTAGGGGCTCATGTGACTGAACGTCGGTTATGGAGACATCTAGGCTGGAACTCTTCTTCCTGATGTCTAGTTTTCTATTTTGGGGTGTAGGGAGGAACACACAGGAGTGGTACAGTCCAGAATCACATATCACCTCATTTGCTGTTTGTGAGAACTAGCTATGAATGTACTCTTTTTTCCTTCTGCTCTCTGCTTAGGGTGCCCTCTGTGAGAAAATGTACAGTGTTGCTGGTACATGGACCTGTGGTTCATACTTGAGGCAGCTGTCTGACTTACACAGATAATTTCAGTGCATGTGGTGAATACATTCTGTTCTATTGGCTGATTTGTAGGGACCTTGTAAGTGTAGAATTCTCTGCCTTCCAGGAAGAGAGCTGGACAATATCCAAGTCATTGATTGTAATCTTTCCACCAAGGCAGCCCAATTGAAGCCTTGTCAATAGGAGTACACTGGTATGTGTTTACAGAATTGCTTTCAAACTATGAAGCGTGTCCTCCTGGCCTTTTGTGCTATAGTGCTGTTCTTGGAGCAAAGGCTGCTGACGTTTTGCTGCCCTCCCAGCTCAGTTCCAACTGGGTAAAAATGGCTGGCAACCAATGAGATCTCCAATATTGCCATGTCAGTTCTGTAATGAATACTGCTGCAAACTAAGATTATTGTGATTTAATTAGTAATGCTGTAATGATGCTACCACCTGAGCAAAGGGTTGCTAATTTATATAAATAGCTTTGTTAATGTTCTTAAGCACCAAGTATTAAATGCACAAGAGTTAGATTCTGGATGGATAATCCACACTATTTTGCTCTGTGGTTTTCTTATAAAAGTAATGTTTGATCTCCTGCTTGTTGTTTTTAAATAGGAAAAAGGAAGGAGCCATGTACGGACCGAAGGGATTTGAGTAATATCCCTCTTACTCAAGCCAGCTGTTATTTGAGATTCAAATCTTTTTTCCCACACTTGGATCTGAGGCTTCAATTTTTTTTATTTTTTTTAACGTGGGGTAAATTTATTCCATTCTTCTAAATAAATAAATAAATCTGAGCAGGTTTGCATCCAATTTGTCACAAAGGGAAGCTACACACATGAGAGAACCTGTGCATCCAGCAAGCATTTTGTTTTGAAACCTGGAACTGAAGGAGGGGTTGCGGAGTGGGTGGGTGGGGAGAGAATAATGCTAAATTCCACCTAAACATCAGGAAAAATTTCCTGACTGTCAGAGCAATAAGACAATGGAATCAACTACCTAGGGAGGTGGTGGGCTCTCCCAGTCTGGAGGCATTCAAGGTGCAGCTGGACAGACATCTGTCAGGGATGCTTTGACCTAGATTCCTGCATTGAGCAGGGGGTTGGACTCGATGGCCTTGTAGGCCCCTTCCAACTCTACTTTTCTATGATTCTATGATTAAAATGTCCAGGGAAGCACAAGAGGGATTTACATATATCAAGCTTCTCTGTGCAGATCAAGGCACATGCTTTGACTCAAGGTTTGGATGCGCGGTACATACATGTAAAGAGCAATCACACTCAACCACACACGGCCACACGTACAAAATTCATCCTACCTTGCCCTGGAGGTGGCTCCGATAAGGATGCAGAGCCAGATGGCAAGCTGTGCTCTGTCTGAACTAAGTTAAATCTATCATCCTGCTAGCACTTGAATGTATGCCACCATCAGTCTAGATAGCTCAGAATTGTCAGCACTGATTGGCAGCTCCTTCCCAAGGTCTCCGGCCGTGTTCTTTTTCACTTGAGAATGTGCTGCTCTACCAGTGAACTATGAGCTCACCACCACCACCACCACCACCACCAATTTGACCCAGCACGGTCAGCACTGGGTGTGCACACAGCCTCCAGTCATTTCAATGGGACCTGTGCTAGAGCTACCAACATGAACCATAATGAGATGAATATAGGATGAGGATACAAACTGTCTTCGGTGGACTCTGCCCCCTACCCTTGTTACTTTGCAAACCTACTAATATTTAGCAGGGATGGGGACTCGGACTCCAGGACTCGACTCGTGAGTCGGACTGAGTCCCCCCTCTGACTCGAGTCAGACTCAAGTCCCAATATTTTTAATGGGACTCGAGACTCGACTCGGGACTCGAGACCAAGGACTCGACTCGAGACTCGTGTTCCAAAATCGTGTTCCTCAAATGCAACATGGATAGGTTTTAGGAAGTACAGCAAGTTTATTTTTTAAAATCATTTCCCTAAAATGCAACCTTTCAGACATTTTGGGTTTGGCTGCCTCTGCCTGCCTGTCTGGGGTTCCCAGCCTCCTCTGCCTGCCTGCTCTCTTCTTAACCAGTTCCACAGTTTGAATTGTCCAAGACAAAGGCCTCTGCCTGCCTGCCTGCTTTGGGGTTCCCTGCCTCCTCTGCCTGCCTGGTTATTTTGGGTTTTTCTGCCTGGTGTGTTCTTGCCAAAATCAGTTGCAGAGTTTTGAAATAAAAAGGCACACTTGTGCCTAGAATTAATTTAAGCCACACATCTGAAATAGCCTTATTTTGTTGGGAAAACCCCCCATTGATTTTAATAGGGACTCATGGAGTCAGCTTTGGGAGTGACTCATGACTCGTGACTCGTGAGTCACCATTTTGAACCAAGGACTTGGACTCGGACTCGAGACTTGGGTCCAGAGACTCGTGACTCGACTCGTGACTCGAAACCAAGGACTCTTCAACATCCCTGATATTTAGTTACGGAAATTTAGGAGGCTAATGAAGCCTCATTTATTTGGCTCAGCTTTGGGGTGGAGAGTGGCTGAACGACTGTTTTATGAGCTATTCATTTGTTTGTCTTTATGTGCTGCTATTATATGAGGCACTGTTTTATTATTGATCACAATTCTTTATTACGAATTTCAAACTGCTTTTACTGTTTCTTATTTTTGATGCTGTGATAGATGGATGGATGGATGGATGGATAGATAGATAGAGAGATATGCTACTTTGGGAACTTCCCAGAAAAATAGACAATGAATGTAGTAAATAAGTAAGTAAATATGCAAAGGCATGTGAAACATCAGGCAAGGGAAAAGCAATGGATAATTTTAGACAGAGGGCCATTGACTCTCTGTTGATGTGCAGTAAACTACAGAGCAAATTCTACATATTGCTCACTGTGGCACTGAATGCCCAGATGGTGCTGTTATAATTGTCTATATCTATCTAGTGATGTGGGAGAGATTTGTTCTGTTCACATTTTAATGCGAACGTACACACTTTTGAACTGCTACATGAACTGAAACTCAGTAATCCTTTGACATTTGTACTTCTCTGAATTTTGCAATGGTGTTCCCCAATCCAGAAATGCATAGAAAAATGTGTGCATTGGGGAAAGTGCATCCAAACATGCGTGTGTCAAGAGAAATGTGCGCAAAATGTGTACACGTTTTCATGGCTGCCCTCTTTTCTTTAAACCTCAATGTTCAGAACAACAACAACAACAAAAAGATTGGATAAAATCTTAAGAGAGCTCTGGCTATTAGGTGGTATAGAAATGTAATAAATAAATACATAAATAAAATAAGAGAAACCAAAACAGCCATATTGTACATTCCTAGTCTAATCTGCCTTATCCCAAAGCAAGGATGGGGAATGTGCAGCCATGCTGAAGTTGTCAGACTGCAACTCCCATCAGTCCTAGCCAGCATAGCCAATGGTGATGGATGCTAGGAGCTGGAATCCAACAACATCTGGAATGCGACATATTCCCCATCCTGGTCCCAAAAGAAGGTAAGAGGATTATAAGAATCAAGAAGGTATATGGTTCCCTCTCCATAAGACAAAAATTTTAGAAAATTATTGGTAGGCATGAATTTATTATTTATTTAAAGCATTTTTACCCTCTTCTTCAGCTGAAAAGGGCTCCCAGAGTGGCTTACAAAGATCAGTAATAAGGCAACAATAATAATTTTATTCATTTATTTATCTCATTTCTATACCACCCAATAACTGAAGCTCTCTGGGCGGCTTACAACAGTGCCTAAACAAGGCCATAATACAATAAAATAACAATAAAATCATTTAACAATACAAAATTTAAAACAGTTTAAGAAATTTAAAACAGTTCAGTGACAAAAACAACATTTAATAACAGAATGGACCTGTTAAAAACGCCTGACATGGGTGCCCCCATCAAGCCATTAGAATAACCCTAGACATCTTTAAATGCCTCTGTCTGCACAGAGGGCTGTCTTAACCTGGTGCTGAAAAGATGACAAAGTTGGTGCCAGGTGGGCCTCAGTGGGGAGATCATTCCACAATCAGGGGCCATCACTGAGAAGGCCCTCCCCCTTATTGCTGCCCTCTGAGCCTCCCTCAGAGGACACTCAGAGGAAAGCCTCAGATAGTGACTGTAGTGTCTAGGTAGATTACTGAGAGCAGGCTATCCCAGTCCAGATAGGGGCATAGCTGGGCCAGCAGCTGAAGCTGGTAGAAGGCACTCCGTGCTACTGAGGCCACCTGAGCCTCAAGTCACAAAGATGGCTCAAAGAGGTCCCCCAAACTACGAACCTGCTCCTTCAAGGGGAGTGCAACCCCATCCAGAACAGGTTGAACACCCTCCATCTGGACAGAGGAACCACCCACTAACAGCATCTCAGTCTTGTCTGGATTGAGCTTCAGTTTGTTTAGATTGAGTCTCATCCAGTCCATTGTTCCAGCCAGGCACCAGTTTAGCACATCCACAGCCTCACCTGATGGAGATGAAAAGAAGAAATAGAGCTGCATGTTATCAGCGTGCTGGATGACCCCACTCAGCACTTTCATGTAGATGTTAAATAGCATGAGGGACAAACTCGGTCCCTGGGGAACTCCATCCTGGAAAATCCATGGGGCCGAGCAATATTCCCCAAGCACCACCTTCTGGAGTCATCCATCCAAGTAGGAGCAGAACCACTGCAGTGCAGTACCCCACCCCACTCCCAGCTCAGACAGGCGCCCCAGAAGGATACCATGGTCGTATCGAAAGCCGCTGAGAGATCCAGGAGTATCAACAGCCCCCCTGTCTTTCTCCCGACATAGGTCATCATACATAGCCATGAAATCGAACCTGGGGGGGCGCCTGGCCCCCACCTAGACTCTTCATGGGGGCACCCCCCCACCTTGATCTTCTGAGCGGCCCGGAGCAGTTCTCTGTGCCGCTCGACCCATCCTCTGCGGTCCCGTTGCATCACTTCCGGCACCGGAAATGACGCAACGCAGTGCGTGCCACGGGGGTACAGCGTGCCTGCGCAGGGTCCCGTCACGTCATTTCTGGTGCCGGAAGTGATGCGATGGGACCAGAGCGGGCTGCGTGGGCAGCTCGCCACGGAGAGGCAAGCCGCCCCGAAGAGAAGGCAAGGCCTCGCGCGGCGTGAGCGGGGCCGATTTCGGCCCCATTCTGCCAGCGCGAGGCTCGATGTTACATCTCTAAATTCATACAGGGCAACCAAAACGTTTTCCATGCCAAAACATAGCCTGAACCCCAACTGAAATGGATCCAGATAATCAGTCTCATCCAAGAGCTCCTGAAGCTGGTTGGCAGCTACCCGCTCAAGGACCTTGCCCAGGAAAGGAACATTGCCACCGGCCTAAAGTTGTTTAGATCTCCTGGGTCCAGAGAGGGTTTCTTCAGGAATGGCCTCACCGCTGCTTCTTTCAGGTGGCCTGGGACCACTCCCTCTCACAAGGAGGCATTGATCACCTCCCTGGCCCAGCCGACTTTCCCCTCCCTGCTGGATTTTATAAGCCAAGAGGGGCAAGGATCCAGTACAGATATGGTTGCACGAACCTGTCCAAGCACCTTGTAAACATCCTCGAGCTGTACCAACTGAAACTCGTCCAAAAAAATTGGACCAGGCCGTGCAAAGGAAAAAACTGAATAGAGACAATGAGATGTTGTTTCTTTGCCACCCTCACTGCCCCTAAATATACCTGGCTGTAGGCACATGCAAGGGCTCAATTGCATCCACTAGGAGTTCTTCTCCATCTGCACTCAAGCCACCTCCTGTTTTGTTTCATCACTCTCAGCTCCGGGGTGTACCATGGAGCCATACGAGCGATACTACAGAGACGGCGCTCAGGAGCAATCGTGTCAACTGCCCAGGTCATCTCCATAGTTCAGAGATCAAGCAGGGATTCGACAGGACTGCCAGCCATATTTATTTATTTATTAGATTTATATCCCACCTTTTTTCCTTCAAGGAACCCAAGGAAGCTTGCATAATCCTCCCCCTCTCCATTTTATCCTCACAACAACCCTGTGAGGTAGGTTATCAGCCCCAACCCCCCCAAGGGCCCTCTGGAAACCATCCAGATCCATTAGTGCAGAATAAGGCAGACCATCACTGAGTCACTGAGGGCAGACCATCTTAATAGGCCCCCTACCCTTGCAGAGGGGAGAAGTCTCCGTTAGTCTAAATCTCAGCAGGCAGTGATCTGACCATGACAAAGGGACCAGTTCAAAGTCCCCCACCTTCAGATCACTTTGTCTGGCTGAAAAAACCAAGTCTAGAGTGTGCCCTGCTACATGTGCTGGGCCGATGACATGTTGGGACAGTCCCATGGTCGTTATGGAGTCCATGAAATCCTGAGCTGTCCCAAATTGGGTGCCCTTGGCATGGATGTTAACGTCCCCAAGGACCAACAGCCTGGGTGACCTCAGCATTACAACCGTCAACCGAGACCACCTCCGTCAGCTCAGATAGGGAGTCTGTTGAGCAGCAGGGTGGGCGGTACACCAGCAGAATCCCCAATCTGTCCCATTGGCCCAACACAAGGTGCAAACACTCCAGACAGTAATCAGACAGACAGGGAGCCTGGAGGGAGAGAGAGAGAGGGAGAGAAGAGAGAGAGAGAGAGAGAGAGAGAGAGAGAGAGAGAGAGAATTCCTATAGACCACAGCAACCCCCCGCTCCCTGGCCCTGAGGTCTGCCCTGATGCTGAACCAAGTACCCTAATGGGTATAACTGGGAGAGGCTAACTCCCCCCTGTCGCCCACCCAGATCTCAGTAATGCATGCCAGATTGGCCACTTCATCCACTATTAGATCATTGATGAGGGAGGTCTTATTCTGCACTGATCTGGCATTTAAAAACAGCATCCGGAGACCAGAAGGCAGGCTGATAGGGCAACCGCCAAACCTGCAGGTGTGAGGATGGCTGGAACACTGCACAGCCATTAACTGTCTGGGCCACATTCCCAGTAGTAGTAGTAGTAGTAGTAGTAGTAGTAGTAGTAACAATACCCTTTTTACTAAAGCTATGGTATACTTAGCTAGGGAGATTGGGGGCCAGATGAAGTCCAATACAGGCACTTTTATAGTAAACCTCTACCTCCATAAGGTTATGCTCATTCACCTTGCCACATGCACACACACGTTCCCTTTTTTGGCATGAGCAGCAGAAGTGGTGCTTGCTGGGAACCACAGATGTGTTGAACAGTGCTTTTTTTGGGAAGTGCGCTACACCTCTGCTTCCTCTCTTCATCCTCCAGAGTCAGCTATGGGTGAAAGTCTGCCTCACTTTGGCCTCAGATATGGAAGGGAGGGCTTTCGACTGTCACCCACGTCCTTGTCCTCCCGTCTGACTTGGCCCTTAGCTCTGCAGCTTTCTCTCCTCTCTAATTCCTTGCCTCCTGGCCTCAAGCACAGTGCAGCAGCCATACCTGGCTGCTGCCCTTCTACCCTCTTTGAGACATCAGAGGCCCCAAAGGGAGGGACTTGCATCCCTGTCACCATGACAACTAGGCTGCACTGTCTCCCTGTGGCCTTGAGCAGCTTGCTTGCCTTGCCTGTCACCTTGGCTACAGATATGCTCTTGTTAGAGGCTTCCTGGTTCCCCTCTCTCAGTGGACTGACTGACAGTCCTGTATCTGATGTCTGCATCTAAGGTTGGACATTGAAATTGAAATTCCCCCGAGTTACCCAAAATGTTCTGTCCCTGCAAAAATGGACACTGATTTCTTGGGGTGGGGGATTTTCCTGAAATTTACAGGGGGTGGTGGGGATTGCTACATACCTTACTCAACTTGACAAGGTGGCCAAGGATTTTCTAGTTTTTTGAATTAAAATAAAATAAAATAACACCCTGTGCTGCTCCCAGAAGCACAGAGCTCTTTCTGCAGCTTCCTGCTGCATGCACTTCCCAGAATGCCATAGGAGTGACACCATGTGGCACGACATGGTGTTGGTCCCAAGGCATTCCAAGAAGTGTATATCGTGGGAAGCTGCAGAGAGAGAGCTTTGTACTGCTGTGATCGGTGCAGGGCTTTTAAAGGAAGTTTTAAAAACAAAGAAAGACGAGAAACCCTCAGCTCCCTCATAAGGTTAGGTAGGGAAGCAACAACTCCTCCCACCCCAAAATAGTCAAAGAAATTCAGAGCCAATTAAGAACAGTAAAATCAGATAAATAATTATTATAGACTACTACAACACCACCATATATATTATACAGTAGCCTTTATATATCCTCATATGTAAAGAAGAACCTCATTCAAGAGAAGGCACTTGTACATAGATCAGCCTTTAAAGTCCCTTTGAATGCCTGCAATGATGGGACATTATGTATTTCAGCTGGAACAGAATTCGACAGTCATGGTGCCACAGCCAAAAAGGCCCTGATCCTTTGTGTCCACCAGTCTGATTGCTCTTACAGGTGGGCACTCAAGCAGGACCTGTGAAGCTGAAGTGCAGGCAAGCTGGCACAGGGTGAAGGTGGTACTTTATGTACCATCATACCCTTGGTTCTTCCAGTACTAATAATCAATTATCTCTTTGACTGAAAATAAGATATTTTGGGGCAATCCCACCACATGTGCCTTGTACCTGGGGCATGTGTGCTAAGCTCTCGGTCCTTGTACAGAGAGCTGAGCACACCTGGGATCTTGACCAGTTACTCCCTTGCATTCTCCAGTACTCCTGGATATGAAATATGTCCATGGATCCTGCTACTTTACCTGGCATCCTGTGAATCCCTTCTCAGTTTTTTGGAGGGCCCTAGAGAGAAGGATGTGTTCACCAAGGGTGCTAACTTTGATTTGAATGCAAGAACCCAGGGCAAAAAACATACCAAAAATGAATGAAGAGAACAAAATAACCCTATGGCTGTTTATTTATTTATTTATTATATTTATACCCCGTCTTTTTTCCTTCAAGGAATCCAAGGCGGCTTACATAATCCTCCTTCTCTCCATTTTATCCTCCCAACAACCCTGTGAGGTAGGTTAGGCTGAGAGTCAGTGACTGGCCCAAAGTCACCCAGTGAGTTTCATGGCCGAGCGGGGACTAGAACCCGGATCTCCTGAGTCCCAGTCCAACACTCTAACCACTATGCCAGACTTGTTCTAGCATTTGGGGGTGAGACTTTTGGAGTGAAGGGAGTAGTTCCATCACTACATAGACCTGAAGCTGGACAGATATTAAATTCTCCAGCAACAATTTTTAAAAACTTACATTCCTTTCTTTGGATCCCAGCCAGAGAGTGAAACTTATAAATTGCCTTCGTCTCCCAGGCAAAGCAAAATAAAATTGGTATAAGGGATACTGCATTGTTGATGAAGACGCACATGGTAGCATTAACGCAGATGCAGCGGACTTAGCACAAGATTAGAGGAATATCTTAATAGGCACTGCAGCTCTTCTGGGTAGCCTTGAAGAAAACGACGGTTCCCCAAAGCTGCAGAAACATTAAAGGGAATAAATAATTTGCTTCTTTAGCCTCTGAATCTGATGCGTGAAGCTCTTCCTAATGCGGCCATGAATGGCAAAGCAAGGGATCGGAATATATGGTGGTACATAAATGGATGCACGGTAGTGAGTAGATGTACCCAGTCTTGGAGGCCTTTTCTCATGATGTATTTACAGCCCCTAATCTTCTTCTGGCTGCAGTCCCCGCCCAAGCTCTATTTCAATGCACTGCCTCATTTTAGTAGCTTTTCTTTTCTTGCGGCTGTACCAATGATCAACCGTTATATATGCATCCGTCTGGGAATTCAGCCCTTGAGCTGAACTATTTCTCACACAAGTAATGGGACTGGGACTTCTGGGGATGAAACTGGATATGTGGTGACGCATGATGTTGTGATGAATGGGTTTGAGGGATGGGGCAATGCCACAATACGCATGGTACCGTATGTCCCTGAGAGGCACTTCAGTGATGTGTGTGTGAGTTCAGGTATGTCCCCCTTGGCAAACCTGAAGCACAAGCTGGAGGGGCATGTTTGCAGCTTGAGACTGATAGGCAAATGGTCAAGGAATGCCTGATTATTTTGAATGAGTTCAATCTCCAGGGCCCAACGAACTGCATCCTAGACTAGGGATGTGTGTGGAGCTCGATTGGGGGATGGAAGTCTGGCGAACTCCCTCTGAGTTCCCAAACCCTGTTGCAACTGAGCCTGTAAGGAAGCCTAAGCATGTATAAATGAAAAAAAACAACAACCTATTGCTTCCCTGTTTACCCCTGCATCCCTTTTGCTCCCCTTCCTCTGTTGTTTCCTACATTGACTTTTAGAATGTAAGCTCCTTGGGCAGGGATCTGCCCTCTTGTGCTCTGTAAAGCATCGTGCACACTGATGGTCCTATACAACAACAACAACTGCATTTGGTGCTCAAACCTGGTATACTTTGTCATAGTCATTTAGACATCAGCAACACACAACCCTAACATTTTTAACTACAGCACCATTTATTTATTTATTTATTTATTACATTTATTTGATTTACTATGAGTATAGCAGCTTTTATCATTACAATTTATTCAGTACCCCTTCCAAAAAGGGTACACCACACACAATTAGTCTTCCCAGGTGGATATCCATTGTTCAAAAAATCAAAAACAAACCCTTGGCTGATAAATATGAATCCAGTTTCTGCCCTCTGCCCCCATCTCAGCGCTTAGAGTGGCGCTCTTCTTGCTGATGCTCAGCTATTCTTCTGATACATTCTCTTGCAAACAACTTAAGGGTAATTCCAATCAATAAGATTCATGCAGCAGACCAACACCCTTTTGTGGTGTTCACCCTTTTGTTGCTGGCTGGGCTGATTTGGGAGTTTCCCCATTTTATTCGATGCTGCCTTAACATGTTTTAAACAAAATCTCAATGAAAAGTTCAGTGCTTGTAGACCATAGGATCATAGAGTTGGAAGAGGCCTACAACAAGGCCATCGAATCCAACCCCCTGCTCAGTGCAGGAAACTAGAGGAGGGGTCTCCCATCCAAGTAATCACCAGGCCTGACCTTGCTTAGCTATCAACACTATTTTAACCTCTGGAACAAAGGGGTGTCTAACTTCCTTTTACAACATAAGCTAGTTTTAGTCCTGTAGTGTTCCCATGCTGTGGTGCACATGCTCACCGAATGCATGGAGGAAGAATAGGATCACATTTGCTGACCCTGCCCTCATCCTTGATATATTTGGCCTAAGGCAAGAATGGGGCAAAATGAGATATGCATGCAGGGCAGCCTTCCCCAATCTGGTGCCCTCCAGATATGCTGGACTACAACTCCCAGAAACCCCCAGCTGGGAGTTGTAGTCCAACACATCTGGAGGGCACCAGGTTGGCGAAGGCTGCTGTAGGGTCACCCCAAATCCTACGGATGAACAGGATACTTATCAGACCCTACACATATCTTGTACAGCTGTACATGTGTACCACCTTCCTTCCCAACCCATGGAGTATGAGAAATTCATTTCAGTTCTCAAATATTGCCCCATTTGCCACCCAGAATGTGAATGGGAGCACATTTTTTTGGGGGGGAAACATTGGTACATTCCTGAACTTAGGATCACATTTGAAAAATGCATTTAAGGGGGGGGGAATGCACTTTGAAATGTGCATTTCTCCCCAAAATACACATTTTCATGCTTTAATTAATGAGGGGAAAGTGTGTACTTTTGAAAAATGCACACAGAAATGCACACTTACCCTGTTTGAATGAACCAAAAAATATGTTGCAAATGAAAACAGGAACCAGCCAAACCGAGCCTAAAAGTGAAGTTCAGATAATTTTCATGAGCTCAAGCATCTCTGCATTTCCCATAGCATGGGGCCAGTGGGCGCACAGGGGTCGGGGATGGTGTCAGAAGCTGCAATCCCACTCCCACTCCTGTGTTCGATGGCCACATGGATTGGAGCATGAAAAGAGGACCTATAGCTCCCACCAGGGAAACCCTGTCTAGTGTTCTTCCATTGGACCCAACACATACCTGCAAACAAACTAGCAGTAATTCTACTCAAGAAGCTCCAGACTGTAGACCAACTTACTCCTGTGGAGTTCTTCCTTCTGCAGCTGGTTGGCCTGTTTCAAATGTTTGCCCCTTTCAGGTGATAATGTGCACCAGCTTAAAACTCCATGATCTCCATCTTCTTTTTTTATGTACAGAGTAATATGAGCCATTTCCCCAAACTCCATGACCCCTTTTTTATTTATAAGAAAATAAATTAGTAGCTATCTATCTGAAAAAGGGCAGTAACGTAGATTTTGCATGAACAGGACATTGTGTTGTTTTCTCACTGGGTCCAGGTTTGCAGGAGTTCAAAGTAAAGGGCAAGTTGCAGCTGGGTTTGGGCACACTTTGATCAAACAGAAAGGGCCCAACTGGTTTGGCTGTGTGACATGGGCAATAGGCCTAGAAACCACAGCCCTATGGAAGGAACAGCTGCCACCAAGTGGCCACCTTGCAAAATAAACAGGGTTGGAAAAGTCACAGACAACACTTTCTCTAATCTGTCTGCCTGAAGAGGAGCAGGGTGACAACAACTCCAATCGCAGCATTCCTAGGCACACACATTTCTGGAACCATTCAAATCATCCATACCTAGTCATTTTTAGGTTATGAGGCTAAAATCAGTGGAGGCTGGTGACTCTTATTTCAGTTGGCTCCTAATCCATTGCAGCTGTTATTAGGAGCTATCCATGGTGCTGAACCTATTTTGGGTTTGGAGTTCAGAACCATGGATAGCTCCCTTAAAGCTCCAAATAAAACCCACAATGAGTTAGGAGCCCCACCGAAATAGGAGTCACCAGCCTCCACTGGCTAAAATGGTTGAGGAGTATCAGGGCCTGGCTTTTCAGCCTCCAGGATGCACTCCTTTGAACCTTTTTTGAGGCTCGCACTAGGTGGCCTGCTAAGCAATGCCGTATGGCCAGAAGAAGAATTGTATGCTTCCTTGGGCTGCTACCCCAGCATACTGCTCCCATGTTTGTGCCTATAAATGTTTGCTTCTCTGAAGCTCTATCACTGGGGTAGTGGCCTGGTACCCTCCAGATGTTTTGGACTACAACTCCAATCAGATGCACCCTCCCATGTCAGGGTTTATGGGAGTTGTGGCCCAAAACATCTGTGCTCTACCAGTTTTGAAATGCTAAGGGTGCAAAAGTCCTACAGCAATGTTGGGAGTTGTAGGACTTTTTTTTTCCCTGTCTAAACATGCATACGATTGCACCCTTAGTCAGTGTGCTTGCCCTGAAAGTGGACAGAGTTGTGGTGCATACAGCTGTTCACTGTGGTGTGGGATGCATTATTTCTGTGGCTGATGTAATCAGCACTATGCTCAGTTGCCTTTGACTTTCCCAATACAATGGTCAGTTTTCCCCTTTACAGCAGGATGGTAAAATTTTGGTTCTGCTCAGTTTCTCTTTTTTCAACTTTAAGTGCCTTCCATCCCATTTCTGCATCCATCCAACCTTACTTCTTCTTTTTTAAGTGTGCACAAAAAATTTGGTGTGCATTTCCTTCCAATATATGCATTTTTGACATATTCTTTTTAATTGGGCAACTCCAGTGCATCATTTGGAAAAGTGTAAATATTAGAGTATAACTGTGTTTGGGTTTGCTCCTTGGTCCAGGAGGTATGAATTAGGTAAATTTACTGAATGAATTTCTCCCTCATCCCTACCAAAAAAACATCTCCATGCTAAAACCAGGTTGGAAGCCAGTGTGACAAAGGATCAGGGCCGGTGCTACCATTAAGCCAACTAGGCAGCTGCCTAGGGCTCAGGGCTAAAGGGGGCGCCAGAATTAGGGAGGGAGGGGGCTCAAGTGGGAAGGGGTGTGTGCTAAATATCTGATCTTGCCTAGGGCACCAAGCTGCACCAAACTGCCTTGCACCAGCCCTGCAAAGGATGCATCATTCAGAAATGCCTGTAGCTGTTCAAATTCCACACATTCAGTTACTTTGTCTAACAAGGGGAAGATTGGACACTGGCCCAAAATTCCAGATCTTGCTTACTGAAAGGTTTCTTTCCCACCCAAAGCAGATAACGGCCCTCTCCCATTGATCATTTTTGTTCAAAAGTGCACGGAGCTCAGTGGCTGGCTTTTACCAGCCATGATGGGCTTGGTTTCAAACTGCATGTGGTGTTCACACAACCCCAAGTACCCTTTCTACAACTTTGAAGGAGAGTACATCAAGGTGCTCCAAGCAATTGCAGCAAGAGGCTACTTCTGACACTGTTGGTAGGGGCTATGCATTAAGTTTGGCAGCCAAATCAGACCATATCTGAGCGACTTTGTCCACAAAAAAATCATTAAATGCACCAGCAGATTTGGGCAGAAAGAGGAAAATGTAAATGCCAAAATACATTTGTTCCTATTAGGAGACAAGTAAGAACCAGCTTCAACCATGGCTAAGTACACTTGCCAACATAATTTCACGTAAGGAGAAACTCAAAGTAAATTTGGGGGTTCCTCCACAGCCAAAATCACTGAGGAATTTGGGGGGGGGGAGTTGCCAATAGGTTTAGAGAAATTTCTTGAAATTTCTTCAGCACATCTCTAATTCTAACCAGAGTTTGCCTAAAGAAAAATTCAAAGCAAATTTGGAGGTCCTTCTTCAAGTGGAACCTCTGAAGAATTGGGAATGAAGTCAAAACAGTGCCAGCAAGGTAAGAAGCATTTAACTGGGGGGTGAGGTATGGAGCGGGTTTAATACCATTTTAGCTATTGGGCTGTGTCCTATATAGTAACTAGTTTATAGGACTAAGAATGCTTCCCAGTTGTTCACTGCGTCTATTGCATCTAAGACCTTCTTACTTCAGTGTCTTTCCCACTGTGTGCCCAGCTGGGACCTGCCTTATGCCATTTTGATTTCTCTTCCTGTGAATGTGGTTGGCCAAGAGATTATTAGGCTGTTGAAAGAATACTGGAGGAAATGTAACAGGTTGCACATCCTAATTGCTACCTGCGTTGATAACACTTTTCACCAGTACTGTCCATTCTGCGAAAGCAAATGATCAGGTCTGAGGATGGGAATTATGGCTTATTTAATTTAGGACTAGGAGCACCATGGTGAAAACAGCAGAATGAATAGAACAGGCAGGGTTGAAAGTGAGAAGGGAGGAAGAAAGAGATCACATACAGCAAAAGAAACACTTTAAAAAGCGGGTAAGTTTGTCTTCATATTTGCACTGCTGTGTTTGCAGCATGGCTTAGCATGCCTCATCTTGTTAAATAAATATTGTGACAGTTCTAATCCTAGCAAGCGGGGATGTAACCAGAACTTGGATTTTCACTGAGGGCAAACAGTAATGGGTGCACTTTAAGTATTTCAAATAAGCCTCTAATTTAGATCTACAAAGTCAGTGCTGTTTGTTAAATAAATATCCAAGTCATCTGGTACAAGGCCAATAGTCATGGTTAAGGAAGATGTAGCAAACGAACAGATATTTAATTCCACTGTTGGGTGAGCACACTCACGTATGCTGGGAAGAGGCTTTTTAATTTCATTTAAAGCCACAGCTATGGCAATGAACAAATAAAAACAACACACACACACACACACATCCCTCTTTAACCAAGGCAATACCTTCTTCAGGATTTTGAAGGCAATCAAAAGAGACAGCTCCAGCACGGCAAGGGAATTAGGTATCATTTAATTGCTGAGAGGAAAATGACAAATGCTGGTTCATAACTAACACGCTACCGCCACTTTGTAAAATGTTAATTGGAATACCTTGCACTTCTCCAAGGCCTTTAATGAATTAATGGCAGTGCCACTCTCTATTTATGGGCCAGTTAAATTCCAAGGCAAATCCATTTACCTCTTGTATATTATTATTAAACTTCATATGTCTGTTACATAATCAATAAGCAGCCCTTTCATTAATCTAAATGAAGGTCTTCCAGGAGGCTGTTATGTAAAGCTGGAACCCCTCTCCAAACTGGTTTGTTGTTACACTTTCAGTTTTGTGGATCAGCCGAGTTCCTTTTTTTATTTCCTAGCGACTTACAGTTATAATGTTATTTTTTTAAAAGAAAGAATACACTGGGAAAACAAGTTTTATTGCAGTAAAATATTTGTCAGCATCTAAAAAACCCCCACACACATATCCAGATGGCTGGGCTGCTGTAGAAACATGCTGTGTTATTGTTTACTATGCTCAACATCTCTCTCAATTTGATCTGGTTGCATGCACCTTTCCCATTGCTGGTAGTCGGGAGAGTGATTTAGCTTCTCTGGAAGCAGTTTTTAGAACTTTGCGAGGGATGTTTGAGAGGAAGCACTTACTGATGATGAAACCAGTATTTCAGCCTTGGGTTAAATGCAAACACTTGGACCCAAAGGATTGTAAGCAGAAGGAAAACAGTTGTGATGGGCTGAGCTTTGGGAATTCTGAAAGTTCAGCCCAAATTTGGGGTGGGAGCATGGCAAAATGGGCCAAGACCACCACACCCTTTTCAAATTTCAGGAGGGGGTGAGTTTTGAGGGCAGGTTGCAAAACTCACTGGCACTCCCCAAGCGTCTCACTACTGTCAGACTCCATGTTTGAAGCCCTATCATGACCTTGCATCAATGCTACATCATGTTGTAGCATTGTACCAAGAGGCATGGGGGTGGTGGTTAATGCCATTTTATGTGCTTGCCAGTGGGGGACTCTATTTTTCTCCAGAATGCTCCTCGGAATGATGCCATGTCATTTATTTATTGGCCACTGAAATGGTCCCCCACTTTTACAGCCTATGAATAAGGTCATGAAAATGTGGAGAACTTTCGCTCATCCCTAGAAAATAGCTGCTGGTGCTGTTCTGAGTGCACTTGTATTAGAGCTTGCACAAGAGCTCACACAGTGTTGTAATGAGTAGGTTTTCTAGCCATTTCTATTTGTTTGGGTTGTGCAAGAGGCTGTGCATGCCCTTGCACAAGTGGAAGAACATCTCTGGATTTAGTTTCCCTTTTTTCGTGCAAAGTTCTCTCATCGTACACAAAACAGCATGTGGAAGGGAATATTGGGATCCAACCTGTTGTCTTTTTGTGCGCATTAATGAGAGAAATGGACTCAAGGAAAGAAGACACAGATATCTAGAATAGCTTCTTGCCAATACTGCTTTTAGTCAACTCAACTAAAAATTGAATTTCTCTTCGCCAAGAGTTGCAGATTCAATTCTTTGTTCTTGAAGGGAAGATGTCTGCCAAAGGGTGTTCTTTTCTGTGCATATTGTAACTATTTTATTTATTTATTTATTAATTTTTTAAATCGCCCATCTGGCCGGTCACCCGGCCACCCTGGGCGATTTTAACAATTGAATGCATATATTTTGATAACTTTTCTATTGCTTAACTAGTCATGATTCTTGTCAGGACTTGTAGTTTTGTATGTCCTATACTTAGATTTTATATCCTACTGGTATTTTACTTTGTTGTGGCTTATAGCAGGGGTGGGCAACCTGCAGCCCTAGGGCTTCACGCAGACTTGGGCCTAACTTCAAAAGACCTGTGCAAGAGAGGAAAAGGGGGCAGCCCCACTTTGGCTCCAGCCCTGCCCACTGCAAGCATGCACCCCCTGACAGATTGTCCCAAATGCAATGCGTCCCTCAACAGAAAAAGTTTCACCACCCCCACCCCCGGCTTATGTCCAAACAAACTGGACATATTTATGAATTTCCTAGAAGCCCACTTTTATTTATGTATTTATTTATTTTTATTTATTATATTTATATCCCACCTTTTTTCCTGGAAGGAACCCAAGGTGGCTTACATAATCCTTCTCCTCTCCATGGACTATGAATACATGGGGGTGGGATCAGGACTATGACCACTGGTCCTGCCTCTGACCTCTGCACTTTTTCATCAGAACCTCTGAAAAGAGGGAAAATGGATGCAAACTGCATGCTTCTAGGTCCTACGTGTGCAGCCTCTACAGTACAGATTGTACAGACAGAGGCTATGGTTTGTATGCACGTAGGCTCTCTCCAAAGGTTTTGATGGATATGCAAAGACTGGGCAGGACCAGTGAGTGCAATCCAGACCACCTCCCTCCATGCATCCATTCCACAAGTCATGTGGCATGAACAGCATTAGAAACAGTAAGAGGGAAAGGAACCTGCCCTAGGAGATGCCTTACCTTCTCATTTCAAGCCGCCCCATGCTAGATTTTCAGAAATTATAAACAACTTTGCAGGCTATCAACTTCCTTCTTCTGGACAATCACTCTCTCTGATCAATACACATGTTATCTTCTCATGTACTTGACTTGAAGAGATGAGATGAATGCACACCAGATCACACATTAATACTCAAAAATACTTATAAATGACTAATTAGTCAACACTCTTGTGTTGACTAATTAGTCAACACTAATAATCAAGGGTGTGTGTGTGTACGTCAGCCTTTCTGACCTGTATATTTCCTTCCTTACTTTTTGATTGACAGTTCAGACTGTGTGGGCCAACTGGTTACTGGTAAGCAAAAGTCTGCCAGATTTAACATGGCAGATGATGGGGGAGCTTCCTATGACTTTAATGGCTGGATGGAGAGGAGGGTTTGGAGATGTGCAACTTCATAATTCTGCAGCAGGTGGAATAATCTATTCTGCCGAACTGCTGAAGAAACAATAATATTGTCCTGGATAGAACGGAGAAACTCTAATGGAATCTTTTTTTCTTTTTCTTTTAAAGAACATGCATGAAACCCAATGTCCAGTAAACTAGAATTATGCTGAAATGCACACACTTCATTGAAATGTAAGAACTAGGGTTGAATGAATGAATTAATCAGTGCAATTAAGGGCTTTATTAATGGCTCAATTCCCAATTAAAAACAGAGCTCTGATTAATCAGAACCAGCCATCTGGGCTCCCTTATTGCTACTGCCGGAGCTTGATGGGTTTCTTCTGGGGCAAGCTGACCTCCCCCTTTCACTTTCAAGATCGTTGGCTCTGCCTCACGTTCAACTCTGCCTTTTACCAATTTCAGAACTGGCACGTTGACAGTTTGCTACAACTTTCAGTTTGCGCCTTTTTCTTCCCGACAGCTTACCGATGCGTATATGTGCCTTAATTAAGTCACAATGCAAGAAGGAATTTTGATGGGAGTGGAGATGTGAACTGAAAACTACAGTGAGCTTTATATGTGCAGAGGTCTGAAAAGAATCAAGAAATTGTGTGTGTGTGTGGGAAAGGAATCAAGAAAAAAAATCAAAATTAAAGATCGGTGGATTTCTAATGCAATGGTGCTGCTCTGCAAACAAAACCATGTAATCTGCCCCTCCCCCAATCCTGAAATTGAGGAAATCTGCCCCCCCCAATCCTGAAATTGAATTGGTGGGAAATTGAGAAAAATTGTGGATTTTGTAAGCAGCCCTATTTCCTCCCTTGCCCATTTTCTCATTTGCTATTCAAAAGTAGACTGAGACAGGACATGCTGAATGTTACACTTACATGTTCTAAAGCACTTGGATGACCATCCAGTTATATATACAAGGTTGTATAGCTCTTCTCTCTCAGTGATGGCTTGGCTGGGACTGTACTCGCAAAGTTGAACTAATTTCCTGAAAACTTGGAAAATAGCTCAGCTTACTCTGAGCAATATTCCAAGATAATTCGGACCTACCCTTCTCCTGATGCCATCGGGAGCACAACAGGGTCCATTCACTTGATCCCTTCCCGCAGCCACCCTAGCCTCCAACACCTGCCTCACCCATGCAGGCCTGCTCTAGCTGCGGGCTGGAGAAAGGGAGATAGCACTTGACTTCTCTGGCTCAGATTAAAATCCAAGTCAGAAAAGAACTTTTGAGGCTATAACGGTCACTTCATATTTGAGATAAGCGTGAGCCACTGAGATTTGAATTTGCAAACTAGGAAATACAAGTTTCAGTCTTACTAGTAATAACCTCTTGCCCATGGGTATCAGAGAGAGAGAGAAAGAGAGAGAGCTTTTATTGCTGATAGCAATAGCCTTGAGTGCCATTTGTGTGGAAAGGTAGGATGGAATTTCACATATGGCTAAATAAATGCATAGAGGAGGATTTTTTTAAAAAGAAAGAAATTTGTCGAGATGCTTCTCACCAAAGGCGGTGTTAGTGAGGGCCCAACTGGGCATGGGCCCCAGAACTTCTGAGCAGTGCTCTGGATCTTTGGAGTGCCCTAATTGCCATCATCATCATCTACCTTAATAAAGCATGCTTCTTCCCTCTGAACTCAGTAGCCTTGCAGTTCATTGGAGACCTTAGGACTCACTCCTTTAGCAGACTAATAGGGAGTGTAGCATGAAGGCAGCAACCTTTTAAACTAGAGAGGAGACTGACACCTTTCCTTCTGCAGTCTGCTCATTATTTTCATTAAGTCCAGAGTCCAAAATTGCCTAACAGCACCTCTGTCACCTGGCTTTCTCAGAGTGTGCCTGACTCTGCAGAGACCTGCCCAGCCAACTGAACTTGTGCTCTGGGCCATGTAGGCAGTGAGGCCCTGACAAGAAGAAGAGCAGGCACATTGGTGTGCCTAAGGCCTTTCCCATCCGTTGCTTCCTTCAAGCTGGCCCAGGCTTGGGGGAAAAACAGAAGTGGGTTTACTTGCAAAAAAGGTTTGAATGAGCAGCAGCAGAATATCGGACAAGGTAATGCACTGCCCCTGCTTTTCACCTTTTCCATTTGGGAAATGCCCTTTTAGGGCAGTGATCCATACTCCTTTAAAAATCATGACAAAAGCCCCATTAATTCTAGAGTGGATTAGTATATTTCAGAGTGTGTTAGGATTAGGATGCCTGTAACAAGTCGCCTTCCTTTTCCATCTTTGGTTCCTCGTTACTCTTCCGTGATGAATATAGGAAGTTTCTCTCCAAAGAGAATGTGAAGGGTAGAGAATGAGACTAGCTTAGAACTAGTGTCACTGTATCTCATAAAAGGCTTTGCAAACTTCATTCTCCATCACTCTCCCATTTTTTTTCTTTTGTGAGATCAGCAATTGTATTCTGCATTCTCAAAATGTTCCATTTTTTTCTCATTTGCTAACAAACGTCAAGTGTGTTTCTGCAGAGGAAAACTATATTTTCCAATTAGGCTGCCCATATTGTTTGCAAAACAAATAGTTCTTCAAAACTTGGGAGTATGATATGATACCCCCCTTTTTTCTTTTCTTTTTTTTGTTGTTGCTGTCCCTTCCTATCCCATTCCTGGGAGCCCCCCCAACAAAGGGTTTTACAAATTTGTTTCTTTTTCCAGAGACTTGAGAGAAACTTCTGGCTTTGATTACAAGTGAAAAATAATTTTCAGTGTTCACCCTCCTCGTTTGTCCACATTGATTCTGGCTGATGATGCAAGTAAAAAATGAATTTGCCATTTTTGCCTCCCTCACTTATCCACACCAATAAACCAGCATGTGATTTGGCACAATTTGTTGTGGTGGGCAGTTGCTGCTTTAGAAGTGGCTCATAGCAGAGCAGTAGACAAGGATTGTGTGGTTCATTCCACTGACTGTGGATGTGAGTTTATGGAGTGAGATGGGTTTCAAGTGTGGTCCCATCATTAAATATATATATATATATATATATATATATATATATATGGGGACCACTGCATGTCAGAATGGCAGTTCATGAACAGTTGTGGGCTACGCTACAGACAAAGAGCTATATCCAATGGGATGCAACTGCTAATATAAATTACAATGCACTAAGCGTCACCTTCTCTATCAAGATGCCAATAGCATTAGCTGGCATGCCAATTTCTGGGTTTATGCTAGCTCAACATAATTTACATTACCAGTTGCGCCCCGTTGGATACTGCCCATAATGCTAGAACAATAAGGTGAAGAGATTCACTTATTACAAGTTAATGTAGTTTGTTTTCCATTGTTTTCAATCATTCTCATTCAATTTGATGTATTTGAAAAATGTTCAAAAGAGGAGAATTTTTGGTGAAATTCTCATGGGTGGGCTAGCAGAATTCTTCTGCTTACCTTATCAGGTGTTCGAGAGGTGTGTGCGCGCGCGTGTGCATGCGTGTGTGTGTGTGTGTGTGTGTGTGTGTGAGAGAGAGAGAGAGAGAGAGAGAGAGAGAGAGAGAGAGACTCATCTTTCATTGTGCAATCGTTGCTCCAGCAGTCTGCAGCTACTGGGTACCCCCATGCTTCAATTAAAGCCCAGAGGAAGACATCAAAAGGTAACTTCTCCCATTGGCCTTTCGAGATCAGGAAGTGTAGGCAGCTAGGGAGGCTGCAGAGTGCTTGAGGGCGCAATCCAATCCGGATGCCCATAGCCCTCCGAACT
Source organism: Shinisaurus crocodilurus (assembly GCA_021292165.1). NCBI lineage: Eukaryota > Metazoa > Chordata > Lepidosauria > Squamata > Shinisauridae > Shinisaurus > Shinisaurus crocodilurus. Next base: position 1,842,165 of record CM037889.1, read on the forward strand.
CAGAGGATTACAGGCATCCTAGGCAGGGCAGGAGGAACATGGAGGTGGAGGTCGCCTCTGTGCTCCTCCCACACTGCAAAACACTTAGATGGCTGATTTCGACTGTCTAAGTGTTGCGCCTGAGTTGGGACACCACTAGGATACCTTATATCGTGGCGGTGCCTGACTCCTCCCTTACCTGCTCCCTGGAACAACCACAAAACCCCTTCTCCGAGGCCGCATTTGTGACCTCAGAAAAGCAGCCGGCATTGTTTTCTGTGTTGGCTGGGGAGGGGGGAATGCTCCGAGCTCTGAGACCCAGCTACAAGGTCGGAACGATTTTCTGACCTCATACCTAGGTCTCTGAAAAATCCTATGGCCGTCTAGATGCTGTCTTGCAGCCATAGGATTGTAATAGAAGAAAAAATAAAACAGCCCCCATGCAACGATAGGGTAAGCTCAAAAATACCACCAAAAGAAATTCAAAAGAAATTCTAAAGCATCCTGAGGATCGGGAAGAAAAAGGAAGTTTCTTTCATGGGGAAAGAAAACTTTCAGGAAATTAGAGAACAGATTTCAGCGCAGCAGTAGGTTAAGAGATTCGGGTTAAGGCAGAATTGGCAGTACTCTGGTTTCAGTACTTACACACTCATTGCCTACAGTTACTGTGCCCTATCTACTACTCCAATATCTACGATGCACATGCATAGACATACACCTTCCTGCATCTATTTATTTTATTTATTTATTATATTTATACCCCACCTTTCTTCCTGCAAGGAACCCAAGGCGGCTTACATAATCCTCCTCCTCCTCTCCATTTTATCCTCACAACAACCCTGTGAGGTAGGTTAGGCTGAGAGGCAGTGACTGGCCCAAAGTCACCCAGTGAGTTTCATGGCCGAGCGGGGACTGGAACCCGGATCTCCCGAGTCCCAGTCCAGCACTCTCACCACTACGCCACACTGGCTCTCAAGGTCCTTTTCTGTGCTGGAGGGATTAACTTGGTAGAAACATTGTTGAAAAATGTTTAGAAGTTAGAGAGGGTAACAAAATGCACATTTTAAAAATATGCCGTACTATATCAGTCTTCTCCAACTTGGTGCCCTCCAGCTGTGTTGGACTACAATTTCCATCATCCTCAGCCAGCACAGCCAGTGGGGACAATGAGAGTTGCAGCCCAATACATCTGGAGGGCACCAGGTTGGGGAACGTTGTGCTGTGTTGCATCAACAGAATTGTATCAAAGATTAGAATCAGCAGGTTAAACACAATCACAGCAGTCATCATCATCATCAGGCGATCACTCGTGACCGACCGAGTAAGATTGTCTTCCCGGGATAAAAGGAGGAAATTCTAAAGAAGATTGTGTAGACTCTAGCGATGGGTCCGTAAGTGACTGTGGAGGACAATTCTAGATCCACACAGCTTCCCACAGTGAAGACACAGGTTACCAGATGGAAGATGGTCCTGTAAAGGATTCATTTGATGTGCTTTTCGCTTAGCACGTTTCTCCCTTTCACCTTGCACTCGGGCTTCTTCAAAGTCCATGGAACCTTTGTGAAAGGCCAACCTCCATTTAGATCGTTCATGGGCCAGAGCTTCCCAGTTTTCGATGTTTATATTGCATTTTTTCAGATTAGCCTTATGAACATCTTTAAACCTCTTATATTGACCACCGATATTCCGCTTTCCATCCTTGAGTTGGGAGTAAAGTAACTGCTTTGGGAGACGGCAGTCAGGCATTCGAACAACATGACCGGTCCACTGAAGTTGGCGTTGAACGATCATTTTTTCAATGCTAGTAGTCTTTGCTTCTTCCAGTACACTGACATTTGTTCGCCTATCGTCCCACTTCAAGGTGACGATCCGGCGAGGGGGTGCACTATATGACAGTGAGAATACTGTAGGAGCCAAGTCATAGGAGGAATGGCTATCGGGTACAATTAATCCTCTCAAAAAGGAAGGACATGTTGATAGTTCTCAAACTGGGGAAGGAAATCCAGCATTCCCAGGAAGATAATCTTGTCTTTTCTATACAGTATTATTGCACAATATTTAATTATGATCTTATACTATACTTTGTACATCACTTAAAGCATGGCTGGCTGGGGAATGCTGGGAGTTGTGCGACTTTTTTCTGTTTAAACATGCATAGGATTGCACCCTTAGGAATTTCTGTTAATGTAAGCATTTCATAAATATCATTAAAGAAGGAAAGGGAAGGAAGGAAGGGGCCCATTTTTGGTTTGTGGACTGTTTTTCTGGGAATTGCTTCCTCTGCCACTTCATGAGTGCGTGTGCGCACGGTGCAGAGAGGTAGAGAAGGAACGGTCTGGCACGCAGAGGGAAGGAGCTACGCAGTCCTGCAAACACTTCCTACTTTGGCTCTGGCTCTGCCTGCCATTGGTTCTGGTTCCACGCACCATCTGCTGCGACCCAGAACTGACTTTCCCCATCGATCTGCCTAGGAAACTGATTCCCCACCCCTTGTTTATATCAGAAAGAAGAGGGGCAACACTTATTCTCGTTCTTGATGGGAGAACGGACATGATGGTCTGCACAGTAAAGGAAGCTGGATTTGGCACAGACTTCCCCAACCTGGTACCTTCCTGACTACATCTCCCAGAATTCCTGACCATTGCACATGCTAGCAATGGTCAGATAGAAGTTGAACTCCAAAGCATCAGGAGGGCACCAGGCTGGGGTTGGTAAACCTACATTATAACCTCCCTAACTATAAAGCAATGAAAGGAGCTGACTATGGATATCATGAAATCTCATTTGGAGATTATCCCAGGAAAAAACGAATAACCATTTCCTAGGGATACTTTTGGCAGAGTTGTGTATACTCTGTGATAAAATAAATCCAACTACTGTGCCAAGGTCTTGAGCTCCCTTCTGCAGCCTGCATAACTTATGCAAAGTAAACACAATGGTTGATTTTGCATAATTTACTGTGCTGCTTGTACTCATGGCTCCTTGACTACTGCAACAATCCTGCTCTCTGCCGCACAATCCTCTGAGATTCACCAGGCATTTTCAAATCTATCTTCACCACTTTCAGGGCTAGAAACTTGATTTTTAAAAAAAAAAATGAAAGCAGAGATTCTTAAGGTTATGTATGCATTCAATGCCAGTTTGCATAGAATGTATTTGCCCAGTGTGTTCCCAGCATCACAAAACATACACAACTCTGGATTTAGGTGTTAGGTTCCTACTTCTTGAGTCTGGGGTATGATTCATCGGATCCCTTCAGTTTCTATGATTCTGGGCACCTCGTCTTGAAGCAGCGGATCTGCCCTGATTAAAGTCCCCAATCATATAGGCCCAGTGAGATGCTGTCCTTTGAAAAAGCAAAGCCTCCAAAACCAACTCTTTTCCAAGCCTGCTGTGCATTTGGCTAGCATGTCTGCTATTGCTTGGCTGTAGATTACAGGTTGAGCAGCATGCTAAAGAGCCAACATCGCATTCCTGCCAAAGAACAAGACTCCCAACCAGTGAAAACTCTCAGGAGCCCACCAGCGCCTGTTGCTAAGCACGAGGGAAACAAGGTTAGCAAAGTCATCTCCATGCTTCTTTGAATGCCATCCATTTTCTGCTCCAGTGATTCCCGCCACTCCTGGACATCCTCTCCCTGATACAGAAGGCATTTCCTAACAACCATGCAAAACGATGGCCTTTATCAAGCTGCTGATCCTTGCCTGCTACTGCTATCACCACCAGAGGACATTTTTGAGCTGATTTTAGACAAATGGGGTAAATGTTGCTCTTTGAATGATACCTGCCACCAGGGCTTTTTTTCTGGTGGAACTCACCGGAACTGAGTTCCAGCACCTTTTCTTCTATTAATTGCATTACAATTTAATCGCCATCTACTCCCGAGGAAATGTAATCCAAGAGTTCCAGTACCTTTTTCTCCAGAAAAAAAGCACTGCCTGCCACTGAGATCTGTTTGAGTGCTAGAAGGGCCACCTGCCCCAGCTGAGCACAAAGGTCCCTCAGGAGACATTTGCTGATTTTGGAAGCTGCTGGATAATTAAGTGACCAGCTTCATCAAGACACTAAAGCAGGGGTGTAGAACCACAGGCCTAAATCTGGGGGTCCTCCGGGAGTCCCAGTCCCACCCTCTGGGGTCCCCTAGATGGCCATGGCCCCTTCCTCTGGCCCCACCCTCTTTTCTCCAACCACCAATCATCTGGTGGTTTCCTGGTGTTTGTACGGTTGGTTTCCCCCTATTTTAAAAGGTAGGTAAGTCTTAGTTACTGGCAGTAAGAGCTCTAAGCTACAATATGCTGGTATTTTGGGCCTCCTCGCCTTTGCCTTTGGCCCTACCCACCACTAGAATGTACCCACCAAGTTTCTCCAAATGGAATTTGGCCCTTGGGCTGAAATAAGTTCTGCATCCCTGCATTAAAGGAAGTGGCTGCCCATGCTGATTACCAGCATCATGACTAACCGCCAAAACATTTAATGCTGTTGTACTCATGCTTCTGAGATAGTCATGATGCTGGTCTGGAGTCTTGAGTCTTGAGACTAGAGATGTTTCCAAAATTATCCCCATTGGAATATCTCCCATGATATTCCCCGATCTTGCTTCTGAATATTAGGAATTTTCCATACTTCCATGTGTTTTTTTCTTAAATTTCCAAATGTTGTGCAGAACACATTCTGCATGTGCAATTTGCCACAACATTCAGTTCCTTTCATTCCTTTATCCCAATGCACACACATGCTTGCTGATAAAATGTACAAAATGCCAGCTTGATGTGATTATACACATGACTGCAGCAAGATTATTTGTGTGGAGAACTTGACCAGTACATAGAAGCACGTGTGTAAAACGGCACATGAAAAGAATCTTGCCGCAGTCTTGTGCTCACATCCAGCTTGTGTGTTTTTTCCCCAGGCAGTATTCTATCAATACACATATGCGCACTGGTAACGTAAATTAAAATATTCAAATAAATGCACAGTTTGTTGGAGCCTTACATGTTCCAATTCTAGAATTAATTTTAGGAATTCTCCTAATTCAACTGAAATTCAGGAAACATGGAATACAGGACATTTGCCTGGAGGGAAGGAACATGCTGAAACTGAACCCTGAAAAAACCGAGGTACTACTGGTGGGAGACAAGAGGAGGTTAGGGGATGTGGACCTGGTGCTGAATGGGGTGTATTTACCCCTGAAGGACCAGGTCCGCAGCTTGGGGGTCATTTTAGACTCTCAGCTGTCCATGGAGGCTCAGGTGTCAGCTGTGAGCCGGGCGGTGCTGTATCAACTCCATCTGATACGGCAGCTGCACCCCTATATTTCTAATCATCTGTTCCCATCGGTGCTGCATGCCTTGGTCTCCTCTCGCCTAGACTACTGTAATGCACTCTATGTGGGGTTACCCTGGAAGATGGTTCGGAAGTTACAGCTGGTACAGAACGTGGCGGCTCACCTCGTTAAAGGCAGCTGCCGACGTGATCACATCACTCCGGTACTCAAGGAGCTGCACTGGCTACCAGTTGTTTGCCGAGCCGAATTCAAGGTGTTAGTTTTGACCTTTAAAACCCTCCATGGCTCCAGTCCAGTTTATCTCAAGGAGTGTCTCCAGCAACATCAAGTAGGCCACTCAACAAGATCCACCACGGACGGCCTTCTTCTTATCCCATCAGCCAGAGCAGCCAGGCTGGAGGGGACTAGGAAGAGGGCCTTTTCTGTGGTGGCCCCCAAACTGGGAAACTCTCTCCCCAGTGACCTCCACCATGCCCCCTTCTTTATGAGCTTCTGCCGTTCATTAAAAACATGGCTTTTCAGGCGCGAATATGTGGTGGGTTAGGATCTTAAAATTTTATACTGTTTTAAGTGTATTTTATTCTGTTTTGTTTCATTTTATATTGTACATTGCCCAGAGTAGCCGGGTTACTGGCTAGGTGGGCGATCTAGAAATACAATAATAAATAGATAAATAAATTTGAAACCCATGGAACAATAAAGGAGCAGGACAAGGGAAATCCTCTCTCAACACTTCCTATTTGGGCCAGCATCGCATCCCCTGCTGGTGCTTTTATTGGTCTGTCCATGAGGCTGGAAAGGAAGGAGGAGGGTGACAGGATGGTGGAAATGAGGAGAATCACCTACACTTTGCTCTGGGGATGTTTGTGGGTTTTATTCGGTTCACATTTCAAAGTAAACCAAACTGATCCACAGACCGCAGGCTAATGTGTAGATTGGAATGCAGTTATCCTTTGGACTTCACACTTCTCTGAATTTTGCAATGCAGTTCTCGGCTCAAAAACACACACACCACGAACCAAAATGCATATAGAAATGTGTATTTTAGGATAGTGCACACTTTGTGAGAAAAGATGTTTGGAAATGCACATTTCGTGAGAAAATATGTTCAAAAATGCATATTTAAATACTATTTAAATATGAATTTTCATCTGGATTGAAAAAAAAATTGCAAATTAATGCAGAAATTGGATGGTGCAGACTTGACACAGTCTGGAAATAGAACAATCCATCCATCCTACTCCCCACTGCCATAACTTTTCTTCTTAGACTCCCACACTGTGCTGTGGGATTTGGCTTGCCAGGGTTTGAAGGTAGCATGTCTATTATTAATAATACTTTTAATAATTATGATAATGATAATAATATACCTCACTCTATCAGCTACTGCTGGACAGCTGTGGTATTATATACTCCCTTTACCTATTTTTCCTATTCCTTTATTAAACCTGTCTCTCCCCCCCCCCCCAGCCTTATCCACCAAAGAAGCTGGTGCAGACATTTCTGCAACTAGCTAACCCCTGTGAATAGCTGCTTATGCGAGCGGTCTGCTCAAATCAAATCATCATCATCGTTTATTATTTCTGTGGCACTTAAAGTATACTAAGCACTTTACAATAAATATATCCACAACAGTCCCTGCATGCAGGCCAGGTATCTAAATAAGATGGAGACAAAGAGAACAGAAGAGGGGAGGGAGTAGGAAGAGGCAATGTCAATTCTGGGTGAAGAAGGCTAAAATCACAAAGAAGCAGAAGAATGGTTATACTGAAAAGTAAAAGAAAGAGAGCAAAGATAGGTATTCAACAATAGAGAGAGAGAAAGCATGCGCCAAACAAATGTTAGTGGGAAAAGAAAAGAGTTCTATAGGTATGGTGCAGCAAGCGAGAAAGGACATGAGAGGCCAAGAAATAAGAGGTTTAACAAGTGAGTGAGTGTTGAAAGGACAGAGATATGGGGAGGAGGAGAATACAGAAAAATCAAAGCTCAGAGATAAGCTGGTGCAAGATCATATTCAGACTAACAGGTGAAAAGAAAAGAAAAGCTTAATCTTTGAGCAATGTAACATCGGGAGAGCAAACTCATGTGAAATTCCTTTTCATGAACAGGAAAGTAGCAAAGCAACTTACCGTAGTTAGTTTCATAGATTCTAGAGTTGGAAGGGGCCTACAAGGCCACTGAGTCCAACCCCCTTCTCAATGCAGGAAACTAGAGGAGGGGTCTCCCATCCAAGTAATTTGCAAGTTTCCAATTCTTGTAGGAGGGCCCACAATCTCTTACATGTTTGCGCTTCCTTCATTACAGTTCCTGTGCAAGTAGACCACTGGTCTGAGCAGTTATTTACAGACGTTATCATTAGGAAAGTATGGGAATGTCATTCCAGTGTGCAAATCATCTGAACTTGCCCCGTTCGCAACGCTGAATGCAAATGGGAGCACATTTGTCCAAAAACATGTTCGCACATTCCTGAACTTGCAATCACATTTGAAAAATGTGGGATTTTTTAATACCCACTTTGAAATGCACAGTACACACACACACACACACACACACACACACTTTTATGCTTTCATAATTGTGGGGAAAGGGCACACTTTTGGAAAATGCAGACAGAAATGCACACTTTCACCATTTGAACAAACCAAAAAACATGTCACAAACAAAATGTGAGTGAGCCAAACCAGCTTTGAAGTTTGGAGAATTGAGCTCAAACATCCCTTCTTCTCTCATCCCTAGTTACTGCTTGTGGTAACATCCGCACCTGCTCCACATAAACATTTTTGTCTCACCTGAAGCTTCCTTGTTTTCATTCACCCATAGGGATCTGGATCATATGACAGGCTTAACAAATGATGGCTTTTGGTATACATGAAGTGTACTTTTCAAAGATCCAAGGTCTGAACATGCAATTAGATTTTTAATGCTGAGCTGCAAGGGGTTAAGAAAATGTTATCCATTTCTGAAAGCTAATTTAGAATGGTTTCTAAATGAATGACCATGTAGCAAATCAGATGTTTTCTTTTCTTTTTTTACATTAAGCCATCACAAAGCCAATTTAGAGTGAGGGCTGTGCTTCTTGCCCTCACTCTATGAATGGATGAACATATTTGTCCTCATCACTAGTTATGAAAAGTGCCCCCTTTTAGCAATTTTTTGATGAGGACAAACTGTAGGGATGTAACCGCCTCGCGTGGGCGTAGTGGGCCGAAATCGGCCCCGCTCACGCCCGCAGTGAGGCTCGCGCGGGCCTACCTGGTTCCAGTGGCAGCCACTCGGAAGAACGAGGCGGGGGGCCACCGCCGCGGAGAATCGTGGCGGCGGAGAGGCGAGCCCCCCCCCAGGTATGTGAACACCGCTGCAAATATGTTCATCCATTCATAGAGTGAGGGCATGAAGCACGGCCTTCGTTCTAAATTGGCTTTGTGATGGCTTAATGTAAAAAGAAAAAGAAAAAAGAAAAAAAATCTGATTTGCTACATGATCATTCATTTAGAAACCATTCTAAATCAGCTTTCAGAAATGGGTAGCTCAATGCTAGAGCACATATTTTGTATAAAGAAGGGCCTCTGTTAAATCCTTGGCATGATCTCCAGCTAAAGGATCTCAGATACTAGAACTGAAAAAGATATCTGCCTGAGACCTTCGAGAACTGCTGCCAGTCAGAATAGACAGTGCTGATCTAGATAGAGCAATGGTCTGAAACAGTATAAGGCAGCTTCTTGTATTCATATAGCTCTGTAGTGCCATGATGTCATCATGTTCATCATAGGATCCCTGATTGGCTGACCTATCATTTAGAGAAGAAGAAAGCTGGGGAAAATGGCTTCAGTTCAACACTAGAAAGAGGAAACAAAAGTCGTGAGCAGCAACAGCAAAAAGAGGGTTACAAAGATGCTTCAGGAAATGTTTCAGCCACTCCCTTGACCCAGGTTTCATGCCCCAAAAGTTTACAGGATAATATTTGGTGCACCAGTACTTTTTACATTCTGTTCCAAGCAAGCACTACTGGAAACTGTTTCTATCTAGTGTTGCACAGCTCCCACATGGCTGAAAAAATCTAATACAAATAGTAGTAAAGATGTTTTCCAGGAAACAGGGGGAAATTGAACTTAATTCACTTCAGCTTGCCAGGGCTAAAAAGGAAAAAAAAAGAGGTAAAATTCTTACCAAGCTAGCTCTGTTTGGATCCTTCTGCAGAAATGGGAGAACCCTGCCTTTCATAGGCACATGAATAGTATCTTTTGGGGAAAGTAGACTAGATCTTCAGAAAGCTTAGCCACAATTTTATAAATAGTCCAGCAAGATTTACAGGTGAAAAGGTGTTCTCTCTTCCTTATCATATGCATTATCTCTGACAATGCTTCAACCTGGGTGTCACTTCTGACATGTCTTGCCTCTAACATGCTTCCTTTCCTGCAGTTGTCCATTTCATACAGTCTTCTGTTATATTGACTCAGAAACAATGTAGACATGGGCCTACATAGTGTATAAAACCAACAACAGGCACATTTCTAGCTATTGCCAACACATAACAATTCTACCAACATGGATTTTTTTATTTTTTTAAAAAAAGCATCTCCATTGATTAGCAGAAAATATTCCCAAGCACAGACCATGAGGTTTGGGCCCATAGAGACAGAATGCCATGGACTGTTGAAGGGTGCATAGAATTTATGTTCCCTGACTTTAACAACCGTTATACTCTAATGAGTAGTCATAACACCTCAAAGTTTGAACACTAGCCATCCTTGAAACAGAAAGGTCTGGAATGAGTAGCTGATCTGAGAAGTCATCATTCATGACATAGCAGCATCATTCACTCTACAGAGATTTATTAATTTCATTTCATTTATTACATTTCTATACCACCCAACAACCAAAGCTCTCTGGGCAATTTACAAAAATGAAAACCATAAAAATACAATATATTATAAAACCGGTTACATACAAAAATATAAAAGTTTTAAACAGTAGACAACGATGAGGTCAGGTGGCATAGAATTATGAATGGGAAACGGAGAGGCATGCGACTGGCAGAAGCTTCCAAGATCCCTGCATTTACATCAGCTTAGCAGTACATTGAGGAAAGGAGTTATACATAGGGTGCGAACCTGTGCAAACAAGATAATCTGGCTGATTTAGGTTAACTCTGGGTCAGCCATAGGCACCATAGCTGGCACAAATATACCTTCAGCTGATCCAGATTTTTTCTTTTCTTTCTGGCAATGTATAATGATCCCCAAGACTGGAACTGGAAGACAACTCAGTTGGATACTTCTAACTGATTTTTGAATCCCATGTTCAAGTCCTGCACTCAGCCCATTAGAGTGCACCAATTCTGATGTAGGCACATGGCTCTGTAAAGATAGGATGAACTATGCCCTGCGATTACCCCATCATTGTCTTTTGTCTGAAGCCCGGCATTAATCGGAATAATTCTCATGCTGTGAAGATGGGCTTCTCACATCTGGCGTGCTTTAAAGTCTCTCACTTGCGCTAGAGCAAGGGTAAATGTCAGCAATTGCACTGTTGGTTAGATCTGCACAAGCACCGCTAATAACAGGTTTCAGGACTTTGGGTAAATGAATAATAGGAATTAGGGGGCTGTAGCTCAGACTGCCGCAACAGACTGTGAGGGTGGGTCTGAACAGCTGGCATGCTCCAGATCTCGTGTGGTGGCAGCATGCGCCAAATCCCAGCGAGCCAAGCAGTCACCTTGACACCTTTGCCCATCAATCTCCCCCAATTCAAAAGTTGTCACTCATTTCTTTCATTTTCTGATGCTTGATTTCAAACAGAAGGACCAGAGCGAGGAATACAAGATGTAGTTGATCAAAGCATCATTGAGCCTTGCTTCCTTTTGTTTGGATTCCTTTTGTTATTGGATATATTTTCTTCATCCCTTCCAGAGAGGGGGACCTGCCATACTTGCGATCCCTTGGATAAAACCTGCAGCTGCGCAATTTTTATGGCATGATCACTATCACGTCTCACAAATTAAAAGCGGGCTCCGGCAAGGTCAGAGCCTGAACAGGAGAAGCTTTCAACGGCAGAACAATTGCTGTCAGATCATGGTTTTGTGCTGCGCATGTTTGGATCCTATTCGGTCATTTGGTGTGATAATGACCATAATGGCTCGAATTATTTTTTGCACTGGAATGAGGACATGAGACTACAAACATGGGGCTGAAGGGTCACTGCTTTTATTTGCAACAAATAAAGAGCTGCAAGCCAAGGGGAACTCAGCTTGTCCATCAGCTTTGTGTTGGACGATCCCACCCTGGCTCAAAGTCATGGGCCCCATGACTTGCAGATCCGGGCCTTTCACCACCTACCTGCCCTAAAGGCAAGTGGAGGGGTCCATGAGTGCTCTGCCCCACTCCTGCTGGGGAACATTTGATGGACTAAAGCAGGGGTGTCGAACCTCTTTCAGCCCAAGGGCCGAATTCAGTTTTGTAGAAGTTCTAGGCGGCTGTGTTCCAGTAGTGGGCAGGGCCAAAGAAGCGAAGCCAAAAATACCAGCATATTTTAGAAAGCTCTTACTGTCAGTAACTAAGTCTTAGGAAAGGCATTTCAACCTTTTAGCATGGGGAAAGACCCATGCAAAACTCAGGAAACCACCAAGCAGTAGGTGGTTGGGGGGAGTGGGAACCAGCTGGTGATATGGGAAAGGGGGCATGTCCATCTGGGAAACCCCAGAAGGCTGGACTTGGTGCCCGGGCCAGAGGTTCATCACCACAGAGTAGACTAAAGCTTCTAGGTCTTCTGTTCCCTCTTGAGCCACCTGGCAATGAGACTTGGGTGGGGTGAGCTACCTTCACTCTCCAGATCCCTCCAGGTACTCACCAGAGTACGTTAATTAACCTAAGTGGGTGCCAGATACCTGCCAGCATCGTTTGAGCTCCGCAAGTGCCGCATTTTCTCGAATGAAACATAGAGTGTTCGAGGATCGGGATATTTGTAAGAAGACCAAAACACTGGTTTATGAAGCCATTGTATTACCAACTTTATTGTATGCCTGCGAAACATGGACTATCTATAAACGTCACTTCCACCTCCTTGAAAGGTTTCATCAACGTTGCCTCCGGAAAATCCTGCGAATTACTTGGGAAGATAGACGAACAAATGTCAGTGTACTGGAAGAAGCAAAGACTACTAGCATTGAAAAAATGATCCTTCAACGCCAACTTCAGTGGACCGGTCATGTTGTTCGAATGCCTGACTGCCGTCTCGCAAAGCAGTTACTTTACTCCCAACTCAAGGATGGAAAGCGGAATATCGGTGGTCAATATAAGAGGTTTAAAGATGTTCATAAGGCTAATCTAAAAAAATGCAATATAAACATCGAAAACTGGGAAGCTCTGGCCCATGAACGATCTAAATGGAGGTTGGCCGTTCACAAGGGTTCCATGGACTTTGAAGAAGCCCGAGTGCAAGGCGAAAGGGAGAAACGTGCTAAGCGAAAAGCACATCAAACGAATCCTTCACAGGACCATCTTCCATCTGGTAACCTGTGTCCTCACTGTGGGAAGCTGTGTGGATCTAGAATTGGCCTCCACAGTCACTTACGGACCCATCACTAGAGTCTACACAATCTTCTTTAGAATTTCCTCCTTTTATCCCGGAAGACAATCTTACTCGGTCACGAGTGATCGCCTGATGATGATGATGACCTGCCAGCTGTGACCATAAGAGGAGCCAATTAAACAGACTAAATAACTGTCCATTGGTTAAACAGGAAGGAGTCAGCAAAAAATAAACAAAAAAAGTGCCTCCCTGCCAATCAAAAAACTGTACCCAGTCCTAAAGGTGGCTTAGCTAATCCCTTACCATTGACTTGGGCAGATGGGTAGGAATGCCCAAGTTAGTTGGAAAAGAATCTGGGTGTGAGGCAGTTCCACCTGTTAAGGAGACGCCACACGGGTGGTGCTCCCACTGTGGTCTGTATGTCTTCCTCCATCCACCCCACCCATTCTGGATGAAGCCAAAAGGACATTGTGGAAAAGATGCTAGAGAGCAACATTTGAAAAAATCCAGCAGTATGCTAGCCATTCCTTATACCTAAATTACTTTGCCATTGCCTAAAAGATTTACAGTGTAATTGTAAACTTGATTGTGCAGAAGCAAAACTCAATGAGTACAATGGAACTTACTCGCTAGTAAGTGTGTTTAATATTGTAGTCCCAGTCTCTCAAGTTATGTGAAACAACAGATAGTCAACTTCTGCCTTTAAATAGCAGAAGAACAGCTTAAACGGGCCAAGCAAGTGGTCCATTTAACACTGTTCCCGTCAGTGGCTAATTCAAAATATGTTAGAGGAAGTATATACCATTGCAGGGCACTGATAGAACTTGTTCTCTAGTTCCTGGTGATGATTGAATCCTGCTTTTGGAATGAGGGGATTATGTTCGTACCATCTTATAAATACTGGGGTTGCAATCCTTAATCACATTAAATGACAACTTTCCAACTATAGTGTTGGAAACACTTAATAGTGTTGGAAAGGGTAAATTTTAATTGGCAGGGTTACAAATTAAAGCCGTTCTTGCTCATCATGTGAGGATATTTTGGCTGCTATAACAGGGGCGTAAAACTGTCCTTCCTTTCCTTCTAGCAATGAGCGATTGTTTTTAATTATTAAACTGCAAGTGATCTTAAACTTCCTTCAGTATCTCAAAAGTATTGGGGTTTTGGTAATAAGCAAATTCATTTTAATGCAATCAATTAATTGATTGGTCAATCAGTTAAAAGGCAGATGATTAATGAACCAAAATTCATTCACCAGTTGACAGCCTTAATTCATAGCCACTCATAGTCCTGTTTTAGGCTTTTGTGAACCCAGCTATATTTCTGCTTCTTAAAGATATTTCTTTTATTTTAAATATGTGACTGTTAATTTCACAAGGTACCTTATAGTTCTAGGTCAGGAGGAGAAGGAGGCGTATGTCTGTTCTCTGTGCGTGGTGCTCTATAAAATACAGAATATGGGGGTTGTATCCAATTGGTGTCACTCCACTGACAGAATGCTGTTTGATGCTTCCATCAGCGGAAGGAAGAGGGAGGTTTCATAGATTTCATAGATCATGGAATTATTTGGAAGGAGCCTACAAGGCTAATGGAGTCCAAGCCCCTGCTCAATGCAGGAAACTAGAGGAGGGGTCTCCCATCCAAGTAATAGCCAGGCCTGACCCTGCTTAGCTTTCCACACGCAGACAAGCTGAGCCAGCGTGAGCCATAGGCCTGTAGGTGATTTCTGGTGATCCCCCCTGCAGCCCCCTCCCCATTTCCTCCAAATCTGCTCCAGAGAGTTCTGGGACCCTTTGGAAGAGCACAGAAGGTGGTGCAAGGGGATGCAGGGGGGGGGGGAGAATTGCCAGAAATCACCACCTTCTCCTTCTGCTGACAGAAGCCTCTGCTGGATCAAAGGGCATTCTGTCCATGGAGTGACACCGACTGGATACAATCCCAGCTCTCTGTCCTGAGGGGCTTACAATCTATAATTCAGTAGGAGAGAGGCAACAGAGCAGGGGATAGGAAATAGAAGCAAGGGGAAACAGGGGGAGCATGTTTACTTGGTTATTACATTTTTAACCCACTCTTCTTACAAGGAGTTCAGGGCAGCGTACACAGTTCTTTTCTCTCCCTCCATCTTATCGTCACAGCAACCCTGTGAGGTAGGCTGCACTATGAGTTTATTTCAGTTACATGTACATAGGCTTATTTCCAGCATGGATGGGGACTAGGAGGCTGTGCCAAAGGTTTATACAAGACAGTGTTCCTTGTTCGTTTCCCCTCTCCAAGCCATCCATCACTTTAAACAACTGTACTCCCCCTGCTTTTGGCAATAGCCAATTTAAAAAGAAAAAAGATGAATAATGAAGATCTATTTAGAGCATCCCTCCATGGGATAATTCCTATATATCGTTGACCTTTTGTTGTCGTTACTGTTACTATTGCGCACCATTTATTTATTTCCCCCCCAGCCTCACTGCATGGTTTTTGAAGTGGAGGTGATCAATACCTAGCCAATGTACTTCCTTGCTTAAGCAAGCAAAGGTATTATGTGGGTTTCTTAGCTGGGCTCAACACTTGCCCTGCCCTGCCCTACCTTCCAGGAGCCCCTCAACTCCTGGACGTTGGGAAAGGCCAGCTTTATCTCACTGTACAGAAGCAAATCAGCCGTTTCCAGCTATGCGTAAAGTGTTGGGGAAGACAACAGCCTAAGGGGAAAACCTGTAAGGAAAGGAAGATGAAGGGCAGCATGGAGAAATTTGCATCGCTATTGCCCACACTGTCCCTTTATAGTCTCTAAATAAGCAGACAGCTGTAAGCAAGGCCTGTCCCTCTCTCTCTCTTCTCTCAGGGCTTCCAGTCAGATTGATGGCTGTGTTTAGTCCACGCTTTCTTCCCCTCCTCAGCAACTCTCTCTCTTTTTAGAGAAAGTTGTTAGTGAACCCATAAATATCACCCCACTACCAGAGAGCCACCTTGCTTTGGCTCTGCCTAGAAATGCTGCTGTGGCCTACGTCGCATCACGCAGTGTAACACTTTCATGGGTTCATAGATCATAGAGTTGGAAGGAGCCTACAAGGCTATCGAGTCCAACCCCCTGCTCAATGCAGGAAACTAGAGGAGGGGTCTCCCATCCAAGTAATAACCAGGCTTGACCCTGCTTAGCTTTCCACGCTCAGACAAGCTGAGCCAGCATAAGCCACAGGCCTGTTCCTGAGGGATGGGTAGGAAAGATATATGAGAGGCATGGAAACCATGTGGCTGAAAATAAACCCTGCTTTACTGTTCCTCTAATAGTAATAGGTGAAGTCCATTTCATAATCTAACGTGACTTCACGCTTCACATAAAATGTGAAGGGCAGACATGCATCTGCACACACTTGGGAACACATGATGTCATGTGGCAGGGTTGAAGAGCTACAATTGGCTATATGTGTCCACTGAGTGTTTATAGAGATGTACATCTCCCCTTTACACTTCATGAGTATTTGGAGCAGACACTAATCAAACACCTGTGTGTCTGAGCTGAAATATCTCAGAAAAGAATTTTCTGAGATTGTTATTTTTTTTTAGTTGGGTCTCACCCTGAACTGTTGCAGAATTGGCCCCCATGCAAAAACTGACACATAATCCCCCCCCTCAATTTCACCACCCATTAATACAGTAGAGAATTTTGGGTCCACTATCCAATGTGGACCCTGTGGCGGAGTGACAGGCAGAAGCCCAGGGAGGGGCCAACCTGAACATTCCAGAGGCTCTGATTGGTTGAAGGAGAGTATAGAACCCCAGGGAGTTGGCAGTTAAGGGGAGTCGGTTGTCAGTTGGGGAGGGAGTGGGTTGGAGTGAGAGAGGGAATGGGAGGTTAGTAGAATAGGTAGGGAAAGGTGGTGCTGAAGAGAAGAGTTCAGACAGGAAATCTAGTAACTAAGTTGTGAGAAAGCAAACGTGAAGGTGTTAGTAGAGAACAGTTCACAGGAGTCTCCACTTAGGGAGTGAAGGACCTTCTGTCTGAGGAGAAGGTGAAGCTCTGGACTAGTGTGAGGGACAGTTAAGTTCCCTGGTCTGATACTGTAACTTTCAAGTAACCAAGCCAAATTGGTACAAAGAGCACTGTATAACATCTGCCTGCCCTTAACCTGAATCTAAGCAAAGAACAAGTTTGAATTAACTGTTGAAAATCCAAGTTATCTGTGCCTCAGTTGAATATCAGTTTTGAGACTTTGTTAGAACAATAAATCAATCTTTTTATTCAAAGTTCTAATTCTCCAGAGTCTGACTGGTGACAGGAAAGTAAGAAGTGAATTAACGGAGGGGCACCCTGCTTCAAGTAATCAAATAAAACAAACTGCTCTTAATAAAGACAAACAAACGTGGGTGAACAGCTACATATAACTATAAGACCTAAGACACATAATTGGCTAACACAGTTTAAGAAGACAGCTTCAAGTCTGAAGTGTCCCATACAAGGGGGCACTTGGTGAGAGCGAAGTACACAGTGAGGGTGTGGGCTTTGGAGTAAGGGGTCCCGTCCGCTACAGACCCAACTCCCAATATCTTAATATTGTTGAAGGAAGAAAAAGTCTTGGCCTCTACTCCTTCCAGTCTTCTTCTCTTAACCTACTGATGATTCAGTATTAAATGAGCTGAAATTTCTCAGAAGATAAGTTTTATATCCCCCTCCCACCAAAAAATGTTATTATATGAACTTTTGGAGAATTTGTCACCCTATCCCAGAGAATATTCAGTGACTCCCCCCCCCACATTTGCCACCCCCCTGAAAAAGTGTGGACAATGTTCAGAGGCCATTTTCCCTTAGCCCTCTGAGGTGCCATGCCATGTGAGTCAGTTCTGAGGGGGAGTCACTGCTGCCTGCCTTCCCCCTGCTCCCCAGCCAATAATTTGGCAGAAGCACTGGCCCAGCAATATATATAAAAAAGGAGGGATTGCTAACCTTTGATTACTGGCTCCCTGAGCAAGGGCCGAGGAGGAGATATACGGCCAGCCTTGGGAGAACTACATTACCCTTGGTCTCCCATTGTCTCCCTCCTCTCCGCACATGACTTTGCTGCAGCTCCCACTGCCAATGAACAGCAAAGAAAAGGAAGGAGGAGTGTGTTTTGAGGTGAGGGCTGGTGGGGCGGCTTCTGGAGATGGGGGTGGGCCACAGAGACGGGCAGATAATTTTTCCAAGCCCTCCAGCTGGGCTCAGAAAGATGATCCAAGTTCTCCCCAATTTTTTTTCCCAGAAAAACTCGGATCATTTCCAAGTTAATCTGCCCATCTCTGCTTTCAACATTTCAGGTTTTTCCACTCGCCAGGGTGTGAAAGATTTATTGCAATCATGTAAAATTCAAGCAACATGTCAATCATGGCTTCATACACCGTGTGATTTCTGAATTGAGGATGGCACATAAATGTGATCACTTGATTTGTTCAGTTAAAAAGGCATTGTCCCATAAAATACATACAGTACCTATTTCAAAGAGTTCATGTGATCACAGAAGTCAATGAGAATATCCTGTAGAGTACAGGCAGGGTTAACAGTAAACAACTTCTGCTCAGGTACTAACAGGCTTTGACTGCACATCACTATGAATGCTTAATCTAGCTCTACCTATGGAATTACGATATGAAGGGGTGATACCAATGCTGGAGGGCTAAGGGAGAATTCTAGATCATGGTTGGGAGAATTATAGATCATAAGATGAGCTGAGCTTTCCAGTATTTCTATAATATGGTTTTCTGAAGGTAATTATGAGAAATTTGTTTTTGACCAGAATTTACCCCCTTTGCACCTCCTGGAACCTATCATGCACCAAACACAATCTGCAGTCAAAGTCCATACATTTCTGAGTTTGTGATGCAATTTTGCAGAATTGAAAAATTGCATTTGAAAAATGCATACATCTGAAAAATGTGCACAATTGGTTAGATTTGGAAAATGTACATGAAAATATGCACAAATTTTTCGTACAAACAGAAAAGACATAGCTTGCAATCTGATATGGTAATTATTCGGAATAAGCTTCAAGGTGGAGAATTTTGGAGAACTTCAAGTTTGTGTTTTGCTCATTCACACATCCCTAGGGGTGCTCTGAAAAAAATAAAGGAGTCATTGAATAACTTTTTTTATGACAGGCTCACATGCCTATAACAGGTGTATGTTAAGGAAAAAATCATCCACTGAATGCAACATGGAAATGTAGTTGCAATGCTAATGTGGTGATGGTGAAAAATTCAGCATGCCGAAATTTATCCTATTATGCAACTGTCAAAAGCTAAGGAGCCACGCCAGAAATTTTATTTTATTTATTAATTAATTTATTTATTTATTGTATTTTTAAATCGCCCATCTAGCTGGTACCCAGCCACTCTGGGCGATGTACAACATGCAATAAAACAAAACAGATTAAAATACACTTAAAACCATATAAAATAGTTAAAATCCTAACCCACCCCATATTCCCTCCTGAAAACCCATCTTTTTAAGGAATGGCGGAAGCTCATCAAAGAGGGGGCATGGTGGAGGTCACTGGGGAGAGAGTTCCACAGTTTGGGGGCCGCCACAGAAAAGGCCCTCTTCCTAGTCCCCTCCAGCCTGGCTGCTCTGGCTGATGGGATAAGGAGAAGGCTGTCAGTGGCAGGATTTTGTTGAGCGGCCTAGTTGATGTTGCTGGAGACGCTCCTTGAGATAAACTGGACCGGAGCCGTGGAGGGTTTTAAAGGTCAAAACTAACACCTTGAATTCGGCTCAGCAAACAACTGGTAGCCAGTGCAGCTCCTTGAGCAACTTGATGTGATCATGCTGGCGGCTGCCTTTAATGAGGCGAGCCGCTGCATTCTGTACCAGCTGTAGCTTCCGAACCGTCTTCCAGGGTAACCCCACATACAGCACATTACAGTAGTCAAGGCGAGAGGAGACCAAGGCATGAACCACTGATGGGAGCAGATGATTATTAGGAAGGTGCAGCTGCCATATCAGGTGGAGTTGATATAGCGCCGTCCGGCTCACAGCTGACACTTGAGCCTCCATGGACAGCTGGGAGTCTAAAATGACCCCCAAGCTGCAGGACCTGGTCCTTCAGGGGTAAATACACCCCATTCAGCACCGGGTCCACATCCCCTAACTTCCTCTTGTCTCCCACCAGTAGTACCTCGGTTTTGTCGGGGTTCAGTTTCAGCATGATGTTCCTTCCCATCCAGCCACCCACTGACTCCAGGCACTTGGACAGGGTTTCAACAGCCAACCTTGGTGAGGACTTGAAGGAGAGGTAGAGCTGTGTGTCATCCGCATATTGATGATACCACACCCCAAGCCTCCTGATGACAGCTCCCAGTGGCTTGAGGTAGATGTTAAATAACATCGGGGAGAGGATGGATCCCTGCGACACCCCACAAGTGAGCAGCCACGGGTCCGAAGCCTCCTCCCCAAAAATTACCCTCTGGTACCTTCCAGAGAGGGAACCACCGCAATACGGTGTCTCTCATGCCCAACCCCTCCAGACGGTCCAGGAGGATACCATGGTCAACGGTATCAAAAGCTGCTGAGAGATCGAGGACTAGAAAGGAGCATTCGCCCCCATCCAAGGCCCTCCTCATATCATCCACCAAGGTGACCAAGGCCATTTCCATCCCATGTCCAGGCCTGAAGCCTGACTGGCATGGATCTAATAGTTGGCAATCCTATTTTGTACCCTCTCCATGACTATCTGCCTTACCTCTAGAAATTGTTCCACTTCCCACAAGGGCTCACACTTCATTTTGCAAAGAGGGTTGCCAACTTTTCACCTAACTTCTGTTAGCTGTGCCTTTGATGGCTGCTACACTTGATATGCAGGAATTGCCAAAACAAAGCTTTCTTCACAGCATAGAAATTTCACAGCATAGAGATATCTAATTGGTACA
This sequence comes from Shinisaurus crocodilurus, assembly GCA_021292165.1. Classification (NCBI taxonomy): domain Eukaryota; kingdom Metazoa; phylum Chordata; class Lepidosauria; order Squamata; family Shinisauridae; genus Shinisaurus; species Shinisaurus crocodilurus. Next base: position 1,862,845 of record CM037889.1, read on the forward strand.
GATCGAGCTACTGTGAAAGGCACAGCTGCAAAGGCTTGTTGAAATGTTGGCAACCCAATTTGGGAACTGCCACTAAAAGCAAAATAGAATGTAAAGTCTGCACAGGCTGGTATAAACAAGCAACAACGGCCAACATTCTTGTCCCACGTTCCGCTCCGCCTCTCTGCCCTTCCTACTCATGGATCACCTCTCTGCCCCTTTTATGCCACACAAAAATGGCACTTGCAATAATAACATGCTTGATTTCTTCTGAAGTACGGAGACGTGGTGATTCACACGGAAGAGCTGAGTGAGTTGTTTGCCTCACTAGTGACATCTGTCCAAGAAGGGAAATTAGAGTTCAAATCAAAAACAAGCTCTTTAGAAAAGGGGCAGGAATGGGCACTATTAGGCAAACTCCAGAAAGCGAAAGGGTGGGCTTTGGGGTTTTGCCGTTGGTAGAAACCAGAATTTGGGTGCCCTGAAAGTGTGACCCAGGACTACTCATTTTTATACCAGGGGGGAAAGGCCTCTGAGGTTGGGCTCTCAATATATGCGAAGCGTATGCATGGAGAGTAATTTATTTCCCACTTGGTCTCTATTATTGCAGTTAAAAGAGGTCATTTAGTCATAAAGCCAGGGGATGACATCGCAGCCTTCAAAGCTATGCAACCAGATGCAAGCAGGGAATAGCTCTCATGTGAATTGTGAGAACCGGGGGAAGTGTGTTTGCACAAATAACTATCTTATTGATTAATTTCCCCCTTCCATAGTGTTCTTTGGTGTGACCAGGCCTTTAGATTGCAAATCTTCCTGAAAGATTTCTGTTGATTCTTTCTCTAGGAAGTGCAACTTCTCTGATATGTAGAATAGTTAATGTTGGCTCATGTCCAGGGACACCCTCCTCCATCTTTCTGCTGGAAGAGGATGGGTGAGGGAGATTCATGGGGCAACACCAAGCATGGCAGGTCCCTGAGATACTGCTGGGAAAGAAGAGAGTCGTGGATACTAGAGAGGTCCAGTGATTGGGGGAGACATGAACCTCTTCCTCCCCACTGTTCTGGGATGGGGTGGGAGGAAGAAGAGAGAGAGAGAGGGAGGAAGGGAAGGGAGTGAGAAGATTAGTGCCTATCCTATTCTCCTCTGCAAAGGATTTATACGTTTTTCCTATTTCTGTTATCTCCCCTGCTCCTGGCAGCATTCTTTGTTTAACTTCAACTTTCTGTAGTAACTGCAGGCTGGTTGTAGAAACCCAGAGGAAAAGTGGAAAAGACAGAGCTTAGTTTAAGCCTTGGACCAGGTCTGTGTGTCACCTTAGTAAATATCTAAACATCTTATCTCAAGTTTCTATGACATAACAGCAGCTCAACCAAATGGTTAGCTGACTGGTAGGTGAACAGCCAGGGTGATGATTTTTTGTTCTGTTGTTGTTGTTTTGTTTCTTTGTTTTTTGCATTAAGCTGAATTAATTTGGTTTACCATCAGAAACGTTAAATGGTCTGAAGAGCTAGAAACACAAACACACACACACAGAGGGAGGAAAGCTGCAGCTGGTACTTAGGAGCTTGGGATTGTGGGTTCGGAAATGGGAGATGGGGCAGCACAAAACAGCAGCCCAGAGATTAACAGCCCATCTTCCCCGCCATCGCCTCCTTCCAGTTATGCCCATGGTTCTTCGCTCCAAGGAACCCCAGCATCTGGGATGTGGAGTACTTTGGACAGGACTGTACATTGAAGACGGGAGTCCATTTGATCCTATAAACCAGCCTTCTCCAACCTGGTGCCCTCCAGATGTGTTGGACGGCAACTAGGAAAGATGGGAGTTGCTGGGAATGATGGGAGTTGCAGTCCAACACATCTGGAGGGCACCAGGTTGGAGAAGGCTGCCATTAACGCTGATCTCTCAAACAACCTATGTGCTTGGGAAGTTACCTTCAGACACTATTGTATTGATGCAGGGACAAAAGCATGAAGAGTTTAACTAATGCCGCTTCTTAAGTAGAGGACTCTGCCTCCATGTCTCAGTCCCTCTCAGTTCCAGTGGCACAGTCCACTCCAGGACCATAGGAAGCTGCCTTATACTGAGTCAGACCATTGGTCCATCTAGCCCAGTATTGTTGACACTGACTGGCAGCGGCTCTCCAGGGTCTCAGGCTGGAGTTCTTCCTGCCCTAAGGAGAGAAGCTGGGGATTGAACCTGGGACCTTCCGCATGCAAAGCAGGTGCTCTACCACTGAGCCACGGCCCCTCCCATTCTAAAGTGGAGATGGTGAGCTAAAGGCATGGGGAGGTGTCCTGGTTCACACCCTAAGTAGATGTAAATCCTGAGATACTCAAGTCCTAGTCTTGGATGTGTTCTCTTTCAAATCTAGCAACGCAATAAGATACAACGGCTATATAAGCTATAAAATTTGCGATGTAATTTCCACATAGACAATCTTTCATTAACTAGAGAGCAGTTTAAGGCACAGAAGCACTTTGTCATAGGAAAGGGGGGGGGGGACCAAATGTACAAGTTGGCTTTAGTATGGCTTCCTATGGGCAGAAGAACCATACATCACAAGAAACTTGGGGCTCTTGCCAAATATGGTCGCCCCATGCCAGGTTCCCCCTTCCCCATTCCTGTAAGCAGCAGAACAACCTCTCTGCATGCTGACATCATTGCACTGTGTTCCCTGCCCTCAGCTCCACATCATTGGCTATCTGTGCCGGGGGCAGGCAAATGCAAAATGGGGGAAGTTTATTGTCCAGGACTCCAAGCCAAGAATTTAACCCAGATGTCCTAAGGCAAAATTCAATTTCCTCTCCTCTATTCTTGTCTGCATCCTTGATCTGTGAAACATGCACACTTCCTTCCCATTCCTTTATATTCTGGACATTATAGGAAGGTGTCATTGTGTTGGATTTAATGGTCTTTAATTATTACATTGCTGTGAACAGTTCATCTTCTCCAGTGAGTTATTTTTACCCAACCTCATCACCATTACGCTGAAGTTAGGCATGGAATATTTTTCTTCTTCCTGTGTGCCCCTGGGAGTTTCTCAGCAGTTGTTCGTGATGCATTGCTGAACCATAAACTGGGTCGTCCTTGCCTGGATGTCAGTTGCAGCCAACGACGCGTCCTGCTGATTTTACTGTGATGGCAGTGCTTCTGATCTCACCCTCCCTGCCCTGCACAGCCCCAATACACACATTTTGTGATGCTCGCTTGACCCACGTTGTCCAAAGGGAATACTCGCTCCCTTGCTTCACAACAACCAAAAAGACCCCCATGTGCTGCAAGCATTAAACAGCTGTAAAAAAATAAATAAAAATGTATGCATCACAAACTGATGGACTGGTGGTCAGAAAGAACCTTCTGGGTCAGAGTAAATCTATCAATCTAAATGAGATATTTATTATTCTGGTATCTTGTCTCATTTACCTTCTCCTGTTCCCCACTCACATTTTCTTGCTTTCCATAAGGACATAAGAAGAACCCCGCCAGAGCAGACCAAAGGTCCATCTAGTCCAGCATCTTGTTCCCACAGTGGCCTCGCAGATGCCTATGGGAAGCTTCAAGCAGACATGAAGGCAAATAGCCCCCTCCTGTTGTTGACCCCCAGCAAGCCTTTGAACTTGGAAGTTGGTTTCCCTTTAAATAATGCATTTCACCATAGATGAGGCTGCAAAGTCTATCAGGCAAAGAGTTTTCAAACATTTCATACTTTAATGCTCCTGGAGAGTTCACCTGAAAGAGCGGCTCCTTGTATACCAATTTGCCCATGCAATCAGATCTTCAAACGAGGCCCTTTTCTAAATACCATCAGTAGGAGAGAAGCACATTATGTATTAAAAAGGAGAGGGCCTTTTCAGTGGTGGCACCCTGACTTTGGTTGGAATACCCTCCCTAAGGAATTTATTCATTACATTTCTATACCGCCCAATAGCTGAAGCTCTCTGGGAGGTTCACAACAATTTAAAACCATAAAATACAAGATGATGAACTACAGTTTAAAAGTTTTAAACTGCAGGATAAAATACAAAAAATAATAACCAATCAGAACCTAGCAGCAGTGCAAAGATTTAACATACAGTACCAGATTTAAAACAGAGACTGAGGGTGCAATCCTATGTCCCTTTGACCTTGTCTGGCAATCTTAACCTAAAATGCAACAATGAATAAAATAGCTGACCATTTGGCCCTTTTAACAGTACTGAAATTCTGCTGCCTGAGGTAGGCCACCTCCCTTTGCCTTAGTGCTAGGACCAGCTCCAAGCTTTTCTCATGTTGATATCTTGGCAAAATGATTTTTCCCCCAGGATTCCGATGAATCCAAAGCACATTCCTAGTAATTACCACAGAAGGAGAGCCTGGTAGGTGTTTTCATTATTTATATTGCCGATGAGCCTGATGTGAGGGTGTCGTTGTGGAAAAATGAGTTCCAGCCAGGACCTCCAAAATGTTAGAAAACTTTAGGCAGCTGTCAATGCATGCAACATGATGCAGGGGCTGTTGCGTCTTGGCGGGTGCCCACAGGTGCCATTTTTGCCTCGTGCCTGTGGGCGCCTGGCAGAAGGGGTTGTTTGAGGGTTAGAAAACCCTCAAATCACCCCAAAGCAAGCCAGGGTGGTTTAAGGGTTGTCTAACCCTCAAACAATCCCTGCCACCTGGATTCACACGACAAAGCATGGCAACTGCCAGCCGGGGCTTGCATATTCAAAATGGTGGCCGGCATGAACCGCGATGTGCTGAGGGTTATTTAACCCACAGTGGCTTGTCATGATGTGCAAACTGGCCCAGTCTCTCTCTCTGTGGACAACTTCATTAAAACGGGAATGGCAGGTACACACATGCCTAAAATATAGAAACTTAAAAGTCAAGAATTGTATATATAAAAAATAACCATAAAATATAGTAAAATAGATTAAATTTTATAATGTAATATAAAAATTTCCAGAAAGTTTTTTAAAAATATAATATATAAAACATGTTAAGACAGAAACAATTAGACCTGTAAAATACAGTCTTAAGGCTGAAGATGATAATAATGTCCTTTCAGACTTGAGGGCCTTCTCTCTAGATGAAGTATTTAGTGCCAAAGTTTTTTTGTTTGGTGCTTCCAGGGAAATGTCCTCACAGCATGTAAGCTTTCTTTACTCGTGTGTAAAAGCCAAACGCGTTTCGGCCCAAAGGCCTTCTTCAGTGGCCCTGTAGTTTTCACTTAAGTCAATATACAAGCTAATGCTCTGTATCTCTCCAATTCAAGGTTGGTTTCATCTACCAAGCTCCTGAGGCAATGCTCCTGAGGCAATGCCAACATGCAGAGTAAAAATTGGATTTCCTGGGCCTTATAGAACTTGGACAATTTAGCTGACTAAACTTGAAAAATATAGTTCATTTCCTTTAAAGTAGTAGACAGTGGTATTCACTCAACCAACATATTTTTTGTCTTCATTTTTAATTGAAATTATATAGTAAGCCACAGTAGATTCATGGATTAGACTATATGGTTTGGATCAATCCAATGGCTTGAAATGGGGAAGGCAATTTTCACAGATATCTCCTTGCTCTAGAAGCCCCCTGAAAAGCTGTTCCAGAGGGTTTGGGAGATACTCTGGATTAACAGCGTGCGTGTGGCATTGGGGGGGGGACTAAAGGGCAAATCAGCAAAAATAAGCTTCCATAGGATCTCAGTCCTTTCCACCAATGGAAGGAGACCTTCCATTCATGTAAGGGGGCCTTTAGGATCCAACCCATCATCTTTCTTTTCTTCTTTCTCCCCCCTTCCCACGTAACAAGTGAAAGTGGCTATCTCTCATATCCGGTGATGTGTGTTCAGTGGCCAACTTAAGGACAATTTTCTTCTGTGCTTATGAACCTGCCATGAATGCATTGTGAGGGGCAGAATTATGGGAACATCATAAATTAACCTGTAATATCAAATGCAAAAAGGGACAGTTAAAGAAAAATAATTTTATGGATATTTGGAATCAATTATTAGAGTATGTATTAATTAAGGGGATAGGGGAAGGGGAGTATGCCTTGTCAGGATATGTTATATTTTTGGAATATGGAATGTAAATTAATTGATCAACGGGATGGAAGTATAGTAATTGGTCCCTAGGAGGGTGGGGGTGCATTTTATGATTTTGTGCATACAGGTTTAGTTGTGTGTTTTTGTTATATTGTGTTGTATTTAGTTTATAAAAATTAAATAATTTTTTTTTAAAAAAAATAATTATGGGAACATTGAAATGTGCTAAGCATGTGGCAGCTCCCCAAATCGGTAGAATTCTGGTAGTTCAGCTGAGATTAATTTAGGACTCATTGGAATTCTGGTAGTTCAGCTGAAAATTAAGACTGGCCCGAATTGACAAGGACTTTTCTTTCTCACATGGTTGAAACAGGCTGTCTAATTCTAGTGTCTTGAAATGCAAGGCAAAATTATTTTGAGGGGAGTTGAATCAGAGCAGCATTCAAATGCAAAGAGCATTTTCCCATCATCCAGCCATTCTGGGCTATTAACAAGCCATTAATAGCTTTGAGGATGTTAATAGCATTGAGCCTTGTTATGTAAAGGGGGAAGGAGAAAAAAGAAAATAGATCTACTTATTAATAATATAAGAGGCTTACCTAGGTGCCGCTGATCTGTACCTCATATCTTTCCCCATTGTTTAAAAAAACGGCTAGCTTCCTAACAATATTTCTGGCAATTAATGTCTCTCTCCCTGTAGGGAAAGTTCTGTTAGTCTCAGCCACAAATCTCCTTCCTATGTTTACTCTCATGTAAATCCCAAGTTGAAGAGATGAAAAACACTTTGCACATGCTCAGTGGAACTGCAGATGCCATACAGATTTAAATTTATTTATTAAAATGTTCCCCTGTACCAGTGTGCAAGAAAGCATAAACACCTGTGTGTGGTCAATTAGATCAATCATGTGTTTGTTTTTTAAAAATGCACACTCTGCTGATGGTCAAGATCCATAACACAGACCTTGCTTACTCAGAAATAAATCCCACCGAGTCCAGTAGGACTTAATCCCAAGTAAATGTGGTGATTCTGAATCACTGCAGACACTTGCATGATTAAATTTGACTGTAAGTTTTCATTTGGCTGATTAATTTAATTTCTGGGCTGGAGACATCTCTGGCTACATTTTATGGAACATAATGTGAAGTCATGTTAAAGAGGAAGATCTTTATTAGACATCTTACTGGGGGAGCCTCCATATTCAGTGGCAGAATATCTTTGATTGCAAAAGGAAGAAAGAGATTTGGATTGCAATCTAAAGACCTTGAGTGTGCCAGCAAGCTGCTCCCCTCAAACACACTAACCAGCATTTTAAAATAGCTTTCTAAAAATCTTATTATTCACTAGCTTTCTAAAAATCTTATTATTTATTTATTTATTTATTTCATTTCATTTCTATACCGCCCCACAGCTGAAGCGCTCTGGGCGGTTCACAGCAGTCTTACATGAATCTCCTTGTCAAGGGAAGAATTTGTCACTCACAACCACAAAGCTCCTCCTAAGCATGCTCACTCACAAGTAAATCCAAAGTTGAAGAGACGGAAACCACTACAAACATTCTTAGTGGAACTGCAAATGCTTCACAATTTTTACATTGATTTATTACAATCGATGTAAGTGATGCAGTGATGTGCAATGCAGCATTTTAAAAATAAAAATGTGCTAATTACCAAAATCTGCGCTACAGACCCTGTTTACTTAGATGTAAATTCCACTGATCACAAAGGGACTTCCTCCCAAGTAAACATGGTGATTTTGAATCACTGTAGCCACTGGCATTCTTCAGAGTGCAATCCCATCAATTGCACCCCGGCAGCTCCGAAGCCTCCAAACTTGGAGGCTTTTGAGATTCCTATGGCCCCGCCAGGCTGAAGCCAGCAGGATGGGAGGAGCAGCAGAGCAGAGGCAATATTCACCTCCCCTTCCTCCATCTTTCTGGATTTCCACTAGATGAGCTTTTCAGCCTGTCTGGCACGGGCACTTTGGAGAGGGAGGGAAAGAGGCTGGAGGAGGCTCAGGACACAACTCGTATTCTGGCCTCTCTGGTCTCCCCCCCTCCCCGCCCACCGGAACACTCCTTTTCCCCCTTCCCCAAGATCAATTTAGAGGGCAGCTGGCACAGGTCTTTTTCCATGCCATCTGCAAGGGGTCAGGGTATGCGTGTGTCGGATCTCCAGCCACCTCCCTTCTGAGGTTGGAGCGCTGTCTCCGACCGACCTCGGAAAGGTTCTTCCAAGCATTCCTATGGTCCCTGGGACGCTCACTCAGGAACCATAGGGTTGCTCTCTCCGCCTCTAAAATAGGTTGCCCCCTTTACTGTTGTGCAAAGAGAACTGTTGCAGTGAACAAAGATCACAAAGGGAGTGCGTGACCTTTTGTTGAATTACCTAGGCATCCAGACAAAATTACATCACACATTTCTTTGTTAGCCATGCATGCCCTCAGGCACTGTTTTCGAAAACTGTGAAAAAGCCTAGAATTTGCTTGTCAAAATAAATCCTCTAAACTGATTCTAAATGAATTACTCACCCCATTTCACAAAGGTTTAGTAGAATCATTGTGATTCGAGCCAGGCCAAGCTGCAATATCTCAATACAGCAACGAGTGATACTATACAGCTGAAGAGAACAGGGTTTGCAGGGGTCTGTACTAGAACTAGAACTAGTAGCAGTTTAATAGCAATTAAAAACAAACCAAAAACTTTTGAGGGAGGAGAGTTTTAATCAAGGAATTTAAGAGAAGCAATCCAGTCCAGTTCCTCAGATAGGTTGCTTTCTATAAGCCACTGCAGGTACTGAACACTTGAATAACGGGCTCAGTATTTTTGGCTTATTCTATTTTAGAATTAGGAATCGAAGAAACTGCCTTATACCAGGTAAGATTATTTATCCTTCATGCCTTGTATTGCTTACTTTAACTGGCAGTGGCTCTGTGGCAAAAACGGTAGACTGTAACTAGTTTATTACAGTCATAGACCAGCAGAAGGCTCTGTCTCTGGCATAGAAAGATTTTCCCCATCACCTGTGACCTGATCCTTTCCCCTGAAGATGTCAGGGACTGAACCTGACCTCCTCTACCACGGCGCTGTACCAGTGAGGTACAGTCTCCCCCTGAAAACTAGTCCCCTGTGACAGGTAAGAATACTTAAAGGAGAACTGTTGGGTAACAGCACCTCTTCCTGAAGTCTTTGGCTCACAATTATTAGCCACAACTTATTACAAAATATTTCCTCTGTCACCATCTTGTTCTGCCTTACAGGAACATTTGTTCCATAGCTCTCCCATCGATATGCGCAAAGCACTCCGCGGCTGGCCTCCACCTCCCTTTTCAGCACAGACATTTTAGAGTAGTCAGGAAAATAAGTGTTGGATGGAGACTCACTTTGCCTTTAGGGGAGTTATTGCTAGTAAACGTATTCTTCTGGCAGTATCTTGGAAAGAGGGCTGCACATGTAATCTCATAGTCATTTTTTGCCAGACAGCTGAGGGGAACAGCCCCCATCCCTCTTTAGCAATCAGTATTGGTCATGGAGCACTAGAGATCCTTGTTTTTGTAAATGTATATGATGCCCTGGAGGAGTTTCTGTGTTTTTTCTTCTATGGTGTCTCAGATGGAGTCCTTAGTTCCGGGCCATAAGCCTGTGAAAGTAACACTTGTGGTTTCTTCCATCCCACATAGGCCATGAATGATAAGTGCCATGGGAAGGGGCCCTTTGGCCACCCAGTACTGTGCATTAATTATAAGGATATAAAATATAAAATAGCAAGGGCACCTTAGGAAAATAAGTTTGCTTTTCAAAACCTCTTCTCTCTTCTTTTGTCTTAAAATGGCCAAACGTTCTATGAAGACTCCATTGATAAAGTGTTAATGAATGTTTAATAGCAGCCCAGAACAAGATTTCATAGATAGAGTTGGAAGGAGCCTACAAGGCTATCGAGTCCAACCCCCTGCTCAATGCAGGAAACTAGAGGAGGGGTCTCCCATCCAAGTAACAACCAGGCCTGACCCTGCTTAGCTTTCCATGCTCAGACAAGCTGAGCCTAGCAGCCCAGAACACAAAGAACCACCTATTTTATGGGGGCATATAAGCATACCAGTAGCTAACCATAAGCCCCAGGTGTGATAATCAGCTGCAAGTGAAACTGTCAAAATGGCCATTTACTCATGGCCAGTTTGCATATGTGGCTGTGTCAGCAAAGTGTCCTCATCTGATTGTTCTCTGGCTCACGGGTAGACATGTTCAGGCAGCTGCCAAGGGCCCACACCCTAGCTGGGGCCCATTAATAAGAACCCCTTGGAGTTGCTTGTCCTCTTCACCATTGCAGCCTGCTTGCTCACCTGCCTCTCACTCTGGCCCAGACAATAAGAAGGAGGAACAGCAGAAACCACTGCCTACTTGCTCATGGGCTGTCTCCCTGTCAAGCAAAAAGTGGTGGCAGTGACGAAAAAAAGGAGAAGGAGCAATAGCAGCTGGTGACAATGGCAGTGAGAAGGTAGACTCAGTGAGGGTGCGAGTTCATTGGGGGTGCCTTGCCGAAAGCGCCCTCAAAAGCTGGAGCCAAAACTGTCTGGCTCTGTTGTGTCTGTGACTATGAGAGGGTAGTCCTATATAAACCGAAAGCACACACTTGATACGTGGCACCAATCCCCACAGTCTTGGCATCACCGGAGCCACAGGGGGTAGAGCTAGACATTACAAGAGACACGGAGCTGCTGCAAGTGCATGTATCTTTTCCTTCTCTTCTTGTAATAGTTGTCTATAACGAAACACATGATGACATGACATGATCATACTCTGCATTTTTGTGCCCCGGAATTCTGAGCAGAAAAAAGGCTAAGAAAGGGTTAAGCACATCCTGCCCATATCGCGCTCCCTTCAAAACCACAGCCTCCTGAGGTTGCTTTTCATTAAAATGATGGCCTTCGTGGCTTCAGCTTAGGCTGATATACCAGCTGCGACCCTATCTGGACAGAGATAGCCTGGCTACAGTGTATAGCTAGCTGCTATATGCTGCTAGTAAATAGATATTTGAGTTCTATAGGAGAATCTAAGGCACATGTGTTCTGAAATGTTTTGCCCTTTTAAACTGGAAATGGGAGATGTCCAGCTGGCCAGATTTTAGCCATCACATTCATATATGTCAACTGTATACAATGTGTGATTTTCCCATCCAGATTTGATCACAGCTGGTATATCAGCCTAAGATGAAAAAAGTCAGTCCTGGCCATGAAGGCCACCTTTTTTCTTTTTCTTTTTTCTTTTTTAAATGAAAAGCAGCCTCAGGAGCTGTGATTTTAAAGGGAGAGCGATATGGGCAGGATGTGCTTAACCCTTTCCCGCCAGCCTATTTTCCACTCAAAATTCTGGGGCGGAAAAATGCAGAGCATGGTCATCTACTTTTGAACAAGTTCAAAGGAATTTAGGTCTGAGATGGCATGAAGTCCAGGGCCGTTTCTTTGGGGAAGTGAATAGGGCAACAGCCTTGCACACCAAATTCTGGGGGTGGCAAATGACCTGAAGGTGGCGGCAGTGGTAGTGGGTGGCAGCAGCAGCAGCAGCACTCAGGGTCCTCCTAGCTGGCTTCGGAAGCCACACACCCCTCAACCCTCTGCTTCCAGGAGGACTGTGCATGCAGTGGCAGGCCAATGCCTAGCTCCGGGTGGTTCTCAGAAGAACATGGCATTGGTCAGCGTGGGGCTCTGGAGAGCTGTGCCAAGTGCTCTCCTACTGGAGACTGCGTGGCACAGCTCGCTGGAGCACCACCTACTCTGAGAACCCCTCAGAGCTAGGCATGACGTGAGGCGCAGGGTGGGCTCTTGGGGAAGCCCTGCTGCCAGTTGCTTCCCTGCTGCAGCAAATTCTGTAGCAGAAAAGCAGCCCGTGAGGCTATTCAGCCCGGCGGCGGCAGCAGCAGCAGCAGCAGCCGCCCAAATGCCTCACCATGCAGGGTGTTCCTCATAGTGAGGCACTGAGGTAGCCTTGGAGATTGCCTGTGCTGCAGCAGGCTTTGTCTCGCTAGGAAGGGTTGTTCATGGCGAGCGAGGTACTCAGGTGGCAGTGCCCAGGATGGAAGCAGGAAGAGTAGGGGATGGTGGTGGCCAGAGGGGACAGGGAGAAGGGAAAGAGAGGAGGAGGAGTGGGAGGAGGAGGAGGCGGCAGCCATGGGGAACAAGTGGGGAAGGGAAAGTGAAGAGGTGAGAAGGAGGAGGTGCCAGCAGCAGTGTTGGCCAGGAGGTAGTTGGGTAGGAGGGAGGGAGGTGGGTGGGTGGGTGCAGGGCCGGTGCTACCATTAGGCCAACTAGGCGGCTGCCTAGGGCGCCGGGCTAAAAGGGGTGCCAGGAGCATAGGGCTGGAGGGAGGGAGGGCTCAAGTGGGAAGGGGGGGCGCTAAATATCTGATCTTGCCTAGGGCACCAAACTGCCTTGCACCGGCCCTGGGTGGGTGGGTGGCAGTGGCTGGGCGTGAGGAGGCAAGGAGGAGGCGAACAGTGATGGCAGCTGCCAGCGGAGGTGGGGGCAAGAGAGAAGAGAGGGCATGTGCCAAAGTACCACCTTGCCTAGGGTGCCAAATTATAGGTCAAGATGGTCCTTCATGAGTCTCCAGACGGGGTCCAGAGAAGCACTGTGGTAGACACATGGAAAGGCCTAAACTGAGTACAGCTGGTTGCCTGAAATGCCCTCGCAGGCGTCGCAGCAAATTTGCAGTTCTGATAACCTGCAAGATGATGACTTTCTGAAATTAAGAGCTTGATCTCTAACCATGTTAATTCCACTCAGAACTACTTCTCCTTCATGTCAATACGACTTATTTGCAAGTAAGTATTATTCATAGGAATGCAGCCTTTACCTTCATTCCCGCTCAGTAGTTTCTGGAGCAAATTTAATGAAGCTTATGAAAAGAGCAAGCTACATTTTTAATGCCTCTTGCACCTTCCCTAAAGAACCTGCAGCTATCAAGTCAATCATACGTGAAGATCAGAATCTAGCTTCCTCTCCCTTAGCTGTGTCATCTCTGAACGGATATAATGATGATTAAATGATATCTTTTTTTGCTCAAAACATAAGCAAATGTGATTAAAAAAACACATAGGGACCAGATGCATCCAGTTAGAAGGGATAATTTTTGAAGTTAAATAATTACTTTTCTGATTATGATGCCATTTCAAATTCATTTCCAAGGACAGATTCATATATTTAAATTTAAGGCTATGCATATATATGTGTGCTGAAAATAAAAGTGGCACTTACATATACATATGCATGTATTTATATTTTGTATATGCCGACTTGCATGCAAACAAGGGTATTTCTCCATGTACCAAAGATTAAGGGTTTGAAATCTACCCTCTGTCTTAGTGGGGTGTTGTTGTTTTTTGCCATTGTGATTTTCTTGTGCGGGTGTTTTAGAACAAACACACACACACACACACACACACCACACACAATATGTAAGTTGCATTGAATATTACAAGCAATATGGAGGTGTTACAACTCAGTTGAGCATATTTCAATCAGCCCTAAGGGTTAGTTTATATGAAATTTTGAGGTTTTGACAGGCAGCAGTAGTATATATACATCTATCCTAAAACAATATTCTCTTGCACCATCACAAACCTAGTTACCCTGGAGCCTGGACAAGACTAAATTATAGGTTGGCCTGATGTCCTCTTTTGTCCCAGATTGCCCTCTGTTTTTAGTTTCTGCCTGTTCTTTTGTCCAGATTCCAATTGCCCTCTAAAAGTTGAGGATTCTAGATCAGGGCAACTGCTGAGGTACGTGTATAAATCTATTCTTTTCTATCTCCATGGGTTAAGGTTAGGTTGGGAATTGCAGTATATTCTGGGAGCTGGAGTTCTCGTAGACTGGGTTCACACAGCACGATAAGCCATCGTGGCTTATAAGCCACCTTTTTTTCAAAGTGGCTTGTCGTGTTGTCCTGAACCTGGCCAGAGTGGCTTGTGCATGGTTAACAAACCACTGCTGCTGGGTTCAGACAACACAAGTGACTCTGACTGAAACAAATATGTCTTATAAGCCACCATGGCTTATCATGTTGTGTGAACCCAGTCTCTCTCACTCATGTTCTTCATCTCTTCCTACCAGACTATAAATCCCACGAAGCTTTGGATGTGCATTGGCAGGGTCTCAAGTGATGACAGGGAAGAGGGGGCATGGCCTCAGCAGCCCCAGTTTATTCAAAATGACACTGAGCAGGCTGGCAAGACTTTATTTGTACCCCACCTTTCTGCCAAAAAAATGGCAGCTGGGAGAGAAATAATTGTAGGAGAGAGAGATGGAGAGAGGAGTATGGAGAGACAGAGTGGAAATAAAAGAAGGGAGAAAGGGGGTGGATGGAGGAAAGAGGTGCATGAGATTGCCTCAGGAAGGGGAAAGAAGAGCCATGGGGTGAAGAAGGGGGAGGAAAGCTGGACGGTGCGCGTGCGCAGTCTTCCTGGAGCTGAAGGCGGGATAAAGATAAACACAGACAAACCCATTCCATTGAACTCAGGTTATTTCCAGGATTATTTGGAAATGGTTATGCCCCGCTCCCCACCTCATTCACTCACAAAATGTTCCTTTTAGTCTTTCTCACGTGGCAAGAGACATGGCTTGCAGGTCTTCCCCTCCTGCTTCCCCTCATCATGGGCCTGGGATAGGGGTTTGCATCCTACCTTGGGGGGGTGCTTGCCTTTGCTCACCTTTTCTTGGCGAGCACCCCCCCCGAAGGCCCGAATCCCCGCAGCACTTGATCCAGTGCGCAGGCAGTGTGGGATCCCATCGCGTCAGTTCCAGCTGTCAGGAAGTGACGCGACGCGACGGGACCCCGCGCTACGTTTTTAGCACAAAAACCAGGGCAACCTAGCTTAAAACGGCCATGAATAGCAAATCAGTGCGGCGTGGAGCGGTGGGACGAGTGGCGGGAAAGTAAGGCGTGCCGAGTCTCAGGGGGGAGAGTGGGGCCGATTTCGGCCTCACTTCAGCCCCCCGAGACTGGCGCCCTTTAAGGCGTGCTGGATCTGAACCCTTTCTTTATGCTCTCTGTAGCTCAGCCACTGAATTGCAGGAGTGGAGAATCGTTTACACTCCCTGTGATAGTTGTCTGGTGGGGGTATAGCAATGGTACCCGCCTTCAGAAAATTAAACTGGCGGGAATATGGGGTGGGCTAAGATTTTAAAATTTTATACTGTTTTAAATGTATTTTATTCTGTATTTTATCGTGTTGTACATCGCCCAGAGTGGCTGGTTTGCTGGCCAGATGGGCGATCCATAAATGCAACAAATAAATAAATAATAAATAATCATTGTGAAGCATGTGCTCGCCAGTGCTGGAAATTGCAGGGGATCGATTGCTAACCTCTTCTGCACATATTTCTTGCCCTTCCAAAACACTTTCACCGTTTGTGTCATTTCTATGATTTTGTGTCTGTACTTGGTGCATGCCTGCTCCAGAATATTAACATCTTGCTGGCAATAAAATGCCAACTACTTTTGCATATCAAATTTTTTGACTTGTTCTCATACCAAGCTAAAAAAGTCTCTTTCCCCAGGCATCATGTACTTGATGCCATAGTCCTCTGCTTTAGGTAATGGACCCACATAATCCCAATTATCAGGCATGTTAAAATAATGGGGAAAGTAACCCTTGCAGCCTTCAAAACCCAAGGCCTTCGGTAGCTTAGAGAGTGCCATGGGAAGGTGTCAAAGAGAATAAATAAATGTTATATTTAGCCCCTTGCCTGTAATACTACATATCAATTTCCCTCCTTGAGTGATAAGATCTACAGCCAGTTTTTCTTTTATCAGCTGACTGAGAACAAAGTAACCATCATACCCCTTTGAGCTGTGTGCTATAAAAGTGCAATCTTCGAACTGTATACTGTCTATGAAGGCTTTGATAAACTCAGACAGACACGACTCCCCTTTAAATTCCCATGTTTTACCAGCCAAAACCTTGGGCATCACATTCCCATGCGCTTTCATGCAACACTTTTTCTTCTTCTTACCCTTACTTGGTTCTAGTGGCTTACCCGAGTGGGAGCTTACCCAAGGACCCCCCGCCCACTCTCACTGCTTGCAATGTCCGAAAACCAGAAGTGATGCGATGGGTTCCCCATCGTGTCAGTTCCAGTTCCCTGGTGCTGCATTTTTAGCACAAAAAACAGGGAAACCCAGCTTAAAATGGCTGTGAATAGCAAATCGCGGTCGTTTCAAGCTGGGTTGCCCTGTTTTTTACACTAAAAATGCAGCGCCAGGGGAACCAGAAAATGATGTGCCGGGGACCTGAAGAGGACAACAGAGAACAGTATTCAGATGAACCATTTTATTTAGCGTTTTGCTTTACAGTTGTAAGAAAATGTTTATAGGGTATGCTTTTAATCACTTTCATGACATGATTTAAAAATACATGGTCAGATATCTTTAAACTTTTATTTAATTGTTTTAAGGACTTCTGTGAATGTCCAATTTTAGTCACCAAGATTATAGATTTCATAGATTTCATAGATCATAGAGTTGGAAGGAGCCTACAAGGCTATCGAGTCCAACCCCCTGCTCAATGCAGGAAACTAGAGGAGGGGTCTCCCATCCAAGTAACAACCAGGCCTGACCCTGCTTAGCTTTCCACGCTCAGACACTGTTGTGTAAGAACAAGGCAGTTTAAATTGTAACCTGTTAGAATAACATTATGCAATATACTTTAAAAATATAGTTTCCCACATACAATTCTCAGCTTTCTAGAGATGACATTATTGTGCTAGTTCAAACATTCATGAGAAGATTGCCCCGGAGCTTGAATTTGGCATCCCAGGCACATCTCCTTCACATATTGCATTAAACAGTGTCTCAAAACCCACAAAATGGTCACGCTGACAACAGAAAGCATAGCTCTTCGAGATTTTCAAGCTGAAGAGTAGCTTGTTTCCTCAGCTTGCAGGTCCAGAATACTTTTCAGGATGGTATGGCTTGGCTGATCCGTTGTCAGCTCAGCAGAATTTATTTATTTATTTATTTATTATATTTATACCCCACCTTTTTTCCTGCAAGGAACCCAAGGCGGCTTACATAATCCTCCTCCTCCTCTACATGTTATCCTCACAACAACCCTGTGAGGTAGGTTAGGCTGAGAGTCAGTGACTGGCCCAAAGTCACCCAGCGAGTTTCATGGCCGAGCGGGGACTCGAACCCGGATCTCCCGAGTCCCAGTCCAACACTCTCACCAGTACGCCACACTGGCATAAAAATCCTAAAAATCCTAAAAAGAATTTAAGAAAATGCTAAATCCTAAAAAGAATTTAAGAAAATGCTTTGACCGGGGGTTTCTTTGTCTATCTGCATGACTTTAATACAGGATGCTAGAAATAATCACACGCATCTCTATTTGAATGTTTCCTGCGGAAGCCATATCCCACAATGTCAGCGGAGATGGTCCCTCAGCTTCATCTTCTGTGACTTCATTCTTCACACCCGGTTCCTAGAAATAAAAGACGTTCTATTGAAATACTTCTGGTGCCAGTTACCATTTTGCAATATTCAACCCACCCCAGTTCGTAGAGGGGTCACATGATCCTGATGGGCCAATCTGAAGAGGGGTCAGAAATGGCCAAGGGCCATTTCCATTTCCGGGCACACCAGGCCTCTAAAACCACTGCCTATTGGTCTGCAGCAGCCTGGCAAGTTTGTAGAGGGGTCACATGACCCCCATCAGGTGACCCGGGCGGTCACCTGACAGTCTCCTTCCAGGATGGGACTTCCAGAGGTGAGACTTCCTGCTGAGGTGGGACTTCCAGGGGAAGGGTCATAAATCATTCCTTGGGGCTTAGATGTTTGACAGGAGATACTGACTCTCACTACTTGAGGATCTAAAGGTGCAATCCTATGCAAGTTTAGACAGGGGGGAAAGGCCTACAACTCCCAGGATGCCTCAGATAGCATCGATAGCATAGCATAACATAGCATAGCATAGGGATTGTACCCTTGAAAACTAAAAATATGAACATACTTAAAAAGCTTAGGAGAACAGAAAAGTTTTAGCCTGGCACTGGAAAGATAGCAGGTTGGGTGCCAAGCAAGCTTCCTTTGGGAGAGCATTCTAAAGCTGGAGGGGGGGCACCACCAAAGCTGGAGGGGGGGCACCACCAGCCCAAGAGTCTAAATTCTATGGGGAGCCTACATGAGTAGAGAAGGCTGCCCAGTGTAGGTGCTTGCCCTCCAACACAAGCAGGAATGCAGCAGAGAGGGCAGGGCTAATGAGTGTGGCTCTCAGAAGGCCACATTGGAGCCCCAGGCCTAAAGTTCTGTGCACCTGTTCTAGAGCAGAGGCAGGCAACTGGGTGTCCTCCAGATGTTTGGGACTACAACTTCCATAAGCCCCAGCCAGTATGGCTAATGGTCAGGGATTATGGGAGTTGTAGACTCCAAAACATCTGGACGGCACCAGGTTGCCAACCCCTGTTGTAGAGCATGCCAAATAGCTTCCGGAGCCAAAGTATTCTTAATTCATCAGAACGGGAGTCTAATTGCGCACTTCTCTCATAACAGTCATGACTATGCAGATATATTTTTTCACTAATTTCATTTGGTGCACTTTGATTGTCCCTAAAGGGCTTTCATTTGTGTGTGTTTATGTTACGAGTCCTATTTATTTCTGTGAGTCATGGCAGAAGAATTTGGGTTTTCAGGGACTGCAGTGAAAGGATGAGATAATGTTTTCTTCTCTTCCCTACTTCTTGAAAAGGTCATTAAAGGCTCTCATCAAATATGACTCAGCTGAAAGATAATCCATGAGATGACTCATGATTTGACCAATGCTGTTGGGCTGGGACAATTTTTTCAGCCATAATAGATGCAAGGCTGATACAATTTAATGTTTACACCGTGCCAGCAGCATTAAGTGTGCTGCATGAAACATTGAAGTGAGATGGTCCTGGCTTAGAGAGCCAGCAGCCCAGGGGTGTAACTCCGAAAAAGTCAGTGTTTGGGGGAAACTCTGCACCTTGCGGTTTGAAGCTACTCACATATGTTGTAAAGATACAGGCCTGTGAAACAGTAAGCTAAATAAGGATGAACACTGGTACTTTGTACTGGGCTCTCAATGGACTGGTAGCCAGTGGAGTTCTCTCAAAACAAGTGACATACATTCCCAATGACTGACCCCAGCTAATAAGGCAGCAGTTCATTTTGTACAGACCAGTTTGTGAACCATCTCCAAAGGCAGCCCCAAATACAAGGCATTGCAGCAGTCCAATCAGGGGCGGGGGGATATAGCATAGATCCGACAGCCAACATTATCCAGTAGGCTCTAACAAAACCAGTACTTTTTTTACTCAACCTATGAATTATGTTTGGAAGCAAACGCCTGATATTAACTTAGATCATAGCATTCCTTAACAAAAATGAACCAAGATTTTCTTTAATTTCAGCCTGCCAAATCAATCAACAGATCTGTCTTCATCCTGACTGTGGTTTCCAACTCAAGAAGATATTTTGACACACTTCAGCCAATAAACATGATGTGTGATGTCTACAGGAATGATTTCTCTAGATCAGCCTTGCCCAACCTTATGCCCTCCAGATGTGTTGGACTACAACTCCCACAATCCCTCTTCCAGTTGACTGGGGGATTGTGGGAATTGTAGTCCAAAACATTTGGAGGGCACCAGATTGGGGAAAGCTGATCTAGATTCAAAATAGACCCTTCCCTCACCAAAAACACACACAACATATTCAATAGGAGCAAATAAGTATAGCAGCCTATTAGGCCTACACGTGCAACAAGTGCAAGCTGGTCACGCTGTTGGAAGAAAAGGTCAGAGGACTGGAGCAGCAAGTGTCAACCCTCAGGAGCATAAGAGAAAGTGAGGAGTTCTTAGACAGAACGGTGGATCTACAGCACCAAAGCACAGTACAGGAGCCAGAAGGGCAACGGCAGGAAGAGGCGGAGTCGGAGACTGCGGAGGCAAGGGAAAATAACGCAGGGGGAACCCCCTGGAAAAGGGTGACTGTTAGGAGCAGAAGAACTACAAGACACTCTGCGCCTGTGGAAGCAGTGGAGCTATGGAACCGCTTCCATGTACTTGAGGACGAGAGCAGAGGACAGCCTGCAGAGGACGGATTACCGGGCACCCAACGTGACAGCGAGCAAGAGGCTGAGGGTCAGTCGAGTGGAGGCAATCAAACCAAGGCCTACAGCAAGAGGAAGAGAAGAGTACTCGTAGTGGGAGACTCCCTCCTGCGGGGGATCGAAGCCAAAGTATCTCGCGAAGACCCATGGACTCGCCAGGTGTGCTGTCTCCCTGGGGCACGGATTAAGGATGTGACAGAGCAGCTGCCGAGGCTCATGCAGCCCACCGACACATACCCCTTTCTTCTTTTCCACGTGGGTACAAATGATACTGCCAAGCGGAGTTACAAAGAAATCACGGCAGACTTTGAAGAGCTGGGAAGGGAACTCAAGAACTTCGGGGCCCAGATAGTTTTCTCATCCATCCTTCCAGTACTTGGAAGAGGCATAGAAAGGGAAAGAAAAATACTCCAAGTGAATGACTGGCTACAAAGGTGGAGCCGACGTGAGGGATTTGGATTCTGGGACCACGGGCTACACTTCCTGGAAGATGGACTGCTGGCAAAGGATGGGTTGCACCTCACAAGGACTGGGAAGAATGTGTTTGGACACAGCATGAGGAACTTAATCAGGAGGGCTTTAAACTGAATCCAACAGGGGAGGGAGACATAAACTCGGGGGTACCAATGGAAGAAGGCCTCTATGCCACAATGGAGAGAACAGCTCCAGCGGTGCCCATTGATAGTCTACCACAAAATGTAGGGGGAAAGTCGGACTATAAAGCACATAGTCTTCGATGTCTCTATACTAATGCCCAGAGTATGGGCAATAAACAAGACGAACTTGAACTCTTGATACATGAGGGCAAGTACGACTTGATAGGGATAACTGAAACCTGGTGGGATGACTCCCATGACTGGAATACAGCAATTGAAGGGTATAACTTGTTCAAAAGGAACAGAAGCAACAGAAAGGGAGGTGGAGTTGCACTGTATGTTAAAAATACGTATCTCTGCACAGAGATACAGGAAGAGGAGCTTGGCAGCCCCATTGAGAGCATCTGGGTTAAAATAAAGGGGGCAAAGAATAAAACGAACATGGCGGTTGGAGTCTACTACCGACCACCCAATCAAGGAGAAGACGAGGATGGAACTTTTGAAAAGCAAATTGCCATTGTTTCAAGGAGGCACGATGTGGTAGTAATGGGAGACTTCAATTTCCCTGATATCTGTTGGGAGACTTATTCAGCCAAACATGGCCCCTCCAAGAAATTCCTGAGCTGTGCTGCTGATAACTTCCTCCTACAGAAAGTGGAGGAAGGAACTAGAGGATCGGCTATCCTTGACCTGATTCTAACCAACAGAGACGAGTTAGTGGATAAAGTGGCAGTTTTGGGAACTCTGGGGGAAAGTGACCATGTTATACTTGAGTTCTTGATTCTAACGGAAGCAAAAGCTGAGTGTAGCCAAACACGTACCCTGGATTTTAGGAAAGCCAATTTTAACAAACTCAGAACAATGATTAGTAAGATCCCATGGCAAGTGACTCTCACGAGAAAGGGAGCCCAGGAGGGGTGGGAGTTTTTAAAAAAGGAAATTTTAAAGGCACAATTGCAAACAATTCCCACAAGGAAAAAAGGCAGAGGGCAACAGAAGAAGCCAATGTGGCTTCACAATAAACTCAAAGATGACCTGAAAACAAAAAAGGACACGTATAGGAAGTGGAAGGAAGGACAGGCTACAGGGGAAGAGTACAGGCAGGTAGCACAGAACTGCAGGAATAGTGTCAGGAAGGCTAAAGCTGAGAATGAGCTAAGGTTAGCGAGGAATGCTAAAAGCAACAAAAAAGCTTTCTTCAGATACATGCACAGTAAAAGACAGAAGAAAGAACTGGTGGTTCAACTACGCAATGAGGATGGCAAATTGATAACGGAAGACAAAGAAAAGGCAGAAGTGTTCAATTCCTACTTCGGCTCGGTCTTCTCCCAAAAGAGAGTCTATGACCCCCCTGGCAAACCTGAAGTGCAGACTGAAGGGGCAGAATTGCAGCTTGAGATTGATAGGCAAATGGTCAAGGAGCACCTGATTACTCTGAACGAGTTTAAATCTCCAGGGCCTGATGAGCTGCATCCTAGAGTAATAAAGGAACTGGCAGAAGAACTCTCAGAACCACTATCTATTATCTTTGAGAAATCATGGAGGACAGGTGAAGTGCCAGATGACTGGAGGAGGGCAAATGTTGTTCCCATCTTCAAAAAGGGCAAGAAGGAGGAACCTGGGAACTATAGGCCAGTCAGTCTGACATCAATCCCCGGGAAGATTTTTGAGCAGATTATAAAGAAGTCAGTCTGCAAGCACCTTGAAAACAATGCAGTGATTACTAGAAGCCAGCATGGATTTGTCAAGAACAAATCCTGTCAGACTAATCTGATCTCATTTTTTGATCGGGTAACCTCCCCTGTGGACTGTGGGAATGCTGTGGACATTATATACCTGGACTTCAGCAAAGCTTTCGACAAAGTGCCTCATGATATCCTGATTAGTAAGCTAGCTAAGAGTGGGCTAGATGGAACAACTATCAGGTGGATCCACAATTGGCTAAAGAATAGGACTCAAAGAGTGCTTATCAATGGTTCCTTCTCAAACTGGGGAGAGGTAACGAGCGGGGTACCACAGGGCTCGGTCCTGGGCCCGGTGCTCTTCAATATTTTTATTAATGACTTGGATGAGGAGGTACAGGGAATGCTTATCAAATTTGCAGATGACACAAAGTTGGGTGGAACAGCTAATACTCTGGAAGACAGAAACAAAATTCAAAGTGACCTCGATAGGCTGGAGCGCTGGGCCGAAAACAACAGAATGAAATTTAATAGGGATAAATGCCAAGTGCTGCACCTAGGGAGAGGAAACCAAATGCAGAGTTACAGAATGGGGGACACTTGGCTCAACAATACTACAAGTGAGTAGGATCTTGGAATTGTGGTAGATCACAAACTGAATATGAGCCAGCAATGCGATGTGGCTGCAAAGAAGGCAAATGCAATTTTGGGCTGTATTAATAGAAGTATAGCTTCCAAATCGCGGGAAGTGATAATTCCCCTTTACTCGGCACTGGTTAGGCCTCATCTTGAGTACTGCGTCCAGTTCTGGGCACCTCACTTTAAGAAGGACATAGACAAACTGGAGAGGGTTCAGAGGAGGGCAACAAGGATGATAAAGGGACTGGAAACAAGGCCCTATGAGGAGAGACTGAAAGAACTGGGCATGTTTAGCCTTCAGAAGAGGAGACTGAGGGGAGATATGATCGCACTCTTCCAGTATTTGAAGGGATGTCACACAGAGGAGGGCAAAGATCTCTTCTCGTTCATCCCAGTTTGCAGGACACGGAATAATGGGCTCAAGTTACAGGAACCTAGATTCCACCTAAACATCAGGAAAAATTTCCTGACTGTCAGAGCAATAAGACAATGGAATCAACTACCTAGGGAGGTGGTGGGCTCTCCCACTCTGGAGGCATTCAAGGTGCAGCTGGACAGACATCTGTCAGAGATGCTTTGACCTAGATTCCTGCATTGAGCAGGGGGTTGGACTCGATGGCCTTGTAGGCCCCTTCCAACTCTACTTTTCTATGATTCTATGATAGGGCTCCCCCCCCCTTAAACTCTAACTTTTACAGAATGAAGAAGAAAAATGAAAAGCGATGGAACTTGGGATGCCCCCTCCGTGATGAGCTTCCGCCGTGCATTAAAAACATGGCTGTTCAGGCGGGAATATGGGGTGGGTTAGGTTTTTAATGAGAATTTTTTATATTGTTTTAATTATTATATTTTATTGTGTTGTTTTGCTGTATTTTAATTGTACATCGCCCAGGGTGGCTGGGTGACCGGCCAGATGGGCGATTGATAAATATAATAAATAAATAAATAGCACAAATCGCAATAACAGATTTGACAAATCCAAAATTCTATTCAAGGGGTGGGCTTGGCCCAAGACTTTGTACAATGTTCAAAATGCATGGACATATATCTCTATCTATACCTGATGTGGTCACTGATCCACAAGCCATATATTATTGATCAAAAGGAGCGCAGATGGAGCTTGAAAAGCTCAGGAAAGGTAAGTTTGGCTCCCTGCTGTGTTTCTTGTTTTTCTTTCCTTTTTTAACTTCGTAGGTTTCTTGTGGATAGTTTTACATAGGGAGAAAACTACTACTTGGATGCACTTACTTCCCTGCAACATGTTTTGGATAAAAAGTAATAGGCACCTTAGGGTGCAGTCCTATGCATGGCTGGCTGGGGTATGATGGGAGTCGAACGACTTTTTTTCCTGTCTAACCATGCATAAGATTAGGCCATAATTCAACAATTTTTTCTCAGTGAGAATAAGAGCGTAAGAAGAACCCTGCTGGATCAGACCAAAGGCCCCTCTAGTGCAGCATCCTGTTTCTCGCAGTGGCCAACCAAATGTCTATGGGAAGACATGAAGGCAATAGCTGCTGCTGCTGCTGTTGTTCTCCGGCACTCAGAGGCATACTGCCTCCGATATTGGACATAATATAAATCATCATGACTAGTAGCCATTGATACTTTTATCCTCCATGAATTTGTCTAATCTCCTTTTAAAGCCCTCCAAATTGGTGGCCAGCCCATCACTACATCTTGTGGTAGCGAATTCCATAGTTTAACTATACACTGTGTGAAGAAGTACTTCCTTCTATCTGTCCTGAATCTCCCACCACTCGACTTTATTTGAATTGCCATTGGGTTCTACCTAGTATTATGCGAGAGAGGGAGAAAAACATCTCCCTATCCTCTTTCTCCACAACTTGCATGATTTTATGTACCTCTGACATGGCACATACCGCACCACCAAAATTCAGCAGTGCGGGGCCATACCAGACGCCAGGGGTCGCAGGGAATGCCTCCTGTGAGCCGTGCGTTGCCTACCCTTGCCTCAAATACTGCAAAGTCAATTGGTACATGTTAGGTTCAGGGTAAAGTGATGGCCTGCTTAGTTTGGATTTGAAATTACCTTCCTATCTTTTGCTGAGATGGACATCTGGACTTTGGTGGGGGGGCTATATGTGGGTGCCTTGCTTTGTTCTCCCAAAACGGCATCAACACAAGCCTTGGGAGAGACAAGTTGCAGCCAAAGTGGTGGAAGAGGGGGGAATAGTACTGTGCTAACCAATCTACTCCCTTCCCCAGCCATTCCTGCATCCAGAGCACTAGACATAAATTCTCTTACCATCCAGGTAAAAAAAAAACAGATGCCCACCGTACCTACCCCTTGCTGTTTTGGAGGTAGGAAACGTGGCATGTACACCACACAGGCGGCTGCCTGCAACTGCTTTTTTAGATGTTCGTTACTGGAGAATCTTTTATTGTGCCTGATATTTCTCTTTAGCCAGTTGTATACACTAAATCATTAGCCACTGGGAACCAAAATGGGGAAAATAGCTAAATAAGAACTCCATTCAATTATATTTTTTATCTCAATTTGTCTTGGTATTTATGAGTAGCACAAGTGCTTTTATTAAAGCAAGAGGCTAATGAACAAGGTCTGAGTGGATCAATTAACCCAACTCTGGCAAGCCTCGGAATAGGCTGGAGAGCTGCACACACAGTTACACATGGATGACAAAGAAACGACTAAACTGGCTTGCATGAAGCAATTTACCACATTTTTAAACAAATATAATTTACTTGATTTGCTACTCCGTCCCCCATGCACTAATGGTAAAATAGCTCTGAAAATGAAATGTTTTGCCTAGCATAGCATTAACTTTTAAAAATAACCAATATACTCTCATTCTCATTTATTGAATTTCAATTAACATTTCATTCAGCATTTCTTATCCATCCATCTAGCCTCTGCTATTGGTGCCTGTCACCAGAGTATATGGACACAGCATCATCAACAATACATCTTGGGCTTCTGCTATAATAATGGTTATCCCTACTTAATGTATTGATCAAATATTCAAAGTGGACTTTGTTAAAGAAAACAGCCAAAGTTAGTCAATCCATACACAGAGTGCAAATCAGACCATTCTGACTACGTACTTCTAAAGGCTGGTGTACAAGGCATACTCTTCCATGTGGAGGCTCCTTTTAAACACGTCCATGTGGTAACTGCTCATGTGCAGTCGCTTATGTGTGGATGGGTAGGCATTTTTCCAAGCCACTATAAATAATGGGAGGGGGGCACACACATTTTTTGTCAGCCTTGTGGCATCTGGACACCCTTCAAATGGTGGCTGTGGCATATGCATGCACTGACCCTAAGATAATCACCTGTGTCCAGCAAGGGAGAGCCCCATATGTCACTTATATGCCATGTGCATGGCAGCAACACTTATCCAGATCCCACTGAATTTGATCGGGATGCCTATTGATTGGATAGGCATTCCCATCTTGGCTCTTGTGGAATGGGGCCAATTGCTTTTTCATATTGTTTCCCCCCCCCCCCCGCATATCATTTATGTAAGCTGCCCTAGAAATGTTTTGGGGGTTTTTCACATTGAAGGGTGAGGTATAAAATTCAGAAAGAGCTGAATCAACAATCTCTGAATCGACGTTCTGAACAGGACAGTATAGTGTTCTATTATAACAGGGGGAAAGAAGAACTAGTAACTGGCAAATTCAGGCATGAAAACCTATTGACTTACTTTTGAGAGTAGGATTGCTCCCATTTGTTTTCCAGTGCCAGTCAGGGCTTCTCTGTCTTTAAAAGCTGAACGACTGGGGGAATTCAGCAGGTGAAGCTTTTTCAGCAGGGCTGCACTAGCAGCCACAGAAAGTGCCTGATTTTCTGCTTGTCACAAAGTTGTTAAAGATACAGATGTTTGACAAACATATATGAATTATACAGGTTTTAAAAAATAGCATTTGACTATTTATTTATTTATTTATTTATTACATTTCTATACCGCACAATAGCCGAAGCTCTCTGAGCGGTTGACAAGAATTAAAACCATAAAATACAGTATAAAAATTTAAAAGTTTAAAACTATAGGATAAAATAGAAGTAAAAGCTGAAATAAAACCTAGCAGCAATACAGAGATTTAAAATACCATAAAGGATTTGAAGCAACAAAGACTGAAAGACTAAATTTCCAAGGAAGATAAGAAGGTCTTCACCTGGCAGTGGAAAGAGCACAATGTAGACACCAGGTGAGCCTCTCTGGGAAGTTCATTCCACCGCTGGGGTGCCACAGCAGAAAAGGCCCTCTTCTTAGTAGCCACCTACACCTCATTTCCTTTGGCAGGGGCTCCTGGAGAAGGACCACTGAGATGATCTTAGGGTCTGGGCAGGTATATATGGGATTATACTTTGTATATTACGTGCATCTGGCAAGGTATGTATAATTACTACACCTCTCCTGCCCTTTCATTGACTATTTATTTGAGTGGTGCTGAACATCTACCAGTCAGGGATCAACTCTGCTCTGACTTAAATTTTCAACAAAATTGCAAGGCCTTTGATTTCGATAAATATGTAGCTTATGATAATGAATATACATTAATACTTTGAACATTGAACAAACAACACCACTGTTTAGGGCAGAGAACAAATGATCTTGACATTTTGAAATTAATTATAAGTATATTAAGAGAACTGTCTTTCACATATGTTAAAAGAGGAAACGGCTGTTAGAAAATAGAGTCTCTGAAGGACATATTGCCTGCATTTTCACATTGCCCTGGTTGTATGTTTGAAGCAGTTGGGCTGTTTTTCCAAATTAAATTAAGGTGTGCAGGGATGAGCCATGGATTTGGGAGGTAGCTAGTAACGTTTGAGCATGCTCCATTTGCTCCTAGGGGAACAGTGTATTCATGAAGATGCAAGCAATGACCCAATTATTGAAACAGCACCTGGATGCTAGATCCTTGTGGACTTGTTTCCATCTTGTACTCAGAGTGTTTTGTTTAGGGGTTCCTGCACAGTCATGCAGTCTTTATGCTAAGAAGGAATTTAGAAATGAATACATATTTCCTGCTAGTTTTCTCCATTCTTGCAGATGCTGACATTTATTTTCTAGTAGATTCCAACAGTTTCCTTCCTATCCCACCCATTTTTATTTTTTTAAAAAAACAATAACTAAAATTCATGTCTTTCTAACCCTGTCTGGGCTATTGAAACAATAATTTCAATTGTTCCTTTACTGACTAGTAATGAAGGTTGCAGTTCCACGAAGTTAAATGGAGCAGAAGTAGGCTAACTGTGTGTGCAGAATTGCAGCCAAACAGCAGAAACTGGTGATCAGAACAGTCAAGTGACATACCTGCTGGTGGTGGATCATACCATTTCAGGCTGTACATGGGTTTCGGTTTTTGGGGTTTTTTGCATTTTTGTATGCTTTCCCAAATTGAAACAAACAAACAAACAAACCCCCTTCCCTGCACATGCCAATCTGAGTCCCCCAAATGTATTTGAAAACATGGGGGAAAGCCATTGGAGTGTGCAATTTGGACAAAGGAAATGATGGGCATAGGGTGATCGTTTACACATTGGCAAAAAAAGAGGATACAGATTTGCATAGCATTTGCATATGCTAAGCAATATGTAGAGATGCAAATTTAGAAATAATTACTATGATTTGAATAGAAATAAAATATATCTCACCATAGTGAAAAAGACTGTGACCAGGTGACCTGTGTGCCTGCTTAGTCTGCTGTCCAGGGGGTAACTGCTGATGGGCAACTTTAAGGCCCCTGCTCTTATGGTTCTATATCTTTAACTTAAATTTAAGACCAGCAAGAGAGGCCCTTCTCATTTGCCCACCTGTGAGAGCAGTTAGGTGGGCAACCACACATGAGAGGGCCTTCTCTGAAGTGGCCCCACACCTCTGGAATAAGTTGCCTTTGGGGGTCCACCATGCTCCATCATTGGAGGCTCGTAAGAAGGCCTTGAAAACATTATTTTACTCTGGCCTTCTGCTGCTGCTGTTGATCTTTTTGCTGTTGGTTTTTATTGCTGTTTTTGCTGTTGGTTTTTATTGCTGTTTTATTGCCTTCTTACTTTTTAATTGTGTTTTTATCGCTTTTAATATTGTATCAGTTTTATGTGTTTTATTGTTGTATGCCACCTTGGGAGGGCTTTTGCCCTGAAAGGCAACCAAGAAATATAATAAATAATAAATAATAAATAAATAAATTAATAAATAAACTGGACTTGGGCTGGTCAGCCCTTCAAATAGAAAACATCCTCAAATAGACCACTGTCTTCCAACGGCCTTTCAAATAGAGGGCATGTGACTACTCTAGGTGGGTAAGGAAAGGGTACAGCACATGCATGCAAAGGTCCTTGGTTCAATCCCTGGCATTTCCAGTTGAAAAGGATCAGGTAGGAAGTGATAAGAAAGACAAAGACCCCTGCCTGAGACCCTGGACTACTGCTGCCAGTTAGAATAGGCAATATTCTATTCTAGATAGGCAAAAGCTCTGCCCTTGTGTAAGGCCACCTCTCAGCTCCAAATCGCCTCCATTTTATTTTCAGTTCTAAAATGGCTGTCAGGCTACCATTGCAGGTGTTTGCGTTTACTGTTTACTTTGGGCCTCATGCCAGGAGAAAAGGTTCTAGTTTTAGCCTAGCATTCTCCTAAACTTACTAGTTTAGGATGTTCAGGGAATTGGAAGTGTTGTTTTTTTTTTAAAGTGAGCAATCATATTTGCAAACATATTTGCCAAAAATGTAATACCTGCACTCTGAAATACTACAGTCCTGCAAAAGTTGTGCTGCATGAGTACTCTGATCATTCGTTTCTGCTCTAAGTCTGCAATCCTGTACATGGGTCCCATAGATTTCAGGAGGCATTATAAACAAACTCTATTGTGCTGTCTGTTGCACATGATCTCCAGACATCTGGGAGCATAAGGCCACTTTATTTTGGAGTTAAAATTGCAGATGCAAGTCAGTCTTGCAAGTGAACAGGTTTGCTGTTAAGAGTAGTTAAGAAAAAGAATTATTATAACTCTCTCCATGCAGGAGCCCATCACATATGGGTCTATTTGGGTCACTGTTCTGGGCATGCTTCCTGTTTGGATGGAGGTAGGTGAGTCCAGATCAGTGGGTGATGCAGAGACACAAGGGGAAGACTTCTCTGTGGGAATTTGTGACAGACTGTTTCCATTTTTTAAAATCTCCTCTTTACTGTCTTTAAATTCCATAGTTCCTTCCACAGTTCCCTGTAGTTCTGGAGTATACACATAGAGAAAGAGAAAGACAATATTTGTTACCTGTGTAATGCGGACATTGTGCTTTGAGTCTGACCTCTCAGGAGCTGCTTGATCTGTGTGCAGCCGCCCCATGTGGTGAGCCACTGAATTGCAGATGGCTGTCCTGCCCTATCTGGAATTTTGTTGTCTGCTCCTGGTGACAGCTCAGGTGAGCAAGCAGCCTTTTCTGGCTGAAGAGCAGAGTAAAAAATGCTGTAAATAAATAAATAAATAAATAAAATAAATACATAGGACCAAGCAGCTGGATCATGTCTGGGATCTGAGTTAATTTCAGGACAATGGACAGCAGTCCTGAAGCTGGAGTACTGGCAAGTTGCTCCAGCACTGACTGAAAGCTACTGGCAGGGTTTTACACTCAAGCCAGGGGAGTCATTCTGGAAGCTGCAGCATTGGCTTCTCCAGAAGAGTGAAGGTTGGGGGAGTGAGGAGCAGCCAGTTGGGAGCAGCTCCTCAGGGTCTCCGAGTTCACTAGAGGAGTCTGAGGTCCACTCCTATGGAAACAGAGGCAGTGACACCTCCTGAGGGTTGTGTGGAAAGGATATGAGGCCCAAAGCGCTGGGTCCCAGTTCAGAAGAACCAGGGACTGGTTCTGGCAACTCCTGAGTCACTGTCACTGGAGGCTTCAGTTTCCAAGGACTTCTGGTCCTTGGCCATGACAATGACAGCCTTCCCAGTAAAGAACATTCATGGCTCTGTACTGACTCTGTCCACTCAGACTGGCCACTGGATCCTTCTGGGCAGGAAGGAGTATAAAGGGCTTCCAGTTCCAGTTGAACCTTGTTTAAGCAATGTGATGTGTCTGAGCTCCGGAGTGGTCTTGACTTGTCTCATGGCTTCAGCTTCACCTCATACTGTTGCCAATGGCCCAGGCCTGACCAAACAAAAACAGAATCTCAGTCCGGAGGCAGATGCCTCAATCAGGCAGCCTGGAAAGCCTTGCTGCACAGTTATCCCAGGCCTTGACTTGCTCCCAGGTGAGCCTTCTGGTTGATTCAGAGCTGGATAAAACCCTTTTGGGGTCAGCTCAGTCTCAATCCTGGACATTGTGTCGGTGACCTACAGCCAAGCTAGGGCTTCCTGTCTCTGCCTTCCTGACCCTTCTTCTCCAGGGCTCAGCTATGGCCTCTTTTTCCTGCTTTGCCCTGTTCTGAAACTCTGCTTTTGCTTATGTGACCATGATGCCATTGTCCCGTCGTTAACGCAGCCTTATGATTAAAATCTTCCAAGCAAGAACTGGTTTGCTTCCCACCTGTGTCCCAAATTTCCTAAGAGCTGGTTAGCAGTTACCCTCGCTATTTGAGAAAGTCAACTGGTAACTCTTTCCCCCCAAAAGAAAGAAGCTTCTTAAGACAAGGTCGCTTCCAGCACAAGGTTTTAAAGCTTCTTTTATATCTTCTAAGGAAAGTCACCATATAGGGATAACTAAAAAGAAGGCTACATCATATGCTACCCTATAGCTGACTTGTAAGCCTGGAAGGGTGGAGGTGATAGGGGCAGCCGCAGTGGCAAGGGCAGTGGAATGGAGGAAATCTTTATGTTTCAAAGGGGCTACTTTCTTCTTTGCAGGCCTCTCTGTAGTTTGCCATCTGTGCCATGGATGACCCTCTTGGGTCCCTCATTTCCACAGCTGAGACCATGCTATTCAACCTGCTTTTAACTTCTTTTCTCCCACAAAAGAAAGGAGCTTCTTAAGACAAGGTCGCTTCCAGCAAAGGCTTTTAGAGCTTCTTTTATATCTACCAGGGAAAGTCACCATATACGGTACGTTTTTCAGGCTGCAGTGAGAACAAAGTTGTTTATAATGCTTGCTGTCCCTTTTCCGCTCCCATTTTCTGCCTCTTATTCTAATGCAAGTTGTAATGATATATGAGAGCCACTGCAGAATGTTAATGTCGGAGGCTCTGTGGTAGGTGCAGAGTAGCCCTGTGTTACCTTAATGTCCTCGCTCTGCTCTTTGCTGCAGCACTTTTGAATGAGCTGCCCTAGTTATTCTTTTCACACCTGTTTTGTTAATAGATGGTGTTAACTTGCAGAGGGTGAACAGCAGAGGCTGCAAGATGGTGATGATGATGACGATTTTATTTATTTATTTATTATATTTATACCCCACCTTTTTTCCTGCAAGGAACCCAAGGATGCTTACATAATCCTCCTCCTCCTCTCCATTTTATCCTCACAACAACCCTGTGAGGTAGGTTAGGCTGAGAGTCAGTGACTGGCCCAAAGTCACCCAGTGAGCTTCATGGCCAAGCGGGGAATAGAACCCAGTTCTCCCGAGTCCCAGTCCAACACTCTCACCACGACAATGACGATGACGACGACAACAACAACAACAACAGTACAATATATCATTTTCATTTACTCTGCCAGGATCAAGTGTGGCCTCTGATTAATTTTGATGCATCCTTTGTCAGGAATGGCAAGAAATCATGTATTTTACCCTCTGAATATAATTAATAATGTATAGTGCACTTTGAATGTGCAAATTGCCTATCTCATTCATTCTCACAAGAGTCGTGGGAACTGCTAGATCTTCTTTTTCCTTTTCCCTTTTTTTTTTGTGTTCCTATTCGGGAAAATGGGAAATAGATTATAAGAGTCAAGCTGAAATAGAAATGTCACAGAAATTGTGTAAACGTTCAAAGCCAGTGTGGTGTAGTGGTTAGAGGGTTAGACCGGGACTGGGGAGGCCCTGGTTCAAGTCCCCACTTGATCATGAAGCTCAGTGGATGACTTTGGGCCAGTCACTGTCTCTCAGCCTAATCTACCTTACAGGGTTGTTGTGAGGATAAAATGGAGGATCATGTTTGCTGCCTTTCGCTCCTTGGAGGAAAAGGTGGAATTAGTATTAGTATTAGTATTAGTATTAGTATTAGTATTAGTCTAATTTTCATTTCTATACCACCCAATAGCCGACGCTCTCTGGGCAGTTCACAGCAATTCATAAAACAGGAACCATAATAGAATAGATAATAATAAAATACAAATACAATAATAAAACGCAAATAAATAGTTGAATTGCAAGGCTGAAATTCAAATGAAAGTGATTTTGGAAATACTGAAAAAAAATCCTAGATATCTTTCACATATTGTTCATGGATTGCTGAGTGCAATGCCGATTTCAATACCTTGACACCATCACCTCATCCCAGCTGCCTTCATGCTGGGTTGAGTTGCAGTGAACTTAGGGCTCAGTGCCAACACACCATCCAGCTATCCAGGAGAAGAATATTTTTTTCATGTTCCTCTAAAAATGTATTTGACATCTCCAACCAAAATTTGCAACCTTTTGGTTAGAATGACAAGCAGAGTCAATGGGGGAGAGGGTACACACAACCCCAGCTTAGGTGAAGTGATTGCTCCAGGAATGGGAAGTGCTTGGACCACTTAAATCGAAGCCTGGAGATTCACTGCTCTGTCGTCTGCATCTAGTAACTTTGCAATGCCTATAATAGATAGTTTGTGCACAATAAACATAAGTAAACAGAGTGACATCTCATCTGCTGTGTGTGCACTCCAATGAAGCTGCCTTGTAAATGTACTCTCTGGATCAGTGTTCTCCAACCTTGGGCCCCCAGATGTTTTTGGCCTACAACTCCCAGCATGCGCCAGACAGCGTTTGTGTTGTGCACTACAAACATCAAGGATCTTTGGCAGTTACTTTCAGCCAGATCACAATGTAAAGAAATTCAGATAGTTGACTGTCAGGGTGTCTGTGCATGTATTAGAATGTGCAGTGGTACCGTTAGTTGACTTAATCTTCCTGGACTTAATGTTCTTAACGGCCTGTCCTCTTTAGATGGTAAAGTATTACTCCATTTACTTCAAAATGTGAAGTAAGCCCTGCTGTGTTTGAAGGATCTTCTGCTCCTACAGAGTGGGGCCCTGGACTTCTGCCCTGAAGTCTTACCCGAATGGCACCACTGAGCATGTGTTTATGGGGCGGGGAGGGAATGGTGATTGCCTACAGGTTGCCATAAACCAACAAGAGGGCAAATATAATTAAGTAAGAGATAACAATAAGACTACACTTGGTGGAATTATTCAATAAAAATAACAAGACAAAGGCTCAAGTCCCTAGGACAGTGATGGCAAACCTATGGCACGGGTGCCACAGCTGGCACGCAGGGACCTTTCTGTGGACACTCGAGCCATTGGTCACCAGATCGCGAAAATACTGTCCACTAATGATCTTGTTCTTTCTCACAGTGTGGAACAGAATGATTTTATTCTAGAATTCCTGTTACAGAATTCTTTTCTACATTGTTATCACATTTAAAAGATTTTGAAGAATGATGCACAGAGCATGGCTTGGATGTAAAGCCCTAACAGTTGACCTGAGTGCTGCATGTGTTGCTCTCAAACTAACGGAGTATGAGCCAAGGTTTGACAAATTATCAGCATGCATGCAATAGCAAAAATCACATTAATTGTGCAAAAGCATGCCCAATGCAAACTTTGACCTAATGCAGTGTTTGCAGTGCAAGACATAAAGTGTTTAAAATGTGTTAAGCATGTTTAGTTTTCTTGTTTATCTTGCTCATCCTAGTACAGGTTGACTTTTACTAATCCGACACCTGTAGAAGCAGGGAAAGGACCCAGGGTAAAGCTTGCCCCATACAATTTCAGTCTGGCATATAATCATATTACAAGTTGAGAATCCCTTATCCAAAAATACAAGTGCCTAATTATTTAAAAAGTTTGTATAAATTCCCTTCAGGCAATGTGTAGAATGTAGTACTATAATAATTTTTTTAGTTGATTTTTTTTTCAACAAAAAACTGTTTGTATCATTGAAAGCTCTGTTATTGTGTTTTTCTTTTAAGACAAAATATGTTAATTAGTTCGGACAACTGTATGAGTTGTTTTTCTAAAACTAAAACCTCAGTATTCAGGTTTAATTGCAGTGTTGGCACTTTGAAATAAATAAGTTGGTTTTGTGTTGAAGTTTGGGCACTCGAGCTCAAAAAGGTTCGCCATCACTGCCCTAGGAGTTTCCTTCTTACCTTCCTTCCTACTTAACATACAGTAATACCTTGGATTGCAAGTAACTTGGTCTGAGAGCGTTTTGCAAGACAAGCAAATTTTTTTTAAAGAATTTACTTGATAAACAAGCAAGGTCTTGCAAGACACTCGTAGGGATGTAACCGCTCGCCTCGAGCGGGCGTAGTGGGCCGAAATCGGCCCCGCTCACGCCCGGCAGAGACTCGCTTTGATATAAGAGTGTTTTGGATTACAAGCACGGTTCCGGAACGGATTATGCTTGCAATCCAAGGTATGACTGTACTTGGTTTCTACTAGGCAAGCATTCCCCAAACTGGTATCCTCTGGATACGTTAGACTACAGGTCCCAGAATTATTGCTGGCTGGGGCATTCTGGGTTGTAGCCCAACGGCACTGGTGGGCACCGAGTTGGGAAAGGCTGTACTAGGCCTTTTCCTCTCAATGCAGTTTGTTTAGCAATGACAGCAGCAGGGATAAAAAGTATAGCTCCCTGGTCTACAGATGTGACAGCTGCCTGCTGACAATAGCAGGGGTTGGAAGAGATAAGGGGGTTAGTAAGATAGATAACCTTGTAGGTCAGGTGACCAGGAATTGGTTTTTAGGCCTCAGATGCTCTTTATAAATCCTTTCTCAAGATGCTGAAGCAAGCAAAGCCAATGAGTATCGCAGCAATTTATCTGCAGGGCAATTAATCCCAGAGCTGCCACATGACCTTGGGATTCAAAGAGAGCTCTCTCCTCAGCTGCAGGAGGAGGAACCATCACATGATGAAAGAGTGGTCATTTGCTATATGCAAATTGTGGTGCGCCGGTTCCCTAACATTTTTTGTATCTTCCTGAAGCTCCTCGTCCTTGTGTCAAAAAGGCATTCTCTGACCCTAAATATTTTGCTTCTCTCATCTCTCCTCATCCACCTTCTTGTTTTTTTTATCCCTTTTTAAAATGCCCCTGTGCAAGTGAATCTGCTACTAATGTGCTTTACTCTCTTCTCCCACTCCCATCTTCAGGCCTGTATCAATGCCTGAAATAGCCTCCTCTGCTTTGTTTATCAACTCAACTCTTCTCCTTGGATACTCTTCTCAGAATTTATTTCTTCCACAAAAACTTTCCTGCATCAATGCAATTTCATCAGTTCTGTTCCCAGAGCATCCATCTTGGCTACTCCTTTATCAAGCCCTGTCTTCTCCCTCTCTTTTGTCCTGCTTCTGTTACTTCAACTGTAAGCTCTACTGGACAGAGCTTTCTGGTTTGTAGAGCATATAACATGTTATTGTTACTAGGAGCCAAAATCAATCAATAAACAAGCAAACAACACAAATAACTACATCAGCAACAAATAATATGTCAGCCTCCCCCAACTGGTGCCTTCCAGATGTGTTGGACTACAAATCCCAGAATCCCACAGACAGCTATGCTGACCTATTTGTCACATGCCGATGTTATTATCTTTCATTTCAACAACTTTGCAGAGGAAAGCAGACACTCTCCGTAGAATGAGGTATTACTGTCCTAATTTAATTTGAACATCTATAGACATTTGGTGCCTAAAGGCCATTTTCATTTCTCTTTCAGCCAGTGAGTCAATGTTGCCATCTGTATGATCCAATCCCATTTTATTAAATTGGGATAATAGTGCTTTCCTCATTCAGATGTGCTATGACTATGAGTAGGAATGAGTCATGGCTGTTCATTGGCAGTTGGAATGGTGGGAGTTGACTATAGTTTTTGGTAAACAATCCAGATGGTGTCATTGGGTGACCAATTCTTCCCACCCCTACTTTTTGAGGCGGAAAATGTCAAACTTGACAGTGTTGAGAAAGAATCCAAGAAGGCTAGGTGTGGCATAACCCCACAATTCAGTTCCCCGGTGTATGTCTGCATTAGTATGTTTAGTGAGTATAGAATGTTGAACTGAGTGGGTGTGGTTTGAGATGTCTTGGAAAGGGTGGGGGGGAGGAGTATATAAGGAGTGTTTGAGTGATGTCAGAAGTAGTTAGTGTGTTGGGAGTAGTGTGTTATGGGAGTGTGTTGGGAGTTGGGGAGTTAGGTTAGTTGAATTATTCGTGTCTTGTCTGTCAGGAGTTTTGAGATAAATCAGTGCTTGTATGAGGAGTGAAAGTATTTAGAGTTATAGGGACTTAGGTTAATTACAAAGTGTTTGGTGTAGGCAGATTTAAAGTTATTTTCTGGAACTAAGATTTTGTGAATTAAAATAAACTTATTTTTATTTTCTTTGCTACCCAAATCCTACGTGTCAGCTTGGCATTATTAACCTGCATTACTGTTAAATCTACACACTCACACACACACACACCTTTGTACCCACAGTATCATAAATTTAAAATAGATCCTTAATGACCTGTATTAATCTTTTCCCTCATTGGTAAGGGAAAGGTTTCATTTGACCCTCCCCTCAGGTTTTTAAGTGTTGGTGCTTAGCCTGAGAAGGGTTTATGTGTCTGGTCCTAGTGTGAAGGGACCGTGTTGACGTACTAGGTGCCCCTTCAGCTCAAAGGGATACCAGAAAAGTCTGCCCTGGGCAAAGAGGAAGACCCCAGTATGGGGAAAAGGTGTGTCTGTGTGCGCACGTGTGTGTGTGTATGTACAAACACATACACAACTTCCTGATAGACCCAGCAGATGTCTATGGTAGAATTTAGATCACAAACAGAATCGGATCCTTTTATCTAGGAAGTGTGGCAGCATGTAGGTAACCTAGGGGAGTTGGATCAAGTCGAGGGCTCAGCCCTGCATCAGGGCCAAACTCTGTAATACTGTAGGATGAAGAACTGGGATGGAGTATCTTTCCCCCATAGTTCATGGAAAGAGGAACTTTCTTGAGCAGAGTACTGATCAGAGAGATTATGCTAGTGGCCTACCATGAATGAACACTTCACTGATGATGCCCTTTTCAGGTATCTCTAGCAAAAGACAATAAAGAAATACACAAGGAGTTGCAAAGTATCCAGTTTTGCTAAGGAAATTGATTTGCCAAATGTCACTCAGCAGCATGTTTGAGTCAAAGTGTAGAGGGGCCGTTAAATAACTCCCAACTGGAGAGGGAAAAAAATCCTTCAGAGACAACTTATCATATTCTGTCCCACTTTGATTTGGTGGGGTACTATGTATTCCCTTATGACAGAAGCTCAGTGCAATCCATCCTTACTCTAATTCTGATGTATGCAACAGAGAAAAAAGCATAACATATAGAGCTATATGATGTATGCTATAGAGATACAGGCATAAAATGTTGACTCTCTAAAGTGTGTACTAAGGGAGCTGTGGATTGTTCTCGGTCACAGCCACTATGGAAATTTCTCAACCCTAAAGTAGGAGGCTGGAGAGGAGTCCTGGTGGATCACATGGCTATGTATGATAATGAATCAAGGTGCAATTCTGTAACACCATGAAAGAATTTAGGTTGTGAAGCTAAAAAAAAAAAAGACCTCTACTTAAAATCCTAAAGAGCCACAGCTGGTGCAGCCAGTATGATTGATCTGATTTATCAGGTGAGATTCCCATTTGTCATTCATGTCTATTTAAAACATCACAGCCCTTATGCTCATTGCCATGAATCTCCCCCATGGACAAAATCTAAAAGAGGCATTGGATTCACCTGTGTACTACTCCAAGCAGCTGGGGTACAAAGTACCTTTGGGGAAGGGCCATAGCTCCGTGAGAGAGCATATGTTTAGGTCCCAGTTTTTATTTTGTTTGCTACCCAAATCCTACGTGTCAGCTTGACATTATTAACTTGCATTTTATTTATTTTATTTATTATATTTATACCCCACCTTTTTTCCTGCAAGGAACCCAAGGTGGCTTACATTATCCTCCTCCTCCTCCTCTCCATGTTATCCTCACAACAACCCTGTGAGGTAGGTTAGGCTGAGAGTCAGTGACTGGCCCAAAGTCACCCAGTGAGTTTCTTGGCCGAGCGGGGACTCGAACCCAGATCTCCCAAGTCCCAGTCCAACACTCTCACCACTACGCCACACTGGCTCATTACTGTTATTAACCTGCATTACAGGCATCTCCAAGTAGGGCTGGTAACTACTCCTGTCTGAAACCCTGGATTGCCGCTGCCAGTCAGTGTAGGCAATGCTGAGCTTGGTGTACCAATGGTTTACTGCAGAATAAAGCAGCTGCCAATGTTCCTGTCTACCCCACCATGTAAAATCTACATCTCGTCATGTCTATGATACCTCTTGAGATGTCCTCCACCTCCTTTCTTTTCCAGATGGCATGGTG
This sequence comes from Shinisaurus crocodilurus, assembly GCA_021292165.1. NCBI lineage: Eukaryota > Metazoa > Chordata > Lepidosauria > Squamata > Shinisauridae > Shinisaurus > Shinisaurus crocodilurus. Next base: position 1,902,393 of record CM037889.1, read on the forward strand.
GGCTGGTGATAATAGGGGCTCTGGTTGCGTGAGCTGGATGTCAGCAGTAGTGTGACGTGTGGGGCCTCGGCTTTTGTGGATTCCCTTTCTATAGAGAGAGCTTCCAGGTTGCCCATCTGGCAGCACTACCACCGACGGAGACACCTTTCATTGTGTCTCACGAAGCAGCTAAGTACTTTTGTCACATTCAGCCTTGTGTGGACGTGATTGCTCATGACTACCAAACATGGGAAAAGGAGATGCAGGAAAGAGTCTCTTTTTCTCCCCGTGCAAGCCCTTCCAATCCAGGCAGCGAAGGTGGGGAGCGTGCGCGCAGGGGATCTCCGATGCTCCTGTTCACTGGGTGTGGGAGCAACAGAGGCACACTAGATCAAAGAGCATCCACCTGGAAGTTCAGCAGTGGCACACTTGGTACCTTGTAAAGTCTTTACTTTCCAATTCATTAGGTGAGTGTTCAGTGGAAACTGGAAAGTGCCCGAAGAGATACATCAAGCATGCTGGTGGAGGACTTTTGCCTTCAGATTATCCCCCAAACTTGTGGAGTTGATAGAAAGTGAGGGGGGTAAAAGAGAGAGAAGAGAGAGAGAAAAGAAATGATAACTTAATATCTGAGAGGTAAGTGTTAGTAATTAGTCTGAAACACTTTGATCATTAATGCATGCAATCAAATTATCATCAAGAATGTTTCACAGTCAGCCACTCCTCCTCCCCCCTCCACCTTTCTCTCCCTCCTTCCCTTGCCATTAACATGCACACACGCACGCACACACACACACACACACACACACAAAACCGACAGGTTGGCAGACTGCAAAGGCAGGTAACTGCTCTGCTGGGGAGGGTGTTTGCAAAGGAAGATGCTGCTCCCTAGCGTCCAAAGGATTTGACGTTGAAGCCAAAAACCTCAGCCAAGAGAAGGGGCTCTTCCTAAAGAAAGGCTGAGCAATAAACTAATGGTCCCTGGGCAGCATTCCACCCAATGTGCCAGCCCTTTGTTATCTGCTCAGATATTGATTTCATTCCCAGTGGATGGAGCTCAGGTTTTCCTGCTTGGACTTGGAGTTCTTAAGTGAAATTAAAAGCGTGCAGTTCATCACAGCCCTCACTCTCTCTCTCCCTTCTCCTCCACCCTCTCGTTCTCTCTCTCCCCCCCATTTCCTCCCTCTTTGATCTTTTTGCTGGTCTCCGATCACTGACAGCCAATGACACCCACAAGCTTTTTCTTTCCTTTCTCATTTCCATGTACTCAGTGTCCTGAGGGAGGAGGGTGGAATATGGGGTGGGTTAAGATTTTAAAATTTTTATATTGTTTTAATGTATTTTATTGTATTTATGTATTTTATTGTGTGTACATCGCCCAGGGTGGCCGGTTGCCGGCCAGATGGGCGATAAATAAATATTAATAATAATAAATAAATAAATAAATAAATAAGCCACATGATATGGTGGAGGAGGAGAAGGAAATGAGCCGGCCTCAGAGGCCAGCTACACAGGCACTGGTCTTCCAAGTCTATCCGTCCATTCACTCCTTAATCACAATTAAAATATCACTGTCCAGGTGATAGCCAGTATTTTGGCACAACAGGATATGATTATAGCATGGCAGAATTACAGTCCTGCCGTATCTGAAAGGTACAGGGAAGGTTCCAGCTTTTATAAGCAAGACAGACTCACCTCTTCAGGACTGGCCCAAGACATTTTCCTGCCTGCGGCAAGGAACAAAATGGCACCCCGCCCATTCCGTGTACAAAAGCCAACTGAATTGGTAGTTGAATCTTCCTTCAGTACCGGCGATGGGACAGTATCCTCCGTGGCACCTGAAGGCAGTAGGCTAGCTTAGGAGGTGCAGGGCAGACCACGTGGCACACAGCTCTGTCCTCTTAACACCTTGCTGCCACCTCCCAGCATCTGTTGCTTGAGGCGATGGCCTCACTCTGCCTAATGGTAGGGCTGGCCTGCACCTCCTGGAAGGACTCCCTGGAGTGGTCAATTCAGAAACCAAGTTTAGGATGTTCATTCCCTGTGGAAAATAGTGTGTGTGTGTGTGTGGGGGGGGGAAGCGAGGCTCTGCGCTTGAGCTATACACATTCATTTGAAGCCTGAACTGAGCTCACATGAATTCAGTTAATTAATGTGTGTAGACTGGGGAAGGTATCACACTTAGTTCAGGTCTGGTGTCAGGTTTGAGCAGGTGCTGGAGCCCCAGGGACCTGACAGAGGCCACCAGTGCTGACCCCTGCCCTGGGCCCCTTGCACTGAATGGCTGGGTCTGTGCACCCACCATTTTCAGTTTCCCGTATTGGCTCTCTGAAGGCCTGGTGGAGCATTGCTCTGGGGCACTGTGAGGTACAGTAAGCCCAGAGCTGGGATGGCTTGACTGATGAAGGAGGCAGCCCACCAGGTGGACCTTTGCCAAAGGCCCGCTCAGTCCTTAATCTTGAAGGCCCTGTCAAATTTTAATCAAGGTGTGGTAAAAAAAAAAAAAGAAAGAAAAAGTTGTCCACAGTTCCTTTTCTAATGGATGAATGTATTCCACTATTTAACGTTGCCTTCCTGCTTTGTATTTTGTTTGTACGTCCTCAACTAAGCCAGGAGATGTGTGCTCCATAACTGTGAAGCCCTTACTACTAGATGGCACTAACAATCAACCCTGACATTTAATATGAGGGGGGTCGGTTTGCATGGCAAAATGCTTTTCCAGACCCCAGGGCCAGCCCTACCAGTAGGCAGGCTGAGGTGGCTGCCTCAGGCAGCATATTTTGGGAGTCATGAAATGGCAGCACAGTGTTAATTACTTAATTTGTTATTATCATTGTGTGCGGGTTTTTTTGTTTTTTTTTTTACTGCCAGGAATGGGGAGAGGTGCTTGTGGGATTTTCTACCTCATGTGCCAAAATAACTTGATAGGATTTGGGTATGATCATGATGCACCTTAACTTGGCTGGGGCAGGGGAGAGGGCAGCCTTTGCTGCTCCATCTCAGGCAGCAAATTTTCTTGGGCCAACCCTGTCAGGCCCCCAAAACAACTATCTGGAGGACATAGAGCGCCCAAGAATACAGAGGATAGCCATCCCTTTTTTGGGCAACATACCTTCTCAACCTTTACTCTTCTGTGGAGTTGAAACTGTTGGCCATGTGCACATACATGCCAAATTCACCCCATGCCTGACTCACTTCGACCACCACCAAGTTTATTATGCACAAACATGGCATAATAAAATATGTAACCACATGCATACCTTCTTCACTGTCATGCTAGGCTTACATTTATATGATATACATAAAACTAGAGATACAACCGCACCAAGCTTGGGCTGCACTGTGACGAATGCACACATTTGTTCTTCCTCAGGGCCCATTCAACACACCCAGCTGCCATGTTGTATATGCAGGTTGAGTGGATCCGTGTAGATTTTCACATGTGCAGAAATGGATTTGAGAATGCTTCAGTGGTAGCGCATCCCTGCCTCCCAACTCAACTCATATTCATCTGGACATAAGACTTGCCATGCCGGATCAGAGCAAGGGTCCAGCATTCTAGTCCAGCATTCTGTTCACACAGTGACCAACCAGCTGCCAGTGGGAAACCGACATCATGAGTTCAACAGCACCTCCCCGGGCATGCTTTATGGTAGAGGTGCATTGTCCAAGTCACTGTAGTTCGTGCACTGGTAACCTTGCATTTGGATTACTGTAGTGTCTGTTATGTGGGGTGACCCTTGTGCTTACTCCAGGAGCTGCAGCCTGTGCAGAATGGGACGGCCAGGATGATGAGTGTCTGTAGCCATCCAGCTCCCTCCGGGAAGCCCAAAAGACCACCTGCCCCTGTTGCCTGTTCCCAACAGTTGAGTGACTGTCTTTGCACATATTGCACCAGTGTTGAAGCAACTGCACTGGCTGCCTATTAGCTACTGAACCAAGTTCAAGGTTTCATTACTGGCATATAAGGCTCTGAACAACTTGAGACCAGGTTACCTGGTAGATCGCTTTCCCTGATGCAGACCCATTTGATCACTAAGATCACTGGAAGGAGGCCATGCTGGTTGTATCACAACCTGCCATTGAGAGCCAGTGTGACGTAGTGGTTAGAGTGTTGGACTGGGACTCAGGAGATCTGGGCTCTAGTTCCCACTCAGCCACAAAGCTCACTGGGCGATTTCAAGCCAGTCATTGACTCTCAGCCTAACCTACCTCACAGAGTTGTTGTGAGGATAAAATGGAGAGGAGGAGGAGGGTTATGTAAGCCACCTTGGTTTCCTTGCAAGAAAAAAGGTGGGATATAAATATAATAAATACATAAATAAATATCTGGTGCCAACCCAGGTGCAGGCCTTCTCCATGGTGGCACCCACTTTGTGGAATGCCCTCCCCCTTGGTATGCAGGAGGTGCCAACTGTGGCACATTTTAGGTGCCAGTTAAAGACCTAGCTTTTCGCCCAAGCATTCCCTGTCTAATTGTGCTGCCCAGATTGATTGTTTGTTCTCATTGTTAGAAGATTGTTAGATTGAAGATTGCTCTCATCTGAGCTCACATGGACGAATTTGTTACTTACTGAGTAAGTAACAAATTCACTCAGGGTAAGTTCACCCATGACTAGTGTTTACATGCATCAGCCATTTGACTGCTTACCTCAAAATATTGGTTCTCTACATTAATGTATTTTGTAAAGTTGTAATAGGTGAGGGTTTTTTTTATATAAAAAAATTGCTTCTCAATGTTCTGTATTGTATTGTTTCCTAGAAATGGGGAAGGGGACCAAAAAATAATTTTAAAAATTGTCTCATCCTTCTGGCTACACTAACCCCTACCAATCTGCTTCTATATTTGATTCTATCTCTGATTTTCTCACTTGTCACCTTCAGCTTCCTCCATCACTTTCCAGGCATTCATTATTTTATTTTGTCATCTTTCACACTGGACTCCAGTCTGCCTGCTTTCTTAAAGATGAATACTCTTTCCTGCTGAGCCCAGAAACTGGCACCTGACTTTTGGAGACTTAGACACTTCTTATGATATTCTGTGTGGCTTCTGTGCCTCCTTTTGAAGCTCCAAAAGGCTCCAAGATGCCACCCAGAGGTTTTTTTTGATGCCAGTTCTCAGCAGGAGTTAAAAGGAAACCCGTTCCTGTAGAAAGTGCATATTCTTGACAGACCATAGCAATGGGTGTTTTACTTCTAGTACTGCAAAAACTAATTCTTTTAGTACCAAGAGTTTTCTTGGTACTGTGCAGAATTAGGGCTAAGTTGAAATAAGGAGCTTTTTTGCTGCCAAATCATTTTGGAACATTTTGCTCCCAGTGAAAAGTGCCCTTTTCTCACTGAATTTTTAAGAGGGGCATTCAATATGAGGAGGACAGGGAGAATTGCCCTTACTCTGAATTGGCTTTGTGACATTGGCATATTGCTAGATGTGATTTTAAAAGCAAAGGAGGAGCAAAACAATATCCAGGAAGATGGATAGCATGAGATAAAGTTTGCACTATCTAATAAAGTGAAAAGCTTTTGCATGAGAAAACCAGGTAGTGGAATGTCGGAAACAAAGGTGGGGTCCAGCTCATAGAACACAATTTGGGTCAAGTGGCTCTGTGTCCCAATTTACAGATGACAGTCTTGTATTTGAAGGTCTATAAAGTCCAGGTCTGCTTTAAAGATAAAGAACTAGAAGGAGGGAGAGCAGCGGCCTTGAAGTTGCCCATCAACCATTAGCACTTGGACAGCAGACGGAGGAGGCACAGGAGCCTGGTCCAAAACATCATACTAATGGTTTCTAAATTTGTATTTAGACATGTAAATTAGCATATGCTAATTTTATGGAAAACTGTGCTCCCCCCTCGCCTGTTTTAAAGTGCCTCATGATATCCTGATTAGCAAGCTAGCTAAAAGTGGGCTAGATGGAACAACTATCAGGTGGATCCAGAATTGGCTACAGAATCGGACTCAAAGAGTGCTTATCAATGGTTCCTTCTCAAACTGGGGAGAGGTAACGAGCGGGGTACCACAGGGCTCGGTCCTGGGCCCAGTGCTCTTCAACATTTTTATTAATGACTTGGAGCAGGAGGTACAGGGAATGCTTATCAAATTGCAGATGACACAAAGTTGGGTGGAACAGCTAATACTCTGGAAGACAGAAACAAAATTCAAAGTGACCTCGATAGGCTGGAGCGCTGGGCCGAAAACAACAGAATGAAATTTAATAGGGATAAATGCCAAGTGCTGCACCTAGGGAGAGGAAACCAAATGCAGAGTTACAGAATGGGGGACACTTGGCTCAACAATACTACAAGTGAGAAGGATCTTGGAATTGTGGTAGATCACAAACCGAATATGAGCCAGCAATGCGATGTGGCTGCAAAGAAGGCAAATGCTATTTTGGGCTGCATTAATAGAAGTATAGCTTCCAAATTGCGTGAAGTGATAATTCCCCTTTACTCGGCACTGGTTAGGCCTCATCTTGAGTACTGCGTCCAGTTCTGGGCACCACACTTTAAGAAGGACATAGACAAACTGGAGAGGGTTCAGAGGAGGGCAACAAGGATGATAAAGGGACTGGAAACAAGGCCCTATGAGGAGAGACTAAAAGAACTGGGCATGTTTAGCCTTCAGAAGAGGAGACTGAGGGGAGATATGATCGCACTCTTCCAGTACTTGAAGGGATGTCACACAGAGGAGGGCCAGGATCTCTTCTCCATCATCCCAGTTTGCAGGACACGGAATAATGGGCTCAAGTTACAGGAACCTAGATTCCACCTAAACATCAGGAAAAAATTCCTGACTGTTAGAGCAATAAGACAATGGAATCAACTACCTATGGAGGTGGTGGGCTCTTCCACTCTGGAGGCATTCAAGGTGCAACTGGACAATCATCTGTCAGGGACGCTTTGACCTGGATTCCTGCACTGAGCAGGGGGTTGGACTCGATGGCCTTGTAGGCCCCTTCCAACTCTACTTTTCTATGATTCTATAGTCACCCTACCTTTAGGTTGGGCCACTTCCTTTCCTGAGTTCTTGTAGCAGATCATGTGGACCAAATACTGCACCCCTATCAGGGGTGGTGCTACCATTAGGCCAACTAGGCAGCTGCCTAGGGCGCAGGATAAAGGGGGCGCCAGAAACGCCTTGGAAAAAAAATACAGCGCTCTCAAGTGGGAAGGGGGGGCACTAAATATCTGATCTTGCCTAGGGCACCAAACTGCCTTGCACCGGTCCTGACCCCTATATTCTGCATTGCTGCTAGAACATATCTGAAGTTTAACAATTGCTACAGCAACAATAAATTGGTGCGATCTCTGGGGGCATTCTGAGGCATGTACACTTCAAGCCAGATCTCAGTTGTTAAAACTTTGACTAAGATCCAAAGAACTACTTGAAGCATGCCCAATGACCTGGGCATGTTCGGTGGGATTTTTGTACTTTCTATATTGAACAACATACCCTCATGCCATATCACATCCCACTTTTGGAAGTCCTTCAAGTTTCAAAGTAGGTTGTTGTGGCGCATGGGGGTGCTGGTGATCTAAAAACAAATACCCACATTCCCAGAACTAGTTCCATGTTTCTCCCAGCTCTTGACTATCTATATGCTTGTCTGAATTTATTATTCACTTAAAAAGCCTCACCCCATTTTGAGGCATGCCCTGACCCTTTCGAATTCAGGTCCAGCTTGAAATGAGGTTCACCCCCATGCCTGCTACTAGCCATGCCTCCGCGCCAGTTTCCCCAATCCCCTTCCTAAGCAAGACAAAACAACAACCCTTGCCTTGGAGAAGGGGAGAGAGGGTAACTGGTGGTGGCACAAGTTTAACAGAGACAGGAGAGGCCTTTCCATCCCTTCCTTAACTGAAAACCATGCTCCTTAGCTTGCTTAGTAATGCCATTTCATGCCGAGGAGCAAGGGATATGTAGTTTCCTCTGCCTCTTGTTTCAGTTTGGAGGGCAGAGACAACTACAAAATCCTATCCGGGCAGGGGCTGGGTGTGTGCCTCACCCTTATCTTGTGCTTTTTTCTTTTTTCAGCTGCCATTGAGAATACTTACAAAAACCTCAAGTTTTTTCAAGTATTTGCAAGAAAAGCTGGAAAAAGCAAACATTTTTCAAGGTAAGACAAGGGGATGATTTGCCCATCAGTAGTAAGTCTGGGATGGTTCAGGTGCAATTTCATTATTTTGTTGTTTAATTTTAGGTATCGTCAAAAATCTCAAGAGGTATATTCTCTCAGAAATGTCTTTTCATCCAGATGAAATAAAGCGTGTTTGTTTATTCATGTATTTGAATTTCTGTCCTGTACCATTCCTTGGGTTCTGGGAATGTTCTAACTCTAAAAGCGAACAACTGAACAATTAAAACAGCAACAACAGAACAAAACAGTAGTTATACTGTATACGCATTCACATATGTGTATCTTTTTATAACAAGAACGATAGCGCGTGTGACATGAAAATCCATTTAGCAGAAAAATGAGATCATCTGGTATTTATCGTTTCTGCTGAAAGTAGAAAACACCAGTACTATAAAAAAAGAGAGACACAGAATGATCACAACCAATAAGATATAATTTTATGCCAAGATGTGAGGAAAGATCTATATCTTTATCAGGTTTCTCTCACTTGAGAGATGAAAATCATATGGATGCCTATTAGGAATTCGCTGTATTCAGTATATCTTTCAGAAATACATTGTAAAGCTGTTTGACAGTTTCCAAAGTGAATTACAGGCTCAGAGGCAATTCTGCCCCTTTCCCTGTATAAATACAAGCATGACAGTACACAGATGCATCCACACACATTTTGCTTTAGACTGATCAGGCTTCACTTGCCTATATTTTAATTCTGGATGTTTTGCAGATCTCAGCTGGCTTGGCCTATTCACTATTTTAAAAAATAAAATAAAATAAAATAAAAATAATTTACATTGCGCTCTAAACCAGAGCGCAGTACAGTATACAAAATAACTCAAACAATAAACGTGAAGAGAAAGCCAGGTCAGGTACATGCACACCGCACTTGCAGCAGCAGCTCAGGTATCCACCTTTAACCCTTGTTTACGGGCACTTGTTTTCCTGCCCTTCAATGAGGCTCACAATGGGACACATCTGCATACCCCCTGGCAGCTTCCCCTCCCCTGGCAGCCAAATGAGCTGTGAAGCATCCCCAAGCAACAAGAGGGGCGCCAAGGTGCCTGGTGGGCTTGAAGAGTGGCAAGTACTCTTAAGCACCCCTAAGCACCCAGGGAAACAGGTTATTCCTGACTCATTTCAAGCAATCACGAAGGGAGGGGGGAGGGGGGAGCCAAGAAGGGGGTATAAAGAAAGGGACCTGTGGCGGGAAAAGTTGTTGGTCGTGGGCAGCAAGCTGCGTGGAGGTCCAGGGCTTCGGTCCGGTCTCAGGATCCAACCCCAGGAAGCTCCCGGTGAAACTAGCTGAATTCGCCTGGTCGCTGGCATACGCGGCTTTTGAGGAACTAGGGTCATTCCAGGTAACCCTTGTGTGTATTACTGCTACTGCTCGCTCTAAGTTGCTGTAAATTGGAGGCGCGTGTGTGCGTACTGCTTCTGTGTATGTTTTGATGCGCTCAATTAAACTCTGTTTACCTATAAACAGTGTAGTAGCCTCCATTCATAAAATTGCTTCTTTCACTGTTCTAGCAATAAAATTGGTCGCGGCTTCTGCCTAAGTGCCCGCAAGCCGCATATAAGGGCTAACTTCGCTCCGGTTAACACTTTGGTTCCCAAACCCGCGCAAAGGACCGGCTTTGGTGCTTTTCACAATAAACATTACAATTTAAACTAGAAATACATTAAGATACTTAAAATGTTCTTGTTCCTGTTTTCAAAGAATCCTGTGGAAGAATCTGAGAAAGGCAAATAGAGATGTTAAGTGCCTGAGTCCCGTAAGGAAGCACAATTATTGTGGTTCCTTGCACCCACTGCTGACTACATATTGCATAGCCCTTCAGGCAATGGCAAACTGGCCTCAGTTGCCATCATTCGCGTGCCCAGAATGCTTTCCATATCAATTTGGCCCACTTGTCTTTTTAGAAAATGAATCACTCCTTTGTTTCACATTTATGTTGGTGGATAGGATTGCTTCCATTCTCATAGTTGTGCACTAGGACCCACTGAAGTTCCATCTCAGTGCAATCTGCTAGGGATGGATGGATCTATTTCTGGTCCATGTGAGTTTCACACGTGTTCATTCATAAGTCAGTTCTGTCTCATTTGTGCATTAATGTACAATGTGTGTGTTTAAACACACACACACACACTACACGTATATTTAAATAGGTATTTTAAAACTTTGTTTCACAAGATACACCTTTCTAAATTGTTAGAAATTTAATCTTATATTTTACCTCAGCATGCTCAGTTCCAAATTTGGAGAGGGGCTGTAGCTCAGTGGCAGAGCCCCTACTTTGCATGCAGAAGGTCCCAGGTTCAATCCCGGGCATCTCCAGTTAGGGCTAGGAAAGAATCCTGCCTAAAAGCCTGAAGAGCTGCTGTCAGCAAATGTATTTTATCCCAAAATGCACATTTTTAGACACATTTTGGCATATGCTTTGGGGGGGGGGGAGAGCTGGGAACGGCACTGCAAAATTTGGAAAAATGTGAAATCCGAAGGATAACTACGTTCTGATCTGCACATTAGTCCAAGAGGTGTGGATCAGGAGAGTTTCCTTCAAAATGTGGTCCGAATGAAATCCTCAAGAGGCATCCCTAATTTCATAGGAGCTTTCCCCCACACGTCTACAGCAGTCCCCTGGAGCTGGTTTTGGAGTGGGAGGCCCATGGTCCTGTTCTATGCTCTGCTTCCTTTGTACAAAAGGGCACAGCAATGGTCTCTGAATCATAGTGATGAAGTTGATAGAGCATTCTATGTACCCCCAATGCACGGTGTAGCGTTGGACTTGGGGTACTGGAGGTCTAGTCCTATTTGACCATTAAGCTCACTGGGTGACTTAGGGCCAAGCATTGACTCTCAGCCTAACTACCTCACAAGGTTGTTGTGAGGATAAAATGGAGAGGAGGAGGATCATATAAGCTACTTTGGGTTACTTGCAAGAGGAAAAAGTTAGGATATAAATGGAATAATAATAAAAACCATGTAATTAATTAAAATGCTGCTGCACATATGAACATCAAGTGATTCTCTGGAATACTTTGGGCAACTCTCTTCCAACCACCAATGCGACAAAGACATTGGATTTGCCATGCAAAATTCCATTTCTTTATTTTAAAACATACCTCACCTTATCTCTGCAGAGTTCTATTTGCAGCAGACAGTAAGGGTTCACAGTCTCCAAGTTCTTATAAGATTGTTCTTTCAAATAGGCATGGAATATATAACTGGTAGCTCCTTTCTCCCTGCCACAGAAAATATGTGCATGCTTTTTGTAAAACCTATTGGGGGGGGGGACACCCTTGATATATACATTTTAAATAGCATTGCAAGCTGACAATAATTCTGGAGAGAGCAGTGTGTGTGTGGTGGGGGAGGAAATAATATACTCCAGACAATAAAGGAAGACAGCGGAGGGAGGCTTATCTGCCAGAACCCCTATTGCCTATTTAAACAATAATCCCCTTCAAAAATGTTGCTTTCTCTGTGTATATTTAAAATGCATAATATTCAGTGCGTTCGTGTGGCTTTTAATAGCCTGGATAATTTCCCATACAACTAATTCCATAAATATATTCCATGTTTTGCTACTGCAATTTGTAGCAGGGGCCATTTCCTGAAAGGAAGCGCGGCACTGTGGGTTCATCTCACCCAGGGACATTTTGTTTAGCAAACAAGCTGTTTCGCAGCTAACAGACGTGTGTGACTGAACTTAACTTCAGGGAGGTTTTTTGTGGTGAGTGAGTGGTTGCATACTTCCCCTGGTGCGGCTCCTGTTTCTCTTACAGAGGGACTAATCCCCAAAGGCCATACTCTGCTGTTACTTGGTCATGCTTTCGTTTGTTTGTTTACTTCAGCAATACAGCTTAGTGAGGTTTGTCTGCCAATGGCGGCTTGGCTGCTTGGCTCAACAAGGCCCCAGAGAGTCTAGGAATGGATGGACACCCCTCTGCTTGCCTCAGAAATCATCTTGTGCTCATTCCTTGCATGTACGGTACTCCCTCCTCTCAAACAAAAGTTGGCATTGGAATTTGGAAGTTTAGCATGTGGAGTGGGAGCCAAGTCCCATTTTGAGCCCCAAGCCCGTTTCACACAGGTCTGGACCTTATGGGGGCAGGCTTTCCAATTGGGGGGATTGCTTGCTGAGCCCCCCTTTCAAATACCCACCTCACCCCTACCAGGCACACTGAGATAAAGTTTCTGTGTAGGAAAGGTTCAGCTCACAGGAAGGACTCACTCCCATGCCTGGGTGCGGCTCCTGTTTCTCTTACAGAGGGACTAATCCCCAAAGGCCATACTCTGCTGTTACTTGGTCATGCTTTCGTTTGTTTGTTTACTTCAGCAATACAGCTTAGTGAGGTTTGTCTGCCAATGGCGGCTTGGCTGCTTGCCTCAACAAGGCCCCAGAGAGTCTAGGAATGGATGGACACCCCTCCATCTGCCTGGGTGGGCCCCTAGGGCTGAACTGATTTAAACCATTTACTAATTGCTTTTCAGTGGGTGGGGTCTCCAACCTTTTTCAGTCGGTGGGCACATTTGGAATTTTGAGAGAGTGTCATGGGTGCTCTCACAAAATGGCTTCCACGGCAGGTTTGCTTGCCTGCTTATGAAATGACTACCATGGTGGGCATGGCTGGTTACAAAACACTCATTTCCCAGAAGGCAACCTGGTGAGGCTAAAAGAGAAGTAGTAACTTCTCCAAGAACCTAAGTACAAGGCAGAGATGGGTCTGAGCTCCAAAACACAAAACCGCACTCTTTTGAACCCAAATAAAGATAGTGCTGCAGAGCAGGACTTCACTTTGCAGCATACTAGCCACCCAGTTAATTTTTTAACAAATATCTTACAAAATAAAATAAAAATCAGGAGGGGCAGGCAGGGAGCCTGGAGGGCACCAAGAGAGGTGTCTGCGGGCACACTGCTGCCCACCGCCACCATGTTGGAGACCCCAGAACTAATACTTTACAGTGCAATCCAAAACAGAGCTGGGTGGTGGTGGTGGAATGAATCAGTGGATTCATTCCACCACTACACCATACACCATACACCAGTATGGTGTAGTGGTGAGAGTGTTGGACTGGGACTCAGGAGATCCAGGTTCTAATCCCCGCTCGGCCATGAAACTCACTGGGTGACTTTGGGCCAGTCACTGCCTCTCAGCCTAACCTACCTCACAGGGTTGTTGTGAGGATAAAATGGAGGAGGAGGATTATGTAAGCCGCCTTGAGTTCCTTGTAGGAAAAAAGGTGGGGTATAAATGTAATAAATAAATAAATATAAATAAATCCAAAACTGATCTGGCTCATGCCAACCAGACCAGAAAAGGTGTCGTTGTTGTTGTTCTTTTTCTTTTCCTTTCCCTCCTAGGTTGTTGTTTCTCAATCCCTCTGGGGAAATTCCTATGCCACCTCCACTGATATGGGTGAATGATAAATCGGAATGATCATGGTGTCTCCCCTGCCAGGTAAGTGTAAGTGAATGATATGTAACAATAGCACCCATGGGGCAAAATGGCAACCAGGTGGAATATGGAAAGCCATATTCCATCCTGGGGGAAACCTTTCAGGGAATTCGAGACTTACCAGGACTAGAGAAAGAATCTCAACTGGAATTTGCTTGGGATGATCTGCTGGGTGGGTTGTGTGTTTAGACGCAGGGTCTGATATGGCATCCCACCCCCATGTCAGATACATGGGGGTATAATCCTGCCCGGAGATACACATGCACAACTCCCACTGAAGTCCACAGAGTTTGCCCATAGATAACCAATAGCAGGACTGCACACACTGGGACTGTGGTCCCAATTTGGCTCAGGGCCCCATGCTTGCAGTGTATGCTGCCCTATGCTGGCTCCACATTTCTGAGGGACCTTGGGAAGACACCCTCGATGAGCCCCTCTGTGGCAGTGAGTCTACCTGCTTACTAGCATCACCATCACCTACTGCAGCCCCTCTTCCTCATCATGGCTACCACCGGCTTGCATGCCAAACAAAGAGGCAATGAGCGAGCGAGCGAGCAAGCAGTGGCATCACCTGCTCCTCCTCACCACCGCCATTGTCTGAGCCAGAGCGAGAGGCAGGTGAACAAGCAGGTTGCTCACTGAAGAGGAGGAAGAAGTCCCGGGGACCCTTGTCAGCTGGCCCCTACTAGGTTGTGGGCCCTCTGTTGGTGTCTGTTTTTATGAGTCATTATTTGACTATATAAATTGCAGATGTGTGGGGCAGGGGGAAATCTAGATCAGGACTGCAGCATGGGTTAAAAGCCCCTATCCTCAACCAGATTGGGGCCCTGTGCTTACTGTAGAGTAAATGGGGGAAAGGCATAGCTGCTAGCTACATCTTTAAAGTAACATGTGCTTTGGCCCTGAGTACCAGCTGTTGGGGACCGGCAACAGGGGCAGGCTGTCTGTTGAGCTTCTTTGAGGGATCTGGCCGGCCATTACTGGAGAGAGAGTGCTAGCCTAGGTGGGCCTTGGTCAGACCCAGCAAGACTGTTCTTTATTTTGAAAGGAATTTGTATGTGAACAGCAGTGGAGTGATCCGAGTGAAGAAGAGGAGAAGGGCTGTTGTTCAGTAGCAGAGCACAAGCTTTGCATGTAGAAGACTGCAGGCTCAATCTCTGGCATCTCCCAGTAAAGCTGGGAAAGACTCCTGTCTGAAATTCTGGAGACTTGGCGTGAGAGTCCAGAATTACCTCTTAGAGCTCTGAACTTCTGGACTTCTGAACTCTAGATTAAAATGTAAACCCCTTCGTTCCTTCCTTCCTTCCTTCCTTCCTTAAAACGTAGCAAATACATGATCTAGCTGGCTGTAAGGAGTCTGAACAAGCTTCCAGAGATGTTGCAGCATCTTCATACATCTCAAAAGGGTGTGCAATGAGATGCTCATGCACTAAACTGGATCGTTGACATTGTTTGCTGCTTTATTCTTTGTGTAAGGAAGGTGAAGAAGAGAGATTACAGGGAGGTCAAGTCAAGAAGAGCAACTGGTCCATTGCTCTTACCATTAATGCACTAAACTCAAGAGAATTTGACTGTATAACTGCCATGGTTTGGGGGGGCAGGGGTTATGAATGATCTCGTAGCCTTCTAGTCATTGGAATGGTAAAAGCCAAGGTCGGACAGTTTCTAAATGGCAGCAACAACAAAAACAGCAGCCTCTCCCAGCAAATAAGGCTTTATTAATCTTTGCATGGATACATGCTCGTTATGTACGTTTCCCCATCCCATCGTTGATTAATAAGCATAATATCATCTATGATCATTGCAGGAAGTATACCGTGAAAGATAAGCACTGAAGACCTCTAATTGTTTTCCTCTGCCTCGCTTTCTCTCGCCATTTTTTTTTTGTAATGCTTTAAAATAATGGCCCTAATCATTATTAATTCCTTTGGTGTTCACTCAAATTACATCAATCACAGCTAACTCATTTGGTATTAATGTGGATGTCAGCAACACTTCTGCGGGGATTCTTTTTACTAAAACTGTGTTCATTAGCTGGATGGAATGTTATTTCTTGCATGTTACTAAAGAACTATAAGGGTCAAAATTTGCAAAGGGGGCTGGTGGAGGTTGTAGAATCAGTGGTTTTTGGGAGGGGGGATGTCATCCATCCCTTTTCACTAAGAAAAATATTGTTCTTTTTGTTATTTCTGCATCCACAGGCCAGTTCTTATCTGCTTGGTGTGCTTATCAAAAATCTAAAGTACTCCTTTTCTAGGACAGTTTGCAAATGTCCAATGCTAAGCAGATAATATGGCCATAGCTAGAGAGTCTCTGTCTCTTAATTGCATGAACCAAAATTGTTAGGCCCAGCATTCTATGAGGTAAGGAAATACTGATTACCTTTGCAAAGAACTGTATTATGAAAAAGTAAAAGAAGTTGTTACTGTGGAAGTTTGTACCACACTAGATTCAGCAATAATTATTCTGGCATTGTTGTTAGTAGAAATAACAAAGACAACAACATATTGCTTCTCATTATTTCCTCCCCTCATCACCAAATAAAAATCAGGATCCACTAGAGGTGATTGAGAAATTTACAGACTAATGTGCAGTTTGGAACATAGTTATCCACAAAAGTTTCACACTTCCAGAATGTTCTGGTGTACTTTGGGGGTCAAAAATGTATCAAAATATATTTTAAAACGTGTATTTTGGGAGGAAAAAATACTTAGAAATGAATATTTTGAAAGACAATAGGTTTAAGTATGAGGATTTTGAAATACATATTTAAATGTGATTTCTATGCAGACTTTATTTTAATGCACAGAATAATGTAGAATTGGATTGGAATGGAGTTATGTGAAAACATGTGGAAGTAATGGTGACTGGAAATGGAATTAGCCACCCAGCCAATAGATTCCACCCAACTTCTCATATCTTCTGCGTCTTTGGCTGGAGCAGCCTTCCCCAACCTGATGCTTTCTAGATGTGTTGGACTACAACTCCCAGCCAAGGGTCATGCTGGCTGGGAATGATGGGAGTTGCCATCCAACACAAATGGAGGGCAGCAGGTTTGGGAAAGGCAAACATGTTCCCAAACCTTTTCCTTTCCCACGGTGGGATCAAATGACAATTTTGAAATGTTTGGATTAATTCCTGTATTTAACACTGTGACTTAAGGAGATAGTTCAAGCGTTGCTTAAGAGGATCATATTTATTTATTGTGTCCAACTTACAGCCTACCCCATTGCTTACTACAATTGTAACTTCTGAAGAAAGCAATGGGTGTAGTAGGCATGCATGCCTGTGTTGAGTCCTGGCCGCTGTGAGTGTGCTATGCCATCACTGTAACCCAGAGCCTTACACGCACTGTGCTCCCCATTCTATTCTCAGAAAGAACAATGTGGTGCAGTACCTAGCCAGTAACATGTGAACTTCTGTAGAAGCCCATTGGGGTTACAGTGCTCATTTATTTGATTTTAAAGATTTATAAGCTGCTTTTTAGGATAAACCCTCAATACTCACTACAAGAGCCATACCAAATATCCCCCAGTCTTGATTTGTGGACAGAAACTGGGAATTTCGGTGGGATGGAAATGTTTGCACATGGAACATTGGGACACAATCCAAGCATCCCCCGCCCCAGGGCAGCCTTCCCCAACCTGGTTCCAGGCATTTTGGACTACAATGCCCAGCATTCCTGACCATTGGCCATGCTGGCTGGGGCTGAGGGTATTAGGAACATAGGAAGCTACCTTATACTGAGTCAGGCCATTGGTCCATCTAGCCTAGTGTTGTCCACACTGACTGGCAGTGGCTCATCAGGGTTTCAGGCAGGATCCTTTCCTAGCCCTACCTGGAAAAGCTGGGGATTGAACCTGGGACCATCTACATGCAAAGTAGGTGCTCTATCACTGAGCTACAGAACCACCACCACCACCCAGATCTGCTGGTGGAACACTCTAATGGAGTAGCTACTTGGAGAGGGTTCAGAGGAGGGCAACAAAGATGATAAAGGGACTGGAAACAAGGCCCTATGAGGAGGGACTGAAAGAACTGGGCATGTTTAGCCTTCAGAAGAGGAGACTGAGGGGAGATATGATCGCACTTTTCTAGTACTTGAAGGGATGTCACACAGAGGAGGGCCAGGATCTCTTCTCGATCATCCCAGTTTGCAGGACACGGAATAATGGGCTCAAGTTACAGGAACCTAGATTCCACCTAAACATCAGGAAAAATTTCCTGACTGTCAGAGCAATAAGACAATGGAACCAACTACCTAGGGAGGTGGTGGGCTCTCCCAATCTGGAGGCATTCAAGGTGCAGCTGGACAGCCATCTGTCAGGGATGCTTTGACCTGGATTCCTGCATTGAACAGGGGTTGGACTCGATGGCCTTGTTGTAGGCCCCTTCCAACTCTACTTTTCTATGATTCTATCTGGAGGACCCCAAGGGATCAGCCCAGGGCTTCCTAGAGCTCCCTTCCTTCACTGTCCCTCCTCAGGCCCTTGGGGTGCACCTATGGGCACCCACCCATTGGCCCTTCTTCTCAGGGCCCCAGAAATTTACTCCAGTCCTCTCCCTTCATTCCCTTCCCCAGTCAGGCTTAAGCAAGAGAAGCTTGCAGGCCGGGGCCACATGGAGCAGAATGGAGAAGGCATGCACCAAAAGCTTGTCGCAAGTCATGGCCAGTTGTATGTGGTTCACGCATGGCTGAGGGCCAGCCAGGGAGGGGAAACAAGGGGGAAGATTCCATTGAGCAGGAGCAGGAGTAACATGTGGCTGTAACTTCTAAGCTGAGGCCCTAAGGAGAGAGACATATGGATAGTTCGATGTGCACTAGCCTACCATAGCCATTAATGGTGGTGTATGTGTGACTGAGGAGGAAAAGGGGGGGAGCTATACCTATACCTCATACTGGTGAAACTATCTCTGGGGGGGGGGGGAAGGATCCTGCCCCTACATCGTGTGAATATCGACCTCTTAAAATCCTCTTAAGTGCCAGTGTTGCCATGGCTGCTGCTATCCTTCTCCCTGTATTAGTCACATGAGTGATAAGAACCTAAGAAGAGCCCTGCTGGATCAGAGCAAGGGTCCATCTAGTCCAGCATTCTGTTCACACAGTGGCCAACCAGCTGCCCACGAGAAACCCACAGGCAGGACAACATGAGTGCAACAGCACCCTCCCGCC
This sequence comes from Shinisaurus crocodilurus, assembly GCA_021292165.1. NCBI lineage: Eukaryota > Metazoa > Chordata > Lepidosauria > Squamata > Shinisauridae > Shinisaurus > Shinisaurus crocodilurus. The sequence continues at coordinate 1,921,139 of CM037889.1, forward strand.
CATCTTCCCCAGCAACCGGTGTCATAGGCAGACTGCCTCTGATCTTGCCCAATCAGGGCTCATTCTGTGGATGGCAATGCTCCCACCCAAGCAATTAGAATATGTTTAATAGCTAGTAGTCACTAGCTATCAAGAGCCATTAAGCAAGCATCAATTTCTCTCTTCACTTGACAAGTCACAATATCGTTTTCATAACAGTATTATCAGTACAGCATTACCAATAATTACCCATCCAGCCATGTGCTGAATGCATGAGTTACATGCATCATGATCTCAGATCTGTTGAGATAATAATTACGGGCATTACATGTTTAATATATTATAGGCACTAGGTTATTTTGCCTATTCAGTTTTTCTTGAATGAGCATTCTTAAAGGAATATTTCAGGCAAAGTTGTATAGTTTAGAAAAATTGTGTTACACATCCCCCCCAAACACCCCCCCCCTCAAACCCCCAACCTCTAAACTTTTGTGATCTTCTTTGCAAAACCATGCAAGACTTTGGGTAGAATCCTCAGTGCTATTCCTTTCTTTTCACACTTGGACTGAAGCACTGGCTAAAAGCCTGCCAGCCTTCCCCAACCTGGTGTCCTCTAGATTTGTTAAGAATGCTGGTTGGGGATGATGGGAATGGCAGTCCAACACATCTGGAGGGCACCAGGTTGGGGCCCCCAATGTGCAACCCACAACTGCAGAGGAGGATGTGGACATGCATTGCATGCAAACGGAGTCCAAGCTTGAAGCTGCTAAGGACAATGATGGGATGAAGTGAGTTAGGGAGGACAACAACTTCAGTTGCCATTTTAAACTGCTTTAAGTTTCCTTGCAGTTAGTAGGAGCTGTAAGCCTCAATTAGCCTGTCCTTGTTCATCATAATGTCTCCTTCAAACAATAAAGATAACCATGCAGTTGTAATAGATGCTCAGCAAGGCTTCCTGCTGAGCGAGGCTGCAGCTCAGTTCTTATTGCCTGGCTGCCTTTTGATTCAATGGGTAGAGAATCCTAACTAACTGTTGTATGCCTCCTTGGCTGACGTGGCATGTGGGATTCATAGCCTCACCATGGCAAGCCCACCCATTAAGTGGGAAACTCCCAGGGATCCATGTCTATATTTCTATAATAACATCTTTCTGACTACAGCAGAACCTCCGAGGGTTTGTTAACTAGGAATGGCTGGTGATGTGTACAATCCAAGGCTGAAGTGACAAAACTGAGGAGGAGGAGAACCTCTGGATAATTAGGCACACTTTCAGCTTCTCTCTTCCTGTCACCTCAGTGTAGCTGGCTGGTATCAACAGTATTATAGGGATTCTATGGAACGTTGGAGGCCTTTTGTTCTTCTCAGCACTTTCTCAGTGAAGCAAGTGAGACATAAGACCAGGTATGTTCCACACCAGAAATGCAGGGACTCCCGATTTGCTTATCCTGCCAGTAAACATCCAATGATCAATATAGGGCTGCAGCCTCACCATGGAGTTGTGCACCCATAGGAGTTTTGTGATTAAGGGTGAAACCTACACACTGCAGGTAACATGGGACTGCCATGTTTTGTTGTCATGATGGTCTGCATTTCCCCAACCCCATCCAGTGATGTATTGTGGAAGCAGGTAAATGGAGAACATAATTTCACAACAAAAGGTTATGTGTTACTACTGGTTGCCATGTTCACTGCCCTGAGCTCCTTGAAGAAAATGCAGAAATGTAAATATGTGTTCATCACCGTCATCATCAGTGGTGCAGTGGACTGGGATTCACAGGGTCAAAGGACCCTGATTTTTTTATTAGCAGGGATATGACATCATATGAAACCGCCACCACCACCACCCCCTGCTCAGGCTTCCTTGTTCCCTCTGAGCTTAGCTGCTATCTTCACAGTAGCTTCAGAAAAATAGATTTTCCAAGCAGCAATATATTGTTGCAATGCAAAGGATTTGGGGTGGTGGTGGCGGCTTGATCTTGAATGAGTAGTTAAGATACAATAGCGTTACAAAATACTTACAATATATAATACACACACAGAGAGAGAGAGATGGATAAGCACAGCTGCTTGCATTTTTGGACTCTCCTGGGGGTGCAGCTTTGGGGACTGTCATGATGAGCACCTGTACTTTAAAATTTATCACTACACCGCTGCTGATAACAACTCTACATAGTGATGCCAGTTTTGGTGGCAGCAGCCTTATGTTTCTTCTAATGGGAAGTTCTTTGCATTGTAGCAAGTGCAAAGTACAACAAAATACCATGTTGGTGGAGCTGAGCATTAATGTTTACTAGCTATTACCAATGACAGCAAAGTAGTGGAGAGGAAGGGGGAAAGTTGAGGCAACAAGGTACTTGAATTACCTCCATGTGAACATCACAGTGGGGTTTATGACATGGGATAGCTAATAATAATAATAATAATAATAATAATAATAATAATATATAATATATATATTTTATTTCTATATCACCCAATAGTTGAAGGTCTCTGGGTGGATTACAATATTGAGGGGACAAGCCTGGTGACAATGCTGGAATGCCTGAACTGTCCAAAATGGGCCTTTATTTGTAGCTCTGAAGATTCTTCCCATCCCAACTTTGGGCCTCAGTCACTCCAGCTACACACAGCAGCTCTGCACACCGTTAGTGACCTCCATCTTCCAAGCTCATACCCTCCAACTGTCCTGACAATCCCAGGACTTTCACGGAAACCCTTAAGCCATCAAGGCTTCTCCTTTGTTATGCAAAGTCCTGAATTCTCCTGTGCCTCCCACAAGCTGCTTTAAACTTTTACCTTAGCTGTAATTTTGCCTACGGGCCCTTTAAGAAACAGTAAGCAGGGAGGGAACAGATGCTAGGATGTGTGTGTGTGTGTGTGTGCGTGTGTGCGTGCGTGCACCCACGCCCAAAAAGAAAAGGAGGTGGAGGAGGCAGCACTAGCTGGCCTGGACATGATTCCTATCTTTATATTGCCACAGATTTTGTTTCCTAACAGAGCTGACTCTTTGCCTCTAACAGGTGAGTTTACAGAGTCAGAAGGAAATGCAAGAAACTTTCCCTCCTCTCTGAAGCTCCGTTTTGGGGGTGTGGGGTGGGTGGGTAAGCTTCACCTGTTGAATTTGTGCCATTCCTGACAATTTTAAAACAAAAAGGGGATTGCCCTGCAAGCACTGACCCCCCCCCCCCCGTGTAAAACACCAGATATCAACAATTAAGGGTTTAGTAAGGTAAAAACAATATTACAAAAGCCACTTATAAAATATTATAAAATAATATATAATATAATAATGTTATAATTATAATATATAAGATATTGGCACGGTTACCCTGACGATTGGAAAACCATTCTCTGCTGCAGCCTTCATCCGCCTTCACAGCCGTTGTAATTTAGGTTTAATTATCTTCCGCCTGTTCTGCCGTTGAGGACTTTATGTTTTGGATCGTTCTTTGTCTGGTTCCTCTCCCCGGACCTTACCGCCATGGGTGACCCTACTGGGAGTACATAGCTCCCGACGGCATTGCTCACAGGATTCATCGGAACACGCAAGCCCACTCACCACTTCAAGGTGACGATCCGGCGAGGACCATTGGTCTAAGCTGAAAACCTCCATTACTGCAGCTTGTGAACAAACTATTGGATATGAAACTAAGAAACATCAGGATTGGTTTGATGAAAATGACAATGAGATTAAATATATAATTGACCAAAAAAGGAAAGCCTTCCAAATATGGCAAAATGATATTAACTGCGCTGCCAAGAAAAAAACCTACGCTAGCGCAAAGGCTGAGGTCCAAAGAAGAACAAGAGAACTTAAGAACGCTTGGTGGAAAAAGAAAGCTGAAGAAATTCAACAACTTGCAGAATCTCATGATGCACGGGGCTTTTTTAAGGCCACAAGGGCCATTTATGGACCAAAAACCTATGGTACAAACCCTTTACAATCAAAAGATGGCACCAAACTCTTAAAAGACAAAGAGTCTATTGCACTGCGTTGGAAAGAGCATTATTATGACCTTTTAAATCGTAAATCTAAGGTGGATAATGAGATTTTTTCGCAAATCCCGCAAAAACAAATTAAAGAGGAACTTGCAATACTCCCCACTTTGGATGAAGTAAAAAAAGCCATTAATCAAATGAAGAACAACAAAGCTAGTGGACCAGATGGGATTCCTGCTGAAATCTTTAAAGAAGGGCCCCCCGAACTTGTACAACATCTTCATAAACTCATCGAAAAAATCTGGATAAGAGAAGAGATCCCAGAAGACTTCAGGGATACCATAATTATCACCCTCTTTAAGAAGGGTGATAGAACAGACTGTGGAAACTATCGGGGTATTTCTCTCTTAGCAACCGCAGGTAAAATATTTGCTAGGATTCTCGCAAACCGTCTTCTATCTATTTCAGAAGAGATCCTCCCTGAAACTCAATATGGTTTCCGCCCCTCTAGAGGGACAGTAGACATGATTTTTACTGCACGTCAGCTCCAAGAAAAATGCCGGGAGCAAAATCAACCCCTTTATATGGCATTTATTGATCTGGCTAAGGCCTTTGATACTGTAGACCGTACAGCTCTCTGGACTATCCTTATGAAAATTGGATGCCCCAATAAATTTGTGAATATCTTGCGACTTCTCCATGACAACATGACGGCAACGGTTTTGGACAACAATGGCTCTCAAGGTGCTCCATTTAAAGTGGGATCAGGTGTTAAACAGGGATGTGTTATCGCCCCAACATTATTTGCCATTTTCATCGCCATGGTTTTACATCTTGTCAAGGGGAAACTTCCCACCGGTGTGGGAATTATATATCGAACAGATGGAAAGCTTTTTAATCTCAGCAGGCTGAAAGCAAAAAGTAAGGTAATTACAACCTCCGTTGTGGAACTTCAGTATGCTGATGATAATGTGGTCTCCGCACATTCAGAGGACGATCTCCAAACTATCCTAAATGCTTTTGCAGAAGCATACGAAAAACTTGGTCTCTCACTTAACATCAAAAAACCAAAGTGCTTCATCAGCAAGTGCAAGCCAACCCTTTGGTGATGCCATCTATCCAGCTTGGCGGGACAATACTGGAAAATGTCGATCATTTTCTCTATCTTGGCAGCTATCTTTCTGTTACAGCTAACATCGACAGTGAAATCCAGCATCGTCTGAGCTCCGCAAGTGCCGCATTTTCTCGAATGAAACATAGAGTGTTCGAGGATCGGGATATTTGTAAGAAGACCAAAACACTGGTTTATGAAGCCATTGTATTACCAACTTTATTGTATGCCTGCGAAACATGGACTATCTATAAACGTCACTTCCACCTCCTTGAAAGGTTTCATCAACGTTGCCTCCGGAAAATCCTGCAAATTACTTGGGAAGATAGGCGAACAAATGTCAGTGTACTGGAAGAAGCAAAGACTACTAGCATTGAAAAAATGATCCTTCAACGCCAACTTCAGTGGACCGGTCATGTTGTTCGAATGCCTGACTGCCGTCTCCCAAAGCAGTTACTTTACTCCCAACTCAAGGATGGAAAGCGGAATATCGGTGGTCAATATAAGAGGTTTAAAGATGTTCATAAGGCTAATCTAAAAAAATGCAATCATAAACATCGAAACGGGGAAGCTCTGGCCCATGAACGATCTATTGGAGGTTGGCCTTCACAAAGGTTCCATGGACTTGGAAGAAGCCCGAGTGCAAGGTGAAAGGGAGAAACGTGCTAGCAAAAAGCACGTCAAATGATCCTTTACCGGACCATCTTCTATCTGGGAACCTGGTACTCACTGTGGGAAGCTGTGGTTGGATCTAGAATTGGCCTCCACAGTCCACTTGACGGACCCATCGCTAGAGTCTACACAATCTTCTTTAGAATTTCCTCCTTTTATCCCGGAAGACAATCTTACTCGGTCACGAGTGATCGCCTGATGATGATGATGATATAAGATATTATATAATATAATTCTGGAAAAGTCATCCAGCACTGGCGCTGCTGCTGCTACCTCTTCTTCTAGCAAGGAGCAGCATTTCACAATTATCCCTCATGTGATGGTCAGTCCTGTAGATTGCTTTAAAATATACACACTTTCCTGTGAGTAAGTCCCATTGAACATAATAGGACTTACTTCTGAGTACACATGGATATCAGATGTGGAAATAAGGCTGGGCGCGCTGCCCGAGCCTTATTTCGCCCCCCACCCTCTCCCCGCCTCGTTTTTTTCGAGCGGCATGCAGCGCCGCTCGAACGAGCCACTTACCTGGCTCTCCGCGTTCGGGCCGGGAAATGGGTGGAAATGGGCCTCTGCGCAGGCGCAGATCGGTCCTGTCGCGTCATTTCCGGTCCCGGAAGTGACGCGATGGGACCGATCGAGCAGAGCGGGCGGTTCTCCGCCAGATCGGGCGGCTCTCCGCGGAGCGCACGAGCCGCCCCGAAGAGGAGGTAAGGCCTCACCGGGGCGCGAGCGGGGCCATGCTCGGCCTCGTTCTGCCCTGGCGGAGGCTCGATTTACAACTCTACGATAGGATTGCACTGTTACTCTGTCTTCAGAGCAGTGGTAAATTTTACTTGGCTCTCCCTGTGTACCCCATGTGAAAGTCTTTTTCTAACACATGCTGAAGTGCAATGGAGAAAGCTCTCTACAGTAATGATTAGGAGTATTCTGCAGGAATTTTGGATTGCTCTTTTTTAAATGCATTAGAAATTTAAAATATTTAAATTTTTAGCAGAAAACACACCGTCCTCAAGGGAAAGAAAGAAAAAATCCCAACTACCTCAAATAGCAGCAATAAACATTATCATTCCATTTTGGCATTATTGTTCAATTACAGTATTGTTGTTCTTGTTTTTTTAATAAAGTACAATAGAGCCCACATGTTTTTTTTCTGAGTGGAGAAAATAGGAGCCTTGCAGGGTGGGACTGTGAACCACTTTGCACACTCAGAGATATCTAAACGTTAATTGTTATTATTTCTTTGGCAAACTACTAATGAGAACAAAGCCACCATGGAGGGATCCATTTTTAAAGTGGGAGGGAGATCTTTAAAACAAGGAGTTTCCTGCACAATGTGGGGAAAGTAGGCTGAAAGTTATGTTTGACTGAAATCATGGCATATTTCCTCCCCGGTTTACCTCTTCCTACCATTTGTTCTCGCCTCTATATTACATTTTAGATTGTAAGCTCTTTGAGGTAGGGATTAGGGGTGCTCACTGCTTTGGGGTGCTCGCCGGATGCTTGGCGATCACTGGCAACAAGGTTCCCAGTAGACGGGGTGCTGTGTCAGGAAGTGACACGACGGGACCCCAGCGCTGCGTTTTTCACTTAAATACCATAGAAAACCGCCTTAAAACGGCCACAATTTGCTATTCACGGCCTGGGCCTGTTAGGGTGGTTTTCTATGGTATTTACATGAAAAACTCAGCGCTGGGGACCCGGAAGTACCTCTCCCCGGCTCTTCTCCAGGGAGATGTGCTGAGCCGGGGAAAGGTAAGTCCCGCGGGGCTCGGGGGGGGGTTGAGCGGGGTGAGTTTGCCCCGCTTCCACCGCCCAATCGAGATCCGTGCACATCCCTACTTTGGGGCAGGGAACTGTTCTCTTATACTTGGTAAAGCACCATGCACATTGATGGTATAATAATAATGACAACAACAGCAATCTCCATCCATCATCATCACCATGGGTCTAGAGATCAAAGTGGCTTCAGAGTGGTCAGAGCCCTTAAACAGTTAGAGCATCCTGGGGTGGGTGGCCACACCCTTGGCCACGCCCTCATGCTGCCTGGCCACACCCTCTTGATCACACCTCCATGTTGCTTAACCATACCTCTTATAAGTTCACATGTGTGTCCCTATTGTCATCTGTGAAATGTTGGAGGGTCTGCAAGCTGCTGTGTCAACTCCTAGTATTCATACAGCCCATGCTGTGTCTCCACATTATTCTTCCTCAATCCCCACCACATCCAAAATGGTCAGAAACACTTAGCTGAACAAGAATGTTCTCCCATAGACTCTTCCATTCCAACTTTTCCGGCTGTTGCTGTCATATATGATTTTCTCTCATCGCTTCAGTAATTACCTAGCAAAGGCAAGATGAGAGGTGATAAATCTGTCTTGTATTTGGTATCACTTAAGCAGACTGCATGAACTCATCCTGAAAAGTACTGGATAATCTACTAACATATGCATTTCGAATTGCCCAACTTGATACCTGAATGAAAATGTTTGATGCCTCGGCATAGTGGAAATTAGATCCACAGCAAGATTGAAAATTTTGATTAGTTGGGGCTGGACATGTGACAAAGACTTAGTTCTATAGATGGCCTGGTAACAATTCAGGCATTTGGGAATGTGTGAAGGTGCCAGCAGGAACACTTGGGACTAGCTACCGCCATTCCTCAACACCACTATGTACACAGGCTGCACACCCCTGGCTGCTGCATGATTGTCATCAATCTAAAGGGGAGCACTTCTTTGTGCATAGGGTTTTCTCCATGCATCCGCCTGTTTGGGTGGTGTTTGCCTGGCATGCACCGTAGAGTTCCAGGGGACAGGGCCTTACATGTTCCCACTGTCCCCTTCACATGTTTGTATCAAATGCCTGAATAGGGTAAAGGAATCCATTTCATCTGGTGTATAAATAGTGTTGGACTGAAATGTCAGTTCATGTACAACTGCAGCCATGGAATCTCTGGGGAGATGTGTGTGTGTGTGTGTGTGTGTGTGAAAGAGAGAGAGAGAGAGAGAGAGAGAAAGGTATTTCTTGCCCTCAGTTCTCCACCTGTAAAACTGTAATAGCAATGGCCTTCCATACAGGTGCGTCTGAGAATGAGATAAAGAATGAAAATTACATTGTGGGTGTTAATTGATTTGAAAAGTAGATTAGTCAACTAAAACTTTAATTGCAGATTAAAATCCCCTCCAATTAATCAGAGGGGGGGGGTGAGACTGAAAGAACACCATCTTGCTGGCCATAGAGATATGCTGGGTCCACCCTTCCTATGCCAAATTTAATTGGGTGTGGGGGGAGTACTAAAACTTTCCTTCTTTGTATCCAAAGTTAGCAGATGATTTGTATTTGAGGATGAAACCACTAAGGTTTCCTTTTAGCTATACAAGCCACAAGTAATTTTACATGTGGCTCTTCCACATTACAGATGGGACTTAAATATGCTCATGTTTGGAAGCCATTTTGGCTCTGGTAATCTATATATTTATAAAAGAAGAAGTCCTGACTGGCTGATTGACTGACTGACTGACTGATTCATCAATGCCCAGCTCAAACCGTTTAATTTAGGAACGTGAAATTTTGAAAGGGCATTGCTTTTATGACGTAGACACCCACTAAGGAAGGATTTTTGGAAATTCCGTCCCTAAGGGGGTGAGAAAAAGGGGCAAAATCGCCCCACTCTCATATCTCCTATGGGCAAAACAACAGGGGAGCAGTTATGCAAGTCGGCCTCACCTCAGAATTGCTGCAGGAGCCAATAGGAGCAGTTATGCAAATAGCCCATAGGACACTTAGAATGTTCGTATGAATTCCTGCAGGGGCCAATAGGGGTGGGTATGCAAATCTCCCCTAGGCCATTTAGAATGTTCTCTGAGGGGGTGAAAAGGGAGGGAAACTTTTTAAATGACTGACTGACTGTTGTGTGTGGGGCGTCATCACATAGGCTCCACTCCATCACTGTTTTGACAGATCTACCCCAAACTTGGCATGGTCACTCTTCATCACCTGTAGACTCTCAGGATTAACCTGATTTTTCTTTAAGATCAGATATTTCTGTCAGAAAAGTTTTCTGCTGCCAGCACCCAGCCTAAACTGTTACACTTTCAGTCAGAGAATGACTGTTGTGTGGGGGGCATCCCCAAATCCTGTGTGTCTGGGTGTTTGCATGCATTGCATAGGACTCCTACACAGTTGGATGGATCTGCCTCAAACCTGGCACGCATACTTTCCATCACCCAAGAACAAAGACTGGTGGGTTCAAATCTCCGAAAAAGCCATCACTGCACCTGTATGGCCCAAAATAGATGATAGCCAATGGCGTCACTTGGAATGTTCGCAGGGGCCATTCAGGAGTGGTTATGCAAATCACTCCAACAACATTTAGAATGTTCTTATGAACTGCCGCCACAGGGGCCCAGTCAGGTGCGGGTATGCAACTCTCTCCTACGTCAAAACAGAATGTTCATATGTACTGCAGCTGGGGCCTATGGGGGGGGAGCTGGGATTACATTGCTGTGTAGTCCCGGGGGGGGCAAGCTGGGATTTCATTGTTGTGTAGTCCTGGGGGGGGAGCAGGGATTTCACTGTTGTGTAGACCCGGCGGGGGGGAGCTGGGATTACATCGTGTGGTCCCGGGGGGGGGGAAGCAGGGATTTGATTGTTGCGTAGTCCCGGGGGGGGCAGGGAATTCATTGTTGCGTAGTCTGTGGGGGGGGGAGCTGGGATTTCATTGTGTAGTCCCACGGGGGAGCAGGGATTTCATTGTGTAGTCCCAGAGGGGGGGGAGCAGGGATTTCATTGTACAGTCCCGGAGGGGGGAGCAGGGAATTCATTGTTGTGTAGTCCTGGGGGGGGGGAGCTGGGATTTCATTGTTGTGTGGACCCGAGGGAGCTGGAATTTCACTGTGTAGTCCGGGGGGGAGCTGGAATTTCACTGTTGTGTAGTCCCGGGGTGTGTGTGCAGGGATTTCATTGTTGTGCAGTCCTGGGGGGGGAGCAGAGATTTCATTGTGTAGTCCCGGGGGAGCAGGGATTTCATGTGCAGTCCCGGGGGAAAGGAAACGGATTTCATTGTGTAGTCCTGGGGGGGGGAGCTGGGATTTCATTGTGCAGTCCCGGGGAGCTGAGATTCCCGGGGGAGCTGGGATTCCATCATGTTTCTTTTAAAACAATTACAGATTCTAAAATCCACGCGAGCGTAGCCGCGGGCAACAGCTAGTAGGGAATATTCTTTCTTTCATATTCCCAAAGTGATGAAAAGGAAAATATTAATGTGATTTCCTTCTTTTGTCTATTAAAATGTAAGGCATCTCACACATTCTTTCAACATCCCCAAAGGCAGTTGAGATACATCTCTTTTAATTGGTGGACAATCCTATTATATTAATGTTATGGCTGGTCCAGGAAATCTAGACTTACCCACTCTTCCCTGCCTAGAAATAATGGCCACAAATCCAGCAGAGAGGTAGATGGGCTTAAACCTTTCATCTCAATGGATCTCAAAGCACATAACTCTGGATTGTGCTGGATTATGGCCATCACATTTTCCCAGCCAAATTTCAGGCCAGTGATGTTCTGTTTGACGTTTTGCACCAATTTGGGGAGGGGGGGGGGTAAAACAAAGTTAATTCATGGGGAGAGAGAGGGTTAATATGAGAATTTACGTGAATCATCCAAGTAGAGTTACAATGGGGACTGTATGGCAACGAGTCTCCCCTCCTAACACTCTTACCTCCCATGGTCAGTAATTCCTTTTGCTAGCTGGCACTCAGCCGTGCGTACTTATACTCAGCAGGTGTGCGCAGGAATTGAGGGCAGCAAAGGATTAATATTTCCTTAAATTGCCGCTAGCTCCCTGAAGTTAAAAGAAAGGCACAGCATAAGTGGCTGCAGAGACGCTGCTTACTAATTCTGCTACACTTCTTCAGCCTGGAGGAAGTGACGCGTTCTTTGGCAGGGATAACAAACTTAACATGACTGGCAGGTGTCCCGTGAAGCATCCGTGAATGTCTTTGATGAGGCAGATCAGGGATTATGGAGATTTGCGAGACTAAACCCTGGCACTCCTGTGGCCTTCACTCTCCCTGGTGCATCCAAGTCAATTTGCTCCTGAATAGCTTGTTATAATGAAAAGCCTTTGCATGACCCACCCTTCTTCCCACATTCAATCTGTCCAGTGAGCTGGTGGCCACTTGCTTTTTTCTTTTCCCTACCTTCGCATGCATTAAAATTAATCACTTTTTAAAAATTATTTCTCAAGGACAGTGATTAATCCACCGAGCCCTTCTGCTTTCAGTCGGAATGTATTAAACTAATGAGCATGGAAAAAGAAGAAAAAGAATCTCCCTGTTTTAATGGCAAACAATAGAGTTTAAATACATTCAAACTCCTTTAACATTGTTCAGTAATTAGCAACAAAGGACCTCCTGTTCAAGTACAGGCAAATATTTAATACCGACCCTATTATCCTGGAATTCATTTACCAGCCTTGCCCCGTCTGCCAGGCACATAAGTTATGATGGCCGTCAGTGTTCCTCCCCCACCACAACCCCACCTTCCCACCTTCCCTAATCTCTCAGACACAATAGAATTCGACATCTGTCAGTGCATTTTCTGTTTGTCCATTTTCAAAGAGAAATTCCTTATTCGTTTACTTGGTCTGGCTTAAGAATGGGGACTAAGGGTGCAATTCTATTCATGTTTAGCCATAAAAATGTCCTACAAGTCCCAGCATGCTCCAGTCAGGAGTGCTGGGACGTTTTTCTGGCTAAAAGTTCATAGGATTGAGCTCTAAGTAGCTCCTTATTGATTGTATCCTACAACTTCCCATGCCTTGAATGAATGAATGAATGAATGAATGAATGAATGAATATATTTATTATGGTCAATGACCAGCACCTTCCCGTGCCTTGAAAAAGGGACACTTCCCACAGAGGCCAACAAATGACATGCACACACAATGAAGGCATATTTCAAATACCCCCCCCCCCAATCATTTAACCACATTGGTGTGAAATATTAAAAACAGAAATAAAGAACAGCCATCCAAGCATTCTTACCCATAAGTCATGCTCAGCAACTCCCATGATGCACTGGAAGTGTACCCTTCTTGGGCATGGCAAGGCAGGGAGCCATTATGAAAACAGATGGCCATTCATTGAGAAGAATCATATTTACCACTATTTGCCTTGCTCCTTTTCAAACATTTATCTGGAACATGGCAGACACAGATTCCTGCTGATAAGAGAAGTTTTAACACCTGGTGAAAAAAATTCTTTGCAAAACGCAGACAAAACAAACAAAATGTGCAAACAAACAAACAAACAAAATCTCAAATGAATGAGTCTGACAAAATTCAATAAGCAGGTATAGAAATTCTGGCATTAGAACTTTTTGCCAGTTTATTTAGTGCAACCTGTCTTGAATTTAACTTACATATTTATCACATGTATATCCCACTGTTCCTCTGAATAAATTCATGGTGGCATATTTGGAGGGTAGCGTCCACACAACAACCCTGTGAGGTAGTTTTGGGAGGTAGTTTTGCCCAATTCCACCCACTGAGCTTTCTTTCTTTTTTATTTAATTTCTTTTCCAATTTTCAAATATAATAAAACATCCCGACCCCAAAAGGCAGTATCAATTCACAATATATGTTGGTTACTTACAAATCATCACAAACATTATTATTTACTCATTTCAGTAATACCTTGGATTGCAAGTAACTTGGTTTGAGAGCGTTTTGCAAGACAAGCAAATTTTTAAATATTTATTTAATTTTTTTTTACTTGATATACAATCAACGTCTTGCAATACAAGTACTGTAGTATGGCTTAAATTAAAAATCTCTGTACAAATTTTTTGGGGGGATTTCATTTTGATATAAGAGTGTTTTGGATTACAAGCACGTTTCCGGAACAAATTATGCTCTCAATCCAAGGCATGACTGTATTTTATCTCCAGAGAAAGTGCTTAATAAAGTCTACTTATATCGTTATTCTACTCTTTCTATTAATCTAGATATTATTGCATCCATAGGCTATAAAAGTTGGAACCTAAGTTGGTGCTGTTATTTTATTTGCGTATAAAATGAAACGCCACCCTTCTTTTGCAAAAGTATCTTTTGCCCTCTTGACACTCTCAAACGCTGAGTAAGTTTCTCTCAGAGTGCTATTTCCCATACTGTATTGTACCATCTCCTTATGTTTAAACCTTTTGCGTCCTTATAGCATTTGGTTATCACCATGTGTGCTGCTATTAAGAGAAACTCAGTTTGCTTTTTATCTAATAAGGTTTGATTTTGGCAATCAAATTTATTGAGTAACACCAATTCTGGTGTTTTTACTATTATTTCTATTATGGAAGATATTTCTTGAAACATTTCTGTCCAGAATCTTTGAATCTTTTCACAGTCCCACCACATGTGAACATAAGATCCCTGGACCCCCACAGCCTCTCCAACACAGTGGTGAATAAGACTTGTCTATCTTTGCTATTTGGGATGGCGTCGTCAAATACCATTATTGTAATATTTTAAGGGATATTTTTGTGCATTTAGCTGATGTGGCTTTGAAGGGAAATTTCCCCCACATTTCTGTCCAGTATTCTTGATCTATTTTAATATCCTAGTCAAATTCCCAACAAGTTTAGAGAGCTTGTTGTGATCCTAAATCCTGTTTGAGTAATAATCTGTATAAATTAGTTATTTACCCTTTATCTTTTTCTGTTATGGTGACAGATTTTACAAAATCTGTCAAATTTCTGGTACCTTGTTGTATAATACTCTGTTTTCTAATAAATTTGGATAATTGATACCAGGCTAACCATGTGATGCCTGTATTCTTCAGTAACATATTCCAGAGAGTTCCTAGGTATACGTACTGTGTCTGTATAATAATGCATTAATCTGTCCAACTGATTGTCTTTTAAAGCCTTTTTATCTATCATTCTCTCTTAGGAGAGAAAATCTGGGTGTCCACTAATTGGTATTAATGGAGATATCCCAGGCATCAATTATTCCTTTCTATATTTCCTTTAATATAGAAGTGATACTATATATACCTTTTTAAATATCCTTTTAAATAAAGGGTAATGGTATGAGATCTATATCTTGAAATAAAAACTTCTCTATTTGAACCCAATGTTTATCTTGCGAATTCATTAATTATAGACATTAAATATCTACGTTGACAAGCTTCATAATATAACTTTAACTGGGGTATACCCCACCCACCTTCTAATATTCTCCTATATCTCAATATATATTTTTTATGTCCTAGGTCTTTTATTTTAAAAAATAAATGTGCCAATTGTCGATTGCCAAATTTTAACCCTCTGAGCTTTCTGCCAGAGCTAGGTTTTAAATTGAGATCTCCCTGGTCCATGTCCAGTGCCCAACACACTGGGTTGGTTCAAGTTGTGTGGAGTGATGATGATGATGATACATTTCTAAATTGCCCAATAGCCAAAACTCTCTGGGCTAATACAAAAGATGAAACAAAACCTTAAAAATACAGAAATAATAATAATATAAAAACCATTTTCATACAAAACAATTTTAAACACTCAACAATTGTAGAATTTAAAAAAGAATATTATTAATGTGCATATTTCAAAAGTAGAAATCAAAGACCATTCTAAACCCTTTTCACCTTCTTGTATGCAATATTATAACAAGCCTGAGTGACTTGAGAGCTACTACAAGGGCTAGTAACACACCTACACCCCACAACAGCAATCGTTTCATAGGCACTTGCTTTCAAGGCCTATGTAATTTCCCCTGTATTCTCCAATGCAAAGAAAGATAAATATATTGAGTAGCTCTTACTGGAATGCCTTCTAAGACTTTTAATGCCCATGCAAAGCTGAGAGGTGCTTAGGGTTTAAGACCTTATCTGAAGACCCATACACAGGGAATGGAATGGAACTCAATTTATCTCTTCAACCTTGGAATAAAGAAGGATCAAGCCAGCCCTGCTGGGATATGAACCTTCCTTTGAAAGGAACTGAAAGCATTTGAAATCGGATGCTTAAGTCATCAAGACAGCCCCATTTCTTCCCAAGGATATTTTTATTTACCCAGCATTCCAAGCTCCTTCCATATAAATGACTTTGCGCTCTCTTGAGGATTGTATTGCATTATCTCATGGGGCACATGAAGTGGTGTCCCAGCCTTGAGTGCTGGACAGCCTCCCTGGCTTTTCTTATTATCTGTGCTAATGGCAGAAGGAGAATTAAAAACCAAACCAAACCCGGAGCTGTATCAATCATTTCATCTTGTCTGTTTTCAAAATCTGAAATCTGAGTCACTCAAGCATCAAAAGAGGTTCTAATTTCCTTCTTCACACCTACCTGGAATTAAAAATAAACTAGGAGTAAAAATCATCCAATTATCCAATTGCACTTGAATTGTCATCGTCGTCTTCTCCTTCTCCTTCTCCTTCTCCTTATCATCATCATCATCATCATCATCATCATCATCATCATCATCATATCTACACAGGGAGCATTAAGCCACTCAGTAAATTATAAAACTTGAGTAGCTGAGGAAAAGATAACTGCTTACTGGACAATAGTTCAGTTTATGATGCAAATAAGCAAACATAAAATATTGTAAGAAGTAAGCAGGACCTACAGAAGAGAACCAGGTGATACCCTGTTTGGAAACTTAAGGGAAGTACATCTCCACCTTGCTAACAAAACTACAAAGTAAATGGGAACTCTGGAAAAATAATATTACATTGTTTAAAAGTCCTGCTCTAAATTAACTTTTGAAGAAGAATCACATAAGCAACCCTAATAAGAAATCATATAATGAGCACAGACACTGGAGGACATTCCACCTGTCCTCACAGAATCAAACATCAGTTCTCACAGGACACAACATCTGTCCTCGTGAGAAACCAAAACACCTGTCTCAGATTGACTTCTCTGCTCCATTTTGCTTCAAGCTTAGAAATGTTATTTGGATGAGATATTTTACTCCTTTAAAGGCAATGCTCCTAAATGATTCTTAAAATGTCTATGTTCAATGCTCTTTAGGGATGGATGTGCGACACTGCGAATTCCATTCCATTTAAGCCTGATGGTATTCTGCAGCATTTCAATTCTGGTAAGCAGTGGCAGACTGTAGCAGACTCCCTCCACCAATTCTGGAAAAAAATGTGCGCATTTCCCCCGCCATTTGCACAAATCACAATAACAAAAAAAAATATTTTAAAAAACTTATGACACCATTGGCACAAATTTCAAGGACCCCCCCCCCCCAATTGTGCTTATTGCCTCCATTAAAAAAACAAAGAAAACTGGAATCCTCGTACTGGCTCAACTTACTACAGATCAATGCCAGAGGGTGGGGGACAGAATGAAATCCACAAGGCAGAACTGGAAAAATCTGTCGAGTTTTCACCACCACCCCCAACAGAATTCTCATACAGAATTCTCTTATATCAAATGTGAATCATGTAGAAACTGCTTAAATTTTTTAAATTAAAAGATGAAAAGACACGCCTGTTTTCAGAGTCCTCTATTTAAAAACTCTGTGTGTTAATACTAGGAATTTTGTAAACTTACACTTTCCTTGCTGATACTTTGTTCTGGAATATGGCATGGGGTAATTACCTGCTGATCTTTGATCTACATAAATATAGAAATCCCATATAATAAAATCCATAGACGAGGACAAATCTGTCACGTGGCCAACCAGAGGCCTATGGGAAGCCCACAAGTGGGACATGAGTGCAATAACACCCTCCCACTTGTTCTCCACAACTGGTATACAGAAGCATACTGCTGCAGATAGGGGAGGTAATGAATGTTAGCATGAGTACCTAAAGTAGTCCACAAAGTGAAGGCTCGGCAAAGGAACTTTTATATACAGGAAGCCCATGTTAAGAAGCAAACTTCTTTGGTCCAACCTAGCTGTTAGGCAACATTCCCCACCCTTGGGACCACTGTTTCCACCCATCCAGCTGACTGGAGGTGGGTTACTTAGAAAAGGCACCAACTGGCAGTAGCTCAATGGCTGAAACCAAACTTTGTACATTCTCAGTCCCTAACAATCCAGTTACATTAGACAGGATTGGCTTGGGTGAATCATAGAGGCTCACAGTGTATTCAGAGTCAGACTACAGCTGAGACAAAATGTCAGAAGACGTATTTCTTTTCTTTTCTGAGAAACATTCTGAGATTTTTCTTTTTCTCTCACCAGCCCTAAATAAAGGAGGCTACACTGCAGAATTTGCTCTTAATGTTCTTCACCGTTTCTTGTGGTGGCACCCATCTCCCACCCCCACTACACACAGCAGCAGCAACAACAACAACAACAACTGGGGGGGGGAGAAGAAAGAAGCTGTGCTATGACCACACTATTAATGACAAACCCTTCCCCTGAAAAACTGTTGGAGAATTTCTCCCCCACCCTGCCCAGAGAAATTTGGTGAAATGGTCCCCACAATTTCTCTCACCCACAAACAGGGTGGAAATTATTTCAAGAGGCTATTTGTGTACAGCTCTAGCAGATGGAGGTACAAACCAGATTAATTTGATTTCATTTCCATTTTGTCCTTCCCCATCCCGATCCTAATCTTTGCCCATGCTTCTCTCTCCCAGACTCATGGTTTTTAAATCAAATAACATGTAAATAATAGACCTGTGGTCCCATGTACCCATAAATAGTCCAAAATATTTGATGAAGAGTCCTGAAAAAAAGTGAGAGAGTGGGGGACTTGAGACAATATCAAGTGTCTGGGCTCCAACAATATGAAGTAGCAAGGTCTAGCTTCTGTAAAAGGAATTTAGCAGGAAAAAATAGCAGCATATGGTATAATGAATAGGTATAATGGTGTAAGCTCCATATTGAAAGGGAGAGGGCGGAAAGGCTCTGATAATGAACAATGGGTCTGGACTGGACAATGGCCAGGAAGAGGGATATTGCAAGCTTTGAGGTTTCTGTCCACTGTTCTAATTTAAGGCTACCTCTGGTACCTTTATGGGAAGTATTAGAAAGCCAGGACATTTCATATATACTATTGACTAGCCACTGTTCTAATTTAAGGCTACCTCTGGTACCTTTATGGGAAGTATTAGAAAGCCAGGACATTTCATATATACTATTGACAAAGACCATGTGCCTACAACTCAGAACGGTGGCTCAGAACAGTGACTGAATATAGTGGAGCTAGTTCCACTTTCAAATCCAATATGGAATCCTTCCTGCATTAATTAGTGCATAGATTACCATTCTCAGTTTCCCTTTGTGGGCAGCTAGAAGGTCATAAGCACTAATACAGAGTATATTCCAGGATTAGGGAATTGATTCCTATAGATGTAACTGTTCAGCATTGCAAATATATACAAAATAAGAGCTGAGGGGGCATTTTCCGTGCTGTTAACTCCCATGCTTTTATCATAACTCTCATGATATATCCCCATCCTCAAGACGTTTGAGAGACTTGTGTGTGGTCCTAAATACATTTGGGAGCTCTTAAATCAGGGGTGGACAATTTGTGGCCCCTTTGCATGTTCTGGCCTACAACTCCCATCATCCCTCACTGTTGGTTATGCTGGCTAGGGCTGATGGGAGTTGTAGGCCAAAACATCTAGAGGGCCACAAGCTGCCTACCCCTGCATTCAATATTGATATTATATTATTGATTTTATTTCTATACTGCCCAATAGCCGAAGCTCTCTGGGCAGTTTACAACAACAATAAATACCACAATTTTTAAAAGTTATTGAAAAGTCACAACAAAGAAGAAAAAAAGTTCCTCCAGTTCCAGCCGTTAGTATGGTTAGGATCAAACAATCAAGACTGAGAACGCAGGCCACAATCCAGCAATCTCATAGTTGAGAAAATTCTGCCAGCTTGGTTGTGGCTAATTAGCCCATGTGGCTAATTTCCAGGAGTGGCATAATATCTGACAAACATGCCCACAGAAGTCCCCCAGGCAGCTTCCTTGAATGGGAATTTCGACACCCTCTCCCCATGCCCCACTCATGGAATCCTGATCGGACACTGGACTGCCCGTGGGAGCAGGCGACACAGCTGAGCAGAATTCTTTGCCCATGCAAACAGTCTTATGGGAAGAGCAGCTGAACCATTATTAGCTGCCACCAACTTTTGCGTGCGTGCCCCCACTGGCATCTGGACTACACACGAAATGGGGTGGGGCACCTGCCTTACTCATTTTCTGGCCTGGTCTTCTAGGCACAGAGCTGTCACGCCAACATTTTTCACTAGCGCTATTTAAACAAAAATAAATCCACTTCAGCGTGTTCATGTTAATTTGTTTAACATTCGCTTACAGCCATTCTAAGGCATTAATTAAATGCCTTTTAAAAGTTCAATGACATAAAATGTACTTGAGCGGGAATGAAATGATCTGACCGCAACCTCTGCAGACAAGGAAAAATAAAACATAGCATCATCTGGAAAAGTTGGGATTGCCCTTTGGCCTTCAGTTGCTGCTTCATAATGCCAGTCGAGGAGGAGAAAAGTGAGCGCTAGGCTTCCAAATGAGGGAGTGAATCTATTTCACATCTGCGAAGGCCTTCCTTAATGCACAAGAGGAATGGGAAATCACATCCCCACCCATGTCTGGAAAACAAAACAAAAACAACCCACACTATTTTGAGGGGAGGCCCAGACCCCCCTTCATATTCAGATCAAGCTCAAAAAGGATGTTTGCAACCCACCACTGGCTAGCCCTGGTCCTCCTCCCACCCCATTCCCAAGCAAAAAAGAAATAAAGAAAATAACCCTTTTAAGAAGGGTGAGAGGCTGACTGCCCATGAAAAGACCTTGATGGGCACTCCTACAATAGTGTAGGAGAGGCCAGCACTGGGACATTTTTCAGAACAGGAGCCATGATGTGATCTGCCAGAGTGCCAGAATAATTGACAGATCTTCCTTGATGTTGCAAGTGAGTGAGGTGATCATGAGGCTTTCAAGTTGCGCTATTGTTTGTGACAGTTTAGCATAGAGGAAGTCAGAGAATGAGGAAAATAATCGAGAAGAGACTGGATAATCAGTGTTCTGGATCACGTGGAACCCACAGATAGAGGAGACTATCCTCTTCACAAAGTCACACTTTGACTTATAGCATGTTGAGAGCAACAAAGTAGGGGGTGAGGCTAGCATGCACACCCCACATGTGTTTAAAACAACACGTTTTGGTAACTCATGAAGAGGGCTTCTATCTATCTATCTATTTCCTGGGGGTGTGACTACATCATTATTGCTTCTACATAAAAATGGTACTGATGAGCATAGTCAGGAGATCCACTTCCTAGTTCCTCCATCCCAAACTGAGTCAGGAGGGAGAGGAAACTACAAATCCCATGATCTCTGGCAAGAAAGGATTATTTCCGCTTAATGAAAAGCTAGGAAGGTCTCTCCTGTCTCTAAGGAGCTCTGCCCACCGTTTGTCATTTCTCCCTCTTCTCAATGGTATGGGATAGGGTTTGGAGGGAGCTTGCTTGTTCTATTTTGCTTGGGAAAGGGTGTGTGTGTGTTTTAAATATTCTCCAGGAAAACTCCCCCCCCCCAATGGATTTTGAGGTGTCAGGTGCAGTTTGCCCATAACTAGAAATTACCTTCCCAGTCTTGGTAGAATCCTGACTGTAGGTTATAGTGACCATGCGTACTGGTTTTAGCAGTACAGTACTGGTTTTTTGGACATCGGTCTGGTTAGTCGTGAGATGTAACCAGTACAGTTTAGGACTACAAAATCAAATATTATTAATTTATCAAAAGATTGAGTACATCAAATCAATCCTTGATAAACCAGCCTAAATCAATTTTATTAATCTATCCTAGTTTTATTTTTATTTTACACGACGGTTCTTGTCATTGGATCTCGGCAATACTCGGCATTCAGCACACGCACTCTCACTATATTGTGGCCGTGGCGACTCTTCGATAAAACTCCCACGCAGTACATACAGCCCGACCGTGGGAACTCGATGACAACGTCATCACACGGAGCCTGCCAAAATTGACCAGTTCGGTGTTAGCTTCGGACTATAAAAGGCCCTCCACAGCACAGGACAGGCACCAGTGATCTGGCATCTTCAGACTGTGACACTGGTTCTCAGAGCTCCGCGTTCTCTCGGTTACTTGAGCTTTTCGCTCCGCCATTTTCACGGTGCACCTCGCTGCTTCGCCAGGACCTGATGACTTTGCCCCCTTGGACCAGGATCGACACCTTCGCCCCTTTGGACCAGGACCAGTTTATTCACCCCCCTCTATCCTGGACCGGTGACTTCGCCCCCTCGGACCAACACCGACATCCGACGAAGTTTGTAATAATTGTTTATTTTTGGACACCCATGGTGCCAAAATGACGAAAGTGCGTCTTTAATGACGAGTTAAAATCAAAATATACATTCATCAAAGCAAGTACTAATAATGACAATAGTGAGGTGGAATGTGTAAAATGCAGAAGTGAGAATGTCTCTGAAATTTCTTCTCCTTTGAATTTCTTTTTGAAAGCAATTTATTTTCTGTCAAATTGAATGAGAATGGTCAAAAAATATGTGGGAGAATTTTTTGGCACAGCACTAGTTCATATGACTATTTCTACATGTCATATTCAAATTTTCTAAAGTCCTTACCCGTAGGTTGGTATCCAATGATGTCCCATGGAATGGACACTGCCTGTAGACACTGCCCAGACACACACTGCATGGTCCTTCAAAGGGTTGGGGGATCCTCCGGGTCAGTTCTGGGCATGCAGGGGGCTGCAGGGTGACAGGATGACCAGGACAGGATGACCAGGGCCCATTGCATGAGTTGAAATCCACACACGCAATGTTGGATGTCACCCCTTGACTTTTCTCTATTTTATACAGTCTTTACCTCTTGCATTGTCATCGCTTACATTCTAACTGCTGCTGTATTGCTGCTGATGGAAACTGCCATTCCCACTGGGAAAAACTTTGCAAGGCGTGCATATGTTAGCTTATGAATTTGAGTCTGCTTGGCATCCTAGAGAATTTGCTTGTACTTGATTTAAAAAGGATTTGAGCTATTGCATTTGATTATGAATGAGCAATATCGTTATGGAGAGGTCAAAGGGTACACTTATCTTTTGAGCTTTTGTTTAATTAAAAAAAGACCCACTAATGGTTGCTGTCAAATATTACTACTGTTGAATAGCTGCCATCAATGTTTAATGGGGCGTTTAATTTTCTTGCACTGTAAGTGATGTGGAGAAATAGTGTTCCCATCAGAGAAAAAATGTTGTGTGCAGATTTGCACAGACAAAATTAAGACCTCTATATTGATTTCGATAGCTTGATCCTCAAAGCAGAGCTGCACGGTCCCATTGGAGGGGTGGAATTCACTGGTGCAGCCTGGGTTCAGTCTCCTGTAACTCTCCATCACCCACTCTGTTTACCAATAGAAAAAATGACTTATGAGAGTCAATTGGAATCTGGAAAAAGTTGATTTATTGACAGCACAATCCTATTCGTGTCTGCTCATGAGGAGGGCTCAATGGAACTTTCTTCTGAGCAGAGAAGAATAGGATTGTGCTGCTAGTCACTTAGGGCACAATCTTATGACTGTTCAGACAGAAAAAAGTCCTACAACTCCCAGCATTCCCCAGCAGCCATGCTCACTGAGGCATGCTGGGAGTTGTAGGACTTTTTTCTGTTTAAACCTGCATCGGATTGCACCCTTACTTACTGTAGTTATTTTGCTTTACCGAATAGTAGTATAAGCCAAAAAGACAGGTCTTTGCCCCAATGAACTTACAATCTGAGAGACGGAAGGGGACAGCAAACCAAAGGAGGAAAGTAGAGACAAGGGTAAGAAGGGATACGATAGCACAAAGAGCAAGGAGGCAGAGTTTTGCAAACAATGTTCCCATTTTGCATGCAATTATATATTCCTTCTGTTTATCAGGGATATGCAGCACACATGCTCATCCTTTCCTCTGCCTGCATGTTTACTGAGAGCAATTAATTAATTAATTAATTAATTTTACATTGTCAAATTGGCCATGAATGCTTCATGCTTTGTGAGGGCATTAGAGAGAAGAAGGAGTCCGGAAGTGAGAAGGCCTGATGATTTCCCAGCCTGCAACTTTGCCATATTGGCACAGACTTCAAATATGCGCAGTTTCAAAGCACTTTGCAAAAGACAGGCTGTTTGAAGAAATAAATGGTGATGAGTAATTTTAAATAATAATTACCATTGCTAATTTGGCGATCATTTAGCGGACATTTGTGAACCGCTAATAAGGATGACATCCCTTGAACAAGGGATTAGCCTGTTATTCACCCAGTTCCAGCACTTGCCTGCCTCCCACAGGAGGCTGAATGTGTGATCAGTTAATGTTTGGGGCAGATCATCTGAAAAAGTAAAGCTCTGTCCAAAGCAAACTATTTATACCAGCTTGGATTCAAGCTTTCTTCATAACTTCCCTGCATAGCAGAATCCCTTATCTAGAGGTCTAAAACAGATTATTGCCACGATCACAGCCAGAATCAAGGCATCAAGCTTTTTGGTGCACATCTGTTAGTGTATGAGGAATCCTAAGACTCAGTAATACAAATGTTTCTAGCCCTAGATTTCATAGATCATAGAGTTGGAAGGAACCTACAAGGCTATCGAGTCCAACCCCCTGCTCAATGCAGGAAACTAGAGGAGGGGTCTCCCATCCAAGTAATAACCAGGCCTGACCCTGCTTAGCTTTCCACACTCAGACAAGCTGAGCCAGCGTAAGCCACAGGCCTGTATACTCTTGGTGTAGACTTCAACCTCTTGGTGTAGACATCAGCACACCATAACTGTTTCTGCTAAAAACTCACCAGAGTGGAACGGAAAGGTTTCCCAGTGTGCAGGAGGTGCGACATTAAGGTGCGACATCACGCTAAGGTGTTATACTTGCATTAGTCCCAATCCATAGCTAGTAGAACAATATCCCACACCAAAGTAATAGAGACACCAGGGGTAACCTTGTCTCATAGCATGCAGCTCTTCACAACGTTTTAGGTCATCAGCCCTGAAGGAGTGCTACAACACCATTTTTGCAAGCAAACAAATATATTTTTTTCCTTTTTAAACAAATGGGACCTGCAACATAATGTTGCAGCACAGAGTGCTCCTGGTCAGGTTTCCAGCCACTCTATTCCACTCCATTCACCCTCCCTGGTCCGCTGTCCCCCCCCCCTCTTTCAACAGTCAGCCAAGCACCGAGCAAGTTCAGTCCCCATTGGTCTGGTTTGGAGGATTCCACCCCCCTTAAGCGGGGAAGAGCCCAGAGTGAGTGAATGGGCAGGCAGGGGTGTGTGTGGAATGAGTGGACAGAGGGTCAGTGCCGTGAGTGAATGGGCAGGTGGGCATGGTGGCGGAAGGGAGAGAGTGGACAGGTGAGCGGCAGGTGGGCAGCTGGCAACCAAGCACTCCACAGCAAGCACCTTTTCCCCTCTGGTGGGTGGCCTCATTATCAGGACCGGTGCAGGGCAGTTTGGCGCCCTAGGCTAAATTATATTTAGCGCCCCCCCTCTCGTGCCGTGGGGGGGGGCTCCGGAAAGCAGCCCTGCTCTGCAACCTCCCGCCGCCGCCGCCACCGGACCCCCCCCCCGCACACTGCCACTGCCGCCCCCCACCTACCTTCCCACGCCTCCTCCGAAAAGGGACCCCCGCGCTCTGTTTTTGGCCGGGGAAAACCAGAGCAACAGGGCTGTTTAAGCCCTGTTGCCCTGGTTCCTCCCGCCAAACAGAGCGCGGGCGGGGCTCCGGAAACAGCGCGGAGAAGGTAGGTGTCGGGGGGGGAGGCGATCAGCAGCAAACCAGGGGATCTTTCTCCTCACCGTGCACAGTGACTGGACCTTGGGCACTAGTGAAAGGCTTTTTCTGCCTCCCCTGTGAGTTGCGAAGGGAGGGCAGAAGCTGTCAGACCCCCCTCTCCCATCCTTTTCGCAGTCCTGTGGCTCGTGGGGTGCTGAAATCTGTCCTCCAATTTCCTGAAAGTTTTCTTCCCCCCCCGTGAAAGAGGCTTCTATTTTTCTGCCTCATCTTCAGGGTGCTTTAGAATTTCTTTAGAACTTCTTTTGGTGGTGAGTTTTGAGCTTACCTTCTCATTGCAAGGTGGCTGATGGATCAGGACTGTGCGAATCAGGCTGTTTCATTTACTCACACCATGGTCCATTTTTTAAAATCTCAACTTCTTTCTCTCCCAAATATGAAGAACTTTGCAAATTTTGGTAAATTCTTATTAAAACCAAAATGAAACAAAATCCCCACCCCTCTGCACCAGCCAATTTCAAATTCAACAAGTTTAGCTATTCCCCGCATGGAGAGAACCATGATCTATCCGGCTGCCATAGAGCTGTGAAAGAGGAGGAGCCTGTCAGAAAAAAGAGGTGGCAACCCAAATTAACTGCTCACTTCACTGAACACACAGGGATTCAAATCCAGCCTTTTAAGAGCTAAGCACTCAAAGCCCTGGCCCTGAATGGATGAATCTGTCTTCCACATTCAATTTTAATATGGAGAACTTTGCCAATGTTGGTAAATTCTTATCAAAACCGAACTGATATGAAATTTTCACCTGTCCCTAACAAGGGGGGCTGTGTGTTTTGCTTCCTTTCTCTTGCACATCACTCTGCAGCCTCCCTGGCTGGCTGCCTGTGCTTCCTGATCTGAAAAAGTCCCATGGAAGAGTTATCTCATGATGCCTTCCTCAGGGCTTTAACTCAAGAGCAAACACTCAGGTAGGCTGCAGACTGACCACCAAAGAGATGATTGTAAAAAGAAAGACAGGACACTCACACACGCCTCTCGGCACACACCTCTCTAAGTTATGAGGTCATAACTAAGGTACGGTAAGCACAAGAACCCCAGGCCCCACCCACAAACACTGGTTGATTGAAACATTTCTCTGAAATGTTCTTTCTCCTTTGAAAAGTTTCTTGAAAGCCATTTGTTTTTCCATCAAATGGAATGAGAATGGTAAAAAAAAAAAAAAAGCAAAAGAAATGTTCAGCACGGCGCTACCTGTGACAGGTGCTACCAGTTAGTATTTATCTGCCTAAGCTACACATCTGCAGTACAATTCAATTTGGTTGTGTGCCCAGTCCATGTTGCGGCCAGGGTGAGGTGGGAAATTCATGGTCTGAGACTAGCAATAAAATTTGCTGCTTGGTCTCAACCCATCTCTCCCCATGCTCTTTTACCCAATTATGGCAGATCTTACAAAAGAGACCTCTCTCAACCCTGGAGTCACAGCCCAGACCTGAAGCACAAAGGGATCATGGACAGCCATGACTTTTGTTTTTAAAGTTATTTTCTGAGCTGCAGGAAGGTCATAAAGATTTACAATAGGGCTCTGAGCTCAGAAAGACTGAAAATGATTGTTTCAGAAGACACGCAATCTTGGTAAGCTTTAGTTTTCTATGACCTTGGCACATCCCGTTGTGAATGAATGGCTCCTTGGTAGCACGGTTGAAAGTCAGAGCATTAAGTTCTGGAGGAGAATATGTGAGATTGTTAACAACCTTGTTGCTCTGTAGAGCATTTCATAATTTCCTTAACAGCCAGTCTAGTGAGTAAATATAGAGTAGCAGACTTTTCTAGCCATGATATTTACTTGGTACTTTGCAGTGGCTCTGAATGAGTCATTAAGGAGTGTTGTTTAAACAAAGGATTATGGGCTCTTCAAACACATGCTAACCACTTGCTAGGCCATCATGGGGGAATCTCTTCAGCTAATAGACATCCGCTACTACCAGATTCATTTGTAACCAATCCCTGATTCCCACAACAGCAACCATTTTCTGACAAGGTTGACAATTTTCTGGGAAAAATTGGTTTAGGACAAAATGCTGGCCAGCTTTTCCCGGGGTTTCCTATCACCGAGAAATGGAAAACTAAGGGCATGATCCATTCCCCTGCAATTTCAAGTGCACTTGTGGAAGGGGGACAGCATTCATCTGCCTCTCCCGCTCCCCTTCCATGGCTTGCACATGGCCAAGCATGCCGATGCGCAGATGCACCCTTGCAGGTTGGCCACTGTATGCCATGGAAGGCCTGTCCACACCTCCCAAATATACATCCAGCTGTACTTGGCATACAAATTACTTGTGCTTGACATCCAGCTAGGAAGGGGGAAATATTTTCTCTCCCATATGCTCCCATATTTTCTCTCCCATATGACAAATGCGTGCATATTTGTCACATTCATCCATCTTTTACAATTTTAGCTGTTCGTGTAAAACAGGTGCACATCATTTTCTGTCCTGAGAGAGCCACATCGGGTGTCTGCTGGGGTGGCAGTGGCCACACATATGCACGCACATGCACATACACACACAAAATGTGGGGTTTTTTTTGTTTTTTTAATGAGGCTGTACCAATTGCAAGTCAATAGCAAAGTCCAAACAACTTGAATAGATTCAGGATTTCCAACTAGACACTACATAGCCATAATCCACTCAGTCATTGAAATATGCTCATTGATTTAAATAGATTCTAAGATTTTCATCAATCCATGCAAATCAATGCGACTTTTTAATTAAGCATTGATTCTCCTGCTAGAAAGCCTGTTCTGTGTCCCTTCATTTCAGTGCAGAACAGATTTTGAATTGAATTCTGAATTGCAACTTCAGAAAATATAAACAACAACCTGTGCTTTACAATAATAGCAACCTAATGATTATTCTGAAATATTCAGCCAGTTGAGTCAGTCATAATAGCTCCTTTGTTTATTCCTTACATATGCGGCGCTTCTTCTGGGCTGAAATAACAAGGTGATGATGTTGTGAGGTCTGAATTCTGTATGTCATCACATATCAAGCTGATGATTTCACTGAAGTTCTTGAAAGGAAGATTACGCATTAATATCATGGTTGGTACTCCTGAATACTTGATGTTGATTCACAAATTTGCAAGCTGCTATTTAATTTCAGATGCAAGCAATTTCAGCATTGTCCCAGAGTTTCAGTGTTTGTTTATATGTTTCTTTCAACTGTCAACACATGTTCTGCTTATGTACTCAAGATTGGCTCTTCAATTCTGAGATTAGAATTTTTCGCTTCTTTTGGTGGAAATTGGACTCTGCATACAACTGTTGGGGACGTGTGAATCAGAAAAACTTGAGCTCCTCAAGGTTCTCCGAATGCCACCTTGAAGCTCATTCCAACTCCTCTCCATATCAGATTGTGAGCTTTGTTTTTTTGTTTTGTTTTTCACACGCAACACTTTTTTTTTGTTGCTCTGAGAATTGCATCGCAAGCTTGGAAATGTACAGACTTCAATCGCCGATTGCATTCGGGTCCATTTTCGGGTCCATTTAGCAAATGGTAAAAAAAATACCTTTAAAAAATGGTTACAAACACACACACACAACTTTAACAAATTTCTCATACATCCCTAAAGTCTGTGACTCATGCTTTGCATTTCATAGATCTTTGGGCTCACTAGAATCATAGAATCATAGAAAAGTAGAGTTGGAAGGGGCCTACAAGGCCATCGAGTCCAACCCCCTGCTCAATGCAGGAATCCAGGTCAAAGCATCCCTGACAGATGGCTGTCCAGGTGCACCTTGAATGCCTCCAGAGTGGAAGAGCCCACGACCTCCCTAGGTAGTTGATGATTCCATTGTCTTATTGCTCTGACAGTCAGGAAATGTTTCCTGATGTTTAGGTGGAATCTGGGTTCCTGTAACTTGAGCCCATTATTCCGTGTCCTGCAAACTGGGATGATCGAGAAGAGATCCTGGCCCTCCTCTGTGTGACATCCCTTCAAGTACTGGAAGAGTGCGATCATATCTCCCCTCAGTCTCCTCTTCTGAAGACTAAACATGCCCAGTTCTTTCA
This sequence comes from Shinisaurus crocodilurus, assembly GCA_021292165.1. Taxonomy (NCBI): domain Eukaryota; kingdom Metazoa; phylum Chordata; class Lepidosauria; order Squamata; family Shinisauridae; genus Shinisaurus; species Shinisaurus crocodilurus. The sequence goes on from CM037889.1 coordinate 1,950,660, forward strand.
GTCTCTCCTCATAGGGCCTTGTTTCAAGTCCCTTTATCATCCTTGTTGCCCTCCTCTGAACCCTCTCCACTTTGTCTATGTCCTTCTTAAAGTGTGGTGCCCAGAACTGGATGCAGTACTCAAGATGAGGCCTAACTAGTGCTGAGTAAAGGGGAATTATCACCTCACGCGATTTGGAAGCTATACTTCTATTAATGCAGCCCAAAATAAGCATTTGCCTCCTTTGCAGCCACATCGCATTGCTGGCTCATATGCAGTTTGTGATCTACCACAATCCCAAGATCCTTCTCTACTCTGTAGGTATTGTTGAGCCAAGTGCCCCCCATTCTGTAACTGTGCATTTGGTTTCCTTTCCCTCGGTGCAGCACTTGGCATTTATCCCTATTAAATTTCATTAAATTTCACCCAACCTTGTGTCTATTGACAAACTTTCTTTTTGTTCCTTGCCATTTGTATATATGTGCCAAGCTAGGATACCACTTCATTGGGGCCAGCCCTACCATTAGGCAGAGTGAGGCAGGCACCTCAGGCAGCAGATATTTAGGGCCATGGAGTAGTGGCAAGGCATTTGAAGACAGAGCTGTGTGTGCCCTGCTGCCCCTCGGATACGGTGGAGGACGCTGTCCCATCTGCATTGTTGCACTAAGGCTCAACTGCTACTCTGGTCGGCTTCTGTACGTGGAATAGGGAGAGGTGCCATCTTGTCCTTCACCTCAGGTCAGAAAAATGGCTTGGACCAGCCCTGCACTTCATACATCTCATGAAATGTGCTCTAGGCTCTGAAAGCTTATGCCTAGGGCTATATCCCAATTTGAAAAATCTAAGTCACTTAGGACACAATCCTATGGTCTCTGGGAGGGCTTCTGGGAGGAGGCAGCTTACTGCTGGAGGCTCTCTCGCTGCAGTGGTGGAAACCTCCCCGGCCATGCCCCTCTGCCACTGGAGATCCAACAGTAGTAGGGAGAAAAAAGGGGGCATGTCAGGGAGACATGTTGAGAGATGCCTTGGATCCATAGGATCCAAAGCCCGCTTGTTCCCCCAGTACATCAGGCCTTGGAGCTGGTATGGCAGAAAGAGAAAAAAGCCGCTGCCTTCTGCTGAACTCGGACATGCTAGTTCCTCTGCCATGGGCTCTCCCTACGTGACCTCCATAGGTTTCGCCTGCAGCCCTACTTATGCCATAATAAATTTGTTAGCCTTTAAGGTGCCTCTTTGTATCTTTAGTTTTCAAGGCCATCTGTAATATTCATTTATTAGTGGGCAATCCAGATTATCACCTGACCTGGTGGGTGTCACTTGAGTTCAAGTACACAAGGCCTTTGGTCAGGAGACATAGTCTCGAGGTGATATGATTCAGCAACCTTGACAAGTTTGGGATCAACATGTTGATGAATAGGTTGTACAACTGGGGTGAGTAATATCCTATTTATAGGTGCAGGGTATAAAGCTGACACACTTGCTGATAGCTTCCGTCATTCCGTCACTTGCTCTCTCTTCCACTTGCTGACTTGTTCGTCTCGTCTCGACATGTCTCTTGGACTTCACTTCATCTAGCCTTACCACTGGGGTAGTGGATTTGAGTCTGCAATGATGTAGTGAGTAGAGATGCATTGATTGCCTTAATCCCATGTAATTGGGTCTTACAAATAAACTCTTTAATCTTTATTAACTGCTGTTATCTCCTCCTTCCGCTTGCGTGACTGGGACTGAGGGTCATTGGCTAGGGGAGCTTTTGAACCCAGGTCAGTCCTGCTCTCACAATCCTATGGGGATGCCCATAACCCTCTGAACTTGAAGGATTACAGACATCCTCTGGAGGGCAGGAGGAGCATGGAAACGACGGTCACCCCCATGCTTCTCCGGTCCTGCAGAGCAGGTAGGTGGCTGCTTTTGCGACCTCAGAGAAGCATCCAGCCTGGTTCTTTCCACACCGGCTGTGAGGAGGGGGGTAGTCCAAGCGTGAAGTCCCAGCTCTGACGTTGGAGCTGTTTTCCAATGTTGGAACCGGGACTCCAGAAATCCCATGGCCCTCTAGATCAGTGATGGTGAACCTATGGCACGCGTGCCACAGCTGGCACACAGGGACCTCTCTGTGGGCACTCGAGCCATTGGTCACCAGATCGCGAAAAGACCGTCCCCTTCTGCATTCAGCATCAGGTTTCCATAGTAACTCCTCTCTACTCATTCCTCGCTGGCCTCCACAGGCAGGCACACTCCAACATCTCCACCACCAGAAGCGGACTGTGCAGGCACCCAACCCTCCTTTTAACTGAGCTCAGAAGCACAGCGTGTGCACGCCCGAATCTTTGCGCGCCCGGTGAAGAGCCATGCCCTGAGACAGAGTGGGGCGCGATTAGCTAGTGCCCCCTCCTCCTTCCTGCCCAATTTAAGGCACTTTGAAATAAATAAGTTGGTTTTGTGTTGCAGTTTGGGCACTCGGGCTCAAAAAGGTTCGCCATCACTGGTCTAGATGCTGTCTAGGGGGCATGGGATCGCTCTGTTATACAAATGGTGTAATTTCCTCCCTTACTTTAATAACCCTGGTTGTATAGGGATCTCACTGGCATTGATGCAAGGGCCAAACATTTCCTCACCTAGGAGTCCTAATTTCTGCTGAGGCACATCATGACTTTCTGTGAAAGGTCGCAAGCAACACACATCGTTCAAGTGTACATGTGTTTTACTACACAGGTGTTGATGAGAACACATAGTAACACAAGATGCTGAAGTAGATTGCCCTTTGGTCTGATCCAGCAAGGCTCATGTTGTTCTTCTGACAAGCTCTGGTCTCAAAAGAGTGGGCTATGAGTGTAACCAATAATAGCCATGTTAAGCAGAAGTCCATGCAGAATTATGAGCCCTGGTGGGACTGGCTTCCACAAAAGAGTACCAACACCTAATGGGATGAAGGCCACAATCCAACCATCTCGCTGTGTAATCACGGTTAGGAGAGTTGTACTGTGAATTGGTTGCAGTCCAAGTACTTTGATTTAAAGTGGGTTGTGAATCAGGATTTTTTTTGAGATAAATGTTGGGAAATCATTTTTCATTTGTGTGGATGGGTTCATTTAACCACAGTCGTTTTAAAGTATGATGTGTTTTACAGCATTTAGGAAAAGATTGTCAAAGAGAAGGGAGCCTGCTGAAATAGCAGTTCATTCTGTCTGCCTGCAGAACACCAGAGTCGCTAGACAAAGTGTACATCACTACAAGTCAGATTAATAACCATTTTGGAGCACATGAACTGATACGATACTTTATCTAGTGAATCTTTCACTTTAGATAGTCTTCACTCCATGCAAAACTGACGAGACTGAAGTGTGTAGTGTGTGGGGGGGATGTCTTGCACAGACCCAGTTTTGAAGCTGGAAAGAAGCTTCACCCAAATACACAACCCAGAGAACAGCCTGGAGGTGGCTTTTAATTAGCCCCGCTGTTAACAGGCACTAGGAAAGCAGGCTCTCTAGGGGTACCAAGGGATCAACAATACCTTGGCAAGGCCTCCAGCATACTTCATATTCTGGAGAGGAGATGGCAAACACACAATGCTGAGGGATCATCAGTGCACTAAGTATGTGGCCAGCTATTTCGGGAGGGATCTAAAGGTTTCTTAGCAAGGGAGGGGGAAATTGTTCACAGAATGTATTCCTGCTCACTTAAACAAATCAGTTGGAGCAGGATACGGTCAAAGTCAATTTGGTTTGTCTCTTGCAGCCTTCTCCAACCTGGTGCCCTCTAGATGTGTTGGGCTTCAGCTCCCACAATCCTCAGCCAGCAGACCATCCTAGCTGAGGATTGTGGGAGTTGGAATCCAACACATCTGGAGGACACCAGGCTGGACAAGGTTGGTCTATTTCAAACTCAGAATTACTAATACAGTAATACCTTGGATTGCAAGCATAATTCGTTCTGGAACCGTGCTTGTAATCCAAAACACTCTTATATCAAAGCGAGTCTCTGGTGGGCGTGAGTGGGGCCGATTTCGGCCCGCTACGCCCGCTTGAGGCGAGTGGTTACATCCCTAGCTTGTATTGCAAGACGTCGCTTGTTTATCAAGTCAAAATTTATTTTAAAAAATTCCTTGTCTTGCAAAACACTCTCAGACCAAGTTACTTGCAATCCAAGGTATTACTGTAGATCAATCCTGGGCTGAAATAAATCCAAATTCTCCTGCATAATAATAGCCATCTCTAAGAAGGAATTAATGAGCTAATTACATTGCTCAAAGGTGGTGTTAGGGGGCGGCCCACAAGCGCTGGAGCCCGGAATCTCTGTGAGGCCATCTGCCCCACGACCCTACTGTCTATGGGCACGTGCTGAAATTAAGGTCCAGGGGCCCTGAATGTGATGATCTCTGCTGAATCTGAGCTCCCTGGACTAGCTGGCTTTTTCCCCACATGTGTTTCACTTCCTGCTGCCCTCCCCCCGAATCTTTCTGCCTGAGGTTTTTTTCTGAAATCTAATGCCCTCCTCTCCCCTGTCTATACATCCCTTTTTACAAATGGGGTATCCTTAGGAGACAGGGTCCTTTAAAGACACACACACAGAGCGAATTTAGAGCATATGTAAATCAGCAAATGCACATTTGTGCATTTTTTTCGGCCTGTGGGCCTGAGTCCCGGATCTTTTTGGATCCTGGCACCTCCCCAGTGTGTGTGATAGTGGCTTTCTGTAACATCCCCAAAAGGAACCATGTTATCCAAGGGTCAGCTGTGCACCTACTTTCTGCACCTTTGGAAGCTGAACGTCTGTGTAATGAATATGTGAGCTGGTAGGTCACAGATCTTAGCCACAGCAACGTCCGCGATCTTCAATGTGCATTTCAGAGCGCCAAAGGAATGGAAGCTGCTAAAGTGACTAAGATCCTGCAGATACCAGCACACACGTTTATTCACATTAGTGGGCAAACTCTTGGAGTGTAAAAAAAAGAAGTGTGCATAGAAAAGGGGCAGGTCATGCCGCCATGAATAAAGAGGAGTCAGTGGCACCTGTCACACTTGTTCAATGTGATGAGCATGGAGCTCTGTTGTGACAGAGCGCCATGAAAAACTGCCTTCTTTTGGAAAAAACTGATGGAAGAACTGTGCTCCTGTGGGAAATTCCAGTTCTTCACTTCCTCCCAAGGAAGCCTGAATGGTAGTGCACTTATTTCTGGTCTGCAGGGAATAAACAACTTCACACAACTGTCCTGATATCTCAGCACTTTAACCTGCATATCTGCGCTGGGGTGTGTGGGGTGACTGCCTTCAGAGCTGTAATTTATGTGAACAGAGGGATTAAACACTACTTGCTTAAATGAAAAGTATGACTAACTACGCTTTTTTTTTTTTTTTTTTAATTGGTGCGTGTCGTTTCAATATTTTACACCTCTAATTTTGCATCCTTGGCTGATGCTGAGAGGCTATTGCCCTTTCCTCCATTTGTGTCTTGGCAAATTTTCTTGCTGGCCTAGATCTTCTGTACAACTGTCTCATTCCTTCCAAAATGGTTAACATGTTTCACAATGATGAACACTTTGCATAATTAGTAATTGCTTCCTCCCATAATATTTTCCAGGTTTGTGCTACTCAACCATGGGAAAAGGTTGCTTCCTATCCCCCTCTAGTGGTTGCAGCACGCATACTGTTTTAATCAGCCTCAGCGTAGCTATCCTGTGCTAGCTGTTAGTGGCTGGCCTATGCCTGCCGCACAAGATGGTTTCAGAGCTTTGCATCTTGGGCTGGTGGGGACCTGCCTAACCACCAAAGCTGGTGCTCCTCCATGGAAAGGTTTGAAACACTCCTAACAAGTGCTGCGGCTTTGGGAATGGTCAGGTGGTAGCAGTCCAGTTCCTCCCAGGGGAACTCCAGCTTGAGGAAGGCTTCCTGGCCAAGTCTTCCAAACTGAAGCTCTGCGAGAGGTGGCTTACTCACCCCCTCGTGGCTCAACGTGGGATTGGAGAAAACTGGTCCCAGCTAAGCAGTGTGATCAGCGAGGCTGGTGGCCAGCTCTGTATTACTTTGCCTTCCAACTGAGTGTAAGCTTCTGGGTGACTGGTGGTATTTTGTTAAAAACAATAGCACTATACCGTATTTTTCCGTCTATAAGACGCCCCCATGTATAAGACGCCCCCCACTGGGCAGTTTCGCAACTGTGCGGTTCTCTCCGGCTTACTTCCGTGTATAAGACGACCCTCAATTTTAGTCTAACAATTTAGGAAAAAGTATAGTCTTATACATGGAAAAATACTGTACATCTTCAAATGCAAAAAAGACTAGCTGCTCCTACACATGATCTCAGCTGCCAGCTGAAGCAGCAAACATGGAGCTTGTTGTATTTTACTATGTACTCCTTCTTGTATATACCAAGAGGAAGCCCTGCATCTGTGGCTACAGGCAATGAAATAAAAATAAATAAAATAAGGGGGAATCTATTAGAGACTATAACAGGAATGCCACCATAGTTCTATGTAAAAAGTCTGGAAGAGATTGCAGCCCGTTTTATCGTTACAAATCCGCACGCGCTCTGTGGCAGAGTGACAGGCAGAAGCCCAGGGAGGGGCCTACCTGAACATTCCAGAGGCTCTGATTGGTTGAAGCAGACAGCATAGAACCCCAGGGAGTTGGCAGTTAAGGGGAGTTGGTTGTCATTTGGGGAGGGAGTGGGTTGGAGTGAGAGAGGGAGTGGGAGTGGGAGGTTAGTAGAGTAGGCAGAGTAGGCAGGGAAAGGTGGTGCTGAAGAGAAGAGTTCAGACAGGAAATCTAGTAACTAAGTTGTGAGAAAGCAAACGTGAAGGTGTTAGTAGAGAACAGTTCACAGGAGTCTCTACTTAGGGAGTGAAGGACCTTCTGCCTGAGGAAGAAGGAGAAACTCTGGACTAGTGTGAGGGACAGTTAAGTTCCCTGGTCTGATACTGTAATTTCAAGTAACCAAGCCAAGTTGATACAAAGAGCACTGTATAACATCTGCCTGCCTTTAACCTGAATCTAAGCAAAGAACAAGTTTGAATGTAACTGTTGAAAATTCCAAGTTATCTGTGCCTGAGTTGAATATCAGTTTAGAGACTTTGTTAGAACAATAAATCAACCTTTTTATTCAAAGTTCTAATTCTCCAGAGTCTGACCGGTGACAGGAAAGTAAGAAGTGAATTAACGGAGGGGCACCCTGCTTCAAGTAATCAAATAAAACAAACTGCTTAATAAAGACAAACAAACGTGGGTGAACAGCTAAACATAAGACCTAAGACATATAATCGGCTAACGCAACTTAAAAAGACAGCTTAAAGTCTGAAGTGACCAATACAAGTTGGCACTGGTGAGAGCGAAGTACACATTGAGGGTGTGGGCTTCCGAGCAAGGGGTCCCGTCCGCTACACGCTCTTACTCGAGTTCGTATGGGAGCTGCTTTTCTCATACAGGCCCAACCTATATTTTGCAATGGTGTTAGAAAAATGGACATGGTGCATATACAAAGTGTAAGAATAAATTCCCATCATACACGTGTATTGAACAAGGCTGTATATAGCACACATTGTTAAATGAACTAATCTCTTAAGCTAACTAGCCTCTGCCAAGTTCTGTCGGTCGGCAACAGGCCTAGACCATCAGTAGCACATTGTTCCTTTGCATGTATACTTTTTATCTATTTTGTTCTCTCTGTCAAGGTTCCTTCAATATGTTTCAATAGTGAAAGTTATCTTGGTACACAATGCTTCTTACAAGTAAACTGGGAGGCAAATTATTTTACAAGCTGGGAGAATTCCTCTACAAGCTGTTTTTCAGACAGCAGACAGGAAAAATGGATTACTTTAAAATCCATTAATAACATAGCAATATTTCTGACACTGGGAGTTGTAGGCCAAAAACATCTGGGGACCCAAGGTTGTAGAACACTGTCCTAGACTAAGATATTCACATAGGACATGTAAGGAAGAGCTTTAAGCTCAGTGTCAGAGCACCTGCTCTGCTGGAAAAGACTCTTAATCTGAAATCCTGGAGAGCTGCTGCCAGTCAGTGGCTGTGCTGACCTGGCATGATGAGGAGCGGCCCACTAGGGCTGGAACCCTAAAATCTCTGGGAGGCCACCTTCCCCCACCACCCTGCTATCCACAGGCACTTGCTGAGGTAAAAGTCCAGAGGCCCTGATGAGCTCTGTTGCATACCCGCTGGATGAACTGGCTTTTTGCCCACATATGCTTCACCTCCTGCTGCCTCGGGCCTTGTTTATCTGTTTTTGCTGTTTCATTCAGACAGGGAACCTTGAAGAGCTGTGTCGCTCCTTTGATTTAATTGTGTTGCTTCTTTGTTCTAAATTGTATGCCTGACCATCATATCTTCTTCTTCGCTGCTATCTTGCCCCAAATGTGTATTTCCGTGTGCCAACTCCAGAAATACAAGTGAAAGAGAAGTCTCTTTGATTGATAAGAGGTACCAAGAGTAGCAGACTCATGGGTCGCCTGATATCTCGGGTGTCCTAAAAGGTCATGAGAAGCATCAGCCTAGCCAAGAAAAAGACGAGCCAGGTGGCCTTCTATCTAACTAAAGACTGATGCTTGCCATGTTCAAAGAAATGTATTTGATTGGTTGTTGTCATGTTTGGGAGAAATGTATCTGATTGGTTGGCATGTTTAAGGCAAATACATTTGATTTGCTGAGAATGAATAGACCCATGATGAGTGTAAAAAGTATAAGAAGACCTGCATGCCCCATTCTTCCTTTGTTCAGCTTTTGATCCTGGTGTGAGCCACAGAGCTGAACCTTTTTGCGCCGAAACAAAACTTTGAAAAACTCACTCTTCTTGGTGTGCTGCTTCTCTCTCCTCGAGTATTGGGTTCTCTGGGAGAGGACTCTGAGCATATTTGTGCAACAATGGTGGCACACGCGGACAGTCTGTATTAGCAGTGGCGGGACGTGCAGGCCCCTTCTGAATTTGCAGCACAGCCCCGCACCATTTTACTCCATTTGGGTCGAGCCCAGCTTTAAAAACTCACCAAGCCCTGCGAGAACCTGTAAGCGAGATGACATTCATGTCCTGAAGGTACACCTTTGCCTGTACATTTACCTGTACTGATGATTAGCACTGGGGGTAGGGGTGTTGTGTGTTATGACATGTAACAAAACAACAGCTGTGAACACATTGTTTATATTTGGAAAGGAACAGAATGGCTGGAAAACAAGTCATGTTATGTCTGCTACTTTCTGTCCTGTTCTCATGGGAAAAGTAGGTGTGAAAGAAATATGAGCTGGTCACATGGTTTGTATGTTCTGGTGACGTAGAATTGATTTGTTAGCTTTCGTTTTCTGTAACCTTTTTAGTAGAGAGATGGATTGCTTCTTTTTCTCTCTGTTGCTCTGACTAATGCTTGCTGGACTTAATTGCAATCATGTAACGTTTTAGCTAAGGTGGACTTGCTCCACTGGACTATGCTATGCATTGTTATCTGCACAATGGACTGTAATGTAGGAGATGTAAACTCTGTAGTAAATACTTGATGTAGTAATAAACAGGTAGGTAGAGCAAAGAATCCTGTTGAAGTCTACGGAGTTATTTCCTTATTACTGGAAGCTGCAGGAGGAGGCTGGGCTGGCTGTAATCCGAGACGCTTGGAATGCTGCGTGGAGTGGGAGAGACAGGTCTGGAGTTCTGTGTGTAGCTTCATGGGCTTTTGCACACCAGAACAGGATCTTAAATCTTCCATCTCACGCTCTGCTTTTCCACGAGGCCGGCGGGCCTACCGGGTGGATTGGTTGTAAAACCTTCAGGGCTGAGTCATCGCACTTTCATTGCGCTACTCCTGCCAGCGCCCTTTCTTGTTCCATTTTTCACCACTTCCTGTGATTCCAAGATTCACGGCAGCATCGATATATTATGTGAGAATTTCTAACCTGCAATCCCAGGATACTTAGTAAAGCACATGGAGATCAGGATGATATCATCCAAGATGGATACACAGGGTAACCAAATGGGCATGCACAAGACTACAGGTACAGTTTTTAGTTCAAAGATGCATGCAACCAAACATCTGGAACTTTCCTGAGCCACAGGATTGCAGCCGAAATAAATAAGCAGGTTTTGGGAAAGCTGGCTCAGTTTTTAATGAATGATCGCTTAATTGATCAGATGTCAGAGAACTTAAGTTAGAGTTTTACACCCAGGAGGGTTCTTCCTTTCTGGCTGCCAGCTCATGCATAATGAGGGGCTAGATAACTACCGCATAATATGAGCAGATTCCAAGGGGAAACGTCACCAAACAAGCTGGGCACAAGCCTTAATACTATGGCGAACCTCATGAAATGGGATTGAAATGGAAGGATGAAGACAATAACATGAATTGAGGCATTAAAGAGGGATAGAAACATTGAGGAGCAGGAAGAGATGATGCTGGTGCTTTTTCAAATTGCGGCAGGCTGCCTTTCCATTGCAAATCAGATAAGGACCTTCCCCCGGATCACGCGCAGCTGTGGGCGGGGAGAAATTTTGAGGACGTGGGGGGAAGTGAGGCGAGACCTACCTGTTGACGCAGGTATACAGTCAGCAAGGGGGGCGGGACCGCAGAAGCCAATATTAGGCCTCGCAGCCCGCCCCACACCCTCTTTGTTTTCCTGCAGCTGCTCCTTCGAGGATCGGCGCCCGACTTCTGCAACTGAGGACCACGTGGGGGACTGCGGTCCATATCAAGGGACAGCATGAAGCCCAAATAAAATTATGGAACAGAAGGTTTAGGGTGAACAGCAGCTGATAAGAGGGAGGGAGATGGGTCTTGCTTCTTGCTCAACCTGGCCCATAGCTCAGCGATAGTCCAAGTGCTTCGAATGCAGAAGGTGCCAGGTTCATTCCCTGGCACCTCCATTTCCGCGGCCGCTGGCGGTGTTTCCCTCGCGCCGGGCAGTAAAGGTGCGGCGCCTCCTCTTCAGCCGGCCGGGGAAAGGAGCAGCCCCGGTTGGCACGACATCGGCAGCCGCGGTCCGGGCGGGGGGCGGGGCCTTCCCATCTGCGCCGCCTCCTCCTCCTTGACTTTCGCGCCGCGCCGACTGGGAGCGGCGCAGCGCCCCCCTTCAGCTGGCCGTGGTCAAGAGCAGCCCCGGCCAGCGCGACATTCGGCGGCCGTGGAGCGGGCAGGGGGCGGGGCTTTCCTGCCTGCTATGCCACCACCGCCTGGGACCTCCTACAATCTATCATAACTAAGTGTACTATGCAACGATGCCCAGTAAAAGATGTGATTTCTGAACCATATATTAGGTAATGTTGCCATCAGTCCTGTTATAAAACTTGACATTAAAGATCTAAAAAAGGTTTATAGCTAAATAAAAAGTGAAACTTGCATAACAACAAGCTGATACGTAAGATTTAAGTTTCAAACAAAAGAACAGCCTTTTCGATCATCAGAAGCAAGTGGGGGTTGGCGGTGGCACAGCCCCCTCGCACAAAACAACCGCAGACAATGACTGCACTGATTTGTGTAGGCACAGCCTCATTCCACAATCCCACACAAGCCCCCTTAGTAAAACTAACCTAATTTTCCTCTTTATTGCATCAAGGTAGCCAGCCATTCAACTGACGACATGCCTTCAAAGAGGAAGTCAAAGAGTACAACAAAGAGTACAGCCCAAAAACATCCCACCAAACGACCACGTAACCTAGTGGTCTACTCATCCTCTTCCGACGAGGAGGAGGTCGACATGTCTACCCTCATGAGTCAAGTTGAGGCAGCAGAAGAATCGGCGAGCCAGTTGAGCGGGCCCAGAGCCCCTGGCACGCAGGTAAGTGGAGAAAAACTGCGCACAAGAGGCCAAATCCAACGTGCTTTATGGCATTCTCTTGCAGCTCGCATTGACGCAGTAGAAGCTACAACTAGTGCAGCCGTCCGACAAAAACATGCATCGTCCGGGGACAACGCATTGGTTGTGATGGCGGACTAGCATACAGGGCAGCCACTCAACCGAGAGATGGCGAGACCATATACCATACAACAAGCTGAGGCGCACAGCTCCAGAAACACCCCGAATATTCAAGGGCGGGAGCCTCGCCCAGGCCCGTCGACAAGCGAAGGTGAGTGCATAAGACAGGGTGAACAGAACACCTACACTTACCAACAACAACAGGCCAGGCCCATACATAACTCCCCTAACTTGCCCCCCCCACGCCAATGGGGGCAGGGCAACCACCGGCAGAGGCAGGCATGACTAGCACACCCCAGGTCTCACTGCAGGAATTTGTCAATATCCTAGCCTAGGCACTGGGGGGTGTTACTTCAGGGTCAAAAGTCGGGGGGCAGGTGCAGGCAGCGGCTGGCACGACCACGAATGCAGGCAGCCATTCCAGTAGGGCTACGTCCGCTGCCGACCAAGTCGAACATCAGGCTGTACCCAATGCACAAGCTGTCCCCACAGCAGTCTCCCTCCGCGGCAGCTGGGACAGTGCAATCACCGAACGCTGGGGCCAGCCCGGTCAACTCCCAGGCCCCACAGCAAGGGGCCCTCAATGCGCTTCCCAGCACATCCGGGGGTGGCGCGGTTGGGTCAACGGCTCCGGGATAGCAGAATGCAACCCCAACGTCAATAGCTGACATTACAAAGAATGCGGGGGGGGCTCCACAAGTCTGGCTGAGGTGTGTGCACCGGCGTGGGGTGGACCAACCACACACAGGTGCGATGCTAGGATACACACCTGCAGCGGTGGATAACTACCCAAATGCAGCGTTAGGAACCAGGCATCACGGAGGCCTTCATTTCCACTTGGCTTCCATTTGTCGCAGTCGACAAAGGACAAAATATTGAGGGGAGAGTTCATTGACATGTTCTCCCTTCTACAAAGAGAACCCGAAACGCAGGAGTTAGAGAAGCTTAGGGATACCGAGAGAGAAAATGCAAAGAAAAAGAAACCCCCGCGTACATGGTCCAACTGGCTCGCGGGACGCGGGATACTTGACTTACCTGGGTGTAGTACTGCAAAGATACCCAGAGAAAGGTGTCGTACTGGTCAAATACTTAGACATAATATTTCGAGCATACTCCTGCTATGAAGGACCTGCATGGTTACAGTATGACGAGGCTTTCCGAGAAAAGGCGGCGGCCGATCGTTAGCATCAGGTGGGACACTAAAGACAGTGACATTTGGATGGAATACACAATTCCAGCCCAGCCAATTTTTGGGGAAAGAGCAGCCACGGGGCACATCCTGGCCAAATACCAAGGATCCCCCAGGACCCACACCTCTCCGGGTCAGCCGGTTCAACCCCGGCCAGTCTGCTGGGATTTCTCAAGGGGTGGCTGCAAACGATCTGGGTGCAACTTCCGACACGCCTGTGGGCTTTGCGGAGGGTCACACGCCGTCAGCACATGCCCAAAGCTCAAGCCCCATTGGGGTCAACACAAGGCAGGCAACCAGGCCAATTCCACACATGGACAAGGACAGCGCCAGGTTCCCAAAGGGCCCCAGCCCAATTAAATTGGAGACACTATTGCCTTTACTGCACATCTACCCACACAGGGCAGATGCAGAGTACATATATCACGGCTTTAAATACGGTTTCAGAATCCCGTACACGGGTTCGCGACTACATTGCATGGCCCCCAATCAGAAATCTATTGCAGAGCTCCAACACATAGTGATGGAAAAAATTAAAAAAGAAATTAATGAAGGGAGAGTCCTTGGCCCTTTCGATGCACTCCCTATGCCATCCCTCCGGGTGTCACCTTTGGGTATAGTCCCTAAGAAAGCACCCGGGGAATATCGTTTGATACACAATCTGTCATTCCCCAAGGGCGCCTCTGTGAATGATGCAATCCCTGAGCATCTTTGTTCGGTGAAGTATGCATCATTTGACTCAGCAGTGGCAATGGTACGAAGCTGTGGACCAGGTGCCCTGATGGGAAAGTGTGATATTAAATCAGCCTTTCGTCTGCTACCAGTTCACCCACAGGATTTTGATCTATTGGGTTTCCATATACAGGGGCAGTTTTTCTTTGATAGAGAAAGAACTAGCCTATGGGATGTTCCATTTCATGCTCAGCATTTGAGCGGTTCAGCTCCTTTTTGGATTGGGCGGTACAGAGTAGATCTAACCTCACACACGTGGTGCATTACCTCGACGATTTCCTATTTGCCTGGCCCACAGCGTTCTAAGCAATGTAAGAAACTTATGCATCAATTCCACGTGCTGTGTGACTCGATTGGGGTACCACTAGCCCACGAGAGACTGAGGGACCGGCAAATACATTAACGTTTCTAGGTATAGAATTAGACTCAATGCAACAGTGTTCCAGGCTACCCAGGGAGAAGATTGAAGCTTTGCAGGGAAAAATTAACAATACACTGCAGTTAAAAAAGATCACACTACGAGGGTTACAGGAATTGGTGGGCCATCTTAATTTCGCATGCAGGGTAATCGCACCAGGAAGGGCGTTCTTGTGACGCCTGTGTAATGCCATGCAGAGCTTGACACGACCACACCACAGGCTCCGAGTATCCGCATCCATCAGAGCAGACCTTCAAATATGGGCCAAATTCCTGGCACAGTTCAGTGGGATTTCTTTTTGGAGGCAGGACAGGCTTTTAGACGCCGAGTTTAGAGTCCAATCAGATGCATCTGGAACCTTGGGTTTTGGGGCAGTTTTGGGGGGAACAGTGGTGCGCTAAAAGATGGCCGGAGCAATGGAAATCTTCGGAATTGGTGTGTGACCTCACGTTTCTGGAGTTGTTCCCAGTGTACGTTGCTGTACATCTTTGGGCAGAGCAGCTCTCCAATTCTGTGGTACATTTTCTTTGTGACAATCAGGCCACTGTTCAAGTAGTTAACTCACTTACCTCAAGAAATAACAACAGTCACATGTGTTTAGTGAGGGCCATCACAATCCAGTGTCTTGAATTTAACATTCTGTTCCGAGCTCGGCACGTGCCCGGGGTAGACAACGGAATTGCTGACGCATTATCCCGAAACCAGATGCAAAGATTCAGACAACTTGCTCCATGAGCTTCTGAACTTCCTGTAATGATGCCAGACTATCTTTGGCAGATTGGAGGTCTACGGCTGAAAATGCCATCATGAGTTCCCTGGCGCCTAGTACACGGGCGGCCTACAACAGGGCAGGTAGGGAATTCCAAAAATTCAGGGTCAAGAACAGGGTCCCTGAGTCATGGCCCATACCAGCTGAGCAGCTGATACAATTCTGTGTGTATGCTAGGAAACAAGGGACATCGGTGCGCACCCTCAGAGCTAAGTTATCAGGCCTGGCCTTTTTATCCAAAGCCTGGGGCTGGGGCTGACAACACGGGTGACTTTAGGCTAAAAAAGATGCTAATTGGGTGGTCTCGGCAAAATCCCTCTTTACCGGATCCCAGACCCCCTGTATCCCCAGCGGTACTTCTGGGCCTGCGTGCACAATGGCCAGTCATATGTAACTCCAATTACGAGGCAATTTTGTTCCACGCCACGGCATTAACAGCCTTTTTTGGTGCATTCTGCGTATCTGAACTGGTGCTTATGTCCAGAGCAGATACATCGGGCCGTGCCCTGCAATTTATCTCAACAGGAGTAAAGATCCACTTGCGCAGGTCCAAAACGGACTAGTTAGCCAGGGGGACTGACATATTTCTCCACCATGCTGCAGAGCCAGAACTGTGCCCGGTGACTGGCATTGCGTACATATATCAACAACAGGGGCCAAAATGATGGCCCGCTGTTCCAACATACAGATGGCTCACCACTCACGAAGTTCCAGTTTTGGTCTGTAGCCAAACTAGCATTGGGAGCATTGGGGTTGGGGGACAAGCGCTTTGGGACACACTCCTTCCGTATTGGGGTGGCATCCACGGCTGCAGCAGTGGGCTTCCCTGCCGACAGGGTACAGGCCGTGGGGCTTTGGCGATCTCAGGCCTACCGGTCTTATGTACGTAAATTTCTATGAGCAATACTGCGGCCTCTGTTTCTTTATTGCAGAACGTGCAGGGGCCAGGCCGGTGCGTGTTCTAGTGTGCGGACACAGCTTCATTTTCTGGGCAGCTCGAAGGGCTGGAACTTCAGGTATAGGAACCCAACTGGGAATCGAACGAATGGCGGACATCCACTGGTTGGGACGCCGCGGCTTACAGTGGCAGAACCTACTGACCACCCTGTTCCGGCCTGGCTTCAACGAGCAACCCCCGCACCTGCTGGTGCTACATCTTGGGGGGAATGATTTGGGCTTACTCAAGAGTAAGGCCTTGATCCTGCAAGCGCTTGCAGACTTGAGGACCATCAAGGAAAGATGGCCAGCGACTCAGATTGTTTGGTCTCACATACTGCCACGCTATTGTTGGAGGGGCAACGCAAGCTCCAGGATTATGAACAGAGCCGCCAGAAGGGTTAATAGAGAAATTGTTAAAGGGCTGGGTGGGGAAGGATATTATGTACCCCATCCCGATATTGTTTTGGCGCGGAGGGAGCTGTACCGCACCGATGGAGTTCATTTGTCTGATAAAGGTGATGACATATTTATCAAGGGCCTGCAAAGGGCCCTGCTGGAACTAGTTCCGGGCAGGTGGGGGAGAGGGGACTAAGCAGGCGCTGGTCCCTCTCTGTGGCGGGTAAGTGCGGGTTAGGGGATTGATAGGGAGAGGTGAGCATCCCTGGCACCATTCAGGTGACAGGCGGTTCCAGGATGCCTCAGGTTGCTGGGTCCGTAGGCTCAGACAGCTGGGGGTCAGGAACGTCTGTGAGGCCTTTGTTCTCGCCAAGCTTGTTGTCGTGAGACTCCGAGAGGAGGCGACGCAACAATGGCTCCCATCACTGGAAAGTGGAAAATGGGGCGGCGGCGGATTCATCGCCACCTCCCGGTTTTGGATGCTCCGCCCACTTGCACTTGCTTGAGCGGCCTCGGAGGCCGAGTAGAATAACCCGCACTCCATCCCTTTGCAGTTCATTGTATGTAAATAAACGTGGCCCAGTTAAACACCAACTAAGCGTCTCGACTCATCATTTCCCCCCCTACGTCCGCAATTACTGAGCCTTAGAGCTGGGCAGGTCCAAGGCAATGCCAGAGAAATGGAAAAGGCGAGAAGACAGCTCTTTGTGCTGGAGCACTGCCTGCTTGTCAGTGCTATGCTTGCCAATTGCAAACGCACTGCTACAAAAGTTTGACTAATGAAAGATAGCATCATGCCTCCAGTCTGCTTTGCAGCTTTGTGAATGAAAGACCAAGAAAGCGCATCAGAAGCTGGCAGAACCATGTCTACAATTCCTTGACGGAAGATGATAAGGAATCTATGGAGCTACCTTTCTAATGCACTGGGGTTTTTTTATTTAGGGATGCTTGACAAATTCAGTCATTGAGGATTCTGCTATAAACTAACCTGATCCCCCCAGACTAAAGTGTGAATTGGAACTTCGTTATTCATGGTGGATAGGCTATCAGTGGCTTTACCTCTGCTCCATAGCTCAGTGGTAGAGCACCCGCTTTGCATGCAGAAGGTCCCAGGTTCAATCCTGGCATCTCCAGGTAGGGCTGGCAACACTCCTGTCTGAGACCCTGGAGAGCCACTGCCAGTGTTAACAATACTAGGCTAGACCTACGTAAATACCGTATGTTTTTAAATGCGTATTTTGAGAGAAAATATGTTTGAAAACATCTATTTAAATGTGTATTTTCATGCAGTCTTTTTTTAAAAATTGCAGATTAATGAAGAAATGACTGAGACAGACTCCTTGGTGAACATATGCAAAAGTGATTTGGATTGGAAATAGAATTTATTTATTTATTTATTATATTTTTATACCCCAGCCTTTTTTCCTGCAAGGAACCCAAGGCGACTTACACAATCCTCCTCCTCTCCATTTTCTCCTCACAACAACCCTGTGAGGTAGGTTAGGCTGAGAGTCAGTGACTGGCCCAAAGTCACCCGAGTGAGTTTCATAGGCTGAGCGAGGACTAGAACCTGGATCTCCCGAGTCCCAGTCCAACACTCTAACCACTATGCCACACTGGCTCTCAATAATTTATCCATCCCTGTCTTTATTATTCTATAGTTTTCAAGCATGCCTTGACCATCTCAAGCAAGTGTTTGCAGCTGATCAAAAGTCACAAGTGACGTTTCTGTCCTTTGCTTGCTGACTTCGCAGGTTGGTGTCCAAAACAACGTGATGTCTAATCGACCAACTAACTGCATGTTTTTTGCATCATGCGGAAACTTGACAAAATTGCAACAATTAGGGCTCAGTCCTATCGATTGTGCCCTTGATGCTCGAAACTAAGCCTCTGAACTCGGAGGCTGACAAGCATCCAGTGGAGAGCAGAAGGAGCGGCGGAGGCAGTCTCCAGTCACCTCCCTGCACCTCCCACACTGCAATTCAGCTAGACGGCCAGTTTCAGCTATCGAGCTGAGGCACTTTGGAGGGGCAGGGAAGGAGGCTGGAGCGCCATCAGGGTGTTGTGACATGTAACAAAACAACAGCTGTGGCACAATTGTTTTCATTTGGAAAGGTACAGAATGGCTGGAAAAACAAGTCGTGTTGTGTCTGCCACTACTGTCCTGTTCTCATGGGGAAAGTAGGTGTGAAAGAAATACGAGCTGATCACATGGTTTGTACTTTCTGATGACGTTGTATAATTTGTTAGGTTTCGTTTCTGTAGCCATTTTAGTAGAGAGATGGATTGCTTCTTTGGTCCTTCTCTCTGATGCTCTGACTGTTGCTTGCTGGACTTGCAATCATGTAAAGTCAAATGCTGAAGTGGACTTGCTCCACAGGACTAGTGCTTATCTGCAACACTGTAATGTAGGAGATTGTATACTCTGTAGTATTTACTGATGTAGTAATAAACAGGTAAAAGAAACCTGTTAGAGTCTTACAGAGTTATTTCCTTATTACTGGATGCTGCTGGAAGAGGCTGCGAGCTGGCTGTAATCCGAGACGCTTGGAATGCTGCGAGGGGGGAGAGACAGGTCTGGAGCTCTGTGTGTACTTCATGGGCCAGTTACACACACAGAACAGGATCTTAAATCTTCCATCTCACGCTCTGCTTTTCCACAAGGCCGGCAGGCCTACAGGGTGGATTGGTTGTAAAAGCCTTCAGGGCTGAGTCATTGCCCTTTCACAGGGTACCTCATACACTGTCTGCCCCCTGCCCCTCTCACCATCCCCTTCGCCCCCTCTCCCGCGTCAATTTTCTGACCTCGGAGAAGCAGCCGGCACAGTCCTTTTTTGCCGGCTGTGACCAAGGGAGGGGGATTCGAGCAAGAATCCCCCGCTCCGAGGTCAGAGCTCTGTTTCCAGCCTCGGTAGGATCTGGGAATCTGAAGTATCCTATGGCCCTCTAGCCGCTGACTAGGGGGCATAGGTTGCTCTCTTTAAAAGATCTTAGAGGCTACACTTAAGTTCCATCGCTAGATCTATTCAAGCTTTTGAAAACAGATAAATTTTACCAGAATGGAACAGCTGGAGTTGGCATCAGAGAATGCATTTGTTTTGGCTCTGAGATACAGTACTGCCATGGTAATTTTCTTTTAAAAAAATCTAGACACATACCAGTTCTAAGAGTGCCTTGTTAATGTTATTCTTGCATCATTTTCCTAGGAGTGTTTTATAAACTTGGATGGGAAACATTTTGTGTGATTTCAGTTTACTTCCCTTGACGCCGGCACTATCCCCCCCCCACCTCCAGCTTTTCATTAGTTTGAAAATTATTTCTGACCCTTCAAAACTGAAATAAAAAGTGTTGCTCTGCAGAAATGAAACTGACTGATGTTTTATAAAAACATTTTCTCTAAGTACTTTGCTAATCAGAAGAATTTTGCCTAAAGCAAAATGCTGAGGCGACGTCAGGGTTCCTTTCTGCTGAAGCGAAACATCTGAGGGATTTCGAAGGAAGCATAAAAGTGTTGTGATAAGACTAGCAAAATTCCTCATTCTTAAGTCAAGAATGTGCCTAAAGGGACATTTTGAGGCAAAGCTGGAGTTTCCTGTCCAGGTGAAACATCTAAGGAAATGTGATGGAATTAAGCAGTTTCCACAAGATGAATGCAATTTATTTTATTTTATTTACTTATTAAAATATTTATAAACTGCCTTTCTACCCCATCTGGGCCCCTTACAATTAACAGCCAGATTAAATAACAGAGCTATCTTTAAAAAGCCAAACAGAACAGGAGAGAGCAGCCTCAGCAGTCAAGGGAGCAGCCTCATATCTCTTACATTTATTTTCTTTATTTTATTATTTGTCTGTTTCTCATTTAATCCAAGCATTTTTTTTTTTTAACCTTTCAGCCAGAAAAGGCTCCCAGAGCTCAATACAGCTCAATAAAAAAACAAGACAGTTCCTGCCCTCAGACTTACAATCTAAAAGCTACAGCACTAAAAGAAAAAGGGAGGAGGGAGGAAGAAAAAAAAGCAAATGCAAGCATCAGTCCTTAAAGTTGCTGTGTCCTTAATAAATTTGCGGAATCTTCCAAGTGAATGGATGTGGCAATGGCATCATGCTACACTGATCCAAAGGCAGCTGCACTGCTTGTCTATTTGCTTCCAGGCCCAATTCAAGGTGCTGGCTATATAGCCCAGACCAATTAAAATGGTCACCCACAACTAGCACATGATGGATCTGAATGGCTTCCTGAATGCACTTGGGAAATTTCATTCTTTGTTTGTCGGTGGTGCTGTTGAAGTCCTGGCTGGTCTGTGGAAGAGGGAAATGGCCTGGGCCAATGACACTGTTGCTCCTGCGTGCCCTTTCCCTCCTGGTAGAGCCAGGTCAACCCCTTGGTTAAGCAGTGAGTTGAGGACAATGAAACCAGCAGGAAGCTGGCTAGAGCACCATTGGAGAAATTCTGCCCAGAGAGCTGTGGCTATTGGGCGGTATAGAAACAAAATAATAATAATAATAATAATAATAATAATAATTATTATTATTATTATTATTATTATTATTATTATTATTTCCATATTGCTGTCCTGGCCCACACGAGGGTTGGGGAGGAGTTGTAACAGGAACTGAGCCAAGAAGTTCCAGAGCTGGACCATGGATGCGTTTGACAGTGAGCAGTTAATTCAGCAAAGGTCCAGAGGAGACTGAGCATTTAAATCAGGGCTGGTCCTCTTCCCAATGTTGTAGGAGTCCAAACTCCCATCACCCTTGAGCATTGGCCAGGCTGACGGGAGTTGGAGTCCAAAAACATCTTGAGGGCCACAGGTTCTCCTTCCCTGCCTTATATACTTCGTGCCAGTCCTTCTTCTTCCTGGTCCTCAGCTGGATGTGCTTCCTCCTCCAGACTAGAGCTCTGGTGCCTGTCTTTTGGCAGTGCCCCTACAGATGCTCCTGTGTCAACACTGGGCTTCCCACGGGGCCTACTTCTTCTTTTGCTCTTGAGGGCCAGGGGGCGAAAGGGGAGAATTTGGGATCAGGGCTTGGGGTGGGTTCAGTGAGGCAGGTGACGTATCCCTGAGATGAGTCTCTTTAAGTTGCCTTTGGGTTACTGCAGCTTCTTCCAGGCCTTCAACTGGAGTGGGGTTCTCTGTGGAGACCCAAGCCTCTTTTTCTGAATGGTCTGCATTGAATCAGATCTGGGGAATTGCTTAGTTAGTTGAACAACTTTGGCTTAGTCAGTTGAACAACTTAGGCTGCAAATCCTATGTCCCCCCAACCTTGCCAGGGCCAGGGGGGACATAAAATCTGGCCTGGAAGACGCTGCAACCGCAGAAATCTCTTCCAAGGTTGCAGCACCTCATAGCTGGCGTGGATCTTTCCGTGTTCAGTTTCCCCATGGAGGGGTGCATTCCTGGAGGCAGGGAGGGGAGGGGTGAGGCTCTGTTGGATTCTGAGGATTTGCGAGGAGAGGAAAAACATCTAGATGGCCAAAATATGTTTTTCAGGGCGAGGGAAGCCTCCTCCCACCCTGCATAGGATGCCTGCAATCCTCTGGGCTTGGACTGTTGTGGGCACCCTCGTAGGATTGCGCTGCCCATGTTGTCTAAATACTGGGGGTTGGAAAGTTTCTTCTGGAGACAAACATGACGTCGCTCATCAACCAGAACAAAGACAACCGTTTCAGTGCCAAAAGCAAGCTGAAAGCAGGAATAACATGGATCTAGGAAATGTAGATCACGCAAGAGTACCTGGAGTTGAGCCACCATCACTCTCTTGAGCACTTTGCTGAAGGAGAGTTGTGCGGCACTTGTGCCTGGCCAACAGATGACAAGGTCCAAGGAAGGATTCTTTAGGAGCAGTTGAATGACTACCTTTGCCAAGCAGGTCAAGGAGTCGAGGTGGCATTTATCACCTTGAATCGGTCACTCCCTTTCAGCCAGATATTATCAGCCAAGGGGGTCAAGGGTCAAGCAAAGAAGTCATAGGCAATTAAACCTATTATTTTTAGGCCACCTTTAAAGCTAAAATCTTCTCAAGGTGCTGAAGAGGATAAAAACCATACAAAAGTATATAAACAGGCAAAGAAATATAAAAAGAAACACTATAAAAACAGATACACCAATAAAATCTACTTCCCATCCCACAGATTATGGGAAGGCCAGCAAAAACAGGTGGGTCTTCAGAGCCTTTCTAAAGACCTGCAAAGAAGGGGGCTGGCTATTGAGAGAGGGACAGCTCCATCCACTATCCCCCTTCAAAAATATGCAGGTTTCTGAGGCATCTAAGACCCTTCCCCCCTGACCCACCTTGAAATATTAGGCAGAAACTGGTCAGAAATTTTCTCAGAGATACTCAGGGACAGGTTTTATTGTCTGCATTTGGACTCATTTATCCAAATACTGAGCTATGGCATTCAGCAGCAACGTTTATTCCTTCCCCCTTTCTCCTTCCCCATTCCCACATCAATGTGAGTAGTTTTGATTGTGTAACCTGCCATGCAATCCTATGTGCATCTACTCTGGAGTAAACCCTACTCTGTTCAATAGGACATGGACATGGGACAGAAACGGCCTTGGTCGACTTGGTGGATCATATGAGGAGGCTTTGGATAGGGGCGAATGGAATGCTCTTTTCTAGTCCTCCTCGATCTCTCAGCGGCTTTTGACCGCCTGGAGGGGTTGGGCATGGGAGGCACTGTATTGCAGTGGATCCAGTCCTTCCTCTCTGGAAGGTACCAGAAGGCAGTTCTTGGGGAGGAGGCTTTGGACCCTCGGCCGCTCACTTGTGGGCTGCCACAGGGTTCCATCCTCTCCCCGATGTTATTTAACATCTACTTAAAGCCGCTGGGAGCTATCATCAGGAGGTTTGGGGTGCGCTGTCATCAGTATGCGGATGACACGCAGCTCTACCTCTTGTTTCAAGTCCTCACCGAGGTTGGCCGTTGAGACCCTGTCCAAGTGCCTGGAGGCAGTGGGTGGCTGGATGGGAAGGAACATGCTGAAACTGAACCCCGACAAGACCGAGGTACTTCTGGTGGGAGACAAGGGAAGGTTAGGGGATGTTGACCTGGTGCTGAATGGGGTACATCTGCCCCTGAAGGACCAGGTCCGCAGCTTGGGAGTCATTCTAGACTCCCAGCTGTCCATGGAGGCTCAGGTGTCAGCTGTGAGCCGGGCGGCGCTGTATGAGCTCCATCTGATGCGGCAGTTGCGCCCCTACCTTCCTAATCATCTGCTCCTATCAGTGGTTCATGCCTTGGTCTCCTCTCGCCTGGACTACTGTATTGCGCTCTACATGGGGTTACCCTGGAAGACGGTTCGGAAGTTGCAGCTGGTACAGAATGCAGCAGCTCGCCTGGTTAAAGGCTGCCACATCACTCCAGTGCTTAAAGAGTTGCACTGGCTACCAGTTGTTTGCCGAGCAGAATTCAAGGTGTTGACGTTGACCTTTAAAACCCTGTACGGCTCCGGTCCAGCTGTTTATCTTAAGGAGCGCCTCCAGCAACATCAAGTAGGCCACTCAACAAGATCTGCCACGGACGGCCTTCTCCCTGTTCCATCAGCCAGAGAAACCAGGCTGGTGGGGACTAGGAGGAGGGCCTTTTCTGTGGCAGCCCCCAATTTATGGAACTCTCTCCCCAGTGACCTCCGCCATGCCCCTTCCTTGATTAGCTTCCGCTGGGCATTAAAAACGTGGCTTTTCAGGCAGGAATATGGGGTGGGTTAGGATTTTTAAGTTTTGAACTGTTTTTAATTGTGTTTTATACTGTGTGTGTGTGTTTCCCCCCCACCCTGTATTTTATTGGACTGTACATCACTCATAGTGGCTGGATGTCTGGCCAGATGGGCGATTCAGAAATATAATAAATAAATAAATAAATAAATAGGTCTTACTCCCAGGTAAGACTGTGCAGGATCGTACCCTCAATCTCTTGTACATAATTTAAGCTTTTGAGGAGGGGTAAGGTATGTGATTTCTCTCATGTTCATGCAGAAGAAAGTTCCACTGAATTCAACAAGGTTTGCTTCCAAGTAATTGGGCATAGGATTGCAACTGTGCAATCTGATTTTATGCATGTTGCCTTGGAAGTGAAGTACCTCTGTTTTCACTGGTGCTTTTTCTCAGGCAAGTGTGCATAGGATTGTAGCCACAGTGGGTTTAACAGTGCAATCCTATGCATATTTACTCTTAAGTAAGTCCCATGGCTTTCAGTGAGGCTTACACCCAGGTACATCAGTATCAGATTGCAGCCTAAGAGATCTTGTGTTTCATTTTTTGTAATTTGTAAAGATGTAATTTGTTAGGCCCAGTGTCCTTTTCCCTTTCTATAGTTGTATTTTGAGTCTGAGAGCTTTTCTATGTGAGGCATTTATTGTGCGCTCATCATTCCTTACTCATGGTTGTTTACGAGTTTGTTAGATGACATCAAGACCCTCCAGTTTCACTTCTGTTTTTTAAGAGCACTTTTGCAGGATTTTTTAGGGCAGGGAAAATGAAGTATTATTTGTGAAAGTGAAAAAAACCCTGTATTATCCTACTTGTGTAATTGTGTTATTCTACTATAGCCTAGAGGTTGTATAGCAGAAAAGCAGAAAAAGAAAAGCTCTTCGTGTAGAGCTTGGATCTCAATTCTGTGACAAAACCAAAAGTAGAGCATATTAACAGCCTCATGTAGAAAAGCTCTGAATGCTACTTGTATGTTCTGAAACATCTCTTTCAATGTCATGCCCCTCCTCTTTTTTCCTGTAGTTTTAGGCACTCTTTTCTTAAAAAACAATTTCTGTAAATCTTTCCCCATCTTTAAAAATAATTTCCATTAATCCCAGCCCCCCCAGCCCCCCCCCCAATCCACTGCATGAGGAAATGGCATCTCACAACTAGTACTCCAGAATAGGATCTGTTTTGTTTGGGGTTGCCTCACAAGCTTTATTGTGTTATTTCTGCTGGTGCTCATAAGCATTTAGAATAAAATCCATCAAGAACTTCTGCTCAAGTCAGAAATGGGAAGTGCGCAAGAGCACATTTGTGAGTTTTGATGTCTCCTTTATCCTTATCTTGTATCTGTTTACGTGCCATTCAATTTGCTGTTTGTAACAGCAAATAGTGAAGCATCGAAGTACATTTTTGATTCAATGTTATGTGATTTATTGTTGTTAAGAGTTAATAGTCTTGAGTCTGCAGAGTCTGGCGTATTATATATTTGCCTTCTTTTGCGTTCTCAGTTTTGTTTTGTTTTTTAGCTTTGCAGTAGCAAATCAGCACCATGTAAAAAAATCCTCTATCGTTTACACAAAGGAGCTCAAATGATTTTTAAAAAATTGTCATTGAAGTACCACCTGACTTAGGATGCCCTACTCTGAGGGGCAAAACACACATTACTTTAAAGACGTAGCAAAGGGCTATGTCTTTTTTCTTTTTTATGCTAGAGTAAGCACGAGGGCATGATCCAGACTGGGATCCTAGCATGGTGAATAGTAGGCCTTAAGCCTGCCCCCCAACACACACACACACAGACAGACACACACTGCAGTTCCATCCCGAATCAGATCTTCTGCACCTGCAATTTATTTTGCCAAACAGTGACCCATTCTGCAGGCGCAGAGCCCTCTATCTGGATTGGGACCACATGGGGAGGGGGAAAGGGCTGAAGCTCCCCTACCCCCGTGCTAGGGTGCCAATCCAAACCATGCCCCCTGTGCTTACTCTAGAATAAAAAAGGAGAAAAGAAGTAGCTAGCTGCTTGCCCCGTCTTTACGGTGACACGCACTTTGGTAATATGTGCTCAATATACGAAGCCTTCACACAGAAGCCATGGCGCAATGGGACATTTTTAAGTGCAGGCACTCACTATGGCAGTCCCCATAGCCACGGCCCCAAGGGGAGGCCAAAAATGCAGGCCACTGTGTTGATCCGTAGAATCATAGAATACTGTAGAGTTGGAAGGGCCCTACTACAAGGCCACCGAGTCCAACCCCCTGCTCAATGCAGGAATCTAGGTCAAAGCATCCCTGACAGATCATCTGGCTGTCCAGCTGCACCTTGAATGCCTCCAATGCTTCCATATCAGCGAACCAGTTCTAGCAGTTTTATCGCCATCAGGGACAGTCCTTTCGTAAAGCTAGTGGGTCTTAATGACTTAATTCCCCATGCAAGGCCAAGCCACCCCAAAATACTTTGCAGTATAACAGGGAACGATATATAATTGCTGGGAAAATCTATTTCTCCCTCAGCTACTGTGATGATCCCAGCTAAGCTCAGAGGGAACAGGTAGATCTGGGTGGAGTGGGGTGAATCATAGAAATCATAGATCATAGAGTTGGAAGGAGCCTACAAGGCTATCGAGTCCAACCCCCTGCTCAGTGCAGGAAACTAGAGGAGGGGGGTCTCCCATCCAATGTGAACCCTGGCTCCACTACACCACTGCACAGAAATAAGCAAGAGATGTGGCAACTTGGCAAGGACTTTTTCCACCCTTCTCACTGGCCGCCTCCTCAGGTGCCCGGTTCCTGGCTGCGGCTCCTCGTCCTATGAAAGCAGCACAAGCCACACTGCACCCTGTAGCTTGCCCCTGATCCCAGTAGGCATAGCACACGCACATGGGTCTTGGGACACTGCATGTCACAGCAGGGTCGGTGCAAGGCAGTTTGGTGCCCTAGGCAAGATCAGATATTTAGCGCCCCCCTCTTCCCACTTGAGCCCTCCCTCCCTCCAGCCCTATGCTCCTGGTGCCCCCTTTAGCCCGGCGCCCTAGGCAGCCGCCTAGTTGGCCTAATGGTAGCACCGGCCCTGGGTCTGGCACAGTAGAAGGCAGCTTGCTAATAAAAATCAGTAAAACTAAAACAGGGTTAAAAGCTTCAAGAAGATTTAAAAGGCTCAGAAAATAAAAGGGCCTTTGCCTGGTGCTGAAAGGACATTGTAGTAGGCACCAGGTGGACCTCTCTGGGGCGGATATTCAGTAACTGGGCTGTAACTACTGAAAAGGCCTTTTTTACTTGTAGCCACATGGATAATGGACCATATTGACTTCAGCATTGGTAGGGCAGTTTGTTTTAAACTCTCTCTCTCTCTCTCTCTCTCTCTCTGTGTGTGTGTGTGTGTGTGTGTGTTTGCATATCACATTTTCTGCAGAAAGAAGACCTGTGTCACAGAGGAGGAAGCAGCAGAGGGGCTTCCGGTTGCGCAGAGCATTGCTGCGTGTCCAGACTCCAGCATGGCTGGCTCTTCTCTGCTGTGCGCTCTCCACACATGGAGGATGGGATGCACCCAAGATCTAGAGGAGCACTCCAGTCCTCCGAGCCACGTTTTTTCTTCAAGAACAACAAGTTACTTCATGTCTCGTTTCCCACTTCTGCAAGTAGGAATCCATAACCTCCTTCGCATAAGGGTTGGAGACTATAAAATATCGTCCAGAAGAACGAGGTATTATTAATGTTTGTGTAACAATTGACATCCTAAGATGGAAATATTGAGTACCAGTCATATTCTCATTATTAGATATATATCAGCATTCTCTTTCCCATTAAGTATGTCCACCTTCCTCTCTAGCTGATAGAAACCGAGTGATTATTTCCAGTGTTCTTTCTCTATTGAAAAAAAGTATTAAATTTTCTTTTTTCTTTTCTTAAAAATAATAAATCTAACAATAATAATACAGCTACTGATAAGTCATGAATGGTGAACTCGCATCAAATGAGCAAATAAAGGGGGGCAGGAGTACAAAGAACTGTATTGTATGACCATCATATGGAAATATTAAATGAAATAAAGAAAACATAATAGCCATCACAAGAAAGTCAGAGAAGTGCTTTTGAGATTCATGTTCAAACCACTATCTGTGTGGTCTGTGTGGTCTGTGTGTGTGTGTGTGTGTGTGTGTGTGTGTGAGTTCTTCAATCTCTGTAATTACTTGTACTCTCCTGAACTTCAGGGCAAACTTCTAATCTTTGATCTGCTCGCCACTACACTTCCATTGATTTGCTACTTTAATACTTCATCACTACTGCTCACAATGGAATGGGGTAGGGGAGGCTGCATTTCTAGCGATATTGGGTGTAGTAGCCTATCCCCATCTGGGGCCTGGGTCTGCAGCTGTGTCAAAATTAAAAGGGAAGAAGTGTCCAACAACATGGTCACTAAGGCTGCCATTCTGTACCCAGTTACCTGGGAGTAAATCCCGTTGAACTTAAGAGGACTTATTTCTGAGTTAGACATGTTTTATAGGATTGTGCTGTAAACCACCTCTGGATTAGCCTCTTGGTTTAGACCAGGGTTGGGTAAGTTGTGGCCCTCCACTTGTTTTGGCCTATAACTCACATCAGCCCTAGCCAATGGTGAGGACTGATGGGAGTTGTAGGCCAAAACATCTGGAGGCCCACAAGCGGCCCACCCCTAGATTGGACCAAGAGTAGGCAGCCTGGTGCCATTCAGATGTATTAGACAACAACGGCCATCATTCCCAGCCATGAGCAACGCTGGCTGGGACTGATGGAAGTTGTTGTCCTAAAACACCTGGAGGGCGCCAGGTTGCCTTCTGCTGGCCTAGACCCTGGCTTGCAGCCTCTGTCCTGATCTTCTGTTGCCCCACCACTGTCTCCAACTTCAGTCCGTGCCAGGATGCCCAGGGCCAAGACATAACGGAATGTTAACGAATGTTTTTTTCGTTCTGTTCTTTAAATGTTCATGAACAAACAAAAAACGCCACCAGGCTTCTGGTTAGTTGGAAGAACCCAAATCCCCAATAACATTTAAACTAGGCCTGGGCTGAAAGGTTCCTCTCCAATCAGCCTCAACAGTGCTTTGGCCACTGTTTGCAGGTGCTGAACAGGGGAGGGCATTTTGGCAAGTCTCAGTGGTATGGAAGGCCTGTCTCCCTCTGTCCCATCATCGTCTCACACAGGAAGAACACAGGAGTACATTGTTGTAGATCACAAACTACGTATGAGCCAGCAATGTGATGTGACTGCAAAGAACAAGAAGGCAAATGCT
The DNA here is from genome assembly GCA_021292165.1 of Shinisaurus crocodilurus. Classification (NCBI taxonomy): domain Eukaryota; kingdom Metazoa; phylum Chordata; class Lepidosauria; order Squamata; family Shinisauridae; genus Shinisaurus; species Shinisaurus crocodilurus. The sequence goes on from CM037889.1 coordinate 1,979,954, forward strand.
ATTTTGGGCTGCATTAATAGAAGTATAGCTTCCAAATTGCGGGAAGTGATAATTCCCCTTTACTCGGCATTGGTTAGGCCTCATCTTGAGTACTGCGTCCAGTTCTGGGCACCACACTTGATTTGTAGTAGGATGTAGACAAACTGGAGAGGGTTCAGAGGAGGGCAACAAGGATGATAAAGGGACTGGAAACAAGGCCCTATGAGGAAAGACTGAAAGAACTGGGCATGTTTAGCCTTCAGAAGAGGAGACTGAGGGGAGATATGATCGCACTCTTCCAGTACTTGAAGGGATGTCAGAGGAGGGCCAGGATCTCTTCTCGATCATCCCAGTTTGCAGGACACGGAATAATGGGCTCAAGTTACAGGAACCCAGATTCCACCTAAACATCAGGAAAAATTTCCTGACTGTCAGAGCAATAAGACAATGGAACCAACTACCTAGGGAGGTGGTGGGCTCTCCCACTCTGGATGCATTCAAGGTGCAGCTGGACAGCCATCTGTCAGGGATGCTTTGACCTGGATTCCTGCACTGAGCAGGGGGTTGGACTCGATGGCCTTGTAGGCCCCTTCCAACTCTACTTTTCTATGATTCTATGATTCTATCAGTCCTACAGATAAGGACTGTTGTACCTGCCTGCCATGTAGCTGTTAATGATGAAGAGCCTGTCAGAAAAAAAGAGATGGCAACCCCAATTAAGCACTAACATGGTTGAATACATGTAGTTTGAAACCCTGACTTTTAAGAGCTAAACACTCAAAGCCCAGCCCAGATGGATGAATCTGTCAGTTTTGTTTTCGCCCACATTTGGGTTTTTTTTTAATAAATAAATAAATCTCAAGTTCTTTTTGTCCAAAATATGGAGAACTTTGTGAATTTGAATAAATCCTTATCAAAATGTATCTGTATGTATTCAAAATGTATTCAAAATGTATCTGAATACATTCTTATTCAAAATGTATTCTCGCCCATGCATGTTTTGGCAGAAAAAAGTCCTGCAACTCCCAGCATCCCCCAGCCAGCCATGCTGGCTGGGGGATGCTGGGAGTTGTAGGACTTTTTTCTGCCAAAACATGCATAGGATTGTACCCTAAGACATTCTGCTGCCTGACATAGGAGGCCATTTGCCAGCGGCGGTGCTAGGACTCAAAAAGATCCGGGGCTCAGGCCCACAGGACAAAAGAAAAAAATGCACAAATTTGCATATGTCAATTTACATATGTTCTAAAGTCTGTAAAGGACCCCATCTCCTAAGTACACCCTCATTTGTAAAAAGGGATCGTATAGATGGGGGGGGAGGGCATTTTATTTCAGAAAAAAACCTCAGGCAGAAAGATTCAAGAGGAGGGCATCACAAATAGGCCTGTGGCTTATGCTGGCTCAGCTTGTCTGAGCGTGGAAAGCTAAGCAGGGTCAGGCCTGGTTATTACTTGGATGGGAGACCCCTCCTCTAGTTTCCTGCATTGAGCAGGGGGTTGGACTCGATAGCCCTGTAGGCTCCTTCCAACTCTATGAACTATGAAACTATGAAACATTTGAAGCACATGTGGGCAAAAAGGCGAATCCAGCTAATCCAGGGGGATCGGGTGAAACAGAGGTCATCAGGGCCCCTGTACTTTTACATCGGCAAGTGCCCATGGACAGCAGGGTGGTGGGGCAGATGGCCTCCCAGAGATTCGGGGCTCCAAAGGAAAGATTCTGGGCTCCCTCCAGCCCTGGTGGGCCACCCCCTAACACCGCCTCTGCCAGATGCCTCTTCCCCCTTGCTGGGGCCAACACAAAGTCTTATTGTACCATTCAGACACTAATTCTTGCCATTATCTATCCCTCCCTGCCACCATCCCGTGGTGCCTGCCGAAGTGGATCACTTCCCCCTGTTGCGTGTCAGGGCTGGCCTTGCGAGGCACTTGCGAGCTGCTGGGAAACACTGCCCCTGACCGGTTCTCTGCAGAGCCTTGCTCAGCGGAATGTGCTACGCAAAGCATCTATCACTTCACTGCAGCCAGTTTGAGATCTACAGGAGGGGGCAGGGAAAGAAGGACGTCGAGACGTCACCGGGATATAAGCCAAGCAAATGCTCGTGAGAAATTGCAATGACAAGGTCACTACAGTTGAATTGGGCTGCTGAGGCAGCTTTCGCTCACTTAGGGAGGGGTTTGAGGAGGAAGCCTCTTCAGAGGCTGGGAAAACGAAGCACTGCCTGCATGTGACTGTTTAACCCACACAGAACTCAGAATAATAATAATAATAATTTAAAAAAATTCTCTGACACTGCAACTTGCCTCCTTCCTCTTTCACTCTGGATTAAGCCATTGTTTTCTGACAATAGAGCAAAATGTCCAAAGCCTGAGATTTTAAAACGAATGCGATTGGGATTTTTATTTTATTTTATTTTTTTGCTCTGTTCTGGCAAACATAAACTACTAGGCCCTGAGAATGAGAACAGGGCAGGAAAAAAGGGTACAGTACAGTCATATTGGATATATCTCTGTGTGATCTTTTCACAATATTTTACTGATGGGCATCTACTAAAGTTTTTGAAGAGGAGAGACAGTGTAGTGTAGTGGTTAGAGTGGCAGACTAGGACCAGAGAGACCAGGTTCAAATCTCCACTCATCCATGAAATGAACAAAGGGTGGGGGGGAAGCTCTTACATTTCAGTCTTGTGTGTGTGCACACTTATCATGAGTGTAACCCCCATTGAATTCAGGGAGATTAACACCCATGTCAGCATGCACAAGTTTGGGCTGCAACAAGATATTAGCCAGAATCCAAGCTGGTGCCCGCTGTGAGGGGCTTCCAAGAAAAGTGCTCCCTAAGGGGACCCCTCCCATATCAGCAGGTAAATCTGGTGGATTAACCTGTAAGGCGGCCACTTATGGATCACCAAAAAAGAGGAAACGCAGCACCAAAAAAGAGAACAAAAGAGGATAGTGATTTGCATAATATTTTGAATATGCTAATTTATATGCATAGTTGCAAATTTAGAAATAATTAGGGAAATGCGGTACATATACTGTGGAAGACTTGTTCTTTATCTTTAAAAGAGGCTTGGACTAGACGCCTCTAAAAGAGGACCTGGCCATTCTACGTACAGTAATACCTTGGATTGCAAGTAACTTGGTTTGAGAGCGTTGTGCAAGACAAGCAAATTTTTAAATATTTATTTAATTTTTTTTTACTTGATATACAAGCGACGTCTTGCAATACAAGTACTGTAGTGCGGCTTAAATTAAAAATCTCTGTACAAATATTTTTTGGGGGATTTCGTTTTGATATAAGAGTGTTTTGGATTACAAGCACGTTTCCGGAACGAATTATGCTCTCAATCCAAGGCATGACTGTACCTATAAGCAGTGAGTTGCAGTGGCAGTACCATGATTGGCAGCAGGCACTACCCCAGCAGCGGCCCGAAGATGCCGGCGGCTGCTGCCAATCCTGCCAAAAGAGCCTTTCTCTATAGCCTTTATGCATGAGCTGGTTTTAAGGCACTTCAATGGATCTGATTCTGTTTTGTGAACTTACAGTGAATGGTGCTTTTGGTTCTATTTTTCATGCTGTGGTCTTAAGAGAATGGGTTTTTGTTTTGTTTATTGGGTGAAAAAAATGAATAAGTTACTTTTCAGACCCAAAGACTGTCACAGAAGCTGGTTTTGTTTTCACATTTTAGCTGCAAAAGTGTATCGGGCGGCACCATCTGAATCCTTTTCTTGCAGTTCTTTTGTGTCTTTCCTTTGTAAGCAAAAATGAACACATTCAGCCTGGAGAGAAAGAGGTGAAATCAGATTGTGTTGCATTTCTTTGGGATACACAGCAGAATGTAATTATTTTATTTTATTTCCCCCCTCTTTCCTTTCTCTTCATTTCTTAAATTTCAGATAGTCTGAGGAAAATGCAAGCAGAAACAGAAATACAAGTGCAGACAATACCGGGAATATACCTTCCATCAAAATGTTATTGTAATAAAAAGCCAACCAAAATGTAAATATAACTTTTCATAAAGCATTTTTATCATTCTTTCAGCAGATTTAATATATTTTCCATGTGTGTGTGTGTGTGTGTGTGTGTGTGTTTCAGCCAGTTCAGCTTTTGGAAAAAAGGAATGAGGTCCTGATGATGACTGAAGGATATTCTATGGAAGGAGGGATTCTGTAACTATTTTTAATGAATGCTTGGTCAATACATCTTCTCCCTTGACCTTGCTTTTTATACTTGTAGATCACCCAGATATAACTCAGTTAATGAAAACCTAACCAGGGCTAGTTTCTTTAACCATCAGGTCATTCTCCTTAAGGATGGCCTACTAGCCTGAGATTCGATAATCCAGTTTGCACAATCAAACAACCCACATTTTGTCAACCTTGGGTTATTTGTGAGCAAGCGGGAGTTAGTGAGTGGGCATGCTGGTTTTTCCCACCTGCTTCTCTGCTTCTGCTTTCATTTAACAACCCAGGAACACCCTATTCCTGGGTTGTTTTGTGATGTGTGAACCTGAAAACTCTGGTTTGTTAAGAGGCTAAAGAACTCAGTGTTAGTCCATGATTTGTTGTTGGGTTAACTCTGGGGTGTTTTTTTTTACTCCTAACCGATACAAAGTTTCCATGTTCGCACATCATGAAATATTTTTTTTGTTAATTTTTTAATGGAATTCCTGGGTTAATTGAATTCCTGGGTTATTCATTGTTAATTGAAAGTAAAAGTGGCAAGCAGGCCAGGGGACAGTGCACGCACTCGCTCCCACATGCCCTGCCAATTCCTGGGTTAAACAACCCAGGAATTGGTCATGATGTGCAAACTGGGTCGATGTGTTAATATTGTGTGGCATGGACAGCCAAGAGTTCAGGGTGCTGGAGAGCTTGGTGACCGTGTGTCCTACTTTCCAGAGGCCTCTATTTGATGGGGTGTCAGAGGACGGTCTTCTATCTGAGAGCATCCTCTATTGCAGGGATGGGGAACCTCCAACCTGCAGAGGTTCCTCATCCAGCCTGCGGAGGCGTGGGACCCTTCCACAGACTCTGCCCCCTGCAGGGCACTGTGGGCGTGGGGAGGAGAGTAAGCCTCACTCACAGCAGTGCAGATAACAGCGGGGATTCCCCCTGTGTGCTGCTCCCCCTTGGCAGCAGGAGTCACCCTGGCCAGAGTGAAGCTGAGCTGGCTCAGTCCCCTTGGCTCCTCAGAAAAAGCGAAGGGGACTGGGTTGACATGTCTTCTCCCAACCCGTGTCCTCTCCAATGGGGGAAGGTGAAGCCACCAGGAGAGGCTGGTGACTCCTGTTTTGGTGGGGCTCCTTATCTATTCAAGCTTTTATTTGGAGCTTCCTAGGAGCTGTCCATGGTGCTCCATGGTGGTGCTCCTCTATTTTGGGGATGGAGTTCAGCAACATGGATGATGGCTCCTAGGAAGCTCCAAATGAAAGCTGCAAAACCTGCAATGGATAAGGAACCCCACCAAAATAGGAGTCACCAGCCTGCCCTGGAAGCCAACATGTCCCAGGCACTGTCACCCACCCGCCACCTCGGCCACTGCAGCTTTGCTGCACATGGGCCTTCCATGACTGGAAAAGCCTGCAGCCCCCCGGGCAGGAAATTGCACTGACAGACACATCTCTCACTACAACCAATTATGCTTAGACGTATGGTGTCTCTTATTTAAATTAGTCATTATTTCTAAATCTGCACATATATATATATATATATATATATATATTTATTTATTCTATTTATACCCCGCCTTTTTTCCTGCAAGGAACCCAAGGCGGCTTACATAATCCTCCTCCTCCTCCTCTCCATTTTATCCTCACAACAACCCTGTGAGGTAGGTTAGGCTGAGAGGCAGTGACTGGCCCAAAGTCACCCAGTGAGTTTCATGGCCGAGTAGGGGACTAGAACCCAGATCTCCTGAGTCCCAGTCCAACACTCTGACCACTACGCCACACTGATATATATATATATATATATATATATATATATATATATATATATCAGTTAGCATGTGCACATTTCATGCAAATCTGCGACCTCTCCTGCCCCCGCCCATTTTTGCTCATGCATTTCCTCCCTTTTGGCAGTGTGCAGGTGGCCATCCTAGCTTCAAGTCTCTGTGGAATAGGGCCAGGGAAATACTATGGTAGACCTTGCAGGAGGCCTTGCCAGGTCCAGGAAAGCCCAGTGCCCAAGCATCAATCCTCTGGGGCTGCTACAAACTTGTAACAGCCCCCTGCCCCGTTCCCAGATCCCCCATCTTCATGTTTGAAAAATCAGAGGATCGATCGGTGTCCTTTAGCTCTTCTAGTTTGCTTTGTTCCAGCTCCTTGCACTTCTGGCAGAATGGCATGTATTAATTATACACTGGTGACAATTGCCCTTTAGACACTGTTCCTTGTCCCTGGAATCTAGTGTCAGAACCAGGGACGTAACTCATTTGCTCACATATATTCTCGGGCCTGTAAATCCTATTAGCAGCCCTGGCAGCTCCTTGTGTTCGCGGGATCTCAACATCCCTGATTGTTATAGTGCTTGTATTAGTAAGACAGAAAAAGCCTAGTGTGACTACTTAATTGTCTCAAGGCAGAACATCCTGATGTCTTTGGATTTTTTTTACCCAGGGTGGAAGTGAGAGCTGCCCATAGGAAGAGGTTTAGAATGTTAACATTGCTGTGATTAACATTCTAACATTCTCACTGCTATTGTCACCAGCAGCATGTCCTCCCAGAAACCAATGGGAGAACTCATGCCATTTCAAATTCAGGTCTTCTTTCTGCAGAAAATGTGATATGCAAACACAGCGAGAGAGAGAGAGAGAGAGAGAGAGAGAGAGAGAGAGTTTAAAACAAACTGCCCTACCAATGCTGAAGTCAAGATGGTCCATTATCCATGTGGCTACAAGTAAAAAAGGCCTTTTCAGTAGTTACAGCCCAGTTACTGAATATCCGCCCCAGAGAGGTCCACCTGGTGCCTACTACAATGGCCTTTCAGCACCAGGCAAAGGCCCTTTTATTTTCTGAGCCTTTTAAATCTTCTTGAAGCTTTTAACCCTGTTTTAGTTTTACTGATTTTTATTAGCAAGCTGCCTTCTACTGTGCCAGACCCAGGGCTGGTGCTACCATTAGGCCAACTAGGCGGCTGCCTAGGGCGCCGTGCTGAAGGGGGTGCCAGGAGCATAGGGCTGGAGGGAGGGAGGGCTCAAGTGGGAAGGGGGGGGGCGCTAAATATCTGATCTTGCCTAGGGCACCAAACTGCCTTGCACCGGCCCTGGGCAGACCCTTGCTCCATCTAGCTCAGTATTGTAGACACTGACTGGCAGCAGCTCTCCAGGGTTTGAAGCAGGATTCTTTCCCAGTCCCACTTGGAGATGCTGATCGAACCTGGGAGCTGGGACCTTCTGCAGGCAAAACAGGGGCTCCACCACTGTCTTGGCCTTGAGAAGCATTGAGCATATTTTCTTCTCACATCTGTGCATAGCATTGAACTCCAAAGTGGTCCATTTCTGAAGAGGGACAGCAGTTTACTTTTCAAGTTGCCTTCCTTGTCAGCTGCCTTCCTTGTCAGAGGACCTGCTGATGCGTTGCCTTTTAACAAGGTAATAATTCCCCACCCCCTGCAAAAAAAGCCCAAAGTGGGATGAAGTGCAAAGTAGTGACACATCCTAAGGTTATAAGAGGTGACCATACTGCAGTGTTCTCAACCTTGGGTCCCCAGATGTTTTTGGCCTACAACTCCCAGCATGCCCCAGCCAGCTATGCTGGCTGGGCATGCTGGGAGTTGTAGGCCAAAAACATCTGGGGACCCAAGGTTGAGAAACACTGCCATACTGTATGCTAATACAAGGGGAACAATCAGGATGAATTAGGCAGCACCTGCACTGAACAGGGATTTGACTAGATGATCTCCAAGGTCTCTTCCAACTCTATGATCCTATGAAATCATGAGTCAGGGGAACCTATCTTGTTTAGTATTACTAATATTGGGGGGGGGGATCATGTCCATGACTGTCAATTCTGAAAGAACTGTATAATATCTAAAATAAAACCACAAATTGAGGGTGCAATCCTAAACACACTGGTTGGGGAATAAATCCCATTGAGCTCAGTGGGACTTACTGTAGGGAAGCTTGAGGAATTTGTTCTTTTTGAATTCTGATATGAACTGACATGAACCACACAGTGCCAGCCTGCTCGGAGGGCCCTTGGGCAAGACCCCCCTCAGTGGGGCCCCTCCCTCAGTAACTCAACCTTCTCACTGCCATGGTCACCAGCTGCTATCACTCCTCCTCTTTCTCATCGTTGCTCCCACTTGCTCGCTTGACAGGCAGAGAGCCAGGGAGCAAGTCGGCCGTGGCATCTACCGCTCCTCCTTCGTCACCACTACTCTTGTCTGGACCAGAGCAAGAGGCAGGTGAACAAGTAGGTTGCAGTGTTGAAGAGGATAGGCAGCTCCTGCGGGCTCTTGTCAGTGGGCCGATGCTAGGGTGTGGGCCCTTGTTACCAACAATATCCACCCCTTGATGTCTTCCCATTCCTCATACAACATTCTAACCACTACATCACACTAGCTCGACCATTACCAATCTCTTTCTGCAGCGCTCTGGTTATTTAAAATCCAGTGCTGGATCCAGGTTTTCGAGGGCCCTTGGGCAAGACTTCCTCAGTGGGGCCCCTCCCTCAGCGAGTCTACCCTCTCACCACCACCATCTTCACCAGCTGCTCTTGCTCCTCATCCACTTTATCATCATTGCTTTCACTTGCTTGCTTGACAGGCAGGGAGCCAGGGAGCGAGTAGGCAGCGGCATCCCCTGCTCCTCCTTCTCACCCCATGGTTGTCTGTGCCAGAGTGAGGGGCAGGGGAACAAGCAGGTTGCCATGGCGAAGAGGAGGGGCAAGTCCAAGGAGCTCTTGTCAGTGGGCCCCTGCTGGGGTGTGGACCCTTGGCAGGTGCCCGACCATACCTACCTTTGATGCTGGCCCTTGATACACACCTCCTGGACTAATATGCGGATCAGAACATACGTAGTTATCGTCGGAATTTGCTCTTCTCCAAATTTTGCGATGCCATTCTCGGCTCAGAAAAAAGAAGTCACAATATGTTTATAACGTGTAATTTGAGATAAAAGACACTGCAATCCTATACCCACTTACCTGGAAGTAAGCTCCATTGAACACTAAGGGACTTCCTTCTGACGTAGACATGTAAAGGATTGCAGTGCAAGTGGTGTGTATCTTCTGACCAACAAAGACGAACTGGTACACCTGTGCAAGTGCCAGGTGCCTTGGGAGATAGGGAAGATTAAATGATAGATTCTGAGACTTCATGAAAAGAAAAGCCAGAATGCAGCCAAGTAGAGACATTTGATTTTTATTTATTTCTTTGACAAGTAGATTTCGACAAACTGAGCGAGTCAGTCCCATGGTAAGAAACGTTCTATGAGCAAAGGATTCCAGAGGGCTGGCAGTGTTTGAAAGGCAGATCGGAAGCACAAATTATTACTTACCTGTGCAGCAGCAAATGAACAATGAGAATAGCCCAAAACTGACGTGGCTGCACAGGGGGGGGGACTTTTTAATGATCTGAAAACCAAAGGAGGAAGGACAGGTGGACTGGTACAGCAGAAGTACGTTGGTATCCCTATTTCCAAAAAAGAATACTTTATTTGTTTTGATTTCTTACTTTATAACATTTTAGAATAGCTGCTCTGTCTTGTTGGCATGACCTTAGATTCGCCCAGCTTGCATTGACTAAAGGTGCAATCCTATGCATGTTTAGACAGAAAAAAAGTCCTTTAACTCCCGACATTCCCTAGGCAGCCAGCATGACCTTAGATTTTGCCCAGCTTCCATTGACATCCCATGCATGTTTAGACATGCTGGCTGGGGAACGCTGGGAATTGTAGAGTGTAGACTTCCTCCCCCGTCTAAACATGCATAGAATTGCACCCTAAGTCAGTGAAAAACAGCCTGGTTTGAATCTAGGGATCAGGGCTAGTACAAGACAATGAATGAGGTGGGCAGGTGCCAGCACCACCGGCTCCACCTCCTTGTTCCTGCCCCCTCCCACTTACCTGCCAGCTCACCAGGTGAGGCATTGTGGGCAAAGCGGCCCCAGAGAGCGCCTGCAACACCACCGCTTGGCTACGAGGGCAGCAAATACTATTTAAAGTTTGCCCATTTCTGTTCAACTTTAAACAGCATTTGCCACCATCTTGGCAAAGTAGTGGCAGCACACGTGGTCTCCAGAGCCACCTTGAGCACAAAAGCTTTGCTCTGAAAAAAGATCCCTTCCTCACAGCAAGGCCTGGGTGCCCTATAGAGCCCTGAAGCACCAACAACTGCTTTCCTGCAACAGCAAATACTGTTGAAAGTTAAAACAGTTTTTGACACTGCGGCAAAAGCAGTGGCGGCTCTATGTAAAATTTGACTTGCCTTCTTCTCGCAAGAGCTGGTCATTCTGAATAAAAACTTGCCAAGTCCTTAGTTTACCATCAAAAGTCTCTGTGTGCCTGTTCGTCTACACATCCTTTCATAATGGGTGAAATCCTGAATGTCTGGAATTTGGCAGCCTAAGATCTTTAGGCCAAGAGAATGAGCCAAACCCAGAGAATGCTTGCCGAGGTTCCTGTGGACTGTAGACAGTCTTGAAGGCATCGTGGTGGCACCTGCTTTGTAGAGGAAGGAGAATAAAGTCATGTAACCGTAACTAGATTTTTATTTTTGACAGCACCCACTTTGTACCTCATGCTCTGAAGTGTTAGGTATCATGCACAGAACGTTGTAGAAGATAGCTCTAGTGATAGTGATGCAAAGTAGGAAGCAACTGAAGTGTCCCATCACTTGTTGTGCTGAGGAAAATAGTTCAAGCAAACAGTGTAAGAAAATGAAACCAAGAGCCAGCTGTATCCCTTTTTATATTATGCAACAGTAGCACAGAATAAATTTCCCTTGTTTCCTACTCCAGTCTGCTGCGTACAGCATTTTATGAATTGTGCAACAGCAAATGTTAACAACTGCAGTTGAAAAGTCTTCCCTGGAGAATTCCATATCTTATCCTCACCGTACAACTGAGGCACTCTGAACCAAACCCTGTTACATTTCTCATTGAATAGTATTGCCAAGATTTCAGAAGAATATGCATGTCTGTCTGTCTGTAACAATTTATTGTGCTTCATCCCACAAAGGATTTCAGGGTGATATACATAAAAAGACCTAAAACCAATCTAATAAAAACAAACGAAATAGAATACAACATCTCAACATCGGACAATAAAATTGTGAGAAATAAAGCTATTTCAATCAGCTAAAAAGATACTACTTTGAATCTTAAAATGTAAAATATTGAACATTTGTTTGAAAATGCCTGTGCAAATAAAAAGTTTTTAAACTGGTGCCAAAAAGCATACATTGTTGGTACCTGATGTACCTCCCTTGCGGGGGTGTTCCAAAGTAGGGGCACCATCACAGAGAAGGCCCTGTCTTTTGTATATGGTAAATGTACTTCTCTTATAGAAGGAGTACAGGCAAGGGAAGCTACTCTCAATGAAGCCAATAGCAGATGTTAATAATAGAGTTGGAAGGGGCCTATAAGGCCATTGAGTCCAACCCCCTGCTCAATGCAGGAATCCAAGTCAAAGCATCCCTGACAGATGGCCATCCAGCTGCACCTTGAATGCCTCCAGAGTGGGAGAGCTCACCACCTCCCTAGGTAATTGGTTCCATTGTCTTATTGCTCTAACAGTCAAGAAATTTTTCCTGATGCTTAGGTTCCTGCCCATTATTCCGTGTCCTGCAAACTGGGATGATCAAGAAGAGATCCTGGCCTGTCCCTCCTCTGTGTGACAACCCTTCAAGTACTGGAAGAGGGCTATCATATCTCAGTCTCCTCTTCTGAAGGCTAAACATGCCCAGTTCTTTCAGTCTCTCCTCATACATAGGGCCTTGTTTCCAGTCCCTTTATCATCCTTGTTGCCCTCCTCTGAACCCTCTCCAGTTTGTCTACATCCTTCTTAAAGTGTGGTGCCCAGAACTGGACTGCATTAGTACTCACGATGAGGCCTCCCAAAAAGTGCCCGAGAAAGGGGAATGTGATCACTCTTCCCGCGAGGCAGAAGGCTATCTACTCATTACTGCAGCCACCAAAATAGCTTTGACCTTCTTTTACTTGAAGCACATCACATTGCTGGCTCAATCGTTGGTGTCACGATCTACAACAATGTAAATATGTTTTCGTTTTCCTGTGTTAGACAATGGGACAGAGCAAGAACAGGCTTACTACCTGTCTGAAACTGAGGCCATTCACAAACTGGAACGTGGATCTATACATTCCCTACTGAACACCCTACACGTGGAACTGCAGGGAAACACATAGCGCCGCCGCGACAGCTCTTCATGCCTTCCCAGTATCAAACAAATCAACATTTGCATGGGGCTGCACTCTGTAGCCGATAGTGCCGAGCAGCGGACACTCGTCAGCGCTCTCGCCGCATCACCTCCCTCATCCTTCTGGCAAAGCCCAGGGATGTGAAGAGTCCTTGGTCTCGAGTCCGAGTCGAGTCTCAACATAAAATTGGCCGGCCGAGTCAGTCAGGGGGACTAGTCCGCTCCAGTCGAGTGATCCAATTATATGTATAAATGCAGTTTTAGAAAGAATTTTTATAATTTCTATCGAAATACAGCACATCTCACCCTAGTGGTGAAGACTGTGAGTGATCCGGTGAGCTGTGTGCCTTGCTCGGTCGGCTGCCCAGGTGCTGTTGGATTAAAAGCTTCAAGGCCTTTTAGCTCTTCCTTCTGCTGGTTCTTTATCTTTATACCTGACTTGGACTGGACAGCCCTTCAAGTAGAGGCTGCCTTCAAAATAGAGGACAGTCCTCAGGCAGCCATTCAAATAGAGGACTGTCCATTGTAAAAGGGGAAGCCCGGCCATCCTATGAGATAACCTCCACCTAGCAAAAAAAAAGTGTACAATATCATGGGTGAAATTCACACAACTGCTGTGATTAGACACCAGGAAGCTGTGTAAGGAAAACATATCATCAGCCCTAAATGCAAAGGGAAGTCATTTGTTAATCAGGAAGCTTTGCATCCCACGTTTCTGTTTCTCTTTCTATAGAAACACTCAAAGCAGCTTCTAAAGGAGGGGGTTCTTAACCTGTGGGGTACGCCTCCCCAGGGGAGGTTTGGACTGACTCCAGGGGAGGTGTGAGTGAGAAGCCCCTCAACTATAAATTGTTTATTTTACAAGTACATAACAGCGCAGCTTGGCGGTTGGCCCAACCTTATTTCTTTCTACTAATCTTATTTATTTATTATGTTTATGAATTGCCCATCTGGCCAGATATCCGGCCACTCTGAGCGATGTACAGTCCAATAATCTTGGGAGCTAGGCCGTTCATTTAATTGAATATGCTTTTTTTTTTAGTCCAGAGACAGAGCATAAACTAAAAAATGCAAACTCGTCCTGCCTAAGCCTAAATTTTGGGCCGTTTGCACATGGGAGGCGTGGGTCATAAGATTTTTCACAAGGGAGGTGTGACACCAAAAAGGTTAAGAACCACTGTTCTAAAGAAATACTCTTTCTCACTGCATATAGGTCACACCAGCATTTGGAGTTCTTCTGGGGCCATTCTGACGGCCTACTGGCAAGAGGCCAGTAGTTGCTTCCGCCCTAGACTTCCCCACCACGTGCAAACACCCTGGTTTGGCTCTTCTGTGCCATGTAGAATGATCTTGTGGATTGGAGCAGTAGCATCAATGACAGCTGCTCTGAGGCAGGGTGCAAAGCCTGGAGCAAAGAGATGGGACAGCCCTGATCACTGGGAGGCTGGATTTAGCTACATTCCTATGATCAAAGCCAGTTTCAGGGTCCCCTGCTCCGCCGCCCTTCCAAATTTCTAACTTCTAGTACAGAAGAAATCCTTACTTTTTAAAGTATTTATATTCAAGTGATAGAAAATGCATTTGATCTCCCTTCTTGAGAGATTCAATCTGGCTGAAAATCAGATATCTAATAGCTTGTACTTCCCATCACAGAAAAGTCTGAGGATACTTTGGCATAGCCTTTTATTAAGTTGTATACATTTTGGAGAGACCTTCAAAATGTTTTAGAGGAAACTGATGGTATATATTCCCAAGTAAAGTTCCTCCTAATGGGCAAATTGCACATTGCACAAACATGCATAAGGATTAGATGCCCCAATGTCCGATTTTTAACAAATGAAAGACAGCTTTGGCAGGGGGTGATTTGATTTTGAGCAGGGTAGCTTAACCCTTCCCCTGCTAGCTGTTTTCCCCAAAAGCTGTTTTTCTTCTCATGGGGAAACCCATATCTGGAAGAGCAACATTGGGGGCAATATGGAATAGAAAAATAGCTGGGGAGGAAGAGGTTATACAGCTCCCCTGCTGCTTATTTATTTATTTACTTATTTATTTATTATATTTCTATGCCACCCAATAGCCGAAGGTCTCTGCTCAAAGTCATCTCCTTCCAAAAGTGCTTTTCATTTAAGACAAACAAACAAACAAACAAACAAAAACACTGTTGGGGCTTTCTTACATGTGTTTGTGTGTAATGTGTCATTTGCCCTAAAATATAGAAATTCTCTACCTTCTTCACATCACTAGCAATATAAATTTAAATCAATAGTTACAAGTAAGAGGATAGCATGTAGGAATAATAGTGTGACTAGGCTAATATTTTTCAGAAAGCCATTTAAATACATTTGCTTTTGCTTTTATGTTAAAATTGAAATTGAAATGTATTTAAGATTTTCCTTACAAAATCCTACGGGTGTGCCAAATGAGGCATTTCTGAAAGCACCTAACATCCCAACCCTCTAGTCACAAAGAGCTGTGATAATACCCAGCAACATTGTACAACATCACCATAATGGCATCTCATGTGAAGCAACTGGGCCAGGCCTATCTTGCTGTGCTGTGGGTCAACTGCGATCCCCTCATAACAGCTTATTGCAACGTACAAAGTGTTTCCCAATGGGCCTGGAGACTGGCATGTAGATGCAATGAGTTATTTCTGTTCTTGCCCCCCATCCCTCCCTAGCCATGCTGTGGTCAGAGATGAAAAATCTCAGGGGAGGGGGAGTGTCCATTGCCCAGTGGCAGCTTTGTATGCAAAGGTGCAATCCCAGGGAACACCAGCTAAGAGGATCCCATGGCTGGGCGAGGGTGGCAGTGATGCCTGCCTATGCAAATGCAAAGCTTTCTTTTAAGGCAATGATCATATTAAGCATATCAAAGAGGCCTCCGAACCAAAGTTTGCTCTTGGCTTATCATGTAGTTCATTAGATGAGCTTGCCCTGGGGAAAAGAGAACATGTGCAGAATAAGTCTTGACCAATAAGGTTGATGCCCTAGACAGGTCCAAATCACAGGGTAAAGTCAAAGTGAACAAGTTGGGAAATTTCTATAGAACTGTAGATGTAAACTAGACATCAGCAAATATGAATAAATGTGAAGAGGTGGGATTAAAAGTAGCCAATCAGAGTACAGTGAGCAATCACATATCATGTTCAAGTGTAAAACTATAAAAGTAAAGTATACTTGGTGTGGTTGCTCCCAACCGGGCAACCCCTGCTCACAGAAAGCTGTGTTGGTGATATGCACTATATACTTTGTTTTGTTTTCTTGTTCTATTTTAAATTTTGTCAACAACTACCATGGTATTATTTCCTTTCTATAATTGTCTTAAATATATTTGCTTTTTGTTAATTAATATTTAAAAATATAATCTATGCACATCTATTTATAAAGTAATGGTGTTGTCATCTGTGAATGACTCAGTCCTTCTCAGTGTCAGGAAAACCACATCTCTCCGAACCCAGATATAGACAGGAAGTAAGAGTCTGTCACTAGTAAGAGGGGGTCTGCTTAATTAGATTTATTATCCTAAAATTTAACTTTTACACCTGAAGCTCTGGAGATCTGCTGCCACTCAGAAGGAAATTCCTCAGCTGATACATTTGACTTTGGAATATAGTCCTGAGCTGGATCAATGGGTGCTTAATACAGTGATGTGTCTCCTTAGGGCCCATTTCAGTGCCAAGGGATTGATAGTGAAATGGGCCACCGATGGAGGAATCTACCAGTGCTGATGTTGTGCATTTGTTTCGAACACAGGGCAAGTACTTTCTTGGTGGCTGCTCCCAGCAGTGCTGGCTCCGGGTTTTTGAGGACCTTGGGCAAGACACCCTCAATGGGCCCCCTCCCAGTGAGTCTACCTTCTCACTGTCACCAGCTGCTCGCTCCTGCTCCTCCTCCTCTTTCTCATCCTTGCTACCACTTGCTCACTTGACAGGCAGAGAGCCAGTGAGCAAGTAGGCAGTGCCATCTATTGCTCCTCCTTCTCACCATCACTGTTGTTTGGGCCAGAGCAGGAGGCAGGTGAACAAGCAGGTTGCAAACTTGCAAGGGTGAGCAGGAGGAGCAACTCCAGGAGGCCCTTGTCAGTGGTCCCCTGCTGGGGTATGGGCCCTTGGCAGGTGCCCAGCCATGCCTATGGCCTATCCTTGAGGCCAACCCAGGCTCCCAGGCCAGGAACTCCCTACCGAGGGAGGCTAGGTTGGCTTCCTCTCTGCTGTCCTTCCTGCAGCAGAGAAAGACATTTTTTATTCAGGCAGCCCTTGGTTTGTAAGCTCATCTGCTGCTGAAGGGCTTTTTTAATTGCTTGGGTGCTGTTTATTTCTTTTACTGCTGTGTTTTTAATTGATTTGTTTTTATGTTATGCTTAATTAGATTTTGTTTTAATTTTATTGTTAGCCGCCTTGAATTAAGGAAACAGCAAGAGGGGAAGGCACTTCCTTGTCCCAAAACAGAAGATAAAACATTCTTAGGTGCCTGAAAAAAAAACACCTTTTATTATGCCCAATGCATTTCGGAAAGTACTTTAAATGCTTTTTGAGTATTTTAAGACAGCATTAGAAAGATACTTTGTGACACGGTTAGAGAAAGATAAGCAGCCCCTTAGGCAGGGAAGTCCTTTCTGAAAAGCGTTGGGCATAATCAAAGTTTTTTCAGGCACCTGAGAATACTTTCTCTTCTGCTTTAGCCTCCTTGAGTGCCATTTTTTTTTGGGTGGAAAGGTGGGATATAAATAAATAAAATTGCAATGACAGATGCTGCTCTCAGCAGAGGAAACCAAGCCAAGGTGGGCACAAGAGGTAAGTCCGGTATGGGTGAACCGTAAGCCGGTATGCAACCCACAAGTGTACGCCCTGTTAGTCCAAGCAAAGAAGGAGGGAAGTGGGGAGGCGAGGTAGGAGCGCCATTCTGGCTGTGCGTGAAGGCTGCTGACTTATTGTTCATCCAGAACTCAGTGTCCAAAATATCAAGGGGGGCTGGCAAGAGCTGCTTGAGGCAACCTCGGCATGGAACTAAAAGGCAGCAGAGCATGAAGGAGTAGCAGCAGCCGAGCTCTCTGGGTCAGTCAGGCATAAAGCTCCGGCACGCCCCTGACAGTGCAGTCAGCTCCATTATTATCACATGAGGGGAAATGGGGGCTTTGTCAGATGTTCTGAAGGGGAAACAAAGGCCCGCATCTGTGTTCAGTCTTCTCTGTCCTTTGGCTGGAGCAGGGCAGTGGGCGGGGGGGGGGAGGCACGATTATACTTACTGATTGCAAAGGGAATTGATGGCTGCTGCTGATCTGGGAATATTCCTTATCGATTTTTTTTCCCCTCTCTCTCCACATAGCAGGAGGTATATAATATTGTGTAAGCAAAGGCTTAATTGTATATGTATATCCACACATTCATTTATTTTGCTTTCCTGGTGAACAGCTGATGAAAAATGTGTTTGGAGAGACAGATTGTTTTTATGTATATTGTGCCTTTTGCTTAAAAAAACAAACAAAAAAAACAGACATGCTGTATAACGGTAAATTATGCAGCCGCACCGCAGCCAGCTTTCCCAAGCTATATTTAAGTCTACAGATGCATGTGCAAAATGCCTTTTTGCCATTTCATGCTTACATGTTGCAGACAGTTACATGTCCGACACTGGCCCATTATATGGACATAACTAACTGGTAGTACAGGGTGCCAGCCAAGAACAGCAGGCCTCCGTTATTTATGCATGCTAATTAGGTGTGTGATAGTGCCTGCAGGGCAAAGCACATCACATCTTCATGCATGTGATTGAATGTACACGTGCATTAAATGCACCCATGCAAATGTGTGAAAAGTTCAGAGTTGGGACTTCCGTTTCGTTTGACTCCACATCTTTGACACAGATCTCTTCCATAGGGGCAGAGGTGTTTGTTGCTCAGGCTGTCTCTTCTTGATAATCATACACATCCATGAAACTAAGTATTCCCCATCTGTGGAATCAAGCCATCTCTCCCAGATGAAATGAAACAGACTACTGCAACGCTTCTTTGTTTCCCCACAATGCTATTCAAAGACCTCAAGAAGGGAAATGAAGAATGTTCGGCTCTATTTATCAACATCCCATGTTTCAGAACTTTTTTATCTGCTGTAGATTAGGGCAAATGATACCGTGGGTTTAGAAGCAGTCAAACGTACAATAGGAATTATTCCAAGCCTTTACCCAGGACTCATATATGCAACCAGTACCCCCCCCCACTCCAAAATGTGCATCCCTAAATGGGTCTCGGTATACCATGTGTTCCATCTTTCATACATGTTTAGAAGCTGATTGTGATCAAAGTGACTGGGTTCACATGATTGGCATAGCTCGTTATGGCTTAGTAGTAGGCGATCAGTAGGCGATCACTCGTGACCGAGTAAGATTGTCTCCAGGAGAAAATTACAAAAAGAAAATTATAAAAGGAGGAAATCCTAAAAAATTGTGTAGATTCTAGCGATGGGTCCGTAAGTGACTGTGGAGGCCAATTCTAGATCCACACAGCTTCCCACAGTGAGGACACAGGTTACCAGATCATGGAAGATGGTCCTGTAAAGGATTTGTTTGACGTGCTTTTCGCTTAGCACGTTTCTCCCTTTCACCTTGCACTCGGGCTTCTTCAAAGTCCATAGAACCTTTGTGAAGGGCCAACCTCCATTTAGATCATTCATGGGCCAGAGCTTCCCAGTTTTCGATGTTTATATTGCATTTTTTTTAGATTAGTCTTAAGAACATCTTTAAACCTCTTATACTGACCACCGATATTCCGCTTTCCATCCTTGAGTTGGGAATAAAGTAACTGCTTTGGGAGACGGCAGTCAGACATTCGAACAACATGACCAGTCCATTGAAGTTGGCATTGAAGGATCATTTTTTCAACGCTAGTAGTCTTTGCTTTTTCCAGTACACTGACATTTGTTCGCCTATCAGTCCATGTTTCGCAGGCATACAATAAAGTTGTTAGGTTTTGCATGGTGGGCAGAATGAGATTGTCACCTGACATCAGGATTGTCACCTGACATGGAGGATGTCTCTTGAGGTGAAGTACACAAGGTCTCCTGTCACCAGACATAATGTCAAGGTCTATGACTCAGACTCATGGGACAGTTGCAGTCAACATGTTGTGAAGAATAGGTTATATAACTGGTGAGTAATATCCTATTTATAGATACTATAAATAGGGTCTTACTATATAAGTTGGGGTAAGACACACATCCCCTCACTTCTACAGACTGCTACTTCAAGTCAGTCACTTCACTTCATCTCAGCCTTGCCACTGGGGTCTTGGATTTGAATCTGCAATCATGTAGTGAGGACATCTCTTCTGCATAAGAGATGCATTGGTTGCCTTAATCCCATGTACAGTAATACCTTGGATTGCAAGTAACTTGGTTTGAGAGCATTTTGCAAGACAAGCAAATTTTTAAATATTTATTTACTTTTTTTTGACTTCATATACAAGTGACGTCTTGCAATACAAGTACTGTAGTACGGCTTAAATTAAAAATCTCTGTACAAATTTTTTGGGGGGGATTTCATTTTGATATAAGAGTGTTTTGGATTACAAGCACGTTTCCGGAACGAATTATGCTCTCAATCCAAGGCATGACTGTAATTGGGACTTACAAATAAACTCTTTAATCTTTATTAACTGCTGTTATCTCCTCCTTCCATCTGCGTGACTGGGACTGAGGGTCACTAGCTAGGTAAGCTTTTGAACCCGGGTCAGTCCAGCTCTCACAGACCGGTCCATTGAAGTTGGTGTTGAAGGATCATTTTTTCAACTCTAGTAGTCTTTGCTTTTTCCAGTACACTGACATTTGTTCACCTATCTTCCCAAGTAATTCGCAGGATTTTCCGGAGGCAACGTTGATGAAATCTTTCAAGGAGGTGGAAATGACATTAGTCCATGTTTCGCAGGCATACAATAAAGTTGGTAATACAATGGCTTCATAAACCAGCGTTTTGGTCTCCTTACAGATATCCCGATCCTTGAACACTCCATGTTTCATTCTAGAAAATGCGGCACTTGCGGAGCTCAAACGATGCTGGATTTCAGTGTCAATGTTAGCTGTAACAGAAAGATAGCTGCCAAGATAGAGAAAATGATTGACATTTTCCAGTATTGCCCCACCAAGCTGGATAGATGGCATCACCAAAGGGTTAACTTGCACTTGCTGATGAAGCACTTGCTGATTAAGCACTTTGGGTTTTTTTATGTTAAGTGAGAGACCAAGTTTTTCATATGCGTCTGCAAAAGCATTTAGGATAGTTTGGAGATCATCCTCTGAATGTGCAGACAAGACCACATTATCACCAGCATACTGAAGTTCCACAACGGAGGTTGTAATTACCTTACTTTTTGCTTTCAGCCTACTGAGATTAAAAAGCTTTCCATCTGTTCGATATATAATTCCCACACCAGTGGGAAGTTTCCCCTCGACAAGATGTAAAATCATGGTGATGAAAATAGCAAATAATGTTGGGGCGATAACACATCCCTGTTTAACACCTGATCCTACTTTAAATGGAGCACCATAAGAGCCGTTGTTGTCCAAAACCGTTGCCGTCATGCTGTCATGGAGAAGTCGCAAGATATTCACAAATTTACTGGGGCATCCAATTTTCATAAGGATAGTCCAGAGAGTCGTTCGGTCTACAGTATCAAAGGCCTTAGCCAGATCAATAAATGCCATATAAAGGGGTTGATTTTGCTCCCGGCATTATGGCTTATTTAAGCCATGACAAGCCGCGGCACCTGCAGGCACCATCCTGAACATTTAAGCTGCAACTGTGGCTTGCTGTGTCATCTGAACCCGATGGGGATTGGTTGTGTGAGGGTTAAACGACCCTCGCAGAACCCATGGCCTGTTTTAGGGTTATACGAGCATTGTTTAGCCCTCACACAACCCACCCCAACTGGGCTCGGATGACACAAAATTCCACAGTCATGGCTTGAATATTCAAAATAGCCACTGGCATGCATCGCAACCCACCATGGCCAAAATAAGCCGCATGGGCTGTTCGATCATCCGAACAGGCTCAGTGACAGTGTTGAGACAACACGATAACCCACACTCAAGGGTTTAGTATGGGTTGAGTGTGGGTTGTCATTGAACTGTGGGTTGTTGTTGAACCATGGGAAATCGTGTTGTCTGAACCCAGCTGCACTAACAAGCTATGGCTTGTTAACCACAATCAACCCATGAAGAGAACCCATGGTTTGTTGTTGAGTTATGAACTATGGGTTGTTCACCATGCTTTGTTATCTCAGCTGGGTTCAGACAACATAATAACCCATGTTTCAACAACAACCCACAGTTCAACAACAACCCACACTCAACCCTTGAGTGTGGGTTATCATGTTGTCTGAATCTAGTCACGGTGTAACCACCTTGATTGATGTCCCTGAGAAGCCAGGGGGGACCAAGGAAGAAATTATGATGAGATTTCATGTTGCACACTGTTGGAAGAATGCTGGAATGTTTGACTATCCATATAATGGAGATGTGAGAATTCAAATTCTGTAGCTTTGTTGTCAAAACTTTGTGGGGGTTCCAAAAGGAGATCCTAATCTATCTAGGACAACCTTTCCTAAGCTGGTGCTCTCAGATATTTTGGACTTCAACACCCATCAGCCTGAGCCAGCATGGCCAATGGTCAGGAATGCTGGGAGTTGTTGTTCAGAAATCTGGAGGGCACCCGGTTGGGGGTGCCCAACCTAGGATATAACTAGGGATCTAGAGCTGTATTCTCCTATAGGCATTGTGCCACCCTTTAATGGGGGAAAAGAGGTAGAGTTGAAGCTGAATCCTTTGTGAATCCTCTATGAATTTTAGCATTGTTTTTAAGAAAGACCCGTTCACTCTTAATGCTGGCTCACAGAATGTAGATCGTTGGCTATTGAGGTTGATGGATGGCTTCATTCAACAGATAGGCAATGGTGATTAATGGCCAGTCCAGCATCCAAGCCAATAGCGAATGAGTGGCATACTGGACAGAAATGAATAGATTCCGGCTCAGTCCCCCTTGGAAGGTGCTGGCCAAAGCATTTCATTAATCCAACCTCTTGGATGTGGGTTGTCAAAATATTTTAGCATCCACTTCTGACCTCCAAGCACTTTCCTTTTCCCTTCACTGATTGCTCCAGCCCCAGACCTCCCTTGCAGTCACAAATGACAGCATTAGCCATTAGAATCATTCTTGGAATTAATTACCCAGAAATATGCTTTCAAATCTTCCACTCCATGTCACAGCAAATTTAAAGGGCAGCCTGGGTGGGGTTTTACATGTGCTGTTTTTGACTGGCCTTTTCCAGTTAATGCAGCTGTTAACACCCTATCAGCACTGTCACTGGAGCTGTGCTCATTCCCCGTTATGCGCACCGATGGAGTTTGTGTTGGAGAAATAATCTGTTTCAGGCTTCTCTGATGGTGTGTGTGTGTGTGTGTGTGCTTGTTTGATATATATATATATATATATATATATATACACACTGTTGAATTAATGCAGTCTTCCCCAACCTGGCATGTGGTGGACTACAATGCCCAGCCAGCACATCCAAATGGCCATGCTAGTTGGGGTGGTGATGGGAGCTGTAGTCCATCACATCTGGATGGTGTCTGATTGGGGAAGTCTGAGTTAAAGAAAAGTAGCAGACAGATGTGAAGAGTCTTAGTGCTGAATACCAGTGAATTCGCATCATATACACACACATATGCACATGAATGAGAGAGAGGGAGAGATTTCTAGATGCTGCGGTTATCCTTGGAAGATCGCACAGTGTGACTACACCAGTCAAGCAATGTTTTCTCAACAAGTGTTTCGATTACAGGATAAATCACTATGTTCACTAGTATGTTGACTATCCTGAGCTACTGGTAGACAGCAGCCCTTGTCCCTAACAAATTAAGACTGTAACCCCATCCAATACAGGAGATTGCCCCAGGCAGCTACTGGACGGTGCCTGTGAGTGTGACATCAGCTCAGCAGCTGGCATATCCACAATCCTCTCCTCTTCCAAAAACTATGCCATTTTGAATGCATAGCCATTACTCTTTCCCCACTCTCTTTTATTTCCCTGCCTTTCTGATGGCTTGTGCATTCAGCCTCTCTAGTGCTCAAATAGGCAGCTTCCTATAAATTAAAAATAGGTACCTTCTCCAAAAGCAAGGCTAGTCTCTTGCAGAAGGGATTGCTTCATCCCAGGATTGGGTGGGCAGGGCTGGCTTCAGGGATTGGCATCATTGGGCAGTTGCTGAGGTCCACAGCACAGCAGAGGCCCACTGCTGGCTTCTTATTTTCTGTTACTACTGCCCACGGGATACCCATAAGCAGGACATGAGTGCAACAGCACCCTCCTGGAAATGTCCAAACTGCTTACAGTCTAAATTAGATAGACAAGATCTGGGTTCACATCTCTGCCCAGCCATCACCTTAAGGGGGAACTATGGTCTACTTCTCAGATATAGCAGATGAAATGGTAAACCTGTTTCTGCTTCATACCAGTTGAGACTGCAGGTGGGGGGGAGTGATGTGGTAGGACACCTCTATATACATTCATACATACATATCTGTACATAGAAAACTCACATGTCAGTGATAAGCCTAAACTACAACCCTCTTCCCTAACATCTAGTTTTCTATATGCTGGGAATTTTTTTTATATAATCAGTCATGTGAGTCCCAACCTGCAGTTTGAAGTGATTTAGTCCAGTGACAGGTTCACCACCTCTCCCCAAATAAGTATCTCACGGATTTGTTATGGAGAGGAATAAGATCAGGTTTGCAAACCACTTCCCAGTTTCAACAGTAAGAAAATGTTGCAGAAATGCAAGAAGGAGGAACCTGGGAACTATAGGCCAGTCAGTCTGACATCAATCCCCGGGAAGATTTTTGAGCAGATTATAAAGAAGTCAGTCTGCAAGCACCTTGAAAACAATGCAGTGATTACTAGAAGCCAGCATGGATTTGTCAAGAACAAATCCTGTCAGACTAATCTGATCTCATTTTTTGATCGGGTAACCTCCCTTGTGGACTGTGGGAATGCTGTGGACATTATATACCTGGACTTCAGCAAAGCTTTCGACAAAGTGCCTCATGATATCCTGATTAGTAAGCTAGCTAAGAGTGGGCTAGATGGAACAACTATCAGGTGGATCCACAATTGGCTACAGAATCGGACTCAAAGAGTGCTTATCAATGGTTCCTTCTCAAACTGGGGAGAGGTAACGAGCGGGGTACCACAGGGCTCGGTCCTGGGCCCGGTGCTCTTCAACATTTTTATTAATGACTTGGATCAGGAGGTACAGGGAATGCTTATCAAATTTGCAGATGACACAAAGTTGGGTGGAACAGCTAATACTCTGGAAGACAGAAACAAAATTCAAAGTGACCTCGATAGGCTGGAGCGCTGGGCCGAAAACAACAGAATGAAATTTAACAGGGATAAATGCCAAGTGCTGCACCTAGGGAGAGGAAACCAAATGCAGAGTTACAGAATGGGGGACACTTGGCTCAACAATACTACAAGTGAGAAGGATCTTGGAATTGTGGTAGATCATAAACTGAATATGAGCCAGCAATGCGACGTGGCTGCAAAGAAGGCAAATGCAATTTTGGGCTGTATTAATAGAAGTATAGCTTCCAAATCGCGGGAAGTGATAATTCCCCTTTACTCGGCACTGGTTAGGCCTCATCTTGAGTACTGCGTCCAGTTCTGGGCACCTCACTTTAACAAGGACATAGACAAACTGGAGAGGGTTCAGAGGAGGGCAACAAGGATGATAAAGGGACTGGAAACAAGGCCCTATGAGGAGAGACTGAAAGAACTGGGCATGTTTAGCCTTCAGAAGAGGAGACTGAGGGGAGATATGATCGCACTCTTCCAGTATTTGAAGGGATGTCACACAGAGGAGGGCAAAGATCTCTTCTCGTTCATCCCAGTTTGCAGAACACGGAATAATGGGCTCAAGTTACAGGAACCTAGATTCCACCTAAACATCAGGAAAAATTTCCTGACTGTCAGAGCAATAAGACAATGGAATCAACTACCTAGGGAGGTGGTGGGCTCTCCCAGTCTGGAGGCATTCAAGGTGCGGCTGGACAGACATCTGTCAGAGATGCTTTGACCTGGATTCCTGCATTGAGCAGGGGGTTGGACTAGATGGCCTTGTAGGCCCCTTCCAACTCTACTTTTCTATGATTCTATGATTCTATGATGATGATAACAACAGCAACATCCAGTGCCGAACATGCTGCATTTTTATTAAACTCTCAGTACGCAGAGATGCACTGTTCCTTTGACCTGTCATGGTGGATGAGTTTTCCTCATGTTCAAGATCTGACTGATCATCATATTGGGGTAGGTGAAAAGGTTTTCTCTCAGGCCAGATAGACAACAGCTCTGACGATATTTTGCCCTGTAAAGATTATTGTGATCATAAATAAAACCAACACATGATAGAATACCATGTGTGCTGCCTAATTTAACTTTCACACCTCAGATTATGAATGTCTAGAGCACCCTAAACAATCAATATGGTTATTACTAAAGAATGTTAAAATATTTATTTATCAAGCCAACCCTATTCACCCACTTTGAAGGGTGGAAAGAAAGAATGAATAATGAGAATCCTGAAAAGTGGAAGTCAGCCAAAAGCAAGTTGTGAAAGTTAAATGCATATCCTTAAGATGTCTGAATTACTGTTTATGTGTTTGTTTATTTTATAGTACCCCTAAAGAACGAAGGTTTTACACCTGAAACATGTTGGGCTTAGCACAATAAACTGTTTCTCTAACGATTGTTGAAAGTTTCCTCTCCCCTTTAATCTTTAAGTGCCACAGGACTCTTTTAGAGTTCTTTTTCTTTTCTGTTCTTTTTCCTGCAACAGACTATATGTGACTGGAATGTGCATATCTCTTCTCTTTATTCATTATCCTGGACTGCCAATCGCTTCCGTCCTTTCCTTCCTTCCTTCTTTCCTTTCTTCTATGATTCTTCATTCTATGATTCTATGATTCTCCACACATATTGTTACCACTTAACTATTTTCAAAATGTCACCATTTCATCTATTCTAATTTTCAGCCTTATTTTTAAATAACATATCGTGGTTTTAGTTGTGCGCAAATATTAGCTGCCTAACTTATGTGTATACGTTTCTTCTAGACCAGTGCTTTTCACCTGTTTATAAATTCAAAAAAGCAAACTGTGCATGACCTAAACTTGATTGACAGATTTCCCTGGGCAGCATTGTGTTCTAGACACCTCAGCCTTGTGGGAAGTTAGGTGATCTTCTCTAGCATCTCTCCTCCTGTTCCACACCCGCGCCCGCCCCCACACATCCCTACCACCATTTAGATGACAGCTTGTCTTCCCCAAACAGGCTCCATAAACCAGGAGGGGTCTGTCAACCAACTTAGCAGGGGGTCCGCTGACTTAGAAGCCAACAAGAAACAAGTAACTGACAGCTGCCTACGGCTAAGTGAGCTCCTGAAGAGAATTCTGGAAGCTTCTAGGAAAATAAGGCTTCAGCCTGAGAGTCACAGTGAACAAACAAAACAAATGAATGACAGCATCACTCCAAGTGTATACATTATACTGTAGATTTAAGTGATGCCAAGTTTACTTGTTTGTTAAGAATGTCTTAAGGACTGGACAGCCTAATGCTGAAATGAACTGTGGGAAAACCCATGGGATGGATGTCTGGGGGCGGGGGAGTACATTTTAGTTCTCTTTGGCTGCAGTCCCAAGCTTGTTATACTTGGAAGCAAGTCCTACTGAAATATTTCAGGAAAGGGGTGGTTTCTTCGTTAATTTAATTTTTATTTAAAATCCTTACATCCTACTTTAATAGTATGCTAATTCATCCCTTATTATCGGTTTGAGCAGGCATCACTACATTCCTACATTCCTGCAGCTAAGGGCTACTTCACGCATATTGTATACCAATTGACAACTCATCACTTCATGACTTACAACTGAACGTATTATGAATATCTTCCACTGAAAACTATTAGCCCCCTCCAATCATTCTTCTATACGTTCATTGACTCAGGGCACAATCCTATGGCCGCTAGATAGAGTCTGGACAGCCATATAGGAGTAGCTGGAGTCCCAGCTCCGACCTCAGAAACACGCTCCAAGGTCAGAGCTGGGACTTTGACTTTGGAGCACGCTCCCTCGGCCCTCACAGCTTGCATGGAAAGGACCACTTTCCATGGCTGGCTGCAGCTCTGAGATCAGAAGGCCGACCTCAGAGCTGGTGTTCTCTGGGCATTTTGGGGTGGCGGGCAGGGGAGGAGTCAGGCTCCACCAGCGCATGATGTATCCTGGCGTGCCTCAGCCTCCCCAGCCTCCCCTCCTTGCGCCCCAGGGCAAAAGACTTAGATGGCTGAAATCGTCCGTCTAAGTCTTCTGAAGGGCGGGAGGAGCGCAGAGGTGACCTTCACCTCCCTGCTCCCCCAACCCTCCATTGGATGCCTGTAATCCTCTGAGTTCAGAGGGTTACGGGCACAGGGCCGGCGCTACCACTAGGCAGACCCAGGCGGCTGCCTAGGGCGCATGGCGGAAAAGGGCGCAGCGTTTCTGCACCCCTTCCTCGCCTCCGGCGCGCTCCTGCCCCGCCCGCCGCCTCCGCCGCGCCTCCCCGCCTGCCTGCCAGCCGCTGCCGCCGCCGCCACCACCGCCGCACCTCCCCCGCGCACGCGCGCCCACCCGCCAGCCACCTACCTACCTTCCCGTCGTTTCTGGAGCCCCGCCGGCGTTGTTTTGGCGGGAGGAGGAACCAGGGCAACAGGGCTTAAACAGCCCTGTTGCCCTGGTTTCCCTGGCAAAAAAAAAAAAAGCGTGGGGGTCCCGTCGCGTCGGAGGAGGAGGCGGCGGCGGCAGCAGCAGCAGCCAGCAACGGGGGTGGGGGGAAGGTTGGTGGTGGTGGGGCGGCAGCGGCGCGGGAGGGGGTTGCAGAGCAGGGCTGCTTTGCTCCAGAGCCCCCCCCACGGCACGAGAGGGGGGGCGCTAAATATAATTTGGCCTAGGGTGCCAAACAGCCCTGCACCGTTCCTGTACGGGCAGCCACATTGGATTGCACTGCCCACGTATGGAGGCAGGAAGGGGATCACACTGCTGGGCTCTGACCGCCAAGAATTTAGCTAAAGGTGTGAAAGAGGCCCTGTGCGCATATAGCTCACCACCACTACAGAATCTGTTTAGATGTGAAGCGGTGGTATATACATGTTGTAAAATTTAAAAAAATATAAATATTTAAACTATTTAAACTCTACCTTTCCTATATAGCTCAAGGCAGCCTATAAAAATAATAAATGTATATTTAAAACAACAACTAGGAAATATAAGACAGCAATAAAACAATTTAAAACAGCAGCTGTTAAATGCATCAAAAGAAACAATAAAAGCCAGAAGAACAATAGTTTTAAATGGTCGGAGAGCCCCTTTCATAACTTTGGCTGGATTGCACAGGGGTGGTTCTGGGCAGGGCCAGAGAGTATGATCACATGTCCCTCTCCCAGTGTTCAATCAATGCAAGTATGATCTGGAGGAGCACAAGGCAAAAAAACCCCCGCCCCAAAACACACACTCTGCTAGATGCAAGTCTTAAGGGTAACAGGACAACAAAGCCATATATTTTTTATTATTATTAAAACCCGTCTTTTTCCTCAGACTCAGCGGCTTACATCTCTCAAATCCACACACAATCTGTAGTTAGGTGAGATGTCTGACTGAGTAGTTTTGCCGAGCGGGGATAGGATTTCCAGTCAACACTCTACCCCCCACAGGACAACAAACAGCCATACTGGGGACACACACACACACAACACGAAGGATCTATTTACTGATCACGACTGACACAAGGAGCTTCCATGAACAGAGCTGCTGTGATCAAGCAGGGTAGGAGAGGCTTTGGGTGGGTGGAGCTGAGGAGACGTGGTAGGAGGGGCTTAGCTGGTGGTGGGGCGGAGCCTGCCGGCCGCGCCCACATGCTTTGGAGGAGGCAGCAGCATCTGCTGCTTCTGAGATCCACTCTCTCCTTCTGCCTGTAGGCAGGGCTTAGTGTGTGGCGAGGGATCGGGAGCAGAGGCTTGGTTGCCAGCCTGTGTGTGTGAAACTGCTGAGAGGGATGCAATCGTCTCTGCAAATCAAGATGAGCTAGCTGGCCAATGAAGCATGCCTGGCATTTTATTCCTCATATTGTTTGGAGATAGGGATTCAGCTGAGTGCATTCAGCAAATAAAGATCAAATAACCTGCTGTGAATAATGTTTTAAACCCGGGTTCCTATCAGGATCTAGTTATAAGCCCATATACTCCGTTGGATAAAAAATAAGTTACACATGGCTGGAGGCAGTATTGCTTTCTATGGAAGATGAAATCTGTTTTGAAATAGAAAATGTTTAGCGGGCTGCTTTTTCATAGATTTTTTTTCTGGAGGGGAATGTTACAGCTGCATGGAAGTGCCCTTACAGAGGAGGTCTAGGAGGTTTCAGCAGTATTTCACTGGGAGTTCTGGAGATTAGGATTGTGGTGAAAAGAAGGGCACTAGTGTTAACAAGAGGGAGATTAAAAGGGAAATCTAACTGACCAAAAAAACCCAAGAGTTGCTGTCGCCAAGGAACAGTGGCCACTGACTAGTAGGCGATGAGCAATTTGAGCTGGGAAACTAGCACTATGTCCCAGAATCCTCCTGGTCCTCAGAAGCAGGTGATTCCAGACAGCCAATCCCATGCAGCTGCCTGCATTAAATCTCTCAGATCCATTGCACCCCCTCAGTCTGGGGAACCTGATACTCATGGAGGTCTCCAGGCTATCCCTCTGTTCCTGCATGCTTGCCTGCTCGAGGTATTTGACAGCAGCTCAAACCTGAGCACCTGATATATGTATTTATTTAGTTAAGGTTTTTTTTTATCCTTTTCCTCAGCGAATAAGGCTTCCAGAGTGGTTAACATTCAGTAAAACAAGACAGTCCCTGCCTGTAGGCTTACAATCTAAAAAGACACAGCACACAAGGGAAAAGGAATGGGGAGGGAAGAGGAAAACAATTAAGTCTTTCAGTGAGGCTGGTGGTATGGCCCCACTTCCCCCTCTGAGAAGTGGAGATGAGAGAGGGAAGTGGGGCCATTCCACCAGCCTGCTGGAATGGCTGCTGGTGGTACTTCCTTTTTTCCTGTAATGTGGAGAAGGGGGAATAAAAGTTGTCACTATACTGAAATTGAAATTTCATATCTGAAATTTAAGTGAAATGGCATGGCATCCTTAGACATGCTCCTAGTCTTATGTATTTATTTATTACACAAATTTGTACACTGCTTCATTTAAAAAACAAACAAACTCAAAACAGTGAACAGTATAAAAATCACAGTATCAAATACAAATAAATCATCACATGATCTGGGTTACCCCTTAGGTAAAGAGATATGTAAAGAGATATTTTAAGTAATCGCCTAAAACTAAACACTGTAGGTGCCCGCCTAATATCCACATGGAGGTAATTCCATAGGGCAGGTTTTCCATGAACAGCATCTGTTGTAACTGATCTATTCAAATCTCATGTAAGAAAACTGTAATACTTTATCTTATTTTAGTTTTTATGGTTTTTTTATTTTGTTTTTGTTTTGATTTCTTGAAACTCACAATAAAAAATAATAATGAAAAAAAACATCCACGAACAGCATCTGAGGGGTGAGTGGGGGAACATTCAAATGACTTTTCAATCCCATAGTCAAGGGCTGAATGCATGGACATATAAGCAACTCTCATCATCAGGCGATCACTCGTGACCGAGTAAGATTGTCTTCCGGGATAAAAGGAGGAAATTCTAAAGAAGATTGTGTAGACTCTAGCGATGGGTCTGTAAGTGACTGTGGAGGCCAATTCTAGATCCACACAGCTTCCCACAGTGAGGACACAGGTTACCAGATAGAAGATGGTCCTGTAAAGGATTCATTTGGCGTGCTTTTCGCTTAGCATGTTTCTCCCTTTCACCTTGCACTCGGGCTTCTTCAAAGTCCATGGAACCTTTCTGAAAGGCCAACCTCCATTTAGATCGTTCATGGGCCAGAGCTTCCCAGTTTTCGATGTTTATGTTGCATTTTTTTAGATTAGCCTTATGAACATCTTTAAACCTCTTATATTGACCACCGGTATTCCGCTTTCCATCCTTGAGTTGGTGTGATGGGTTTTCCAGGGAAAACTGTTGCGCGCCAGCTTACGCTATTGGCCTTGTCACTGGTGCGAGAGGTCGCTTCTGCTAGCTCTACACCAACTGCTTACCGGTAAATGCGTCAGCCCCATTGCATCCTGCCCACACTGTTCCACAAATATCCTCCAGGATATGTCTTAGGGAGCAATTATCACCACCCACAGGAAAAGGAGCTACAGGTGGTAAAAGGTGGAGCTTTCCCCAACTTTGTGTTTATATGGGCTGGAAACCATGCTAGTGGCTATGAGATGGTATTGATAGGAAATTAATGACATTGGAATAAAACAGTACATTGTTATATATTATAGTCCATTACACTGAGGCCTAGTTTTGCTGGTCTTTGTGAGACTGTGACCTAAATTAATCACTTAGCAGCTCACAACACTCACCATGCCATTGGTCCCAAGTCTGTCCCATTCCTCTAAGTGCCCAGCGGCTGTGATTCATATTCTCTTCTTCCTCTCTCAAGTGCTGTGAAAAGGAGGCCATGAGAACCACCCGCAGTCTTTGATCACAATAGTTGCCTCTTTAAAGTCAAAGCGAATCAATGGCCTTGAAGAGACAATGTAGTCTGCAAAAGGCAAATTAAATGTAAGTTGAGAATAGATACAAATGTGTCCATTATCCTTCTTACATACCACTGCCAAGGCATTGTTTTGTCTGTATTCCATTATTATTCCACTGTGTGGAAGTCACTCGAATGAATCGTGAAATGTATTGCACCCAATAAGAGTTTAGCATTTCATATTTACCGGTAACAACTAATATTTGCTGCTTTTCATTGGAGATGTTCTGATTCAGGTCTTCCTGGTATGAATCCAGAGGAAATGGTAATAAAGTAAAACTGATAACCTGTACAGAATAATAATAATAATAATAATAATAATAATAATAATAATAATAATAATAATAATATTATTTATTACCCACCTCTCCATCTAGATCGAGGCGGAGAACAACAGAAAATATAAAATACCTAAACTAAAACAACACAATATATACAGTACTATTAAAACATCTTAAAACATCCTAAAAACATCTTAAAACATCTTAAAAACATCTTAAAAACATATTTAAAACATCCTAAAATTCAGGTCTTTATCATTCGGAGTTGTATATATATATATATATAAAGAGAGAGAGAGAGAGAGATAATATAACACTCCTATGGGACACATCCTATGTGCAGGATGGAAGCTGGCGCTTGGTGCTTCTTCTCACAGCTCTTGTACTGAAGTAAGTTCATGTGCCAGCTCAGTAGTGATCCTGCTACACCTTTCCTGAACCTGCAAGTTGCTGCAACAGCTGTCCCGTTTTAGGGAGGCTGGAAATTGCACAACTGTGTTCATTAATATGGCTCCCCTTTTTGGAGTAGGTGGAGAGTTGGGGAAGTGATGAAAAAGTGGAGGACACTGAGAGCTGTCAGTTCAACAATTAAAAATGAGAGGATCATATTGCCAAGGGGGAGATATTGTCACACACACCCCTGCTTTTGGTGCACTTACTCCCCACTTTCCCCTTTGACAGCTGAAACAGACAAGGAAATTGACCAGGCAAGACTGCACATATCAGACAGCCAGAAGAGTGCACTTGTGAAAGACCAACAAAAATAATAACTAAAAAAATTATGACCCCAATTGTACATTTCTGAGGCACTGAAAAATAAAAAAAACAAAAAGCTGGGGAATGAATGATGGTCCTGACAAAGTGTTGTTGTGGCATCAGTGGAAGGGCAGTCACTGGTGAGGTCACTGAAAAGTGAGCGGCTCGAGCTTTTTTGCCGCTCTTGCAAAGTGGCTCTGTAGCTGATCACCGCAACCCACAATACAATCAGTCTTCCAAGTTTGAATGACACGACAATCAATCGTGGGCAAGAACAACCCTACAACAAGCCATGGGTTCTCGACATGGCTTGTTACCAAAAAACAAGCCACCCCACAGAAAATGTTCTGGGTTTTCTGCTGGCTGCCTGTGGTGGGTTGTTGTTGTGTCATGCAAACCAGGTCATTGAGGCAGAAAAGGAGAAAACTGCAGAAATAAATGGACAGGTTTCACATAGCCCTAGCTAGAAATGTACCTTTACAAAATAAAAGTAGAGATTATCCACACCAGTGACATATAATCCACAGTGTGATATGGTAATCCACAGAGCCCTTGTTACCAATTTTAAACTCCCATGAAAATGTTTATTAGTAAAAGTGGGGCAGAGAAGAGAGAGCTGGAATAATATATATTTCAAGAGGAAACTTGGCATTTTTAAAAAAAGAAATATTCTTAGTGTAGCATACACAGCTACACTAAGAATATTTCTTTTTTAAAAAAATGCCCCCTCCTTTTAAATTTAAGGTTGATAGTTGCCATGGTGCATTATCGTCTTGATAATGTCACTTGATAATTGGAAATGGAAATAATCCAATAGAGACTATTTGACAAGGCGTAACAGATATAGAAATGTTTGTCCAGATGACTCAACCATGGGCTGGGGGGAACCCCCCCCCCATTTGCTCTTCATCGTACAACACATGTTCCCACAGACTACTAAAAGGGTAAAGAGCATAGCATCGATTATGCGTTTTCCTGCTAATTAAGGGCTTGTTTCTGCTAAATCCACAATCTCAAGACAATCTCTCCACACAGCATTTTTTTAAAAAAATGCCATGCTAGTCAGACTGCCAGAACCTCTTACCCAGCACCATGTCTCCGGCTCATGTAGACCTTCAGGGCAACAAAGCAGTGGAATATATTGGGAGGAGGAACTATTCTGTTCCAGATAGTCTCCCTCTCTTCCACATGCGCAGCCCCCCACCCCGATTCCAGCAGCAGCCAGGTCATCCCTGCCAACAATCTTTTATATGAGGTCAAGCATCCTATCCAGTATGGGTCAAACTACATATTACATACAAATATGCATTTGCAACTCTGATGGAAGGGGAAACCACTTTGGGGAGGGCAAACTGGAGTGAATAAAAAGTGGTAGAGAAAAGTGTCACACATGTGCACACATGGCCATTTCACTGCTCCCTATTGCTAATGAATCCCTATTCACTGCTCAAGGGAAGGGGGGAAAAATTCCTGTAGAAAAAGGCAGTTGAGGATCCACTTCACATATTTGCATGTCATGTATATAACATGCTGATTATTCTAAGTTGCATAGTTACCAAGGAGCTCAGCTGTGCCATCTTCTTAGCTATCACCCTAGCACAGGGCCCTCCAACCTTGGGTCCCCAGATGTTGCTGGACTACAGCTCCCAGAATCCCTTGCCATTAGCCATGCTGGCTGGGTATGCTGGGAGCTGTAGGCCAGCAACATCTTGGGGACCCAAGGTTGGAGAGCCCTGTGCTAGCATCTTGACTCCAGATACCCAGCTAGGACAAGAATGCCCAGCTAGGACAAGAATTTGTACTTTTTGATTTCTGACTATATTAATCCAGTTGAGGCTGGTGGCTCCAATGTCAGTGGGGTGGTGTATCCCCTCCGGGTTTCGGTCTGATCTTTAAAGGAGCTATCCATGGTGCCAAAATATTTTGAGGATAGGGTTCAACACCATGGATAACACCTTAAAAGTTCAAACTGAAACCCAGAGTGGATACACTACCCCACTGACATACAGCCTCCACTGTATTAATCAGGAGGCAGGACTCTCACCAGGCATGCACAGCAGCGTGAGTGAGGCCCCTGGACTGGGCAGTTCAGGATGTGATGGGAAAGCATCCCCTGATCTCAAGCCATCCAACGCACATCCTGAACTGCCCAGTCCAGAACCGAGCAAGGGGAAACTCTATACCTGAAGCACTGCCATTACTGGGACACACATTAGCACTAGTGGTGGGGGGCAATCAGCCCACCACCCGACTCGCAGGACGCTCGGCAAGCCCTGCCGCTGCGCCCGCCAAGCCGGGCCAAAAGCAAGCGCCAGCTGAGCCGCTCGCCGGACGTCTAGTTTCCCAGCGGTGCGTTTTTTTTACGTAGAAAATGGCGTAAGATGCATTGAAAGTGGCTGCAATTTGCATAACTTGCACAGATCACGCACATTTTTAACATATCATATGCCGTTTTCTACGTAAAAAATGCACCGCCGGGAACCTGGAAGTCGCTTCCCTGGCTTGGCTCAGGAGAACGCGAGTCAAACTGGGAAGAAACAGGTCAGTGGGATAGAGTTCAGGGGGTCGAGCCCGGCGAGTTCTCTGGATTTCCACCCCCTGAACGAAATCCTCACACATTCCTAAGTAGCACCACTTAAAGTTAGAGACTTGCCACCCCAATGTGTGCACACAGAGCTCCATTTGGTACACTACTGTTGCCTTACACTCATGACCCCTGGCTGGAAAATGACAATCCTACTAATACTAATTATACACCACTCCTCTTTGATCTGGGGAAAACCTCTCCCTCAGATATGTGACCCTGTAAGAGAAGCCTACAAGTAGGGATTGATGAGAAATTCATTTCAGTTTGTTTCTCACCAGAATGTTTCAAATTTGCACCTCCTGAACCTGAATGTGGATCCGAACGCAACGTGCAATCTAAAGTCTGTACATTTCCAAGCTTGTGATGCAATTTGAGCAAGAACTAAAATGCATTCAAAAATGTGTGCTTTTGAAAAATGTACACGAGCCAGTGTGGCGTAGTGGTGAGAGTGTTGGACTGGGACCCGGGAGATCCGGGTTCTAGTCCCCGCTCGGCCATGAAACTCACTGGGTGACTCTGGGCCAGTCACTGCCTCTCAGCCTAACCTACCTCACAGGGTTGTTGTGAGGATAAAATGGAGAGGAGGAGGCTTATGTAAGCTGCCTTGGGTTCCTTGCAGGAAAAAATACAGGGTATAAATATAATAAATAAATAAATAAATGAAAATATGTACATTATAAAATGCTGTGGCTAGTTAGCAGGCTCAGACTTCACTGGGCAGTTTGGGGCTGGGGTCCCATCCCACCACTTATTTTTTTAAAGGTTTTTTGTACTTCTACAAACCTTGGAGCTCACCTCCAAGCACGCCGATACTTCCTCCATACTTCTCACTGGGCCCGTTTTGGCAACGCAGTCAACAGCACTCACCGTCTTGAGTTCACTATTAGAGGGAGTGATATCAATCAACTGATATAACTACCCTATATAAACAGCCGAGCCTTACCGCTTTCTCCCACTGGATAAATACTAGAGTAGCTGAGGAGCAATTGCTGAGTTAATTAAAAGTAACAGCTGGGAAATTAGGTCCATTTACTGAGTCTCTTGCTCGGAAACATCCTGATATGCTGTTCCTTTTGCCCCAGTGAGTACCTCTGAGGAGATACTATGGCCAGGGCAGGGTTTCCTCTCTGTCACCTGATTCTAGTGCAAAATCAGTTCAGGCCCCCAAACCTAAGCTGACATTTTAAGCTCTTGTTCCTCCCATGATGCTTTGCACTATGCAAGGGGTGAGAGACTGTCATTACAATGAGTCCCTGCATCAAGTGACATAAATAGATCATTTCACAGCAAAAACTTGGATATTATATTCTCAGATGGCATCAGGTATCAAAACACTTCTCTTTCCTGGGGATTCATTCCTCCCACATGAGAATCAGCTAACAGGATTGTCACAAACTGAAGAATCCTGCTGCCTATGCCGTTCACATCAATAATTATCAAGCAATTGCTTAACTCATGTCTGTATAGATTTTCAGAGGCCACTCCTTGAATTCCCAAGGGTTTTATTAAACGTTGTGTTAATTGGGTTTTGATAATTGCAGTAATATGAGAAAACATATAGAATGGTAGAAACAACTGCATGAAGAAAAAACAGCAATAGCAACATAACAGCAGAAAATAGCAAATTAAAAGAATTAGAGAAGCAAGAAGCTCTACAAATACAACCCAAACAAGGAGTTAATCACACCACAGACTAGAAACAAGAGTATGTGCAGTTACTGGGATGGGTAAACACTATGAAATCAATATAATGAAATGCAGCTATAAATTTCAATGGAAACTGAAATGAATCCAAGGAAGAGTCAATATATGAAAGATACAAAAACTATGTTGTTAAGAAAAGATGCTGTTTCTCCTGGTATGGTACTGGTATGTCCATTTATGCATAACCAACACATCCCAAATTGTATCTCTCCAATCGTTATAAGTAGATTACCCCAGACACTTCTACTTGCTAGCCAAAGAAACTGGGATTCTATTAAGAGGCCAAAAACAAGTTCTCTGTGCAGATAAACTGGATTATCAAAGGCAGCAAAATTCACGGAAGTAAATACCAGGTCTATATTACAGTGCTGTAATAGTGTAATGTGAAACTTCACTACATTTTTGTAAGATCATGTTCCAAAACTGTTGTGAAACTGGATATTCCCACCATAAATGGAACACGGTTCTGAGTTGACCTTTTTTTTTTTTTTTTTTCCCCCCCCCTCCAGAATCTCAAACTGTAATCATTGTGGACCCAATACAACCTAGTGGGAATCATGTACTGAAAAATAATTATTTTACATTGTGTTTCTTTTATATCTGTACATGTGCATAAGCTGATCCCCAATGTTTTGATTACTTATCTTTTACAGTTTTCTCTTCTATGTCCATCTACCAGGGCCTGGTATACGGAGGTTCAGAAAAAGTATAAGGGGACAATTAACTGATAAAGCAAAACAAAATAAATGTCTAAGTTGAATAACATAGATCATAATCATAGACCCTAATGGAAGCCTACAAGGCATCGATCACACCTGGGTACAGGAATCCAGTCAAAAGCACCGAATGTCCACTGCACTTTGCCTCCGATGGGAGCACGATAGTAGATTCCATTGATGACCTGACTCAGAGTTCCTAAGTGGAACTAGTTCCTGTAACTTAGTCCGTTCTGCAACTGGAACGAGAAGATCCGGCCTCCTCGTGTGATATCCCTCAAGTACTGGAAGAGTGTGATCAGTCTCCTTCGAGGCTAAACATGCCCAGTTCTTTAGTCTCTCCTCATAGGGCCTTGTTTCCAGTCCCTTTATCATCCTTGTTGCCCTCCTCTGAACCCTCTCCACTTTGTCTATGTCCTTCTTAAAGTGAGGTGCCCAGAACTGGACGTAGTACTCAAGATGAGGCCTAACCAGTGCCGAGTAAAGGGGAATTATCACTTCACGCGATTTGGAAGCTATACTTCTATTAATACAGCCCAAAATTGCATTTGCCTTCTTTGCAGCCACATCGCATTGCTGGCTCATATTCAGTTTGTGATCTACCACAATTCCAAGATCCTTCTCACTTGTAGTATTGTTGAGCCAAGTGTCCCCCATTCTGTAACTGTGCATTTGGTTTCCTCTCCCTAGGTGCAGCACTTGGCATTTATCCCTATTAAATTTCATTCTGTTGTTTTCGGCCCAGCGCTCCAGCCTATCGAGGTCACTTTGAATTTTGTTTCTGTCTTCCAGAGTATTAGCTGTTCCACCCAACTTTGTGTCATCTGCAAATTTGATAAGCATTCCCTGTACCTCCTGATCCAAGTCATTAATAAAAATGTTGAAGAGCACCGGGCCCAGGACCGAGCCCTGTGGTACCCCGCTCATTACCTCTCCCCAGTTTGAGAAGGAACCATTGATAAGCACTCTTTGAGTCCGATTCTGTAGCCAATTGTGGATCCACCTGATAGTTGTTCAATCTAGCCCACTCTTAGCTAGCTTACTAATCAGGATATCATGAGGCACTTTGTCGAAAGCTTTGCTGAAGTCCAGATATATAATGTCCACAGCATTCCCACAGTCCACAAGGGAGGTTACCCGATCAAAAAATGAGATCAGATTAGTCTGACAGGATTTGTTCTTGACAAATCCATGCTGGCTTCTAGTAATCACTGCATTGTTTTCAAGGTGCTTGCAGACTGACTTCTTTATAATCTGCTCCAAAATCTTCCCGGGGATTGATGTCAGACTGACTGGCCTATAGTTCCCAGGTTCCTCCTTCTTGCCCTTAACATTTGCCCTCCTCCAGTGGTCTGGCACTTCACCTGTCCTCCATGATTTCTCAAAGATAATAGACAGTGGTTCTGAGAGTTCTTCTGCCAGTCCCTTTATTACTCTAGGATGCAGCTCATCAGGCCCTGGAGATTTAAACTCGTTCAGAGTAATCAGGTGCTCCTTGACCATTTGCCTATCAATCTCAACTCAAGCTGCAATCCTGCCCCTTCAGTCTGAACTTCAGGTTTGCCAGGGGGGTCATAGACCCTCTTTTGGGAGAAGACCGAGCCAAAGTAGGAATTGAACACTTCTGCCTTTTCTTTGTCTTCTGTTATCAATTTGCCATCCTCATTGCTGTGCATGTATCTGAAGAAAGCTTTTTTGTTGCTTTTAGCATTCCTCGCTAACCTTAGCTCATTCTCAGCTTTAGCCTTCCTGACACTATTCCTGCAGTTCTGTGCTACCTGCCTGTACTCTTCCCCTGTAGCCCGGCCTTCCTTCCACTTCCTATACATGTCCTTTTTTGTTTTCAGGTCATCTTTGCGTTTATTGTGAAGCCACATTGGCTTCTTCTGTTGCCCTCTGCCTTTTTTCCTTTTGGGAATTGTTTGCAATTGTGCCTTTAACATTTCCTTTTTAAAAAACTCCCACCCCTCCTGGGCTCCCTTTCTCGTGAGAGTTGCTTGCCATGGGATCTTACTAATCATTGTTCTGAGTTTGTTAAAATTGGCTTTCCTAAAATCCAGGGTACGTGTTTGGCTACACTCAGCTTTTGCTCCCCTTAGAATGAAGAACTCAAGTATAACACGGTCACTTTCCCCCGGAGTTCCCGAAACTGCCACTTTATCCACTAACTCGTGTCTGTTGGTTAGAATCAGATCAAGGGTAGCCGATCCTCTAGTTCCTTCCTCCACTTTCTGTAGGAGGAAGTTATCAGCAGCACAGCTCAGGAATTTCTTGGAGGGGCCATGTTTGGCTGAAGAAGTCTCCCAACAGATATCAGGGAAATTGAAGTCCCCCATTACTACCACATCGTGCCTCCTTGAAACAATGGCAATTTGCTTTTCAAAAGTTCCATCCTCGTCTTCTCCTTGATTGGGTGGTCGGTAGTAGACTCCAACCGCCATGTTCGTTTTATTCTTTGCCCCCTTTATTTTAACCCAGATGCTCTCAATGGGGCTGCCAAGCTCCTCTTCCTGTATCTCTGTGCAGAGATACGTATCTTTAACATACAGTGCAACTCCACCTCCCTTTCTGTTGCTTCTGTTCCTTTTGAACAAGTTATACCCTTCAATTGCTTTATTCCAGTCATGGGAGTCATCCCACCAGGTTTCAGTTATCCCTATCAAGTCGTACTTGCCCTCATGTATCAAGAGTTCAAGTTCGTCTTGTTTGTTGCCCATACTCTGGGCTGGGGTGAATTCTCTGCTGCAGGCAGTGGATCGCGCCCCCCACCCTGCCACCAGGAGGGCCAGGCACCCCTCTGCAGCAGCTGCTGGGAGATCCATGCATCCATAAATGTGCTGGCAGCCACTTAGGTGCTCTGGCAACCACTGATTAGGCACACCGGCAATCCTACTGTAGGCAGCGGCGGTTGTTCTGAAGAGCTGCGGCAGCCCGCTCTCCTGCTGCGGCCGTAGGAATGTGGGCAGAGCAGGACTCCCGGAATGTGGCTCTCCAACCCTGCTGGCCACATTCCTGCGGCCACAGCAGGAGAGCGGGCTGCCGCAGCTCTTCACGACATTCGCCGCCACCCAGAGTATGACTTACTCTGAGCATGGTGCCAGCCTGCTTTCCTACTGTGGCAAATGCCACAGCAAGAGAGAGTGCTGGCATGGTGCTCCGGAGTGGCGAGTCGATGCCCTGAGTGAGGCATCATCATCTTGCCTGGCTCTCTAGACTGCTGCCTGCCTGGTGTTTAGCTCTCTGAGGTTTCTCTCAGAGAAACAGGCATGGGGCAGGTGGACTCTGGGAAGCCTCGACGTCTGCCCCACCAGAGAGCCCACCTGGCCAAAATGCCTCACCGTGTGACTGAGGGGCCCTTCCTCACAGCGAGGTGTCCATGGGGAGGTGGCCTTGATCACCTGTGCCGCCAGCAGCACAGGCAGTCTCTGAGGCCGCCTCCTGCTGATGCCTCGCGGAGAGGCTTTATGGGGGAGTCAGGTGGAGACAGGGAGGGGGGAGCAGGATGTCCTTGGTGTGGGGAGATAGGAGGACCGCAGCAGCCCCCGGAGGGGCAGGGGAGAAGGCTGCTCCCCCTTCTCCCACCTCAGGAGGCAGCCCTTCGCTCGCAACAGAGTTTGACTGCCTGGCGGCGGCGGCGGCGGGGGGACTTAGTTGGATTCTCAACATGTTGCACTTCTGTCAGTATCAGTCACAGCCATCATTCTCAGAACCAAAATCAACAGATGAAGCAGAAGCTGATTGATTTAGCACCATGAGAAGCTGGTAACCCTCCTTCACGGTAGTTTCCTGTCCCTTTTTGTGGTCCTTGTAAACTAGCAGCTTACAGTTAAGGCCCCCATGCATGGAGAGAGTTCCTGTAACAGTCTGCATTTCCCTCCCTAAGGTGCAATGTTTCAGGCAACAAGAGTTTTTGAAAAGTGAAAAATAATGATCTGGGAGAGAGACTCGTTATAAAAGAGCTCTGATCTATCTCTGGAACCCATGAGGACCATGTTCCTATCTTATTGAGTATAAAATTTGCTATAATGCCTTAGGGCTTGTTCTTGGTTGTTGGCAAAAGCTAAAATCCATGAGCTTACTTGATGACCAGTATGTAATCCAAGAACTCTGGGAAATTTTCTATCAATCAATCTTGCAGAAACCTGGACGGTCTCTGCCTTAAGTGCCTCTAGGAAGCTTCTAAAATGTGTCTGCTTGTTTCTTGGTTTAAA
Source organism: Shinisaurus crocodilurus (assembly GCA_021292165.1). NCBI lineage: Eukaryota > Metazoa > Chordata > Lepidosauria > Squamata > Shinisauridae > Shinisaurus > Shinisaurus crocodilurus. The sequence continues at coordinate 2,022,352 of CM037889.1, forward strand.
ACATTTCTATACCATCCTTTATCCTATTTGAGATTTGAAGACAGTGTACAACCAATTGTATCACAGTACAAATACAGTTATTAAACAATATAAGCAGGCCACATGCTGAAGCTAAGCAGATATGAGCCGGGTCAGTGCTTGGATGGGTGGCTGCCTGGGCTGCCCACATCTGTTCTCCTGCATTGAGCAGCGGGTTGGACTCGAATGGCCTTATAGGCCCCTTCCAACTCTACTATTCCATGATTCTATGAACAACAACAACAACAACCTTAAAACAGCTAAAATTTAGACCAAATTAAAATGTCTGGGCAAATAAGATTTCCCCCATAGCATCAAAAAGATGACAGCACAGGTGCCAGGTGATCCTCTTTACAGGAGGTATGCAAACACTGAGAAAGCCCTTTCCTTTATTGTAGAATACAGGTGGGCAGATCTGTCAAGCCCATTTCTGCAGACTTCCTCCTTTTCCCACCTCCAAGTCCATTCTGCACCTGTTCCGTGAAAAATTGTTGTGTGTTTTTTTACAGGAAAAAATCTGTATGTATGTATTTTGTGTGCATTTTTCAGATGGACACATTGATGGATGCATCCTCCCCCTTCATCTACTAAACTGTGTTTGTGTTTGTTTTAGAAATGTATGCAGTTGTTTTTGCATATTTTTAAAATGCGTGCATGCTGTTGCGTGTGTGTTTGTGGGATGCATTGCGAGCCCAGAAATGTACAGATTTCTGACTGCAAATCGTGTCCGCACCTGCATTTGGTTGTGGGAGGTCCAGAGTGGGCAAATCCATGAAAAAAGCTTGATGGAGCAAATTTCTCACCGATTCCTATTGTAGAATAGTGTACCTCTGATACAGGAGATACCTGAAGATGTAACTCAGCAGAAGATCTTAAAGCATGAGCAGATTTATATGGGATTCCTTCAGGTCCCTTCAGGCTCTTCCAAGCAAAATTCTGGTGGCTGCATTCCGAATCAGTTGAAGGTTCTGACCTGTCTTCATGGGCAACCCCATGCATAACATTGTGCTGCAGTAATCCAACAGGAAGGTTACGCTCCTGTGCAGATTATTTGCCTATGTATAGTTTTCAAGGTTATCTGGAAGACACCAAAAGCCTCTCTCTTTCTAGCTCATAATCGTTGTTTGAATGAGAATTGCTGTGTTTACCTCGATGTCAGTAGTTTGCTCCACCACCATCCTGCCATCTGGAGCAACAACACAAAAGGTAAGCTGCTTGGATGGAGCTGAGCAGTATTTTAAAAAATATCCTTCCAATAGCTTTGATTCGTGAATGAATCTCTTCACATTTGTCTCAGGGCCCAGCAAGAAGTGGTTAGATTAGTCAGGAGATCCAGGGCTGCTGCCAACGTTTAAGCTCCACAGGAGAGGATTAAGAACCTCTGCTTGGAACATCAGAATAATCTTTTAGAAATCTTGGCCAGAGGTAGGCAACCTTTGTGGGCACATTTGGAATTCTGCGTAAGTGTCGTGGGCACCACCACAAAATTGGCTGCCATGAGGGTGTGAAGCAGAACTTCAGCAGGCACACACATACACAAAATGACAGAAAACTAGTTACCGTAGGTAGTTTACACACACACCTGCCACATGTACCTCACAGCAGACCAGAGAAACATTGACTGGGTTCACGCAACATGACGACCCATACTCAAGACTGAGTATGGGTTGAGTGTGGGTTGTCGTTGAACCGTGGGTTGTTGTGTTGTGTGAACCCAGTTGCACTAACAAACCATGGTTTATTAATCATGAACAACCCACAAAGAGAACCCAAGGTTTGTTGCTGGGTTGTGAACTGTGGGTTGTTCGTGATTAGCAAAGCATAGATTGTTAGCGTGGCTGGGTTCACACAACACAATCTATGGTTCAACAAGTACCCGCAGTTCAACAACAACCCACACTCAACCCTGAGTATGGGTTGTCATGTTGTGTGAACCCAGCCACTCACTCATTCACTCACTTGAGGCAAAGAAGGATCAGCCTTACTGATTTATTTGAGGGGGGTTGGGAAACTATAGAATCATCCCTCTACAAATATGCACGCATGTTTGCACTTGAGGCTAGCAATAAAAAGAAAGAGGAGAACTTTGATTTGAGGAGGGGGCGAGCTGCAGAATCACTCACTCATTCACTTGCTCTCTCTCTCTCTCACACACACACACACACAGACCAGACCAGAGAAATCATGAGGCAAACAAACAAAAAACATGACATCCCCCCAAACCCACTCTGCAGCACTCACCCTAGGATCTGCTCTGCTGCTGCTGAACTAGCAGGAAAATCCTGCAGTCAGAGGGCATTAACGAGGTCACCCGCCTCCTCAAACTTTATTATGACCTGTCCCTTCCAGTCTTCCCTTCTCCAGTTGGACGGCACATGCGGAGGAGTGGGGACGTGGCACTGTTGCATTTGGCTAAGTGCTTCTCTGCATGAGGCCTTTAGTGTGGGCTCATGATCATGGACATTTGTGGGACTTTTTCGCAATGTTGTCATCCTCCAGGGCCTCTCTCATGTTTTGCAGTCATTTTCACAGGGGGGGGAGGGGGGTTTAGAGGGAGGAAAATCAGGTATTAAATTTCAAACCAGAACAAACCGGAATAAAAGCCTCCAGTAAATGTGCAATTCTGCTATACTGCAGCTATACCACAGCACCACCTTGTGCTTGGATAATGAAATATATAGAAAGGCCGAGAAAGACAAAAAAAACCTGTGTAAAAAACCTGTGTAAACCTGTGTAAAACCTGTGTAAACCTGTGCTCTTCCTCCCGCAAAGAAAATGGAAGAAGAAGCCTCAGTAAAGCGGTGGTTTAAACCCTTCGTGTAGGAAAGCCCTAGAGGTGATTGATTGGACTGTCACTTCCTGACGAAGCTGGACTGCTAGAGGCAAATAAGCGAGGAAGTGGGAGCGAGGGGGGGACGATCAGGAGAGGTCGCTGGTACCCAACTGCTGCTGCTCCAAACCCAGCATGGCAGGAGAAGGGATCGCTCTGCGCCTGGATCCAGCCGCCCGACACTCCGCACCAGCCCAGCCGGCTGCTGCTGAATGAGCTGCTTCACCTGCCAAGTCAGTGGCAGCGGCTTCACGACCAATACCAGCAGCATGGCCTGTCAGGCCCATGTTCCTGCCTGCTTGAGCCCTCCCTCCCTCCAGGCCTATGCTCCTGGCGCCCCCTTTAGCCCTGCGCCCTAGGCAGCTGCCTAGTTGGCCTAATGGTAGCACCGGCCCTGATTGCTGTCTGTCTCTACCATTTCACATGCATGCTGTAGGTTAGGGTGGGAGCAGGTTGACAAGAAAGAAAGAAAGAAAGAAAGAGCCTATGTACGGCAACCTTGTGCTGCTGCAGCGGCCCATGCTGATGATGTCATCCTTTTTCTGTGAAGAATAAACTAATTTCAGCTCCTTGGTGGCAGCCAGCCTGCATTACATTGCATCTGTTTCAAAACTGAGCAAAGCAAAGCCAATCAGAAGTTATGCTTCACAGTAGTCCATCATTTCCAAGGGTAATCCTTTCCTTTTCTGCAGCACACCGGAGATACTGTTACCTTTTGTTCTAGTTGTAAGCCATGGGTAATCCGGGGCAATCAGGGGGCAATGACAGAGTTGCTAAAGATGGTCATCCAGGCTTAGAGTTCCTGAGACCTGAGTTCCTGAGGTCCTGAGACCACCGTCCGTCGCCACTGCCCAGCTGCTGCCGCCGGAGCAGATGTCGGATAGGGAAGTGATGTTAGGAAGCAAGTGGTGCAAGTAGGAACCACAGCAGCCACAGCAACTGGCGGCAGAGGCCAAGGGAGAGGCTGTAGTGAGTAGCAGTGGGTGGAGGGGAGTGCTAGGGTCTGGTGGGCACATTAGGGGATCTTCTGAGGTGCAGGTGCACCCATGGGTGCTGCATTGCCGATCCCTGTTCTAGGCTCATATTCTGACAATTTATTACTTTGGGTGTCTGGTCTTGATGTTTGTGTGATAGTGGATGGTTGAAGTAGAAGGTTGACTGTCACCAATTCAGTTGGCAGGTCTCAGGAACTCTAAGCCTGGATGACCATCTTTAGCAACTCTGTCATTGCCCCCTGATTGCCCCGGATTACCCATGGCTTACAACTAGAACAAAAGGTAACAGTATCTCCGGTGTGCTGCAGAAAAGGAAAGGATTACCCTTGGAAATGATGGACCTACTGTGAAGCATAACTTCTGATGGCTTTGCTTTGCTCAGTTTTGAAACAGATGCAATGTAATGCAGGCTGGCTGCCACCAAGGAGCTGAAATTAGTTTATTCTTCACAGAAAAAGGATGACATCATCAGCATGGGCCGCAGCAGCAGCACAAGGTTGCCGTACATAGGCTCTTTCTTTCTTTCTTTCTTGTCAACCTGCTCCCACCCTAACCTACAGCATGCATGTGAAATGGTAGAGACAGACAGCAATACTGCTATTTCTGAGGTATGTATGAATAACGTGAGTGGCATAACCAGCAGCAAAAAGGTGAAATAGGTGCCCTTTGCTTTGGGCTGATGACCTGTGCTGGGCCTCATTCCCTTGCTAAATCCCTTGCTAAATCTCCTTAGGTCTGCAGTGCACAGTTTAGGATTAAGGGGCAGCTCTGCAGCTCTCTTTCACACACAAACACACTGATTTCCCCCTAGCTAGATCACGTTAGAGTAGAGTTAGGGTGAATTTGTCTTCTTCCAGTCTGTGTCCCTTTTGCATGTTTTTAGAGTCCATAATCCCATTCCATTTCCACAATGATGTGTGATATTTTTTAGAAGAAAATCCTCTGAAATACATATTTACATGCATATTTTAATGCATATTTATTACATTTAGGGTGCAATCTATGCATGTTTAGACAGAAAAAAGGCCTACAACCAGCATGCCCCAGGCACCTGTGCTAGCTGGGGCATGCTGGGAGTTGTAGGTCTTTTTCCATCTAAATATGCATAGGATTGTGCCTATAAGGTGCAATCCTATGCATGTTCAGATGGAGATGAATCCTACCACTCTCAGCATGCCCCAGCTGGCAGGGGAATGCTGGGAACTGGTAGGATTTTCCCCTCCCCATCTAAACATGCACAGGATCGAGCCCCTAAACTGCCAAAAACATGCGAAGAAGTGTGAAAGAGATTTTGATCTGCACATTCATTTGAAATACGCAGATCTGGTAATAATTTCAGATAGGAATTCACAAAGACTGTATTCCTCAAGCATCCCTATGTTGGGATTGTTGGGAAAGAAACAGCAAAAGGCAGAAGAAACCCTGTGTCTGAACACTGCGTGTGAGCGTGTGTGTCAGAGAGAGAGAGAGACAGACAGACAGACCAGCAGACAGGCAGACAATGGGACACTGAGGTCTGCAAGGTGAGATTGGGAAAAGCTCAGCGGAATGAGATCGGCAGAAAGAGCAGGGCCCTTTGGGTAAGTGATAAAGCACGTCGGAGAAGAAATGCACTGTGGCTGGAGATCCTCTCAACTATGCCAGTGTTTTATCTGTTTTGGACCAGTTAGCCTCTCTCTTTTTACAAGGCTGCTTCAGCCAATAGCTGCTTTACTGCTCTCCGTTGCTCAAGCACAGCTATCCTTATCAGTTGCTTTCAGGAATGTCAGGTAAGGTAGCAGCTGCAGTCTGTGTGTGTGTGTGTGTGTGTGTGCGCGCGCGTGCATGCGTGCGTGCGTGCGTGAGCGGGTGGGGGGTGTGCATAGCAGTCTACCACCACCACCAAAAATGTTTCTCTTTGCATGAAGTGGATCGTTCATTTGGAAAGGATCGTTCTGAGCAGTTTCAGCCGCAGTTTCAGAGTCAAAGGGTTTGGGGGCAGTGAGAGTTACAGATCTGAACGAGGAAATCTCAGACTCTGCTCATGCTGGAGGACAGGATTTTCTTGATTCATTTCTTCATCCCTCTTCTAATGCTCCTTAATGGGAAGAATGGAAAATGGAAAGCTGGAGCTCATCACCTAACCTTGCTCTTCTTGTGCACAGTAAGGGCGCAATCCTATGCAAGTTTCGATGGGGGGGGGGAAGGCCTACAACTCCCAGCATGCCCCAGCCAGCATAGCATGCTGGGGCATGCTGGGACTTGTAGGCCTTTTTTCTGTGGAAACTTGCATAGGATTGCACCTTAAGCTAGCCTCCTGCAAGAAGGGGTGGCTCTGCATGTGAATGCGCATTATTGCGCATTTCCATCCACATCCAAAAAAGTGTCCAGCAAGCTTAATGGGACACAGGTGAGCATCGTGTAGGAACGGATGAATCTGTCAATTTTGGCTTCTCTCCATTCCTTATTTTTCCAGTCTTAAGTTCAGTTTGTCCCAGATTTTGAGGATTTTGCTTATTTATTTATTTATTTATTTAATATATTTATTCACCGCCCATCAGCCAAAAGGCTCCCTGGGTGGTTTACAAAACAAAGCAACAAATGAAAGCAATCATCCTAAAACAAAAGCATCAACAATAATAACATAAAAATACAGACATATTAAAATATAATATGATTTTTTAAAGTTTGATTGAAAATCCATAAGCATTTTTGGTGCACATTTCTCATAACACAGGCATTTTTTGGTAGGCATTTTTGCCTAATAAACACATTTTTGCAAGCAGTATTCTTTTTTTCTTTTTTCTTTTTTAATTTTTATTTATTTAGAGTTTCAAATAATATACAACAAAACCCATACCAACATACAAATAACAACTACAGTCTCCCCTTCACCATTCAGGACCAAAGAATATTCATCCTCTATATTCTCCTATTACTCAATATTAAAAAAAAACACATCATATCTTGACAAGGCATGCTCCCTTTTCCCTTGACTAGCACAAAATCTAAAAATGCCCCCCAAATTTCCTTAAAATTATTTATCTTTAATTGTCCCTTTTTGCATTTAATACAGCAAGTTAACGTATCATTTACAGCTATGTCCCATACCTCCTTGTACCAATCAATAATTGAAAAAACATGTTGGACTTTCCATTTCCTTGCTATCATTAATCTCCCAGCTGTTAACAAGTTTACAATAAGTTCCTTTATATCTTGGGTACAAACCAGGTTCTCCTGTTACTGATAACAATGGTAATTTGGGACAGACCTCCACATTTAAACCAGTTATTTCCGAAATTTCTACAGAAATGTTATTCCAAAAATCCAAAATGCTTTTGCAGCTCCACCACATATGAGCATACGTACCAAGTTCCTGACAGCCCCTCCAACATGCTGTAGAATAGTTACTTTCTATTTTATTCAATCTTACCGGTGTCAGGTACCAGTTTCCAAATAAGTTTGTAAAAATTCTCTTTAATCCTTACTGACATATTTCTTAGTATTCTTCTGCCCCAAATATTTTCCAATATTTTCCCTTCATTCGCAATCTCCTCCTCAAATTCCAATTCCCATATGGACTTAAGGTTATCTTTATTATCTTCCTTTTTTAAATCATTTTATAAATCTCCTTAGTTATACCCCTTGTTGAACTATTCCCCTCTATTATTTCTCTAACTAATACCTTCTTTTCAAAACCTGTAAATTCCCTATTATACTCTTTTCTCTTCTTCCACTTCTTAGTCCACTGCTCTAACTGCAATATTGTTAACCATGATATCTTTCCTACTCCCAACATTTCATTTATTTGCTGTCTAGTACCCATTTTACCCATCCAATCCATTATTCTAATAATCTTTTTTTCTCTAAATCATGGGTCTTCAAACTTTTTAAACAGGGGGCCAGTTCATTGTCCCTCAGACTGTTGGGGGGCTGGACTATAGTTTGAAAAAAATATGAACAAATGGATCAAGTAAAAAAAAAGGACCGGGGTCCTTTTTTTTTTTTACTTGATTAAATGGAAAGTTATTATAAATTAATTATAAATTAATTTGCTGTCTAAAATTGAAATACATTAAATTTTAAAAAGGTATAGAAAGGCTTGATTTGCACACTGCACATATCTTATTTGTAGTGCAAAAAAACAGGAAAAAACAATACCATATTTAAAATGAAGAACAATTTTAATCAACATAAGCTTATTAGTATTTCAATGGGAAGTATGGGCCTGCTTTTGGCTAATGAGATGGTCAATGTCCGGTTCCATATTTGTCACTGCTAGTCGTAACAAGTGATGCAAGTGTGCATCAGTTAGCCTGGATCTGGTTGGAGATTTCAGATGTTTCATTTGGGAAAAAGTCTGTTCACAGACATAGGTGCTGCCAAAGATGGTTGCTCCTGAGTCTGACTGGGTTTGCATGATCATGTCAGGGGAAATAAGCCACGATGGCTTATTTCCACCAGTGCGCGTGCCGACTGTATGCCAGGGGGACTTGCATAATTACCCTTACCAACACAGCTTGCTGTACCATGCAAACCCATTGAGGGTGGCTTGTTGCCTTGGTTATCAAGTCACCCAGAACCCATGGGCTGTTATAGGGTTCTGGGGTGGTTTGTTAGCCATGGCAACAAGCCAGTCTCACCAGGTCCACACGACATGGCAAGCCGTGCCGGCGAGAGTGATTATGCATATGATTGTCGTTTTAACGGGGTCAGGAGCTATACAGCCCAATCCGAACAGTGCAATCCTATGCGTGCCTACTCAGAAGTAAGTCTGATTGAGTTCAATGGGGCATACTCCCAGGTGAGCGTGCAGAGGATCGCGTCCCAAGTGCCCTTTCTCAGAAGCCAGATTTGGCAGCCGGCGACCCTTCGGGCTACCTGCACACAGCCCTCAGCTCAGCCGCGATCTCCGGCGTGCAGCTCAAGTCCTTGGCCACCGCAGCATCGTCGTCCGCAGGCACCGCCTGCTGCAGAGACAGGTCTTCTGGGTGCAGCGCCTCCTTCCACAGAGCCCCGAAGGAGCCCACGTGGAGCAGCCGAGAATTCAGCTCCACCGTCTCGTACTCGGGGATGCTGTTTCTGGAGCCAGCGTCGCCACTGCTACTTCCCGTCATTTTCGCAGCAGCAAGTAACAGAGAGAGGGCCAGGGCAAGAAGCCTCGATGGGCGCACACTGGCTTGTGGGACTTGTAGTTTCGCTTTCTTCAAGCCTTGGAGGCCCCTGGAAGTCCCGCGAAGTCAGCTGCATTTTGGATGTACGCGATTCTTCCAAGCTGGGACAAGGAGCTAACTGAGGACTGCCCTTACGCACGCACCTCTCTCTATTAGATTGAGCCCTGCCAGTTCAGCCGCCCCTCCTTCCCTTACCGACACAGGGTGGCGGCCGGTCCCGCGCCCCGCCTCCAGCTCAGCCGCCCCTCCTCCCCTTCCCCTGCAGGGAGCCTCTAGTCTAGATCGGCCGCCGGGCCGGATGAAAAGATCCGGCGGGCCGTAGTTTGAGGACCCCTGTCTTAATATAATGCATTGCTTAGCTATTTTCCCCAATATGCACATTAAAAAAAGATGGAGAACTCCATTGCAATATTCAGAGAAGTGCAACTTTCATAGGATAATTGTGTTTTGGTTTGCATGGTGGTTCGACAGTGCGAAGATAGATAAGTTTGCATAAAAATGTGAACTGAAGAAATTTCTCCCCCATCCCTAGACCGTCTGGATGTAGATGTGTAACTGCATCCATATTGGTTCTGTCTGTATGTCTGTGTGCCCTGCTTCTGCAGGCAGATCTCTCATGGAGGATCGAGCGCTCATACATTTCAGGCGGTGATGCGACACACCAAAAGAACAGTATAACAGCTCACATTTATTCATGTATTTTTGAATATTTATTTAACACGTCCCATTTTGAAAACCCCAAAGAGTTTTTCAAGCAAATTATAAAATCAATGCAACATTATGAAAGCACAACGACATTTAGGGCGCAATCCTATGGAGATGCCTGTAACCCTTGGAACTTGGAGGATTGCAGGCATCCTATGCAGAGTGGGAGGAGCACAGAAGTGAAGGTCACCTCTGTGCTCCTCCCACCCTGAAAAACAGCTAGATGGCCAATTTCGGCCAATTTCGGCTGTCTTAACTGTGGTGCTTCAGAGGGGGAGGGAAGGAGGCCCAGGCACTGCCAGGATATGTTGTAACTGGGCAGCGCCGGCCTCCTCCCTTCCTTGCCCCCCAGAATGCCCACTAAACTAAACCCCTTCTCCAAGGTCACTTTGCAACCTCGGAGAAGTAATCAGCGCGGTTCTTTCCGCATCAGCTGGGGGGGGGGCGGCGGTTCCGAACGCAGCTCCCCAGCTCTGAGGTCAGAGCGATTTTCTGACTTCAGAGCTGGGAATCCGAACATTCCTATGACCCCTAGACACTGTCATTTTTAATACTTGTCCCTAGACATTTTTAACAATTGTCAAAAGCACATGATTGTCGGTGCCTGACGTATCACAGAGGGGAAGTCATTCCAGAAGGAGGGCGCCACCACAGAGAATTCCCATTGCTGTTGTGTTGCCAGATGGGACTCTGCAGAATGTGGCATGGGCCAAAGGCCTCCCCTGAAGATCGTAGTGTTCTAATGGGTCTATATAATGGTCTCCTCTCGCCTAGACTACTGTAATGCGCTCTACGTGGGGTTACCCTTGAAGACGGTCCAGAAGCTTCAGCTGGTACAGAACGCGGCGGCTCGCCTGATTAAGGGCAGCCGCCGGCGTGATCACATCACGCCAGTGCTTAATGAGTTGCACTGGCTACCAGTTGCTTGCCGAGCCGAATTCAAGGTGTTGGTTTTGACCTTTAAAACCCTACACTGGCTCCGGCCCAGCTTATCTCAAGGAGCGCCTCCAGCAACATCAAGTTGGCCGCTCAACAAGGTCTGCCACGGATGGCCTTCTCCTTATCCCATCAGCCAGAGCAGCCAGGCTGGTGGGGACTAGGAAGAGGGCCTTCTCTGTGGCGGCCCCCACATTATGGAACTCCCTCCCTAGTGACCTTTGCCATGCCCCCTCCGTGATGAGCTTCCACCGTGCATTAAAAACATGGCTGTTCAGGCGGGAATATGGGGTGGGTTAGGTTTAATGAGAATTTTTTATATTGCTTTAATTATTATATTTTATTGTGTTTTGTTGTATTTTGGTTGTACATCGCCCAGGGTGGCCGGGTGACCGGCCAGATGGGCGATTGATAAATATAATAAATAAATAAATAAATATAGGGCAACCTGTTCCTAACCTTTCAGGCAACCTGTTCCTAAGCTGGTTAGGGCCTTTATATATCAATAATACTACGTTGAATCTGCCTTGGTAACTTACATGTCTTTCTGCTCAATCCTATCCATATTGACTTTGGAAGTATGTCCCATTGATTCAGTGGGATTTACACCCGAGTAAATGGTATTAGGATTGGAGCATTGGCAAGAAAGCAGCAGCCTTCGTCCCTCTTCTTGAACCATTTGGGGTTATTTCTCCTGAGACCCCGGTGTTACATACGGCTTTTCTCTAAATCTAATCCTTCTTGATGGTGACAGCCTCACTGAGCCAGAGGAGAAACCGCTAAGTATCTGATATACAGCAGTCGATGATTGGAAATGCGATCATTAATTCCTTACTCTTCGAGACAAGGCAACAGAGCAGCGAGTGCCAGCAACCAATGAAATACTGTGCCAACAGAATTACTGCTGATCTTGGCTTTTTAGTCTTTGTACATCACTTGTCATCGTTGTCGTCGTCCCCCCACCACACTCCCCACTCTGAAAAGGCTTTGAAATATAATCAGTGAAAGGGACGCAGGGGTGAAACATTTTTCAAAGCAGGGCTCCCTGCTTCCCTCCCCCATCCCCAGCTGTCTATAATAACCTAGGGAGAAATGGAGCTTCAAATATGGTGTGTACATATCTGCATCTGAAGACTATTTCAGACCATCTCATATTCTTTCATGTTAATAGGCTTTAATATATATATATATATATATATATATATATCAGCCAACCTACCTAAATCTACAGCATTTTCTTCCCTATTGCCTTTGGATACTTACTTATAGACCCTGCGGGGGGGGGCAGTCAAAGGAAATTGCCCCCCACCACCACCACCACCCCATGCTCATAGATCATTTTTGCTCTCCCATGAGAATTCATTTCAGTTTGTTTTTGATCAGGATTTACCCAGTTCACACCTTCTGGACTGAACACAGACTCGGACACAATCTGCAGTCAAAGTCCATACATTTCTGATCTTGCAGTGTGATTCGCGGACCGCAAGAAATATGCTTTAATCAACGGGAGAAGAATGCACACTTTTCAAAGATGTGCACAATGTAGTGCTCACAGAGTGTGAATGAGCTGCTGCTGCCCTGTGCCCTCCCACAAGCCCCCAAACCCTCCTCTTGGGGAAGGGGTAGCAGAAGGCAGAGCAGAGGCAGTGGTGTATTAGTAAATTTTGGAGTGTAGGTACTATCATGACTGTCCCTATAGCCATGCCCTCAAGGAGAGTCCAAAAAGGCAGGCGAGGCAGCTGTATTGGTCCAGATTAAAAAATAAATAAATAAATCCGTTCTAGCAGTCTCTCCACCAGGAGCAGGCCTTTTGTACAGTTAATGGGACAATTGTTCATGCGAGACCAAGCCGCCCAAAAATACTGTGCATTACATTAGGGATAGCAAACAAGGCTATTTTTATACCAAAACCAAGGCTGAAGCTGGATTGAAATGGATCTAGATTCGCTTCCCCCAACCTGGTTGCCCTCCACATGTATTGGACTACAACTTCCAACACTTCCAGCCACCATGTGCCCAGTTCATCTGGAGGGCCTCAGGTTGGGGAAGGCTGCCCTAGGTCAACAAGGAATTGGAGGGAGCTGGTCCCAGCTAAGCTAAGCATTATCCTCAGAGAGGCTGGGGACATGCTGTACTCCAACTCACCCAAAGCCCTTTTTCCACACAAGCAGCAAACTTACGTACATTCTTTAGCAATCTGCATCTTTAGACAAAATGGAACAGACTAGCTGGGCTCTGGGCTTATTTGTCTGCCAGCTATGCAGCTTTATTACATATGCCAGCCATCCCCAACCTGGGGCCCTCTAGTTATGTTGGACTGCCACTCCCATCAGCCCCAGCCAGAAAGCTGAGAGTTGTAGTCCAACACACCTGGAAGGCCCCAGGTTGGAGAAAGCTGATCTAGAAAATCTGCATCTTCCAGAAATACCTGGAGCAGTAGGGTCGTGGTGGTAATTTTCAAACTGCAGATGCTCATCAGGCAGTGCCCTGAGCCACGCCCCCAAGGAGAGGCCAAGAATTCAGGCAGCTGTGTCGATCCATATGAACAAACCAGTTCTAGTAGTTTTAACTCCACCACCAGCAGGTCTTTCATACAGCAAATGAGTCTTAATTGCCCATTCAAGACCAAGCCACCCCAGAAGACTTTGCATTACAGCAGGGATCAATATATTGTTGCTCTGGGAAAATCCATTTCCCCACAGCTACTGCGAGGATCCCAGGTCCAGCTAAGCTCAGAGGGAACAGAGAAGTCTGAGGGCGCTGCTGGTGGTGGCAGATGATGCCAGCATCCCTGCTAGGGGTGTATGGATTTTGTTCAATCTGTGTTTTGAGGATTGTCAGGTGTCTTTCATTCCATCGTCTGCTCATTGACAGAACTGGATTTTTTTTTAGGGATGTACAAGAGTTTTGTTCCTGTTTGTAAAGGCGCATTTGCGCAAATCCCCCCCTTCTAAAAAAAAAAAAAAAAAAAAAAGTCTGCGGAAACCACACTACTCCGAAAAATCCAGCCCACTGCAGGATCCGCAGGTCAGTTTCACAGAAATCTGAATTCACTTGAATCTGTTGCAGATTTCTCCAACATCCTGAAAAAGTGCCAGTGCTGGAGCCCTGTAGTGGAAAAGTCACCTCAAGTTCAGTGAGTTCCTCTTTTACAAGGGACTGGCTTTCCCACCATTAAGCCGGCGGGGGCGGGCGGGGGGGAGCACTAACCATTTACCTGACTTCTGAATTGTTGCAAAAAAAACCACCAGTTTTTCTTGGGACCTATTCCAGGGGGGGAAAGCTGGTGTGAACTTCCCCTATATAACTCAATGAGAGGCTTGACAAATGGTTTTGCAGCCCTTCCAGAATCCCCGCAGATGCATCCAGCTCCTTGGGAAAGGCCATTAACATTTGTTTAGTTATTTTCAGGCAGAAATTGGCAAACTTTAATCTAAGAAATTTCATGTAATTTATTGACACTTACACATCTTTCTTTTTCTGCAGAATCACTGCTGTTTTTAATTAGCACAAATTAATCAATAGCGGAGGCCATGCTGCGTTCCATTTAAATGCAGGTGCCGATTGCCAATTGCATGCTAAACATAACAATAAGTGAAAACGAACATTGGAGACGAAGCTTTTAGGAGACGTGCTTCTCAGCAAGGCAAGCATATTAAGCAAGAAGACGTGGAAAGCAGAAGGCTCTGCTAAACACGCCACATAATATTTGGCTGGGCTGTAAAATTACATTTTTAGGATTTTAATGACATTACATTGCCAAACAAGGGGGAAGCCGGGTGCAGGATGAGTTGGTTTATTGTAGGGGAAATATTCATCATTACTTAGCACTGGTCATTTGGAACACAGGGGGACCAAAGGCACACAACCACTTGGAGCGTAGGTGGTCCTCGGTCCTTCCGCTCAGACTGCATTGTGCAACTGGCCAAAAGATCACTTCAACTGCCTATAATAAGCACATATTTTAGGTTTCATGGTAACCTTTTCACTGCTTGTATGGTGAAGCATAGAATCATAGAATCATAGAAAAGTAGAGTTGGAAGGGGCCTACAAGGCCATCAAGTCCAACCCCCTGCTCAATGCAGGAATCCAGGTCAAAGCATCCCTGACAGATGGCTGACCAGCTGCACCTTGAATGCCTCCAGATTGGGAGAGCCCACCACCTCCCTAGGTATTATTTATTTATTTATTTGTTATATTTATACCCCACCTTTTTTCCCCGCAAGGAACCCAAGGCGGCTTACATAGTCCTCCTCCTCTCCATTTTATCCTCACAACAACCCTATGAGGTAGGTTAGGCTGAGAGTCAGTGACTGGCCCAAAGTCACCCAGTGAGTTTCATGGCCGAGCGGGGACTAGAACCCGGATCTCCTGAGTCCCAGGAAATTTTTCCTGATGTTTAGGTGGAAACATGCCTGTAACTTGAGCCCATTATTCCGTGTCCTGCAAACTGGGATGATCGAGAAGAGATCCTGGCCCTCCTCTGTGTGACATCCCTTCAAGTACTGGAAAAGTGCGATCATATCTCCCCTCAGTCTCCTCTTCTGAAGGCTAAACATGCCCAGTTCTTCTCTCCTCATAGGGCCTTGTTTCCAGTCCCTTTATCATCTTTGTTGCCCTCCTCTGAACCCTCTCCAGTTTGCCTACATCCTTCGTAAAGTGTGGTGCCCAGAACTGGACGCAGTACTCAAGATGAGGCCTAACCAGTGCTGAGTAAAGGGGAATTATCACTTCACGCGATTTGGAAGCTATACTTCTATTAATGCAGCCCAAAATAGCATTTGCCTTCTTTGCAGCCACATCGCATTGCTGGCTCATATGCAGTTTGTGATCTACAACAATTCCAAGGTCCTTCTCACTTGTAGTATTGTTGAGCCAAGTGTCCCCATTCTGTAACTGTGCATTTGGTTTCCTTTCCCTAGGTGCAGCACTTGGCATTTATCCCTATTAAATTTCATTCTGTTGTTTTCGGCCCAGCGCTCCAGTCTATCGAGATCGTTTTGAATTTTGTTTCTGTCTTCCAGAGTATTAGCTGTTCCACCCAACTTTGTGTCATCCGCAGATTTGATAAGCATTCCCTGTACCTCCTCATCCAAGTCATTAATAAAAATGTTGAAGAGCACTGGGCCCAGGACCAAGCCCTGTGCTACCCCGCTCGTTTCCTCTCCCCAGTTTGAGAAGGAACCATTGATAAGCACTCTTTGAGTCCGATTCTGTAGCCAATTCTGGATCCACCTGACAGTTGTTCCATCTAGCCCACTTTTAGCTAGCTTGCTAATCAGGATATCATGAGGCACTTTGTCGAAAGCTTTGCTGAAGTCCAGGTATATTATGTCCACAGCATTCCCACAGTCCACAAGGGAGGTTACCCTTTCAAAAAATGAGATCAGATTAGTCTGGCAGGATTTGTTCTTGACAAATCCATGCTGGCTTGTAGTAATCACTGCATTGTTTTCAAGGTGCTTGCAAACTGACTTCTTTATCATCTGCTCCAAAATTTTCCCAGGGATTGATGTCAGACTGACTGGCCTATAGTTCCCAGGTTCCTCCTTCTTGCCCTTTTTGAAGATGGGAACAACATTTGCCCTCCTCCAGTCATCTGGCACTTCACCTGTCCTCCATGATTTCTCAAAGGTAGTAGACAGTGGTTCTGAGAGTTCTTCTGCCAGTTCCTTTATTATTCTAGGATGCAGTTCGTCAGGCCCTGGAGACCTTTCCATGGGACCTTACTAATCATTGTTCTGAGTTTATTAAAATTGGCTTCCCTAAAATCCAGGGTACACGTTTGGCTGCACTCAGCTTTTGCTCCCCTTAGAATCAAGAACTCAAGTATAACATGGTCACTTTCCCCCAGAGTTCCCGAAACTGCCACTTTATCCACTAACTCGTCTCTGTTGGTTAGAATCAGGTCAAGGATAGCCGCTCCTCTAGTTCCTTCCTCCACTTTCTGTAGGAGGAAGATATCAGCAACACAAGTCAGGAATTTCTTGGAGGGGCCATGTTTGGCAGAATTTGTCTCCCAACAGATATCGGGGAAATTGACGCCCCCCCCCCATCACTACTACGTCCAAGCTGAGGGGAAAAAACACACGCACACAAGGAATGCCCTCCCTGTGTCCTTCGTCCAGTCAGGGCTGACCCTCCCATTATGCGGGCTGATGCTGCCCGCATCAGGCAGCTGAGTGGGAGGGGTGGAGAATCGCACTGCGCGGCCTGCCAGAACGGCCTGCCAGAACGGCCTGCTGCTGCCTCCAGCGGGTGTTCTGGAGAGCCCCGCCAGCCACACCTCCCACTGTGGCATTTGCTAGAACAACAGGGCTCCCTGGCAGGGCTCCCTAGAACAACCTCCTGGGTGTTCGGCCAGCTGAGGAAAGGCAGCACTAGTAGACCTGACTTCATTGGCTATTTTATCTACATATGCATATAGTTAAAAACATGGCACAGGTTAGATGGGAAATGACATGCTGCACTTGTGGGGGCGAATCATTGCCACTTGCCTCCCTCCTTTCTTGGCACGTTACCCTGATTTGTGTGGAAACAGAAGAGGTTGTTCATTTTGTGGTTCAATGCATTTGTTGTCTATAGTTGTGGTCTATGTTTAGCAATGCTCATGTTGATGCTTGTGTGGTGTGCTGACTGTGCCTTTCATCCACTCCGATTGTGCCTTCTTCCACCCATGCATTTTTGCGCTGATGATGACGATGCAATTGTAGTGAGGTGTGTGTGTGTGCGCATTAAAAGAAGTTCCCTCATACAAGGGTAGGTTAAATAAAAAGGCTGCCGTCATATTTACGGCCTGCTTGCAAGTAAGGCCCATTGAGCACAGTTGGAAATTTCCCAGCATAAATATGCATAGAAATGACGTGCACACCATACTCTGCAGCCTAAACACGTAGTATAGGGCACAGAGAGAGCATTAGAAAGAGAACTAGAATGTCTAATCCATATTATGTTCTCTGAAATTGAGCAAAATGGGATGCTGTGGTGCATGTCCTACGTAGGGATGTATGAGAAATTCATTTCAAATCCAGGGTTCTCGCTTGCATGCATAGCCTCCGCAGATATAGGAGGCTCTCCTCTTCAGACAGTGGCCCTCCACAAGTTGAAGGCGACAAATGCGATGGAGGAGCGGGGCAGGGCTGGAGCTCTCCTTCTCACACATTTGCCCTGTTCAGGTTCAGAATGCCTGAATAGGGCTATACCCTTTGGGACTTTGGCAGGTTTCTTAGCTAGGGCACCTGTATAATGTATGCCATTTTCATGTAACAGACTAGGGTGGGGGTAAGCATGCCATTCTTTGGAACTCCCCCACACTTTAAAGACTGCTTTTGCATACAATTCCTCATGCCTGTTCATTCGAACGAACTGGGCAGGCATCATCCCCTGATAAGGGGCAGCTATGCCTGCAAATGTCTTACTGTTCTGTCAAGAAATAAAAACATTATTGGCAATTTACTTTCTCAAAAATTGAAATGTAAAGGTGTTTATCTCTCTCTCTCTCTCTCTCTCTCTCACACACACACACACACACACACACCCCTGCCCTTTTGGTGTGTGTGTGAATTTTGACACGCTCCATCCTCTTATAAGGGTCTAGTGTGCCTGCAGATTTCATCCCATCCTGCCCAACAGCCAAGAAGTTACAGCAGCCACTTGTGGATTTCCCCTGCTAGATATCTGAATCTGGCTTTGGCTTCGGGCCTTCGAGCTGAAGCAGGCAGCCTCCGAAGCAGTCCGAGCTACAGTGGGCTATTTTCGGAAGCACCAAAGCAGAGTCCAAACCAAATCATTGGGTTGGTGGACATCCTTAGTTGTGAAAGTGATCAGCAATTTATCAGCACAGCTGTGGCACCTTTGTAAAATCCTAAGCTGGAGAAGAACTTGTGTGTGAGTGTGTGTTTGGGGGGAGGGGTGGAAATGTTTGCCTTATACTGAAGGCAAATTATGAATGGTTGAAGTTTGTATTTCAAACAAAGAAGGACAAACTTTGCTAGCATCACTATTAACGTGAATGGTTCGCCACCTCTCTCCCTGACCTTTGGTTAGTGCCTCGCTCCCCACAGTTTCCTTGTTTCCTTGAATTCAAAGTTTGGTTCCCCCATTCAACCTCATACTTTTGGTTTCATATAATGTCAGAGTCAGACCATGGCGGCTTCTTCCTAACCATCTCCTTTGCTTTCTTCTCCTTAGAGAGCTTCACTGCCTGACCCAGCAAAACATGACTCTAATTTTATCTGAACTCATCCTGCCTGCTGCATCTTGAAGCAGAAGCAATAATCATCATTCAGGGTCAAAATCCTTGCTTTCCATTATCTGGC
This sequence comes from Shinisaurus crocodilurus, assembly GCA_021292165.1. Taxonomy (NCBI): domain Eukaryota; kingdom Metazoa; phylum Chordata; class Lepidosauria; order Squamata; family Shinisauridae; genus Shinisaurus; species Shinisaurus crocodilurus. The sequence continues at coordinate 2,041,307 of CM037889.1, forward strand.
TTGGGCTGATGATGATGTATGAAGCAGAGAGAAAAGAGACAGCTTGATTTTCATAGGTTAGGTGTTGACCCTGCTGGGCTTAGTGTAGCATGAAACTAGTTTTGACTAGTAAACTGAATAAATATGCCAGCAAAGTCATAGAGGGGCAATATATATGCAACGCCAAGGTGCCATTTTTACAAAATGATTCACCAGAGGGCTAAGCAGGAGCCAAGCACATTAAACTTGCTGTGAGTTTAAGCTGAAGGAAAGCATTTCATTGCATAATCCCCCATTGCAATATGCAGCCTCCTTTGCTTCGCCTTTTCTATGGCAACACAGGAGCATCAGTTAGGAAGATCAGGTTGCCGCAGAGATTCAGACGTGCTGCCCACACCTAGCCCAGCCAGGGTAAAAAGAGGTGATGGTGAGTAAGCTTATTAGCATTCCGAAAGATATGGGAATCTGGATTGCTACTGATGGCATGTTATGCTCAGCTCAGGCAGCAAAAGTAAATTGTCAGAGCAGGCTGGATGACTTTTCTGATTTGTACAGCATAATGGAGATTATTATACTTGTTTTATTTTCCTTTATTGAATAGCACTGATATACTCAGAGAGCTGGTAAACCTTTGCTTTGATGGTTTACATAGGGAAATAGATTTCATAGATCATAGAGCTGGAAGGAGCCTACAAGGCTATCGAGTCCAACCTCCTGCTCAATGCAGGAAACTGAAATGTTTAATTTAGTCCTCCTTTTTCCTTAGACTTTCCCTAAAGTTGTTTATTTTCTTATGTCTCCCCCGCCCCACTAGAGAGAGAAACAGAAAGGGAGAGAGGTTGGAAGGGCATTGTCCTTTTCAGGCATTCCCTCCATGCGCAGGAAATGAATGGTGTGGGGAGAGTGAGAACATATCCACAGGCCCTGCCCCAACATTATCATGTCCTACTGGCCCTGGCCTTGGACCTCCATGTGTTAGCTTACAAGCTTACATAAGGGGTGCTTGGTGCTTACATGCATACGTGTAGGCACTCATTGTTACGGCCAGCCCTACCATGAGGCAAAGTGAGGCAGCCACCTCAGGCGGCAGATGCCAGGGAGATGGAGACTGGTGGCAAGGGGTTGGAGGACAGAGATGTGTACCCTAAGGTACTCTGTTGCCCTCAGGTGCAGTGGGAGGACACTTCGTTGAAGTAAGAGTCAACTGCCAGCCTGGTTGGCTATCGTACATGGAACCCCAGGTCTGTGGCTTATGCTGGCTCAGCTTGTCTGAGTGTGGAAAGCTAAGCAGGATCAGGCCTGGTTATTACTTGGATGGGAGACCCCTCCTCTAGTTTCCTGCATTGAGCAGGGGGTTGGACTCGATAGCCTTGTAGGCCAGACCTGTTCCTTGTGATTAGGAAACCCATCCAGGGATCATGTATGTAATGCTGAAATGGTGGACCTATTTTTATAACTGTCTTCATTATCAAAGAATAAATGTTAAATAAAACAGTTAGGAGACTGTTGTGTACAAACAACTGCTAAGTTAAGTGGCTGTTTTGCTAGTTTGAATTTTGTCCCTCCTGTGTTATTACCAAGTCCTTCTAGAACAGCTCAGAACACTTTAATTTTATGGCTATACATTTGTACCAGATTCAATAAAAGTATAGCTGGCTGGGTCATGCTGGGAGTTGTAGGACTTTTTTCTGTCTAAACATGCATAGGATTGTACCTTTGGTTATCTTGGAGCAAAGTGTTCCTGTGTCCATGATATCATAGAGTGGTGAAGCATCAGCCTGTTAAGTGGAAGTAAGTAACAAAGTTTTGTGAACATTTCTAGCTGAATATTTCCAGTTGTCTTTTAAGATCCCAAATCTAGGCAAAAGATAAAATAAGCTACCTTATATCGAGTCCCGCTGCAGTCTATCTGTTTCAGTACCATCTACTCTGATTCCGTGATGTAGGTTTTCCGGGGGGGGGGGGATCCAATGCAAATTAGGTGAATTGGGTTAATTTACATGGGGTCATTTGCATAGGGAAAATTTCAGTTTGTACTGGAAAATTTCCCAATGCAAATTAGGGTCATTTGCATAAGTTTTCATCAGAAAATGTTCTGATGCCTGAGAGCAAGAAAGGGCAACTTGTGGCCATTCAGATATTTTGGCCTATAACTCCATTTAACGCTCACCATTGGTTATGCTGGCTACAGCCAATGGGAGCTATAGGCCAAAACCTCCAGAGGGCCACACATTGCCCACTCCTACCCTAGGGAGATCTAATTTATCATGTTTATTTTACTTGTATTTAGTAAACAAAGCTTTTTAAAAAGTGTATCCCATGTTCATTTTTTGTACCAATACACCACAAATATTTGACCTGAAATATTGGAAGGTGGGGAATTAAAGCACACTTAATGTATTTTAAATGTTATATTATGTAGATTGTTTTTATTGGAATACTTGTAAAAAAAATTATGATAATAGCATGTACTTCCCTTACATTGTTTAAATTTAAGGGGAAAAACAGAGGTACTGAAATCTGTTGATACACTAATTAATTTTAGCAACCAAAAAGAATGTGCATGATATGCTAACAACTACCGTATATACTCAAGTATAAGTGGACCCTAATATAAGTCGAGGCCCCTAATTTCACCCCAAAAAACTGGGAAAACTTATTGCCTCCAGTATAAGTGCGCTGACCCAAGTATAAGTCGAGGGGGCATTTTTCAGCACAAAAAATGTGCTGAAAAACTCGACTTATACTTGAGTATATACGGTACTCATCTATTTCAACAGAGTTCAACTCTCTACCACTAAGGTGTTGGGACACCTTCAGTTTCACTGTTACTACTTATTAGTTCCATTTCACTCTGAGAAATATATATATTTTAATGATATATATGAATTCTCTCATATACTTGCTAGGGATAATCACCTGCAAAACATTAATTATGACTTTGAAACTGCCAGGCTTGCCTAATATGTTATTTGCAATTGGCATACATTCAGTTTTATTACTGAACTTATGAAAGTAAAGCACTGGAAACATTTCTGTTTTGGAAAATTTTCTGCCCCACAGCGCTGCTCTGATTCCAAAATCTCAAACAAAGGAATTTCCTGGTCCTGTGGTGGAAGTGGGCTTCAGTGCTCCTTCCTTCCCACAGCAGCCCCTCTGGCCCCCTGAAAACTGCAAGGATACCTTGCTGAACGGGACGAGCTGTGGTGTGGGAGGAGGAAGATCCCCCAAAATCAGATAGAGGGACCTTCTCATTAAAATTTGGCCCCATTAGATTTAGGGGCTCACCAAATATCCCCTAATTTGATATTCACTGTGAATTGAAAGTAACACACTCACTGCAGCAGAATTACAAAACAAAATAATTCACTGGTGGACACATGCACTGTTTTTTCATCTACCTGCTCCTTCTCCTACGTGCCATTTTCCTTCTTTTTCTCAGCCTTCATTGGTGCCAACCTTGGGGCATCCAGGCTACTATTTAACCCAATTGGCTGCGATAGCCCAGATTGTTATATTTCTGACAGTCTGTGATGTCATCATGTCAATCAAGGCATGGTGACATAGATAAAATCACCACAACCTATAGGATTTATTTATTTATTATTAATTTATATACTGCCCAATAGCCGAAACTCTCTGAGTGGCTAACAAACGGCAGTGAGGACAAATGAGGAGGCCTAGAAGTAGCATCAAAAGAATCTGAATGTGTTTATGACAAGTCCTGAAAATGGCTGAATCGGGAGAGGCACTTTGCAATACTCACAAAAACAAATGTGAAACCTGGTAAAACAGCCTTAATTTTTAAAATTGAATTGTATTTTATTTGGTAATTTCTAATAGATTACATTTATCAAATGTTATGCCTTTTTAAATTTCAACACTAACAAAAAAAACAATGAATCCAGAGATATATGAGGTTGTATAGCAAGAAATCCCTTGGGACATGCAAAGGGATCTCTTGCTATATCTTGGCTGTATCTTGGCACCTCTCATGAGGAGACTTTCCAAGAGTGGAGAGGCACAGAGAAGCAGCTTCCTTGGCTTTTGTGCATTTTTTTTCTCCACTCTAAAAGTTTTAAATGCTGCTCATAAGGCTTCGTTACTGGCAGTTAGAGCTTTAAGCTACAATATGCTGGAATTTTTTGTATCTCCCCCCCCCCCAGCCCTTTTGCCTTTTGCCCTGCCCACCTCTGGAATGTGGCCCCTGTGAGCTTCTCTGAAGTTGAATTCAGCCCTCAAGCTGAAAGAGGTTTCCTTCCCCTTGGGCTAGGATCTGGCAGAAGATAGATTGGAATCTATTGGCAGACATCTGGGCTCCTCACTCCCAGTTGCTTGATAATAGTAACAACATAAAGGCTTCCACTCCTAAATTAGGTTGCTGAAATGAGGAAAGCTTGGGGGGTGAAGTGAACTGAAGTGTGAATTCAGTTTTGGTACTGAAAACAAATTCCTGCCCTTAATTCTAACTTTACATCATCTCCCCATCCCCCTTCCAAGCACCGGCCACTATTTTGCACCTGGATCCCATTGGTGGATCTCAAGGCTCAAGTAAAAAACAAAGTAAATCCTGTAAGCCTGAAGTCTGCCCACCCGTTATAGATTCCTGCAATGAAAAAGAAAGTAGTTATTTCAGCCAGTGGTGAAGCACTTCGCTGGAATCAAATTGAGTTATGGCAGACAAGGAGTCAGAGGAGAATCCATCGGCCTGCTTCATAATTCACCATGAAAGATTATTTATTTATTTCTTACATATTTTTTTTTTTAAAAAAACTCTTCGACCATGTTGTATTCCATCTGGCAAAGAAAAACTTCAAAAGAAACCACAACCATATTGACAAACACATTTTCTATTTAGGAGTGTGAGTGAGGAAAAAGCAAAGGAGGGATAGATCTTGTAAGAGGTTTACTTAATACAGTAATACCTCGGATTACGAGTAACCCGGTTTGCGAGTTTCTCGTAAGACGTGGAAAAATTTGGCATAAATTTACATTTGAAAGACGAGCAAGTCTCGCAACACGAGCCGCTGCTGCCTCATGTGGCTCCCGTTGCGAGATGTCTTTTCAAATTTAAATTTATGCCTCCACGGGGCTTCCCTGGAGGCGAGGCCGGGCTCGGCTGCCGCTTCGCGCTGCTGCGCCGGCCGGCCGAGTGTCCAGGAGGTGAAGGCTTCCCGCGAGGCGTGGCACAGCCAGGCTCAGCCACCGCCTCGCGCTGGTGTGCCGGCCGGCCAAGTGGCCAGGAGGTGCATCTCCCTGCCAGACGCGAAGGCCGGATATGATGTGACGGGACCGCCGACTCTGCGGAGAGGCGAGCCACCGCTTGCTTTCAACGGTAGGAAGCAGCGGGAGCGGCTCCACGCATCTCCCTGCGAGGGAGCGGGCAAAGCACTTGCCGGCTCCCTGGCAGGGAGATGCACCTCCTGGCCACTCGGCTGGCCGGCGCCTCGCGGGAAGCCCCCGCCTCGTGGACACTCGGCCGCCCGGCACAGCAGCGTGAGGCGGTGGCTAAGCCCGGCCGCGCCGCGCCTCCAGGGAAGCCCCCGTCTCCTGTCCACTCCTGGCAGAGCGAGTGGAGGCAGGCGAGGCACAGCCGGGACCCCGGGAGCCGGCACATCAAAGCAAGTTTCCCCATTAGAAATAATGGGAACTCCACTGATTCATTCCACAACCATTTAATCACTGCTTTGCCGACTCCCTCCATGGGGCTCCCTGCCAGGGAGCCGGCAAAGCAGTGATTAAATTATTGTGGAACGAATCATCTGAGTTCCCATTATTTCTAATGGGGAAACTTGCTTTGATGTACGAGTATTTTGGATTACGAGCATGGTTCCGGAACGAATTATGCTCGTGATCCAAGGTATTACTGTATATAATAGGCAACATTTATATTTTTGGTAAGCTGCAAGACATAAATTGAATGCTTAATGCAGCCCATAATACTGCAAAAATGCAGCCTTAGAGTTAGCATAAAAAATCTATTTAAGCTTTCATTTAGCTGCTGCGTAGCAATTTAAAACATAAACTGCAATAGAGCTGCAGTAAACATCCAAGCATCATAACACCCCTTTGCTCCAAAAAAAATCAATAAAAAGGCCTTCTTGTATTTAAAACACACGAACAACTGGACTAACTTCTATGGCCCTTAATATTATTCTCTTTTATTGATCATTTTGTTTATTGTCCATAATGTCTATGAAATCGGTTTTATCTTCTCAGCTCACCTTCTCAACTTAAGAGGTGTCCAAAGATTGAATCCTAGGGCTCAAAAGGATTACTTTTAAGGGCAACATTCTCACCTCCTGCCCGCTCCTACATTAATGGAGTACATGCCTGATTACCCAATATTTCTAGCAGATTTGTCTGTACCACTCAGAGACAGTTGTTTGTGCCACATAGAAAGGAGGAATATACTGTTAAAGATAAGTGTAGAAGTAAATTTAGCAGAACCAGAGTACCGACCAAAGATGTTGTGCCATATGCTAGAGAGAAAAGTGAAACATTCTCTAGTGTTATCAGCTGTGGAATCTGGCAAGGAGGTATAGGATCTTCTCTCTCTCTCCCAATCTGCCTGTTTCCTTGACCTCTACATTCACCCATAATCCCTCCATTTCCCCACCTTCATTCACATTCCAGAAAATATCACCCACTCTCTGAAATCCCATGTATTCACTTAAACACACACACACACACTCAAAAGTTGCACATGCTTGGTTCTTTCAGCCCTGATGATCCCAAGGTTTACTGCTCTTTCAGATGTGTGTTTAAAGGGTTATATAAAATGGTGTGAGTTGGTAACTTGTGAATTTGTTAGGTACCTGTCTGCCTAAGTTCTGGCCAGCTTTCAGGAAGACTTGCACCTGAAAACTCGCTACTAACACAATACATTTTCTGGCCCATGTGTGGGTGGAAAAATAATTAGTAATGAGGGACTATAACAATTGATGGGAGAAGCGATCCAGAGATCTGCACATCCTGAGACCATTCAAAAGTGTGTATTTGAGGATACAATGCAAATGCACACAAAAATGTGCAATTTGAGGGGGAAATGCATTAAAAGAGTCCATATTTATTTCCAGTCCATGTCACTTTTGCACATGCTTATTCACAAGTCTGTTCCATCCTGTTTCTGCATCAATGTGAAATTCAGAACAATGCAGAAACATTTGCATCCTCTTTTGATGCACTTTCCCCCACAAGTTGCACATTTTTGTGTGCATTTTTAAATACATTATATCCTAAAATACACAGTTTTGAATATATTGTGGGACATTTTTTTGAGCTGAGAACTGCATTGCAACATTGGGAGGTCTGGAAAGCCAAAAGATCACTGTGTTCTGATCTGCACCTTAGTCTGGGAAGAGCAAATCATGTCAGTTCAGTTCACTTAAAATTGTGTTCTGGATGAAATCCTCAAACATCCCAATTCTTCTGAGCACATCTGGAGTCCATTTTCCCAATGCTGCTTGTTATGGGAAAGCTCCCTTGACTCAGTCCCTGAGTCTTTGGGAACCAAAAGAGCCCAGCAGGACCATTCCATACAAACCATGCATGCATTTATTTATTTATTACATTTCTATACCACCCAACAGCCAAAGCTCTCCTGCTTAACACGTGAGGCTACATAGACATCATCTGCCCACTTCATTTCCCAGGGGCTCAAGAAGGAAGACTATTCCCTGAGTCAATATAAGTGTATTTTAAAATATTTGGGGTGGGACGTCTTACCGTTTTGATGCTTCTACTTGCTGCTTGCAGTTGTTTTTATTGTTATTGCTGTGTTACTGCCTTTATGGCTTAGTATTGTGAAGTTACAGGAACCTAGATTCCACCTAAACATCAGGAAAAATTTCCTGACTGTCAGAGCAATAAGACAATGGAACCAACTACCTAGGGAGGTCGTGGGCTCTCCCACTCTGGAGGCATTCAAGGTGCAGCTGGACAGACATCTGTCAGAGATGCTTTGACCTGGATTCCTGCACTGAGCAGGGGGTTGGACTCGATGGCCTTGTAGGCCCCTTCCAACTCTACTTTTCTATGATTCTATGAACCCAGATTCCACCTAAACATCAGGAAAAATGTCCTGACTGTTAGAGCAATAAGACAATGGAACCAACTACCTAGGGAGGTCGTGGGCTCTCCCACTCTGGAGGCATTCAAGGTGCGGCTGGACAGCCATCTGTCAGGGATGCTTTGACCTGGATTCCTGCGCTGAGCAGGGGGTTGGACTCGATGGCCTTGTAGGCCCCTTCCAACTCTACTTTGCTATGATTCTAAGCTGCTTTTAATAGGTGGAATCCAATTACCTCATCCCACTGAGGAAGTGGCTTGTACCAGCAGAACAGGGCATTGAGCAATTCCTCCTACCCTCTGCAGCCCACCACATGCTCTCAAAGTCTGCTGTTAGCAGGGTTGGGGACACTCCGGAGTGAATTTTGGGAAGGTGCGGGGGGGCTGCAGGGGGGAGGGGATGAGGAGGAATTCTTGTCATGTGCGCCGGAGTCCACTTGCATGTCGTTGGATTCTACCCATTGTTACATTTATTCATGGGTGAGCCATTGTAGAAGTGTGTGCCGCTTGTTATGAGGGTGTGATGGGTGAACAAGCGATGTTCAAGATCACCAGGATTCTCCAAACACCGTCTCACTGCTCATCTTGTGCATGATTCCCATTTGCGCTTGCAGTTGTGGCTCACTCTATGCACATGGTAAACTTGCGCAAATCGAGCAGCAATCGAACAGGAGTCTTGAGCAAGTCTCCCCAAATTTCTGCAAATCTACCCATTTGCGCAACTCTCCTCTGTACGTTAAAGCGGGGCTGATTCAATCTACAAAGGAATTTTGCACAAATTAGGAATTTACACAAATTGGAACAGGGAATTGGGAATGAGACAAATGGGAGCAGTGTCCGACAATTTATGAATATTTTCGACAGGCATGTGATGTGCTTGCAGTTCGCGCTTGCCTTCGGAGCTTCGAACGGGCATGCTCACATGTTTTGTGAGCAAAAACAAAATTCTCATCTATCCCTACATATATATATATATATATTCTTCTCCTGCAATTATCTACAGAAAGTGGCTTTGGAGGTATCCTTCCCCCTCCAAATGCTGTCGCTTACAAATTCATCAGAAGCAAAGAGAGAACAAATCACAAATCTTCTGTCACAAAACATTCCATTCTTCTAATTAACATTCCCAGTGACCCAGAGACAATTTTTTTCGTGTGCAAGTGACGCAAGCAACACAGAAATAGCATGCTTTGATATCTGTCTGTTTGCAATGATAATTTTACGGGCAGCTTCCCCCCCCCTTCATTTTTGTGTTTCTAAATTAGGCATCAACAATCCTAAAACCTGTTTAGATTCAGATTTCCTATCCTTACAGGGATCCTTTCTTTTTGATGAAAAAGGAGCTACAGAGAAATCTTTGCTTCATCTACACTGTCATAGTAGGGAGAATTTGATTTCATATTATCTGAGGCCAAACAAGATGTTTTTGACCAAACTAACAGGCTATACATTGCCAAATCCTGAATGACACTATTAGGGTGAAAGGTGATGCTTGCACCTCTCCTGCTTTGGCCAGGAAAAGAAACAACCATCCCAAGTCAGTTGGGGAACATTGCATAGCACCCATGTTTCCCTTCCTTCCAGTGTGAAATTATGGAGAAATGCAAGAGTCTATTTCTGGTCTGCGTCACATTTACACGTGCCCACCCATAAGTCTGTTCCACATTAATCTGTGATATATATTTTAAAAAATCTACATGAAAAGGGAGGGGGAAATGTTCATAACAGACACCTCCCCACACACATGCTGACTCCTTCGGCACAACTGGAAAATATAGTTCAGCTGTAAAAGGCAGCCAGGAGAAATGCATACCATCAAGGTTCAGATAGTTGTGAGTGCCGTGCTGATGGGATATAGAACCCTAGTAAAACAAATGCAGTGAAGAGGAACATTATTTTTATGCTGCTGAGCCTCAAAAGAGCCCTTCTTTTTCCACTCCCAGTGTTCACCGAAAGACTAAGGCTGCATTCTTACATGCACTTACATGGGAGTAAGTTCCGTTGAACTCAATAGGATGCTCTGAGTAGACATGTACAGTATTGGATTGCACAGCAAGGCTGTAATGCGTGTGGATTACATATTTGCTTGAGAGTAAATTCCATTGAACTCAGTGGGATTTGCTTCCATGGAAATATGAAAAGGATCTGACTTGTCAATCTTCTCTCATCACTGTCCCCTGACTTCACAGCTCTCTGCTTTCTTTTTCCCAGCCCACACCAAAATCCTAAATTGGAGCTGACGGAGCTGTCACACTGATTAGGAGGAGAAAAGGCTTGGGTTGGGAGCCTTTTTCTCCTTCTAATCTGTGCCAGTACAGGACCAATACTGAAGTCATAAATGTATCCTTCTCTCTTTTCCCACCATCACCACACACTAAAGTTAGGGACATAAGAAGCTGCTGTATATCCAGGCACACCGTCTACCCCAATATTGTCTTCTCTGACTGGAAGTACTACGTATCTCTCCAAGCTCTCAGGCTCAAATCACACATTAGGATAATCACATGTAAGCAGTTAATGTTCATTGTTTTATTATATAGCCACCCCATGGCGTGACTCAAGCAGGATCAGGACAGCAGTGCACAGGGAGCTGCTAATGGAAACTTTTCCTCCCAGCAGGACTAATAGCAGCTTGGGGGGATTTTTTGTTGGGACAATGGGGGGGGGAGGGTTAAACCTGGGGTAGGAAACTTATGGCCCTCCAGATGTTTTGGCCTATAATTCCCATCGTACCTCACCATTGGCTATGCTGGGTAGGACTGATGGGAGATGGTTGACCAGAGGGCAACAGTTGCCAACTCCTAGGTGAAACCTTTTGTTTGCAGTCCTGAACCTACTCAGGATCACCCAGTTGAAACTGATTTACGTTTTTTAAAACTATGCGCATTCATTGCTTCCTTTCACAAAAGGTGTAAATGGGCTTCTTGGGTGGATGTGGGTCTAGTTTGACACTGAGAGACTTCCTGTCCCCTGCCACCTGATCTTTCTAACTGGAGATGCCAGGGATTGACCATAGGACCTTCCACCTGGAAGCACATGCTTTACCATTGAGCTATAGTCCTAGTGTGGCCAGGTGACCTCTTTTACAGAGGACAGTCCTCTATTTGAAGGCATCCTCTCTTTGAAGGGCTGACCTGTCCAATTTCGGTTTAAGGATAATGAACTTTAAGATCTGTTGCCTGTCACCAGTTAGCAGGTTGAATAGGTAGTCACACAGGTCACCTCATCACAGTCTTTCACAGTATGGCAAGATGTCCTGCATTTCTATTTAAAGTATAATAATTATTTCTAAATGCAAATGTTATGCAAACCAGTGTCCTCTTCTTTGGTGATGAATTTCCTCATTTTTGGCGATTCACAAGTGGCCACCCTATCACAAGAGCAAGGCCATGAAACACTTGCCTCATTCTGTACCTGAATGCAAAAGGCCAAGAGTTTTAGAGTCTTGATGTAGCTGATGGGAATTCTCTTTGTCTACAAAACAGATCAATCCCCAAAGTATCCTCTATGATCACAATGTAGAGTCAGTGGATGAAAGGCGAGTTTCCAAGTAAAGAGCAGAAGTGCACGACCTGGAAGATCAAATGTTTATTGCAGCCGGGCTCGGCAACCTGTGGCCCTTCAGATGTTGTTGGACTCCAATTTCCATAAGCCTAGCCAGTATGGGTAATAGGGATGCTGGGAGCTGTAGTCCAACCTCTGGAAGGCTACAGGTTCTCCCATTCCTGGCTTATTGATAAAACATTCTCATGGAGGAATGAGAGACACAAAATATAGCTCTGATTTGATAGTATTTCTGCACTACTGGGCATTCACATAATCTAAGGCCTATATTGCTTTATGCAGCACCAGTCAGAAAGGAATACGGCATCATGGGTGCCTCTCTCCATTCAGCAAAGATAGACAGCCCTCCTAAACATCAGGAAAAAATTCCTGACTGTTAGAGCAATAAAACAATAGAACCAACTATCTAGAGATGTGGTGGGCTCTCCCACTCTGGAGGCATTCAAAGTACAGCTGGACAGCCTTCTGTCAGGGATGCTTTGACCTGGATTCCTGCATTGAGCAGGGGGTTGGACTCGATGGCCTTGTAGGCCCCTTCCAACTCTACTTTTCTATGTTTCTATGATTGTATGATTACAGGGAACCAACCATCCATTCAAGAGGACCATTGTGCAGAGTTGGATGTTCACCCATGATTCATCTATGTTTCTGCATATTCATCATGAGATATTAACTGAAAATTTTCCCCTCTGAAAAACACTCTGCTGTTTTTCTCAAAGCCAATTTTGCGCGGTCATTTGGGCCTTGACTCAGTTATGTCAAGCCATCCCAGTTCCAGGTTTGAGGAAGTCATTAGCAAAGTACCCTCTGGTTGGCTCCCTCCTATGCTCCCCCACTGGGAGCTGCCATTTTAATTTCCAACAACCCTCCAGAGAGGCACTATATCAGGGCACTTAGGGTAGTTTCAATGGTAACGCCAGACCCAGCTGCCAGAAAAGAATGTGCCAGGAAAGAATATTTAAAGGGGAGGCCAGCTCAGTCATCAGAGTTGGGCCCTATGGTGCGCTGTAGCCCCAGCATGCCCCATGCTGACACCGAGACTGTAGCAATAGGATAGCCATCCTGGTCCTCTTCCACATTACATGGTTTAATATTTCACATTTGTTTTTATTTATTTTGCTTCTGCCCCTCAGTTCCCCCCCCTCCCCACCGCCCAGCTCCAGTATGGCACAGGTTTTCATGTTGACAATACAAATGCATTCGTGTAGGCGTCTGTGTAGGAGAAGCAGGCTGAGTTGGCACGTCAGCTAGAAACAGTTGAGGCTTTTGCCACCTGTGTGGTGTGGGCTGAAGTTTTGGAATGAAAGATAAACACACACATGGAATTCTGCTGCTGAAACAGTCAACTGTAAAATAAATAAGGATCTCAAAACCTAGAGTTTTTGACAGCCGTTGTTGAGCAATGAGATAGCTAGCAAGGATTGCCAGGTGAGTTCACACTAAGGATCTGGATCGGATCTGGATGAAGCTGAAAGCCTTAGCGGATTCATGCCCCTTTGGGCCAGTGCTGGTGCTTCCCAAGGTGAAGCAGGCTTCCCTACTGAAGCTAGGCCTGAAGGAGGCTTCATTACCAACTCATGCCTCGGAGATGCACAGGCTTTATGGCTCCTGCAACTAGCATCGTTCGGTTTTGTTTCTCTACAACATTTATTGGGGGGGGGGCAGTGGCAGTTGAGTGACTGGTCCATCTTCTAATCCCAGGTAACATTTTACCATGGGTTCCAATCACTGTTCTTTGGGGGGGGGGAATTTGAAATGGGGTAAGGATGGAACTGTGAGATGGCCAGTTTTCCAATGCCACCAGACTTCACTATGAAAAAGCCTTAAACTGGTTTCCAAGCATCATAACTCCTGAGCCCCTGTACCTGTCCTTCTGAAACATTGCAGGTTTCTTGCCTGGGGATACTTCTATGATGTGTGCCATTTTCATACATATTGTCCCAAAAAACTGGGAGTGAGAGAGAAGGGGAAGCACATCACTTCACACACACACACACCATGGTAGTTTTTTAACAGATGACTCCAGTGAATGCTTTTACAGCGGCTCTCCAATCCCACTGCTTTTGGGAAGGGATGTTGGAGTCATATATCACAGCCCTTTGGTAATTCCCTCTCCCAAAACAAGAACGTGAAAAAGGCTTGGTGAAGTTTGTGGGGCCCGATGGAATGTAGCACTAGGTGCTTGCTTGGAAAATGCTGGATGTTCAAGTCCATCTGCCTTTGTCACTGTATGCCCCATATCCATCATCCCCCCCCGCCCCCGTTCTAGTGTACTTTCTGTGACTTTGGTGCCAACTGAGCAGAAAACAAAAAAGCCTTAAAATGCTTTTCATTCATAGAATCATAGAATCATAGAAAAGAAGAGTTGGAAGGGGCCTATATAAGGCCATCGAGTCCAACCCCCTGCACCTATCCTTCTGAATTTTTTGCAGGTTTCTTGCCTAGAGACACCTCTATGACAAACCACACAAACAAAACCCAACACCAAAGAAATATGGAGGGGGATAAGGAAAAGTGAATCTGCGATTTGCTATTCGTGGCCGTTTTAAGGTACTTTACCATGGTATTTACGTAAAAAGAGCAGCGCCGGAGAACCAGAAAGTGACGCAACGGGTCTCCCGTCGTGTCACTTCCAGTTTTCCAGAAATGCTCACCAGGAGGCGAGCAGAGGGACGAGCGGCGGGGTGGGGGTGCTCGCCAGAGCTCGCGAGCACCCCGAGAGCCAGGTGGGGTGCCCGTGGCATGTCCCAGCCCAGTTCCTAACAGGCCATGGACTGGGACCGGTCCGCAGCCCAGGGGTTGGGTACCCCTGAGCTAGAGAACCAAGGGCACTGGTAGGGATGTGTGCGAACTCACCGGGCTCAACCCCCCAAACTCCATCCCACCTACCTGCTTTCCCTGCTCAACTTGCGTTCTCCCGAGCCGAGCCAGGGAAGCGACTTCCAGGTTCCAGGCAGAGCACTTTTTACGTAGAAAATGGCATCAGATACATTAAATGCAGCCACAATTTGTGCAAGTTATGCAAATTGCAGATGCTTTTAACGTATCTTATGCCATTTTCTGCAATAAAAAGCACTCTGCTGGGAACCTGGAAGTCCGCTGAGCAGCTCGGCTGGCGCTCATTTTTGGTCCGGTATGGCGAGCACAGCAGCAGCGCTCACCGAGCACTCAGCGAGTCGGGTGGTGGGTGAATCACCCACCACTGCAAGATGCTGCAGCCTCCCAAGAACGTCATGGCAAGGGCGAAGACCAACCTAGCCCCATACATTGGCCAGAGAAGGAACAGCTGCAGGGAGTTTGTTTCACCTTTCCCAGCCATAAAGTACGCCTGTAAGAACTTTGAACTGGTGTCAGAGTATTGCCTTCCCCCCCCTCCCTCCCAGTCCCCTTTCCTTTGGTATCATATCTTTTAGACTGTAATCCTGAAAGCAGGGACTGACTCGTTGTCATTATTAATGTTTGTAAGCTGCTCTGAGATCCTTTTTTCACTGAAGAGTGGGTAAAAATACTGTGTAAATAAATCATACCCGGCCCTTCCACTCATAGGACACTCAGAGTGGCTTCCCAACAAAAGAAATGCAAAACAGCAAATGTATACTAAAAAAACAAAAATACGCCTTGAAAACACTGCCGTAAACACAAGCCACAATCTAAAACATAGTACCAAAGTGGCAGTAGTCAAATTTTAAGTATTAAAAGCCTTTCTGGGAGTGGATGTTTTCAGCTTGGAGTGGAAAAGGGCTCAAGAGGGAGCCTGATGACTCTTCACAGGGAGAGTGTTCCAGAGCTGCGGCACCAAAACTGAGAAGGCCCTGTCTGTTGAATTCACTCACCCAAAGATATGGGATGAGGGCACAGACAGCAACAGCAAGGCCTCTGCAGGTCTCTATGGGAGAAGACAGTCCCTAAGGCAGGGGTGGGGAACTTGTGATCCTCCAGATGTTTTGACCTACAACACCTATCATTCCTCGCCATTAGCTATGGGCTGATGGGAGTTGTAGGCCATAACATCTGGAGGCCCACAATTTGTCCACATCTGCCCTAAGGGAACCAGGTCCTAGACCATTTATAGATTTAAGCACAAAAACAAGCCTTTAAATTGATCTCAGAAACAAATAGGCAGCCTGTGAAGATACAACATTGGTGTTATCTGCTCTGATTGATGATGGGCACCAGTCAAAAGTCTGACCACTTCATTATGGACTTGTTGAAGTTTCTGAGCTGTTAAAGGCAACCCCATGTAGAGAACATTGCAGTAGTCTAGTCTGGACTGGAATCAACTAAAGCATGGATAAGTGTTTTCATGTGTACACACAACCGAAGTGAGGATACAGTCTATCTTCACTGCATGCATTGCATTTAATGGGATGCATGTTATGCTGCACATTCAAATGCACATCCTATGCACACTGCTGCACAAATCGTCATGCAGTAACACCTTGTTTGCATGTGACAAAAGGGGTCTTTGAATCAGAGCTGTGTTTGTGTGAGATTTCCAACTGCAGGGATATTTTCTCCACACTCGGACGCATACATCTCAAATGCCTTGCAAGCTGCAGAAGCTTGTCTATTCATTTCATCACTCACTGGTCTCCGTGTTATTTTGTTGGTGCAAAAACAGTCTATCACCTGATAAGATTTATGATGACTGTTCAACAGTGACCAGGACACAGGAAAGAATGGGACTTGCCTTCCAGCAATTCTACAGGAAATCTCATCCAACCAAGTAAGACATCAATATACTAGACTTTTCCCTCTGGAGATTCAGCTATATATTCCACTAGTGAAATGTGTTTGTTGGTTTTTCCTTCATTCAGTCCATCATAATCTCGCAGAGATGCTGTGCACATGTCAAGACGGAGTCTCCCCGACAGAATTTTTTCCAGAAAACAAGATTGGCAGAGCAGGAGGTGTTGCCTGTCAGATTTTTGAGATGCATTGATGGAGCTGGATGGGGAAATTTTTGTAGCATACCTGTCTGGACTCTCTCTGGTGGCATAGATCAGTCTTTGACAGTTATGAGCACCAAATTCTTCAAGGAAAGGAATATAGATACAGAGATATAGATAGATTTATATACATGCACAATGCACTTAAGTGATTGTTCAAGGTACTGAAAAGAATTGTTTGCTTAATGGACAAAAGGCTTCTACAAAGAGGAAGGAGACATATATTCAGCCAGTTATATTTTGATTTCAAACCCTGTTGGTGGTATTTGTGTTACCAAGGGCCTGTTTGCACACAACGATGCTGAGGTTATTATGTCAGGATTGTTATCCAGGGATAAGACTCTGGGCACCAGGGATGGGGACTCGGACTCGAGGACTCGACTCGTGAGTCGGACTGAGTCCCCCCTCTGACTCGACTCGGACTCGAGTCCCAATATTTTTAATGGGACTCGAGACTCGACTCGGAACTCGAGGCCAAGGACTCTTCAACATCCCTGGGCTGTGCCAGAAGGAGTGGAGAGGAGCGTGATCACCGGTGAAGAGCGCATGGAAGCGAGGCGTGCCGCTGCTTGGCCACTATGGACAGCTATCAGGAGCGCAGCCCCAACGATGTGTTGAGATTTATTTTGATTGATGTGTTGTTGTGGGGGGTTAGGGTCAGACATTTTGGTTTTGGCTGCCTCTGCCTGCCTGTTTGGGGTTCCCAGCCTCCTCTGCCTGCCTGGTCTTAACCAGTTCCACAGATTGAATTGTCCAAGACAAAGGCCTCTGCCTGCCTGCTTTGGGGTTCCCTGCCTCCTCTGCCTGCCTGGTTATTTTGGGTTTGTCTGCCTGGTGTGTTCTTGCCAAAATCAGTGGCAGAGTTTTGAAATAAAAAGGCACACTTGTGCCTAGAATTTATTTAAGCCACACATCTGAAGCAGCCTTATTTTGTTGGGGGGAAACCCCATTGATTTTAATAGGGACTCGTGGAGTCAGTTTTGGGAGTGACTCGGGACTCGGGACTCGTGAGTCACCATTTTGGACCAAGGACTCGGACTCGGACTCGAGACTCGAGTCCAAAGACTCGTGACTCGACTCGTGACTCGAGCCCAAGGACTCTTCAACATCCCTGCTGGGCACCTCAGCAAGGAATTCAGTGTGCCTCAGTACGTCTGTCTCTGTGTGTGTGTTTTCCTGCTGTGCCTGTCTTGGGCCATTGACATACCAATGTGCTCCTTCACATCATCCCTTATAGCTGGATGAAAGAGCAGCAAGATCTGCATCATCAGCAGCATGGCTGGGACCCAAAGAACGTCTGGGTAATTTTTGAGACTCTCCATTCCCACAGCAGCCTTCCCCCTCCCGAGACACAACCCACTGGTTGTGGGACTCTCTGGTGCAGCTTCCGCAGTGCAAGAAATAAAATCAACTAACAGCACAATCCTATCCATGTCTACTCAGAAGCAAGCCCCATTCAATGTGACTGCAGCCTGTCCCCTGGGCACGGAAGCACTTTAGGCCAGTGTTTCTCAACCTTGGGTCCCCAGATGTTTTTGGCCTACAACTCCCAGCATGCCTGCTGGGAGTTGTAGGCCAAAAACATCTGGGGACCCAAGGTTGAGAAACACTGCTTTAGGCACACCCTCAGATGCCACTGGTGCCCGGAGAATAATAATGATAAATACTTAGCATTTGTATACAGTGGGTTTTGTTGGATTGTTTTGGAGGGTTTCAAAGCACTTCACAACAACCCTGTATGGCAGGGGTGGGCAACATGGCTCTGATTTTTTTTTTAAGCTAAGTGTACATCATTTGCATCAGGCCTGCTCCTGACCAAGAGTCTACCACGCTGTCAAAGGTAACAGTGTACGGAGCACTAGAGTGCGGAGGGGAGCTGGATCCAGGCCTCCCCCTGACCCACTTTCCCCCAGATGAATGATTGGTGCTGTCAGAGCTGAAACCACTGACTACCTGATCAGCGGGTATTCTGGATTTGTGCCAGGTGGTTTTAACGGTGGAACCCCAAAGACGTCCGAAGCCCCTTTGTTTTCAGTGGCCCTTTGTCCCATGTAAGTGTGTTCAGGATTGCAGCCTAGTTCATTCACTATGGACAAAATCCAGTATAGATCAGGTTTTTTTAAAACATCGTGGCATTATTTATTTATTTCATTTCATTTCATTTCATTTCTATACCTCCCAATTGCCGAAGCTCTCTGGGCAGTTTGCAACAATTATAAAACACAATAAAGTACAATATAAACATACAAACAATAAAAACATAGAAAAAAAATAACTAGACATTTTAAAAACAATTTTAAAATTATTTAAATAGCTAAGACAAGATTATAAAAAGTAGACTGATTAAAAAAAGAAGAAGAAGAAGGTGACATAATCACCACCCTGTGTATTATTTGGAGCTGCTAAATGCCTCAGCATAGAGGGCAGTCTTAACCTGGCACGGAAAGGATAGTAAAGTTGGCACCAGGTGTGCCTCAGTGGGGAGCCTGCTCCACAGTTGGGGGGCTACCACAGAAAAGGCCCTCCCCCTTGTTGCCACCTTCCGAGCCACGCTCAGGGATGGCAGTCAGAGGAAGGCCCTCCAGATGTTAGTGTAGTGTCCGGGTAGATTGAGGTTGGGAGAGGCATTCTGTCAGGTATTGTGGTCCCAAGCTGTGTTATAGATAGCAGTTTGGGTTCAATGAGCTGAGATTGGGTTGAATCTAGGATCTACCTTCTGTGAGAGGAAGGGCTCCAATTGCAGAAAGTCCCTCCACCTATTTTTTGGGATTCCCCCTCCCCCTGCATGCACGCGCGCACGCGCGCGCACACACACACGCACACACCACAGCTCACTCCATTCAAATTTTGTCTCCTGACTCTCTGTGTAGCATTTGCAGGGTGCTGGAAGGGCTGCCCTGGGAAGGAGGGATGAGGAAGCACAATTGATCCAGCTTAGATCAGGTTCCAAGCCTTATTATTTAGTAATGATTTGGCTGACAGTATAGAAATCTACGATAAGGGTGAAAATCCTATGCATGTTTAGAAAGAAAAAAAACCCTCCTATAACTTTTGTAGGACTTTTTTTTCTGTCTAAACCATGCTGGCTGGGGCATGCTGGTAGTTGTAGGACTATTTTTCTGTCTAAACATGTGTAGGATAAGGATTACATCTTAAGTGCATGTATGTGGGGAAGCAAGGCTCTTAGTTTAATTGTTGTGAACTGCAGAGATTCAGCTATTGGGAGGTATATAAATGTAATAAATAAATATAAATAAATAAATATGTGTACATATTTTGTCTGACCCTACAAGTTCAAGGCTCAAAAGGCAACAGATTCATGAAATATACACTATTAAACATGCTCTCTTATTTCTTTATTTCTGAATTGGGAAAGCACTCTTGGAGAAATCTATCCCACAGAAAGCATTTTATAGAGCATTTTCCTCTGCCCTGCACATCCAGTTTTAAGTCGATTGATGTAAACAAAGGGTGAAGAAGTGATGTAGCTCAGGGGTAAAATATATGCTTTATACACAAAGGGTCCCAGGTTCAATCCCTTGCATCTCCAGGTAAGTCTGGGAAAGACCGCTGTCTGAATTCTGCTGCCAGTCGGGGCAGATAGCTCTGAGCTAGATGGACATTTTGTCTGTCTTGGTAAAAAGCCACTTCCAATGTTCCTGAGAGACAGAGGGTTTTTCTACAGGAGGCTGTTAATCGGCTATTAATCCACTGTATCTACTTTCAGTTTTGTCGCAGAATTGAGATCTGAGCACGACATGAGGAATATTTCCTTTCCTGCTTTTCCTCTACATAACCTCTAGGTGGCACTGTGGTGTAGCAGAATAGCACAAATGCACAAGAGGAAATTGCACTTTCTTTCACTTTCACAATTAAATGCTGCATTTTCCCTGCTCTGAAAAAACTCGCCAAAAGTGCTGGTTAGACACAGGAGCAAGATTGGAGGGTCACAATGTCATCTAAAGAACCCATAAACAACCATGAGTATGATAAATGCCTCATGAAGAAAAGCCCAGAGAGAGATTCTGAAGTATGGTGGATGTGGAAGACATGTTCTCTGCCCTGAAAACAATAGTAAATGTGCATTCAACCACTTCTACTACATTTTCAAACATCCTCCAGGTGTTTTGGACTACAACTATCATAATTCCTGGCCACTGGCCATGTTGGCTGGGGCTGATAGAATCATAGAAAAGTAGAGTGGAAGGGGCCTACAAGGCCATCGAGTCCAACCCCCTGCTCAATGCAGGAATCCAGGTCAAAGCATCCCTGACAGATGGCTATCCAGCTGTACCTTGAATGCCTCCAGATTGGGAGAGCCCACCACCTCCCTAGGTAGTTGATTCCATTGTCTTATTGCTCTGACAGTCAGGAAATTTTTCCTGATGTTTAGGTGGAATCTGGGTTCCTGTAACTTGAGCCCATTATTCCGTGTCCTGCAAACTGGGATGATCGAGAAGAGATCCTGGCCCTCCTCTGTGTGACATCCCTTCAAGTACTGGAAGAGTGCGATCATATCTCCCCTCAGTCTCCTCTTCTGAAGGCTAAACATGCCCAGTTCTTTCAGTCTCTCCTCATAGGGCCTTGTTTCCAGTCCCTTTATCATCTTTGTTGCCCTCCTCTGAACCCTCGCCAGTTTGTCTATGTCCTTCTTAAAGTGTGGTGCCCAGAACTGGACGCAGCACTCAAGATGAGGCCTAACCAGTGCTGAATCTTTATTACTATTATCACTTCACGCGATTTGGAAGCTATACTTCTATTAATGCAGCCCAAAATAGCATTTGCCACCCCTGCTTTAGATTCTGTATGTCTGCTTTCACCCAAAGATTGCTCCATGGCAGCCTCTTCTAAACCTCCCACCACCCCAGGGTGCCATCCTCTGGGATGTGGAGTGTGGTTAGAAGAATCAGTAGAAGCCTGTAGCTGGGATAACAGAATAGCTGAGTTGCAGACATCAGGGAGACTGTATGAGAAAGGGGTCACATCAAGGAGGTGAGAGAGCAGGACAGAATCCAGCTAATGTTTAAAGGAGAATTAGCAATTTTTAAAAAAGTAGTAGGAGAAAGGAAAAGAGAGAAGTAGAAAAAGCCATTTATTTGAAGTCAGAGCTAAAGTATCATTATAGCTGACTATGATAGTGTTGCTGTAGGCAGGAGGTCTGGGCCTTTAGTACACAGACATAGACATCCCAGCCGTAAATGCAGAGGCAATCAGCTCCAGTATTCTAATCAACGCCATGCTCCTTTTCCCTACTCACAGACTGAACAGTGGCTGTAAAATAAATATTCAGCTGCAAAAGGACAAGTATTGTGCAAACTGTCATGGGTTGATGATGTGGATCACCACCACCATGCCCGTACAACTGAGACCTAGAACTATCAAAGTTGCCTAAATTTCAGGGGTGGGCAGAAGGTAGATCTCCAGATGTTTGGGACTTCAGCTTCCAGAAGCCCCTGCCAGCATGGCCAATGGTCAGGAATGCTGGGAGTTGACATCCAAAACATCTGGAGATCTACTTTCTGCCCACCCTTGGTCTAGATTAATGGGTAAAGTCATAGTCCCTAGCCACACTAACCTGCTAGGAGTAAGGAATGAAGGAACCACGGTCATTTAGGATGTTGCAGGGCTGTCAGGTAAACATCCTTCCAGGGACATTTTTTTTTTTTTTTTAGTGTAAACTTCATGCGTGTTCAGTTGATTTCTTCCAGATGTGCCTGTTTGGGGAGGGAGAGAAATAAAAGGTATCAAAGATTTTGGAACTCAAAGTCAAATGTGGCCGCCAATACCATTGAGGCTTTCCCTGGTCATCTAGACACCTTCCTCAGTTCTAGACCTTTCAGCCCTATGCTATGCTGGTAGTTGTATTCCAAAATCTGGAGGACACAAGGTTGGAGAAGGCTGCTATTGACAGCTGGGAATTTGGTGTAGGTGTGACATTCAAGCTGCTCCATGCCACTTTTATCCCCATTATCTGCCTTTATTTTTTTTACCCAGAAGCCCCTCTTCCTGCCATTGAAGTTGAGCCCTAAAGCCAACTATAGGAGATATTAAAGCTGGATACAGCTCTGTAAAGTAAACACAAACCATAAGGATGGTTTTTGCTACAATCAGCCCGAAAAGTAGTGCTTGCAATAGCCTGGATATATATCCATCTCTTAGACACCTGCAGGGTACAACCTGTATATTTGTGAGCTGAAGTTACGGGTGTTTGAAATTTGCAGCTGTGGGCTAAAAACAGCAGACCCTTCATAGAAGTATGTGTACTCCACTGGGCTTTGTGATGTGCAAAGCCCTTAGAAGATGCTGCCTCAGGCTTTTGAAGTTTCTCTTTCCCCTACCAAAAACCCTACAAAGGGTGGGGTGTGGGGTGGCTGGCTGGCTGCGGAAACTCACATTAATGCTACCCTATGCTTTTCAACACCATCACCACCATTTATTTAACATTTTCAAGGCCAAATAATAATGTAATCATGATCTACTGTTCTTCTACATTATTATTTACATTCCCACTTCTTCTTCCACACTTGTTCACCTCAGCACATGCTTTCAGGAGCCAGGGCTGATAAGCACTGGGGCGTTTTTGATCAGCAGGGACAATGGTGATCATCTGCTACACCCATCAGGCTATCCTATTCCCTTTGAGCTTAGCTGGCAGTCCTCACAGTAGGTGGGGGGAAATGGATTTTGCCAAGGGCAATATATTATTTTGAGCTATCCCTGTTGTAATGTGAAATATTTGGGGGGGGTGGCTTGGTCTTGAATGGGCAATTATGGATTTCATAGATCATAGAGTTGGAAGGAGCCTACAAGGCTTTCGGATCCAACCCCCTGCTCAATGCAGGAAACTAGAGGAGGGGTCTCCCATCCAAGTAATAACCAGGCCTGACCCTGCTTAGCTTTCCACGCTCAGACGAGCTGAGCCAGCGTGAGCCACAGGATTAAGACCCATTAGTTTCATAAAAGACTTGCTCCTGATGGAGGGTGGGGGGAAGGAACTCCTGGAAAATCTTGAGCTGGAGGCTCTTATGCTGTTCGGGGACATGCTCTGTTCCGTGCCTTTCCTTTTCTCCTGGAATCTCGAGTCTCTCCAGCCAAAGCCCAACATGCTAACCACTACTCTGCCCTTTGTTAGTCAGTATCCTATGACTTTGAGCTCATCCTAATAAATTGGGTATTTTGCTGTGTGCTTCTGCTCTTGTGTATGTGTATACACACACACACACACACAGAGGGGGGGATCAATACAGCTGCCTGCATTTTTGGACTCTCCTTGGGAGTGGGGGAGGTGTCCCATTGCTCGTGCACACACGCACACACAACTTCCAGCACTTAAATAAGTGTCCTGCTAGCTTACACGTTTTGAAATTACACAACATCAATTAAACCATTAAACCAAGCGAAACAAATAAGACAATCCCTCCTCCCAAGAAAGCTGTAGTTCATAGTAGATCTATTAATTCTGAAAAAATGAACAATATCCAGAGTTACAGCCTCCCAAAGGCCTTGGTAAACAAAATAGTCCTGACTTGGTACATAAAAGATGGGGTAGGCAACCTTTTGGGGCTGCGGGCACATTTGGCAATTTGAGAAACTGTCCTAGGCACCATCACAAACTGGCTGCCCTGAGTGGTGTGGGTGGCAGACGACCAGAAACCTGCCCCAAAGACTCTGGCTCTACAAGGCAAAGGTGGGGGGTCTGAACTCCAGCACACCAAACAATTCCTTTGAACCCATAGTTTTCAGCACCAACTGAAACCTATTTCAAAGCAATCCAAGCTGCCAGTAAGAAAATGTATTTTGTTTTTTTTTTGTTAAGTGAGAGGAGTAAAGCACTGTAATGGGTGCCAAGAAAGGTGTCCTGGGGGAACACTGGTGCCCACAGACACCGCAATGCCTGCCTACCCCTGTGCTAGGCAAACATCCCTGGAGACGCCATTCCACAAGTAGGGAAGATTGTACGGCCTTCCACAAGAAAGAAGGCCTTGTCTCTGGTAGATATCCATCTCAACTCTGAAGGGGGGGCGGAGCACGTGGAGCATGAAGTTTGCATAAACTGAGTGTGGTGCCACCACAGCTCCCATGACAAGCACTCTGACACAAACCTACAGTGTGCTTTGTTGTGCCGCACAGGTCGTCTTACATGGTCTCCGTCGATACTGCGGAGCAGACTTTTCCAATAGTACTATCTGTGCTCCGCATCCTGCACGACCACTGCACTTAAAGTATCTGTCATCTTTTGTAGTCCCTGTCATTACAAGATGTTGATTAAATAATCTATTTTCTTTAATTTAACAAGCACTGTGGATAATGTTTCTTGTACTGCCTAATTAATCAGAACAAGTAACAATGAAAATATGATTACGATTGTATAGAAACTGTACGCAATTTCTATTAGCTGAGTTTCAGTTCTTGCAATCCTGAAATTAGGTACAGAAATCTTCAGTTCCATTGACTTCAGTGGGGCCTATGATCTTTTATGTCGTCTTGGGATTGAAGCCAGTGTCCTTTTATAATGGTTTTTGAGCCAATATAGGAAGCAATTTGCTATATGCACTATATATAGTACGCTGCAGAGGGGAATCTGACATATTGATCTAAAAGTTTGCAGAAACTGGAAAGCTTTTAAGTGATTTCTGATAAAGGGCTGCTAGTCACAATATAAAATTTCTCATTCATATGCCAAGTCTGATGGGTGGGAGGTGTGTATTACAGATTCACTGGGACTGCCTTCAAGTAACTCAGGGGAGATTGCCTCTAAGGCAGCCTTCCCTAACCCAGTGCCTTCTAGATGTGTTTGACTACAACTCCCACCCCCAACCAGCACACCCATGCACTGTGCTGGCCCAGGATGATGGACATTGTAGTCCTACACATCGGGAGGGCACCAGGTTGCCGAAGGCTGCTTTCAGGGATTCCCACAAGGCTGAAGCCTTGGTGGTTGCGGAAGAGGAACACCCAAACACTGGCTTCCTTTAGTGTTGGACCAGAGAGCTGGGTTCTAGTCCCCACTCAGACATGAAGCTCCCTGGGTGACTTTGGGCCAGTCAGTGACTCTCAGCCTAACCTACATCACAGGGTTGTTGTGAGGATAAAATGGAGTGGGGGATTATGTAAGCCACCTTGGGTTCTTTGGAGGAAAAAGGTGGGATATAAACCAACGCATAAATAATTGGGGCCCAACTAGAGATGTATGAGAATTTTGTTCTTGTTCACAAATCATGTGAATATGTCCCATTTGTAGGGATGTAGGGCCCTACGTGGGCCCAAAGTTCTCCGCGGTGGCGGCGGCCCGATCTCGCTCTTCAGAGCGGTGCGGAGCGTTCTCCGCGCCGCTTGAGCCGCCGCTGCCGCCGGAGGCCCCCCCGCCCCCCGCTGTCATCCTACTCCGCCGCCTCTGCGCCGCCTCCGCGCCGCCTCCGCGCCGCCTCCGCGCCGCCTCCGCGCCGCCTCCGCACCGCCTCCGCCACTTGAGCCAATCGAGCTGCCGCAGGACCCCCCCAGCCCTCCCCGCTGCTACTGCCGCTGCCGGAGGGGCCACCCCCACCGCCCCCCACCCCCACCGACCCCCCTGCCGTCGTCCTACCTGGTCCTGCTGCGCTCCACTGCCTCCGCGCCGCACCGCCTGCGCTCTGGAGCCCCGCCTGCGCTCTGTTTTGGCGCGGGGAACAATGGCAACAGGGCTTAAACAGCCCTGTTGCCATGGTTCCCCCCGCCAAAACAGAGCGCAGGGTCCCGTCGCGTCACTTCCTCCACGCCGGAAGTGACGCGATGCGACCTATCGGACAGAAGAGGATGGCTCTCCCCTCTGCAGGGAGCCCAGATAAAGCCCGCGCGGGTGGCTGAGAGCCCACGCAGGACACGAGCAGGCCCAGTTCGGGCCTCACTCGTGTCCGTTGGGCTGCTCGGCTACACCCCTACGGCATTTGCAACCCCAAACACAAACGCAAGCAGGAGCTTAATTCTAGAGAAATTTTGTCAATTTGCCAAACTTCTGAAAATGCACATTTGCACAAGTGCTTATTTGTGTCAATGCACATTTCCCCCCAAGATCCACATTTTTATACTTTATGCTGTGCCTGTGGCCAGGAGTGGGCTAGGGGGAGCCAGCCCCCCTAAATTTTCTCTGCCCCCCCTAATAATGTTTACAAACAAATAATTAAAACACAATTTACAATTTTGTCTTTAAAAGGCCTACACACCAGGATGAACTGCCTCACCTACTTTTCTGGTGCACCCCCATAACTTTAGGCTGACTATAGGCCTGCTTTAGCCTGGGGCAGGGGGAAGTGCACATTTTGGGTGCACAGTTTTCAAAATGCGTATATTCCCTAATAAAAAGAATGTGCATTTTTCCAACTGAAAAAAAGACGCTTATGGTCAGGACCATGAATGAGGTGAAACAGGCTTTGAGGAAGAATTTGGAGAACCTCAATGAGCTCAAACTTCGCATGTTCGCCCATCCCTAGGCCGGCCCCGCCCAATTTGTACCTGAAGGGATCTGCTTTTATTTGAAGGATGGGAGAGTCAATAAGGGCGCAGTAGTCCTGTGGGTTGCACCCTCGATGATCATAAACCCCCGAACTCAGAGGCTTATGGTCATCTTATGCAGAGGGAGAGGAGTGGCAGAGGCGATTTTCGCCTTGCCATCCTCACACCCTCCACTTTTTGATAGACAGGCTTTTTTGCCCATCTCCTTTCCTACCCGCCCACTGAAATGCCCCCTTTCCCCCTTCTCTAAGGTTGCTTTCCTGACCTCAGAGGGCAGCCAGGCATGGTCTAGGGGCCATTAGATTGCTCCCTCTGATGTTCTTTTGTGGGTAGGCACAGACAACATCAACTTCAGGATCAATCAAACCATGAACTGGAAAGATTCTTTTGAAATGCTGGCGTGTTTGGCAATATGCTTCAGGTGTTTGGCGATATGATACTTTTGTGCACATTTCTTTTCATATCACTTACAGATTCATTCTCACATTTGTCAGGATTGTTTTATTTGTTTTCATGCCTTGATTCCACTGATGTCCTGTTCTCTTTGATCTGAGAATCATCCCTTCAGCTTTGTTCTTGGCACCTCCTCCCGTTGTCTCAGAATCTATCATCCCTTTTGGCCCACACAGGAAGTGCCACCCTTCCCAATGCACCTGCCTGGCCTCCATTCCACGTGCGCCTGTTAGTCACTGTTGCATCTTTGTGTCAAATGCTGGAGGATGAACTGCAAGCACCTGGGCAGGGTTGTGTGACATTTTACTTTGTAATATTACTGAAGTCTAAACCACATAGTATGTTAAATATGTAGCGTGCAGTTTGTCCTTTCTTTTTTACTTACAGTAAACACATGGGGGCCCTGATCCAGATTAGGACTACCATGTGCAGGTAGGAGAGATTTAAAACTTCTCCTTCCAGCTGCTTCTTTTTCTAAATCCCCCCATACCCTGGATGGGGCTAAAGAAAGAAAGAAAAAACCCATGGCACTCAACCTCCCCTACCCATGCATAGTAGTGGTCCCAATCTAAATCAGAGCCCTGCAGGCTTACTTGTAAGTAAAAAAGAAAGCAAGGGTTAGCTGCATGCTACATATTTTATTTAACATATCATGTAGTTTAGCCTTGAATTAAGTGGACTGTCTGAAAAGAGCCTGATTATTGTAATGTATGTCAGACTAACAAACATCAGTAATGATAGGTTTAATGGTAATATGGATGAATTTCTCCCTAGGCTTGTGCTCACACAGCTCTGGGACAGAACTTTCATAGAGATGGGAGAATCAAGGATGCTCAAGCTTCCTGAGATTCTCTGAGCTCCGCTTCGAATCTCGGTCCACTTTGCTCCAATTTCCATTTGCGACCTGTTTTTGTTCAATTGGAAATGTGGCATTTTGGTGCACATCTTTTAGAAGTGTGTGTACTAAAGTGAGAACTTTCCCTCAATTGAGTAAAGCGTGAAAATTCATTTTTTAAGATATGCATTTTAAAGTGCACATTTGCACAAAAAATACAGTTTTAGAACACAATTGTAACTTGCAAGCTCAGGAATGTGTGAGCTTCCCCCCCCAAAAAAGTGCTCATGTCTGTGGTCGTGAAGAGGGCAAATTCTGACCATAAATGAACCCCAACAAAATTCTTGTACATCCCGAATTTCTCATAACCACATCTTCCGTCTCTGTTCCTGCGGGTTAGACCTGAGTATTAACCAAGCAATGTGTCAGCAGAGTAGAGTAACGGTCAAAAATCAACCCAGTCCTAGCCATTTGTTAAATCAGAGTACCTGAAATGAAATGTGATCTCATTTCTCGAGGCCATTAGAGGAGTACACTGGCTGAAATCCAGCACTCTAGCTAAGTTCGGCTAGTAGATACATTGGACTACTTGTTTCAGCATGAGACATTGTGCATTTCCATCATAACACATTCCAGCAAGAGTTAATTGCAACCGGCCCCTATTGAGTGAATGTGGCAAATATTTCACTGTGTGCATAAGTTTCCATTGGTTTCAATGGGATGTTGGGCCAGTCCACAACTGTACCAGAAATATCATAGACAGGGGATAAGCTCTATTGTCAGGGCTCACTCATGCCTGAGGATCATTTGGAAACTGTATGCCGTGCATAGGCCCTACACACGATCTCTATGTGGCTTACTTTCCTGGCCACATTCACTTTGAAGTAGGGTTGCAATCAAGGAAATCAATTCCATTCATGTTAGACCATCCTTCCCCAAGCTGGTCCAAATGTTTTGAATTACAATCCCCATCATTCAGGACCATTGGTCATGCTGGCTGGAAATGATGGAAGTTGTAGTCCAGTACATGTGGAGGGCACCAGCTTGAGGAAGGCTAGGCTAGCTGGACCAGTGCTCTGTCTCTCCATATGAGGCAAGTTCATCATGTTCATGTGTCCTGATGCAGTAGAGGCATTCCTTTTAACCGAAGTCTGTGCAGCCTAAGTGTTTTTCTGAAACGAGGCCAATTGAACTGGGGCTGCTCTGTGCCATTTTTCACCTCAAGAAGGAATCCGTCTATGCAGTGCCAAAACCATGGGAAAGGCAATTATGGAAATCCACACTGGGATGTATCCACTAGAATGGAAGAGGTACAGTACCCATATGTCAATTATCTGAGGTCATGTGCAATGGTGTGCAAAAATGATGACTCAAGAAATGCTCAGAATGTATCTCCTCCTTGCTAGTGACCTTTGCAGCAGCAGGGTTAGGAATGAAAACGGTGTGCCATATGCCCAGAGATTAAGGGCCTGAACCATTCACTTGAAGAACATTACATTCCCAGGGTCGACCTGGATTCTAGCCAGACTGCGTTCACTGGCAACCTATAAATTACCTTGATCTTACAGGCAATGTAATAAATCAATAACACAAAATCAGTGCAAGGGCTATTGTATTGGTGATGAAGAGGCACAAGATGCTGTTGACTCCGACATGCCAGGATTAACACAATTTAAGATGTGAGGAAATGTCTTAATAGGTGCTACTGCTCCATTTGTGAGGCGCTGAAGGAATCTGTGTTCCCAAAAACTGTAACTTTAAAGGAAACAGAGGTTTGGCCTGTGTGACAAATGGGTGCAGGTTTCCCTAATCTGCCCATGAGTGGTGTGACACAGAAGAGGACAGGTGGCAGCCTAAAACCTATGGCACTGATCTGAGCTCTGATTGTAACACAGACCTTCTTTTCATTCTGATGTATTTATGATCTCTAATATCTCTCTGGATGCATCCAAATCCAAGCTCTATTTCAGTCCCCTGTCCAAGCAGGGCTCCTTTTATCTGGCTCTCTCATCTCTAGCTGTAATGATGACTGAGCAATGGTACTTTTAAGAGCTGCAGGAACCTCTCTTGACTTGAGCACTGAACTCCACTGAATGTTAACCCTTCCAGGCACCCTTAAATGTCATATCTAGGCTCCTGGGGCAAATTAAAATGAAAGGCTTGTGGTTAGTTTTAAATTCCCTGGAAAAATTATGGAGGAATGTGGGGAGAGAGACCTTTTTCAGTTCTATATGTCTCTCTATTGCCAGTCTGAATGCTTCCTCTGGTGTGCAAATTAGAGAATGGCTGCATTCTAGGGATGCTTGACGATTTTTCATGGTCCACATTTGAAAACAAAATTACCTGATTTGCACTTCCCAGATTAAGGGCATAATCCTGTGCATGTTTAGACAGAAAAGCTGGGGCATGCTGGGAGTTGTAGGCCTTTTTTTCTGTCTAAACATGATTGGATTGCGCCTTAATGCAATGATTGGAAAGCTGTTCTCCTTCAGTTTTCGCACTTCTCCAAATTTTACAATACAGTTCTTT
The DNA here is from genome assembly GCA_021292165.1 of Shinisaurus crocodilurus. Taxonomy (NCBI): domain Eukaryota; kingdom Metazoa; phylum Chordata; class Lepidosauria; order Squamata; family Shinisauridae; genus Shinisaurus; species Shinisaurus crocodilurus. The sequence continues at coordinate 2,072,174 of CM037889.1, forward strand.
GTTCAAAAAACATACCAAAATGCACAATTGTGTTTTTTTAGACTAAAGTGCATACAAAAATGCACTTTTATATATTTATATTTGTATATTTTAGGGGGAAATGTGTACTAAAATGTATATTTTGTGGAAAAATACATGAAAAAATATGTGAATTTTCAATTGCAGATGGATATGGAAATTGGATGGGATGGACTCATGAATGAACACATGCAAAACTGACATGGATTGGAAATAGATTGCTCCATTCATCATCTCTGTTGCATTCCATTTTTAAACTAGAACACAACAATAATACTGTATAAGCCAAGTGTGAGATGTCCTCCCAATTTCTCTGCCCACAAATAGGGTGGAGAATTTTGAGAGGCCACTTGCACACAGCTCTAGAACAAAGGTTCATTTTATATAGGTTTATGAAGGTGCAGAAAACCATCTTGACTAAAACGTGAGGAAACTGACATACAGTCATGCCTTGGATTGAGAGCATAATTTGTTCCGGAAACATGCTTGTAATCCAAAACACTCAAAACACTCCAGAGTGGGAGAGGTTGTGGGCTCTCCCACTCTGGAGGCATTCAAGGTGCAGCTGGACAGACATCTGTCAGAGATGCTTTGACCTAGATTCCTGCATTGAGCAGGGGGTTGGACTCGATGGCCTTGTAGGCCCCTTCCAACTCTACTTTTCTATGATTCTATGATTCTATGATATCAAAACGAAATCCCCCCAAAAAAATTTGTACAGAGATTTTTAATTTAAGCCGTACTACGGTACTTGTATTGCAAGACGTCGCTTGTATATCAAGTAAAAAAATATATATAAATATTTAAAAATTTGTTTGTCTTGCAAAACGCTCTCAAACCAAGTTACTTGCAATCCAAGGTATTACTGTATTTTGAAATGGCTGTTGTAACCAGGATGCAATTAATCACCGATATACCAAAAACTGATATAACCACAGGTATACCAAACACCACAGGTATATACAAAAACCACACAGACATCTGGGACATTATTTTTATTATAGCTATCCCAGATGTCTACACACATCAAAGGGTGTGTATCTGCCTTACTCCTGGATCTCTTTACTGGTATGAGCAGGGGTATCGTAAGGCACTGAAGAAGGAAGAAACTGAGTTTGGAGAACCTGTGACTTTTCACTAGAAAAAGACACCCCAGAATGTTCCATCCAACAAGGAACATGTCCTTAAGGACATGCCAGCTTTGACATCACCAGCCAGTAGACCAATTAGCTTCCTCTGCACTGTAACCTACTTGCATGGTTGGACTGTTGTGTGACACTGGCAGCCAATACAGGAGTCCTCTCCTTCTGCACTCTCTGATACAGCCTTCCCCAACCTGGCACCCTCCAGATGTGTTGAATTACAACTCCCATCATCCCTGTTGGCTGGGGATGATGGGAGTTGTAGTCCAACACATCTGGAGTGCGCCAGGTTGGGGAAACCAGCTGTAATGTAACTGATGAAGACATGTCCAAGAAACAGAGTCCAGAATTGAACTATGCAGTTCAGACTGGCAATTGGACTAGTGAGCTCCCCATTCTCACTAGCAGTGGACCAGAGGTCCAGACTCCAGAGAGGTCCAGAGAGGTGAAGCAGGAGCCAAGGAAAGGAAAGTTGGGGAAGGGGTTAATCCATCCACTCAACTACAGCCTCTCTTTGTAGCCTCATTTCGCACATTTGTATAACCATGTGGGCATCTTGCTAGCAATAATATGACGGTAATGATGGTCATTGTTATTTTCATATTGTGGTTTCTTCAATTTCCTGAAGTGCCAGAAACTTTCTTCAGTGGCCAACTTAACATTTCAGTATATATAACTAAATGTTAAAAAGTATTAGGCACTTTTAATTATCCCCCTCCCTGCTCCCAGTGTGCCTCTGGATCATTTCATCACAAGTCAACCCGTAAGGAAGGATTATCTTGATGAAGGCAATCTTCCAGCCCATCACAGCACCATACACACACACACACACTCACACTCCTTGCAATTATCGCTGATACACTCCATTAGTGATTATTTGGATGCTGTAGACCCACTCTACAGCATCCAACAGATGACAGTCAAATCTTCTTTGCTACAATGCAATTAAACAATACAATTCAGGAGAAGTAAGCAGAGAGCAGGCCCACTCTGTCCCAGCTAAGTCCCGCTGGGTTCTTAATATCTGGTCTTAATATCAACACCATTGTCACCAGCTGCTATCGCTAGTATCCTCTTTCCCATCATTGCTACCACTTGCTTGCTGGACAGACAGAGAGCCAATGAGCAATCGGGCAAGGGGCATCTCCCTGCTCCTCCTTCTCACCACCATTGTTGTCAGGACCAGAGTGAAAGGCAGGTGACCAAGCAGGTCGCCGTGGTGAGCAGGAGGAGCAACTCCAGAGGGCTCTTGTCAGTGGGGCCCTGCTAGGGTCTGGGCCCTTGGCAGGTGGCCAACCATGCCGACACTTGACGCCAGCCCCGATCTTCCACCTGGGCACTCATCTCCCCACTCTGTTTGTTTGTTTATTACATTTCTATACCACCCAACAGCCAAAACTCTCTGGGCAGTTCACAACAAGTTTCTTCCCCCCCCCCTCAACACACACACACACACACACACACACACCCTTGCCAAGGAGTAGCAGCACCAGCAGACCCCCTTCTTTCTTTTTAAAAATTTACAGTAGAGTTTGGGTGCACTGCAGAGCGAAGCTGCAGACACACACCCCAGCACCTTGATTCTCCCAGAGTGCCTCTGGGCCCATGTGCCTCCTAGAGGCACTCTGGGGAGATGAAGATGCTGGGCGCATCTGCAGCTTTGCGCTGCAGCACACCCATCCTCTTCTGTTAGGTGTTTTTTTTGTTTTTGTTTTTAAATGACATGGTGGCAAGTGCTGGGGTCCAAGACCTGCACCCAGTGCCCAGTGGAAGAAAGGGAGGAATGCAGCAGTGAGCAGAGTCAACCCAGGTGGGCACGTCCGTTGTGGCCCAGGTGCTGACACTGGGGGTGTTTGCCATTGTCCCATCTGGGTGGTAATTTGGGATGATGGGAGTTGTAGTTCAACACATCTGGGGGAGGCTGCATCACAGTGTTGTGGTCTACACCAGTGTTCTCCAACCCTTGGGCCCCCAGATGTTTCTGGCCTACAACTCCCAGCATGCCCCAGCCAGCGTAACTGGCTGGGGCCTGCTGGGAGTTGTAGGCCAGAAACATCTGGGGGCCCAAGGGTTGGAGAACACTGGTCTACATGGTCCCCCTGGCTGCCCACGGCCCCCATCATGCTGCCATTTCAAATGTGAACAACACAGCCTTGTGCAGCCAGCTCTCTGCTTCCCCACCGGTAGATATCCAGCACAACGTTCCTTGACTGTATTGGTTCTAACAGGAGGTTTCTCTCCTGATTTTGTTTCTTGTACATCCCCTGAGAGAAGAAAGTGAGAGGGAGGGAGACAGTGGCTTGCCTTCTAGGCTGCGTGTAAAACCATTCTGGGGGTGGGGCGAACCTATGCAATGTATAGGAGAAAGAGTGATTCGATCTGTCTTATAGACATGTTAACTGGTTTCTTCACCTAATTAGATGTTGAAAAGTCACCAGATGGACACAGATTTTAATGATGGCTTCATTTGGTGCCTTGGACGAGTGGGCTGGATGTAAGAGATAATTACCTTGACTTTTAGATGTAAAAGCCTTCTATCTTATTCCACTCTCCCCCCCCACACCCTTTAGTTCATTTTTAATGAAAGAGAGAAACAGCCAAATTCAAAAACATCAAATAAAAAAGAGGGAAGGTTGACACTCCATCGTTTAATCTCTGCTCAGCGACAGCCTGGACTGGCATTTCTGAGAATTGGTTTGATGGGAAGCTTGTTTGTTCATAAATTGTCACAAAAAAATGGCATTCAGGATTTAGCTCTTCCCCTAGAATACGTGGAGGAGAAATGGAAAGGATCAGATTAAAGGATGCAGGAAGAAAAATGTATTTTCATAGCAGAGATCATAATAAGGTTAGGGAATTTTCTTCTCTCCCCCCCCCCCCTTCTCTCTCTCTCACACACACACACATGCAATACAGACATATTGCATCTGATAAGAACATTGGTCATTGGTGCTCTTATGCGAACTACCTCGCATAGTCTTGAACATACATATAATGTCTCACGTGGATGGCTCAAGTAGTGGCAACACAGGACCCAGGTATGAGAATTCCAGTCCTTCTGTAAGGAGACAGTCAGCGGGTTCGCACATAATGGCAGCCCATCGCGGTAAATCACTGCAACGGGTTGCCATTAAGTGCCAAGCACCCACAATGAGCCCCACAGATGATCGGACTCACCATGGGTGCCTTGCTCCCCCCCCTTCCCCCTCATTCCCCCTGGTGGTATCCCAGGGGGCACCGCGGGGAGGAACGAGGCTCCTCTCCCACAGCCGTTATTGCGAGCCGAATATTTCAGCTCGCCATGGCTGTCAAAGAGTCCCCGTTGTGCAAACAGGGCTCGTGCCCTGAGCGCAGTGGGGAAGACGGGGGAGCCTCCTGCCTCCAAGTTGAACCACTTCACACCGTCACCCAAGCACGGCACAGCAGCACGGAACAGATCGGACATCCCCACCGCCTACTCAAGAGGGCCCCGCCTGAGCAGCAGGTGGGGATGTGCAACTGCCCTGAGCGTGGGGCAGCAGTGCAGGGCAGAGATCGCGGACCCTTCTGACAGCCACCATCGCTTGGGCACTTTGGGGGCAGCTGTCAGCTGTGCTCTCTGGCTAGTCACTTGGCAAGAGTAGCGAGGGGATTTTGCCGCTCTTGCCAAGCGGCTCGCTTGTTGTGGGGCCTGACCCACTACAATCCATCATGGGTCAAACAAACCCTACAACAAACTTGGTTCTTATCATGGCTGCCAACCATGATAAGATTAGAGCTGATGGTTGCTAACCACGACTGGGTTCGCATGACACGACGACAAGCAACCATTGTGTATTACCATTGGTTGCTTGTCATGTTGTGCAAACCCAGTCAGTGGGTGGCGAGACCCACTATCTGGCATGCATACATGTATATATTTACAAGATCCATATACTGCCTTTTTCTAGCTCAAAGTGGCTCGCAAGGGTTGGCCACGCTCACATCACCGAAAAAGAGGAAATGCATCATCAAGAAAGAGGACAAAAGAGTACACATTCACATAAAATTTGCATATGCCAGTGTATATCTTTATTATTATTCTTTAGTATTGCACTTATATCCTGCCTTTTTTCCTCTTGCAAGGAGCCCAAGGTGGCTTACATGGCCCTCCTCCTCTCCATTTTATCCTCGCAACAACCCTGTGGTAGGGATGTACTGATTCGCCTCGCGCGGGTGTAGCGGGCTGAAATCGGCCCTGCTCAAACCCGCGCGAGGCTCATGCGGGCTTACCTTTTCTCCGGGGCGGCTCGCCTCTCCGGGGCGAGCTGCCCGCACCGCCCACGCTGGTCCCGTCACATCACTTCCAGCACCGGAAATGACACGACGGGACCCTGCGCAGGCGTGCTGGACCTCCGCGCCGTGTATTGCGCCTGCGCAGGGTCCCATTGTGTCATTTCCGGTGCCGGAAGTGATGCGACGGGACCAGCGTGGGCGGTGTGGGCAGCTCGCCACGGAAAGGGCAAGAACCAAGCGCGGGCAGCTCGAGCGGCGTGGAGAACTGCTCCACGCCGCTCAGAAGATCGAGGTGTGGGGCCCGCTGCTGCGGAAAGTCAAGGTGGTGGTGAGGCGCCCCCCCCCCGGCAGGTTCGTGGACACCACTACCTGTGAGGTAGGTTAGGCTGAGAGTCAGCAATTGGCCCAAAATCACCCTGTGAGCTTCATGGCCAAGTGAGGACTAGAACTCGGATCTCCTGAGTCCCAGTCCAACACTCTAGCCACTGCACCACACTGGTTATATGTATAGATGCAAATTTAGAAATAATTGCTATAATTTAAATAGATAAACAATTCTATTAACAATTCTATTTAATACAGACCCTGTCCTAGGGTATGGTCTGAAGGCACATGAGGATGGATCTTGCCGAAACTAAGCAGGTCTGGGCCTGGTGATTGACTGGAAGGGAATGATATGAATGCCATTTTGGGTTTTATGATGGAAGAAAAGTGGGATATAAATTTTAAAAATTAATAAATACATTAAATAGATGGATAAATAAATAAATAAATAAAGTGTCTCACCATAGTAAGCAACTACTGTAAGCAGATGACCCATGTGCCTGCTCTATCCGCTTCTCAGGTGCTGCTGATGGGTAACTTCAAAGGCCCTGAATTCCATTATGGTTATTTATCTTTAAACTAGACTTGGGCTGGACGACCTTGTAAATAGAAGGCACCTTCAAATAGAGGACTGTCCTCTGTAAAGTAGGACACATGGCCACCCTTTCAGGCTCACGTAAAACTAGTAATCTAAAATCAGCAACACCAATAAAATAAAAGCAGCCATTTTAAAAAGTAAGAAGAAGAAAGGACCAAAATCAGCCTAGTGCCTTCTTGAATAAGCTTGGTCTTCTGTAAAACCATGCGGAAAGAACAGGCCCAAATCCCTCTGGGAGCCAGTTCCATAGAGGTAAATGGCATCCTGATTGGGGCCGTTACATGAAGGCCCTTCTCCTTGTGGTCAAAGTTCTAACCATGGAGCAGAATGATTTGGAGCAGGGCATGGCTTTCAGAGGCAGAACACAGCCATTGTAGCAGCTCCTAATAGGGCAGGAAGCAGGAGTCCCAGGTTGTGAAGGGCTTTAAAAACAAACACCACCTTCACCTAGAATTGGGATCAGGCTAACAGTTGTGGCCTGTGCAACTACATTGGTGAAATATTATCTCATTCTCCCCGTATCGTCCAGGAGGCAAGCGGCAGCATTCAACACCAACTGCAGCTCTCAAGTCCTCTTCAAATCCCCATGTAAAGAGCATTGTAGTAATCAACCCTAGAGGTTGCAAAATCCTGTGAAACAAGTCCAGTTGATAAAAGGCAAGGCACCCCTGATGCCTGAGTCATGTGAGGTCCGGGTACCACCGGGCAGGCTCTGGACTTCCACAGATGGAGAAATTACTACCCCACCTCATAGATCCCAAAGAAACCCTCCTAAGCAAAGCAGTTCCCTACCAGCATAGGATGGCCACTTACAGATAGCCCAAAAAGAGGAAACATGTCACACACACCCCAAAAGGATAAATGAGGATACACATTTTCAGAAAGTTTACATTTGCTAATTTATAGGTATAGATGCAAATTTTAAATTATTGCTATCATTTAAAAAGAAATACATTACATCTCCGCATAGTGTGGAATACTGTGACCAGGTGACATGTGTGCCTGCTCTGTCTTCTGTCCGTGTTCTGTTGATGATGGGCAGCCTCGAGGTCTCTGCTCTAGCGATGGGTCCTTACTGTGAGAGCTGGACTGACCCGGGTTCAAAAGCTCCCCTAGCCAATGACCCTCAGTCCCAGTCACGCAGGCGGAAGGAGGAGATAACAGCAGTTAATAAAGATTAAAGAGTTTATTTGTAAGACCCAATTACATGGGATTAAGGCAATCAATGCATCTCTACTCACTACATCATTGCAGACTCAAATCCTATACCCCAGTGGTAAGGCTAGATGAAGTGAAGTCCAGAACAATACACATGTCGTGTCGAGACGAGAGAAGCAGCAGGTGGAAGAGAGCGAGCAAGCAAATGAAGCTATCAGCAAGTGTGCTAGCTTTATATACCACAGACCCTGCACTTATAAATAGGATATTACTCACCCCAGTTGTATAACCTATTCATCAACATGTTGATCTGCTAAACCTGTTCAAGGTTGCTGAGTCACATCACCTCGAGACCATGTCTCGTGACCAAAGGCCTTGTATACTTGAACTCAAGTAACACCCACCAGGTCAGGTGATAATCCCGATGTCAGGTGGTAATCTCGTTCTGCCTATGCAAAACCCAACACTTACCTGGTCCGCGCCCCCGACTCGATTCTCCGCGGGGGCGGCCGACCCGACCCGATTTTCCGAGCGGCGCGGAGAGGTTCTCCACACCACTCGATCGAACTTCCGCGGTCCCGTTTGTCACTTCCGGGACCGGAACTGACGCGACGGAACCCTGCGCAGGCGCAGAACGCGCCATGGGGGTCCAGTGCGCCTGAGCAGGGGTCCGTCGCGTCATTTCCGGTCCCGGAAGTGACGCGACGGGACGGATCGGGCCGCCCCGAAGACAAGGTAAGGCCTCACGCGGGCATGAGCGGGGCCGATCTCGGCCCCATTCTGCCCGCGCGAGGCTCGATGTTGCAAGCCTACTCTGCTCTCCCTTCTGAAGGTTCTTTATCTTTAAACTGGACTTGGAGTGGACATACCTTCATAGATTTCATAGATTCATAGAGTTGGAAGGGGCCTACAAGGCCATCAAGTCCAACCCCCTGCTCAATGCAGGAAACTAGAGGAGGCAGGACCGGTGCAAGGCAGTTTGGTGCCCTAGGCAAGATCAGATATTTAGCACCCCCCCTTCCCACTTGAGCCCTCCCTCCCTCCAGCCCTATGCTCCTGGCACCCCCTTTAGCCTGGCGCCCTAGGCAGCCGCCTAGTTGGCCTAATGGTAGCACCGGCCCTGAGAGGAGGCCAGAAACGCCCAGACAAGCTGAGCCAGCGTGAGCCACAGGCCCTTTGCTGTGCCTGTTTCTAACAATTGCCATCATTTGCCATCGTGTCTGCAGTGTGAACTAGCAGACAAGCACGCAGGGCTGGCCCCACCATTAGGCAGAGCAAGGCAGATGCCTCAGGCAGGAGATGCTGGGGGCGGGTGGCAAGCGGCAGTGAAGTGTTGGAGCGGCGTGTGCCACATGGACTACCCTCTGTCCCCTAAGCTAGCCTTTTGCTTTCAACCGTGACGGATGACACCTTTCTGTTGGCAGCGCTGAAGAAATCTTTGTAAACTGCCTTGATGGGCTTCAGAAAGGTGGTATAGAAATGCAATAAATAAATAAATAAATAAATGAGATTCACCTGCCGGCCCAGTTGGCTTCTGTATGAGGAATGGGGGGGGGGTGCCTCCTTGTCCTTCGTTTCAGGCCGCAGCCCACAAGCCTGGTAGGCCGCAGTATGCTTTCTAGAGACAGGATGTGTTGAGAGCTGCTCTCCTCAGCTCTGTGTAGGCCAGATCCCAATGCAAGACCCTGCCCATTCTGCTAATCTCCCACCCAAAGCCACATTCAAAGGAACAGGATTTGGCACAATGTGGTCTCTAGTAGCTGCTGCTGCTGCTGTGACATAAAATCTCCCCCCTCCCTCACAACACTGTGCGCATAGTGTAGTCATTCTGCTAATCAGGCTAATCAGCAAGTCAGTGCATTAACACTCCCCACAGCCGGGAACATTGGTCACTGTTCCTTTTTTATTATGTACTGAGCGGTGGGGCATCTTACCCGGAGCTCAGTGGCCACAGTGAACAGGGTAGTCCTCCTGGCCTTCAAAAAGAAGTAGCCTTCAAATAGAAGACTGTCTTCTGGCAGACTTTCAAACAGAAGACTGTCCTCTGTAAAGCAGAACTCGTGGCCAACCTATACCAGAGCATCATCTCATCTGGATTCATTTTCATCCTGCTTGACCTCATCCATTCAGCAATGGTCTCCGGACGCTGGTTTAGAACTGGGCTCCTGGATTAGCAAAGCATAGAGCAGTCTGTTGCTGTCCTCCTGACAACACCAAACCCAAATGCTCTACATTGTCCTGTTCCAAGATTTGGGTCTGGACAGTTTTACATTTGTAGAGGAGCCTTGGAACCTCTAAAAATGAGGGAGACCTTCTCTCTTGAACACCTCAGGAAGCAGCAACCTCCAAGGCAGAAAAGTTAAGTCCCAAGGACCATGAAACATCCAGTCCCTGCTCTCAGGGGCCTAAATCCTTGGATACTGCCCTTAGCTTGTAGAAATGTAATAATTCTGAAAAGGCTGCAGCTGTTTAGCTTCACCTACCTGCCTTCCCACTGTGGGTCTCCATCTAAACCTCTGTACCTTCACTAGTCGCATTCAGAGGGAGGCTGGCTGGAGCAGCCATCTCTGAGGCTGTGATCTACCCATGGAGGTAAGTGCAGGTGGAGTGTGATGAAGGGTTCTGAATGCCTCCCCCTGGAGGGTTCCTTTGCTTGGCCCAGCTCTACTCTCACATCTCTGGCTTTGAGGAAGATATTTGCTTCCGCCCAGACCTTTGAATCAGATGACAAGTTCCTTAGACCGGCTCTGCCCCCTTGGCTGGTCCATGATTGTGCCACTGTCTCCTGCACCCTGCAGATTTGATCTCAGGTTGCAGTGCAGCAGTTAAGAGGGAGGACTGGCGCATGTGGAGGAAACAGGACAAAGAGGACCGTGATTCTCCCAGGATGTTAGGTAAGTGCAAGGCTTGGGACCTCTTCTGGGGCAGACGCATGGGTGGCCTGAACCTACACAGGTTATGCTTCCATAAATACATAAATATTTTTATACTGTGTTAAGGCTATTTCTAGTGTTATGGAAATCTTCATTCATTCATTTGTTGATTACATTTCTATCCCACCCAATAACCAAGGTTCTCTGGGCAGTTTACAAAGATTAATCTTATCTAGGGATGGATGAATCTCTGTGTTTCACTTTTTATAACATTCACAATTTTTAGAGCACAAATTCATTCCATCCCATTTCCACATCAGTTTGCAAATTCTTTTTTAAGGTCCACATAAAAACCCTTCTGGATTTTCATGTTGATGAAAACTCATAGACATTTTGGCAAACCCCTTCCCCTAATATATGCCTTCTGGTGTTGGCGTGAAGGCTGATGAATCCTTCCTATTTGGTGGGGCTTCTCTATCCACTGCGGTTTTATTTGGAGTTTTATTTGTGGGAATTGGAAGACAACTGAGCATAAAAAGATCCCCTCCCCCTCCGGGACAGCTTTAAGATACCCCCCCTTCTGAGAGTGCTTAATGGCATAAATATGTCGCGCCGTATTTTTAGGTGCTAGATATAATTGCGGCAGATGTAAGAATAACCAGGAGCACTGTAAGCATGCCAAGGAGTGAGTATTCCTATAATAGCTTAAATAGACTGATGCCTGTAGGTTAGTTGCGATTCACCCCGCACTGTAGCAATAAGCTGTTTTCCAAGCCCAGTCTGACCTTCATATTCCCTGGAGAGGTGATTTTTTCTGACATATGACATCATGGTGCTTGGTGATGATCTTCTGGGATGGAATTCTGCACATGGATGCTCCTATAAACTTCAATAAAAGTATGAACACTGAAGGATATTTGCGTTCCACTTCGCATACTAGTTCGGGAAGTAAAGATTATGTCAGTTAGTGATAACATGTGAATCAAACTGATTTTACCCCTGTCCCAACTTATGACTAGAGCTGTGAAGGCCTGGGGGGGGGGGGAACAATTGGGGGGGGACAATTGGGGGGGGGAAATAGGTTTTTCCCATTCCCCCCAGGACTGTCCCCCCCCCAAAAAAATTGAACAGCTTTGGATTATGAAATATTTTATTTTAGAATGATGAATAAAATATTTAAGATAAGATGTTTATATATTGTTACCCAGGCTTTACTCTGCACCCCCAACACACACACACACACACACACAAATAATTTCTATATACTATGTAATAAGAAGACTTGTCTAGAAAGACTAGAGAAGTAAAATTTCTGGAACTAAAGAAGCTATTTTTTAAAAACCCTCTGTGTAAGATTCCTAGCATAGTTATTTCTTCCATTCCTTATTAAAATTATTGATCTTTTACTCATAGACATTTGTCATGCTCAGTTTCCCAGCATGTGAGTAGAGTCACCATATCAGAATATGGATGAAAACTCTTAACAGTTTGGGTTTTGTTCTATAGAGTCCTGTGTTTCGTAATAGTTTGAGTTGTGTTCTATAGAGTCCCGTGTTTCTTAATAGTTTGGGTTTTGTTCTATAGAGTCCCATGTTTCCTAATAGTTTGGGTTGTGTTCTATAGAGTCCTATGTTTCTGGGCTTCTTCTGGTTAGATGCTGTAGCAGTCAAATAATGTAGTTCTAATCTACAACCTACATGTCAAAGAAACACTGTAGGTTATCGCACCACTGCCACCAGATGCAACAGAACAAGCATGTGGCCTATCCACCTTTGTTTCTTTTTAAAAAATTAACTTTGAGGCTTGGGTCTATAGAAGTCACTGCCACAGTTTTAATAAAGTTCTCAGTTAGTTCACACCCCTACGGAGTGACCTGCTGCCACTAAAATAAACCTTTTCTACCTAAAAGAAACAGTAGCCTGGTTCCTATGGCATAGGCACGGGATTGACAACATCCTCAGAGACAACCTTTCAAAATGAACAAAAACAAAATGTTTGTTAACAGAAATTATTTACAAAAGTGAATAAAATGTCATTCTTCAAATATTAGGTTGAGATTGCTTAAAGGTTCTTAAATTTAATAGGGTTGCTTACCATACCTAAGCTGAGACTTTCCCAACTAAATAAAATCTCAATAGTTTTTCCTTCAGACCAGATTTCCCTAAACTCCTCCCTACAGACAGGAAGAGGTTTAGGAATTTTCCTAAACTACCTTACAAACAGGAACAAATGCTGTGAACCATTCTTCCTCTGCTTCCAGTTCTTCCTGAATCCTGCATCTTCTGGCTTTTAGGACGATCCAGATGATTCAGGGACTACTTGCTGAAGTTGCCTCTGGTCAGACATATAGAACTTAAAATATGTTATGTATAACTTGCTTTGCTCATAAAATTATCACGTTTGGTATAATAAATTTAAAATTATCGCTTATTTAGACAATAATTACAAATTTACTGAGTTTACCTTTAAAAGTTTTTAATTTTAATGATAATTTTATGAGCATAACAAGTTATACAAAATATAATTTATGTTTCTAAAGCAGCCTTCCCCAACCTGGTGCCCTCCAGATGTTTTGGACTACAACACCCAGCATTCCTAACCATTGGCCATGTTCTCTGAGGCTGGGGGAGCTGAAGTTCAAACCATCTGGAGAGCTCCAGGTCAGAGAAGGCTGCCTAAAGCAACAAAGTGAATTTACATCTGAAAGAGTGCTTTAAAAAGAAAGAAAGAAAGAAAGAAAGAAAGAAAGAAAGAAAGAAAATGTTGCTTATTTTTCCATTTCCCCCCAAATTTCCATTTTTCTCTGGAAAAAAGAGGGGGCCCATTCTTCCCCATTGCCTTCAAAATATCTGGAAATTTTTACATCTCTGCTCATGAATAATGCAGGATCTTTTATCTCCAACATCTACTCCACAAATGGTATACACCACTCATTGGTGAGAAGATAAAGGACTGTGTCAGTTTGGCTTTGGAGAAAGAAAAAGGGTATGACTTGCAATTTGGGACAAGTGAAATTCACACTGAAGTCTGTTTACCTTGGCCAGAGCCACAGACTTCTGCAAAAGGTATGTTGAAGCCCCACATGTTGACTTGTTGTCACGCATACATACTTCAATCGCAGTTGCACTGCAACATGAGTGTGGTGTAGTCCACCGTCTGTGCTTCTGTGTTATTCTAAGCAATGAATGTGTGTGCAAAAACATACAGGCCCTGTAAAATACTAAATATACGAAATATGGCAGAGCAGAACAGATCACCCTCCCTGGAATCAACAGAAGCAAGCAAGGCATATATCGCAGTTCTGCCCCCAGATTCACTACACAATTCCATCTTGGAGGAACATTATATTTCATCCATTTTTCTGTTCATGGGCAGAATTTGGGGCAACGCTCCATGAAATATGATGTTGATAGTAAGATGAGGACAAGGTTACACATGGCTATGACGATGCTGTTAGCAATATCTCTTCGGGCAAATACCCCATGATGACCCAACATCCCATCTCTTCCATCTGTTGCTTAATCTGTGTTGCTTCTTTGCTATGGCATTGTTTATTTACTCATCTAGAGCAAAGTTGTCAGAGTGATAAACTGAGCTAACGAGAGAACTCATCATTCTCCCTAGCATAGTAATTTTAATCCATCAGATTGCTGCCCTCTCTGTGTTTATGTGTGGGCTTGTCTCAGACTCATCTGACACATCACCTTTCAGGGGCTATCAATTTTCATTTGAGATTATATGGACAGGTGTTTGGAAAGTGGCCTCGGCCAGTGAGGCGAGGAGAAGTCAGATCGTTTTCATGAACTGAGGGGGCAGAGCGATCCATAAAATATGTGTCAAATTAGAGTTGATGGTTCGCTGTAAGTAAGACACCAATTATTGGGCTCTGTGGGTTTGGATTTAATAGGGCAGAAGATTTATCAGCCTTTAAAAGCTTAACACCAGCACCCTGTGCTGGGTGAGATCATTTGTCAGGGGCTAAGAGCAATGGGCTTTCTGAGCCCCCTAACCTTCTTACAAAAGGTAGATGTCAAAGATGCAGACATGGACCCTATACTTGTGGCAGGTTGTTAAGATTATGCTAACCTTTACTGCGGTTACTGCTGGGGTGTTGTCTTCAGTCCATGGTCTGAAGGCATGTGAGACAGCCACCATGCTGAAGCTAAGCAGGTCTGGGTCTGGTCAGTGCTTGGAGGGGAGACCACCTTGGAACCACATGAAGCCACCTTGAGTTCCAAGATGGAAGAAAGGTGGAATATAATAAATGTAATAAAATGAATGAATGAATGAATGAATAAATGAGGAGGAGGAGGAGGAGGAGGAGGAGGATAGAGATTGAACCTATCCAGAGTTCACTTCAGTGTTGGACTAGATGTTAGGTTGTGTCTGTACTTTGAACTGCTGCCTCTCCAGCAAGGTGGAGAACCTGTAGCCCTCCATATGTTATTGAACTACAACTCTCATTAACCACAGCCAGCCTGCTCATTGGTGAGAAATGATGGGAGTTGGAATTTAACAATTTCACTCCAGCATAGTAGAAAAACAGAGGAGATTTTAATGGGAAGATACTGACTGGGTTCAGACAACACCATAACCCACACTCAAGGGGTTCTGGTACTTGTGTACAAAGCCTGAAACAACTTGGGACCAGGTTACCTCCTCCCATACCAACCTGCCTGGTCACTGAGGTCATCAGATGGCATGCTCCTGGTGGTTCCTCATGGCCCTTTGGCCCAGTTGGATTCCACCAGGAGAAGGGCCTTCAGTGTGGTGGCTCCATTTCTGTGGAACTCCCAGCCTCTAGAGGTCAGGCAGGCTCTGACATTGTGCTGCTTTCGGTGCCTCCTGAAGATCTCCTTGTTTCAGGAAGCCTTCTCTGCTCCTCAACCACCAATGTAATTTTAGTTTGTTTTCAATGTATTGTTTTTGTTTCTTTTATCTGTTTTTGTATTTTTATTGTACACCGTTCCAGAATCTGCTTGATGTGGAGCGGTATGCAAATACTGTGAATAATAATAATAATAATAATAATAATAATAATAATAATAATAGTTGAGTATGGGTTGTCCTTGAGCAGGTTGTTGCTGAAACATGAGTTATTGTGTTGTCTGAACCAGCCATGATAACAAGCCATGGTTTGCTAACCACAAACAACCCATGAAGAGAAACCATGGTTTGTTGCTGGGTTGTGAACTGTGGGTTGTTTGTGGTTAACAAACTATGGTTTGTTAGTGTGGCTGGGTTCAGATAACACAATAACCCACATTTCGACAACAACCCATGTTCAACGACAACCCACACCAAAAGAAGCAACCTTGAGGTACAGAAGGACATGATACTGCCACCTCTCTGATGCAGACTCCAGCTGTACGATTTTAGGGATGTGTGCGGAGCTTGACTGAGGGGTGGAAGTCCAGCAGACTCGCTGGGCTCAGCCCCCAAGCTCTGCCCCCCCTACCTTTTCCCCAGCTCGACTGACTCCCATTCTCGTGAGCCAAGCCAGCAAAGCAACTTCCGGTTTCCGGCGCTACGTTGTTTACATAGAAAATGGTGTAAGAAATGTTAAAAATGGCCACAATTTGCATAATTTGCACACATCGCAGCCTAATTTGCACAAATTGCAGCTGTTTTTAACGTATTTTACACTATTTTCTACGCAAACGTAGAGCCGGGGACCCAGAAGTCCGGCGAGCGCCTCAGCTGGCGCTCACACTTGGCTCGGCTCACACGGCAGGAGCGCTTGGCTCGTGCGCCACGAGTTGAGTGCCAGGTGGGTTGCCTGGCAATTATGCCCATCACAAGTATAGATCCACCAGTTCAATTGTACATTGGTGTTTAGCACACCTTAAGTCATAGGGATGGGTGAGAATTTCATTTTGGTTTGATTTTGATTTTAAAAAATTTTTTTTAACCAAAATTCATTAACTTCTCTATATTTGGGACAAAAAGAATGTGAGGTTTTTAAAAATCGAATGGGGCGGGGAAGCAAAGATCACAGTTTTGTTCATCCCGGCCCAGTGTGAGTGCTTAGCTCTTAAAAGCCGGGTGTATTCCACTATGTTTGTAGTGCTGAATTATGGTTGTCTCCTCTCTTTTTTCCTGACAGGCTTTAACAGCTAAGTATATTGCAGGCAGGTATATCATGGTCATCTCCATGCTGGGAATAGCTGGACCTATTGAATTTGGCTGGTGCAGATAAGTAATACACCAATAAGACATAAAGAGCTCCTGACATTTTTTCTGGACAGCAGCCAGGTTGGTCATAGCCGCTAACTGGAAATCAGCAAATGAGCTTTCACTTATCATATGGAATGAGAAAATTTGGGACCTTGCACTAATGGAAAAACTCACTAAACATCTTCAGGTATAAAAATGCCAAGTAGAAGTTGACACTTTTTATGGAATATGGTATCCAATTATTGAATTTGCTAATACTGAGAAGAATACGCGACAACCTCCTAAGACACACGGAACACAATGGCATGACCTAGTAGTAGGCAATCACTCGTGACCGAGTAAGATTGTCTTCCAGGATAAAGTTACAAAAAGAAAATTATAAAAGGAGAAAATTCTAAAAAAATGTGTAGACTCTAGCTATGGGTCCATAAGTGACTGTGGAGGCCAATTCTAGATCCACACAGCTTCCCACAGTGAGGACACAGGTTACCAGATGGAAGATGGTCCTGGAAAGGATTCATTTGATGTGCTTTTTGCTTAGCACATTTCTCCCTTTCACCTTGCACTCAGGCTTCTTCAAAGTCCATGGAACCTTTGTGAAAGGCCAACCTATTAGGCATGACCTATTAGCATGACTGATAAAGTTATCAAATAATCTTGCTTGTAGAGATCCTGAGTGATCAGAAAGACTGTAAAGAAATTGACTCACATGTGGTGTACTTAAATTTGTTACTGTTCACTGTTACTTTGAAAAATTCAATGAAAGAAAGAAAGAAAGAGGATTTCCTTTCTGTTAGTTTCAGATAAGAATTTATCAACATTTGCAAAGTTCATATTTGGGAGAGAAAGAACAAGCAACAGTTTGCTGCTGAAATTCATGCCATGCCACCAGCGTATTTAAGAAATTCAAATGTGGGAGAAAGTGAAATGGACAGGTTGGACCATCCCTATCAGGATGTGCTGCATATCAAGCGGGGTAGCATGCAGTCTACTTATGGAAGGAAATGCTCCTACAAGGACTTCCCCATGCTTTCTGATCTGCTGGAGCATCGTGGCTCTGGCTGCTTTATCTTTCTACAACTAGGAATCAGTCTAGATGTTACACTTGCCACAGGGATAAGCATCCCTGCTGTGAGTTTCCCACCCTGAGGCATATCATTCATATCAAATCAACATGTGAATTGGGGGCGTCACTTCATGAGTTTCCTCACTTGCGATCCCCAGGAAACGTGATGTCTACTGTGGGGGTGGGAGAGAATTTACAGTCTGATGGCCCCAGTTCACATGGTGAGTTGTTCTAAATCAGGGGTGGGCAACATCTGAGGGCCAATCCTCCCCCACTGGGGGTCACGCGCCCCTGCCCCTGCTGCAGCACCTCTGAATTTCTCACTGAAATCTGGCAGCACAACATGCCAAAGGGGCCGATTTTTCTTTAAAACTAGCCCTTTGTCGCTGCCAGGCCACCAGGCCACTGAATTTCAGCAGCAAACTGTTGCTTGTTTTCCTTCCAAAAAGGAAGCAGCGGCTCTTTCTTGCTGTGCCACTAAATTTCAGCAACAAATTTTGGTGGCAGTGGGACGGTAGAGGGGTGTGCAAAAAAGGCCACTGGGCCACGTGTTGCCCACCCCTGTTCTAAATCATACATCTAAGGCTGGGAAATGTCCAACAAGGATGCTAGTTCCCTTGATGTGTATAATGCAGCCTTCCCCAACCTGGTGCTCTCCAGATGTTTTGGCCTAAAGCCTCCATCAGACCCAGCCAACATAGCCAGTGGTGGGGGATGAGGGGACTTGTCGCCCAAAATGTTTGGAGGGCTCCAGTTTGGAGAAGGTTGGTGTAACACTTAGAGTGGCTCCATGTCTGGCACTGCTAGAGTAGATCTCTTTATTTCCCTAAGGAAAACAGTTGTACAGTTTCACAGGCAGGCTTTATTTTTGTATTTTTAATACATACACACATAACATGCCACATTCATTTTATAATGTGTCCTTGGTCCTGATGCCAACACCAGA
Organism: Shinisaurus crocodilurus; assembly: GCA_021292165.1. Classification (NCBI taxonomy): domain Eukaryota; kingdom Metazoa; phylum Chordata; class Lepidosauria; order Squamata; family Shinisauridae; genus Shinisaurus; species Shinisaurus crocodilurus. The sequence goes on from CM037889.1 coordinate 2,090,730, forward strand.
ATGAAGTTTCCTTTCCATCCCATATATCCACTTTCCCCAATGTGGTGCCCTTGAGACGTTCTGGACTCCAACTCCCATCAGCCCTTCCCATTGAGTAAGATGGCTGGGGCTGATGGAAGCTGTAGTCCAAAACTTCTGGAAGGCAACCGTTTGGGGAAGGCTGCCATGTATGCTCATGAGTGTGGTGGTGGTGGTTGCTGTCGTTAAAACAGGATTTCAAGCCCAACTAGTTGAAGTAGGACTAAGCACTGCAAGTACCACTAGAGTGGTTCTACTGTGCAGTGGTGCGTACCAGAAGCAAGGCTCCCCGTGGTTAGCAGTTACTTATGCTATACTGGTTCTGCTGCATTGTCTCTTCTCCGAAAGTAGAAGTGCCATTCAAACCTCCTGGTGCTTTCCAGCTATTTATCGCGTAGGACAGTGGTTGGCAGCATAGCATAATGGAGCTCCTGAGCAAGTTGACAGTCAGCCTTCAGGAAGAAAACACTGGGTGGACAGACGCCACCATGCGCCTCCGCCGAAAGCCGTACGGAGGGATTACAGCAGAGCGAATACAACTGGAAGTCCACTTCCACCGAGAAGAAGCCAAGGGAACAAAATGGTGCGGCAATATTGGGTTGGAGCAACAGGGCTGCTGGAGGCGAAGATCATTAGCAAGTCTTGCTAATAAGTGCAGCCGCATGTGAGAGTCAGCTTTGGTCTTTCAGCTGGAGTGGAGTGGGCATGCAAATCAGTCTGGCAGAGCCAAATCAAGGACTGGGAGTTGCCAAAGGCTTTAAGAACAGCTGAAGCAGCAGATGCGCTTCACCGAAGAATGCCAGGATGGAGAGAGACAAGTGGTCGGAACTGCTGCCTCCCTGCCATGGAACATTCTGAGTACAGGCAGAACTTTGGGTGGACTTCTATATGGGGAGCTAACAACCCATCATCTGTAAGGTTGGACTGCACTGCATAGGCACTGACCATACATCTGACAATTCTTTCTAGTCAGGAGAACCTTTTAAACGTACCACCACAAAATCCTGAGACAAGAACTCTTCTCGGCTGTAACTCACTCAAAGCCAATATTATATATGACCCTCTGATGTGTAACTGGGATAAAAACAGCATCTCAAACTTGATTCTGACATAACTTATTTATACACTTTTATATAATTGAACAGAGAGAGCGAACGGAAGAAAGATGGCTAGAGGAGATTTAACACACATAGAACGACAGGGTGTCTTTCTCACTTTTCTTCTTCTTTTCGGTATGTTCTTTGGCTGTCATTTGTTCCCTTTCAATAGGAGCAGTGGGCTGTAAAGATGAGCAGCAGGCAGGCTTCAAAAGGGTCAGAGATTTGGCTCCGTTCAAATGCGGCTTCTACGAACTGTGTTGGCCTGGAAACAGTGACACAACATAAGCCAAACTGGCTGGATTTCACATATCCCAAAGAGCTTGGCTCTGACTGATCGCAAACCAAGAATTTGAACTTGTACTGGAGTGGACTGGGACAACATTTGAATGAGCCTGAGGTCTGAGGAAGAACAGTCCTTTGGTTAGGATACTTACTGTACACATGCGTTGGTAACTAATGAGGACCTCAGTATTTTTCCTTGGATAGTTCCAGGCATGATCTCTGAATACGGTTGGTGAGCGCTGACTTTCCCTTAGCTCCTAGAGGTGCTGTGTGAGCAGAGTCAAGAGCTGCATTCAGACATGATGCCAAATCACAGTTTGCTATTACAAGCACAAGCAGCCTCAAGATTCAGGCTGGTGCGCACCCTCCTTTGTATCTTCCTCCTTGCTCTGCATGTGAGGGGAGGAAATTAGAAACGCATGGCTCTGGTTTGCAACAAACCATAGTTTGCGATTTCATCCAAACCAGTGTTTATGGCAGGGGTGCAGAACCTGACGCCCAGGGGCCATGTCTGGCCCTCTGGGGATCCCCAGGATGCCAGGCCCCTTCCCCCGACCCCATTCCCTTTCCCCTGACCATTGAGCATTTGGTAGTCTCCTGGATTTTGTGCAATCCCCCCCTCCATTCACAAAGTGACAAGGAGTCAATCCCAGTGCACAGAATGGATGAGATCATGAGTTTCATTGCATTGCATTGCATTCAATTCCATTCCATTTATTTCATTTCTATGCCACCCAACAGCCAATGCTCTCTGGGAGGTTCACAACTATTACAACCCCAAAATACAACGTAACAAAAACATAACATAAAAACTTTAACACAAATTTTAAAAAACAAACAAATTAAAACTGCTAAAATCACCCCAAACAGTTACAATAAGCTACTGGAATCTGATCAAACAACTGACATTAAAAACCCCATCGTATGATTACAGCAAGAGGGAATGAAGACGGGTCCATCAGAGGCGTTGTGAAACAATGTCAGGGTAAATTTGGGTTATGAGGTTCGTGTAACGGAGGCTCTGTCCACTGCAGGGGTGAGGAACCTCCTTCAGCCCGAGGGCCGGATTCTGTTTTGGAGGAGGTCTCAGAGGCCATGTTCCAGTGGTGGCTGGGGGGGTGAAGGCAAATGGGATGAGGCTGACAGCAAAAAGGGTTGGGTCAAAAATAGGGGGGGGGGGAAATACCAGCATAAAGCTCTTACTGCCAATAATTAAGCCTTAGGAGAGGCATTTCAACCTGTTAGAATGGAAGAAAAACTGCAAAAAAGGTGGGGAAGCACCACCCGATAGTTGATTCAGGGGACGGAGGTGAGGCCAGGGGAAGGAGGCGTGGCTATCTGAGGAACCCCAGAGGGCTGGGTTGGCCCCCGGGAGGACTGGATTTGGGCCCTGGGGCTGATGTTCCCCACCCCTGGTCTGCTGCCTAACTTCCATTTTTACTGAGAAAATTATCTGTGATGGTGAGATGGCTGATGCTGATGATATATGACTGCCTGTAGCTTCATGGTCTCCCCGATACTGATCAAGGGCTTACTCGCACATGATCTGACCCTCCTTCATCATTGCAAATGCACTCAGTCAACGTCGTGATGCAGGGGAGCCCTGTTTTGCCTGTCGCCACTCCAATTCCTGAAGCCCCTTTTTACTTGGGCAGTAGACACCACTCTAATTTAAAAACTCCCTGGAGGGGGGGAAAATGCAGATGTGCTTTCATCAGTTCACAGCTGGGGCCTGGTTTACTTGCCCATAGCAATGAATCTATGGCAAATGCTGGAATAAGAGGCCATAATTCATCCTACCTTGGAGAGCACTAATTTGAACAGCTGGCCATTCTGCAATGGAAAAGAAAGCGGAGCTCTCCTCAGGCATCCTAGGAAGGGGGAGAAGGCCCTGTTTGTCCCTCCTCAATCTGGTGGCTGTGGCAAAAGCAACCTCAGCGCCTTTGATTGTTATCGCATCTGCATCTTTCACACTTGGGTTTCTTCCCCCTGCAAAGTTGCTGAGCAAGGGGAGGGGGGGCGTGCGTGATTGGATATTCCCTTTGAAATCTTGCCTGCGAGGCACAGACTTATCAAAGCTATGAAATATTCTTTGTGTATATGTGTGACTGTGTGCACAGACATATGCCTAAACTCTAGATCAAAGGGAGGCACAAGAAGAAGTTTACACCGCAAGCCTAAGCTTCTTTATTCAGAAATAAGTCCTGTTGAATCCACTGGAATTTACTCACAGGTAAGTGTGCAGAAGACAGCAGCCGTAAAGAGTCACTTTGCATTCTTCTATTCTCTCTCTCTCTCTCTCTCTCTCTCTCTCTCTCTCAATGTGCATGCACTCACACACACCTTGTTTATAGTAATATCCAGAATCTGAAGGCTGAGAATCCCAGATGAATTTCATGAATGTCAGAAAATAGGGAAGGACCACAGCTCTGTGGCAGAGCACACACTTTGCATGCAGAGGGTCACAGCTTCAATCCTGGGCATCTCCAATTTTAAAAGGATCTGGAAGAAAGTGATACGAAAGACCTCTGCCTTAGATCCTAGAGAGCCACTGACAGTCAGTAAAGTCCAAATCCCAAACCAATTCAGACAGATTCAGACAGATTTGGGAGATGTCTGAACTGATGCAGGGCTCCTCTCAAGCGGACTGAATCTAAATCTGGACAGTGTTGAAGATTCAGAATTCAGAGTGGCACAGACAGCATGTCTCAAAAACTGATACACTTGAATTCTCCCCAAGCGCTCCATAAAAGGAAAACATCAGGAAGGGGAGGGGGGAGGAGGGGGTTTAGTTTTGTGACTGGCAGGTCTAGCTTCTAAACACAGTGAATGGTTTTACCAAGGCTCTCCAATCCCAGTGCTTTGTGGGAGAGAAGGAATGTTGAAGTAATATATTGCAGCACTGATCCAGTGTTCAGTGTGCTTTGCTAATTCTCTCTTCCAGGACCAGGGACATTAGAAGAGGCTTGGTGGAGTCTGTGGGCCCAGGGAGGTTACTTGCTTGGAAAATGCTGGATGTTGACGTCAGTCTGCCTCTGCCACTGTATGCAGTCTCCAACCTTGGGTCCCCAGATGTTGCTGGCCTACAGCTCCCAGCATGCCCAGCCAGCATGGCTAATGGCAAGGGATTCTGGGAGCTGTAGTCCAGCAGCATCTGGGGACCCAAGGTTGGAGAGCCCTGCTCTACATCCATCATCCATCCCCATCCTGTTGCACTTCCTCTGACTTTTGGTGCCAAGAGAGCAGGGGGGAGGGGGAGAAACATTTTTAATTCATCCTAACTCCCTTGCTCCTACACCTGTCCTTCTGAAATGTTGCCAGTTTCTTGCCTAAGGACACCTCTATGACACATGGCATTTTCATACAAATAACCCCAAAAACCCATGGAGGTTCAAACTCTATTTGAACACTCCCCTTCCACATACAAAAATTCTGCACCCATCCTTCTGAAATGGTGCAGGTTTCTTAACTAGGGCAACTTCTGCTGTATTCTGGAGAGAACCTTTTGGAGCTCTTCACAATCCTTTTTTGTTTTAACCAGCCAAAATAATTTGGTATCAGAAAACTTGGCCACTTCACTGTTCACTGCTCCTAGTTCCAAATCATTTATGCAGGGGCGGTGGGGGACTCCTATTTCGGTGGGGCTCCTTTCCCATTGCAGGTTTTGCAGGTTTTATTTGGAGCTTCCTAGGAGCTGTCCATGGTGCTCCATGGTGGCGAACCTATTTTGGGGATGGCGTTCAGCAACATGGATGGCTCCTATGAAGCTCCAAATAGAAGCTGCAAAACCTGCAATGGATAAGGAGCCCCACCAAAATAGGAGTCCCCAACTGCCCCTGCATTTATGGGTAAGTTGAAAAGCATTGGTCCTGATAGAGATCCCTGTGGGACACACACACACACACCCATTTACATGCTGCTATGATAGGAATGGTGATCTGGATATGGGCGGAAGGGGACTGGGAGAGAATGGTTTAGGTTGGACCACTGGTGTTTGATTCTCTCTTACGGTGCTTTCTTTTATGCCTCCCTAGTTTCTACAGCATCTTTGCCAGCTTCCTCTTGACCTCTTATCTTCCCAATGGCACGTCTATCTGACAATGTTCTTCTTCCTTTCGTTTCTCATTTTTCTTCTTAAGCCTCGCTATCCTTCCTAAACCGATAGAACACCTCTCTCCAGACCTCCGTTTCTTAACTAAGATTGTGTATTGATGACCCTTTTTCCTGTTCTTCCCTTCCTCTCTTCTGTTTTTTTCCTTCAGTGGGCCATCAATTATCTGGAGAGGGTATTGATCGGCAATTGTGTCAGGTTTCCCCAAAGCTTTCTGGGAAACGCTGCTGCTTCAAGTGATTGCAGAGGCTCCCTGGTTCTGATTTACAGAGTAGAGCCAGAGAGCACCTTCACTTAGATGAGACTTAAATTAGCTACATGCTCGCTATTTGCCCTTAGGGAAAGAGTATTCTCTGCTGTTGCTACAAGATAGACATTGGACATTTAAAAGAAAAGAGAGGGGAAAATCCAGAAGATGCCTGATAATTAATATCCACTAAGGCAAACAGAAATGCTAACCTAGGATCTGCAGCAATTTGTCAAAAGCTTTCCTATAGTACAGGCTACCTGGCTTTGAAAGATCTCTATTTCTTCCAAGCTAAGGTTACAGTTAAGGAAGGAACCCGATTTGTACATTGGCTTCATTTTCGCCATTCTCCATGAAAGACTCAATAAATTAAACTCATACTGTTGGTGTTCTAAGCTATAAAATGCTAGCGTCATGCCAAATAAGTCCCTTATGTGCTTGCAAAGCTCTTTAAGATCTAAATAAGGAATTTATTTCTTTAAAGAGGTCTGCTTTTGATTAATAAAGTCCCTTTTTGCCCTCCCCCATGACATATCTGTAAGGGTTTTTTCCCCCTGGATGATGGATACGTTTTGTACTATAGAGATTCATAATTGCTAATATTGTGGAGTATTTGTATCTGTAAAGAGTAACAAAACTCGGAATGTGCTGGTGCAACCCTCCATCCCTAAGGTGCAATCCTATGCATGTTTAGAGAGAAAAAGTCCTACAGTTCCTAGCAGTGGTGGGAGTTAAAGGACTTTTTTCTGTCTAAACATGCATAGGACTGCACCCTAAGTTTATTTATTTCAGCCAAGAATTAAATGTGGGTTGGTTGGTTTTCTCCCATGGCATTTAGGATGGTTTACATGGCATTCCAATCCACATCTCCAGCTAGGGTGATAACAGTATCCATTTCATGGATAAATGTTTGCTGGTACTTCCGCACAGGCCTTTTTTCCAGAATTGACACAATTTGCTCACTCCCAAAAATCTAGAGAACTAGAAGGAAAACCCGTGTGTTCCATGTTGTTATCCCATCCTTTTTTTTTAAGTGCTGGTTTGTTTGAGCTCCCATCACCACAGATGGGCAAGGAAGGATGTGCAGGAGCACTTAGCGGGAGCAGCACCCAGCCACAAATAGGGATAGAGCAGTCTTCCCCAACCTGGTGCCCCAATATGTTTTGGACCACAACTCCCAGCATTCCTGACCATTGGCCATGCTACCTGGGAATTATGGGAGTTATAGGCACCAGGTTTGAGAAGGCTGAACTAGTTAAATTAACCCAAGGAATCAGGGATGTTGAAGAGTCCTTGGTTTCGAGTCGAGTCACGAGTCTTTGGACCCGGGTCTCGAGTCCGAGTCCTTGGTCCAAAATGGTGACTCATGAGTCACGAGTCACTCCCAAAGCTGACTCCACGAGTCCCTATTAAGATCAGTGGGGGATTTTCCCCCAACAAAATAAGGCTACTTCAGATGTGTGGCTTAAATAAATTCTAGGCACAAGTGTGCCTTTTTATTTCAAAACTCTGCCACTGATTTTGACAAGAACAGACCAGGCAGGCAAACCCAAACTAACCAGGCAGGCAGAGGAGGCAGGGAACCCCAAAGCAGGCAGGCAGAGGCGTTTGTCTTGGACAATTCAAACTGTGGAACTGGTTAAGAAGAGACCAGGCAGGCAGAGGAGGCAGGGAACCCCAAACAGGCAGGTAGAGGCAGCCAAACCCAAAATGTCTGAAAGGTTGCATTTTAGGAAAATGATTTTAAAAATAAACTTGCTGTACTTCCTAAAACCTATCCATGTTGCATTTGAGGAACATGATTTTGGAACACGAGTCCTTGGTCTCGAGTCCCGAGTCCCATTAAAAATATTGGGACTCGAGTGGGACTCGAGTCAGAGGGGGGACTCAGTCCGACTCACGAGTCGAGTCCTGGAGTCCGAGTCCCCATCCCTGCAAGGAATCACCACCCACTGCGGGAGCAAGAAGGATCCCTGGGCCTCATGTTGAGGAGCAGCAGTGCATCTACATTCTCCCCCTAAACCACTCCAGCCAGTGGTGGGTTTGCTTCTTTAAATTGTTAATGCTAGTAGGGCATTAGTAAAAGTGCTCGTGCAGCATGGGATTAAAAATTGGGTGGTTTGGTTGTCATTTGGAAACACCTGCTGCATGTGTTTTTAAAACCCAATTAAATTGGGTGGGAACTGAAAGAGCGACATCATCTTATTAGCTGGAGCTAAGTACTGTGCACTGTGAAAGGAACTCACTTCATTTGAATATGCTGACTCGTCTGGTTTATGGTATCAGCCTCTTCCTCCTGTCTATACCAGCTGGCATATCCTCACACCAGGCAGGTCTTTAAGTGATCTTGTCGTCCAGTCTCACCCTCCACAGAGAAGCGCTCAAATGAGAAAATATTCGAGATAAAGATTAATGCTAGCAAAGGATTCCTGCCGCCGTAAAGGCTGCTGATAGTAGTACTGTTTCTGTATGAGGTACCAAAGGAGGAAAAAGCTAAAAGGAAGAAACATTTATCATATATATATATATATATATATACGGTATATATATAGGATGAGTAAAAAAAACACCGGACTCTTATCTTGCTGTGGGCCTCTCTAGCCACTGGCTGAGCTGCTGTGATGTCATGTGATGTGATGTCTTCTGTCATGTTCATAAACAATCTAATTGCTTGGGTTCCACCACAGAATACCAACAAACAGCATAACTTCTGTGAAAGGAGGTGAAAGTCAGTTTGGATTGTAGAAAAACCTTTCACTCCTAGCAAGAAGAGCTGGGTGCTGTTGTCAATGGAGTGGACAGATATCATGACGCTGCTGCATATAACCCCCAAACCAACACAGAGTCTCAATGCACTGTAACTTTCAACTGACCTTGGAAACCTTGGGAGATACAGCGTGGCTTATCTAAAATCCTGAGCAAACCAGATCCCTTTAGGGCAGGGGTGCAGATTTTTTTTTGCCCCCAAGGGCTGCATCCAGTGTTAGATGTGGTAAAACACTGATCTCAGAGATGGGGGTCACTGGGGATTGGAAGAGATGAAAGCCTCTCCCAGCCCCCAGTGTTTTCCAGTGAAATTGCTGTTCCTTTGCTGTTAATATGGGTCGGAAAACATCAGTCTCTCAGGTGAGGTCACAGGGGGTTGGCAGAAGCTGCCAGCACCCCTGCCTCTGATGGCGGCAGGCAGGTTTTTGGAGCATGGCTGTGGTGGTGGTGCCAATGGGTCTTGGGGGTCCACCTGTGACTCACGGGGTACAGGTTGTGCACTCCTGCTTTAGGCACAGGTGGGTAACCTGTGGCCCTCCAGATGTTGAGGAACTACTACTCCCATTGTCCTCACTATTGGCCAGGCTGTTGGGGTCTGATGGGAATTGGAGTCCAACAACATCTGCAGGGCCACGTGCCCCAGCTCTGCCTTCACTTATTCCATTTTAGCCACCCAAGTGCATTATGACTGCAGGGTGGGGTGGGGTTGCCCATAAAATCTAGTGCGTCAGACAGTAGGGTGGATGCATTTACTTATATGTTTTTACTTCCAATGCAAAAAGAAAGAAAGAAAGAAAGAAAGCTCTTAGGAAAATATTTATTTTAAAAGAAAAGTACAATAAATATATAAGAACAGAAGAAGAGCACTGCCAGATCAGACCAAGGGCCCATCTAGTCCAGCATTCTGTTCACACAGTGGCCAACCAGCTAACTGTGGGAAACCCACAAGTAGGGCTTGAGTGCAACAGCAGCTTCCCGCCCATGTTCCCCAGCAACTGGAGTACATAGGCACACTGCCTCTGATACTGGACTGTACATTACAGTATGTACTATACAGTACGTATTAAATACATACTATATTAAATAAAGCCAAAGATGTGAATACTCATAGCTCATAGCTGGTAAAATACATATGAGGGCACATCAATGTATGTTATAGATCTACAAATGCCATCAAACAAAAATGAACTAGCGAATGAACTTCCATGGGAAAAAATGAACAACTTTGTCCAAGAGACTTGTATGTCTCAGAATGGGAGCTCGGCTCTTAATATTTTTATATTTACTTTAAATGCATCTACAACCTTTTGACAAGTGCTCAAGGTGTGTTAATAAATAAACTATTATGATTGGAATCAAATAAAATTGTGAGATTAAAATCCATAAAATATAATCATTGTGGGAGGCATACGCCAAAATAATTGACATCACAGAAGCTCAAGTCTTCTCTCTCACTTGTTTCCAGCCAATAGCAAACATGTGTATTTTTGCATAATGCATAACTAGTAAAATTCCAACCAGTAGCAAAAATGCATATTTGTTAGCCCCAAATGCACAACCTTGCACATGTTGCTGCTGAATTTCATTCCTTTTCTGCTACTCCAGTTCAGAAGATCATCCAGTATTTTTCTGCATAATTTCCTTATCGTCCTTTATATTCACCATCTCCTAGCCTGGTGTCACCTGAAGAATTCATCAGCATATTCCTCCCTTCCCTCTTCCAAGTCTCAAAAATGGAAATCCTGAATAAAAGAGGCCCTCCAGCGGAAGCAGTGTAGTGGGGTCTAGGGGGCGCTGAATGTCACATGTTGATTTGAACGAATCAGCCAGGTCTTTGGCTATAGGTCACTCTTTTGTACTGAAATGCACAAGGCTCTCAGAGAGCAATTATGACTCTCTTTGCAGAGGGTGTCTGTCTTTTAATAGGCGCATATGGCAGGGGGGGGGGATTTGGCAAGGGTGGCTTCTCCCAAGAAGTTCAACCTTGACCTGCTAAGGCAGAAGGTTAGTTATCATAATAATTACACATCATCACTATATTATCCATTCAGATAAAAGCGCCCAAGAATAACTGTAGAACACATGTATCCATATGGATGATGCATGCCCCAAATCTTCCTCAAAGCTCCCTTCTTGCACCTGGCACTAGTTCAGATCAGTTCAATTGGAAAATGATGACTTTCTCCCATCTCATCACATGCATATCTTCATCAAGCTGCTGTTGGTGTGACATATTTTATTAGTAATTAAACACACTAGTTGGATTCACATTTTTATGCCAGAATATCGATTCCACACCTCCCAAAACTGAGCACGGATTAGAACACATCTCGCTCATGCAGTCTGTAAATTCTGGAGGCTTGTGATGAGTTTCAAGGAGAAATGCATACAAAAATTGCATACATCTGAAAAAATGTACATGGAAATATGTACACATTTCTGTGGGGGCGGGGAGAGAAGACTCACAATCCAACATGGATCTGAGTTGGAATGAACTCGGCAGTGGAAAAGTAAGAATGTCGACAAGATTGGGCTTGACAGGTTTGCCCATCCCTACATACACACACACATACACATTATTAGTCAGGCACCTCAGAAAGAACTGCCACTTTGAGACATCTGGGATCATCATAACATACAAGCCACTGAGGACCAAGAAGCGATGATTATATTACGTGTGGAATCCTCACTGATGCTCAGCATTTCAACAACCTCTCTGCTTCATGGAACTGGCATGAGTGAATCCCAGTTTCAGTCACTTCTGCCTGAGGAGCACTTACTACAGTCTTGTAAGGAGCAGACCTCTCTTAAGCTCTCAACTGGCCTGCCTCAGTTTCTTTGGGTCAAGAAGCAAAGCCCTCTAAGAGCCATCAGAAGAATGTAGGATTTCATTCACTCTCCGGAGTAGTAATTCAGCTGAGTTCAGCATGCCCGTAGACTGGTTTACATGATCTGACTCAGATTAAGCGCTGAATTCTCAATATGACTGTACAGACATTCAAAGACAATTGATAGTTCCATTTGTGTGGCAGGCATTAATACGGACTACAAATGCCATCAAGTGAGGCAATATAGTTAGATTATCTAGAACTAAGAGGTGAAATGAAGTTAGCACCAAATTCAAAATTCCAGGTGAAATTTTAGTAACTGCTTCTTCTTTGTACAGCATATCTCATTCTCCACACCTCAACCTCCCATCCCTCTGCCCTAACACAGCCTTCCCCAACTTGATGCCTTCCATATGTGTTGAGATTGCAGCTCCCATAATTCCCAGTCAGCATGGCCATTGGCCATCAGGAAAGCACCAGGTTGAGGAAGGCAGCCTAACGTCTTTAGGGCCAAACTACACATGACTCTGAATGTGTTACTTAAAGCTGATGAATGCTTGTTTTTTCCCCCAACTGTAAATAGCAGGCATGAGGGCCCATCAGGACTGGGACCACAGCATGGGAGAGGGGAATTTAACCTTTTCCTCCCATGCCGTGATCCTGACAAAAATCATCCCCTCCCTTGCGTTAAGCTGCTATTAATCCTGGGATGAGCACTCCCATTAATCTTTCCAAAAATTATGAATTGAAATCCTAGTTCTCATTGACTGAAGAACAACCCCCGCGCAAATTGTGCAACCAAAATAAAAATATGCATATAAATGTATGTATCCCTGTTTAATTTGCGTGCTTTATGCCAGTCACAGAATTTGGGCAAAAAAGCAATTCATAAATATAATACAGGAACACATTATATTTCCATGGATGTTCAGACAAAGGACTGCTAGCAAAAGCAATACTTCCATGACCAGAAATTGTAATACGAGGCACAGTTCTCAGATACTGCATATAAAATGCAATGAATTCATAAGGAACATCTCTCTCTCTCTCTCCCTCTCAATCTTTTAAATAATAATAATCAGGATCTAATAAGAAATTCTGGTTCTCACAAATTAATTTAGCAAAGCAGTTTTATTTTGTCTTTGTATTCTCATATCTGAAACACATTCTCTCCTCATAACACTGAGGAAGAAAGCAGCCATAAATGAAAAAAAACATTGTAATGAAATCTTCCAGAACGATCAAGCTGAGAGTTTAATTTATCGAGAGATCTGGTGATTCTCCTTAAAACATATCCTTTCCTCTCGAATTAGTGAAGCTGGATAGATATAAAAAATGGATGACAAACTTTTATTTCCCCCCAGCCTTATACTCTTCAGTGCATTTCCAATATTTTGCTAAATGAAGCTCTGAACCTGTCACTTGCTTCAGCTGAAAACATTGACTTACCCCTTAAAAAAAAAAAAAAAAAAAAAAAAGGAGGGGAGACAAGGGTGTTGACAATTTATATCCATAATTGTCATCTGCTCATCTTGTCCTTATTTTCAATTTTCTTGACAAGCTATGAGAACATTATATATATTGCAGGCACCTAGAGCAGGTCATGCTGATTGTCATGTTAGAGTCACTCACACCTCACTTCCCACTGCCCAATACATATATTATATGTATATATTATATGTAATATATATATATATATATATATATATATATATATATATATATGTATTGGGCAGTGGGAAGTGAGGTGTGAGTGACTCTAACATGACAATCAGCATGACCTGCTCTAGGTGCCTGCAATACCATTAACATCCAGGGAGGATCTACACTAGGGATTTTTACCAGCATTGTAATGCCTGGCTCGCTGGCCATCCTTCTTGGGCCCCCTGGCCGTTCCTCTCTCTTGGAGGACAGAGCTGCCTGCGTGTGCCACAGAGCTTGCTTTGTGCCCTCTAAACTAATCTGCTGCCCTCAGGGGTGGTGGAGGATGTTATCCCATTGCCAGTGTTGAAGTAAGATTCAGCTGCCAATCTAGTCAGCTTCCGTATGTGGAATAGAGGTGGGTGCCATCTTGTTCTTTGCCTCAAACAGCAAAATGACTTGGGCTGGCCCTGCCTGGAGTGCAGCTGACAGGCCAAGATTCCCTCCCATTTGCAGAAGCAAGCAATGAAGGCAAGAGAGGCTGAAGCTGAATCTTGGAACAGGTGAAGAAAAAGTTCCTCCAACACTGAGCATGTGCCAAGTGACTTTCCCGCATGGCACATGCCCTCAGACACATCACATCAAGGAACAGGGGACTTCAAAGCAGTTGGCACTCTAGGGACAACCAGGAAAGAACCCCCTCCAAAGCCCTGAAGAATCTCTACCACTCAGTGTGTAAACAAAACTGAGTTAGTGGTTTGACTCGGTATAAGGCAGGGGTGCAGAATCTCTTTCAACCTGAGGGCCAAATTCTATTTTGGAGAAGCTCTCAAGGGCCACATTCCAGCAGTGGGCAGGGCCAAAGGCAAAGGGGTGGGGCCAGAAACACTGAAATAATCCACATATTTTAGCTTAAAGTTGCCAGTAACTAAGCATAAAGAGAGGCAATTAACTCTTTTAGAATGGAGGGAAGCCTGTACAAACATCGGGAGACCACCAAACGATCGATGGTTGGGGGAAAGGGGGTGGGACCAAGGAAATGGGCATGTCCTTCTTGGGACTCTAGAGGGCTGGACTGGGACCCCTGGATGGTCGGATTTGGCCCCTAGGTCTGAGGTCCTGCACCCCTGGTATAAGGCAACTGAAATTTTCATATATGAAATCTCTGTTGTGTTTCCATACTTCGCTGCTTCCCCATCCCACCCACCTCAGCACCACCACCTGGATAGTCAAGAAAGGAAAAGTGCTCCATATATTAAACAAACTCGCTAGGGTGTAAATCCCATTGAATGCAGTGTAATTTACTTCTGAGTAAAACATGCATAGGATTGCTCTGTAAGGCTGCAAATCCTCTGGATGCTCACCCAGGAATAAGCCCCATTCAGGATCATTTGACTACTTTTGAGTAAATGTGCAGCAGGTTTGGTTGCCCCACTGCAATCCTATGTATGCTCACTTCAGAGTATCATGCCTCATTGAACACTATAGGATTCCGTTTTGCTTGCATTCAAACTTCTGGAGATAGATTTTTAAAAACCTGGCATTCCTTGCTTTTTGGTTCCTTCTTTCATTTGATGCTGGTTTCTGAGCTATGCTCACATTCAAATGCTCTAGCTATTCATCCGACCCTCACGGATCCAATTAAGAGGGGGGAAATGCTTAAAGGGCACACTCGCCCCTCCCAATAATTGATTGCTCCTTCTCGCGATCCCCCCTTTGGAATTCATTACTCCTCTCACACACAAATGCTCCAGATTAATTGCTCCTTCTCTCCCCACCACCTTTGATTTCTCTTTCTCCCACTTCCCCTCAAATTAATTCCTCTTTCCCAAGCCCTCTCCGGAATCCCTTGCTTTCTCTCCCCTGCCCTCCAAGGACATGGTTATTCTAGTGCCACTCTGACATATCTCTCTCTCTCTCTCTTCTGATCTGCCTTCCCCACTCCTTCTTCCAGCTTGACACATACACTGTTCTAGGGAGGCTTCACAGCCACAGCGTAATACCATGCAACAATATGGGGGATAATTCCTTTTGGTGAAAGAAAGATAGAACTACCTATCTGCAAAATATTTGTAAACAGATTTCCCCCCCCTAGAATGTACCCAAGAGGAGCAACTTGAGTCTGTGGGCCTCCTATAGACACGGGCCTCCCTAACACACATACAAGGGCATGTCTGAAAGTATCTATTTCCTGGTGCATTTTCACTAGCAAAGTCATGCACCACTGAAAATCAGCTACAGGACTGCTTTTCAGTGTTTTTACTTCAAGCATATCAAACACTGCTGACTTTTAGCGTGTTAGATGCACATAAGAAGAACCCTGATGGATCAGACCAAAGGTCCATCTAGTCCAGATCTCTGCTTCCCACACTGGCCAACTGGGAAACCCCCAAGGAGGGCATGAGGGCAATAACATCTTCTAGTCCTGCTCCCCAGGAACTGTAGCATACTGCCCTTAAACATGGAGGTTCTATATAGCCATCTAATTGTCATTGACCTTCTTTCTAGGGTCACCACTTTCACATCCTCGAAAGAGAGGAAAAGCAGCCCCCCAAAAGACAAAAAAGACGAGACAAGACTTGCATAAAATCTGCATGTGCTGATTTATATACAGTGATGCAAATTTAAGGGTGTGTGAAGAGAAAGCCAGGTCAGGTACACGCACACCCCACTTGCAGCAGCAGCTCAGGTATCCACCTTTCACCTTGTTTACCGCACTTGTTTCCTGCAAGGAGGCTCACAATGGGACACATCTGCATGCCCCCTGGCAACTTCCCCTTCCCTGGCAGCCAAATGAGCTGTGAAGCATCCCCAAGCAACAAGAGGGGCGCCAAGGTGCCTGGTGGTCTCAAAGGGTGGCACCCTTTGAGTACCTCTTGAGCACCCCTAAGCACCCAGAGAAACAGGTTATTCCTGACTCGCTTCAGCCAATCATGAGGGGAGGGGGCGGAGGAGGGAGCCAAGAAGAGGGTATAAGGAAGGGGGCCTGTGGCGGGAAAAGTTGTTGGTCGTGGGCAGCAAGCTGCACAGAGGTCCAGGGCTTCGGTCCGACCTCAGGATCCAGCCCCAGGGAGCTCCCGGTGAAACTAGCTGAAATCGCCTGGTCGCTGGCATACGCGGCTTTCGAGGAATCGGGATCATTCCAGGTAACCCTTGTATGTACTGCTGCTATTACTCACTCTAAGCTGCTGTAAATTGAAGGCGCGTGCGTGCATACTGTTCCTGTGTATGTTTTGATACGCTCAATTAAACTCTGTTTACCTATGAACAGTGTAGTAGCTTCCATTCATAAAACTGCTTCTTTCACTGTCCCAGCATTAGAATTGGTCGCGGTTTCTGCCTAAGTGCCGCGAGCCGCGTATAAAGGGCTAACTCAGCTCCGGTTAACCCCTTGGTGCCCGAACCCGTGCAAAGGACTGGCTTTGGTCCTTTTCACGGGGGGGAAATTACTATAATTTAAATAGAAATACTATACGTCATGCCATAGTGATCTGGTGACCTGTGTGCCTGCTCAGTCTAACAGTTGGCCCCTGGACAACTTGAAGGCCCCTGCTCTGCCTTCTTATTGTTATTGATCTTTAAATTGGACCAGTTTTTGCAGCCCTTCAAATTGCCCTCTGTAAAGTTGTACACATGGCCATCCTACTTTCTTCCATGGGTCTGTCTAACCCCCTTCCAAAGCCATCACCATATCCTGTGGCAGTGAATTCCAGAATTATGTGGAAATATGGCTGAAACCTGTTTTGAATGTTTTCCCCTTCCTAATTTGTTGTTGAAAAGAAGCAGTTTGTAGCTCCTTGTAGGAGCCATAAAAATAGTGAGGAGTCTTTTGACATCTCCTATGGGCTGTTGTGTTCTGAATTATCAGGACTGACCTGCAGTTCTTTTGACACATCTGCAGCCAGCCTTCCACTGTGGAATTTTGAGTAATTCCTAGTCTAGAATGGAAAGAACATAGTGTGTACTCTTGAGAAAAGGGAAAAGAAAGAAAGCAGATCTCATCTATGAGGAAAGATGCATATCCACAACATGTCAGCAGAACAATGGATAGATGCAAGATGGTTGCATAGACTCAATCTTGAGGAAATGCAGGTGGCCATTTTAGGGAGAGCAATCCAATGCTCTCCAATGCAATCCAATGTGACAGTGTCAGAACCTGAATAGCGCAGATATCTTAGGGTAAGAATTAAGGACATCAGCTGTAAAGCATTGGCATGCAATACCTGACTCTGACCCACGTGTCTTTGCTTTGTGGGCACTCAATTTGTGCATTAAGATTTCATGAACAGATTTATTTGTTTTTTAAAAATATGTAAAGGAAATGAGTGCCGATAATGTTTTTTCTCTGCAGCTCCCTCTCGGCTTGATAAAGTGGACCACAAAATTGCCATTTACCAGATCCAGAGGCAAAAAGTCTGCAGGGCCCCCCCCCCAATTTCTCAGTGGAAGGCCTGCGGGACTCCACAGATAGAAGCCTTTTTTAATCCCCCCCTCCCCATTCCTGTTTTGTGCTTGATAAGAGGCAGTTTGTAGCTCCTTGTCTGGACTGTGTGTGTGTATGTTCAGAATAAACAGGACATAGCTACAATTCTTTGGATTGGCCCTTGGAAGAGGCCCAAAACAATAGAGAGCCTTTAAGATGCCCCTGGGAGTCCATCTTACAAAGAAGTTTTATCCTGCTGACTGAAGACTTCATAGTAGCATTGGAGCAGAAGCCTGAGCACAGCATGCATCGCTTGCAGGAGAAGGGCTTAATTATTTCCATTCTTAATTTTCATTTCAGCTTTGTTGGAAATTCATGTTGTTGCTGCTGCTGTTACCACATTGAGGAAGGCAAAAGATCTTTGCTTAGTGCGTTTTTCTTCTTCTTACGGTATTTATTTGCTTCCTTTAAAAGTTAACATTATGCTTGTGAAAAGCACTAGACCAGGGGTGTTCAACCTCTTTCAGTCCAAGAGCTGAATTCAACTTCACAGAAGCTCTCGGGGGCTGCATTCCAGTGGTGGGTGGGGCCAAAAGCAAAAGGGGCAGGGCCAAAAGACAAAAACAAAACAAAACCCAGCATAGTTTAACTCAGTGTTTCTCAACCTTGGGTCCCCAGATGTTTTTGGCCTACAACTCCCAGCATGCCCCAGCCAGCTATGCTGGCTGGGGCATGCTGGGAGTTGTAGGCGAAAAACATCTGGGGACCCAAGGTTGAGAAACACTGGTTTAACTTAAAGGTCTTACTGAAAGTAACTAAGCCTTAGGAGAGGCATTTCGACCTTTTAGAATGAGGAAAAGAATTTCAAAAGCTGGGAAACCACCAAAGGGTTGGCAGATGGGGGAAGGGGGTGGGGTCAGTGGAAGGGGGCATGGCCTTCTGGGGAACACCTGGGGGGGCAGGTTGAGAACCTAGAAGGGCCAGATTTGGCCCACATCCCTGTGCTAGACTGAAAAACTGCATCCTTTGAGGATGATATGGTAGCAGGCAGAGCACTATTATTGACAATACAAAGATAAAGTGCAGTACCTACAGCAGAGGAAACCATGCCATGACCCTTCCGACTGCAGTTACAATGTCATGGTCCACAGAATGATCCAAGTGACCCCCACATGTCTGTCAATCCCAGAACTACTCATGGACAGCCCATCTACCATTGGACATCAGCCAATCAGTTTTAGCTCTAGTGTAGTAATTACCACCACTTCTTTACACCAAGGCACAGAAGCATCCTTGAGTCCCAACCCATCACTTCTCTATATTATATACTAGCTTTTGCCCACAGCTTCGCTCGCGTGATGAAGAGTGACCGTGCCAAGTTTTCATGGGTCGTCATTTTCCTATAGGCACTATTTGTTTGAAATTCTTTAAGGTCGCTGACCGCTGTTTTGAACCGCTCCATAGGAAAGGTCCCCCGGGACTACATAATGGAATCCCAGCTCCCCCAGGACTACCAGCTCCCCCGGGACTTCCAGCTCCCCCGGGACTGCACAATGAAATCCCAGCTCCCCCGGGACTACCTGCTCCCCCGGGACTACACAATGAAATTCCTGCTCCCCCCCCTCCGGGACTACACAATGAAATCCCTGCTTCCCTCCCTGGATTACACAATGAAATCCCAGCTCCCCCGGGACTGCACAATGAAATCCCTGCCCCTCCAGGACTGCACAATGAAATCTAGTTAAAACATCTAGTTGGTGTGTGGATACCTTTTCAGACACAGACAAACTGCTTGGAGGACTGATGCCAGCTACGTGCTCTTTAGATTTTTGTTCATCCTAGCTTGTGAAATATGCCAGAGCTGGGCTGAGTATCTGGCCTTCTGAGGTAATCAGTGCTTCCTTGAAGGATGGTAAGGTCCCTGCATCTTTGAAGGAAGCAGGGTTCCTTGTTGACAAAACTAAATCTAAATCTTATGATTTTGGATAACTCCCACCGAGTGGGTGGCCTTGCAACTCCAAGCAGAGCTGGATGATACTGATTATTTAGATCCATTCCAATCATGTTTTAGACCTGGTTATGGGAAGGAAACAGCCTTAGTCACTCTGGTTGATGACTTATGCTGGGGAATGGACATGGGGGATTGCAACCCTGTTGGTTCTTCCTCCTCTCAGCAGCTTTTGATACCATTGACCATGGTATCCTTCTGGATCATCTATCTGAGTTGGGCTTAGGAGGTACAGTCATAAAGTGTTTCTGGTCCTTCCTGGAGGAATGGTCTCAGAAGGTGGTGCTGGGGGAGTCCTGTTCCACCCCATGTTCATTAGCCTGTGGGGTGCTGCAAGGTTGGTTCCATCCATCCTGTCTAGGGATGTTACCTTTCGCTCGTGCGGGCGCGAGTGGGACCAAACTCGGTCCAGCTCATGCAGGCCTATGGACAGGACCAGCACCGGCGGCTTGAGCGGCGTGGAGAACTGCTCCACGCCGCTCAGAAGATTGAGGCGGGGGGGCTGCCCCCACAGAGAGGAGAGCCGCGGAGAGCCGTGAGCCCCCCCAAGGTTCGTGTATCACCTCTAATCCTGTCCACCATGCTTTTTAACATCTACATGAAACCGCTCGGGGAAGTCATCAGGGAGTTTGGGCTGAAGTGTCATCAGTATGCAGATGATACTAGTTCTATCTCTCATTTCCAACTACACATCTCAGGGAGGCTGTGGAACTCTTGAACCAGTGTCTGAAGGCTGTTTGGGCGTGGATAAGGATGAACAAGCTAAGACTTAATTCAGACAAGACAGAGGTACTGTGAGTTGGGAAACCTACTACTCTGGATGGAGGTTTACATTACAACTGGTATTAGATGGGATTGCACTCCCCCTAAAAGACCAAGTGTGTAGTGTGAGAGTCCTCCTGGAAGCTCAGGTGACTGAAATGTATACAGAAGTGCATTTTACCAGCTTAAGCTGGTATGCCAGTTGTGGCCCTATATGGAGATAACATTGCCTCAGTTATCCATGCAGTAGTGATGCCCAGGCTGGACTACTGTAATGCACTGTATGTGGGGCTGCCTTTGAAGATGATCCAGAAACTTCAGGTGGTGCAGAATGTGACCACCCAAGTGTGGATGGGGATGAGATGGTCAGATCATATAATGCCTATACTGCACCAGCTGCACTGGTTACCAGTATTTTTTTTAAAAAAATTAGTTTTCAAGCCCAATTTAAAGTGCTGGTTTTGACCTTTAGCTGTAAATGGTTTGGGACCAAATTACTTGAAGGGCTGCCTTCTCCCATATCAGCCTGCCTGCACTTTAAGATCAGCAGGAGAGCCCTGACTCACTTTCCCACTTTTGAGGGCAGTTAGGCTGGAAAGTACACAAGAGAGGGCCTTTTCTGTAGTGGCACCTCTAGAGTTCCCATCAGGGGTCCATCAGGCCCCATAATTGCAGGCTTTTACAAAGACTTGTAAAAGCCTGAAGACTTAGTTCTTTACTCTGGCCTTCCCCTGACTATGTTCTACTGGACTGTTCTGCTCAGTAGCTGCAATTATGCTGTAGGATTTTAGTAATGTTTTATTGCTGGTGTTTGTTGTTTTTATGAACATTTGCTCCCTTATTATTTTAAAATATTATCATCACCATCATCATTATTACTATTACTATTAATACTTTTATTGTTGTTGTTGTTGTTGTTATTATTATTATTATTATTATCATTATCATTATTGGAATTTTAATGTTGTAAGCTGCTTTGGGAGGGCTTCTGCCCTGAAAGGTGGCCTAGAAATATTTTAAATAAATAACAAATGAATAAATAGATTTTGCAAAATTTTCATATTTGGATATTTGGGAGAGAAAAACTTGAGATTTTAAAAATTTACCTGTGGGAGAAAGCAAAATGGACAGATTCACCCATCCCTGGCCCTTCACTAGCCTCAGCTGGTCTCCTTCTCTTGTTTAGATGAGGAGGGCATTGCTGACGGCTCAGTTCAAGCTGCTTGTGACTTGCAGTAGGGCTTGGATCTTGTGTGTTGAATGAGTGCTTCCAAACCCAAAGAAAGCCCCATGGTAAGGACCCCCCCCCCACAAGCTTATGTTTACCTCTGGCCTCTGCAGATGTCAATGGAGCTGACTTTTCATAGAGAGGAGAACCCCAGGTTCTTCTGTCCCTGAGGGATAAAGGGTTGATGATGCAGTCCTACTTGTGAAATGAAGCTGCATTTAATATTTCAAACCCAGGGCTCTCAGCATTGAGCAATTCCCTCTAGGAAAGGCTGCAGACAAAAATCTGTTTGTATATTTTTAAAAGTATTTTCCTGCAGCTGATAGAGTCTCACATACATTCATCATTCAGGAAACACGGACAGATTTAGTGCTTTGTTGCGATTTGCTGATGTGCTGCTTTTTCAGTGCATTTGAACCTGCGCTTCTCTGTGTGTTTAATATCTTTCTGAGCAGAGTTGGCTCTGGAATTTTTCATGCCTTAAAAAAAGCCAAGCTTGGAGGTCATTGCAAACACACAGCGGACTGGGGAGGAAGACAGAATGCCGCTTCCTTCCAGCAGCACTGAACGGAGTCCATGAACTGCTCATGGTTGTGTACCCTAGACAGCTGCTCTGCTTCCTGAGTGGAGAAATCTGGCTCAGCTCTGCAGGAATTTAACAAAATCTGCCACTCGGAAGTACAAACTAATTAGATTTGTTACAGCACAAATAATGTAAAATAAATAAATAAAACTAATGATGACATAATTGGTTGTACCCTTGCTTTGCCACTTTTTTCACTTGGATGTTCCGACATTATTTCAAGCTGAACACACATTTTAATTCTTGAAGGTAAGGGAATCCAAAATGCTTCTTCTTCTTTTTCTTATTGTCATAAAGTCTCAAAGTTGAAAGGGAGCAGTGCCAATCGCGTATTCAATCAATCACCCTTGCCACAGGGCAGAAATCTTGATGTCAATCTTGGTGTCAATCGCCCTTGCCATAGGGCAGAAATCTTGATGGAACTACATTTATAATGGACGTTATCCCCCACCCTGGTGAAACTCAATGTGTCACAAGCAGAGACCTGAAACAAAAAGGTATCTGTCCTCTAGCGTGAGTGAATGTCCAACTTACTCAAGGAATAAAATCATACAGTTGGAAGGGACCTCAGAGGTCATCCAGTCCAAGGGTGGGCAACTTGTGGCCTTCCAGATGTTGTTGGACTGCAACTCCCATAAACCCTCACCATTTGTTACACTGTCTAGGGCTGATGAGATTTACAGTCCGACAACACATGGAGGACCACAAGTTGCCCAACCCTCATCTAGCCCAACTCCCTGCCGATGCATAACGTTCACCGTCATAGCACCTCTGATAGGTGGCCATCCAGGCTCTGCCTAAAAACCTCTACTGAAGGAGGCGCACCACCTTCCAAAGCAGCCTGCTCCACTGTTGATTCAGTGTTGAACTTCCATCCCATGAAGATATTCTCCCTGATGTCTAGTGGAAACTGGTCAGTAAAATAGCCCAAATCTTTCCACCAAGCTTTCTTTCGGATGCTAAGGGTGGGATTTCTAGAGAAGGAGAGCCCTAAAAATATCCTGCTGTTTACTGTTGCTGAGGTTGTAAAGGGAACAATAGGAAAATCTCTGCCATGGTTTCCAGGGTGATAAGAAAAGGAGGAGGAGAAGGAGGGGCCATAGATTAAGCCATATAGTAAAATGGCCCAGGTTTATTCTTTTGCCATTTTCAGTTAAATGATCTTAGATAGGTAAGGTAAGAACCCTGCCCAAGGTCCTGGGGAGTGTCTGACAACCAGAGTGCACAGTGCTGAGCTAATGGGACCCATTGTCTGCCTCAGTATAAGGCAGTTAGTAAGTTTATATGTTGTCAAGTTAGTTCAGCATTACATTTTGCCACACTGTCATCTACACATATGCTTTGACATATTCACACAAGGTAGCTAGAAATCAATGCTAAGCTGAAATCCTCCTCCCCCACCGCCCCACTTCATCATCTGGTTCACAGGCGAAAAAGGTGGTGGGATTTCAGTGATTTTCAGGGGCCTGAAAGGGGGTGCTTACTGGTGGCAGCAGCAGCACGGGCAGTTTTCCCTTTTTTCCTCCCAGAATGCCCCTTACATCATCATCATCATCATCATCATCATCATCATCATCATCATCATTTATTTATTTATCGCCCATCTGGCCGGCAACCGGCCACCCTGGGCGATGTACATAGAATAAAAACAATAAAATACATTTAAAACAATATAAAAATTTTAAAATCTTAACCCACCCCATATTCCCATACATAATCACTTAGCATCATTCCCGTAGGGATGGCCCCCGCGTAGGGATGGGTGAACAAGTGACGTTCAAGATCGCTGACAGGAAACTTGCGCAAATCAAGCAGCAGTCGAATGCGAGATTTGCGCAAATATTCCAAAATTTGTGCAGATCTCCCCTAATTTGAGCAAATTTCCTGCATAGACTAAAGTGGGGCTGATTCTGTCTACTGAGAATTTTTGCACGAATCAGGAAATTTGTGCAAATCAAACTGGGAATCAGGATCGAGACAAACACAAGCACATGTTAGACAATTTGCAAACTTTTTGGTGGGCACATGCTCGCGTTCACATTCAGGGCTTCGAAAGGGGCATACTCGTGTGTTTTGCAAGCAAAAATGAAATTCTCATACGTCCCTATAAGAGGGACAGTACCAGTTAAAAGGAGGAGGAACACTGTTGCTGCTGCCACAAAACTGTCAATAGCAGCAACAACAACAAAAAAGCTATGCTGGTTTTGCCCCCACCCCACTCCATTAGTCTCTCCCCACCCCACATCCCCCATTAAGAAAAATTGGGTCAAACGTTTTCCCTTTAGAACTTTTGTCTCAGCTTTATTTGACATTCAATTGGCCACAAATGAAATGGATAACATGGAAAGCAACCTCTAAGAGTGAATCTTGAGCATCTTATAGATTTCATAGATCATAGAGTTGGAAGGAGCCTACAAGGCCATCGAGTCCAGCCCCCTGCTCAATGCAGGAAACTAGAGGAGGGGTCTCCCATCCAAGTAATAACCAGGCCTGACCCTGCTTAGCTTTCCATGCTCAGACAAGCTGAGCCAGCGTGAGCCACAGGCCTGTGGATACTAGAGGAGGGCTCTCCCATCCAAGTAATAACCAGGCCTGACCCTGCTGAGCTTTCCACGCTCAGACAAGCTGAGCCAGCGTGAGCATCTAGCACTTCCCACATGTAGATGCAATTCTGGCATGCATACAAAGCAAGGGGTCTCTAGGTATGTTGACTTTCAATAACAACAACAACAACAACAACAACAACAACGACTTTGCCATTTAAAGAAGGCAAAGTGTAGCCCCCCAACACCCCATGCTCCTCAGGAGCACCTATATCTCTGGACAGCTTGCTAGTTCTACAAACAGAGTATCTACTAAAAACAGTAAAAGGGCTCTGTCTGCTAGCCATGCATGCCAAATTCACATACTCTTTGCTTAGAAAAAGAAAAGAGAAAGCTTGACCTGTCATGATAACATCGTTGCAGTTATTATAAGGTCCTTAAAAAGTAGCCACAGCAAATGCTTTTAAAATATACTGCTTTTTGCAATTTATTGCAAAATATCTTGAGTAGGCATTTGAACCTGGCTAGGAAATGTACCGATGTCTGAAATGGCTACCCTGGGAGAATGGCAGTTAGCAACTCCAATATACCTCTTCCTGGCCCCTGGCTCTCTGTGTTCACAACGACAGGGCAGTTACTGGGAAGTTCTCCACAAGCAAGCATTGGAGGCGTTGTGCCAGAGTCTGTTTTGTTTATTCATTTGTAGAACACATCTACATCCAATAGGAGACTACCTGTCCTTTAATATCTTTGGAGCGGAGCTCTGCTCCCCTCCTATCTTTATCTAAGGTTAAGCTGGTACATACATAGGACAGGGCCTCCTCCGCAGTGGTGCCCGGGCGCTGAAATTCCCTCCTTCTAGAGCTGCATCTAGCTTCTTCCCTTTCTGTTTTCCAACAGATGGCAAAAAAACAAAACAAAACAGAAAACTGTTCCCCTCCATCAGTCATTTTATGAGAGGTTTTTAAAATTCAATTTATTAAATGCCTCGTAAAATAATTTCTCTAGGCGTTTTACAATTATGATAAAAAAAAATACAAATAAAATCACAATAAAATCAACACTATAAAAGTATAGAATGTAGCTGTGTCCCTCATTCTGCTTCCTTGTTTCTATACAAACTGGTTAGCGTATTTTGATCGCCATGATTTTGATGTTATTGTTTTGCGTGTGTTTTAATTGTATGCATGCTGCTTTGAGAACCTATAGCTGAAAAGAGCCCAATAAATACAATCCTATGCATGTTTAGAAAGAAAAAGTCTTACAACTCCCAGCATTCCACAGCCTCACGCTATGCTATCATACTTGGCAGAGGAGAAGTGGGCAGTGGAGTGCTAAGTTATAATGTAAATGGAGTTTATTACTATTTGGCAGAATAATGTTGGCAGCTCTCAGGGATGAGTCTGTGCCACAAACACTTTTTGTGTTTGGAACCAGGTCAAAACTGCTCATCCGAATATCTGCTGGGACATACACTGTGCTATAGCAGCTCCTACAGTCACAGGGGGGCATCCATACCTCTAGATTCACA
This sequence comes from Shinisaurus crocodilurus, assembly GCA_021292165.1. NCBI lineage: Eukaryota > Metazoa > Chordata > Lepidosauria > Squamata > Shinisauridae > Shinisaurus > Shinisaurus crocodilurus. Next base: position 2,116,801 of record CM037889.1, read on the forward strand.
TGGTGATTGAGATTGTATTACTTCACAAAGTGTCTGTACGGGAGTTGATGCTGGAGAATAATGAACCAGAGTGTAGGTGCAGACAACAAATCAGTTCCAAAATTTCAACAAGCTATTGTTGAGTTGAAAGAACTCTGGAATCCTTCAGGCAAAGCATCAGGAGGACTATACATTTGATCCCTCTGTGCACCTACCACTGTAGGTCTCCCTTGCCTCACCAATCTGGCCTTCCTCCTCTCCCAAGCCTACTTCCTTAGCCCCAACTTCTTCAGCCTTGGCCCAACCCCTTCAAGCCCAGACACACCACACATGCCTATGGCCTAACCTTCTGTGTACAACAGCCCTCCATTTAGCTTGGTCACCTTGGTCGATTCACTGCAATTTTACTTGCAGCATGTAGATCAGGGCCTAAGGAAAATATAATCTCCCCCCCCCCCTTTAATGTTTCCAAACACGAACTATGGATTTATGGTATGGGAATCAGGGTTGTTGTTGTTTGAGGCCCACATTGAAGGGTGAAACGTAATATAATTTAGGTCCAGACTCAAGCCATAAGTGTTTGTAGAAACATATTTTCACTGCAGGAAAGGACTTTATGAAATTCTACTGATACTGTCCACTTATCAGGGACAGCTGTTCAAACAGGTTCTTAATCTATTGGTTATATGGTATAACACTGCCATTTAGGCTCTTTTTATTGACAGCCAAATTCCCGCATAATCTCTCATTACACCGGGACTGTTCTAAGGCATCCAAAGTTGCCTACACGTTGTGACAGGTCCAGTTACTTCTCCATGTTGGTGCCGAGCTGGTGTTTGGTATAGCATTGTGGCTAAGAAACAGAGACATGATTCAGGAGTAGACCCTTTTTAGGGAGAGAGGACGATTGCTCCGGGCCTCACACATGGAAAGCAACATTGGCAAACAGGACACCCTCACTAAGAGGAGAAGGAAGGGGGGGCACAGATAAAATATTCATCCCCAGGGCCCCTCAGTCTTAAATAGTGAGTGCCTGCCTGGGAGGTTGTCTTGTCCGTTCAACGCTAACCTTAGCCACGAACTCTCTAAGGGTGCAATCCTATGGCCACTCGACACTGTCTGGATGGCTGTAGGAGAGGTTGGAGTCCTGGCTCTGACCTTGGCTATGGGCTCCGAAGTTGGAGCTGGGACAACCTCAGAGCCCCCTCCCTCTGCCCTCGCTCGCAGCCAGCATGGTTCTTTCTATGCTGGCTGCAGTTCCACAGTTGGAAGACCGACCTTGGAGCGGGTGTTGGGTGGGTGTCCCAGGTGGGAGGAGAGGACTGAGGCTCTGCCGAGATACAATGTATCCCGGTGGTGCGTCAGCTTGTCCTCCTCGTGAGCAGGGGCAAAAGACTTAGACAGCTGAAATCTGCCATCTAAGTCTTTTGCACCTTCGCCTCCGTGCTCCTCCTGCCCTCAGTAGGATGCCCATAATCCTCCAGGTTTGGAGGGTTACGGGCAGCCACATTGGATCACACTGTAGATGACCTTAGGCAAGCCAGCATTTCCTTAGATCAGGGGTGTTGAACCTTGTCCAGCCTGGGGGGGTCGAATTCCATTTCAGAGAAGCTCTCAGGGGGTCACAGTCCAGTGGTGGGTGGAGCCAAAGTCAAAACAGGGTGTGGCTAAAGTAAAAAGGGGCGGGGCCAAAATGCCAGCATAACAGCTTAAAGCTCTTTCTGCCAGTAACTCAGAAGAGGCATACTGCACAAGCGCTGGTAAACCACCAAATGACCAAAGTGGTCAGGGGGAAAGGAGGCAGGGCAAGGGGAGGGAGCCTGGCCATCTGTGGAACCCAGGAGAGCCGGACTGGGACACCTGGCAGGCCAGATTTGGCCCCCTGTCCTGAGGTTGTGCACCCCTGCCTTAGCTTCACCACCACCCCATCTGCAATATAGGCAAGGGATGCTGGCGACTCCTATGACAGTGGGGCTCCTTATCCATTGCAGCTTTTATTCTGAGCTTTATAGGCGCTATCCATGGTGCTATACTCCATCCCGAAATAGGTTCGCCACCATGGAGCACCATGGATAGCTCCTATAAAGCTCAGGATAAAAGCTGCTACGGATAAGGAACCCCACTGATATAGTAGGAGTCACCAGCCTCCTCTGAACAGAGGTGTTGCAAGCACTCCTGCTTAAGTGGCTGTAGGCAAAAGTGAGGTAAGCACAGCCCTGTTTGTGGCCTGCTTTGAGCCACCATCTTGAGAAACTTACCTTGGGGCATGGTTGGAAGGATGCTCCATAGGCCCCGGCAGAGTATCTTTTGCCACTAGGGGCAAGGGCCTACCAGCCCCAGAATCCATGCTGGGAAACTGATGTTCTATGCATCATTTTCACTAGACAGAAGGCACCTTCTCTTCAGGGGGAAATAATACATGGAGCATGACTTTCCCACCAGAAATTCTGGGACTGGTAACTTCAGGCCCAGTTCCTGGCAAGAAAAAGATTTGGGCAGTGCCTGCCACAGAAGAACATAAGAAGAGCCCTGCTGGAAGAGACCATGGGTCCATCTAGTCCAGCATTCTGTTCACACAGTGGCCAGCCAGCTGCCCACAGGATCCCACAAGCAGGACATGAGTGCAACAGCACCCTCCCGCCCATCTTCCCCACCAGCAACTGGTGTACATAGGCAGACTGCCTCTGATACTGATACTGTTCCACTGCCTGAGTGGAACCCGCCATGGCCCAAGGAGCACTGATACTTTCTTCTGCCCTGGGTCCTGGGGTAGGAAAGCAGCAGGCAGTGGCAAGGGGAAGTTTGGGTTATCCTCTGAGCTCTTTGTGATCGTTTGCCTCAAACACTTGCAAGAAGCTCACACCTTTGCCAGCATTTCCCTCTTGGGGCAAGTAGCAGGATGCTCATGCAGCTCTAACCTGCAACATGGGTGTTGCAATACTGGCCAGCCAGGTTGTTGCACGAATTACTGAGAAGTGCTTTGAAAATGGGAAGTGCTGTGTTGAACATTAGGAGCTAAGGTTGGACCTTGGGGCTGACGTCCAGGAGCCCATAACTCAGGGTTCCCCTCGGAGAGCAGCAGACAGGCCCAGCATCAGCACCTGGGCCCAGCATGGGTATGCTGGGGCCCACTTGGGCAGATGCTGGTTGCTGCGGCATCCAAAGCATTTTATATTCAGGGGGTGGCCAGACGGGCATTTCATTATTTTTACTTTTAAAATATGTTATCCATTTCTACAACAAAATGGTGCTTATTATTCCCCAAGTAAATGAGTTTTTCATCAGGGCTGCTGAAGCAAACAGCATTTCATACCTGTAGTCATAATGGTGCTGTGATTTAAGAGTGTTTAAAATGCAAAACTGCACATGCTCAGAGTATTTCTTTTTTAAAAAAAATAAAAAATCCAGTTTGGCAAAGAGTTTTGTTTCTTTGTTTTGCTGTAATATATATGAGGGATGTAGAAGCAGTTGTAAAGCAGTTATAAATGCTTTACGGTAAGAGCTGTTCAACAATGAAGCCAGTTACCTGGGTGGGTGGGAAGCTCTTCTACTCCTGAAGTCTTCAAGTGAAAGCTAGACAGCCATTAGTTAGGGATGTTCCAACTCTGGATTTCCTGCACTGAGCAAGGGGTTGGACTAGATGACCCGCAAGAGGGGTGGGCAGAAGACAGATCTCTAGATGTTTTGGACTTTAACTCCCAGAAGTTTCTGCCAGCATGGCCAATGGTCAGGAATGCTGGGAGTTGAAGTCCAGTGCATCTGGAGATCTACTTTCTGCCCACCCCTGGCCTACAAGACCCCATCCAACCATATGATTCTATGCCAATGTGCACGTTTATTGTTAGTTTGTTTGCTTGGAGGATTGAAAGCAGGAAAACTTGTGGGGGATGGGGTTAGGTTTTTTTTTAAAAAAAACCTAAGGCTTTAAAGAAAAACCTCCTCTTCACCATAATTTAAAAGCAATGTTGCAAAGTGGGCATTTTCTGAGATGCGCACAATAGTGTAAAATGGCTGGCAAAACAGCAGCAGCCAGCATGAGGGATTTGGCATTTACTAGCTTCATTGACTAAACATGAACCCCCAAAGAACCATCTATACAGTCACTTTTCTTCCTAAATAACACAGGAACACGATGTCTTTGTAATTTTCTTTCTTTTATAAAGAAATTCATTTTTAAAATTATATGTATTTATCTATCCTCAGAGGGCTCAGAATAGGTTGCAGTATGGAGAGACTTACCTACCCTGGAAACTCAGCATCGAAGTTAAACAAAGATTACATTTCACAAAGAATAACTCAAATGACAAGGGGGCTGGAGCATCTTCTGTAAGAGAAAAGGATAAAGAGTTTGGCTTTTCAGTTTCAAAAAAGGACAAATAAGGGAGAACATGATAAAGGCTTATAAAATTATGAATGGGAAGAAGAGACTAAATTTTGTTTCTTCTCTCAGTTCTAGAAGTCAGCATCACCATCAGAAGAAATTCATAGGCAGTCAGCTGAAGACAGGCAAAAGACAAGATCATAGAATCATAGAATCATGGAAAAGTAGAGTTGGAAGGGGCCTACAAGGCCATCGAGTCCAACCCCCTGCTCAGTGCAGGAATCCAGGTCAAAGCATCCCCGACAGATGACTGTCCAGCTGCACCTTGAATGCCTCCAGAGTGGGAGAGCCCACCACCTCCCTAGGTAGTTGGTTCCATTGTCTTATTGCTCTGACAGTCAGGAAATTTTTCCTGATGTTTAGGCGGAATCTGGGTTCCTGTAACTTGAGCCCATTATTCCGTGTCCTGCAAACTGGGATGATCCAGAAGAGATCCTGGCCCTCCTCTGTGTGACATCCCTTTAAGTACTGGAAGAGTGCTATCATATCTCCCCTCAGTCCCCTCTTCTGAAGGCTAAACATGCCCAGTTCTTTCAGTCTCTCCTCATAGGGCCTTGTTTCCAGTCCCTTTATCATCCTTGTTGCCCTCCTCTGAACCCTCTCCAGTTTGTCTACGTCCTTCTTAAAGTGTGGTGCCCGGAACTGGACGCAGTACTCAAGATGAGGCCTAACCAGTGCTGAGTAAAGGGGAATTATCACTTCACACGATTTGGAAGCTATTAATGCAGTCCAAAATAGCATTTGCCTTCTTTGCAGCCACATCGCACTGGTGGCTCATATTCAGTTTGTGATCTACAACAATTCCAAGATCCTTCTCACTTGTAGTATTGTTGAGCCAAGTGTCCCCCATTCTGTAACTCTGCATTTGGTTTCCTTTCCCTAGGTGCAGCACTTGGCATTTATCCCTACTAAATTTCATTCTGTTGTTTTCGGCCCAGCGCTCCAGCCTATCAAGATCTCTTTGAATTTTGTTTCTGTCTTCCAGAGTATTAGCTGTTCCACCCAACTCTGTGTCATCTGCAAATTTGATAAGCATTCCCTGCACCTCCTCATCTAAGTCATTAATAAAAATGTTGAAGATCACTTGGCCCAGGACCGAGCTCTTCATTGTATGAAGGCCCAGGACCTTCATACAATGCACAATCGAGTTACGGAATCCGCAGCTGGAAAATGTGATGATTGCCACTAACTTAGATAGTCTTTTAAAAAGGATTGGACAAAATTACTGAGGCTTAGTTTATCAGCAGCTATTGGCAAAGACAGCAAAATGGAATACCTCTGCCTACTAGATAAGAACAGAATAAGAGCCCTGCTGGATCAGACCAAGGTCCATTTAGTCCAGCATTCTTTTCACACAGTGGCCAACCAGCTGCCCACGGAAAACCCACAAGCAAAACATGAGTGCAACAGCACCCTCCCGCCCATCTTGCCCCAGCAACTGCAAATGCCTTGGAGAATAGAAAGGTCTTCACCTGGCACCGGAAAGAGTACAATGTAGGTGCCAGGTGAACCTCTTTGGGGAGCTCATTCCACAACCGGGGTGCCACAGCAGAAAAGGCCCTCCTCCTGGTAGCCACCTGCCTCACTTCCTTTGGCAGGGGCTCTCGGAGAAGGACTGCTGACAAAGATCTTAGTGTTCGGGCAGGTACATATGGGAGGAGACGATCGTTCAGATACCCTGGCCCCAAGCCGTTTAGGGCTTTGAATGTTACTAGTGTTGTAACATCGAGCCTCGCCCGGGCAAAACAGGGCTGAAATCGGCCCCGCTCACGCCCGGCGGGGCCTTACCTTTGTCTTCGGGGCGGCTCACCTCTCCGCGGCGAGCCGCCCGCGCGGCTCACTCCGGTCCGGAAATGACGCGACAGGACCAGAGAAGTTCTCCGCGCTGCTCAGAAGATCAAGTCGGGGGGGCGCCCCCATGGAGAATCGAGTCGGGGGCACAGAGAGCCCCCGTCAAGGTTTGGATGCATCGGTAGTTAGTACCAGCACTTTGAATCGGGCCCAGAAACAGACTGGCAGCCAGTGCAGATGAAAAAGCACTGGCATAATATGTTCACGTCAGCCAGTCCCCGTTAACAATCTCGCTGCCCTATTCTGGACCAGCTGAAGTTTCCGGACTGTTTTCAAAGGCAGCCCCACGTATAACGCATTGCAATAATCCAAACGAGAGGTTACCAGAGCATGGATAACTGTAGCTAGGCTATCTCTGTCCAGATAAGGACGTAGTAGTTGGCATATCAGCCTAAGCTGATAAAAGGTGCTCCGTGCCACTGAGTTCACCTGTGTCTCGAGTGACAGTTGTGGATCCACGAGCACCCCCAAACTACGAGCCTGATCCTTCCGGGGGAGTGCAACCCCATCCAGAACTGGTTGAATATCACTTAGCCGGGCAGACGAACCACCTGTGTGTGCATGTGTTTTTGGGCGGGTCTGTGAATCACATTGCAAGCTCGAAAATGTATGGACTTTGACCGCAGATTTTGTCTGAGTCTGTGTTCTGTGTGGAAGGTGCAAACTGGATAAATCCTCATTAAAAACATATGGAAACTAATTTCTCATAGGACCCTGTTAGCAATAAGCTATGTCCAAATATCCAGGATCTGCCTTCCATGAAAGGAAGGAACCTTCTGTGAGAGGAAGGGCTCCTCATACAGAAGGCCGCTCTGCTTGAATGTTGAGGTTTGTCCTTCCCCACACTAAAGCTCACCCCCATTCAGCAGGTGTAGCATTTTCCAGGGTTTCGAGGGGCTGCCATGGGGCGGAGGGGGCAGGGAAGTCCACTTCTGCCAGCACTGCTGATCCAGCTTAAATCTGGATCCAACCTGATACATTTTTATTTATTGAAAATATGTTTAATCTTCCTTTCTAAAGTGCTCTGTGTGGCTCATGTAACTCAAAACAACATGCAGCAAGGTCATTTAATAATTAAAAAAGTCAAAACAAAATAGTGCTACAAGTCACAAGTAATGTTTTGCTTCAGTAATCAGCTCAAGTTCTCTCCCATACCCTATCCAACGACCTTTCTAAATAAATGGGTCTTAGCCAGTGGTCCAAAACCCAGGAAGGAAGAAAATAAGTTCATTTCTTGGGGGAAGTAGTCCACTAGCACCAGGACAACCACGAAGAAGTCCTACTCCTTATTCTACATGACCTCACTGAGGGAACCTGGAGCAGGTTCATGATCTCAACAGGTACATTAGCTCATATGGGTAGAGGTATTTTCTAAGATATGTAAGTCCCAGGTTTTGAAAGGCTTAAATAAATCCTCATGACCAGCATCTTGAATTGGGCCAGGAAACGCATTGGTGCTCGTGTTGATGTGGCACTAGCTTTATGTGTTGTAGCCTGCTTATATCTGTTAAGAAGAGGGCTGGGGAATACTGCATGAGAGCTATTGTTTCTAGACCAACTCCAAGGGCAGCTCCATGTAGAGTGCATTATATCAGTCAATTTTGGAGGTTTCAAAAGGCATCGATGTTACAGTGTTCCAGCTGTCTAGGATGGGACTCAGCTTGCACATCGGAGGTAGGAACATAGGAAGCAGTCTTATACCAAGCCTGACAATTGGTCTATTTACAGTGGGTTGCATCCAATGTTGGTCCAACTTAGAGTAGGCCCACTGAAATGCATGGGACCTAAGATAGACTACCGTTGAATACTACCCAGTGACTGGAAGTGCCTCTCCAAAATCCAAGGTAGTGGTCTTTCCTAGCTCTACTTGGAAATGCCAGGGATTGAACTTGGGACCTTTTGCATGCAGGGCAGGTGCTCTACAACTGAGAAACAGCCTTTTTATCAGGGACTTATAAAGGCATCCCTGACCAGCGCAGCCACCTTTTTATCCAACAGTAGTTACAGCTCCAGGAGCAGTCCCAAAGGTGCACATTTGCACCAACACTGTGATATGCACACCAACTATAAGAGGTAAATCTCTTGCTGCCAAGGCATCCAACTTCCCAATCAGCATTGCTTCAATCTTGTCTGAATTCAACTTGAATTTAATGAGCTCAGCTTGTGAAGCTATAACAATAGCTCTGTCCTATGAGGGCAACCTTAGAAAAATAAGTCTAGACAAAGGGATAAGCATTGTTTTCCAATAACAGTATTTCGTTTTAAGATTCAGTGATGCATTACTTGTATGTACAGACATAATCAATTTCCTTTTCAACAGGAACTAAATATCTTTAATAATCAGGAGTGTCATATTAACTGTCTGGTGCTTTTTATTTTTAATTACAATGGGAATTTCTAAAAAAAAATCTAGGAAATTGCTTTAATATTGAAATTTCCTCTTTCAATAAGACTAACAATTCAGTGATCGTTGACTACAAAGACACTGTGCATATGTTCAGTTCGGATTATCCCAATTAATTGTGAAGACCAGCATTGTGCATGGGCATTTGATCAATTGCATTCACCACCATCATCATGTATACAAAACAGAAAACTAAGTTTCAAGCTACAAAAATATTGGTGAGGTGACTGAGTAATAATAATCTGTCATACAACACATTGGGGTCTGAATGTTCCCTACTAAATTAGCACTTAGATCAGAATAGACTCCATAACCAGCCCCAAAGATTTTGCTTCCTGGGACAAAGGAAAACATGGCGCCTCCCATTCCATATACAGAAGCCAACCACATTTGTGGTTGAAACTTGTTTCAAAACTGGCAATGGGATAGCATCCTCCACCACAGGCTAACTTGGTTTTGCTGTACAGGCTGTGTGTCCCATGCACCTCTGTCCTCTAACACAGGGGTGAGCAGAAAGTAGATCTCCAGATGTATTGGACTAACTCCCACCATTCCTGACCATTGGCCATTCTGGCAGGGCATTAAGGGAGTTGGAGTCCAAAACATAATGAGATCTACCTTCTGCCCACCCCTGAAATTTAGGCAACTTTGATAGTTCTAGGCCCTGGGCTATGACACCCCCTCCCATAAAACCAGTGCTTGACTAGGACAGTAAGCTTTATGGCTGAATAGAGATTTGATCCAGATGCAGTGGAGGCTGATGGCTCCAATGTCAGCACGGCTGTGTATCCACTCTGGATTTTACTCCGGACTATAAAGGAGCTATCCACGGTTCTGAATCTCATCCCCAGAATAGGTTTGGCACCACTGATTGCTCCTTAAAAGTTCACAGTAAAATCTGGAGTGGATACACAGCCCCACTGACATTGGAGCCACGCCACCAGCCTTCATGGTCCAGATGTCTTCTTCTGTCTAGGTCAGGACTCTCCAACCTTGGGTCCCCAGATGTTGCTGGCCTACAGCTCCCAGCATACCCAGCCAGCATGGCTAATGGCAAGGGATTCTGGGAGCAACATCTGGGGACCCAAGGTTGGAGAGCCCTGGTCTAGGTGCAACAATCTAGCTAGCCTCTATGCTGTCCCATTAAGATTTTCTACAAAGTTGTCCTGACTCCAAAACAGGGGAGGGGGCTCCATACTCCATAACTCATGTGCCATGAAGAGGATCTTTGTGCTCAACTGCTGCCATCCTTTCATTTGAAGGAGATGCAATAAGACTGTGATGGGTGTTTCTTGTGCTGGCAAGGTTTCACTGAGCCGTGTGTCATCTTCGAAGAGGCATGCTTGGCTGCCTACTGGAAGGTTTTCTTGGCCTTTGGAGCTCTCATATAAAAAGTCTTTCTTTGCATGGCAAACATAATAGGGAGCATTACAGAAGATAGATGCAAACTGCCAGACTGTGAGAGGTGACAGAAGATACCGCCTGAGACAAGAACAAAGGTATCATTTAGCTGTTCCCCTAACCTAGGGGCTGAGGAGTTTGAGAAGTAGCTGGGTTCTTCTCTCTGAATGACTTACTTATCTCATCTCGCTCATGCAAACAAAGAAGCTGGATGGATGCTAGAAAGTAAGGCTCAGCTTCTGCGTCCCTCCTGAAAATCCAGAGTGCCGATTGTTTTTGAAAGTTGCCATGACCACAGCACTACCCAGGAGACACAATACCCCCATTCTTCACCGGAGGACTTCAAAAGCTGATCACTGGATGTGTTGCTTCATCGTGCATTTGCAATCAAGTCCTGAGTCCTGACACAGCATTGCTAGATTGTTTAATGACACTGCTGGTGTAAGGAATTTAATCAAAAAAGGAGGCACACTTTTCTGACTGCCTCTAACCTCCCTTTCGAATGTTGCTTTCTCTTCTCCCCTGGCATCCTGAGTGCACTTTGCTTTTTGCTCTGCTTAATAGGGATACTGATATTTAACAAAGGTATGGAACAATGAAGTGACTTGATCAGGGTCAAACACTGTGTCAGTAGCTGTGCTGGGAATTAAATCAAGTGCTCATTGGGCACTCTCCCAATTCAGCTAGACTAGATTCAAAGACATGTTCAATTCACGTCTTTGAATCTAGCTGAATTGGGAGAGTGCCCAATGAGCACTTGATTTAATTCCCAGCACAGCTACTGACACAGCCAGAATCATTTGCCAGAATCAATGTAGGTAAGGGGATATTTTTCTACCCCATTTTTTGGATGATGCAGGTCAATCTAAGTAGAGTTTAGACCAGGGGTAGGCAACCTGGCATCCTCCAGATGTTTTGGACTACAATTCACATCAGCCATAGCCAGCATGGCCAGTGGTTAGGGATTATGGGAGTTATCATCCAAAACATCTGGAGGGAACCATGTTGCCAATCAAGATATGACACTAAGGGTTCAAGGCAAGCCTATATATGGTTAGAAAGAAGAAAGTCTTAAGTCCCAGCATTCCCCAGCCAGCAGTGCTGGGAGTCGTAGGATCTCTTTCTGTCTAAACATGCATAGGATTGCACCCTGAGGGACAGTGAGGGACACTCAGTTGCATGCACTTGCAACCCACATAAACTGATTGCGTTAGCCAGTGGTGCACTGTTAAATTTTGAAGTGCAGGCACTCATCGTGACAGTCCCCATAGCTACGTCCCCAAGAAAGTCAAACAATCATAGAATCATAGAAAAGTAGAGTTGGAAGGGGCCTACCAAGCCATCGAGTCCAACCCCCTGCTCAATGCAGGAATCCAAGTCAAAGCATCCCTGACAGATGATTGTCCAGCTGCACCTTGAATGCCTCCAGAGTGGGAGAGCCCACCACCTCCCTAGGTAATTGGTTCCATTGTCTTATTGCCCTAACAGTCAATAATTTTTTCATGATGTTTAGGTAGAATCTGGGTTCCTGTAACTTGAGCCCATTATTCCGTGTCCTGCAAACTGGGATGATCGAGAAGAGATCCTGGCCCTCCTCTGTGTGACAACCCTTCAAGTACTGGAAGAGTGCGATCATATCTCCCCTCAGTCTCCTCTTCTGAAGGCTAAACATGCCCAGTTCTTCCAATCTCTCCTCATAGGGCCTTCTCCCTTGTAGTATTGTTGAGCCAAGTGTCCCCCATTCTGTAACTCTGCATTTGGTTTCCTTTCCCTAGGTGCAGCACTTGGCATTTATCCCTATTAAATTTCATTTTGTTGTTTTCGGCACAGCGCTCCAGCCTATCGAGATCGATTTGAATTTTGTTTCTATCTTCCAGAGTATGCTGTTCCACCCAACTTTGTGTCATCTGCAAATTTGATCAGCATTCCCTGCACTTCCTCATCCAAGTCATTAATGAAAATGTTGCACTGGGCCCTGCGGTACCCCTGCTCGTTACCTCTCCCCAGTGTGAGAAGGTAGCATTGATAAGCACTCTTTGAGTCCGATTCTGTAGCCAATTGTGGATCCACCTGATAGTTGTTCCGTCCAGCCCTCTTTTAGCTAGCTTGCTAATCAGGATATCATGAGGTACTTTGTCAAAAGCTTTGCTGAAGTCCAGGTATATGATGTCCACAGCATTTCCACAGTCCACAAGGGAGGTTACCCGATCAAAAAATGAGATCAGATTAGTCTGGCAGGATTTGTCCAAAAATGCAAACAGCTGTGTTTATCCATTGCAACAAGCCACTTCTAGCAGCTTTCATCTCCACAGGAGTTGGTCTTTTGTAAAGCTAATGGGTCTTAATTGCCCTTTCAAGGCCACGCCACCCCAATATACTTTGCATACATCAGGGAACAATATATTGTTGCTTGGAAAATTATATTCCTACCAGCTACTGTGAGGATCCCAGCTAAGCTTAGAGGGGACAGGGAATTCCGAGGGCGAGGGACGTGACAGGTGACGTCAGTGACGTCAGTGTCTCTGCTATCTAAAGTGCCTGCTCTACATCCCTGTGTGAGCCCTGACTCCACTGCACCACTGGATTTAGCCCAGTAAGGGCAGTCTCGTCATTCAGGGGAGAGCAGGAGGGAAAGAGATAACTTGTTCTGCTGGGAAGCTGATTGCTGGGGAGCTAAATAATAATTATGGGCTCTTATCATCTTCTATAATGGCTGTGACCATCAGAGTACAATTTATAAGTTGCCATTTGTCCTGTTGTTTGGAATTCAAGCTGTCTGCAGACGAATAACTGAGGTGTCCAGCACCTTGTGTAACCAGAAGAACATTAGGATTGGCTCACTGCAAAGTTGCAAGCAAGAATTAAATATTTCTTTTTGGTATTAAGGGGGGAGGGCTATTTGTTGCATTGATCTTGTGCATTTTTGTGTATATAGGTAATTGCTGTATTGTTTAATTGTGGTTTATATTAAAGATTTTTTTGTTCAATTCACGTCTTTGCAAGTTTTATTCCAATTAAGTCCCATAGAAACAAGATAGGCAGAAGTTATACACTCACATGCAAGCACATACTCAATCACACACTCACACACACACACACACACACACACCATCATCTGTGACCATAGCATAAGCTCATGTGATCCAGCTGGTCACCCAAATACTTTCCCTCAATACCTGCACCTAGGTCCTCCCCCTTAGTGCAGTGTAAGGCAACACATGAATTACCTCTTTCCTTCTTTTCTGACAGGGAACACTAGCAGGAACAGCACCGCAGAAACAACAAGGGGTGTGTGGGACTTGTCCATCATGAGATCTGTCAGCTCCAGATGTTATCCGCGTGTCCCTACTTTAGACACAAAATCAATGGATTGTATATCCAATGTCAATCTAACTTAAGTCCCATTCATTTCAATGTGTCTGCTTCAAGTAGGACTAACACTGGATACAGCTCATACAATAGAGAATGAGAAGCTCAAGTTACTCATTTCCCCGCCCCGCCCCCTTGGTTCCTCTGAGCCCAGCAGCCCATTCCACCTTCACTCATAATTTAACATGGAGGAGAATTTCTAACATTAATTCTGGATCTAGTGTGTGTGCACTGTTTTTGCCAGGCTTTCTTCTCCTTACTTGTTCTTTCCTCCCCCCCCCCAACACCACACACACACACACACACACACCCTAATGATGGCTACAAGCAGTCATGTATGAAACCCAGCACATGCACAAGTAAGTACACAAGCAGAACAGACAAGCACATAATCAACTGAGCAGGTTGAGTCCACAAACACATGAACAGTTGAGGACATAAGCAGATGAGCCCACAAATTCATCAAAATACCATTTATTTTATCAGCTCACACAAGTGCTTGTGTGCACTGGTTAGGTAGAGGGAATATCACATGAGAACAATTTGAAGGCAATTAAAGCTGCAGCGAACAGCACATGTTCAGGGGCTCTACAAAGTCTGGAAAACAGAACAGAAAACCATTCCTAAGTCACTGTTGCCACTCCTTGGTCTTCCAAGATCACTGTCTCTACAGCCCCCTGAAGCTGCTCCTTCCCTTCATTTCTGGGTGGGCGCTTGCCCCATCCAACCTTCTTCATTCAATCATTTTCAGCTTCTGTATTTGACCCTCCAAACTTTGTGAACGTTCTGCCCACTGTAGAAGCTCTACCAATAGCTGGAGGAAAGTGGGTGAGATGTCACGAGTAGACAATAGTTAATCATTTTGCATTGGGTAATTGTAACATCACATCTCACAATCAGTTCTTCAGTGGAAGATTCCAGTGCTGAACCAAGAGCAGCCCCACACAATGATTGTTCTCCAAAATACAAAGTGTAGCGCCACTTTCTTGAAAATGTATCTGCTCCCCTTCATTCTCCCCCCCCCAAAATATTGTGTCTTATTTTGTCGCTGAGTTGTAGATGAAATTGCCATGACTACAAATCAAGTCTGCTGCATGTGCAATGACCCTAATTAGGATTCAAAAGTGAACCAATTTGCATATGCAGCTGCAAGCACAAATTAGCCCATAATAACATAGCTAGCAGCCTCTCTAAGTATCGGCTTTAGTTTGCTGCATACCGGGCCACTTTATTGTATAATGCCATTCAATTCTATATAAATCCTTCCTTAAGGAAAAATACAAACAAGGGATTCCCAGCCCATAACTATTAGCAACCTTTTTTAAAAAATGTCTAAAATGCTTAATTACAGTCAGTACTGGTGCTAAAACCTAGGCAACAAGGGCATTTTTCTGGGGGCCAGGACGACTCTGTGTGAAATGAACCCTATTCCCTTCTTCCACATTGTATGCATTCTTACCTGTTGAAGTGGGAGGCAGCGGAACCAATTGTTGGTTGCCTGGTAACCACTCGGCCTTCTTCCCGGCTGCTTTCAGGAGAGGTTGAGCCAAGTGTCAAGATGACTGCTAGATAATACCAAGAACATTCTCATCAGATATCAGTTTAGCATGAGCGGGCTTCAGAGGCCCCTCCATGTTAAAAAACATGCACGAGGGGGTCAATGGGGCCAAGTGGGCTAGCCCTGCCATTGACATGCCCACCAGACACATGTTGGGCAGCTGTGAGAAGGAGCCCAACATGTATACTGACATACACACCTAGAGTTCCTCCATATGAGTGGGGGATCCTTGGCCAGGTAGCATCCCCTTTTCATGTGGAGTTACATGTGCATACATCAGTACATGCATGGGGTGCCTTCTCATGGTCACCAAATGCATGGCCGGCGGGGTGTTATCAGTATATAACGGTATATCAGCATCAGGGGAAGAAGCTTGCCCATGTGGCCTTGCGACCCCTTCACAATGACTTTTAATGTTTAAGGGGGCTGGGTTCATCTGAATCTGCCTATGGTCACATGGTGACCCACAGACTGGGCAAACATACATTACCTTCAGTGTTGAATGAACATACATGGGGGCAGAGGCAGGAACAGGATCTCACTTGCTCTGCTCACATCTGCCGGCTCCACCCGCTCATGACACATGTTCAGCACGCATTCTGAAAGAGACTCCACACGTGCAAATCAGTGATGCTGTGCATGCAGAGCTGTTCCTAAAGCCAAAACATCTGGAGGGCCCCAGGTTGGGGGAAAGTGCCCTAAATGGGTCGGAGAAGGAATGTCTGTGCCATGGAACTTGCTCTATTCATGGAGACAATCCCGGATGATCAGGGTTTTAAATTGTGCAGGGAGCCTGCATGCGTGGTGCAGGCTCCCCATGGCTGACTTTCACCCCCAATTCATGGAGGGGGAGGGGGGCAGTGGAGGCTGGCGGCTCCAAATGTCAGTGGGGCAGTGTATCCACTCTGGGTTTTATACTGAACTTTTAAGGGGCTGCCCCTAGTGCTGAACCATATCCCTGAAATAGGTTCAGCACCACGGATAGCTCCTTTAAAGTCCAGCCTGAAACCCAGAGTGGATACACCCACCACCACTGACACCGGAGCCACCATCATCATCATCATCATCAGGCGATCACTCGTGACCGAGTAAGATTGTCTTCCGGGATAAAAGCAGGAAATTCTAAAGAAGATTGTGTAGACTCTAGCGATGGGTCCGTAAGTGACTGTGGAGGCCAATTCTAGATCCACACAGCTTCCCACCGTGAGGACACAGGTTACCAGATGGAAGATGGTCCTGTGAAGGATTCGCTTGACGTGCTTTTCGCTTAGCACGTTTCTCCCTTTCACCTTGCACTCGGGCTTCTTCAAAGTCCATAGAACCTTTGTGAAAGGCCAACCTCCATTTAGATCGTTCATGGGCCAGAGCTTCCCAGTTTTCGATGTTTATATTGCCACTGTTGGATGGGGACGAGGGTGGAGCCCGGGGGTCAGAGCTGGCATGTTCATCCCTGCTGTCCTTCACACAATCACGTGGGCATAAGAAAGCCTGAACATGGCTCACGTCCTTCCTAGAAGTAAGCCCACGTCAAAAGGCAAGGGGGACCCACCTCTGTTCCCTGCACAGGAGCCACAAATCTTTTAGCGGGGCATGAAGAATAAGCTGATTCTTGCTGCAGGAATACTCTTCCAGTGACTGTATGCCATGGCAACAAAGGCGACACACGCATCAGTTTGATGATGCATTTAGAATGCACTATGGTATCAATGTCATCCCCGAGAATGAGAAGCAAATCGGAATAATCACATTTGTTTTTCTAAATTTTAAAGATTTGTTTCCATTAAAATGTCTCTGTGTGCAGTTTACGAGCCTGGGACATAAGGAAAATTTAAACAACACGCACACACAGAGTCAGAACTATGATTAATCTAGTCCCCAGTCTGGGCAGACACAGCAGCTTCTTACATCAGCTGGTTGTATGATTTACCACTAGAAAAGAGGCAGACTTGGTTTTGCTGTTGTTCCAGCAGCAACAACATGAACCTGACTTCCCCTTGTGCTCTTTCCTGCTGCAGAAGAATGTGCAGGTGGGCGATTGTAGGAGGCCAGGGCCTGGGAGAAAGGACTGAGTGTCTTTCATGTCTTCCTCAAAGCCCAGACTCTGACATTAAAAACAAACAAACAAAGGTCGTCATGTTGTTCCAAAATCGACAGTTAGGCAATGCCTTTATCGGGACCAACCAAAGCCCCACAAAAATGTGGAATCTCCAGAACTCTTCATCAGGCTAGGTGGCACAAAAAGCAAGGGATGGGGGAAGAAACAGAAAGTTCAAAAATTTGGCCTGATGTTCAAGCCATGAGGTCTGCAGTTTAGATAGACTTGGTTTCAAAATGGAGATTTGCAGTCTGAATGAATTCGTCAGTTGCAGGCATCAGATTACACCTAGCAATGCATCTTGGGAAAGAGAAGCAATGGCTGATCTCCATTTCTGAAAACACAATATCCACTTTAATCTCACTAATTTCAACTGGATTACAGCTTCATCACTATGCTTTGACATTCACTATTTCAGTTGGTTACAAGTTAAGCAACAATACCATCTTGCGCTGACAACCAGCCAACTCCAAGTGGTTTTGTTATGATGTCAAAATACCATTTCTACTAAATGCTTTCTCTATATCTGTATTGCAAATCAAATTTCACATCTCTGTTTACATTCTGTAAAGAAGGAAAAAAGTGAGTGGCTGAAGCAACCTGGAAAAAAAAGAAAATCTCATTTCAGGAATTAGAGCTCTTAGCATCTCATGGAGCCACCTCACTGGCTAAAAATGAGATACTTTGCAGGCAATAAATATTGGATTATTTATTATGCAAGATACCTTTCATTCCCCTTTCTCGCTTCTGATGGCAGGGAAATGAGGTCAGGATGAGCGAGGTATATTATAGATGAATATTAATCTTTTCTCTTCAGTAAATACGTGCATTTATTTATATGGCTGATTTGCTGGTTCTGTTTGGATACACACACATTTAGCTGTAGCGCTTATCCTGAAAAATGCCGTCAAATTAGCTCTTTTCAAAGATGCCAATATTATTGGCAAGAAACACATTTTCTTTCTTTTTGTAAATGTGTTCTGCGCTTCTGTGCCTATTCCTTAGGAAAGAAGGGGGTGGGGAACCCAGGAAGTACTTCTTCCAAAGGCAAGAGAGGGCGTGGATCAGGGGTTGCCAATCACACATTTTTTAAAAAGCACAAGCCTAGCCTTGATCTTTCTGTGGCAGATTTGGAAAAGAGATTAAAAAAAATGAAACAAAAGCCTCAAATGTCTGTTCCACTAGCTGCCTTCAAGGCATTCTCTCTTTGTTTTAGTTCCGCACTCTGCCTCTTTAATTCCCGCTGGCTCAAATGCCAATTTTCTGCTATGCTGGCATGGCTACCGAAGTATTGCTTCTGTTAATAAACTGCACAAAATAGCTGAGCAATTAGACAATTAAACTGTTTTAAATTTAATTTAAAACCCTGGCATTTTGCTGGGAGCTTCTTCTTTTTAAAAAATTTTAAATCCTTTGTTGTTGTTGTTGTTGTTGTTGTTGTTGCTAGGTGGTGGGTTGGGCTGGGGGGGGAAGAAGCATTGGGGCTGCAGAAAGCCTTCTCGTACAACGGTGGGGGGGGGGCGTTCATTGGCTTTTCCATTCCAACCCAGCTGAAGGGTTGCTTGCTATGGTAAGCACATTTCTTGCTCTCACCTTATTAGAGCAAGTCATTTTCCCCGAACATTTAACACACAAACAAGCTTAATCTGATTTGTGCCAGGGTCCCATATGGGTAGCAGAACCAATAAGCAAATCATTGGGGTGGGGTGGGGGGCATTGCTTGTTGCCTTGCCACTAGTAATTCAAATTAGAACAGGGGGTGAGGAAAATAATTCGGATCAGGAAAAATGAAGGTGTGTGTGTGTGTGTGTGTGTTAATTCTAGTGCTGAGTTAAAGTGTGTGTGTGTGGGGGGGTTTGTTGTTGTTATGTTTTGTGAACATGCTCACCACCAGCACAGTGGATTCAATACAAAGGTGCCCTTATGTTCGGGGGAAGGAATCCTTCAGTGGACGGAAGAGCTTTTGATCCAGCAGAGGCTTCCACTAATGGAAGAGGGGAGGCAATTCTCACCAAATTGTCTTCCTCCCTGAAAGCCCCCCCCAAAAAAAACTGTTTCAGAGGTTCCCGCAATCCCACAGAGCAGATTTCCGGGGGGGGGGCAGGGAAAGGGAGATGAGGAGGAGGACCAGGTGTCCCCTTTTACAGAGAACAGTCCTCTGTTTGAACAGCTGTCAGAGGACCGTCCTCTGTTTTGAAAGCATCCTCTTTTTGAAGGGCTGTCCAGTCCGAGTCTGGTATAAAGAAACATCAGGAGGGGGCGGCCTTGAAGTTGCTCATCAACAGCACCTAGAGAGCTGACTGAGCAAGGCAGGCACACCACCAGTCACCTGGTCACAGTCTTCCCCACTACAATTTCACTATTTAGACCATAATAATAATTTCTAAATGGGCATTTAGATGCAAATTTTAGGCAAATCTGTGTCCTCTTGCTTGGTGATGCATAAGTGGCCAGGCCACCCTAGGCGGAATCGGCAAAAAATGACCTTCTCCCACACACCTTCTATTAGTACCAGCAGGAGCACCCTTTCCATGAGAAGAACTCTGCTCGTGGAATCTTAGGCCATTTTCTGCAGCCCTTTAAAAAAAGACTACAAAACCGTTTGCATGGTGGCTGGTTTCAGAGAGAAGCGGGAGCTTGTCACCACTGCTGAAGCAACTAGGCCAATGCCCTCTCAGCCCGGTCCAGAACCTCACAATCCATCCATCAGGCCATGAAATGCCAAGGTAATGGGGAACATCAGCCCAGTTGCCTGGGCAGTGTTGATGCTTTCCTCCTTTATTTGCCCTCAGTGATATTGTGACATCTCCAAATTGAGTTAGCTACACGGGGCTGGATCTAGACTTAGTCATACTTAAACTAGACCCATTGAAATCAATGCTATTTAAGCTGGCCGTGCCTAACTTGAATTCCATTGATTTCAATGGGTCTACTTTAAGTATGGCTAAGTCTGGAAACAACCCATGGTGGCGTGACATTGTCATCATGCAGTAAAGAAGTCTTTTTCATGTAAATGGTAACATTCCAAAATGTCGCTGCAATCACATATTTGTTGCCCCTCTCCCCCCAAAATAAAAAATAAATAAAGCACCCCCTGCTAAATTTACATGGGGATATCAACATTTACAATTTTCACATCATGATTCCAAATCAATTGCCGATTATCTTTTCAACTTGATACACCATGGGGAACAATCCTATCTAGCTGAGAGATACACAAAACCATGTAATCATTGTCATTGGTATGAGTCCATGATTAATCCAAATTTTGTGTTCTGCATGAGGGAGTCAGTCATTAGGTTGAGAAAGGTGGTTGGGTTGAACAGTCTATTCCAGGAAGAATCTCTCCAGCTGTCCTCTTGCCTCTTACAGTACAAAGAAGGAGCCAAAGCTTGTAGGGAGAGTGTTAGGATGGCTAAAGCTAAGAATGAGCTTGGGCTTGCAGGAGACATTACAAATAACAAAAAGGGGTTCTTTGGCTATGTTCAGAGTAAGAAGAAGAGCACAGAAATGGTAAGTCCACTGGCTGAAGATGGAGAAATGTTATGATTAGGGTTAGGGTGACGATTCCTACTTTGCCTTATTCTTTTCCAGCAAAGGAAACTGTTCTTGACTAGGAAAAAAAATAGATCAAGTGATGAAGGGGCTGCCTGCAGCCCAAGCAAGGTAAAGGGGTGGTTGAGGAGCACCCACCTACTCCAAATTAATTCATGTCTTCAGGGCACGAGACAGTACCCATGTCTCCTAGGGTACCAAAGGAACTTCTTTGAGCTTGGTATGAATGAATATGGGGAAAGACTGGAATAATGAAAAACCGAAGCCCTATTCAGGTGTTAGGGCAGTGGTTCCCAACCTTGGGTCCCCAGATGTTGCTGGCCTACAGCTCCCAGCATGCCCAGCCAGCATGGCTAATGGCAAGGGATGCTGGGAGCTGTAGTCCAGCAACATCTGGGGACCCAAGGTTGGGAACCACTGTGTTAGGGACACAATGACAGTAAACACACACGGAGGGGGAGCATGCTCGCCCCACCTGAACCATTGTCGCCCTGTCCGTGTGGAGGGCAGCTTTGTGAAGAGGAGAGCATCCTTTATCTGTGGGGGAGGGGTCACTGCATGATCCAGAACACTAATATTCTAGCATTCCAGATTGCATGGAGAGCCCCTACAGATACAGGAGGGTCTCCTCTTCACAAAGCAGAGGGTGACAAAAGCAGTGATGGAGGGGGCAGGGCTAGTGTGCTCCCCCTTGTCACATGTTTGCCATCATCCTCTTCCTAATGCCTGGATAGGGCTCAAGAGAAACCATCATGGACAAATAGCTCCATCCCTACTGACATAGGTTTGCAGGACCACATAGACTAATATACAGAAGCAGAGTCATTGCATCATGTCCCAGATTCATATTCAGTAAGGCTACAGTAACTACCCTCTCCTCCCCTTCCCCTCCACTTCCAAACCTACAATTCCCCAAAGTATCTGTATGCAAACCAGGGATGGGGACTCGGACTCGAGGACTCGACTCGTGAGTCGGACTGGGTCCCCCCTCTGACTCAAGTCTGACTCGAGTCCAAATATTTTTAATGGGACTCAAGACTCAACTCGGGACTCGAGACCAAGGACTCGTCAACATCCCTGGGCTATGCCAGGAGTGGAAAGGAGCACGATCACCGGTGAAGAGCGCATGGAAGCGAGGTGCGCCGCTGCTCGGCCACTATGGACAGCTATTAGGAGCGCAGCCCCAACAATGTGTTGAGATTTATTTTGATTGATGTGTTGTTGTGGGGGCTTAGGGTTAGGGTCAGACATTTTGGGTTTGGCTGCCTCTGCCTGCCTGTTTGGGGTTCCCTGCCTCCTCTGCCTGCCTGGTCTCTTCTTGACCAGTTCAACAGTTGAATTGTCCAAGACAAAGGACACTGCCTGTCTGCCTGTTTGGAGTTCCCTACATCCTCTGCCTGGCTGGTCTCTTCTTAACCAGTTCCACAGTTTGAATTGTCCAAGACAAACGCCTCTGCCTGCCTGTTTTGGGGTTCCCTGCCTCTTCTGCCTGCCTGGTTATTTTGGGTTTGTCTGCCTGGTCTGTTCTTGCCAAAATCAGTTGCAGAGTTTTGAAATAAAAAGGCACACTTGTGCCTAGAATTTATTTAAGCCACACATCTGAAGTAGCCTTATTTTGTTGGGGGAAAACCCCACTGATTTTAATAGGGACTCATGGAGTCAGTTGTGGGAGTGACTCTGGACTCGGGAGTCACCATTTTGGACCAAGGACTCGGACTCGGACTTGAGACTCGGGTCCAAAGACTCGTGACTCGACTCGTGACTCGAGACCAAGGACTCTTCAACATCCCTGATGCAAACTCAGTCAGTGCCATGAGTCTAGCGTGACCCATTGTAGTTATTGGAAAAAGCGACCCAAACAATATTGTATTCCCCGCAGTGTTGCTGAGCTGATCAGTTGCTGAGCTGAGCATTGACAGTCAATGCAAGGAGGTGGACATGGTTGTGAGCATTGACTGGTTATGTGAGCATTGACTGGGTAGGTGGTTTAACGGGGATGTAAATCAGCAGTCTGCTTCTGGTCTAATGGAGAAATACACTGGGCAGAAGAGGAGAACATTGTGCGTGACAATTGGTGTCACATTCTTCCCTAGCCAGGCCTGCCCTCACATTTTGTGCAGCACTTTTCTAGAATACATTAAATTTGTACATATTTTAAAAATCCTAATGGCAGGGGCATGGTAACATTAAATTAGCCCACAGTGAGACAGCAATGGCAAGCTGGATATCTATTACCATACAGCATGTCAATCAGCATTTTAACAATTAATGGCTATCTAATTATCTTGCTATAACGAGCTTGTTATACACCATTTAAACTGCAAGGCATTTGAATGCATTAATAAGAACGTAATTACACAGTTATTGGTGACATAATTTTCAGTTCATTAACTAGCAACTTATATACGTATTAAACTCAATAAGGACTCCTTTAACATCCCATTGATCATGAATCAGGATACAATGGTTGGCTTGTTAATTCCAAATGAAATGATTATAATTATTGGAAGCACTTGGTGTGTTTTTTAAAAGTTTCTGGTCTCAGGGTGGGGGGGGGGAGCAATCAATCAAATATCCAAAGAAAGCAAATGACAATGAGAGGTCTGAAAATGGTTAGGCTGATAGACATGGGAATAGATGCAACCTCATCTTTTTAAAATATGGGGGGAAATGAATGTATCACTGGCCTGGAGTGCTGGATTTATCACTTTAGAGATGTCACTTATGTTATTTAGCAAGAGCACAGTGAGCATAAGCAAAACAAGTTTCCTTCACCTTGAGGTGTCAGACACTCTTTACTCTAAAGGATTGTCACTTGTTTAAGATGTTCACCTCCTCATACAATATAATTGATGTCCTTTTGTTCAGGCCGTAATAGCATCACTGGACTCAACACGACAAATGCTACAGCTCTGCAGTATTCCTTGCACAGGGGTTTTCGTCTGGCAGTCTTGCCATGTATCCTCCCTGCCACAAAAGCATCAGGTCCAATCTATAAACCAGACATGTCAGAAGTGCTTGGATTATGTAGTCCCACGATCTGAAACAAGAACAGAATTGATTAATGGGATGCACAGCTTGGTCCTATATATGTTTACCCACAAGTAAGGGTGTTTCCAGACAGAGGGCTCCTAGTGCTACCAGTCAGAAGGCATTGTGTATTCCGTGATTTCTTCCTTACCAGACTTTCCACAGTAAGAAATAAGATGGAAGAAGCAGTAGGAAAACTCGGGAGGATTACAAGTGGATGATGACGATGACATCTGGACCCCCCTGTAAAATTCTGTGAATGAGGCAGGGTGATTGCACATTAAATACCTCATCTGGAAGCACCCTAAGTGTCATTGAGTTGTCTTAACTGGATTGTGGATCAGGTTGAAAATGAAGCATGCTCTGCCTCTAGGCTGTTGCTTGTCCTTTAAACACAGATTCTTCTCACCATGGAGAAGAAGATAGGAACCAAGTGAGATTCGTGGACAGAACTGAGAAACGATCAGGCGCTGATGTTGTTTAGGGCTGAGTAGCATGTTCAGCCATGAATGTGTCACCATCATTGGACTTGGGGCCAAGTCACACTACAATTTTTATGTCCTGAAGTCAACATGTTACCTTTTCCAGTAATTTGGGTATGTTGAATTCTATGAGAACATTCTATATGTTTGAAATAAGGGTTGCAAGAGGCCACAGTGAATCGAGGCCAGGAGGCAGAGTACCCAGAAGACTAATGTGCTCAAACCCACAATGAAATGTCAACCTATGTTAACTTCAGTCTTCAGGCAATATCTATCACCTCTTTGAGTTGGGGGTCTATACCCATCTGGTAAGAAGATTCAGAAGGTGCACCATCAGTTCCTGATGCTAGTTCAAGAAGCCCACCTGCTCTTTGTTAGCTCATCTATCTATACACTAAAGATAATACATTATTTTCCCCATGAGGCAAAAGTCTTCTAGCGTGTGTGAGCAAGCCTCTTCTCCCAGTCATGACAAGGGTGCCATAAAGAGAAAAACTAGATTATAAAAAAGGGTGATATTAAAGATGTCGATGTCTTCCATGTGAGTCTTCTGCCTTATTTCACTATTCTGGGATGGCATAATGAAATCTGCCCTTTCATGTACACACTCAATCCTTTATTTATGAATAGCAAATAAACCACCAAAGCTTCTTCTAGCAGTGGAAGAAGCTATTTTATGAAACTGGGATATATAAGCCATGGAATGAATATGTGTGTGTGTGTGTGTGTGTGTGTGTGTGTGTAAATCTCTGCCTTCCCCACTTTCCTCCTCCACACATTATAGTAAAATTATTCAGTTCATACCATACCTACAGAATCTAAACGGAGCAAAATGACTGATTGCTAGGTACTGAATTAGGCACTGTGTTGAGTTATAATATTCAACTGACTCAGCCATCCTACTCAATGACTTAATGAGCATTTGGTGGCTACAGCACCTATTCATTATCCATGATAAATGCCTCCCTGAAATGAACACGGTACAGAACGTCCCACAAAAAGGTTCCCTGGTGATTATGCTTGTGTTCTGCCTATGGGTGTCACAAGCACACCTGTACCAAGCAGCCTTCATGTAATATTCTTTGGCAAATTTCCATTAGATACCAGAGTGCTAATGATATACTAAGCTCCTCAGTTAAAAAGAAGAAGAAGAGCTTTTCCTTTGTCTGGCCAACTCGGCCATCTATCATTATTTAGCAAATAAATAACTGACGCCTGCAACCGCCAACACCGGGCTTGGACCCTCTCAGGGGAGGACGGTGAGGAGACTTGGGCTGGCTGTACCATCCCGCCAGCCTCTCTACCATCCAGCCAGCCGCCTTACCATCTGGTCCATCTGCTTGCCTCGGCTGACGCTGTTTGCTGGCTGGATTGGGGCTCCTTCCCTGGGAGAAAGCTCTGCTTCCGTCAGGAGGAGGGCAACACCACCACCACCCGGCCTGCCTGATTGGTAGCACCTGCCACCTGGCTTGCGTAACACTCCGCAGGCCTTTATCTGCCGGCCCAGAGGAGGGCGGTGAAGCCCCGGCAGCAACGTCTCCGAAGGGGACGACACCAAAGGGGGTCACCCCAGTCTGCCTTCTGTAGGGCAGGGAACATATTATACCAGTCTCATTTCACAACTGTACTGGGACTGCCAATTAGCTTCCAAGCGTAATGGAAAGTGCTAGTTATTACCTTTAAAGCCCTACACAGCTCAAGCTGTCACAATCACAATCTTTCACACAAAAGCCCTGTCCCAGACATAGGCGTAGTGATGGATAGAGCCATCTATTTCCGGTCTGTATCAGTTTCACATGTGTTTATTCATAAATGTGTCCCATCCCACATTTCCACTTTAATCTGTGAATATTTTAAAATGATATTTTAAAACATATTTAAATATCCATATTTAACATACTTCTCGCCGTATTTCTCACACAATATGCATTTTATCCTAAAATACACACATCATTATACATTTTGGTATGGTTTTTGAGTGAGAAAATTTACATCACAAAATTTGGAGAAGTGCAAAATCCAAAGGATAACTGTGTTCTGATCTGCACATTCATTAGGAGGTGTGGATCAGGTAAGTTCACTTCAAAATGCAGACCAGAAAAAATCCTCGAGTGCCCCATAGTGTATGGGATGGCTGTGTTTACTGTCTAATGAGGGAAATGCACCCTCCACTTTACTCTTGCCACACCTTCTCCTGACATTCAAGAAAGTTTCCAAGTGAGGTCATGGGTCAAATTAAGCCTTGCTTCCATCTACCCCAGGGGTGGGCAACATGGGCTGCTTGCAACCCCTGCCAGGTCCTTGGGGCAGCCCCAGACACCCTCTACTACGCCCTGCTATCCCTAAAATTGGGGGGAAATGGCATCCATAGTGACTACAGAATGCCAAAAGGGATCAATTTAGCTTGGAAACAAGTTAAATTTAATCCTTATAGTCTTCTGTAGTGCTACAGAGTGGTTTGCTGCCCAATTTCAATGGCAAACCCACAATGTTGGGGCTTTTTTCTTTGGGGGGGCACCCCACAGATTACTTGGTGTCCTGTAGAGTGTGGCTCATGGGGGTTCCAAGGGGTGACTTCTGACATTGCCCACCCTGACTTACCCAATTATCTGGCCTCCCTAGTATCTCAGCAGGCCTTGTTAACCTTCTTACCCACACAGTCCATTGTTCCTGCAGGCACTATTCACAAGCAAAAGGGGTAAACAAATATACAAATATAGAATCAGCTTCCATTGGGGATTCATCAGGTCCCTTCTTTGCAGTTCTTCAGGAAGACCCACCTGTTTTCTCTGGCCTTCCCATAATCCGTGGGCTGCAGGTTTTCTTAGTGATCTATGTTTTTATCAGAAGGTTTTTTATGTGGATTTTTATGTGGCCTGTTTGTGTGTCCCCCTAAATTCCCAGCTTTTGCAGGCAGACCCTTAGACATGGTTCACATGACACGACAGCCCACCATGGCTTAATTTACTGGCGGGGGCTGTCACGCGTGCCCACAGGTACCCAGCTTGTTGTGTCGTGTGAACCCAGGCAGCAGTGGTTGTTTGAGGGTTAGACAACGCTCAAATTACCCATGGTTAGTTACAGGGTTTTTTGAGAATTCTCTAACCCTCAAACAACCCCTGTCGCCTGGATTCACACAACACAATAAGCCAGGCACCCATGGGCACCATGTGAAAATGGCGCTTGCGGGCACCCAGCATGATGCAACAGCCCCTGCAGGTATCCAAATAGTACTCGGGGTGGTGCTTAAGTCACCTTTTTATCCAGTCTATTTTTTACATATTGTCTTAGCTATTTAAGTAATTTTAAAATTGTTTATAAAATGTTTAGTGTAAATTTTTCGGTTTTTATTGTTTGTATTTTTTACTGTATTTTATTGTAAAACTGTATTTTATTGTATAATTGTGTAATTTTATAATTGTTGTAAACCACCCAGAGAGCTTCAGCTATTGGGTGGTATAGAAATGAAAATAATCATAATCATAATCATAATCATAATCATAATCATAATCATAATCATAATCATAATCATAATAAAACCATGGTGGTCTCTGTCACGACTGGTCTTGCAAACAGGCCATTAAGTTCATATGCCACACTTTCAACTTTCTGTGGTATGGAGTGTTGGCTGCTGGGGATTCAAAATACAGCTTTCCTGTGATCCCATGAAGATGTATTTCCCACACCCATCTCGCCGGATCATCACCTTGAAGTGGTGAGTGGGCTTGCGTGTTCCAATGAACCCTGTGAGCAATGCCGTTGGGAGCAATATACTCCCAGTAGGGTCACCCATGGCGGTATGAAATTCATGGCTGATGAAATTCAACAACTTGCAGAATCTCATGATGCACAGGGCTTTTTTAAGGCCACAAGGGCCATTTATGGACCAAAAACCTATGGTACAAACCCTTTACAATCAAAAGATGGCACCAAACTCTTAAAAGACAAAGAGTCTATTGCACTGCGTTGGAAAGAGCATTATTATGATCTTTTAAATCATACATCTAAGGTGGATAATGAGATTTTTTTGCAAATCCCGCAAAAACAAATTAGAGAGGAACTTTGTCAAGGTTCCGCTACTGCAGGGACCCCTTGACCTGCCTTTAGAAGATCTCTGCCTCTTCTCAAAGCCTCTCCCATTCCAGGAGATCAAATCCTTTGCCTGTTTCCAGTAGCATGGGTGTAGGCTTTAGACGTGGTGAATAAGTCACTCCAACAAACCAGGGTACACAACAACACTTTACTTATTATATTAGGGTATTTACTTAATAGAGCAGTTGTAATTCAAAAGCAAGTATGATAAAATAAAACAAACAATACAATACAAGGTTCTCTAGCTTAACTTCAGACTACCTCTCTCCTCTGCAGTCAGTCTCTCTCTGCAGTCAGTCTCTCTCTCTCTAGCTGACCACACCCCACACATATATAGCCTTCGGAAGGTTGATCAGGAGAAGGTTGATCAGGATTGGAAGGTTATACCCAGGTGACCTTGATCAGGAGAACTAATTCTTAACTTCTATTGGGTGAACTAAAACTCTCAAACTCCCCCTCCCATCATGGAAGGGTTTGGGCCTTCAGGCTTCAGTTAATCTAGGGAAGTGTTTGGGCCTTCAGGCTTCAGCAAACTTAAACCTGTGTAGGCCTCAATCCTTCACAAACTTGCAATACTCCCCACTTTGGATAAAGTTATAAACACCATTAATCAAATGAAGAATAATAAAGTTAGTGGACCAGATGGGATTCCTGCTGAAATCTTTAAAGAAGGCCCCCCCGAACTTGTACAACATCTTCATAAACTCATTGAAAAAATCTGGATAAGAGAAGAGATCCCAGAAGACTTCAGGGATGCCATAATTATCACCCCCTTTAAGAAGGGTGATAGAACAGACTGTGGAAACTATCGGGGCATTTCTCTCTTAGCTACCGCAGGTAAAATATTTGCTAGGACGGTCTCGCAAACCGTCTTCTATCTATTTCAGAAGAGATCCTCCCTGAAACTCAATATGGTTTCCGCCCCTCTAGAGGGACAGTAGACATGATTTTTACTGCACGTCAGCTCCAAGAAAAATGCCCGGGAGCAAAATCAACCCCTTTATATGGCATTTATTGATCTTGCTAAAGCCTTTGATACTGTAGACCGAACAGCTCTCTGGACTATCCTTATGAAAATTGGATGCCCCAATAAATTTGTGAATATCTTGCGACTTCTCCATGACAACATGACAGCAACGGTTTTGGACAACAACGGCTCTCATGGTGCTCCATTTAAAGTGGGATCAGGTGTTAAACAGGGATGTGTTATCGCCCCAACATTATTTGCTATTTTCATCGCCATGATTTTACACTGGTGTGGGAATTATATATCGAACAGATGGAAAGCTTTTAATCTCAGCAGGCTGAAAGCAAAAAGTAAGGTAATTACAACCTCCGTTGTGGAACTTCAGTATGCTGATGATAATGTGGTCTCCGCACATTCAGAGGATGATCTCCAAACTATCCTAAATGCTTTTGCAGAAGCATACGAAAAACTTGGTCTCTCACTTAACATCAAAAAAACCAAAGTGCTTCATCAGCAAGTGCTTCATCAGCAAGTGCTTCATCAGCAAGTGCAAGTTAACCCTTTGGTGATGCCATCTATCCAGCTTGGCGGGACAATACTGGAAAATGTTGATCATTTTCTCTATCTTGGCAGCTATCTTTCTGTTACAGCTAACATCGACAGTGAAATCCAGCATCGTTTGAGCTCCGCAATTGCCGCGTTTTCTCGAATGAAACATAGAGTGTTCGAGGATCGGGATATTTGTAGGAAGACCAAAACACTGATTTATGAAGCCATTGTATTGCCAACTTTATTGTATGCCTGCGAAACATGGACTATCTATAAACGTCACTTCCACCTCCTTGAAAGATTTCATCAACGTTGCCTCCGGAAAATCCTGCAAATTACTTGGGAAGACAGGCGAACAAATGTCAGTGTACTGGAAGAAGCAAAGACTACTAGCGTTGAAAAAATGATCCTTCAATGCCAACTTCAGTGGACCGGTCATGTTGTTCGAATGCCTGACTGCCGTCTCCCAAAGCAGTTATTTTATTCCCAACTCAAGGATGGAAAGCAGAATATTGGTGGTCAATATAAGAGATTTAAAGATGTTCATAAGGCTAATCTAAAAAAATGCAATATAAACATCGAAAACTGGGAAGCTCTGGCCCATGAACGATCTAAATGGAGGTTGGCCTTTCACAAGGGTTCCATGGACTTTGAAGAAGCCCGATTGCAAGGCGAAAGGGAGAAACGTGCTAAGCGAAAAGCACGTCAAATGAATCCTTTACAGGACCATCTTCTATCTGGTAACCTGTGTCCTCACTGTGGGAAGCTGTGTGGATCTAGAATTGGCCTCCACAGTCACTTACGGACCCATCGCTAGAGTCTACACAATCTTCTTTAGAATTTCCTCCTTTTATCCTGGAAGACAATCTTACTCGGTCACGAGTGATCGCCTGATGATGATGATTTCCCACAAACACACACACACACACACACACACACTGCTTTGCAGGCATAAGGTTAACGTCAATGTCCCTCAGTTTCCCCATATTTATTTATTGCATTTTTATTGTATTTATTTGGCATTGTTTTGTACTGTTTTTATTTTGTGCTCGTTAAAGGCAGCTTTAAAAATTACTTTAAATATAAAGAGATACAAACAAACTGAATGACTATCATCTTCCCGTGCTCTGCACAGGTCTAGTCATGTGGCAGATCTCTTGATTTGATGGTTTCAAGTGTTGTTTTCTGGGAGCTACTACTACTCAGGTTCTCCTTTGCTCCACTTTCTTTTCTTTAATGGGGAGAAAGGTTCCCAGTGAGAACAGTGAGCTGCCTTCCACTGGGTTTTCAGAAAGCTGGCATCATCCACACAAGAGCTTGCTTGTGCTCCAGGGCTGAGGGGTGGGGGGTGGGAGAGAGGATATGAAATTTCCGGGCGAAGGTGTGTTTAATAAACAGCAGTGACTAGGATAATGATGCGTCTGTTGCAATGAAGTTCCTGACAGCAAAATCATGACCTGTTCCCTGCATGTATCAAAGTCACTAATTACCCATCATGCACCCAGGATCAGCATTCATTAAAGGAACTGACACTACATTATTCAGTCCTAGGGAGTTTCTCTCTCTCTTTCAAGCCTTTGTGGCTTCCTCTTTCCATGGGAGTGTGTGATGCACCAGCAGGTTGAGCTTAAGCCTTTCACTGTCAGGTTGCATGGTGCAGAATGCTGGCTTTCCCCGTCGTTCATGAAGCCAAAACAAACGGGAGGATGCCAGAGCAATCACTTCTACAGATTAGTTACTATAAGATCATGGGTCCTGCCATCATGGCGCATAGACTCTTGGGTCCTGTTATTAACCCTCACATAGCAAGAAGTGACAGGCCTGGTCTTTGTCCAGAACAGGACACTACTTGAACCTTTTCCTTATAAACAAAGGGCCTGGATGCTGCCTTGCTTGTGTGCTGCATCCATGCAAGCTAGGACCATGGGAAATGAGCCCCCTTTTGGATCTCAGCTTCTCTAGATGTATCTTCAGTTTGAAACTACTGTGGGAAGCAAGGCAGAGTAGGAAGGCAGTGGGGTTGGCCCCATTCATGGCATGAAGGGTACAGTAAGGCTGAAGGTTCCCAGCCCCTGGCATGCAGTGATGATATAATCATAACACACCAAGGGTTGGATTCAGATTTAAGCTGCATTGGCAGAAGTGGACTTCCCTGCCCCCTCCTTCTCACGACAGCCCCCTGAAAATGCTACACAGAGAATCAGGGGGGATCCCAAAAAATCAGGTGAAGGGACCTTACATGAGTGGAGCCCATCCTGTTGTAGAAGATCCCTTCCGCTCCTGGAAGGCTGATCCTCAATCCAAGACCTGGAAGCCTTAAAGGTTCCAGTCAGGATCGATTTCATCTATGGATTCACATTTGGTAGGGAAGGCCTCATATAATCTGAGTTTAGCAGAGTTCACTGACGATCCTCACTATCCCCATCTTTGAGCAGCTAACTTTGCAATGTACAGATTAACACCAGGAGAATATTTTCCAGACAGATGAGAACTTTGACTCTTTTATTAGATTTTTTTTTTAATCCACTAAGAAAACTGACTCAAGTAACTCCTGTATCCCTTAGCAAAGTATTTGGTTTCGCTCCAGTTTGACACTGTGGATCCTCTGTATAGATTTGCTGTGTATGTGGAATGTGAAGGTCAAGAAAGGTAAGTAGGTTTCGGATTATAAATGAACTGAACAATTTCTCCACTTACAAACTTATGAATACACAATGTGAGCATGTGTGAGCAGCATCCCGATGGCCCTACTTGCCTCATTCCCCATTTTCCATCTATCTTATTTGCGACATTATCTCTGTGATTTCATTTTCTCTGGCTTTTGCATTCCAGGAAAACTCTTTCTATCGAAGGTAGCTCTCATGCAGGAATAAGCCAAGTTAAAATGAAGAACCAAATATCTCAATCTATGTACTAGGAGAGAAGCCCACAAAACCTGTACATTCACCAGAATGTAAACACTTGGAAACTTGGAAATCTATTATTAAACCTTGGAATATCTCTCTCTCACTCTCACTCTCATATTTGGAAACAATTTTATTGTTTCCAAGTATGGAAAACTTTTGGATAATTTTATTTTCCTTATGCATGAAACTGGCATTATTACGGTAAATAGTTTCCTCACAGATCCAGGGGTTGGATCCAGAATTAGCCATACTTAGAGTATGACTAAATGGGACACACGCACAGAGATCGCCCCCAGCCACCTCCTTACAGGAAGGTAAGCACTGAAGCCCTGCTCACTGAGACATTTCTCCAACAATTTTCGGATGGGATTTCTTTTCACTCCTCCCCACAATGGATGGTTGAAAACAAATAGATCCAAAATACTCGTACAGTGCTACTCTTAATGGCCCATTCAGGATAAAGCCACCCAAAAGTACTTTGCATTACAACAGAGAACAATATTTTGTTGTTCATCCCACACACCCACACATTCAGCTATTGTGCGGATTGCAGCTAAGCTCAGAGGTAACAGGGAATTTTGAGATGGTGTCTGTGCCCCTGCCAATCCAAAGGTGCCAGTGCTGCATCCCTGCAATTCCTGCAAGCCCTACACTACTGGTAATGGGTATGAAACTTGAAATCCCGACATCATGTGCACACCATACATTTCTGCTATTCCTTTAGGGCCCAAAGGCTCCATAGCAGCCCGTATCCTCATGAAGAAAAGATCTTAATCCTCTCCATCTGAGTCAAAAGTCAGTTCATTTCTCTCCAAAGTGCCTGACGGTAGTTGCCCTTTCTTTATGTGTCACTGAATCCTCCCCCCCCCCTTCCTAAAATAATAATGAGATGTTCCTAGCTTTGGGCAGGAGACTCAAAGTGGAGGCATCTTTTTAAGTGGTTGCTTTGAAACCAGAATAAATAGAAATCTCTCCCATTCCCAGCATGTTTTTCAACAAGGTTGAACACGTTTCCTATTTATTTAGCCACACACACAAAAGTGCCAAAGGTTAGAGAGACTGAGTGGTCATGTAGAAAGAAATGTCCACCCACAGGTCATAGGTCTCCCTTTTCCATAATCATTTTTCAATTCAACATCATTTATGATGTGAGCACTTCTGTCTTCTTCTTTTCCTTCCTAACCTCTCACCCTTGTTCCAAAAAAGGACTTGCACAACTCATCACTGAGTTTATAAGCATGCCAGATTTCAAAATCTGTTAACAAAACCCCTCCGGTTCTTGGTTTGCTTGCTATATTTTCTGTTTGTGTGTTTTTCTGAGAATTTATTTCCACTTTTCATTGCAACAAGAAGCTGTTGCACGAATGCCCCAAAAAGGTACATTTAAACTTTAAATGTCAACCATTTAAAGAATTGTGTAGTACAATTCTATACACATCTACGCAGAAGTAGGCCCATTGAGTTCAATGCTAGGTAAATAAGTATAGGATTGCAACCTTGGGCTGCAAATCTGTACAGTAATACCTTGGATTGCAAGTAACTTGGTCTGAGAGCGTTTTGCAAGACAAGCAAAAAAATTTAAAAAATTTGACTTGATAAACAAGCGACGTCTTGCAAGACAACTGTAGGGATGTAACCGCTCACCTCGAGCGGGCGTAGCGGGCCGAAATTTGCCCCGCTCACACCCGCCAGAAACTCGCTTTGATATAAGAGTGTTTTGGATTAGAAGCACGGTTCTGGAACGAATTATGCTCTCAATCCAAGGTATTACTGTAGTGTATTTACTTATCTGAGAGCAGTTCAATGGGGATTATTATTGAATAGGCACATATAGGATTGTACTGTTAATGATTTTTTTAAAATGTAACCACTTAAACCAGGTAATTTAATTAGTGCTGGGAGTGGGGTAATGCTCAATGGGAAGGGCAAAGGTTTACTGTTTGGGTTGCATCCCCCCCCCTTTTTTTTTTTCTTTTCATTCTTTCTTGCGTTCTTCTCTCCTCCTCCTCCTCCTCTGGGGGGGGGGCAGGGGAATTTGGTATTTGGGTTCTAGCGTATTCCTGGAACATGAAATGGGGGTGGGGGATTAAAGTTGGCTTTTCTTTCCGCCCCTGTCCATTAAATTGTAAGGTATCACTCATTTTTTGGTAACAACTTGAAGAGGCACTTCTTTCTATTGAAATTGTGGCCATGTGCACATATTATTTCAATATCATTCATTGATCAATCAATTGATTGGTTAAAGGACACTTGATTAGCCAATGAGGGACCAGCTCCCACTGGGCTCTTCCCTCCCTGAACTGTCTCCATCCAAGCCGGTCCTGTCCTCTTTCCTCCCATTGTTTGCCCTCTTGTGTCATTGTGCCTGTTAGACTATAAACCTCTGGGCAGTGACTGTCTTTTTTCCTTTTTTCTTTTTTCTTTTAATGTTTGTAAAGCACATGGGAAACTTTAGGATAATGAATAATAACAATACATGATGGTGATGATCAGTGCTTTTTTTCTGGAGAAAAAGGTACCGGAACTCTTGGATTGCATTTCCTCGGGAGTAGATGGCGATTAAATTGTAATGCAATTAATAGAAGAAAAGGTGCTGGAACTCAGTTCCGGTGAGTTCCACCAGAAAAAAAGCCCTGGTGATGATAATCTTTTAATGAGCTGACACTGACTGCCCCCATAACAACACTTTAAAATAAATCAAGCTAATACAGTAAGATAAACCCTAAAATATAGACTATAGGACAAAAACTAACATATAAATCTGGATTAACACCTACACCCAAAAAGCCACCTGTAAGCAAGAAAGTTTTACTGTACTTCCAGAAATGTTCAGAATTTGACAAGCACTGGGACCCCAGCAGGAGATTAGCAGACATTTTAAGATTGGGGGGGTCCCGCACCTACTCTAGAGTAAAGATGACAATAAGGTTAGACAATAAGGATGACAATGTGTTAGACACGCATGTAAAGTCGTGTCTGCTTTGGCCCACAGTAACAGGGGATGTGTGGAAAAAAACACCTAGCCCATAAGGCTCCGTGCTAAACCAAGAGTGGTACCGAAATTAAGCCAAGAGCTCAAAGAGAGCCGCAATCCATTTGCTCAAGGAAGGGTGATGTTGAGGTGGTGGGAAGCTCACTTCTATGCAGCCAGAATAGCAGTGGGTGCTTAGGCACGGGTGCTTTAGGGAGCTACAGCCACATCTTCTCCTACAGCCATTTAATATGAAAGGAGGCAAAATGTTTTGCCTTGGTCCTGTGCCAGCAAAACCCTCTGAGTTACACTGAGTTACACTGAGCTCCTCTGCGGCTGTAATGGGTCCAAAAGTGTGACTCACACACGCACGCACACACACTCCACCACCACCACCTCAGTTTCACACCCTCACCAGTACAGCCCAAGCGCCCCTTCAGTCTCCACGCCAGCAGCACCTAACTGTGGGCATTTCAACAGGAGACGGGCAATTATTAGAATCAGGCCATGTAGCATTAGCACCCACACAGTTCCTGGGAGTGCATCCCAGGGGCCACGGGACATGGCAGCTTCCCATCCCACCCCCTGGCCATAGGCAGAACTACCACCTTGGGGGAGGAGCCTCCACTCGGTGTTTTCCTCCCACTCCTTCCCCAGCCACCACAGAAGGCTCCAAAGTGGCTCCTCTTCCAGGGATGGGGACTCGGACTCGAGGACTCGACTCGTGAGTCGGACTGAGTCCCCCCTCTGACTCGATTCGGACTCGAGTCCCAATATTTTTAATGGGACTCGAGACTCGACTCGGGACTCGAGACCAAGGACTCTTCAACATCCCTGGGCTGTGCCAGAAGGAGTGGAGAGGAGCGTGATTGCCAGCGAAGAGCGCATGGAAGCGAGGTGTGCCGCTGCTCGGCCACTATGGACGGCTACCAGGAGTGCAGCC
Source organism: Shinisaurus crocodilurus (assembly GCA_021292165.1). Classification (NCBI taxonomy): domain Eukaryota; kingdom Metazoa; phylum Chordata; class Lepidosauria; order Squamata; family Shinisauridae; genus Shinisaurus; species Shinisaurus crocodilurus. Next base: position 2,153,334 of record CM037889.1, read on the forward strand.
CCAACAGTGTGTCAAGATTTATTTCGATTGATGTGTTGCGTACTTGGGAGAGGCAGAAGAAGGATCTGAGATTACTCTGTGTGGCTGCTCTGAGTGTGTTTCTGGTTCCAGCAAGTTCATCACTAGTGGAGCGGGTGTTCAGTGAGGGTGGAATTGTGATGAGATCTCACCGTTCCAGAATGGGGGCCAAACATTTAGAAAAAATCATGTTCCTCAAATGCAACATGGATAAGTTTTAGGAAGTACAGCAACTTTATTTTTTAAAATCATTTTCCTAAAATGCAACCTTTCAGACATTTTGGGTTTGGCTGCCTCTGCCTACCTGTCTGGGGTTCCCAGCCTCCTCTGCCTGCCTGGTCTCTTCTTGACCAGTTCAACCGTTGAATTGTCCAAGACAAAGGCTTCTGCCTGCCTGCTTTGGGGTTCCCTGCCTCCTCTGCCTGTCTGGTTATTTTGGGTTTGTCTGCCTGGTCTGTTCTTGCCAAAATCAGTTGCAGAGTTTTGAAATAAAAAGGCACACTTGTGCCTAGAATTTATTAAGCCACACATCTGAAGTAGCCTTATTTTGTTGGGGAAAAACCCCATTGATTTTAATAGGGACTCGTGGAGTCAGCTTTGGGAGTGACTTGGGACTCGTGACTCGTGAGTCACCATTTTGGACCAAGGACTCGGACTCGGACTCGAGACTCGACTCGTGACTCGAGACCAAGGACTCTTCAACATCCCTGTCCTCTTCCGAGGTTGATATCATGGGGAGCTAGGAAAGGGGGCGTGCTCATGGGCAGGCCAGGGAGAGGAGGGGGCAGGAGAGGATGTGGATCCACAAGCCTCTCTTTTCCTGTCCCGCCAGCTGCAAGGTAAGCAAGCTAAATGGGCTCCAGTCCAAGGCCTGTGCTAGGTACTGAAAAGGTCCGGGGCTCAGGCACACAGGACAAAAAGACGCACAAATTTGCATACACTAAATTTACATAAGCACTCTACATAGGGCTGCCCTTGAAGACTGCTCAGAAGCTGCAGCCTGTGCAAAATGCGGCAGCCAGATTAATAACCAGGACCAGAAGGTCCGAACATATAACACCAATTCTGGCCCGCTTGCATTGGCTGCCTGTATGCTTCTCTGAGCCCAATTCAAGGTGCTGGTTTAAATCTATAAAGCCTTACATGGCTTGGGACCGCAATACCTGACAGAATGGCTCTTCGCCACAATTTACCTGGGCACTATGCTCAACATCTGGGGCTTTCCTCTGAGGGAGGCTCAGTAGGGCTTTCTCAGTGGTGGCCCCCCGACTATGGAATGAACTCCCCACTGAGGCCCACCTGGCGCCAACTTTGTCATCTTTTTGGCACCAGGCTAAGAGAGTCCTGTGTTGAGGCGTTTAAGGATGTCTAGGGTTATTTTAATGGCTTAATGGGGACACCCATGTCAGGTGTTATTAACACATCCGTTCTATATTAAATAGTGTTTTTGTTGCTGAATTGTGTTTAAAATTTTTAAACTGTTTTAAAATTCTGTACTGTTAAATAATTTTATTGTTTTTATTGTATTATGGCCTTGTTTAGGCACTGTTATAATCTGCCCAGAGAGATTTGGCTATTGGGCGGTATAGAAATGAAGATGATGATCATGATGATAATGATGATGATGTGTTCTAAAGTCTTTAAAGGACCCTGTCTCCTAAGGGCACCACTATTTGTGAAAAAGGATATGTGGACAAGGGAGAGGAGGGCATTTGATTTCAGAAAAAAAACCTCAGGCAGAAAGAGTCAAGGGGAGGCAGGAGGGAGGTGAAGCACATGTGGGTCAAAAGCCAGCTAATCCAGGGGGCTCAGACGCAACAGAATCCATCAGGGCCCCTGTAACTTTATTTCAGCAAGTGACCAGGGACAGCAGGGTGGTGGGGCAGATGATTTGCAGCTCCAAATGAAAGGTTTGGGGCTCCAGCCCTTGTGATGGGCTCAGAGGCCAACCGAGCACAAAAATGCTAAAATGGAGGACATAGAGGCTGTAAAACCCACTTCCACTGCTTCCATTGAGGATAGGCGGAGGGCTCTGAGTCTGGTACCCTCTGCCTGCCAAGTGTCAATCCTCAGTAGGCTTGTGCTCTAAGGGCAGCTGTGTACATCGCAGGAATCACCAGAAAGACAGGCGGCTGACCCACAAATGCACTGTCCAAATCTGTGGGATGGGAAGCGAAGCAAAGTGGGGAGCTCGTGCATAGCATTTCTCCCACAGGGATTTGTGCCCACTGTGCCTGCCCGTTGAGCTCTCACACCCTGAATTGCCCAAGTTTAATCCACCATCCCGCTTTTGTGAAATGTAAAACAGCCCCCAATATCATCTAAACAGAAACTGGGGCATTCAGCCAGCCTAATGACCTCTGCTATATATATGGAATATTTTATACAGATAGTTGTAAAGACATGGCAATCAAGGCTCTTTGAAGTACTCCAGTGCTGTGATAATGGGAGAGAGAGAGAGAAACAAACAAACAAAAAAGAGATAAAGAGGAATATTTTCTTTGTTAAATTACTGTTTGTCTTCTGCTGTCAGTGCGGGCAGGCAGATAAGATGATTATCTGAAAGGATACAAAATGGATGTGGGGGGAAATGGTGAGAACCTTCTATTAAGTTTAAGCTGCTTTAAAATGTGGCTCATTTAAAGATGTTAAAATGGTGCACGGGGTTACTTTTGCTTAATCCAAATGCTGTGGAGAGTCAGTTTCAGTTTTAACCATCAGTGCTGCCCTTATTACCTTAGCAATCAGATGCACCTACAAAATGTGTGGGAGGAGGCCAACATGGGCCTCCAAGCTAAAAGAAATCCATCAATTTGGGGTGTGCTTCTGATTCGGCCAAATCACAAACTGAATCGGGCTGATCCAGACATATTAAGAAGACATCTGAATTGAAACCGGGCTCCCCTAAAGCCAAATCTGAACATTCTTGAAGATTCAGGATTCAGAGGCACAAGAAGACACAGCAATGGATGCGTTTCTCACCACGCTCTCCATATACAGAAAGCACCAGGGTGGTCGGGAGAGGAGGGGCTTCAGTTTTGTGACTGGCAGCTCTAGCTTCTAATCACAATGAATGGTTTTGCCAAGGATCTCCAATCCCAGTGCTCTGTGGGAGGGAAGGAATGCTGAGTTAACATGTTGCAGGACTGATCTAGTAGTGTTCAGTGCTCTCTGCTCATTCTCTCAGACTCAGGAGCAGGTACATCTGAAAGTGCGAAATTCAGTACGCCTGCCTTCACATGTGTGAACGGAACAAATTTCCAGTGGAGGCTGGTGGGTCCAATCTCAGTGGGTGGTGTGTAGCCACTCTGGGTTTCAGTCTGAACTTTTGAGGAGCTATCCATGGTGCTGAATCCGGTCCCCAGAATAGGTTTGGTGCCATGGATAGCTTGTTTAAAGTTCAAACTTAAACCCAGAGTGGAAACACCGCCCCGCAGACATGGGAGCCACCAGCCACTGCTGGAAAGTTATCCTCCATCCCTACGATGAGAAGGTATCTTCTGAAGAGGAAAGGCCAGGGCACTCCGCTGGCAAAAGTGGCTCTGAGGCCTCTCTGGAAACCGTGTTGGGAGCGAGCCTGCTAGAAGTAGGAAGGGCAACAGTCCAGCACTTCTGATTTCACAGCAAAGGAAGAATGAGGGGGAAGCAGCTCACTGCCGTGATCACTTCCTCCGCGATAACAGGTACGCATAAGAGCTAATCTGAGGAGCTCTTTCAATGGTACCTTTCCCACACTATTTATTTATTCAGTATTTTCTGTATCCCACCCTTCTTCCAGTTCTGGGACACAGAATTATTATTATTTCTATCATCTCAAAATAATAAACAACCATAAATGAATATCACAACACTAGAGAGAGGGAGAGACATACATACATACATACATACATACCCACATCTCCATGGTGATAAGTCCCTCTAAGGCTGCACCTAAACATGCTATACACCAAGATCCAAATCCCTGGACAGATAAAAATATCTTCAGCCGTTGTTTAAACAGTTGGACTGTGGAGGAAGACCTAATGTCACCTGAGAGGGAGTTCCAGAAACAGGACACCACCACAGAGAAGGCCCTGTATCATGTCACCACTTTCTTTGCCTCAGTTATCAGTGGGGCAATGAGCAAAGGCATCGCTTGCCAATCATAAGGCATGGTTTGATTGGTAACATGGAAGGCACTTCCTCGAGCCACTTTTCTGTGACAGGCTCCTGTGTGACTGTGTTAATATTTGACTGGCCCAATATTTAACTGTAGTAATATTTAACTGGGGAGGGGTGATCATGTGGGTCCCAACCATGGAATTGACACTCCACTGGAAGGTGGTGCCACTTCAGTAGGAAAAGCAGTTTCCATGTATCTAGGGTAATGTTTAACTCATCTGTGGGATTTCTTAATTTCCTCAATAAAAAAAATCCAAAGCTCAGGCTCCCTACACACATCTGATTATTCATTCATTTAAAAAAAAAAATCATTATGCTGACTTTATGAGTGGTATCCAACGTTAGTCTAGCTTAAGCCCCATTAATTTCAGTGGGTCTACTCTGAGTAGGACTAGCATTGGATTTAACCCCAAACAAGGAAAACCTAAAATAAAATCTTCCTTAGAAAATGAAACAACATCGTAACAATAGAATAATAATACAATTCATACCAATTATGTGCATTGGCAGTATACAATGGAACCATAATATCCAGGCTGAAAACTTTTTTTAACAAACTATGAAAAACAGTCAAAACACAATAAAAATAGGGATAATTAATGGACATGTCTTACTGAATGCCTAAAGCTGGAAGGAGATGTAGCACTGTACGCCCCTCACAAGAGGAGGGAAATATGGCTGTCACCCTGCTTTTTTATTTCAGTTTTTAAGGCCAATATATTAACATGCATTCTGCCTCATAGTTAGCTACTGTATGTGCAATTCAACTGGAAGAAAACGATGATCAAAAGGAAAGATTGAAAGGGTTCACCCAACAGATGCCAAAATAATAAAATGCCATCACTGCTGTGTTTCCTGCAATTACACAGCCTAGTAGTAATAGGTTACGATTTCTGGCCTGGCCTTAAAATGAGAGCCAGTGTGGCGTAGTGGTTAGAGTGCTGGACAAGGGCTGGGGAGATCCGGGTTCTAGTCCCCGCTCGGCCATGAAGCTCACTGGGTGACTTTGGGCCAGTCACTGACTCTCAGCCTAACCTACCTCACAGGGTTGTTGTGAGGATAAAATGGAGGAGTGGAGGAGGAGGATTATGTAAGCCGCCTAGGGTTCCTTGCAGGAAAAAAGGCGGGGTATAAATATAATAAATAAATAAATAAATAAATAAATAAATAAATAATTTGCCCATATTACTGTCCTAGGATCTCAAAAAAGTGACCGCAGGACTGAGGTTTAATATCCACTGTGCTGGGCAATATTCCTTTAGCTCAAGCAGCATAATGCAGGAGAAAGAGAGAGGGATGGCGAGAGAGAGAGAGGTTACAACAACCCCCCTAGGGGTTGTACAACTTCTGGGATTGTTTAGCTTAGGAAAAAAGCGAGTAAGGGGAGGCATATTATAGAGGTGTACAAAATTATGCATGGTGTAGAGAAAGTGGATAGGGAAGCATTTTTCTCCCTCTCTCATAATACTAGAATTTGGAGTCATCCCATGAAGCTGATTGGTGGGAGATTCAGGACAGATAAAAGGAAGTACGGTACTTCTTCACACAGTGCATAGTTGAACTATGGAATTCACTTCCACAAGATGTAGCGATGGCCACCAATTTGGAGCGATTTAAAAGGGGATTGGACAAATTCATGGAGGAGAAGGCTATCAATGGCTACTAGTCCTGACTGGCTCTATGCTACCTCCAGGATCAGAGGCAGTATGTCCATGTAACCAATAGCTGGGGAACATGGGCAGGACGGTGCTGTTGCACTCATGTCCTGCTTATGGGTTTCCCATGGGCAGCTGGTTGGCCAGCCTGTGAACAGAATGCTGGACTAGATGGTCCCTTGGTCTGATCCATCATGCCTCTTCTTATGTTCTTATGTTGTTAGAGAGCAACCACATCCTAGTTTGCTTATTGCTTGTGAGTTACATGGTGTCCTTATTAAGGATTCGGTGCCAGGGAAGATTAAATGGAGTGGCAGATGTCTTCCATCATCCCTCCCTTGTGCTGGTGGGTTACAGGAATAATCAGAAGGGAAAGCATGCACAGAACAGAGAGAACTGTGAAGAATCATAGAATAGAATCACGGAGTTGAAAGGGACCTCAAAGGTCTTCTAGTCCAACCCCCTGCTGATGCAAGAAATCTGCTTCCCTGATAGGTGGCCAGCCATGCTCTGCTTGAAAATAGCCTTTGCTTGAAAAACAGAATGGACTGTATGGCAGGAAGCTGGGAGACATGCTGCTCATGGCATGGAGGGAGAAGGGGTAGAGGGGGGACAATGAGCAAGACAGAAGGGGAGATCAGATCAGGTTGGAGAACAAGCTAGAACTTGGATGGAGGAGGCCCATGTGACATTCTACATAAAGCATACAGAGCAGCGGGAGAATGAACAAGGGCCTCCACTCCTTTAATGATTTCAGAGGCTGGTGAAGTTGCTGCCTGCCTGCTAAGTTGAAAGACCATGCAGGGAAAGGAAAGAAAAAGGAAGGGTTTCTCTGTGTGCTTCCATCTGTTTGGTGTTTGCATCACTATGGCCCCGTGCCCTTAGTTCTGTAGCCATGCTTTGCACATCACAATTCTGGAGCTGCGTGCGGAGTCGTCTTGAGGCCAGGGTGGAGTCTATATGAGCTTTCTCTTCACTTTTTTTTTTTTTTAAGCCTACTTTTGTAGTGAGATCTCATTCCTTTATCCCTCATTATCCTCACCATCATCACCTACGATCACTAAGCAGCTCTGCACTGGACAAATTAATTTACGGTCATCATCTTCATGAAATAAGATGTCGACATTCGCCTAGATCACAGCACTTTCCATGGAGAAAACCAATTTCCCTGTGGAAAATTCTTTTAAGAGCTTACCATCTTCTTCAGACTCAGATAGCCCCGGTGAAGATGGCTGAAAACACACTCTACCCAGTGAGAAAAACTCTGGCATCACTGCCATGATTAATACTTCCTTTGTCCTGCAACACCTTCTCTATTTTCCATCTCATGGAGCTGCTCCTTGCAATGGAGGGTAGAGGTGGGGCAAGACACATTCATGTAATTAAGATTACCATAAATATGCCTTTAAATTATTTTTTTTTAAAGGAACACATGCACTCTAAATTTCATTCTAACTGAGTCCTAAGCAGCCAGTCTTCAGACGAAACTTGCCACCATTTTTTTCCTCATGGAGGTGCCTTTTTTCCAGAGTGCAAAATTTTATATTATATTGAAGGTTCCTGCTTGAGTCAAATATCTGAAGTATTTTATGGGAAACACAAGTTCTGAAAGGATGAGCCAAATGTCTCCGCAAGGTTCCACTCGTCGTTCCTAAATTGCTACAAAATTTCAAGTGAAGCAACACTTCAAGGAGGGGAAATGGGAGGTTCCACACTTTCAGGGTGTGTTCTGGAACGTCAGTAGAACAAAGGGGCTTAGGATCCTCTGGATCCGCAGCCTCACCTGGCCTGCCCCCGACTCGTGCGAGGGACATCTTGCTTTGGCCCCCACTGCCATCGGAACACTGCCGGCAGGGTGGCAACGGCAGCAGAGCTCTGGAATGCTGTAGATCAGAGTCGCAGGTCCTGCAGTTGCCCTTCCGCAATGGGGAACTGGAGATTTCATAGATTTCATAGTAGAGTTGGAAGGAGCCTACAAGGCTATCGATTCCAACCCCCTGCTCAATGCAGGAAACTAGAGGAGGGGTCTCCCATCCCATCCTGCAGTTGCCCTTCCGCAATGGGGAACTGGAGATTTCATAGATTTCATAGATTATAGAGTTGGAAGGAGCCTACAAGGCTATCGATTCCAACCCCCTGCTCAATGCAGGAAACTAGAGGAGGGGTCTCCCATCCAAGTAATGACCAGGCCTGACCCTGCTTAGCTTTCCACGCTCAGACAAGCCGAGCCAACGTAAGCCACAGGCCTGGAGATTGTGATGCATTTGCAGCTCCCTTTAAGCCAGTGGTTCCCAACCTTGGGTCCCCAGATGTTGTTGGCCTACAGCTCCCAGCTAATGGCTAATGGCAAGGGATGCTGGGAGCTGTAGTCCAGCAACATCTGGGGACCCAAGGTTGGGAACCACTGCTCTAAGCATTAGCCATTCTAAGGCTTTTGGCTGGAAAACTTGGATGGGAACAAGAGGCCGCGTGTTCCCTAGGAGTCCTGCCTGGACCAATAGCAAAATAAACACAGACACAGGGAAGGAGACGGAGGGAAGGAGAGCAGAGCTAATTATAGGTCGATGGCTGAGTGGGAAGATCCCAACACCAACTCAAAGCCAGGGTGGTGTAGTGGTTAGTGTATCGGACTGGGACTCAGGAATTCTGGGTTCTAGTCCCCACTTGGCCATGAAGCTCACTGGGTGACTTTGGGCCAGTCACTGACTCTCAGCCTCACCTACCTCACAGGGTTGTTGTGAGGATAAAATGGAGCGAAGAGGAGCAAGGCCTTGGAGCCTTGGGCTCCTTGGAGGAAAGGTGGGATATAAATGTGACAAATAAATAAATAAATCTCGGCCCCAACTCAGTTCAGTTCTTGGAGAGGAAACCATTTAAAAACCTTAGTTGAGGTGTGCAGGGGGGTGGGGGGAACTATTCCCAAAACAAAGGAGATCAAAGGGAATCGAGGGCAGGGGTGGGCTGAAAGTAGATCAGGATCTACTGGTAGATTTGCATGGTAATCCTCCTAAAATGGTGACTCAGTCCCAGGATGCCGAACCATGTTGAGCAGAAGTAGCCAGACTGGTGTGGGAGCAACTGCTGCGAAAGGGACGTATAAATGGTATAAATGCTGAGCGAGCCCACCTAACATGCAGTGAGTTGAATAGCCACAGCCTCGTGGGCCTGCTCATCCTAAAGGGGACTCCATCTCTCTGGACCACTCCCTGACCTGATCCTCTCTGGAGGACGGGGGGGGGGGGAAGACTTCAGCTCGTGAAGCCAGCGCAGTAAAAGGAGCTTTCTTCTTCCCTCCTCTCACAGTCTCACTCATTTTCTCTCTCCACGTCTGTGCAAATTAAGAGGAAGCGAGAAAGTTTAATTGTGATCCCCCTCTGTCTTTCTGCTGGAACCATGGTAGGGGTAAATTGTGAGTGCTTTAATTCTGCCTCTTGCAAGCCTATCAGAAGCCTAGTGGCTCACTACGCCCTCTGTTTTTCTCCAGAGATGCTATAGAAACACAACAGTGTAACTAACACTTTTCGTCATTTAGAACCACAGGTGGCTTGAATGTGTGTGATTTGATTGTCTTTACTAGGTAATTACAGGTTGGTGCCTATTCCTGTCGTCTCCGTGGGATGCTTGCACAGTATATGGGGGTCAGATTCATTTGCGGGGTGGTGGTACAGTAGAATAACATGGAATATTACATTGTCTTTTTTTAAAAAAGTCACACACAGATACGTACATATATGATTGCAGTCTCTCTATAGGCTGAACAATGGCGATGATCATTGATGTACAGCAGCAGCTCTTCCATTGGTCCATAAGCCTCTAAGTTATATTTATGCAAATCTTCATATAAGCTGGGGGGGGCATGCAGGCAGCACATCCTCCCATTCCAGGCACCAGTAGGAAGGGCCCATTTCCACCAGACCAGGCACCAGTAGGAAGGGCCCATTTTAAAGGGGAGTTCCATTTCCTGGCTTCACGTATGATTGGCCTGGGCTGGAAAATTCCATTATCTTCACATGCATTTTATTTTATGGGCACACCTCTCTGTCTAAAAGAGAAGAGAGGAGTTTGGGGAAAGTAGACCAGCACATATGAAGCAGCTACCAGATGACTGAGTGGTGAGCAGGATGGTGGAGAACTGCCATGTCTAGGGCTTCATTGCGGCTGAGGTGTTTATTTGTTTGCAGCTACACAAGCCTTAGGTGATGCCTTGATAGGAACCACATACAAATCCCCTGAAATAAAATGAACACACACACACACACACACGTGTATTCAGGCATTCAGAAAGGGCTTAAAAACAATGCATGAGGAGAAGGAACGCTCCAGCCCTGCCCCACTCCCTCATCGCATTTGTCCTCCTCAACTTGTGGAGGACAACTGTCTGAAGAGGAGAGCCTCCTGTATCTGTGGGGGGGGGGCTCTCCACATGAGCCAGAATGCTGGAAACTCTGCACAGAGAAAAGGAAAGTAGGTGGGCCCTGGCTGGATGACATCATGAGAGGGGTGGGGCTTCAGGGTAGGCCCCTGCCCTCTTGATGTCATCCGGCCCACCAGCTTGGTCCAGGGGGGCAATCCGGGCCTCAGACCACAAGAAGTTGCTTGCCTTTGCTATATGAACTGACCTGGGAATAAGTCTTATTTGGGGCTTATTTCTGAGCAGGCATATATAGGATTGCATTGTGTGAGCATTTTTGGTAGGAAGCTGTTTTGGTCATAGGGATGGAAGCAGAGTGTGTGAACATAACAAACTTGTAGACAAGGTCCATCATGTGGATCTTTCCCACTCAATCATCACCAGGCTGTGATCTATGAAATCTATGAACTCCCATCATCCCTCTCCATTGCTACACTGGCTAGGGCTGGTGGGAATTGTAGGCCAAAACATCTGGAGAACCACAAATGTCCCCCACCTTCTAAATAATAGGATCCTCTATTATTTCTTTTTCTGTATATACTTTTTTCAAATTCAGGATAATTTCCTGTTTTGATTTTTAAAAAATAAAAATAAAATAATAAATAAAATTCAGGACATAGTGCTGATTTTCAGACTGTCCTAACAAAATTAGGATAGCTGACAATCCTAGCCTTTGTGTTTTTATCTCTGTAAAACAGTTGGGTTGTTTGTTTGTTTTGAAGCATATGGGTTTTTTATGTTGTAACAATTACAAAGAATGTGCAGATAACCCCAAGCATGTGATTGGCTAGGGAGCCCTTTGTCTGTCTATTATCAAGGGATGCTGATCATTTGCCCTCTAATTTCATTAGCTTCCTTGCATACCAGATGGGTTTTTGCTGACATAAAAATGACCAAGGGTGTTCTATGGTGACGAATGACAGCACTAAGGTAACTGGATTGATGTCTCCTCCAATCTAATGCACATTTCAAGCCCATTTAAACATGTAAATATGTATATCCTTTGATTTCAGTCTTTGAGCCTGCCAGACCTTTGCAGCTGATAAGCCGGTCTCCGTTCCAATCCTGCCACCTTTCATCAGAGTGTATTATTTTTATCAGGTGAAAATCAATGTGCAGCAGGAATGGATAGTACGAGAACATCCAGTGCCTGATAACGATACATTAACTCTATGTTCCTGTAGTATATTCCTGTTAAAACTTGGGAAACAAATTAGCTGAAAGAAGCCTTTCTGACACAAATCAGATCTTTGTGGAATTTCTCTTCCCTTTTCCCTCCCTCTGTGAATTAGAACATTTCATTTCCGAATCAAAGTTCCAGGCTTCTCTTCAGATTAGTGGCAGCCAGTGTGGCGTAGTGGTGAGAGTGTTGGACTGGGACTCGGGAGATCCGGGTTCGAGTCCCCACTTGGCCATGAAGCTCGCTGGGTGACTTTGGCCCAGTCACTGACTCTCAGCCTAACCTACCTCACAGGGTTGTTGTGAGGATAAAATGGAGAAGAGGAGGAGGACTATGTAAGCTGCCATGGGTTCCTTGCAGGAAAAAAGGTGGGATATATAAATGTAATAATAAATAAAAATGTAAAAACTTCAATTCTGGAAGAAGTACGAAAACCTGTCCTTTATTTTAAGCACACACATTTTAATCATACAGAGGCACAGGGCAACCTTCATTTTGACCAGTGGATACTGGTGGCTCCAATGTCAGCAGGGCTCTGCATCTGCTCCAGGTTTTACTCTGAACTTTTAAGGAGCTATCCATGGTGCCAAACCTATTCTGGGGATAGGATAGGGTGCGGCACCATGGATAGCTCCCTTGAAGTTTAGGGTGAAATCCGGCGTGCATGCGCGCCGCAGCCCCGCCGACATTGGGACCACCAGCCTCCTCTGATTTTAAGCCTGACATCATCATCATCAGGCGATCACTCGTGACCGAGTAAGATTGTCTTCCGGGATAAAAGGAGGAAATTCTAAAGAAGATTGTGTAGACTCTAGCGATGGGTCCGTAAGTGACTGTGGAGGCCAATTCTAGATCCACACAGCTTCCCACAGTGAGGACACAGGTTACCAGATAGAAGATGGTCCTGTAAAGGATTCATTTGACGTGCTTTTCGCTTAGCACGTTTCTCCCTTTCACCTTGCACTCGGGCTTCTTCAAAGTCCATGGAACCTTTGTGAAAGGCCAACCTCCAGTTAGATCGTTCATGGGCCAGAGCTTCCCAGTTTTCGATGTTTATATTGCATTTTTTTAGATTAGCCTTATGAACATCTTTAAACCTCTTATATTGACCACCGATATTCCGCTTTCCATCCTTGAGTTGGGAGTAAAGTAACTGCTTTGGGAGACGGCAGTCAGGCATTCGAACAACATGACCGGTCCACTGAAGTTGGCGTTGAAGGATCATTTTTTCAATGCTAGTAGTCTTTGCTTCTTCCAGTACACTGACATTTGTTCGCCTATCTTCCCAAGTAATTTGCAGGATTTTCCGGAGGCAACGTTGATGAAACCTTTCAAGGAGGTGGAAGTGACGTTTATAGATAGTCCATGTTTCGCAGGCATACAATAAAGTTGGTAATACAATGGCTTCATAAACCAGTGTTTTGGTCTTCTTACAAATATCCCGATCCTCGAACACTCTATGTTTCATTCGAGAAAATGCGGCACTTGCGGAGCTCAGACGATGCTGGATTTCACTGTCGATGTTAGCTGTAACAGAAAGATAGCTGCCAAGATAGAGAAAATGATCGACATTTTCCAGTATTGTCCCGCCAAGCTGGATAGATGGCATCACCAAAGGATTGGCTTGCACTTGCTGATGAAGCACTTTGGTTTTTTTGATGTTAAGTGAGAGACCAAGTTTTTCGTATGCTTCTGCAAAAGCATACCATGACCATGGCCCACGCTGTCCAGACCCTCTCCATGTGAGGTCTGGAAGAAACCTTTGCCCGTGGTCCATTTGGCTGGTGATTGTGAGGGGCCCGCCTTCCCCAGTTATATATTCATAGAATCATAGAAATCATATTAATTATTCTCACTCTCCCCTTTCTGGATATGGATTTTTAATTTACAAAATATATGGTTAAAATGAAACACATAAGGAAGGAGAATGTGCCATACAAACATTTATTAATGATGAGCATGATGAATGAGGATGGATGAAAAGGAGCAAATAAAACAGCTCCATAAAACTGAGCCTAAGATACAGCCATAATAGGAATACTTTTGCTCCAAGGTCCCAGAGATGTCATAAAACTCATGAAGCACATAAGGGCTTCTCTACATGAGGCGCTTACCCCACCGGCTTCCCGAGGCTTCTTCTTCTGTTTTCTTTGCAGAAATAAGACTGCCTCAGCATGTGGCTTTTTACTGGGGGGGTTTTCGCCTTTCTATATATTCTCTTAAACAACCACAAGGTGGCGCTGTGGTATAGCTGCAGTGTAGGGATTTTCGACTTTACACAAGGCTTTTGTTCCAGTTTAAAATTTAATAGCTGACTTTCCTTGTTCTAAAAAAAAAAGGCCACGAAAATAGCTGGAAAACTTGAGAGAGGCCCTGGAGGATGATGTCATGAAAAGGACCCGCAAACATCTGTGAGAGAGGGACAATAAATGCCTCATGTACAGAAGCCCATAGACCGAGTAAATAGCACAAGAAAAGAAGATATGGTCATTATGCTACATGCCTTCAAGAATGCCAGTCATGAAGAACCATTCCAGATAAATCCATGAATGCATTTCGGTGACCTTCCAGTCACACCCCACCCTATGTTAACTTACTGGAGGGAAAGGAGCAATGGGAAGGGCCTGATTCTTGTTGAGGGAACCCCAAACTTCATGGCAGCCTTTGACACCTCTGCATATATGTGGTGCATCCAGGGAAGCTGGAGATAATGGGAACTAACTATACTTGGAGGAAAAGGCTATCAATGGCTACTAGTCCTGATTGGCTATATGCTTCCTCCAGTATCAGAGGCAGCAGTATGCCTATGTACTCCAGTTGCTGGGGAATATGGGTGGGAAGGTGCTGTTGGACTCACGTCCTGCTTGCGGGATCCCATGGGCAGCTGGCTGGCCACTGTGTGAACAGAATGCAGGACTAGATGGACCCTCCAGCATGGCTTTTCTTATGTTCTCATGACCTATATGGCTTGGGATCAGGTTACCTGAAAGACCACCTTCTCCCATGCGAGCTATGAAGCTTGAGGTTCTCATCTTCAGGGCAGGTCTTTCTTTTGGTACCACCACCTTCAGGGGCATATTTAGAGGCAAGGTGAGAGGGCCTTTTTGGAGGCTGCTTCCGGGCTGTGGAACTCCCTGCCGAGGGAGGCTAGGTTGGCTCCTTCTCTGCTGTTCTTCTGCCGGCAGGCTAAGTTGTTTTTATTCAAGCCGGCCTTTGGCATGTAAGCTGTCCCGCTGGGTTGGGTGCTGTTTTTATTCTGTTAACATTATGCTTTTAATGTATTTGTTTTATTATTGTTTTAATCAAGTTTTTATTTTAATTTTTTTAAATACTTCCTATGATTGTAAACCACCTTGAGTGCCATTTTCTTGGTAGGAAGGTGGGATACACATCAAATCAAATACATAAATACACTTCCAATGATCCTCACTTTCATGGATGCAATGTGCATGCGTGGGTGTGTCAAAGGGCATTCTGATGCTTAAAGTTTCCTGAAGAGAACAAGGCCTGCCCTGTTGCCAACCCCTTGCCCCCGTCTCCTGTGAGTAACGCAAAGTAGGAAGCAACGCGACGCGAAGTCATCATGAGCAGTGGGAAGTTCTCATTCTCATTGGAAGGCCACAGTAGAGACTGGAGTCTCCAGACCAACCTTCTCCAACTTGGTGTCCTTCAGTTGTTTGGGACTACAACTTCCATCAGCCCCAGCCCGTATGGCCAAAAGGCAGGAATGTTGGAAGTTGTAGTCCAAAACATCTGGAGGACACCAGGTTGGGGAATACTGCTCTAGGCCACCGTACCCACAATGAGCCCTATGTCAGGATAGAGAGATAGATGATCAGGTGGTGGTGTTCCAGCCATCCAAAATACAAGGAAATTTTATGATATTAATTGCCGTGCTTTTGGATTAATTTAAACTGTTTGTTTTAAGGGGTGCCTGTGTTTCTTTAAAATGATGATTTTATGTTATTAATTTTGGATGCGATCCTATGGCCACTTGACAGAGTCTAGATGGCCATAGGAGAAGTTGGAGTCCCAGGTCGGAGGTGGAACTCTGAACACGGAGTGCCCTCCCTCGGCCCTCACAGCCAGCCAGTGCGGAAAGAACTGCCCCAGCTGCAGCTCCGAGGTCGTAAGACGGAGACCGACCTCGGAGCCAGAGTTCTGTTGGAGGCGAGGGAGCAGCGAGGGGAGGGGAGGGGCTCTACCACAATGCATAGTATCCTGGCAGCAGCACCTCAGCCTGTCCTCCTAAAGACTCAGAGGGCCAAAACTGGCCCTTTATGTCTTTTTCCAGGGCGGGAGAAGTGCGCTCCTTCCGCCCTCCATAGGATAAACCATAATCCTCCAAGTTCAGAGGGTTATGGGAAGCCACATTGGACTGTGCTGCCTGTTCATGTTAGAACTGTACACCACCTTGTGAGGTTAGAAATCTTTTAATAAATAAATAAATAAATAAATAAATAAAATCCAAATAGCATCTAAGTAGGGATGTACTCTTCGGGCCCTAACTGGGCCTGAAGTTCTCCGCGGCTCAGGGTCTCCGCGGTGGTGGTGGCCCGATCCCGCTCTTCTGAGCGGCACGGAGCGTTCTCCGCGCCGCTCCAGCCGCCGGCGGACGCCCCTGGACACCCCCGCCGCTGCCGCTGCCTCCGCTACCACCACCATAAGGGCATTTGCCCATTTCTATCTGGGCTTGCTTCTAACTAGGGTCCTTGCTGAGGCATTGTTTTCTCAGGGTCAGCTGGTAGCAGAATTAGAACAGTGGTTCCACATAGTACTATATTGCCCATTAAAATGCAGAAATGCCCGTCCCCATAGTCAAGGTGCCACTATAAAAATAAGTCTCACTTTCCTACAACTGTCCCTTTAATTAGTAGTTTCCTCTTTGTCCCTTTCTTTTAAAGCAGGGGTGGAGCAACTTGTGACCCTCCAGATGTGTTGACCTACAACTCACATCACCCCTCACCATTGATTATGCTGGCTACAGCTGATGGGAATTGTAGGCCAAAACATCTGGAGGGCCACAAGTTGCCCCACCCTGTTTTAAAGCGACTGATTAGTTACTTGCTGTCCATTTGCTGTGGCCACAAGATTCCTGAATTGCCCTTAATTAGTTCTTGCTACTTTCTAGGGCCAGGAGGGGTTAGCCAGAACAACTGTTCACTATTTCTTTTCTTTCCTTTTTTTTTCTTCATCACAATTGCAAAATTACAAATTGTTCTGATTAAACTTTTTTTTTTTTTTTAAAGTAACAACTCCTTTTTGGAAAGGGGAAACTTTATGTGTGAATAAGTGGATAAATAATCACATTATTTATAGGTTGCTCATGTCATGACACCATTTTGCATTGCATTGAAATTATTTTTATTATATATTTTTAAATCCTATATGGTAAGTTGTCAATAAGACAGTGTTGTGTGATACGTGTCCGCCATGTTTGGCTTGGATTGTTTTATACTTGTTTTGTTGTTTTCTTCCAGACACCCCATCTCCCTTTAGTCACTGAGGCCTAAGGGATGGCTTGAGGGGTGTTCTTTCCCCTCAGGCTGTTTCAGACCAGAATGTACTGAAATAAATGGGGAATTTGAGATTTGGGTACTCTGGTCTCAGCCATCTGCTGCAACGAAAAGCTTCCCCATCCACTACTTTGCATGCACTCACAACTTTTTTTTTTTACATTCTAAAGAAAAAAAAGAAACTTTCTAGAAAGTAAGCCTGTGTCTTCAAGGCCTTGGCATGACTTTCTGAAAGTACTGAATATCCCCTACAACAAGGGTGAGCAACTTGCGGTACCTCCAGATGTTTCGGCCTACAACTCCCATTCATCAAAGATCTTTTCCCTACAACTGTCCCCTCGCTTAGTACCTCCCTCCTTGCCCCCTTTATTTTAAAGCAGGGGTAGGCACCTTGTGGCCCTCCAGATGGCTATGCTGACTGGGGCTGATGGGAGTTGTAGGCCAAAACTTCCGGAGGGCCACAAGTTGCCCACACCTGCTCTACAACCTCCTCTTCAGTTCCGTGGGGGCAGGTGACCAAGTGGCTCCAGCCAATAATGGTGGAGATAGTTCAGGGCAGGTGGCCTGGCCTGGAGTGAGTAAGTGACTGAGTGATGAGGCAATCCAAACTATGGTCAATCTGTGCCTGAGCAACAAGTCATCCAGACTGAGAAGCCAAGGCAGAATTAGCAGCTTTATGGGCCCATGAGGAATAGGCCCCTTGTGTACCCTATGCCCTGCTGAGTTGCAATCTGATTAGGTGCAGATGAATCTCAGTTTCACACAGTTCCTTATTTTCCCAATCTTAAATTCGGTTCATCCTGAACTTTGAGATATATATATATTTTTAATCGCAATGAAAATTTGTACACATTTTTGTGTGCATTTCTCCTAACGTATACATTTTTGCAAGCAATTTTCCTAACAAAAATGCATTTTTTTTAACATTATTCTAACTAATATATGCATTTTTGTTACCTTTCCCCCCCCAATATACAGATTATTTTGTTTTTAAAAATTGATGGGAGATCTCCATTGTAAAAGATAACTGAGTTTCAGTTGGCTCGAAAATGTGGAGTTAGGTAATTTCGCATTAAAATGTCAACCGAATAGATTTCTCCCCACTCCCTAAATATGACCCTGGCCATTAATCTGCAGTGATGGTGCTGCATCTCCTTCCTCCGGCACGCGGGACGCGCTGCACCTGTAGCTAGAATGCCTGGCTCCTGCTGCTAGAATGCCTGGTGCACAACCCCTGGCTGGCACTTGAGTGGGCAGAAGAAAGTAAAATAGATGGACAATCCCAGGACTTGTGCTTAAGCTTTCTAGATGTCTCCTTCTTGACGTAAATCTCACCATGTATTCATTCATTCATTCATTTCAATTTCATTTCTATACCACCCAATAGCTGGAGCTCTCTGGGCAGTTCACAACAGTTAAAACCCTAAAATACAATAATGAGAGAGAGAGAGAGAGATATGACAGATAGATAGATAGATAGATAGATAGATAGATAGATAGATATCTTTTTAAAGTTCAGAACTACAGTATAAAACCAAAGTAAAAGCCAGCAGCAGTATAAAGATCAAAAAAGAAAACAACATGTTTAAAAACCATGAAAACTGAAGGATTGTGACGCCTGGGAGAATAAAAATGTCTTCACCTGATGTCAAAAAGATCACAACACAGGTGTCAGGTGACCTTCCCATCCAACCAGGGTGCCACAACTGAAAAGGCCCTCTCTTTAGCAGCCACCCACCTCACTTTGTTTGGTGGGGGCACCCAGAAGAGGGCCTCTGAATGTGATCTTAGGGTCTGGGCAGGTATATATGGGAGGAGCTGATCCTTCAGGTAACCTGGCCCCAAGCCATTTAGGGCTTTGTAAGTTAATACCAGCACTTTGAATTGAGGCTGGAAATAGACTGGAAGCCAGTGCATATCACAAAGTGCTGGTGTAATAAGTTCATATTGACCAGTCCCAATGAGCAATCTCACTGCCCAATTTTTGACCAGCTGAACTTTCTGAACTGTTTTCAAAGGCAGTCAGTCCCACATATAAGAACCACATAACAATAATCTGGATGAGAGGTTACCAGAGCATGGACAACTGCCTCAAGGGGAGGCCACAGGGACATCTCAAGGGGAGGCAACTAGACAGCCAGCTGGGGCAGCAAATTCTGAGGGCACCAAACACCCGTCTGAAGGTGGCAGTGCTCCAGCTCCTCCTCCTCCTCACCTTCCTGTGAAGCCCACTGACTGCTTCCCTGCTGCAGCAGAAAAGCAGCTGGCACAGCCCTCCAGACAGCTTGCCCAGCCCAAAGGCCTTGCTTTGAAGGGTCCTGCTTCCTCAAAAGGAGTGAGGCATCCTGGGTGTGATGGCCTTGAAGGCCCCTTGTGCTACAGCAGCCTTGCTCGCTTTAAGGAAGGACCCCTCAATGGGAGGCATTGAGAGCAGAGGAGGCTCCTCATCCCTTGCAGCTTTTACTCTGAGCTTTATTAGGAGCTATCTGTGGCACTGTACTCCATCCCCAAAATAACTTCACCCCCATGGAGCACCATGGATAGCTCTTATAAAGCTCAGAATAAAAGCTGCAATGGATAAGAAGCCCCACTGACATAGGAGTCACCCCCACCCCCAGCCCCGATTGAGAGGGAGGTGGGGGAGGAGGAGGAGGAGGGTGGCTGTGGCCACAGCCACTGGGGGGAGGGAGGAGAAGAAGAGGTGTAGGGTGGCTGGCCGGGGGTGGGCAAGTGATCGAGAAGGGTGACAGTGCAGGGGAAGAGGAGGAGGAGGAGGAGGTTGCCACCAAGGTGGGGGAAGAGGAAGAGGAGGGTGGCTGCAGGGGGAGGAAAGGGGAGGGGGGAGGGGCAGTGGCAGGGGGTGGGGGAGAGGAGGAGGAGGAGGAGGAGGAGGAGGAGGAGGAGGAGGAGGCGGCCCTGGGGGGCACCAAAATACCCGGAGATGGGCCTGCCAATACTTGGGCTTGAGCTTGGGCTTTCCTGGTGAAGAAAATGCCAGGTAACCAGCTGATGGAGCCTTTGCATCTATTTTGCATAGATGCAGAACATACGCATCCCATCCTCCTTTTTCAAAGCGGCCA
Source organism: Shinisaurus crocodilurus (assembly GCA_021292165.1). Taxonomy (NCBI): domain Eukaryota; kingdom Metazoa; phylum Chordata; class Lepidosauria; order Squamata; family Shinisauridae; genus Shinisaurus; species Shinisaurus crocodilurus. The sequence goes on from CM037889.1 coordinate 2,173,355, forward strand.
GGAGGCCCTTATCCCACAGCAGCCGTTGTATACAATGCCACCGAAAGCTGTATATCAAGCCAAATCCCCATACGAGGATTTAACATGGTAAGACTCTCTGACACCAAATGTGTAGACCTGCAGAAGGGAGATACGGGAATGCCTTCATGGGCAGCATTAAAGAGAGCAGAGGGGGGCCGCTGGCTCAAGCCCCCCCCCCCCAACCGCCGAGATGGAATCTTTCACCTTTGTGACACTAGACCAAATGACTCTCGTTCCAAAAAGAACTGAAATGATATACCATCCAGCGGTTAATGATGAGCTATACAAGTTTGAGTACAATACAATGTCATTCATCCGAAGAGCGCCAGAGACATGCTGCGAATTAGCTATGCGGTTTCATGAGAGAGTGCCGTTTGCATTCTAGATGGGGCAGCAGCGCTCAGGAAATGGTCCACATTTTTCTGGGAACAAAGTGGGGAAAGTTGGATAATTTTTCTCCGGCAATCCAAAGGTCCCCCCAAAAATAATCCTTCCACTCACCTTCCTGCAGTGTCCCCGCCTCCCAGTCCCCAGGCAGTCTAATGGAGGGAAACACACACCCCCAACCCATGGATTTCACCCTTCCACCTGTTTGTTCCGGCCCTACCCAATGTACTGGAGTGATGCCGTTCCATTATATTGAAAAGGATGGGGAGAAGCACATGCAGGGGGCGAAATCCAAGGATAAGGGAGGGAAGTCAATCCCACCCCCCTCCATGGAGAAGTTGAAGGGGTTTGGTCCCCCCCCTCAAATATGTATTTTGGTCATGTGCCTCTTTATTCTAGCACACCTCAATGGAATGGAACGCCATTACATTGAATTTGGCAGGAATAAGAGGGGCAGGTGGGAAATCCACAGGTGGTGGAAGGTAAGGCCTGTGAAGGATCCACAGGGTGGGTTGTGTGTCACCCTGCCCACCACCAACTCTTGATCTTCGGTCCTCTTTACTCTGGTCCTGTTCCACATAATGGATTCCTTGCTCTGTTACATTAGGACCATAGGAAGCTACCTTATACTGAGTCAGACCCTTGGTCCATCTACCCCAGTATTGTTGACACCGACTGGCAGTGGCTCTCCAGGGTAGGAGGCAGGATTCTTTCCTAGCCCTACTTGGAGAGGCCAGGGATCGAACCTCGGACCTTCTGCATGCAAAACACCCAGGTGCTCTTCCACTGAGCTACGGCACCTAGTCCCAGCACTGAATAGGGCTGAATTAAGAGGCTTCTAGGGGCTTTTACAGAGAACTGTCAACATGCTGAAACTTCAGCTGCAAAAAACTCCATGATCCCTGGTTGACAAAGGCTTTGTTTGACTAAGAGAGATTTCTTTTCTTAGCCAGGGAAGCCAGCAATTCTTCTCCAGATCAGATTTTAATCAGAAGAGGGGAAGAATTCCAGGGCTTTTGTGAGCTCCTCAAGTTCTTTTATGAGCCTGGCTCATGAGAGCTTCCCCAGGATCTGTAGTTTGCACTGACATGGGCTATATTCTATGAAAAATACAGGACATTTGTGGCTATATATATATATATATATATATATATATATATCTGAATTTTTATCTTCTATTTTTATCTCAGTTTTGATCTTATATTTAATATATGTCTTTGACATCCAATTATATTTGATTTTACTGTTGGATATATTTGACTTTGATATCTGATTTCAAATACCATTGATTATTTTAAAATACTTGATAGTTTACATTTTGTGATATTTTAGAATTTGGAAGTATCCGATAGCCAACAACAGACAATTGTAGATAGTATTTGACATGGTTGCTAGTTGTCATGCAATCTTCTTTGGCATTCATCTTAGGCAGACAACGTGTGAAGTACGGACGTTTCTACACAAGACTGTTAATCTGCTGTATCTACTTTCAGTTTCTTCTCAGAATTGAGATCCCAGCATGACACAAAGAGCATTTCCTTTCCTACCTTTCCACTACATAACCTCTAGGTGGCACTGTGGTATGACAGAATAGTGCAAATACACACATGGAAAAGGCATTTTCTTTTGCTTCCACAAATAATACCACATTTTCCCTGCTCTAAAAAAAAACTTAGCAAAAGTGCTCTTTAAAAGCAGAAGTGAAACTGGAGGGTCACCATGTTGTCTAAAGAACCTGCAAACAACCATGAATAGGAAATGACGAGTGCACAATAAATGCCTCGATTGGGAAAGCTCTAAGTTAAAAAGACTGTTCAAACAAAGGTATTCTAAGTATGTTCCAGCTGGGAAGATTTCCTAACCTCAGGAAGGCTTTTCCAGAATCCATTTCCTTTGATGGAAGAGAATGCTTATGGTGTGTTGGTTGGTATACATCTGCTTATTTACAAATGTAAATATTTAGCAGGCATTATTTGGTTGTAGGATCAAGCCCATAAGCAATGTTACTTCTAGAACATCCTGGAGACCACATATAATGAGCTCAGAACAAATCTTAGCCAAACATAAGCCCAAGTCCCTCTTTCTGCAAAATACGTAAGGTGTGTAGCCTTCTAGGGGTGTCCTACTATACCACCCTTCCCCAACCTGGCGCCCTCCAGATGTGTTGGACTTCAGCCTCCAGCATTCCCAGCCAGCATGGGGTCCTGCTGGCTGGGAATGCTGGGAGATACAGTCTCTCATATCTAGAAGTCACTAGGTTGAGGAAGGCTGTACTATTCGTCCCAGGTACCTTCCAAGTGTCTAGTAATCAAAGGAGGCTGAAGGACTCCAGTATACAGAGAATTGCCCAACCCACATTCATTAGAAAGGGGTACCTTTAACCAGAACTCCAGGTGAAAGCCCAAAAATATTTCTCTGGAATTGCTATCTGTGTGTGTGTGTGTGTGTGTGTGTGTGTGTTACAGGTAACATGCATGCCCATATTTCTGCTCCAAAACTACAATTATTATACTGTCAATACTTACTGCACCTCATCATCATCAGGCGATCATCAGGCGATCACTCGTGACCGAGTAAGATTGTCTTCCGGGCTAAAAGGAGGAAATTCTAAAGAAGATTGTGTAGACTCTAGCGATGGGTCCGTAAGTGACTGTGGAGGCCAATTCTAGATCCACACAGCTTCCCACAGTGAGGACACAGGTTACCAGATAGAAGATGGTCCTGTAAAGGATTCATTTGACGTGCTTTTCGCTTAGCACGTTTCTCCCTTTCACCTTGCACTCGGGCTTCTTCAAAGTCCATGGAACCTTTGTGAAAGGCCAACCTCCATTTAGATCGTTCATGGGCCAGAGCTTCCCAGTTTTCGATGTTACAAATGTTATGCTCCTTGGCTTCATCCCCACCCCACCCCCAACACACACTTCTATTTCAACTTCTGTTTTACATACGGTCTAATTAGCTTCCTGCTGGACATTTCATGCAGAATGCACAAAGATGTTGTTCCAAGAGACCTCAATTATTTGCTCTTCTTCTTACTTTCCTCCAGTGATTCTGAAAGGAAGGCTGCACTTAAAAATAAATAAAGAAGCACCACACTCTGCCTCTTCAGAAGAGAGTTTTATAATTGCATTTTGGGTTGTTTTTGTATTCTTTTGTATCATTTGCATGTAGGGGGATAAACCGCATGTGGATGTTGGAATGCAGCCAGGTAGAATTATCAGGGTAAAAGTGAAAGTGTAAAAGGCTAGATGGAAAGGGGAGGAGAGAAAGATTGGAAAGAAGAAGTGGGAGCTCTCTCCAGGAAAATGATCACTAGAGAACCATCTTGGACAAACTAGCCTTTTGTATACCTTGCTGAGAAAAGCCGGCTGCAAGTTCCCTGTCAATTGGTCTTTTTGAGAGAATAGAGAAATCTGAAAGCTTTGGAAGGAATATGTCTCTATTTTAACCCTCTTGTTTGTGTTGAGAGGTGGATTTTTTGAAAGGAGGAGGAAGGAACAGCCTCAGTGATGCCTTTGGGCATGCTGTCTGAATGTATGGGGATTATCCCTGTGTTTTAGAATTAGGGTTAAAGATCAGGTTAGGGTTAGGGTTAAGAAAACCTGCGTCTGTGGGCATGTCCCGTGCCCTGGAACTAGTTGAGGCGGGGCATAAATAGTGGTCAACAGGAACACCCTTAGTGATGCCTTTGGGCATGCTGTCTGAATGTATGGGGATTATCCCTCTGTTTTAAGATTTGGGTTAAAGATCAGTTTAGGGTTAGGGTTAAGAAAACCTGGGTCCATGGGCATGTCCAGGGGCCTGGAACTAGCTTGGAAGGGGCAGAAAAAGAAGGACAAGCAAGCCCAGAGGTGCCAAATAGCGAGTCTGCCTTTTTCACACTTTTTCCTCTGAGGCAACATGCCTGGTCTTTATTCATATTGACAATGCTGCATGATTGTTCCTAGTACAGTATTAGAAGATGTGTTGCTATGCTAGAGTGGAATGGCATATATGAATGATATTAAAATACCTAACTGATGAGCTTATAACACCTGTTTCAAAACCACTTATAAATTAGAGTGCCCAGGATTATTTGTCCCTGTCTCTGTTGCCTGTTATACGCCACCCATCATATGAGAATTACCTAAGCAGAAGGCAGTTTTTGCTATTCATTTATTAACCATGTTTTGTGTTCCTTTACCTGATAGAGTTATCCTTTCACTAAAAAAATAAATCTTGACTTGAGTTCTTTCTTTTAAGCAGACCACATGCAGGTATTTTCAGATTGATTGAGGTTCCATAGATGACCTATAGCACCTCTTGAGCTTCTGTATCATCATCATCATCATCATCATCATCATCATCATCATCATCATCATCATCATCATCTCATTTATATCCTGCCTTTTTTCCTGCAAGGAACCCAAGGCGGCTTACATAATCCTCCTCCTCCTCTGCATTTTATCCTCACAACAACCCCATGAGGTAGGCTAGGTGGAGAGTCAGTGACTGGCCCAAAGTCATCCAGTGAGCTTCATGGCCGAGTGCAGACTAGGATTTGCTCCTCCCAAGTCCCAGTCCCACTCTAACCACTACACCACACTGGCTCTATTATCTATATTATCTCTAGCAGCCTTCCCTAACCTGGTGCTCTCCAGATGCTTTGGACTACCACTCTCAGTGTTCCTGACCATTAGCCATACTGGCTGGAGCTGATGGGAGTTGAAGTCCAAAACCTCTGGATGGCACCATGCTGGGGAAGCGTGGTTTATAGCACTCTGCCAAGAGGGAACTGCAGTTATCTTTTTCACTGGGCAAAGGTTCAGTAATGCCAACATTATCCAGCTTCTGACCAGTTGCAATATTGTAACAAGTATCCCTTCTGATGGCCAAAGGATAACCTCTCTAGTGATTCAGTGCCTTAAACACACCATAGAAAATCACATAATAAGACATTTTTATGTCTTATTGGTGGTATATGCAGCCATTACATCATTCACATAAACTCTAGCAAATCTTGAACTTAATAAGTCTTCCTGGTGTTTTGTTGTTGTTTTTAATTTGATGTCAAGAGACCTAAGCCTAACAGTGCAAAATCTTATACATGTCTACTCAGAAATTAGCCCCACTGACTTCAGCGGGACTGGTGCCCCTATACATTTGCATTTATAGGATTGCAGCCAAGATCAAGTATTCATCACATCAATTCTTTCCTGAGCAATGCAAGAAGAAGAAGAAGAAGAAGAAGAAGAAGAAGAAGAAGAAGAAGAAGAAGAAGAAGAAGACACCAGTGCCTGTTGCTAACGGATTGTGGTCTCTACTCGCTTGAGGGGTTCAGTACCCTGGACAGGGCCAGCTCTGTCTTGGCTCATAATGGTGTACCGTGTAGCTACCTCAGGCAAAAGATTCCGGGCACCATTAAAGAGTGGACTTATTTTATTTTTTAGTATTTTATTATAGGAAAGGGTATCATTTGGCTTTCCTCTCTCGGGTGCCAAAACATTGTTAAATAATGCTAAAGGGGCAGCCATCTTGCTCCTTCCTCACCAACGCTACAAGCTCACTAGGCTGATACATTTCTCTGTTCGAAAGTTGCGTGCCCATACGCAGATTAGCCTTAGATTGTGAGAAATGGGGGTAATGGGAGTCACTGAGGAAGATGCACACAGCTGTCCTCTATATGGCTCATATATTAATTCACACATCAGGCACATCATCACTGTTCAGGGATGTCTCTGCTCCTTAAAAATAGTGCTCCTTTCCATTGGGTCAATAGCTTGTCAGATTATAGATGGAGAAGTGCTTAATAGCTCTCTCACCTTTGGGAGACTGGACTAAGTTATCTCATTTTTATTCTTCACCTCTTATTTCCATGCATCACTCATGCAAATGCACCTGGGGAAGGATGCACAGCCATAGAGAGTGGGCCATATCTTCTCCAACTGAGGATATTAAAGAGAGGAGCTGGTGGGCTTATTAGAAGGCTACCAACAAGATTCTCTTCCAAGGCACACAAATATCTCTTCCACATACAGGCAGCTAGAGAAATTGCTCCTTTAAGTGCCAAGCACTTAATTAGGAACCAAACATCACCCCCCACCTCCCTTCTCAACTGTCTAGCACTGCGATGAAGTGTATAGCAAGGCCTTGACCAAGCCGCTTGAGCAGAGAGCATCTTGGGATTCCTCTGGAAGCTAATTATCAGCTTTGTTTCTCCTTCCTTTCACACCATCCTCCCTCTAAATGGAGACTCTTGTCATTAGAGGATGAAGTGTATACTTGACATACCTTTACCGAAATGGAAGCCCTTGTGTTTCCCTACTTCTGCTCCCACAAAGGAGTCCCTAGTGAGATACTCTGTGCCCTGAGATGACAGAGCCAGTGTCTTGCCTCTTAACTAGACTTGCTTCTCTCCAAATTATTTCAGCACCTGCAGGCATTAAAGTTCAGATCTATTCAAAATAATAGGTTGTTTCTTTTTCTCTCCCCCACCCCCAGCCCATCACTGCCCACCTCTCCCAGAAGGCTCTTTGGAATGGGTTCTGTTCCCTTCTCTGTAGTTATTGGCTGTACTTGGGGCGATCTCTGTGTCTAAATATTTGCTGTGTCTTGGCCCATCAGCTACCTCCCCCTCTCCCTTCTCAGAGTGGCCCTCCAGCAAAATTAGTTGCTTACCAAGGGCATCCAGTATCTCTGCAAACATATGGTGATGACAGGGCAAACAATGGGTAGCTCCATTCTTGACCTTATGTTTTATGCCTGCAGTGTGCTGCTTTTAAGATCTCCTTTTCTTTCTCCCCAGTGCATAGTATTGTGTTGGCATGATCCCTCTCCTAAACTGTAAATGGCTCTGGGCATTTAAAAAGATGGCTTTGCAATCACTTCAGTTATAATAGGCTGCTCTGTACAACAAAGAAGGTTAAATGAGGATTCAGTATCAAGATTATATAAACACGATTGCCCTTGAAGTACATCCTTTCCCAGCAGCGCTGAGCTTTAAGATCCCTTCCTGACTTTCTGTTACTGATGTTTTATTGATGCTTGCTAGCCGTATTAACTGCCATGCTCCTCGTGTGCAATGACGCAATGTAGCCTGAAGTCATTAGGCTTGCCTTCATGGACCAGAGATCACTAGCAATGAGGAATCAGCTAAACAATTGCTTGGCTAATTTCTCCCTAAATGCAACATGCAGCCTTTCTAGTGTGATTGGGTGAATGTTTGTGAAGTTCAAATAGGCATCTCTTACACATTGCTTAATTGGAGCCCTCTTGAGCATCAGCTGTGGCTTATCAAACAGAGAGAGGGTTAGCATGTTGCAACTGGAGATTCCCTCTATTCCTTTGCCTCAGGGCTGGGCAACTTGTGGCCCTCCAGATGTTTTGGCAAGCAAGTCCCATCAGCCCTGGCCTGCCTAGCCAATGGTGAGGGATGATGGGAGTTGTAGGCCAAAACATCTGTAGGGCCACAAGTTGTCCAGCCCTGCTTTATAGTAAATCCAATGCTGGATGAAAAGACTAAGCAGAATGGCTTCTTTGGCCTATTCAACACACACACACACCACACACACACGTAAACTCCTATCATCCACATAGATGCTACAAGGAGTACCTGACAGGGTGTACCACTCAGCATGTGGAGGAGTGTGTGACTGGGAAAATTCTGACAGAACCAACTACTAGGGATGGGTGTGGATTTCATTTCATTTCAGCTTTGACAAGAATTTAGCCCAAATTCGTGGAGTTCTCCATATTCGGGACAAAAAGAACTTTATATATATATATATATATATATATATATATTTAAAAACCCTGAATGTGAGAGAAACCAAATCTGACAGATTTGTCCATCCAGGCCCAGGGCTTTGAGTGCTTAGCTTTTAAAAGCCTAGGTTTGAAACTCCGTGTATTCAACGCAACCATGTTTGCGGTGTTGAACTAGGGTTGTTGTCAGTGCTACATTTTTTTCCTGACAGACTCCTTGACAGCTATGGCAGGCAGGCACAACATGGTCCTCTCCGTGGTGGGAATAGCACTAAAGCTAACATAAGAAGAGCCCTGCTGGATCAGAGCAAGGGTCCATCTAGTCCAGCCTTCTGTTCACACAGTGGCCAACCAGCTGCCCACTGGGAAAGCCCACAAGCAGGACATGAGTGCAACAGCAGCCTCCCGCCCATGTTCCCCAGCAACTGGTGTACACAGGCATACTGCCTCTGATACTGGAGGTAGCATAGAGCCATCAGGACTAGTAGCCATTGATAGACATTGAAGCTGCGTCCAGTCAGGCCAGTGAACAAGTATGAAAAAGATCAGGTTTGCGGGATAGTTGGGGAAGCCTCACCTCCCTCTCATGAAAGCTCCTTGCTTTTTCACACCAACAAATGTCTGGTATTTTAGGGAATACAGATTTAGACTTTCATGCTGCAGCATCACTTCAATGATTTTTTTTCCAAACTGGCTTCTTCGTGTGTGCAGTTTGTTTCCAAATATAAAAAAGAAAGGAAATAAAGATGATAGTTTATAGAAAGGCTTCCAAAACCACCACAACATTTGCATAAAAGCACTTTTGCTTACACACACACAAAAGGCAATGGAGAGGGAGAAGTGGCTAAAACAGCAGAGTAGGGGGGGCTCTGGGATTCAAAAGACAGGAAAACACAACAAACTGAAATGAAAGGAGGGAAATGGCATGTCACCTGCTAAAGGTGTTGAGCCAAAACGTGAGCTTGCTTGCTGGGTGAAGGGAAGATCATTAGTGTTAAGAAGACCCACACTCCCACTCTAACCCAGCCCCCTGAAACAAAAGCAATCTCTGATTTATTCTCTTCAGCTGAATGCAGAGCATTAATAGCCATTGGGCAGCGTCCGGTAATAGTTGGTTTGCTAGGATGAGGACTCTTGCAATCTTCTGTACTCCACAGGGGATCCACTTCCCTGCAGTTATCTCAGCAAAGCCTGGTTTGAAATACACATTTCAAAATAAAAATCCCTGCAGCAGTGTGCCTGATATACATACCAAGATAATAAGGCCCTCACCTACTCGAAGTTTACCTGCTGGTGTTAAAGGACAATGCTACTGGTTGCCTTGAGTTCAACAAAACTGTTTCTTTATAACATGCGTTAGCCATTCAGAACAATGTCATTTATCTCAAAATGTACGGAAGGGCAGAAGGACAACATCCAAAACATATGGACTAGGAATTTGGAGTTATGGGACCACTGCCAACATAAGATTCCAATGAGGAGCTATTAACCTGAGAATGGAAGTTAAATTTGGACAACTGGGTGTATTATTTACGGCACACCTCTGACCTTGTCTGGGGGGGGGCATAGGATTGGGCATAGAAGGCTCTGCGACCTGAGAAATCCCTCTGAGGCTGCAGTGCTGCGGACTCGGAGCACCCGCCCTCCCACCTCGTAGCCTGGGTGGCTCTTTCTGCGCCAGCAAGGAACCGAACATGGAAGACCATTGCTCAGTTCCCCCCGTGCGGGGGGTTGGGGTGGGTGTTCCTTCCTGGGAACAGGGGAGGGAGGAGCGAGGCCACTCTGGATTCTGAGGAATCCAGGCAGTGTCTCAGGAGGAGAGGAAAAACATCTAGATGGCCAACATTGTCTGCCTATGTGCTTTCGAGGTGAGGGGAGCATGGCAGATATCCTGAGTGCTGTGCTCCGCCCACCTCAATAGGGTGCCCCTCCAGAGGGGGTATGGGCAGCCTCATAGGACCGCACTGTAACTGAGTTTCTGAAAACAGGAACAGTACAGTGTTGCTCTTTAGCAAAATGATTCAGTTTGCTGAGCTTTCTTGTAAATCTTGTGGGATTGCCCATGATGAAGGGTGGTGGGCAGATTTTGCCACAGCTATCATCCTTTTCTGCAAGAGCAGTGCTTTAATTTCAGCTATAATGGTGAATGCCAGCCGATTACATATACATAGGGATAGGGCAGCCCCCTCTCGCTCACCCCAAAGATTGATTGGGCTTCTTGGGTGTTCATGCTGAATGCTCCAAGAATCCAGCTCCCTCCCTTCCCTAAGCCTCCCAGTCCTGCCACTTCCCTGTTCTCCCCAACAGTTTCCCCACCTTCTCGAAGACGAAATGCTTTACCTGCAGAGGGGGAAGGTGTGATAGATGGCAGAGGGGAAAAGAGCAGGACTTGATGCATCATTTCCTACAAGGGATTATGGGTCTTGACTACTATTTCCAACAGGAAATAGTATACATCATTTACAATATTCACAATTCCTGTGTTAATTATAATCCACAATAGAGTTCATAGATCATAGAGTTGGAAGGAGCCTACAAGGCTATCAAGTCCAGGAATGCAGGAAACTAGAGGGGGGGGTCTCCCATCCAAGTAATTACCAGGCCTGACCCTGCTTAGCTTTCCACACTCAGACAAGCTGAGCCAGCGTAAGCCACAGGCCTGTTAATAGCAGAGACCTTGTTCAAGGGAAGTGGTGGAAGGGGTTGGGGAATAAGTACTAATGCTCTCATCATAGCTTTCCATCTTCAGAGGATTCATAGATCACAGAGTTGGAAGGAGCCTACAAGGCTATCGAGTCCAGCCCCCTGCTCAAGGCAGGAAACTAGAGGAGGGGTCTCCCATCCAAGTAACAACCAGGCCTGACCCTGCTTAGCTTTCCACGCTCAGACAAGCTGAGCCAGCGTGAGCCACAGGCCTGTATACATCATTTACAGATAAGCAGATGGCTTTCAGGGCCCAGACCCTAGCAGGGGCCCACTGACAAGAGTCCCCTGGAGTTGCTCCTCCTGCTCACCATGGCAACCTGCTTGGTCACCTGCCTCTTGCTGTGGCCCAAACAACAGTGATGGTGAGAAAGAGGAGCAGGAGATGCCACTGCCTACTCGCTCCCTGGCTCTCTTCCTGTCAAGCAAGCAAGTGGGGGAACAATGATGAGAAGGAGGAGGAGGAGGAGGAGGCGCAAGAGCAGCTGGTCACAATGGCAGTGAGGAGGGAGATTCACTGAGGGGACAGGGGGCCTACAGCGGGGGGCTTGCCCATGGACACTCAAAAACCCAGAACTGGCACTGTATGTCTCGGAGAGGTCTGTCCTACCTACAGAGTACCCAAAGCTGGCCAATTATTTTGGCATCTGAGGCAGAGAGGGCAGTATCCAATTTGGACACTACTGCTAACACAGATTATGTTGCACTAGTGTAACTCTAGCACAACCCAACAGCATTAGCTGGCATGAGAGTATTCCCCGGAAAAGCCATCATCCCAGCTAACACTGTTGGCATGCGCTAGAGGTCCCTTGCCTTGTGCTAGCTCAACGTAATTTAAATTAGTGCTAATGTCTGGTTGGATACTGCCCAGAAAATTCCACAAGCAACTCTCCCTAGAGGTAAAAAAATAGCCCTAACAAGCATCCCTGTTTCATAGCATCTTGAAACAATGCACAATATTAGAATACAGCAGACTATTTTTTAATTAGAATGTGTCCAATTCGTTAAAAGCGTATTCAACTTTTATCTCATACATAATTTGTTAATTTTTCCATAGACACATATTTGCATAGTTTATCTGTCCACTCTTTAATAGTAGGATTTCTTGTTTGTCAAATTACCTCACGATGTACACACAGTTCTGGTGGCTGTTATCATGTAATAGACTAGGTCCTTAACTCTAGGTTATATATGCTGGGTTGGTTGGATCCAGACTTAGTCATACTTAGAGCAAACCCATTGAAATCAATGAGATTTACATTAGTCATGACAAAATTACATCCTAATGTTTTCATAAAGTACAACTAAATCTGGATACAGCCTACCATATATTTCATATATGTTAATAAACATAATAGAGTATCTAGTTGCAAGCTATAACCAAGAATCTTTTCCATTGCAACTTTTTGCTTTATTCCAGTACTCCCCCCCCGCCCAATAGTGAACATATCCCTTGTAAATGTTAAAAGTCTCCTTTCCCTCTTTGGCATTCCAACATTTGGGATGATAATTCTTATTTATTTTACATATAGAGTAATATACCCTCTATACAGCATATAAAAGTGTTCTCTTATATACAAAGAAAAACAATACCCAGAAATATTTCCATATTTCCATACTATATTATGGCATAGTGTACTATATATATATATATATATATATATACAGTAATACTTTGGATTGCAAGTAACTTGGTTTGAGAGCGTTTTGCAAGACAAGCCAATTTTTAAATATTTATTTATTTATTACTCGATATACAAGCGATGTCTTGCAATACAAGTACTGTAGTACGGCTTTAAATTAAAAATCTCTGTACAAATTGTTTTTCGGGGGATTTTGTTTTGATATAAGAGTGTTTTGGATTACAAGCATGTTTCCAGAACGAATTATGCTCTCAATCCAAGGCATGACTGTATATATAGATAGATAGATAGATAGATATATATAGTATAGTATATAGTATATATATAGTATAGTATATAGTATATATTATTTCCATACTATAGTATTTCCATACTATCCCCAACATCTTGAGCCCATTCCCCTTATTTCAGCTAGTTCTGCAATGGGAGAAAATTGAACAATTTGCTTTAAAAAAAATAATAATCTTCCACTGGCAAGTACTGTGGAAATTCAGTAGGATTTCTATATTGTTTGCTCTACTGGAGGGAAAGCAAGCTGATGTTTGTTGGATTAAATGGGGGGGGGTGTTTGGTGGTGGTGGTGGTTGTTTTTAGGACAGTCCTTGGGCAAGACTGGAGTCAAAACCTGTACCTTTAGGCCTTGGTAGGGCCCACTGCTGCTGCTGCTGCTTCTGACCCAGCCATTGAAACAGCACTGGATGGATCTAATAATAATAATAATAATAATAATAATTATAATAATAATAATAATAATAAATTTATTTCTTACCCGCCTCTCCATCTAGATCGAGGCGGGGAACAGCAAAAAATATAAAATACATAAACTAATCAAAACACAACACATACTATTAAAACACCTTAAAACATCTTTAAAACATTTTAAAACATCTTAAAACATCTTAAAGGCATCCTAAGGGTATCCTAAAATTCCACCAGATAGGCCTGCTGGAAGAGATACGTCTTTATGGCTTTTTTAAATTCCAAGAGACTGGTAAGTTGACAAATCTCCAGCAGGCCATTCCATTATCTGGGAGCAGCAGAAGAAAAGGTCCTCTGGGTAATACTTGTCAGCCTAGTTTTGGCTGACTGAAGTAGATTTTTCCCAGAGGACCTGAGTGTGCGGGGCAGGATTGTATGGGAGAAGGCGATCCCGTAGGTAGCCTTCGCCCGGAATCTGACTGGCAGCCAGTGGAGTGCTTTTAAAACTGGTGTGATGTGGGCACCCCTAGGTGTACCAGTAACCAGTCTGGCTGCCATATTTTGCACTAGTTGAAGTTTCCGGACTAGGTATAAAGGTAGCCCTCTAGTCACCTTTTTATTTTCCCACAATTAAAAAATTAAAATTATTTTTTTAAAAGCACCCAGAGCCCTCCCGCAACATCAAGTAGGCCGCTCAACAAGATCTGCCATGGACGGCCTTCTCCTTGTCCCATCAGCCAGAGCAGCCAGGCTGGTGGGGACTAGGAAGAGGGCCTTCTCTGTGGCAGCCCCCAAGTTATGGAACTCCCTCCCTAGTGACCTTCGCCATGCCCCCTCCATGATGAGCTTCCACCAGCGCATTAAAAACAGTGGTATTTCAGGTAGGAATATGGGGTGGGTTAGGATTTTTTTAAAAAAATGTCTATACTGTTTTAATTGTTATGTTGTGTTATTATTGCATTGTTTTAATTGTACATCGCCCATGGTGGCCAGGTGACCAGCCAGATCGGTGATTCATAAATGTAATAATAAATAAATAATAAAGGTGGGGCACCACATCAGAAAAGGTCCTCCCCCTGGTTACCATCAGATGTACCTTTGTAGGTGATGAGACAACCAGGAAGCCTTGATCTGTAGATCTCGGTGGATGGGTAGGTTGATATGGGAGAAGGTGCTCCCTCATGTGCAGAAGAGAGAGAGGGAGAGAGAGAGAGAGAGAGAGAAAGAAAGAAAGAAAGAGGGAAAAAAAGAAAAAGAAAAAGAAACCACAGGTACTATTCCCTTACCACTGGTGTTGTTTGGTCATATACATGGGGGGTTTGAGCCAGTGGCTTTGGCACCACCTGCTCTGAGATTTTCCTGGTGTGACCTATAAATTCATATCCTGCAATTCTGTAGTTGCTTTTTAATTTTTTTTTAACTACTGCACTTTCCCCACCGGCACTGTCAGATGCTAATAAAATCTTTAATTAATTCCGATTCTAATGGGCTCACATATTTTTCTTGCTTGCTCGCAACTTCAATCAGGTCTCTCTCCCTCTCTCTCTCTCTCGGTTGTGCTGCTTTCATATCACTTTGCACTGTAGCTCTGATTTATCTGGAGCTCAGCGAAGATGGGCATATTGGCAGCAAAGCTTCAGATAAAAGCAGAGCAAGGATGAGGAAAATCATTACTGCAGGATGTATCTTCTTTTTTAAGGAAAGAAAGAAAAAAAGGGGGGGGAGCATGCCCCAAAGATCCCATCATATTATGAATTCCCCAGGAACTGTTTAAATTACAGACAATTTGCTTGATTGGACTGCACTGATTTTAAGTATTAGAGTGAGACAAATCATTCTTAACAAATGTTAAATCAAAAACGATAGACAAGAAATCTTGATAATGTGAAATGAGTTCTGTAAAATGAAGGCATCTGCAGGACGCTCAGTTTGTAATAAAGCAATACGCTCTTCCAAATATGTCCTGTCTCATTATCCAGCTTGATGACTAGTTACTGAATGGTCCCCTTTAATAAACTAGTTAACTCCAAAACAGTTTCCCCCTCCCTTCTTTATTCTTTGCAGGTGGCAGAAGTGCTTCATGTTAGAATTCAGACTTCTTCCTTCCTCTTGCAATTTCCCACTATTTGGGTGAAAATTGTGCCACAAGTACGGCAACATTTTTGTAAGGGCTCCATCTGAAGGAGCTGTGCGAGTTGGGAGATTTATAATCCTATCTGTGTGCTAACAGATGCCTGAAATTCCACACACAGATCTTCCAGATCTCACCTCCCTGCGCAGCGTGCAGCGTCGGTACCAATTTGGCCAGCCCAGCCTGCCCCTGTAATCAGACTTGCTTCCAGCTTCCCCGTTGCAGATTAATCCATGGAGTCAGGAAACACTCTGGAACACCACAGGTCTAATTCTACCTGTTTATTTACTTAGCAAGTAAAGTTTTACAGAGTATACATTTCCTAGTTACAGTCCATGTGCAGAGTATAAATGCATAGCAAGCATTAAGTCCAGTGGAGTAAGTTGAGCTTCACTCCACCTCAGCAAAGACGTTACATTGTTGCAGGAACAAAGTCAAGCAAGAAGAACAAGACCGGAGAAAGCAGTCCACCTTCTCCCTAAGATGTCCTCTCACAGAAAACAAGTTAACACGCCATCAGAATATACAAACCATGTGACCAGCTCATATTGTTCCCACAGCCCAGGTTCCCATACAAAAACACAAGGATCCCAGCAAGACACAACAAACCTGTTTACCTAGCCACTCTGTCTCTTCCATGTGTAAACAATGTGCTGCAGCTGGTAAAGTGATACATATCACAACAGCATCAATGTTCATTGAATCCAGCAGGAGTTACATCTGTCACCAGGAAGATATGACTATTATGTAGGGATGTTGGAAAAATCTGCAACGGATTCAAATGTGTTTGGATTTCTATGAATCTGACCTGCGGATTCCACAGGAGACCAGCTTTTTCTGAGTTGCACAGATTCCACAGACTCGCGGATCTTTTTTTACTTTTGGGGAGGGTTTGCACAAATTTGCACTTGCGCTAATGCACACTTGTGCAAGTGGAGCAAAATTCTCATACATCCCTATAGATTCCACTAATGAGCGAACGGTGGAATGAAAGTCCCCTGACAATCAGTGCAGTGCAACGTATTGCCGGAACATATTTCACAAAATCTGTACATCCCTAAGGCAGTGGCAGATCATCTGTGACATGGGAGACCAGCTCTGTAAAAGCTAAATGGGTTAAAAACAAAGCAAGACCCTGGAATACTTGAACAATGAGGCTGGTGATGTGGCAGTTCCAACCAAGATCCCAATTTTCTTCCTTAGGGGTTTTCACATCCCCCCCCCCTACATCACTTATATATCCCCAGCCTCGCTAGTGGTTGTAGCTCAGTAACAGAGCACTACCTCAGCTACCCTGGGCAGTAGCACATCAAGACTGTAATATACCATGTGAATGATTTAATCATTCCTAATGTATATTTGCAATTTGCATGCAGAAGGTCACAGGTTCAATGCAGTCCTCAGCATCTCCAGAAAAAGGCTCAAAAGACCCCTGTCTCAAAACCTGGAGAGCTGCTGCCAGTCAGCATAGAGGGGCAGGTAACCTGGTGCCCTCCAGATGTTTTGGACTACAACTCCCATCATCCCCAGCCAGCATGGCCAATGGTCGGGAATTATGGGAGTTGTAGTTCAAAACACCTGGAGTGCACTGAGTTAGAGGGATCCATGGCCTGCTCCAGTATAAGCCAGCTTCCTATGTTCCAGAGCTACCTCAGAGGTACAATGCATTCACTTTCTCTGGCCCATCACACTGTTGGTGCAAAAAAGAGAGTGTTAAATGGGCAGCAGTATTGGTAGGCTTATTTGTCTCAGAAAAGGCTTGCTATCGTTTATTCTTTTACATCACTCACCAGTCCCCTCTGGCTAAATTCAAGAAGGAAACATACATCCACTTTATTTTCCTTTAAAACTGGCGAGCAAATTTGCGAGCATCACAGGCTATCAGCTCTGGATTTAGTGGGTAGGAGCCGCCCATACACATCTTACCAAGGTACCCCGCTCTTGACCCTGCACAACAGGGAATACACCTATATAGCAACCATTATTATTGTTAATAATACTCTACTCGGTGGTTCTTGGTGGCAAAAAGTGATTTGATGAAAAGGGGAGAATTCACACACTGGGCTCATGTAAACTGATTTGTTGCGAGTTTCTTCAGGTTAATACACTCTATAGCAATATTGCTCCAGGTTACAGAGAATGGGTTAGCACATACGTACATCTACCGTATATGGCCTAGGGCAATATTATAATTGAATATACATCATGAATGATGAGATCATTCACATGGCATATTGCAGTCCAGATATGCTACTGTCCAGAATAGCTGAGGTAGTCCCTTAGCTACTCTATCTAGATGTGAAGGCTATTCCTACCGTGGTGACCACAACTGTAGGAAATAAGTGTTAATAATTATTGCAACTAATCTCCATGGTTGGTAAGAGCATTGGGCACTGCAGTTTCATTCATGATGATCCCTCATAAAGTTTGACAGCTCGGTCAATAGGGGAAATAAACAGCCCAGATAATTAAAGGTGAGTTCAAAACAGTAACCCTTCAACCTCCTCCAGGCTCTATTAGTATAATTGATTTCAGAACATTAATAAGGGTATTGATCAGACTGGAAAGAACTGAAATCAAGGGGGAACAAGAGGGGTATATGGCTAAGTAGGAAGGGACTGATTCGAAATCTCCACCATGTATGGGTAAGAAATTATGGGTCCAGCTTCAAAGAATCTATCAGCTGTCCAGAGAGATTGAGCTTCTAGCTTAGACATGAATAAAAAACTAACTTTAAGGGCAGTGCAATCAGCACAATGGACCTGAGAGAGATCTTAGAGCAGCAGGGATTTCAAATGACGTAAGGCTTGTTTGATCATTTTCAGCATTGCAGTTTCCCCATTACTTCAGTTTCGTAAGTCAGCATTTCTGAAGGAAGATCAATGGCAAGGCCACAATACGGTTTTTGAGTGCAGGAGAGGTCTTCACCACAATATATCCCTTGTTGGAAAGAGAAGTGATTAGATGAGGTTTATAATGGACTTTCTGAACATGGAAATGGAAAGCTATACCTATTTACATCTGAAAGTCTTAGGTCTCAAAAATGTATGTTTGCTCCCATTTCATTTAAGATCAAGGCGGCATTGTCACAGCTTGTTTTGAAAATGCTGAAATCCTGATTTATCTAGGAAAACCTGGTATAAAGGGGTGTCTTTAATTGCATTTTCTTCATGTAGGTGATACCATATTACCTGCAAAAAGATGACAATTCTATTCCAGATACTACTTATTATGACTTATATAGAAGGGTGTGAGAGAGTTCTCATGGAATCTGGTTAGAACTATGCTGTGCTTGTAGTTTAGCTCACTGTCAAGAGAGGTAATTGTTATATTTGACCTCAAAATATCTTCTTACATATTCCTACACTCGTTGATCCTCATGTGTCAGTTCCCAGCCTTCAAATGCCTTTTTTCTTCTAAAAATCTAACCTTCCATCTGCTCTTCAGACAAATATGCAACCCACAGTGGAACATTTTACATCAAAGATATGCAAAGTCACAGTAGGAAGTTTTACATTGGACTCTGCCCTAATGCCAGTGGAGGCTGGTGACTCCTATGTCAGTGGGGCTCCTTATCCATTGCAGCTTTTATTTTGAGCTTTATAGGAGCTATCCATGGTGCTACATGGTGATGAACCTATTTTGGGGGTGGAATACAGCACCAGGGATAGCTCCTACAAAGCCCAGAATAAAAGCTGCAATGGATAAGGAGCCCCACTGACATAGGAGTCACCAGCTTGATGGGTAGAAGGACATCTATCTCTAAACCTATCTGTAAACCCATGGTTGGGTAACTACAGTATAGTGATGTTGCTGCATGTTGGATATTGTAGGATGTTAGTTCTCAAACTGGTGGCTCCAATGTCAGCAGGACTGTGATCCACTCCAGATTTTATTCTGATCTTTTAAGGAGCTGTTCATGGTTCTGGACCTATTTTGGGGATATGGTTCAGCACCATGGATAGCTCCTTTAAAGTTCAGAGTAAAATCCGGAGTGGATACACTGCCTACTGATATTGGAGTCACCAGCCTCCACGGGTGAAATACCTAATAGAATAGATCTCAGATCCGTACACTGAGAAAGCACTCACGTCTATAATATTTTGATTGGTCCATTATTTCAAGCTATCCTGCTCCTAAATCTCTAATGATGTTCTTTGTCCCCATGATTCTTGTGAGGAGACTATCCAGAATTCCACATGCTTATCTTATTCTGTACCATCATAATTAATACGAATTTCCTGGTGGTATGAGCTTTTACTTTATTAGTAGAATGTCTTTTTTTTCTGCTCTGCCTTGTGGTTTAGAATAAAAGTATCGCTTGCCTAGAAGACTCTTACCTCTTACATTTGAGGGGGACAAAGCATGTGCTCCCTCATTTTAAGAAGTCTATCTGTAACAAAATTTAAGAACCCTATTCCAGAGCATATCTTTTGAAGACTGCAGCTGTGCAATGAGATTCACATTCCTCCATGGAACTTGACTGGCTTAACTCTACATAGCTTGGCTAAACTGGGTTAAAGGTTGGGCTGTAGTTGTGTTGTCTGTTCCTCAAAGGGGCTGATAGTTAGATGGTTAAAGCAATGGATAGGTAACAAATAATGAAGAGCAGACAATTATACTAAAGAGTTGATGATTAGGCTAGATTATTTTATTTTTTTGCTGTCGATCTTCATTCACCCCTCCCCCCCCTTTTTTTTTTGCAAAGGGGGAACTCTTGCACATACATAAATCACTGAGCTCCCTGGATGGGAGCAAAGACGGGTTTCCATGGAAACAAGATCTATGCTCTAAAGAGGAGCTGCCCTTTGTTATGTATCTTTGTGATATTTCTCTCCAGACATGTCACTGGCAATTACCCACAGAAGTAGAGCTCAAATTGTAGCGTAGCCCAGCAGATCCGCCTTACATTATTTTCTGTAATTAATGAGATTATTGAATTTCCATGCTAATAAACCATGGCAAGGAGTCTGAAAACAACTCTTCTCTCTCTCCCTCTCTTTCTCTCTATCTCCTCTCTCTCTTTCTCCCCACCCCCACCCCACAATATGAAGGGGGTCCTTTGTGTTACCTCCCTGCCACCTTCCTGCTTCCCCAAATCACCACATTGCATTAGATGCTGTCAAAAAGAAATTCTAAAAAGCTCTTCTATGTTTTTACAAGTCAGCTTGGTATAACAGTATTGACTTTTTTCTTCTTCTTTTTTGCATTGCCGGGAGGTGAAGCTCCACGTAAATGTTCATAAAAGCAGTTCCCAAGCTATTCATCTTTCATAACATTGTTTCTTTACGAATGCTGGAGCTTCGCTTAGAGGCCGATGTATCATTTTTTGACAGGCCTCCATCTATTCTTGTTCCGCCTGCACACTTCCTGTACATAGAAATGAAGCTCGCCTCCTCCGAAGCTGTTTTCAATGAAGTTTCCCATTTTAAATGCAGTCACCAACCTTCCTGGGATAGAAACAGATTGAATTCTGTTGCATCAAGATGATGTGGTGGTGACACAGGCTGCCAACACATTGGTAAACGCAGGAGATGGCCTTCCACAAAATGCTGAAATATAGAATCATAGAATCATAGAGAAGTAGAGTTGGAAGGGGCCCACAAGGCCATCGAGTCCAACCCCCTGCTCAATGCAGGAATCCAGATCAAAGCATCCCTGACAGATGTCCGTCCAGCTGCACCTTGAATGCCTCCAGAGTGGGAGAGCCCACCACCTCCCTAGGTAATTGATGATTCCATTGTCTTATTGCTCTGACAGTCAGGAAATGTTTCCTGATGTTTAGGTGGAATCTGGGTTCCTGTAACTTGAGCCCATTATTCCGTGTCCTGCAAACTGGGATGATCGAGAAGAGATCCTGGCCCTCCTCTGTGTGACATCCCTTCAAGTACTGGAAGAGTGCGATCATATCTCCCCTCAGTCTCCTCTTCTGAAGGCTAAACATGCCCAGTTCTTTCAGTCTCTCCTCATAGGGCCTTGTTTCCAGTCCCTTTATCATCCTTGTTGCCCTCCTCTGAACCCTCTCCAGTTTGTCTATGTCCTTCTTAAAGTGAGGTGCCCAGAACTGGACGCAGTACTCAAGATGAGGCCTAACCAGTGCCGAGTAAAGGGGAATTATCACTTCCCGCGATTTGGAAGCTATACTTCTATTAATACAGCCCAAAAAAGCATTTGCCTTCTTTGCAGCCACATCGCATTGCTGGCTCATATTCAGTTTGTGATCTACCACAATTCCAAGATCCCTCTCACTTGTAGTATTGTTGAGCCAAGTGTCCCCCATTCTGTAACTCTGCATTTGGTTTCCTCTCCCTAGGTGCAGCACTTGGCATTTATCCCTATTAAATTTCATTCTGTTGTTTTCGGCACAGCGCTCCAGCCTATCGAGGTCACTTTGAATTTTGTTTCTGTCTTCCAGAGTATTAGCTGTTCCACCCAACTTTGTGTCATCTGCAAATTTGATAAGCATTCCCTGTACCTCCTGATCCAAGTCATTAATAAAAATGTTGAAGAGCACCGGGCCCAGGACCGAGCCCTGTGGTACCCCGCTCGTTACCTCTCCCCAGTTTGAGAAGGAACCATTGATAAGCACTCTTTGAGTCCGATTCTGTAGCCAATTGTGGATCCACCTGATAGTTGTTCCATCTAGCCCACTCTTAGCTAGCTTACTAATCAGGATATCATGAGGCACTTTGTCGAAAGCTTTGCTGAAGTCCAGATATATAATGTCCACAGCATTCCCACAGTCCACAAGGGAGGTTACCCGATCAAAAAATGAGATCAGATTAGTCTGACAGGATTTGTTCTTGACAAATCCATGCTGGCTTCTAGTAATCACTGCATTGTTTTCAAGGTGCTTGCAGACTGACTCCTTTATAATCTGCTCAAAAATCTTCCCGGGGATTGATGTCAGACTGACTAGCCTATAGTTCCCAGGTTCCTCCTTTTTGCCCTTTTTGAAGATGGTACTCCTCTATAGTACTTTTGCATATGCCCTTGGGCCGCTGAAAATACATATCATAGAATCATAGAAAAGTAGAGTTGGAAGGGGCCTACAAGGCCATCGGGTCCAACCCCCTGCTCAATGCAGGAATCCAGATCAAAGCATCCCTGACAGATGTCCGTCCAGCTGCACCTTGAATGCCTCCAGAGTGGGAGAGCCCACAACCTCCCTAGGTAGTTGGTTCCATTGTCTTATTGCTGTGACAGTCAGGAAATTTTTCCTGATGTTTAGGTGGAATCTGGGTTCCTGTAACTTGAGCCCATTATTCCGTGTCCTGCAAACTGGGATGATCGAGAAGAGATCCTGGCCCTCCTCTGTGGGACATCCCTTCAAGTACTGGAAGAGTGCGATCATGTCTCCCCTCAGTCTCCTCTTCTGAAGGCTAAACATACCCAGTTCTTTCAGTCTCTTCTCATAGGGCCTTGTTTCCAGTCCCTTTATCATCCTTGTTGCCCTCCTCTGAACCCTCTCCAGTTTGTCTACATCCTTCTTAAAGTGTGGTGCCCAGAACTGGACGCAGTACTCAAGATGGGGCCTAACCAGTGCTGAGTAAAAGGGAATTATCACTTCACGTGATTTGGAAGCTATACTTCTATTAATGCAGCCCAAAATAGCATTTGCCTTCTTTGCAGCCACATCGCATTGCTGGCTCATATTCAGTTTGTGATCTACAACAATTCCAAGATCCTTCTCACTCGTAGTATTGTCAGGGCCGGCGCTACCGCTAGGCAAACTAGGCGGTTGCCTAGGGTGCGTGGCTGAAGAGGGCGCAGAAACGCTGCGCTCCTCTTCGCTGCCGCCGCCACGCCACCCCCACTGGGCCTCGTCCCCCACCGCACCGCCCGCCCACCGAAGCCGCCGAAGCCGCTGCCGCACCTCCCCCGCCCGCCGAAGCCACCGAAGCGCCTCCCCCGCCTGCTGAAGCCGCTGAAGCCGCCGCCGCACCTCCCCCGCCCACTGAAGCCGCCGCCGCGCCTCCCCCACCCGCTGAAGCCGCCGAAGCTGCCCCCTCCCCTGTGCCCCCCCCACGCCTCCCCCCGCTACCTACCTTCTCAGCGTCGTTTCCGGAGCCCCGCCCACATTGTTTTGGTGGGAGGAACCAGGGCAACAGGGCTTAAACAGCCCTGTTGCCCTTGTTTCCCCGGCAAAAAACAGAGCGCGGGGGTCCCGTCGCGTCACTTCTTCTTTGGAGGCGGCGGCAGCAGCCAGGGCGGGGGAAGGTAGGTAGGTAGGTGGTGGCAGCAGCGGTGCGGGGGGGGGTGTTTGCAGAGCAGGGCTGCTTTGCTCCAGAGCTCCCCCAAGGCACGATAGGGGGGGGGCGCAAATTTTATTTCGCCTAGGGCGCCAAACTGCCCTGCATCGGTCCTGAGTATTGTTGAGCCAAGTGTCCCCCATTCTGTAACTCTGCATTTGGTTTCCTCTCCCTAGGTGCAGCACTTGGCATTTATCCCTATTAAATTTCATTCTGTTGTTTTCGGCACAGCGCTCCAGCCTATCGAGGTCGCTTTGAATTTTGTTTCTGTCTTCCAGAGTATTAGCTATGCCACCCAACTTTGTGTCATCTGCAAATATGATAAGCATTCCCTGTACCTCCTGATCCAAGTCATTAATAAAAATGTTGAAGAGCACTGGGCCCAGGACCGAGCCCTGTGGTCCCCGCTCGAAACATTTCCTGACTGTCACAGCAATAAGACAATGGAACCAACTACCTAGGGAGGTGGTGAGCTCTCCCACTCTGGAGGCATTCAAGGTGCAGCTGGACAGCCATCTGTCGGGGATGCTTTGACCTGGATTCCTGCACTGAGCAGGGGGTTGGACTTGATGGCCTTGTAGGCCCCTTCCAACTCTACTTTTCTATGATTCTGTTATTCTCTCTGGACCCGGAAAATCTTAACAACT
The DNA here is from genome assembly GCA_021292165.1 of Shinisaurus crocodilurus. Classification (NCBI taxonomy): domain Eukaryota; kingdom Metazoa; phylum Chordata; class Lepidosauria; order Squamata; family Shinisauridae; genus Shinisaurus; species Shinisaurus crocodilurus. The sequence continues at coordinate 2,197,581 of CM037889.1, forward strand.
GTACGCCGGTGGCAAATGTTCCTTTCCTGGGCAAGGTCCTTAAGCAGGTGGTGGCCAACCAACTCCAGGCACTCTTGGATGAGACTGATTATCTGAACCCATTTCAGTTGGGCTGGATTTTGGCAATGAAGCAGCTTTGGTTGCTCTACATGATGACCTATGTCAGGAGAGAGACAGGGGAAGTGTGACCCTGTTGATATTCCTGGATCTCTCAGTGGCTTTCAGTACCATCAACCATGGTATCCTTCTGGGGCTATTGGCTGAGCTGGGAGTGGGAGGTACTACTACTGCATTGCAGTGGTTCCACTCCTACTTGGATGGATAGCATCCAGAAGGTGGTGCTTGGGGAATATTGCTTGGCCCCATGGATTCTACAGCATGGAGTTCCCCAGGGGTCAGTTTTGCCTCCCATGCTATTCAACATCTACATGAAACTGCTGAGTGGGGTCATCCGAAGTTTTGGAGTGCGTTGCCATCAGTATGCTGATGACACACAGCTCTACTTCTCCTTTTCAACTCCATCAAGTGAGGTTGTGGATGTGTTAAACTGGTGCCTGTCTGCGACAATGGACTGAATGAGGGCTAACAAACAAACAGTGTTACCTTACCTATTCCCATCCCGCACACACGAGCTTTCCATACCCACCAGGAGGATCAATCATTTACTCTTGGGAAATCCTGCCTGCTTGGGGATGTGCAGAACCCTCTGCCTGGATTCCTGCCCTTCTGTAACTGACAAGGACAAAAGATGAAGTTGATACTAAATACTTAAAAAATATAGACATACGATGATACCATTGAATAAATGCCCAAGGGCAAAGGCAGTAATACCATTGCTGAGGATATTTAAAATGAGCCAAATGCTGGAAAATTGTTCCGTAATGAGAAATCCTGTGATTGCCAATAAGATAGAATAGATAGTCTAATAGGCCTCTTTTATCTTTGATGCCTGTAATGATAGTACACAAGCTGGATGCAGCTGTCAAATGTAGCTCCTCTGTCTTACCACATGAATTTGTCCCATTGTAATTACTGTGAAAGTAATGGAGATAAAAATTCTGCCTTGGAATATGCATTCTCAACTCCCTTGGCAAGCAAGGATGACTTCATACACAAACATGAGAGCAAGCTCCTTGGTGTATTATACAGCTCCTCTGCTTCTCCCTGCTGAAACACCCCTACATGCTAATTATCTTCTTTTCTGGCAGATACATCATGAAATATTAACCAAAGTTGGCTGATGCAGCTGGCTCGATAGTTAAACTAGTGAAAATCAGATGAAGTAATTGTGGGGTTTTTTAAAATTGAGGCACATGTATTATTGGGTATCGAGCAGCTTCCTATTACCAGACATATTTTGTAGTAATTTCACAGGCCTATAGCTTGCTTGTGTAAATACTTTGCCATCTAGTAAAGGGAAGCAATGTAAAGCTATCAATAAAGCTATGTAAAGCTATGTCTTCCATTTAGACAAGGGCTGGGATCCAAAGGGATGGGCAGGGAATTCCAAACATGCAGTAGGTCTTTTGAGAAGCTGTACATCAACTCAAGAGCCACTCTGTTGTGTCCTGCTTGATCACGCCAGACAATGCAGTTGCAACCAGATTCTTTATTGCTACAAGCAATAACGAAAAGTCCATACACCATACACCAGTCCAAGAAACAAGCCAAAGTCGAGACAGTCCAGGGTCCAGAGGGTAGGAGATCAGGGTTCAAGAGTCCAAAGTCCAAGTCAAGAATCGTAGCAGCCAGGAGTTCAGATCAAGGGAATCAAGGAGCGTAGAAACCTTGCCAGGTAACAGCGTCGTTGCTTTCTATACTGAGCATGGGTCAGCAGCTGAACTATAAACCCTGACCCAGCCTTGATCTCAGTCTGAGTCTGGGTCTGGATCTTGCAGGGATGTTGAAGAGTCCTTGGTCTCGAGTCACGAGTCGAGTCATGAGTCTTTGGACCCAAGTCTCGAGTCCGAGTCCTTGGTCCAAAATGGTGACTCACGAGTCACGAGTCACGAGTCATTCCCAAAGCTGACTCCACGAGTTCCTATTAAAATCAATGGGGTTTTTCCTAACAAAATAAGGCTATTTCAGATGTGTGGCTTAAATAAATTCTAGGCACAAGTCAAGTGTGCCTTTCTATTTCAAAACTCTGCAACTGATTTTGGCAAGAACAGACCAGGCAGACAAACCCAAAATAACCCAGGCAGGCAGAGGAGGCAGGGAACCCCAAAGCAGGCAGGCAGGCAGAGGCCTTTGTCTTGGACAATTCAAACTGTGGAACTGGTTAAGAGACCAGGCAGGCAGAGGAGGCTGGGAACCCCAGACAGGCAGGCAGAGGCAGCCAAACCCAAAATGTCTGAAAGGTTGCATTTTAGAAAAATGATTTTAAAAAATAAACTTGCTGTACTTCCTAAAACTTATCCATGTTGCATTTGAGGAACACGATTTTTTCTAAATGTTTGGCCCCCATTCTGGAATGGTGAGATCTCATCCCAATTCCACTGAACACCCGCTCCACTGGTGATGAACTTGCTGGAACCAGAAACACACTCAGAGCAGCCACACAGAGTACCGTAATCTCAGGTCCTTCTTCTGCCTCTCCCAAGTACGCAACACATCAATCAAAATAAATCTTGACACACTATTGGGGCTGCACTCCTGGTAGCTGTCCATAGTGGCCGAGCAGCGGCACACCTCGCTTCCATGCGCTCTTCGCCGGCAACCACGCTCCTCTCCACTCCTTCTGGCACAGCCCAGGGATGTTGAAGAGTCCTTGGTCTCGAGTCCTGAGTCGAGTCTCGAGTCCCATTAAAAATATTGGGACTCGAGTCTGAGTCGAGTCAGAGGGGGGACTCAGTCCGACTCACGAGTCGAGTCCCCGAGTCCGAGTCCCCATCCCTGGGATCTTGGCACAGGTACCGGGCCAAGTGATGCCTGCTACGCCTCCTTCTGCTCCCGTGCCTTTCAGCCAGGCGTTTCTCCTGGCGTCTTTGGGCCGGCCGCAACCCTGAAGGGCCCTCCTCCCCTGAGGCCTCATGACAGCCCATGGCCGGCGCCTGCAGCTGGGAATCCTCACTCAGCTCTCCCTGCTCCTGTTCCCCAGGGGAGGGGTAACTGTCCAAGGTTGCCTGGCCTTGGCTGCAATCAGCCACACATGTGAGCCCTTCACCCAGCACCAACTCCTCTTCTGTGTCAGAGCTGGTGCTGAAGCAAGACCCCACACACTCCTAATTCTGAAACTGAGAGTCTCTAACAGAATTCGAGAGAAAAAGATCTAAAAAGAAATTAGGGGAAGATGCAGCGTGCATGAAAAAGTGCTCATCATACACCTAAGGGGTTCTTTCGATCCTAGTCATAACAGAATTCATAACATATTGGTGGCCAATCTGTAGAACACACGTGCTTGTGGTGAAGCGGCTTGCTTTCGATCTGGGTGCAGTCAGTCAGTCAGTCAGGCGATCACTCGTGACCGAGTAAGATTGTCTTCCAGGGTAAAAAAAATAATAAAAATTTTTTTTTTACAAAAATGAGATTTTAAAAGGAGGAAAATTCTAAAGAAAATTGTGTAGACTCTAGCGATGGGTCCGTAAGTGACTGTGGATCTGGGTGCAAAATGCTCTTGTCATGATGAACCCATTCATGTGGCCAGTTCCTCCCAAGCGCAGGCTGAGATTTTGAATGGAAAACCTTCCTGAAGTGAATTGAATGGCCACAACAAGCAAAACTGCAGTCTGGGCTCACAGCAGTGTTTGAGTCTGAATTGAAGGCAAGCAGTATTTAAACAAGCTCTGAAGATGCAGTATGCCAATGGCTGCTGTCTGCTGCCCCAAGACAGAAGGTGAGGCCTGTGTCATGTTCTCTGACCTCAATACCCACTCTGGCTCAAAGGAAGACTCCAAGGAGGAGAAGGCATCATGCAATGAGCCATTGTACACTATTCCAGGACATTCTTGAGGATAAGGATTTACTGGGTCCCTTAGGCTCAGAAAGAAATCCTCCAAAGCAGTCCTCACCACCCCTACATCATAGGAGCCTGAAGTTGCAAAATTGGGCAATAGCCCTTTAAATTCAGAGGAGGCATGGTTAACAGCAGGTCCTGACCAGCCAGCTTTCAAAAGTCCTGTAGGTTGCTGACGAGACAACAGCTATCCTTTGGTGAGTTCCAGCAAGCATCTGCCACCATGATCTGTCCAAGGTCCTGAAAGGCCTGGCCCTGTTGTGATCCCACATAGCTGGATATGAGTCTGCCATATTGGACATAACTACTCTACCCTTCCAGTAAGTGCCACCATTACAAATCAACCTCTCCTGGGAACCTTGAACTGAACTAGGACAGAACAGCCTCCTCACAAGGTATCATAACTTAAAGGGTAAAGCAGCAGGGGACACCAGGAGCAGCCTCCTGCTTCCTCAGAGACCAGTGAGCAAACCTGACCCTGAAGCCAGTATTCAGGGTAGGGAGTTCCACATGATCTACTCTAGCTTATTTGTCTTCCTTTTTGGTATGGCTAGTCTTCCTGCAATTGCCAGGAATTTCCATGATGGCACACAACAAGCACAATCCACACTTGACCTTCCTCAGACTACCAGCTCTGCCTGAGTCTGACACCAGCTCAGAGAAAGGGGATATGTGTTTGCAGGCAACCTAATCCCGCACAGCTAAGCTTGAGGTCAGGCTGCAAATATATGCTTTACACAGGTATTTCTGATGTTGATGTACCTTGATATTATTTTCTTCTTCTGATGCATTGATATTTAGTGAGATCATAGACTGTGTCATCCTACTGGATGAATAAATCTGTTAGGAATGGCTTGGGTTTGGTGAATCCAGTTTGAAGTGCATAAGATTAGATGTAAGTACTGCTTTCATGTCTTTTTCCAGACCTGTAATTCTGTGTGTGTGTGTGTGTGTGTGTGTCCCCAATTCTCAGTGCTTCTAGTTTCTCTCTTTACTTTAAGAATCACAGCCCCCAGGCCAAGAACCCCTACATCAGAGCATAATGAATGTCATGCTGCCACATTCATTATCCTTTATAGGAATTCTGCTTGCATTTCAATTTGAAAAACACCTTTTTTTATTTGGAAATTAGATTGTGCTCACATTAGTACAGTGTTTCTCAGCATCTGTAGATTTGTAAATCACAGTATTGCCTAGAAAAAACTATCCTCCACTATACAGTAATACCTTGGATTGCAAGTAACTTGGTTTGAAAGCATTTTGCAAGACAAGCAAAGTTTTAAATATTTATTTAATTTTTTTTTGGCTTGATATACAAGTGACGTCTTGCAATACAAGTACTGTAGCACGGCTTAAATTAAAAATCTCTGTACAATTTTTGGGGGGGGATTTCGTTTTGATATAAGAGTGTTTTGGATTACAAGCACGTTTCCGGAATGAATTATGCTCTCAATCCAAGGCATGACTGTATATAGCTTTTTAATGCATCCCACCACAGTCTTTTCTCTTCCCTCCAGTCCAGTCTCGGCCATCACAGTTTCCTTGCCTTTAAAACCAACAGCAAATATTTTATAAGCTATATATAACTATAAGCTGCAGTTTCCTTGTTCAGACCTAACAGGAAAGTGTGGTTTAACAAACCCAGAAGTCTTGCGTTGTTGTGTGCAGGTGGATATCATGATCCACAGCAAAGAATTCTGATGAGGATGAGGCAGAGGCTACTTCCTCATGGATAGGACAGTGCCACAGAGCCTTCGGTTATCTGGTTTGGTTTCCACAGCCTGATCCACAAGCTATATAAAGTTGAGAACAACCATTTTTTAAACATCTGAATGCAGGGTGAATTGATCATGTGATTAGCTTCGCCATACTCTGATCCATATCTTCATTATGAAGATGCCTTCTGGTATTCCACATTTATGATGCCATAAAAGGGGATGCAAGCTTAGCATGATGAAATTGCACAATGCCTCATTGTATTCCCAGAGGATATAAAACTCAAACCACATTCTTGCACCTGCATCTTTCCAGCGAAAAAGAAATGCTTGTGAACTGTTTCTTACATCATTGATTTCAATTCTAGTAAAAATCCATTTTAAAGGATGTTCTTTGGCATAGCTTGCTTCGGGATGAGAGCATAACTGTCTCCTGAAGCTCCTATTTTGGTGTACATTTGAGGGCTGCTGTAGTGTAGTAGCTAAGTCTGGGAACTCACTTAATAGTGAGAGGCAAGCCACCATCTCTCAGATGTAGCTCCTCACCTGCAATATTGGGATAGCCATAGTGGCCTGCCTTGCAGGGGTGTTGAACAGATTGTATAGGAAGCCATTCAAACCATCAAAAAATGCTTCATAACTATTTGTTATTATTCTGATCTGATGATGACGATGATGATGATGATGATGATGATGATGATGATGATGATGATGATTTATTTATCGCCCATCTGGCCGGCAACTGGCCACCCTGGGCGATGTATAGAATAAAAACAATAAAATACATTTAAAACAATATAAAAATTTTAAAATTTTAACGCACCCCATATTCCCGCCTGAACAACCAGGTTTTTAATGAGCGATGGAAGCTCAGCAGAGAGGGGGCATGGCGGAGGTTACTCGGGAGAGAGTTCCACAGTACGGGGGCCGCCACAGAAAAGACCCTCTTCCTCGTTCCCACCAGTCTAGCTGCTCTGGCTGAAGGGACAAGGAGAAGGCCATCCGTGGCAGATCTTGTTGAGCGGCCCACTTGGTGTTGCTGGAGACGCTCCTTGAGATAGACTGGACCGGAGCCGTATAGGGTTTTAAAGGTCAAAACCAACACCTTGAATTCGGCTCGGCAAGCAACTGGTAGCCAGTGCAACTCCTTCAGCACTGGCGTGATGTGATCCCGCCGGCGGCTGCCTTTAACCAGGCGAGCCGCCGCGTTCTGTACGAGCTGTAGCTTCCGAACCATCTTCAAGGGTAACCCCACGTAGAGCGCATTACAGTAGTCTAGGCGAGAGGAGACCAAGGCATGAACCACTGATGGGAGCAGGTGATTAGGAAGGTAGGAGCGCAGCTGCCGTATCAGATGGAGTTGATACAGCGCCGCCCGGCTCACAGCCGCCACCTGAGCCTCCATGGACAGCTGGGAGTCTAGAATGACCCCCAAGCTGCGGACCTGGTCCTTCAGGGGTAGATGTACCCCATTCAGCACCAGGTCAGCATCCCCTAACCTCCCCTTGTCCCCCACCAGAAGTACCTCGGTCTTGTCGGGGTTCAGTTTCAGCATGTTCCTTCCCATCCAGCCAGCCACTGCCTCCAGGCACTTGGACAGGGTCTCAACGGCCAACCTCGGTGAGGACTTGAAACAGAGGTAGAGCTGCGTGTCATCCGCATACTGATGACACTGCACCCCAAACCTCCTGATGACAGCTCCCAGCGGCTTGAGGTAGATGTTGAATAACATCGGGGAGAGGATGGAACCCTGCGGCACTCCACAAGTGAGCAGCCGAGGGTCCGAAGCCTCCTCCCCGAGAACTACCCTCTGGTACCTTCCAGAGAGGAAGGACCGGAACCACTGCAATACAGTGCCTCCCAAGCCCAACCCCTCCAGGCGGTCCAGGAGGATACCGTGGTCAACGGTATCAAAAGCCGCTGAGAGATCGAGGAGGACTAGAAAGGAGCATTCGCCCCTATCTAAAGCCCTCCTCATATCATCCACCAAGGCGACCAAGGCCGTCTCCGTCCCATGTCCAGACCTGAAGCCCGACTGGCACGGATCTAAATAATCGGCTTCATCCAAGTGTGCCTTCAACTGAGCACCCACCATCCGCTCGATCACCTTGCCCAGAAATGGTAAATTGGAGACTGGGCGAAAGTTGTTTAAATCCTGGGGATCCAAGGAGGGCTTCTTTAGAAGCGGTCTTATTACTGCCTCCTTGAGGGCTGATGGCATCACTCCCTCCTCGAGGGAGGCATTCACCACCGCCTTCACCATCCCCTCACCCAGTCTCTCCCTGCAGCTCATGATGAGCCAGGACGGGCAAGGATCAAGCAAGCAGGCCTCACAGATGAAAGCACCTTGTCCACTTCATCAGAAGGAAGCAGCCGGAACCTATCCCACAAAACCGGTCTGCCGTTGGCCTCCTCCCGCTCACTCCCTGTGTCCACGACGCACGATATCCCACTCCTAATCCGATCGATTTTATCTGCGAAGTGCTTCGCTAAAGCCTCACAGGAGGCTTTTGACTGTTCCAGTGGGTCCGGAGCGACTGGACCGACCAGACTCCGGACCACTTGGAACAGCCTCCTGGGGCAGCACTCCGCAGACGCAATGGAGGCAGCATAGAAATTCTTTTTTGCTGCCTTCACCGCCACCCGGTAGGCTGAAGATGCAGCTCTAACCCGTGTTCGATCGTCTTCGGAGCGGGAATTACACCATCGGCGCTCTAGCCTTCTCACCTCTTGTTTCAGAGCTCGCAGCGACGGAGTGAACCATGGCGCCGTGCGAGCTCTGTTTAGGTGAAGAGGGCGCTTCGGGGCAACTCGGTCTAATGCCCTGGTGATTGCAGCATTCCAGTCGTCCACCAGGGTCTCGACCGAGCTACCGTTTGTGTGCTCCAATTCCCCAAGCGCGTTCAGGAATCCATCCGGATCCATAAGACGCCTGGGGCGGACCATCCTAATAGGTCCCTCACCCCTGCAGAGGGGTTGTGGCACAGAGAAATCCAACCCCACCAGATAGTGATCTGACCATGACAAGGGGGTGGTGGATATACCCCCGATTTCCAGATCATTTCCCCCCTCTCCAGAAACAAAAACCAAGCCCAGTGCATGACCGGCTACATGGGTAGGTCCAGTTAATACAGGGTGCAGCTCCCAGGAAGCCATGGTCTCCATGAAGTCCCGAGATGCCCCCGTAAGGGCAGCCCCCGAATGCACATTGAAGTCCCCCAGCACCAATAGCCTGGGGGACAACACACGCACATCAGAGACCACCTCCAGCACCTCGGCCAGGGAGTCTGTCGTGCAGCGGGGTGGACGGTACACGAGCAGAATCCCCAGACTGCCCTTTGGACCCAACCTCCAGTACATGCACTCAATAAACTTGGTCTCCCGGAGAGGGAGTCTGGTAAGGACCAAGGACTCCCGGTAGATAACAGCCACTCCCCCTCCCCGTCCCCCAACCCTTGGCTGCTGGGCATACGAGAAACCGGCCGGACACAAGGCCGCCAGAGTAGGAGCCAGGTTTCTGTCCAGCCAGGTTTCCGTAATACATGCCAGGTCCACACCCTCATCCAGGATCATGTTATGGATTACAGATGTTTTTTGGGTAACGAACCTGGCATTGCACAACAGCAAACGCAAGGTATGGGGAGGAGCCACACATTCCCCAGTTATCCCTTGGCTCTGGGCAGGCCCGGGACAAGGGATAGGTATTAAGCATCGATCCCTTGTCCCCCTTAGTTGGCGCAGCCTGCCCCTAGCGTTCTGCCAGCCCAGTGCCTGCCGCTCAACAATGGTATATTTTGCCCCCCAGAACTCTCTCCATCATGATTTCCTGCCTCCGTCTTGTCCAGCCTTGCCTTCATTTGCTAGTGTAGAACTGTGGAAGCCACAGCTTCACATCCAACTGTTCACATATTTATTATGCATTGACTTTCTACTTATTGAATCCCAGTTCTTTTTATGTTTATGTCCCCATATGGAGACTTTGTTATGCAGCACCTGCTTTTTGTTTGCAGTTTTCCTGAATTGGCAATAAAGATGTTGTGTTGTTTTAGAAGCTAATCTCAATCAAAGAAGCAGAGGAAGATCCGATGCCACTTGGCATTGGCTCTCTTCCACTAAAAGCCACATGCGTAGATTGATTTGTTTTCTTCGGCAGTGCTCCCCGTCGTTAGTTGGACTGGAACCCCTCTGAAGTTTGTGCTACCAACACAGTCTCATTGATCACTTCAACAAACGCGCTCTGTTCCTTCTTGAACATTAAACAAAAGATGTGGCAACTCTGCACAGAGAAAGCTGGGTGATTATCACAGATCAGTCACTAGGTGTCCCCCCCCCCCCCAATTTTGGGTCACAGTTCAGTTTGGCATAAATATGTGATGTTATAATGAGTCTAAGGGAAACACAAGGTATTGTTTAGTAAACTAGATTAATCAGGAGGGGGTCATCTTAGTAGCTCGTATGCATGGAACTTCAAATACACATTTTAAATAATTGTGGTCATTATCCTTTTGAACAAGTTACAAGTATTGTGATGGATTGTCTTGAACTTTTGCTTTTTACTTTTATCAAACAGATCCACTAACACAGCCAGATATTATGGTCTGATGCAGGAAGTATGATATCTATAAGCATGTGACCATAATTCATTTGTAATTAATTATAGCTTCTTGTCTTATCTTGGAGGCTGTGGGCTCAAGAGGGAATTGCAAGTAATTTCACCAAAAATGCAAGCTGAAACACTGTCCAGAAGAATCAATTCATACATTATGAAATTGCTCTGATTTGTGCAAATAAAATCTCATGCAAGTGATTCAAATCTCATGCAATACGTAACGGAAGACCCAGTGGCAACTTCTGTGAGTAGTAGGAATTTGTTTATTCCAGGCATGCCCTGCTCCCAGAAGCTGCCACTGCATCTTATGCAAGTATTCACTCACATTGTACTGCTTACTGCTATTAGCAATACCATTACACGGCTATTTGCCAAATCAGGTTTATTCGTAACAAAAAAAAAAAAACTGGCTCAGTATTGGATATAATGGGTTTGGGGGTGGGGAGAGAAGATCAAGCCATCATCTTATATTAAGATGAATAGGGTTTATGAAAACCTTTTTCACTGCTTAAATTCAGTGGCGTCATGGCACCTGACCCTGGCATCCCACAGTGTTCTGAGAAAGAATCAGATGAGGATGAGGTTCAAGCCACTTTCCCCAGGAGAGATCTCCCATGCCCTCCCATCAAGACAATGTGGCCCTACCACCTTCCTCGGACTCAAAGGACAAGTCCACAGAGCCCCTCAATCTCCTAGACCAGAGCTCTCCAAGCTAAGCTAAGCTAAGCTCTCCCCAGATGTTGCTGCCCTACATCTCCCAGCATACCCAGCCAGCATGGCTAATGGCAAGGGATTCTGGGAGCTGTAGCCCAGCAACATCTGGGGAGCCAAGGTTGGAGAGCCCTGTGCTAGACCTTGCAGAAGCCAAAGGACTCAAAATCAGGCAAGGACACCTTAAGGAACACAGGGGGCTCCTTCAAGGAGCTGGGATCTAATGCAGAACAGGCTTTGGCTGGCTTAATGAGGCCTCAGATGGCTTCATTAAGTCAGCAGGGCCCATTGGGAGCTTTCTGGGGTCCTGATTTCTGCTTCAAGAGACCTGCCTTGACTTTCACTTGACCTTCCTTGACTTTGCCTGGCTGGAAATGACTGGGTGAGCCTAAAGCCCTAGCAGAACAGGATAAGTGGTGGCAAGCAGAAACATGTCCAAAGCACTGTAACATAAACCATTAGGATGCATCACAGTTCACTTGGAGTTCAATTCCAACTGACGTTGCCAGTGTTCTTATCATAACTGTAGGCCTGGCCCTGTTGTGAAGTCCTGGTGGCAGTTAGCAAGGTCTGCTTTTCCACAGTGTGATCTTTATTTATTATTATTTATTTATTATATTTATACCCCGCCTTTTTTCCTGCAAGGAACTCAAGGCGGCTTACATAATCTTCCCCCCTCCTCTCCATTTTATCCTCACAACAACCCTGTGAGGTAGGTTAGGCTAAGAGTCAGTGACTGGCCCAAAGTCACCCAGTGAGTTTCATGGCCGAGTGGGGACTAGAACCTGGATCTTAATATTGATGTATAGCCCTGGAGGCTGTGCACAAGGCTTTTGATGTGCTTTCTGGGCTTTGAAAAATTAGTTGTGGCACAATCCTCCCCCTCCTGTGAGCGAAGGGCCTGCCCCAGCAGAATTCATCCCCATACATTTGCACTGAGGCCTCCCCTTCCATTGCCCTGCCAGCCCTCGGCCAGCCTTCAGCCCTGTCTTTGTGTGGGCTGCAATACAACACACTTGGATGCTGCTGCATTGAGCAGCGGGTTGGACTCGATAGCCTTGTAGGCGCCTTCCAACTCTATGATCTATGAAATTTATAATAAGGGGCATGCTATGCTCCCCAGCACCTCATAGATGGCTACCTGTTGTCCTAGTTTTCACCAGGCAAAAACTCTGCATGTATTTAGTACAGGCTCAGAACTGTGCTTTTGGCCATGCTTGAGACACCGTAGAACAGCAATTCCCAAGCACTTTGTCAAAATGAACACCCATATTTATGACATGCAGGATCAACTTGTTTACCACTGGAACCATACAACTTTGCTTCTCCTGTGCATAGCTGGGAGGCAAGTGTGCCATGGGAGTTAAGGTGTGCTGGGAGTGTGCTATGGATGGGGTCGTTAGTAAGTAAGGGGGTCGATGTATGGAAAGAGAGCAGAACATGGGCAAAATCTTTTGCTCTGTTGCTTATATAAGAAAGAGTGTGGCTTCATGTTTGCATTTTTGCATCCACTCCTGGTCCCTGACATTAAGCAAATATGACAGATACTTTCCCCCAAAGGAAGCCTCCGGCATTGACTCTTGCTGGGGAAGAAATGCAGGACCTTGCTGGGGAAAGATGATTTGTGTGATTAGGTATAGCACAGCTCTATCTATGTATAGCTCTTTCCCCAAAACAATCTCATAAACATTTTTCTTAGAAAGGGTTTCCATGGAGATAGTTAAAAGTTACAGTGAAAATTACCTCTATTCATTTCCTTTAAAAGTAGGTCAGTTTATAGGACAAAGAGATAGAGTGAGGTTAAAAAGATCTGATATCTGCTGCTTCAGCCTCCACTAAGGGCTTCTCCATATTAGCCAAATTTCTTTCTGAAGATTGTCCTGCCAAAGTACACCATTCCAACACGATCTGTTGCCCTAAAGCACAAGGTTCATGTAGGCATCCGATACCCCAGTGTTAAATATTGCCCCCTTTTTTTTCTTTTCCTCCTCTCCCTTTTCTTTCTTTCCTCGCTTCCTTTCTACCTTTACTTGTTCTTTCTCCCACACTTTCATCTAAAAAAATTTAAAAAAAAGATGCACAATGCGAACCACTCAGAGAGCTTTTATATGTTTTACTAATTCAGAAGGGCCCTATTGGTAAGTTATCATTATGTTTCTATCAATGTTAATTCAGGTTTTTTAAAACAAACAAACAAACAAACCTGCATTCTCTGTTAAGTGCATTTTTCTCTCAGCATGGCACAGAGCACCTTCTCTTTGTTAACTGTCCCCTCAAGGCCAGGCCTCCAATTAGGCAGAATGAGGCAGGTGCCTCAGCCAGCTGATTTTGGATGTCATGAAATGGCACAAATTGTTAGTTACGTAGTTATTGTTGTTGCATTTGCACTGCCAGGGGGAGGGAGAGGTACTTGTGGTATTTGCTGCCTTATGTGCCAAAATAACTTGGATGGCCTTGATAGGGTGGCCATGTGTCCTACTTTGCAGAGGACAGTCCTCTATTTAAAGTGCTGTCCAGTCCAAGTCTGGTTTAAAGATAAAGAACCAGAAGAAGCAAGAGCAGCAGCAGGGGCCTTGACGTTGCCCGTCGAGGCATACAGGTCACTATGGGGAGATGTATGGCATTTCTACATATAGTAATGATTTATACATTTGCATCGGTAAATTAAAAAAAATAGCTGGTGCAAATTGTATTCACATCTGTGTCTTCTTTTGTTCTCCTTTGGGGGACAGGATGCATTTCTTCTGTTTTGGCAATGCATAAATGACTATCCTACTTGGGTACTATGCACCTTGACTTAGAATCATAGAATCATAGAAAAGTAGAGTTGGAAGGGGCCTACAAGGCCATCGAGTCCAACCCCCTGCTCAATGCAGGAATCCAGGTCAAAGCATCCCTGACAGATGGCTGTCCAGCTGCACCTTGAATGCCTCCAGAGTGGGAGAGCCCACCACCTCCCTAGGCTGTTGATTCCATTGTCTTATTGCTCTGACAGTCAGGAATTTTTTCCTGATGTCTAGGTGGAATCTGGGTTCCTGTAACTTGAGCCCATTATTCCGTGTCCTGCAAACTGGGGTGATCGAGAAGAGATCCTGGCCCTCCTCTGTGTGACATCCCTTCAAGTACCGGAAGAGTGCGATCATATCTCCCCTCAGTCTCCTCTTCTGAAGGCTAATCATGCCCAGTTCTTTCAGTCTCTCCTCATAGGGCCTTGTTTCCAGTCCCCTTATCATCCTCGTTGCCCTCCTCTGAACCCTCTCCAGTTTGTCTACGTCCTTCTTAAAGTGTGGTGCCCAGAACTGGACGCAGTACTCAAGATGAGGCCTAACCAGTGTTGACTTGGTGGGGTGGTCAGCATTTGTTGCTGTGAACAGGGAAACTGTGGCTTAAGGCACAATCCTTGCATGTTTAGACAGAAAAAAGCCCTACAACTCCCAGCATACCCCATGCTGGCTGGTGTATGCTAGGAGTTGTAGGACTTTTTTCTGTCTAAACATGCATAGGACTGCACCCTTAATCTCTTTCTCTCTGGGACTCTCTCTGGCTGCTGGCTTCTCTCTTGCCAACACACACACATACTTGCACGCTCACCTTCCCGGCAGCCCCATTCCGCATGCACCTTCCCCAGCAGGCCCTTCTGGGGACTATTCTTCCTTTCCCCCCTCCTTTTTTTGGGTGGCCGGCATGCAGCACCGCAAGCCCGGGCTTGCAGCTGCCCACCACCTCTTTTATTTTTATTTTTTTTGCCCCTTTATAAACTCTCTGGGCACACTTGGGACCCAGGGTCATCGTGGAGACATGAAGATAGCAGTGGCTGGAGGCCAGAGCTTTATTTTGAAGCAATTTGGGGAGTGCCCCAGGGAATTAAAAAAAAAAAAATGTCAGAGTGCCTCAGCAGATGTTGAGGGAAGTGTGCGCGGGTGGGCTGACGCAGGTGGGCTGGTACCTTATAGATAGCTTTGCACCCACATCTTTTATTTATTCATTCATTAAATTTATATATTTTGCCTGTTTTCCATTTGCAAGGAACCCAAGGCAGCTTACATGGTCCTCCTCGACTCCATTTTATCCTCACAACAACCCTGTGAGGTAGGTTAGGCTGAGAGTCAGTGACTGGCCCAAAGTCACCCAGGGAGCTTCATCCATGGCAGAGTGCTCACTGGAACCCAGGTCTCTAGTCCAACACTCTAACCCAGGGCTCTCCAACCTTGGGTCCCCAGATGTTGCTGGCCTACAGCTCCCAGCATACCCAGCCAGCATGGCTAATGGCAAGGGATTCTGGGAGCTGTAGTCCAGCAACATCTGGGGACCCAAGGTTGGAGAGCCTTGCTCTAACCACTACACTACACTGGCTCTGTTATCCCTCTTTCTCTCTTTTCTTACAGTCTCTTTGTACATCATATTAACACCTTTTCTATCTTGCGCTGCACACAATACTCTGTTCTCAGTGCTCCCCATCTGTTACTCCCCAGTTTTGTTTTCTTTCCCCAACCCACATCTCTGCTCTCAGTTCTTACTCCCATTTTCTTCCTTTATTCTCTGTGTTTCTGTTTCCCTTCATCTCTATAGCCTCACAAGGCATTCACTCTCCCAGCAAACACACTGAAAGCATCAAGGGCGCAGGTGGGCATGCAGCATGGCTGGCTGGCTGCAGAAGGCTGGAAAAACTGGAACCAGTTCCATCACACACTCCTCTGGATCCATGGAGAGGAGGAGCAATATGGACATAGTGATGCAGGAATTCTCTTGCCTCCACGGTGGCCTAGGGATGCATGAGAATTTCATATTTGCTCACAAAACATGTAAGCAATCCCTGTTTGCAACCTTGAATGCAAACATGAGCATGCATCCATCGAAAATATTTGTAAATTGCCGAGCATGTGCTCGCGTTCGATTTGCACAGATTTTGCAATTTGCACAAATTTCCCCATAGACTGAATCAACCCCACTTTGATGCCTTGCATAAATTTAGGAATTTGCTTAATTATAGGAAATTTGCTTAAATATAGGAAATTTGTGCAAATCAAATGGGAAAGTTGCACAAATCTCATGTTGGATCGTTGCTTGATTTGCACAATTTTCCCATTTCCGCAGAGCAAGCAGCGGTCACAAATGCGACCAGGAATCAGGCATGAGATAGGCAAGCAGTGAGCTGATTTTCAGAGAATCCTGGTGATCTTGAACATCATTCGTTTATCCATCACTACGGGCGAACTCACCCCAACCCGGTTCTTGGGGTGCTTGCTAAGCACCCCCCGCCGCGCAATCCGGTCCATGGTGCTTGGCGAGGCGCTTGGCGGACTTCCGTGTCCCCGTCACATCAATTCCGTGTCCCCGTTGCGTCACTTCCAGGTCCCCGGCGCTGTGTTTTTTCCATAAAGACCAAAGTAAACTACCTTAAAATGGCTGCGAATATGTTACTCGCAGCTGTTTTGAGGTAGTTTACCTTGGTTTTTACATAAAGAACGCAGCGCCGGGGACCTGGACAAGAAGTGCCGTGGACCCGGAAGTACCTTTCCCTGGCTCCTCTCTGGGGAGCTGTGCCAAGCCAGGGAAAGGTAAGTCGTGCGGAGCTGGGGGGGGGCGAGCAGGGCGAGTTTGCCCCACTTCCACCCCACCCCCCATTGAGTTCTGCACACATCCCTACCTCCACCCCACTCTACCTTTCTTTTATCAGCCACTGGTGTTCCCACAAAGTTGTGGGAAGGACTTGCAAACAATTATTATCTGGAATTCCCCCAGGACCACAAACGGTCAAGATGGGGGCTGCAATCAGTTTGCAGGCTTGCCCTGCAGTGCAAACCCTGGCTACTGGAATCTGGCCTTGCTTATGAGTGTCTGCCAGCAGTGGAGAGGGACCATGGGTTTGAGCCGCTAGCCAGAGAAGCCAATGACCTTGGGCTAGCTATAATCTGAATCCCTAAGTAGGCAACATTTTGCATTGGTTTGTACTACTGGCTTTTGTGGTGTACCGTGTGAGGAGATTTCTCCTGTCACAGCTGACTTGGGGGAAACAGAATTGAAAAACATGTTCAGATGCAATTTTGCGCAGATTACTGGGTGGAGGTAGCACATAAACCATCCATATATGTCTTTGATTGTGGATGAGTGAAGTAGGAACTGGCAACACAAAACCCGACTGATATATTGAAATCCCCTTTCTTAGTGTCAGCTTCAGCTTTCCCCTACCCCAACCCCAACCCTAGGTTCACATCTGGCCTGCTGCTGTCTCCAGCACCCCATGATCATATGCACCAGCACCACTCCTACCCCAGAGATACCACCAATACAGAAATCAGCAGAAACTAAAGAAGCCCCTGATGCAACACCGCTATCACATCCACAAGTCCATTAAGTACACAATGGGATGGATCCAGGATCTGCCTTCTGTGAATGGAAGGGCTCCACTCATGGAAGGTGCCTCTGCCTGAGTTTCCGGGATTCCACCAATGCCCCTGCACCGTAGCTCACCCCATTTAGCAGCTCCCGGACCATCTGGATAGCATTTTTTCAGGAGGCTGGTGGGGCTGCCATGGGGAGGAGGGTATGGGAAAGTCCACTTCTGCCAGCCCTCTTGCATGCAACTAAATCTGGATCCAACCCAATGAATGTGTACATCTGTCCCTCACTTAGGAACTGAGAACCTGGCTGCTTCCACACCAGCCATTTAGTCTGGAAATGTCACTTTTAATTCATTCACTTAAAGAATTCTGACAATGTCTTTGCTAATTCATTTGATTTTTTTGTGGTTTTTGTGTTGTGTTGTCTTTTCTCAGACTAGACTGGTAGCTTTTTTCACTTAAAATGCAATTGCTGCACTAGTCTGTCAGTGTGGACTGACAAAGCTATATTCAGGCTTTTGAGGCCTTCTGTGCCTTTAATTAGAAGTGTGAAGAGAAAGCCTAACCACACACTTGCTGAATGCTGACACATTTTCCCCCTTTCCGCTGTCACCCATCTCCCTCCATCTTCTGCATAATCCCCACCCGAGGCAAAGGAGACACAGTTTCCCGAGGCAAAGGAGACACAGAGGCAAAGGAGACCAGTTTTACATAGCTACATCTGCATTCCCCTCAATAGGGCACATTTACATCTACCCTAAGGAAGTGCATAACATCCTGACAAGGGGGGAGCGCAGTCTCAAAGAGCTGCAAAGAACCCCCAAGTACCCAGGAGGCACCACAGCCCCGCTGGGTGGAACCAGCCCAACTTGTCATCAAAGAAATGGAGGGGGCGAGGGAGGGTAGAAAAGCACGTCCTGGAAAACAACGGGTTGTTGGAAGCATGGTGCAGGCTCGCACAGATCAGGTCCTTGGCTCCGGTAAGGACCAAGCTACCCCAACCCCGGGCGCGGTGCCCGGAGACCGGCTGCACGAATGGCAATACTAGCTCAGTAAGTCAGATTCTTTGTTGTGAAGTTATGTACTTCTCTGTATTTCGCAAGCCTTCTACCTCGTATGCGTATTGGAGTAGTACGCTCCACTGACCTTTATGAACTCTGTTGTTTATAGTGTGAAATTCCTGGTAGTCTATTAGTTCCACTCCATTAAAGGCGTTATAAACATAGCTGGCTCCTGTCTCAATACGATTCAGTGTCAATACTTGCCGCAGTTGAGTTTAATTCTCACGGAAGCCACGTAAAGGGCATTTTCTCAGTGCCAGTTAACCCTTAACTCCCGAACTCACGCAAAGGACCAGCTGCGGTCCTCCACAAGAAGCTTCCTCTAATTGCTTCCTACTCAGCACTATGTTACTTTACTGATGAATTACCCCTGAAGTAGCCAGATCCATTTCTCCTTAGGGGGACTTTAGCTATTGCTTTCCTCTCACTGCTTTTTTCTTTTGAAATAGTGCTATTTTGCAGTAAAAAAAAGAAAAAGAAAAAATACTGATATTTTGCAGTCAAGAAAAGAAAACAAATGAGAAGAAACTAGTAATTATATCCCATCCCCAGCCCAGGAACGAAGGGGGAAATTCATTACTAGTACTACACTATACAGGAAGCAATTAGAAACAGAAGCCACTAGGAGGAAGCTTCTAATTAAAGCTGATACGAAATTTTGCTAAATTGAACTTATGTCTGAGTTGAGCCAAAACTCACCTATTAACGCTACAGCTTTGTCTGAAGTTGTGTGCACGCACATGCATACGTCCCCATGCCACCAGCCATGCTAAAATACTCTATTTTTTTTTACCTCTTGCCTACCCATCACTTTTTCCTTGTGTTTTGTGTCTTTTCAGATTATAAACCGGCAGGCAGGAACAGTCTTGTTTAACAGATGGTCTGTAAGCTACTCCAGGAGTCTTTTTTGGCTGTGCGGCGGGATATATATATAGGCTCACCCACAGGAGGGACACAAAGTTCACCACTTGCACTGCCCAGTTCCTCCCAGTTCCCCACCCTGTGCTTTCCTTCATTTCTTTTCTTCTGTGGCTCTTCAATGATTGTCACAGCCATTTTCATTTACAACTCAGGAACACAGGAAAGAGTCACTTGGTTGCCTAGGCAACACTGGGATGCTTCCCGATCTTCATGCACCACGCAGCAGAGCAGAGTTCTGGACTCAGGAACACAGGAAAGAGCCAACTATTTACCTAACTGATCTTGTTGCTTTTTTCCTGTGTTCCAGAGGTATAGAAGGAAATGGCTGTGAAAAACAGTCACAGTAAACATTAACTTTTACCATACATAGGGGCGGGCAGGGTAGGTGGCTTTAGGTGATACTGTATCCTACCTTTTTGTCCCTGAAATGTCTTGTATCTGATACTTTGGCTCATGGTGATAGTGACAGACATTGCCAGATAATATAGCACTGCATTAATGCCATGCAGAAGCACTTTTTTTATGCAGCTTCCAGCTGGCTGCGGAAAAGCAATGCCTCAGTCAGCAGTGCTCTAGGGTAGTGCCGGCTCCAAGTTTTTGAGGGCCCTTGGGCAAGACTTGCTCAATGAGCCCCCTGCCTCAGTGAGTCTACCTTCTCGCCACCATGGTCACCAGCTGCTATCGCTCCTCATCCTCTTTCCCATCATGGCTACCACTTGCGTGCTTGACAGGCAAAGAGCCAGGGAGCGAGTAGGCCCTGCTCCTCCTTCTCAGCCCATGGTTGTCTGTGCCAGAGTGAGGGGCAGGTGAACAAGCAGGTTGCCATGGCGAAGAGGAGGAGCAAGTCCAAGGAGCTCTTGTCAGTGGGCCCCTGCTGGGGTGTGGACCCTTGGCAGGTGCCCGACCATACCTACCTTTGATGCGGGGCCTCCTCTAGGGTAGAAACAACTCCTGTTTTGTGATGGGACACAGCAAAAAATATATGTGTCAGGGTCAAAGTTTCCTTACCACAGTTTCTCTCCTCCTACCCCACCCCAAACTATGGCTAAAATGGAGCCTCAGTGAAGACTTCTGTTCCCACGGTTAAAAGAGGGAGGAACTGATTGGATTGCAAAGGTAGCCCTTCCCCCTCACAAACCTGCCAAGAAGCTTTGAGCTACAGCGCTTAGCTGTAACATGCAATGTGCAGGTGCTCTCTGGTCTATCTCTTTCTCTGATTTTGGGCAGGTGTTATTATCAACGGTCTTCCTTCCAAATACAGAGCCTGCCCTGCACCAAGGAGGGGTTGGAAAAGCATGCTGCAACGCTAGAAGAGCTGTTGAAGTCCATCCAAGACATTTGGAGGACACGACCAGGTTGGGTAAGGCTAGCGTAGATATAGTTTGTCAAGAAGAGTTTAAAACAGATAGTAAACCTCCTTGTTCCAGTCTAGACTCCACCTCCTCAACCCCAGATGCTGTTTCAGGAACAGTCTCTCCAGCCTCAACATCCCGCAGGACGAATATGGGCACAGCACAGCCTGTTTCATTGCAACTTGAAAGACTTCAGGCTATCACCCGGAGCAGTTGACACTGGCAATTAACAACGTATTCCACTATGCTCAGGCAATTGTTGCCTAGCAACAAGGCCACCCGGAAGCCTGACAAAGAATTTCTTCACAAGCTGTGTTTGTCCAGAATAGGCACTCATCCCCATACTGCAAACAGTAAGCAATCCCCCCTTATTTACTGAGGTGAAGCAAAATGAAGCCCCATATCCCACAAGGGACTTTTAAAGTAAATTTGTTAGATAATCAAATATTTGCAGGTGCCACCGCAAGGAGATATTGATTAGAGAGGGATCTAAACTGTCTGGTTAATTTCAAGGGCTTGTTTGTCTATGTGCCACAGAGTCTTTCTAATGGATTATTTTTTCTGACCAGGTCACTATACCCCAGAGAATTCCCACTATCCACGCTATGAGTAGCAGCCCTGGAACACAAAAATCCATCCCAGATATTCCTCCTAGCACCTTGATTTTACAGCAATTTGTTAGTGTTGTGTTTTCAACGTTGCTTAATTTGACTCAATCACACTCACTGATTCTATTTGTTGTGCAATATCTAATTCTGGTATTTATTTTCTGGTGTATTATATAATTCTGGCATCATGTCCCAAGATTGATCATATAATTGCTGTAAGTGAGCAGAATCTCCATATTATTGTAAAATGTCCAATTCTCCAATTACATTTTGCCATGGATATGTCTAACACCAAACCCTGCTACTTAGATGCTGAACATTTTGTTAAACAAAATTTTTGAAAACAAACTTAACAAAATTATATGGATCCACTATCAAGGACCATATCCCATAACTCTAGAATAATGCAATTCAACTTTTATCCTTCTTTCCTTTCCTTTTAAATTAAATTTTAAGAGCAAGTTTGCATGGATAATCAGATAAAAAGCCTATTTGTTTCATTTCATTTCCTGGCATGACAATTTGTTCAGAGACAGTTCTGTTCCTCTTCCAGAAGGATTGGGTTTTTTTAAAATTCCTGCTCATGTCATTGATAAAGGGTCAGATGTAGGCCTGATCTCTAAGTAATCATATCCTTTTATGGTTTTGAAGCAAGTGAAACCAGGTGACATTATGAGAGAGTGGAATCCTCAATGTTTCCAAGACATGTTGTTGGATGAGACTGCCAAAAATTGGAAATATTCGCATTTGAGTGGTGGGAGTAGAATGTAACCATCTGGCAGAGTTGGAAGGGAATAAACACCATGAAGAGATAATAAGAGCTATTTTGGATCTTCAGAAGCAGCACAACTAGAAGAAATGTGGTAAAATCAACAACAGAAGTACATAGAAAGCATATCGGGAACCATTTTTAAAGAGTGGGCCAGATAATAAAGATAATAAATATATATACTTAACTATATATTGACCCAGTTAGCACATCACAACAACCCATGGTTTGTTAAACCATGGGCTGTTGTAAATGAAGCAGGAGCAAGCATGCTAATTCTTGCTGCCCAATTGCTCCACTGCAGCTGGGCAGAGCTAAACAGTCCAGGGACACTCCATCCATGGGTTCTGTGGAGGACCCCCAGCAGGTCCTTTGCGCGAGTTCGGGACGGAAAGGGTTAACCAGCACGGAGGAAACCCTTCCCTTGCGGTTCTAGCTGAAGCTAAAGCCAACCGTGACCTGAATTGACACGGGGAACAGACTAAACAAGGAGCCTACGTTTGTTTACAACACCTTTAATGGAGCGGAACTAATAAACTACAGGAATTTCACAGCATAAACAGATGAGTCACAATGGGGATCAATTGAGCGTAGGGTAGGCGAAGTAACAGGCTTACTAGACACAAAGTCACAGAACACCGGAGAACCTAACTTACTAGTCTCGGTCTCTCCTGGGGGCGATCACTGGCGCCGCGCCCAGGGCTGGAGGGCTGGTTGCTGACCGAAGTCAGGGGCTTGGTCCGTGCAGAGCGTGCACCAGCTTCCAACAACCTTGATGGTCAAAGGTTTGCCTAGACCCCTTCTCCAGACCCCTCCCAGTCCCAGGTGATTCGCCAGGTGGGTTCCCACCCATGGAGGGGTGGTACTGGGTGGAGGGGTGGAGGGGTGGTTCCTGAGGATCATCTTGCCCGTGGAGGGGTGGTTCCTGAGGATCATCTTGCAGCTCTTTGAGACTGCAAGATGTTTTCCACCTCTTTGGGGTGAATTGCAAATATGCCTCTTTGTGTAGATGTAGATGTGTTCTGACTGTGCCTCCCTCGCCCAGGGTGAGGATTATGCAGGGTGGGAGGCTTATGCAGAGGAAGGAGAAATGGAGCACAGGTAGGGATGTATCTGCTCGCCTTGAGCGGGCATAGCGGAGCCGAAATCGGCCCCGCTCATGCCCGCAAGAGGCGAGTGGGCCTTACCGGGATCCAGCAGCCGCTCGCCTCTCCAGTCTCCACGGCAAGCTGCCTGTGCCTCCCGCGCCGGTCCCATCGCATCACTTCCGGCTAGCCAGAAGTGACGTGCCGGGACCCCAATTCTATAATTTTCTATGTATTTTACGTAGAAACCAGAGCAACAGGTCTGTTAACAGCCCTGTTGCCCTGGTTTCTACGTAAAATACGTAGAATTAGGGTCCCGGCGCGCCCTGTTGCCCTGGTTTCTACGTAAAAACGTAGAATTGGGGTCCCGGCACACCGGCGCAGGGTCCCGGCATGTCACTTCTGGCCAGCCAGAAGTGACGCGATGGAACCGGCACGGCCAGAAGCAACGGCTCAAGCAACGCAGAGAATCGCTCCGCGCCACGGAGGATCAAGCAGCAGGGGGGGCCCTGCCGCAGAGAGGTGAGGTGGGGCGGGGGGGCAGGTTTGTGGACATCTCTAAGCACAGGAAGGAATGAAGTTATGACCACATTCCAGGAATGGGCAGTCAGGCTTTCTCTCCACAGGTTCTAACTCTGTCTCTGATCCCCCCAGCAACCCACAATTCCAGGTCCAGATGTCACGATAAACAACCCAGGGATAGGGATAGATACAGGCCTGTGGCTTATGCTGGCTCAGCTTGTCTGAGTGTGGAAAGCTAAGCAGGGTCAAGCCTGGTTATTACTTGGATGGGAGACCCCTCCTCTAGTTTCCTGCATTGAGCAGGGGGTTGGACTCGATAGCCTTGTAGGCTCCTTCCAACTCTATGATCTATGAGAGTGTCCCTGGGTTGTTTAGCTCAAGGGGAACAGGTGGGCGTGTGGGATCGAGCTTGTTCACGCACTCGCTCCCACTTGTTCACTACCCAGGCTACAAGCCTTCAGTAACTGTGATGTACGAACCAGGTCACTCTGTCAGCTACACTAAGTAGTTTGAGGGTCCATCAAGAAAGACAATGAAGATCCGCCTTCCCCAACCTGGTGCCCTCCAGATGTTTTGGACTACAACTCCCAGCATTCTTGGCCATGTTGACTGGGGCTGATGGAAGTTGAAGTGAAAAACTTCACTCTGGAAGTTGGGGAAGGCTAGTGTAGATAGTGGTGGGTAACTTCTTCAGGGTTCATGAGGGGTCAGCTCAGAATTGGTACTTTCAAACAAATGTTTCCCTTGGCTGTGGGTCCAGTGTCACTGCTGCTGCTGCTGCTGCCGCCGCCGCCTTATCCAGCCCAGTCAAGTAGCAATGGCTTCAAGGGAAGATGGGAAGAGATTTGGGAGTGAGGTGGGAGCTTGGCAGGTCGGAATGGGAAAAGCCAGGATTTCCTCTCTGGCTCAGATTTTTAATCTGGGCTGGAGAGGAGTTTAAGGGCATTGTAATGCTCACCTCTTCTTTGAGCATTAGGAGCCCTTGAAGCTCAAATCTGATCTGAGCCCATGTCCTCTGAGTTTCACTGTAGTCTATACCTTTAGAAGTTTCAAAAGATCTGAAGCTTCAAATTTATTTGATAACCAGGTGATAACCTGCCTGCATAAAACAGCCATTGCAGTTTCTTCTTCTTTTTGAAAAAAACAGACAGAGCCGCCGCCGCCATCACGCCGCCGCCGCCATCGCACGCCATGCTGCCATCACGCCGCCGCCATCGCACGCCACCACCCGCGCCAGTCCCGTCATCACTTCCGGCGCGGCGGAAGTGATGCGCCGGGACCCTGCTCCGGCGCGCTTGGCCGCCGCCGCTTTAAACAGAGCGGCGGCAGCCAAGCGCGCTGGAGCAGGGTCCCGGCGCGTCACTTCCGCCGCGCCAGAAGTGATGACGGGACCGGCGCGGGCGGCGGCGGGCGGTGGTGGCGGCTGCTGCGAGCGGCGGCGTGGCGTGCGATGGCGGCTGCTGCGAGCGGCGGCGAGGGAGACGGCGAGGGCGGTGAGCGGGTGGCGGCGAGGCAGCGAGGCGGCGGCGGCAAGGCGGCGGCGGCGGCAACTCGAGCGGCACGGAGAACACTCTCCGCGCCGCTCAGAAGAGCGAGATCGGGCCGCGCCGCCGCCGCCGCCGCCGCCGCGGAGAACTACAAACCCAGGGAGGGCTCGTAATGCGTCCCTGGTGCGGCAGCAGCAGCAGCAGGAGCAGGGACGAGGGAAGGACCCGCCTATGGTAAGTGGGGGCGGCGGCGGCGGCGGCCCATGGAGGGAGCGGGAGGGTCTCGGCGGGAGGAAGGGCAGCTCTTCTTCCTCTCGCAGAGACCCTCCCGCTCCCTCCATGGGCCGCCGCTTTGGGAGTGACTCGGGACTCGGGACTCGAGACTCGAGTCACCATTTTGGACCTTGGACTCGTGACTCGACTCGAGACTCGGGTCCAAAGACTCGTGACTCGACTCGTGACTCGAGGCCAAGGACTCTTCAACATCCCTGGTCATAAGATCTAGAAATACTCACTACATGAACTGTTGCCATCAAATTATTGTTCCCCAACCAGGATGCTCAGGTAAGCAGTGCCAGCAGGAAGGTAATGTATCCCTTTGTTTATCTCTCCCTCACCTTTGAGAGAAATTCCAGCAATCTGTCTACTGACTTGGGGCCAGGGTAAATGAAGGACCACCTACTCCCACATGAACCTGTCCGTTAGCTGCAGTTGTCATCTGACACCTGCTGTGGGATGTATGAGAATCATGCGAACATGTCTCATCTGCTCTGCATACCCAAACAACGCAGACACAAGCAGGAGCACCTTTTTTTGAGAAATGTTCACAAACTCCCGAATTTTCAAACATGTTTGAAAAATGTGTGTGTGTGTGTGTGTGTGTGTGTTTTTTATATGCACACTTTGAAATGAGCATTTTTCAAAAATATGTATTTTCACACTTTAGTTAGTGAGGGAAGTGCACACTTTTGAAAAATATGCACAGAGATGTGCACTTTTCCTGTTCAAAATGGGCACTTTCCCCATTGGAACGAGCCGAAAAACAGGTCAAAAATTCAAATGGGAGTGAGCTGAAATGAGCTTTAAAGAGATTTTCAGAGAATTTAGGCAAGCTCAAAAATTGCTGGTGTTCCCATTCCTATCCACCACCAAGGGAGGCACACTTGGCAGCGACATGAGGAGAGGCTGGTGTGGTGATGACTCCTATTTCGGTGGGGCTCCTTTTCCATTTCAGGTTTTTCAGGGTTTTTTTAGAGCTTCCTAGGAGCTATCCATGGTGGTGAACCTATTTTGGGGACGGAGTACAGCACCATGGATAGTTCCCATGAGCTCCAAATAAAACCTGCAACGGAAAATGAGCCCCACTGAAATAGAAGTCCCCAGCTTCCCCTGGAGACAGGGCTTTCTTGGTAGCATCATCCTGGTTATGAAACCCTCTCTCAGGGGACGTTCGACTGGCCCTGTCTTTGATGGTTTCCAGGCAGGCACACAAGATATTTATATTCCACCAAGATCTTCCCGGCTCTTAAGTGGTTGTTAATCCTTCTGTTTTGACGCTGCTTTTTAAGCGATTGTTTTTAAGATTTTTATTGCTCATATCTTTTTATTAAAACTTATGTTTAGGGTTGTAAACCACCTTGGGGGCCCTTTTAAATATTTTTTTTAATTTCATTTTGTTTTTAGTTTATATCAACACAGCAAACTCAGCCATAAGAACAAAAAAGAAAACTAAAGAAGAACAAAAGGGCTAGCAAAGGAGGGAGGGGGAGGGATGAGGGACAACATTCATAGGTTTTGCTCATTTCCCAAGGTTCAGTCTATCATAAACAAAACACTTTAATTGCAGTTAGGCATAGTGTGTGGGAGGGGAGGGGGGGCTTTTGAAAGCCAAAAGGGAGTATATAACTTTTTATAAATTAAAAAAATGAGACCCAATTTCTGCTATTTCCAACAGGGTTGGAGAAAGGGGGGTAGACTGTGCTGTACATGTGAGAGACAGAACGTGGATGAGTAAGTTTCTGAGGACAAAAAGTAACATGTAAAGGGCCCCTTGGGGCTATCTGAACAAGTGCCACTCAACTGAAGTAAGCAAAACAGAGAATTGCCTTTTAACCATTTTTTAATAATTGAATTGCTTGAGTAACATAAAATGAGACTGGTGGACCAAACCCTTGAAACCAATTCAAAGGAGGCAGGAGATGTCCCATATCTCTTCTAGCTTCGTGTTCCATCTGGTCATTTTATGTATTAGCAAAATGGGAAGCTGGTATGTTTCCCTCAGATTGATCTCTGGAGAGTCTCTGAAGAGAAAATGATATCCAGATACTGAACTGATGCAATGGCTGCATCTCTTGAGCTCATGTCGGAGCTTCAGAAACAACACCACATTCCTTATAAGTGGCAATAACCAGCAAAGATGTGACACGACCAATTTTGCAGCAGCTGCCCTAGTGTGATATCGCTGGTGCACATTTAATTTTAAGTAGTATTTTGGCTGCCTCACATAGATATTACAGCTAAGAGTTGTCAGAGAAATCTGCAATGGATTCAAATGAGATTGGATGGCTGCGAATCTGACCTGCCGGTTCCACAGTGGACCAGACTTGTTGTGGACCTTTTTTTTTTTTACTTTGGGGGGGATTCGCGCAAGTATGTACTGTACTTGCGTTTATGCGAATTGGCGCAAGTGCACATCTGCAAACAAATGAAAACCTTGTACAAAAAATCTGATTCCATCAATGAGTGGATGACAGAATGAAAGGCATCTAACCAACTGCGAAACACAGATGGAATGATTTAACAAAATCCACACATTCCGAATTACCGATGGTAATATTCAAAGGCTAGCCTGCGTGTGACAATATTAGAACCCAGAGTTCTCTGTGTCACATAATCTCAGGGATAAACAATAAACACACTTTTGTGACGGGGAAATCCAGCAGACAAAGCATACATGTCGTATCTATAATGGGAATCTAGCCTAGCTATTTGCCAGCTAAAAGGGACTTCACCAGAACGAAGTATCTTTCATGAAGCTGATTGGTGGGAAATTCAGGACAGATAAAAGGAAGTACTTCTTCACACAGCACATAGTTAAACTATGGAATTTGCTGCCACAAGATGTAGTGATGGCCACTGATTTGGGCAGCTTTAAAGGGGGATTGGACAAATTCATGGAGGAGAAAGCTATCAATGGCTACTAGTCCTGACTGGCTCTATGCTACCTCCAGTATCAAAGGCAGCAGTAGGCCTATGTGCAACAGTTGCCAGGGAACATGGGCGGGAGTGTGCTGTTGCTTGTGGGATCCCATGGTCAGCTGATTGGCCACTGTGTGAACTAGGTGGACCCTTGGTCTGATCCAGCAACTTCTTAAGTTCATATTTTTCATTATGAGGTATGTATGTGTTATTCTAATAATTGTGCCGTGAGATCCACTAAGCAAAACTGGATTCTTACAACATTAAAAGTGCTGGATCATACAGAGAACCAGTGTGGTGCAGTGTTCGGAGTGTTGGACTGGGACTCGAGAGATCCAGGTTCTAGTCCCCACTCAGCCATGAAGCTCACTGGGTGACTTTGGGCCAGCCACTGGCTCACAGCCTAACCTACCTCACAGGGTTGTTGTGATGATAAAATGGAGAAAATGATTATGCCTTGGGTTCCTTGCAAGAGGAAAAAAGGCGGGATATAAATGTGATGATGATGATGATGATGATGATGATGATGATGATGATGATGATGATACAGGCCATGTCGCTCAGCATTCTGTCCAGCAGTAAACCAGATGTCTCAGGGAGGGTCACTTGAGAGCCATGGGAGTGATATTCTTCACTATTTCTGATCTCCAGCTTTTGATCATGGCCATGCAGATTTCGGAGTATATCAATGGGACATCTGGTGGGAGTGAAAGTCAATAAAATATGTTTGGTGCATGCTGATTTGGTCACATGAGATCTCAGCATGAGGTCAAATATTAATCTTGCCTAGGGTCGTTATCCTTGGCTTTGGAAGTTGCTGCAAGCTCTTTTTCTTTGGCACTCTTGCCAGCCTGCAGCAATTCCAAATATCATGCACCACACGCAGAAGACTGATTGTGTGACTGTTCTGCTAAGGCTGTGACTGTGTGGCTAAGGCCTTTGATACTGTAGACCGTACAGCTCTCTGGACTATCCTTATGAAAATTGGATGCCCCAATAAATTTGTGAATATCTTGCGACTTCTCCATGACAACATGACGGCAACGGTTTTGGACAACAGCGGCTCTCATGGTGCTCCATTTAAAGTGGGATCAGGTGTTAAACAGGGATGTGTTATCGCCCCAACATTATTTGCCATTTTCATCGCCATGGTTTTACATCTTGTCAAGGGGAAACTTCCCACCGGTGTGGGAATTATATATCGAACAGATGGAAAGCTTTTTAATCTCAGCAGGCTGAAAGCAAAAAGTAAGGTAATTACAACCTCCGTTGTGGAACTTCAGTATGCTGATGATAATGTGGTCTCCGCACATTCAGAGGACGATCTCCAAACTATCCTAAATGCTTTTGCAGAAGCATACGAAAAACTTGGTCTCTCACTTAACATCAAAAAAACCAAAGTGCTTCATCAGCAAGTGCAAGCCAACCCTTTGGTGATGCCATCTATCCAGCTTGGCGGGACAATACTGGAAAATGTCAATCATTTTCTCTATCTTGGCAGCTATCTTTCTGTTACAGCTAACATCGACAGTGAAATCCAGCATCGTCTGAGCTCCGCAAGTGCCGCATTTTCTCGAATGAAACATAGAGTGTTCGAGGATCGGGATATTTGTAAGAAGACCAAAACACTGGTTTATGAAGCCATTGTATTACCAACTTTATTGTATGCCTGCGAAACATGGACTATCTATAAACGTCACTTCCACCTCCTTGAAAGGTTTCATCAACGTTGCCTCCGGAAAATCCTGCAAATTACTTGGGAAGATAGGCGAACAAATGTCAGTGTACTGGAAGAAGCAAAGACTACTAGCATTGAAAAAATGATCCTTCAATGCCAACTTCAGTGGACCGGTCATGTTGTTCGAATGCCTGACTGCCGCCTCCCAAAGCAGTTACTTTACTCCCAACTCAAGGATGGAAAGCGGAATATCGGTGGTCAATATAAGAGGTTTAAAGATGTTCATAAGGCTAATCTAAAAAAATGCAATATAAACATCGAAAACTGGGAAGCTCTGGCCCATGAACGATCTAAATGGAGGTTGGCCTTTCACAAAGGTTCCATGGACTTTGAAGAAGCCCGAGTGCAAGGTGAAAGGGAGAAACGTGCTAAGCGAAAAGCACGTCAAATGAATCCTTTACAGGACCATCTTCTATCTGGTAACCTGTGTCCTCACTGTGGGAAGCTGTGTGGATCTAGAATTGGCCTCCACAGTCACTTACGGACCCATCGCTAGAGTCTACACAATCTTCTTTAGAATTTCCTCCTTTTATCCCGGAAGACAATCTTACTCGGTCACGAGTGATCGCCTGATGATGATGATATCCACAAAGCATAACCCACATTGCAAAAGTCAACTGATTTGCACCAAGCTGATATGCACTCAGATGGTCATGTGAACAGATGGTTAGTCTCACAAAGTCGACAGGAATATACTAGCTCAAGTTCCAGTACTTCAATGTAACTGGGTTGTGCTGTTAGTCAGCAATGAGTATTATTACTCTTTGCTCTGTAGGGCTGTTTTTCAGTTTTCTTACATTTCCAATTACACCTCACAGTTGCCATCGATCTGTTTGCCGTTAGCATGAAACTCAGAGATGCTCTGATCTATTTAATGTAAAGTCTCTACCTTCATTAACCCTCCTTTTTGTTTTTAAGACAGACCATTTAAATTGATCACTATTAAATAAAAACACAAGTGCTATCAATGCCCCTGCTTCAGGGAGTTAAAGTAAGCAACAATTGGACCAGGAAGGAATTACTTTCATATCCCCTTTGCTTAACTATTGCATTATTTCTAACGCAGGAACTTAAACTCCTTCCTGTATGCATAGATCTTTGCTATTGTTAAGGAAATGCCCAAGATTAAAGGGACCATTGGCTTGATTTTTTCTGGCAGTAAACATGATATAGGACCACAACATTTCATAATATATTATCCCTGCTGGTAGTTCCAGATACTGTTTGCGTGCCTGCCCCAGTCCTCCCAAACCCCTACCGCATGTGATCTTTTTGTATGCCATTTCCCCGCTATCCAACTACTCCTGCAGCATATATGGAAGCCGAGAGACTATACGACTATTCACTTAACAACTGTGTGTACAAGCAATGCATGGAGGGGTTGCAGGATGAACCTCTGCATATTGATTGCATCTTGTGAACAGAGCCTTCATGTAGAGGCTTTGCTCATGAGACCTTTGTTCACAAGGCCAACTATAACAAGTTTTAGGGGCCAGTTAAAGACCCATTTCTTTACCGAGGCCCTCCCTGAGTGGGTGTGCAGCCCAGTCAGTTTGTTTGTAATTATGTGTTGTGGTTTTAAATTGGTATTGTTTTTATAAATGATTTATATAAATGTTTTAGTATTATGTATTTTAATTGTATTTTAATGCATATCATGATGTATTTTAATGTTTTTAATTTTCTTGTGAACTGCTTAGAGATTTTTTTAAAATATGGACAGCGGTATATAGATTCCATAGATCATAGAGTTGGAAAGAGCCTACAAGGCTATCGAGTCCAACCCCCTGCCCAGTGCAGGAAACTAGAGGAGGGGTATATATAAATCTATCAAATGAATAAATACATAAAATAAATAAAGGCCTGATCAATGTACAGAGATCTGGGCTGAGGCCATTGGGCCTCAGCCCGGATCTCTCCTTCCATGCATTGATTGTGCACATATTTGTTTTGCACACAGTCCTAGCAATTTCCAAAGAAGCCTCTATAATCAGTAAGGGCCCTGGATCAATTGCTCCGACTACACCATGGATAATCCAGCCTTGGTTTTATCCCTGCATAGTAATTAGACCTAAGCCAATCAGATATGACAAGCATCAACCTATGTAATCCTTTGTTTTGCTACACCTTTCTGCTTCTCCTCTACAATCAAGTCTTTCATTCAATAAGATTTTTGTCTAAAGGTTATCAAGTTAGCACACAAACAAGAAGACCTACTTGTTTACTCTGACCTTCTCCTGACTTATGTTTTACTGGACTGTTCTGCTTTGTAGCTGCAATTATGCTGTAGGTTTTTAGTAATGTTCTATTGCTAGTGTCTGTTCTTTTATGAATGTTTGCTGCCTTATTATTCTATCACTGTTGTTGTTTTATTATATGGATTTTAATGTTGTAAACTGCCTTGGGAGGGCTTCTGCCTTGAAAGGAGTCCTAGAAATATTTTAAATACATAAAAAATTAACCTGGTACCAAGTTGGTGGCCATCACTACATCTGCTAATGAATTCCATAGTTTAATTATGCACTGGGTGAAGAAGTACTTCTCTTTCTCTGTTCTGAGTGCTCCCTCTGTCTTCAGCTTCATGGTCTGACCCCTGTTCAAGTTTTATGGAAGTGGGAGAAAAACTTATCCCCATTCATTTTTCTACACTATGCATAATTTTATACACCTCTATCATGCCTTTTTAAATTATTTTTTTTTAACTTGCTTTAAAAAAAAAAAAAAAAGCTAAAGTGCTCTAAATGTTGTAAGCTGCTCCAGCCCCTTGATCATTTTGGTTGCCCTTTTCTGCACTTTTTCCAGGTTCGGTGACCAGAACAGTGCACAGTATTCCAAGTGTGCTTCCACCATAGATTTGTATAAAGGCACTGTGATATTGGCAGTTTTGTTTTCTATTCCTTTCCTAATGAACCACAATACGGAATTTGCCTTTTTCACAGCCAGCATGCAGTGGGTTGAAGTTTTGAGCTATCCACCACAACCTCAAGATCACTTTCCTTGTCAGTCACTGGTCTACAACCAAATCGGTACCTGTTTGCAAGTTGATTGTTTAATTGATTTGTTTACAGTGGCATTTATGTATATGGCATTTTAAACATAAAAGGCCCTTGCCCCAAAGAGCTCACAGTTTAAAGCATGGCAGTGGAGACCACGGGAAAGAGAGTGATAGAGAAGAGGCAAGGTGGCGCAGTTCCATCTCTAGCCATAAGGTTCTTTGTTGAAGCCCCAGAGCCCTTAGCACAGCCTTCCCCAACCTGGCATGCTCCAGATGTGTTAGACTACAACTCCCATAATCCCCAGATAGCATAGCCAGAAAGCTATCTCCTAAAGCATTCCCCACCCCACCCCCACCAAAAGAGCGGGGTTTCTGCTTTCCCCAGACTTCTCTTTCTTTGCCGTTGCTTTATATCTGTCCTCCCTTCTCATGCTTTAGAAAACTTGGCTCTATCTATACATGTTTGGACAAAAGACTTCACTGCTGCTCAAAAGTTGCTTTCAACATCCTCCTACTCCCATTCAGATCTCTTCTCTCTCATGCTCTCCTTTACATTTAACAATTCTGCTTAAACATGCATACGTGAATCAACGTGATCCCCCCCCACAAGTAGTTTCAGCTGCAAGATGCTTGATTATGTGAGGGAGGAGGGGTTGATATATTTTTTGCATGCATTCGTCTCTGAACACTCCAAGCCAGAAAGCCTCTGTTATGTTTGTCATAACAAAGCAAACCTATACACGTCTACTCAGTGGTGAGTCCCATTGCTTTTGATAGGGCTTACTCGGAGGCACGTGTGTACATTTAGGCCTGCCGCCTAAATGTAAGAGATAAACATGCAGCTGCCATCATGTCACTGCTGATCACATATTGCAGGAAAGCAAGCAGTACCTCCTGGAAACTCAAGGAACTCACATGGCTGGAGAGAGCCTGAGATGGGAAAGTGTGCACACACCATCTCTGTTCTCTTTGCTATGTTGATTTCCTACTGCACTTGGTACAGTACAGTTGTACCCAGAAGGAGTACCATCTCCATAATTCAAAAGTGGAAGGGACCTAGAAAAAGACAACAGTTGCAGAAACAGAGGTACTCTTGATAGGCTCATCTGTTCAGGGAGATAGTGGTGGACCTATTTGGACAGGCTTGTACTCCCCCTAAATCAGGTTCACAGTTCATATGTGCTCAGTGATCCAGCTTTGTCACGGGAGAGCAAACTGACCTCAGTGGCACAGAGCACTTTTTTAGCAGCTGAGGCTGGTGCACCTGCTGTGGTCCCTCCTGGACAGGGATCTCCTTGATATGCTTATCCATGCTCTGGTAATCTCCAGATTAGATGGCTGCAATCTACTGTATGTGTGTGTGTGGGGGGGTCAGCGCTGGCCCTACCACGAGGTAGAGTGAGGCAGTCACCCCAGGCAGGAAGTGGCAGCAAGGTGTTGGAGAAGAGCGTTGTGCTCCATGGTCTGTCCTGCTCCCCTTAAGTTAGCCAGCTGCCTTCAGGTGGGGTGGAGGATGCTGTCCCATGGCCAATGTTGAAGAAAGTTTTTAGTGCCAGATGGGTTGGCTTTTGTACATGGAATAGGAAGGGGCACCATCTTGTCCTTCACCTCAGGCAGAAAAAAATGTGTGGGGCCAACCCTTCAGGGGGGGCCTTTGAAGACCACGAGGAAACTGCAGTTAGTATGAAATGCAGCTGCCAGACAATAAAGTGGGACTAACTGCTAGAAGCATATCTCACTGGTGCTCAAACATCTGCATTCACTTCTGGTCCATTTCTGAGCACAATTCAGAGTGCTGGTGCTTACACACGGTTTTGGGTCTCAGTTACCCGAAGGCATGCCTACTCCCATATTAACGTGCCTCAGCGCTGTGATCATGTTTGGAGACCTTTCTCTGAGGTGAGGCAAGTGGGGAGAGGAGAGGGCCTTCTCTCTTCTCTCCCACTAGTAGTACCCTGTCTGTAGTACCCTGTCTTTCCTACCTCCTTATTTTCCCAGGCTTTGTAACTTCTGAGGTTTTCATGGTGCTTGCTTTTTACCTGCTGCCTTACCATCTGTATCATTTTTGTATGTTTTACTATTTATTTATTTATTTATTTACCACCCATCAGCCCAAAGGCTCCCTGGGCGGTTTACAAGAAAAACAGGATAAAAACAATCTTAAAACCAAAAATATCATTAAAATATAAATACAAATACAATACAAAACAAAACAATAAAACAAAGCAGCCAGATGAATCAGACCGGAGGTACAGCAGCAGTGATAATAAAAATGGGAATAAAAATCTAACCATTAAATTATTGGGTAAATAAAAAGGTCTTCACCTGGCGCCTGAAGGAATAAAGACTAGGCGCCAGGCACACCTCCTTGGGGAGTTGATTCCAGAGATGGGGTGCCACAACTGAGAAGGCCCTTGTTGTGCCTCCAGTAGGTCAGACAGAGACCAGCCGGGCCGGAGTGTGTTTGGGGCGGGGCCCGGCTACGTGCAGCCTGACCCCGCTGGGCAGCCTTACCGATCAGCGCCTGCTCAAAAGGCAGGTCCCAAACACACTCAGATGCTGGAAGCAATAGTTTGTTAAGACAGCTACAGCCAGACACTCCTGACATTCCTGACCTCAGACTTCTGTACCTTTGATCCTTGGAGCCACCTTGACCACGACTTTGCCTGATCCCAAACTGGTTTACGTTTGCTCTGTTTTGGACGGATATATTTTGGCTTCAACCCTCGGACTGTGATAACGACTACGGCTTATCTTGGAACTGGATGGATTTACGACAGCCCTTCCCCTAGTAGCCACCCTCCTAGCCTCTTTTGGAGGGGGCTCTCTGAGAAGGACCTCTGAAGAGGATCTCAGGCAGCGGTGTTCACGTACCGGGGGGGGGGTCACTTCTCTGCTGCCGCGATTCTCCGCAGCGGCCTTCCCGCCTCGTTCTTCCGAGCGGTGCAGAGCGTCCTCCGCACTGCTCGAGCTGCCGCCGACTGGAGCAATGGTCCCATCCGTCACTTCTGCCATGCCGGAAGTGATGGGACAAGACCAGTGTGGGCGGCATGGGCGGCTCGCCGCGGAGAGGCAAGCCGTCGCTGGAGTCAGGTAGGCCCGCATGAGCCCCGCACGGACGTGAGCGGGGCTGATTTCGGCACGTATGGGACGAGGCGTTCCTTCAGATAACCTGGTCCCAAACCATTTAGGGCTTTAAATGTCAATGTTAGCACTTTGAATCGGGCCCGGACTTCAACTGGTAACCAATGTAGTTCATAGAAGACTGGCGTAATGTGTTCTTGTCGGTCAGTCTATTTGTTGTTATGTGAGTTCCTTGTGTTACTATTCTGTTAACTACCTTGGAATATTTTTACATTGAAGGGCAGTATGTAGGTTCCCCAAACAAACAAACAAAATGTGAGGGGAAAATAAATGAGACTGAGTGAGTCTTGGGATTTTAAATGGTTCCTGCTTCCATTAGTTTACAATGCTAGTGGCCAAAATGTTCATTCATATTACAAATGCCTCTCTTCTATATTGACACAAATATCAGATATTCAAATAAATAGAGTGTGAGAGAGGGGAAAGTGATTTAAACCTCACATAGGAAAGTGGTCTCAAAGACAAAGATTGCCAAACCATGTTGGCCCAAGACATTTTGCTCCCTGAAGCAGGACTCCAATTTTGTCCATCCCCCCTGCGCGATGTGTGCACACACACACACACACGCACACACACACTCCCCAGCTAAGGCCAACACTTTCAACATCTTTCTACACCATTGAGACACCAATTCTTGTCTGAAGCATCCTGCTTCAGGTGACACATGGAGGGGGGCAGGCAGTCACCTGAAGCAGGATGCTTCATCCTGCTGCAGGGCAGGGCAGGATCTGTTGGTAACGTATTCAGAAGACAAGTGTACGCCACCATGACATGTGAAAGTAGACCTGATCACAGCACAGGTGCGTTCAGTGCCCAAGATGCATGAAAAGAAGATTCTCAGTAATGGGCCAGCTAATTAACGGGTATTATTAGTCAACGGGTATTAATCTTGAAAAGAAAATACAAGACCTCTATAACCACTTCTGAGGTTTTTCCCTATGTGTATCTTCACTCCAAGATTGCTGATAGTGCATCTGTGTCTTTCAAAAGCAACATACAAAGAGGGACAACCCACAGTGTGACAAATCGGAAGAATTTAACAATGCACTCAGCAGCAGCATCTACTGATTTATTACTGCTCTGCCCAAGGTTTATCTTTAACCCACCTTTATATATTTTCTGTTTTCCAACTGTGCAATTAAAAGTATATATCTCTATACACAGTTTTGGTCCTTCAATAAAGCAGGATTTCAGCTAAATGTTGAGGCCCTACTTAGAACTAAACCCTCATCTGCATAATCCCTTGAGTTTTAATGGATGTGGCTTTTCTTCCATTTTGGAACATGCTTTTGAAACAATCTAGCCAATTAATTGAATAAAAATTGCAGCTCTAGTTAGAATTAAATCATCACATTGTTTGATGTGGCTATTAGGTATCCTCATTTAGCTATTTTATAAACTTGCTAATGTGGATTATGCTACATGCACATTGCTGATTCATAGAGTCTAAAGGGAACTCATGGGTCATCAATCTAACACCCTCCTATGTGTCCTTTCTAGAAGAACAGTTTGAACAATTTGCACTTACAATTGGAGTGGTTTGGCCACAACTCTTAGGAACATAGGAAGCTGCCTTATACTGAGTCAGACCATTGGTCCATCTGGCTCAGTATTGTCTGCCCTGCTTGGCAACAACCCTCCAGGGTTTCAGAGAGCAATCTTTCCCAGCCCTGCCTGGAGATGCTGGAGATCAAACCTGGGACCTTCTACACATACAGCGTGTGCTCTGCCACTGAGCTACAGCCCTTCAAATGTGGGGTCAAGTTTCACAGCCAGGCAACAGCTTCTCCACCCATAAAAGAAGGTGTTCTGATCCATCCTATTATGGTGACAGATGTATCGGATGTTGTTAAGTCCAAATCCTGGTCAAAATGAGAGCCCTACTGATTCCAGCAGGCTAGAAGGGAGGGTGAGCAAACGGGCCAGGAATGAAGATGTAGCAGCCTGGGGAACCAGGGAGTTGCCGTAGCTTTTGTTATGGTGAAGCTGTGAAACAGACATTCAACCTTCCTTTCCAGGTTGTGTCTCTGTTTCACCCAAAGGCATTAATGGACTATATCAGCAGCACGATACTTTGCTAACTTCTTTTCTGGCAGAGCTCCTGTGCCATTAAACTGCTGCCTAACAGGCTGAAGTTCAACAGTGTTACCTTTTCTGAGGCTGGAGATGTAGTGATGAAATCTTTCTTTCCCTGCTCATAAAGTTACTTGGAAGAAGCAAATGAGCCCATCTTGTGGCAAATATCCATGGGATCTTAATCCATGTTGTATATGTTGTAGAGAACTCAGCAAAGCTGGTAGCCATGAATTAAGCCTCATCTCCTGTGATGCTGGCCAGAAAAGTTCCCTAATTATTTGATCCTTTCTTGCAGGATTTGCAGGGGAGGTTTATTCAAAGATGTGCCCGGAACGAATGCCAGCTAAAGGAAGCATAATAAAAGCACCTACTGGTTCAGCCAAGGAACAAGAATATGCAAATTCTCTATTGGGTTGTAGAGACTTTCCGTACTACAGAGGAAAGATAAATTTCATTCTTAATGCTGGGTTAGAGCTAGCCCTGATCCAGCACCAGTGCTACGACATCTTATCCACCATAGAGGGGGAGCCTTAGCAGGGTTGTTGCCCCCAGGGTGGAGAGTCTCCATGCACTGCTAGTTGAAATGTCTGGTCAGTGGCGCAGCTGGGGCTGGACCTTGGGGCCAAAGTCCAAGGCCTCCAGTCAAGTGGGCCCCCAAATTGCCACCCAGAGAGAGCAGGTGATGGGGGCAATGGCAAACAGGCCCTGGGGCCGCTCCTGGATCAGCATGGGTATGCTAGGGCATCCCAGGGCTGACTCTGCTCACTGCAGTATCCTTCCTGTCAAGAAATCCATTTTCTTTTTGTGTTTTAGTTGCCTGTAAAAACTCCATTTCATGAAGAAGGGCCTGCATGCACTCATTAAACCATGTGTGTGTGTTATCTCGTGCTGTTCTGGTTTCAAGGCCCTTCAAGGCTGGAGCAGAACTCTTGCCAATTAGACTTAATGATTTCAGCAGGGCTGCTGCGATTACTTCCCACCCACTCAAGCCACCTCCAGAAAGCCTAGAAACTGTTCCTGTTCCTGACTCCCAGCTAAGCAGAGAGGCTCCAGCTGTTTTGGGGGCTGTATAGGCAAGCAGGCTCCCAGAGAGCGAGCGAACAGAGCGAACGAACAGGAGTTTGGCAGCGGAGTAGTAGAACAAGTGCTGCAAGGGAAGGGCGTGGCCTGATAGCTCATACTTTGGCTTGGTCTTCTCCCAAAAGAAGGTCTATGACCCCCTGGCAAACCTGAAGTGCAGACTGAAGGGGCAGGATTGCAGCTTGAGATTGATAGGAAAATGGTCAAGGAGCACCTGATTACTCTGAATGAGTTTAAATCTCCAGGGCCTGATGAACTGTATCCTCGAGTAATAAAGGAACTGGCAGAAGAACTCTCAGAACCACTGTCTATTATCTTTGAGAAATCATGGAGGACAGGTGAAGTGCCAGATGACTGGAGGAGGGCAAATGTTGTTCCCATCTTCAAAAAGGGCAAGAAGGAGGAACCTGGGAACTATAGGCCAGTCAGTCTGACATCAATCCCGGGGGAAATTTTGGAGCAGATTATAAAGAAGTCAGTCTGCAAGCACCTTGAAAACAATGCAGTGATTACTAGAAGCCAGCATGGATTTGTCAAGAACATATCCTGCCAGACTAATCTGATCTCATTTTTTGATCGGGTAACCTCCCTTGTGGACTGTGG
The DNA here is from genome assembly GCA_021292165.1 of Shinisaurus crocodilurus. Lineage (NCBI taxonomy): Eukaryota > Metazoa > Chordata > Lepidosauria > Squamata > Shinisauridae > Shinisaurus > Shinisaurus crocodilurus. Next base: position 2,237,551 of record CM037889.1, read on the forward strand.
GAATGCTGTGGACATCATATATCTGGACTTCAGCAAAGCTTTCGACAAAGTGCCTCATGATATCCTGATTAGCAAGCTAGCTAAAAGTGGGCTGGATGGAACAACTATCAGGTGGATCCACAATTGGCTACAGAATCGGACTCAAAGAGTGCTTATCAATGGTTCCTTCTCAAACTGGGGAGAGGTAACGAGCGGGGTACCACAGGGCTCGGTCCTGGGCCCGGTGCTCTTCAACATTTTTATTAATGACTTGGATGAGGAGGTGCAGGGTATGCTTATCAAATTTGCAGATGACACAAAGTTGGATGGAACAGCTAATACTCTGGAAGACAGAAACAAAATTAAAAGTGATCTCGTCATAGGCTGGAGCGCTGGGCTGAAAACAACAGAATGAAATTTAATAGGGATAAATGCCAAGTGCTGCACCTAGGGAGAGGAAACCAAATGCAGAGTTACAGAATGGGGGACACTTGGCTCAACAATACTACAAGTGAGAAGGATCTTGGAATTGTGGTAGATCACAAACTGAATATGAGCCAGCAATGCGATGTGGCTGCAAAGAAGGCAAACGCGATTTTGGGCTGCATTAATAGAAGTATAGCTTCTAAATCATGTGAAGTGATAATTCCCCTTTACTCAGCACTGGTTAGGCCTCATCTTGAGTACTGCGTCCAGTTCTGGGCACCACACTTTAAGAAGGATGTAGATAAAATGGAGAGGGTTCAGAAGAGGGCAACAAAGATGATTAAGGGACTGGAAACAAGACCCTATGAGGAGAGACTGAAAGAACTGGACATGTTTAGCCTTCAGAAGAGGAGACTGAGGGGAGATATGATCGCACTCTTCCAGTACTTGAAGGGTTGTCACACAGAGGAGGGCCAGGATCTCTTCTCGATCATCCCAGTTTGCAGGACATGGAATAATGGGCTCAAGTTACAGGAACCCAGATTCCACCTAAACATCAGGAAAAAATTATTGACTGTTAGAGCAATAAGACAATGGAACCAACTACCTGGGGAGGTGGTGGGCTCTCCCACTCTGGAGGCATTCAAGGTGCAGCTGGACAGCCATCTGTCAGGGATGCTTTGACTTGGATTCCTGCATTGAGCAGGGGGTTAGATTCGATGGCCTGGTAGGCCCCTTCCAACTCTACTTTTCTATGATCCTATGATTCTATGAACACTGTTCAGCCAGCTGGTGATTGGCTAAGGAAGCTCACCTCACATTTGTCAAAGGCTCTTGAGTATAAAGCAAGGGGGTTGCAGCTGCCCTTTGTCTTTATCTTTGATTGGTTTTGTGTGCTTTTGTCTCTGTCTTGCTTTTGGCTTGTGACTTTGAGCATCACAATTTGGACACTGACCTATTGAAGACCCATGCCTACGTTCATAGAGGTAGGTAGAGGTAACCTTTCTTAATTTTTGCCTGAAGTATTGTTTCCAACTATTGCTCTGGTTCTTCTATGCCTTTTACTCCTTTTTCCTTTTGTAACCACCTATCATAATTGAATATGCGTGCTTTATTCCAATTAAGCCTTGGTACTAAGTTCAGAGCTTTCCTCTTGGTTATTACTACTGTTTAAGGTTTTAGAACTAGGACTTGGAAACAGAAGGTGCTGGCTTGGGCCTATAAGATCTGAGAGTCCCCTGGCTCAGGCTGAGGTGAATGTAGGGGGTGGAGGCAGTCTACTTTGCAGGGTTGTTGTTCAGCCCAAGCTACCCGTTGTCCCTGCCTACACTGCTAGGAGCTAGGGCAACCAGCTTCCTCCCGTCACACTTTCTTCTTATTTTTAAAAACATTTTATAGTCTGGAATGGCTGACCAGGCATGTACATTGGGACAGATGCTCACTTTATTATTTTTCTGTTTAAAATATATTATCCTTTACTACAACAAAACAGTGCTTATTTCCAATTAAATGTGTTTAGCATTAGGGGAGCAGAAGCAAACTCCATTTTATTCCTGGAGTCATTATAGTTCTGTGATTTAAGTTAGGTCAAAATGCAAAACTGCATGTGCTCAGAGTAGTTCTATTATTATTATTATTATTATTATTATTATTATTATTATCATCATCATCATCATCATCATCATCATCAGGGTTAGTAAACAGTGTTTTTAAGTTTTTTTGTTTTTGCTTGCTTGAATGTATCAGGAATGTAGAAGGCACCGTTGTAAAGTAGTGGGGCGGAGTTGGCTTGGGGGAGAGAAATGTTAGTTATCTACTTCCCGACTGGCTCGATGGCCTTGTAGGCCCCTTCCAACTCTATGATCTATGAATCTATGAAGTAATACACACAGCTGTCTAAAGGGGTCCCCCTATAAGACCATTAAATCTAAGGTCTAAAATTACCTAACTGCACCACTGTGTTTGGAAATGGCATGGAGACTCTCCACAAAATGAAGGTGATCCAGATTGGCAACCACTCTAAACATTATGGTCACTAACAGGAACAATTGTTATGCAGAGGCTTTTTCATTTAATTATTGCAAAGTATAAATTGCACCAAGTTTCAGCCCACCTCTTAGGACAAACACATCCTTTGGAGGAACTACTGGCTACTACGGGAGAAGGAGAAGACAGATGCTTTCCCCTCCCCAGATCCTTCTCATTCTGGGTTTCTGGGGTGTGTGTTTGTGTGTGTGCATGCACGTGCACGCACGCACGTGCACACGCACACACACACACACACACGTGAGTATTCATGTGCACGTGTCAAGGCTCACTAACCAGATATCTCTTGTTACTTGCCTCTCCCTCCCGCCATTGTCTCTCCCCACCATCACCGTTACTTGATGGTCTAAATTTAGACTGTAAACACTCTGACTCAGGGATCTCTCTTTGGCTTGGACTAGAGCAGTGGTACAGAAGCTCTTTCAGCCCATGGGCCGAATTCCAATTTAGAGCAACTCTTGAGAGCTGCATTCCAGTGGTGGGCAGGGTCAAAATGCCAACATACTTTCAAACTTTTAGCATGGGGTAAAAACTGCACAAAAGCCAGGAAACCACCAAATGATGGGTAATTGGGGGAAAGGAGGTGAGGCCAGGGGAAGGGGGTGTGTGACCTTCTGGGGAACTCTGGAGGGCTGGACTGTGAAAGGGCTAAAATTGCTCCAGCCCTGATGGCTTACAATCCACCCTGTAGGCCCTTCTGCCTACGTGGATACAGCAGAGCGTGAGTTGGAAGATTTAGCCTCTGTCTCATGTGTGTAACCGGCCCATGTAGTTCACACAGAGATGCAGCCTTTGTCTCCTCCACACGCAGCTTGTCCAAGCGTCTCGGATTACAGCCAGCTCCAGCTTGCTCGTCCTGTCAGCTCAACTGTAATTAGGAATTTCCATCGAATCCACCACAGGGTTTTTACTACCTGTTTATTCTATATCAGAGTAAATACAATCTCCTAAGTTACAGTCTATATTGCAGATTATAATGCTTAGCCAGTGCATAGCCAGTCCAGTCTAGCACACTTCATTACATGATTGCAACAAGTCAGAGAGAAGAGACAAGAAGAAGCACACAGAAAGCAATCCTTCTCTCTACCACGAAAGTTACAGGAATCGAAACTTAACAATCATACTACGTCATCAGAAAGTACAAACCATGTGATCAGCTCATATTTCTTTCCCACCTACTTTTCCCATGAGAATAGAATAGTAGTGTCAGAATAAACAAGATTGTTTTTCTAGCCATCCTGTACCTTTCCAAATGAAAACACTTGTGCCACAGCTGTTGTTTTGCTACATGTCCCAACAGACTGGAACCCCCAGGGGGCTGGATTTGGCCCCTGGGCCCAAGGTTCCACACCCCTGGACTATGTTATGATAGGTAGCGGCTCATTTCTGGAAAGCAACTGGATGTTAACCTCTAGTTGAGAGGTCAAAAGGGGAAGAGCCTGTGCGAGCTCAACAGGTCTGGAGACATGCACAATCAAGCTTTAGTCACGACTACCAGGCCTCTGCCTTCCTTGGGCATAGAATCCACAATCAAAACATGGTGTCAGAAGTAAATCTCTTCTTCTGAAGACAGAGGGCTGAAGCAGCACGTTTACAAAGACAACACACACACACTGGTGGCAGAAGATTTTGTGGAAATGGCAGCAAGCATGATTCCAGTTCCAGGGCCCACGGACATGGCAGGTGAGATCTTTTTACTAACTGGATGTTTTTCAAAGCACAGTGGGAGAATTATGAAGTTGCTACAGGACTGGATGGCAAAGATAAATTAGGGTTGCAACACTGCTATCAGTAATGGGGAAAGAATGTCATTTGCTCCAGCAACACTTGGATATTCCACCAGCAGACAGGCAAGATCCCTCCAAATTACTAGAAGTACTTCAAAACTATTTTGAGCCCACTAGAAATGTCATATATGAACGCTATCTCTTTAATGTACACAGGAACCTGATGAAACTATAAATCAATTTGTTGCTAAATTGCGCAAAATGGCAGATTCATGTGCATACACCAATTTGAAAGAAGAATTAATCAGAGACAGACTGGTTATAGGCATTAAGAACAAGGGAGCACACATAAGAATGCTCAGAAAGCCTGCCTTGACTCTGCAGGGAGCCACATAGACATCTGCAAAGCTAGTGAACAAACCCTGATGCAAATGCAAGAAATGCACCCCTCGGAAGCTGACAGCATGCATTTTATCAACAAAAATAAACTATCTAACATGCATAAGCCTCCATGCAAAACCAATGCTGAACCCAAGAGATTTTAAAGCTAAGCAGGGTCAGGCCTGGTTATTACTTGGATGGGAGACCCCTCCTGCCTCCTCTAGTTTCCTGCATTCAGCAGGGGGTTGGACTCGATAGCCTTGTAGGCTCCTTCCAACTCTATGAACTATGAAACTAACTATGGAACTATATGCAGAAACTGTGGCAGAAAAAATCATTATCCTAGAGTCTGCAGACTCTATAAAGAAGCAAAACCTGCACAGCATGTGAAACAAGTAGCCAATGATGATATTTACAGTAATTCAGACAGTGATGCTTTCTACATGCATGACATCAAAACTGTACATACTAAGACAAAGGTATGGTTTGTCAAACTTGTATTGGCACCGTGCACAAAAACTTTGCAATCCTGGCTCAAGCAAGAAACAGAATGCCAAATAGACAGTGGTGCATCTGTAAATGTAATGGGCTACAGAGACTTTCTCAACATAATGCAAGATGGAGAAGCAAAACCATCGCCGAGCAAAGTCAAGCTGAGACTATATGATGGCACAGTTCTCACACCACTAGGGCAATGTGTGCTGCAAGGAGAATACCGAGGAAAACAACATCAACTAGAATTCCAAATTGTGAATTCCAGGCAAAAGCCCCTCCTCTCAGCAAGCACAAGTGAATGTATGAAACTAGTAACATTGCATACTTCACAAGACATCCACACAGTCAGAACAGAAACCAACAGAACCTTGACACTGGGGAAAGCACAAGATGGCATATTAAAAGCACAAATTCTCATGCACTACCATGATGTCTTTGAAGGACTTAGATTTCATAAATAGAGTTGGAAGGAGCCTACAAGGCGATCGAGTCCAGCCCCCTGCTCAATGCAGGAAACTAGGGGAGGGGTCTCCCATCCAAGTAATAACCAGGCCTAACCCTGCTTAGCTTTCCACACTCAGACAAGCTGAGCCAGCATAATTGGATGTCTCCCAGGCACTTTACATTTAAAAATAGATGAAACAGTGCAGCCAGTGCAACATATGCCACGTAGAATCCCCATGAGATTGAAAGAAAAAATTATGACTGCAATAAGAGAAATGGAAAAGAATAGAATCATTGTCACGAGTGACAGAACCTACCAAGTGGATAAGCAGCATGGTAGCTATAGAGAAACCTGGTAAACTTCACAGTAATTTAAACAAGGCATTATTACAAGCTCACTACCAAATGCCCACCATCGAAGAAATCTTACCAGACCTTGCCAAGGCTAAAATATTTTCTGTGCTAGATGCAAAAGATGGATATTGGCAAATCTTATTAGATGAAGAAAGCAGCTACCTTACCACATTTTGGACCCGAGCAGACTGATACAGATGGCTGAGGATGCCTTTTGGCATAAAACCAGCAGCAGAGGAATATCAGCGCCGCCAACAGGATGTGCTAGCGGGTCTCAAAGGAATCAGTGTGATCACAGATGACATTCTGGTTTATGGATGCGGAGATTCAATGGACAGTGCCATAGCCAACCATGACAGCAACCTGATCTCTCTCCTGGAAAGGGCCAGAAAAGTCAATCTAAACCTTAATCAAAATAAGATGAGGCTCCGAATGACAGCAGTACCCTATATGGGACACCTCCTCACATCGCAAGGTTTGCAACCAGACCCAGAAAAGGTAAAGGCCCCAGATGCCTAAACCATCCAATACCAAATCTCTTCAGCTGTTATTAGGATTTGTCAATTATCTGGCCAAATATCTAATCTTCCCCACCTTTCTGATGCTTGTGAGCCTCTCAGACGATTACTGGACACAGGCACAACATGATCCAACATGATGCAGCCCTCCCACAGATCAAAGACTTGGTCACCAAACATCCTGTCTTGAAGTACTATGACATGAATGAAGATGCCACTATACGTTGTGACGCCAGTGAAACAGGCCTGGGTGCAGTACTTTTGCAACATGGACAGCCTGTTGTCTTTGTATCAAGGTCTTTATCACAGACTGAACAGCATTATGCCCAAATAGAAAAAAAATGTTTGGCAATAGTATTTGCTTGTGAAAAAATTGACCAGTATATATGAGGTCAGAAATGCTTCAGGGTTGATAGCGATCACAAGCCTCTAGAAGTTATTTTTAAGAAGTCCCTGTTATCAGCTCCAAAATGCCTTCAACGCATGCTTCTCAGACTGCGATGCTATCCCCTGGATGTACAATACAAAAATGGAACTGAGATGTACATAGCAGATCTCCTGTCCAGAGCACCCTTACCACAAGAAAAGCACACTGACAAGCGAGACTATGAGATACTCAATTCCATGGAAACTCGAACTACACAAGAGGAACTAGAAAGCATTAATCAAGCTGCCTACATGCCCATCTCCCAGCCTGCACTTCAAAGAGTCAAGGAAAACACTTTACAAGACAAAGAACTGCAAGGATTGATCTCTATTATTTTAGCAGGTTGGCCAGATAAAATGGGAGAAAGCTCCAAGGTCCACTCAAGAGTACAGTCATGCCTTGGATTGAGAGCATAATTCGTTCCGGAAATGTGCTTGTAATCCAAAACACTCTTATATCAAAACGAAATCCCCCCCAAAAAAATTGTACAGAGATTTTTAATTTAAGCTGTACTACAGTACTTGTATTGCAAGACGTCGCTTGTATATCAAGTAAAAAAAAATTAAATAAATATTTAAAAATTTGCTTGCCTTGCAAAACGCTTTCAAACCAAGTTACTTGCAATCCAAGGTATTACTGTATTGGAACTTTTGTGATAAATTAAGTGTTCAAGATGGCATCATATTCAAAGGACAATGGATACTCATTCCAAAGACCATGAGAAACGTCATTACCACAAATACATCGCAGTTTGCAGTCATTCTGGAATAGAAGGATGTTTGAGGAAAGCTAGAGACATGATATACTGGCCAAATATTACTAATGACATCAGAGACCTCGTAAGCACCTGTGATGCATGTGCTGCATTCCAGGCAAGTCAGCGGAAGGAACCACTGGTGATACATAGCATTCCTACCAGACCATGGAGCAAGGTGGGAATAGACCTGTTGTTCACTGAAAATGGCAGCAATTATCTCATGCTAGTGGACTACTATTCAGATTTCTGGGAAATAGACAAACTGCCAGACACACCACATCAGCGACTGTAACCATGAACCATTTCAGCAGACTAGGCATACCGGACTGCGTGATCTCAGATGGTGGACCACAGTTCACCTGCAAAGATTTTACCAAATTCTCAACAGAATGGGAATTTCACCACATAACTTCATCTCCATACAACAGTCAATCTAATGGCAAAGCCGAATCAGCCGTCAAAATTGCAAAAACTCTATTAAAGAAAACGGCAAAAAATAGAGAAAACATTTGGCAAGCTATTCTGGAGTGGAGGAATACTCCCACTGCTGGCATGACCAGCAGCCCAGTGCAAAGACTGGTGCACAGTGCAGAGAAGCACACGATCCTCGGGACCCACATCTCCTGCGTTATTTGAAACCTAAAGTGGCGACAAAAGTCATGGAGCAACTGCACCACAAACACAGTAAAACTAAAACCTATTATGACAGACATACAAAAGAGTTACCACCATTGTGCATTAGAGATTCAGTGCGTGTCCTGTTATTCCCTCAAGAAAAGTCATGTCCCTGGACAAAAGGAACCTGCGTGGTACAAATAAATGCTGCACTTATCTTATTGAAGTTAATGGACGCTCCTATCGACAGAATCACAAGTTCATTTGGCTAATGAGGCCTCAAGAACTGGAGGACACCTCAGATGTGGTGGATGATGATGCACTGGACTATAATTTCAGGCATTCCAGGCACTCGTCCGGATGCACACCCTCTTCCTAACCCTGAGCCACGCAACCAAGAGCGACATGCAACTGCATCATCAACACAGAACAGTGGCAGCAGACATGATCATGATGTTTGTTTCGGCGTAGAGTGACCGTGTGAAAAGCACATGTACCCGCAGCCATATCAAACCACCTAAACGATGCACCGATTTTGTAACAAATGACTGATAAGCAACTTAGTTATCAATCGTTCAGAACCAGCGCCACTTTCAAGTTACAGTATTTTTCCATGTATAAGACTATACTTTTTCCTAAAATCGCTAGACTAAAAATTGAGGGTCGTCTTATACACGGAAGTAAGCCAAGGAGAGAACCGTGCAGTTGCAAAACTGCCCAGTGGGGGGCGTCTTATACACGGGGGCGTCTTATAGACGGAAAAATACGGTAATCGTTATACATGTTTTGTTTGACAAGTTATCCTCATGGTATTTACGTGTTCTTTCAAAAAGTATGACATTGGGGATGTTATGATAGGTAGCAACTCATTCCTGCAAAGGAACTGGATGTTAACCTCTAGTTGAGAGGTCAAAAGGGGAGGAGCCTGTGCCAATCAATGCCAGGCAACCACCTGCGCTGCCATTTTAATTTCCCACAATGGGGCTGCCATTTTAATTTCCCACAATGCCTCTGAGTTAGCCTCACTCACCCTGGGCAGCACCTTAATTTTCCACAATGCCCCCAAAGCAATGCTGCTTCAGGGCCATTGTGGGAAATTAAAATGGCAGCCTGAAACTGGGGAGGGGGGGATTGTTTAAGGGGGCCTAGTGTAGGCATCTGTGGTGTGCCTACTGAAGCCTATCAGCTGTGTGAGGATGGAGTCTGCTGATGCTGGGCCTGCCTGGAAGAAATTCTGAAAGATTTTACTTCTGTCATCGGGAAGAACCTATTTCAAGAGAGAGTTACCAGTGTTAGGCAGTGTGCACCTTGAAGCCTGAATTGGCATGGGGGGGAGAAGAAAAGTGTATTAAAAATAATAATAATACATGAAACTAGCTGAAATGGAAAAGGAAAGAGAAAGTCTCAATAGTCTGGTATCAAAATCAAGTAATGCCTGGATATTATTCAGAGTCCTAATATCAGGACCACACCAGGCAGGGCACTGTCGTCGTGCAGGCGGGGGGGGTGGGGTGGCGGTGTGTGGGATCTAGCGTGTAGATCCTGCCTCAATGTTATACCGCAGGTGTGGATTTCCATCTCTTTTCGAAGAGTTCAAATCAAAACTTTAATGGCCTTCCGATATTGTTTTATCATTGTGAACAGTTTGTCATTGTATCTGCTTATTCCCCAAAATAGCGAGGAAGCAACTTTCCTGTGGAAGATGGCAGGAGGTGATAGAAGGTGAGCTCAGCCCCGTTTGCACAGCAGACGCCTTTAAAAATCACTGTGCTATGAACGAAACATTTCCATATTTCACAGCTATTTTTGTCTGGTGCCGAAAGTTGATGATACAGCAGAAAGAAAGAAAAGAAAGAGGAAGAAGGATGGAGGGAGGGAGGGAGATTTGAATGAAAGGGGGGAGGGGAGGGAGGAAATAATGAAAAACCTTTTGCTGTTCCCTTCTTCCTAACAATTTACATCGCAAGCGTATCGCTCAGCAAACCCAACAAAGCAAAAATGGGTTATGCCTGTAAATTGACAGAGATTAGAAACTCTAAGGGACTCTCTTGTTAGCATTAAAGGAGCTTTAAATGATATGTTGACTTGTAATATCAAATGTAAAAGGGGACAATTAAAGAAAAACAATTTTAAGGATATCTGGGGTTTATTTTTGGATTTTGTGTTAAATAAGGGGAAAGGGAGCATGCCGTGTCAAGATATGTTGTATTTTTTGAATAATGAATAGCAATAGATTATAGAGATATAATGTATTCTTTGGTCCCGTGGTGATGGGAGCACTATATAAGTTGTATGTTTGTTATTTAGTTGTTTTATATATTGTTTGGAAAATTTTAAATAATCATTAAAAAAAAAAAAAAGCATTAAAGGAAGAAAAATTGGCCCTAATTTTCAGCAGAATCTCTTGAACCCCAAATTTCCCCTCCTATTTTATTTTGCCATGAAAAGGCTTTATCTCCCCCCCCTCTTTTGTTTCTTTCTTTTTAAAAAATCTATCTAACTTCCTATCATAGGCAAAAGGAGGTCAGAAGGGTTTTGAAACATTGATAGTGGATCTTTGGGTATCAGAGCAAGGTTCTCACCTGCTAACCTCATGTGAAAAAATATGTTTCAGAGTTGTTAACTATTTCCCTGGATCTCACTCAGCACTGGTGCAAGGCAGTTTGGTGCCCTAGGCAAGATCAGATATTTAGCGCCCCCCCTCCCACTTGAGCCCTCCCTCCCTCCAGCCCTATGCCCATTATGCATGATCCACATTCACACACACACACACACACACACACACACACACCCTTCCTCTCCAGTCCTAAACATGTTGTTTCCAGCTCCATCAAGATCAAGGGGGTTTACTTCTGTGTAAGTTCTTTCCACGGGCTTCATTCAGTAGCCCCGTCGGCTGCCGCCGCCACCACCACTCCTCCTCTCATCTGCGTTTCTTTGCTGCCGTCCCCCTGTCGCTTCTCTTCCAGCTCTTTGCCAGCTTTGCAGCTTGCCGCATATCTCCATGCTGCCTGCACGCTCACATCAAACTTTGTTTCCCCGCCCAGCCACCTCTATTTTCTCCTCTCCTGACGCATCACGGGGGGCGGGGGGGGTAACACACACATTATTAACTGCCTTCTCTTTCTCCTTTGTCTCGATCGATTTGCTTCAAAAGTGGGCTCAATTTCCAACTCTTTAGCGCTGTTTTCAAGGCATTTCTGGCGCCCCCTTTAGCCCGGTGCCCTAGGCAGCCACCTAGTTGGCCTAATGGTAGCACCGGCCCTGATCTCACTCAAGTGCTTTTTGCTGTGGTTTCTGTTCAGGCCTGCTCCAAAACCTTGCGCAGGTTGTCGTTGTTGTTGATTTCCACCATCAATGTGCCTGGTGCTGTGAGAGGACAGCTTCCTACCCAGAGGGGTTTTACAATCAAAATTTTGACCCAGGGGAGACAAGAAAGGAAGAGGAGAAGGAAGGGAGGCCTTGGTAAACAAGAGAAGGATTGGCACTGATTTATAGGAACTTTACCGTAGGGCATGGGGATTAGGTGGTTGTGCCCTAGGCGACATGGAAAAGGCAGGCATTAAGGTAGGATGTGAAGGATTTTAAAGATGTGGGATCTGGTGTTCTGGGAGGCAGTTCCAGACATAAGAGGTTTAATCTGACACCTGGCTCAGCTCCAGAACCCGCTTAAAATACCAGTGTTGAGCCCCAATTTACCTACAAGTTGGGCACCCAGGTTGCTTGTCATGCCATGTGAAGCCAGGTGGCAGGGATTGTTTGAGTGTTAGTCAACCCTCAAATAACCCTAAAACAAGCCATGGATTACTTGAGGGCTGTCTAACACTCAAACAGCACCTGCTGCCTGGGTTTGCATGACCCGGCAAGCTGGGCGCCCACAGGTACCTGGCATGTCGCAACAGCCCCTGCGGGTAAATTAAGCTACAGTGGGCTGTCGTATTGTGTGAACCAGGTCATTCTCTCTCTCTCTCTGCTTCTGTCTTTGTCTCTAGCCTTTTTCATGCATTGCCCCACACATATAAGAATGTGTGTGTGTGTGGTGGGGTGGGGGTGGTTATGATCTGCTTACCACGCCCCCCCAGTGTCTGCACATTGAGCAGGATGTACATGTTTAGGCGCCTGTGAGATCAGGAGGACATCTGATTGCATGGAGCGTCTGCATCCGTACAACTGTATGCACATAGGGGCCTCATTTCAGAGGTATAGATCATTCTTATTATCACCATTCTCATTTTACAGATGAAGAGACTGCGGCTCAGATACAGTGGGCTTAGGGAGCTTCCTCTTTTTCCTTCCGTGTCATGTCTTTTTTTTAGATCCGGGGTCCCTGGCATGGTGCCCATGGAAACCATTGTGCCCGCGGACACTTCCTTCGGTGCCCACCAGGCTCCCTGCTTCTCCTGATTTTTTTTTTAAAAAATGTGTTTTAACTGGGTGGCTGGCATACTGCAAAGTGAGGCGCCAGCCTCCAGCGCCATCTTGATTTCCAGGAATGAATTTGGGTCACAGAGGCATTCTTAGAAAACAAAATGGTGGGCAGCCACAGCCCAGCACTTTGTTTTGAAGTGTGCCCAGTTTCCTAGAAAAGAGAAAAAAGGTAGCATCCTGGGGGACTGGGAGATTTTTTAAAAAGAAAGAAAAAAAAGGGGGGGAGATAAAGCCTTTTCATGGCAAAATAAAATAGGAGGGGAAATTTGGGGTTCAAGAGATTCTGCTGAAAATTAGGGCCGATTTTTCTTCCTTTAATGCTTTTTTTTTTTTAATGTTTATTTAAAATTTTCCAAACAATATATAAAACAACTAAATAACAAACATACAACTAATATAGTGCTCCCATCACCACGGGACCAAAGAATACATTTGAAAGGGGTGTGTTCTGCTTGTGCTGTGTGTCTGTGTTTTGCCTAGCTTTTTCTTTTTTCTTTTTGGTGTGTGTGTGTGTGTGTGTGTGTTTCTCTAAGCACCACCAGTTTGCCTTCTGTGAAATGGGTGTTTTGTTGGGCTTTGTGAGGGCAAGTATGTGATTTGACATTTGGGACATAGACTCCACCTCTGTCTTGTACTCAGTTCCTTGGCCAAGTTACTTGTCTCTGAGCCTCATTGGTTTGCTTTCTGTGAAAGAGGTGCTGGGAGCAGAAAACGTTGGGTTCAAAAGAGTGGTTTTATGTTTTGGAGCTCAGACCCACCCACCCCTCTCTGCCTTGCACTTAGGTTCTTGGGCAAGTTACTGTACTTCTCTTTTCGCCTCACAAGTTTGCCTTCAGGGAAACGGGTGCTTTGTGACTGTCCACACACCCACCATGGCATCCATTTTGTGAATGGGCAAATCTTTCCCCATGGCAACCATTTTGTGAGAGCACCTACAACACTCTCTCACAATTCCAAATGTGCCTAAAAGATTAAGTACCCCTGTTTTAGATAGTAATTAGCCTGCGGACAAGGACTGTCTTCCTTTTATTGACTGTATGTTAGCCTTTCTGAGGGCTTCTTTTGGCTGAGGAGCGGGATAAAAATGCTCAGACCCTAAGATCATCTTCAGTGGTCCTTCTCTGGGAGCCCCCACCAAAGGAAGTGAGGTGGGTGGTTACTAAGAAGAGGGCCTTTTCTGATGTGCACCCCAGCTGTGGAATGATGAACTTCCCAGAGCGGCTCGCCTGGCATCTGCGACGTGCTCTTTCCAGCACCAGGTTAAGCCCTTCTTATTTTCCCAGGCATTTTAGTCCTTCAGTCTCTGTTGTTTTAAATCTGTTACTGTATTTTAAATCTTTGCATTGCTACTGGGTTTTATTTTGGTTTTTACTTCTATTTTATACTGTAGTTTTAAACTTTTTAATTTTTATATTGTATCTTACGTTGTATTTTATGGTTTTAATTGTTGTGAACTGCCCAGAGAGCTTCGGCTAGTGGGTGGTATAGAAATGTAATAAATAAATAATAAAAATGAGACACTGGTCTTCCCTATGTGTGGCTCTCTAGGATCTTCCACCATTGATCTATGACCCCATTCCTACTGCCTAAGACCTTCCCATTTTCATAGCTGAGCTGAGATTTGAAGCTGGGATTCCCGCTCATGACACATATTCTATACTAGTATTTCATCTATTTTGTTATTGCTACTCCTGAAAAGAGCACCTTCATTCCCCATTGTGTGTGTTTTATCTTGTCTGCATGATAAAAGGCACACTTCAAAATGAGATCATACCTCTGGTTTCCTGTTAGAGGCATTTGGGTCACTGTATTAGTTGCCAGAATAAAATCTAAAGCAGTAATCAGGCTGTCCTGAACACTTCAGAAGAGACGCTCCCTTGGCCCTAGAGAAAGGATTCTCCGTCACCTGAATGGTTGCCATATAAAGTTTAATCAGGTTAGCCGGGTTTTCTCTCTTGATTTCACAGCTTCCATTTGCTGCACCAGATTATAAACTTTCAACATGTAATTGAACCTGACTCAAGGAGCCAATTGTATTACAGCGAGCTTTAAAATGGGGAATGGTGAGGACTAAAGTTTTCATTCAATGAATGCAATTTCTATGTGCAGAAATCAATTCAATTGACATCAGTTGAGCTTTAATGCTGAATTAAAGAGCTGCCAGGTTTCCCCCATGGGGTTTTTACAGTCCGGGCTTTATGAATTCATTAAAATGCACACACAAACTTTTAGGGAAGTACACTGTAATAAGAGCTACAAATCGACAATATTCCTCCGAGAGATGACTCTAATTTGAGTCGCCTAGTTGGCAAAATTGTTTTCCATTGCTTTGCATCTATTAGCACGGGGTGTCATATTTTCCCTTGTTCCTGTTTCACTTCATCGCTGTTGGCTCAGCAGGGAGAGCATTTAAGAGCTCCAGAGGAGTGCAGAATCTTTTAGGAAGCCGTCACCTTTGGAGACACAAGACTGGGAGGAGAGATGTGCAAAGCATTTGCAAGCTTTGCTCACAGAGAGGAAGAGGTGTGTGTGTGTGTGTGTGTGTGTGTGTGTGTGTGTGTATTGTCCGCATTTATGTGTGTGTATTATATACAGAGAGAGGTGGACCTAGAATCATTATACTGAGAGACAAATTCTTCTTGGCGTTATGTACTGTCTGAAATTTGGCGAGTTTCATCCCCACGGAAGGGGCAACAATGCCTTCAAATTTCATCCAATAAAAAGCTTATAGGCGTCCCCTTTAAAGGAAATTTAGGGCTTAATCCTATTGACTGCGCACTCGATGACTGTAAGCCCCTAAACTCGGAGGCTTGCGATCATATACAGGGCAGGAGGAGCAGCGGAGGCGATCTTCGCCTCCCTGTTTGCCCGCCCTGCATTTTTTTGCTGGATGGGCTTTTTTCGCCCATTTAGCAAAGGTGTTTCAGAGGGGGAGGGAAGGAGGCTGGAGATGCCTCACGACAGCTTGCCTCCTGGCCTCTCCTGCCCCCTCCCTGCCCACCGATGCACTGATACACCCCCCTTTTCCTCCTCTTCAAGGTGGAGTTCCCAACCTCAGAGGCCAGCCAGTTCATTCACCAGTGGTGAAAGGGAGGGGGGTTGCATCTCTGACTCCCCCTTCCGAGGTTGGAGCACGATCTCCAACCTCAGAGGGGGGACTCCGAACAACCCTGTGTCCCCTCAGATGCTGTCTAGGGACCATAGGATTGCTCCCTTAAATATTATAGTCACCTCGCACAGAAACCTCTGTACCTATTTGTCTGAAATTTGGCTTCATCCACTCAGAAGGGGCTACTAAGCCAGCAAAATGTATCCGATTCTTTCCAAGAGTTAAAAAGTTACAGCCATTGGTTCATTTCCCCATGACAGTCATACGGAGCTACGTCTTTTCAAAGCAAGGCTCTGCTTCATACCTGACATGAAGTGGGTCATGTCCAAAGGAAGCCAAGCCAAAACGATCTGCTGTCTGGAGCACCAAAGTGGGATCCAAGTCGATTTATGTCTACGTCATAAAAGCAACGTCCCTTCAAAATTTCACGTTCCTAGATTAAACGGTTTGAACTGGGCGTTGATGAGTCAGTCAGTCAGTCAGGACTTCTTCTTTTATATATATAGACTAGCTGTTGCCCGCAGCTTCACTCGCGTGATGAAGAGTGACCGTGCCAAGTTTGGGTTTTTTACCCAGCGTTGAACGGGTTGTCATTTTCCTATAGGCACTATTTGTTCGAAATTCCTTAAGGTAGTAGGTAAGGTCCCCCGGGACTATACAATGAAATCCCAGCTCCCCCGGGAATCCCAGCTCCCCCGGGACTGCACAATGAAATCCCAGCTCCCCCCCTGGCCTACACAATGAAATCCCTGTTCCCTTTCCCCCGGGACTGCACAATGAAATCCCTGCTCTCCCAGGAATACACAATGAAATCCCTGCTCACCCCCCCCTGGGACTACACAATGAAATCCCTGTTCCCTGGAACTGCACAATGTAATCCCTACTCTCCCAGGACTACACAATGAAATCCCTGTGTGCCCCCCCCCCTGGGACTACACAACAATGAAATCCCAGCTCCCTCAGGACCACACAACAATGAAATCACAGCTCCCCCCCCCGGGACTGCACAACAATGAATTCCCTGCTCCAGGACTGTACAATGAAATCCCTGCTCCCCCCCACCCCGGGTCTACACAATCAAATCTCTGTCCGCCCCTCGGGACTGTACAATGAAATCCCTGCTTCCCCTCCCCCCGGGACTACACAATGAAATCCCAGCTTCCTCTCCCCGCCTGGGACTACGCAACAATGAATGCCCTGTTCCCCCCCCCCCGGATTACACAATGAAATCTCTGCTTCCCCCCCCCCCAGGACTATGCAACAATGAAATCCCTGCTCTCCCCCCCCCGCCGGACCATACAATGAAATCCCAGCTCCTCCCCCCCCCTGGGACTACGCAACAGTGAAATCCCTGCTCCCCCCCCGGGGGCTGCACAACAATGAAATCCCAGCTCCTCCCCCCCCCCAGGACTACACAACAATGAAATCCCTGCTCTCCCCGGGACTACACAACAATGAAATCCCTGCTCCCCCCCCCGGGACTGCACAACAATGAAATCCCAGCTCCCCCCCCGGGACTAACCAACAATGAAATCCCTGCTCCCCCCCCCCCCCGGGACTACCCAACAATGTAATCTCATCTTGCCCCCTGCCAGGACTACCCAACAATGAAATCCCTGTTCCCCCTCCCCCTCGGGACTACCCAACAATGAAATCCCTGCTTGCCCCCCCCCGGGACTACCCAACAATGAAATCCCAGCTGCAGTGCATATGAACATTCTGCTTGAACGTAGGAGAGATTTGCATATTCGCTCCTGATTGGGCCCCTGTGGCGGCAGTTCATACCAACATTCTATATGTCAGTGGAGTGATTTGCATAACCGCTCCTGAATGGCCTCTGCGAACATTCCAAGTGATGCCATTGGCTTTCATTTAGTTTGGGCCGTACAGGTGCAGCAAGGGCTTTTTGGGAGATTTGAACCCACCAGTCTTTGTCCTTGGGTGATGGAGAGTATGCGTGCCAAGTTTGGGGCGGATCCGTACAACCATGTAGGAGCCTATGCGACGATGCCCCACACACAACAGTCAGTCATTTAAAAAGTTTCCTTCCCTCAGAGAACATTCTAAATGGCCTAGGGGAGATTTGCATACCCACCCCTATTGGCCCCTGCAGGAATTCATACAAACATTCTAAGCATCGTACGGGCTATTTGCATGACTCCTATTGGCTCCTGCAGCAATTATGAGGTGAGGCCGATTTGCATAACTGCTCCCCTGTTGTTTTGCCCATAGGAGATATGAGAGTGGGGCAATTTTGCCCCCTTTTTTCACCCCCTTAGGGACGGAATTTCCAAAAATCCTTCCTTAGTGGGTGTCTACATCATAAAAGCTATGTTCCTTCAAAATTTCAAGTTCCTAGATTAAACGGTTTGAGCTGGGCATTGATGAGTCAGTCAATCAGTCAGTCAGTCAATCAGTCAGTCAGTCAGGACTTCTTCTTTTATATATATAGATAGATAGATAGATAGATAGATAGATAGATAGATAGATTGTTCACCATTCCGAAATCTCCATACCAGAATACCAGAGGTATATAGATCTTGTAAATAAATAAATAATCATCTTCACCTGCCGACAGATGGACAACAGAGGAGGGGGAACCATCCTAGCCTCCCTCGGCTTGTAGCCTGGGAGCAGCGGCCAAGAAGGACCTCTGTCGTGTCCCCACCAAAGGTGCCTCTGATGGTGGAGGGAACAAGAGAAGGGCCCCTTATAGTCTTTCAGGTAGCACATTTAGAAATAATGACTATCAATTAAGTAAAAATACAATACATCTCTCTACGGTGGGGAAGGCTGTGGCCAGGTGTTCTGTTCTATATGTCAGTGGAGTGATTTGCATAACCGCTCCTGAATGGCCTCTGCGAACATTCCAAGTGATGCCATTGGCTTTCATTTATTTTGGGCCATAGAGGTGCAGCAAGGGCTTTTTGGGAGATTTGAACCCACCAGTCTTTGTCCTTGGGTGATGGAGAGTATGCGTGCCAAGTTGTGTGCTTGCACAGTCTTCTCTCCAGGTGCTGTTGATGGGCAGCTTCAAGACCCACCCCTTCCTCTGGATGGTTCTTTATCTTTATACCGGACTTGGACTGGACAGCCCTTCAAAGAGAAGATGCCTTCAAAATAGAGGACCGTCCTCTGCAAAGTAAGACACATGTCCACCCTAGTGCTAGACCCTTTCAGAAAGCAAAATTCCATATGTAGCTCACACAGGGTTTCTCTACACGAGGCATTTATTGTGCACTCCTGATTCCTCACTCACAGTAGTTTGTGGGTGCTTTTCATGATGTCATCATCCTCCAGGGCCTCTCCCGTGCTTTGCAACCATTTCTGCAGCTTTTTTTTAGAGCGAGGAAAATCTGGTATTATCTGAAAATGGTGGGATGAACCAGAATGAAAAACTCATGAATTTTTGCAATTCCACTATACCGTAGCGCCACCTTGTGTTTGTCTAATGGAACATATAGAAAGGCAGAGAAAGAAAGAAAAAAGCTGGGGGAAAGTATGTACAGGAGCCAATCTTAATCCCGCGAAGAATCCAGAAGCAGAAGCCTTGGTAAAGTGGTAAAGCCTCATGTAGAGAAGCCCACAGTCACATAAGATTGCCACCTTTTTTATTGACAGGGACTGTTGGCATTTTCAGTGGGTGCAGAATTGGGTCAACCATCCCCAGGTATCAGTGGATCATGAGATTCTCATTATAGCAGTGCTCCACTGCCTTGTGGCCTTGTGTGGACACAATTCAGCTGTTGATTTTATGCAATAAAGCTCCAAATAGCTTGTTCCCTGCATAAACTGACTCTCCTCTGTGTGCTATTGATCTCCTGTAAACATCTCAATTATTTCATTCATGCATCATGTTTGAACAGAAAAAGAGCAGAGAGAACCCTTCCCACAGTTATGGAACTGTGTTCCCTCAAAGACCCCCAAAAGCTTAAACCCTGTTCCAAAGTATGCAGAGTATTTCTATCTGGGCAGGTTTTGGGAGGCCAAATCCACTGGAAAGGACTGGAGATGCTTTCATTAAAAGTGTTATTGTTTTCCAAACAAAACACAGAGTGCATAAGAACAAACTAATGGTCTTTTTCAGCCCCCCGCCCCGCCCCCAACCCAATAACAACAAGCCAACAGTGGGATCAGGCTAAGAATGGAATAAAAATGGTGAGGAGTCACTGCTCAAAGAGACAGAGGAAAGTCTTGCCAAATGGAAGTGAAGATGTCAGGAGTTGTATGTAATCTTTTCCTTTGTACAAAGTGACACTGACCCAGTGTATTTAGCTGGCTACAGTCATTGCTGAAGGGTTGTGCTGCTGGGGCACTGCTGCTTTTCCTCATGGTCATTGGTTTATGGGGTGCCATCAAGTTCCATCTCATCCCCCCCAGGCTCTTAATTGGCTGCCATGTTCTTGGCAGAAAGGGTGGGATATAAATTTAGTAAATAAATATATAAAGAACAGTGGACAAGGCCTGGGCATTGAAAAAGCATTCCAAGGCAGAGCTTTGGCCTAGCGAGGATCTAGGATTTGATTCCAGCCCTTCCAACCATTGGGCTAACACTCTGGCAGAGCTAACAAACAGAAGTTCATCTCACAGTCATCCCTTGCTAATACTATTCCATGGGAGACCTTAGGAAAAAGAAAGGCTGTATATACTGTACATTTCAAGATGAAATAATACCGAAGTATCACAGTCATCCAAGGATGTGCATTAAATGGCTTATTTATTTATTTATTTATTTATTTATTTATTATATTGATACCCCCACCTTTTTTCCTGAAAGGAACCCAAGGCAGTTTACATAATCCTCCTCCTCCTCTCCATTTTATCCTCACAACAACCCTGTGAGGTAGGTTAGGCTGAGAGTCAGTGACTGGCCCAAAGTCACCCAGTGAGTTTCATGGCAGAGCAGGGACTAGAACCCGGATCTCCCCGAGTCCCAGTCCAGCACTCTAACCACTACGCCACACTGGCCCTCATCCTTGGTGTGGGGCAGGGGCACCTGGCAAGGTCGTGCAAGCCCCTGATTGGTCCAGAAGGCAGAGTTCCAGCCCATTACCTTGCCTCTTCCAATCAGTGCAAAGCCCAAGGTCACTTGCCCATCCAGTTCTTCTTCCCAGTTCTTCTCATCTTCTTGCTTTCAGGCCTAGGAGGACCACAGCAAAGGCCGGTCTCTTCTTTTGCCCTGGCTAACACCCAGTGAGGCTCAACTGTTCTTTTCTTAGATACTTGTTCTATAACAGGGGTAGGCGATTTGTGGTCCCCCCAGATGTTTTGGCCTACAACTTCCATGATCCCTCACCATTGGCTATGTTGGCCAGGGCTGTTGGGAGTTGTGAAGGCCACAAGTTGCCCACCCCTGCTCTATAATATAACACAGCTTAAGAACATCCATCCATTAGAGCGATGTGTGCAGGTGTCTGTTTTTTTGCCCCCAGACTAACCATTTATTGGTCTCTCTCGTCTGACCCTCTGGGCATGATAATGGCCAGAGAAGAGGACAGTATTATTAGCAGTAGCCGAGTTCCCCCTTTCTGCATTCTACATTGATACTGTAGCTTGTGGCTGCTCATGTCAGGGCCGCCTGGGAAAGAACCTAGAAGCACAACAGTGTTATTACTGCCAAGGATGATATCGGTGCATTTTGCTGGGAAATTATTACTATTAAATAACCAACATTTTCCAAAAATGCATCTTTTATTCACTGGGGGTTCACACACCATCAGAGGAAGGGCGGCGGGTGGGGGTGAGCACTAGAGATTCCTGACGAGTCAGCCAAGATATTAGAAGCTTTTTCTCATTCCTTTTCTCCTCTTCCTTTCTCCGGTGGATCATGCTGAGCCTTCCTAGATGAAAAGACGACAAGCTATCATCTCTTTACACTTAGTGAACTCCCAGGAGCAAATGGGGAAGGAGATAATTAGAGCAAATGTTGATACAATAAACCTCAACGGAATGCAAACTGGGAGGTAATTCTGGCATTTGCCCACCTCCCCCACCCCAAAATATTGATGGTCTCCTGGTGGAAGGGTAATGGAGAATTGGTTCACAACCACCCCAGCAGTGGCAGCAGCAGTACCTCTTTTTTTTAAACTCTGTAAATATATAAATAAACCCTCCATGCAAAATGGCACATTCTGAATGGGAAGATCACCAATTTGCACAGCAGTGAACTGTTCCCTACATACAAAACTCAGGTTGCAGTCCTTTATCCACTTTCCTGGGAGTAAGCCCCATTGAACTTAATGTTATATATTTCTGAGTAGTCGTGTATAGGGACATAGGAAGCTGCCTTATACCGAGTCAGATCCTTGGTCCATCTAGCCCAGTAGTCAACACTGACTGGCAGCAATGGGGTTTCAATCAGGGGTCTCCAGGGGTTTCAAACAGGGGTCTTTCCAGCCCTACCTGAAGATTGAACCTGGGACCTTCTGCGTGCAAAGCAAGTGCTCTGCCATTGAGGATTGCACTGTATGGAGTAAAAGAGAAATGATTCTATGCAGGTTTACTCAGCACTGCGTTCCATTGAGTTTAATGAGACCTACTCCCAAGTGAGTGTGCATAGGACTGCAGGCTTACAGCACAATCCTATACATGTTTACTCAGAAGTAAAACCCACTGAACTCAGTAGGACTTACTTTTCAGTAAATATGCATAGAGTTGGGCTGTAGCTCCCATAGAAATCAATGGGGCTTACTTACAAGTGTTCATTTCATATTCCACTCTTCCGTCCCTAAAGACGTTCCCCCAACGCAGTTCCCAACGCAGTTCCCAAGGGAGTTTTGAAACACAGTGTTTCATAAAATGAAACACAACAACCAATTTAAGGAAATGACCAGGCTGCAGGGCTGTAGTCTTTTGTATACATGCAGGGCCGGATTAACATAGGGGCGATTGGAGCGGCAGCTCCAGGCCCATAACAGAAAAGAGGCCCACAATTTGAGTTAGCTCTGATCGTTATCATTCAGCATAATTAATGATTTTTTCAAGATTAGAAAGGTGTTCTAAGCACATCTGCATTACAGGCTTGAGGCAAGACCTAGCAAGAACTGTTGTTCTCAAATTAGCATTTCAGTAGTTTTGCATTTCAATCACTGTTACTACATTTCTTTGTGAGAACTTCTAGCACATGGGGGGCTTGCTAGGGTCTGTAATATTCAGATTTAGAAGGGACCTCTCTCTCCAGCCTCGAGCAAAAGATCTTTCTGATTCGCAGCTCAATTGTTCAAATGCTAGTTTAACAAAAAAACAAAAACAAAGCAACAAGAACAACACAATTATTCTTGGTCAAGCAAAGCTTCCTGGCTTTTTGTTGTGGCTGCTTTTTCTTTTTTAATAAATAAATTTGGGGGAAATTGGGAAGACCCTTACTGATGAGCTGCAGGAGTTTTTGAGTTTTGGCACTTTAATGGTAATTAAAATATTTAATTTGTTTTAATATAAAATTGCGTCTTCATTTTATTTATTTCCATAAAAAGGCCCACCAAAATCCTCAGCACCAGGCCCATAATGCTCTTAATCCGGCCCTGTATACATGTGTGGGAATGAGCCCCATTGAACTCAGTGAGTCTTACTTTCCAAGTAAATATGGCAGGGTCAGACTGCACCGCTGTAAGCTTTTGTACACTAGTTGTAAGTCTCACTGAATGCAGTGGGACTTACTCCATAGGGTCGTACCAGGAGTCCCCAACCTTTTGGGGCACATCCACATTTGGAAATTGGAGAAATAATAAAAATGGTTCCCATGAAGGATGTGATCTTTGTCTTTGACCCCACAGAAGCATAGCAAAATACCCATTTAAGGTTGCAGCCCTAAGCATGCTTACATGGCACTCAATGGAAATTACTTCTGAGTAGGCCTACATAGGGTTGCTCTGCTCATCCTGTACACATACACATACACACACACACCTTTCCCCAGCCACAGGAAAGGAAAGGGCAATGCCCCCAGCCCCAAAAGAAAGCAAAAAGTTTTCCCTACTTTAGCCCCAGGCTCAGCCACTCTGTCCCCCACCGTAGCAAGATAAAGAGGTGAGTGGGAGAGAAAGAGCAAGGCTGGGGTCTGAGAGGGAGGGGGAACGAGCAAGAGAAAGAGCAAGGCTAAAGGCTAGGAAGGGGGAGAAACAGGGAGACACAGAGGGCGGGGAGTGAAATAGCAGCGAGGGGAAAGGCTGGGAGTGGAGGGAGAGAGCGAGCGAGCGAGCGAGCGAGCAAAGGGAAATGTCTGTGTGGGCGGAAGAAGATTCGGCAGGGCCAGGAAGAAACTCTTTTCTTCACTTCCTGCCCACCAAACAGCTGATCAGATTCAGGAACAGGAAGGAGAACCTGGCACCTTCACATTTTTCAAGCTTTTTATTAAAAATAAATGTTTGAAAGAGGCAAGGAACTGAGAGCTTTGTAAGTGATGTTGGAAGTCCCCATGGGCGCCAGCCACGTTGGGGACCCCTGGGCTATGCAGTAACCCCATGCACTCAAAGTAGAATGTATTGATTATTAGCACTCTACCCCTAATCCCATTGATTAAATCAGCCTTCCCGAACCTGCTGCCTTCCAGATGTGTTGGGAGTTGCAGTGTAAGGGCACCAGGTTGAAGGAGGCTGGCTTCAATGATCAGGGAATGGACAGCCCAGAAACCACCCTGGAGGCTTTGTCCCTGTACTGGGAATTGTAGAAGATAATCGAGGAGTACAGGAGTGTTGTACAGAGTTCTTCCTCTATGTTCTGGGCTTGATTTAAGAAACTAAAGATTGCTGCACTGTGTTATCAGCGAATGGCCTTGGCTAAGTTACTGGTATGTGACCTGGCTGCTTGCCAGCCTGATGCAATGGTCAGCAACTTACCGGCATGTGACTTGGCTGCCACCCAGGAAGATGAAAGTGTACACAGCACAGGTGTTATCATTTAAACACAAGGTCTGCAGCCCATGGAGTTGGAATTGTATATAAGACTAGCAAATGCAGCCTGAAGGTGTGGTGGAAGGAAGGAAGGAAGGAAGGGAGAGATCCAGGAGCCGGTTGGCTGCCAGCCTGAAGAAGGACAACGAACCAGCAGGAGCCCAGACGCAGACGCAGACGCAGACATAGATGGAGGAGAGAGACCTCAAGGCTGAGTGACTGCAGCAAGGACACAACTGATACTG
Organism: Shinisaurus crocodilurus; assembly: GCA_021292165.1. Lineage (NCBI taxonomy): Eukaryota > Metazoa > Chordata > Lepidosauria > Squamata > Shinisauridae > Shinisaurus > Shinisaurus crocodilurus. The sequence goes on from CM037889.1 coordinate 2,262,390, forward strand.
GAGGCAGAGCTTCTTGACTGGTCGGTTGGTGATATTGTGGTCGCTGCCTGTCCAAGGGGTGGGGCTCTTACTAGGGGACTTGGGATTGTTGTACTCTGTATAATGAGGATCTTAACTCGCAATAAAATATGTTTGGCTTGATCCTCCTGGATTTATTATGGCATGAGAATTCATCAAAGAACCCCTGCCAAGCCCTTTGGGAAAACATTTTTGGCAGTCCCCTAATCACAGATATATAGAGGCTGCCTGGAGATACTTAGTAGTGAAAGAAAGGCATTCCGCATATACTTAAAATGCACACATCACTATTTTATATGTCTTGACGCTGTCAACAGCTTCTGAGGTTGTGCCTCAAATGAAGCCCTTGGGTCTGAAATAAGTGTGAGCCGTGGTTGGGGATGATGGGAGTTGTATCCTAGCAACATCTGCAGGGCCAGAGGTTCTAATAACTCACATTGACTGGGTTCAGACAACACGATAGCCCACACTCAAGGGTTGAGTGTGGGTTGTCGTTGAACCGTGGGTTGCTGTTGAAACGTGGGTTATCATGTTGTCTGAACCCAGCCAAGATAACAAACCATGGTGAACAATCCACAATTCACAACATGACAACAAACCATGGGTTCTCTTCATGGGTTGTTTGTGGTTCACAAGCCATGGCTTGTTAGCGCAGCTGACTTCAGACAACACAATAACCCACGTTCCAACAACAACCCATGGTTCAACGACAACCCACACTCACCCCTTGAGTGTGAGTTATGGTGTTGTCTGAACCCAGTCACTGCCTACATGCCAGGAAGGTTCAGATGGCCAACAGCTGAGAGAGAGATTCTGCTCGTTTTCCAGTTTATGGTTTGTGTAAACAATTGTTTCTTGGGTGGAACCATAAAAGTAGACCACAAGGGTTGGTATCAGAAGCTGAAAGGGCTAGAACCAGTAACCCCCAGATAGGTGAGCTGCTGGCTTGTACCATGAGCCTACAGGGCAGAACGTTCCTTAGCCAGTAAAGGGTTCCTTCTAAGCTCTGGAGTGCCTCCACCAACGCAGACTTGGCTCTTCATTTCCCCTGACCTAGAAGGAGTATAAAACGCTTTCAGGCCAGGCTGGGATATTTTTTCGTGGACAGCAACAGTAGGCGCTGTACCTGGCCTGTAACTCCCAGCTCTCTGCACAGCGTTGGGATGTGTGGAGGCAGGACTGGTCATGGGCCAGGCCAGGGGAGCTTAAAGGTATTCCTGAGCCTTCTCAGTACATGGACAAGAAACAGAAATCATCTTCCAGCCTACAAACCACAAACGTATTTAAAGCAGCCTTCCCCAACCTGGGGTCCTCCGGATGTGTTGTACTGCAACTCCCATCATTCACAGCCAGCATGGCCATTGGCCCTGCTGGCTGTGAATGATGGGAGTTGCAGTACAACACATCCAGAGGGCCCCAGGTTGGAGAAGGTTGATTTAAATCTCTAAGGTGCAATCCTATGCATGTTTAATCAGAAAAAAGACCTACAGTTCCCAGCATCCCTCCAGCCAGCCATGCTGGCTGGGACATGCTGGGAACTGTAGGACTTTTTCCTGTCTAAAGATGCATAGGATTGTGCCCTAAGATTTGTTTGCACTAGATAGGCAGACATTTGGGATTTTTTTTCACTGGTTCTTAGCTGCAGAACCTTCTAAGCATATGCAAGTGCGCTCTTATGCATTCCTCAACCATGATGCTAAGAAAATTACTTTAAAAGAAAAACCAAAATGGAGATGCACATTTTGCAACTGTCAAAGTAGAACTGCAAAAATTAGGAATAGTGCAAACATAAAGTGGGTACAGCTTCTATTCGTGTAGGGTGAAGAGTCCATCTTTATAAATCTATCATGGGCGGCGGGAGTGGAATGGGGAAAGAATATGTCATATTTGTGAAAGGGGTCCACCTTAAAACCAAGTATTCCAACGAACTGCTACAAACATGAAGCTGGAAACAGCTAACCTTGTTATAATCCAATTCCCAACAAAGGGCCTTTTGAAATTAAGCGCAGTAGGTAGCTTGAAATGTCTAGTAAATATTCATGGTGAAGGTTGATGCAAACCTGAGCACATAAAACACACATATCCATCCCACCATCACAGTATTTGCCATGTTCACAATGAAGTGTGGAAATCCATCTGTTTCGGAAGCCTCCACAATACCTGCTAAGGATGGGGGGGTGGGATGCACGCCCTTATAAAATGTGGGCTGTACTGGGTAATGTTAATGAGTAGAGAAGGAGTTGTGTTGGAAGAATCCAATCCAGTGAAGATGCCAGCTACTTCTTCTTGCCCTGTTCAGCTTTCAGAGCGAGATGCTGCAGTGTGTGTGTGTGCACTGCTTATTTTATTGTGGAACGACAGGGACACCCAGTGGCCAGCACTTATGGTCACACACATATTTGCAATGAACTGCTTCGGTTCTCACAAGCTACTGGGGAAGGTGGATTTTGCATCCCTGCTGAAAGTTATATCAGAAGCAGTAGAGAGGCCTATTCAGATCAAACGACAATTTGTGCACTGGTTCTCTGCATGGCAAGCAAGCGGGAGCAGCGATGAGAAGGGGGAGCAGCAGCAGATGGTGACAATGGTGGCAAAAAGCTAGGCTCACTAAGGGTGGGGCCCATTAAGGGTGTCTGGTCCAAGCCACCACCACCCAAAAAAAACTGGAGCTGGCACTGTCTACCACTGAGCTATTGCCCATCTCCTAATTCAAATTTCATCTCATCCACCACAAATTAGTCACTGAAAGGCCTTAGACAAGCCACTATCATCCTCAGGCCCTCTGGGTCTGTAATATGGGCTACCTTGCCAGGCTGTTGTAAGGGGATCTCTGAGACAGATCACCCACCAAAAATCTATGCTGACAGTGCAATCATATACATGCCTACTTCGAAGTAAGACCCATTGGATTCAATAGGACTTTCTCCCGGGTAAGTGCATGTAGGATTGCAGCCTGATGGTCTCAGCTGCCAGTCTTTTCTGCTTCCCTAATTCTGCTGTAACTGGAGATGCGGCAGTCAACCTGGGGCTGCGCAGTGCAAAACCCCCACTTCACTGCTCAGCTATGCCCCTTCCCTCCCTTCTTTTTAAGTTTCAGGTTTCTTAAGCTTGAACAAAATGTCTTGAGGCAGTTTGTTCCTGTAACAGAGCTGGTCTGATGAGACACTGGAAATCCTAGGGATCTCCTAAAGATATCAACAGTTTTAGCTGCTAGTGACTCTAGCATCTTGGCATGGGTCCTGGAAGACATGGGATTAACCACTCCAAGTTTGCCATGGATATACTGGCTAGAGGTGGGCAAGTCACTGGAGGTGGTGGGGGTTGGCCCAGTAGAGCTGAAGCCCTGAATCTTTCATTTGGAGCCCTGAATCCCTGGCTGGGAGGCCACCTGCCTCACCACCACCCTGCTGTCCATGGGCATTTGCTGAAATAAAGGCACAGGGGCCCTGATGATCTCCGTTGCATCTGATCCCCCTGGAATCCTGGATTAGCTGGCTTTGGGCCCACAGGTGCTTCACCTCCTGCTGCCCCACCCCATTTAATCTTTCTACCTGAGGTTGCTTTTCAGAAACAAAAAGCCCCCTTCTCCCCTGTCCATACATCTCTTTTTTACAAATAGGGCTGTCCTTAGGAGACAGGGGCCTTTATACACACACACACACACACACACACACACACAGAGAGAGAGAGAGAGAGAGAGAGAGAGAGAGAGAGAGAGAGACTTTAGTGCATATGTAAATTAGCGTAGGCAAATGTGTGCTTTTTGTTTGTTTGTTTGTTTTGCTTTTTTGTTTTGGTCCTGTGGGCCTCAGCCCCGGATCTTTTCAGGACCAAGCACCACCCCTGCAAGTCACACTTTCCCCCCACCCCAGATCTCCATCTGTGAAATGGGAATATTGCCATACCTCATCGGGTATGAGCCAATGGTGTGATGGAAGTGTAGGAGTTCCAATGTAAGCACACGGAGCTCTCCCTTTTCAACAGAGAGGGCAGATTTGCAGCTCACACAGGGCCAAACTAGACATGATATTTGACACACCGTTGTCTCTGTCATGTGCTTTTTTCTTTCTAAACAGCAATTATGAAGAAGGGCAGGGAGGGTGGTGGTGGTGGGGGGGCGATCCAGGTCAGAACTATGGCGTGGAGTAGGGGATTTATCCCCTTCCCTGTGCTGTTTTCCCCTGCCAAAAATCCCCTGCCAATCTGCTGTTTGCTGCTGCAGAGGTGCCATTTGCTGTGATGATGGCCCCTTTGGGAGTAAAGAGGAGCTTGGGGGGGATTTTTGGCAGGGAAATGGCCCACCCCCACTCCAATAGTCCTGATCTAGATTCCCTCCCTTCTCTGCAGGTGCTACTTATAAAGTGGCAGGGGGACCACAAAAGAGGCAATAACATGTTTAAAATGATGTCTAGTTTGGCCCACACATCCTTGTGCAGGGGGGAGCCCATGGGGCACGACATGGGGCACACACAGCGCCATTGCAAGGATACAAATTATCTATGTAGTCACCACCGTCAAAATAGTCTTTAAAATATTAGTAATAATTCCCAGCCCTCTTTCGAGGAAATGATCACAGATGCACCTCATGATCCACTTAGGAGGACCATCTTCTCACACAAATGTGTCCCTGCTCACCAGTCAGCATCTGTGATCCTGCTCCAAGTTCCTCCACCATTGGAGGTTCAGCCAGAGGAGCAGAGTCTTCTCCACTGTAGTGTCATCACTGTGGGATGCCCTGCTCAGAGGACCCCACCTGCCTACCTCCTTCTTTCCTTTTAGATGCCTCAGCAGGGTTTGGCTGGTCTGGGAGGCCTTTTTAAAGTTCTGCTGTTTGCTTTGTTCTTACTCTTGGATATGTTCAGTTGGACTGCCTTTTTAATGTGTTTGTGCATATTGTGTTTTTAATATTCTGTGTTGTTTTTCTTTTATGTTTTTGAGCTGCTTGGGATTATCCTTTTTTTAAAAAAAAGAAAAAGAAAGCAGGATATGTATTTGTAAAATAAAATAAACAATGGTACGCTTGGGTGTTTTGGTTTGGTTGGTTTTTGCCGTGACTGAGAACCAATTCACACAAACCTCATAGCTTGGGGTGAGCCCTCTTCTTTTTCAGTCTAGCTCAAAAGGTGTTTGGGTTTTTTTAGCAAACCAGTTACGTGAGCATGTTCTCACAAACACATACTGTGGCAGCCTTCATCAACCTGGCACCTTCCAGATGTGTTGGACTACAACTCTCAGCATCCCTGAACCAGCCTGGGGGATGCTGGGAGTTGTACTCTGACACATCTGGAGGGTGCCAGGTTGGCAAAGGCTGGACTGTGGATTCACATGCCACTTCTCGATATGCACAGTAGTCTGTGCTCATAGCAAACCACTCACATGATCAGGTGACTAGAAGTCTGGATTGATAGAAAGGAAGCTTACTGCAAACCTGCAGGTCATCTGAATTGCCAGAGATCCTTGCAGAAATGGGTCATCAAAGTGTAAGTCTACATGCCAAATGTTGGGGAGTGTAGGCCATTCTGGTTCCATTTGTGGATTCCATTATTAAGTGATTTTAAACATAGACCCCCCAAATGACCCTGTAAATTCACCTTCAAATATCCAAAAATTAAAAGATGTGGCTGTTTTGATCTTGAGTTGTTTTAAAAATTTGGACTAGCTACAGATTAGAAATCAGATGAATTCTGATGCTGGAAAAAGCTCTACTGCACTGCTCAAAATGCAGGGTTATCTCTGGTCTCACGTTTCTGATTTGTGCCAGTTTCTAATCTGACTTCCAAACCGCTGAAGGGCATCTATCCTTGGTGACTATTGTGAGTTTGTTTTTAATTGTAATGCTCACTGTGACTCGAGGTGAGTTCTTTTACTTAACAGGAAGCTCTATAGTCTCCTCAGGACTTTTTCCCCCCATTAAAAGGTCTACATACAACATTCTTTAGTAGGTCAAACGTTGGGTCAGGTATCCTTGACCGCGATTCTTTTAGCATAATGGCTTCATATCCTTTGTACACTAACACTGAGTTATTTAAAAGGCGCTGACTGTACTGCATACTCATCCAATCTACTATTGCTTAATTCTGGGTATGCAATATGTTGAAAGTTTTGATTTGCTATCACAGGTGGCAGCAGAAGAATGCCTGGGGGGTGGGGTGGGGGGGTGGGAGAAAGAAGGAAGCTTTCTCTGCAGTCATGTCGCAGCTATATTGTTTGTCTGGATCAAGCATTGCTTTGTGTAAAATGTCAATTTCTGGGTGCTTGTATGCTAGTAATCCAGAGAGGAATTAGCCTGAAAACCATCCTTCTGTCACTAAATTTCCAAATGAGGGAGGGAGGGAGGGAGGGAGATAAAAACCAAGTCCAAGCAGCTCCATTGTAGAATTGCCAACTCCTGTGCTTTCAGGAGCCAGCCAGCCAGCCAGCCGCTTTCATATTAATTTGCTGCCCACGGTCCAATTAGATATGCGGGAGGTGTTTTGTTTTTAATTTCTCTCCTCATTTACGGACTTTGCACATTATCCGTTGCTTCCTGCATCGTTGTGATGGTGCAACAACTGTGGTGAGCATGGGCTCATGCCCGACAGTGACATGCGACGATCAATGAAATGCCCACATTTATAGCTCCTGGTAACGCATTCTGGCAGCTGCTAGTAGCCGGGGCCACGCTGCTCGGTGTTTGGTTGAATATATTTCTTAGCAGCCACTCAAGACTGTGGTCTTCCCAAAGTGACTAACAGGCCCATCCTATGTGTGGCTGCTCGTAGCCCTCCAACCCCGGAGGATTACAGGCATCCAATTGAGGGCGGGAGGAGCGCGGGGGATAGGATTGCTGCCGCGCTCCCCTTGCCCTCAAAAACATCTAGACGGCTGATTTTGGCCGTCTAGATGTTTTACACCTCCTCATGAGGAGGAGAGGCTCAGGCACCGCCTGGATTCTGCACCCCCAGGAATGTGGTCCCCCCCCCCACTCCAGAACCGAAGATGGTCTTCCATGTTCGATTCCCTACCAGTGCGGAAAGAACCATGCCGGCTGCGGGGGTGTGTGTGTGTTCTGCTCTCGGACTCCCCACTGCGACCTCAGAAGGGCATCTGACCAATCCTACGGCTGCCCAGGCAAGGTCGGAGGGCCATAGGATTGCCCCCTTACAATATAAAACAGTGAAGTTCAGTATAAAGTCATAAATGTTTATTCTGTTGTTTTAACTTTTTAAGGTTTTAATATTGTGTTTTCTTATGTTATTGTATTTTATGGTTTTTTTAAGTCTCTTTTTGCTAACCACCCAGAGACCTTCAGCTATTGAGTGGTATACAAATTTTATTAATCAACTAAAGCCCCTTAAAATTTAGCTGGCTTTAAAATAAGCTAGCTAAAAGTAAAAATACAATTTCAAATATTTCACAGCAGCAAATACCACAATAAAGGTGTTTCCATTAAAAGCCAGAGAGAGCAGATACGTTTTAAAGCCCCTTTAAAAGCAGCCACAGATGGAGCCAGTCAGATCTCTCTCAGAAGGGAATTCCATGGAGTAGGGGCCACCTCTAAGAAGGCCCTCTCTCTAGTGCCCACCAACCTTACTGATCTTAGTAGTGAGACAGTAAGTTTTAGATGCATTGGAATTCCATGCCTAGATACTATCCATTTAGGGGCTATGAGACATTTTCCTATTAGGATGAACTACCAGCAGCTGTCTCTGACATATCTCCCACACCCTCTTGTCCAGTAGGTAGCTTGTTCTGATGCATGGATGATCCTTTTGGTCAAAACGGATTTTATCTTATAGCTGGGGAGGTGACTCAGCTTGTGATCTACAACAATTCCATGGCAAGTACATTTCTTTGAAGTAGTATGTAATAACCTGCGCCTTGGTTAGGGTGGCTTTGCTGCATGCGGGCTTTCCCTGGCCACAGGATAAAGCGAATGTTCTGTGTGCAGTGAAATCGTGCCCCCAGCCAAATTATACCTGTCTGTGGCTTTGCCCCCTTACATCATTCGGCCCATGGAGGTCATGTTGGGAGGTCATCTGGTTCCGCACCCACAAAGTTTTCCATCCTTGGTCTATACCCATCTTAAACTGTGGTGCCCAGAACTCATAACAGGGATGGGGAGAAAGTCCCTAAGTGGAAATGTGTCAAAGACAAGACCCCTGTGGTTGTTATTGATCCAGGTTCTGCAATGGCATTGATGTAGCAAGAAAATCAACTCAGAATCCAGAGCTTCAGACAAGGCATGGGACCAAGGCTACAATCTGATATCCATTTAGCTGGGAATAAGACCCACTGAACTGACTCAACGAGGCTTATTTCTGAATAGACATGTGTAGAATTGCACTGTAGGTGTCCCTCCAGCAGGACCCACCTGGAGCTATAGAAGGTCCTACTTTCTTCCTGCCTTGGTCTTGCTACCAGCTTCCCCTGCGAGCTTCAAGGGACCACAGAATGGAACAGCCCTCCCAATCCAATACTTGACACTGCTCAGGTTCAGCTCATGCATACAAGGTCGCAGCTTGAAGACGGCAATGCCAAGAGATGTTTTGTGTGCATGAAATAGCTATCGCAGATCAAACACGCAGACAGAGCTTTCCTGTCAGTCCACGTTGCCTGCCTCAAATGCCATATTTTGCAATGCAGGCAATTGATGATTAGTGGTGCAATATCTCTTCCTATGATGAGTGGTGCAATATCAAGTTGTGTACATGTATGTCAGACCAAGCCCTTAGTCTCATATACTTAAAGCACTTCAACTCACAAGCAGCTCTTCTGTTAAATTATGTGTGCTTGGCGCCAAACTCTTATCTCCCAGAAGGGTGGGTAAACCTCTAGGTTTTCATATATATATTTAAAAGAAAGACAGAGGGAAGGAGGGGGAAAGAAGACCTTCTGGTTATGAAGATAACTTTCTAAAAGTAGACAGCTGTGATAATTAGGTTTATTGGGCCTATAGCATTGGGACATGTGCAATTCATAACACTTTCAACGAGAATGTATTAAATTATGCTTTTTGATATCTTTTTCTCCAATGTGGAATTATCAAATTTTCATGCACTGGTTGCACATGCTGACTTTGGCCATATACAGCAAAATGAACTTAAAATAATTGCAGTACTTACTGGGTTCCAATTGATTTTGGCAGCAAATGGTGTGGGGGGAAAGGGGGAATGATCACTTTAAGAGGGCCTGAGGGGTAAAAGCTTCTATTTGCCCTTTTTGCCTTTTGGTTGTCCGGAAACAGAGACCCTTGCAGTATCCACTATTTTCACATTATTGTAAAGAATCATGTGATCATGTGATTGGAACATTGCGTTCATAGTAAGCTGGCCACAGCCAAAGTTCTGGTTGATTATCTCAATTTCAGCCTTCCTTGCCTCGTGACTCCTGGTCTTAAACACTTCTTCTCTCTACCATTCTCCCTCCTATTTTCCCTTCCCTTCTCAGACGCCCTGGCTTTCTCCTCCTCCCCTTCAAGCGTCTGGATCAGAAAATACATCTCCCCTAGTCTGGCCAAGCACATGGAAATGAGCAAGATCACAGTTCTGCCACATCCACCCAGCATGCCAGTCCTGCTCCACCTGTACATTAGAATAATATTCTAATGCCACCTATGTAGGGATGTGCGAACGGAAAGAAAGCTGCTTCACCGGCAATTCTCAGATTCTGGGGCAACTTTTGTTCTGCCATCCGCCGATTTGCGGACTCAGACTTTGTGCAAATTCGTTCATGTGCATTTGCGCAAATTCTCATTCCCGAAAATGCACAAATCAGCCAAAAATGTGCAAATTCCCCCATAAGGCATATTTTCACACTTTACTCTATGGAGGGATTTGCACATTTTTTATCGGTGTTTTTTATTTTGTGAATTTTTCTGCGTCCAAATTTGCACAAAAATACGCACGAGCTGGTAAAGCTGGTCCACTGAGGAATCTGCGGGGCGGGCCGGATTCTGAGAAATGTGGACCCATTTGAGTCCATTGCAGATTTCTCCGACATCTTTACCTATGTGCATACAACACAACACATGTTTGGTGAAGAGCATATGCTTTGATCTACTACTATCAAGTAGTAAATCAACCAGCACATTGAATTGTGTTTGCATAGGCAGTATTCAGACTCTCTATCCCTGCATGTACAGGCCAGGACAGTGGAGGAGGTGAGGATGGCACGCCAGGCAGACAGGGAGGAGCTGCGCATACTTGCTCCCCTCCGCACATTGGGCCAGATTTGGGGAGACCCAATCTGGCCTAGGCTTTCAACCCTCTTTGGCTATACTTGGCTGTTCCCCAGGCTTGCTCCCTTCTCAGATTCCTGCCTCCTCCTCTCCTAGGCTCCTGCTTCCTCTACCCATTCTACCCTAGGAGCTTCTGCTCCCCTGCCCCTCTCAAGGGTCTGAGCTGCTCAGCCAATTCTGGGCTACAGCCCAGTCTGACAGCCCAGGCAACTGAACCAATCGCTTTCAGAAGTTTCATCACTACCACCAAAATCTCTTTATATGTTACAACACAGTAGCCATCGTGCATGGCCACTAATCAGGAGCTCTGGAATATCTATGCATTTGGATTGTAATACCCCATCGTTTCCTTCCCACATGCTCCCTTTAACCCTGAATTGTTGTATGTGGACATGATTTTCGAAACTGCCAGATGACGCAGATCAGCTGCCACTTCTCTAAGTTGCATCTCCTTGTTTTAGAACTTCCAAGGTCACACTCTGATCTCTGCTTTGAGCAGCCATCTTGCTTTCCTTGGCATGCTGCCTCTGCTTTCTCATCTGCCTGCCCAATGAACTCATGCCTTGCCAGTTCTTAACCTCTGCCATGTCCACATGGCTGAGCTTACTGATTATGTACCTACGGGCAATGTATGCTTCCAGGCAGCAACTCTTGGATCTTCCTGTTGTGCTATTGCTTCTTTTATATTGCCTCTTGGCCAATACTTAGCTTGGCCAACTTCACTCTTTCCATAGAATCTCTGTCAGAAGAGACACTAGAAGTTTTTTAATCTTACTCCTCAGGAAATAACTCAAATTGGATTCAGTGGGACTTATTTCTCAGCAAATATCTGTCTAGTTAGCCACATTAGTATATGAATTAACCTGCACAATAACTCCCACTTTTTCAGACTTGGCTGGTGAAACAGATAAACTCCACAGAACACATGAAGGCCAGAACACTGTTGAATAACAGTGAATAACACTGTTGAATAAGTAAGGCTGGTAGCTTTCTTGAAACACTGTTATTCAACCAGAACACTGGTTGAATAAGTAAGGCTGGTAGCTTTCTTGTATGAAAGGACATGAGAAAGAAGCTTTCCTTGTTTCCATAGTGAAGCCATTCCTAGTTAAGTTTTAGCTAATGGCTGACAGGGAAACCAAACACAGCACAAATGGATTCAAAATGGCTCCTATTTTGTTAATGCCTCAGTTGCTACTTAATTTGTTGCCTACTACGGAGCACCAGGGTTCATACTGGTTGGTCTCAGGGTGGTTACATCTATATGGTAGACTGACAGGACTGGGTTGTCTGGAGGTAGGAACCAGAAGTCAGGACCAACGAGCAATCAGAATTGGGGGACAAGCCTGAAGGCACGACTAGAGAACAAGCCAGGAGTCAAGGCCAAAGACCAAGCAGGATCAGAGGGCAAACAGGAGTCAGGACCAGAAAACACGGCAGAGGTCAAGGCTGAAGAGCAAGACCAGACACACCAGAGCTCAGCACCTTGCTGTTCCAATAAGATAGGAAGCCTTATATTCCTTCCTCCTAGGTGGAGCCAGTGGCCAGCTTCGGCAGAGGCCGAGTCAGTCCAGAAGGTTCTTCACTGAGAAACTGTAGTGACATGGCTCACCACATGAGGCAGTAGTCAGCAGTTTCTGACACTTTACTGAGAAGCTACAGTGATGCAGCACACATCACTGTATTGCACTGTATTGCAGTTGAACAGAAGTTGTGCGTGTGAGCTTGGTGTAATGAGCTCCTGGCTCTCAGGGAACATGTTCATTCCCTTCAATCCAAGGTTGCTGACCTGGAGAAGCTAAGAGAGGCAGAGAGGTTGGTTAATGAGACCTTCGGGGACCTAATATCAGTGTCCCAGTTCCTGGGTAAAAGCACCTCTGCTATAATGGAGAATGGTGGTCTTGGGGAAGGAGAACATCATTCTGAAGAAGAGGGAAATGATCCCTTAGAAGGAACCCTTTCCTCAGAAGACAACCAAATATCCTCTTGTACCAAGGATGTGCCTCCAGGGAGCGGGGGACTTGTGGTACTGGGAAAATCAATCAGACACATAAACCACTGGGTTTGTGATGAGTGTGTAGACCACATGGTAAATTGCCTGCTTAGTGCAAAGGCTGTGGATATCACACACCATCTAGAATCACAGAATCATAGAAAAGTAGAGTTGGAAGGGGCCTACAAGGCCATCGAGTCCAACCCCCTGCTCAATGCAGGAATCCAGGTCAAAGCATCCCCGACAGATGGCTGTCCAGCTGCACCTTGGATGCCTCCAGAGTGGGAGAGCCCACCACCTCCCTAGGTAGTTGGTTCCATTGTCTTACTGCTCTAACAGTCAGGAAATTTTTCCTGATGTTTAGGTGGAATCTGGGTTCCTGTAACTTGAGCCCATTATTCCGTGTCCTGCAAACTGGGATGATCGAGAAGAGATCCTGGCCCTCCTCTGTGTGACATCCCTTCAAATACTGGAAGAGTGCGATCATATCTCCCCTCAGTCTCCTCTTCTGAAGGCTAAACATGCCCAGTTCTTTCAGTCTCTCCTCATAGGGCCTTATTTCCAGTCCCTTTATCATCTTTGTTGCCCTCCTCTGAACCCTCTCCAGTTTGTCTACATCCTTCTTAAAGTGTGGTGCCCAGAACTGGACACAGTACTCAAGATGGGGCCTAACCAGTGCTGAGTAAAGTGGAATTATCACTTCACGTGATTTGGAAGCTATACTTCTATTAATGCAGCCCAAAATAGCATTTGCCTTCTTTGCAGCCACATCACATTGCTGGCTCATATTCAGTTTGTGACCTACCACAATTCCAAGATCCTCCTCACTTGTAGTATTGTTGAGCCAAGTGTCCCCCATTCTGTAACTCTGCATTTGGTTTCCTTTCCCTTGGTGCAGCACTTGGCATTTATCCCTATTAAATTTCATTCTGTTGTTTTCGGCCCAGCACTCCAGCCTATCGAGATCTCTTTGAATTTTGTTTCTGTCTTCCAGAGTATTAGCTGTTCCACCCAACTTTGTGTCATCTGCAAATTTGATAAGCATTCCCTGCACCTCCTCATGCAAATCATTAATAAAAATGTTGAAGAGCACTGGGCCCAGGACCGAGCCCTGTGGTACCCCGCTCGTTACCTCTCCCCAGTTTGAGAAGGAACCATTGATAAGCACCCTTTGAGTCCGATTCTGTAGCCAATTGTGGATCCACCTGATAGTTGTTCCATCTAGCCCACTTTTAGCTAGCTTACTAATCAGGATATCATGAGGCACTTTGTCGAAAGCTTTGCTGAAGTCCAGATATATTATGTCCACAGCATTCCCACAAACCACAAGGGAGGTTACCCTTTCAAAAAATGAGATCAGATTAGTCTGGCAGGATTTGTTCTTGACAAATCCATGCTGGCTTCTAATAATCACTGCATTGTTTTCAAGGTGCTTGCAGACTGACTTCTTTATAATCTGCTCCAAAATTTTCCCAGGGATTGATGTCAGACTGACTGACCTATAGTTCCCAGGTTCCTCCTTCTTGCCCTTTTTGAAGATGGGAACAACATTTGCCCTCCTCCAGTCATCTGGCACTTCACCTGTCCTCCATGATTTCTCAAAGATAATAGACAGTGGTTCTGACTGAGAGTTCTTTATTACTCTAGGATGCAGTTCGTCAGGCCCTGGAGATTTAAACTCGTTCAGAGTACTCAGGTGCTCCTTGACCATTTGCCTATCAATCTCAAGCTGCAATCCTGCCCCTTCAGTCTGCACTTCAGGTTTGCCCGGGGGGTCATAGACCCTCTTTTGGGAGAAGACCAAGCCGAAGTAGGAATTGAACACTTCTGCCTTTTCTTTGTCTTCTGTTATCAATTTGCCATCCTCATTGCGTAGTTGAACCACCATTTCTTTCCTCTGTCTTCTACTATGCATGTATCTGAAGAAAGTTTTTTTGTTGTTTTTAGCATCCCTGGCTAGCCTCAGCTCATTCTCAGCTTTAGCCTTCCTGACACTATTCCTGCAGTTCTGTGCTACCTGCCTGTACTCTTCCTGTGGCGGACCGACTCTGGTCCGGTACACGGGTTCGGCACCTTAGGGGTTAACCGGCACCGAAGAAGTGCCCTGTACGCAGCTCCCAAGGACTTTAATTCTAGCCACTAATGATATTGACACTGAATCACACAGAAATGCATGGAAACTACATGCTGGTCAGTTTCAATGAGTTTAATGGAGCGGAACTAATAGACTACAGGAATTCACAACATAAACATGGAAGTCAATAAAAGATAACAGAAGCGGAAAGCTTCAATTCACTTACGAAGTAGGCTTAGCTAAATGCAGAGGAGTAACCTTACATCAGAGACTCTGACTCACTAATCTAGCGTAGCGGTCTATGTAGCCAGTCTCCAGGCGTCGCTCCCGGGGTTGGAGATTGCAGGGTCCTGACCGGAGTCAGGGATCGGATCCATGCAAGCCTGCACCGTGTTCCCAACAAACCCCTTGTTCCCGGGTACTTGGTTTTCTACCCTCCCTCGCCCCCCTCCCCCGGCCCCCTCCCCACCCTCGATGATCAGGTGGGCCAACTCCACCCTGCGGGGTGGTGGCACCTCTTGGGGGCTGGCATCTCCTGGGTACTTTGGGGTACTTTGCAGCTCTTTGAGACTGCTTCCCACCTTTGGAACGTTCCTGCCCTTCCTCGAGGGTAGATGTAAATGCACCCTATTGACAGTATGCAGATGTAGCTATGCAGATGTGATCGTGTACAACCGGTCAGTTCAGACTGTGTCTCCAGCCCCCAGGGTGGGGGATTATGCAGAAAGGTGGGGGAATGCGGGATGTCAGCTAAAGGGGAAACTATGTCAGGGTTCGATCAACTGTGTGTGCTCAGGCTTTCTCCACACTTCCCTTGTAGCCTGACCTTCCTTCCACATCCTATATGTGTCCTTTTTTGTTTTCAGGTCATCTCTGAGTTTTTTGTGATGCCACATTTGCTTCTTCGGTTGCCCTCTGCCTTTTTTCCTTGTGGGAATTGTTTGCCATTGTGCCTTAAGAATTTCCTTTAAAAAAAACCTCCCACCCATCCTGGGCTCCTTTTCTCATTAGAGTTGTTTGCCATAGGACCTTACTTATCATTGTTCTGAGTTTATTAAAATGGCTTTCCTAAAATCCAGGATACGCGTTTGGCTACACTCAGCTTTTGCTTCCTTAAGAATCAAGAACTCAAGTATAACATGGTCACTTTCCCCCAGAGTTCCCGAAACTGCCACTAAGTCGTCTCTGTTGGTTAGAATCAGGTCAAGGATAGCCGATCCTCTAGTTCATTCCTCCACTTTCTGTAGGAGGAAGTTATCAGCAGCACAGCTCAGGAATTTCTTGGAGGGGCCATGTTTGGCTGAATAAGTCTCCCAACAGATATCAGGGAAATTGAAGTCACCCATTACTATCACATCGTGCCTCCTTGAAACATTGGCAATTTGCTTTTCAAAAGTTTCATCCTCGTCTTCTCCTTGATTGGGTGGTCGGTAGTAGACTCCAACCGCCATGTTCGTCTTATTCTTTGCCCCATTAATTTTAATCCAGATGCTCTCAATGTGGCTAACAAGCTCATCTTCCTGTATTTCTGTGCAGAGATATGTATTTTTAACATACAGCACAACTCCACCTCCCTTTCTGTTGCTTCTGTTCTTTTTGAACAAGTTATACCCTTCAATTGCTGTCTTCCAGCCATGGGAGTCATCCCATCTAGATAGCTTTGTAGATAGTGCTGGGGTGGAGTCAATGGTTATGGTTCATGTTGGTACCAGTGACATGGGGAAATGTAGTTGAGAGGTTCTGGAAGCCAAATTTAGGTTTGCTAAGTAGAAGGTTGAAATGCAGCAGGACCACCAAGGTGGTTTTCTCTGAAATGCTACCTGTTCCACATGCAGGGCCAGCTAGACCGGTGAAGCTGAGGAGTCTCAATGTGTAGATGAGACGGTGGTGCAGGTTGGAGGGGTTCAGATTTGTTAGGCACTGAGGAACATTTTGGGACAAGCCGGGCCTGTACAAGAGGGACGGGCTCCACTTGAACCATTATTGATCCAGACTGCTGGCACAAAATATAAAAAGGGTGGCAGAGCAGCTTTTAAATTGAACCTTGGGGGAAGCCGACAGGAGCTGGGAAGCATCCGGTTCAGGTTAAGGGGATGAAGATGAAAACGTTTCTGATTGCCCAAATGTAGAAGGGGAAGAAATAGGCCATAAGCATATGGGGAAACATGATAGCCAATCAAAGTACCAAAGCAGAAGTTGCACACGCCAGCCAGAGACATCTGTAGAGGGACACCGTGTATAGGTGTTTCTATGCAAATGCTAGAAGCCTCCGAGCCAAAATTAGAGAGTTGGACGAGTGCCCGGTTTTAAAGAAAAACCTAGACATGGTGGGCATTATGGAAAACTGGTGGAATTGAAAGAACCAGTAGGATATGGTTATCTTTGGATATAAACTGCATAGGAAGGACCTGGAAGGGCGTACTGGAGGAGGTGTTGCTCTGTCTCTACATCGAAGAGGGCATAGTGTCACGCAGACTAGAAAACCTAAAAGGGGCAGACTCTTCCGCAGAAGCACTGTGGGTGACAATGCTGGGCTCCAAAACTATTTTAGTACTAGGAACATGCTACCATCCCCCAGGTTGATCTTAAGATGGAAAATGAAATCAGGGAGGCCTCCAAATGAGGACGTGTTGTAATAATGGGTGACTTCAGTTATCCCCACATTTTTAGGGATGGGTGACCTGCCTGGCACTCGACTTACGGCGCATGAGCTGAGCACTCCTGCCATGCGAGCCAAGCCGAGCCGAGCGCGAGCACCAGCTGAGGCGCTTGCCAGACTTCCGGGTCCCCAGCGCTACATGGTTTACATAGAAAACAGCCCAATTTGCGCAAATTAGCCCGTTTTATACATAAACAACGTAGTGCCAGGAATCCAGAAGTCACTTCCCCAGCTTGGCTCGCGAGAACGCAAGTTGAGCCAGGGAAAAGGTAGGGCAAGCAGAGCTCGGGCGTCGAGCCAGGCAAGTTCGCCCGACTTCCACCCCCCCACCCCCGATCGAGCTCCGCGCACATCCCTAAAATGCATATTCCAGCCACTCAGTGTTGACAATATCAAGCTAAATAGACCAATGCTCAGACTCAATATAAGGCAGCTTCCTATAATTCCCTCAGTTGCTCCAAGCTACAGTACCGAGGAGATGGCATGGGATGCAAGGCTTGGATGTACTTTGGATATGCATGCAATCCTAACAAAGGTCTTCCTGCAGGTACATCCCAGCTTGAAGAAAATGTCCATTCCCTTCAAGAACAAGGAAAAGTTTTCCACTGTGTCTTTCAAATATAATGTAAGAAACAGACCCAACACATATCTCTCCATAAATCATCTCAGGGCTGAATGTTATGTGTCACTTGCCTGCCTACTTGCAGCTGAGATCACTCTCCATTTGGTCCCAGCATCCACAGTGAGGGCATCCTTGCTTCTCGTACCTATGGTAACTTGTGCAAGTATTAAGATGAAGCCCTTCAAGCATGAATAATAAACTAGAACACACTCTAGAAGATAGATTAAAGCACCCCAGCACTTTGAGATACTGTTTGTAATGCAGATAAAGCACTTGTACTTTAATTTTCCAGCCACCGACAACAAAATAAGCAAGTACACAGAAATAGCATTTTTCTTTTAAAACCAGCTCCAAAAATTATTCATATTGAAAGGAAACAACTGAAAATTGTTTTCTGCATCGCAGTGCATGCAGAAAGATTAGGCTCTGTTATCAGCATCACAACTGTAACCTGTCCATTTGAAACATGAAGCGTAAAGAAGACACAAAGCTGTTCTTCTATAAAGGATTGGGGTGTGCTTTAATTAAGCCATGGATTAATGTGGTTTGCCAAACACTTTGAGACTGTTGTAAGGACAGTCAAATATCATCAAATATTACACCTTAAGGTGTAAGGACAGTCAAATATCATCACAGGAAAAACAAAAACAAGTATATCTCTATTTATCTGTCTGTCTGTCTGTCTGTCTATCTATACACACACACACACACACAATGAAGGAACAGAATTGTCTTCCATTTTTGTGTTTAGTTTGGTATTAGGATATTATGGGGTTAAATCTTTTGTGTGTGCCAGCTTGTCAGTTTCAGCCTAAAGCTTAATAGTTTTTAGAGGTTGAAAGTTTAGTTAGAACGTAGAGGTCAGAAAGTTGTGCTCAGAGGAACTTATAAAGTTCAACAGAAGGTCAGAGGAAGAGAAAGAGAGATTCAACTCTGGAAATAGAAACTTCGTTTGCAGAAATGAACAAGAAACTACCCTCCTGATTGGTTGGACGTGGGGAGAGAAAAAAATCTAATTTTAAGAGTTAAACTCCTATGGCAAAAAAGCAGAGAGGGTGAGAAGGGAGGAAAGAAGCCAGAGTCCTAGAAGAAAGAAAGAATCAGAGCTGTGGTCACTATTTTCTGGTACCCATCCTTGATAAATCACTGCCTCCATCTTGTCTCTATTTTATTTTTATTTTATTGTTATTACATTTATATCCCATCTTGGGGATTGCCTTGTTGGTCCAGGTCCAGGAGACCTGGACCAACAACAGTAAGATATTGCTTGGATAAGGGACCTGGATAAAATAGGGACACAATCTAGTAAAGTTAAATGGATGCATTTATCCCTGGTTGTTTTATTACCCTATTGCTCATGTGGGGGCGGAGGGAGGAGTTGTGTGTGTATCCATTCAGATTTTAAAACTTTTTCATATTGATATTTTCCTTCAGTAAAATCTTAAACTTTTTTTTTTTTTAATTTGAAATTTTGTGGTCACTTTTTTGAGTTGCCACCCAATGTCTAACAGCCAGCCCCCGCGCCCATGGTACCTAAAGTAAATATCTGAGACCTAGAGAGTTTTGAGGCTGGTTTGTTGGAGGCACCCAGAGAAAGAAAGATTTCCACCTGGTGGCACCTGAGTAAGGAAAGGGCAAAAAGGAGTGTGGGCACACTGTTTTACATGTTTTCCCTTCCACTGGTGGTCCATCACTCATGCACACACACACACACACACACACACATTCAGGACTTCAAGGGACATTGGATTGAGGGGTAAGTGGAAGCAACACTTATTCATAAGCGATACAATCAGAAGTTGCTTATGAAAAGTGAACTGGGAGCAGCTTTTGCCATTTCAAGTCAGGAACGGGCAGGCGTCAGGCTTGTGAGTGAGACCTACTTTGGTTTGTACTAGAACCTTGATATTCACCAACCAGAGCAGGGGTGTTGAGCCTCTGGCCTGCAGGCCAAATCCAGCCCACGTGGGGCCCCAATTCAGGCCTCTGGAATTCCTCAGATGGCCACCCCCCCCTTCCCCTTTCTCTCTGCTGCTGATCGTTCATTTGGTGGTTCCCAGCTCTTTGCATGTTCTTTTTCCCATCCTGAAAGATTGAAATCCCTCTCCTAAGGCTTAGCTACTGGCAGTAAGAGCTTTAAGATAAAATATGCTGATTTTAAAAATTATTTTTTGCCCTTCCTCTTTTGCCTTTGGTCCCACCCACCACTGGAATGAAGCCCCCGAGAGCTTCTCTGAAAATGAATTTGGTCCCTGAACCAGAGTCAGTTATAAAAGACATGCTTAGAATGAAAGAATGTTTAGCCCAGGAATTTGTTTTGAGCACCAGAACAGAACAAAGTTCACAGTCCTTTGACACAAAAATCCACCCCTCATTAACCTATGTTTTCTTCATTTCAGCAGTATAATTTAAGGCTGGGGCAGTCATTTTGTTGCTGTTGTTAAACAACTGGGTTTCAGAAATCTTTACTTATCTACTGCAAATCACCCAGAGATCTAACGATAGGTCCAGATCTATATTCTTCACACCTTTGACCTAAGCGAAGGGGATGCCCAATAGAAATAATACTGACTGAACTTGTGAGTTCATGGAGGAATGCTAGTCAACACTATGTTTCTACTCTACTTCTATTCCACTTCTAGCCGCCTTCAGTGCCATTTTTCTTGGTAGAAAGGTGGGGTGCCAGTCAAATCAATCCATCAATACATGTATTCGAATTATTTTCATGTATCCTGAGGTGCTGTGCCACCTTTTCTCCAATGAGCTCACAGCAGTTTCTGTGGTCATCTCCCATCCTCACTTTAGCTTCATAACAATTCTGTGAAGTAGATTAGCCTGAGAGAGAGAGAGAGAGAGAGAGAGAGACTGAGTGAGTAACTGGCTCAAGGTCACACAATTTTATGGCGGCGCAGAGTTTTGTGTTAGTGCGGCGTTTTGAACTGAGGTCTTGCTGGTCCCAATTCAAAACCACTATGTGACACCAGCTCCCTTTAGGTGCCCTGGGAAGTGAAAGACCAGGCTGGTAAAGAACAGAGCGGTTCTTGCTTGTATCTCATGCCAGCTGAGACACACCAGGAAGCGCAAGAGTTACTCACGCATGCCGGTTTGGGAGCGGAGGAGGTCCCTTGAACTCAGGGTGCTGAAGAGTCACGAAACACCACCCATACCCTTCCACATTTTACAAATTGCAAAGCTCAATGCCTGTTTCCAGGGATGGGGACTCGGACTCGAGGACTCGACTCGTGAGTCGGACTGAGTCCCCCCTCTGACTCGAGTCTGACTCGAGTCCCAATATTTTTAATGGGACTCGAGACTCGACTCGGGACTCGAGACCAAGGACTCGTCAACATCCCTGGGCTGTCGACGAGTCTTCTGGCTGTGCCAGAAGGAGCGCGATCACCGGTGAAGAGCGCATGGAAGCGAGGCGCGCCGCTGCTCGGCCACTATGGACAGCTACCAGGAGCGCAGCCCCAACTATGTGTTGAGATTTATTTTGATTGATGTGTTGTTGTGGGGGGTTAGGGTTAGGGTCAGACATTTTGGGTTTGGCTGCCTCTGCCTGCCTGTTTGGGGTTCCCAGCCTCCTCTGCCTGCCTGGTCTCTTCTTGACCAGTTCAACAGTTGAATTGTCCAAGACAAACGCCTCTGCCTGCCTGCTTTGGGGTTCCCTGCCTCCTCTGCCTGCCTGGTTATTTTGGGTTTGTCTGCCTGGTCTATTCTTGCCAAAATCAGTTGCAGAGTTTTGAAATAAAAAGGCACACTTGTGCCTAGAATTTATTTAACCACACATCTGGAGTAGCCTTATTTTGTTGGGGGGAAACCCCATTGATTTTAATAAGGACTCGTGGAGTCAGTTTTGGGAGTGACTCAGGACTCGTGACTCGTGAGTCACCATTTTGAACCAAGGACTCGGACTCGAGACTCGGGTCCAAAGACTCGTGACTCGACTCGTGACTCGAGACCAAGGACTCTTCAACATCCCTGCCTGTTTCTCCCCGATCCCTATTTTTATACATTGCTGAAGAATCTACTTCGCCTGTTGTGTACTGATCTGAAGGCAGAAGAGGGCATTTTAGCGGGGGGGGGGCGGATCTGGCTGGGGTTGACGCCACAGAATCTGCCTTTAGTCCCTGTCTTAAGATGGAACATGGGAGAAGCTTACAGACATTCGGATTAGGCTGTGATGGGGGCCGTGATGGTTTCTGGTGGCACCGAGGACACTGCTATGCAACCTACACAGCTGCTGTGTGCGAAATGACGGGCTGCGTTCATGCACATGTGCTTAGATGCATGTGCACTAGAGCCATTTAAGGCGCAATCCCATGCATGTTTAGGCAGGGAAAAAAGGCCTCTTTTCTGTTTAAGCATGCATGGGGTTGCACCCTTAATGGCTAGGAAAGGGGGTGGGAACTGAATCCTAAAGAACGACCTGTTCCAGCAACCCACACTCACCACATTTTAACAAGGCAATCCCCAAGGTGGGATATAAATGTAATAACAATAGAATAAAAATAAAATAGAGACAAGATGGAGGCAGTGATTTATCAAGGATGGGTACCAGAAAATAGTGACTGTCCCTCAGTTGGGGTGCATCCCGCCTCTCCTGCAACGGTTGCTTGTGAGACCTTTGATCTGGGCCATTCATCCGATCTGAGTTAGTAAAAATACAAATAAAAGGTAGAACGGATTTGCAAATAAAGTATAGTCGTTATGACAACAAGCTCTTCTTTGAATTAATACCTCCGGTTGTGCGAGGCTTGTACTAAAGGAACGTGCAACCCTGCTCAGCGCCTTCCCAAGCGAACCGGTTGCAATATCGTTGCCGTCCAAGCAGCCCCCGAAACCGAGAGGCAAAGCTGAAAGCCAAAGCAGTAGTTACTGACTAGTCCCTAATAAAAATCCAGAGGAGTTGGCCAGTACGGAACAAAATCGTCAAAAACTGTCTGCTAGACCTAATAGTACAAAATGTGAGCCATTCGAATAAATCTCTTCCCTTTTGTGCAAGTGTTCTAGAAAGGCACACACACACACACACTAACCGTTGGCTTGGTAACAGTGGCTGTTACTGTCAGGGGTGGCACGAGGGCAACAGCAGCGCTTATCGCTTTAGTTCTTCAGGAAAGCTTTGCAGCGTCTCTGGCTGGCTGGCAGGATTTATTAACAGCAGCAGAGCCCTCCCTGGAGCAATGCCACAACACTCCTCTCGGGTTATGATCTCGTATGCGATTCTTACAAGGCTTCCTTTGCCTGCGTATAACAGGCAGGCAGTAGGGCAGACCCCTGGGCAATGTTGCATCGCTGTGCTGGTCAAAAGGGGCCATTTTAACAAGGGGGGGTGAATCAAAACGTGGCTTAAGAGGCAGCCAAGGGAGGGGGCCGTAGCTTGGTGGCCCGGCATGTGCTTTGCATGCTGGTTCAACCCCTGGCACTTCCAGTTAAAAGGATCCAATAGCAGGTGATGGGCTAGACATCTGCATGAGACCCTGGAGAGACGCTGCCAGTAGTCTGACCTGGCACGTTCCTAAGACACAACGACCTCCGTGTTTCGATAGGACTACACAGAGGGATGAAGCAAGAACCATAATAAAATGGTATTTATTCATTGTAAAAATGTTTCCATAGGAACGTAGGAAGCTGCCTTATACTGAGTCAGGCCATCTAACCCAGTATCGTTGACTCTGACTGGAAGCAGCTCCCCAAGGTTTCGGGCAGGAGTTTCTCCAGCCCCAGGGGCAGTGCTAGATACCAAAATGATCCGAGGCTCAGGCCCACAGGACCAAAAAAAAAAAGTACAAATTTGCATATGCTAATTTACAGAAGCTCTAAGGTCTGTGTGTATCTGGCCTCTGTCTCAAGGACACCTCTATTTGTAAAATGGGTTGAATGGACAGGGGAGAAGAGGGCATTGGATTTCTGAAAAAAACCTCAGGCAGAAAGGTTTTTTGGGGTGGGGCCGTTGGAGGTGAGGCACATGTGGGCCAAAAGCCAGCTAATCCAGGGGGATCAGATGCAACAGAGATCATCAGGGCCCCTGCACCTTTATTCCAGCAAGTGCCCATGGACAGCAGGGGGGTGGAGCAGAGGGCCTCCCAGAGATTTGGGGCTCCAAATGAAAGATTTGGGGCTCCAGCCCTGGTGGGCCACCACCACCCTAACACCGCCTCTGTCCAGCCCTACCTAAAGATGCCGGGGATTGAACAAAGGACCTTCTGCATGCAAAGCAGGTGCTCTGCCACTGAGCTACGGCCCTTTTAGAAGTAAAATTAAAGGCCAGACCTTCCTACAAGCTTACAATCTGATGGGGGGAAAGAAAAATTAGGGTGCAGTCCTATGGGTTGCACCCTCGATGCTCGTAAGCCCTGAACTCGGAGGCTTACACAAGCATCCTATGCAGAGTGGGAAGAGCGGTGGAGGCAATTTCCACCTCCCCACACCTCCCACTCTGCGTTTTTGCTGGACAGACATTTTTGGCCATCTAGCTGGAAGCTTCAGAGGGGGACGGAAGGAGGCTGCAGAGGGCACAGGATAGTTCGTAGTCTGCAGTCTCCTCCCCTCCCTGCGCACCGGAACGGCCCCTTTACCCCATCTCTGAGGTGGCGTTCCTGATCTCAGAGAGGCAGCCAGCACTGTTCATCCTGCACCGGCTGCAAGGGTGGGGTGGGGATCGGAGCGCAGATTCCCAGATCCGACGCCAGAACTCTGGCCCCGACCTCGGATCTGGGAATCTGAAGTATCCTATCCCCCCCGCCCCATGATGTCTAGGAGCTATAGGATCTCTCTCTTAAGGATCAGGGAGGGAGACAACAGAATGGGATGGAGAATAAGCCCATGGGTAGAGACCAGAGAAACCAGAATGTGCCATCAAATGCTGTTTTAGAAAAATATTTTAAAAGCCCCCAAACTGATGGAGATGTTCTAATCAGGAGGCGGGGCATTCCAGAGAGAAAGAATGGGCAGAACAAGGCAGCACAAACAGATTTGACATGAAGTCAAGTACCACCACCATGTAAAGTACAAGAGGGTGTATAAAGAAACGGGAAAACAGACCAGAGGAATTCCCATTATGAGGACATTTGTAAGCTAACAAAAGAAGTTTAAATTGAATCTTAATCAGAAAGGAATGTAGATTAGAAAGGAGTAGAAAAACATGGCTAAAATGTGGGGGGGAAAGACAAATGAGCTGCAGAAATTAAAGTGGAGGAAAACAGCTCAAGGTAAGATAAAGGAAAGCCAAATAGAAGATCATTGCAATACTCATTGCCGGTCCAGACAGTCAAAAAGAGAATTAAGCAGAAACGTTGTCGTATCAATTGAAATAAAAGAACAAAGCAGATTACAGCTATCTAAAGGTTGGAAATGACAAGATTTAGCTGTAGCTGAAATAAAGAGGAAGAGGAAGATCAGACTCCAAAAGAAGCCCCAAATTATGAACCTATGAAGAAAGGAAAATACATATAGACCCAAAAGAAAGGAAGAAAAAAATGCCAGAAGAGAAGCAGAACTAGGAGGACAAATCAAAAGTTAAGTCTTAAATGGCAATGTTGTCAAAGTACATATTTTCCTGGAATATGAACAATGCTCAGCTGCATCACAAATCAAGCACCATTTCTCCAAAACGTTCTTTCCTGGCTTTGAACATAAACAAAGTTTCCGAGTAAAGATGTCGCCAAAGTTTGTAGTTACCTGGTACAGAATACGATGTATGTACTATGAATCAAGATGTACTATGAATCAAGAATAATTTATTCCCCCCCCCCCAAGTGCTTCTTCAGCTTGAATGTGGATCAAGAGACTGCAGATGCATTCTGGCTGCCTTGTAGGCCCATCTACAAAAGTACGGTCAGCGAGGGACAAACTATCATCGGACAACAAAGCAAGTCATACATAAAGTAAGTGTTTCTTTGCTTTTAGCTCAAGTCTTTCCCACCCACGCACCCCCCCTTTTTTTTTTGTCCAAGTCACAGTTCTTAAAACGCTGCCAGAGGGTGATTTTTAAGGCTCCAGGAACTGCAGGAAAGCCCAGGGAAGCTTTAGGGCAGTGATGGCGAACCTTTTTGAGCCCGAGTGCCCAAACTGCAACACAAAACCAACTTATTTATTTCAAAGTGCCTTAAATTTGGCAGGAAGGAGGAGGGGGCACTAGCTGATCGCGCCCCGCTCTGTCTCAGGGCATGGCTCTTCACCGGGCGCGCAAAGATTCGGGCGCGCATGCACTGTGCTTCTGAGCTGTCTGTTCAGTTAGAAGGAGGGCTGGGTGCCTGCGCAGTCCACTTCTGGGGGTGGAGATGTTGGAGTGTGCCTGCCTGTGGAGGCCAGCGAGGAATGAGTGGAGAGGAGTTACTATGGAAACCCGGTGCTGAATGCAGATGGGGACGGTCTTTTCGCGATCTGGCGACCAATGGCTCGAGTGCCCACAGAGAGGTCCCTGCGTGCCAGCTGTGGCACCCGTGCCGTAGGTTCGCCATCACTGCTTTAGGGCCTGTGATGAGAATTCATGACGAGAACAAATACAGATGAAAATTGTGAGGGGCAATCAAAAATGATGAAGGCAGTATGATAAGGCACAGTCAACCTTACCAGCCAATTTAGAATTCTTTTAAAAAGTCCACCACCATTTTTTATTTTTTTTTTAGCATTCATGTTTACACATTGCTAAATTGCTTCTGAGTATGAAAGCTCAACAAGGAGCCCTGGGACAAGTAGTTTTCCAGGGTGCCTTAGTATTCAACCAGGGCTCCAGGTGTCCTGAAAGTACATATCCCAGGGCTCCCTATACCTTGGATGCTGTCTTTATCATGTTCTCCTTGTATCTGACAAGGAACCCTGGTTCATGCAGTGCCTAGGGTGCCTGAAATCCAAATAGAGTGTGGGGGTTCATTGTCAGTAATACTGGTCGGCAATAGTCATACCCTCCAACATTTCACAGATGAAAATAGGGACACACATGGGAATTTGTAAGAGGTATGGTTAAGCAACATGGAGGTGTGATCAAGAGGGTGTGGCCAGGCAACATGAGGGTGTGGCCACCCACCCCAGGATACTCTAACCGTCTAAGGGCTCTGATCACTCTGAAGCCACCATCATCCAGACCCATGATGATGGTGGTGATTGCTGTTGTTGTCATTATTGTACCATCAATGTGCACGGTGCTTTACCTAGTACTGTATAAGAGAACAGTTCCCTGCCCCAAAGAGCTTACAACAATCTAAAATGTAATATAGAGGCGACAACAAATGGTAGGAAGAGGTAAACCGGGGAGGAAATATGCCATGATTTCAGTCAAACATAACTTTCAGCCTACTTTCCCCACATTGTGCAGGAAACTCCTTGTTTTAAAGATCTCCCTCCCACTTTAAAAATTGATCCCTCCATGGTGGCTTTGTTCTCATTAGTAGTTTGCCAAAGAAATAATAATATTTAACATTTAGATATCTCTGCATGTGCAAAGTGGTTCACAGGCCCACCCTGCAAGCTATTTTCTCCACTCAGAATAAAAACATGTGGGCTCTATTGTACTTTATTTAAAAAAAACAGGAACAACAACACTGTGATTGAACAATAATGCCAAAATGGAATGATGATGTTTGTTGTTGCTATTTGAGGTAGTTGCGATTTTTTCTTTCTTTCTCTTGAGGAGGGTGTGTTTTCTCCTAAGTCACTTCTAATGCATTAAAAAAAAAAAAAAATCCAAAATCCCTGCAGAATGATCCTAATCATTACTGTAGAGAGCTTTCTCCATGGCACTTCAGCATGTGTTAGAAAAAGATTTTCACATGGGGTACACAGGTAGAGCCAAGTAGAATTTACCACTGCTCTGAAAACAGAATAACAGTGCAATCCTGTGCATGTGTACTCCTATTACGTTCAATGAGACTTACTCACAGGAAAGTGTGTATATTTTAAAGCAATCTACAACACTGACCATCACATCTTGTGGCAGCAAATTGGTTATACATTGTGTGAAGAAGTATTGTGTAATTGAGGAATAATTGTGAAATGCTGCTCCTTGCTTGAAGAAGAGGTAGCAGCAGCAGCACCAGTGCTAGGATGATTTTTCCAGAATTATATCATTATAGAATATCTTATATATTATAATTATTACATTATTAAATTATATATTATTTTATAATATTTTATAAGTGGCTTTTGTAATATTTTTTTAACCTTACTCAAACCCTTAATTGTTGATATCTGGTGTTTTTCAGGGGGGCGGGGGCGGTCAGTGCTTGCAGGGCAATCTCTTTTTGTTTTAAAATGGTCAGGATCTGCACAAATTCAACAGGTGAAGCTTACAAATGAAGTGGATTGCAGAAATCAATCACAAAAGAAGCAGGCTTAGTTAGAATACCAGCCGTTAAGGAAGATTGCCCTTTTGTTGAGAAGTTGATTCCAAACTGGGAACCTCTCCTCCCTTCCAGACTCAAATTGCCCACACCCCTAAGGGGGTTCCTTATTCTTAAGGGCCAATCTCTTGGAGCACCTGACATTCCTCAGCTCTTTCATCCTCCTTCCTTGGCTGACATCTGAGGCCAAGATTCGCCCTCCTCCCGATCAGAGAGCTCAGCTTACTTTCCCATGGAATTTGACACCAAATTCCTCCCTGCCTGTTGGGCTTATCTCTAAGTCCACTGGCCTTGGGAAACCAGCTGCAGGTTCCTTCCCCTCTAACTCCTCCTCCTCTCCATCAGACTCAGAATTGGTTCCCAGATCCTCCTCTGTAGGAAGAGTGGGCCCAATCCCTACAGGAGGCTTACATGGTCCTCTTCCTCTCCATTTTATCCTCACAACAACCCTGCGAGGTAGGTTAGCATGAGAGTCAGTGTCACCGAGTAAGTTTGGACTAGAACTTGGATCTCCTGAGTCCCAGTCCAACCACCATGCCACCCTGGCTCCTACTATTTTTCTGGGTTTGGAGAATCAATTGGGCAATATGGATTAGATTATATTTCCAAGGGATTATGTGGCCTAAAAGCTGTGGGAAGCATGGCTGAAGCTCTTGTTCCTTCTCCATTCAAACAATTGCTTCATTGGCCACAATGTGATCTTATGGGAAAGAAAACATGGGGGACAACACACACACCCCCATGGCCTATCTGCCCCTCCCTGCTCTGTGAAGAAGCTGCCATCAGGAAATCGGCCACCACTCAAGGGAAGCACAATTTTCTTCTGCGCGCTGCTGACACTTTAACAGGACAGCAACTTGACAAGGAACCATCAGTTGCAGCATTAGCTGAAAAAAGGGACGGCGAGGCACAAGAGGAAAAGGGGAGCATTTAGCTTTTCAGAAGCTGCCCCCATAATTTAAGTGTCAGTACTCAAACGTTAGGTCAGTTGTTTTGATTGAATGTCAGGAGGAATTGTGTTCCAGGGAGTTGTGCTCAGCACTTAACTGACAGAGCCAAATAATGGGGAAATATTCCAAAGTGACATATTTTAGTACCCAGTCTTTTTTTAAAAAGAGGGGGTGGGGGGGCAGAAAGAGATGAATCAAACATGAATAAGCAATTACCCTAAGCAATGATAGTTTCAATAAATGTGAAGCCTTTCCTTGCGAAACATATTTCAAAATGAAAACAGGGGAGGATGGTGTGAGGAGACCTGGGCTGGCTGTGCCATCCCACCAGCCTCTCTGCCATCCAGCCAGCTGCCTTACCATCTGGTCAACCTGCTTGCCTCGGCTGACACTGTTTGCTGGCTGGATTGGGGCTCCTTCCCTGGGAGAAAGCTCTGCTTCCGTCAGGAGGAGGGCAACACACACACACACACACCTGCCTGATTGGTAGCACCTGCCACCTGGCTTGCTTGACTCTCCACAGCCCTTTATCTGCTGCCCCGGAGCGGGGCGGTGATGCCCCAGTGGTGACATCTCCGAAGGGGGCGCCGCCAAAGGGGGTCACCCCTTTGGGGGAGCCACTTCAGGGGTGGCGCAAGGGCAAGGGCCCTTCCCCCTGATTGTTAGGGCAAAGGAGGGGTGGGGGTGGGTTCCCACCTGATCGGCGGAAGCAAGGGGGCACGTGTTTATCTAATGGAGATAGTGGGGGGAGTTCTGGGGGGCAAAGTATACCAACGTTGAGCGGCAGGCGCTGGCAGAGCGCATGGGGCAGGTCACGCCGAGTAAGGGGAACAAGGGATAGATGCTTAATATCTATCCCTTGTTCTGGGCCTGCTCAGAGCCAAGGGATAACTGGGGGATGCATGTCTCCTTCCTCTGCCTTGCGCTTGCTGTAGTGTAATGTAGTGTAATGTTACCCAAAAAACATCTTTAATTCATGACATGATCCTGGATGAGGGTGTGGACCTGGCATGTATTACGGAAACCTGGCTGGACAAGGCTGCTGCTCCAACTCTTGGAGCCTTGTGTCTGCCTGGGTTTACGTATGCCCAGCAACCGAGGACCGGAGGACGGGGAGTGGGAGGGGCTGTTATCTACCAGGAGTCCTTGGTCCTTACCAGACTCCCTCTCCAGGAGACCAATTTATTGAGTGCATGTACTGGAGGTTAGGTCCAAAGGGCAGTCTGGGGATTCTGCTCGTGTACCGTCCACCCCTCTGCACGACAGACTCCCTGGCCGAGGTGCTGGAGGTGGTCTCTGATGTGCGTGTGCGGTCCCCCAGGCTATTGGTGCTGGGGGACTTCAACATACATTTGGAGGCTGCCATCATGGGGGCACCTCGGGACTTCATGGAGACCATGGCTTCCTGGGAGCTGTATCCTGCATCAACTGGACCTACCCATGTAGCCGGTCATGCGCTAGACTTGGTTTTCGTTTCTGGAGAGGGAGGAAATGATCTGGAAATCGCACCCCCTTATCATGGTCAGATCACTTTCTGGTAGGGCTGGATTTCTTGGTGCCACAACCCCTCTGCAGGGGTGAAAGACCTATTAGGATGGTCTGCCCCAGGTGTCTTATGGATCCGGATGGATTCCTGAACGCGCTTGGGGAACTGGAGCACACAAACGGTAGCTCGGTCAAGACCCTGGTGGATGACTGGAATGCTGCAATCACCAGGGATTAGGCCGAGTGGCCCCGAAGCGCCCTCTTCACCTGAACAGAGCTCGCACGGCATCTTGGTTTACTCCATCGCTGCGAGCTCTGAAGCAGGAGGTGAGAAGGCTAGAGCGCCGATGACGTAAATCCCACTCTGAAGACGATCGGACACAGGTCAGAGCTGCATCTTCAGCCTACCAGGTGGCAGTGAGGGCAGCAAAGAAGAATGTCTATGCTACCTCCATCGCATCTGCGGAGTGCTGCCCCAGGAGGCTGTTCCAAGTGGTCCGTAGCCTGGTCGGTCCAGTTGCTCCGGATCTGATGGAACAGTCTAAACCCTCCTGTGAGGCAGCAAAGCACTTTGCAGATAAAATCGATCGGATTAGGAGTGGGATTCTGTGCATCGTGGACACAGTGGGTGAACGGGAGGAGGCCAGTGGCAGTCTGGTTTTGTGGAATCGGTCCCAGCTTCTTCCTTCAGGTGAAGTGGACAAGGTGCTTTCTTCTGTTAAGCTGACCAACTGCTTGCTTGATCCTTGCCCGTCCTGGCTTGTTATGAGCTGCAGGGAGAAACTGGGTGGGGAGATCAGGGCGGTAGTGAATGCCTCCTTTGAGGAGGGAGTGATGCCATCAGCCCTTAAGGAGGCAGTAATAAGACCGCTTCTAAAGAAGCCCTCCTTAGATCCCCAAGATTTGAACAACTTTCGCCCAGCCTCAAATTTGCCATTTCTGGGCAAGGTTTCATAGTTTCATAGATTATAGAGTTGGAAGGAGCCTACAAGGCTATCAAGTCCAACCCCCTGCTCAATGCAGGAAACTAGCAGAGGGGTCTCCCATCCAAGTAACAACCAGGCCTGACCCTGCTTAGCTTTCCACGCTCAGACAAGCTGAGCCACACTTGGATGAAGACGATTATTTAGATCTATGCCAGTCGGGCTTCAGGCCTGTACATGGGACGGAAACGGCCTTGGTCGCCTTGTTGGTGGATGATATGAGGAGGGCTTTGGATAGGGGCGAATGCTCCTTTCTAGTCCTCCTCGATCTCTCAGCGGCTTTTGATACCGTTGACCACGGTATCCTCCTGGACCGCCTGGAGGGGTTGGGCATGGGAGGCACTGTATTGCAGTGGTTCCGGTCCTTCCTCTCTGGAAGGTACCAGAGTGTGGTTCTTGGGGAGGAGGCTTCGGATCCTCGGCCGCTCACTTGTGGGGTGCCGCAGGGTTCCATCCTCTCCCCAATGTTATTTAACATCTACCTAAAACCACTGGGAGCTATCATCAGGAGGTTTGGGGTGCTCTGTCATCAATACGCAGATGACACACAGTTCTACCTCTCCTTCAAGTCCTCACGAAGGTTGGCTGTTGAAACCCTGTCCAAGTGCCTGGAGGCAGTGGCTGGCTGGATGGGAAGGAACATGCTGAAACTGAACCCCAACAAGACCGAGGTACTTCTGGTGGGAGACAAAGGAAGGTTAGGGGATGCTGACCTGGTGCTGAATGGGGTACATCTACCCCTGAAGGACCAGGTCCGCAGCTTGGGAGTCATTCTAGACTCCCAGCTGTCCATGGAGGCTCAGGTGTCAGCTGTGAGCCGGGCGGCGCTGTATCAGCTCCATCTGATATAGCAGTTGCGCCCCTACCTTCCTAATCATCTGCTCCCATTAGTGGTTCATGCCTTGGTCTCCTCTCGCCTAGGCTACTGTAATGCGCTCTACGTGGGGTTGCTCTGGAAGACAGTTTGGAAGTTGCAGCTGGTACAGAATGCAGCAGCTCGCCTGGTTAAAGGCTGCCGCCAGCGTGATCACATCACTCCAGTGCTTAAAGAGTTGCACTGGCTACCAGTTGTTTGCCAAGCCGAATTCAAGGTGTTGGCGTTGACCTTTAAAACCCTGTACAGCTCTGATCCAGTTTATCTCAAGGAGCACCTCCAGCAACATCAAGTACTAGGCCGCTCAACAAGATCTGCCACGGACAGCCTTCTCCTTGTCTCATCAGCCAGAGAAACCAGGCTGGTGGGGGACTAGGAAGAGGGCCTTTTCTGTGGCAGCCCCCAATTTATGGAACTCTCTCCCCAGTGACCTCCGCCATGCCCCTTCCTTGATTAGCTTCCGCCGTACATTAAAAACATGGTTTTTCAGGCAGGAATATGGGTGGGTTAGGATTTTTAAATTTTGTACTGTTTTTAATTGTGTTTTATACTATGTTTTGTTCTTGTATTTTATTGGACTGTACATTGCTCAGAGTGGCTGGATGGCTGGCCAGATGGTCGATTCAAAAATATAATAAATAAATAACTAAATAAAGCATATTTCAAAATGAAAACAGTGGTAAGCCAGCCTATCCAGAAAAAAAGCATGGTTTGTACAGCCCCACTGAGATTACCTCACAATCTTTCTTATAGGGCCAGCTTTTCTTTGTAAGAACGATCCTGTTAATTTGCTGGCTGACATGTGAGTGAATAGAATACAGTGCTGCAACCTTTTAACATTTTGCAGTTCGTGCAGACTGCAGAGTACCTGTGTCTTACTTATTGCTCATCAAATTATGCAATGGCTCGAGGCCCTGATAAGATGGTTTAAACAGTAGTTTCATCCCAGTTTGCAGGACACGGAATAATGGGCTGAAGTTACAGGAACCCAGATTCCACCTAAACATCAGGAAAAATTTCCTGACCGTCAGAGCAATAAGACAATGGAATCAACTACCTAGGGAGGTGGTGGGCTCTCCCACTCTGGAGGCATTCAAGTTGCAGCTGGACGGCCATCTGTCGGGGATGCTTTGACCTGGATTCCTGCATTGAGCAGGGGTTGGACTCGATGGCCTTGTTGTAGGCCCCTTCCAACTCTACTTTTCTATGATTCTATCCGTGTCATCACCAATTACTTTTACGATTTGCTTTTGCCTATGCTTCTCCTCTGTTCTACAGACCGTCTTCACATCATAAAGAGGCATCCCAAGTATGCCTCTTTCTCACTCATAGAAATGACAACAATGATGAAATGGACCATTTGTTGGCCTTGGGTATCTACTTGACTATGGCACTTCATGCTTGTTCTGCTCTGAACAATTGGGACTCTAAAAATACATTCTCATAGAGGAAATAGTTTGGCTTCTAGTTCCCAAGAAAGACAATTCAATGCATTGGCTCTCTATTGTAGAAAAAGTTTGTTCACAGAAAGGAGCAGAGTCAAGCCTAACTCTGAGTAACATGCTGAGTTCTAGGTAGTAAACTGGGCTGTCACATTCTGAAGCTACTGATGTTACTGGACTATCTTTAAAGACAGTCCTTATGTAGAGCACATTGCAGAAACCTAGATTCCACCTAAACATCAGGAAAAATTTCCTGGCTGTCAGAGCAGTAAGACAATGGAACCAACTACCTAGGGAGGTGGTGGGCTCTCCCACTCTGGAGGCATTCAAGGTGCGGCTGGACGGCCATCTGTCAGGGATGCTTTGACCTGGATTCCTGCATTGAGCAGGGGGTTGGACTCGATGGCCTTGTAGGCCCCTTCCAACTCTACTTCTCTATGATTCTATGATTCTATGTATATGCCATAAATTCATTCCCATAAGGACCAAAGTAGTCACAATAAGGTCTGTGTGTTCTGTGTGTTTTCCTTCCAATGGTTTTGGGGTTTGTTTTTACTGAAAAGTAGCCTTGAAAGACCGTATTCTCCCTTACGAGCCTGCCCACACTTTAAGATCCTCAGGGGAGGCCCTTCTCTTGGTTCCACCACCATCACAGGCATGCCTGGTGGGAACACGGGAGAGGGCCTTCTCGGTGGCTGCCCCAGCGCTCTGGAATTCCCTCCCCAGGGAGGCTAGAGTGGTGCCCTCCCTGGTAAGTTTCCGGGGGCAGGCAAGCAGGCAAAGACCTTCCTGTTTTGGAAGGCATTTGGGACTAGCCTGTGGTGTGATGGACTGCTGTTTTTACTCTGTTATGTATATTGTACTGTTTTTAACAATATATATATATATATATATATATATATTATTGATGATTTAATTCTATTTTTAACTTTTGTATTTTTCTATTTTTGTTTCAATTGCATGAGTTTTAAAGGCTGTGAGCCACCTTGGGTCCCAGTGATGGGAGAAAGGCGGGATACAAATAAAAAATACTGTTGTTGTTGTTGATGATGTTATTATTATTATTATTGAAGGTTGCAGGTGAGAGAGTGGATGAGCACTGGAGAGGTGGAAGAGCTGCTGCGCCCTTTCCCTTACTGCAGGGGTACACAACCCATCCCTCCCAAGGCCTTTCCTGTAGGGGCATAAAGGGGGGGCTCAAGCCCCCCCCAGATTTCCCAGAATTGGCAAAGCCCCCTCCAGGCAACCAGCTGTTATGTGTTTGGGGGGCAACCTCCGGGAAGTGTGTGTGTGTGTGTGTGTGAGAGAGAGAGAGAGAGAAAGGGGGGGGGAAGAAAGTGTGTAGGAAAGGGGGGAAGAGAAGGGGGAGAACAGGGGCATAAACTATGGGGGACGGTGGGGCTCAAGCCCCCCTGGGATTTCCCAGAATTGGCAACGCCCCTTCCAAGCAACCAGCTGTTTAGCCCTATGCCCCCCCCGGAAATTGAGACATCTACGTCCCTGCTTTCCTGTGCCCCCCACGGGTGCCCTGGCCAAATCCCCCCATCTCGCCGCTGCTTTCCCACCGATTGTACCACTCTCCACTCCCTCCAAAATCCTCTTGTAGAGATGATTGCTCGTTTTCCACTACTGCTACCAGCAAGGAAAGAGCATATGCATATTTGTGCATTTGTTTTGCCCTGTGGGCCGGAGCTCCAGCACTGCCTCTGCTGGGGTTGTGTGTACGCATGATGCGTGTGTGTAAGTGCAGCTCTCCTACCCCCTGCGTTGCATGCCGCCCTCGAGGCTGAAAAGGCTGCATACCTTACTACTAGTGTCTACTCAAGATAGCCCCACCCAACTGTTTTCCCCAACACAGAAATCCTTTTCTTGAGGGCTAAGCCAATAGAACAGTGTTCTCCAACCTTGGGTCCCCAGATGTTTTTGGCCTACAACTCCCAGCATGCCCCAGCCAGCATAGCTGGCTGGGGCATGCTGGGAGTTGTAGGCCAAAAACATCTGGGGACCCAAGGTTGGAGAACACTGCAATAGAAGGTCACAAAACCAATACAATACTATTGTGCCAGTATCTCTCTCTAGTACAAGTGTTCAAGGATCAGTGTACATTACCTGTTTGAAAGTAGAAGGGACTATGGTGCACCATAAATGCCTATCCGGAGAGGTTTAATATATGATCACACCCGGAAGCTCACAAGCAAGCCATGCCTCATGGTACAGGGGGAACTGATGTTTCCCAAGGCCTTGTTAGTTTGTAATCCTATACACACTTACCTGGGAGTAAGGCCCATTGAACTCACTGAGACTGACTTCTGAGCAGGCATGTATAGGACTGCACTGCAAAGTCTATTTACCAGGCACCTTTCCCAGAAAATGCCCAAGGTGACACACAACCACATTTAAAATACAAAACCACACAACATTACTACATAAAATCACTTTTTAATCATGTAAAAACAAATAAGCTAAGAGCGGCAATAAAATGCCCCTGTGCTAAAACATATGAAGAGGTGCCAGTTAAAAACAAAAGTAAACAGAACAGGATTTTTAAAACCAAAAATGTTTGTGCTTGTTGCTGTTGCCTGTCAGGGATCTATATGGGTTCATCCATTCACTTTCTTAACCATCCTGGTCAGGTGGAGGAAGAAAATTAATTATGCCACCAATCTAAGAGTCGAACAAAAAAGAAATGGAATAAAGCATTTTATGTTTGGAGAACTGAACCTGTTTCACGTCTGTATTTCAGTAATTAATAGGACTGTGGCCTGATAAATGTTATCTTGTCACAGCCAACAATATGTTATTTCCCACCCACCCCCAATTCCATCTTTAGCTGTTTGTCAGGGATGAACTTTAATATGATTTTGCTGTCAAAGCCTATTACAAGGGTAGTCATGTGTATTCTGGAATAAGTACACTGTGGAAAGACCTGCTGTTTTGAGGTATAAAATATACTCTCTAATTTGGATGAAACCTACAAAGTGAAGCTTGAGATAGATGACTTCCTGCAACAACATAGCCAGGAATTAGGTACAAGGAAACAAATACCGGTAAGCATCCCTTTTATTATCCATGTGAAAGAGGCCAACATCTTAAGGCAAGTTAGGCCATGACACACCATTAAACCACTGATCAAGATTGGATATTTAACCAATCACTTTTGAACATTTTATTTCCCACCCTGAATTATGTATGGCCACATGTTTTATTTATTACGTCAGATTTTGCAGAACTCCCGGTAACCTCTGGAATTCCTTCAGTCTCTTAAGTTAACATTTGTGGCACAAGGAAGAAGAACTCCCTCCACCACCACCCCACATTTATTCTTTTTCTCCTATCACAGAAATCTGCATTGCAAAGCGAGTCCTTTTGCTTCAACAATAAAACTAATCTAAAACCAGGCATCTGATGTTCATCAGAAGGCAACACATGCCAACACAAGGAGGTGTTTCTCCCTGCCAGAAAGAACGCTGGGTTCCAATTGACAGTTGCCCTGTGACTGCAGAAGTCAAGGGAAAGAACACCCTCCCTGGCACCATCCATTGGCCCATATCCTCCAACATTTCACAGATGAAAATAGGGACACACATACATGTGAATCTGTAAGAGGTATGGTTAAGCAACAAGCTTAACAGCTACAAGCACAAACATTTTTGTTTTTAAAAATCCTGTTCTGTTTACTTTTGTTTTTAACTGGCACCTCTTCATATGTTTTAGCACAGGGGCATTTCATTGCCGCTCTTAGCTTATTTGTTTTTACATTATTAAAAAGTGATTTCATGAAGCAATGTTGTGTGGTTTTGTATTTTAAATGTGGTTGTTTGTCACCTTGGGCATTTTCTGGGAAAGGTGCCTAGTAAATAGACTTTGCAGTGCAGTCCTATACATGCCTGCTCAGAAGTCAGTCTCAGTGAGTTCAGTGGGCCTCACTTACTTACATCAAGAGGGTGTGGCCAGGCAACATGAGGGCGTGGCCAAGGGTATGGCCAGGCAACCAAAAGGCATGGTCAAGTACAAAGGTTATTAGAGGAAACACACAAAATCTTATATATTATAATTATTACCCTCTCTGAACCCTCTCCAGTTTGTCTACATCAGTGATGGCGAACCTTTTTGAGCCCGAGTGCCCAAACTGCAACACAAAACCAACTTATTTATTTCAAAGTGCCAACACTGCAATTAAACCTGAATACCAAGGTTTTAGTTTTAGAAAAACAACTCATACAGTTGTCCGAAATAATTAACATCTTTTGTCTTAAAAGAAAAATACAATAACAGAGCTTTCAATGATACAAACAGTTTTTTGTTGGGAAAAAAAATCAACTCAAAAAATTATTATAGTACTACATTGTACACATAGCCTGTGCACAACACATGCAGCACTCAGGTCAACTGTTAGGGCTTTACATCCAAGCCATGCTCTGTGCATCATTCTTCAAAATCTTTTAAATGTGATAACAATGTAGAAAAGAATTCTGCAACAGAAATTCTAGAATAAAACCATTCTGTTCCACACTGTGAGAAAGAACAAGATCATTAGTGCTTTGCAGAAGGGGACGGTCTTTTTGCGATTTGGTGACCAATGGCTCGAGTGCCCACAGAGAGGTCCCTGCGTGCCAGCTGTGGCACCTGTGCCATAGGTTCGCCATCACTGGTCTACATCCTTCTTAAACTGTGGTGCCCAGAACTGGACGCAGTACTCAAGATGAGGCCTAACCAGTGCCGAGTAAAGGGGAATTATCACTTCACGCGATTTGGACGCTATACTTCTATTATTGCAGCCCAAAATAGCATTTGCCTTCTTTGCAGCCACATCGCATTGCTGGCTCATATTCAGTTTGTGATCTACCACAATTCCAAGATCCTTCTCACTTGTAGTATTGTATGGTATTGTTTTGCAGTGAGTTAAATTATTAAGGGCGCAATCCAGGGCTTTTTTTCTGGTGGAACTCACCGGAACTGAGTTCCAGCACCTTTTCTTCTATTAATTGCATTACAATTTAATCGCCATCTACTCCCGAGGAAATGTAATCCAAGAGTTCCGGTACCTTTTTCTCCAGAAAAAAAGCACTGGCGCAATCCTATGCGTGTTTAGACAGAAAAAGGTCCTACAACTCCCAGCATGCTCCAGCCAGCATAGCTATGCTGGCTGGAGCATGCTGGGAGTTGTAGGACCTTTTTCTGTCTAAAGTTAAACACGCATAGGATTGTGCCCTTAATATTTTAACTCAGTTCATTAGATAAAGAATGGCACGTGTGATTTCCCCCCCTCTAAATGTGGTTCATTTCCCCCCATCTTAATAAAGAAATAAAGAATACTGAGTTCCACTGAGTACAAAAACTTGGAGCTACATTGTCTTACACTGGTAGACCCTCCATAAGGGAATGCATCTGAAAGAGCATCTCTGAGATCTCTTTTTCCCCCTTAGCTTAGCAAATTAGTCATTTGTTGTTATTTTGAACAAGATCAAAATATGAGCTGATGAAATGTTGTGACACCTTCTCTTTTTGGGTTTGGTTTTTTTAGCATTTGACAGCAATTGCCTTTTTAAACAGGGTTTTTGTTTTGTTTTTTCCTCCCTGAGAGCTTACATAAAATAGTGGAGCTTGTTTATGCTTTATGACTAAAGCATCTTTGCATGTGTCCTTTCAAAACTCCCTCATCATTGATGTCTGTGTCTTGGCCCCAGGCTTATCTAGCAACACTGTCTTCCCTTCTCCAGAGATACCAGTTCTGCAATAAAATGATAGTTTTGACACTGTGAAATGGAATCTACACACTCCTATTGGCTCAGGTGCATATAATCATTATAGATTGTGGTGTTTGGTTTTTTTTATTTTTGTTTTTGCAATCTGGGGTTTTTAAAAGTAAGTTTCTAAAGAAACTTCTTAAAGAAAGCCTGCTTGGTTGTGGTGGACATTTGGATCATTATGCCTGCCACAGGCTCAGACATTCAGATGGACAATGAATGGCCAGGGAATTTCTGGTCACTGAAATGCAGGAAGTCTGTGTGCCATTCACTGACTCCTGGGATGCGGAGGGGTTGATCAAGCCTTGCAAACTGTACACAAGCTGAGTGGAACTCCTGGCCCACGGGCCTTGTGAAGAAATTTTTCGGCCCTAAAACAGAGCCTTTGGGGGCCTCTCGACTAGAGACAGCTTTAGTAAGTTGCCATATTTTTGCACCTCCTTATCAAGCGGTGCTGGGCAATTCCAGACTCAAGGCCATCTGGCTAGCCAGCTAAATTGCTAGGAATAATTTTCAGCTGAGAGGAATGTCAGGAGATGCCCTTGGCTTGAGATGGTAGAGTTAGATGGAGAGACGGAAAGTGATTGGATACTCAAAATCTGCCCAGTTACGGGGGGGTGGGGGTTAAAAGACTGCTCAAGAGAAGGTTTTGTTGTCTCTTGTCCTGGTGGAGTGAGAGGCCCGTGGGGAATGGTCCATCACTAGGCATGAACAGAGTTCTGCTTAAGGAAAGACCTCCTTGAACAGCTGTTTGGGTGAGATTAGACTGCTATTTTTCTTGGCTCGGATGTACCAAAGGAGTCTGCATTTGTAACCTGTTTTCTTCCTCCCCCCCCCTTTTTATCCCTTTTAAATAAACTTACCTTTATTTACATCTGCGTGGTTTTCCTTCACAGTCATTATGTGCTAATTGCAGTGTCTTAGACCCAGAGACCAGCTACCTAAAATTGTGTTGAGTTGGAGAAGCTAGAACAGAGAGGGTTGTGGCTTGCACCCGTATTCTTACCTTCTCCAGGGGATCCATGAGGCTTGAGGTTCCTGTTCCTCGAGCTGTAGTGGAGGATTAAGGGGTGGTGGTAGCCTGTGGTAAATAAAATAAATGAAATGAAATGGTAAGGGTTTGAGCAGCTTGCCCCTAGGAGTGTGGCTGATCATTCCTTCACAATCTGCCCTGTGGAGGTTCCCAATCCAACTCACGGAGGGTTGGTCACCCTCTGTGGGCCAATCAGCCTCCAATCCCGAAGTCCTTCCCCCTCCATAACCCCACCGCCTCAGAGGGGAGAGGAATCCCCTTGACCGGAGATAACATGGGGTTCTCCTGCAGGTGATGAGAGGATTCCCTCCTTAGCGCCGCACTCGCACCCCAGTTGGGATGTGTGAGCACTGTGCAAAGGAGGCAAGGGACTCAGCAAGCGACTGCCAAATCTTTCACCATTCAGAGAGGGGCGTGGAGCTCCATGCCCCTCTCTGCACAGAGAAAGGAAAATGGGCGGGGAAGGGCAAATGATGTCAGGGGAGGGGCTTCATAGATCATAGAGTTGGAAAGAGCCTACAAGGCTCAATGCAGGAAACTAGAGGAGGGGTCTCCCATCCAAGTAACAACCAGGCTTGACCCTGCTTAGCTTTCCACACTCAGACAAGCTGAGCCAGCGTGAGCCACAGGCCTGTTTTATGCTTCTGGGAGAGACCTGAACCCTTGACCTGAGTCCTCAGGGTGGGCCTGAGGGGGGCAGTCCAACTCCTGGTCCGTTATAGGTTCCGCACCCCTCCTGTACATCTTTGGAGCACTTTTCTGCGCTGCTTATATTTATGCAGTTTTGTGTACATGCAAGAATTCAGAGCTACTTAAAGACGGGTGTGTGTGTGTGTGTGTGTGTGTGTGATCGTTGCATGCGATCTGCGCTGCAAGCTGCTTGGCTAGCTTATGTGGGATGAGATTCCAAAGCTCTAACCAAAATTGGGCTGAAAAGTGCTTAGTTCATTCCACAGTTTATACAAAAACAGTATGGCCTGAAAGGACTGCATATTATAATCACTGTTTATTTATAGAATGTATGTTAGGAAATATTTTTCATTTTGGGAAACAAGGCCTATGAGATGCCACCCAGATAGCTAATGGCAAGATCCCAGAACTCACAAGTTCACCATATCCAGTGCTGTCCACTAGACCACATCAACTTCCTATGGTGTGGGGGGGGGAGGCTTAGCTCAGGGGTAGAGCGCCTGCTTTGCATGCAGAAGGCTCCGGGTTTGATCCCTGGCTTCTCCAAGGTAGAGCTGGGAAAGAATCCTGCCTGAAACCCTGGAGAGCCATGGCTGCCAGTCACTGTCGACAATACTGGGCTGGATGGACCAATGGTCTGACCTCAGTATAAGGCAGCTTCCTGTGTTCCTATGAATCAAGATGTGGGCAGTTCCTGTGCCTTCTTGGATTGTAGCCTCATAAGAGGAGCAGACTCCTCCCAATGTCCCTTCAACAGACGTTA
This sequence comes from Shinisaurus crocodilurus, assembly GCA_021292165.1. Lineage (NCBI taxonomy): Eukaryota > Metazoa > Chordata > Lepidosauria > Squamata > Shinisauridae > Shinisaurus > Shinisaurus crocodilurus. Next base: position 2,304,285 of record CM037889.1, read on the forward strand.
GTTTGTCTCATCTTGCTGGCATTAAATATGGCTCCTTAATAATTTAGGTTCCTCAATACCAGCAAGTAAACAGCATCTCTCTCTCATACAGATGTCATGGGCTATTTATTATGAATGAGGATCCAGGCGTTGCAAAACTTAATTTGTTACCACTCTGGTTACCGATGATTAAAATTCTCAAGTTTTCTTACAGTGTTAAGTGGCTCTGATGCTGAGCAAGAATGCTTCCCATCCAATTCCGTTAGGCTGCGATGCACGATGCTGAGGAATCTGCTGAGAATGCCATTGAACGCCGCCAAATATACATGCACATACATATATCATATACGGGCGCATACAGTGCAGGGATTACTATATAAATAACATTTACAAACAAACAAAAAACCTGTTACACGCTACAGTGGCTTCATGAATTTATAGCATATGGGTGCCGAAGCACTCGGAAAAACTGTAAACTATAAAGAGGGTTACACAGTTCCTTCATTTATCAAGTTGCAATGAGTAATTTGTTCACCAGGCAGGAAAAAGAAAATCTACACAGTCAGAATGAGTATGTATCTCCAGGGTTCACACTAGAGATCTTTTGAGAAAACACACACATGATTTGAATTCCAAACTGAAAGCCCTCTGCGGCAATACAGAAACTAATATTATTATAGTAGCAAGCAACATAGGTACTTTAAAACCTAAAATCTGTACCCAGATCATAGTGCATAACAAATGGAACCTGGACTAGCATCCCTGCATGCTAGTGAAGGGGTATAAAATCCATGGTAAGGAAACTGTGGGATTTACACCAGGATATTACAGAATTTTACAATCACATATTCAGGTAGTAAAGATTGTCCTTACCAATGAACAAGGTTATGTATAATCAGTTGCCACTGTGCACACATTGCCCCAAGGGAGATTCATCTACTGGAAGCTTAGGATGTCACTCAATCCTGAATTGTCAAAGGAGCACAGGAATTTGCCGTATAAAACCTGGTTCAGGTGATCATCATAGCCTAAACAAGCCACAGTGGCTTGTTTAAACTGCAGCGAGTGCTGGGTGCCATATTCCTAATCACCCACCCGGGCGTGGCTTGTCATGTCATCCGAACCTGGGTGGCATGGCTTGTTTCCCCCTCAAACAAGCCACGCCATCTGGGTTCAGATGACATGACAAGCCGTGGCTGGGCGTGTGATTATCCAAATTGCGCCTGGCAAGTGCTGTGGCTTAAACAAGCCACCATGGCTTGTGTAGCCTAAGATGATCATGCAAAATGTCAAACTATGGGTCCACCTTGCTCAGTATTGTCTACACCAGCCTTCCCAAACCTGGTGCCCTCCAGACATTTTGGCCTACAGCTCCCAGCATTCCTGACCATTGGCCATGCTGGCTGGGGCTGATGGGAGTTGAGGTTCAAAACATCTGGGTGGGGGGCACCAGGTTGGGGAAGGTGGGTCCACACTGACTTGCAGTGGCTCCCCGGGGTTTCAGGCAGGAGATCTTTCTTTCCCAGCCCTACCTGGAGATGCCAGGGATTGAACCGGGGACCTTCTGCAGGCAAAACAGGTGCTCCACCACTGAGCTCCAGACTTTTCACCTGCAAAAAGAGACCAAGCTAAAAACATACCAGTCCCAGCTAGTCCAGTTCCAGCAAGAAGCAGAGATGCAGTCAGAGGACTCTCTACTCTTAACAACTTCAGAAGTGAGACCCGGAGTGGGCAACCGGAAGGGGGGGGATTCCCCCCGCACGCACACGCACACACGCTGTTGTCCAAATGACATAAGAATGTGTGGCCATGGCCGCTGGCACCAAAGGAGATGGGGCCATGTCACTTTATGCCATTTTCTCCCCAGTGGGCATGTCAGGAGTGTTATGGCTGTAAAAATTACTCCAGCCTTATGGTTCATAATCCACTCCGTAGGCCCGTCCGCCTACGTGGATCCAGCAGAGCGTGAGTTGGAAAATACAGCGTCTGTCTCATGTGTGTAAACTGGCCCACTGTAGCTTCACACAGAGATTCACTGTCTCTCCTGCACGCAGCACAAACCAAGCGTCTCGGGTTACAGCCTCTCCAGCTTCACTGTAGCTAGGAATTTAACTCCAATAGAATCCATTACTCAGGTTTCTTTCTACCTGTTTATTCTATATCAGAGTTAATACAAACTACATTGCATAGCATAGTCCAGTGCATAGCCAGTCCTGGCAAGCACACATCGTTACATGATTGCAACAAGTCAGAGAGAAGACAGGAACAGAATGCATACAGAAAGCAATCCTTCTCTCTACCATACAAGTTACAGGAAACAAAACTTAAAAAGCATACCACGTCATCAGAAAGTACAAACCATGTGATCAGCTCATATTTCTGTCCAGCCCACTTTTCCCATGAGAAAGAGAATCGCAGTTTCAGACTCAACACGATTGTTATTGTAGTCATCCTGTACCTTTCCAAATGAAAACACTTGTGGCACAGCTGTTGTTGTGTTACATGTCCCAACAAGGAGGATGATCCGGCACATATGCTGCGGGCGCTGCACACAGATCTTTTTCCATCAGAGAAGACCGGTGTACAGCGAAGCTGCTTTGCCTGCCCTGCGCCTTCTGCCAACCTCCTAGTTCCTAGTTATCGCCAGGAGGTTGCCCTCCACTTGCCCTCCATTGGGAGGGTGGGTGTCACACAGGGGGATCTCCTTGTCATCACAGATCAGGGATAAGAAGGGGATTCCTCTCCCAGCCTCCTCACACTGCCTTTGGTAGGGGCGGGGCTTGGGCAGAGAAGTGGGCAGGGCCCAAAGACAGAGCCCACAAGCCTCCGCAAGCTGGATGAGGCCAGCGGGCTGGAGTGTGCCCTCATGCGCATCAACCGTGGTGCAGAAGCACAAGGGTCTCTAGGGGGCACTGTGCAATCGTCTAGAGCAGTGCTCTCCAACCTTGGGTCCCCAGATGTTTTTGGCCTACAACTCCCAGCATGCCCCAGCCAGCGAAGCTGGCTGGGGCATGCTGGGAGTTGTAGGCCAAAAACATCTGGGGACCCAAGGTTGGAGAACACTGGTCTATAGGACTGATGAGCAGGCAATAAAAGTTAGTTTTCGTTTTCCCCTTGCAACATCATGTCCAGCCTCCTGGTTAACGCTGCATCAGCTTCCCAGAAGAGGTCTGGCCATCCCTTGGAAAACTCCGTTACTTTAGATAGTTTATGCAGACTTGCTCAGCTCTGCCGCCACGCGGAGCAGGCCGCCACACCTCACTCACTCTGAGCTTAAAGCGACGTGCGAACCTGGCCATAATGTCTTAAGAGGAGACTCTTGTGTCTCTCACTATGGGACCGATGTTCAGATATTACGAAGCAAGCGTGAACAGAGGATATGTGTATCACTAGTGGTCAAGGTTCCGCTACTGCAGGGACCCCTCGACCTGCCTTTGGAAGATCTCTGCCTCTTCTCAAAGCCTCTCCCTTTCCAGGAGATCAAATCCTTTGCCTATTTCCAGTAGCATGGGCGTAGGCTTTAGACGTGGTGAATAAGTCACTCCAACAAACCAGGGTACACAACAACACTTTACTTATTATATTAGGGTATTTACTTAATAGAGTGGTTATAATTCAAAAGCAAGTAGGATAAAATAAAACAAACAAACACTACAAGGTTCTCTAGCTTAACTTCAGACTACCTCTCTCCACTGCAGTCAGTCTCTCTCTGCAGTCAGTCTCTCTCGCTCGCACTCGCGCTCGCTCTCTCTCTGCAGTCTGCTGACCACACCCCACACATATATAGCCCTCCCAGGAGTGGAAGGTTATAATCAGGTGACCTTGATCAGGAGACTAATTCTTAACTTCTATTGGGTGAACTAAAACTCTCAAACTCCCCCTCCCATCCTGGAGTGTTTGGGCCTTCAGGCTTCAACTAATCTAGGGAAGTGTTTGGGCCTTCAACAAACTTAAGCCTGTGTAGGCCTCAATCCTTCACACTAGTATGCGTCCTCTGTGGGTTGGTTTAGATGTTGGCTCAGAAAAGAACCAACAGAGGATGCAGAAGGGCCCTTTGCTCAGGCTTAGATTAAACAAACCTTGGGTATGTCTGTAATTGCGAGGCGAAGGCATCTGTCTTCATGGTGACAGATCTCTGTAGTTTAACATAATAATCATATTTGCACACAGTTACTTACCCTTTCATAATTTGTGTGTATGACTATATTTGAGATTTTGCAGAATTTATCATATTTTGCCAAGGAAGAGGTGATAAATCAATAAGACTGGGAGAACAAGAATTAGAAACTGAAGAAAGGAAAGGTAGGTCTGGCTTGTGATACCAGGAAAGCCTTTTATTTTAGGCCATGAGGACTAGAAACAGACTGTTAAGTTTTTAACAAAAGGCAAGGTCCTGAAGAAGCTGGGTTATGTACCCAATCTGCACACAAAAAAGGCAGATGAGTTGAATACATTCAGAGAGACTTGTGGCAACATGATTGAGGAAATCCTGTTTTCAAAATGAACGTTTCCAAATGTGTATATGTTCAGAAATAACTGGATGCGAGCATCCTATGGTTTCCTGAGTGTAAAATGCGATCAAGCTCCAGGGCTTTAAGAGATGCCGTGACTTGAAACACATTATAGATTTAATTCTGGAGATACAAACTTGAGTCAGCTTGCCCCAGCAGGTTCAGCTTTGTCAGCCCTGTTTTGAAATGGAAGGAAAGGAATATTTGCCCAGTAAAATACATCACTGAGGGACAGAAGACATGAACTGTGTTTCGAGCTCAGCAACTAATCTGCTGTCTGACTTGGGGAATTCTGTCTCAGGCTTCCTATCTGAGATAGGACCTAATCAACAACAGAAAGGTGACTCGGACCTAAAGCAGCTGACAACTGAAAAGGATGTGGGTTTAGATTATTCTTTGGTGCTGCTGTTGCCCCTTTTCATTTTCATCTCCATTCTGGATAGAAGTTAGTCTTAAATACAATGAAAGAGACACTGCAACAAAAGCAAACAAGCAATGGACTGGCTCCACCAATGGAAGCGCTTCTTCCTCTTGTGGAGGGAACCAGGATCGATCCAGCAGTGTCCCGACTGGAGAAAGTGGGTGGGTGGCTACACTGTTCTGGATGGCCTCCAGGAGTAGATTTTCAGGGGCACAGAAAGCAGCAGGGGAGAGCGGAAAACAGGGGAAATCACCTCCCCACTGCTTCCGTCCACGTAATCATCCAGTTCACAGAGTTCTGCTCCACGCAACTCTGGGATCTAACCCAATATTAGGTTAAGATGGAAGCTTAACGGTTGCCTATAGGAAATGTTTTCCTGGGATAATGAAAACAACTCTTGGATTTGCAGGTTTGAGAAAAAGGCATAGAATACATCACTATGATCAGAGTAGGCGTGTTTTATTTATTTATTTATTTATTTATCTCAGGTTTATATGTTACTTTCCACTTTCAAATTGGCTAACATGATGATGATGATGATGATGATGATGATGATGATGCCATAAAAATATAATGATAAAATACAATAAAATTGTGAAGGACTGCCAACCGGTCCTTTCCTCAAGACGAGAGAATAAAGGTGCCAAAACTGCCAGCCTTAGCTCTGCCGTCTTGACCTGATTCTCTCAGGGCCTTGCCCTTGGTCTATACACTGGATTTAGCACTGAACCACAGAGGAACCACACACACCGTGTGGGGTAAAACCAGGAAAGTTTATTTAAGCTTACAATAAAAGGTGGGGAATAAGGGAAGGGGGAAAAGGTGGGGAGACACTTTGGTATACACAAGTAGAGCTACAAAACAACAAAACTAGTTCCTTTACTCTGAGTCAGCACAGAGCCATCAAAGAACTATGTACATTTGTATGAGGTTCCCAGCCTCCAGCTGGGGTTACACTTGTTTACACGTGTGTGGTGCAGGAGAAGGGTCGGCTTTTCTTCACAAAAATCATGACTGGTCGAGAATAAAGCTATCATGATACTGGCTGGGTCAGGGAAAGCCTTCGTGAAGAGCGGTGGGTCTAAGCAAATGTCTAAAGATCAATACTGAAGATGCCTGTCTAGTGTCAGCAGAGAGCGTGTTCCAGAGGGATTCGGAATCACTGCTGATTCACCCATGTTATCATGAATCAATAACACTCATTTACACAGGCAAGGAATCTCAGGATGTGGGGACCACACCTCCTTCTTGACTATCTCCGATCATGATTTGTTTGCAATGAATTATGAACTCTGTATCTACCAGAATAACAATGCTACTATTTACGCAGGGTTTTAGCAACAGGCACTCCCTGGATTCCATCCTTTCCCTGATTGGTTGCCAGCTGGCTCACCAAATAAACCTTTATCCTAGACTATTTTCTGTCTCTTCAGGCAAGAATAGCAGCAGCGGCTGTCACTGCCAGGATATTTAATGACTGGGGGTTGGCAGGGGACCGGAGGAAGATCTGAAGAACCACATAGGTAGCTAGCTGCTAGTTAACCACCTGTTTATTTCTTCTAGGTTATGACAGGAGGTGAAGATGCTTGTACAGTTTCTAGCCAGCCACTCGTCATTCCCTTAATTTCCCCCCCACACTTCTTCCATGGTTAAGGGTTTGCCTGCACATTCAGAAGAGGTATGTTGGGCCTCTGCTACGGAGACGGTACCACTTCGGCATGCGGGGACGGGGGTGGGTGGGTGCGCAGGGGGAAATCGTGCATTCACTGCTGCATATACAAATTCTGAGCACACAGCAGAGGTGGTGTTAGGGGGCAGCCCACCAGGGCCGGAGCCCCAAATCTTTCCTTTGGAGCCCCGGATATCTGGGAGGGCTGGAGCCCCGAATCTCTGGGAGGGCCTCTGCCCCACCACCCTGCTGTCCATGGGCACTTGCTGAAATAAAGGTGCCGGGGCCCTGATGATCTCTGCTGCATCTGATCCCCCTGGATCAGCTGGCTTTTGGCCCACATGTGCCAAAGGGCAATCCCTTTCTTTTATGTTTTAAAATTGTCAGGATTGGCACAAATTCAACAGGTGAAGTTTACCCACCCACCCCACACCCCCAAACACGGAGCTTCAGAAAGAAGAGAAACTTTATTGCATTTCCTTCTGACACTGTAAACTTACCTGTTAGAGGCAACAGCCGCCTCCTTTTTTTTCCTGGTGTGCGCACGTACTCGCACGCACGCATGCAGGCAGGCAGGCACGCACACACTCACATCCTAGCCTCTGTTCCCTCCCTGTTTACTGTTCTTAAAGAGGCCATCCACAAAATTGCAGCTAAGCTAAAAATTTAAAGCAGTTTGCGGGCGGGAGGCACTGGAAAACTTAGTGACTTCAACCCTATGAACCTGGTAGAGCCCTGATGAGTATTGTGGATCAGGTGGATCCACAATTGGCTACAGAATCAGACTCAAAGAGTGCTTATCAATGGTTCCTTCTCAAACTGGGGAAAGTTACCAAGCGGGGTACCACAGGGCTCGGTCCTGGGCCCGGTGCTCTTCAACATTTTTATTAATGACTTGGATGAGGAGGTGCAGGGAATGCTTATCAAATTTGCAGATGGCACAAAGTTGGGTGGAACTGCTAATACTCTGGAAGACAGAAACAAAGAGGGTGTAGGGCGGGGCTGCAGGTCCTAATATTGGCTCCTGTAACCCCGCCCCCCCTACCTGAGGCGTACCTGCGAGAACTGGTAAGTCTCGCCTCTCCTCCCCCCACGTCCGCAAAATTTCTCCCCGCCCACAGCTGCACGTGATGCGGGGGAAGGTCAAAATTCAAAGTGATCTTGATAGGCTGGAGCACTGGGCCAAAAACAACAGAATGAAATTTAATAAGGATAAATGCCAAGTGCTGCACCTAGGGAGAGGAAACCAAATGCAGAGTTACAGAATGGGGGACACTTGGCTCAACAATACTACAAGTGAGAAGGATCTTGGAATTGTTGTAGATCACAAACTGAATATGAGCCAGCAATGCGACGTGGCTGCAAAGAAGGCAAATGCTTTTTTGGGCTGTATTAATAGAAGTATAGCTTCCAAATCGCGGGAAGTGATAATTCCCCTTTACTCGGCACTGGTTAGGCCTCATCTTGAGTATTGCGTCCAGTTCTGGGCACCTCACCTTAAGAAGGACATAGACCAGTGATGGCGAACCTATGGCACGGGTGCCACAGCTGGCACGCAGGGACCTCTCTGTGGGCACTCGAGCCATTGGTCATCAGATCGCGAAAAGACCATCCCCTCCTGCAAAACACTAATGATCTTGTTCTTTCTCACAGTGTGGAACAGAATGATTTTATTCTAGAGTTCCTGTTACAGAATTCTTTTCTACATTGTTATCACATTTAAAAGATTTTGAAGAATGATGCACAGAGCATGGCTTGGATGTAAAGCCTTAACAGTTGACCTGAGTGCTGCATGTGTTGCTCTCAAACTAACCGAGTATGAGCCAAGGTTTGACAAATTATCAGCATGCATGCAATAGCAAAGATCACATTAATTGTGCAAAAGCATGCCCAATGCAAACTTTGACCTAATGCAGTGTTTGCAGTCCAAGACATAAAGTGTTTAAAATGTGTTAAGCATGTTTAGTTTTCTTGTTTATCTTGCTCATCCTAGTACAGGTTGACTTTTACTAATCCGACACCTGTAGAAGCAGGGAAAGGACCCGTACAATTTCAGTCTGGCATATAATCATATTACAAGTTGAGAATCCCTTATCCAAAAATACATGTGCCTAATTATTTTAAAAGTTTGTATAAATTCCCTTCAGGCTATGTGTACAATGTAGTACTATAATAATTTGAGTTGATTTTTTTTCCCAACAAAAAACTGTTTGTATCATTGAAAGCTCTGTTATTGTGTTTTTCTTTAAAGACAAAATATGTTAATTAGTTTGGACAACTGTATGAGTTGTTTTTCTAAAACTAAAACCTCGGTATTCAGGTTTAATTGCAGTGTTGGCACTTTGAAATAAATAAGTTGGTTTTGTGTTGCATTTTGGGCACTCGGGCTCAAAAAGGTTCGCCATCACTGACATAGACAAACTGGAGAGGGTTCAGAGGAGGGCAACAAGGATGATAAAGGGACTGGAAACAAGGCCCTATGAGGAGAGACTGGAAACAAGGCCCTATGAGGAGAGAGGAGGGCATGTTTAGCCTTCAGAAGAGGAGACTGAGGGGAGATATGATCGCACTCTTCCAGTACTTGAAGGGATGTCACACAGAGGAGGGCCAGGATCTCTTCTCGATCATCCCAGATTGCAGGACACAGAATAATGGGCTCGTTACGGGAACCCAGATTCCACCTAAACATCAGAAAAAATTTCCTGACTGTCAGAGCAATAAGACAGTGGAACCAACTACCTAGGGAGGTGGTGGGCTCTCCCACTCTGGAGGCATTCAAGGTGCAGCTGGACAGCCATCTGTCAGGGATGCTTTGACCTGGATTCCTGCATTGAGCAGGGGGTTGGACTCGATGGCCTTGCAGGCCTCTTCCAACTCTACTTTTCTATTATTCTATGAGTAATGACACTAGCAGAAGGGCTAAGTTAGGTCCCAGAAAATCAATCCCCCATCCCCTAGAGGCTCTTTGAATTTGAAATGTCACTGCTTACTCTCCTGGGATGCTGTCGTCACAGGACTCTGGAAATCAAGAGCCAAACTACATGTTCAGTAAAAGCATGTGGCACAGCCTTTCTAGGACTGCACCACTTCACAATACAGATGCATGTCTGAATAATCCCCACACATTACAAAACAAAACCTTCCTGCTCATAGTAAATTAGCATGTCATAGAAAAGATCACATTCTATTTTTCTGTGTGCCGGGGGAGGTACTAGGTACCGAAAACAAAGATCCAGGACTCAGGCCCACAGGAAAAACACGCGCACACACAGATTTGCATATGCTAATTCACATATGCTCTAAAGTCACCCTGTGTGTGTGTCTTTCAAGGACCCCATCTTCTAAGCACACCCCTATTTGTAAAAAGGGATGTATGGAGTAGAGGAGGGCTTTTGATTTCAGAAAAAACCTCAGGCAGAAAGATTCTTTTCTTCTGCTGCTCCCAGATTATGGAATGGCCTGCCGGCGGAGATTCGTCAGCTCACCAGTCTTTTGGAATTTAAAAAAGCCATAAAGACTGATCTCTTCCGGCAGGCCTATCCGGCGGAATTTTAGGTTGCCTTTAAGATGTTTTTACGATATTTTAATGATGTTTTAATGATGTTTTAATGATGTTGTTTATGATGTTTTTAATATGTTTTAAGATGTTTTAATAGTATGTATTGTGTATTTTATATTTTTGTTGTTCCCCGCCTCGATCTAGACGGAGAGGCGGGTAAGAAATAAAATTTATTATTATTATTATTATTATTATTATTATTATTCAAGGGGGGTGCAGCAGAAGGTTGGCGCCTTCCACATGTGCAAGGCAAGGTTTACCTTAAATGAACCAAATTCCTTGAAAGCCGCAACTTGCCGGCGATCGGGTATCAAGCTTATTCACCAGGAGGGCTTTCCAGGGTTGAGTCCTCATGTCCAGACCGGAGCCCAGGACTCCGTGGAGTCCGTGCAGCCTTGCACCAACCGACCAACAACAACAACCTGGGTGTCGTAAATCCGTCCAGTTCCAAGATAAGCCGTGTAGTCGTTATCACAGTCCGAGGGTCAAAGCCAAAATATATCAGTCCAAAAGAGAGCAAACGTAAACCAGTTTGGGATCAGGCAAAGTCGTGGTCAGGGTTGTTCCAAGGTTTAAAGGTACCAGTCTGAGGTCGGGAATGTCAGCAGCGTCTGGCGGTAGCTGTATTGGCAAACAATTGCTTCCAGCCTCTGAGTGTGTTTGGGACCTGCCTTTTGAGCAGGTGCTGATTGGTAAGGCTGCCCAGCTGGGTCAGGCCGCACTTAGCCTGGCCCCACCCCAAACACACTCCGGCACGGCTGGTCTCTGTCTGACCTACCGGAGGCACAACACTGGGCTTGGAGACCCACACTTTTTCTCCTGCCTCACTCCCCCCTCCCTCCTCCCTCCCCCTCCCCTCTTGCCTTCAGGGGAACCAGTTGTTCCAGTTGCCTTCCCTGTGCCCTAGATACTTGTGGCGGTACTTGACAGCTCTTTGGGACTGCCCGGCACTTGGCGCCCTTCCTGTGCCCAAGGGTTGTTGAGCGACTGGGGAATGTGCAGTTGGCCCCATGGAGATTGGACAGACAACGCGAGTAGTCAAGAAGGACACCCTTGGTGATGACTTTGGGCTTGCTGTCTGAATGGATGGTGACTATAGCCATTAATAAATATTAGGGTTAAATTTCAAGTTAGGGTTAGGGTTAAGAAAACTAGGTTCCGTGCGCATGTCCTGGGGCCTGGAATTTGCTTAGATTGGACAGTCAAAGCTAGTGGTCAACAAGACAGTGGGGCTAAAAATGGAAGTAGATTACACTAGTTAGTACGCACAGTTAGTACGCACAGTGGCTCATGCTGGCTCAGCTTGTCTGGGTGTGGAAAGCTAAGCAGGGTCAGGCCTGGTTATTACTTGGATGGGAGACCCCTCCTCTAGTTTCCTGCCTGCATTGAGCAGGGGGTTGGACTCGATAGCCTTGTAGGCTCCTTCCAACTCTATGATCTATGAAACTATGAAACAGGCTAACTCCCCCAATCCATTTAAGAGCCCATTTACAAGCCTTTGGAAGGTCTCCAGACCGTTCCAGATGCCAAAAGGCAGGGCAGTAAATTGTAATAACCCGAGGTGGGTGACAAAAGTGGACTTCAGAGTGGCATCAGGATCCAAGGGGACTTGCCAGTAGCCCTTGGTCAGGTCGAGGGTGGTGATGTATTTAGCCCACCCCAACAGAACCCGTTCCAACAGAACATCCATGTTCGGGATGGGGTAGGGGTCGGGGACGGTCACCCACTTTATCTTTCTGTAGTCCACACAGAACCGTACCCCCCCCCATCCTTTTTGGCTACTAGCATGATTGGGGATGACCAGGGACTGGAGCTAGGTTCAATGACCCCCAGCTCTAGCATGGCTTGTATCTCTTTGGCAATGGCTTGGGCATGGGGTCCCACGGCACGGTAGGGGAGGGACTGAAGAGGGGGGCTGTCCCCCGTAAGGACAGAATGCTGCACCAGGGAGGTTCGACCGGGGCGATCTGAAAACATGGGCTGAAAGTCCTCCAATAGCTCGCGCATTTGGGTCCACTGCTCTCCAGAGAGTGCCAGGGACAATTCGATTTCATCTAGCTCGCCCCCTTGTTCCCACTCCTCCAACATATCCCCTTCCATCAAGCCTTCTTCCGCATAAGCATGTACACTCATTACATTGGGCTTCCGCTCATGGTACAGTTTCAGAGTATTCACATGATACATTTTGTGACGCTCTGGATTTTCCGGAAAGGCTACCTTGTAATTGACCTCCCCCAACCTTTCCACCACAACTCCCGGCCCTTCTCATTTCAGACGCAGTTTATCAGTTTTAATGGGTCTCAACACCAACACCTGTTCCCCAACTTTAAAAGTCTGTGGTATTGCTGTCCTGTTGTACCACTCGCTTTGCTTTTGCTGCGCTGCTTTCAGATGTTGCTGGGCAGCCTCCCGGACCTCTCGGGGGGTGTTTTGTAGCCGCTGCATAAAAGTGTGCACGAGTTGAGGGGCAACAGCTGTATCCCCCTCCCACTCTGCCCGTAACAGTGCTAATGGTCCCCGCAATTCCTGCCCAAACATGAGTTCATTCAGAGAGAATCCCAAGCTCTCCTGCGGGGCGTCACGGTAGGCAAACAACAAGTAGGGCAGCGCTTGGTCCCAGTCCCCGGGATGCTGAGTGGCATAAGCCCGGATCATTTTCCCCAGAGTCTGACTGAACCATTCAATCAATCCATTAGTCTCATGATGGTAGGGCACGGATGTCAGGTGCGCAGCGCCACCCAGCTCCCACATTTTTTTGCCCAGAAGAGGTTGAGATTGAGAAGGCCTGAGAAGTTTGCTGAGGTCTTGACTTGGCCTGCTTTTAAGCATTTGCAGGTATGCCTTGGGATCAAAGTGTTAATTAGGGGATGCTTTTTAAGACAAGGGAAGAAAGTTATTAGTTTTAGGAGTGAGCAGATGTTGTTTTGATTAGAATTCTTATGGGCTTTAACATTGATGCTGATATATATATATATATATATATATATATATATATATATATATGCATGTGTGTATATATAGGTTGTTGATAAGTATTGTATTATATATATTGAATTGTATATATTAGATAAGACTATCAGTGGCTAGTCATGATGGGTATATGCCTCTGTTGCTGTGGAACATAAGGGTGTGTGTGCTATTGCACTCATACACAACTTCTGAAATATCCAAAGGCATTTGGTTGGCCACTGTGTGAACAGAATACTGGACTTGATAGGCCTTTGGTCTGATCCAACAGGGCTCTTCCTATGTTCTTAACTCTCATCAGCCTTCGCCATCATAGCCAGTGGTGGGGGATGATGAGAGTTGTAGGCCAAAACATCTGGAGGGCCACAAGTTGCCCAACAGTAGTGTAGCATTTCAAGGGGGATTGATTGCTCTCAGAAGGTTCCAGCAGCTCAGCCTGGTCCTGAAAGACAGAAGCTGACCCAGAAGGGTTGGGCAGGGCTGCACCTATGCTGATGGATTGGCCTGCTTTAAACCATACTGAGCAGGACTCAAGTGTGAAGGGAAGGAGGCTTTGCCTTGCCTTCTTCAAAGGACAATCGGAGAACATCACGTTCAAAGGATTATGAGCCTTATTTATTTATTTATTATATTTATACCCCGCCTTTTTTCCTGCAAGGAACCCAAGGCGGCTTACATAATCCTCCTCCTCCTCTCCATTTTATCCTCACAACAACAACCCTGTGAGGTAGGTTAGGCTGAGAGTCAGTGACTGCCCCAAAGTCACCCAGTGAGTTTCATGGCCGAGCAGGGAATAGAACCTGGATCTCCTGAGTCCCAGTCCAACACTCTAACCACTACGTCACACTGGCTCTCCCTTTAATACTTAAAACCTATAATACTTTTCATTTATGCTGTTTGTTTGTTTGTTTGTTTGTTTTTTGCTGTTGTGTGCATCCTAAGGATGCTGCAGGTATTTGTACTTTCTTATATGGAGAATGGACTGGCTGTGTGAATCAATCGGATTGTTAAAAAGTAACAAGAGCTACTAAACACTTAGATGTTTTCGTTGTGTAAAAAATGGGTAGTACCCAATACTTCTGCTGCACTAGCGGGAATGACCGCTAGCGCAATGGGAAACTAGCTCTCACTAGCACAATGCAACCTGAAACTACTGCTTCAAGAATAGGACAAGTCAGTGGAGGCCATGGAAGGGAACTCTGCTGATGTGTCCCATTCCGGAAGCAGTGGTTTCCGGTAGTTTCTTGGGTTGCACTAGTAAGCACTATTTTCCCATTGCACTAGCAGTCATTCCTGCTAGTGCAGCTTATTTAGAGCTGGCAAACTGCCAACATTGGATACTGCCCATTGTATTTGCTTAAGAATAAGTTTGATATTTGTTGTTATTTCCCTCCTTTATTGTTGCAGTCTAGAGCTGGGCCATTGCAATCATGAGTGGGAGTTCCAGGCTGAGCCCGCCGACTCCTCCTGCAGATATGGGGATGGTTGTGGGTTACCCAAGTATTATATTACCCACAACACAGGTGAGACAAGGGACTGAGAGAACAGTGGCATGCCAGTCACTCCTTAACAGGGTTGAAGTGAGATTTGAAGTGGGGGCTTCCCAGCACATAGCTCCCACTCTTAACCATCACACACACCATCCCAGCATCAGTGAGTGGCTGCTAGTCTGTTTAGAAGCTCACCTTTAAAATCCTACATGGCATAGACCCTACCATTCTGGAACAAAAACCCGTCCGATGTCAACCTGCCTGCGTGCTGAGATCATCAAGCAAGGTTCTCCTTCATCTGAAGTAAGGTGGTGGTGACCAGAGAGAGGGCCTTCTTGGTGATGGCACCACTTCTATGGAACTCCTTCCCCAGATGGGCTTGCCTGGCACCCAGTTTGCTCTCTTTCTGGCACCAGACTATTCACCTTTCAAAGTTCTGAGTTCTAGCTCTTTTAACCAGCTGCTTCTAACCTGTTTTTATTAGTAGTATTAGGGTTAGTATCTGTATTTCATTTCATTTGTTTGTTTTTTGCATTGGTTTGATATTATTGCATGATTTTATCGTGAATTTCTCTGGGAGCCCTCCGTTAAAGGGCAGTTATGTGTGCAGTATGTGTGCAATAAAGCAACAACAACAAAACCCCTCTCTAACGGAATTCTGGCTATTTTGTTTTTCTCCTGGCTTATAAGTCTTGAGGTCTCTCTAGGTACATACGAATGATGCTCCCATAATTCTCTTTTCCTGACTGTGTGTAAGCCTGTGCGTATTTGCGATGCATTTTAAGAAGTGCACAAGACATGTCACAGGCTGCATCTGGGAAATGGATTTCCGTTCCCAATGGAGAAAACGAACTGTGTAATTTTCGTCCTCGCCATCATGTCCCCGTGCAAGCTGTTCAGATCTCCTCCTTTTGTTTCAGCCAATACCCCGTGGAACACTTGAGCTGGGTTTCGGCTCTTGGGTCAATTGCCAAGCAGTTTCTCTTTCATCTCTTTTAGCACTGGCAGACACAGCTTGAAATGAATGTACAAGGTGCTGCTTTGCAGCAGCCCTTATTCCCTGGCACCTTTGAGATGCCAGTTCATTGAAAGTAATAAAACCAGATCATCCACACACACAAAAATCATCTTTTGAACAGGCTTTGGGCTCTGCTGTGCTACTTGGTTACGGATATTCATCTTCCTGGATATTGTGCTGTTTGACTCAGCGCTGCGGTATGAAAGCGCCAGCTGCCTCCCTCGCCTTATTAACCCATGGAGTGTCAACACTGCACTTCTTGAATGGCAAAAGAATGAATGACATTTGCTTATTGATTCAGGAGGAGCAGGCCCTATTGTTCAGCCTACAAGCAAATCACCACTTGTGGTCAAATGAATGAATGCACGTATTTATTCATTACAGACCTTTATTACCCCCTACCTTCCAGGGATGTTGAAGAGTCCTTGGTCTCGAGTCACAAGTCGAGTCACGAGTCTTTGGACCTGAGTCTCGAGTCCGAGTCCAAGTCCTTGGTCCAAAATGGTGACTCACGAGTCACAAGTCACAAGTCACAAGTCACTCCCAAAGCTGACTCCACGAGTCCCTATTAAAATCAATGGGGGGTTTTCCCAACAAAATAAGGCTACTTCAGATGTGTGGCTTAAATAAATTCTAGGCACAAGTGTGCCTTTTTATCTCATAACTCTGCCACTGATTTTGACAAGAACAGACCAGGCAGACAAACCCAAAATAACCAGGCAGGCAGAGGAGGCAGGGAACCCCAAAGCAGGCAGGCAGAGGCATTTGCCTTGGACAATTCAAACTGTGGAACTGGTTAAGAAGAGACCAGGCAGGCAGAGGAGGCTGGGAACCCCAAACAGGCAGGCAGAGGCAGCCAAACCCAAAATGTCTGAAAGGTTGCATTAGGAAAATGATTTTAAAAAATAAACTTCGATTGTTACTGCAACTAGGTCCAGACAGCACCTGCAGGTGGCATCAAGCAGGGATGTTGACGAGTCCTTGGTCTCGAGTCCCGCCGAGTCGAGTCTCGACTCGAGTCTCGAGTCCCATTAAAAATATTGGGACTCAAGTCCGTCTCGAGTCAGAGGGGGGACTCAGTCCGACTCACGAGTCGAGTCCTGGAGTCCGAGTCCCCATCCCTGCTACCTTCCACAAAGAGTGGCAGCTAAAAAAGAACTTAAAACAATGACTGACAGGGCTTCTCTACGGTATTTTACCGGAGCTTCTTCTTCTGTTTTCTTTGTGGGAATAAGAGTGTCCTTTTACATGAAGTTTCTGTTTGATTTTTCCAGGGGTTTTCCTCTCTGCCTTTCTATTTGTTCCTATGTGTTCCATTACACAACACAAGGTGGCACTGTGGTGTAGAGCAGAATTGCGAATTTACATGAGGCTTCCGTAGTGAATCATGGTAGTATCCAGGATATACCTGACTTTCCTCACTCTAAAAAAAGCCATGAAAAAGGCTGGAAAACCCAGGAGAGGCCCTGGAGGATGAAGACATCATGTAAAGGACCTGCAAACCTCCGTGAATGAGGGATCACATGTGCACAATGAATGCCTCATGTAGAGGAGCGCTTAGGGAGCAGTCCTGTGGTCCCTGGAGGGCTGTTGGATGCTGTGGACATTCCTCTCCACTGGCAGAGAGGGAGGCTTGTTGTGGGGGATTCTGGGGAAGGCCCTGCCCAGTGCCACGGTAGAAGGCCAGCTGAAAACAGGGCATGTCTTTCTTTCCCCTGCTGGATCCAAAGCACCCACTTTCTCCCGTGCCCCCAGAAAAGCCAAAAGCCTGTACCAACCCTGGAGCTGACGTATTTATTCTCTGGCTCCTATTACTGTCAATAAAAGGCAAACATTTTAAAAGGCCAAACCGGGGGGGGGGGAATTGACCCTACACACACACATCTGGGTTCTAGTCCCCGCTCAGCCATGAAACTCACTGGGTGACTTTGGGCCAGTCATTGCCTCTCAGCCTAACCTACCTCACAGGGTTGTTGTGAGGATAAAATGGAGAGGAGGAGGAGGAGGATTATGTAAGCCGCCTTCGGTTCCTTGCAGGAGGAAAAAAGGCGGGGTATAAATGTAATAAATAAATAAATAAATAAATACTGCTGTGAGCTGGCCAAGCTTAGAAAGTGGTGGTTTCTCTGCCATGGAATCACCCACCCACGCCTGCCACCACTTTAGGATTGCTGTTTTAATCGTTTTTAACACAATTGAACAGAAATAAATACAATAAAGCAGCCATAAAACTATAAAACAGCCAGGGGTGTTGGGAGGATAGAGCAACCATCAAAAATAGTTTAACCACAGCACTTAAACCCAAAAGGGAGCAACTGTTTATGGCTTAAAAGCCTTCTTAAAAAGGAAGGTTTTGACCATCTTACGGAAGGCCATTAGAGAAGGGGCGAGATGAGCCTCCTGGGAGGGTTCATGGCTCCGTGGAAGAGCACCTTCTTTGCATGCAGAAGGCCCCAGCTCGATCCCTGGCCTCTCCGAGTAGGGCTAGGAAAGAATCCTGCCTGAAACCCTGGAGAGCCGCTGCCAGTCGGTGTCAACAATATTGGGGTAGATGGACCAAGGGACTGACTCAGTATAGGACAGCTTCAGAAGAGCAGAAGAAGAGCCCTGCTGGATCAGACCAAGGCTCCATCTAGCCCAGCATTCTGTTCACACAGTGGCCAACCAGCTGCCCACAGGATCCCACAAGCAGGACATGAATGCAACAGCACCCTCCCGCCCGTGTTCCCCAGAAATTGATGTACACAGGCATATTCTGATACTGGAGGTAGCATATGGCCATCAGGACTAGTAGCCACTGAAAGCCTTCTCCTCCATGAATTTGTCCAATCCCCTTTTAAAGCTGTCCAAATTGATGGCCATCACTACACGCAGGGCCGGATTAAGAGCATTATGGGCCTGGTGCTGAGGATTTTGGTGGGCCTTTTTATGGAAATAAATAAAATGAAGATGCAATTTTATATTAAAACAAATTAAATATTTTAATTACCATTAAAGTGCCAAAACTCAAAAACTCCTGCAGCTCATCAGTAAGGGTCTTCCCAATTTCCCCCAAATTTATTTATTAAAAAAGAAAAAGCAGCCACAACAAAAAGCCAGGAAGCTTTGCTTGACCAAGAATAATTGTGTTGTTCTTGTTGCTTTGTTTCGTTTTCGTTTTTTTGTTAAACTAGCATTTGAACAATTGAGCTGCGAATCAGAAAGATCTTTTGCTCGAGGCTGGAGAGAGAGGTCCCTTCTAAATCTGAATATTACAGACCCTAGCAAGCCCCCATGTGCTTCAAAGAAATGTAGTAACAGTGATTGAAATGCAAAAACCTACCGAAATGCTAATTTGAGAACAACAGTTCTTGCTAGGTCTTGCCTCAAGCCTGTAATGCAGATGTGCTTAGAACACCTTTCTAATCTTGAAAAAATCATTAATTATGCTGAATGATAACGATCAGAGCTAACTCAAATCGTGCCGCGTGTCCCTATATTGTGGGCCTATTGTCTGCTTTGGGCCTGGAGCGGCCGCTCCAATCGCCCCTATGTTAATCCGGCCCTGACTACACGTTGTGGAAGAGCATTCCATAGTTTAACTATGTGCAGAAGAAGTACTTCCTTTTATGTGCCCTGAATCTCCCACCAATCAGCTTCATGGGATGACCCCTTTGGGTTCTAGTATTATGAGAGAGGGAGAGAAATGTCTCCCTATCCACTTTCTGCACACCACGCATGCATAATTTTCTACACGTCTCCCCTTACTTGCCTTTTTTCTAAGCTAAGCAATCCCAGATTTTGACTGGGTTCGCACAACACGCAAAGCCACTGTGGCTTCGAAGACACTTCAGAAGGAAAACAGACATGCCTTTAAATGCCACTGAAAGCTAATCTACTAGAGTCTGGAGTGCAAGGCTTTCTATGGCTGTTGTTTCAAAAGAATATACGAAGAGCCCTGCTGGATCAGACTAAAGGCCTGTCTAGTCCAGTGTTCTGTTCCCACAGTGGCAAACCAGATGCCAATGTGAAGTCCACATGCAGGACATGAGTGCAAGTAGCACACTCCCGCTCGTGTTTTCCAGCAACTTGCCTCCTTCGCATGGGTGCTTCCAGGCAGAGGGTGCCTAGTGAGACTAATTAGAAAGCACCGTGTGCAGTTATTCCATTTTTCCTTCTTAATGGATTTTCTGTGGTAAGAAGGCAGAAGAAGAAATGGTAGGGAAGACAGCGAGTGGAAGGGTTACAAGTGGAAGGCAACATTGTCCGGACTGCCCATAAAATTCCATGCATGAGGTAGGGCGATGGCACAATAAAAGGCCAGTCACGGACTGTCACCTAAGCTACCTCACAGGGTTGTTGTGAGGATAAAATGGAGAGGAGGAGGAGGAGGAGGAGGAGGAGGAGGATTATGTAAGCCGCCTTGGGTTCCTTGCAGGAAAAAGGTGGGGTATAAATATAATAAATAAATAAATAAATGCCTCATCTGGAAGCACCCCATGTTAAAGGAAAAACAGGGCTGGATCAACCTTTGGGCTAATCGTTTTGGAAATAGGGTCAACCACAGATTCCAAATCAAATCCTGCCAATTTCCTGCAGGCTGAATGAATTATGCAAATATTGTTTGATCTAATAAATGAACCACATTCTATTGATTAGACACAAAACTCCAACCAGCATCAGCAGAAGTGGTGATGGATTATTTGAGACAATGCACCCTATGTTTGTTAAGGCATGCCTGCCTAATTGCCAAGGATGACAGTACTGGAATAGTAAAAGGGAAGGAGGGATTCAAAGTACAGAACCTGACTGGAGCAAGCAGGGGGCTGGAGTTAGGGGAAAGATCCACGGGGCAGTCAAAGGATGAAAAAGTCTTACCAGACTGGGCCTGCCTCCCTCCACAAGGCATCCACCTCGTCGTGGAGAGTGTGCTTCCTACAGCTCAGGAAATGGGGCCTGATCCTTTGTTATAGAAGACAGGAACACTAAGAATGTTCTGAGCTGTAGGGAAATGTACACTAGTAGCCTGCAGAGTGGAATAAGGTACAATACACACGTGCAAGCAAGCAAGCAAGCAAGCAAGCAGCTGTATATGGTATGGTGGTGTAGCAGCTCACAGGGACACAGCACTGGCACTTCTTTACTAGCAGGGGCGCTGACATCATCTGCCACCCCCCTCAGAGTTCCCTGTTCCCTCTGAGCAGAACTGAAATTCTCACAGTAGTGGCGGGGGGGGGGGGGATGAATTTCCCAGTAATAATATACAGTAATACCTTGGATTGCAAGTAACTTGGTTTGAGAGCGTTTTGCAAGACAAGCAAATTTTTAAATATTTATTTAATACAGCAATACCTTGGATTGCAAGTAACTTGGTTTGAGAGCGTTTTGCAAGACAAGCAAATTTTTAAATATTTATTTAATTTTTTTTTACTTGATATACAAGCGACGTCTTGCAATACAAGTACTGTAGTACGGCTTAAATTAAAAATCTCTGTACAAATTTTTTTCGGGGCGAATTTCATTTTGATATAAGAGTGTTTTGGATTACAAGCACGTTCCCGGAACGAATTATGCTCTCAATCCAAGGCATGACTGTATTGTTCCCTGTTGTAATCTAAAGTATTTGGAGGTGGTTTGGTCTTGAATGGGCAGTGAAGGCCCACAAGCTTTACAAAAGACCTGCTCCTGGAGGAGATGAACACTGCTAGAACTGGTTTGTTGATGTGGGTCAGGGCAGCTGCCTGCATTTTCGGACTCTCCTTGGGGGTGTGGCTAGGGGCGCTGTCATGATGAGTGCCTGCACTTCAAAACTGACCACTACACCACTGGCTGTGTGGAAACTGCATGGAACACAACAGCATGGATAACGGGGCCCTGTTGAGCATAGGTTTGGCCTTTTTGGGGCGGGGGGGAGGACAGATTTACTGGAAGCTCACGGCATTTTTTTCTCATGTGGGTTTGTTTGTTTCCAAGAATACACACTGAGCACAGGGGAAGGCAACCAGCATAGCACTCCTGCAAGCAGCACAACCACTGCATCGCACCAGCTCTTCACAGAGCTGCACCCCCAGGTGCTTTCAGTCTTTGTGCTCAGACCTCGCTTTCGTCCTGTCTCTGTACCAGAACTGTCTTTTTTCCCCCCCTTTTGTTCCTTTTCATACACACACCTAGCTTGCCCAGATTCTGATGGGTTTCACATTCCAAGCCATCCTCTAGTAATTAATCTTCATAAAGAGACAAGCCTTGAAACATCCTGGGAGATTGCCAAGCAAGTTGCCTGAAAAAAGGTATAGCCAGCATGGCTGACAGAGCCCGACCAGCATTCATGGCCTGCCGGAGGAGATACGTCAACTTGTCAGTCTTTTGGACTTTAAAAAAGCCATAAAGACTGAACTCTTCCGGCAGGCCTATCCGGCGGAATTTTAGGATGTTTTAAAGATGTTTTTAAGATGTTTTTAAGATGTTTTAAAGATGTTTTAAGATGTTTTTAGGATGTTTTAAGATGTTTAATAGTATATATTGTGTTGTTTTAGTTTAGGTATTTTATATTTTCTGTTGATCCCCGCCTCGATCTAGATGGAGAGGCGGGTAATAAATAAATTATTATTATTATTATTATTATTATTATTATTATTATTATTATTATTCATAACAATATATTTGCCACACACACTGTACCACATGCAGCAGCCGCCATGTGCTAATGTCATGACCCCAGAGTCCAACAGTAACCTGGACATGGACTCAGGGGTTGAACAACCAGTGGTGCCGACAGAGAAGGCTCTGGGCCAAGCACCACTGTGTAACCAGAGACCCCCAAGCCTGAGATGCCTAAGACCCCTGAGCTTGAGACCCCCAAGCTTGGACCAACATCTGCAGGCTTTGAGCCTAGCTCCACCGGCGCTGGGACAGAACACCTTTCTCCAAGAGCGCCACATTCCATGGAGCCAATGTGCCAATTCTGGCAGCACGCCCAGCATGAGCTCTTGGAGAGGTGGAGGCGTGCCAGCCAGGTTCCAGGCCAGAGACCTGTCCCTTTAAGACTTCTGTTTTACGGGAAGGGGTGGAGTCTGAGGCCCAGATCTACATTACATGGTCAGGTTAGCATTACAGTACTGCGATATTCACGTTCCGCAGTCACTACTCACAGGGCACACTCCCGTTAAATGTACTACAGTCATCCCATTTTTCCAGCCCGCACCTAACTCCATAGTGGTTGTACTGAGGGTGTTGTCTTGAACTCGCAAGGCAAATGGCCCTTTAAGAGGAAGGGTTTTTTTTGGGGGGGGGGGTCCATCATGTATGCAAAGGTGTGAATGGAGTGCAGGAGCGAGATTGTTTCTCTCAAAGCAGTCTTCCTCCCATTCTAGATTCCCAAGCACAAGCTCCTTTGAAATCACTGGAATAAAGCCATTGAAGAGAATGTGATTCACTTCTGAGTAGACATCAGGGATGGGGACTCGGACTCGAGGACTCGACTCGTGAGTCGGACTGAGTCCCCCCCTCTGACTCGACTCGGACTCGAGTCCCAATATTTTTAATGGGACTCGAGACTCGACTCGGGACTCGAGACCAAGGACTCGTCAACATCCCTGCCTGGACCCAGTTGCAGTAACAATCCAAGTTTATTTTTTAAAATCATTTTCCTAATGCAACCTTTCAGACATTTTGGGTTTGGCTGCCTCTGCCTGCCTGTTTGGGGTTCCCAGCCTCCTCTGCCTGCCTGGTCTCTTCTTAACCAGTTCCACAGTTTGAATTGTCCAAGACAAAGGCCTCTGCCTGCCTGCTTTGGGGTTCCCCGCCTCCTCTGCCTGCCTGGTTATTTTGGGTTTGTCTGCCTGGTCTGTTGTTGTCAAAATCAGTGACAGAGTTTTGAGATAAAAAGGCACACTTGTGCCTAGAATTTATTTAAGCCACACATCTGAAGTAGCCTTATTTTGTTGGGAAAACCCCCCATTGATTTTAATAGGGACTCGTGGAGTCAGCTTTGGGAGTGACTCGGGACTCGGGACTCGTGAGTCACCATTTTGGACCAAGGAATTGGACTCGGACTCGAGACTCGGGTCCAAAGACTCGTGACTCGACTCGTGACTCGAGACCAAGGACTCTTCAACATCCCTGGTAGACATGCCTTTTGGCTAATTTTCAGCTTCTTGTTCTTTGGGTGTGCGTGTGTGTGTGTGTGTGTGTCTGTGTGTGAAAGCGGCTCTTAAAAGGGGGGGTAGTGCCTCCCGCCCCTGGTCCCTTTCAAGCTCCATAGCGGTTGTACTGGGGGTGTTGCCTTGAACTCGCAGGGGAAATGGCCTTTTAAGAAGAAGGGGTCTTCTGCAGCGGGGGGGGGGGGGATGTCATGCATGTGAAGGTGCGAACGAGCGCAGGAGCAAAACTGTTTTTTTTAAAAAAAATCCTCTTCCTGCCCCTTCACAAAAAAGAAGGAGCAGGAGGGTGCTCCTGCTGCCGCCGCCGCCACTGTCCCACGGGGTCAGGGTCAAGCCAGCAGAGAGAGAAGCCGTGAGGGGGGAGAGGGAGAGGCGGGAAAGCAATCCCTGCTTTGCCGAAGCCCTAATAAAGCTTTGGGAGACAAAAGCTGAATGTCCCCTCCCCCTTGAGAACAACAACAGCGCCCAGTGAGCACACACATAGCCACATACTGTGATAGTGAATCACAATAAGAGGAAAAACCATCATAAAGGAACTCCAGGAAATTACGGAAGAACAGAGGACCGAGGATGCAAGACAAATGCCTTGCTGAGCAGGGGCAGAAAAGTTTCCAGTGCTTAATTTTTTCCATGAATAATTTTTTCATTTTATAAGCCCATTAGTCAAAATGAATGTATGCCAATTGCAAATACAATCCTAGGCAAGCCTGGCAGTTTCAAATTATCATTAATGTTTTCCAGGTGATTATCCCAGGTATGGGAGAAAATACACATATGTCATCGAAATACATGTATGTCTCAGTGTGAAATGGAACCAGTAGGTAATGACAGCAGAACTGAAGGTGCCTCAACAACCTCAGTGGAAGGGAGTTGAACTCCATTGAAATAGATGAAGGGCTTTCAGTACCTTTATTTTTTTCCCTTAAATTTTAACAATGTAAGGGAAGTGTTTGCTATTGTCTTTAAATTTTTACAAGTATTCTAAAAAAAATTTCTACACAATGTAACATTTAAATTACATTAAGTGTGCTGTAATCCGCCCTCCCCTCAGATATTTCAGGTCAAATACTTGTGGTGTATTAGGACAAAAAAATTAACGGGGGGTACCTTTTTAAAGCTTTGTTGTTTACTAAATACAAATAAAATAAACATGCTAAATTATATCTCTCTAGGGCAGGGGTGGGCCAGTTCTGGCCCTACTTATGTCTTGGCCTTCGGCTCCCATCAGCTCTAGACAGCATGGCCAATGGTGACGGATGATGGGAGTTGTAGGCCAAAACATTTGGAAGGCCAGAAGTTGCCCACCCCTGCTCTAGGGCATCAGAACATTTTCTGATGCATATTGAAACTGTTCCTATGCAAATGACCCTATGCAAATTAACCTACTTTGCATTGGAAATTTTTCCAGTTCCAAATTTTCTGGAAAAGTCACATCACCATTGCTGAGTAGCTGATGCTTTGGGCTTTTCTACACGAGGCATTTATTGTGCGCTTGTGATTTTTCACTCACAGTAGTTTGTGGGTGCTTGACATGATGTCATCATCCTCTAGGGCCTCTCCCGTGCTTTCCAAGCATTTCCGTGCCTTCTTTTTGAGTGTGGAAAGTGAGCTACTATCTAGCTATCATGCTAAATTGTGCTAAAACAAACACATGTATTTCCGCAATTGCACTATACCATAGCACCACCTTGTGGCTGTGTAATGGAACACATACGAAGGCAGAGAAAGAAACCCCCTAGGAAAAAAGCACATGTAAAGGAGCCAATCTTAATCCCACAAACAATCCGGAAGCAGAAGCCTCCGTAAAGTGGTGGATTAAAAGCCTAATGTAGAGAAGCCCCTTATCTGAAGGGATGGTTTAATCTGTGCTGTCTGCCTCTACTCTATTGTCTCTTATTGCATGTGATTGTATTTTGTTTTGATATTAGGGCTTTATTGAGAAATTGTGGTATAATTTGTCATAGGCCACCTTGACTGATGTGTATGAGTTAGAATGGTGGAACAGAAATTATTATACAAATACACACACCAGTTTATATCAGAGATGCAGAAATACCTTGCATTGGAAACAGTTTGCCTATGAGTCTGAGCTTGCACAAGTCAGTAGGCAATATTTTATCTGAGATCCTTAAGCGCGTTTGTCTGTGTGAGTTCATCTTCATGTTGACATGTGCGCTGTGTGCGCACAGGTCCATGCATCTCTGCACCTATGTCTGGGCACATCCTTCACCATAGAAGCAGCAGTGGGGATGAGTACATGTTTGTATGCATCGAGGCAACAGGATTAAAGCAGAAGAATTTTCTATAGAAACAGCGCATAAGCTGTTGAGAAGGCAGCATCTCTTTATAAGCTGTGCATCAAAAACAGTACAAAACAACTCTAAACCTCCAGGCTACTGCGGGATTATACAGTCATGAAATGCTTTATCCTGCCTTAAAAGCTGTCTTTGACTTTCTGCCTTGGGCATTTTTAAAAAAAGGCCCCATGCTCCCAATTGCACTGCAGCGAAAGCTGAGCTTGCAAGGCGTACATGTGAAGGAGAAATGCAGACGCCCCAAATTGTAACCAGTCTAGGGAGTGGGGTGGGGCAGACGAACTGACATTAAAATCTCCCCTATTTGTCTGGTAATTCATCCTTAATGCAAGCAGTTACTAGAGAACATTTACTACTTAGTGACTGGAGGAGAAAGCAAGCCCAGAGCAAGAAAACGCTTACAGTAAGGCACCCATTGTGGCAAGAGCCGCCAGACACTTTTATCAACATAGGATTGTGCTGTTAGTGTTATATTTCCCAGATAAAATCCAAGAACAGACTGCACAATTTTCGCCAATGCATGTAGGATTTTACGTGCGTGTGCTCTAAAATTTGGATCTGAAGGGGGCTGCAAATGCAAAAAGCTTTTTAAGGCAATGGTCATGTTAAGCACATCAAAGAGGCCTAGCTATAAAGGCTGCTTTCTGAACCAAACTTTGCTCTTGTCCTATCACTTGCGGCTATCAGGTCAGCTTGACCTGGGGAAAAGAGGACATAGATTTCTTAGATTTCATAGATCATAGAGTTGGAAGGAGCCTACAAGGCTATCGAGTCCAACCCCCTGCTCAATGCAGGAAACTAGAGGAGGGGTCTCCCATCCAAGTAATAACCAGGCTTGACCCTGCTTAGCTTTCCACGCTCAGACAAGCAGATGAATAATAGTTCATGCCCCAGACAGCTCTAACCACAGGGTACATGCAAAGGACATATTGGGAAACTTGGTGAATTTCTATAGAATTATGCAGTAAACAAGATGTGCCAGAAACAACATAAGCAAGAGGGTGTTACCCTAAGAAAGCAATCCTATGGTTGCTAGGAGAGCATCCCAGGGACCATAGCATAGGTCGGATTCTCCTCTTTGGGGTCCTCAGAGAGAACCATGCCGGCTGCCTTTCCGAACTTGGAAACTCAACCTCGAAGAGGGGGGGGGGAAGAGGGCAGTCTGGTGGGTGGGGAGGGGGGGGAGAGGCCAGGATACGAGTTATCCTGAGCCTCCTCCAGCCTCCTTCCTTCCCTCCCCCTCCAAAGCGCCCTTGCTAGATGGGCTGAAAAGCCCACCTAGTGAAATCTGCAGGGCGGGAGGATGGGGAAGTGAAGATCACCTCTGCCGCTTCTCCCGACCTGCACTGGATGATTGCACATGTCCAAGTTCGGGGGCTTCCAATCACCAAGGGCGCAGTTGATGGGATTGTGCCCTAAATTCAGGCGAGGTCTTTGAAGAGGATAGACCGCCACATTGTAACCAATCAGCAAGCTTCTCACATTAGAGTTTCCATGTATGGCAATGAGCATAGAGGCTGGCATATTCCAGGGTATAAAGGATGCCCCACCTGGGATTCTAGGTTCTGGCTTAATTCAGGGTTCCTGGGGTATCTGTTCGTGCCATACAGAGGGTCCTTGAAAGGAGAGAGATCCTTTACCAGTGAATATAGTAAACTAATTCTATTCTTTTTCTGTTTCGGTATTAAGATTGGATGGTGTGTGTGTGTGTGTGTGTGTGTGTGTGTGTGTGTGTGTGTGTGAGAGAGAGAGAGAGAGAGAGAGAGAGAGAGAGAGAGAGAGAGAGATCATCTTTCTGATCAATAAAGACATCCTTTACTATTTCAAGTTGTTTATAATGATTCAGTGCTTCCTTGCACCAAGACAAACCACGTCTCTAACCCAAGTCACAAGTTAGCAGACAGGGAGTGGGGTGCTGTTACTCAGGAGTCAGCTAGTCTGGTTAATTGGAAAACCTAAGAAATTTTAGAATCCCACAGATGCACCCTCCCGAGGTGGACATGCAGGAATGGTGGAGGTGGGGAAGGTGCATTGCTCCATGTGATGGGCCAGCCAGACCAGTATTTTTGGAAGTGGCTCAAAGAAACCTGTTGATGCAGGCAAACAGACAAGGCTACTCAGAATGGAACAGGCTTGCTTCTCAAGCCCTCTCAAGGGGAGCAGGGGCAGGGAGCAAGTTTAGCTTCCACTCCAGTGAGGTCTTCAAGTACAAACATTTGCTTTCACCCATATAAGTTAATGGTTGCCATTCACTCCTATGGAGGGGGAGGGGATAATAATAATAATAATAATAATAATAATAATAATAATAATAATAATAACAACAACAACAACAACAACAACAACAACAACAACAACAACATTTATTACCTGCCTCGATCTAGATGGAGAGGCGGGTAATAAATAAATAAATAAATAAATAATAATAATAATAATAATTTTTATTATTATTATTTATTTATTTATTACCCGCCTCTCCATCTAGATCGAGGCAGGTAATAAATGTACTGCACTTGGGTGCATTGTTGCAGAGAGGGCAACACCTACTCTCAACCCATAACACTGGGTGGCCTCGCCCTCACTGACTCCCTGGGACCTGCCGCCAGGTCCAACATCAATCCTCCCCCACTGGCATCTTTGGAATGTATAAGATGTAGGAACACAGGAGGCTGCCTTATTCTGAGTCAGACTCTTGGTCCACCTAGCCCGGTATTGTCAACACTGACTGGCAGCAATGGCTCTGCAGGGTTTCAGGCAAGATCTCCTGGCCCTACCTAGATATGCCGGGGATTGAACCTGGGACTTTCTACATGCAAAGCAAGCACTCTGCCCACGGTGATACGAGCCCTCCCTTACCATACAGTGCCTTGTAGAAGTATTCTGCCCCCCTTTGACTTTGCCACATTTTGTAGTGTTACAACCTGGAGCTGAAATGGATTCAATTGGCATTGTTACCGCTTGATGTACACAAGATACTCAGCACTGTGAAGGTGCGAAATATTTTTATTGTGGGACAATAAAGTTAAGTAAACAAAAACAAACTGGCACTTGTTGGTTGCATAAGTATTCACACCCTGTGCTGTGACATGCCTAAAGAAGCTCTGGGCGGTGTGCAACCCACCACCTCCAGAAGTCACATACTGTAGTTGAATGGAGTTCATTTGTGTGCAGTTCCAGTGCCACATGATCTCAGATTAAATACACCTGTTTCTGAAAGGGCCCAAAGTTTGTTGGAAAGCATATCTAAACAAACAGCATCATGAAGACCAAGGAGCTATCAAAGCAACTCTGGGATAAAGTTGTGCAGAAGCACCAAGCAGGGTTGGGTTATAAAAAATATATATCCCAAACTACGAACATCCCCCCAGAGCACCATTAAATTCATTATTACAAAATGAAAAGAATATGGCTCAAATGCAATTCTGCCTAGAGAAGGGCCGTCCACCAAAACTCAGTGACCAGATAAGAAAGGCATTAGTCAGAGAAGCAAGCAAGAGGCTAATGGTAACTCTGAAGGAGCTGGAAAGATCCGCAGCTGATATGGGAGAAATCATAGAATCATATAGAAAAGTAGAGTTTGGAAGGGGCCTACAAGGCCATTGAGTCCAACCCCCTGCTCAATGCAGGAATCCAGGTCAAAGCATCCCTGACAGATGTCTGTCCAGCTGCACCTTGAATGCCTCCAGAGTGGGAGAGCCCACCACCTCCCTGGGTAGTTGGTTCCATTGTCTTATTGCTCTAACAGTTAGGAAATTTTTCCTGATGTTTAGGTGGAATCTGGGTTCCTGTAGCTTGAGCCCATTATTGTCCATGGAACAACTGTCACCCAGATGCTGCAGAAAGCTGGTTGTTATGGAAGAGTGATAAGAAGAAAGCCATTGCTGAAGCAATCCCATCTCAAAGCCCGTTTGGAGTTTGCAAAAAGGCATGTGGGAGACACAGAAAACATGTGGGGAAAGGTTCTCTGGTCTGATAAGACTAAAATTGAACTTTTTGGCCTTGCCCCAAAATGCTATGTGTGGCGCAAAGCCAACAGTGCTCATTTCCGAGAACACCATCCCCACAGGGAAGCATGGTGGTGGCAGCATCGTGTTGTGGGGCACTGGGAAACTGGGGATGCTTTTCCTCAGCAGGGACTGGGAAACTGGTCAGGATTTAGGGCAAGATGGATGGAGCCAAATAAAAGGCAGTTCCAGAGGAAAACATTTTTCACTCTGCAAGGGACCTGGGACTGGGGTGGGGGTTAACCTTCCAGCACGACAATGACCCTAAACACTCAGCCAAAATAACACTAGAGTGGTTTAAAAACAAGAACCTGAAAGTCTTAGAATGGCCCAGTCAAAGCCCAGACCTCAATCCGACTGAGAATCTGGAGCAAGACTGGAAAGTTGCTGTTCACCAGCAACCCCCATTCAACCTGAGAGTGCTGGATCAATTTTGCTGGGAAGAATGGGCAAACATGATTGTGGCTACAGATGCACAAAGCTGATAGTCTTACCCAAGAAGACTTGCAGCTGTCACTGCTGCCAAAGGTGCTTCTACCAAGCATTGACTCGGGTGGGTGTGTGGGTGTATGAATACTTATGCAACCATCAAGTGCCAGTTTGTTTTTATTTACTTAACTTTTGTGGCACAATAAAAATCTTTTGCACCTTCACAGTGTTGAGTATCTTGTGTACATCAAGTGATAACAATGCCAATCGAATCCATTTCAATTCCAGATTGTAACACAACAAAATGTGGAAAAAATCAAAGGGGGGGGCCTGCGTAAATACTTCTGCAAGGCACTGTACCTACACACACACCTGTCATAACGGGGTTGGGATACACACACACACACACACACACACACTGAAAGAACACCCTGAAAGAGTGGGGGGGCCTGAGCTGTGCATTCTAGCCCCACAACTGATGTGCCCAGCGGCCACAACATCCATGTTTTCAGATTGTGTCAGAAGGGGCTCTAGGCACATACTGATGTCCACAAGTAGAACACCTCCATGCAAGAGGGGCCTAATCTGGATCCCCTCCTCAGGTGGAGGAGCTCTATGGACATACACCAAGATGGTGTCAAACCCCTTCTGAGACTCTTGCATGGAGGGGTGTGTGTGGATGCTGGGCATGTTGGCAGCAGGGGCATGACTAGCCAACATGGCACTGCAACTGCAACCCCTTTCGTGCATTCTTTCAGTGTGTGTGTGTGTGTGTGTGTGTACGTACATAAGGGGGTTTGGTTGTCTTAACACCCACACCCATGATGTCTCTTCCATATATTTCAGCATCCCGAATTCAGGGCAGAGCTATACAGATGAAAAGGTGGGCGATGCATCTACAAGCATGGATGCTGGTGCGTCTACGAGCATGGATGCTGGATGCTGATGGCTCAGCAAGGGCAGGGAGACACTTTAGCCTCCATCTATATCAGGGGTGCAGAACTTCAGGCCCAAGAGTCACTTCCAGCCCGCCTGGGGTCCCAATCTGACTCTCTGGGGTTTCCCAGATGGCCACGCCCCTTCCCTTGGCCCCCCACCCCCTTCCCCCAGCGACCAAATGTTTGCTGGTTTCCCGACTTTTTGCAGTTTTTTACCCATCCTAAAAGCTTGAAATGCCTCTCTTAAGGCTTAGTTACTGGCAGTAAGAGCTTGAAGCAAAACTATGCTGGTATTTCTGGCCCCGCCCCTTTTGCCCTAGGCCCTGCCCACCACTGGAATGTGGCCCTCGAGAGCTTCTCTGCAGTGGAGTTCAGCATGCTGAAAAATATATATGCAGTTTTATTCCAAGAAGTTGCTCTATGGTGCTTTCTGGCCCTGAGGATGGGTCTTCTTCAGGGATCAGTTTTTATATATACATGCCTGCAGAGAAAAAGAGACCAGTCACAGGATTCATCTTGGAGACTTTTTCGGAGATCTCTGCAGGCATTTATATATAAAAATTGCCCCCTGAAGAAGGCCCATCCTCAGGGTCGAAACACGTAGGGCTACTTCTTCAAATAAAAAACCACATCTATAATTTCAACATCCTGAGACGTCGTTTCATTATCCCATTGGAGCTTTCTGGATGTTCTCCAGTTCTGTTTTAGCCTGTTTCAAAAATGCCTACATGCCAGCGGAGGCCTGCAGACAAGATTGCCCTGACTCGCTCCTCTTCCCCATGGCAACCTGCTTGTTCACCTGCCTCTCACTCTGGCCCAGGCAACGATGGTGGCGAAGAGGGGAGCAAGAGATGCCACTGCCTACTCGCTCCCTGGCTCCCTGCCGGTCAAGCAAGCAAGTGGCAGCCAGGAAGAGGAAGAGGAAGAGGAGCAAAAGAAGCTGGTGACAATGGCCATGAGAAGGTAGATTCACTGGCTGAGAGAGGTTCAAAACTCCTGATCTATAATGGTGTTCACACATGCACTCCTATGCTTTCCCCCTTAGAAGTTGCCAGTCATTCCTGCGTTGAACAATGAAGCCCTGCCCTTGGGGAGACTGCTGCAGAGAGGGCAAATCCTGCCCCCTACCCCTGCTGCTGGCTGGCCTGGCTTCCGCAGACTGGGATTCTGCAGGGGTGTGCAAGACATCAGCCTCTCCTCCAGACATAGCCTGCCCACAAGAATGACAGGCATTTTGTTATTTTTATGATAGAAGACACAACACATCTTTGTTTGCTTTTCGCGATCCTATTTCAGGTGTGTCACTGTCAGCCTCGAGTAATTGTTTCTGGTTAGTCAGCCATCTTCAGAATTGGCTTTCCCAGTGGACATTATCTCCGAAACACATTGAGGCCGAGAGAATAGGACAGTCTGTTGCTATGTTCAGTCTAGCCAAAGCATCAGTCACCTTCCTGCCACGCAGATCCAGACAGAGGCATTTAAATGCAGAAATCCATCCAAATGACCATGTACTCATCTGCTCCCAATAAGCCTTCCGTTCCAGAGAGGTACGAGACCTACGTAAGTCAGTAGCCAGCACTGTATGAATCAACTTAGTGGCTGTTAACACTTCTGTCCATATACGTAGGTTCTATGACCTGTTCTTTTCAGACTGCCCAGGGGGAAAGCTCAGAGACGATCCAGGAAGGCTATGGCAACCTCAATTCACCCACGAACAGCTTACCCAGGCAGCACACACAGGTACGTTGGCCGAGGAAGTACACCACAGACATCCGTGTATGTTAGTCAGAATGAACTGAATTAACCCATTTCCTTGCCCCCCCCCAAAAAAAGCAAAGTGCCCACCATGGAAAAAAGGCTTCCCAAAGGCCTCAGCATAAAGAAGGACGGGTTCACAGTTTTCCAACATATAACCCCCTCCCTATAGGAAAATGTGTGTCGATTATATCACCCGTGAAGTGCAATGAATATTCTTGCACTGCCAAGTCTATGCACTGGGCAGCCGCTGCATGCATCCAATGCCTGATCAATGCACTCACAGTGCAAGAAGCACTTGTTTAAGAAATTGCAAGATGTGATACGGTACAGTCAGTGCCGGCTCCAGATTTTTAGAGTCCTTCCTTGGCCAAAACACCCTCAATGGGCTCCTTCCCTCAGTGAATCTACCTTCTCATAGCCATTGTCACCAGCTTCTTTTGCTCCTCTTCCTCTTCCTCATCATGGCTGCCACTTGCTTGCTTGACCGGCAGGGAGCCAGGGAGCGAGTAGGCAGTGGCATCTCTTGCTCCTCCTCTTCACCACCATCGTTGCCTGGACCAGAGTGAGAGGCAGGTGAACAAGCAGGTTGCAACGGGGAAGAGGAGCGAGTCAGGGCAATCTTGTCAGCAGGCCTCCGCTGGCATGTAGGCATTTTTGAAACAGGCTAAAACAGAACTGGAGAACATCCAGAAAGCTCCAATGGGATAATGAAACGACGTCTCAGGATGTTGAAATTATATATGTGGTTTTTTATTTGAAGAAGTAGCCCTACGTGTTTCGACCCTGAGGATGGGCCTTCTTCAGGGGGCAATTTTTATATATAAATGCCTGCAGAGATCTCCGAAAAAGTCTCCAAGATGAATCCTGTGACTGGTCTCTTTTTTCTCTGCAGGCATGTATATATAAAAACTGATCCCTGAAGAAGACCCATCCTCAGGGCCAGAAAGCACCATATAGAGCAACTTCTTGGAATAAAACTGCATATATATTTTTCAGCATGCTGAGACTTCGTCTCTTTATTCCATTGGAGCATTTTTGAAATGGCCATGCTGTTTGGCTGGGGCTAACAAATTATGATGATCATTATCATCCTCTGTGGCAGGTGTGGGGAGAACTCCCCCCACCCCTGGTACCACCAAGGGCTGCACCCCTGCTGCCGCACTACCGAATTTGCTGGCAAAAGTTATCATTGTGGCAGCAAAACAAAAGGGGAAAAAAGGGGCTGCTTTTTCTTTAAACCCGGCCCTTTTTGCCCCCATGACACTGCACTGCTGAATTTTGGTGGCAAATAATAGCTTGTTTCTTGAAAGCAAGGGGGAATCAGCCCCTTTTTGCTGCCATGCCACCAAATTGTGGTGGCAGATTACGCAGCCCATGTGTTATGCCACCCCTGCTATATAGTAATATCAAACTCAGGTGGTCAAGTGCCTAGGCAGTTTGGAAGCAAAAACGGGGTCACCCAAAAATAAAGTAGTGGTTTCTACATGCTTGGGGACTCTCTAGGTACATAGATAGAAGTACATAATTTTGTAAATTGAAGCAAAAAAAAAAACAAAAAACAGGCCAATGAGGACTGAGCATACTCAATAGTTTCCTAAGCGCCACAAAATGTTGAGTGTCAGTTCGGGGGGGGGGGGACCAGACAAACAGGGAGGTGGAGGGGACTGACCTGCTTGAGCCCCTTACAGTTTAAGGGGCATAGCTTGCTGTCAGGAGCCCTGCATAAAAGCAATCCTGTTAGGGGTTGGGAATATACTGCAACATTTTGTTGCAGGTTGCACTTGAAGAGCACTACGTTCCAAATGTTGCCAATTGTGTCCTACTTTGCTGTGCCTCTCCAGAGCTCATGAGGTAATTGTGGCGTGCCTTTTAAAGCTACAGGTTATGCTCTTTCCGTATCTGGAAAGTTAATGAGCTGTTTTTAAGGTATATGGCCATTCCACTGAGCCGCTTTTAGATGCTGTGTTCTTTTTACTGGGTGTTGAATGGCAATTTCAGTGTAGCTCCCTCTGTTCATTACAAATGGAGATGAGGGATTCTACTGAAAACGAGTAGCAATCACACAAGCAGTATATTCTGAGGGTGGCACAGATTTGGAGAAGGTGAATAAAGTAAATAATAAAAACGTTAATAATAGTTGGGATTTATAGGATGCATTTCAAGTGTTTTAAGTGCTCCACATACATTATCTGAGTAATTCTTACTAATGTTCTATAAAGTGCGCCAGTATTATTATGCACATTGCAGAAGTGGGAGGGAGCGAGGTCGTGAGACTAAGGGCTTCTCTACATGAGGCGTTTAGCCTGCTGCTTTACCAAGGCTTCATCTTCTGTTTTCTTTGTGGAAGGAAGAGCGGGTCCTTTACACGTGTTTTTTTCCCCCTGGGGTTTTTCTTTCTCTACCTTTCTATATATTCCATTACACAACCACAAGGTGACGCTGTGCTATAGCTGTGATATAGAGGAATTTGGGATAATACACGGGCTTCTCGTAGTGATTTATCGTGAGATTAGGAAATAATACCTCACTTTCCTCGCTCTAAAAAAATGTCACGAAAATGGCTGCAAAACATGGGAGAGGCCCTGGAGGATGACAACGTCGTGTAAAGCTCCTGCAAACTACCGTGAGTGAAGAATCATGAGCACATGATAAATGCCTCGTGTAGAGGAGCCTTAAGAGGAAAGTGACTTGTCCAAGGCCACCTAGGAATCAAAAATAAAACTGCCAAGATCATCCTGCCCTTATACAAACCTGTGGTGCGACCACACTTGGAATACTGTGTACAGTTTTGGTCACCACACCTAAAAAGTATATTGCAGAGTTGGAAAATGTGCAGAAAAGGGCAGCTAAACTGATCAAGGGGCTGGAGCAACTCCCTTATGAGGAAAGGCTACAACGTCTGGAACAGTTTAGCTTAGAAAAAAGGCAAATAAGGGGAGACATGATAGAGGTGTACAGAATTATGCATGGTGTGGAGAAGGTGGGCAGGGAGACATTTTTCTCCCTCCCTCATAATACAGTTATGCCTTGGATTGAGAGCATAATTCGCTCCGGAAACGTGCTTGTAATCCAAAACACTCTTATATCAAAACGAAATCCCCCCAAAAAAAAATTTGTGCAGAGATTTTTAATTTAAGCCGTACTACAGTACTTGTATTGCAAGACGTCGCTTGTATATCAAGTAAAAAAAAATTAAATAAATATTTAAAAATTTGCTTGTCTTGCAAAACGCTCTCAAACCAAGTTACTTGTAATCCAAGGTATTACTGTACTAGAACCCAAAGGGGCCATCCCATGAAGCTGATCGGTGGGAGATTCAGGACACATAAAAGGAAGTGCTTCTTCACACAGCGCATAGTTAGACTATGGAATTCATTTCCACAAGATGTAGTGATGGCCACCAATTTGGAGGGCTTTAAAAGGGGACTGGACAAATTCATGGAGGAGAAGGCTATCAGTGGCTACTAGTCATCATTTTATTTATTTTATTTTACTTATACCCCGCCTTTTTTCCTGCAAGGAACCCAAGGCGGCTTACTTAAACCTCCTCCTCCTCTTTATTTTATTTTATTTTATTTATTATATTTATACCCCACCTTTTTTCCTCTTCTCCATTTTATCCTCACAACAACCCTGTGAGGTAGGTTAGGCTGAGAGTCAGTGACTGGCCCAAAGTCACCCAGTGAGTTTCATGGCCGAGCGGGGACTAGAACCCGGATCTCCTGAGTCCCAGTCCAACACTCTCACCACTACGCCACACTGGCTCTCATGGCTCTATATTACCTCCAATCAGAGGCAGTATGCCTGTGTACACCAGTTGCCGGGGGACATGGGCGGGAGGCTGCTGTTTCACTCATGTCCTACCTGTGAGCTTCCCATAGGCAGCTGGTTGGCCACTTTGTGAACAGAATGCTGGACAGGATGGACCCTTGGTCTGATCTAACATGGCTCTTATGTTCTTTGTATAGCTAAGCGGGTTTGTAAGGTAACATTTAAACTAGGGTCTTCTCAGCTCACAGATCTCACATTTGGGCAGTATAATAAGGATAGGGTATATGTTATGGGGGGCAGGGTGTCGGAAATGATATTGTGTCAGTTTGGATGATAGCATCCTCCCCCAACCTGGTGCCATCTGGAGATGTCAGACTACAGCTCCCATCATCCCTGGTCACGCTGGCTGAAGCTGGTGAGGGTTGCAGTCTGTCACCATCTGGAGGATGCCATCTGGAGCTTGGGGGAGGCTGCTTCAGAAGTTCGATCTGTCCATATTTGTGGAGCCAGCACGCTGGGACCATCTAAATGGGACCCACATGTACTCGCTGACCCCTTGCAGCACTTAGTGACACAAATGGTCTGCAACACTTCAAGGGGAATGCAAAGCATTCACAAATGAGGAAAGAGGAGCTTCAGAGGACATTAATTATCTCACAGTCCTGTGGGGCAAGCTCATTAGATTCTCATCTCTGGTGCTAGAAATCAACATTTTTTTTTATTACCGTTACTAAAAAGGCAAAGAGATCCTCTCTGAGGGTTCCCACTTACAGACACAGCCTCAGACCATTCTGCATACATAAAACATAGATGAACCAATTGCCCCTGCATTGTCTGCAGTCCTACTTCAACACACTCAATGGGGCTTACTCAGTAGACACACATAGGATTGCACCGTTCATTTGGATCAGATATAGACTGATCGCAGAATCTGAGTTTTCAGCCTGCAGAACTGGGGAAGATTTTTTAAAAGCAGGATTAATAAAACTGTGGTATAGCGCTAGAAGTAAGATATATCATTGTTGAAGCTTAAGTATGTGCTTGTTCATTGTGGAGTCTTTATACTTTTGCCTATAGATGCCTTTAAATTGGATTAATAATTTTGTGTTAACATAAGCAGCAGCAGAACTGTCAGTCACTACAAAAGTCATGAGTTTGAATATCAAACCAGGGAGGATTGGAGGAAGAAAAATCCTTTAATTACTTTTCTGTAACTGGCACATGCTTTTTCTACTTGCTTTTTTTTCTTTCTTTCTTAAATGACATTTTCTCTGCCATTCGTTTACTGTGAGCGTCTTTAGCGCTTCCTTCCCTCACTCCCTCTACTGCAGCCAGCTCCCTCAAGAACAAAATTAAATTTAAGCTGCTAAAGTCAGACCTTCTGGAAGTAAAGAGAATCTTTAGAATGGATTTTTCAAAAGGTCGTTTTGAACTTTCTCCGAGTACACAGGAACGGAGTGTAGACACAAACCATTCAGCTAAACAAGGCCATCCAGCTAGCTCTGTCACCATTACTAGGACAAATTCATTGCTTACTTGGAATTGTCTTCTCCTCTCCCCTCCTCCCAAATATTTTTTTCCCCAGAAAGCAGCTCAAACTAAACAGCTAATGCAGAAGCCAGCATCTCTGCAGAGCACCCAGGCCTCCTGACAAGAGAGAAAAGGAAGGTCATAGTGCCAGCTCCATGTCTTGGGGGAGCTTTAAGCAAGACACCCTCAATGGGCTCCCTCAGTCAGCCTACTCCCTCATTGCCACCGTTGCCAGCTGCTGCTGCTGCTCCTCCCCCTAACTTCTGCTTGCCTGCCAAGTAGAGACCCAGCAAGCAAGGAGGCAGTGACAGCTGGCATTACTCCTTCTCACCACTGCTGTTTGCTTGCTGGTTGCTCAGTCCCTCTGGGCCAGAGTGAGAGGTGGGTGAACAAGAGGGTTGCAACGGTGAAGAGGAACAGGTCATGGGGACTCTTGTCAGTGGGCCCCCTGATAAGGTGTAGGCTCTCGACAAGTGCCTGACCAAGCCGACCCTTATGCCCCCCACCCCACCCGGAAGGTTAACTTCACCGCTTCAGACAGCCCATTCAGCGTGTGATCCACCCAGCCTAGCACTGTCTACCAGCCGTGTGCCGGTGTGCCCACCCTCCCCCACACAAGGGCTAACCCTCCTCTTTTTGATGCCTGCCTGAGACTGCAAAAAGCATGGGGGGGGGGGTGTTGTGTCAAGCACTTGGCAGCCTGCAATACAAGGCTGGTGGGCTACACTGAGCGTGCCAAGTCGCCAGTTGAGCAGGCCTGGTTTAGAATCGACACGTTTAAATATAGTCAGATCAGTGAACAGGATTACAGCTTGACAGGACTGGAAGGAACAAAATGGTCATATCCCCTGCCCAGTGGCAGAAGCCGCTAGCCTTGCACGTCAGCCTACTAAATCTAGAAGAGCCTGCCGTAAGAAGATAGCATGGGTATCATGGCGATGGTGTCTGTAGAATGAACAGCTTGTTGGCTGTGGGGTGATGGGAGCTGTAATCCAGCACACGAGGTTGGGGGAGGCTGCTTGGAGGGCACCAGTTTAGGGAAGGCTGCTTTAGATGACCCAACCAAGTGAGACAAGCACACAACAGTGGGGGAACAGAGGCAGGGGAATTGGGCCTCCGACTACTCTCGGATGGGACAAACCACTTCCCAGTCTCAAGTATGGCAGTATCAGGACTCAAGGCCACTGTGGATCCTGAACCTGGGCTCCAAAGGATGTCCATCAGGAATTCAGCCTGTGCCCCACACCACCAGCCAGCCCTGGCCAAAAGGGGGGACGGCAGGGAGGCCAGCCAGAGCCAAAAGGGAGCTGTGGACCCATGATAGGCCAAGGCAGGTCACGTAGGGGTGGCCAGATGGAAAAGAAGACCAGGCTCCTGCACTGCCCCAGAGGAAGGAGGTTATCTCCAAAACGTTGGGCACGTTGGTACAAAATAAACCAGCAATATGTGTGTTTTTGTGTCATGGTTTTTTTTGTTACTTCTGATGCCTCCCTGTTAATGGCTGACTCTCTTTTGCATGTGGCCACCCTAACAGGTGATAATGCCTGGCCCTTTAAAAGCACCTAGATCAGGACTGCTTGTTGCTCTGGGCAATTAGGAGGACTCTATTGTAGCCTATAGGCAGCCTTCCTTCTTTGCCACTGCTTTGTCCCTGATTTGATATTCAGATTCTAAGAGTGACGGGGTGGGAATATTGAAGAGGTGCAACTCCATTCTCATGTTGTACACCAACCTTCCCCAGCCTACTGTCTTCCAGTTGTGTTGGACTACAACTCCCATTACTGTCTGGGGGTTATTGGAGTTGTAGTCCAACACACCTGGAGGGTACCATATTTTGGAAGGCTGCCACACACTATCCCACGCATCTCTGTGACACTCATCAGCCTCAAATGGTCTTGAATGGGGGCAAATCACAGTTCCCCAGCTGTTTCTTATCTATCTACAGAAGAATGGGATTGTGTTGATGTGAAAATAGTGAACCAGGACGGGTCACACTAATAGTAGCCCAATCCTAACCCTGTTACTCAGCAGCTAAGAGCCCCATTGATTCCATGTAAGCTTGCTTCGGATTGTATTTGCAGGGGACAGGGGCTCAAGAGAAACTCAGTGCTGAGCAAAGCTCTGGTTTGAAGCCGAGAGACAGAGAAAGGCAAGAACTTCCTACAGATTGACTTTCTTTTAACAAGCTGCTTCTGCACAAGAACTTTACTACTGTTTCTAACCATGTAATTAACCACTGGGGTTGCCCCTACCCCTGTAGTGTTCACGCTTCCTCAGTAGCAATTACACCCCAGTTGAAATATAACTAATGATGGAATACTGAGCACCAATTATACTTGCTCCTAAATGAAAAACAACGTACCTTGCAGCGTAGATGGCAGCAGGGTAACCATCTCTCCCCACCCCCTGTTTCTGGAGAGTGTTCTTTTCCCAGTTGCTTCACCTTACAAGGTGTAGCTTACAATGGGGAAGTTCCAATCAAAGAAGGATGGGACAGTCCTTAACTCCCTAAGCAGCTGAGAAGGGGAAGATGATATACTGTAGAATCAAAAGCAGGA
Organism: Shinisaurus crocodilurus; assembly: GCA_021292165.1. Classification (NCBI taxonomy): domain Eukaryota; kingdom Metazoa; phylum Chordata; class Lepidosauria; order Squamata; family Shinisauridae; genus Shinisaurus; species Shinisaurus crocodilurus. Next base: position 2,345,340 of record CM037889.1, read on the forward strand.
GTAGCTGCATCCAGGGCCGGCCCTCCCATGAAGCAGGATGACGCACCCGCATCAGGCAGCTGAGCAGTGAGTTGTGCAGCTCCCACTCCTGCCTCTGCCAGGGGGGCCCACTTCCACTGCCCCAATTCTTCCGGCGGGTGCCAGGGATGTTGAAGAGTCCTTGGTCTCAAGTCACTCACGAGTCGAGTCACGAGTCTTTGGACCCGAGTCCAAGTTGTTGATAGAACCCCATTCATTGATACCCCATTGAACCCCATTCATTGAACCCCATTGTTGATAGAACCCCATTCATCTGGAGTTGTCCACCACTGCTCCAGACTGACAGCCCTTGGGGCACATCTGACAGACTGACAGCCCTTGGGGGCACATCTGCCCCGTGATGGAATATTAATTGTTGATAGAACCCCATTCATCTTGTCTCCATCTTCCTCTTCCTCCTTACCAAAACAAATTCTTCATTTCAGGCTTAATTGTTCATTGCTCCTCTATCTACCTCCATTCAGCTTCCTTCACTTATTTATAACTAAGGCTGCTTTCAATTTAACTACAGCGTAGAGAAACAGCAGTCTATTTCTAGCAAGGAGGGAGGAAAGAAGAGTTGGAGAAAAAGAAGATGATCAGGAGCACCTGAAGCTGTTGCCTGCTCTTCTGAATGATCCAGATGCAGTAGGAAGGAAGTGGTGAGGAGGAGTCACTTTTGACACTGCCCACTTTCCTTCATCTTCTCTGAGCCTTTGAAGAGAGGCGCGAGCACAGATCCTGCTTGCATGCAAAGGGCATAGGCATATTTTTGGCTCCTTGAAAAACCCAAGGACTAGAAAAAGCAAAGATCTTCTTCAGCATTGTGGTCTCAGTGGTGAAAGTAGATAACACTTTTCCCTATGAACTCCCATAAATGTTTTGTCAGGATTGTAATTAGGCTCAGTGATGTATCTGGGTGAAATATGTATTTCCCCTTTGCCGGTGGGTTCCAGGGTTGGAGTCCTTACTCAGGCTTCCAAGCCCTAATCTGAAGACAATGCTCTCAGCTGAGACAGGTAGACTGATAAACAGCTTCCTGTTTATTAGAACAACACGTGGAAACATAGCTATCTTGCAGCAAGCCAGAGCAGCACATACAGCCTTGCACTGACTCCAACATATGTACAGAGATAGAGCCAGGGTGGTATAGTGGATAGTGTGTTGGACTGGGACTCGGGAGACTTGGGTTCTAGTCCCCGCTCGGCCATGAAGCTCACTGGGTGACTTTGGGCCAGTCACTGACTCTCAGCCTAACCTACCTCACAGGGTTGTTGTGAGGATAAAATGGAGAGGAGGAGGAGGAGGAGGATTATGTAAGCCGCCTTGGGTCCCTTGAAGGAAAAAAGGTGGGGTATAAATATAATAAATATAATAAATAATAAATAAAGAAACCAGAACCACACCTAGTGGGAGTATTAGAGGGGAAGCTGGACTGTTCAGTTACAGGCCCCTTAAAGATCCATTCAATATCCCATACAACTGATTTGACATTTGTCCATTCCTGCCACCTTGACCACTGTGCCAACTCTCCTGACTCCAACTCCATTATCTATAGCATGGAAGAAATGGCTTGACTGCTGGCATGAGAACTTGGAATTACCTCCCTGCAAAGGGGAACAAGTGAGTCATACCTCTTGATGGTCTTACTTACACCAGGGATTGTTGCCCCTGGGGTACTTATCCTGAGAGAGAAAAACATCTGTCTACACCGGGGGTGGTCAAGTTGTGGCCCTCTGGATGATGTTGGACTGCAACTTCCATCATCCCTCATCATTAGCTATGCTGGCTGGGGCTAATGGCAGTTGCAGACTTGCAGTCCAACATCTGGAGGGCCACACCGTTGCCCAACCCGGTCTATATAGACAAGGACATCCAGGATGAAGCTTTTCCTTACTGCAGCCAACCTGGTGCCCTCCAGATATTTTGGACTTCAACTCCCAGCATTCCTGACCATTGGCCATGCTGGCTGGGACTGATGGGAGTTGAAGTCCAAAACATCTGGAGGGCACCAGGTTGGAGGAGTCTGCCTTACTGACTGTCTCAGTAAGAACTCCCAGAGGGAAAGCTTATGCCATAATAAATATGCTCATCTTGAAGAAGCTCCCAAGACTCTTTGTGGTTTTAACTATTTTGGGTTATTTGTCTGATTTAACCCTTGAAAGCGTAAACAGTCAGAGACAGAGGCTGAAGCAAAGGGCCCGAAGCAATGGTGCTTGGCTTGCTCAGAAGAAATCTTGCAGATCTTAAGAACTCAAAGATTAATCTCAACACCCTTGCCCAGAATGATGTTCTTCCCCCATCTCATGACTATGCATGATATCCATTTAATCCCAGTTGTCTGCTTCCTCTCATGCCACATAGAAAGCATTGCAATGGTGCTGAGGGCAGCTGCTTTATCAAGCGCTTCAGGTTCCTTCCAATTTGAAAACCCTACATTCAGTCAGTGAAAAAATTGTTACATTATGATATGTAGCCAGCCTGCAGTATTGCCATCTGTAGTTCATGATTCCCCCTTTAATGAGGCTGCTGTTCAGAACCATACATAATGGGGAAAGATACTGATGCTAGCAGTTTCCTATTACTATAAAAATTAAAGCAGTCAAATCATTACCGCATAAAAAGTCTGCTTTAAAAAAAAACCAAAAAAAAAACCACCGTCTGAAACCTTCACGTTTGTCGGAAGTACTTTTAATTTTCCGTTATTTAGTTCTTCAGGCACTGGAATGGCCTGGTTCCCATCTAGGCGACATAATTTTCTGTAAACGTTACACTGAAACGTGATGATAGACTGCCCTCTACTGTATTTTCCCCTCTGGCATATTAAAAATAAAAAGAAGGTCCTGTTTGCTCATACTCGTTCTTTGACTTAAATGAACACAAGGAGATTAATTGTTCGCACTTATCATCAATGATTCACTAATATCCAGAACTTCTGTGAGAGAAACTATCACGTTCACAAAATCAATTTCTGCATAAAAGGCAATAAAAGTGCAATCGTAGAGGACTTCCATACTGTGGCTCATATGTTTTTCCTGAAACCAATGATGTCAGTTAAACAAAAAGAGACAAGATATGGGGGGTTCCCTTTTTGTTTTTTTCCCAGTTCACACCCTATTCTCAAACTTCATATTCCTAAGTGTTCCTGACTCCCAGCTGAGCAGGAGCACAGGAGAGAGGCTCCAGCTGTTTTCCAGGCGGTGATAAGCGGGCAGGCTCCCAGAGAGAGAGCGAACAGAGCGAGCGCACAGGGAGAGCAAACAGGAGTTTGGCAGCGGAGTTCGGCAGGGGAGGTCAAGGGGAGGTCCCTAAGAAATTTCCTAGAAAGGCAGAAACATAAAGGGAACAGATCACTATGGAAGGAAAGGACTCTGCAGTGGTGGTGACCTGTAATGTGTGTGCAATGTTCATTTTCCTGCCTGAGAGCAACATGGCCTACACGTGCAACAAGTGCAAGCTGGTCACGCTGTTGGAAGAAAAGGTCAGAGGACTGGAGCGGCAAGTGTCAACCCTCAGGAGTATTAGAGAGAGTGAGGAGTTCTTAGACAGAACGGTGGATCTACAGCACGAAAGCGTAGAACAGGAGCCAGAAGGGCAATGGCAGGATGAGGCGGAGTCGGAGACTGCTGAGGCAAGGGGAAATAATGTAGGGGGAACTCCCTGGAAAAGGGTGACTGTTAGGAGCAGAAGAACTAGAAGACATTCTGCGCCTGTGGAAGCAGTGGAGCTATGGAACCGCTTCCAAGTACTTGAGGACAAGAGCAGAGGACAGCCTGCAGAGGACGAATTACCGGGCACCCAACGTGACAGCGAGCAAGAGGCTGAAGGTCAGTCAAATGGAGGCAATCAAACCAAGGCCTACAGCAAGAGAAAGAGAAGAGTACTCGTAGTGGGAGACTCCCTCCTGCGGGGGATCGAAGCCAAAGTATGTCGCGAAGACCCATGGACTCGCCAGGTGTGCTGTCTCCCCGGGGCACGGAATTAAGGATGTGACAGAGCAGCTGCCGAGGCTCATACAGCCCACCGACACATACCCCTTTCTTCTCTTCCACGTGGGTACAAATGATACTGCCAAGCGGAGTTACAAAGAAATCACGGCAGACTTTGAAGAGTTGGGAAGGGAACTCAAGAACTTTGGGGCTCAGATAGTTTTCTCATCCATCCTTCCAGTACTTGGAAGAGGCATAGAAAGGGAAAGAAAAATACTCCGAGTGAATGACTGGCTACAAAGGTGGTGCCGACGTGAGGGATTTGGATTCTGGGACCACGGGCTACACTTCCTGGAAGATGGACTGCTGGCAAAGGATGGGTTGCACCTCACAAGGACTGGGAAGAATGTGTTTGGCCACAGCATGAGGAACTTAATCAGGAGGGCTTTAAACTGAATCCAACAGGGGAGGGAGACATAAACTCGGGGGTAACAATGGAAGAAGGCCTCTGTGCCACAACAGAGAGAATAGCTCCAGCGGTGCCCAATGATAGTCTACCACAAAATGCAGGGGAAAAGTCGGTCTATAAAGCACATAGTCTTCAATGTCTCTATACGAATGCCCAGAGTATGGGCAACAAACAGGACGAATTTGAACTCTTGATACATGAGGGCAGATACGACTTGATAGGGATAACTGAAACCTGGTGGGATGACTCCCATGGCTGGAATACAGTGATTGAAGGGTATAACTTGTTCAAAAGGAACAGAAGCAACAGAAAGGGAGGTGGAGTTGTGCTGTATGTTAAAGATACGTATCTCTGCACAGAGATACAGGAAGAGGATCTTGGCAGCCCCACTGAGAGCATCTGGGTTAAATTAAAGGGGGCAAAGGATAAGACGAACATGGCGGTTGGAGTCTACTACCGACCACCCAATCAAGGAGAAGACGAGGATGGAACTTTTGAAAAGCAAATTGCAAATGTTTCAAGGAGGCATGATGTGGTAGTAATGGATGACTTCAATTTCCCTGATATCTGTTGGGAGACTTATTCAGCCAAGCATGGCCCCTCCAAGAAATTCCTGAGTTGTGCTGCTGATAACTTCCTCCTACAGAAAGTGGAGGAAGAAACTAGAGGAGCGGCTATCCTTGACCTGATTCTAACCAACAGAGACGAGTTAGTGGATAAAGTGGCAGTTTCGGGAACTCTGGGGGAAAGTGACCATGTTATACTTGAGTTCTTCATTCTAAGGGGAGCAAAAGCTGAGTGTAGCCAAACACGTACCCTGGATTTTAGGAAAGCCAATTTTAACAAACTCAGAACAATGATTAGTAAGATCCCATGGCAAGCAACTCTCATGAGAAAAGGAGCCCAGGAGGGGTGGGAGTTTTTAAAAAAGGAAATTTTATTATTATTTTTTTTTAATATTTTTTTTATTTAAATTTTTTTAAACAATACAAAGAAAATAACACACACATATAACTAATATAGTGCTCCCATCACCATGGGACCAAATAATACAATGACTCTATAATTGTTCATTATTCCAAAAAATACAACATATCTTGACAGGGTAAACTCCCTTTCCCCCTTTTTAACACATATTCCAGAAATAAACCCCAAATATCCTTGAAAATATTTTTCTTTAATTGACCCCTTTTGCATTTGATATTACAAGTCAACATATCATTCAATGCCATATCCCATACTTCTACCAATCAGTAATAGTGAATGAATGAATAAACTTTATTGTATATAGCCATAGGCCTTTACAAATCATTAAAATGTAAAATTTATAAAATTTATAAAACAGTATAATTTAAAACATTATAAAACTCAGTAAATCTACATAAAACAAACCATTTCACATTCCTCTAAAAGTTTAAACCCTGGAATCTAAAATATTAACATTCAAGATACATTATTGTTTTTAATAAAATAAGAACGTAGATTCCTAGCTGCCAATGCAAATTTGGCTACCGAATATGTAATGAATAGGTAATTGTCAGCTAAAAGTCCAATTACTATTTCTTGAGGAGTTTGCTTTGAGAACAGCTGGTTTATAAATGACAAAAAATATTCTCTTGGCTCCTGATACAGGGGACAATACAATAAATAGTGTATTATATCTTCAATCTGAGCACACCCAAAGATACATTTCCGGTCTACAACTGGAATTCTAAGGTATCTCCCATCAAGATATGCCGAGGGCATAAGCTGGAGCCTAAGTTCTGTAAATGCCCTACGAAGCTGGGGAAAGGTCAATACCTCAAAATAATGGGATCTTGCATGGTTGACCTTAATTTGTGGATACCAAATAGAAAATTGTGCCCCGACAATAGTCGCCCTGTCTTGATTTGAATCATGATCAAAAATCCAATTTTTAAGGGCCAGTGAATTGAGACATAAAAATTTGTCTATAGGAAGGTTATAAACATTAAGTTTGTCATGGCACTGCTTTGCCCACCCTCCAAGCCTTAATTGTTCTAGCCAGCAGAGCTTGGTAAGGGAGGAATCCTCCAATCCATTCAATCTTTGCCAGTATCTGAAAAATGACAGATCAATTCTGGCTGCAATTGAAGGCAGGCCAAGCTCTGCTCTGAGATGGGCCGATGGGGCCCCAGTGGGGAGTTCCAAAATATGCCTCATGAACTTATTTTGCAAAACTTCCAGCTCATATTTAGCTGCCTCTCCCCATATTTCTGCCCCATATAACATTTGTGCTAGGATCTTGACAGTAAAAACCTTGAGAGCAGGGTTTATTAATTTGCCCCCTCGAGAATAAAAAAACTTTCTGAACAGTCCGATGGATCTAGCACTCGATAATTTAGTGGCACTTATATGTTGCCTCCAGAGAAGTTTCTCTTCAAAATGCACGCCTAAATATTTAAACGAGTGTACTTGCTCTAGAATATGACCATCAAGAACCCATTTGTACCTTGGGGCCCTCTTCCCAAATACCATAATTTTGGTTTTAGTATAATTGACGGAGAGCCTTTCCTTTTTACAAAGCTGTCCAAATTTGACTAACATCCTTTTTAAGCCAATTTTATTCAAAGACAGCAAAACCAAATCATCAGCGTAAAGTAATATTGATATTTTTCGGTTACCAATGGGGGGGGGGAAGGAAGAGGAAGATATTTCAGGGATTAAATCATTAATATAGAAATTAAATAAAAAGGGTGCCAAAATGCACCCTTGTTTCACCCCTCGATTGATACGCATAGCTTGTGATAGGGCGCCATGCAAACCAGTTCTCACCTGCAGTGAGTTATCTTGGTGGAGTAACTGAATGAGCCAGAGTAATCTGGTATCAATATTTGTCTTGGCCATTTTATACCACAAGCGCTCCCTATCAATTAGGTCAAAGGCTGATGAGAAATCCACAAAAGCAGCAAAAAGAAACTTATTTGGGCCCTTAATAGTTTTGCAAATCAAATGATGTAAAATAAACACTTGGTCAATTGTGCTTCTCCCCTTCCTAAAGCCAGCCTGTTCATCATATATTTCAGTAATAGTGAAAACTTGCTGAATTTTCCATTTCCTTGCTATCATTAGTCTACCTGCCGTTAACAAATTTATAATTAATTCTTTAACATTTTGAGGACCGATCACCTTTTCCATTATTGATAGCAAAGCTAGTTTAGGACAAACCTCTAAATCAGCTCCAACAATTTCTGATATTTCCTCAAAAATCATTTTCCAAAAATCCATTACATTTTTACAACTCCACCACATGTGAGCATATGTACCCAACTCCTGACATCCTCGCCAACACATTGGAGAACATTTATTATCTATTCTATTTAATCTCACCGGAGTCAAATACCATCTCCAAATTAGCTTATAAAAATTCTCTTTAATTCTTATAGACATATTTTTCAATATTCGCCTATCCCAAATCTTGTTCCACTCATCCTTTGATATTTCCTCTTCAAACTCTGTATCCCAAACTATTTTAAGATTTTCTGCTTGCTCTTCTGATTTCTGCAACATTTTATATAACATCTTTGTAATACCCCTGGCTGATGCATTTCCTTCTATGAGTTCTATGAGTTCTCTAGACATAACCAACTGCTCAAATGCAGTGAAATCCCTTTCATGCTCATGTCTCTTCTTCCATTTCTTACCCCATTGTACTAATTGAATTAAATTTAACCATGAAATTCTTCCTGCCCCAGCCCTATCAATTATTTGCTGTCTTGTCTCCATTTTTTCCAGCCAATCCATTAAACTTATCACCTTTTTCTCTCTAAAAATTCGTTCTAAATGTCTAACATTCTCAGGAAAATCCTCCATAACCACCACTGGAGTAAGCGGGGATATACCTGGTAAGAATATTTCCTTATTTCTACCCCAAATTTCTAACATATTTTTTAAAAAGGGATTTTCTAATTTTTTTGTCATAATATGTCCTTGTTTTGTAAATAAAAATTTCTCCACCCTATTACCCAATTCAAATGCTTCTATTTCCCACCACATAAAATCCTTTCTAACAATAATATCCATAATATATCTAAGTTGATTAGCTATATAATACCATTTTAAATTAGGGAGACCAAGTCCCCCTATTTTTTGAGCTTTATACCATCTATTCTTAGTAATCCTTGATCTTTTCCCCCCCATTGCAATAGCTATTTAACATTACTTGCCAATCTTTGATTTCTTTCTCTGATATCTTATATGGTATCATTCTAAATAAAAAATTAAACTTCAGTAAAATCTTCATTTTAATCAAAGCTATCCTGCCGAACCATGATAGTCCCAATTTTTTATAATCCTCTATTTTATTTTTAACTTCATCTTTTAATTTTTTAAAATTCCATTCCCCTATTTTATCCATCTTTTAATATATCAATACCTAAATATTTAATTATATTTTTTATCTTTATATCAACTTTCCTTTGTTTAAATCCCCTTTCCTCCAGTTTACTATAATTAAATGTCATTATCTCCGATTTATCCCAATTAATTTTTAACCCTGTTACTTCTCTAAATTCATCTAAATGTTTCTCTATCCAATCCCAATTTTCCATAGGCCTTTCTAATGTTAACAATATATCATCTGCAAAAAGGTTTATCTTACATTTAGCCTCTATCCCTATCCCCAATAATTCCCTCTCCTGTCTTATCACTACAGAATTGGACTCAAAGAGTGCTTATCAATGGTTCCTTCTCAAATTGGGGAAAGTTACCAAGCGGGGTAACACAGGGCTCGGTCCCGGGCCCAGTGCTCTTCAACATTTTTATTAATGACTTGGATGAGGAGGTACAGGGAATGCTTATCAAATTTGCAGATGACACAAAGTTGGGTGGAACAGCTAATACTCTGGAAGACAGAAACAAAATTCAAAGTGACCTCGATAGGCTGGAGCGCTGGGCCGAAAACAACAGAATGAAATTTAATAGGGATAAATGCCAAGTGCTGCACCTAGGGAAAGGACACGGAATAATGGGCTCAAGTTACAGGAACCCAGATTCCACCTAAACATCAGGAAAAATTTCCTGACTGTCAGAGCAATAAGACAATGGAATCAACTACCTAGGGAGGTGGTGGGCTCTCCCAATCGGGAGGCATTCAAGGTGCAGCTGGACCGCCATCTGTCAGGGATGCTTTGACCTGGATTCCTGCATTGAGCAGGGGGTTGGACTCGATGGCCTTGTAGGCCCCTTCCAACTCTACTTTTCTATGATTCTGAGTACAGCTGATATTGAACAAAACAGCAGAAAGACTTTGAAGACATCCAGAATTTTGCTAGGTCTAGACAAACAATCATGCATAAGCTGTAGAGCTGGTCCAAGAGATTTTATCACATAACACTAAGTCATGGTTTGTGTTCACCATAGTTTGTTGGTTAACACATGAATTGTCTTGCAGATGAGCAAACAAAACATGGCTTGTTTTCCTTATTTCTAGTTTGTTTCTTTCCCACTCATTTTGCCAGCCTTCAGAGCAGTTTCATTTTCAGGTTGCTCTTTCTTGGCACCTCTGCTTCAGGCCAGACAGCCCACAAACACACCAGGAATAAGCCACAGTTCTGCGTTCACACATCATGGTAAGCCATGATTTAAATAAGCCAGACTCTTAAGCCAACAACACCCAACAGGTGGGTTCACATGACACACTAAACCACCCTGCAAATAAGTCACGGTGGGTTGTTTGTTCATGGAACAACCCACGGTGTGCCCAACAGACCATCGGGCTCACCGTGGCTTGTTCTCCCCCCCCCCCCGTCTTCCAGCTGGTATCCCAGTCTCCTTCACAGCTGAACCAATTTTGTCTTCCTCTCCCCACTCCGATCTTAACCCCTTTTCATTCACTACTGTTGTGTGTTTTTTTTTAAAGAGTCTTAAAAATGTGCAACTGGGGTCGTATTTTATTATTATTATTATTATTGCTGCTGGTGGTGGTCTTTCACAAGTGCACACTTACGACTGTCCGACATTGTGTAGTCTTTCCTGGTCAATTTCCTTGTATGTTTCAGCTGTCAAAAGGAGCAGCAAGTGGAGTAGGTAACATACATGGAAATTGATGAGACGAGACTGCATATAGGCTAATGTTGCCATGGTCCAATTGCCAGTTTGCAAGGTCCAACACAGTTGCCAGGGTCCAATTGCTGAGTTGTCAATTGAAAAGCACCGGTAAAGTGGGGGAAAGCAGCAAAAGTAGGTGCACCAAATGTGGGGTGGGGGACAATATCTCCCACTTAGCAATGTAAACATCTCAGTTTTAAGTGTGGAACTGACACTTCTCAGTGCCCTCCGCCTTTTCAACACTTCCCTGAGTCTCCAGCTGCTCCAGAAAGGGGAGATATTAACTCCGCCCGCTTTTCATGGCTCCTTTTCAGAGTAGAATCATAGAATCATAGAAAAGCAGAGTTGGAAGGGGCCTACAAGGCCATCGAGTCCAACCCCCTGCTCAATGCAGGAATCCAGGTCAAAGCATCCCTGACAGATGGCTGTCCAGCTGCACCTTGAATGCCTCCAGAGTGGGAGAGCCCACCACCTCCCTAGGTAGTTGGTTCCATTGTCTTTGCTCTGACAGTCAGGAAATTTTTCCTGATGTTTAGGTGCAATCTGGGTTCCTGTAACTTGAGCCCATTATTCCGTGCCCTGCAAACTAGGATGATCGAGAAGAGATCCTGGCCCTGTACTGACTGCTGAGGTTACTGTGGTTCCCTGAATGTTCTGATGATGATGATGATGATGATGATGATGATGATGATGATGATGAAATATATGCAAATACAGAACTGAACTGTAGCACAGAACTGTAGGACAGTGTCAGGAACGCTAAAGCTGAGAATGAGCTGAGGCTAGTGAGGGATGCTAAAAACAACAAGAAAGCTTTCTTCAGATACATGCATAGTAAAAGACAGAGGAAAGAAACGGTGGTTCAACTATGCAATGAGAATGGCAAATACATAACAGAAGACAAAGAAAGTAGGTGCACCAATGAAAATACTTGAATACCAATACCAATGAAAAGGATGAGTGAGCAGAAGTGTTCAATTCTTACTTCGGCTCGGTCTTCTCCCAAAAGAGAGTTTATGTCCCCCTGTGCAAACCTGAAATGCAGACTGAAGGGACAGGATTGCAGCTTGAGATTGATAGGCAAATGGTCAAGGAGCACTTGATTACTCTGAACGAGTTTAAATCTCCAGGGCCTGATGAGCTGCATCCTAGAGTAATAAAGGAACTGGCAGAAGAACTCTCAGAACCACTGTCCATTATCTTTGAGAAATCATGGAGGACAGGTGAAGTGCCAGATGACTGGAGGAGGGCAAATGTTGTTCCCATCTTCAAAAAGGGCTAGAAGGAGGAACCTGGGAACTATAGACCAGTCAGTCTGACATCAATCCCTGGGAAAATTTTGGAGCAGATTATAAAGAAGTCAGTCTGCAAGCACCTTGAAAACAATGCAGTGATTACTAGAAGCCAGCATGGATTTGTCAAGAACAAATCCTGCCAGACTACGTAATCTGATCTCATTTTTTGATCGGGTAACCTCCCTTGTGGACTGTGGGAATGCTGTGGACATCATATATCTGGACTTCAGCAAAGCTTTTGACAAAGTGCCTCATGATATCCTGATTAGTAAGCTAGCTAAAAGTGGGCTAGATGGAACAACTATCAGGTGGATCCACAACTGGCTACAGAATCGGACTCAAAGAGTGCTTATCAATGGTTCCTTCTCAAACTGGGGAGAGGTAACGAGTGGGGTACCACAGGGCTCGGTCCTGGGCCCGGTGCTCTTCAATATTTTCATTAATGACTTGGATGAGGAGGTATAGGGAATGCTTATCAAATTTGCAGATGACACAAAGTTGGGTGGAACAGCTAATACTCTGGAAGACAGAAACAAAATTCAAAGCGATCTCGATAGGCTGGAGCGCTGGGCTGAAAACAACAGAATGAAATTTAATAGGGATAAATGCCAAGTGCTGCACCTAGGGAGAGGAAACCAAATGTAGAGTTACAGAATGGGGGACACTTGGCTCAACAATACTACAAGTGAGAAGGATCTTGGAATTGTGGTAGATCACAAACTGCATATGAGCCAGCAATGTGATGTGGCTGCAAAGGAGGCAAATGCTATTTTGGGCTGCATTAATAGAAGTATAGCGTCCAAATCATGTGAAGTGATAATTCCCCTCTACTCAGCACTGGTTAGGCCTCATTTTGAGTACTGCGTCCAGTTCTGGGCACCACACTTTAAGAAGGAAGTAGACAAACTGGTGAGGGTTCAGAGGAGGGCAACAAGGATGATAAAGGGACTGGAAACAAGGCCCTCTGAGGAGAGACGGAAAGAACTGGGCATGTTTAGCCTTCAGAAGAGGAGACTGAGGGGAGATATGATTGCACTCTTCCAGTACTTGAAGGGATGTCACACAGAGGAGGGCAAAGATCTCTTCTCGATCATCCCAGTTTGCAGGACACGGAATAATGGGCTCACGTTACAGGAACCCAGATTCCACGTAGACATCAGGAAAAATTTCCTGTCAGAGCAATACGACAATGGAACCAACTACCTAGGGAGGTGGTGGGCTCTCCCACTCTGGAGGCATTCAAGGTGCGGCTGGACAGCCATCTGTCGGGGATGCTTTGACCTGGATTCCGGCATTGAGCAGGGGGTTGGACTTGATGGCCTGGTAGGCCCCTTCCAACTCTACTTTTCTATGATTCTATGAAATTTAAGGGCTGGGAAGTAAATGGAGGTACTGCAGGTGCACAGATTTCCCTTCCATTTACTGCCCTGCCTTTAAATTGATGCAAATTTCCCCTCCATTTATTTCCCAGTCATTAAATTTGTGAATATTTCCCAGTCCAAAAAAAGTGTGCTAATATTCCCGGTCATTGTGTTGTTGTTGTTGTTGTTGTTTTAAACCCTCTTACAGGTCGAAGAACAGGACAGAGTAAATGGGGCATGAACACCAGCAGTACTTACACCTATGAAAAGGATGAGTGGGATTTACCACCAGCCCTTTTTTTGCAAGCGTAGATCACTAGCACCTTTGGTTTGGCTTGACAGTTCACCTTTTGATAGCTGTCAGACCAAACCAAACACGGGGAAAGGGGCTATTTGGAGCCTCTCTGGGTCAATGTCTAGGGTTGATACCTGCTGCACTTTGTCAGCTGATACCTCCCTGGACATTGCCCAGGTGAGGCTGCCTATTTTCAGACCTCTGTAAGTGTGCAGGTGCCCACTTGCAAAAGGCCATTTTTTTCCATGTACAAATATTTGTGCAAATTAGAGGGTGCAAAAACAATTTTTTTTTTTTAAGGTTGGCAACCACAGACAGCCCCCCCCCAAGGTAAAGGGGGGGAAGCTGTGGTGAGCCAATAATGGCTCACAATCACATCAGGAGGGCAGCAGGCTGGTGACAGCTGCCCCCAAGTGCTGCTTGGGCACTTGTGGGGCACTTGTGGGGCACTTGTCACTGGCAGGTGCCCAGACAAGCTTGGCAAGAGTGGCAAGGGGCTTTTGCCACTCTTGCCAAGTTGCTTTCCAGCCGATTCCCAGTACCCATGATGGGGTCAGTCGCCCAGGTTCAGATGACACAAGAACCCATTGTGGGTACAACAACCCCTACAACAAGCCATGGATTGTCAGGGTGGCTTATTACCCTCAAACAAACCATCCTGCAGTAATCAGTCCCAGTTCACATGACACAACAACCCACCATTGTTTGTCACCCTCAATGGGTTGCCGTGTCATGTGAACGCAGTCACTTTGACCTGGTTTGCCCATAAAGACAACCCATGGTTTAAACAACCCATGGTTTGTCGTGCACGAGTGAGAGTGTGCCCACCACTTCTGCTTTTACTTAGCAACCCACAATCAGTTTCTTTGTAGGTTGTTGGGTGTGATGTATGAAACTGGAGCTCTAGGTTAACTCATGGCTTGTTGTTGGGTTAACTGCTGGGTTGCTTAGCCCCTAAACAACCCATCGGTCTAGGTTCACATGTATGCTCAACACCCTACAAACAAACGGATCATAGGTTGTTGACTAAAAGTGGAAGTGGCTGGCACACTGCAGGCAGCACACCTGCTGTCTCCCGCTCACCCCCAACAGCCCATGGGTTCTTTAACCCAAGGGCTGTCATTACGTGTGAACTGCCCCTATGACTTAGCAATATTTGTGAAACAGGCCATTTTGTTGCTGGAGGCAATGGACAAGATGGTGCCCGCTCCCTATTCCATGTACAGAAGGCAACTAGGCTGGCCGTTGAATCTTACTTCAACATGCGTGACAGGATGGTGTCTTGCTCGTGCGCCACACCTGAAGCAGCAGATTAGTTAAGGGGGCCCAGGACAAGCCATGTGGCATACACTGCTCTATCCTCCAACAGCAGAGAATAGCCAGGAGCTGCCACCACTGTCCCCCAGCATCTGCTGCCTGAGGCAGTCGCTCCACTCTGCCTAATGGTAGGGCTGGCCTTGATCATGCATGAAGCTGAGTAGATTACAATGACTGTGACCATTATTTTGAAGAAATGGCTTGGAGTGAATAAGAGCCTATTCAGCTAATCAGTGAATACACAGAGGCAGCATTTTAGCTATTGGGCTTAAAAGGGACTACGTAATTAACTCATTTTTTGTTTTAAAATAACCACAATATCCAGCCCACATATGATAGATGGGTGGGGCAGTTTTCATTAAAAACAACGTCCGTCACCTTCTCCCCAATCAGAGTAGATATGTACTCCAAGAACGGGGAACACATGGCTGATATAGATACAGATATATGGTACGCCCAGTATCAGAGGCAGTATGCCTCCCAATACCAGTTGTTAGGGAACATGAGCAGGAGAGTGCTACTGAGTTCATGTCCTGCTTGTGGGCTTCTCATAGACACCCGTTTGCCCACTGTGCAAACAGAATGCTGGACTAGATGAACCCATGGTCTTGATCCAGCATGCCTCTTCTCATGTTCTTCTGTGTGCAAAACATGTGCTCTACCACTGAGCTATGGACCTTCTCCAAAGTTTCAGGCTTTCAAAACATCTCTGGTTGTGCATGCATTCCTCACCCACCTGCACCATGGCTGTCTACGATTGTGTTGCCCTAGATCTTTTAAAAGTCCCCCAGCTGTGTCAAAATTGTATTGCTCATCGCCATTCACACCACAGGCAATAACCAGTCAGCAGCCACGATGGTACTCACACAACAACATTCCACACGGTGATTATCTAATGGCAGTACTTGTAGAAGGAAACATATTTTTTCCAGGTGCACCATTTAGTGCATCCATCCAGGGCTCAGAAAATGCACTATCTCCACAAGAGAAGTGCAGCAGCTTGAGAGACATCTAGAATGTGCACAGCAAACAAATAACTGCTTAAAATTTATTCTGCTAAAACTGATTGACTGGAAAATCACTAATTCAGTGTGCTTCATTTGGACCTAAGAATATATCTCTGTAGGGCATCTGGGGAGATTAGATGTATTCAGTCCCTGCTGCACCTGATCCCTGCAAGCCTGAAGCAACTTGTCACTCAACCATCTAACAGAAGACGGGAACAGAGCAGGGACCATCACAGCCCTTGCAGTCCAAAGGAGACAAGGTGCAAAAGTGGTAGAGGAATCTCCCAGTGACATGTTTTATTTTACAGTCTGCTTCCCTTGCTTGGTGCTAACAGCACAATCCTATATGTCTCTACTCAGAAGTCCCATTAAATGCAATGGGGTTTACTCCCAGGGAAGCAGGCATTGGGTTGCAGTCTCAAACAATGAACCAGGAACAGCGAATCAGAAAAAACTACCAGCATGTCATAGATAGATATAGAATGATACATTTAGATAATTACAACTAAATCTTAAACCCCTGATAAACCTCTATGGATAAATATAAGTTTCTTAATATATTGAACTTCCTGTGGTGCTTGTTAACTGTAATTTGATTTTTTATGTAATGTATTTGTTTTGCTAGTTGGAAAAGTTGTAATATTTTCTATATATTCGTTGATTATATTGAAAACATGTGATTTAAAACTCAATTAAAAATATTTTTAAAAAACAGGAACAGGGAAGAGTTCTTCTGATTACCATTACAACTAAAGCAAAGTACAATGGGATTGGAAGGGTGTTGGGTCATATCATAGGACTGGGAAGTCTAAACTTAAATGGCAGGCTATATAACAGGGGTGCAGAACCTCTTTCAGCCCAAGGGCTGAATTCCATTTCAAATAAGCTCTTGAGGGCCCCGTATTCCAGTGGTGGGTGGGACCAAAGGCAAAAGGGGTAGAGCAAAATACCAGCATATCGTAATGCTCTTACTGCTAGTAACTAAGACGTAGGAGAGGCATTTCAACCTTTTAGAATGAGGGGAAAAACTGCACAAAAGCCAGGAAATCACCCAACGATTGGGGGAAAGGGGGTGTGGCCAACTGGGAAACCCCAGAGGGCCCGATTGGGACCCTGGGCAGGCTGATGTTGCCCCTGGGCCTGCGGTTCTGTACTCCTGCGGTATAAGGTCTGTCCTGTCCGCAGGCTAGCTTTTATGTTCTGTTTTGATTGAAAAATCAGTCAATAACTGCCTCAGCTTTAATTGAGATCTGGGTATTTGACCTTTATGGTACAGCACTTACATTCCTTTCAGCAGATGCATTATAGATGGATTAAGTGCATTAAGATTAACTAGAGGAGTTAATAGTCCCATGCAATATTCCTCCCCGCAGAAGTACTCACCAGATGCAAGAGGTAACAACTGACTTGATCAGGAAGGCATCACAACACTTTCACCTTTGTGGTTAAATTAACAACAGGTTTTTGGAGTTTAGCGTGCCGCCTTCCCCTATATTTTGGATAGTGCATTGACCAAATTGATCTGGACTCGAATGCTGGTGGAGAAAGGTTGAACCATGATGAAACACTGCCCATGGCGACAAATGCAACATCTCTACGCACCATCTGAAATAAATTACCTTTGAATCCTCTTCAGCAAATTCTGAGGCCAGGTTGGGGCTAAAGTCTCTTTCTACATTCAAGTAATGATGACTGAAGAATTAGCACTTGACCCTTGAAATGGCCAATTCACTCACTCAGCTTTTGACCCAGCACTTTGAAGTCCAATCGACTCCAATTGGAGAGACTGACAGCCTGATATTATTCATGTTTACCCAGAGGAAGTCAGGGTGCTTTTAGATGTGCAATCGCCCTGTCTCATTCAATGGAACTTACTCCCAAGTAAGTATGTATAGGATGAAGCCATATTTATTTATAAAATTTATATACCGCTTAGCTGGCAAATGCCGTTGGGGTGGTTTGCAATCATTAAAAAAAACCCCTAAATAATAAAATAACAATCAAAGCACTAAATTCAACAATGAAAATATCAACGTAATAAAATATTACGGCATTAAAGACATTAAATTATTAATGAGCCGGCAGTAAAGTCTATAATCAAAGCAACAGATTAAAGATTAAATGCCTGCTGAATAATGGCAGAGCACAATAGCAGCAGTGACTTCTCCCAACAAACACATGCACACACAGGATTTGTTTCTAAGTAGTTGCTTTTAAAATAAATAACAATAAGATAAGATTTCTTAGATACTATGAGCCTGATGGTTACAGACTGTGTAAGTTCAGTTTCTTAAATGTTACTTATTCTGTGAGGAAAGGAAAACCATAGGTCAAGTCTCTTTGCTTAAAAACAGCAAGCATCAGTTAAGTCAGTTAACCGTAGGACCAGTGACCAGTATCAGAGTGAGAGAGAATGGGAATTTCTAACTTGTTGCTAGGTAGACAACGTCCAGCATTTTCTCCCCTGATTCAATCAAGTGGTTTGCTCCACTGAAACCTGCCCCCTGACTTCTCAGAGAAGCTTGGTTTCTGCCTTTGCCCTTTAACTAGACCAGGGCTCTCCAACCTTGGGTCCCCAGATGTTGCTCCCAGAATCCCTTGCCATTAGCCATGCTGGCTGGGTATACTGAGAGCTGTAGGCCAACAACATCTGGGGACCCAAGGTTGGAGAGCCCTGAACTAGACTATAACAGTCTATCTTAACCCTTTATGGGACAGTCAGCTTAAAAACCCTCCCTGCAGAGCTGACATCTTCTCATCATACATTCCAACACTGAGATGGGAATATCTTGGCATCCAAATGTATATGGTGAGGATGCATGTTAAGCATGTGCTAAATTCTTGCACTGAAATCAGTGACACTTCGGGTGCAATCCTATGGCCGCTAGACACTGTCTAGATGACCATAGGAAAAGTTGGAGTTCCAGCTCCGAACCTGGAAAAGTGCGCTGATGTTGGAGCTGGAACTCTAACTTCAGAGTGCCCTCCTTCTGCCCTCACAGCAGGCGTGGTTCTTCCCGCACTGGCTGCAGCTCCAAAGTCGCAAGACCGACTTCGGAACCAGCGCGGGGGGGGGGGCGAGGAGGGGAGGAGCAGAGGGGCAGGGGGCGAGGCACTGTCATGCTACAAAGAACTCAGGTGGTGCCTCAACCTCCTCTCCTCGCGAGCCAGTGTAAAACTGTTAGGCAGCTGAGTTTGGAGGGTTATGGGCAGCCACATTGGATGGTGCTGCCCATTGTTCATAACTTTGGCTGAATTAATTTCATTTCATTTATTCATTTATTATATTTATATCCCGCCTTTTTTCCTGCAAGGAACCCAAGGCAGCTGACATAATCTCCCTCCTCCTCTCCATTTTGTCCTCACAACAGCCCTGTGAGGTAGGCTAGGCTGAGAGTCAGTGACTGGCCCAAAGTCACCCAGTGAGCTTCGTGGCCAAGCAAGGACTAGAACCTGGATCTCCCGAGTCCCAGTCCAACGCTCTCACCACTACGTATATGGCCAGAGCAGTCCCCCAGTCATGAAATTAGATCTGCTTGGATTTTACTTCACCAAAACTGCAAGTGTTGATTTAAAAACTGATTGGTTGTTGTCCTTTGTGAGATCATTCTTCTAAAAACTGATGAAAGGACAGGATGTGTTGCTGAGCCACTGCAATGAATGGAAGAGCATTCAGTTACCAGAGAGAAAAGCCATAATGCATCTGTGACAAAAGACACTGTAAAAAAAAAATCTCTGCTTTTGAATTATTATCTGACCTCCCTGCTGTGCATACTTGAGCTGCTGCAGGATAAAATAAATTGGCTGTGGGAAGAAAACGGCAGGATATATTTGAATATTCCTTACCCAGAAATGTTAACCTTTTGTTGTAGCTGGCCTTGCTGTTAAATCCAAGGCTATGCTTTTACCAAGGAAACTACAAGAAAATAGAACTTACGTAGTTTAGAGCAGGGCTCTCCAACCTTGGGTCCCCAGATGTTGCTGGCCTACAGCTCCCAGCATACCCAGACAACATGGCTAATGGCAAGGGATTCTGGGAGCTGTAGTCCAGCAACATCTGGGGATCCAAGGTTGGAGAGCCCTGGTCTAGAGCTAACATCCTTTGTGCATTTGTTTGGCTTGCTGGACTAGATGGGTCTTTGGGCCGGCTTGTCTTGTGTTCTTATGATCCCAGACTTGCTTATGAAACTAAGGGTGCAATCCTACACATGTTTAGACAGAAAAAAGTCCTACAACTCCCAGCATCGCCCAGTTGTGGTACTTTTTTTCAGTCTAAACATGCATAGGATTGCACCCTAAGTACTTATGAAAGCACTGATTAGACGTGTTTGTTAATAACTAGTGACGTCCTTCTGGAGATAAGAGTGGGATAAAGATAAGCACAGACATATCAGTCAGCTGAATCCCAAGGCCATTCCACTGAAGTCTGGTTAGTTCCAGGATTATTTGGAAATGGTTATGCCCCACCTCCACCCCCACCCCCACCCCATTCACTCACAAAACTTCCCTTCCAGTCTTTCTCCTATGACAGTGATGGCGAACCTTTTTGAGCCCGAGTGCCCAAACTGCAACACAAAACCAACTTATTTATTTCAAAGTGCCAACTGCAATTAAACCTGAAAACATTATTATAGTACTACATTGTACACATAGCCTGAAGGGAATTTATACAAACTTTTTAAATAATTAGGCACATGTATTTTTGGATAAGGGATTCTCAACTTGTAATATCATTATATGCCAGACTGAAATTATATGGGGCAAGCTTTACTCCGGGTCCTTTCCCTGCTTCTACAGGTGTCGGATTAGTAAAAGTAAAAGTCAAAGGCTGTACTAGGATGAGCAAGATAAACAAGAAAACTAAACGTGCTTAACATATTTTAAACACTTTATGTCTTGGACTGCAAACACTGCATTAGGTAAAAGTTTGCATTGGGCATGCTTTTGCACAATTAATGTGATTTTTGCTATTGCATGCATGCTGATAATTTGTCAAATCTTGGCTCATACTCCGTTAGTTTGAGAGCAACACATGCAGCACTCAGGTCAACTGTTAGGGCTTTACATCCAAGCCATGCTCTGTGCATCATTCTTCAAAATCTTTTAAATGTGATAACAATGTAGAAAAGAATTCTGTAACAGGAATTCTAGAATAAAATCATTCTGTTCCACACTGTGAGAAAGAACAAGATCATTAGTGTTTTCGCGATCTGGTGACCAATGGCTCGAGTGCCCACAGAGAGGTCCCTGCGTGCCAGCTGTGGCACCCGTGCCATAGGTTCGCCATCACTGTCCTATGACAATAGGAGTTGCTTGCATTTCCTCCTCTTCCCTTTCCCTCATCACCTACCTGACCTGCTCCTTTATCTTTGCCACCTCCTTCCTTTCTCTCTCTCTAGCACTGCAACCTGTGTGTGTGTGTGTGTGTTTGCGGGGAGGGGGGGGAGATACATCAACAGTACAGTCCTATAGTTTACTCAGAAGTAAGTCCCACTGCATTCAATTGTGTTTACTTCCAGAAAAAGTACATAGGATTGCAGCCTAAATCAGTCGTGCCCAACATAGTGCCCTTCAGATGTTTTGGACTACAATGCCCAGCACCCCTGTCCATTGGCCATGCTGGCTGGGGCTGATAGGAGTTGAAGTCCAAAACAATAAAGTAAGTTTTGCATTTGATTTTTCTGTGTTGATTTTAGTAGTAAGTTAATGTGGCTCTCACATTGGAGTTTTTTTTATTTTTTACAAAATGGCTCCCACTTGAAAAATACTGAAGATCACCACTTTAGAGTGTTCAAAATATTTTGCAGTGATGTTTACAACTCTGTTATCCACATTTAATGGCTGGAGGTGGGGTGAGGGTATGGGATAGTTAAGGCTGAGAGATAGTGGTTGTACTTAGTGAGTGCCTTTTGCAGTGCAATCCTATGCACGTCTTCTCAGAAATAAGTCCTATTAAGTTAGGTGGGACTTGATAAGTGTGTACAGGATTACAGTCTTAGCCACTATGCTACTCTTCCTCTCCTAGTTAATTTGTTTATATAAAGGAAATATATATATATATATATATATATATATATATATAAAGGAAAGAGGAGTACATAATCCTCAAATAGTGGTGCTTGTCTGAAAATAGCTAAGAAATATCTAGTAAAGATGAGTAACTCTCCCTCTCTCATCCCATCTAGAATGGTTATTCCTAAACTCAGTTTTTCCACTACAGCCCACTCTAAAGAGGAAGATCTGTTTGCCTGATAGGCTCTGTAGGTGTTCATGGAAGGCTTAGAGGACACACCAGTCATACACCTAGACAAAAACTATGCTGTTTTCTATCAAGGACACAACAGCAACAGGAAACTGCTGACTCCACCCAGATGCAACTAGGTCCGGTGCCACCTAGTGACTGAACTATATAATTACAGTATCCACATATCTTTCCCTTTTTATTTAAAGGAACAATCAAGGGTGCAATTCTATCCATGTCTAGACAGAAAAAAAAAGTCCTACAATCCCCAGCATGCTGGGAATAGGATTGCACCCTAAATAAACCAGCAGTGTTGAAACATTTGATAGTTGAGATAACTGGTCCATAAATCTGAGATGACAGCAACTCCCTTTTTAACAAATAAGGCAGTATATAAATGTTAATGAGAATAAATAATAAATTTCCATGTCATTTCCAAAATGAATGGATAGTGGATACCAAAGAAGATTGTGACAGTCTCCTTCGAAAAGGCTGTCTCGCTTCATCATTACCCTTGCAATGGAGACCCAAGGTCTTAAGGATGAATATCCAGGACTGTCTTTTGGAATACGATTTATTCATCTGATAATCTAAGGACAATCCATTACATACCATCTACTTCAGAGGGGGCACAACTTCCTTGTTTTCTTCATTGGATTCCTTTACCACCTGACATGGATTTTTGTCTTCATTTACTTTTAAAATAGCTATACGGTCTTTCCCAAACAAATTGCTCAAGGTGGTTCACAACAATAAAAAAAAGAAAGAAGTATATATAAAATAAGTAAAAGCTCATGAAATAATCAACAAAATATAAAAAATGAGCAACAAAACAGGCTCATTCCAGAGTGGGGAGTAACTACAAACACTAGATGAGCAAGATGTCAGGTGAGCCTCTATGGGAGGTTATTCTGCCGTTGTGGTACTATCACAGAGAAGGCCTGAGATGTTACAGAATGGCAAAATGGTGCCAAAGCGAGAATGTACTGAACTGAAAAATGTACTTTCAATTCAATAATTTCTCCGATTAGCACCAGTTTGAGGTCCGCCTCTCCCTTTGCCTTTCTAATATTGCTGCCCTCCGTTTTGCTGCTGCTCTGTACAGGCAGAGATGGGTGTGGGGCCCAGAGCTGGACCTCCTCAGAAGAAGTCAAGAATTCTCCTTTAAGAGTTCTTCAATAAGGTAATAAGAGTTTTGAAATAATGGAACTTGGAGCCAATCCTCGCCAGAAATCTGCTCGCACAATGGGACTTCCACCTGCATAAATGGACTTCCCCGTCCTCTCCTCTTCCCTGCAGCCCCCAGCATGCACTGCAAATCTGCTGCGGAATGTTCCCCAACCCTTCAGTGCAGATTTTTTTGGGGGGTGCAGATTTTGAGGGGGAAATCTGTTCCACCAGTAGTTTCTCCTGCTAATGGAATGACACCGTTGGATATGGTGTCATTCCGCTCAAGGAGCGTCTCCAGCAACACCAAGTGGGCCGCTCAACAAGATCTACCACGGATGGCCTTCTCCTTGTCCCTTCAGCCAGAGCAGCTAGACTGGTGGGGACGAGGAAGAGGGCCTTTTCTGTGGCGGCCCCCGTACTGTGGAACTCTCTCCCGAGTGACCTCCGCCATGCCCCCTCTCTGATGAGCTTCTGTCGCTCATTAAAAACCTGGTTGTTCAGGCGGGAATATGGGGTGGGTTAAGATTTTAAAATTTTTATATTGTTTTAATGTATTTTATTGTATTTATGTATTTTATTGTGTGTACATCGCCCAGGGTGGCCGGTTGCCGGCCAGATGGGCGATAAATAAATATTAATAATAAATAATAAATAAATAATACAACCCATATAATTGTGAGAAAACATTGAGGGGTGGGGTGGGGGAAACTACCTTAAAGATGATGTCGCTGTTAGCGATCAATCCTTCTCTGTTATGAGAGGCGACCAGATCAAAGCAGTAACCATCATTCAGGACCCACAATTTGCTTTGTGATCAGGGGCGGAGCTAGGTATCAAAAAGATTTGGGCTCAGGCCCACAGGACAACAACAAAAAAAAAGAAAAGAAAACAAAGAAAGAAAAACTTTGCATATGCTAATTTACATATACTCTAAAGTCTGTGAAGGACCCTGTCTCCTAAGGACACCTCCATTTGTAAAAAGGGATGCACGGACAGGGGAGAGGAGGGCATTTGATTTCAGGAAAAAACCTCAGGCAGAAAAAATCAAGCTGGGGGGAGGCATCACATGTGAAGCACATGTGGGCCAAAAGCCAGCTGACTCAGGGGGATCAGATGCAACAGAGATAATCAGGGCCCCTGTCCCTTTATTTCAGCAAGTGCTCATGGACAGCAGGCAGGGTGGTGGGGCAGATGGCCACCTAGAGATTCGGGGCTCCAGCCCTAGTGGGCCGCCCAGGGCCAGATTAAGGCCAGCTGGTGCCCTCAGCACAGCCCAATAATGGTGCCCCTTCAGCCCTTCCATTGCTTAGCTGGCAAGACATTAAGACTCAATAAGTGCTGATGGTGAAATAAGACATTAAAAACTCAGTTTTCTTTAGGGCCATCCCCAATGCCAGTACACACAACTGTATTAAATATAAACTGTTTTTTATTATACTTAACACTAAATAGCAGCAAGCAATATAAGCCAATTACTTATAACTAGGGCAACAGAAAGAAATACTAATTTTCATCACTGTTTTATGCATTTTTTTTTAATAAAACTGTTATAAGGGGAAAATGCAAATGCAAACATTTGTGGTACTCTGTGCTGCCCCCCTTCCCTTGGTGCCCCAAGCATTTATATTGCTTAATGGTTAATCCAGGGCTGGGGCCGCCCCCTAGCATCGCCTCTGTTATGATCTGTGGTGGAGAGACAAACATCCTCTGCAAAATAGGTTCCAGCACATTCAATACTGAGGCCTTGAGGGTGAGGATAGGAGGTGGATATGGCTTACACAGCTAGCAATACTGATATTGCAGTTGGTCTGGTGGTGAGTAGGCATCACCGAACTTTCTCGGTCGGTGGTGGCACTGAAGCTCTGGAACAAGCTCCCTTGGGAGCCTTCTCTTGCC
This sequence comes from Shinisaurus crocodilurus, assembly GCA_021292165.1. Taxonomy (NCBI): domain Eukaryota; kingdom Metazoa; phylum Chordata; class Lepidosauria; order Squamata; family Shinisauridae; genus Shinisaurus; species Shinisaurus crocodilurus. Next base: position 2,370,404 of record CM037889.1, read on the forward strand.
CCCTTCCCAGCCCTCCCAGCTTTCAGAAAGGTGGTCAAAACTGTTCTGTTTAGATGGGCTTTCAAAGTTGCCTGATTCCTGGAGTGATTGTTTATTATGCTGCTCTTTTACCATTTTTGTTGTTTGTTTTTTTAAGTGGCATATACATGTTCATATAATTGAGTGAGTGAATAACAGGGATGGGGACTCGGACTCGGGGACTCGACTCGTGAGTCGGACTGAGTCCCCCCTCTGACTCGACCTCGAGCGAGTCCCAATATTTTTAATGGGACTCGAGACTCGACTCGGGACTCGAGACTCGACTCGGGACTCAAGACCAAGGACTCTTCAACGTCCCTGGGCTGTGCCAGAAGGAGTGGAGAGGAGTGCGATCGCCGGCATTCCAGAATGGGGGGCAAACATTAAGAAAAAATCATGTTCCTCAAATGCAACATGGATAAGTTTTAGGAAGTACAGCAAGTTTATTTTTTAAAATCATTTTCCTAAAATGCAACCTTTCAGACATTTTGGGTTTGGCTGCCTCTGCCTGCCTGTCTGGGGTTCCCAGCCTCCTCTGCCTGCCTGGTCTCTTCTTAACCAGTTCCACAGTTTGAATTGTCCAAGACAAAGACCTCTGCCTGCCTGCTTTGGGATTCCCTGCCTCCTCTGCCTGCCTGGTTATTTTTATTTTGGGTTTGTCTGCCTGGTCTGTTCTTGCCAAAATCAGTTGCAGAGTTTTGAAATAAAAAGGCACACTTGTGCCTAGAATTTATTTAAGCCACACATCTGAAGTAGCCTTATTTTGTTGGGGGAAAACCCCATTGATTTTAATAGGGACTCGTGGAGTCAGCTTTGGGAGTGACTCGGGACTCAGGACTCGTGAGTCACCATTTTGGACCAAGGACTCGGACTCGAGACTCGGGTCCAAAGACTTGTGACTCGAGACCAAGGACTCTTCAACATCCCTGAAACATATTGCACTGCCAAGTAGGAAGGTTCTACTTCTTTTGAATCAAGCAAGAAACAAAAATGGAAGGGGGTCAGGAAGACGTTCGTGCTTCGCACAGCAACGTTTTCCTCCTCCTGATGGAGGCTCACCCCACATTTCTGTCTTGAAGTTAATAGGGAGACATGGTGGAACTGGCACGCAGCAGGAGAACTTAAGTCCAGTATGCAAGTATTTTGTGTCATAAAAAGCTCTGAGATTTTCTTTGAACAATAACAGAGTTAGAGAGAGGGGGAAAAGACAACCCAGCAATCAAGACAGGAGGAGTATCTGGAGGACAGATATCGTTCCAGCTTTTCTTGGTCTGTAATTTTGATTTCTGTGAAGGAAATCATAAAATATTTCTGACACAGAAAGAATTTCCATGCCTGGATAATCATATCCATCTATTTCAATGCTGTACATGCGAGGATGTATACATGGCTTACTTAGTCTTTGGACCTCAGTGTAGGAAATCTGCATATTGTCTGAAGCAGTTCTAACTGTGCAACTTCTGTCTTGTTTCCTTCTCTCCCTCCTTGTTTGATCTAAAGATTATGGCCTTAATCCAACTAAAGGTTAGGCATGCTTCTTAAACTCATTGTTTTCATTGGACTTAAGCAGCCTAATCCTATGTTGGACTGTAGCCTATGAGCGCTTTCATGTAATCACAAACTTTCCACCTGAATGCAGAGGTCTGAGTTATTGTCAAATGAGGAATGTGCCTTTCATGAAATTAATTTTAAAAATGTTTTAATCCTTTTTATTCAAAATTCTCTCTCCTCCTATTTCCAAACATTTATCTAAAGACTGATTTCTGTAGATGATCTGCCCAGGACAGAAATTTAGCCTAATAGAGAAGATGCACTGTCAGAATCAGTCCTCAAGGTGGCAGATTTTGCCAGGCTTTCTCATTCCCAGAGCTCCAAAAGTTCAGGCATATGAAGCCTGTAGGCAGAAATGTTAAAGAATTACCTTTTAGGTAGCTCAAAACAACGAAGAGTCTTCTGGCACCTTAAAGACTAACAAATTTATTTAAGCATAAGTTCTTTTGGACTAGAGTTCAAAAGAACTCATCTTGAGTACTGCGTCCAGTTCTGGGCACCTCACTTTAAGAAGGACATAGACAAACTGGAGAGGGTTCAGAGGAGGGCAACAAGGATGATAAAGGGACTGGAAACAAGGTTCTATGAGGAGAGACTGAAAGAATTGGGCATGTTTAGCCTTCAGAAGAGGAGATATGATAGCACTCTTCCAGTATTTGAAGGGATGTCACACAGAGGAGGGCAAAGATCTCTTCTCGGTCATCCCAGTTTGCAGGACACGGAATAATGGGCTCAAGTTACAGGAACCTAGATTCCACCTAAACATCAGGAAAAATTTCCTGACTGTCAGAGCAATAAGACAATGGAATCAACTACCTAGGGAGGTTGTGGGCTCTCCCAATCTGGAGGCATTCAAGGTGCAGCTGGACAGACATCTGTCAGAGATGCTTTGACCTAGATTCCTGCATTGAGCAGGGGGTTGGACTCGATGGCCTTGTAGGCCCCTTCCAACTCTACTTTTCTATGATTCTATGATTCTATAAAGAGTTATCCTCAGTGTGTATGTATGTGTATGAATGTGGATGACACACACACACACACACACACATACAGGACTGTGGCTCACGCTGGCTCAGCTTGTCTGGGTGTGGAAAGCTAAGCAGGGTCAGGCCTGGTTATTACTTGGATGGGAGACCCCTTCTCTAGTTTCCTGCATTGAGAAGGGGGTTGGACTTGATAGCCTTGTAGGCTCCTTCCAACTCTATGATCTATGAAAATCTATGAAATGCATGGATATAGAGAAACACTTATTTTATTTTTTTGCAAACAGTGGGATCAAATGGCAATAGGATGAAAAATAAATACAGTCTGTGACAGTTTTATGTAAAACTTAAGATAAGCAAAGTGACCAGTCACAATTGCAGTTTTACTATATTGTTCTTATTTCAGTTTTGAGTTGCCCTATAGCCGAAGTTCTCAATAGCCAACAGAACATAACAAAAACAATACACCTGTGATAAAACATATAACAGAAAATGAATAGAATCAAACTTCATGATACGTTCCAATTCAGCAATTTCATGCTGGAGTCTCCCTTTGAAATTCCTTTGCTGGAGAATGGCACCTACGGGGTTACACGTAGGGATGCTCTTTCAGGTAGGTGCTTTGTGGGGACTATTTGCTCTGAAAAGAACTGCAAAATATATTTTGGAATTGTAAAGATATAGTCATTCTTGTGAAAATCCAACTTGTGCTTAGGGACAGAAACCCAGCTGATAAGTTCCTGTCTATACAACATAAAACCATATACAGTGGAATGCAATGTACACGACAAGTAGGTGGGACAAATAATACTGTCTGGATAATGACTGGAGCCTTATTATTATTATCTTTTTTACTTCCCTCTTTCCCATATGGTCAAAATGGGACCAATGGCCCACAGTAAGTCCACTGTAGAAGTACATTGTGAGCTGGTGGCAGAAAGACAGACAGGCAAACATAGAATTATGAATACGTCCAGGTTCTCAGCTGCTCCCCTCTCCTCCTCCTCTAATCACTTTTATTTCCTCCCCAGGTTTTTGACATCATAATTGGTTCTACGTGTGGTCATATGAAAGAGATCCAGTACATGATTAAATGAAAACCGAAAGAAGGGGCAAACTCTGGGGACTAGCTCCATGTACACAGACCATGTACACAGATTTTCCACAAGCCATATTACTGGAGTTCACAAAGAGCATGATGAGCCTGGAGCTAGTCAAATGTAAGATCATGCTGGACAGCCACGCAAATCTCACTGTGTTGTATTAGGAAAACTAGTCCTCCGGATCCTGTACGGCAGTGTTCTCCAACCTTGGATTCCCAGATGTTTTTGGCCTACAAATTGTAGGCCAAAAACATCTGGGGACCCAAGGTTGGAGAACATTGCTGTACGGTGATGGAGAAGACATTGTGACGAGGAGCTAGCATGAACTGTTCACAGCATCCAGCACAGGCCTTTGGTGTGGCCATAAAAGCAACAGATATATATGTTAAACTTAATTGGTGTGAGAGCCTGCAGGGGCCTCAGTAAAGGCACGAGATCTCCAGCTACCAACCGCTGTGAACTCTTTCCCCCATCCTTGAGATAAATATGTTTACACACCCTTCTGCAGAAGTTCATTGGGATCACTGGGTCTTCACTCACCCTCTTTCTTTCCCCTGCTGGCAGCTTCTCACCGCGTCTAGAATTTAGGGAGACATCTATAAAATCCTTAGCTGGTTAGTTAGCACTTTGGCTTTCTGCTTAGAATGAGGAGCGCGCCAAGTGTCTAAGCAACTTAGTGCCCCAGGGTGACATCCATCACATTAGGAAGGCTTGTGACCAGAGGGACATCTGTGAACAATTTTCCCTCCCTTGTTTATCAATAATCTGCACCTATGTTTCATCTTTGTATTCAATAAACTGTATGTCATCTTTCACACAGGCAGTTTTATTTCTTCCTGGTTATCCTCAAATCTAAAGTGAGGTGCCTTGGCTGGACCAAGCCCCTGGGGTAATACAAATCCAAGCTGTCACATCCCTATTAATCATCAGGCAGACTTAGCTGTACACTTTGTCTCGCGGTTTACAGTGAACTTTTGCACTTCCTAATTTCGACTTCCACTGGGTTGCTACTCGCGGTGCGCTCGCAGCCCTTGCCTTCAGCTTTGCTAATTTCACTGCTATTGTCTATATCAGGGATTCATTTGGGGATATCTCTGAAACAGTAACAGGATAGCTAATGTCCTTGATAACGTTTACTCAGAACTTGGTCCTTGATGTTTACTTAGAAATAAGCTCCACTTGCGTCAATTGGAACATTTAATAATAAACCCCATTGAATTCGCTCACATTAGGGATCCTGCCATCAGATGGTTCTCCCGCCTGCCTGCCTGCCTGCCACCTTCTCCAGCCCGCCTGCTGCCAGGAGTTCACCAGTGGGAGTGGGCGATTCTGCTTGTCAGCACTGCACACCACACTGACAAGCAGAATCACCCCCCTCCAACTGGTGGGTTCCTCGCAAGTTGGAGGAGGTCCGCTTTCCCCTTGGCCTCCCCCTGGGAGGAGGCCTAGGGGAAAGCGCCCGCCCCCCGAGCAGAGCAGCCAGTTCCCACCCGCTGCCAGCACAGCCAAAAGGGCTGCGGCGGGGGCGGGTGGCATCCAGCCGCTCAGCCTTGCTTCCTTGAGAGGAAGGAAAGCTGAGTGGCTCCTTCCCCTGCCGCACACTGCCTCCCCAAGCACCAAATAGGCACTGAGCAGACGGCACATGGCAGACTCCAATGGCTTCCCCAGCAATCCTGCCAATGTTGGGAGGGCGGGATTGCTCACACGCAATCCCGCTCTCCGGGCATTGGCAGGAGGGTGGGGGAAGCCAATGACGACAGCTGGCCAAAGTGCGGCTTGGGCACTTTGGCGCTGCTGTCATCAGCCAGAGCCCCTTGGCCAGAGTGGCAACCCTTTTTTTGCTGCTCTGGCCAAGGGGCTCTGCAGCCTTTTGGCTTGCCCATGGCTTAGCATGGCATCCAGGTTCGGATGACATGCTAAGCCACGAGGGTTTGCTAAATCCTAGAGCAAGTCATGGCTTTGCAGGGTGGTTAAGAACCCATCCCAGGGTGCCTTCCAAACCACCCCATGGGAAGTGTGCTGGGTTTGCACGACATGCTAGGCCATGGTGGCTTATCAATCGCCATGGCTTAGCACGTCGTGCGAACCCAGTCACTGGCGTGTGCTATCAGGTGGAGGTGGGATCCAGGGATTCCGATGTGATAGTGGACAAAAAATACTTTTATATGTGGCTGACACCCTTCTGGAATCATAGAGTTAGAGTGGGTCTTGTAGGCCATCTAATCCAACCCAGTGCTGGATGGCAGATATCTAGAGCTAGAGCATCTCCAACAGTTGTCTTGTCCAGACTCTGCTTGAAGACCTCCAGTGATTTGTAAAACTGCTCTGTCAAAATGTTACTCCTAATGTACAGTATTTTTCCATGTATAAGACAATACTTTTTCCTAAGATCGTTAGACTAAAAATTGAGGGTCGTCTTATACACGGAAGTAAGCCGAGGAGAGAACCGCACGGTTGCGAAACTGCCCAGTGGGGGGCGTCTTATACATGGGGGCGTCTTATACACGGAAAAATACGGGTAAACCCTTGTCGTGTCTGAATGAGGCAGTCTGTGTCTGTGAGAGAGTTTCTATGTGTCTATGTGCTGTATGATGTAAAAGGGGAAGTGATAAACTGGAGCTTGTGTTTCTATTTGAGTTCTCTGCCCTGGACAAAGGAATAGGTTGTATTGCTTTCAGGAAAGCATAGAAAATGATTCTAAGATATGTGGTAAAAAAAATATTTACACTGCTGTACATAAAATATATTTCTTTGACTGAGTGTGCATGTGTGTGTGCATGCGTGCGCGCACACACACAAATGTAGGTGTGAGTTCAGTGCTGGGGGTTGAGCAGGAGGCCCACTACAGCCTGCTAGCCTCAGGATCCGTCATGGCCTTGTGTTGACTCAAAAAAGTATAGATATCTACCACAACTTAGGATTCCAAATATGGCACAATCTATTATTGAACTTGGGAGGTAAAGTCTTTCTTGGAAAAATTGGGCTGGACAAAGCATACAAACCCTTCAGGGTGTTACTGACAATGACAGGGCTGGCCAAAGACATTTTGCTGCCTCCGGTGGAGGAGACCCTAGTCTCCTCCCCTTCCCGCCCCCCCAAATGCCCCCTTTACCCTTTCTCCGAGGTCACTCTTACAACCTTAGAGAAGGAGCAGGTGCAGTTCTTTCCTGGTCAGCTGTGTGGGGGAGGGGGATCCTAGCATGGATCCCCAGCTCCAAGGTTGGAGCTCTTTTCCGACCTCAGATCTGGGAATCCGAAGAATCCTATGCCCCCCCCATACACTCTAGGAGCCATAGGATCGCTCTGCACGTCTCCTGAGGCAGAAATACCCATAAGCCTGTTTCCCTCCTTTCCACTAAAAATACAACAATAATAAATTAAATATCCAACAATTTGCTGCCCTTTCAAAATCAGCTGCCTTAAGCGACAGCTTTACTCTGCCTAATGGTGCTGGCCCTGGAGAATGATGGTATTCTGGCAAGTTTTGAAACCTTGCAAAACAGAAATTTTTACCTTCTCATGAAAAATAGGATTACTTTCAGCATAGAAATCTATCAACATGTTAAGGCCAGATGCGTGTGCAATTTCAGATATTCCATCGGAGAGAACTATTGCAAAAGACTTCAAAATCACCTCTAGAGTTGGAAGGGGCCTACAGTCCAACCCCCTGTTCAATGCACCAGAATTTGCAAGTCTCTGAGACATCTCAAAAATCTCAGTGGATACTAAGTTTGAAATGCTTTTAATTGTAATCCTATATCCAGTGTTGTTTGCTTAATGGGCTGTAACCCTTCTATTGATTAGAATGAGTCACTTCATTAAGCTCAGTACTTCAAGCCTCCCTGTTTTTCTTAGAGGTTCTGAACTAGCACCAATTAGAAATTTAGCATAAACTGGGTGAGGTGATTAAGGTATTCAAATTTGAAATGTATTATTTCCAAAATTAAATGCAGATATGCAGTGACTGCATTCCAGAACTGATAAGTTTATATGACCATAGCATATTATGCACAAAATGAGTGCAACACAGAGCATCTCCAATAAGTTGATGGGTGATTTCATTTCTATTTCATAGCTTGGATATTTGCATATTGTGTATGGTTTCTATCCAAGGATTTCATGCCTGACACACCCTCAATCCAGGCATGCACAATTCACCAACCCAGTTATGAGAAGGAAGTTTATGGAAAAAAATCATAAATTAGATGTACTTTTTGTAAAATGGGAGTTCATTTCTGTATTATTTTGGCGATGGTAGAGGCAATTTCTCTCTTCTTCCTTAATCAAAAATCTCTGCTGTTAACTTTTTAAAAATGTATCCTTTTGAAGTGCTTATTACCATTTATTACTGCTAATAATTAGTTTAAATTATATACAATTATTGTTGGAATGTATTCTTAGGTTGCAATTCTATACACATTTACTTTTTAGTACCACTGAATTCTGTGGGATTGACTTCTGAGTAGACACGGATAGGATTCCTGTATGGAGGCTGCAATCCGATGCATCTTTACTTGATAACAAGCTCCATTTAACTCAGTGGGACTTACATCTGAGTAAACATGCATACGATTACGCTTTGAACGTATTATCAAATGACGTACAGTCATGCCTTGGATTGAGAGCATAATTCGTTCCAGAAACGTGCTTGTAATCCAAAACACTCTTATATCAAAACGAAATCCCCCAAAAAAAATTTGTACAGAGATTTTTAATTTAAGCCGTACTACAGTACTTGTATTGCAAGACGATGCTTGTATATCAAGTCAAAAAAAATTAAATAAATATTAAAAATTTTGCTTGTCTTGCAAAACGCTCTCAAACCAAGTTACTTGTAATCTAAGGTATTACTGTATTTATTTTTTTAAAAAAACACCCTCCACCCCCCTCGGACCCGATGTCTTAAAGGCGCTGGAGGGCAGGAGCGTGAGCCCCTTGGAGGAGGAGGAGGACACCTTGCGCCCGCAGCTTCTCGAGCGCGACTGAAGCGAACTCGAGACGCGGAGACTGGCGCAGCGCGAAGAGCCCTGACCTCACTTCCGCTCTTCCCTTCATTTGTTCACTCCTCTTGGAAGCCCGCCCCTGGAAGCCCATCCTATTCGTCCGCCTCGAAAGAAGAGCACGTGAGTGAAGGTCGCCTCCCTGCCTCTTCTGTAGACCTCGCCACGCCAGTCTCTCCTTCTCAAGGGAAGGGGAGGGGCAGCCGAAGGGCGGGGGCGGGGTCAAGGATGGAGGCGGGGTCGTTGCCGTTGCTCATGCGCAAACGCGCTGAGTGAGTTCAGCGCCTCAGCGAGGAGTCGGAGCCGCCGCCGCGTGTGCCTCAGCGGTTCTTTCTCTTCTCCCGGCTTGGTTTTAGGCGAGGGTGGGCCGCCATGCCGCCTCCAAGCCAGGTTCGGCTTCCGGACTGGGACGCGCTGAAGCTTCGCGTGCGGAGCCTGATTAGCTCTCACCGGGTCGTGATCTTTAGCAAGAGCTACTGCCCTTTCTGTAGGAAGGTGAGGCGAGGCGAGGAGGGAGGAGGAGGAGGAGGAGGGAGGAGGAGAGGAAGCGCGCGTCGCCTTGGCAACGACCCCCCCCCTCCTGAGCGAGCTGGGGGCGCAGAGGGCCGGGCTGGGCCGGGCCGGGCCGCCTTGCTGTGTGAGGGGTGGTCGCGGTCGCTCTCCACATCTCGGGGACTTGGGGGCTTTCATCTGCCTCTGGCGGCGAGGCGCTGGGGTGGGCCGAGCTGAGTGGGCTCCCCTGCTAAAAAGAAAAGAAAAAAAAGATCCTCCTCCAGTCTGTCCTCGGGATTGGCACGACGGCGGGAGGGAGAGGAAGGAAGGAAGGAAGGGGTGACGTCCGTGTGGCTCCGTCCAGACTGACTTCTGGAGCAGGGCGTTGCTAAAAAACAATAGCACAGAAGCAGAGTGATGGGGGGACTTAGTAGACCGCTCCCTGCCTGGGTAGCTGGGAATGCTTCTCTCTGGTAGGGGTCGCCTGGTCTAAAAAAACTGGGGTGGGTGGGGAGGCATGATTCAAGATGAACCTGAGCTGAAAATCAAAGTCCGAATACAGCCACCGCACTTTGTCGCTTTCCTGCTGCAGCTTAAATGAACTTAAGTGCCAGGGTTTCCGAATTAAATGTCGTGCTGGATTTAACACTCTTAAGCATTTTTGCTCCTTTGGAAATAAAGGTCATTGAAATCAGTGGCACTTGAGAGTAAATGTGGATAGTATCAGTCTCCAGATCTGTAGTCAAACACTTTGGCTCACGCTGGCTCAGCTTGTCTGAGCGTGGAAAGCTAAGCAGGGTCAAGCCTGGTTATTACTTGGATGGGAGACCCCTCCTCTAGTTTCCTGCATTGAGCAGGGGGTTGGACTCGATAGCCTTGTAGGCTCCTTCCAACTCTATGATCTATGAAATCTATACTTTGCTTTGACTCCCTTTGACAGCTGTTACTTTTGTGGCGTCTGTCATGATTTGGAATAGGAACTTGCAAGTATGGAAGGTAAGAATGAATGAAACAGGTGCTGAAAATCATATCTAGAAATAGGAATTTCTAGTATGTTTTTAAAAATCTGGGCCCATACCAACTGAAAAATCTCAATCTCATTGCTTCAGCTCAGATGAGTTAAGCATTTAAAGAATTAATCTGTCATTCAGGGGCAACGTGTTTGGATCTTCAGAAGGCTTTTGAAATATTTGCAAGGGGGATGAAATGTGAGGTAATCGTACAGTGGGGAATAAAATAATGGGATTAGGTATGGATTGAGGTGTTTTCTCTCTCTCCCTCCTTTGGTGTGTCACTCTCAAACACCCACATTGGAGCCCTTGGGATAGAGGCTTTCCTGATGGAAATAGGGTCATTAGGGGCAGGGCAACGCAACCTGATTCATCATATGCTTGTAGCTTCAGCTAATATGCATGTTTTTAATCTAAGCAAATAAGTGTATAATTAAAAGCCTTTTATAATTAAAAGAGCCTTACTGTATCATGCATGGCAATAAATCAGTTAGATGAGCTAAATCTAACTTCTTGGGTGCCACTTGCACATTCTCTGACTCAGTCCTGGAAGCAAAATTCCAATTTCTTAAAGAACATGCATGATTTAGTTGATGGATTTTAGCAGTCAAGGTGCTGCTTATTTCTTGCCACTGAGGTTTCAAGTGTGACTAGTTTTTACATTGACATCACAAGACGCAGGAAGATGAGGAAACCTAGTCCTTTGTGTTGAGTAAGTGCTCCTTTTTGGTCTTGTACAACTCTTGCTCATAAGCTACTAAACTCTATAGGGAGTCATTGCTGGCCCACATTAGGGAGGGGGCTAATACAAAAAAAATGAGTCTTAGTAGAGATACAAATATGTAGAAGTAAAATATCATAAGTTCTTGAACTAGTTGATAACTTTGAATATGGAAAAGTATTGGCTGCTAGGGTATATTGAAACCCCTTCCTATTGCCACAAAAGAATCAGAGAACATGATAGCAGACATTTAAGAGGTGAAAAAAATGTAGAGGCTGAATGTACTCAAGGAAAAAGCAGGTATTAATAGTTACCTAAATTATAGAAAGGGAAAACAGTAGAGCTGTGAGGTAAAGGGAGAAGAAAGACTGAGGGCAGGGAAAAACTCTTTAGGATCTAATTTAGCCTTTGCCAACCTGCTGCCCTCTAGATGTCTTGGATTTCAACTCCCAACAGCCCCAGTCAACCTGGCCAATAGTCAGAAATGCTGGGAGGTGTGATCCAAAACATCTGGAGGGGCACCAGGTTGGGGAAGGCTGATAAATACTTAGTAATCTAGAAAAGTACTGAAGGAAAGACCCGAGGTATGATGGTGTTTGTTTTTTGTTTTTATGCACTATAGCAATGATGGCGAACCTATGGCACGGGTGCCACAGCTGGCACGCAGGGACCTCTCTGTGGGCACTCGAGCCATTGGTCACCGGATCACGAAAAGACTGTCCCCTTCTGCAAAACACTAATGATCTTGTTCTTTCTCACAGTGTGGAACAGAATGATGTTATTCTAGAATTCCTGTTACAGAATTCTTTTCTACATTGTTATCACATTTAAAAGATTTTGAAGAATGATGCACAGAGCATGGCTTGGATGTAAAGCCCTAACAGTTGACCTGAGTGCTGCATGTGTTGCTCTCAAACTAACGGAGTATGAGTCCAGGTTTGACAAATTATCAGCATGCATGCAATAGCAAAAATCACATTAATTGTGCAAAAGCATGCCCAATGCAAACTTTTTACCTTATGCAGTGTTTGCAGTCCAAGACATAAAGTGTTTAAAATGTGTTAAGCACGTTTAGTTTTCTTGTTTATCTTGCTCATCCTAGTACAGGTTGACTTTTACTTTTACTAATCCGACACCTGTAGAAGCAGGGAAAGGACCCGGGGTAAAGCTTGCCCCATACAATTTCAGTCTGGCATATAATCATATTACAAGTTGAGAATCCCTTATCCAAAAAATACATGTGCCTAATTATTTAAAAAGTTTGTATAAATTCCCTTCAGGCTATGTGTACAATGTAGTACTATAATAATTTTTTGAGTTGATTTTTTTTTTCAACAAAAAACTATCATTGAAAGCTCTGTTACTGTGTTTTTTCTTTAAAGACAAAAGATGTTAATTAGTTCGGACAACTGTATGAGTTGTTTTTCTAAAACTAAAACCTCGGTATTCAGGTTTAATTGCAGTGTTGGCACTTTGAAATAAGTTGATTTTGTGTTGCAGTTTGGGCCCTCGGGCTCAAAAAGGTTCGCCATCACTGCACTATAGCATTGAACATGGTGCTTTTTGCATTAGCAGTTATTGGTTATTTTTAGCTGTATAAGGAGGAAAGTAGGAATATAATGTACTTGAACCTTACAGACAAATATTTGGTGAATTAGTTCAAAGTGGGGAGATGCAGTTGCTGCCTCTTTGGAAGCTGAATGCAGTGATCCAGGGAGGCATTGATTCTTTCCTGATTTATTTATTTACAGCATTTTTATCCCGCTCTTCAGCCAGAAAAGTCTCCCAGAGTGGCTTACAAACATTAATAATAAGGCAGTCCCTGCCCTCAGGCTCACAATCTAAAAGACATGACACAAAAGGAAAAGGGATTGGGAGGGAGGAAGAAGAAAGCAAAACTCAGGCACCAGTTCTTAGTTACAAGGTTCTTATAGGTTTTTCTTTCTTTTTTTTCTTTCTTTTTTCTGGCAGGGAAGGGCAAAACAAGCTCCCTGCAGCTGTTCCTTCTTTGGCTGATGTATGGGGCCAGGCTGGTCTCCCCCTTGCTGTGATGTTACTCCTGGGAGGCATGGGGTGCAGCCTTCCAGTGGCCCTTGGTTCTCTGGCCGATGGATGAGGCCAGAGTCTGCCGCCCCAGGGAACTGTCAGTTGATAACACTGCATGGCTGTTTCTGTTCCTAGGCCCTGGGTAATTTTTTCCATAAGCTCTTCTCTGTCCATGCATGATGTGGATTTCCTGGAAAACTTTAAATCACATTTCTTCCCAATGTCCTAAATTGACTAAGATCCAATGTAGTATGTTTGGTTTGGATTATAGTAAACAAAGTGCACAGTGATTTTACATGCTCTATAAATATTTCAAAAATTTGGAACTGAAACATTTGATTAGGGAAGTGCACTTACAATGCAATCCTATGCATGTCTACTCAGAAGTAAGTCCCTTTGCGTTCAGTGGGATTTTCTCCCCAATAAGTGTGGAGGATTGCAGCCTAAAATGTTTTGAATGTTGTATTCAAACAAATTAATTTAGAAACTATTTTTACTGAAATACTTGTAAACATTTTAAAACCTAATTCAGTAGCATGCACTTCCCTTCCATTGTTTTGAATTTTATGAAAAAGTGAAGGCTTTATCTTAGGGTGCTGCCATCTTCATGAGAGGAGTATACAGGGCCTTTGTTTCTTGTGATTTGTTGCTTGCATTCTTCTGGTAACTTTAACTTTTGATCTAGTTTAGTTCTAGTATCCTGCATCTGCTGTCCTTTTTTTTTTTTTTTTTTACAAAGCTAAGACTGCAATCCAATGCACATTTATCTGGGAGTAAGTCCTATTGAACTCAATGGAGCTTCTGAGTAGACACGGATAGGATTGCACTGTAAGGGCACAATTCTATGCATGTTTAGACAGAAAAAAGCCCTACAACTCTCAGCATCCCTCCAGCCACCCATGTGGCTGGGGCATGCTGGGAGTTGTAGAACATTTTTCTGTTTAAAGTGTTTTAATAGTATTTCCATCTCTCATGGGAACTGTAATTTTATGAGGGGAATAGGGATCTCATAAAAAATAAAATAAGCTTTCCCTGTGGAATGACAAGGATGACAAAGGTGAGCTGGGGGGGGGGGGGCTAGGCTGAAAATCCATGTTCCCCAAAATGCATTTACTTACCATCAATGCAGAAAGCCTACAATAAAATATAATTACATTTGGTCTCTAATCTGATGAATGGCTTTGCCTGCATGAAGGAATGAAGTTAAATACTTATACCTAACCTCTCTACTTAAATTACTAAGGGTATAATCCTGTGCGTGTTTAGACAGAAAAAAGTGCTACAACTCCCAGCATTCCCCAGCCAGAATGCATGCTAAGGCATTTATAATTTACATCAACCTTCCCCAGCCTTGTGCCCTCTAGATGTTTTGGGCTTCAGCCCCCATCAGAATGGCCACTGGTCAGGAATGCTGACCAGTTCTGAGTAAAACCAAGTATAGGATTGCTCTGTATATTTCATTTTTAAAAATATGCCAGAAGAGTACAATTGTTTATGCTATTTTAGTTATACCGGTAAATGATGCATTTTTTGTTAAAGCAATAACATAAGTTTAGGGTTGATAAAAAAGTTAGTATTGCATTTATTTACCACCACGCCTTTTCCTTTTCCTTTTCCAGTTTTTCTTCAAACTGGAGTCATAAGGTACAAATTGCTTACTCTAATCACTTTAGCACATTCTCACTGGCTAGGGCGGAAAAGAATAGGAAAACACTCAGTCACAAACTGAATACTTGGGATCTGTGAAAGAATAACCACAGGTGCATATGACGCTTGACAACAATCTTAACATGCCTTTAGCTAGAATACTGCATAACTGAACATAAATATGCATACTTGCATGCACATAATGACTTGCCAACTCAACTTAATTTATGTTACAAAATCCTAATTGACTTATGAAATAGCAGACATGGGAGCCAGCTACCATTAGCTTCACTGTGGTTTTTAAGGTAGATGAACTGGTTTAGAGGAGGGAAATAAGATGATGTCAGAATAGCTCTAGAAAGTAGACACCAAATTCTGTTAGTGTTGTATAGTATTTGAGCTATCACATTAGCTGCTTTCAGGGAACTATTACTCAGGCAATCTTTACCAAGTTTTGTCCTTCAAAAAGAGGGATAATTCAATGTCAAATGAGTGCTTGCTATGTGTTCCTATTTTTACATTTGTAGCTGTTACTTAATGCTGGGCTTGAGCTTGCAATTCAAATTGTATTGTGGATTTTGAAAAAGAAAAGTGTGTTTCTCATCCACTCAGTGTGCATTGCACCCTTTCCACTACCCTGAGTGGTTAAGGAGAGCAGCTACAGCTTATAACTGAGGCTAAGCCTTGGTTGGGTCTCTGCCCTCACTGCAGCATTTGCAGTTGTCTCATAGTGTTGATGGGATTATGTCACTAGGTTTAGCACCAGTCATTTGGGCTCTTGACCCTTTCCATGTTACGTGACATAGTTCCATCAGAACAGTGGCTTGGTGAGGTTATAGCAGGATGGATAAAAATTAAATTAAAAAAATATACACCCAAAGGGGAAAAACAATTGAAAAGCCAGATAAGTCATCAAGCATAAGAAAACAAATGTATACACATTCAGCAACAGATCCTATATAGTGTTCAATACTTGCCTCACATTTTCCAAAGGTTGTTTCTGTTCCAATATCTAAAACCTGAGTACCAATTCTCCAAGGGGTCTCCCCTGCTTATATAATGCTGATGTATATTTTAGTGCACTCTACTATCCTTCTGTTGAAGGAAAAGGTTGTTTGACCCTTGCACTATATTGTCAGTGCATACATTTGTTTTTCATTCATTATATCTTTGACTTGGCTAAGCAACTTTATGTAAGAGTTCACTGGTAACTCACATACTGTCACATCAATATATTTAAGTATATCTAACTAGAAACCAGGATCAGAAGCAGGGAGCCACTGCAAGCCAGGGGAAGGGGAGAAGGAGAAGGGAATGCAAGAGCCCGAGGCTCCTGACTCCTCTTCATATCGACAAGGCATGTTTTGTTGCATCTGAAACGTCACTATTTTTAATAAAGTTCTCAGTTAGATCTTGCCGCTAGAGAATGCTGCCTCAGCTATAAAACCTTTAATTGCTGCCACTAGAATAAAACCTCTCTGTCTAAAAGAAACTCAGTAGTCTGGTTCCTGTGGTGTAGATATGGGATTGACACCGCCATTAGAGATAACCTTTCAAAATGAACAAAAGAAATTAAGATGTTTATTAATGGAAATTATTTACAAACAAGAATAAAATGTCACTCTTCAAATAATAGGCTGATTAAGGTTCTTACATTAAATATGTTGTTTACCATTCCTAATTTCATAGATAGATTTCATAGATCACAGAGTTGGAAGGAGCCTACAAGGCGATCGAGTCCAACCCCCTGCTCAATGCAGGAAACTAGAGGAGGGGTCTCCCATCCAAGTAATAACCAGGCCTGACCCTGCTTAGCTTTCCACACCCAGACAAGCTGAGCCAGCGTGAGCCACAGGCCTGTATATACGTAGGTAAGGAAGTCTAAATAAAATCCCAGCTAAATAAAATCTCAATAGCTTTTCCTTCAGACCACATTTCCCTAAACTCCACCCCATAAACAGGAACAGGTTTGGGAATTTCCCTAAGCATAATTACAAACAGGAACAGATACTCTACTCCAGTCTTCTTCTGCCTCTAGTTTTTCCTGCTTCTTCTGGCTTCTAGGATGATTAGGGTGTTTCAGGGACTACTTGCTGAAGTTCCCTCTGGTCAGACACAAAATAGGAACCTAAAATATGTTATGTATAACTTGGTTTGCTCATTAAATTATCATGTTTGGTATAATAAATGTAAAAGTATAGTTCATTCAGACAGTAATTACAAATTTACTGAGTTGACCTTTAAAAGTTTTTAATGTTGATGATAACTTTATGAGCAAACCAAGTTATACATGATATATATGTATGTTCCTAAAGCAGCCTTCTCCAGCCTGGTGCCCTGCAAATGTTTTGGACTACAACTCCCAGCATTCCTGACCATTGGCCATATTTCCTGGGGCTGATGGGAGCTGAAGTCCAAAATATCGGGAGGGCACCAGGTTGTGGAAGGCTGAACTAAAGCAGCAAAGTGACTTTGGATCTGTAAAGAGCACTAAAAGAATAAGTATTGCATATTTTTCGATTTCCCCCCAAATTCCCATTTCCCCCCCAAATTCCCATTTTTCCACACACACCCCTCAATGTTTTTCCATGGCTTCAAAATTTCTGGACATTTTAAATCTCTAGTGGCAACTGAAGACTCTAATGGCTTACAGCACAACCCTATAAAAAATGTCTACTCAGAAGTAAGTCTCATTGACACAGTTCACATGTAACAGCCAATTCCTGGGTTCAGTGACGCAGAAATTTACATGGCTGTGTGGGAGCAAGCCTCCCACCCACTCACCACTTCCCAAAGCAACCCAGGAATGCCCCCTGATCTGGGGGTTAACCGAACAATCCCCAAGGTGTTCCTTAGTTGTTTCTGAAAATGGAAGTGACGAGCAGGCTTGCTCCTGCATAGCTATGCCAGTTCCTGGGTCGTTGAACCCAGGAATTGGCGGTTCTGTGTGAACCGGTGGATTGTGCTCAATGGGACTTCCAGGTAAAAGTGTATAATAACTTTAATCACCTGTTTGATGGTATAATTCAGCTTAGTTAGTGCATAAAGCACTGGATCCAAACAAAAGGAAACTATTTGTAGTATCTATCATTAGATAAGCATCTCTTCTAAATGTGTGCATAGTATTGTCCAAAATGTTTTGAAGTGACAGAAAATAAAACTACCGATCCTCCATATAGTGTATTTTAAAGAATAGCCAACACTTACTGTTTGCCTGCAGGTTAATATTGTTCCAGAAGAAATAAAAGTGCACCATGGTTTCAAGAGCAAGAAAGGTTCTATTCTCATGCCTTCTACTAGTTTCATCAAAATTTCTTCTTGCAGGTGAAGGATCTCTTTCATTCTTTGGGAGTAGAATACAGTGGTTTGGAACTTGACAAGATTGGTAAGTAAAATGGACAATGAGGTAAACTGCCACCTTCATAGAAGATATGTATGTCCCCACTAGTATTGTATTGAACAAAGACTTATTTTAACTGTGTATGGAAAGAATAGCTCTCGATATGTATGCTAAAACATTTTTGTTACTTAATTTCTGGTTCTAAGGATAACTAGTTTGTGTGTTAAGAGAAGTTTTTTGTGATGGAAGTGTGAAGGACTGTAGCTGCTCTGTTTCTGTCTCAAATGACTGTGGACACCACCAAACATTCGTTTTCTTGTATTGCTTGATAACTTATTAATGATTGACCTAACACGGAACTCGCCTTCAAGTGGAAAGTTGCTTAGTCATTGGCAAGAATTCAGAATTCTAATACAAACTAGTGTTAAGCTAGGCATTCTGATAGGAAAATAAATCTTGTGTACAATGACAGGTGCTTTAAACTAGTGCTAGTGCTGATTTGTCCTAGAAATATGTTATAGAAGGTATTGCCCAATCTTCATCATTTAATCTATTCTGTACTGAAGGCTTATTCTGGTGGAGGTATCTAAGCTTTTAACAGCACAATTCTCTGCATGTTTACTCAGAAGAAAATCCCAGTGTGCACAGGTAATGAAACTGTGTAAAATTGCAGTCTTGGCTGCACAAAGCTCTCAGGTAGAATGAAAGGTAAGTTGAAAATCTGCATTATCCTTTCACCAACATAAACTGACCAAATTAATGGTTTCCCCTTAGCTCTTTTGTATGTTACATAGTCAGAAGAATCGAGCAACAGATGCTAATCTTGGATTCTTTTAGCCTTAAGCAATATATCATAGATTCATAGATTATAGAGTTGGAAGGGGCTTACTAGGCCATCAAGTCCAACCCCCTGCTCAATGCAGGAAACTAGAGGAGGGGTCTCCCATCCAAGTAATGACCAAGCCTGACCCTGCTTAGCTTTCCACACTCAGACAAGCTGAGCCAGCATGAGCCACAGGCCTGCTCAAAGAATAAATTGCTCAAAGTTGCTCAAAGAATAAATTGGCTCTCTTCAAAGCACACTGTGCTATGTTTTGGTTCACTTTCCTCTCCATCTACTTTTTCAGTATGTTAACAGGCCTGTGGCTTACGCTGGCTCAGCTGTCTAAATGTTTTACCACTCGTCGCGAGGAGGAGAGGCTGAGGCACCGCCTGGATTCCCCGGAGGCCAGCAGTGCCTCACTCCTCCCCTCCCTGCACCCTGGGAACGCCACCCCCACACCCTGGGAACGCCCCCCCCCCCATGCCGGAACCAAAGTTGGTCTTTTGGCCTCGGTTCCCAGCTGGAGCGGAAAAACTGTGCCACCTGCAAGGTGGGGGGGATGGCACTCTGTGGGCGGATTTCCCACTGCAACCTTGGAAAGGATTTCCGCAGTCACAGTGGGGAGTCCAACTTCTCCTATGGCCCTGCAGGCAAGGTTGGAGGGCCATAGGATTATACCCTAAGAAAATTAGTAGACTCTTGTGTATTGGGCTTATTTGGATATGATGCTAAACCATAATTTAGTGTTCAGTATGGATGCAGCAAGCCATGGGTGCAGATTCCCCTCTAGCCTGGCTGCAAGGAGGAGTTTGGAAGCTTTAACTTCTGCTTTGGATTAACTGAAGCTTGCTATGTCATCTGTATCTGGACAAACCGTGCTGAATCTTAACCATGAGTAGTGGAAACAAACCAACTTCAAACCATATTTAAGGCTGGCTAGTTTCAATTTAAGATTAACTCCAGTTTAGGGTTTGGATGACATGCTAAACTGCAGTTAATCTAAAGTGGAAGCTTCTGATCTCCTCCTTGTACCTGCACAGAGGAGGCAGTACACAAGCCTGAGGTTTAGTGTTTGGTCTGAATGTAGCCGGTATGGAGGAGACATTTTCCTGATGTATTTTTTCCATACTCTTTTAATTGGGCTTTATATGAGTCGGCACAGTTCTGTGTATTTCCTCATGAACCATTGACATTTCTGTTGTAACTGGAAGAATACTATCTTATGAAGTATTTAAAAGCAGCCTACTAATGTATCATACCTAAAGCAGATCTTAACATACTGCTAATGTTCTTTACTTTATTCTGAGCAGTAATTCAATGAACTTTTACCATTGTAAATATATATATATATTTGTCTTTAGATGAAGGACCCAGTATTCAGGAAGTATTACTAGAATTGACAGGCCAAAGGACTGTCCCTAATGTGTTTGTAAATGGAACACACGTGGGTGGATGTGATCAAACGTTTCAGGTAATCTTGAGCTTCCTCCCCATTTGGCGTGGAAATTAATTGTAATAATATCACAACAGGTTTTGTAACAATCTTCTCTAATCAGTTCCAATTTTGCAATCTCTAGTTATACAATACAGCAGTAAACTGTTGTAACTTGATTATGAATCTACTATCATGTGTAAGTACACATACATGTAAGAAGCAAACAACTTTTGTTCTTTTTCCATGAGGTTTTTTTTTTAATTGGGTGGGGTTGAGAGTAATATCTACCTTTCCTACATTACCCCTGGAGGGTTTTTTTAAAGATGTACAGCCAAAATCTAAGTATGTTTTCTTCAAAGTAAGTCTTGCTGGGTTGAGTGGGGTTTATTCTCAAGCAAGGGTGCATAGAATTGTGGTGCTAGCTACAACACTTAACGGAGTTCTCTTAGAGCTCAACCAAGCACTGGGATGCAGAAAGGCTACCTGTCAGATCATCTACATCTTGAATGGGTAAAACAGACCCTGATGTTAAATATCTAGCTTAATATTTTGTGTCAAGTGGTGTCTTTCTATTCATGGAAGGTTCTTTCATCTAGTGGAGGCTTCTGTGAGTGGAAAGGGGATGGAAGCAATTTTCATGAATCCTCTCTTTCTCCAGTAGCCCCCTGTGCCCCTGTCCTGTTCTGGAGGATCATCCAACCCTCAAACAAAATTTTGGGGGTGCAGAAAGACTAATGGAGTATTCTATTTTTTGTGTATTTTGTATCCTTACTGCAGGCTTACCATAGTGGATTATTGCAAAAGCTTTTAGGGGATGGCAAGGGTGAAGAGATGGAAGCCTATGATTATGACCTAATCATTATTGGTGGAGGTTCTGGTGGACTTGCATGTTCTAAGGTATGAACTCTGCAAATAAGTGCATATGGTATTTTGTATGTCTTTTAGTCTTGAAAAAAGACTCTTAAATTATCAGAGTGGAACCACAGTGCAAAGCAGTTTGCTTAAATCTTTTGTTCAAATGATATTGCTTCCAAGAGAGATTCAGGCTGCAGTCATAAACACTTACATCAGGTGGACTTTAGCTCTCAGCAAACAATAGGCTTGTGCTGTCAGAGTATGAAGTTCTCTCCCAGCAGCTAAAGAGTGGTGGGTTATTTGTGTATACCATGTAAAATAAAAGAATGTTGTACATAGGACCCAGACTCCCCCCATTGAAATATGTCTTGGCACTTCCAGTACACATCTTTAGTTCATGTAATGTATAACTTCATTTATTATATCTAAGGAATGTCTTTGACTTAGGAAGATGGAGAGATGGTAGGATGGGTAGGTGAGAACCCTGGTAATGAGGTGAATAAAATAGCTTAAAGTAACTAGGATGTAGTAGAACATACCAAAATTAAGTCAATACTTACTTAAGGCTTACTTTGCTGCCTCCATTGTGTCCTCAAGTAGCTGTCCAGCAGAGCTCTTTCAGGTCTGGGGGCTGTTTTAACACTCCCCAGCTAATGCAGTCCTGGTCTCCTCAAGGACCCACTGTGACTTTTTTTGTATCACACTTTGAGGACAAAATTGCTTGTCTCTGGAGTGAACTTGACACTGTTGTTAGCGCACCTCCAGTTAAGGTATCTGATGCCACCATCTGCCTGTTTTTGTGGTATCAGTTTCAGTTGCTTCGACCTGATGACTTGGACGGCTTGCAATACAGCCAACCACATGCCCTCTCGATCCTTGTTCTTCCCGGCTAATAAGAGCTAGCTGAGGGGGTATGACCAGGTGGGTCCAGGGAGTGGTAAATGCATCACTGCATGAAGGGGTGGTTCCTGTTGTCCTTAAGGAGGCAGTAGTGTGATCACTCCTGAAGAAATCCACTCTGGACCCAATAGTATTTGACAACTACCACCCAGTCGCAAATACCCCCTTTTAGGAAAGGTACTTGAGAGGGTCATGGCATTCTTGGAGGATACTGATTATCTACATCCATTCCAGTATGTATTTCGACCTGGTTACAGGACCAAATCAGCCTTGGTCACCTTGATGGATTACCTTTATTGGGAGAAGGACAGGGGGAGTGCAACCCTGTTAATTCTGCTCGATCTATCATTGGCTTTTGATACCATTGGCCATGGTATTCTCCTGGATCGATTCTATGGGCTGGGCATTAGAGGCACTGTGTTACAGTGGTTCCGGTCTTACCTGCGGAGTTGATTTCAGAGAGTAACATTGGGTGACTATTCCTCGGCCCCTTGGCAATTGAGCTATGGGGTTCCACATTGGAGCCAAGTGCCATCAGTATGCTGATGACACACAGCTCTATTTCCCTGTGACATATGAATCAGGTGAGGCTGTGCAAGTCCTGGATCAGTGTTTAGACTGTGATGAGCTGGATGAGGGCCAATAAACTGAAGCTGAATCTTGGCAAGACGGAAGCCCTATGGGTGAATGGTTCCTGAGTCTGGGAAATACGGTCATTGCCTGTTCTGGATGGGGCTGCACTCACTCTGAAAGATCAGGTTTGTAGTCTCAGGGTAGTTGTAGATCCATTGTTGTCTCTGGAGTCCCAAGTGACCTTGGCGGCTTGGAGTGGACAGGGGTAGCTTGGCCACAGTGATGCAGGCTCTAGTAATCCTCAAGACTGGATTACTGCAATGTACTCTATGTGGGGCTGCCCTTAAGGTTGCTCCAGAAGCTGGAGCTAGTGTAGAACGCAGCAGCTTGACTGTCAGTAACTGCTCTTGTCCTTGTCACAAATGGTAACTTTTTGCTACCCTTTAAGGCATGATACGTTTCATGAATGAACCCTTAAACTACTTCCTTGAAAGGCACATTCTATCTTACATCTACATTGTTTGTTCTTTACAGGAAGCTGCCATCTTAGGAAAGAAGGTCATGGTGCTAGACTATGTTGTACCAACACCATTGGGTACTACATGGGGTACGTTTTGGACTTGAATGGATTTCAGTGTTGCTTATTAATCAACATGCTAACATTCTTGGTTCTGTTTATTTGATGGTGCTTGATATCTTACTGTGTGTGACCAGTTCTTGAACAGATGCTTGTGTGGAAATAATATTGCTCAATGTGGTGGTTTCCAAATTAATAATTTCAGTTCTCTTCAAAGCCTCAACAACACCAAAATTAGTTCTTTGTTCTAGTTATACAGCCCTCCTATTACATAAACACATACTGATCTTTATTGTAACTGCTTCACATGGAGTACTATAAATTTGAGGCCATAGTATAGTTTCCTCTTAAGGTCACAACTACAGTATAATGACTTGAACAGTCTCATTCAGAGGGCAGTGCTGTATAGAACAGAAGTTCTGACCTATCAACCTTTTTATCTGTCTCCTTTTGTTTCTCCTTCAGTATACTAATGGTTACACTTGTTTAGAACACGAGTACATTGCCATACTACCAATGAATAACTATAGTAGCAGAGATATGAGGGTTTGTAGAAACATTTCCATTTTTCTGTATACCTGTTTCAAGGAGGTTTTCAATGCTGAAAACATTTGAAATTCACTGCCGGCAGCCTTATTTGTGCAATGCACTGGGCATGACAGAATTACTACCATAAGTTGCTTGTACCTCATAGATGCCTCGGATGTGTACAATCTTGCTTCCTGATCTCATTGCAATAGAATAAAACCTTTTATCAGCCATTAGACCACTGATTTTTATAATCCATTAGTAGTTTTATTTATTTATTTATTTATTTCATGTGAGTTCTTAATTCATACTTAAATCTTCCTGATCTTTAATCTGCTTGGTTTGTGGAGTTGTCAGCATTTAAGTTCACCTTTGGAGATGCATTTCTGGGGTTTTTCATTCTACTGGGGTAGGCAACCTTTTGGGGCCTGTGTGGGCACATCTGGCAATTTGAGAAATTGACCTTGGCATCACCACAAAATGGGCACGCTGCAAATGAAAGCATTGGCCTGCAGCCAC
The DNA here is from genome assembly GCA_021292165.1 of Shinisaurus crocodilurus. Classification (NCBI taxonomy): domain Eukaryota; kingdom Metazoa; phylum Chordata; class Lepidosauria; order Squamata; family Shinisauridae; genus Shinisaurus; species Shinisaurus crocodilurus. The sequence continues at coordinate 2,394,525 of CM037889.1, forward strand.
CTGCCATCTTCATTTCCAAAGAATGTTTCTTGAGTTCCACGTGTGGCCCAGAGATGTTCATGGGAAAAGAAGGTGAGAGCAGCTAGAGGTCCTCACTTTGCTTTGAAGTGATCAGCTGTCAGTAAGAAATTTTGTTATTTTTTTAAAAAAATTCAAAGTAGGAGGTGTAGGGCATTTCTACGGGCACCAAGAAAGGTGTCAGAGGGCTCACTGTTGTCCATAGGTGCCACGTTGCCTACCCCTGATGTATATAGAATCAGAGTTGGAAGGTAATCTAGTCCAACCCCCTGCCAGTGCAGCAAATCCACTATAGCAGGATTCCTGATAGAGTCTGGATGGCCACCTACTCTAAAACCTCTAAAGAAGAAGATTCCACCACCTTCTAAGCAGTCTGTTCCACTACCAAACAGCTTATACCATAAGTGAAATTAGATACCCTAGTGATTTTCACTTGGGAAAATCTGTTTTCCTGTGGGCTGGTTAGTGACAATAGCCAGTGCATTCTGTTCCTTTGGAAGGAAATATTGCACAGAGCAGGGGGGAAATCCTAAAGTGCATGATTGAAGCTGTCCTAAATAGTAAAGTCTGGTCCCGTTGTAATGGTGCATGATAAAATATTTCTCGGCATGCAGTAAGTGTTCAGGACATTGCCCATGCGTGCGAAAGGGCAAATAAGATACATACTGTTATTAAATGGGACACTTCTTAATTAAACTTACGCTTTGCATTTCAGGACTTGGTGGCACTTGTGTAAATGTTGGTTGCATCCCTAAGAAACTGATGCATCAGGCGGCCCTTTTAGGTCAGGCCCTGCAAGATTCAAGGACGTTTGGCTGGGAGTATGATCAGCAAGGTTTGTAAAAGCAAATAATCTATTGAGAGGGAGAGGATAACACTTGGTGCATTTTGATGGTTGGGAGCAAAGCTGTGCGACTGGTGAAAAATTAGCTAAGCCATTGGTGTGTGTATATTACTAAAAGGGAACATTAGGAACTTGTGGCGGTGTTTTCCTTTCCTCCCCCCCCCCCCCCGTGGGCTTCTTAACCTTGGCAATGTAGCCAAATGCTTGTTTGGCATAAGCTTTTTGTCTCCTTTAATGAACCACAGAATCTTATACCGCAACTTTTTAAAAAGGGTGTCAGTGTAGGCAAATGTGCCAGTCTTTATCTGCGAACATTGCAATATGAGACTTACAATATGATTTTAAATTGTATCTGAATTTGCTCTATTATTGTAATATTGTTTAATTGGTTGGATCTGTCAAACAGTTTTACAAGTGATTCTTGTTTCTCTTTAGTTAAACACAACTGGGAGACCATGGTTGAAGCAATTCAAAATTATATAGGATCTTTGAACTGGGGTTATCGGGTGGCCTTGCGTGAGAAGACTGTAACATATCTCAACGCCTATGGGGAGTTTGTTGGGCCGCACAAGATCAAGGTACCTGCAGGATCTTGTACACATTAACTTTTGATCTATCCAGAGGTATTGCTTATATAGTTAGTACTACATATGAAAAATTATTTAAATGGGTCAAAGTGGTACATAACTTCAGGAAAACCTGATGCTCTTTAATCTGTGTTGTTGCAATTGCAAACTCTGTTGTTTTTCACTTCTCAAAGATCCTGCACAAATAACATGATGGATATATGATCATGATTAGTGATGGCTGAACTGGCTCTATTGTATACAGTAATACCTTGGATTGCAAGCATAATTCGTTCCAGAACCGTGCTTGTAATCCAAAACACTCTTATATCAAAGCGAGTCTCTGGCGGGTGTGAGCGGGGCCGATTTCGGCCCGCTCAAGGCAAGCGGTTACATCCCTACCTACTTGTATTGCAAGACGTCGCTTGTTTATCAAGTCAAAATTTATTTTAAAAATTTGCTTGTCTTGCAAAATGCTCTCAGACCAAGTTACTTGCAATCCAAGGTATTACTGTAACTTTATTCTAAATACTGATAATAGTTATGAACTGTCTAAAAATAAGGCAGCCAGGGAATTTTAAGCTTACAATTTGTATTAATTTCCAAAGGGGAAGCCAAGTTAGTCTGTTGCAGCAAAAACAACAAAGAGTCTTGTGGCACTGTAAAAACTAACAAATTTATTCTGGCATAAGCTGCTGTGGACACTCTCATTGTGCATCTGACAGACACTGTCAATGAAAACTTATGCCAGAATAAATTTGTTAGTCTTGAAAGTGACACAAGACTTGGTTAATTTGTATTAAGTTGTATATGCCAACCAATGTTACATCATGCTACTGAATTGTGTGCATTGTGAATAATTATGTTACTATGACTGTAGTATTAAATTAAAATTACACTTGCATATAAAGACTATTTTATTAAATGACCATATGTGATACAAATAAAAGATGCAAGTTGGCACAATATGCAAATATCTGAATATTTGCCATTGTCATGTATTGCATTCTTTACCTTGAACTCTTATTTGTAGTACCTATCTTCTTTTTAAAAGCAGTATAGTGGTGAGAGGTAATGTATGAGTAAGTGATAAAAAGTATTGAGAACTATAAGAGGGACTATGTGCATTGAAAGTGAGAAGATGAGGGAGGGCACAGGAGCCTGAAATTCATTCACTTGGACGTTCTATAGCAGTTACATGAACACTCTCTCGGTTCAGGTTTGTTTTCAATGAAGAATGGTTAAGGTAACCTCAGCTAATAAAGCTGTTCTAAAGCCTGAGTAGCTGAAATTGGATTTAATCGAGCTTGCATCCAGTTTGTCCCAATATGCTGGCATGTAATTAGGTGCAAAACGTTTTGAACAGAGAAGACCTAAGTTGTAAATGGTTGATGGTAAATTTGATTTCTCAAATGAATTTTATTCTTAGGAGTGATGTTGTGAAAAAAACCCAAGTCAAATTATTTGCATTGCCCTCCATGATAGAAAATGTTAGAAAATATTATTTGGATAATGGTAAATGAATTACTTAGTTCTCAGATCTGTGCTGCTTAGTATTATGTAAGTAGTTCTTGGTTTATATTGCGGGCAATATATTCTGGAAAATGTATTGTAGAACACCAGTTATGACACTTTATTTCTGTTTGTTAGGCAACTAACAGAAAAGGACAAGAAACTTTCTATACAGCTCAGGCATTTGTTATTGCCACTGGAGAAAGACCTCGATATATAGGTATCCCAGGAGACAAAGAATATTGTATTACAAGGTGAGCTGAAATTAAATGTCTCTATTTCAATAGATTAAAAAGGATTCTGAATCTTTAACAATTTACACTAATATTGCTGCTTTTCAGTGATGATCTCTTCTCGTTGCCCTACTGTCCTGGAAAGACTTTGGTTGTGGGAGCTTCTTATGTAGCTCTGGAATGTGCAGGGTTTCTTGCTGGCCTTGGTTTGGATGTCACAGTTATGGTGCGCTCTATCTTTCTTCGTGGCTTTGATCAAGAAATGGCAGAGAGAGCAGGTGCCTATATGGAAACTCATGGTGTAAAGTTCATCAAGAAGTTCGTTCCTATTGAGGTAAGTACCTTCACTTGTTAAGTCAGAGAGGAATTTCTAGATCACAAACTGAATATGAGGCAGCAATGCGATGTGACTGCAAAGAAGGCAAATGCTATTTTGGGCTGCATTAATAGAAGTATAGCTTCCAAATCGCGTAAAGTGATAATTCCCCTTTACTCAGCACTGGTTAGGCCTCATCTTGAGTACTGCGTCCAGTTTTGGGCACTACACTTTACGAAGGACGTAGACAAACTGGAGAGGGTTCAGAGGAGGGCAACAAAGATGATAAAGGAACTGGAAACAAGGCCCTATGAGGAGAGACTGAAAGAACTGGGCATGTTTAGCCTTCAGAAGAGGAGACTGAGGGGAGATATGATCGCACTCTTCCAGTACTTGAAGGGTTGTCACACAGAGGAGGGCCAGGATCTCTTCTCGATCATCCCAGTTTGCAGGACACGGAATAATGGGCTCAAGTTACAGGAACCCAGATTCCACCTAAACATCAGGAAAAATTTCCTGACTGTTAGAGCAATAAGACAATGGAATCAACTACCTAGGGATGTGGTGGGCTCTCCCACTCTGGAGGCATTCAAGGTGCAGCTGGACAACCATCTGTCAGGGATGCTTTGACTTGGATTCCTGCGTTGCGCAGGGGGTTGGGCTCGATGGCCTTATAGGCCCCTTCCAACTCTATTTATCTATGATTCTATGAATGCTGATGTCTGACATTTTTCTGTGTAACATTTAATAATATGGTGTATATAAGTGTAAACACTATGTGTGATTTGCTAAGGCCAGTATGTCTGTCAGGGTGAAGACTGACAAAACAATATTCTGTGGGTTGAGATAAAATTTGTACACTTATGATTGTTCCACACAGGTTATAAAATTGGAGGATGGCATGCCTGGAAAACTCAAGGTGGTTGCAAAATCCACTGAAGGATCACAGATTATTGAAGGAGAATATAACACTGTAAGCACTCTGCACACTTGTGTTTATGTGGGTGTGGATGGTAGGGCTGGCTGGCTTTTAATATGACAGTCCCTACAAATACACGCCAGAGAAAAGGGCAACCGAAATGATTAAGAAGCCGAAGCAGTTCCTCTATGAAGAAAGGGTTACAACATTTGGGGCTCTTTAGCTTAAAAAAGAGGGAGCAAGTAATGGGAGGACGTGATAGTATATAAAATTATATGTGATATAGAGAAAGTGGATAGGGAGATGTTTATCTCTCTTTCTCAAAATACTAGAAACCAGGGTCCTCCAAAGAAGCTGAATGGTGGGAGATTCAGGACAGAATCCTTCCTGAAAGAGGAAGGAAGTACTTCATACAGTGCATAGTTAAACTATGGCATTCCCTATGGAATTTGCTTTCACAAAATGTAGTGAGGGCCACGGACTTGTGTGGCTTTAAAAGGGATTAGATAAACTCATGGAGAATAAAGCTATCAATGACTACCAGACAGAATGGGTTTATGGTACCCCCAGTATCAGAGGCACTATGCCCCCCAATACCAGTTGTTAGAGATACAACTGAGAGGGTGCTATTGCGCTCAGGTCCTGCTTGTGGCTTCCATAGGCATTTGGCTGGCCGCTCTGTGAACAGAATGCTGGACTAGATAGGCCTTTGGTGTAATCCAGCAGGGCTGCTCTTATGTTTTTGTGTGGTGAAAGACCATCAAAATAACATTTGTACAACAAAATTGGTTACCGGATTGCTTCCTTTGGTCTGAGCAGTGATAGTGTTAAAGAGTTGGCCGGGGGGAGATTGTCTTGAACATTTTGATATCTATTTTGAGACCCTAAATTATGATGGGGGACATGTGGCCATCTAGATGTTGGATTGCAACTCCCATCAGCTCTACCCAGCGTATCCAGTGGTGAGGAGAGTCGCAGTCCAACAACATCTGAAGGGTCACACATTTCCGAACCCTGCAAAATAGACTATTCATAAAGAAAACAGTACTTCCTAGAGCATGAGAGAGACTTTCCATACAAGGCTGCCATTATTTGTTCTGTGCAGGTTTTGATAGCTGTTGGTCGTGATGCTTGTACCAGAAATATTGGCTTAGACACAATTGGTGTGAAAATTAATGAAAGGTAAGTATTTCAACTCATTGATTTCTCTCGGAACCCACTGAAACTTGTCTGGAAATCTGCTTACCTATTAATATTATTTACATTTTACACTGCCCAATAGCCAAAGCTCTCTAAAATTTGTAAACTAAAAATTGTACACTTTTTAAGGATGAAGCTAGGCATTGCTATCAAAATTAATTTGAAACTAGGTTTTATGGTTGTAAATGCATACAGTTCAGTATTGCCAGTTAAGATGCAATACCATTCTTTTTCCATTTTGAAAGTGATCTACTTCAATTTTTGGTTTTACTGACATAAATTAGCATTATGAACTAAGCAGGAGATACCAATTTCTTGAATTAGTTTAATTTGTCATAATCTAATACTATGAAATTATTTGCCTAGTGCAGCCTTCCCCAACCTGGTGCCTTTCAGATGTTTTGGACTACAACTCCCAGCATTCCTGATCACTGGCCATGTTGGTTGGGGCTGATGGGAGTTGAAGTCCAAAACATCTGGAGGGCAGCAGGTTGGGGAAGGCTGGCCTGGAGAAACATTTGAAGTTATTACATCGGGTATCATTCTTTAGGTAGCCAGATGAGTTCGGGCTATTTGAATCTGTGCCCATCTTTACAAGATGAACATTTGGCTTGCTGGTCCTTGTTAAAGAGAAAATTGATTGTTCTTTGACCTAGTTCTTTGAGAAGTGTAATCAAATCATGGAGTTATGATGTTGGGATGCCAACTCTTTTTCTTCCATAACAAGGAATGGGAAAATACCTGCAAATGATGAAGAACAAACCAATGTGCCTTATGTCTATGCTATTGGAGATATTTTGGATGGAAAGCTTGAACTTACACCAGTTGCCATACAGGCAGGCAAGCTGTTAGCCCGCAGACTTTTTGGAGGGAGCTCAGTAAAGGTATATGTGTAATTCTTAATAGTATTGGTAGTTTACTTTTCCCTTTGGACAAAAAGTTGGGTATCTGTCTGAAACTGTCTTTTGGTACTGTTAAGGTGCTTGAAATTTGTTCAAAAACATAGTTATATAAAGTAAATTCATGTTAAATTTAGGCCAAACTTATGAGCTACTGTCCAGCTCAACTGCTTATACGATCCAGTTTAAGACTATCAGTGGAAGGCACAATTGGTGTTCTGACTGCAGGTCCTGAGCCTGGTCCAGCTGCTGATACAGTAACAGCCATTGTTTTTAATGGCATTGGTGACCACCCCTTACTCCTAATAAGGATTGGAAGTGATACACAGGATGTCATGGAAGTAGAATTGGTAAGAGAGCTGTCCAAGTGATTGTACCTCATCCCAGTGTCCTCAGGGCTGTTGCGATTCTCTTGAAGCTTAAACGTGTACACACAACACACCTGTGCCTTTTGAGAAAATGTTAAGTCTGCATTGGCTGCTAAAGTGTAAACTACTGTTTGTGCTGTGGCCAGTGAAACAGGTTTCCATTGGATAGGGTTGTTGGGTTTTCCCCATAGTTTTTGCTTTTGAGTTATGTTGTATGCTTTCAATTTTAGTGTGATTACGTCAATGTGCCAACTACAGTGTTCACACCTCTGGAATATGGCTGTTGCGGATTACCAGAAGAACGAGCTATTGAACAACTTGGACAAGAAAATATAGAGGTGAGATTGAGGTCTCAAAGCTTGTCATTTTAATATGGTGTGTATGTACAGCCATATCATGCTTCATAACTTTAAGGTTTGAGTTCTTGTTTATATGACCAGTAACTAATATGGTACTTAACCATTCCAGAAAATATCCGCACAAAGTTTGAGGAACTGTGTCCTCCTAACCCAGTTCCGCCAGCCCTAATGTTTTCACTGGTGAATGGGCAGTCACCCTCACTGTACAAAGTACCTTTTCCCAACCATGACCTCCTAAGGGTTAACATTTACACACTGCTCTGCCTGGGATACTTCTTGGCAGCATGGAGTATACACACTCCTCAATCCCCATTTTTTGGCTGGGTGGGGTTTGTTCCAACTACATGCTATTTTTCTGCAAGGGGAAATTTACTTGCTTTGCCCTTCCCTCCATTTAGTTCTCCACACAGACATCTCACTTTAGGCAGTGATTACCCACTTGGTTGTTAAAGTGTATAGAAGATGGATAAAGGGAAAACCAACTTTAAAATCCCAACTTTCTCCTCTAGGTATATCACACTCTGTTCTGGCCTCTTGAATGGACGATACCTAATAGAGACAACAACACTTGTTATGGAAAAGTAATCTGCAATAAGCTTGACAATGTATGTATTCTGCTCTAAACACTTTTCTTGTGTGCTGGTGTTCATATTTTCAGAGTGTAAAAGTCAGGTGGCATATAATGTAACTGTATGTGAATTGTTCTGCTGTTGCCTAGGAAGATCCTAAAATGTTCACTGTGGATTAGGTCCAGAGTGTCCCTTCCATAAATGGAAGAGCTCCTTCAAGGAACTAAGGTCTAGTGAAGGCTGCTGCTGGAGGAAGTGGGGCAGCAGAGATGCTATTTTTGTGACCTCACACGCTATTCTGAAGGGTCCTCCAAGCCTCTAGAGCAGCTTATCAGGCCCAGAGGATTGGAGTGGGAAGGAGGAATTGGTGAATATAACCTCCGGTAGCAGTGTCCCATGAGCAGAGTTCCACTTATAGTAACACGTGTTCCAAGTCTTATGTAAATTTCTGAAACTTTATTTGACTTGTTCTACTTTAAAATTGAACTAAAAGCAATTCCTGGCTTCCCATTCACTGGCTTATTAGCTGTTGCTATAAAGCCACAATGCAGCTCAGCTTCTGAGGCATGCAGTTGAAAATGCACTGTGATGCAAAACTTGGGACAAAGGAATGGAGTTATTTCACCTTCACCAGCATGTAACCACAAACTGTAATCTAATCATATACACGAAGTTAAAATAAGATTAAAGTGCACATACACATGTAAGCTTGTATAGTTATGTATGTATGCATGCAGGCAGATCCTGCAGGCAAGTCCCACTGTGTCATGTTTGAACCAGAATCTGGGGCGAAGCTTAGCTTCGTGAAAGATGCTACCAACTCCTCTGTAGTATGGATGGTCTTCATGCTTTCTCATTAATCTTCATTAGTGAAGTTAAGGCATCTTGCACCCTGTTTTCTTCAACTACTCTAATTGTGGGAAGGATAGGAACCCATGCCCAATAAGGGTACTGATTATCCCTGTTCTGTGTTCCTTAGTGTACTAGGCAATAGATCTAAATTTAGATCTATTGCCCAGACCTAAACCACATAGAGATTTTTTTTGAATATGGTAAGTGGTATATAAATCTATTAAATAATAACAGTAACAACTTGCATTTGCTGCTGCTACCAACTCTTTGAAAAAGCAGAACTTTGGTTGTGTGTGTTGAATTTTCCCAGGAAGAAAATGCTTTAATATGCACTTCATTAATTCAGCAGCCTAAGTATTTCAATATAGCAATTCTCCTAAGTAATTCACATACATTAACTCAGAAGTAAGATTAAAAAAAGTAAAGTGAGCATGTTGCTGTCAGTTTCAGCAAGGTTAAGTGCTGATATGCTAACAACTTTGATTACCATCATTATTTATGTGAAACCAACCCAATGTTCAGAATATCTGAATTTGCAGGAAGTAAGCTGCCTACAGTGGAAGGGAAACACTAATGGATTTACTTCTCATCTCTTCCCTCATCCCTTTTAACCAAAGAACCGTGTGATCGGATTTCATGTTCTCGGACCTAATGCTGGGGAAATTACCCAGGGCTTTGGGGCAGCAATGAAATGTGGCGTCACAAAGGAATTACTTAATGAAACAATTGGTATACATCCAACTTGTGCAGAGGTAAGAGTGATTACATTCTTACCTAAATATGTAACTTATATTACCTGTCTTGCTGCATATTGAGCTGATTTTTCTCCTCTTCACCATAGCTATCTCCTAAGGATCTCCCATCTTTAAACAAACAGCCACTCCTTGTCCTATTATAGTGATGTGTTGCAGCACTCATTTTCCTTTTCTTCCCACTTCATTATTCTTGTCTAGAGCTACAGTATTTAGCAGTTGTGCTTATTTGAGATTGCTGGGATGCATGTTGCCTAGGAGGCAAGGACACTATACATTGCCTTAACCTTAAACATGATTTTGGAAGCATGTCTACCATTTTAAGTGCTAAAAGAACCACCATGCCCGTTTGTTTTCTTACAAAGCACAAGATAACACTGACCTTACGAGTATGCTTAGTTTTGGGGCTTTAGTCCCGCTTATGCAGATGGAATGGTGTTGAATGGAGTGTAGATACTTGAAAAGCATGAATAAAAACCACTTGTTTCATTCTCCCACAGGTGTTCACTACGATGGAAATTACGAAGTCCTCAGGGAAAGATATCACTCAGAGTGGCTGCTGAGGTTAAGCCCTGCTGTTTAAACTGTTTCCTGTGGGCTCCACTTACCTATGTTGAAGGTTTTAATAAGCATACAAACATACACGGGTAAATGAGTAGTATCTGATCATAGTACATTGCTACTACAGATAGTACACTTCTGAAACTTCTATGAAAGGTAGTGGTGTCTGCAGGAAACAGTAAAACAGCAGGGGAAACTTTTAATCCTGACTTGCTTGGAATGGCACTCAAGTGCATTTTTGAAGTTTTGGCTCTGAACCTCATCTGGAGGCGAGTCATAGCTGATTACTTCTATGCAAAGTTGGGGAAACCTATTCGTCCAGTCAAACAGATAGAGATTCCTTCCAGAGGAACTTCTGAATCGCACAAATGGAAGTCTAATTTTCTCTGTTTCAGTGCTTTTGTATGCACAGCTGAATGCATAGTTAACTTTTGCTAACAACTCCTCTTAACTCAGTTGGGTCACTAGTGCATGTTGTTAATTGCTAACATGAATGGTGTGGTTTGTTTGCAATGTTTACCCCAGTTTAAATAGTCATACATTGGAAGACAGGCCTAAAAAATAATGCAGGATGTCCCCATATGCATCAAAGCTTACAGGACACATAATACAGTAATTCTATTTTTAATCTATAGCTGCTTGGTCACCAGAGAAAATAAAATCCTCGTAAGGTACAAAATTATCATTTTTACTAATAGAGTATTTTGGCAGAACAAAGTCCAACATCCCAGAATTCCTCCCCCACATTTGACTACTTAAGAAAAGTATTCCTATGTGAAGCTGAAATCTGTTCATGGTAATCTTCCACATTTATGCAATAACCAAATGGTTTCAGCCATAAAAAGGAATGCATTTGGTCAAGATCACTTGTATGCAAGTACTTTCTTTGAACTATGTCATAGCAGCAAACATTGGTTTATTGTGCTTTGTAAAATTCCCAATACAATAAATAGTTCGAAACCATGAATTCCCCTTGGCAGTCTCTAGTTATTTTGAGGACTTTAGGCTTGTGTTACTTCATTTTGTCTAAGTATGTATGTTCTGATATGCTTTATTTCAAAAGCTGTATCATATGAACAATTTTAAAAAAACTATTTATGGTGTATCACGGAATTTAAAGTTCAATAAATGAGCAATGTCACATGGTGTGCAGTGTCACATTCTTAAGAAAAATGCAGCTTTTGCCAGAAGAAGAGTATCTATTTCAATTCTTTAGAAGTGGAAATCCACAAGAGCTTACATGATGGGCATGTGTGTATCATCCTCCCCACCTGCCCTGTTACAATTGAACCATAACTGGTTTATTGTCAGGAGGGTATAGAAGTGCTCCTATCCTTGATAGCAATGTACAGTACTTCTCTCTGATTTTTGGAGTAGTCAGTTCAAACTTCCTGCTTTAATCTTAACTATGGTTTAGGGAAACAAACCAGGACAGTAAACAGCATTTGAAATTGGCTTATTTTCCTAAACAGGTGCACAATCCATGGCCCAGGGACTGTATGTGACCTACCAAGGCCTTTACTGTGGGCCCCTCATGAGGGCCTGACACCCCCACTGCCAAATTCCCTGCCACCTCTACTCTCCAGTCCCTCCCCTGGTCGAGTATGCCTCCCCTAAAGTTAAAATTAAACACAGTGGCTGCAGTCACACTACATGCTAAGCAACCCTGCAAATAACTGAACAGACACTTGTCAGTGTCCTCCCATTCAACACTTCCCTGCGTCTCCCAAGTCCAGAAAGGGGAAATATTGGCTCCCACCAACCCTTTTCGTGGCTCCTTCTCGAGCAGTTACTGCTGTGGTTACTATTCTTGGGGGGGGGGGCAATCTCTCACCTTTCTGGATTTGCTGGAGACTTGGAAGTGTTAGTTGGGAACAGGACACTGACAAAGTGTCAGTTCAACACTTAATAGCGAGAAGATTTCATTGCCAAGTGGGAGATAGTGTGCGTGTGTCCCGTTTTGGTGCGCCTACTTCTCTCACTTAGGTGCTCCCTTAGACAGCTGAAACATACAAAGAAACTGACAAGGCAAGGCTACACATCAGACAGGCAAATCTGCACTCTTGTGCACTTGTGAAAGAACAGGAAAAAATAACATGTGGCCCCATTTGTGTACTCCTGAAGCCCCCCCCCTTTTTTTAAGGTGGTGAACAAGTGACGATCCCTCCAAAGTGCCATTTGGGCATCGGGGGGGGGGGGCAGTCACTGGCGAGGGAGGCTGGAGGTGGCACTGGCAAGATCATGAAGAGTGGCACAGCCTTTTTTTTACCATTCTTGCAAAATGGCTCTCTAGCCAATCTTGGCACCCCACAATAAAATTACTCTTCTGTGTTTGGACAACATGACAACCCACCATGGGTATGAACAACCCTTGAACAAGCCATGGGTTCCTAGGGTGGCTTGTTTGAGAAAAATAAGCCACCCTGTGAAAAACGCACCAGGTTCGGACAACATGACAACCCACCATGGCTGGCTGCCCATGGTGGGTTGATGTGTTGTGCAAACCTAGCCAGTGTCAGAGTTCAGACTTAAGAAAATGGTTAGTTATAAACAGAAGTAAAAGCTTCTGATCTCTTTATGGCTGTATCAGAGGAGGAGTGGGGAGCAAGGAGTGCTTGAGCCTGTGGCTTGTTCATATAATGTGCTTGGCTTTGCATCTGAATGAGGCCAATCTCTCCTGGACAAGCTTAAGCAGTTCAGTGTAGTCACAATTTAAACCTTAATTAATGGGTTAGTAACTCTTTAAAAGTAGAATCTGACACTACTTGCTTGAGTTCTTTAACAGTTGGTATATAAAAATGTAACAACTATGAAGGGAAATGAATGCATGGATGACAGCGCCAAAAACTGAAGCTTAAGAAAACAGTTTTTGGTTGGGGAATTGGCACAAAACCTAATTTTAGAAAAAGCTGTCTTTATTGTGTTACTGAAGTGTCAAGTTCTTCAGATGTTTCAAACGCACAAAGATTCTAAGCTGCTTATGTAATAATCATAACAATACTACTCAATGTAGTGCTGTTAACATTCCACTATAAGTAAAATTACTGCAAGCATGTTCTACCATTGATTATTACGCAGGTTTGGAAATTTGAAGCCATGTACCTTACAGTATGTGAAGCAGGCTTATGTTAAGTCTTGAGTACACTTTGACTTCAACTCAAATTATTTTAATTTTGTTTAACCAAAATTACTCTGGAATAAGTATCGGCACTGCTGCATTAATGCAGAAGTCTTATGGGCTTGAGCTTTTGGAATTACCCATAAATCAATATGGAAAACTCAAGTATGATAGCAGCTGCTAATGCTTTCAATGCTGTGATGATATTAACCTCTTCTTCCTGCTGACTTCGTGTTGCAAGCCATTTGCTATTCTGGGAGTTGCCTCGAACAAGACACTATTTTTTTCCACCACCTGATATTTATCAAAATGTTTGAGCTGTGGAAAAGTATTTGGAACATACCTGTCAAGTACATTTGTATTTCTTCAGGCAAACAATTATCACCATAAATCATCAATGCAATTAAATTTCCCCTGCTCACCCTGTTTATACAAGAACACCAGTGGAACATATTACTCCCACAGTTAGTTTAAACCTTTTTGTTGTAATTGTCCAGACATAATTAAACACTGCCTACTTCTATATAGGTTGATGAGAGCATGCTAATTAATGTGTTCTGTTCTGATAACGTAGGTAGGTATTTATTAGGCTAGTTCTTCATAGGTGTATCATGCACACTAGTACAAGCCACTTCAGTACCAGAAGTGAAAAACCAGGGATGGGGTGTACTACACTGAGTGGGGCACACTCTTTACCGACACAAGGTTGTACCCAGCCATACCTGTCCACCAACAGAGCAGCATCTGCTAGTGGGATGGATCCCCCATCCTCCCTAAATCTGCTCTGTGGTGTTAGGGGACCCTCTGCAGCAGATTTCGAGGGGAAGGGAAAGTCCCATTGAGGAAGCAGAAGCCTGCTGATGGGCTGTTGGAAATAGCTAACACTAGCAATCTGAAGCAGCTGCTTAAGAATAAAGTAGCCTTGCTTGGTATATACATAGTCTTCACATGTAATTGTGGTTTTTATCATATGAATATGTTGTTCACTGTTTCCCACCAAATTATTCATGCAGCAAAATAAATGTGTTTGGAGTTTATGCAGCTGCAAATTTTGACAGAAGTGAAGGTGGGAAGGGAAGCTGTACAGGTAGGTGTCTTTCATGTTTCTTTCACCAGTAAGACTGAGCAATGACATACTTTTCATACTGTTTCAAGAGAAATAAACTTTGGAACACAAAGGGGAGAGATCTACAACTATAACGTCATGTAAGCCTTTATACAGCTTGCCTTTGCCTTCTACTTGGCTGACTCCTACATGTAAATAGCCAACAATTTGGAATTTTTTTTAGAACAGTTACTTTTTCTTTTGTATCTGAGAATTATCTTCTCAAAGGTATCCGTGAGTACAGGGGAGAGAATGCATGTAAATGCTTATTTTTAGTGGAAAGTTGAGCCTTTTTCCTCCTTTGCTAAGTTTTGTTACCTTACAAATAATGTACCTTCCTGTGCTTGAAAAACACCAAGATGGGCTTCCTGAATGTGTACAGCTATACATTCTTGCCAAGGGTCTGTCCTTCAAAAATCTGACCAACAGTATCCTTTTAGTGGAGCAGCTTTGGTGGCACGGTAGAGAACCAGTCCTGCCCTTAAGCAGAGTTGTAAAACTCCCAATGATTTCTTCCCTCGTAACAGCCGATTCTGCAGTAGCAGACTCAGATTTTATATATATATATATATATATATATGCTGGCACGAATGATAGGTGCCGTGTCTCACATTCCTGGCAATATATCAACCCCACCAGTGTAAGTTGGGTGTTTTCCAAGTGACTACCTTAACATACCATACTTACTGAACAAGTTGACCCATCACTACTTTCACACATCTACTCTACAGCGCAGCCAAGAGGACTCCAGCGCTAAGGCTTTGTACTAGAGCAGTGTTCTCCAACCTTGGGTCCCCAGATGTTTTTGGCCTACAACTCCCAGCATGCCCCAGCCAGCATAGCTGGCTGGGGCATGCTGGGAGTTGTAGGCCAAAAACATCTGGGGACCCAAGGTTGGAGAACACTGTACTAGAGATTTTATTACCGTATTTCTACTCGGGGATGTTCTTGCTTTTGTGGTGGAGCTGCCTCCCGGCTGCACTACAGCGGGTGCTCCAGAGCGCCCCGCCGGCCCCCTTCTTCCACTGTGGAAGGGGAGGGGTGTCCCTGGCGATCGCCGGGCGCAGGCGGCTGGAGAGCTTGCGCTGGCCCTGCATGCTCCCTCCCTCCGTCCCCAGCTCCTGGACCAGCCTTTTCACGCGGAGGGCCATTCTGAGGAGAGGGTAGTAGAGCTCTACTCCCCACCCCACCCCACCCCCGCTATTACCACATCACTTCCCCGGGGAATCTGCGAAGCGCCCTCTCCTCCACGTGCTTAAAGAGAAAAGCCTCCGCAGAAATTCTCACGCGAAGAGAACTCCTGCTGCTGGCTCCATCCAACTTTCAAAGCCAACGTTTTCCCTCCCGCTGATTTCAACTTGTCATTTATTTTTGTTTGGGGTGGGGTGGGGTAGGGTGGGGGGGAGAGCGCGGGGATCCTGTGCTAAGCATCCTGCCTGGTCTGTTAAGATTGGGTCTCTGGGGGAAGCCTTAGCCAGATTGGGTTAAGATTGCCTAGCCGCAGGGGACAGAGAGAGCGCCGCCGCCGCCGCCGCCACTACCGGCGAAAGAGCGGGGGCGGGCAGTCGTGCGCCCCCCCCCCGCTTCCCTGCCGCGCGCCCCCCCCCCCCCCGCTTCCCTGCCGCGCGCCCGAGCCGGCGGAGCCCTCAACCGACGGAGGCGCGCGCGGGGCTGCGGGCGACGCGGGCTCGCTCTCGAGGCTCGAGCGGGTGGTGGCCCGGCCCGGCCCGCTCCCTTGCCCGACCGTTCCTCTGCCAGGTGAGACCCCCTTCCCTTAGCGGGGGCGGCTTAAAGCGCTGGCTGAGCCTTCATCCTCCCCGCCCGGGGGAAGCTTGTTTCCCTTCCTCCGCCAGCAGGAGAGAAGCTCCCCTCTCCGCCTTCCACCCGGCCACCCCTTTTCTTTTCCCTACCCTAGGACAATTGTTCTGGAGGATCTCAGCATTCACACTGCGACTGCCTTAGGAGGCCAGATCGGGACTTCATGGTTGCCATTAACAACCATTGGTCTGTCTCCATATGTTAGTGACCCAACACTCTGCAGGACAGCGATGGCAAACCTTTTTGAGCCCAAGTGCCCAAACTGCAAACACAAAACCAACTTATTTATTTCAAAGTGCCAAGACTGCAATTCAACCTGAATACCGAGGTTTTAGTTTTAGGAAAACAACTCATACAGTTGTCCGAGCTAATTAACATCTTTTGTCTTAAAAGAAAAACACAATAACAGAGCTTTCAATGATACAAACAGTTTTTTTGTTGAAAAAAAAATCAACTCAGAAAATTATTATAGTACTACATTGTACACATAGCCTGAAGGGAATTTATACAAACTTTTTAAATAATTAGGCACATGTATTTTTGGATAAGGGATTCTCAACTTGTAATATGATTATATGCCAGACTGAAACTGTATGGGGCAAGCTTTACCCCGGGTCCTTTCCCTGCTTCTACAGGTGTCGGATTAGTAAAAGTAAAAGTCAACCTGTACTAGGATGAGCAAGATAAACAAGAAAACTAAACGTGCTTAACACATTTTAAACACTTTATGTCTTGGACTGCAAACACTGCATTAGGTAAAAGTTTGCATTGGGCATGCTTTTGCACAATTAATGTGATTTTTGCTATCGCATGCATGCTGATAATTTGTCAAACCTTGGCTCATACTCCGTTAGTTTGAGAGCAACACATGCAGCACTCAGGTCAACTGTTAGGGCTTTACATCCAAGCCATGATCTGCGCATCATTCTTCAAAATCTTTTAAATGTGATAACAATGTAGAAAATAATTCTGTAACAGGAATTCTAGAATAAAATCATTCTGTTCCACACTGAGAAAGAACAAAATCATTAGTGTTTTGCAGAAGGGGACAGTCTTTTCGTGATCTGGTGACCAATGGCTCGAGTGCCCACAGAGAGGGCCCTGCGTGCCAGCTGTGGCACCCGTGCCATAGGTTCGCCATCACTGCCCTACCCCATACATCCTCCTCAAGAGCCTCCTCTCGCGCTGCCGGCACTAGCACTCATAAACGCAAAACCCTCCATCTTTTAAAGCCCGCCCTTGGGTAGAGAGAAAAATACAGGCAGCCCCTCCCCTCGTGCCTTCGCAGCCTGCAGCTTATCTTTTAGCCAGCCCCGCTCTTGTGACAGGAGGACAGTTGAGTCGTCCGCTCTGGTGCAGAGGGAGTGGTGAGCAAGGGCCCCAAGAACAGGCCTACCATTCTTCCCCAAATGCTACGAGCGCCGCCGCTGCATTTCAGGGATCACAGAGTTGGAAGGGGCCTACAAGGCCATCGAGTCCAACCCCCTGCTCAATGCAGGGAACTAGAGGAGGGGTCTCCCATCCAAGTAACAGGGATGTTGAAGAGTCCTTGGTCTCGAGTCACGAGTCGAGTCATGAGTCTTTGGACTCGAGTCCGAGTCCTTGGTCCAAAATGGTGACTCACAAGTCACGAGTCACTCCCAAAGCTGACTCCACGAGTCCCTATTAAAATCAATGGGGTTTTTTTCCAACAAAATAAGGCTACTTCAGATGTGTGGTTTAAATAAATTCTAGGCACAAGTGTGCCTTTTTATTTCAAAATTCTGCAACTGATTTTGGCAAGAACAGACCAGGCAGAAAAACCCAAAATAACCAGGCAGGCAGAGGAGGCAGGGAACCCCAAAGCAGGCAGGCAGAGGCCTTTGTCTTGGACAATTCAACTGTTGAACTGGTCAAGAAGAGACCAGGCAGGCAGAGGAGGCTGGGAACCCCAGACAGGCAGGCAGAGGCAGCCAAACCCAAAATGTCTGAAAGGTTGCATTTTAGAAAAATGATTTAAAAAAATAAACTTGCTGTACTTCCTAAAACTTATCCATGTTGCATTTGAGGAACATGATTTTTTCTAAATGTTTGGCCCCCATTCTGGAACGGTGAGATCTCATCACAATTCCACCCTCACTGAACACCCGCTCCACTGGTGATGAACTTGCTGGAACCAGAAACACACTCAGAGCAGCCGCACAGAGTAATCTCAGGTCCTTCTTCTGCCTCTCCCAAGTACGCAACGCATCAATCAAAATAAATCTTGACACACTGTTGGGGCTGCACTCCTGGTGGCTGAGCAGCAGCACACCTCGCTTCCATGCGCTCTTCGCTGGCAATCACGCTCCTCTCCACTCCTTCTGGCACAGCCCAGGGATGTTGAAGAGTCCTTGGTCTCGAGTCCCGAGTCGAGTCTCGAGTCCCATTAAAAATATTGGGACTCGAGTCCGAGTTGAGTCAGAGGGGGGACTCAGTCCGACTCACGAGTCGAGTCCCTGAGTCCGAGTCCCCATCCCTGCCAAGTAATAACCAGGCCTGACCCTGCTTAGCTTTCCACGCTCAGACAAGCTGAGCCAGCGTAAGCCACAGGCCTGCATTGGAAGCCGTGGGATGGGACACTAGTTGCTGATTATAGATTCATAGATTTATAGAGTTGGAAGGGGCCTACAAGGCCATTGAGTCCAACCCCCTGCTCAATGCAGGAACATTGTCATCATGTTCATGTTGTTATTTATTCTTACATAGAGCAAAGAGCATGTTTCACAGGTCCTTATCCTAAGGGGTTTAACAGCTGAAAAACAGACGCAGGAAAACAACGGAGGAAAGGGAGGAAAACAGATGCAGGGTTAAATAGGGGAAGGGTATGTGATAGTTTCAATTACATATATTTTGACTTAGTTACAATAGGGTAGCACCTCTAAAAGCAGTTGTCTTTTCTTCATAAGACGAGCGACTGGGTCAGACTAAAGAAAAGCCACTCTAGTTCAGCATCCTGTGACCAACAGTGGCCAGCCAGGAAGCCCACAAACAGGACATGAAGGCAATACCTGCCCTGCCCCTGGTTTGACTTCCCAGTAACAGTTATTCAGAGTCACACTACTTTTAAACGGGAGGTTTCATTTAGCTATCGTGGCTAATCTGTTGATTGAGCTATTCTTCATGAATTTGACTAAAGCTTTTTAACTGTAGTCTAAACTAGTGGCCATCACCACATCTTGTGGCAGCACATTCCTTAAGTTAATAGTGTAAAGGGGTACTTCCTTATTTCTTATCTTTGTCATGAATGTACTGCTAGTCAGTTCCACTGAATGATCCTGAGTTCTAGTACAGTATTAGAGAGAGGGAAACAGCATCCACCTCCTCTGCCATTAAGGGCATGGTTGCTGGCTGGGGAATGCTGGGAGTTGTAGGACTTTTTTCTGTCTAAACATGCATAGGATTGTGCTGTAAAGGTCTGTGTGTGTACTATTTGTACACTGCTTTTTGACCAGGCTACCCTTCTAAGCTCTTCTTTATTTAGCAGAGAAATAATACAACCAAAATAAATGAGTATAGCTATGAGTTACTAAATGTTTAAATTTACACTAGCATTGTGCCTTTCATCCAAAGAGTTCAATACAGCAAATATGGAGTTATCCAATTTAATCTTAACAACAACCTGTGATGCATGTTGAGCTGAGAGATAGCGAGTGGCAGAAGGCGAGTGAACTTTGTGGCAGAGTAGGAATCTGAATACGTTCTACCCAGTCAATGCCCAACACTATTACCCACTGACCTATACCATTGCTGGTCCTACTCAGGCATACTTAAAAATGAGACAGGATTGGGCCCATACTTTGTGCACACAGACCTTTATTATAGTCAACATATCACTCTCTTGAATGTAGACTACTAGAGACCTATCCACACAGGTTACTGTATGCCCAGGATATAGTATATGCCTATATTCAGCCATTTAAAGGCTTAGTGGTTTTTGAGATACATTATTTGTATGCTTAACTCTGGCAGAGGATTCTGTAAACATTGATATTTCCCTTGCTACTTACACTTTAATATGTGTGTGTGTGTGTGTGTGTGTGTAATTCATTTTCCTCTGTGCTATGAGTAGCTGTCATTGTAATTATTATTTATTATTATTTAAAGGTGTCTGTCATCAGAAAGGGGAGGGAACAATTTCCTCTCCCCCCCCCCCCCAGCTCCCTGTGCCACCCACCTCCTGTGCTGTTTCAAAGGGTCCCCCGAGCCTCCAGAGAAGATTTGGCTGGTATAGGGGATGATGAATAGTTGAAAACAGGGCTTTTTTTCTGGTGGAACTCACCGGAACTGAGTTCCAACACCTTTTCTTCTATTAATTGCATTACAATTTAATCGCCATCTACTCCCGAGGAAATGTAATCCAAGAGTTCCGGTACCCTTTTCTCCAGAAAAAAAGCACTGGTTGAAAATCACCACCTTCCTGTTCTGCAGATGGATGTCTTTGATCAGTCTTTGACAACCAATTGGATATTATCCAAAAGCAAATAACTGCTAAAAGTTCAGGCTTCCACCAGCATCCATTCTTGGAAAATGTTGATCTTAGTGGTCTGGATTCAGAATTTGCCCCCTTGACAATGGAGAGGCTCCTTCTGTTCTTGGAAAGATTCTGATCCAGTGAAGCATTTCTGCTGGTGGAACAAAGGAAGATGCAATTTTTACCAATCCCCCCTCCCCTTGCAGCCCCCTCTCCCCTTGCAGCCCCCTATGTCCCCTGAAAATCTGCTCAGGAGCAAGGGTTAGGAGATGGTGTTTGGGGCTACAAGGGTGTAGGGGAACTGATGGAAATCATCTCCCTACCCCCCAGCTGGAGTGTCCTGAGCAGAACTCCACTCAGGGAGTGCTCCCTCTGGCAGGTTCAAACTCTGAGTCTAATGTCTATATGCTATAGTTCACCCACAGGGCATAAGATACAACTACTTCAAAACCTGTTTTTGAGACTTAATTCCTAAACTGAAATGATCATAAATAAATTTGAAAATTTCATGGAAAAGTGATACGTAGAAAAATATATTCACACAAAATCCAAAGTATTATTAGAAATGGGCTTTTTCATTTCATTATGTAAATTAATGTTTTGGTTAATAGAGGTTTCTCCTGTACCAGAGAGAAAAATACTTAAGTTAAAATTCATTCTATGCTTACTAGCCAACAGGTTTGGAGATGGAATTAGGTCAAATAATTACCAGTGCTATTAAAAAGTCGAAAAGAAGAGGTACCGGGAATAAGAAGAAAAGGTACATTTGGTGCTATATAACTATCAAATTAAAAGTACTATGTTCGCATTTGTTTTCTGTTTGGGTTTGTCTGAATTTAACTTTGAATTCATTTAAATAGGGATGTATCCTTGCTGCCACATTCTAAACAGAAAGGAATCAGTATTTGAGCCTAAATTGAAGCCATACCCTCTACCCTGAAAACCCTTTCCACTTACGGTACTGTAGATGTGTGAAAACTGGTGTTCAACAATAAAATTTAAATACATTCTCAAAGACACTCGAGCCCTAAAACATCCCCAAATATCACCATTTGAAGTTTGGCCAGGTATAAATATACCACCATATAGCTGAGACACCAGTATTGAAATTATCACAACATGCATAGTACGTTACACTGTGACAAAAATGGAGGAGTCCACACCAGCCAGACTATGGCCTGGGTCGCACGTAACAACTCAGGGCTGAGTATGAGTCCTGGTAAGTCTATAAACAAATTAACAGTGCAATAATATTCACTTCTACTCAGAAGTAAGCCCCATTGAGTTCAATGGGACTTATTCCAGCATAAGTGGATATAGGATTGCAGGGTCTGACTTTCTTCTGGAAAGAACTCTTAGGGCGCAATCCTATGCATAACTCCCAGCATACCCCAGCCAGCAGGGCTCGTTGGGGGATGTTGGAAGTTGGAGGACACTTTTCTGTCTAAACATGCATAGGATTGCGCCCTCAGTTAGGATAATACTACTTTCTAGACACCTCATGAGTTACAACTGGTGTTTATAACATTTTAAAGGGGGTGGGTGCTCTCCACGTAGTGGTGCCACGGCTTTTCATGCAATCGCTGGATTTGCTTTACCAGATGTATTCCTTGTTGTTTTAAAGGCAGCTTCAGTACCTTACAGTGCAATCCTATACATGTCTACTCAGAAGTAAACCCTATTGGCGTCAATCAGATTTACTTCCAGGTAAGTGTGTATAGGACTGCAGCCTTAATCTTTTTGCTTTTACCATTATATAAACCTGGTTCACATGTAATGACAGCCCAGAGTACAGCAGGTTGAATCATGGGTGGTTGTTGAATCGTGGGTTGTCGTTATGTGCGAACCCTTCACTGTGGTTTAACTATGGGTTGTTAACTATGAACATCCCAGAGTCACAACCCGACAAAAAACAGTGGGTTCTCTTCCTGTGGTTAACAACCCATAGTTAAATCATAGTGCAGTGTTCACATATAACAACAATCCACAACTCAGTGACAACCCATACTCAGCCCTGAGTTGTTACGTGCGACCCAGGCCATAGTCTGACTGGTGTGGACTCCTCCATTAGGAGTATTTGAGATATCCTATCTTTTCAGCACAGAAAATGGTGACCTTCAAGTCCCTCCTAATTCCACATAGAGGTTAATATCTATGTTGTAAAGGAGTGTGCAATTCACATATGTATGGTGGGATTGATTATTGGACATACACATACACAGGTGTTATGAGGACTATGCTACTGAAAGGGGAAGTTATTTGTGTAATATGTAAGTAACACATACACATCAATATCTTCTTGATAGTAGATTAGCTATTAATAAATTAAAATTCTGTACTTCAAAGGATCTGTTTCTAAGGAATTCTTTCAAATTATCCCATCCAACTATGCCTATGTCTCATTCAAATCCATACAGTTTGAGTGTACAGTTAATCTGACTGATTAAGGCTGCAATCCTATACACAGTTATCTATGGAGCAAGTACCATTGATCTCTGTTGGTTTTATTTCTGAGTAGACATGTAAACGGTTGCGCTATAAAATGGGACAAATTTATATGTGTCTTCTCAGATGTAAGTCCCATGAGTTTCATAGAATTTGTATAGCATTGCAACACTTAACATTTCTCTAGTTTGTGTTTATAATAATTATAGCAGGCTATGGGGAGCCAAAGCTAGGTTATTGATTTTGCAACTATTTGTGATGTGCTAGTTTTTATCTTTTCTTTCTGATTGCTAACTTGCCAGCATAATAAACTCAGCTTTTACTTTGAGATGTCATCTGGTGTTTTTCTCCTGATTAGTCATCACTTTCGTTAGGTATGCTGGAAGATCAGATGAAACAGTTCCTATGAAGCCTTTTTAATCCGGCCCATAATAACTCGTCATTATCTACAATTAGCAGTATGGTCCTCCAGCTATGAAACCATTTTTCTTCAAATTAAATGAACTATATATGTAGTTATCCTGGCACTTATGCCAATTCTACCCTTTGAAAATCTGCTCTGCAGGGTAAAATCAGTAAAAGTTTGTCGTTACCCCCCCCCCCCCCGCCGCCGCCGCCGCCGCCCTTTTGCCAGCAAGGTTCCTCATTGGGTTAAATGCCTTCTGTGGATAAAAGGATCCCTTCTGTTCATAGAAAATGAAGTTGCAATCCAACCTATATAAATTATACTTCTGGTATTTTGCCCCAAGATAGGATAGAATGGAGCAGCTGGGAAAGGAGAATGTAGGAAGAGTCATATAGATATAAAAAGGGTAGCGAGAATCATTTAATTGTCTGGATAGATTGTTTCCTCGTTCACACTTTTTAAAAATGTCCCCAGGGATAGTAGTGAGAGATGGAGAAATCTAAGACTTTAATGTAGCTGGGATTGGGCACTGGGATTTCACCCCAACCCAAAATGGAGGTTGGGAAACCAAACAACCCAATGAGGACTGAGCATGCTCAGTGTCCAGGAATGTGAACTGACTAGAGGCAGGGGGCTGGGGGAATGAAGGGTCTGGAATCCTGAACAGAAGCCCTCCACAATGCAACATTTGCTTCAGGACCCATTTGTATTTCCCTCACAATGGGCAGTATCCAGTACTGCCACTGTGCCTCTGCATGTTCTGTTGCATTGTGGAACCAACCACTAGTGCTGCTTTCTGAAAGCTCTGCTGACCTTCCCCATTTTGGAAATTAGCATTTTCGCTCCTTTCCAAGGTTGCTTTAGGAAGAACTAGCTATTCTGTCATAATCTTAAAAATATTTTCTCTTACACTCGCACAGTGTTTGCTAATATCTATTTCTTGCCTAATTCATTTTTACATTTTATTATTGTGAAGATTAACTTTTCAAGATGAAATAAATGTCACAAAATCTGAAGAGGATCAAAAATTAAAAGGTTCAATACAAGTGTGAGTACATGCATTTATTATCTATAGAGATATGTCTGAAATAGGATCTAAATTTTCTTTTCTTTTTTTTAAATTTTTTTTAATTGAATTTTCCAAAACAACATTTGGCTTCCGCCTCATTGTCTGACAAACATTACCAATCCTTATCCAATCTAAGTTTCTTCTATTTTCACAGAAAGAATTTCTATCACCTTACCAATATTCAGAAATCAAAACCAAAAGTTATTAATTCACTTTCCCTCCTCCCCAAGAA
The DNA here is from genome assembly GCA_021292165.1 of Shinisaurus crocodilurus. NCBI lineage: Eukaryota > Metazoa > Chordata > Lepidosauria > Squamata > Shinisauridae > Shinisaurus > Shinisaurus crocodilurus. Next base: position 2,419,178 of record CM037889.1, read on the forward strand.
TTCCACCAGAGGTTTCCAGTCTTTCTTGAATGAAGTTAAAAAAATTTCTCTAATTAAACAAGTCAATTTTGCCATCTCTGCTAAGTCCAACATTTTCAAGCTATAGAAGCCAGTCTTCTATAGTTGGTATAGTTGCTTCTTTCCATTTTTGAGCATAGATTATTCTTGCTGCCGTCATCATATATTGTAATAATGTTCCATGGTCTTTCTCAAGTTGTAAGTCCATTATACCCAATAAAAACATTTCTGGTTTCAGTTTAATATTCATTTTTAAAATCTTTTGTATCCATGTGTGTATTTGTACCCAATATGTTTTCACTTTTTTACATGTCCACCAAACATGATAAAATGTTCCTTCATGACTTTGACATTTCCAACATACATTTGACACATTATTATACATCTTAGCCAATTTCACAGGAGTTAGGTACCAACGATACATCATCTTGTAAAAATTCTCTCTAAGATCAGAACACAATGTAAATTTTATACCTTTAGTCCACATGCGTTCCCATTGTTCCATCATTATATTATATCCAAAGTTCCTTGCCCATTTAACCATACAGTCTTTAACTTGTTCTTCTTCTGTCCCAAACTTCAACAAAAATTTATACATTTTTGCAATTACATGATCATCACCTGTACACAATTGTATTTCAAATTCAGACTTATCCTGTTCTATATCATACATTCTTTTGTCCACTTTAAATCTCTCTAATAATTGCATGTATGAGAACCAGTGTAAGTTATAACCTTCTGTTACTAAACAATCCCGTGTTTTAATCCAGTGTGTTCCCTGACGCAATTCCAATATTTCTCGGTATTTTAACCAGTTCTCATTGCTTGTCATTTCTTTCCTGTATAATGCCTCTTGGGGTGATATCCATAAGGGTAATTTTGGGCATAACCTAGGCTTGTATTTGTTCCAAACTCTTAGTAACGCCCTTCTGATATGGTGGTTCTTGAAATCTACATTAACCTTAGCTTTGTCATACCACAAATATCCATGCCATCCAAACCTTAGATCATGCCCTTCTAATTCTAGCAGTCTATTATTTCTCAATGTCACCCATTCCTTCAACCAAACAAAACAGCAAGCATTAAAATACAATTTCAAATCAGGTACACCCAATCCACCCCTTTCTTTCGCATCCTGTAAAACTATATATTTAACACGTGGTTTCTTTCTTTGCCATATAAATTTAGATAAGTCCTTTTGCCATTCTTTAAAGGGCACATCATTAGTTAAAATCGGCAGTGTTTGAAATAAAAACATCATTCTTGGTAAAAACATTCATTTTTATCACAGAAATCCTACCCAACAAAGACAATTTTAGTTTCTCCCATTTCAACATATCATTTTTAATTCCTAACCATATCTTAACATAATTGTTTTGAAACAATGTGGAATTCGAATTTGTTATTATGATACCAAGATATTTTACTCTTTTTTCAATTTTAAAACCCGATGTTTGCATCAATATCTGTTGGTCTTCTGCTCTCATATTCTTCACCAACATTTTTGTTTTTTTCATGATTTACCTTGAATCCTGCCAACCCTCCAAACTCATTTAATTTATCCAACAGAGTTTGCACTCCTTGTAGTGGATTTTCCAAGACTATTATCAAATCATCTGCAAAAGCTCTCAACTTGTATGATTCTTTTTTAATTTTTATTCCCAGGATTCTTCCATCTTGCCTAATATCTCTAAGCAAAACTTCTAGAACTAAAATAAACAATAGTGGAGATAATGGACAGCCTTGTCTTGTTCCCTTTTGTATCATACAGGGCTTTGTCAATTCACCGTTAACAATTATTTGTGCTTTTTGTGTCGAATATATCGATTTTACTCCTTTAATAAAATTCTCTCCAAAATCCATTTCATTCATTACTCCAAATAAAAAACTCCAGTTCACGTTGTCAAAGGCTTTTTCAGCATCCAAAAAAATCAGTGCTGCTTGTTTTTCATTATGACAATTTAAATATTCCAACACATCCAACGCAGTTCTAATGTTATCTCTTAATTGTCTTTTAGGCAGAAAACCACATTGATCCTGATGAATAAACTCTTGTAAAATTTTCTTTAATCTTTCCGATAGAATCATTGTAAATAATTTGTAATCATTATTCAATAGTGAAATTGGCCTGTAATTTTTAACAGAAGTCAAGTCTTGAACTTCTTTAGGTATCAATGCAATATTAGCCTCTCTCCATGTATCTGGTAACTTCCCATTTTGTAGGATATTATTCATAGTCCTTTGTAGTGGTTGTAACAACTCATCTTCAAAACATTTGTAATAAATTACTGACAATCCATCAGGGCCCGGTGTTTTCCCTTTTTTAGATTTTTTAATTGCTTCAGATAATTCTTGTATAGTTATAGGGCCATTCATAATTTGTCTTTGATATTCTGTAAACTTTGGTAAATTTTGCCGTTGCAAATAATCTTCTATTCTTTTTTCAGAAATTTTTCCCCCTTTATATAATTGTGAATAAAATTGAAAAAATGCTCTTTTCATACCCAAATTATCCGTTATTTCAGTGTTGTCTTCCAACAGCCTAAGTATTACTCTCTCTCTCTCTTTCCTTATTTTATATGCCAACCATTTCCCTGGTTTATTAGCAAATTCAAAGTTCCTTTGCTTGGCATAACTCAATTTCATTTCCAGTTCTTGTGTCGTCAACATAGATAACTGCCTCTGCAGTGCTTTAATTTGCCATGAAATATTAGTATTATTTGGAGATCTTTCTAATTCCTTCTCTTTCTCTCTAATTTCCAATAAAATCTTTTCTGTCTTTTCTTGTCTCTTTTTTTTAAGAAAGGAGTTATGTCGTATAAATTGTCCTCTGATGAAGGCTTTACTTGTATCCCAAACTATTTGTAAGTCCACACCTTTGTCTAAGTTATTTTCAAAAAATTCTCTCAGTTTATGCTTACAGTCTTGGACCACCCTTTCTTGTTTCAATAGTGATTCATTAAATCTCCATCTAAATGAACCCTTCTTCCTTTTGAAAGTCACAGAAACTGGATTATGGTCAGAAAACGTTTTTGGCAATATTTTATTTATTTATTTATTTATTTATTTATTATATTTATCAATCGCCCATCTGGCCGGTCGCCCGGCCACCCTGGGCGATGTACAATTAAAATACAGTAAAACACAATAAAATATAATAATTAAAACAATATAAAAATTCTCATTAAAAACCTAACCCACCCCATATTCCTGCCTGAACAGCCATGTTTTTAATGCACGGCGGAAGCTCATCACAGAGGGGGCATGGCGAAGGTCACTAGGGAGGGAGTTCCATAATGTGGGGGCCGCCACAGAGAAGGCCCTCTTCCTAGTCCCCACCAGCCTGGCTGCTCTGGCTGATGGGATAAGGAGAAGGCCGTCCGTGGCAGACCTTGTTGAGTGGCCTACTTGATGTTGCTGGAGGCGCTCCTTGAGATAAGCTGGGCCGGAGCCGTGTAGGGTTTTAAAGGTCAAAACCAACACCTTGAATTCGGCTCGGCAAGCAACTGGTAGCCAGTGCAACTCATTAAGCACTGGCGTGATGTGATCACGCCGGCGGCTGCCCTTAATCAGGCAAGCCGCCGCGTTCTGTACCAGCTGAAGCTTCCGGACCGTCTTCAAGGGTAACCCCACGTAGAGCGCATTACAGTAGTCTAGGCGAGAGGAGACCAAGGCATGAACCACCGATGGGAGCAGGTGATTAGGAAGGTAGGGGCGCAGCTGCCGTATCAGATGGAGTTGATACAGCGCCGCCCGGCTCACAGCTGCCACCTGAGCCTCCATGGACAGCTGGGAGTCTAGAATGACCCCCAAGCTGCGGACCTGGTCCTTCAGGGGTAGATGTACCCCATTCAGCACCAGGTCAACATCCCCTAACCTTCCCTTGTCCCCCACCAGAAGTACCTCGGTCTTGTCGGGGTTCAGTTTCAGCATGTTCCTTCCCATCCAGCCAGCCACTGACTCCAGGCACTTGGACAGGGTCTCAACGGCCAACCTCGGTGAGGACTTAAAACAGAGGTAGAGCTGCGTCTCATCCGCATACTGATGACACTGCACCCCAAACCTCCTGATGATAGCTCCCAGCGGCTTGAGGTAGATGTTGAATAACATCGGGGAGAGGATGGAACCCTGCGGCACTCCACAAGTGAGCAGCCGAGGGTCCGAAGCCTCCTCCCCGAGAACTACCCTCTGATACCTTCCAGAGAGGAAGGACCGGAACCACTGCAATACAGTGCCTCCCAAGCCCAACCCCTCCAGACGGTCCAGGAGGATACCGTGGTCAACGGTATCAAAAGCCGCTGAGAGATCGAGGAGGACTAGAAAGGAGCATTCGCCCCTATCCAAAGCCCTCCTCATATCATCCACCAAGGCGACCAAGGCCGTCTCCGTCCCATGTCCAGACCTGAAGCCCGACTGGCATGGATCCAAATAATCGGCTTCATCCAAGTGTGCCTTCAACTGAGCACCCACCACCCGCTCGATCACCTTGCCCAGAAATGGTAAATTGGAGACTGGGCGAAAGTTGTTTAAATCCTGGGGATCCAAGGAGGGCTTCTTTAGAAGCGGTCTTATTACTGCCTCCTTGTGGGCTGATGGCATCACTCCCTCCTCGAGGGAGGCATTCACCACCGCCTTGATCCCCTCACCCAGTCTCTCCCTGCAGCTCATGATGAGCCAGGATGGGCAAGGGTCAAGCAAGCAGGTGGTCGGCCTCACAGATGAAAGCACCTTGTCCACTTCATCAGAAGGAAGAAGCCGAAACCGATCCCACAAAACCGGTCTGCCATTGGCCTCCTCCCGCTCACTCCCTGTGTCCACGACGTACGATATCCCACTCCTAATCCGATCGATTTTATCTGCGAAGTGCTTCGCTAAAGCCTCACAGGAGGCTTTTGACTGTTCCAGTGGGTCCGGAGCGACTGGACCGACCAGACTCCGGACCACTTGGAACAGCCTCCTGGGGTAGCACTCTGCAGACGCAATGGAGGCAGCATAGAAATTCTTTTTTGCTGCCTTCACCGCCACCCGGTAGGCTGAAGATGCAGCTCTAACCCGTGTTCGATCGTCTTCGGAGCGGGAATTTCGCCATCGGCGCTCTAGCCTTCTCACCTCTTGTTTCAGAGCTCGCAGCGACGGAGTGAACCATGGCGCCGCGCGAGCTCTGTTTAGGCGAAGAGGGCGCTTCGGGGCAACTCGGTCTAATGCCCTGGTGATTGCAGCATTCCAGTCATTCACCAGGGTCTCGACCGAGCTACCGTTTGTGTGCTCCAATTCCCCAAGCGCGTTCAGGAATCCATCCGGATCCATAGGACGCCTGGGGCGGACCATTCTAATAGGTCCCTCACCCCTGCAGAGGGGTTGTGGCACCGAGAAATCCAACCCCACCAGATAGTGATCTGACCATGACAAGGGGGTGGTGGATATACCCCCGATCTCCAGATCATTTCCCCCCTCTCCGGAAACAAAAACCAAGTCCAGTGCATGACCGGCTACATGGGTAGGTCCAGTTAATACAGGGTGCAGCTCCCAGGAAGCCATGGTCTCCATAAAGTCCCGAGGTGCCCCAGTGAGGGAAGCCCCCGAATGCACGTTGAAGTCCCCCAGCACCAATAGCCTGGGGGACAACACACGCACATCGGAGACCACCTCCAGCACCTCGGCCAGGGAGTCTGTCATGCAGCGGGGTGGACGGTACACGAGCAGAATCCCCAGGCTGCCCTTTGGACCCAACCTCCAGTACATGCACTCAATAAACTTGGTCTCCCGGAGAGGGAGTCTGGTGAGGACCAAGGACTCCCGGTAGATAACAGCCACTCCCCCTCCCCGTTCCCCAACCCTTGGCTGCTGGGCATACGAGAAACCAGCCGGACACAAGGCCGCCAGAGTTGGAGCAGCGGCCTCGTCCAGCCAGGTTTCCGTAACACATGCCAGGTCCGCACCCTCATCCATGATCAAGTCATGGATGAGAGATGTTTTTTGGGTAACGGACCTGGCATTGCACAATAGCAAACGCAGGGTGGGGGGAGGAGCAACACATCCCCCAGTTATCCCTTGGCTCTGGGCAGGCCCGGAACAAGGGATAGATATTAAGCATCGATCCCTTGTTCCCCTTACTCGGCGTGGTCTGCCCCTAGCGCTCTGCCAGCGCCTGCCGCTCAACGTTGGTACCCCCAGAACTCCCCCCACTATCTCCCTGGGAGAGAGACATGCCCCCTCGCTTCCGCCAGTCAGGCGGGAGACCCACCCCTAAAATCAACCCCTAAAAAGCCCCAACCCTTCAAAAAGGAAGGGCCTCTTAAAAACTCCCAGCCCCACCTATATCCCCAACAGCAGGGGGACAGGTAATATTTCAGCTTTATAAATTTCCATAGCCATAGCTTTCGACAACCAAATCATATCAAGTCTTGCATGTGATTTATGTCTATCAGAAAAAAATGTAAATTCTCTGGAGTCTCCATTTTTAGTTCTCCAAATGACCAACTCCAGATTTTCTATTAATTCAAAAAAACTTTTTGGCAATTTCCCCTGATTTTTTCTTATATCTTTTTCCGAATGTCTATCTTGTATTGGTGACACCACTCCATTCCAATCTCCCATTAAACACCAGTTTTCGTATGTAGATTCCAAAAGTCTATCCATAAGACCTTTATAAAACATAGATTTGTTTTCATTTGGTGCATAAACCCCTACTACCAATATTTTCTTTCCAGAAATATTATCTTCTACTCCGACGTATCTACCTTGTTCATCTGAAAAGATCAATATTGGAGAAAGTTTATTCTTTACATATAAAACCACACCATTTTTTTTCTTTGTACTAGCTGAAATAAATTCTTCTCCAAGTTTCTTTTGTATCAAGTATTTTGAATCTCTCTTATTTATATGTGTCTCTTGTAAACAAATCAAATCCAACTTCAATTTATTCAAATAATGAAATATTTTTCTTCTCTTTTGTGATGCATTCGCACCATTTATATTCCAAGACAAAAATTTCTAATCCATTTTTAATCAGATTAATTTGTAGTCCACATAGGAGTTTCTAAACTGCACCTCCAGTCTCATCCCGAGACCCTTGTGGTTTTATTTCCCACTTTTCCACAAAATTTCTCGCCTCCTCCACCGTACTGAACTTATATCTCCTTTGGTTCATGGTAAAACTAACTCCTCCTGGCAATTCCCATCTATATCGAATATTTTGCTGTTTAAGCTTCTCAGTCAAAAATAAATATTCTTTCCTTTTTTGCAAAATCCTTGATGGAATTTCTTTCAAAACAATTATTTTCACGTCTTTCCCCTCCTCATTCAGCATCATTTTCTCCTTATAGTGTTGTTGAAGGACTTGATCTCTTAAACTTTTCCTGACCTGACAAACCAAATCAAGACATCTCTCGGGACTTTATTTTTAAGAGCAAAACTAGAGTTAATTCTGTAAACTCTATCAATTTCTGCTTGCATGTCTTTCATTTCCATACTCAAAAAATCTGCTAACTGTTCAATAATCCTCTTTGTAATGTCTTCTGATTGTTGTTCTGGAATTGATCTCATTCTTAAACAACACTCATTTTGTCTTAACTCCATCAGCGCCAGATCATGTAGACATTTTTCAAGATGTTGTTCTGTCTCTTGACATTTGGCTTCTAAGGTCAAGACCTTGTGATTTGTGTGACCCAACTCCTGTGAAACTTGTTCATGCGATGTTTGCATTTTATTAATTGTTACTTCTAAACTTGTCAATCTTTCATCAAGTTTTTTCTCTAAGCTCTCAAAGGATTGTTTTTGTTCATTAAATTTTTTTTAATTTTTTGCTCTTCTGAAGACTTTTGACATTGATCCATCATGTTTGTCATTTTTGACATCATTAAATTAAAACTCTCAGCCATTGTTTGATTTTCTTCCACATGGGAAGATTTCCTTCTTTCTTCCAATTGCTTTACGTCCTTTTTTGGTGGCGCCATGCAATATATATGTTCTTTTTAACACTGCTACAGCTTCTTTCTGATTTACGGCAGCACTCGCCTAATCTTATCTTGTTCTTGGTATTTCAAAACAAGCAGAGTTTCTTTCCCATAACGTAACAGCAAAAATAGTTCACATTTAGCAACCGCCCATTCGACATTAAGTCCCCCCCAAAATACACAGTCCAATTAATTCTTCTGAAACTCCCCTCCTGTATATACTCCTTATTTCTTAATTACTTCTTGACCATTTATTTATTTCGGTTTTGGTTTGAGCAGTTTTATTTCTTCACCCCCCTTCTTCTCCGATACAGAAAATAGAAACTGACCTGGGAATGGTGAGTCTGCCAGACGCTGGGGTCTTTAACTCATAATTTTTTCTTCTTAAAAAGATGTTACAAGGAGGCTTGCGGATCTTGTCTCATAAATCAAAGCATAAGCCCTAATTCAGAGATATGGAGCCTGGTTCGAGGATGTTGTTAACTCCTGCCACTCCCCTGCCGCTCAGAACGTGCCGGAGGAAGAATCTCTCTATCAAAAAATCCCGCATCTGACAAGGAGCTTGCACTTACGGAGCATATGAGGTTAATCCTTCTATCTGTCTCTTATCCGAGGCAGATTGATAGCCAGAAGTTTTATCTGGTTATCACGAAAACCAGGCTGCTTCTTTTCCCTGGGTGAGAGCCCTGCGAAAAAGCTTCAAACCGCCATTCCTGTTCCTCCGGAAGCTCCTGGAATAGGATCTAAATTTTCAAGGATATGAGCATCTATGCCTCTTTTTTCTTGAGTTTTGTATGCTACACATGTTAGAATTCTTTGTTGGTGGTGGTTTTGTCCTGACATAAAGCAGTTTCTATATAATTTTTTGCAGTGTGTCATAATAAGGTACAGTGCTTCTGATTATTTATTTATTTATTTGGATACATATGCCATATAAAGTCCAGTTTATTTTTTCCCACAAATTTTTCCACATGATTTCTAGAGTTGTTAGTTAAATGTACAGGAAGAAATAGAGTAGAATCATAGAAAAGTAGAGTTGGAAGGGGCCTACAAGGCCATCGAGTCCAACCCCCTGCTCAATGCAGGAATCCAAGTCAAAGCATCCCCGACAGATGGCTGTCCAGCTGCACCTTGAATGCCTCCAGAGTGGGAGAGCCCACCACCTCCCTAGGTAGTTGATTCCATTGTCTTATTGCTCTGACAGTCAGGAAATTTTTCCTGATGTTTAGGTGGAATCTAGGTTCCTGTAACTTGAGCCCATTATTCCATGTCCTGCAAACTGGGATGATCGAAAAGAGATCCTGGCCCTCCTCTGTGTGACATCCCTTCAAGTACTGGAAGAGTGCGATCATATCTCCCCTCAGTCTCCTCTTCTGAAGGATAAACATGCCCAGTTCTTTCAGTCACTCCTCATAGGGCCTTGTTTCCGGTCCCTTTATCATCCTTGTTGCCCTCCTCTGAACCCTCTCCAGTTTGTCTACGTCCTTCTGAAAGTGTGGTGCCCAGAACTGGACGCAGCACTCAAGATGAGGCCTAACCAGTGCTGAGTAAAGGGGAATTATCACTTCACGCGATTTGGAAGCTATACTTCTATTAATGCAGCCCAAAATAGCATTTGCCTTCTTTGTAGCCACATCGCATTGCTGGCTCATATTCAGTTTGTGATCTACAACAATTCCAAGATCCTTCTCTCTCGTAGTATTGTTGAGCCAAGTGCCCCCCATTCTGTAACTCTGCATTTGGTTTCCTTTCCCTAGGTGCAGCACTTGGCATTTATCCCTATTAAATTTCATTCTGTTGTTTTCGGCCCAGCGCTCCAGCCTATCGAGATCGCTTTGAATTTTGTTTCTGTCTTCCAGAGTATTAGCTGTTCCACCCAACTTTGTGTCATCTGCAAATTTGATAAGCATTCCCTGCACCTCCTCATCCAAGTCATTAATAAAAATGTTGAAGAGCACTGGGCCCAGGACCGAGCCCTGTGGTACCCCGCTCGTTACCTCTCCCCAGTTTGAGAAGGAACCATTGATAAGCATTCTTTGAGTCCGATTCTGTAGCCAATTGTGGATCCACCTGATAGTTGTTCCATCTAGCCCACTTTTAGCTAGCTTGCTAATCAGGATATCATGAGGCACTTTGTCGAAAGCTTTGCTGAAGTCCAGATATATTATGTCCACTGCATTCCCACAGTCCACAAGGGAGGTTACCCGATCAAAAAATGAGATCAGATTAGTCTGGCAGGATTTGTTCTTGACAAATCCATGCTGGCTTCCAGTAATCACTGCATTGTTTTCAAGGTGCTTGTAGACTGACTTCTTTATAATCTGCTCCAAAATTTTCCCGGGGATTGATGTCAGACTGACTGGCCGACAGGCCTATAATTCCCAGGTTCCTTTTTCTTGCCCTTTTTGAAGATGGGAACAACATTTGCCCTCCTCCAGTCATCTGGCACTTCACCTGTCCTCCATGATTTCTCAAAGATAATAGACAGTGGTTCTGAGAGTTCTTCTGCCAGTTCCTTTATTACTCTAGGATGCAGCTCATCAGGCCCTGGAGATTTAAACTCATTCAGAGTAATCAGGTGCTCCTTGACCATTTACCTATCAATCTCAAGCTGCAATCCTGCCCCTTCAGTCTGCACTTCAGGTTTGCCCGGGGGGTCATAGACCCTCTTTTGGGAGAAGACCGAGCCGAAGTAGGAATTGAACACTTCTGCCTTTTCTTTGTCTTCTCTTATCAATTTGCCATCCTCATTGCGTAGTTGAACCACCATTTCTTTCCTCTGTCTTTTACTGAGCATGTATCTGAAGAAAGCTTTCTTGTTGTTTTTAGAATCCTTCACTAACCTTAGCTCATTCTCAGCTTTAGCCTTCCTGACACTATTCCTGCAGTTCTGTGCTACCTGCCTGTACTCTTCCCTTGTAGCCTGGCCTTCCTTCCACTTCCTATACATGTCCTTTTTTGTTTTCAGGTCATCTTTGAGTTTATTGTGAAGCCACCTTGGCTTCTTCTGTTGCCCTCTGCCTTTTTTCCTTGTGGGAATTGTTTGCAATTGTGCTTTTAAAATTTCCTTTTTTAAAAAACCCCGCCCATCCTGGGCTCCTTTTCTCATTAGAGTCGCTTGCCATGGGACCTCACTTGCCATTGTTCTGAGTTTGTTAAAATTGGCTTTCCTAAAATCCAGGGTACGTGTTTGACTATACTCTGCTTTTGCTCCCCTTAGAATCAAGAACTCAAGTATAACATGGTCACTTTCCCCCAGAGTTCCCGAAACTGCCACTTTATCCACTAACTCGTCTCTGTTGGTTAGAATCAGGTCAAGGATAGCCGGTCCTCTAGTTCCTTCCTCCACTTTCTGTAGGAGGAAGTTATCAGCAGCACAATTCAGGAATTTCGTGGAGGGGCCATGCTTGGCTGAATAAGTCTCCCAACAGATATCAGGGAAATTGAAGTCACCCATTATTACCACATCATGCCTCCTTGAAACATTTGCAATTTGCTTTTCAAAAGTTTCATCCTCATCTTCTCCTTGATTGGGTGGTTGGTAGTAGACTCCAACCACCATGTTCGTTTTATTCTTTGCCCCCTTTATTTTAACCCAGATGCTCTCAATGGGGCTGCCAAGCTCCTCTTCCTGTCTCTCTGTGCAGAGATACGTATCTTTAACATACAGCGCAACTCCACCTATTTTTCTGTTGCTTCTGTTCCTTCTGAACAAGTTATACCCTTCAATCGCTGTGTTCCAGCCATGGGAGTCATCCCACCAGGTTTCAGTTATCCCTATCAAGTCGTATTTGCCCTCATGTATCAAGAGTTCAAATTCGTCCTGTTTGTTGCCCATACTCTGGGCATTCGTATAGAGACATTGAAGACTATGTGCTTTATAGTCCGACTTTTTCCCTACATTTTGTGGTAGACTATCATCGGGCACCACTGGAGCTGTGTACTGTGTACTGGAGCTCCAGTATATTTCTGTCATGTGGAAGTAATTAGAGAGATCTTTCTAGACAACATTTTCTTTATTAAAATTTTATTTAATTTTTTATTAGCCTTGTAATACTCTTTTTTCAAAGCTGTTTAAGTGTGTCTCTAAAATGTGAAACAATTTTTCCTGTTTCAGAACCTTGGCAAAGAGCACCAACTTTCTTACTTTTGGCTTTGTCTTCATTAAAAGCTTCTCCCAGCAAGGTTTAGATATAGTAGCAGGTAAGATCAAGTAAGTTCTACCCAATATTTTAGAAACCCACAGAATATCTGGAGAAACATCATCATCATCATCATCATCATCATCATCATCACCATCATCATCATCATCATCTTTTCTGTACCGGCCAATAGCAGAAGCTCTCTGGGCGATTCACAACAATTCATAAAAAACACAAACTATACATGAATAAAAGCAGCATAAAATTTCAATATACAAAATTTAGAACTGAATTTAAAACAATTTGAGCAGCTAAAACTATTTTTATTACAACTAGACCGACATAAATGCCCCCATATGCCATTAAATGCCATTGAATGCCTTGGAGAAGAGGGCACTCCTAACCTGGCGCCAAAAGGATAACAGAGTTGGCACCAGGCAGACCTCAGTAGGGAGATCATTCCATAATTATTGCTTGGATCCAGACTTTGCCTCTCTTGAAAGGAACTACTCCTTCCATCCACTGAAGGCTTTTGATCCACTGGAGAAATCCTCCTGGTAGATTGTGGTAGGAGGCAAGTTTATTTGATTCCCCCCTCGACTTGCAGCTCCCTATGCCTCCCCACATCTGTTCCAGATAATTGGGGGATCCTCCGGAACAGCATGAGAGGTGGCAATGGGGGCTGCAGGCAGAAGGGGGAATTGGTGAAAATTGCTTCGCTCCTCCCTTTCTGCCAGCAGGGGCATCCTGAGTGGAAGTGGAACTCCACTCAAAGTGTCTTGATCCAACCCAATGGGTTTTATTTATAGCTCCCCCTTCCCTGCCGCCTTAGTATCTCAGTATGCTTTCCAGTCATACAATACTAGAATGTTTCTCTACTGTCATTTCCCAAAACATTCCTCTTAACAATTCCTTTTAGCAACCTATAACAGCAAGAGTAAAAGAATTGTCCTGGCAGATGGAAAAGGATTTTTCAGCTTGAATTTGCTTCCTAATTGTACTGGTGAGTTGAATCTATTATCTGCCTTCAGTTTTATTTCACATATGTGTACCTTCCACTGGAAGAATCAAACAATAGTAGCATATATTGTGTCCACACTTTACACCAGGAAAATATTTAATGTTTCAATGCCAGCTACTATTAAATCGGTTGCTTTTTTTGGTGCGCCATTGGTTGACTTTTAGTATTTTTCTGGTGGTGTTATAATTTTGTTTTTAATTTTATTTTGTGTAAGCTGCTTTGAATGTTTTTGGGAAAGTGACGTATAATGTTTTAAATCAGTTAATAAGAAACTTTCCCTGTTTTCAAAATTATTCGAAACAAAATATTAATTCTGCATCTTTTGTATCAAAATGAGGTAGAACTGATTTAGATACTTGATAATTTTTTTTCTTATTTTGTGTACTACATATCTGTCCCCAGGCATCTACTAAGGGCAGTATCCAGTGTTGCCTCTGTGTCAGAAGGACCCACTGCTGGCTAGCACTTCCGCTTCCTAAAGCAACTAGAAACAAGCTGAAATGCTCTATTCCCAAAAGGAACACACTACTAGTGGTGATCACACAAGGAAGCTCCACTGACCTGTCCTATTCTTGAACACATTCTGGGTTGCTCTAGATGTGCTAGCTTCTGGTTGTGCTGACTATGGATCCCACTGGCACAACACAATCAGCAGAAGTGCAGCGATATAGCACTGGATACTGTCCTAAGTGAAGAAACACATCCTTCAAAGCATTTGTGTCTGGCTCCTCTATTCTGTAGAGTCGTGAAATCTTGTTCTCTTCTTATTCTGACCTGTACAGAGCTTGTGAAACTCACACGCTGTAGTAGTCTTACTATACCAAGCTAAGTTGGTCCAGTTAAACATAATTTTAACTATTTGTGTCTTCTGTTGAACTGAGTACAGTCATGCCTTGGATTGAGAGCATAATTCGTTCCGGAAACGTGCTTGTAATCCAAAACACTCATATCAAAACGAAATCCCCCCCCAAAAAAATTGTACAGAGATTATTAATTTAAGCCGTACTACAATACTTGTATTGCAAGACGTCGCTTGTATATCAAGTAAAAAAAAAATTAAATATTTAAAAATTTGCTTGTCTTGCAAAACGCTCTCAAACCAAGTTACTTGCAATCCAAGGTATTACAGTAGGTCTATTGAAGATTGTATGGATTAGATTAGCCTTAAAAATAATAATAAGTCTTGTGCACCTTAAAGACTAACAAATTTATTCTGGCATAACTTTTGTGGACTATAGCCCATTTCACCAGATGCATTAGCCTTGCATTTCACAGCTTGCCTGGTAGCCATAGACTACCAGGGAAATCCATTCAGGTGAGTGAGCAGACTGCTGGAGGAGAGATGCAAAAAGGCCTGCATTTCTGTGCTGGCTGTGAAGTAGTGGGTTTCCTTTCCTCTGCAGCCGGCTTGGAAACACAAACTACTAGCATCTTCTCAGGCTTGTTTGTTTTTGTTTGTTTGTTTGTTTTTGCAGGCTAATAACTTTCCTGGGCTTATTTACAAGGTTGGGTTAGATTACATTTTTTTTTTAACATTGTTTGTGTTTGACATTTTAGTTAAAAGGGAGATGAGTTTTCAAAAGTATCAATTCAACATGGCAAGAATCATCACTTATTCTGAAAAATTCAATGTTTACTTTGTTCTGCAAAAAGATTTTGCAATTAAGGTAAAGTTGTGTACTGTTGTTCTTGATATGAAATGCTTTTTTATGAGAAAATAGTCAATTTACAAATGCTGTCAGTAAAAATAATAGGATAATTTTAAGATCTCCTTGTTTGGGACAAATTAATTCAAAAAGATTGAATTGAGCAGCTTGAGACTACTACATGTTACATTCAAACTTGTGAAACTGAGCCCATGCACCATATTGTGTGGCATTTGTGTGGGGATCCAGTGTGGTGTGAGAGCCAGGGTGGTGGTTAGCATGTTGGACTGGGACTTGGGCGAACTGGGTTCTAGTCCCCGCTCAGCCAGGAAACTCACCAGGTGACTTTGGGCCAGTCACTGTCTCTCAGCCTAACCTACCTCACAAGGTTGTTGTGAGGATAAAATGGTGGGGAGGAGGATCATGTAAGCCGCCTTGGGTTCCTTGCAGGAAAAAGACAGGATATAAATGTAATAATAAAATAAATAAAATAAAATATTAAATTGAAAAAAACATCATATTTTAAAGTAACAAGCATCTTGGGGAGACTGGTGTTTTGAATAGAAAAGCATCATGGGGACATGTAACCCTTTCCCCATCTGCCATTTCCCAGGAAACAGCGGGTGGGGAAAGGTTAAATACCCCTGCTCAATGCACCACGTCTCTACTCACTATCCTAAAGGTGCTTTTGACTTTTGAACATCTCTTGGGGCTCAGCTGCATGTGTTTCCATGTGACTTGTTATCCTCTGCGAAAACTGTTGCATATACTTCAGCTATCCCTATTTGCCACATAATTCCAGTGTTTTGGTATCCATCCCTGGTAATTCACTCTCTCTGGTTGCGTTTTGCCTCTAGGGGAGATTTTGGAGATACCTTTTAAAAATTTAGTTGCTGATTATTGCTGGAGTTTCCATTCAGCCCTGCTGGGTGTTTGAGATGTCTTGTGGGTAGGGCCAGGCAGACTTGCATCTTGGTTTTAGCTGACAGGCATGTGAATAAACACTAAAATTGGAGACCTAAGTGCAGTTACTAGCAAGTTCTACTGAACTCAGTGGGTCTAACTCCTGAGTAAACATGCTTTAAATTGCATCTTAAGTCACTATGTACAGTATTTTCCCATGTATAAGACTATACTTTTTCCTAAAATTGTTAGACTAAAAATTGAGGGTTGTCTTATACATGGAAGTAAGCCAAGGAGAGAACCGCGTGGTTGCGAAACTGCCCAGTGGGGGGCGTCTTATACATGGGGGCGTCTTATACACGGAAAAATACGGTAGTACATGGCTTGCCATTTCACATGCTGCTACTGGTGGGGTACATTTTCACCTGTCTATTATATATTCTTCTTCGTGGTCTCTGTGCATCACACATATACAGTAGGCTCTGTGCTTGCGCTGACACTCTTGGGAAACTTCTAAAGTGGAGGAAGTTAGGCAGGAACCCTTCTCTACCGTCTCACTGAGCATGCTCCTAGCGGGTTTCCACCTATTCCCTCAGTTTCTCTTTGACTGCCATTGTGGCTAGACATCTGAGGGAACCCTTGTTTTATTCTATCTACCCTCTTTCTATCGTGTTTTTTCCACTCTTTCTAGTTCGTTTTAGTCTGGTTTTTTTTTTGTTCTTTTCCTTTGCTCTCCTCTTCCCTGGACTGGCCTCTTAAGGCACCCTTTAGGAAGTGTGTTCAGTGCAGCAGGAAATTGCCCCCGACAGATGGCCACTAACTTTGCCTGTTCTGCCTCAGTGAGGGGCATGTAGTGGAAATGTGCCCTTCCTGCCAGGCCTTCACGAAACAGGCCAGAAGGGACCAGGCGGACCAACTCGGCTGTGCTGTGGCTTAAGGCTCTGGAGGCAGTGGACGTCTCTACTCCTTCGGTGACAATGTCAACACCTGCTGCCCAGCCAGCCACTCCACCAATTCAAGCGGTGGTGATTTCTGACCCTCAAACACTGGGTTGTTTCTTGTCTGTCTCGGCGACAAAGAAGTTGGCTAAAAAAGCTCAGCCCAGCAAGTCTGAGAAGTGGAGGAAGAAGGAGCTCAAGAGATCAAAAAGCTCCTCTAAACCCAGTCTGTCGGATCTGAGCTTGCCTCCGTGACTGACACAAACATCTCCTTTGGGACCAAAGGAGAAATTGGTACCGATACCGCCGCCTCCACCGGCAGCTTCCATATCGGAAGGAGAAATTTGAGACGCCTCTCCGGCTCAGGATCGAGCTTGCTCACAGGATCGTACTGCCTTGGAGGGCCCACAGCAACAACACGTTCTGGATCATCCTGCATCCCCACCATCTCGCACCCAATAGTTGGAGTTGAGGGATAGTCAACACTCGGCTTATCAGTACCGATCCCGATCCCCACTTTCTGTGGGAGAAAGTTGGCTCTCTTTGTGACTACCTGCCTGAGGACAAGAGAGAACTGGCCCGTGTTTTCTTGGAGGAGGCTACCAAGTTGTCCTGGCAGCAAATTAATACAGCAAGACATCAAGCTGAGTGCAACAGCAGGGCCATGATCGGGGCTGTGGCTCTCAGATGGCACGCATGGCTCCGCTCCACGAGTCTGACACCTGAGGCTTGAGGATGGATCGAAGACCTCCCCTTCAATGGGGAAGGTCTCTTTAACTCCAAAACAGATGAAGCCATGGACATGATCCAAAAGGTTAGGATGACAGCTAAGAAGATGAGCCTTGGACTTCAGACTCCAGCTCGATCCTATCGCCCAAGGAGGTGGTTCTGACAGCCTACATCTTTTCTGCCTCACCAACAGTCGCAGCGTCAACCTTGCACATAGCAGCCATTGGTACCGAAGTGCTCTTATCATCAGCCCCGGTACCAGGGCTCCCGCAAAGGAGGCAACTACACATTGAAGCATCTTTGACTCCTCTATGAGTATGGTGCACCGCTCATCCCCACCTTTGGCTTCCGTCTGCCCCCCTTCCTACCATCGTGGAGGAGGATCACATCTCTGGGTTCTCAAGATTGTCCAGCATGGGTACAGGACTGGATTCGACGCTCTCCCTCCCTTTCTCAGCATCCATTCCACGCAGCCCTCCCAGCCACTACGAGAGGAAGTGACCTCCCTGCTCCAAAAGGGTGCAGTCCAGCAAGTCCCTTCTTGCTACCTGCAGAGTGGCTTTTATCTTTTATGTGAGGTATTTCATGGTGCCAAAGAGGGATGGAGGGCTTTATCCAATCCTGGACCTCCGGGGCGTCAATCTCTATATCACCCCAAAGAGATTTTGGATGGCTATGCTCCAATCGATCCTACTTCTCTTTCGCAGGGGTGATTGGTTTGCTTCGGTCGATCTCATGGACGCTTACTTCCATGTTGCCATTCATCAGGACAGTCAGCACTTCTTTTGGTTCTGCATCAGCCATGATGCCTTCCAGCTCACAGTGCTGCTGTTTGGGATTTCCACTGTGCCCCAAGCCTTCACAAAATGTGTTGCAGTCATTTGCGCCCATGTAAGATCGCAGGGCATAAAGATCTTTCCATATTTGGACAACTGGCTGATCATGGACTCGTTGAAGCAAGGTCTTCATACTGCCATAAAGAAGACACTTACCCTGTTGGAAGGCCTCGGCTTCTATGTGAACTGGAAGAGGTTGGTCCTTGAGCCTTCCAGGATGATTCAGTTCATTGGGGTCTCCCTAGTCTTGAACACAGGGTGAGCCTACCTACTGTGCAATCGATTAAAGGTGATACTGACTTTGATGGACAAAGTGCACCATGCTTGCAGGATTTCTGCTCACTCCATCCAGCGACTTCTCAGAACCATGGCCTCGACAGTGTCTCGGCATGCTGTTGAGGATCCATGGCTTCAACAGCATGTCGTTCCTTTTAGCGCTGCCTTCGAAGATGCTCACCACCGATGCCTTGTTGCTAGGGTGGGTGCCCACTGTGGCCTGTGGACTGTCCAAGGACTACGGTCGGTTTGGGAACAGTCCGTGCACATCAACTTTGTGGAACTCTCGGCTGTCTAGAATGCTCTTCGTGCTCTCGAGCGCGACCTGCGAGGACATACCATACAAGTTGTAACCAACAGCACAACAGTTGTTGCATATCTCAACAAGCAAGGGGGGAACGCGGTCCTCAAAGCTCACCCGTCTGACACTTCGGTTATTTGATTGGGCCATCCTGAGATGGATGTCCATTACAGCGATACATATTGTGGGCAAGGACAACCTCCTGGCAGACACTCTCTGCAGGGCCTCCACAATATCCCACAAGTGGCAGTTGCATTCTCTGATCCGGACACAGCTATTTCAACACTGGGATGTACCTGATGTTAACCTGTTTGCAACAGCAGAGAATGCTGCTTGTCTGAACTTTTGCAGCAGAGCAGGGATGGATCCAGTTCCTTAGGGACACCTTCCTTCACCCGTGGACAGGAGGCCTGTTGTACATCTACCCTCCAATTCCACTTCTAACCAAGGTCCTTGGCAAGGTCAGAACGGAAAACGCCAGTTGCATTCTTATTGCTCTGTGGTGGCTGAGGCAGGTCATAGAAGCGGAGGAGAGTATGTTCGCTTTCCTACGTTCCCAAAACTGCTGACCCAGGATCAACATCAGGTTCTATATCCAGACCTCTGCACCCTTTGTCTAACAACATGGAGGCTGTGGTAGCAGCCCCTGCCTGGGACTTTCCTTTGGAGGTTCAAGCTGTCTTAAATGCAGCACACAGAAGCCTTCTACAAGACATTCTTATGCTACCAAATGGGCTGCTTTCTCCTCCTTTGCGCAGACTGCTGGTTTTGAACCTTCCTCCTGCTCAATCCGAGACATCTTATTGTTTCTTCACTCTCTGATGTCCAGGGGATTGACGCTGTCCTCCATTAGAGTTTACCTTGCAGCAATCTCAGCTCATCGACCTTCAGTTGGGGGACTTAAGATCTTCTCTCATCCCCTGGTTCGACAATTTCTAAAAGGGCTGCGCAACCTGATCCCTCCGGTTTGAACTCTGGTCCCAACATGGAGCCTTACTGTGGTACTCAAAGCTTTGACATCTAAGCCCTTTGAGATGCTGGCTACAACGGATCTTAGGCTTTTGACATGGAAGGTGGCTTTTTTGGTGGCAGTCACTTCAGCACGCCACTCTAGCGAACTCTGTGCACTCCGAGTTGAGCTTCTCTATCTCACCTTCCATCATGACAAAGTAGTACCGTCTGGTCTGGTTTTATTTATTTATTTATTATATTTATGAATCGCTCATCTGGTCAGACATCCGGCCACTCTGAGCGATGTACAGTCCAATAAAATACGGGACGGACACACACACACACATACACACAGTATAAAACACAATTAAAAACAGTACAAAACTTAAACATCCTAACCCACCCCATATTCCCGCCTGAAAAGCCACGTTTTTAATGCCCAGCGGAAGCTAATCAAGGAAGGGGCATGGCGGAGGTCACTGGGGAGAGAGTTCCATAAATTGGGGGCTGCAACAGAAAAGGCCCTCCTCCTAGTCCCCACCAGCCTGGTTTCTCTGGCTGATGGGACAGGGAGAAGGCCGTAAGTGGCAGATCTTGGATGAGTTTCAGTTATTGAGGCCCGAGGATGCGGACAAGGTGCTTGGCCAAGTCCGGTCGACCACCTGTGTGCTTGACCCTTGCCCGTCATGGCTTATTACATCAAATAAGGTGGGGATAGCGGGCTGGGTCCAGGAGGTTGTAAATGCCTCCTTGAGAGAGGGAGTGGTGCTGGCCTCTTTGAAAGAGGCAGCGATTAGGTCACTTCTTAAAAAGCCTAACCTGGACCCGGATGATGTTAATAACTACCGGTCGGTAGCTAATATCCCATTCCTGGACAAGGTGCTTGAGCAGGTGGTTGCTGGTCAACTCCAGGCACTCTTGGATGAAACGGACTATCTAGATCCATTTCAATCTGGATTCAGGCCTGGTTTTGGAGCAGAAACTGCCTTGGTCGCCCTGTGGGATGACCTCTGCCGGGAGAGGGACAGGGGGAGTGCAACCCTGTTGATTCTCTTGGACCTCTCAGCGGCTTTCGATACCATCGACCATGGTATCCTTCTGGATAGGTTGTCTGGGCTAGGAGTTGGAGGCACTGCGCTCCAGTGGTTCTGATCCTATTTAGGCGGCCGCTTCCAGAAGGTGGTGGTGCTGGGGGATTACTGCTCTGTCCCTTGGCAGTTATGCCATGTGGTGCCACAGGGCTCTATTTTATCCCCCATGCTGTTTAACATCTACATGAAACCACTGGGAGAGGTTATCCAGAGGTGTGGGCTGAGGTGTCAGCAATATGCAGATGACACCCAGCTCTATCTCTCCTTTTCATTTAATCCAGGTGAGGCAGTGGCTGTTCTGAATCAGTGCCTGGGCACGGTAATGGCCTGGATGAGGGCTAATAAACTGAGACTCAATCCAGATAAGACAGAAGTACTGTTAGTGGGTGGTTCGTCTGCCCAGCTAAGTGATATTCAGCCAGTTCTGGATGGGGTTGGACTCCCCCTGAAGGCTCAGGTTTGTAGTTTGGGGGCGCTCCTGGATCCACAACTGTCACTCGAGGCACAGGTGAACTCGGTGGCACGGAGCACATTTTATCAGCTTAGGCTGATATACCAACTACCGTATGTCCTTATCTGGACAGAGATAGCCTAGCTACATTACAGTTATCCATGCTCTGGTAACCTCTCGTTTGGATGATTGCAATGTGTTATACGTGGGGCTGCCTTTGAAAATGGTCCAGAAACTTCAGCTGGTCCAAAATAGGGCAGCAAGATTGTTAATGGGGACTGGCCGATGTGAACATATTATGCCAGTGTTTTCTCATCTGCACTGGCTGCCAGTCTGTTTCCAGGCCCAATTCAAAGTGCTGGTACTAACATTAAAGCCCTAAACGGCTTGGGGCCAGGGTATCTGAAGGATCGTCTCCTCCCATATGTACCTGCCCGGCCGCTAAGATCTGCATCAGCGGTCCTTCTCCGAGAGCCCCTGCCAAAGGAAGTGAGGCAGGTGGCTATGAGGAGGAGGGCCTTTTCTGCTGTGGCACCCCAGTTGTGGAATGAGCTCCCCAAAGAGGCTCACCTGGCGCCTACTTTGTACTCTTTCTGGTGCCAGGTGAAGACCTTTCTATTCTCCCAGGCATTTTAATCATTTTAATCATCTTAATTATTTTAATCTTGTAGTTTTTAACTGTTATTGTAACTGCTGCTGCTAGCTCTGCTGTTTGTTTTTAATCTGTGGTTTTAAATTTTATATTTTATATTGTATTTTATGGTTTTAACTGTTGTAAACCGCCCAGAGAGCTTTGGCTATTGGGCAGTATAAAAATGTATTAAATAAATAAATAAATAAATAAATGGTACTTCGGACAGACATCGCCTTTCTCCCAAAAGTTGTATCTGAGTTCCACCTAAATCAGGACATCGTTTTGCCAGCCTTTTTTCCATCCCCTTTGACATTGACAGAGAAAACAGTGCATACCAAAGGGTGCTAGTTTTTTATAAGGCACGGATGGAATCCTTTCAGCGGTCCCCATGCCTCTTCGTCTGCTACGGGAAGAAAAGCGAGGGTCTTCCAGTTTCATCACAGCACTTTGCAGCCTGGTTCGTACATGCAATCAAGTTTGGCTACAAACTCAATGAGCTGCCGGCCGCTCCCTGATACTGTGACTGCCCATTCTACTAGAGGCGTTGCGACCTCAGTGGCTTTCGGTCATGGGATCCCTTTGCCAGAGCTGTGTCAAAGCTCTGGTCGACTCCATCCACTTTCATCCAGCACTGTCGATTGGATGTACGCGCACAGGCGGACTGTGCTTTCGGCAGAGCTGTTCTATCATCGCTCTTGCAGTAATGACACTGACCCACCTCCGATAAGTCAGCTTGGTAAATTGCCCATATATGTGATGCACAGAGACCACAAAGAAGAAGAACAGGTTGCTTACCTGTAACTGTAGTTCTTCGAGTGGTCATCTGTGCAGTCACAGAGCCCACACACCGTCCCCGCTTCTGTGTCACTGTCAATCTCGATGGGGCTACCTGAAGCAGTTAGAATCTCAGTATCGATGTCGATTTCCATATTGAGTTTGATACCAAGAATCCTCTTGGTTCTGAGGCCATAATCGGCGGCCTTTAGGAACTGGGGGAATAGACAGGAACCCGCTTGGAGCATGTACAGTGAGACAGTGGTGAAGGCTTCCCTCCTAAATTCCTCCGCTTTAGAAGTTTCCCAAAGAGTCTCAGAGCAGGCACAGAGTCCATATGTGTGACTGCACAGATGACCACTCAACTACAGTTACAGGTAAGCAACCAGTAACTGTTTTTTTTTTTGTGTTTTTATTATATCGTAATGGGAAGAACAAGCACCCCATTTGTTTTTTAAGATCAGCACCAAAGTATAAATTAATACAGCATATAGCAGGTGGAGAAGAACCTTTAGTAAGTGGGGTCAGACAGTCATCCTTGTGTGAGATCAAGAATGAGAGGTACACAAGAGTCTCCCTGTTTTCATCTGTAAGATGTTAGAAACTGTGCTATTGATTTTCACTCTGGAAACCCATAAGAAGTTGTTCTTGCCTCAGTAGAGTTTATCAGCCCTCTTAGTTTCATTCCAAAGCTGACTATATCAACTCTGTATCCATTAGGGCTGCTTCACAGTTTAGCTTTTCCAGCACAGAAAGCATGAAAACTATTTTGGTCATGCAATGATGGTTTCAATCTAAAGATTTAATCTTTGGCTTGCCTCTAGTAGGCTTGATAGTTATATATAACTTTACTTGCCAAGAGCTTCGCACAGGCAGCTGGTTGGCCACAGTTTGAATAGGATGCTAGACTAGATAGGCATTTGGTCTGATCCTGCATGGCTTTTCCTATGTTCTTAGGTCCTTAAATGGCATACTTTTCTGGTTTATTGGGAGGGCTTCTGCCCTGAAAGGCAGCCTAGAAATATTTTAAGTAAATAAAGGTGCAATCCTATGGCCCTCTGACCTTGCCTGGGAGGGCATAGGATAGGTCGGACTCCCCCCTGTGACCTCAGAAATCTCTTCTGAGGTCGCAGGGGGGAGTCCGCCTGCAGAGCGCCCTCCCCCCACCTTGCAGCCAGTGCGGTTCTTTCCTCACCAGCTGGGAACGGAAGATGGAAGACTGTCTTCGGTTCAGGCATGGGGATGGGAAGGGGAGGAGCAAGGCACCGCTGTCTTCCTCAGAATCCAGGCAGTGCCTCTGCCTCTCCTCCTTGCGAGGAGAGGAAAAACATTCAGACGGCTAAAATTGGCCGTCTAAATGTTTTGGAAGGCGCGGGGAGCACAGTGGCAATCCTATCCACCGCACTCCTCCCGCCTTCAGTTGGGTGCCTGTAATCCCCCAAGTTTGGATGGTTACAGGCACCCACATAGGATGCGGCTGTAAATAAATTATTTTGACTACACAAATAGAATGCAGATTGTTAAACTGAAGTATTTTAAATTTAATTTTAAAAGGTTGGCTAAAATGTAATTTGTGTGAAGAAAAGCTGAACCTTCTCCAACACACACACACACACACACACACACACGCACACCTCCACATGTGTAAACCAGTGTAATCCCAGCTAGAGGCTGGGAAACCCATGTAAATGTACATAGCTTCCTCTGATGGCCCCTGACGCCTCAGTCTCCCATGTCTTTGATGTCCCTGTGCCCAAGTATTTGCATGCAAATGCGGCCCAAGCACTCTAGTCATACTCCAGGAGCCACCCCTCCCCTGCCTAGCCCAGATGAAGTTCACCCTGATTGGCCAAAGACAGCTGGGCTGCTGAAAGGAGGGGTGGGGGGGAATCTATACTGCCAGCTGTGGCTGCTGGTTTGAGTTGTTGTTGTCTAGACGCGAAGGAGCGCAGAGTAGGGCTTTTTGCTGAGGCAAGCCCTAAAGAAGACCAACCCCCAGGCAAGGAGTAAGTGCCTGGGTATTTATATAGTAAGGGACTAGTTTTGTTGTTGTTTTATAGCTCTACTTGTATGTACCAAAGTGTCTCCCCACCTTTCTCCCTCTTCCCTCATTCCCCACCTTTTATTGTAATCTGTTTACCTTAAATAAACTTTCCTGGTTTTACCCCACACGGCGTGTGTGGTTCCTCTGTGGTTCACTGCTAAATCCAAGGGCAAGGCCCTGAGAGAATCAGGTCAAGACGGCAGAGCTAAGGCTGGCAGTTTTGCACCTTTGATCTCTCGTCTTGAAGAAAGGACCGGTTGGCAGTCCTTCACAATTTGCAAGTAAGGACCAGTCATTAGTTATGTCAGCTCCATATCTTTTGAGGATGCAATATTTGTTTCAAATGTCATTTGTAGTTTGAGCCTGCTTAAATTAGGTACATGGTCAAATTCTAGGCATGTGTGTTGTTTTGGCCCCCACAAGATTTTTAATACTGTTTTGACATCAGTATTTGTTTTCTTAAGGTTTTCAACAAGGACTATGCTGAGATTTGCTCAGTAGAAAATCCAGGTTCAGGACGGTTAACATCTATATCATTCAACCCAGTGAAAGACGAACTTATCTGTGGAGGAATCAAAGGGGTAAAGGTAAGTGATGTGTTATCTACTATATGAACACTAGTTGTTGAAGTTACATTTTTTCCGTAGTAATTTTGAAGGCATGCCATGAACTTATTAGGATTGAGAAGTTGCGTGTTTTGTGGACTGATCAGGAAAATTAGGATATATGAAAACTTTTGCCTTGTGAATCTCTTACTGGAATCAGTATTCAGAAATGTCTGTAGTATTATTCCCTGAATCCTCTTTGAATGTGTCACTTGGTAATTGGTAGACATGCATATCCTAAGTACTGAACATACTAGGAGTTTCATTACAGAGGAAAATCTGACCCATAAAGAGTATTGAATTTCTCTCTTTTTACTTAATTGCTGAACTAGTGGCTTCAGTTGAAGAAAAAAGTGCTCCTATTTATACTTGTCTGGGATAAAAACCTATAAAATGATCAGTTCAACTCCTGTATGAATTAGTTTGCCTTCAAACAATTATTTTTGAGAATTGATTGGTTTCTTTGTCTTCATTAATTGTATAATGAAAAAGAACGTAATAAATACTTATTTCATCTGGTTATCACTGTTTTTTATAATACCAATTTAAAATTGTGATGGTTCCAAAGTGTAAATAGGTCGCTAAAAATGTTTGCACACTTACAGCTCAATTCTATGTATATTTGCTTGGAAATAAATCCACCTGTGTCCCAGGTAAGTGTGCATAGGATTGCAGTCTTAAATTTCTAGATCCTGAACTCAGGCTATTTAAGTTTTTCAAATTGGTTTATAATCTTTTCTCTTTTAGACATGGAAGTTTAAAGAAAAGAAGGTTCCAGTTCCAGCCAATCCCATTCCAATGTGCAATTACAGCCTTTTCCCCAGGTTAGTTAGTTGTTTCAGTTTTGGACTGATCATTTATACAAGGCAGCCCTGATCCAGGTGCCTTCATGTTTCCACCTTATTATCTTGATATATGCACCTAATTACTTTGATATAATTTGCCACTATTTCTATATATGATTCTAAATACAAATATGTGGGTGCATGACTATGAGAAAATTGTCCCTAATTATTATAAGGTAACCAAATACATTCATCTGATAATGGTATACTTGCCCCTTGACTGCAACATCACTATATGACTACTGATGGTAGTATCATGAATTATCCCAGTTCACTTGAGCTATGAATTCACTAGGTGACTTTAGGCAAGCCTACCTCACTTTATTTCTCAGGCTCAATCCCTCTCCCCATGCAATCTGCAATAGAGGAATAATAATAACAATAATACCGATCTCTCTTATAGGGTTGATTTAAAGGGTACTGAGATACGGTTAGCAAATTCTAATCTAAAAATAGTTAGATTTTTGCTAATTGTAATCTAAAAATAGTTTGAAATCAACAAATAGGCCTGTGTGATAGCCATAGTACTATGGTACAAAGCTTTTGTTCAACTTTGGATGATAAGAATCCCCCCCACCTCAATTAAATTTTAATCCAGCTTCAGTCCTGGGGTTTGGAACAGAAACTGCCTTGGTTGCCCTGTGGGATGACCTGTGCTGGGAGAGGGACTTGGGAATGCGACTTGCTGGTTCTCTTGGACATCTCAGCAGCGGTTTTTATACCATCGACCATTTTATCCTTCTGGATAGGCTGTTGAGATGTGGGAGCACTGTGTTGCAGTGGTTCTGTTTCTACTTGGATTGTGGATTCCAGGAGGTGATGTTGGGGGATTATTGCTCTGTCCCATGACAGTTATACTAAAGGTTCCTCAGGGCTCTGTTTTCTCCTACATGCTTTTCAACATCTACATGATACCACTGAGAGAGTTTATCTGTGGATGTGGGCCGAGGTGTCACCAATATGTGGATGACAGCTAGCTCTTCCTCTCCTTTTCACCTAATACAGGTGAGGAAGTTGATCTTCTGCACCAGTGCTTGGACTCCAGAAAAAGCTTCTTCAGAAGGCTGGAGGACCTTCCAAGCAGCGAGGGAGGTGATGCTAGGGGGTGCAGAAGAATTCCCCTCACAGAACCCCATGTTTCTTGCCCAGGATTGACCATTCATATGAAAACAATTTTTTACTATATATCTGATTCTAACAACTCTTTGTTTTTATCAGATTCAAAAAATGTTCCCAGTATTTTCACATTGCAATGTTTTGATAATGTTATTAAATACAGTACAGAATATCCATACATGGGGAAAAAGTGGTGCACAAATATGGATTTTGATGTCACTATGCAAAGATACTACTGCTTTTCCGAAGGCCACTTCTTCTGCTACGACATTAATGGGAATATGATATTTGCGATACCAAATGCACACGAAACTGCTATTCTCTCTTGTGTCTACTCACCTGATATTCACATTTTGCTCACTTCCTCCAAAGGCAGTGAAAGTAAGTTGATCCAGTGAAACAGCAAATAACACGTTCATACTGTCATACTTTATTTTATAGCACATCTTCATTCTTAAGTAAAAATGCAAGTGTTTTAAACCAACCAACCAGCAAATTAAATTGGTGGAATTCTCATTGTTAGTTTAAGTACTAAAGTCATAGGGATAGTAAAATAGAACCTCTTATGTATTTAATTATATGCAAACATTTACGTAAGAAACCCAGCAGTGGAAAGCTAATCAGGAACAAAGAGTGACCGATCACAAGATGTGATGTGGACTCTGTTGCTATTTCATGCAATTATTGGTGGCAGATTGTACCAAAAATCACCAGACTGGATGCACCCTTAGAAGGATTGATAGGTTTTGGCTTGGTCCTGGCTCCAGTCCTCAGTGGAGCCAGAAGACTGTCTGACCCTCCTTTCCTGCCAAGAGGTTACTTTCTAGGTGCTGTAACTACACTGCTAAAACCATGAAGAAAGGAAATTTAGAGTCAGAAAAGTTCTCTCTCCAAGCCCTCAGTTTTGATTTAGTTATTATAATTATTGGGAAGTCTGTTAAGGAAGTACTGATTCTGTTACACAAAATCTAAACAAGGGTCACAGTGTTTATGAGTCACGAGATATCCATGAACTCTTAAAAGGGAATATATAGTATTTGAAGCAGTAGTGGATTTATTGCTATGCCAGATTTGTTTTGGGTTTTAAAAAGAACTATCTTCTACTACTCAATTTTGTGTACCTCCTGCAGCACATATACTTTGAAATGTCAGGAAGATAGTCTGGGACTGGGGGCGGGATTTAATATTGGATTGTTGCATTGTTTGATGCTGTGGCTTAGAGGAAGAACTTGCTTTGTTGAAGGCAGACTAGATGACATTCAGGTCTCTTCTAGTTGTAGAGTTCTGTGATTTAGCGTAAAATACTGGTTTAGTTCTATGATTTAGCGTAAAATACTGGAGAGTAGTTTGTTGATTATGAGTTGGATCTAAAGTTTTTGTCCTGTTTACAGAAGGAGCTCTGCTCATAGAAAGGTCTTTGAGTTCATGGAACACACTTTTCAAATTTTGGGGTGGGGGTGGGGGAATAGATACTGAGAAGTGCCAGCGGAAGAGAGTTTGTGGAGAGTGGCCCCCTTCTCCCCTGGCAGCCCCCCCCCTGCAAAAGCGCCTCCTATAGGTTGGGGGATCACCAAAAATTGGAGAAAGGCACCTTCTGTGAGCTGCAGTCTGTTTCAGAGGGTCCCCCAACACTTAGCAGAGGCTTTTTGGAGAGCTGCTGGGGGAAGGAGGGGCAGGAAGCTCACTTCTGCCAGCACCTTTCTGCTGGCATTTCTCAGGATCCACCCAAAATGATATGTACAAACCCCTATCCCTGACTTCTTTCAGCTGAATAATCCCCCCAATAATTGAAGCACAGGAAATGGGTGGATCTTAATAGACAGAGCACTGAAGAGCTGGAGACTAGACTGCCATCCTCAGCCAGGCATATAGCTACAGAGAGACAAGGTTGGAGAGATCCAGGCAAAGTGTCCATAGGAGGTCCTTGAATACAGTTGGGGAGCAAATTATGTCCCCTCCCCCAGTAAGATTTTAAAACTATAATTAAGGGAGCTGTAATAAAAGGTCTGGCCTTTTCTCTCTCTCCCCGCCCCCAATAATTCAATCACTTGTAGAACAAAAACTTCTGATCCAACCCTATAAACTTATAACTTGATTATTACAACTGTAATAATTGATTTGTTTTTCTTGTTATTCTTTATATATCCAGTAAAATCTTGGAATGACTATGGCTGCTTGCTGCATGTATTTCAAGGTCATTCAAAAACTGTCACAAAGCTACTTCTGCACCCAAGCACTACTTCTTTATTTATCTCTGGATCTCTAGATGGATCAGTCAAACTTTGGTCATTTGATACGTTGGATGTTTTTTACAGGTAGTTTATACAAGGTAGTATTACCCAATTTTATATATCCAGGGTTGGATCCAAAGGCACCGTTCCAGGGTGGGAAGTCATATATTTTACATACCAGGCATGGACTAGCATTTCCTGCAGCTTCTGCAATAAAGTTGCAATCCCATGTACACCTACTTTGGAGTAACTCTCACTGAACACACAGTAGGTAACTTCCAATGAAACACACACAGGATTCTTTTGTAAATTGTTTGAAGTACTTTCCCTGAAGACACATTGATTTTTAAAGATGTTTCATTACTTCCTTTGTATGAGACTCACTGTATACAGGCCTGTGGCTCATGCTGGCTCAGCTTGTCTGAGTGTGGAAAGCTAAGCAGGGTCAGGCCTGGTTATTACTTGGATGGGAGACCCCTCCTCTAGTTTCCTGCATTGAGCAGGGGGTTGGACTCGATAGCCTTGTAGGCTCCTTCCAACTCTATGATCTATGAAATCTATAAATAGTTCAGTAAGATATATAATTGTAGTGGCTCTCAAAGGGCTTCTATATGGACTGAAAATACCAATTGTATACAGTTTGCAGTTTCCAATCAAATTTGTATATGATACAGAAATTGGAATGGTAAAGACTTATTTCCCAGGACTCCCACAGGGCATGCAATTTAGATCCCTATCCTTAGGGATAGCCCCTCCTCCTCCAGTCAGTAGACTTGGCCAATGTCTTTGCCGGTCTCCTCCAGTAGGTGGAGGAGCTCCAGACTAGCCCTGCCCTGCCCACTGGCAGACAAACAGGGCCTTTGGTGAGCTCTGCACTCACCGTGTTTTTATCTAAATTTTTCTGCTGGTTCTCCCACCCCACCCCCACCTGACACGGATTAATTAGGGTGGGATCGGATGGCCTTCACATAGTGGGGTCTAGTGCCACAGTCCAACTGCCACACTTCAGCCTGAGAATGCCAGGGCGCTGTTGCCTCCTCTCCCCGAAGGGTAGGCAAACAGAGGCCACTGCAGCAAGCTTCAGCCATTTTCTCCCTCCTGCCAGCAGGACGGAGATGGAGATGGAGCACCAGGGAACTGCACCAGATAGTGCAACGGATTGTGTAAAGCTTCAGGAGACCCCCATGGCAACGGAGTGGGTAAATGGATGCTCCTCCCCAACAAATCCCAGTAACCCCGAATTGAGTCAGGAAAGGGCCCACCTGGAGTTTCTCCAGTGGGTGAAAGCCCTGATTACCAAGGAGGTGCGGGGAGCCCTGGGCATAGAGGGAGCCAGAACCAGATCTCTCCCCCCCTGCCACCCCCAGAAAGCCCACAAAAGCAAATCTAAATGCAGACACAGCCTATCTAGAGGCTGGTCTAAGCAGAAGCATAAAAATGGGTGCAGGTCTCCCCCCCCGCCCCTTCCTCACAATGATGATCCTCAGAGACAGGATCGTCTTCTGATAGGGAGTGCAAAAGGGCAAAAGCATGGCAAGCCTAGGCAGAAAGCCACAGGTGCTCAAAGAAAGCATCTGCCAAGCGTTCAAGTAAGACCCCCCACCCCTTCAGAGTCTTCCAAGCCCCACCCAAGTACAGAGGTGACTGGGCAATTGTCCTCAGACAGTTCCAATGTTCTCTCTGCACCTGGGCTAGAGGAAGGGGAACTTTCTGAAGAGGAGATGGACCCGGTGGCACCTAAGGTTACCCAGCTTTTCCAAGCGGAGTTGTTCCCTATTTTACTTGTCAAGGTGTGCCATGCCATTCAACTTTCGGGCGACAAACCAGAAGGGGAAGGTGTCCCCCCAGCACAAACGAGGTCTAAAGTTGTTTTTCCACAGGAAAACTCTAGATCCTCCTTTCTTGTTCAGGTACCTATGCAAGGCTGAGTGGGACCACCCAGCTAAGACCAGACCATCCAATTGGCTGGCAAATACAGTAAAACCTTGGATTGCAAGTAACTAGTTGGTCTGCAAGTGTTTTGCAAGACAAGCAAATTTTTAAAATAAATTTTAACTTGATAAACAAGCGACGTCTTGCAATACAAGTACTGTAGTACGGTCAAGAAAAATGAAGACTTTACACTATCATTCTTTATTGCAGCTTAAATTAAAAATATGTGTACAAATTTCTTATGGGGAATTTCGCTTTGATATACAAGTGCTTTGGATTACAAGCACGTTTCCGGAATGAATTATGCTTGCAATCCAAGGTATTACTGTAAGTTCTATTTGCTACCCAAAGAGGTCATGGCATAGATGAAGGTCCCATTGGTTGATGCCCCTGTGGCAGCTCCACAGCAGCTATCTGAGTGGATGGATGAGGGTGGGGCAGAGGATTCCTGTGACAAGAGGGTGGAGGCGGCACTCCAAGGCCTCTTTGGTCATCCTGTGATCATCGACTAATTCCATGTCGCTATAGGCATGCACGTTTGGGCCCAAGACCTGAAAACAATGGAATCAGTACCAAATTATGTGAAAGATGGACTGAAGAAAATCTCACACAGCAGCATTCTTCTCTGATTCTTCCATGGATGCAGTCCAGGCACAATCATGGGCCATGGCAACTAACATAGTGGCCAGGAAAAACATCTGGCTCCATATCTGGGATCTCAGGCCAGATTAGACAATTACCCCTTCACAGGGACAAAGCTTTTTGGGGAGCCTCTTGAGAAAAGTACTGGTTGAAGGGAAGGACAAGAAGAAGCCCTTGCCATCAACCAAGAAGGAGGATAAAAAGGCAGGAACACAGTCCAGTTTCTGTTCCTACAAGTCCTCAGGCAGACTGAGAGGTTTTGTCGCTCTTAGGGCCATGTGAAATAGGAGCAGAGAGACCTGCACAAAACCTCCAGAGTCTTCCAGTGCTGCTGCTTCCACTAACGGGGGGACTAAGAAACAACAGCCTTCCTGACACTGGGCCTCAAGGGCCCATGGGAGGAAGACTTCTCTAGTTTGCCTCCAGGTGGAGCAGGACTATCTCAGATGTGTGGGCCCTGGAATTAGTGTCCCCCGGATACACTTTGGAGTTTGCTCACCAATCCAGAAACAGATTCTAGGCAATCCAAAAAGCCAGTGAAACGTTGCATGTACAAACCAGCCATACAACACCTCATGGACATTCAGGTGAAAGAGCCATTTACTTGGGGCCAGAAAAAGATCAGAGGTTTGTTCCAATTTTTTTCTTCATGCCCAAGAAAAATGAAGATGCAAGATCGATACTGGACCTCAAATGACCGAACAAACTCATCAAAAAGAAGTTCTGGATGGAAACTCAGTCTCAAGTCCATCATCACAGCCTTGGAAAAGGGAGACTTCTTGGCATCCATAGACCTCTTGATGACATACCTCCGTGTGCCAATCAGACCAAGATATCGGAAATTTCTGCACTTTGCATACCATCGCAAACACTTGTGGTACAGGACAATGCCGTTTGGACTCATCAGCGCTATGAGTGTTTACAAAGATCTTGGTGCTGCTGGTGGCTTCCCTCAGACAACAGGGGATATATATGTCTACTCCTATTTGGACGATATCCTCACTACTCCAAATTCAGGATGGAAGGATTGTAGGATGTACAAAAATACCTTGGAGTGCCTCATGGCACACGGGTTCATTGTGAATATGTAGAAGAGTTCCCTGGAACCAACACAGAGCCTGGAACACCTGGGAGTGATCCTGGACATGTTGCTCGTCTCGACTCGACATGTCTCTTGGACTTCACTTCATCTAGCCTTACCACTGGGGTATAGGATTTGAGTCTGCAATGATGTAGTGAGTAGAGATGCATCGATTGCCTTAATCCCATGTACTTGGGTCTTACAAATAAACTCTTTAATCTTTATTAACTGCTGTTATCTCCTCCTTCCGCCTGCGTGACTGGGACTGAGGGTCATTGGCTAGGGGAGCTTTTGAACCCGAGTCAGTCCAGCTCTCACAACCTTCGTGTGCCAATCAGACCAAGATATCGGAAATTTCTGCACTTTGCATACCATCGCAAACACTACTCCAAATTCAGGATGGAAGGATTGTAGGATGTACAAAAAACCTTGGAGTGCCTCATGGCACACGGGTTCATTGTGAATATGTAGAAGAGTTCCCTGGAACCAACACAGAGCCTGGAACACCTGGGAGTGATCCTGGACACGTCCAACTACAGGATGTACCTCACAGAGGAACGCAAGAGCAAACTCCTGCACCTTGTGGAGAAGGTGACACACGGGGAACGAATGGACCTGCTGTCCCTTGCACAACTACAAAGCTTCCTGATGTCCTGTCAGGAGATGGTGGCTTGGGCACATCTGCACTCCTGACCACTCCAAAGACTCCTGCTTCCCTTCCAGTTGCAGATTGCTCATTGTAAACATGTGATGATACAGATACTGAGCTGGCTACAGGTGGAGATGTCGTGGTGGTTGGACCCCATTCCAGGTGGCCAGAGGACACACTGGCACTTCCCAGCTGGGTCATCATTACAGCAGATGTCAGTCTCTTTGGATGGGGGCACACATGAAGTCCAAAGTGACCCAGGGATCCTGGACAAAGATAGAGTCAAAGAAGAGCATCAACCTGCTGGAGCTTTCGGCCATCAAGTTGGCGCTAATAGCGTTCCAAAGAGACAGAAGGGAGATGCATATATTAATAAAAACAGACAGCGTGTCAGCCAAAACTTTCATAAACAAACAAGGGGGCATGAAATCACGTTCCTTACTGGCTCAGTTGAAGAGCAATTCAGGAAACAGAGTGAGCACTTCACCCACAAGTTTTTCAACAGATAGTCTGCCGCTTCAGAACCCCAAAGTTAGACCTGTTCGCGGCCTCCCAAAACGCAAAGCTGCTTTTGTTCATGACATGGGATTCGTGTCCAGAAGCAGTGGGACACAATGTTCTCAAAGCCCTGTGGCCTCAGGGCCTGCCATATACTTTTCCACTGTTGCTGTTTCTAACAAAGGTTCTCTGGCGGTTCGGGGATCTACAGGTGGAAGTAATCATGGTGGCTCCATCATGGCCGTGCCGTCACTGTTTTCCAGATCTTGTCAACATCTCGACAAAGATATGTTGGAGACTTCAAGACAGGGAGGATCTTCTGTCACAGGGACCAGTGTTTTGTCCACAACCTCATATGTTTCATCTGGAGATTGAGCAGCAATAGCTCAGGGACCTAGGCTACTTAGAAAGGGTTCTGAAGGCCTTAGCCTCCTGTAGATTATCCACTAGCAAGGAATACTCCCAATACTTGGAAGGCCTTTCTATCTCGGTGCAAGGAGGAAAACAGGGATCCCATCTCTTGGCAGGTGCAGGATGTCCTTGATTTTTTGCAGGCTGGCCTGGCCAAAGGACTGAGCACTAATAAGCTGAAAAGGCAGGTTGTGGCATTGAACCAAGTTGTTCCCACCCACACATCCACAGATTTCTGAAAGGGACAGCACTTCTGAATTCCATAGGTTTCTGTCGTGTAACCTGAACTGAGTTCTTATGTGTCTGCCCTTTGAGCCCATGGGAAAGGTGCCTCTGAGAATTGTCACTATAAAAACTATTTTTTTTTTTGTAGTGGTGACTTTAGCTGGTAGGGTGTCCGAGCTGGGAGCTATGCCCTATAACCCATTGCTTTGTGTGTTCCACAAGGACAAACTGGTCCTCTGCCCTGACCCATCGTTCATCCCTAAGGTGAACTCTATTTTTCACAGGTCTTAAGAGGTCATTCTGCCTTCTTTCTGCCCTAAGCCTGTATATCATCATGAGAAGGATTGTTATAAGTTAGATGTGGGGCAAGCTCTCACATCTTATCTAGATTGGACAGCCTCACATAGCACATCTGAATCTTTGTGTCCTTTAGGGAGGCTTCCCTGGGTGTCCGGCTTGAGGCTCGCCAGCAGCTGTTTGGCTTCTGGGAGCGTTGCCGAAAGTCCAGCTGAGATAAGATTAAGGGAGCTGTGTTTGTCTGCTGCAGAGGGAAGAGTAGAAAAAGTGTGGTCTTACAATCCTAGGAATCAAGCCGAGAGTGTCATACCAAAGTCCAAGGGTCAAGCAGAGACATCATCAGGGTCAGTCCGAGGTCGGGTCCAAGAGTCCGGGAATCAAGGCAGGGTTCAGGAGCAAGGTCAGAAATCAGGAACAAGAGTCAAGGAAGGCATTATTTCCTGATATCCAGGCTTCAGTGAGTGAGCCTTTTTATACTGCTTGCTGCCTGGGCACGCCTGTCCCACAGCTGGAGCTCTTTAGCAGCAGGCTGATTATAAAAGCCTCACAAGGCCGACATCTTGGCTTGCAGCCGGACACTGCGTCTGGGGGCCTGCCTCTGTTCCTGCCGCCTCATCCTTCGCCGCTGTCGGGGGCTCGGAGCCTGCACCATCTCCATCTCTGATTCTGACTCCTCCCGGGCTGGGGAACTCCCACGGGTCATGCCAGAGGGTCCTGCCAGCTCTTCAGCTGCCTGGTCAGCCCCGTCTTGAGCAGCAGTGTCTGAACTCTGCTCCTGAGGAATGTCCAGGGAACTGGGTGAGTCACACTCGTCCTCAGAGGAGGATTCCTGGAGGGGGGGTCATGACACTGGGGAAGAAGGTGTCTGGGGCATCCATATCCAGGTGTCTCCAGGAGTGCATACAGATGGCATATGTCAGTTTGGGGAAACAGCCCCCTCAGGGAGTTACAGCTCGTTCAATCATGGTGGCGGTATGTCGGCAACCCTATGGATCCTCTCTGGAAGGAAATTTGCAGAGCTGCTATGTGGGCCTTGGTTGACATGGCCCTATAAGGTGTATATGTACTCCTGTTGATGTGACCTTTAGAAAGAGGGTACTGCGCAAGGTGCTGCTGTACTGAGGTGCGGTTCACTGGACTCTCTGCCGGATTTGGCTCTGCCATTATACAGCTAAGGATAATCTAAATTGCATGCCCTCTGGGAGTCCTGGGGAAAAAGGAAATTCTTACCATGAATTTCTGTTTTCGGGACTCCCAGAGGGCATGTGCCCACCTCTTTGGTCTAGTGGATTGGTTAGTAGAAGGAGGTACTAGGCTTCTACTAGGTACTGAATTTCCCTTTTTTCATGTGGTTCCTTCTGTTTGTGGTCTGTTAGATAGATATGCCATATTGACTAATGTAGTCAGCCCATATGTTTAACTGACTATTCAGATTTCCTGGGTTCTTCCAGATGTTTTGGACTACAACTCCCATTAGCCCTAGCCAGATGGCAAATGGTCAGTGCAAAATGAGGGGTGGTAGTCAGGGATTCCTGGAACTGCATTCCCTCTTTTCTGATGTGTTTGTTTGTTTTTTTGCTGTTTCAGCATTTATAGTTACTGTGCTCTGTCTTCCAGTATTTGACAGGCATATCAGCCTTTATGAAGTTATAATTAATGTTTTTTACTTCGAGAGAAGTTTGGGGTTTCTCTGCTTTACTGCTACTGGTCTGAAGCTTTGGGATACCCCCTCTACTGGAGGAGACCAGCAAAGACGTTGGCTCTGCCTGCTGGCTGGAGGAGGAGGCGCTATCCATAGATTTCATAGATTTCATAGATTACAGAGTTGGAAGGAGCCTACAAGGCTATCGAGTCCAACCCCCTGCTCAGTGCAGGAAACTAGAGGAGGGGTCTCCCATCCAAGTAATAACCAGGCCTGACCCTGCTTAGCTTTCCACGCTCAGACAAGCTGAGTCAGTGTAAGCCACAGGCCCTAAGGATAATCTAAATTGCATCCCCTCCAGGAGCCCTGGAAACATAAATTCTCACTAAGAATTTCCCTTTTTTCACGTGGTTCCTTCTGTTTGTGGTCTGTTAGATAGATATGCCATATTGACTAATGTAGTCAGCCCATATGTTTAACTGACTATTCAGATTTCCTGGGTTCTTCCAGATGTTTTGGACTACAACTCCCATTAGCCCCAGCCAGATGGCAAATGGTCAGTGCAAAATGTCTGAATGGACCCAGGTTGCCGAAGGCAGATTATTATTACTATTTTAATGAATTTGACCTTTGAAGAGTGTCATGTTATGCATTTCAACCTGGTCTTTTCTGTAGTAGGTAACTTGTACCTGACTGCTTCTTTTCTTCACATCACATTTGGTCTATAATGCCGTTCTCTTATATCCAGCTTATCACTATTCCAAGAAGGAATACTTTGGATTGGCACAATGGAAGATAAATTTCTATACTGCTGTTCCGCCCGTAATGTTCATATATATGATCTGAACTTATTTACCAGCTTTTGGACTCAGGTCAACGGTCCAATAAGTAATCTCTGCCTCTGTAGTGCTGATGGGAAGTCCAACCGGGTGGTTGCTATGGGTGTTGACAACAGGTATGTTGAAATGTTAATAAAAATAGTGAAAAAAGCAATACTAGGATTTCTGTAAAACTAGTTTGGAAAAATATTATGAATGTATCTAATATGAACAAAACAAGTAGTTTTGATGAGGAAGGTATTCCCAAAATAAATATCTTTATATTAATATCTGGATGATACAAGTCTGAATCAATAGTAATATTTTTAAGAATATTTACATCTAAAACTGAATGCAGTTTCCTAAGAAATGACTGCATATATGGGACCTTGTTCGTTGTAACAATGAAAAAGAGTTACTTTGAAGAATTCTTTCATGTATACCATAGCTGGCCTATCTTTTTTTTTTTTAATGTACTGTTTATTTTCTGTTTCTTTCCAAAGTTTAAGAATATTCTCTCTCCATAATGGGACAAAGTTATGCACAGTTCTGCCACCTCCATATCCCTCTGTGCTTCAGCCAGTTCTTAGCTTTACCTACAACCGAGCTAGTGGAACTGTTTACTTTCTCCTGACAAGCTGGGATATATGGATCTATACAGCAAGGTAATAAAATTATGGCATTTTCATTTTAATAATACTTAAAATAGCATAAATATATTTATATTACTTTAAAATAGGATAATGGGCAGGGGATGAGAGAAATTTAGAGAATCTACAGAAGTGATGGAATCATAGAATAGAATCATAGAAAAGTAGAGTTGGAAGGGGCCCACAAGGCCATCGAGTCCAACCCCCTGCTCAATGCAGGAATCTAGGTCAAAGCATCTCTGACAGATGTCTGTCCAGCTGCACCTTGAATGCCTCCAGAGTGGGAGAGCCCACCACCTCCCTAGGTAGTTGATTCCATTGTCTTATTGCTCTGACAGTCAGGAAATTTTTCCTGATGTTTAGGTGGAATCTAGGTTCCTGTAACTTGAGCCCATTATTCCGTGTCCTGCAAACTGGGATGACCGAGAAGAGATCTTTGCCCTCCTCTGTGTGACATCCCTTCAAATACTGGAAGAGTGCGATCATATCTCCCCTCAGTCTCCTCTTCTGAAGGCTAAACATGCCCAGTTCTTTCAGTCTCTGCTCATAGGGCCTTGTTTCCAGTCCCTTTATCATCCTTGTTGCCCTCCTCTGAACCCTCTCCAGTTTGTCTATGTCCTTCTTAAAGTGAGGTGCCCAGAACTGGACGCAGTACTCAAGATGAGGCCTAACCAGTGCCGAGTAAAGGGGAATTATCACTTCCCGCGATTTGGAAGCTATACTTCTATTAATACAGCCCAAAATTGCATTTGCCTTCTTTGCAGCCACATCGCATTGCTGGCTCATATTCAGTTTGTGATCTACCACAATTCCAAGATCCTTCTCACTTGTAGTATTGTTGAGCCAAGTGTCCCCCATTCTGTAACTCTGCATTTGGTTTCCTCTCCCTAGGTGCAGCACTTGGCATTTATCCCTATTAAATTTCATTCTGTTGTTTTCGGCCCAGCGCTCCAGCCTATCGAGGTCACTTTGAATTTTGTTTCTGTCTTCCAGAGTATTAGCTGTTCCACCCAACTTTGTGTCATCTGCAAATTTGATAAGCATTCCCTGTACCTCCTCATCCAAGTCATTAATAAAAATGTTGAAGAGCACCGGGCCCAGGACCGAGCCCTGTGGTACCCCACTCGTTACCTCTCCCCAGTTTGAGAAAGAACCATTGATAAGCACTCTTTGAGTCCGATTCTTTAGCCAATTGTGGATCCACCTGATAGTTGTTCCATCTAGTACAAAAACAAGCTAGCAATACTCCTCTGTGCTGAATTTTTAGTATGTGGGTAGACATGTGGCACTCAGGGATTTTCCTTTATTTGATGCTGCAGTTTGGAGAATTTTATGGAATGCTTATTCCATTGAAAATGAAAAATGGTTCTCCATGTAACTGGAGAGCCACTGATTAGAAGGAGGAGGATTGGAGGATTGTGGAGGAGGGCGTGGTGGAGTGACTGGACAATAGACAGGAGCACTCCACATTGCAACATTTTGTTGCAGATCCTACTTGCTGTTTGTATTACAGTAGAGAGTTAGAAGACCGTTCTTATTGCAAAACATAACGCAAACAGAAGGGTCTTCGATTCAGCAGAGGCTTCCGCTGGTGGAAGCAGGGAGATAATTTTTATCTGATACTCCCCGCAGTCCCCTGCGTGAGCACCTCCCATGCTGTTCTGAAGGGTCCCATAACCCTCTGGATCAGACTAGAGTCTGTAGATGGAAAGGGGAATAGATGAAAATTGCCTCCCCCCTCTACAAAGTGGGTCTGTTCATGGGTTCTTTACATCCAAGCTAGTGTGCACATCAAATATTGTATGTTATAGGAGAAAACACAAACAGTGACATGGAGCATTTGGACATATTAGGTTTTAGCTGCATGTGCTACCTATATAGCACAAATTGTATAACTTTGCTTTATTTTAATGAGTCACGAACAAGTCAATGGTTGAAGCAAGCTTACCATTTAACCCATTTGTTTTGCCATTATAACTACTATCACATCAATCCATTTTTCCTGATCCAAATCTTTGCATATGCTCTGAAGCTCACTTGAAACTGTTATGCCAGTGAGTTTCACCATTCACATGAATGGATGGGGAAGCCCTGATGAACATGGTGAGATAAGAACTGCTTAACTTGTGAAGCATCTACGCTGGCTGCTTGTAATCCTCTGTACCAAATTCAAGGTGCTTGCGCTTACCTTTAAAGCCCCATAACATAGAAACAACATATCTTATAGACCACCTCTCCCTGGATTAACTCCTTGCTGATTTATTGATTTATTGATTTATTTATTTATTTATTTAATACATTTTTATACCGCCCAATAGCCGAAGCTCTCTGGGCGGTTTACAACAGTTAAGATTAAGTTCTTCTGACTAAGAACTGCACCGTTTATATCAGGTAAAATCATCAACAGCAAGAAGCAGGGCCCTAGTGCAATTGCTTGCTCCAAGACTCTGAAATGACCTTCCTTTAGAGGTCAGGACTAGCTCCCCTGTTGTGGTGAGTGTGGCAACTTCCTAACTGGAATTGTCTATCTGCCACTAGTGAACAACTGGGTGGGAGAGGGGAGTTCCCCTTACAGGTTACCATTAGGATACAGCCACAGGGAGCATCTCAGTTAACACCATACAGACGTGAAGTTGCTGATGGGCTAACTGGAGCAGGGGAGCTGAGATACCTTCTTCTGCCTCTGCCCTTCCCATTAATTACCAGGAAGGCCAGCTTTCTGCTCCCTTTTTGATTGTTCCACATCAGTGGAAGGTGGCTTCCTCCAGAGAACTACCTCACTAGCCACTGCTGCTTCTGGACTTTTAAAGGAGTTGCAATCCCCTCTTATTTCAGGTGATTTTTGAAGGCTACTGAATGTGTGGGGCTTGGCCTATCATCTATCTACCTACCTACCTACCTACCTACCTATCATCTCTCTCCCTCTTGCACTTCAGCTCCAGAAACAACACGGCAAAGACTAATGCAGAAATTGTAGGCTAAATTTAATAGAATAGTTTATAATGCAACTATAGTTTATGCTTCTTCCATCATCCTGGTTTCCCCCACCTCCCTCTTTAATACTAGGGCTTTTTGTTGTGCTCTAGAAACTCTTGCCAAAAAGGCATTGCCTCAAATAGTGTGTTCAGTGAATTGTAACATTTTGGCTTAAGCATGAGCCCTGGTGATTTATAAATGCTATTTACTCTTAATTCCAAATGATTAGTTTGGATTAATTCTCAAGAGATTTTATCTCTGACTATGGGGTGAGGCTAGCAACTGTCATTTGGGATTTTTGATGCACCTGTGAAATTACATTGCCAATTTTATACAGTACAGTATCATCAACTACCTGAAGGTTTTTAATAGGATGGGAGCTGTCAGGGCCCCAGTCCTGCAATCACTAATTCTAGCACTCTGACACCGGAGTCTCCAAATCAGTGAGATTCTTTTATTACAGCAAATCCCACGGCATAAGCTTAATGGTTGCAGTCTTCAGAAATCATATAGCTGATGGCATTTTGCTATAGGCTCTTGAAATTGTTCTACATCAATGTAGGGGACTGAAACGTCTCTTAGGGACCAAACTCCCTGACATTCCACACCAAGGAAAGGGTTCCAGATATCTTTGTAGATTATCTTCCCTGACATCTCACACCAAGGGAAGGGACTCAAATGTTTCCTTTAGACATCTCACATTCAGGGGAAGGGAATCAAATGTCTTTTGGGGATCATCTTCCAGACATCTCACACCAGGGAAAGGGACTCAAATGTCTCCTTTAGACATTCCACAGTCAGGGTTCAAGGAAAGGATCGGAGCCAATACCAGATGCTCCTGTGACAAGGGAAGGGATCCTAGAACCAGGCCTGACTTATCGACACACCCTGCTGAACTAACCTTGCCACTGAGTTGGAACCTCCGGGTTCCATATGTCTTAGCCTTAGGATCTGAGCAACTCCTGGCTGCTTCTCCAACAGGGGAAGGATCTGAGCCCTATTACTCCTGCGACAAGGGAAGGGAATCTAGAGGTCAAGAACAACCCTGCCACTTTGGTTGGCCCCTCTGGGTATCGTGCATCCAGATCTCTCGACAATAAGGGTCCAAAACAAGATCAGACTTGAGTCCAAAGTACTTCCCCACATGCAGAAATTCCAATGTCCAAAGCTCCCAGCTTTGGGATCTCTACACCACATGGGTCAAGGCATAGGAATGTCCAGAAGTCAGGAATTAGCCCCAAGCCAGCCAGGCTCTAGGCTCCTCTACAAAGACACATCCATAGCCACAAGAATGCACAGTCTGTGAAAAGTATGACAGTCCTTTTCATGGCAGTTTATTGACAGTAAAAGTCCAAAGAGAAGAAAGTCCAAATTAGGTAGAGTCCATGTGCAGAGTACTCCAAGTCGCTCAGTCGGTGCTAGAGCCAAACAGAAAGATGCAAACAGGGAAGACAAGAGAGATGTTCCTAGCAAAGCTCTGGAGGCTAAGCACTGACTTAAAAGTGAAGGTGTGACCTTCTTAACCCTCCTTCCAAACCAATAACTGAGAAGGGAGCTGGCCCATCTACAAGGCCCCTATCCCACCTGGGTGTTTCCCTTCTACCCTTCAAAGGTGAGGCTTCAACCAGAGTGAAACCTCTGCAGACCACCCTTCCCCTCTCCTGAAGTTCCCAGAACAGGCTGCCAGCTCCTATCTCTGCAAGGTCAAAGTTGCAGCTGGACGAGGGAGACAA
This sequence comes from Shinisaurus crocodilurus, assembly GCA_021292165.1. Taxonomy (NCBI): domain Eukaryota; kingdom Metazoa; phylum Chordata; class Lepidosauria; order Squamata; family Shinisauridae; genus Shinisaurus; species Shinisaurus crocodilurus. The sequence continues at coordinate 2,462,239 of CM037889.1, forward strand.
CTCGACTCCCGCCTGCTTTCTCCTGAGAACTCTGACAGTGATCAACTCACACTGATCTTGGCATTCCACAGATAACTAGGCCCCAAACCCTTCCAAACGACTGCTGGCCAGTTTCTGGCTAAAAACTAGAAGGCCCTGCTGTATTACTGACACTGAACCCCCACAGGAGCTTTTCAAATGGAAGCCAAAAATAAATTTGTTGATGGGTAAGTCTGACTTGCCCATTCTTGCATACCGTTGGAATCTGGGCAATTGAATGGCTATGTCAGTATATGTCAAGTATGTCCGTATACGTTGCCATAACTAAAAAGGAGAGCAACCTGGGTTACTAAGAACAGTTATGATATATTTTTTCATATTCATTCTAAAGCAGGGAGGGAGTTGCATAATCAGGAAAAGGCCCAATCCTGTGTCCCCACCAACCTAACCTCTCCTAGTGGTGGGACATATACAGGGCCACTGAAAATAATGTAAATTACAGGCGGGTTCATATGGGAGGAGGCCTTTCCTGAGCCCAAACTGCTTAGAGCTTTATATGTAGGAACCAGCACCTTGAATTGGGCCCAGAAACAAATTGGGAGTCCGTGTAGTTGGTATAAGACTGGTGTTATATAGTCTACAGAGACCGGTGTTTACTCAAGCGTTCCCTGACTTGTAATTGCACTGCTGTGTTTTATTCTTAAAGTAACATTTTTCATGTATTTCTTATTTCATACAGTTTTTACATGGGGTTTTATATTATACCAGCTGTTGCCCGCGGCTGCGCTCACGTGGATTTTAGGATTTGGTATAATTGTTTTTAAAAGAAACATGTATGGAAAAGATGTAGTGCCTCTGACTGAAAGTGTAACATTTAGGCTGGCTGCTGGCAGCAGAAATCTTTTGTGACAGAAATATCTGTTCGTAAAGAAAAATCAGGTTAATCCTGAGAGTCTACAGGTGATGAAGAGTGAGCATGCCAAGTTTGGGGTAGATCCGTCTAAACGTGATGGAGCCTATGCGACGATGCCCCACACACAACAGTCAGTCAGTCATTTAAAAAGTTTCCCTCCCTTTTCACCCTGTCATGAAATAGTTTCCCTCCCTTTTCACCCCCTCAGAGAACATTCTAAATGGCCTAGGGGCAGGGCCGGCGCTACCGCTAGGCCAACTAGGCGGTTGCCTAGGGCGCGCGGCTGAAGAGGGCGCGCAGCTGAAGAGGGCGCGGAAACGCTGCGCTCCTCTTCGCTGCTGCTGCGCCGTCCCCGCCAGGCCTCCGCCTCCCCACCCTCCTGCCTGCCGCTGCCGCCGCCGCCGCGCCTCCGCCCGCTCGCTCGCTCGCTCACCCGCTCGCCCGCCGCTGCGCCTCCCACCGCCATCGCCACCCCCCCAACCCCCCCGTCACCCCCCGTCACCTACCTTCGTCGCAGCAGCCGCAGCAGCAGCAGCCGCCGCCGCGCCTCCGCCCACCCGCTCGCTCGCTCGCTCGCCCGCCGCTGCGCCTCCCACCGCCATCGCCGCCCCCCAACCCCCCCGTCACCCCCCCGTCACCTACCTTCGTCGCAGCAGCCGCAGCAGCAGCCGCCGCCGCCGCAGCCAGGGCGGGGGGGAAGGTAGGTTGGTGGTGGCGGCGCAGGGTTGTTGTTTTTTTGCTTTGGAGAGGGGGGGGCGCTAAATATTTTTTCGCCTGGGGCGCCAAACTGCCCTGCACCGGTCCTGCCTAGGGGAGATTTGCATACCCAGCCCTATTGGCCCCTGCAGGAATTCATACGAACATTCTAAGTGTTGTATGGGCTGTTTGCATAACTGCTGCTATTGGCTCCTGCAGCAATTATGAGGTGAGGCCTATTTGCAGAACTGCAGATATGAGAGTGGGGCAATTTTGCCCCCTTTTTTCACCCCCTTAGGGACGGAATTTCCCCAAATCCTTCCTTAGTGGGGGGGGGGTCTACATCATAAAAGCAATGTTCCTTCAAAATTTCACGTTCCTAGATTAAACGGTTTGAGCTGGGAGTTGATGAGTTACTCAGTCAGTCAGGACACCTATATATATATATATATATATATTGTATATTTTATGTAAACCACTTAGAGATCTTAGGATATCAAGTGGTATACAAGTAGTTTAAATAAATGCATACATACGTAGATAGTGCACCAGAAAGCAATCTGGCTGCCGCATTTTGCACTAGCTCCAGTTTTCAAACATTCTTCAAGCTCATGTAGAACACATTACAGTAATCTAAACAGAAGGTGATTGAGGCATGGTTCACTGTGGCCAAATCCACCTTCTCCAGGAAGGGACACAGCTGGTGCAACGGCCAAAGCTGGGTAAAGGCACCTCTGCCACAGCAGCCATCTGACTCTTCCAGAGCAGTTCTGGGTCCAGAAGCGTCTCCAAGCTATGAACCTGATCCTTCAGAGGGAGTGCAACCCTATCAAGAATAGGCTGTACCCCCAATCCTAGAATGGCTTGTCTGCTAACTAACAGAATCTCTGTCTTGTCTGTATTAAACCTCAACTTGTTAGCTCACATTCAGTCCATCATTGCATGCGTACAACAGTTCATGACTTCCGTAGCCTCCTTGTCATCAGTTGAAAAAGAGAGGTAGAGATGGGTATCATCAGCATAATGATGAAACCCAACCACTAAACTCCAAAGCAGTTACTTTATTCCCAACTCAAGGATGGAAAGTGGAATATTGGTGGTCAGTATAAGAGGTTTAAAGATGTTCTTAAGGCTAATCTAAAAAAATGCAATATAAACATCGAGAACTGGGAAGCTCTGGCCCATGAACGATCTAACTGGAGGTTGGCCTTTCACAAAGGTTCCATGGACTTTGAAGAAGCCCGAGTGCAAGGTGAAAGGGAGAAACATGCTAAGCAAAAAGCACGTCAAATGAATCCTTTACAGGACCGTCTTCCATCTGGTAACCTGTGTCTTCACTGTGGGAAGCTGTGTGGATCTAGAATTGGCCTCCACAGTCACTTACAGACCCATCGCTAGAGTCTTTACAATTTTTTTAGAATCTCCTCTTTTTATAATTTTCTTTTTGTTTATCCTGGAAGACAATCTTACTCGGTCACGAGTGATCGCCTACTACTATTGGTGAAAGGCCAAAAAAGTAGAACCTTGAATGAATAGCTTTCATCCAGCTGCTTTCATGTGAGTCAGACAAAACTAAGGCCAGAAGGGGCCAACTTGTATGGGATTCACTTCTATAGGTTTGTTTTCTCATTATCAACATGTTCCCTCTCCAGATACGTGTTTAGGCCTGCAAACAGTCTGAGATCCAGATGTAAAAGGGATCTTTTACCCTTGGCAGTAGCACATCCTAGCAGATTTGTCCCAGTGATACACATTCACACACAGGTTCTATTTCTAACGAAGTTGATTTATAGGTTACACAAGAATCAAAATGAGATCACTTTGGGAATTGGCTTGTTTGCAATAAGCACTATATGAACACCAGTAGGGAATTAATTAGCTTGTATGTAACCAACAATCCTACACAACAATCCTAAACATATGAGGCAGAAAACCAGAGACTGAACAACTCCATGCACTGGATTCAAGAGTGGGGAAGTTAAAGAGCAAGCTCAATGTCTAAATTGAGGGTGGTTATGCTTTGAAAATTAGGCTGCTGCAGCTACGTGTACTCAGCTCTGTCCTGGATGGTCTGAATTATGGTTGCTAGAGTGCTGTAGGGGTTGGGGCTAAGTAAATTGGGAATCTAAGTTTTCTGGGAGAGAGAGGTTGAAGGAGGAAAAGAATTATGGAATCAGGAGAAGAGTTCTGCAGAAGTTTGTTTTAGTATACGTGCGTTGCCCAATGACTAGCCTGTATGCTGGGTCACAGTGACACACAGTGGATAGAACTATAGGGAAAGCTAATTTAACACATACATGCAGGTGCTAGCGACCATCCCATGAGCCTGGTCCTGGTCCTCCTTGCTTTCTTCCAGATCTTTATTGTGAACCATTTCTATCTTAGAAAAACCTTCTAGAGGTTTTTGCTAAGAAGAAAAGGCCACTGAACTAGGAGAAGAAAAGGGAGAGCCTGGTCACAATCCCTTCCATTGGCACACTAAGGAATGCAAAACCTAATGAATGTTCCTGAAGATGAGGCTGGGTGCAGAGGGACTCCTGCAGCTGCTGCGGAGAAGGGCCTTGGGCGTGGTTTCTAGCTGCTGCTTGCCAGGACTCCACCTTGGCAGAAGCAGGACTCAGCATACCAGAAGAACCAAGTGTTCTGGGGAGAAGGGTCGCTGAGATGCTCTGGTAAAGTTTTTGCTTCCGTTGCTTGTACAGTGATTTCAGCAAAGAAGCAAGGGTCCAAAGGCCAGCAGGAACAGTGGGAACCACTGGAACAATGGGAACTAGAACCTTGGACATATACTATTTTAAAATAGTATATATAGCCCAAACAAAAGGGAAGTTATCACGCTTAATAGGGAGGATTGCCCTGTCAAATCTAATCAAAACAGGATCTTCCTGTAGTGCTGCACCCAAGGGTGGGGACCTCCGCCAGATCATCATACTTAACAGTACTTGTGCAACACCTTGGGGATATGCATCTCTTTGACTGGGTGTATTCACACCTAATTCCTACTTGATTTGCCTCAATTCCCGTTGTGGGGCATTCATCTTAGTGTGACACCCACCATGAGTTATTTAACCCAGGATGAGGCTGCTGTGGGTGCTGTGGGTGCTGTGGGTGCGGCCACCATTGCGCATATCCAACCCCTGCTTGGGGGTTTGTCATGTTGTGCAAACCCAGTGAGCATGGATTATACTAGGGTTAAACAACCCTCGTATAACTAGAATAGACCATGGGTTATGCAAGGATTATTTAACTCTTGCATAACCCATGTGCACTGGGTTCAGATGACACAGCAACCCCCAAATGGGGGATGGATATAAAAAGTGCCCATGACAAGACACACCATGTCATGCTAACCATGTCACTTATCTAAGAATACTGGGTTATGGGCTCTTATGCCCATCTTTACATATATTTAGTGAAAATACATGCTACATCTCCAAAATCTTAAAATATTACTGGTTACATATTATGAAGATGTTCTGCAGTGTTTAATGCAGGGGGGGGGAGGACTTGTGGCCCTCTTTGGCCTACATTTACCATCCACTTTAACCAGTTGAGGGATCATGGGATGCCCACCCCTGGTTTAAGGGTTGTTTGTGGAGTTGTGTGGTCATAGTCAGGGCTTATGGTGTCGAAGGATAGACCCAGACCAGGGGTCTGCAACCCGCGGCTCCGGAGCCGCATGCGGCTCTTTCAAACCTTTGCCACGGCTCCGCTCCAGTCTGAGACTCCGCTGGCCGCCTGGCCTGGCCGCCTGTCACTTACCGTATTTTTCGCACCATAAGACGCACTTTTCTCCCCCCAAAAAGGAGGGGGAAATGTCTGTGCGTCTTATTGAGTGAATGCTGGGGGAAAAAACCAAATATTTTCCCCCCTACCTTCCTCTGCGTGCCTCCAACCGGTCCAGTGGAAGACAGGAGGAGGGCTCCTGCAGGGAAAAAAACTTGGCAGCGGCACCCCCCCCCCGGAAGCAGGGACTCGAGCAGGCAGGCAGCGGAAGAGAGGAGAGCTGCCCAGTAGCATCCCCCAAGGCTGCCTGCTCCGCAAAAAACTTTGCCGCCGCCTCACATATGGCCTGATTCTGTTGGCGGGGGCAGCCCGATTTCGCTCTTCTGAGTGGCGCGGAGCGTTCTCCGCGCCGCTCTAGCTTCCGCCGCCGCTGGAGTCAATGCCGGAGCCGCTGAAGCCGCCGCCGCCGCCGCGTCACATCCAGCTGCTTCGGCGCGCTGGACCCCCGCGCTATGATTTTGGCGGGGGAACTTTGGCGGGGCGGGGGAACTCTGGCGCGGCGGCAGCACCCCCCCCCCGGCAGCAGGGACGCGAGCGGGTGAGCGGCAGAAGAGAGGAGGGCTCCTGCACGCGCCAAAGTCCCCCCCCGCCAAAAACATAGCGCGGGGTCCAGCGTGTCGAGGGACCAGCGCGGCCGGCTCGCCGCAGAGAGCACAAGCAGGCGAGGAGGCAGGTAGGCTATCCGGGCATGCTGGGAGTTGTAGTTGTGCAACAGCTAAGAGCCCCAGGGCAGGGGGAAGTGCTCTGTTTCCCATCAGGGTGCCTCCAGCTGTTGCAGCTGCCCCTTTTGCCCCACATTAAAGACAGGCCTGAGTAGCACCCTCATCATCCACCAGCAACACCCTCCCCCCAGCAGTAGCACCCCCATCATCCACCAGCAAATCCTGCTGATGGATGATGAGGGGTGCTATTACCACATGGAGGGTGTTTCTGGTGGATGATGAGGGTGCTACTGCTGGATGGTGCTGATGACGGGATGCTACTGCTTGGGGGGGGATGTTGCTGGTGGCATCCCATCATCCACCAGCAACACCCCCATCATCCGTCAGCTGATAATTTCCCCTACCTATGCACCCAACATAATCCACCAGCTCTCGCTGGTGGATTATGTTGGGTGCATAGGTAGGGGAAATTATTACATTTTATATGTGGGGCACAATGTCACAATGGTTTTGCGGCTCCCAGTTTTTTTTTTCTTTGGAAACGGGTCCAAGTGGCTCTTTTTGTCTTAAAGGTTGCAGACCCCTGACCCAGACCTATATCCAGAAAGTTGAAGTTAAAGTGCTTTAACTGGGACTTGCTTCCTGTTTTAATAGGAAGCTGGTGGCAGTTCTGCAGCTGCCTGGAACTAGCAGATGACAGAAGCTCAATTTGTCTATTCCTATCCTTTTGTAAGTAACTCTTCAGTCATATGCAAAGTCTAAAAGGACTAGGAGGAGAAAGGGAAACAAAACTCCAGCACATCAGGTCAGGTTTTGTGACATCCTGTGATGTGCCTAGATTTCCATTGGACTCTATCCATATAGTCAGATATGTGTGTATATTATGGAATCAGTATGATGCTTTTGAGGATAAAAGTTACATCTGAATTGGCCTTTATGTCCAAATAAGTGTGCTAAGTATGAGTAGAGTAGAAAAGCACTGTAAACTGAAGAATATTTCTATCTATAAAGTTGGAGCTGAGGTAGAAGTTCACAACTTCCAACATACTACAAATTAAAATATTCATAACACCCCATCTTTCATACTAAGGATCACCCCGGGCTACTATCACACATGGATGAAGTCTGCTGTGTGAGGTATGCATCTCCTTTGCAATAGTCTGTCCGATCACTTTTGAAGCTGGGTGTGTGATAAACTAGCCATAATGGCTTCCTTTAATACAGGGGTAGGCAACTTCAGGAGGAATGGGGGCCATTTTCACCCTCCAGACTCCCCCTGCAGGTTGCACCGCCACATCGATGATGTTGATGATGATGATATTATTATTATTATTATTATTATTATTATTATTATTATTATTAGAAATGGTATCTGGAGCTGCTATAGAACTCTAAAAAGGGTCAAAAAGTCTTCAAAATGGCCACTCCACATATAATTTTGTTTTAAAAAGTTGTTAACAATTTTAGGGCGGCGGGATGGGAGATGTGCACACAGTCCACAGGTCACACATTGCCTGCCTCTGCCTTAATGCGTTCTGTTTGATTAACTTTTATATTTATGTCCTACTTTTCAGCCTTTCTGTGGTTTCAGTGTTTTAAACTTGAGAATGTATTAGGTTGTATTTATAGAGCAGCTGCAATTTACTTTCAGCAATATCTGTTATCTGCATAGGGAGTTATTGAGGGGTATGTGTGTGGAAGGCAAACCAATGAACATGTGTGCACACTAACAATGTTTTACATAGTTGGACCAAAAATCTTGGCAAAAGGAGTGATCTTCTAGGGCAGTGATGGCGAACCTTTTTGAGCCCGAGTGCCCAAACTGCAACACAAAACCAACTTATTTATTTCAAGGTGCCAACACTGCAATTAAACCTGAATACCGAGGTTTTAGTTTTAGAAAAACTACTCATACAACTGTCTGAACTAATTAACATCTTTTGTCTTTAAAGAAAAACACAATAACAGAGCTTTCAACAGTTTTTTGTTGAAAAAAAAATCAACTCAAAAAATTATAGTACTACATTATACACATAGCCTGAAGGTAATTTATACAAACTTTTTAAATAATTAGGCACATGTATTTTTGGATAAGGGATTCTCAACTTGTAATATGATTATATGCCAGACTGAAATTGTATGGGGCAAGCTTTACCCCGGGTCCTTTCCCTGCTTCTACAGGTGTCGGATTAGTAGAAGTAAAAGTCAACCTGTACTAGGATGAGCAAGATAAACAAGAAAACTAAACGTTCTTAACACATTTTAAACACTTTATGTCTTGGACTGCAAACACTGCATTAGGTAAAAGTTTGCATTGGGCATGCTTTTGCACAATTGAAGTGATTTTTGCTATTTCATGCATGCTGATAATTTGTCAAACCTTGGCTCATACTCCGTTAGTTTGAGAGCAACACATGCAGCACTCAGGTCAACTGTTAGGGCTTTACATCCAAGCCATGTTCTGTGCATCATTCTTCAAAATCTTTTAAATGTGATAACAATGTAGAAAAGAATTCTGTAACAGGAATTCTAGAATAAAATCATTCTGTTCCACACTGTGAGAAAGAACAAGATCATTAGTGTTTTGCAGAAGGGGACGGACGGTCTTTTCGCAATCTGGTAACCAATGGCTCAAGTGCCCACAGAGAGGTCCCTGCGTGCCAGTTGTGGCACCCGTGCCATAGGTTCGTCATCACTGTTCTAGGGATACATTCCAGAAAGTCAGAATTGTCCCTGGTAAAGAGGGACAGTTTAATTGCAGGTCCCCACCACCACCCCCTCTGACTAGCCATAATGGAAAGTGCTTTTTGTACAGGGCACATCACTCTCTCCACTTAAAAAAATGGTGAATCTACCAGCCAGCTTTCCTTCTTTAGGCAGGAGTAATCTACCCCTTTGAAGCCTTGAGAAGTGTAAACCCAATTTTGTGTATGTTCTGATCATTTTCAACTTCACTGTGGTTTTGTTAACAATGTTATCAATGAAAGTACTGAGCTAACTTGATCAGTGGTTTTGAAATGTGTTCCTGGGAACCCTGTCTGTTGGAAGCTTATCAGGCGGGGTTCCTCAGTGAAAAGAATGATAATAATAGACCAGTGATAACTTGCCGACTAGTTCTGGTCTTCTATTATGTACAGCTGCATGAGAAAGTTGGGTGTGTTCTACAAAACAGTTTAAGCAGTTCTCTGGTAATGTTCAACAGACCTTGCCATTGGCTCTGTATAAATGGACTGCGCCTTACAACATGACCCCAGAATCCTTTGCAGATGTCTAAGGGTTTTCCTCATTGGACAAGTCAATAAAGGAAGGGCTCTGTGAAGCCAGAAAAACCCTGTGCTTGATCAAAGCATAAGATACGTAGTTTTCCTGGAAGCTGTGTAACTTTTGAAGCTTGTTTGCATGTTAATTGAGATAGTGCAGATCTAATCTAGTAAAACTATCTAGCAGGTCAAAAGTCTTGCAAGCATCATAGCTATCTGGCTGCTGAGTTTTGACAACATTTCTTCATTATCCCCTCTGCAAACCAATCTATGCAAGTGTTATTGATTAGCAAGTGTTATTGATATAAAAGAATAATGTTTCAGTGTACAGTTTAGCTGTGCTGATTGGCAATATGATGGGTTCTAAATATTTTTCCTTTTAGCAAATTGAGGAATATGATTTGAGTAGATGCAGATATTAAAATATCTACCATGGTTTGTCTTGATTTTTATTATGATTGAAGTATGGGGCACAAGGTGAAGAGAGTGCCTAAATCATTCCCTTCTGGATTTTCAGTACACCTGATTTTGGAATTGCTTCCCTCCTACTGGATTTTGTGGAACATAAATCTAGCAATGAAACAGTAACAGTGTGTATATAAACAGATAACACATTACTCAACTAACAAATTGCTCTTTGCTTCCTGAAACTCTGTGCACTGAATTTACTCTCTGTCTATATTGGGGTAAACAGTTGACTACGATGTATATTGTAGTTGACTATGAGATATATATGCATGCAAACACTCATGCTTCTGCTTGCACGAGGTGCCTCTGTCACTTTTGGCCAGTTTCCTCCCTTTCCCAGCATCTCCTCCCCACCCCTTCCTAATATTACTCTGCACTCTGATCCTGCAGAGGAGTTGTTTAGGGAGGAGCACATAGGACTGTGGGATGAAGTAGTGGAGTAGAAAGGAAAGTCCCCTTTTGTAAGCTTCCTTTAATGCATCTTTCTCAGAATCCAAGCCTGTGTTCCCATGATGATTGAAACCAAGCCTTCTGTTACACAGAACAATTAAAATACTTGTGATATCTTCTTTTAGAATTGTTGGTTGTTTATAATGATTTGAGTGGGAAATAGGCAATCTATATGTATAAAAGAAAGTGTCCTGCTGACTGACTGACTGACTGACTCATCAACGCCCAGCTCAAACGGTTTAATCTAGGAATGTGAAATTTTGAAGGAACATAGTTTTTATGACGTAGACACCCACTAAGGAAGGATTTTTGGAAATTCCGTCCCTAAGGGGGTGAAAAAAGGGGGCAAAATCACCCCACTCTCATATCTCCTATGGGCAAAACAACAGGGGGCAGTTATGCAAGTCGGCCTCACCTCATAATTGGTGCAGGAACCAATAGGAGCAGTTATGCAAATAGCCCATAGGACACTTAGAATGTTCATATGAATTCCTGTAGGGGCCAATAGGGGTGGGTATGCAAATCTCCCCTAGGCCATTTAGAATGTTCTCTGAGGGGGTGAAAAGGGATGGAAACTTTTTAAATGACTGAATGACTGTTGTGTGTGGGGCGTCGTCGCATAGGCTCCACCACATTTTGACAGATCTACCCCAAACTTGGCATGGTCACTCTTCATCACCTGTAGACGCTCAGGATTAACCTGATTTTTCTTTAAGATCAGATATTTCTGTCAGAAAAGTTTTTGGCTGCCAGCACTCAGCCTAGTTACACTTTCAGTCAGAGAATGACTGTTGTGTGTGGGGTGTCCCAAATCCTGTGTGTCTCAGTGTATGGGCATTTGCATGTGTCGCATAGGCTCCTACATGGTTGGACGGATCCACCCCAAACCTGGCACGCATACTCTCCATCACCCAAGGACAAAGACTGGCGGGTTCAAATCTCCGAAAAACTCTCACCGCGCCTGTATAGCCCAAAATCAACGATAGCCAATGGTGTCACTTGGAATGTTCGCAGGGGCCATTCAGGAGCGGTTATGCAAATCACTCCAACGACATTTAGAATGTTCGTATGAACTGCCGCCTCAGGGGCCCAATCAGGAGCGGATAAGCAAATCTCTCCTACATCAAAACAGAATGTTCATATGCACTGCTGCCGGGGCCTACACAGGGGAGCTGGGATTTAATTGTTGGGTAGTCCCGGGGTGGGGAGAGCAGGGATTTAATTGTGTAGTCCCGGGGGGAGCAGGGATTTCACTGTTGTGTAGACCTGGGGGGGGAGCTGGGATTACATTGTGTGGTCCCGGGGGGGGGGAATAGGAATTTCATTGTAGCAGGGATCTGATTGTTGCGTAGTCTTGGGGGGGAACAGGGAATTCATTGTTGCGTAGTCCCGGGGGGGGAGCTGGGATTTCATTGTGTAGTCGTCCCGGGGGGGGGAGCTGGGATTTCATTGTGTAGTCTCGGGGGAGCAGAGATTTCATTGTGCAGTCCCGGCGGGCGGACAGAGATTTGATTGTGTAGTCCCAGGTGGGGGGGGGGGAGGAAAGCAGGGATTTCATTGTATGGTCCCAGAGGGGGGAGCAGGGAATTCATTGTTGTGTAGTCCGGGGGGGGGAGCTGGGATTTCATTGTTGTGTGGACCCAAGGGAACTGGGATTTCACTGTTGTGCAGTCCCAAGGAGGGGGGAAGCAGGGATTTCATTGTTCTGTAGTCCGGGGGGGGGGAAGCAGGGATTTCATTGCGTAGTCCGGGGGGGGAGCAGGGATTTCACTGTTGTGTAGTCCCGGGGGATTTCATTGTTGTGCAGTCCGGGAGGGAGCAGGGATTTCACTGTGTAGTCCCAGGGGAACAGGGATTTCATTGTGTAGCCCCGGGGGAGCAGGGGTTTCATTGTGCAGTCCCGGGGGAGCAGGGATTTCATTGTGCAGTCCCGGGGGAAAGGGAACAGGGATTTCATTGTGTAGTCCCGGGGGGGGAGCTGGGATTTCATTGTGCAGTCCTGGGGGAGCTGGTCGTCCTGGGGGAGCTGGGATTCCATTGTGTAATCCCGGGGGAGCTGGGATTCCCGAGGGAGTTGGAATTCCATCATGTTTCTTTAAAAAACAATTGTACCAAATCCTAAAATCCATGCGAGTGAAGCCACGGGCAACAGCTAGTTATCCATATTACACATTTGTATACAAATGCATAAGTATTTTCAGGATCAGGATTTTAAATGAACCCAATTAAAAATAGGCTCTTCTGTATGGTTGGTAGTGATCATGTGTAAATATGTGTTCTCATATGTACAGTATGTCTAAGGAAAAAAATCAATTCTAGTCTTAAAAACTCTGAAAATATAACTCAGATGATTTTTGTATAGCAGTAGATATTCTAGATTCTGAGGGTGAGTGAGTTTATACCAATATTTTTAAATGATGGCAGGAATGACAGGCTTATTACATGCCAGTTTGTTCCCATTGTTTGGTAATAGAATAACGTTTAATACATTTTGAACTTTCAGGTAGACAATGGATCATTGCAATTATCATGTGACAAACATAATGTTTGAACTCATGATGAGCCATTCTAATAGGCCTTGAGAAAATGGGGTTACTGCCAAACTCAGTTACACACCCAGTATTATTTATGTGGCAAAGATTACTATCATCCACTTTGTACAGACTAAGAAACAAAACTGTCTAAAGCATTAACATTGAATGCAATTTTTAAAAGGGGGAATTTGGCACAAAGGGAGAAGGTGAATGACAAAGTTCAGCAGAGGAAAACTTAATAAAATATTTGCCTGAAGCAGAATGCCTTACATGGTGTACTGTGTAGTATGTAGTACAAACCAATTGTGTATTAATGGGAGAGGGAGGTAGCTGAAAAGTTATACATACTATTCTTTTCAGTGAGATCAAAAACAATGATTTTTGCATACAAATATGTGATTTGCCACTTCAGGCTCAAACCCCACCTCTGCCTTATACTTGAACAAGATACTTGTCTCTGAGCCTCATCACTTTGTCTTATTTTTAAATTATTATTTATTGTATTTCTAAATCGCCCATCTAGCCGGTACCCAGCCACTCTGGGTGATGAAATGGATGTTTTGTGTCTGACTACATCCACCATGGTAGCCATTTTTTGGAGAATGTGCAAGTCTTCCCATAGCAGCCTTTTTGTGAGAATGTTTCACCCTCTGCTTGTTAAGAAAATGACTGTACACAGGCTTTCTGTGTATTCTCTGGCCTACTTGCTCCCTGGATGGATGCACCCACTCTGTACTTCTCTTCCCTCTCTGATTTGTAAGTAATCATTATCAGCAGAGTCAAGGGAGACTCCATGTTCAAATATTTGCGGGATATCCTGGTTCATGCACTGCAACCATGGAAGAAGGGTGTTTATCTTGACCACTACTCATGATCCTTCTTACCGCATGCCGAAGTGGGTGTCTATTTGAATACTTCTTACCTCACCCACTTCTACATGTGGTAAGAGGAGTATGAGAGGTTTCTACTGTAGCACATTTGTTTGGTTCACTGTTAATTTATAATTTCATAAGAGGATGGTACATCAAAACAGACTATGTAGGTTCAGATATTTTTTACACCTGAAATACACTTTGATTCTAGGACTGATCCTGCATGTAGAGCAGCAGTGTGGACTATTGGAGAACTGCAGCAACACTTGCATAGAAAACACCCCTTAGCTTCGTAAGTTTTTAAATTTTCTCTATTGCCAAATATTATTTGACAGCTTTTTCAGCTAGTGTAGGCTTCAGTTCACTGAAGATTTTGGTTTGTCCAAGGCAAGCCCTCTTCGGTTGTATTGGTAGAGTGCTTAAAGCCAGTTAGTTTATACACTTTATCTTTGGAAATAGTTTTGCAGTAATTTCATTTCACAACATTTCTATAGCATCATATGTAATCCCTGGTCAATAGAGTGATGTATGTGAGTAGAATTTTAAATAGGTAAGAAAACAAGTTAAAGAAATGTTATGTGGTAAATAGTTTTTAACATAACATTAGAATCCGCTGCATGGACAGGATGAAATATCCACTTAATTTATGGATTGGGTTGTAAGGGATCTCACTAAGTCATAATCTGCCTACAGAGAGAAGATATATACATTTTGATGAAACTTGGATAATGAAATTGTTTGTATAAGTATTAGAATGCTGGATATACAGTGCTGAAACTTAATGCAAATCAACCAGACTTCTGATCAAAGCATTAACTGGAAGTGAGAAAACTGTTTTGCTTTATTTAAACTATATCTGTTACCTTTGTAAACGGGAAAGAAATTGGAGTATACCATAAGCCAAAAATTATACTGAGCCCTAGGGATGGCAAAAATCTAAGTATGTGGGAAGAAATTAATTTGTTTGTTGGCTTTGGAAAACTAATCTAATCAGATGAGCAATTAGAAAAACGGTCTAAAGAAATTGTTATGTCAGAAGGTTTGGTAATCTGGCCATAGCACATATCCCCCCAGAAGAAGAAAAGACACATGAAAATAAAATCATAATGATTCAGATATTATTATAAAAAGCAAAAATCATCAAAAAGCTTCTTTCTTCAGACACGGTTCCACAATGCATAGTTAAAATATGGAATTCAGGCAACCAATTTGGAGGGCTTTAAAAGGGGATTGGACAAACTCATGGAGGAGTCCTGATGGCTATATGCTACCTCACAGTTGTTGGGGAACCGGAACATGGACAGGAGGTTGTTATTGCACTCATATTCTGCTTGTAGGTTTCCTGTGGGCAGCAGGTTGGCCACTGTGTGAACAGAATACTGGACTAGATGGACCCCTGCTCTGATCCAGTATGGCTTTTCTTTTGCTCTTATGTTCTTAAAATTCTCAGGAGCTATTTGCTGAACAAAGCTTTACAGGAACAGCCTTATTAGTAGCTATATTTGAACCTTTTTCTTCCTTGCCACAGCTTATACATGTTCACCATTTATTTCAATATAATACTTGTACATCAAAATTAATTGGCAAAAAAGTTGATTCTATTTAATAATTTTCTCTAAGTCAAATGAAAAACAAAATTGGGCAAAATGCCTTCGTGAAATTATTGTCTCTTGTACACATGTAAATTGGCTTGCATCTAGTATGTGTATGCTTACTTGAGCGGCCTCAATATTTTTTCCTAGCTGTGTTCAGAAAAATGGCTGTTTTCAACATATGCGAGAAAGAAATTTTAGGAATACAGCAAGATGTGAATGCCTCTGCAGCTTATCTTCACCACTGTGCTACTTGATAGATGAAGGAATGGTGTATGCAGATAGTCAAGAATTTCTGGTTCTTGGCATGCAGGTAAAAAACAGATATGTGCATGTAATTAAATTAATCAAATTAATTAAACAGATATGTGCATGTAATTAAATTAATCAATTACTTGCTATTATAGATTATTTGGGAATGGTGTATACATCCCAGTTTGTATACATGTATACATGGTGTATACATCCCAGTTTGCAGGACACGGAATAATGGGCTCAAGTTACAGGAACCTAGATTCCACCTAAACATCAGGAAAAATTTCCTGACTGTTAGAGCAATAAGACAATGGAATCAACTACCTATGGAGGTGGTGGACTCTCCCAGTCTGGAGGCATTCAAGGTGCAACTGGACAATCATCTGTCAGGGATGCTTTGACCTGGATTCCTGCACTGAGCAGGGGGTTGGACTCGATGGCCTTGTAGGCCCCTTCCAACTCTACTTTTCTATGATTCTATGATTTGTATTTTTCACAGCTGTAATAAAACTACTTTGTCCACAGTAAACTTATTATAGACCAGTGCTAATGAAGTTAGTGTTTTCCAGAACATGTTAGCTATTTTAGTTTGTTTTGTGCAAGGTTCTGCTTTTGGGGATTTCCTATTTTCTTGCTTGAGGAACTGCCTGAAGTAAAAGAGGTGTAAAAATATGGGTGTGCTTCTAAAAGTACAAAGTGATTAAAAACAACATCCAGGAAGCTTATTAAGATAGCATCCAAAGAAAGTAATATGCAAATCAAACCTCCAAATAAGCAGACCATACATTTGATATAAAGCTTCCTTATACCATTGGTCCAACCATCCTAGTATTGTCTACTCTACTTGGACAGGTTTTCCAGGGTCTCAGGCATGAACCTGGGAATGCTCTCCATGATAAACATATGCCCTGGCACTGTGCTATGGTTCCTTTCTTGGTAGCTGGAAAAAAATGTCTGCTTGAGAGTTGGATGGCCACTAACAGTCAGAGTACAGTAATCTGGTTTCAGTAATCTACACTTACTGTAGATTACTGGTTTCAGTAATCTACACTTTGGTGATATCGAAGTTAGATTACTGCAATGCACTCTATGTGGGGCTGCCCTTGAAGAGTGTTCGGAAGCTGCAGCTTGTGCAACAATATCCTGGGGCCTCCATGTCTTGGCAAACGACTTTCTCTATAGGCACATTCCCATCCATTGGGTTCTTAGATACGCTGCATCAGTTACCATGTACCAAATATATAAATTAAGATGTGAAGCAAGGGGTTTATTGCAGTGGTCCCAATGGTAGATCTGGAGAATGGTGAATGTGGTGAAAAGGAGTGTGTGTGTAAATGTGTGAATGTATACACATACGTGTGTGTGTGTGTGTGTGTGTGTGTGTCAGATTTTTTAAAACGTGTTGAATATAATATTATCTTTTAAAAGGATGGAAGAATTATGTTTCTCCATACATCAATACAGAATTTGGTATATTATGAGATGACAGCCTATAAAGATCCAATAATATTGGGCTAGATAGATGAATCGTCTGACTCAATATAATGTATCACCATGTGTTGGAATAGACATCTAAATCAAGAAGGCAAAACAAGGACATCAGGTTAAGGGGCAGGCCAAGGTCAATTGACCACTGTGGGAAACAGAATGTGTGGACTAGAGCTCCAGGCGTTCTTGGATGAGACTGATTATCTGGATCCATTTCAGTCGGGGTTCAGTTCTGGTTTTGGCACAGAAACTGCTTTGGTCGCCCTGTATGATGACCTATGTTGGGAGAGAGACGGGGAGTGTGACCCTGTTGATACTCCTGAATCACTCAGTGACTTTCGATACTATCGATCATGGTATCTTTCTGGGGCGGCTGTCTGAGTGGGAGGTACTGCATTGGAGTGGTCTTCTCCTACTTGGATGGCCAGCTCCAGAAGGTGGTGCTTGGGGAATATTTATTTATTTATTTATTATATTTATACCCCGCCTTTTTTCCTGCAAGGAACCCAAGGTGGCTTACATAATCCTCCTCCTCCTCCTCTCCAGTTTACCCTCACAACAACCCTGTGAGGTAGGTTAGGCTGAGAGTCAGTGACTGGCCCAAAGTCACCCAGTGAGTTTCATGGCCGAGCGGGGACTAGAACCTGGATCTCCCGAGTCCCAGTCCCAGACTCTAACCACTATGCCACATTGGCTTGGCACCATGGACTCTCCAGTATGGAGTGTCACAGGGGTCGGTCTTATCACCCATGCCATTCAACATATACATGAAACTGCTGGGTGGGGTAAGCCGGAGTTTTGGAGTGTGTTGCCACCAATACGCTGATGACACACAGCTCTATTTCTCCTTTTCATCTTCTGCAGGTGAGGCTGTGGATGTGCTAAACCAGTGCCTGTCTGCGTCAATGAACTGGATGAGGGCTAACAAAATGAGCTCAATCCAGACAAGACTGAGATGCTGCTAGTGGGTGGTTCCTCTGACCAGATGGAGGTTGCTCAATCTGTTCTGGATGGGGTTGCACTCCCCTTGAAGGAGCAGGTTCGTAGCTGGGGGGCCCTCCTTGAGCCATCTTTATCACTCGGGAGGCTCAGGTGGCCTCAGTGGCAAAGAGTGCCTTCTACCAGCTCCAGCTGGTGGCCCAGCTATGCCCCTATCTGGACAGGGATAGCCTGGTTTCAGTAATCTACACTTTGGTGATATCGAAGTTAGATTACTGCAATGCCCTCTATGTGGGGCTGCCCTTGAAGAGTGTTCGGAAGCTGCAGCTTGTGCAGCAATATCCTGGGGCCTCCATGTCTTGGCAAATGACTTTCTCTATAGGCACATTCCCATCCATTGGGTTCTTAGATACGCTGCATCAGTTACCATGTACCAAATATATAAATTAAGATGTGAAGCAAGGGGTTTATTGCAGTGGTCCTAATGGTGGATCTGGAGAATGGTGAATGTGGTGAAAAGGAGTGTGTGTGTAAATGTGTGAATGTATACACATACGTGTGTGTGTGTGTGTGTGTGTATTTGTGTGTCAGATTTTTTAAAACATGTTGAATATAATATTATCTTTTAAAAGGATGGAAGAATTATGTTTCTCCATACATCAATACAGAATTTGGTATATTATGAGATGACAGCCTATAAAGATCCAGTAAGTGCATTTTAATTACAATTTTTAACCTTTCCTTAACTGATATGTTAGAATGTATATTTTTATTTTTATATTTGATTTACTTAAAAAAAAAAAATCTTTACAGGACACCAGTCCTAAATTATGTACAGAACCTGTGATGAATAATATAAAACAGGCTGCATGTGTTGATGTTTTTGTTGTTATACTATTGTTACCTTGTATTTTTTCATAGATTTCATAGATAGAGTTGGAAGGAGCCTACAAGGCTATCGACTCCAACCCCCTGCTCAATGCAGGAAACTAGAGGAGGGGTCTCCCATCCAAGTAATAACCAGGCTTGACCCTGCTTAGCTTTCCACGCTCAGACAAGCTGAGCCATCTTTACAAACAGTAGCATAACATCCATAAAAATGGTACATTCACAATGGTCATGTTTTTCTTGTGATGATTTGGTAGTCTGCAATAGGTATTGCAGATCATCTGTACTGGACAGAGTTTCCTTCACTGATGAATCCAATGACAAGCTGGCAGAATTGTGATAAGATTATCATGTGAAAGTTACCATTTCATTTCAGCTGGTTACATAAATTGGTCCAAAAGGGTTGCCACAAGAATTGACCTACATTTATGTTGCCCTGCTATTGCCCTCCATGTAGCAGATTATTATAAAGTTTGAGACACATCGGCCTGGTTCGCATGACATGACAACTCAGCATGGGTAGGATCAGCCATGGTGTACCCAGTGCGGTTTCTGCAAGGGGGCTTATTTTTGACGAACAAGCCACCCTGAGAACCCATGGCTTGTTTTCGGGTTGCTCTTACCCATGGTGGCATCTTGTGTGGAGGGTGATTTTATTGTGGGTTGTCAGGGACGGCTAGAGAGCCGCCCAGCCAGAGGAGGAAAAAACCCTGCCGCCCCTTGCGATCTTGCTTGTTCTGCCACCATCCTCCCTCATCCTTTTTCAGCGCCCGCTGCCCTGTGCCCCTAAAAATAATGAAGAAAAGACATCAGAGAGTGTCCCAAATGTGTTTGCAACTTTTAAATTATTATTTATTTCCCTGCAAGTGCGCAGGAAAAAATGATAGCTCCTTTACATTTTCACCTCCATTTACTGCTCTGCCTTGAGATATGTGCAATTTATTCCTCCTCCGCCCCCATTTACTGCTCTGCTCTCCCTTGAAATTTGTGCAAATTATTCCCCTCTATATAGTGCTCTGCCTTGAGCTATATGAAATTTTCTCCTCCGCGTTACTGTTTTGTCATGACATTTGTGAACGTTTCCCGCTCCCTGCTCTGTAACCCATATCAAAATGTGACAGCTAGCAACAGAGACAAGCAGAAGTGGGGAGGAGCCAAAAGTGGCTGGCTATTGGAGGAGAGAAGGCGCCTTGTGGTTGGGTGTTCTTACTTCTGTGCAGGGCTTTTTTTCTGGTGGAACTCACCGGAACTGAGTTCCAGCACCTTTTCTTCTATTAATTGCATTACAATTTAATCGCCATCTACTCCCGAGGAAATGTAATCCAAGAGTTCCGGTACCCTTTTCTCCAGAAAAAAAGCACTGCTTCTGTGTAATGTGAAGCACACCACTTACTTCAGAGTAACATGAAGCAGCCTTTGTTTTAAAAAAAAAACCTGTTCAGTAGCTAGCAAGGGAAACTGAAGTGGACGAGGGGAATACGAAGATGTGTGGCTAAATACCTGAAAGGAGGACTTGCGCAACAGCGAAAGTCCCATAAATAAATAAAGCTGGGGAATACGTTCCTGCGATCATAAGAGCTTGGTAGGTTTTTGTTGTTGTCGTTTTTGTGAACTGATGTGGGGGTGGGAGGGTTGTTCAGCAAACAATGAACCCATGCTGGCTTATTCGCAGGGTGACTTAGTGTGACCAGCGAACCTACCCATCATCTGCACTTAATTGCCAAAATTCAGTAGTTCACTGTATGTGCCGAAGATTGGATAAGCACAAGTTGCTGCACTGTATCCAACCGGTTCCTTGATTCAATTCAGTGGAGTGTGGTGGTTTCTTCAACCTTGAAATGGTCACATTGCATTGACAATTATATTGTTATTCAATCACCTCTTTTGGGAGAAGGAAAAACAGTGTGGGAGGTACTTAGTCCAACCCTACAATTTAATTGCCTAAATTAAATCAGGTGTTTTCTTGTAACAAAATCTTCTGGAAGTCAGTAAAAAATGTGGGCGGGGGACTCCCCAAGGAGGTTCTAGAAGTAATAATTGGTTAGTAAAATAGTACATTATTCCTTTGAGAAGAGAAAAATAGGCAAGATCCTGAACTCTTAAGATTTGGATCTGCCATAGGGAATTCTATAAACCACATGGTATGGAAAGAATTAGGGGCAGAAGGATGCATTCATTCTATACTTTTACATCTTTCTTTGCTTGAATGCTGTATATGTCAATGCTCAATGTGAATTCCCTCTCTGGAGCAGGGCAATTAAGTTTACTTAAGCTACTATAAATATAAAAACTGGCACCATTTTGATAACTGTAAATTCATTTACTTAATAAAAGTAGAAACCCTCTGCATATCTAGCTCATAATGTTTTTAAATAACTACAATATATAATCTAGTCTGACAGTGATAACCATAGATACATCAAACAAATATTACTTTTCTGAGTTTCATATTGGCGTTATAAGAGTTTGATAGTATTAGAAGTTAATTTGAAATGGTTACTATTTTGTTGCCATAGTATACTAACACCTTATGTCCAAATGTATATGGAAATGTTATCCCAATGATCCATTGATTTGTTTTTTTAATTTTTGATTTATCAAGTATATGTCCATTCAGGAACTGCAGTTATTAAAGATAAACCTCAATTGATTTAGGTAATCCATTTAAGACATGATGTGGCCCATCGACAACTGATAATCATGTGCCAGAAACCAAACTGCAAATTGGTACACTTCAGAAGCTTACCTGCTTTGGAGTTGGTCTCCCAAGTTGATGCATCAAATGATACCATTGTTTTCACAAGGCTTGTGAGTAATAAGAACAATTGATTAATAATATTCTCTTCACAATGAGGTGGCAATCTGAGCCCTGTTCTATTCTTGTTCCTGAACTAAAGATATAAATGACAGAGAGTTTGTGAATACCAAACTAAAATGATATGTATGTTTCAGGGCAGTTCATTATTTGTTGGCCTGACGTCTGGAACTGTGGATATTTTAAATATTCTAAATGAAGATGACAAAATAATGTTTTCTGAAAAAAAAGATGTGAATAATAATGGTAAGATCATTGTTAATAATAATTGTATGTACAAATTGGAGAATGTAAAACATAACCCTATTGCAATAAAGTTGATAGCATACATTATGGGGATTCTAGCGCATTAAATCAGTCACTAAAATAAGAATTAAAACACAGGTGAGTTCACACGTCAGAAACCTTGTTTCAGAAACTTCTATAGCTGAGAAATTTTGGCGGGAACCCCTCCCCCACCGTCCTAATATGCGTCTCCCCAGCAGGTTCCCGCCTTTTCCCTCACTTCTCTTGTAATTGCCATTGTGGTGACCTCGTAGGAGACTTCTTAGTCCATTGGACTATATTTTTTTTATAACTGCTAAGGTTTTAGTTTCTTGTAATTCTTTTCATGATTTTATTTTACTTCATAGTATGTAAATTATTCTTTCTCCGCGATCTTCATGGTCGTTCATTTCCCTCAGGCTGTTAGGCTTGCGGGAGCTGTTTACAAAGTGGGTGAGATATCAGCACTCCTTTCCCTCAGGCCGTTGGGTCTGAGGGACCTGTTTACAAAATGTGTGGACTTAAACTCTTTTCTGGGAACGGGCACTCGTTTGTATGTTTCCAGTGCCCACTCCCATGCTGTAGCCGAGCTCCAGCGGCTTTATCTCCGTGGTTCTTCATACCACCTTCGGCTCTAGCCAATAGGCCTCACAGTTGGACATGCAGCCTCATCACAGGCACTTCACAGCCTCTTCTCAACCTCAGCCTCTAATTGCTGCCTTGGGTCCTAACCATGGATTGAGCAAACTCATCACAGGCTGCATCACTGCCTCCAGCTCTGAAGAAGGGCTGTGTGGTTTGGTACCAGGCTGCATCACCGCCTCCAGCTATGAACAAGGGATGTTCGGTTCAGTACCAGGCTGCATCACCGCCTCCAGCTATGAACAAGGGATGTTCGGTTCGGTACCAGGCTGCATCACCACCTCCAGCTATGAACAAGGGCTGTGCAGTATGGTACCAGGCTGCATCGCCATCTCAGCCTCTAACTGGCCTCAACCTCCATTTATATCATCTGGTTCCTAAGTCCTCGCCATCATCCAGTGGACTTCCGGGTTGAGTTTGTCACCCTCCCATTTTGGTTCAATCCCGGAAAGGGATGGAGGACTTTGACCAATCCTCTATCTGCCAGATCTAAACTCATAACTGCAACATGGAAGGTTACATATGACTTTATCCAAAAAAGGGAGGGGGGTTTACTTCCGAATATGGACTTGGTCTGATTTGCATTGGTGCATATAAAGGATGTGTTGTTCCATATTGGAACCGAGAAGTCGATTCAGGACTTTCTCCACCTTGTCATCTATACTTATGCCTGCAGTGGATCCAGGATTTCCCAATACCTTGGCGACTGGCCATTTGTTACCCCACAAAAGCAGACCTATTGAGACCAGTTTAGTCTCTCACAATCTGCTACTGGGATTGACCCTGTCTATCAGTGTGGAGACGTCTACGCTAGTGTCCACACGGTCAGTCCAGTACATTTGGGGCAACATTTTATTTGATGATGAGAGGAGCTAGCTTGCCTCGGGACAGACTGGCCACATTGCCTGCAGACTCCCTCTTTACTGATTGTCACTGCTCACTCAATACAGTGATTTCTCAACCTCATGGCCACCTTCATCCCAGTCGCCGAATATACCAGGCTTCGCATGCGACCATTGTGACTACAGATCCTCAATGCTTTTGACCTGAGTAGTGAGGGTCGGAAAAAGTGGCTCTGACTTTTAAACTTGGACAGGACCTTGCTTCGGTGGTGGATGTCTCTATAGAACCTACGATAGGGAACTCCCTTTGTGCTATCCCAGCCCTCTGTGACGAAAGCTGTAGTTACTTCTCTCACAGGTTGGAGAGCTCATTGGATCTCTCACCGTTCATGGTACCTTGTCCACCTGGCAAGTGTCTCACCATATAACCTATCTTGAGCTACTGGCTGTCCGGAATGTCCTTCCTTCTTGTGAGATCGTCTTCACCCACAACCACGTACAGGCCCTAATCACTTCTGTGATTTGTTTTTTCAACAAACAAGCCAGTACATAATCTGTTCCCCTTGTTCTGTTGACAATTCGGATCTTGGAAGGGTGTATCCCACGAGACGTGTCACTCACAACAATGCATGTTGACAGGACAGTCAATTTATTCAATAATGCCTTGAGCCACTCTAGACAAGTATCCTGCGAGTGGCAACTTCGCCCAGATGTGATGCAGGCCCTTTCTTCGCTGGTGGCATTTTCTCTAGATAGATTTTTTTTTTGGCCACAGCCAAAACTACAGTGTCCCTGAAGTTCTGCAGTAACACAAGTGTGGCCCGACCCCTTGAGGAACACCTTCCTCCTTCCCTGGCAAGACAATCTACCTAACCTTATTTTCTGACGTCTCCAAAGATGTTGACTGAGATGCAAATGGGTCACACTAAGTAGGTCCTAATCACCCTTTGGTGACCCAGGCAGGCCTGTGTTGCAACGCTCCTGCATGTCCAGAGCGATTTTCTGGTTATTTTAGCCTGGCACAAACTGGTGTTGACATACCAATAGCATCCGTTTTTAACTTGCTGTTACTTTTGCAATTCCATTCTTCTATTGTTTTACCCCTACACACACACACTCTTTTTTATTTCTTAAATTGATTTTCCATTTTATAAAAACAAAAAATGGTAAAATAGCTTACAACGAAATAGTATATCTAAGCTGTCTCCTTTATATCAGTACATTTCTAATTATTGGATTAGACATTTTGTGTTCCACTTTCACTGGCTGTGGAGTATCTGGTTAGAACATAATTCTCTGCCTTTGGTTAAATATAGGTCTGTTTTATAATTTAAGATCAAGCCATTTTTCCATCTGTTTAAAACAGACACAAGTCAAACAACTTGCTCACTTGATCAGCTTATAAGTGCCTATTCAGGCCAAACTAGAAATGGGGGAGGCAGGCCCATCTCTACCTCACGATCTAAATGGAGGTTGGCCTTTCACAAAGGTTCCATTGACTTTGAAGAAGCCCGAGTGCAAGGTGAAAGGGAGAAACGTGCAAAGCGAAAAGAACATCAAACGAATCCTTTACAGGACCATCTTCTATCTGGTAACCTGTGTCCTCACTGTGGGAAGCTGTGTGGATCTAGAATTGGCCTCCACAGTCACTTACGGACCCATCGCTAGAGTCTACACAATCTTCTTTAGAATTTCCTCCTTTTATCCCGGAAGACAATCTTACTCGGTCACGAGTGATCGCCTGATGATGATGATGATGGATAATGTAAACGTGATGGTGGTGGTAGGTGTTCCAATTTTAGGAATAAAAGGGGCATATAACTGAGGAGTGCAGAACCTTCCTCTATTTACAGCTTGGCTTCCTTCATTGTATCCCCTGATGTTACTTTTCCCACACTCAGGCTCTGAAACTAGAAATGAACCCAGCTGAGACAAAAGTGATGGGGAGAGGGGAGACTTTGGGGAGGGAAGAAGCCAGGGATTAGATTAGCACCCTTCAGCTGCTCTTAAAACTGGACAGCTCCCCACCCCCAGCTCTTGGTATTACCATATCTAGTTTGGTTCTTTGGATTTTGGCTAATCTTTTTTTTTAATGTAAAATTGAACAGTATGTGAATCTGCCCTTAATTATAAGCTTTAAACATCTTGCCCCAAAATCTCCATTGTTATTTTGTTTGATATTTTTATCCAACCCTTCCCCCAAGGAGCTAAAAGCAGCATACATAGTTCCCTTCTCAGTGTTATCTTCACTAAAAACCTGTGAGGTAGGATAGGCTGAGAGGTTGTGATTGGCACAAGGCACCCAGTGAGCTTCATGGCTGAGTGGGAATTTGAACCTCAATAGCCCATCGCGCCTAACACCTACTCTGCACTAGCATCCATAGCTCAGTGGTATTTATTTATTTATTTACAATATTTATATGCCGCTCCATAACAAAGTTCTCTGGGAAGCTTACAGTAAGATGATAGGCACATGCTTAATATACGTGTCCAAGATTCATTCTCTGGCATCTCTAGTTAGGGTTCAGGTAACATGTGATAATTGAGGCTGAGATCCTGGAGAGCCCCTGCCAGTCAGACTAAAAAAATAACTGGGTTAGGTAGACAACTAATGGGACTTGGTATATGGCAAACCATTTCAGAAATCTTTTTTAAAACATTCCTCAAAAATAGTATTTACTGTACCTGAGGGCAGCTAGTGGCTCCCACTCACCTTCAGTGCAATTCTCTGCCTCTCGATCTCCTTGGCACACACAAAGCCTCTTTTTGCTGTAGTTGCTAACTCTCGGCAGGGTCTCTAGCTTTGCTTTGTTTGCTTTAGCAGTGGGCCAGCTGCTGTGATCTGGGCTACCAGAGGAGACTTCAGGGGTGTGGAGTCAGGAGACCTGCCGCTTGTCAGCTGTGAGATGACTGGGGTTGTGGGGAGGAGAATGCAGGAGCAATCAGCCAATTACCAGTTGATGGGGAGAAGACCCAAGAGGCAAAGAGCAACATGACTGTCTAGTTGCAGTGATGCTCTGTGCAGGTACTGGAGGTGGAGGGGAAATTAAATGCATGGGCATGCAAGAGTGAAATGTCGACTTGTGCTGGGAGATACTGCAGTGCTGAGTACAGCAGAGCCTTCTGTCAGCGACGACAAAAAGATCCATCCCATGTGACCAGGGTGGTTGGGTGATGATGGGGGAGAGGAGAGGCAGCAAGAGGACATGGTGGCAGTTCTTGGAACTAACATGATTTGTGCTTGAAAAATAGTGACGATCACTGCTCTAGAGATGTAGAAAGGAAATGCTTCTACATAGAAATACCCAAAGGATTCACATGGGAAGTATTTTGTTCTGGAGGCTGGTATTCTATTAGCAGAGCTTATGTTTTGTAAATTAAACTGTTTAAAAGACATGTTTTGTGGTATATTGCCAATGCAGATAAAGGGACTGATAAAGGGACTGGAAACAAGGCCCTATGAGGAGAGACTGAAAGAACTAGGCATGTTTAGCCTTCAGAAGAGGAGACTGAGGGGAGATATGATAGCACTCTTCCAGTACTTGAAGCGTTGTCACACAGAGGAGGGCCAGGATCTCTTCTCGATCATCCCAATTTGCAGGATACGGAATAATGGGCTCAAGTTACAGAAACCTAGATTCCACCTAAACATCAGGAAAAATTTCCTGACTGTCAGAGCAATAAAACAATGGAACCAACTACCTAGGGAGGTGGTGGGCTCTCCCAATCTGGAGGCATTCAAGGTGCAGCTGGACAGCCACCTGGATTCCTGCATTGAGCAGGGGGTTGGACTCGATGGCCTTGTAGGCCCCTTCCAACTCTACCTATGATTCTAGACACCAGTCATAAAGCAACAAACAAAATTGCACATTAAATTATCTAAGGAAAACTGCATATGCTGGCACATGGTGTCATTATTATCTCCTGACAATCAACCTGAAATTAGCTAAATTATTTCAATTTTCTGTCTTTAAGGGGAAAGTGAACAAAACAATACTTCTTGTTCGGAAAACTACCACAATGGCCCTGTAGTAGCAGTTGACTCCTGCAAGAATCTTTCTATCTTTTTAAGTTGTGGGTAGGTGAAGATATCAAAGTTATCTTTTTGTATCATAGTCACAGATAGGAAGGAGATGAATGTACTATGAAATGCATAAATGTATGTTATGGCTGCAGGCCCAACACCAGCATCATCATGGTGGGACAAATGTCAGGGTCTACCACTGCTGATGCCAGTATCTCTTTTTCTTTAAACTTAAAACTTTTTAGGGCCCAACACTCTGAAGAGAAGCTGGGCAAGAGAGCAGCAGCTGCCATCTTATTTTCCCAAGAGCCCCTGTGAACCTCAGAAGCATTCTGGGGAAATGAAGACAATGGCTACCGCAGCGGCTTCACCCGGTGCTTCTCTTTTCAGCGCTGGACTGCTTTCCCTGTGTCCTTCCGTGCTACTGCCAGCTGCACACCTCACTGCTACTGTGGGGGGCCCTAGAGGGCACCTTGCCCAGGGCCCTTTCAAACTTGGTGCTGACCCTATATGGCTGATGCATAATTTTCACAAGATCCCATCTAGTGAAATACAAAATACATGCAATATAATTTAACTTCATAGGGGTGTACAAAACATCCTTGAGAAGTTCCACTTGTCTTATTGAAACTCTTTTGGCTTTGCTCAAAATTTCTTCTTTTGTCTGAGAAACATTCAAATTCAGTTTAATTCTGCTTTAGTTCATTTTGGTGAAAATGTACATGAGGGGAATCCATCAGAGGAATTGTGCTAGTCTTATCAAAACTCTTCTATGTCCTCTCAAAATTCTTTGTCATCCGGCTAGGGAGCACCAAATTCACTTTGAATTTCACTTAAGGTAAAATTTCATCAGCAACTTTAAAACTCAAAATCATCACATAACCACTGATACTGGTGGAATCACATACAGTATAAGTTCCCAGCTCGGAGAACAACTTTTCTTTGCCTGAGATAAAAGAATCAAGCAAGGTTTGTAGTAATTAATATGAAGTCACTGGAACTTCATTATGCCATATTATGCCAACACAATACAAGAAATATATGGCTTTTGTGACTTTTTTTTTTTTTTTTTGGCTGATGCGCTGTGGAGCCTCTCAGATTGCTATTTCATTCAATATTTGTAGTAGTGGCCTCATGGAAGGAAGAAGATGGTGGTTGATGAAATTTGTGCCCAGCGTCTGGTTGAGAGGCGCTGTTAAACAGAGGCTTACTGTGAAGTTACTCAGGATGCACTGAATGGCCTCCATAAACTACAGAAATAGAAATGGAATTATATTCAGTAGCAAGCTCAAGTGTAAGGTCATGCATTTGTAAACACCTCATTTGGAAATAAAAGGAGGAAAGAGATACTCAGAAATTAGTCCGTGGATGACTAGAAGCCACTAATAGAATGTAGGTGTAAAGGGAGGAAATGTAGTTGTTGGGTATATTAGACAAACATTTCTAATTGGGATCAATATTAGTCCCCTTGTGTAAGGCAGCAGAATAAAATATAACCTGTAAAGTTTCAGACATCCATGTATAAAAAAAGATGAAAAAGGTGCAAAGAACACCTAAAAACAGTTTCTATCCCTATAATCTTAAAACCAAGGACTGAAAACTTAGGAAAAGGAAGCTAAAAAATGATGGTCTGGCCATAACCCAACACAGGATGCTTCTCTCCTTAGCAGATTTTCTCTCATAAGAAAAAAGATGGAAGAGGTGATAGGACAGGAGGGTAACAAATGAAAGATGACAGTGTTTGGACTTCCTGTAAAATGTTGTGAATGATGCAGGGTGATTGCACAATAAAATCCTTGTCTGAAAGCAGCCATAGTTGTGTGCTTATACCCAATGGTGTGTGTGTGTGTGTGTGTGTGTGTGTGTGTGTAAATAAATATAATAATTATGCTAAATTTAAGCTTGAAATTATAAGAAGGGCTTTTAACATTTGGAGATGTAAAATTGTTGCATAGTATCCAAGAAACAGTTGTGGGAACTACTGTTTCCGGCTTCAAATTAATGAAGGCTATCTCAGATGTAGCCTATTCTGCTCAGAAAGCATTTCCCCTTGCTATCTAAAGTCTTAAGCTATTCCCCTTCCAGAGCAGGACAGAGGCAGGATATTTGATTATGTAGATTTCCTGTCATAAGAGCGCAAAACCTCAGCATACCACTTGGACATTCTCAGAAGGGGTAGTGCTGCAGACAATCAGGGCAGTGGAAAAGGCACAGTAGTTTAATTTTCTTATTGGAATTCTGTTCACAGAAATGAACTAGGTTTAACTGACTCCTTAACCACTTGCACAGTCTTTGGTTTGTACTTCAGCCTTTAATTTTTTGTTTCATTTCCCAAATGTATGTATGAAATTTAATAAAACAAAATAAAACAAAAACATTTAATAAAACAAAACCAACAAGATTTGGGTTCCTGATCACAGGATGAAATCCATCACTAAAATTCACAGAAAATTTGTATACCATTTGCTTCTTGTGTGCTTCAGTGATATGTGGTTCTTATGCGTCTGCATAAGTGTGAATTAAATTCTGTATTATGACTATTTCTCAAGATGTTTCCTTTATTTTCTAGTTTAGATTCCGTGATAAAGCTATGGGATATTCAGAAGAATTTGGTGGCTGAGATCACTCTTGATAACACTTTAAGCACAGCCTGTTTCCTGAATAGTTCTGGTGATATTTTACTGGCTTTCAAAAGTGATCTTTATATCTTGTCGCACAGTAAGGCACTGGGCCTATTGAAGACTAATATTGATGCAGCTACAGTCCCAGCAACAGGTATCCTATATAATGATATTAATAGAATCTCTGCTTTTTCTAATCTTTGGTACCCATGTGGTCTGATACTGTCCCTTTTTACTCAGAAACATACATTCAATGGAACTTACAGGTAGAGGACTGCAGCCTTTTTTTGCCAGTTAGTATGACACATGATCCTGTTTATCAGGGCTGCAGAACTGTTTGGGGGTTGCTTCATGCTGGAAGGAGGCATGGAACTTTGTGCCTCCTCCCAGTACAGAGAAAGGGACCCAGGGCACCCTGCATCCCCGCTGCTATCTCTGATCTGAGATAAGAGCAGCAGGGTGAGAGGCAGTGGAACTTCAGCGGTTATTCCCCCTGGCACGGGTGAGTTGCATTGCCCACTGCCACCCACAGGCGTTGGGATTTTCCTGCAATGGGGAGAGTGGTCGTTTGTCCCCACATGGGCAAGTCTCAATGCCCGAGTTGCTCCTCATGCCCGCTGCTATCTCCAGTTGGAGATCAGAGTTATTTACTCATTAATTACATTCCTATACCGCCCAATAGCCAAAGATAGCATAGGGGGCAGGGGGACTCGTGCATGCCAGGGAGAGTGGCCGGCCGCTCTTTCATTTTATTGAAATGAGCATGGGAAAGTTCTGTACTTGCCCAGTTAAAGCAAGCTTTAAGAATTCTTTGAGGGAGTAAGTTAGAAAGTTGAGAATGTCATGTGGGAATTAGCTAGCTCTCAGCCAAGATCTAATGAGAAGAATTATGTAAAGGCAATTCTGAAAACCTTCAAAGCAACTGTGACAAGGGAAGTATTCTACATGGCCCATTCCCAGGCTTCCAACTCCACAACACTGATACATAGAATCCAGAAGTGGCAGGAGCCATTGCTGATGTGGCTAGGATTGAGAAGCATGAAAATAAGGGACACACCAGGACCTGCATCTTAAAAAGAGGGTAATGAATCCTGCTTGTTAGCTGATTAACAAACTCAACTTCAAAAGATTTGAAGTATGCCCAAGCCTTTTGAAGGATGTTGGAGAGGATACCTCATGTTTTCAATGTAGCTTTGCAACCCCACCCCACCCCTTCTCTCTCACACACACACCCTCCCTCCCTCCTTGAAACTGGGCAGCGGAGAGGAGCACCTGATCTTGGGTGCACATGTCAAGGTAGGCGTGAGGAGAATTACCATGCATGGCAAGGCAAATGGGTATGTAAAAAAACCCACATCGATTAATTTTTGGCAAGCTTGCACTTGGTCATACCCAGTGGTACCCTCAGCAGGACTTTGGGCAGAAGTCTGGGCCCTACTCAGTAGGACAGTGTTCTCCAACCTTGGGTCCCCAGATGTTTTTGGCCTACAACTCCTAGCATGCCCCAGCCAGCGTAGCTGGCTGGGGCATGCTGGGAGTTGTAGGCCAAAAACATCTGGGGACCCAAGGTTGGAGAACACTGCAGTAGGATGACTAGGAGAGGTTCCAAACACAGCAGGGCTGGCTTACCACATTTTGAAATAAGTGAAATATTACACATTACCTTAAAAAGACACACACACACCCATAAGACCATTAAATCCTGGTTCTAAAATTACCGGGCAGCCCCATCCAATGTGAGTGCCTGTAACCCCCCGAACTTGGAGGATTACAGGCATCCAAAGGGAGACAGGAAGAGCCTGGCACTGGCCAGGATTGCCGCCGCCCTCCCTTCGCCCTCCAAAACATTTAGATGGCTAATCTTGGCTGTCTACATGTTTTTCCTCTCCTCGCGAGGAGGAGAGGCTGGGGCACCACCTGGATTCCATGGAGGATGCCGGTGCCTCACTCCTCCCCACCCCTCCCCCGGGAACACCCCCCCCCCCAGTACTGAAGACAGTCTTCCATCTTCAGTCCCAGCCGCAGTCCCAGTGCTGGCTGCAAGGCAGGGGAGGGCGCTCTGTGGGCAAAGTCCCCGCTGCGACCTTGGAAGGGATTTCTGAGGTCGCAGGGGCCCCCCCCAGACCTATCCTATGGCCCCCCAGACAAGGTCAGGGGGCCGTAGGATTGTACCCTAACTGCACTACTGGTGAACAATGCATACAATTTCAAAAAATATAGTTCACTTACTAATAATTGAGATTCATTGTATACAAATATAATTATCATTGTTTAAAAATCAGTACAGTAATACCTTGGATTGCAAGTAACTTGGTTTGAGAGCGTTTTGCAAGACAAGCAAATTTTTAAATATTTATTTAATTCTTTTTTAAATTTTATATACAAGCGACGTCTTGCAATACAAGTACTGTAGTACGGCTTAAATTAAAAATCTCTGTACAAATTTTTTTGGGGGGGATTTCCTTTTGATATAAGAGTGTTTTGGATTACAAGCACGTTTCCGGAACGAATTATGCTCTCAATCCAAGGCATGACTGTAATGATTTTCATTTTCCTACAATGAAAATACACTGTATGGATAATCTGAGGTTTGCAAAAATAAATTGACAGATCCCAATGCTTACTAAAATGTCTTGTAATTAAGAAAAACAAATACTAAACTCTAGTGAATATTTTTGTTTCCTCTGCATCCTTTGCCATCCAGACATAGGACTGGTGTAGATGCAATGTTCTCAGCAAGCCATTTGTTTGCAAAGGGGGAGCCAGCCTCGGAAACACATAACCCATTCTCCCCTCTTTGTAACAGATCTTCCTTCTACTTTCTGGTCAGCTTTAACCTTAAGTTTAGTGTTACATGTACATTGATGCTAACTATTGCGCGCGTATAGGTGAGATAATGAAGAGTCAGACACAGGTATATATGGTTTCAATCAGGGCCACATTTATTGAATTAAGGATCTGGGAAGTGCGAAGCGCGGTACTAATCTACTCCAGCCATTGGCCAGGGGAAAAACCCAAGTTTGAGCAAAACATCCAAACCGAATCAGAGGCGGGATGCCCCGCCACCGTCCAGTTGCACTCCATGTGGAGCTGGAGGGCCTTACCCGTGTCGCCTCCCATTGGCGCCACGAGGCAGCCAATGTAGGCGGAAAAAGGTAGAACCCCAAAGGCGGCCCGATCTCCCTCCTGCCAAGCCGCAATACATTAGCGAGGGAAGCCTCGGGTAACCGCCAGTCACCTTGAAAGGTGCCACTGGATGATCACCATAACCCTAAGCCCCACGGCCTAATTCTGCACTTCCCACCACAGGGAGAGACAAGCTATCGCTTAGTCGAATCTCCCCCACCTGCCCGATAAAAAAGCGAGCAGGGCCCTTCTCAGGCAGATCCTCAATGAACGGATCGTAACCGGCCTCGGAGAGGTGCACACCATCCAGCCGAAAAAGCTCCCTCCGGGCCAAGGATATCGCAGGATGGGGGGTATACAAACCCGGTCCCTCCTACAGCCCTGCAGACCTCACCGTTCACCTTCCTACCCGCTCTGTTCAAGGCATGGGGTCGGCACCATCCCACCAACAGAAGTGCGGTATCATGAACGAGCATAGTATCCGTACCCCCGGCCAGCGTTGCCGTGTACATGCAATGTCATATGACACTTGCCAGATCAGGGCCTTGCCTTTCAGCAAGCCCAAGTCATTCCCCCCCAAATGTAGCACCATCATGGGGGGGGGGAATCCTGTCCAGCCGGAACAATGTGTGGAGGAGGTCTCGCCATCTCATGCCCCGGCGGCCCAGTCACCGGACCCCAACCGTAGGCTCAATCCCCAAATGGGACCCGTAGATGGACGTGGCAGCCCATCTTGCCGCCCAATAGACCATACTGTACCTACAAATTAGCACGTGGACAGCCCCGCCTCTACTCCAGCAACCTGAAAGAGAAACAAAGTCCATGGTAGTACAATCATGGCAAATCACGCACATAGGACCAGTATGACTGGGAACTCCAACAACCCACCGCCCAGACACTGTCCTGGGAAAAAACCGAGCATGGCCGCCATAGAGGCGGCGCCGATACAGAAGGAATGTATCCCAAAACACGAGTGTGCCATGCCCAGGTTGCTAAAGCGGACTTAGTCACTGACCAAAACTGGAATCTGGCCAACGGTGATCCATCCTGATGATAAAACAAACTGCCCCCCGCAGGTCCAACACAAAGGTGTGGAGCGCCCGGACCGGACACAGCTCTACTACCGACCCAGCATGCAGCATAATGGTCATCCCTCTCCCTGACTGGTCCATCTTAGACCTTCGCACCCAGAGCTTTGCCCACGAGGGATCGAAGGATAAGTCAGAAGCGGAGAGCGCCAAAAAAAGGCAGACAGGGCTATTACATGGAGTAAAACCGTCTGATAAAGAGACACAATCTGATTCCTGGATAACGTGCCTGCAATGCCGTTGCCCAAGCCAGGCACATGCTGGGCCCTGAGCAATATCTTGAATTACAAAGCATGTAACGTAAGGGCCTGAATCACACACATAACTCTGGGGTTCTTTGAAGACAAAGTGTTCAATACCTGCACTGTGGCCTGATTATCACACCAAAATTGGACAACGGAATTGGACAATTGGTCTGTCCATAAGTGAGCGGCCACGTAAATCGGGAAGAATTCAAGAAAATTGAGGTTCCTGCATATCTCTGAGCGTAGCTATGTGCCTGGCCATGGTGCCGCACACCATTGATCTTGAAAGATGACTCCAAAACCCAGGGAACCTGAGGCATCGGACTGAATGAAAATCAGGGTGCAACAGTAGTTCCCACCTCCAAAATGAAACGGCATTGAGTTGCTCTAAAAAAAATTGTAGCCAAACATGGAGGTCTGCGTGCATAGACGCGGAGAGACGCACTCTGTGATAGGGGAGCTTCAGACCCTGCATAGCAGCGCATAAATGGTGCAAAATGTGTGATCCCGCACAATGACCTGGCAGGCGAAATTGAGATGACCAACAAGGGCTTGCAAGTCGCCTAAAGTAATTTTTTGGTGTTGCACAACCCCGTAGATGTGCTCCAGTAGAGCCGCTAGCTCCTCTTTCAGGAGGCGGGAACACTGCTGCACCGAATCTAACTCTATCCTGAGAAAGCTGTGTGTGGAACATGGCCCTCAGCTTTCTCAACTGCCAATGGAACCCCCAACTCAGATGCCAATTCGCGAAACTGGTCCATAAGGAATGCTCATTGCTCTGAACCGGCCGGCCCTGCAAACAAGAAGTCATCTAAATAATGGACAACTTGAGGGAGGCCAGTCCGATTCTGCAAGGCCTAATCGAGAAAAGAGCTGAAGTGCTTGAAAACCGAGCATGAAATAGAGCCGCCCATTGGCATTGCGCTGTCAAAATAAAAGCAGCCCCGAAAACAGAACTCGAGGTCAAAATCGGTAGGGTGGACCGGCAAGAGCCGAAACGCTGATTTGATATCACATTTTCCCATCAGGGCACCAGGACCACAGCACTGCGGACTCAAATGAGGCATACCGGATGGAACAAAGGTGCTCCTCATGGCCTCATTGACTGAAGCCCCCAGGGGAAAGGACAAATTATGAATCAGGCAAAACTCACCGGGGCCTTCCTTGGGACTATGCCCAATGGCGATATTCACAAGGAGGGCAGGGGCAAAGAAACAAAGAGGCCGTACACTCCACCTGCCACCACTTCTATACCAATTTTGGACTGGACCAAAGACTGCAACAGATTTCTTACTACGGGACATCATGTGAACCCTAGGTCCCTGAAATGAAATCCGGAACCAAAAGGGAAACCATCGAGCAAATAATTGGCATCAGACTTGTTAGGGTGAAGTGACAGTAAAGCAGCCAGCCTGTCCAGTTTAATTGGACTGGGGCCCTTTTGGAGGTGGATGCGGACCTGCGCCATGTCGACGCTTGGAAGCGCTACCCCTGAAAGCTCCCTTAGAGGCTCGCAAATGGAAGCACGATGCTGACGTGTGAGAGCCTCCACAGACCGCACAGACATGTTTGTATGGGTACTCTGCACACACACAGCCCCCTCATAAGTGGGTTCGCACGCAGCATACCTGGTGGGGTTGAACCACCTGTCCCGTGGAAGCACGGGAAGCTGGGGCATGAACCACGTTGGATATAACATGCCTGCTTTCAGATCTCTCACCGATAATGGGCCTGGCCAGGACCATAAGTTTTAACAATAAGTCGTGATCCTTCTCGTCCCAGCAAAGGGAATATGCCCCATCATATGCCAACCAAGCACCTCCTTCAAAACCAGAATAAGCTCGATAGATAATATCGAGGTATTTGGTAACAATGGCTGCCTGTTCGAATAGCACCCTCTTCAACCTGTGGGTAGTGATCTACCAAATCGGCTGTAGGCTGGCCCTTCATTGCAGACGCCCCACAGCCCGCTGGTCCCGACCAGACAGTGGCACACGCTATCAACACTGGTGAAGTCACCCATGGCCTGTCGGCCGGAGATGCCGACGCGGTATAGGTGACCCAGCTGTGGGCTGCACCGGAGGCAAGGGGGGGGGGCGCCTGATTCCAAAATAAGGCCAACTGGAAGCGATAGGTGATACAGGCGGTCATGGACCAATGTGATGCAATCCGGCCACTGGAGCTGAACCCTGATAGTGTGGAGCATATGTGAGGCCATGTCGCCATGGAGTTGGGTGCAAAGTACTCACTGCCCCCTACAGGATTAACTGAATGAGCCGGCCGGAGCACCAGCGGCCTGGCAAGGCCCAGCAGACAAACCAGAAGCCACATCCTGTTCCCATAGCATAAGAGGAGCTTCCACAGCATTTTCGCCATATGGAGGGCCGGAGTCGGACCTCGGGGGCACCACAGCGCTTATACTGGCCACCATCTCGTCTAGGTGTGCTGAAAGTGAAAGCAATAATTTGTGTTTATACCCGCCACGAGTGGTAACCCACCACCCAGGTTGCCCCCCTCTTGAAAACCGCTGAAGGACGCGGGCTGCCTATCCCTGCTAGACATCTATTATTCGCATGAAGTGATCATTCCCCTTTACTCAGCACTGGTTAGGCCTCATCTTCAGTACTGTGTCCAGTTCTGGGCACCACACTTTAAGAAGGACGTAGACAAATCGGAGAGGGAGGGCGGTGCAGGCCCCACCCGCCCAAGACAGACCTGGGGAAAACTTGCTGCGTGTGCCGCCGAACAGCTGGTCGGCGGAGTCGCGCTGCCAGACAAGCGCCGCTGTGCCACGCAGGCCCAGAACACACCTGGGGAGCGGGCGGCTATGCCCAGCACCGGCCCCAATGGGCCCGAACAGGCCCGGGGAGAACCTGCCCGTGCGTGGCGCCACACAAGGAAAGGAAGGAGGAAAGGTGTTTCTCCCAACACACTCAGCACACACACACAAGCACTTGCCCCCCCCCCAACAAAGGTGTACAATAGGAAAGTCGAGGGAGTCGAGGGAGAGCCAAAAAACGAAAGAGGCTGAGGGCGGGGAGACAGGGGCTTAAATGTGGCTCTCCTCTCCCTGCCCCCTTAAGCCTATTGGCTCGGCCTGCATGACCTGGTCGTGTCCCAACTCTTCATCCCTCCCCCGCGCGCAATCTTCTCCCCGACCCCAGAAGGCGGGGCCAGTGGAAGTCCACTGTTAATACAAAGTAATAGCCATGATACCCAAGGTTCAAAATGGGTTTGCAAATCTTGGTTTGTGTTCACCATGATCAGTACGCCCAGGTATAATAGTAAACCATGGTTAAAACCAACAAAAGGAAAAGGGATTCATGCTGGAGGAGGAAGTGCATTTTTTCCTAGGCTGGTTCCCAATTTGCAAACCGTCATTTTCAGGAAACGTGTGTTATGTCTGCACTGGCTCATCATGGTATCATGTTTGTCAAGAGAAGAGCCCCCTAAAATGAACATACTGTACTGAAAAAGTGTTCAATTGTGGTTTTGCTCTTCATTTAAACCAAGCGCAGAAAAATATCAGTAACTTATATGTGCATGAAAAGCAAATCAGATTTCTTTGACTCTTGTTCAGGGATACAATGCTATGTAAAAATCATAAATAAAAAACAAGTGGCTTTTTATCACAATAGTTTCGCTGTAATATAGTTTTGTAATGTAAGTACAGCCATCATGATCTCTTCTCCAGAATCCTATATTTTTGAAAGTCAACCTCTAGATCAAGAAAAAAATGAAGTCTCCAAATCAATTGAGATGGCGTCGTATCTGGTAAGTTCTGTCTTGGCAATACATTCTTAACTATAAAAGGAAACAAAGGCTGATTAAAGCAGTGTGCTCTTGGAGATATGAATCATTAAACCGAATCGCCTTCAATATCAAGTGCAAACTCTGCCACCCTCTGTTAGATATACTGTAGTGCAATAACTCCAAAGGGAATATTTGATTTAAGGATTGCTTTAAAACTTAGACTTGGAATATGGTATTAACAAAAAGGTATCTTTTTCTAGTGATGAGTGAACTTTTCCTGGGTGAATTCATTGTATTTTTCTCAGATAAATTCATCTGTATTTCCTCAGTGAATTCATCTGTATTTCCTCAGATAGCATTGTATTTCCTCAGATAAAAATTCTCCTTTAATACGAACTCTCATTCCATGTATAAGTTTTTGCGTATGTGCAATATCAAAGTGCATCTTGGGAACTGTATTTATTTATTTATTTCTTATATTTATTGATCACCCATCTGGTCGATCACCCAGCCAACTGTAGTTTGGAAATGCATAGCGTGGGCGTGGCATGATGTCATGCATCGTCACAATATGTATCCCTTTCCTGATGGGTTGTTTTCACATGGCCTGCCTGTGTGGTGTGATGTTTACTTGCTGTCATCAATTGCTGGTGTATGGAGGAGAGATGA
The DNA here is from genome assembly GCA_021292165.1 of Shinisaurus crocodilurus. Taxonomy (NCBI): domain Eukaryota; kingdom Metazoa; phylum Chordata; class Lepidosauria; order Squamata; family Shinisauridae; genus Shinisaurus; species Shinisaurus crocodilurus. The sequence goes on from CM037889.1 coordinate 2,501,110, forward strand.
AGATGGACCCACAGAGTCCTCCTCCCCCTCCTCACGGAGCCAGAGATACAGGGATACAGCAGTGGGAAGGGAAGCAGCAGCAGACACACTGGATCATTCAAGGGGTAAACCAATCAGCAAATGGCATTGTTTAGATGCAGACTGCACATGGTCTGAAGCTCACAATCAATTCTGAACTTAATAGCAAATTCTTAATACAGTAATACCTTGGATTGCAAGTGACTTGGTTTGAGAGCGTTTTACAAGACAAGCAAATTTTTAAATATTTATTTATTTATTTTTTACTTGATATACAAGCGACATCTTGCAATACGAGTACTATAGTACGGCTTAAAGTAAAAATCTCTGTACAATTTTTTTGGGTGGGATTTCGTTTTGATATAAGAGTGTTTTAGATTACAAGCATGTTTCCGGAACGAATTATGCTCTCCATCCAAGGCATGACTGTACATCGATCCAGGCTCACTACAAAGATAAGCATTACAAAATGCACCTTGATCGAAACAAGCCAACTAATTATGAAATTCAGCATCATCACTAATTTTTCTGTATGATGTGTAGAAGACACGGTCTTCTCCCAAAAGAGGGTCTATGACAACCACCACCCGGCAAACCTGAAGTGCAGATTGAAGGGGCAGGATTGCAGCTTGAGATTGATAGGAAAATGGTCAAGGAGCACCTGATTACTCTAAACAAGTTTAAATCTCCAGCGCCTGACGAGCTGCATCCTAGAGTAATAAAGGAACTGGCAGAAGAACTCTCAGAACCACTGTCTATTATCTTTGAGAAATCATGGAGGACAGGTGAAGTGCCAGATGACTGGAGGAGGGCAAATGTTGTTCCCATCTTCAAAAAGGGCAAGGAGGAGGAACCTGGGAACTATAGGCCAGTCAGTCTGACATCAATCCCTGGGAAAATTTTGGAGCAGATTATAAAAAAGTCAGTCTGCAAGCACCTTGAAAACAATGCAGTGATTACTAGAAGCCAGCATGGATTTGTCAAGAACAAATCCTGCTAGACTAATCTGATCTCATTTTTTGATCGGGTAACCTCCCTTTTGGACTATGGGAATGTGGTGGACATAATATATCTGGACTTCAACAAAGCTTTCGACAAAGTGCCTCATGATATCCTGATTAGCAAGCTAGCTAAAAGTGGGCTAGATGGAACAACTATCAGGTGGATCCACAATTGGCTACAGAATCGGACTCAAAGAGTGCTTATCAATGGTTCCTTCTCAAACTGGGGAGAGGTAACGAGTGGGGTACCACAGGGCTTGGTCCTTGGCCCAGTGCTCTTCAACATTTTTATTAATGACTTGGATCAGGAGGTACAGGGGATGCTTATCAAATTTGCAGATGACACAAAGTTGGGTGGAACAGCTAATACTCTGGAAGACAGAAACAAAATTCAAAGCAATCTCGATAGGCTGGAGCGCTGGGCCGAAAACAACAGAATGAAATTTAATAGGGATAAATGCCAAGTGCTGCACCTAGGGAAAGGAAACCAAATACAGAGTTACAGAATGGGGGACACTTGGCTCAACAATACCACAAGTGAGAAGAATCTTGGAATTGTGGTAGATGTAGATCACAAACTGAATATGAGCCAGCAATGCGATGTGGCTGCAAAGAAGGCAAATGCTATTTTGGGCTGCATTAATAGTATAGCTTCCAAATCGCGGGAAGTGATAATTCCCCTTTACTTGGCACTGGTTAGGCCTCATCTTGAGTACTGCGTCCAGTTCTGGGCACCACACTTTAAGAAGGACGTAGACAAACTGGAGAGGGTTCAGAGGAGGGCAACAAGGATGATAAAGGGACTGGAAACAAGGCCCTCTGAGGAGAGACTGAAAGAACTGGGCATGTTTAGCCTTCAGAAGAGGAGACTGAGGGGAGATATGATAGCCCTCTTCCGGTACTTGAAGGGTTGTCACACACAGGAGGGCCAGGATCTCTTCTCGATCATCCCAGTTTGCAGGACACGGAATAATGGGCTCTAGTTACAGGAACCCAGATTCCACCTAAACATCAGGAAAAATTTCCTGACTGTCAGAGCAATAAGACAATGGAACCAACTACCTAGGGTGGTGGTGGGCTCTCCCAATCTGGAGGCATTCAAGGTGCAGCTGGACAGCCATCTGTCAGGGATGCTTTGACCTGGATTCCTGCATTGAGCAGGGGGTTGGACTCGATGGCCTGGTAGGCCCCTTCCAACTCTACTTTGCTATGATTCTATGATTGTCACACACTATTTAAAGCACAGTCAAAAATAGTCCTCAATATGTATTGTTTGCAGATTATCACAGGTAATTTATTTAGTAGGTGCTTTACTTTTGGTTAATGTTTCTGTTAACCAAATACTTTTAAAATACTATAACCCCCTTAATTCCTTGAGGCTGCAATCCTATACCCACTTACCTGGGCTGGGAGTAAACCTCATTGAACTCAGTGGGACTTACTTCTGAGTAGATATGTTTAAGATTGCACTATTACTCAAAAACACTGAACGTCAGTAACACATATTCCTAAAAGCTAGAAATTCATGCAAAGTAGTATTCTCAAAAATGTATCATACGATGAATATCTTTACTGTTTTTCTAGGTACCTTACAAGGGATATGCCTTCACTGAAGATTTCACATCAGAGTTGCTGGTTTTGCCAAACAAGAAAGGAAAGGTTAGGTTATATAGGTCCCACGATGTAAGGAAGCATGTTCCACACCATGGATGTGACCAGTGTTATCTAGCCGGTGGAATGTTGAATTTGACTAATAAGACATTGAATGGATGCATGAATGGATGCATGAATTTATTATGATCACAAACCAATAAAATTTGGTACAAACAGAATAAGTTACATTTAAAGAGTACAGATGAATTTACAAAGGAGCCAGAATAATGTTCTTTCTTTACCATCTGCTTCCTAATTTTGTATTATAGAGGCCCTGGCAAGTCTGTCTGTCTTGTCTCCTAGCCTAACCTATCTCCACAGAGTTGTTGTGAGGATAAAATGGGACAATCCCATAAATGCTGCCCTAAGCTGCTTGAAGGAAGAGTCAGGGCCGGTGCTACCATTAGGCCAACTAGGCGGCTGCCTAGGGCGCTGGGCTAAAGGAGGCGCCAGAAATGCCTTGGGGGAAAAAAAATACATCACGTATTTTACCAAGTTTGTTTTACCAATCATGTCCTGTGGCGGGGAAGGGAAGGCGAAAGAAGCGCACCCCTCCCTCTCTCTCCTCCAGCTCGTTACCAGGAACAGCAGCAGGCAGGCTCCTCCTCACAACCAGCATCAAAAGAGGCAGAGAAGGCTACAGACTGGAGGAGGGGAGGCGGGCAGGGGCCAATGATGGGAGGATGGTGGGCGGCTGGAAGGATGCACCTCCTTCGCCTTCCCTCTCAAGGATGCACCTGCAAACACCTCCTTCGCCTTCCCTCCCTCACGTGAGCCTCAGGTTCCTCAGCTCAAGGTCCCCTGAAGGCAGTTATTTCCAGCAACCAGGGAGGGAGGGAAAGGTATTTTAAGCTAGCTGGGGCTCCAATGTTTTAATTATTTACCATGCTGTTTCTGTGTTTTGGTTTTAAATGGTTTTAGGATGCAATCCTATGCGTGTTTGGAGGGGGGGGGGAAATCCTACAACTCCCAGCATTCCCCAGCCAGCCATGCGCAATCCTATGCACGTTGAGGTAGAAAAAAGCCCCACAACTCCCAGCGTTCCAACAGCCAGCCATGCTGGCTGGTGAATGCTGGGAGTTGCAGGGCTTTTTTCTGCCTCAACGTGTTTAGGATTGTGCCCTGAGCTGTTGATGTTTTCTTTACTGTACTTTGAATATTGTTGTCTGCCTTGAGCACTAGGCTGGTAAAGGGAAAGACAGGATAATATACATTATTCTGATAAAGAAATATTGCAACAAAGTGATAGAGAGAGGAGGGGAAGTAGCAAGTTTCGTAAATCCCCTCCTAAATTTGAACCAGATGATCCACGGGCTCTCTCTTTGCTATGTTTCTACTACATGCATCCCCCCCCCCTGCAACCCAGAAGGTGTACGAGTCAAACCGGTGTCTCTGCACCTCCACCCTGCGAGGTAGGACAGGCTGCAAGACGCCCTTTTGTCTCTATTCCTCACAGGTAGCGCCACCACACCTCTCTCACATCCTTTTTTCATATCCCTTGTGCTGCCTGCAGGAAGAGACAGGCTTTTACATATATATGGAGTAGGAGAAGGCCCTTGGGAGTTCCTGGCATAGCTGGGCTGATGTTGCCTCTTTGCTTTCCTCGTGAACACAAAGGAAAAGTCTCAAAGTCCACAAAGTTTTTCTATGGGGCTCGGCAGTTCCCAGGGAGAGAAATTTATTTCATAATGGGCATAGGGCTGGAGGGAGGGAGGGCTCAAGTGGGAAGGGGGGGCGCTAAATATCTGATCTTGCCTAGGGCACCAAATTGCCTTGCACCGGGCCTGGGAAGAGTGGGTTACAAAAATGATATGTAAATAATAAATTGTTAGCAAGCTGCTTAGCACAGAGTATGTACAGACTTCCCACCCTAGTATTTGGCAGAATATGGTGCGGTAGCCTAGCACAGCGTACGTCAAAGCCTGGAGAACTTACAGGACTGGCTGGATGGCAAGGTATTTAGCAAGCGGTTTTGCCATGAGGGTATCAACACTTGGTCACATAGCCAGGCCCATATTTAGCAACACCACCTAATCAAGCCACACTAGATTAAGTGCCCAATGATTAGATCAGGCACAGCAATCAGAACTTAGATATGCATACACTGGATATGCATATCTCTCAGGTATAGTGTGACTTCCCTCCGGCTGTGGCATAATTATTGATAAGTACAGTAGATGGATAGGGATTTTCACAACTGTAATCCTCACAATTTCAGTAAAGCACTATTTTTATTAGATTTCACCCATCCTGAGTTAGCCCTTTTGAGAACACTGATGGCTTTAGCAGCAAGTCATCTCAATCCTTTATCTGGTTGTCCAAAACCAATATTGACTCTGCCCAGAAGTTTCTTCCCTCCTCTGTTTTATTGTCTTCATTGGACCCAGAGCCCTTTGTCCCTTTGCAGTATTGTTTAAAACCTAGAAAAACCCTGAATATTAGATCCACAATGTTCCAGGCCTCACAAAGTCAAAGCACCACTCAGCTGCTGAAATCACTTTATTGCATGATAAGCCCAGTTAGTCCTGGTTATGTCCATTGGCTCTTGTTCTGCTGAAATAATCTAAGCCATGGAACCCGAGGTTCTGTCTGAGCCTCGTCAGACCCCTTTTCCCAGAGCACCTACTCTGGCTGCCTAGGTTCCTCCCACTTTAGCTGAAGCAGTGTTCTGCTTGCAGACTCTTTCAAGGCTTCCATTCACTGAAACCTCAGGAGTTTCCCCACATCCCAGTGCCATCTTCAGGTACAATTCACATGGATCACTACCTTTCGACCCCATTCTATCATCTGGAGGTCCTTTCTCTACAAATTGTAGCCTCCACCCTGAGTGTGCTTAGTGATTTGATGTATTTTTTGAACCAGCTTTTGATCGAAAGCTTGGCCATCTTGGTACAGCCTTGCCCTGGTCATCCAGTGGGAAAGATTGCAACCAGGCTTCCTTTTTGTGGGATCTCCCTCTTGTTTCCTCTTCATCTCCATTGTGATCAAGCTACATTCTCCAGAGAATTTGGCTTCATATGCAGTGTGTTTTGGAGTCCCATTGTGCACAATAAACATCTGAAAGAGGAAACAAGAAGGGGCAAAGAGCTCACAAAGCATTGGAAGTTGGTATGTTTGTGTGCGTTGAATATTAGTAACCCAAATCCTCCTCTTCTGTCACAGTGACTGTGCAAGGACAAGCCTCCTCCCTGCTCTTGCAATCCCACCCTGTACCTTCTTCTCTTTCTCAGCCATGTTATGGCCCCAGCTTGCTTAGCCCCAGCCTCGGCAGCTCCCTCAGAAACCATAGTCCAACCTTGATGCTCCGTGGTGTAGTCTTCCATGCACTGCAGCCTTCGGTTTAACTGTTGAGCTGGCCTTTGAGCTCATTTCCCCACCACTTGAGCTGAGTGTGTTGATATCTATGCTATTCATTTTGCCTTTTGTTTAATTTCCTTAATATGTGTAGGTTTGTTTGTAATACATGACCTAACTGAGTCCATTGTATTGCCACCCAGCTAATTCCCATGAGCAATTACTGTGTATATTTTTTTATTCTACTGTGTTCAGTAAAATTGCCTTTTTTCCCAAGAGACTTGTGTGTGTGTGTGTGTGTGTGTATCCTTGGGTCACCTCTGCCGAGGTGCACTATGACCAAAGTTCAAGGGTCCCTTAGGGCGAAATTTGGAGGATTATGGGTATCCCATGCAGAGCAAGAGGAGCACAGAGGTGATCTTAGCCTGCCTGCTCCTCCCACTCTACAAATCAGCTAGACAGCCGATTTCGGACATCTAGCTGGGGCACTTTGAATGGGGAGGGAAGGAGGCTGGAGCGCCGCCAGGATATGTTGTATCCTGGCAGACCTGGTCTCCTCCCCTCCCCGCCCCTGGAACATCCCCTTTACTCCTTCTCCAAGGTCAGTCTTATGACCTTGGAGAAGCAGTTTACACATTTTGTTCTGCGCCAGCTGCGAGAACAGGGAGGGGGATTCCAGTGCAGATCCCCAGCTCCAAGGTCGGAGCTCTTTTCCAATCTCAGAGCAGGGAATCTGTACGATCCTGTGGCCCTCTAGATGCTGTCTAGGGGACATAGGATCACTCTGTTAGACATGTGTATCTCTAAATGTGTGCATATGTGTCAAGAAAGGACATTTGGCAACAAGATATTAAATAATGATATTAAATAATGAAACTGGGTTTGATTATTTAACAGACGTATTAATCTAAAGTTTGAATTGTTCAATCAATGCAGGCCAACTTTAATTGACAGGGCTGAGCACACTTGTTCATTTTTTGAAGCTATCTTGATTCTAGTGGTTTACTATAGTAGGAAGTTAAAAAAAGAAAATATTAAACATAGCCTTTTAAAAAATGATTGATAATGTATCATTTAATGAACAAAATCTATTACACAATTCCCTCAGTATCTCAAAAAGGCACCCACATTAAGATTTAAGTTTTATGTAACTTTTTAAATGTAACTTTAATTGGTTAATTAATTAGTTAAAAGCAGATAATTAAACAACTAAAATTCTGTCAACTTACAAGCAATAAATATATGCTTATTCTTTTTTCTTATCCTCTAGCAACCCTGGAGATTACCACTAGCTCCCTCAAAGGTCTACTGCTCTCCCTGTACCTCAGAAGAATCTGTGAAGTTGTTTGATTTCCTGCTCCAATCTGAAACCCCCAATGTAGAAGAACAAGATAAAGCTAAAAGTAGTGGTTTTAACGAATATTTAATTAAACAAAACTTAACATTGTATAAATATGAGTAAATTGTCTATTGGTTTGAAGGGCTAGATTTTTTATCTCTGGGCATGTCCTCCCCTCCATCCCTACAGTAGCAGACGTATCGCAGACCAGTACTCAGGACCGGTGCAAGGCAGTTTGGTGCCCTAGGCAAGATCAGATATTTAGCGCCCCCCCCTTCCCACTTGAGAGCGCTGTATTTTTTTTTCAAGGCGATTCTGGCGCCCCCTTTAGCCTGCGCCCTAGGCAGCTGCCTAGTTGGCCTAATGGTAGCACCGGCCCTGCCAGTACTGCTCTGCTTCTTGCATTGCCTGGACTGTCCCTTAATGGCTGCCTGGCTTCTGCATGCCACCCATTCTCTCTCATGCCTCCCCTGGCTGCATCTTCTCCCCACTTTCCAGTTTTTTCAACACCAACACCCTCAATTGCTGTAGTGTTCGCGTCCCCAGCACTTCTTAGTACAGTTGAAGAAGGGGCAATTATCCACCCAGCAGGGGATTAGCCTTCTCCCATCAGAAACAGTACTGTGTATGCATGTCAGTCACAGCCTCATTCTGCTTTGCACAAGCCCTCAGCCCAGGGGGGGCAGATACAACAAGTTACACCTCTGCGCTGGAGGCTTGTACCTGCACAGTATCTTTTTTTAAAAAAAAAAAAAAGTTGGACAGAAAGGCTACATATTGTATAGATATCATAGTCTATGCAATCCACCCTGTTTGTAACAACAAGGAAGGGTGGAACCACTGTTGCCACTGCTTTTGAAAACCAGGGAAATAAGACACCCTTCATAGGATAGGTTCATAGGATCATAGAGTTGGAAGGGGCCTACAAGGCCATCGAGTCCAACCCCCTGCTCAATGCAGGAAACTAGAGGAGGGGTCTCCCATCCAAGTAATAACTTCAAGCCAATACATTTCAGTTCTGAAGATTTCTCAGTGGGAATAGGCAGGAGAAGCCTTAACCACTGCCACCATCTTGAATAGACAATCTTGGGATTCACTTAGTCCAGGATGCAGGAGGAGAGGAGTGAATGTGTATGTGGATGGGGGGGGGGTGATGGGGGACGACAGCAATTTGATTTGAGGCAAAGGGAATGGTTTAGACTGCTTAAAGGGGAAATCGCATTTTAGTGGTTGCAGGAGCAGAAGAGGGTGCTGTTTGCCCTCATTATTTTAGTTTTTGCAGCGTAGCAGTGATGCTGTTTCTCGGAAGAACATTTCCATGTTTGGTACGTGACTGAAAGGATAGGAAGAGTTGGAAGCAGCAAATATTAAAAAGGCTTGGCTTAGTAGAGGAGGTTGCCACGATGTATTTGGCATGGGGCAGAAACACCCACACATGCAATAGTTTGTTGCAGGTCCCTCTTGTATTTGACTATTCCAAATACCATTTATGAGGTCTATGTTGTTTAGAGAACACCATTACCTTAGTTTTACTATAATTGTTAACCACTAGATATCTTTTATTCAGAATTATATAGTGTCCAGAAAATGCCTTCATCGGTCTTCTCATACCCATTTTTTTTAAAGTGTAAATATTGATCATTGTAATCTGTCTATTGTTACAGATGACATATCCAGTAAAACTGTTAATGGGGGTTTGGGGGGGGGGAGAATATCTACACAAGCTGTTTCAAGGATTCTGCAACACTAGCTCAGCATGACCACAAAATGGAACCCAGGGTGGGATTATGTAACTATGCACAGACTTGCTTTTTGGTGATTCCCACTGAATTCTGGGACATAATATATGGAATGCAATTTTAGACATGGTTGAGGGAACTGCCTTTATCCCCGTCACCGCAGTCACTAGGGGCAAATGGCAAGTTTAGCTCCCTTCAAAAAACGATGTCCCAAATACACTACCTTCTCACATTTGAGAAAATGGTAGCCATTCACACCTACTCAGCAAAGTAAAGCACTATACTTGGTGACAGAGATCAGCTGAGGGCAATTGTGCCCTTCAAGTCTGACATTAAGTAGCCCAGCTCCCACTGACAGGAACGCCGAAGGGTGCAGTGCAACCCATTCCACTCTTAGCAGCATGTATTGCCCCTCCCTTCATAATTATGCAAAGTATTACACTAGGTCAGAAGAAGCTGAGCTTACAGATAATGAAGCTGGGCAGCTTTAATCTTCTAAAAGTTGGTGTAAAAATATATATATTTTATATATATATATATATATTTTTAGCTGTGTGCTGGCAAGAGCCCTCCAGCTTATCTGTCAGTGCTGTAAAAACAACCCTAGCATAAAAGATAAAGGCACATATGCCCCAGACCAACGTATTCACTTGCAAGTTACTCTCTCGAAATCAATGAAACCAGCTTTCAAGATCAGGGTGTTTGTAAAACAGTGAAGTGAGAAATGCATAATCACACATCAGCCAATTCCATTGTTAGCATTTTTAACACTGACAGGGTTTGGACAACATGCTGCCGCTCATTGTGAGTTATTCAACCCATGATAAGCTGTGGGTGCCTACGGGCGCCAAATTGATATGCAACCCCTGTTTGAGGTTGCCGTGTTGTGTGAACCTGGCAAGTGTGGGTTATGCAATGGTCGTTTAACATGCCACAGCCTCACCATGGATTAAATAACCCATGGTGGGCTGTCGTGTCATGCAAACCGCCCCACTGTTCCTGAGAAGCTCAATAAAATTGGTGTTTTGTATTTTCTTGGCATTACCCTAGCACAGTGTTTCTCAACCTTGGGTCCCCAGATGTTTTTGGCCTACAACTCCCAGCATGCCCCCGCCAGCATAGCTGGCTGGGGCATGCTGGGAGTTGTAGGCCAAAAACATCTGGGGACCCAAGGTTGAGAAACAGCACCTTATCTGTTTCTTTTGTTCTGGGAAAGGCTACTTGGGCAGGAGGCTTATAGCATCTAGGAGCAAGAGTATCCTGACATTGATACATTAGGCTACATGCCTTTTTTTGGAATAAAGTTAATTGACCTGTGTGTCCTCCACTGTGACTTAATTAAAGGAGTTTCCGTAATACAGTATGTAAAGCTTGGGAACTCTGGATACATGCAAATACCCATCAGAAAAATGTATCAGGCTGCATACTGCAGCTGCAACTCATAGAAATAGGTCTTGGCTAAGAAACAGGCTAGTGATTAAAGAGAGTAAGATCCTGTTGGAAGTGGGGAATGCAGAAGGGGAACCAAACGAATGTAAAACTCTTTGTTGAACATTTACTTTGCTTAAGAAGCATACTATCTCACTTTGATGTAATAAAGCCTGCCTTATCCTAGCCCACTGTTTCTCAACCTTGGGTCCCCAGATGTTTTTGGCCTACAACTCCCAGCATGCCCCAGCCAGCATAGCTGGCTGGGGCATGCTGGGAGTTGTAGGCCAAAAACATCTGGGGACCCAAGGTTGAGAAACATTGTCCTAGCCACAGATTTCCTTGATCTTTTGTGTGTTAAGATCATAGGAAACAATAGTGAAAGATCTGATTGAAATGATCACTGTTTTTTTTCCTTCAGTGTCTGAAAGAATGATTGTGACAGAGGATAGGAAATATGTTCCCGGACCAAAATCTGCTGCACCTTCAGACTGGGAAATACCTTTCTTTGGAGTTTCTCCATGTTCGTCCCTAGTCCATGAACAGCCCAGGACAAAAATACAACCCAAAGAGCAGGTTCATATGACAGCTTGTATAGTTGAATAGAACATATTATTAGAGCAGTCCCCTCTTGCTGAGTGGGAAAACAGCAGCTATAGATTTGTGTCTTAATTTATTGGCTGTTCAGCCATTGGAGGTGTGTTCAAAAGACTATTGGCCTAATGTTTTTTTTTTTTTTAAACCATGCTGATTTGAACCAGAATCTGTGGCAATCCTCCATATAATTTTTGTTATAGGTGAAGAAAATAGGTTTGTACTTGTTTAAGAGCCCAAGTGTCAAGGGACATTTCAACCTCTCATCCATGGCTAACAGTATATTTTTTTCTAGTGTACGTACCTAGGAGTGTTGCTGTTGGCAGACCCAGCTCCACCATTAGGTAAAGTGAGCCAGTTTGCTCAGGTAGCACATTATATGAGTAGCAACAACATGCTCCTCCTCCTCCACCTGTCCTGTGTCACCCCATTTTCCTGCAGTGAAAGAGGATAGCCTTATATGGCTTAGTCCTCCCACCCACTCCAACATGCAAATTAACTGAATTGCCCTCTCACATGGGAGAGCAACCTATCGGACATGCTGATTTTCTTGAGAGCAAAACATCTTCTGCTCCTCCCTCCTCTTCTTAGCTGTCTGGGTTTACAAAACCCAGTTATGGAATCAGCTCCCCACTGAGACCCGCCTGGCGCCAACCTTACTATCTTTTCGGCGCCAGGTTAAGACTTCCCTCTATGCCAAGGCATTTAGTTAGGAGCTTGGAATAGCACGGAGGGGATTGTCACCTGTAGGCTCAGTTTTATTGGCTTTTGTATTGTTATTTTAAACTGTGTTTTTAAATTTGGTTTTTAATTTTTTAAACTATTTTGTATGTTTTTTTATTGTTGTTTTTATGTATAGAGTGTTGTGAACCGCCCAGAGAGCTTCGGCTATGGGGCGGTATATAAATGAAATAAATGAAATGAAATGAAATGAAAACACAGGAGCAAGCCCATGAACCTCTATTTAGCTGGAAACTTTAGTACTAGTTATATATTACAGTTCTAGGATTGCCAGGTTTTCAGTTGTCAGTGAGAATTTAGACTTTTTGAGATAGGAGGTCTACATGCTACATTAAATGGGTAGCATACAGCTGATCCTCACTTTCCTTTTTTTTACCAGCAAGTAAGCGTGCGGAGCCCTAATCTGGACCATTGCATGCAGATAGGGGAGATTTAAAATTACCCACCCAGCCACTTCCCCCCCCTATATTTGCCTCCCCTCCCCACCACACACAGGCTAAAAAAAGGGGTGACCCTCCACTGGCATCAATGGAGGGCTTTTTTCCTATTTTTATCCCCTGCAGTGGAGGGAGGAATATAGGGAGGAAAGTGACTCGGTGGGAAGGTGTAAACCCCTCCTATCTGCATGCAGTGGTCCTGATTCGGATCTGGGCCTCGTGTACTTACTTGCAGATAAAAAGGAAAATGAGGATCAGCTGCACACTATGTATTTAATGTAGTGTGTAGTTCAGCCCTAAGAAAACATGTTTGTTTTTGTTTTTTTAAAAGGGGATTGGAATAGAAGGGTGATGTGTGTGTTTTCCCCCTGAAATATAATATTGTTTTATTGTTTAAGATTGCTGAAGCAGAAAGTGAATTAGCCCTTGTGGAACCATTACAAGAAATTCTAGGCAAAGAGGAACATCAAATCAATGAAGAACTATCTCCTGAAGTACCAGAAATAATTCCAGAAAGTGCCAACTATTTGGACAAAAAGCAGACCTTAGAGCCAACATCACACATAGGTATTCCAAGATGTCTGTTTTCACTATTTGCTTTTCAGTGTATATCAAAATATTATAGATATTATTCTGGAAGTAGGCATTGACCTGGTTATCCCTTCTTTCCTGAACTATATCCCTTCTTTCCTGAACTATAGCAGTAATTAAGAATATGAGATATGAATTGGATGTCAAATCTCAGCAAGTCATGAGATCACTATTTGGTCTTAGGTAAATTACTCCCCTTGGCCTCAGTCATCTGTACTATGATGATAATACTTGGATTACCTTACATTCCTGTTGTAAAGATTACTGAGATATTGGCCGGGTGCGCACGTCATTCTAAACTCACCAAGGTTCTGAAACCTCTGTGGGTTTAAAGTGCCCCAGGCCCCGGCTGTGCCCGACTAATGGTCAGGCATAGTGAGGGTATGTAGGCGCCACCTCTCCCCTCTCCCCTCAGTCCTCCAGTTGATATCCCAGAGGACACCGCGAGAGCACGGAGAGGAGATGAGTTGGGATGAAACCTGCCAAAAAGTGCCCAAGTGGCACCTTTCGGGTTTTGGCGGCTGCCAGAAGCTTCATGCCCTTGCTCAGCAGGGTTGCATCCCCGCCAAACAAGGGCAAGGACACCCCCCTGCAGCCCCTCTCCATCTCCCTCCCCCACCAGCCCCATTCACTGCCGTCGCTCCGCTTCCCGCTGCCGTGTCCTCGCCGGGGCTGGGTGAGGAGGAGCCTCGCTGGCACAATCCCACACAAGGCCGGTTTACCACGGCCGTTTGAGGAACTGCCTCAGCCTCGGTGACTGCGTTCAGGCCACGGCGAGTTTGCAGCAAGGCCCTGACACAGCCAGGACAGGCGTCTACACAGCCGAGGAGAAGCAGAAGCTGGCCAGAAGCCGGACTCCGCTTCCTCTGGGCTGTGTAGATGCCTGTGTTTCCCCACGCCTGTGTTTTCCCATCGGCCAGAGCCCTTTGCCCAGAGTGGCAGCCGTTTTTGCTGCTCTGGGCAAGAGACTCTGTGCCTTTTTGGCTTGCAGGTAGGTTAGCATTTCATCTGGGTTCGCACAACATGCTAAACCTACAAGGGTTTCCTTAACCCTGCCGCAAACCATGGCATAGCAGGATGGTTTAGAAGCCACCGCCAGTTCACTTCTAAAGCACCTTGCAGGGCTCAGACGACATGCTAAACCACAGTAGCGCTTAATCTACTGAAGTTTAGTTTGTCGTGCAAACCCAGTCATTGTAAGTGCCTGTGGCTCATGCTGGCTCAGCTTGTCTGAGTGTGGAAAGCTAAGCAGGGTCAGGCCTGGTTATTACTTGGATGGGAGACCCCTCCTCTCCTCTAGTTTCCTGCATTGAGCAGGGGGTTGGACTCGATAGCCTTGTAGGCTCCTTCCAACTCTATGATCTATGAATCTATAAGTACTTTGAATATTGTTAAAGGGAGGGTATTTGTTCTAGGAGGGTGCACTATTCCTTCTATAAAGAAGAGAGGGCGCCTATACCTCTCCTGATGTTTTGTTGGAATTGAACTGCATGGGGTCTCACTATATCCAGGTGATGAGAGCTAGTGCCCCTCCAAGCCCAAAAGAATGACACTTCTGTTGGGGCTTTAGTGGCTGGTATAACGCATGAGGGAAAGAAGAACAAATAAAGTATTTCAACTTGTGATTGCTTCTCACGTGGTGCAGGGGATGAACGGAAGCCCAATCTGCCTGATCATAGCTCCTTCAGATATTCAGGCAGCAGATTGGCTGGAATTTCTCAGCTCCTCTGGGGTGCAGTTGGAGTCCTCGCTAAGCTCAGAAGGCAAGAAGGGAGCACCACCACAGAGACAGTCCTGCAGCAAAAGGGTCCTGGTGGTTGCAGAGCTTCTGTCCCAGCCGAGCTTTCAGGCATACATATTTCTGCCTGTGACTGTCATTTATTACCCTGTCCTTTCACAGCAGAGGCCTTTCATTGGGCTGCTTAGAGTTGCTCAGCCTGCCTTCCCTACCCTTCCAGTCAACTCCTGAGTCATCTGCCAGTTGTTGCTGCAATGAGGTTTTAATTTGCTTGACTGCATGGCTGCTATCTTGGATCTTGGCATCCTGTCGGGATTAATCTCTAGGGCTTGGCCTAATCCCCCCCAGCTCTTGCAAAACTCTGGGTATGAGGTTATCCCTGACCCTGAAGGATTGACCAAGGACATCAGGATTTACCTTGGCCCCATTTAGTTCTTTTTCTAAAGACTATTTGTACTTCTGAATTTGCTCAAGCCTGTTGATATCTCTTGTGTGTGGGTGATGCTGTTTTGGCTACATAAGAAATGGAACTGACAGCCTGAACATCTAAAATGGAGGGCATTATAGATAGTTACGTAAGTTGTACTGTTTTCCATATATTCCCTTATATTCTGATAATGCTCAACAGTGCCCCTAGAATGTCTTGTTAAGATGGCATCATACCAAGACACCTGTACAGGCTTATCTCATCTCTTTCTTTCCCAGTACACATCCACAAATTTAAACTGTTTTTTTAGAATAGGCTAACTGGTTCAAACTGGCTTAGTCAAGCCACTAAGCAATTTTCTGATTTGTTGGCTAAACCACTGACATCAGAAATGAGGGCTATCACATTATTGGGGGAAAAAACATCAGTCAGTCTCTGCTAAGGGCTTACGTATACTGAAATAAGGGCTTCTACTGAACTCAGATTCTCATAAAAGTAAGAGTTTGCTCACTCCTGAGAGCCTTCTATGTGAGCCAAGTGACAAAGAAGGTGGCTTTGCATGTTGCACAGATGCTCACTCTGTGGAAGCACCAGCAGTTCATTTTATTTATCTTTTAAAAATATTTTTAACCTCTCTTCATCCTCATGGATATCAATTCATGCATCTTCTGTTAACACCATCTAACTGGGGGCCAAGATGCTCTCTCTCAGACCATCCTCTCTACGATGAACTCAGCATATGTTTTGGTACCCAAGAGTATATTCAAGCAGGTAACAGATAACTAGCAAAGTTTGATTGACATTTTGATTTTATTTGGAATTCTGTCCCTCCCTCCCTCCCTCCCTCTCTCTCTCTCTGTAATTTCTGTGTTTCCTTGTTTTCTTCCTTTTCCCCAAATAAATTCCTTTTTTATATTTGGGCATTTGGCTGTGTTGTTTTAAAAGGGAATTCTCACTAAACTCTTACCCATTTGGAGGACTGCACTGTTACAAAAACGATCATTTGTGTTCTTAGGATTTTCAGAAGGTTTTGAAAAAGGTTTTCAAAAGAAAATCCAAACCAGACCTGGGCTGAAGGGAGGGGTCCATGGCAATAGGGCTCAGAAACTCCACAAGCATCTGGACAGCAGACTATAGCAGGGGTAGACAACCTTTTGGGGCTTTGGACACATTTGGTAATTTGAGAAACTGTCCTGGGCACCACCACAAAATGGCTGCCATGGGAAGCATAGTAAAGGACAAGTAACCTGCCCAAAGACTCTACCTCTACAAGGCAAATATGTGGTCTGAACCATACACACTAAACAACTCCTTTGAACCCACAGTTTACAGCACCAAATGAAACCTATTTCACAACAATCCCAGCTGCTGGTAAGAAAATACGGTAATTAAAAAAAAGTGGGAGGGGTCGGGCACCTTGGT
Source organism: Shinisaurus crocodilurus (assembly GCA_021292165.1). Classification (NCBI taxonomy): domain Eukaryota; kingdom Metazoa; phylum Chordata; class Lepidosauria; order Squamata; family Shinisauridae; genus Shinisaurus; species Shinisaurus crocodilurus. The sequence goes on from CM037889.1 coordinate 2,517,532, forward strand.
GGGTGCCTAGAATGTTTTCCAGGGGCACATTGGTGCCTGTGAGTACCACGTTGCCTACCCACCATGTCTAGGGTGTGTCAGGAGGTTCAACATGACTGGTGGCAGCTTATCACTAGTTCGTGGGTTTTTTTGGAGTGGGGGATCGTTATTATTAATTATTATTAATTTTATTTCTATACCGCCCAATAGCCAAAGCAGGGCAGTTAACAGCAATAAACAGTTGTGAAGAAGGAGCCCACCAGTAGGGAAAGTCAATCCCCTTTCCCCCTTCCCAGTCCATAACATCCATCCTCCAATGTAAATGATATAGTAATACCTTGGATTGCAAGCATAATTCGTTCCAGAACCGTGCTTGTAATCCAAAACACTCTTATATCAAAGCGAGTCTCTGGTGGGCGTGAGCGGGGTCGATTTCGGCCCGCTACGCCCGCTCAAGGTGAGCGGTTACATCCCTACGACTTGTCTTGCAAGACCTTGCTTGTTTATCAAGTCAAAAAAATTTAAAATGTTTTGCTTGTCTTGCAAAACGCTCTCAGACCAAGTTACTTACAATCCAGGGTATTACTGTATTTTGTAATTGAGAAAGCATATTATTGAAATTCAGCTTACTAATTCAGAATTTTTATTGCTGAGAGCAATATTTAGATTGCATTTTCAAAAAATAATATAATAATTCAGATCCATTTCCTATTTTCATTAAGAAAACAGGGTTGGATCCAAAGAAACCTACGTGAAAGGAAAATAGCTGCTAGCGCTGTTTTAGAAATGCTTGTGGAAGTGCTAGTGAAAGAGTTAGCTTGGTTCTATAATAGGTAGGTTTGACAGCAGTTCCTGTGCTTCCAAGTATATCTTTCAATTTAGTTTTATAGTTCTCATTCAGAGTTCTAGTGTGAAGTATAAAACAGCACTTCTGTGAGGAGAAAACACCTTCTGCTTGCGCACCTTTGGATTGAACCTTTTATTTTTGTATATCTGATACATGCACATAAAATTATGAGAAGATTTTTTTCATCCTTTTTTGGTAGATTCTTACATTATTGGAAAAAGAAAAGAAGATAATCCAAAAAGAGACAAAATTGTCAAGGTATTATCCTATTTAATATTGATGTTAATGACTTGTACATACCATTAATTTCAGTAGGAGAATTAAATTATAATAATTAAATTATATTTATCACTAACTCCCACTGAAATCAGTGAACTTAAAAATGCTCAATTTTGCCTAAATTAGCCTTCCCCAACCTAGTGCCTTCCAGATGTTGTATCCTGCAACTCCCATTAGCCCCAGGCAGTGATCAGAAATCCTGGGAGCTATAGTCCCAAACATCTGGAGAGCACCAGGTTGGGGAAGGCTGCCCTATGTCACAAAAGAGTATGCAAGCTCTTTATCAAGTTAGGTGGTACAAAAAGTAGGGGAAGGGTGAAGAAACAAAAAAAGTTATCATTAGGCTAGATGTTGTGACCATGAGGTCTGCACTTAAGACCCAGCCTCAAGATGGACATTGTAGACTGAATGAATTAGTGACTGCTGGATGCTAAAGGTATCAGATTACGGTACATGTTGGATTCTGCTGGGAAGAAGCAATGGCTGATCTCCATTTGTGAAAACATAAAGGCTGACTTTTTCCCAGATCTGTCTCTTGCCTTGGGTGAAACACACAGGTTCCTAGGTAGGTAGAGAGCAGAAGTAAAGAGAAACATGACCGTCTTTATATTAACAAAATCATGGATTAATTAAAATCAAGGTGTGCTAGGTAAAGAAGTAAATTGAAGCCAAGTTGTGTAGTGTTAGCTGGTGGTTGAAGGGAATGAAACCCTCAGAAAGTTAAGATTAGATTATATAGGAGGCACATTCAAATGCCCTGAGGCTAGCCTTTTGGCCTAGGTTTCCTACAGTGAAACCAAACATCAGCTTCCACATAACTTTGGGAAAGTTTTGGGGGGGGAAAATACAAGAATGCTTAGTTCAACTTTCACTTTGCTTCTCTATCCTTGATGGTAGCCGCAAAGATAATACTTTTGTTTAAATTGTGATTGTTTTGTGGTCTCTGGCAATGGGGGAAACGGTGAGAGAAACAATCACACTAAAAAGCTGATTTGAAGAAATTATATATTGTCTGAACAGAACTGATAAGCTTTCAAGGACACTACCACCCTCCTGCTTTAAAAAAAAAAAAAAAAAAGACTTGGGAGGAAACCATCATTTGAACTCACTTCTCATAGATGAAATGTTTACAAAATTCAGGGTCCAACCACTGAGGCCTGCTGGAAGGGTACAGTATGGAGTCCACTGCACATACAGATGGATCCCAGAGATAGGTGTGTGGTGCGACTGGCATCAGAGTTTGCCTCCAGTATCCAGCATGTGCATAGAATTGTCCCTGTTGCACCATGTTCATAGCTCTGTAGAAGACCATATCATAGGAATGGTAGGCCCCTTTGTTCCTCTCAGCAAGGATTCAGGTCCAAGTCAGCCCTTATGGCAGGGGTGGGAAACGTGTGGCCCTCCAGATGTTGGTAGACTTCAGATCTCATCAGCCCTAGCCAGCGTAGCCAATGGTGAGGGATGATGAGAGTTGCAGTCCAACAGCATCAGGAGGCCATGTTTTCCCCATTCCTGCAAGCCAGACTGCAGGGTGAGGGAGAGTGTCCTCCAGCACTAACCTAAGACCAGATTGAAGGGTATCGATTTCCTTAGTTAATTACTTCCCCAGTTTACTGCAATCCAGGTGATGTAATGGCTAGTTTTTGCTTTCTCTGCTGTATCACTCTTAAGTCAATTAACAGAACCATGGCATAAGGAAAAACTGAAATATGTTACCTGCAATAAAGTGGTAGTTTGATCGCATGGATCACTGTTCATTGTACAATAAGGTGAGAAATTTCTCCACTCAATGCATTGTGTATTGATCAGAGATCTAATGAGCACTTTACCATATAGTCAGCTGTAACTTGCATGTAATTAACTTTTTCATTTGTGTGTGTTGGTTCTTAGTTTGGTTCTTGGAAGTCTCCTTTTGTGAAAAGATCCACACCCTTGGACATGACTGAAGTTCAGGAAATAACAAAGGTCTCTGAGGTTTGTTTATTTATTTATTCAAAGATTTATACCTCACATTTCAGGACACACTGCTCTCAGGAGGTGGTGTACATATGTGTCCAGCTCAGTTCTGGATAGAAAGAAATGTACCCTGGCTGAGTATATCCAGGCATGTATGTGAGTGAACATTGCATTCACTTCCAGCACTGGCAGCTCTTTAATGACTGTGTATTTTAAAGCATTGGTGTTGAGCCATGAATGCTGCCATCTACTGTAGCAGTTTGACCTCTGTGGCCATTGCCGTGGTTCTGGTGCTCAGCTCTGTTTTTGTTGGTCATGCTAGTGTTTCTGTCATCATGAAGGAGCTTTCGTAGCTAGGGGTAAGGTGGGATGCTTAAAAGAAATAAGACCTGTATTTGAAGCACCCTCTAAATTTGGGAGTGTCTAAATATTAGTTTCTGTCTACTAGTGACTGGTTTCTATAGGATGTTTCTATAAGCAGTGGTGCTGTCAGGGCAGTCAACAGAATGAGCAGGAGAAGGGGCACATTTTGATGTATGTGAACTAACGCACATTACCATCTGATGGAACTCCCCGCCCAGTTGTCCAGTATCTAAAATTACCTAGTTGCACTGTCTATAGCGATAAATTTGAATTATCTGTGGTTATGAAATACATTATATAACGTTTTATATCTGTGATATATTTAGAAACATATGCCCAAGAAACATGTGCCCAAGAAGCTCCTCAGAACGGAAAGGCTGGGCCTCAAAAAGACGCGGACACCAAAACATGCCAAAAAAAATTCGGTGGCAAAGGTACTACTAATAGTTTTAATGAACAAAAATATTCTCTGGATTTTTGCAATTTAAATCTAATGGGAAGAATCCAACAGGGCACTTAGTCCCCTGCCGATTCTCTTCCTCCCTGCCAATTGCATTTCACAAGGTCCGTCCGCCCCCCCCCCCCACTTGCACAATAGTACTTTAGCACTTCCCTTGCATAAAGGAGCTATGCTGGCCTGCTGTCTTCCAGAAACAAGGGTTTCCTCTTGTTTCAGGGCTTCCCTTAGAAAGTGCTAAATCTCTCTTGCATAAGCGTGAGTCCTGCTTAAACAACGGAATCAGTAGGACCCATCGTTTGCGGAAGGAAATTGGTGGGGTGAAAAGGGATCGTTGGGGACATAAGCACCCTGTTGGATTCTTCTTTTTCTCTTTTAATTTACATAGCAGTTTTGCTTGAGTAGGATTTTTTTTCTCTGAGAGAGAACACTTTTAATAATACACTGAAATTCCTCTTGGGTATTAAAAAGTTTGTTAAACTAGCTCAGGGCTCAGGCTAGACATAAGAGAAGCATCTGAAAAAAACAGAAATAGTGGTAGAACACAGAAATGAATATGTGTATCCTAAGCAATAACCCTACAATATTGCCTTCAAGACTCTGAATACCTAAAGCTATTGCTAGTAATTATAGAGTGTTTCTTAAAATTATCTGGAGAAAGGTCAAGAAGGAAGATACATTTTCTTGAAATAAAGAATGGGAATTCCATTAGTTATGTATGATATGTTTCTGGGCCATCGTAATCAACTGGCAAGTTCTGTAGAACCATTTCCAACATCAGCTTGGTTTGGAGCAGGAAGACTAACATGGAAGATTTGCTGGGTTTTGTAATAAAAATCTTTTAACAATTAACTACTCCAAATCTAAAGTTATGGTATTTGCAAGGAGGAAGGTTAGATACTCTTGGTTCATGGATAATAGCAGGCTCGATCAAGTTGACTCCTACAAATATCTGGGTATTTGGTTTCACGAGGCGACAAACTGGAGAGTTCAGGCGAGACGTGCGAAGGTTAAAGCTGAACAAAATTTGGGTGCTATATTACGGTTCTTTTTTACTAAAGGCGGGAATTTCATTCCAGCTGCTACCCGTGCTGTTCAAGCCAAAATAGTATCTCAGATTCTTTTCAGAGCCCCTGTCTGGTTTCCTGGCCTTAAAGACTCTCTTGAATCCTACTTTCTAAGAACTATATTTGGTGTGCCCAAGTGTGTGGATAGTGCTGTCCTCTACCTGGAAGCTGGCCTTAATTCTCTAAGCTGTCTGGCTTGGATACATTCTATTCACTTTTGGCTTCGCTGCTGCTCTTTGCTTAAGCCTAACTCTTTTGCATTCCAGGTGATGTTAGATTCCCATGTGTCTGCTTGGAATAAAGCAGTGGTGAAAAAGGTTGTCTCTGCTGGGCTGTCACCCTCCTACTTGTTATCCATGCCCTGGGAGAAAGCTAAATTTCTTGTTAAGCAGAGATTAATTGACATCGACTTTCAAGAGCTCCACAGAGCGGCTTGGGCCCATGCTCACCCTTGTCACTGGGTCTGTCAGACCTTAACTCTGCAAATGGGATGCTATATTTAGATTGGTTATCTATTCCAAAATATAGGAGAGCATTTTCCTTGGCTCGATTTAATGTTCTACCCTCCAAACTTTTGGATGGTAGATTCAGTATAATCCCAATGGAAAACAGGTGTTGCCCCTGCAATAATGAGGAGGTGGAAACTGTTGCACATGTTCTTTTTAACGGCAGCTTTTATCAAGGGGCTAGAGAAAACCTAATACACCCAATCACCCAGACTTTTCCTGGACGATCCTTAGAGTTTCTTCTGTCCACTCTGCTTGACGGCTCAAATAGCTCAATTACCAAGAATGTTGCAAAATTTTTGAATATTGCTATTGTGACCAGACCTTCTATGCTTGTCTGATTCTGTTTTTATTTTCTATGTTTTTATTTGAGTGTATAATTAAGAGCTGGTGTATCTTGTTTGTATTGTTTTATGTATTGGTGTGGTCGGTAGACCGTAAATAAAATATTACTAGTAGACTAACGTGAGAATACTTCAGTGGAGTATGGGATTCAGAAACAGACAGATCAGGTGTTATGAAAGAATCTACTAGACCCCTTCTGAAATGTTACTAAGCAGGGCTGAACCAAATTTGGAGTGGGACACATTTCATGAAAAACTTTGCCTCCCATGAAATGCATCCCCCGCCCGCATTTGAATATTTTTTTAGGGAAGGGGGTTACAAAACAAGGCAAAAATATTCACCCATTCAGAGTGAGGGCAAGGAAGCATTGGCTTCATTCTGATTTTGCTCTATTACAATATCTAGCTAAATCTAATTGGCTATATGACATTGTCAAGAAACCTATTCAGAATTAGGGCTTGATTTTTAAACAGATCTCATTGGTTGCATGATGAGTATGAGGTCATCATGTTGCCTACATGATCTTCGATTGACTGGAATCAGCACAGGAAGAAAAAGTGGTGCAAAAGCTGCAGTCTGGGGGAAGAAACAGTTATGAACAGATGCCCCTTAACCAGAGGTTCCCAGAGGCAGGGACAATGCAAATGTCCATGGGCAGCTTCATGTTGCATCCAAGGCTCTGGCCATAAAGTTAGTGTCACTACAGGGTGGCCTGTGAGTGACTAGTGCTTTACAACGCTATTTTTCAAAATACTGGAGCTACTGGTGCTGTGGAAGTAAATTATCTTTCCAACCACAATTTGAAACCAAAGTGTGAAGTGGGTTTGCAAACCCTGGTTTTGAGGGAATATGGTTAGAGTTGACGAAGATATAATACTGCACCATAATTCGAGCAAGCCATGGGAGAAAGGAGGGAATTTGTGCAGAAAGGGGGAGAGAGGAAGTACTAAAGGGCAAACTTCCAATGGGCTATATCCAATGTCACGTGAGCAGACTTCCCCTCCCCTTCCTCTTCTCCTGCTGCAATCCCCCCATGCCCCTCTAAATCTGCCCCAGAGGGTCCCCCATCCCTCCAGAGCAGACTGGAAGGTATACGGGGGCTGCAGGGGGGGAATCCATTCTGCCAGCGATGTCTGTTCTGCTTACGAACAGATACCATGGGGTGCAACCCGCCATCCTAACCATGATGCATCAGTGGCTGTGCATATATATGGCTTGTCTTACAGAATGTTTGTTGCAGAAAGATCAACTCACTTTTCTTTTGCCTACCAGAGTGCTATAAGAACAAGAGAACTCACGTATGCCTCATGTTCCCGAAAAGCTATTTCTGTTGGTAAGAATACATATTCTGAAACAACATTAAATTTGCTTCATGGAGAAAGCAAGAATTTAAGAATTTATTTTTCGCAGTATGCTTCTAGGGTATGTATTTGAAAAACAAAATAATGTTAATATTATTGTTGGTATTTTTTATTGTAGAATGAAGATTGTATTTAATGAATACGTATTTCTTAACTTTAAAAGACACAAGATCCTTGTGCCTTTTAAAAATCACGGGGCCCGTAGTTTGTGCAAATCGTGTAAAACCCTATTAGACATGTAGTGCTGGTTTGCACCGTGCTGTCACTTTGTCACAGTGCCAAATATGATTTAATGTTTAACTGTTGAGCTTTAATCAATATGTGCTTCTGCAGCAAAGCAGCAAGTGGCACCCCATGGGGCTCTCTGAGGCCATCTTGCCCTGGTTGCCCCAGTACCTCACTTGTTGCAACAATGTAGAATCCTTCCGAAGAGAGGGGCATTGTGGGGTATGAGATGGCCCCGGGGAGCCTGTAGGAGCGCTCATGCTACTACTATTGAGGCAGCAACAAATACTGTTTGAAGCAGCAGTAGAACCAGGAGGAGGAGCAAGAGCAAGTCAGTGCATCATGGGATGGGTGGAGGACGCAGAGGCAGCACAGGAGGCAGCAGTAGCAGGTCCGCCTTAGGCAGCAAAATGTCTTGGGCTGGCTCCGCTGTGATTAACACCAATCAAAATTGTTCCCCACTAGTTGATGAATCTATCATTTACACCAATTAAATCTTTCAGCCTTAGGAAAAAACACTAGGCTATACAGCAGACTTCCCCATTCCGGTACTATCCAAATGTTTTGGACTTCAACTCCCATCAGTCCCAACCAGCATGGCCAATGCGCAGGATGCCAGGAGTTGTCCAAAACATCTGGTCTGGAAGGCATCAGGATGGGGAAGGCTGCTATACAGGTACCTTAATTAACCGGAAGGTGGAGCACCGGCTGCACTGCTGTGGAAATGTGAAATCTGTGAAAGCACTTGTTGAATACTGTTGAATCTAGTGGTCACCCTCTTACCAAAGATGAGCATCACCATATGTTCAGAGAATTTGGGCTGTAGCCTTACAAACGTTCAGTGACAACACTATTGTTTTCTTTATAAGATTAAGCACCATGATCCTGAATTTACTAAAGGGCCAAGTTTAGGATTTATCTATAGCTGTGTGAATTCAATAGTACCGTAGTTCTGTACATAAAATCTCAGTAGAGTAACACTGCTTGAATCCACACTGGTATATAATCTAATGTTTCAAAATGCTGAGGAAAGAGATTTTTGCCGTTTATATGGTATTCAAAAGATCCAGGTAGCCATGTTGATCCATTAGGGAAAAAAGCAGGAGCAACAGTAGAGTAATACCTTCATTGGGACCAACTGAAAAGTCGCCAAAGAAGTGAAGTGAGCAGGCCTTCAACTTCATCAAAAATTTCATCAGCCTGGATGTTAAGGAAGAAAGGGGAGAGGGGGAGAAAAGGATATTGCTGTGCATGATGAAAAGGAAAAGGTCTCTGAAATAACAGGGGGGTTACTCTTGGGGGAGGAGGTAACTTTGCTGGTTTTCTTGCTTTCTTTTTATATATGATGACTAAATGTGTGCTCCCACACTTTAGTGATGCAGCAGGTGAGTGGCCAGCTTCTGAAGTTGTGTGTTTTTTTAAAGTACGTTTTTAGAAGGTAAACAAAATGCCCATATATCTGTGACAGGATATGTGACCATGTGACAGGATATGGCTCTGTGAGAGCTTGTGTGGGGGGAAAGAGTAAATTGGTTGTGCTCTGTAGTGTGGATACTGTCTATAAGTACCTTTTTAGAAGCATTATACTTGGTGTCTCCAGTATGACTTAAACTCATTCCTTTGGGTCTGGGCCATAGTACAAAGGTTTCACAGCTACCACCAGTCTTGTATCATTATTATATTATTATTATCTTTATTTGTATCCCGCCTTTTCCCCAACACTGGGACCCAAGGCGGCGGTTTGGACAGTTTCTATTTCTGTGAAGTAGAGAGAGCCCTTTCAGGGGTTGCTGTGGAAGATACAATTCCAGCACAGGACCTAGGTATTTTATTGATCTCTCGATCTCTCACCTGGATGGGAAAGAACTGATCTTGTTAGGCAAGCAAGAAGCGCGGGGAGTGGTGGTGGGTGTCTTTGGGAAATAGCAGAGGGAAGAGGAGTGTGTATTTGGAGTAGTGTTCAGACAGCTCCCAGGAGGGTGGAATTCAACATCACGTCAATTTGTGATTGACCAGTTTTAACCAACTTCCCATGGTCAGATGGCCAGTGACAGAGCTTCCTTTGAAAGTAGAATGCACTTACCGTAATATGTAAATAGTGGATACAAAAGATTCTCTCATTTAGTTTCCTTATCAAATTAAAAGTTTACCAAGAAGGATTTAACACTTCAAAGGTGCAGGTGGGAAATTGGCAAAGACACAGAGTAGTAATTGACTTGGTTTGCACGACACAACAACCCATCGGGTTGCTACTCACGATCGATTGTCATGTCGTGAGAACTTGCTCTGATTTCCCAAGGGTGGCTTGTGCATGGGTGCATGCCACCCTGCAATCCATAGCTTGTTCTAGGGGTTATTTTACCCACAATGGGTTGTCATGTTGTCTAAACCCAGAGGACCAACCTCATCATGGGTATGGGGAATCGACTAGCGAGCCCCATGGCAAGAGCAGCAAAAAGCCCTTGCCACTCTTGCCATGTGGCTAACCAGGCAAGCGCCAGTGCCAGATGTCCCCAAAATGCCCAAGAGGCGTTTGGGGCAGCTGGCACTGGCTTCCCCACCATGAGCCGTTTTGGGCTCCCCACAGCTTCCCCCCCCTTTAAACTTAAGTTTTTTGAAGATCGTGAAAGCTGGCTGTCAAGCCGGCTTTCGTGATCCCCGTTTTGACAGCTACAAGCAGTCCCTTCCAAGTGCCCTAGCACATATGTCCCATTCCAAACCCACCCATTTTCCACTCAAAAACCCCTTTTTAAAAGACCCAGAGTTTTGACAGCTAGCTGTCAAAGGTCTCAAAACACCTTTTCTCTTGAAGAGGCTCGGGACAAAGTGCAACATGTGCACCCTGATTGGAACTAAAGGGGGAGGGAGATGAGGATATTGCTATGAAGGGGGTGTAAATCCCCCAAAATACCCCCTTCTCAGCAAAAGATCCCTCATGCCTTTGGTTTCGCTTGACAGTTCACCTTCTGTGAGCTGTCAGGAGGAACCAAAGAGGGGGGAAATAGATTGGGAGCCTCACCCTTGGCATCAGACAACCCCCTGGACATTGCCCAGCTGAGGCTTCCAATCCCCACAGTTGTGCACTAAAATAAAAGGAAAAAAATGCACACAATTTTCTGTGCAAATTTTTTTAAAAAAAAAATGCTGTGCAATCATGGGCAGCCCCTTCAAGGTGCCGCTGGGGCCCTTTGAAGGGACTGCTCGTAGCCGTCAAAATGGGGATTGTGAAAGCTAGCTTTCATGATCTCCCCCCAAAAAAAGTTTAAAAGGGGAAAAAGTCATGGCAAGCCCAAAACAACTTTTGGTGGCCGGGGGGGGGGCACTTGTTCCTCCCGAGGTGTCCCCTGGGATACATGTGGGAGGACCATGTGGGGAGGAGGGGGCGAACAACCCACGGTGAGCCCGATCGTCTGTTGGAGCTTACCGTGGGTTCACATGACCACCAACCCACTGTGACTTATTGCCAGGGTGGGTTGTTGTGACGTGCAAATGCACCCATTGACTTGAAATCCACATCTCTAGGCCGTGCAAGAGTATGAAAAATTAATGCTACTTATACAACATTGCTACCTGCTCTGATGCAACCTAGAGGTTGGTTTGGACTTACAGGTAGATCAGAATTATATCCCAATGGGCTTTCTTGTTACATTGGTGAATTCAGAGGCTTCGTATTTAGGGTGCTATTTGAAAGTGCTACTGAGTAATTCAGTCTTATTTGCCTCTGAATAGACATGTAGAGGCTTGTTCTGCTTATTTGTGAGTAGACATGTTTCTTACTATAAATTAGTGTCAATGGAATTGGCGGGTGGGGGGGTTGGATTTTTCAGCCTTGCCCAGTTTTGCCTGTGGCCCTGCCCACCACCGGAATGGGGCCTCCGCAAGCTTCTCCAAGGAATAATCTGGCCCTTAGGCCAAAAAAGGGTCCCCACTCCTGCACTAAATTTTAGAATTTGTGCATGTTGCCCAATCTGGAGGCGGCTAAACAACCCAGGGATGATCTGTCCCTGGGTTCTTTAGTACGGCATACAAACCGTGCTCGCAAGAGGCGAGCCAGAGTTGGAACCCAGGTTTTAATGTCATGCTAAACAACCCAGGAACAGAGCATCCCTGAGTTGTTTATCTGCTCCTGTTTGTTGTGGGAGTGATCAGGCAGTGTGGTGCTTGCTTGTTTCCAATAACTCAGGGTTTAAAAAATACCCTGGGAGGAAGGTTATGATCTGCAAATCAGGCCATTAGCAGCGGATGAAAAACTATAACAGCAGTCAAAATGTTTTAAATATTCAGAGACAGATTAAAACAGGACATTAAATATTACATATTAAATGCCATTCTAAATAAAAAGGATGGTCTTCACCAGCTTCTGGAAGGTAATTAATGAGGAAGTGAAATGGGTCTCCCTCAGAAGGGCGTTCAAGAGTCTAGGCACAGCCACTGAAAAGGCCCTCCTCCTGGTCCCAACTAAGTACATCTCTGCAGTAGTTGGGACATATGAGAGGGCCTCTGAAGATTCTCTTATCAGGCAGGCACCTAATGGGCATCATGCACTGACCAAATGCAGTGACACCAGTGCTGTTATTGTGATGTAATATAAAATACCTTATGTTTAATGTCAGTTTAAAATGATGTAAGCAAAAGTTTATCTCCACCACTTTGACAGCACCATTCTCAGGTAAAGCAAATGAAGTGCACATCAAACCGGGCTACATTTTTTAATTCATACCCTATTTTTTTTATTATAACCGTTATCTCACATCATCACTTTGTGAAGGTTACATATTTATTTAGCATTCTGACAGGCCAATCTCAAAATCTCAAATGTTCCAAGAACCATAATTGAAGGCAGATCATGGCAGCTCCATGACGATGGTTTATGAAAAAGAGAATAGCTCTTTTTATAATAGAGTATCATGAAGCCAATTTATTTTGTCAGTTTAATAAATCATACAATAGCTTCCATAGACCCATTTAATATTTTTCTCTCTGGACTATTTATTTATTATTTATTCACAATATTTATATACCACTTCACATTTGAAACAAATCCCAAAGAGGTATTCAAAAGAATAAAATAAAAAAAACCACACACACACACACACACACACACACACACATATTAGTAATAGTATGTATATGACTAAGCTTAATATAATATAATAATTTGTAGTAGTGGTGTTTGCTTGTGTCTTCTGTGAGTGCAAAGCCAAGAGGTCATAAAGGATCCTATTTTGATATTCATTTTTCCAAAGCGGTCAGAAATGTCCTATAGAAGTGTTATAATAGGCATAGTCAATTAATAGATCTAGGATTTCGGTCTTGTGCAGAGGCTTTCTATTACCCCCTAAGAAGGGAAACACCAGGCATGTGCACTGGGAGTTAGGATTCCCTTAGTTCTGCTCCATGGTTATTCCGTGGTTTTGTTCTGATCTGGTTGTCTTCTGGCAAGGAAGGGAACTGTGGAACATTAATAAATGTTGTGCAAGGAAAAAGTTAGTTCCTTTGAGATTTATACATATAAAATATTTACGGTAATTAACAAATCAGCATCCCTGAAAGAAAATGAATGTTGTTGTCTTTCTACAGGAGTGTATCAGCACTCCAGTGCCATACAAACAATAAATAAATAAATAATCCTCCTAATAAAAAATACTAATAGCTTTTCTGCTGAAAACATTTAAAATTTGTTTTTACTTTTTCCTGGAAAACTGAAAACATCCAACACAGAAATACCATTTTAAAAAAACCCTTTAAAAAGAACCCCCATGGGTTAGGTTAGACCTACTGCAATGACATTTCCAAAATCCATAGGAGTGAAAAAGGAAAACACTATTAATACAACATAAAGCATCTCTATGTATTTACAGCAAGACTGTATTGATGTTTACAATGATTAACGAAGGGTAACTGATATTTTTCAGAACTTTGACCTTTTTTCTTTTCTCCTTTCATATTTCCATAATTTCTGTTAATTTTGTCATTTCAGCAGTTTCCCAACATTTTGTCACCCACTCTTAAATTTTAGGGTTTCAACATAATGCCATCTGAACACAGCCAGCATTTTTGCTGCTATTAGTGCAGCCACGGTTTTATTGTTATAACACGGTTTTATTTTTATATTTCATGCACTTATTTTTCTGACATTTGGCAGACGTATTCCCCTTCAAATGGCCTAGTATGCCTGCAACTATCATCCACTTTTGATGAAGAGAAAAGATATTATAGCTGGTTTTTTATTTCCCATACTAGTCAGAGGGAAGCACAAAGCCTCAGATTTCTGAACCTCAACTCACGTTTGGTACTGAGTGGAAGTGGACAGATTCCAAATTGGTTCAAGCCAAATTGGGATGTTTTCCAAAGCGCTGAATTGGAGTCTGAATGGAAGCTAAGGGTCAGTGCACACCTCTAAATTAGGTAGTAGTAATAATCTTAGTTTTTGTTCTCTTTGTAGGAGAAAAAGTATTCCCTGCTCTTGGAACTGAGGTATGACAGTTATCATTGGTATTATATTGGTGGTGTATTCAAAATATTACTTATTACATTGGATGAAGTGGACTCTGGTCCACAACCACTTATACCATAAGGCTTTAAGTTGCCACAAAACTCTTGGTTATATTTATTTCCTGGGTATTATGCTTTGAAACATAACTGTTTTGGTCAGTTGACTGATTTTCTCAGGGATTTTGAAAACTACTTGTAACCGTGAAATTGAAGAAGACTGTTCCCTACTTTCACCCTCTGCTTTCCCTTGTGGTCCGTTTTACCACTAGTTTTGCCTCCTGTTAAGAACGAGACTTGATTATCTTTGGAGTTGAGAACTGCTGTTCATTCACTAATATGAAGGGATGTTGGTTGTGGTTATTTCACATAAGTTATCAGTCTCTTTCATACTTCCAGGGTTATCCCATTTACAATTCTAAAATATCTCTATGCATCCTGGAATTAGTATTTAAGTGGTTTCTTTTGGATACACATAGAGTGACAAATCAGTGCATTTGTCTGCACCTTTTAAAGTAGAACCTTTGTGTTCCAATCACACAAATACAAGGTGATTTCCCGTGCAACATAACTATGATGAAATCACACCACACTCCCGCTTAGTAAGATTATTGTTTACAGCATTTATTTATTTATTATATTTATACCCCACCTTTTTTCCTTCAAGGAACCCAAGGTGGCTTACATAATCCTCCTCCTCCTCTCCATTTTATCCTCACAACAACCCTGTGAGGTAGGTTAGGCTGAGAGTCAGTGACTGGCCCAAAGTCACCCAGTGAGCTTCATGGCTGAGTGGGGACTAGAACCCGGATCTCCGGAGTCCCAGTCCAACACTCTCACCACTACGCCACACTGGCTCTCGGTAGTTGCCATCTTTACATTAGATTATTATTACATCTTTAGATTATTATTTATGGATGGGTGAGAATTTCATTCAGTTTGTTATTTAACAAGAACTCGCCAAAATCTGCTGGTCAGTGAGTGATATCCAGCACTTCCTATGATGAAGTCAGTATAAAAATCTTATCACATAGGAACAGGTTCAAAAGCATGCACAAAGATTGCTGAAAGTTCATTAACGTCATTTTTCTGTGTTAGAAATGGCTGTGCCATTCAGGACTTTGATCTTATACAATGACTGTGTTAACCAGTTTAGTTCTGTACTGTGTACACACTTTGCAGAAGTGCCTCCATTTCTGTACTGAATGTTTAGAAGATTTCCCACATTTCCCCACATGAATAGGGGCAACAGAGCCAAAAATATAGAACTCTAGTCTAGCCATGCATTTCTGTCTGACAGGCTGTAGGCATACCTGTGATATTGTCCCACTGACGGTCTCTTCAGTAGGGGCTGGGGCCTAGAGTGCAGCAGGCAAGAAGTACTGTTCTGTTTTCCAGGCAATAGCAGAACAGTTATATGCTGAGATTCCAAGTTTGAGCTCCGGAAACCCTAAAACATGATTGTTTCATGACTGATTAGCCCTGACTGAAGAGTCGTCTGTAGTAGCTTCTTTGCAAGGAAGCATTCCAAGGGATTCTAGTTATTAGTACACAGATGACAATTACTAACTAGTATGTGCAGGAAGAAAACTCATACACCTATGAACACGCAACTATATATGAAGATCATAAACATATCTATTTTGCTACAGATACAAGTATTGGGATTCCACTCCCAACGATCACTTCCTAATGTGTGTATATACACAGTAAAATAAATATACATGATCTCTGTGTGCAATAGGTTACATTACTTTCCTACACATGTATAGGTCAAATGCCATCTGTGAAGCAATTCTCAGTGCTGAATTATTCAGCACTAATTTAGAATGTCTTGGAATTAAAAACAGACAAGAAGCATCATATAAGCAGGGCCAGTGCTACCATTAGGCCAACTAGGCGGCTGCCTAGGGCGCCGGGCTAAAAGGGGTGCCAGGAGCATAGGGCTGGAGGGAGGGAGGGCTCAAGTGGGAAGGGGGGGGCGCTAAATATCTGATCTTGCCTAGGGCACCAAACTGCCTTGCACCGGCCCTGCATATAAGTGCAACTTGCCTTTCATGAAAAACAAGTGGGACCTGTAACCAAACGTTGCAGTGTGGAGTGCTCCTGTTCAGGGTGCTAGCCAGCCAGCCAGCCATGCCCTATTCCAGGGCTGCAGAACTAGTTTGGGTCTGGGGGAAGGATGACATCAAGCGCTGGGTCCCCCCACTTGTGATGTAAGGGCGGGTCCGCAGTCCCTGATGTCATCAGGTCCCTGGTCAAAGTGCCGTCTGGAGCTCCCCAGCTCCTGTCTCAGTCAGGGAACCTGCTTCACTTTGCCTGGGCTTTCCCCAACTAGGGAAAGCCAGACAGAGCAGAGCCCATCAAGGTGCCAGCTTCCCTGCTCTGTCGTGGGGATGGTGATGGAGCAGCAGAGCAGGGCAGACTCAGCTGCACACTCCTCTCCCCTCCCCTCCCCTCCCCTCTGAGGCGGTGGGGCTTGGAGAAGGGGTCTTAAGACCCAGCAGGCCAGATGGGCTGGCCACGTGGGCCAATTCTCACCAGGAATCAGAGGTTCCCTATCCCTGCTTTATTCTATTCCCCCCCACAAGTAATCAGCCAGCATTACATGTCCACAGAGCATGCTCAGTCCTCATTGGAGGGAGACTTCCTCCTCTTAGGTTTTTTTTTCGCCCCCTAAAGATCTTTTGTTCTTCTGCAAACCTTGGGTTTTCCCTGAAGTCTGCTGTTACCTCTCTCTTGTGCATGGATGGCACTGTTTTGGCTACATAAGGATCTACACTTAGAAAATGAGAAAATTAGTTCATTATTAGTATATGAGAAACTGATAGGGCTTGGGGGTGGTATTTATATAACTGGGGCAGTGAGATAAGGAGCATACTCACGTCATCCTGGATCCTGAAAGTCTAATCAGTACAATTAATGAGCATCTACTTTTCCACTTAAGGAGATTATTGACATGACTGTTGTTTTTACATTCCTAGCCTCTGTTTCACCTGATGTTTCTCTCTGTTTTAGGGTTTGGCAGCTGCTGAAAAAAGGTTTGTATCATGAATGTATTAAAACATGGGGCTACACCCAATGCCACGTGAGCAGACATCCGCTTGCACTATGGGACTTCCCCTTCCTCTCTTCCCCCTGCAGTCCCCCGCCTGCCATTCTGCTCTGTAGGGTCCCCCAATCTCTGGAGCATATTTGAGGAGAAGGAGGAATCCATTCCGCCAGTGGTTTCTGTTCTGCTGGCAGATGGACACTGTTGGAAACAACTCTTGTGCTTTGAACATGTAAGGAGCATAGTTATGTCTGATCCTTCTTTGTCCTGTGTGATGTTTAGCCAGAGTTAAGATTTCTTTAGGATTTAATTTTTTTTTTAAGTACTGGAGAAAAAATAATCCTATTTAAAGCACCTTTTTCTGGAGACCATAACGTGAACCCCATCTCATCATATTAATATCTCTTTGCTATAAACAGAGATGGAAAACATCACATTTATCATCAAAAGTGGTACATATAATGTTTTACTGACACATGTTTATGTCGTGAAATGATTGCATAAAATAAAATCTGTAACCAGTGTTGTGCAAACAGTGCTTAATGAATCAACAACTATTGTGGAGAAAAGCTGGATGTGTTTTTCATCATTTGTTCAAAGCTGTTCTCTTCTTCCTTGATCCTTCAGTGAATTCCAGACTAGTTTGTTTCCACAATGCAAGATAAGGGCCTGAAGGTTCAAATTTCTGCTGCAGACATCCAGAGAATTCTTTTAATTATACATGCAAAGGTGCTTCCTGTGGCTATTCCTGAACTGTAGTCTTTGCTTTCATCTTGTGAGTTTTAGAAGCTATTTCTAAAGCCCAGGGTGAGGTGGGATTTCCAGAATAACTGTTTTTTGGACATCCCCCTTTTACTATGTAGAAGCCTCATCATCCTCAGATATTGTGGTTCAATTCAGGTCGACTAAGGGTGCTCCCACAATTCTATTGTGTAATTGCACTGACTCATTCATGGAATTTTATGATTCTATGATTCTATGATTCATTCTGTGCATGGCAGGAGGAGCGTGGAGGTGAAGGTTGCCTCCGTGCTCCTCCCACCATGCAAACGGCCGTCTAAGTGTGGCACCTCGGAGTGCAAGGAGAGAGGGCTGAGGCGCCGCCAGGATACTGCGTTTGCTGGCAGAGCCTGTCTCCGCCCCTCCCCACCCCCAAAAGCCTATCTCCAAGGTTGCGCTTGTGGTTCTTTCCATGCCAGCTGCAAGGGCAGCGGGAGGGTGTTCCGAGTTCGGAGTCCCAGCTCCGACCTTGGAGCATGTTTCCGAGGTTGGTGCTGGGACTCTGAATTATCCTGTGGCCATCTAGACTTTGTCTAGCGACCATAGGATTGCACCCTGAGACATTTTAAAATTTGAAGTTTCCTCCACTGGCAGAGCTGTAGCTAAAATTAATAGAAACAGAGGAACTAGGACTCATAATAAATGCATGATCATGACAGTAATGTGTAACTTAGAATACAGGTATTTTCATATAGGATCACAATGTAACTTTTTTCTTCATCTACCGTACATTTTCTAGCTGATAAAATATTGCAAAGGAAAGAAAGTACTGGCAACTCTTCAGGCAATTCTTTCAGAACAAGTAGCAGCTTTTTTCCATGAGCAATTTTTTAAATATTTAAAACATTATTGAAAAATTAAACCTTTCATTCCCTTCTTCTCCATTTATTTAAAGTATGGGATGAAAGAGTGCTGTGAACCCAAATAAGCAGATCAGTAGAATTCTAATGTTATGGCCTATGAATATCAGTACAATGTGGGAATTTATGCCATTTTTTATGTCTGTTTTTATTTTCCCTCAGAAGAGAATGATTGTTGCATGGGAGTCTTCACTATAACTCACTGACTACGATTTTATGACTGACATGTACAATCATCCCCGTTACATTTTATTTTATGGAGATTTGCATATTCATTTAGAATGTCATGCCTGTAGTTAATAGACCACTTATCTGCATCAAAAAGGGTCCACAAAGTAGTATTTGGGTTGAAGTCTGATTTAATACATGTTTTAAAGGGCAGCTATGACAACCCAATTTAAGTTATATATATATATATATATATATATATGTATATATATTCTAATAGTGACCTTTCCACACTTACTAAGGTTGTACAGACTTGATTCAGGGTTTGAATAAATTTGCCCCTTAATTCACAAAAGGTTAAATTGTAAAACCTGCCATGGCTCTTGTTCAAAGAGCCATCTGTATTGGACTTTGTACTGTAGGGATGTAACCTAAGGGGGACCTGCAGAGACCTGGCCACCTCTGGAAGATTCCAGACCCCTCCCTTGAATCCTCAGCTTTCATTAAAAAAAAGTCTCTAGCCATTCTGTTTGTGAAGATAGAAGGAAAAGCATGCAGTCGGTATTTATTCCACCCAATTTCTCAGTAAGAAGTAAACCTGCTCTCATCTTACATTGTTCTAGCGAAGGATTCCAAAGGCACTGAGATATCAGACGGCCACCAGACACTTATTTTCACATTTTATAAAAAAATAAAATGTTATTTCATTACTATTGAATATAGTAAAATAATTTCAAACTTGGCATGAAAATAAAAAAAATAATGATTTCAAACTTATTCACCATTGTGTATTTAGCTTATTGATGTTCTACATCGAGTCTCTCCCCGACTTATGTTGCAGTAGGCCCTCTCACCCTAAATTTTCTGGCTATGGGGTATGCAGGTATTCAGTGTCAGAAATGATTTTGTCACAAGCTTTGCTTTTGACATGCACACCTATGCTACAGTAAATATGATGCTTCATTGGTACATGATGGAAATAGGGATGAAATTTGATCGTTATTTAAAGTAATTTGGTTGATACAGATTTTTTAGTAAACTGCAGAAATTTTCTGACATTTTCTTGAAACATTGAGAAGCTCTGAAAAGCTTTGATACAAATAGAATATGGGAAAGGGGAAAGTCTACCAAGTCCATGTAGAACTTAATCTAATCATTATCATCATCAATCTTCATTATCATCAATCAAGAAAATGATGCTTTAGGGTGCAATCCTACGGCCCTCCGACCTTTTTCCAAGCTGCGAAATTGGAAATTTCCAAGTTGGAAATCCTTTCTGAGATCGCAGTGCTGCAGAGCGCCCACCCGCCCCCACCTCAGAGCCAGTACAGTTCTTTCTATGCTGGCTGGGAACCAAACACAGAAGACCACCTTTGGTTCTCCCCGGGGGGGGGGATGTTCCCAGGGGAGGGGAGGAGCAAGGTTCCACTAGCTTCAACAGAATCCAGGCGGTCTCTCAGTCTCTCCTCCTTGTGAGGAATCATAGAATCATAGAAAAGTAGAGTTGGAAGGGGCCTACAAGGCCATCGAGTCCAACCCCCTGCTCAATGCAGGAATCCAGGTCAAAGCATCCCTGACAGATGGCTGTCCAGCCGCACCTTGAATGCCTCCAGAGTGGGAGAGCCCACCACCTCCCTAGGTCGTTGGTTCCATTGTCTTATTGCTCTGACAGTCAGGAAATTTTTCCTGATGTTTAGGTGGAATCTAGGTTCCTGTAACTTGAGCCCATTATTCCATGTCCTGCAAACTGGGATGACCGAGAAGAGATCTTTGCCCTCCTCTGTGTGACATCCCTTCAAATACTGGAAAAGTGCGATCATATCTCCCCTCAGTCTCCTCTTCTGAAGGCTAAACATGCCCAGTTCTTTGTCTCTCCTCATAGGGCCTTGTTTCCAGTCCCTTTATCATCCTTGTTGCCCTCCTCTGAACCCTCTCCAGTTTGTCTATGTCCTTCTTAAAGTGAGGTGCCCAGAACTGGACGCAGTACTCAAGATGAGGTCTAACCAGTGCCGAGTAAAGGGGAATTATTACGTCACACAATTTGGAAGCTATACTTCTATTAATGCAGCCCAAAATAGCATTTGCCTTCTTTGCAGCCACATCGCATTGCTGGCTCATATTCAGTTTGTGATCTACCACAATTCCAAGATCCTTCTCACTTGTAGTATTGTAGGAGGTGTAAAACATCCCGACAGCCAAAATCAGTCATCTAGATTTTTTTGAGGGTGTGGGGAGCATGACAGCAATCCTATCCGCTGCGCTTCTCCCGCACTTAATAGGATGCCCGTAACCCTCCAGGTTCAGAGGGTTGTGGACACCAAGATAGGATGGGGCTGCCTGAAAATAAAGAAGTTAAAAGGCAAGTAGAATATGCATAATATTTCTAAATCATTACTGTGCTGTCCAAATGCAGATATATAACTAGGAAATGACACTGAAAAAATGTTCTGTATATACTTCGCTTGCTTCGCGGCTTCGCTTGCGTGGATTTTAGGATTTGGTACAATTGTTTTTAAAAGAAACATGATGGAATCCCAGCTCCCCCGGGAATCCCAGCTCCCCCGGGACTGTACAATGAAATCCCAGCTCCCCCCCTCAAGACTACACAATGAAATCCCTGTTCCCTTTCCCCTGGGACTGCATAATGAAATCCCTGCTCCCCTGGGACTACACAATGAAATCCCTGTTCCCCTGGGACTACACAGTGAAATCCCTGCTCCCCCCCTCCAGGACTGCACAACAATGAAATCCCTGCACACACACACACACACACCTGGGACTACGCAACAATCAAACCCTGCTTGCCCCCCCCCCCGGGACTTCACAATGAAATCCCAACTCCCCCACCCCCCGTGTAAGCCCCAGCTGCAGTGCATATGAACATTCTGTTTTGACGTAGGAAAGATTGGGCCCCTGTGGCAGCAGTTCATACGAACATTCTAAATGTTGGAGTGATTTGCATAACCACTCCTGAATGGCCCCTGCGAACATTCCAAGTGACACCATTGGCTATCCTCTATTTTGGGCCATACAGGCACAGTGATGGCTTTTTCGGAGATTTGAACCCGCCAGTCTTGGTCCATGGGTGATGGAGAGTATGCGTGCCAGGTTTGGGGCGGATCCGTCCAACCATGTAGGAGCCTATGCGACGCACGCAAAAGCCCGTACACACAGACACACAGGATTTGGGACGCCCCACACACAACAGTCATTCTCTGACTGAAAGTGTAACGTTTAGGCTGGGTGCTTGCAGCAGAAAACTTTTCTGACAGAAATATCTGATCTTAAAGAAAAATCAAGTTAATCCTGAGAGTCTACAGGTGATGAAGAGTGACCGTGCCAAGTTTGGGGTAGATCCATCAAAACGTGGTGGAGCCTATGCGACGACGCCCCACACACAACAGTCATTCAGACATTTAAAAAGTTTCCCTCCCTTTTCACCCCTTCAGAGAACATTCTAAATGGCCTAGGAAGATTTGCATACCCACCCCTATTGGCCCCTGCAGGAATTCATACGAACATTCTAAGTGTCATATGGGCTATTTGCATAACTGCTCCTATTGGCCCCTGAAGCAATTATGAGGTGAGGTCGACTTGCATAACTGCTCCCCTGTTGTTTTGCCCATAGGAGATATGAGAGTGGGGCGATTTTGCCCCCTTTTTTCACCCCCTTAGGGACGGAATTTCCAAAAATCCTTCCTTAGTGGGTGTCTACATCATAAAAGCAATGTCCCTTCAAAATTTCACATTCCTAGATTAAACGGTTTGAGCTGGGCGTTGATCAGTCAGTCAGTCAGGACTTCTTTTATATGTATAGATTCAATCCATTTTGCAAACTAAAGAGTTATTTTATAAACAAATATATATAAACCAGATTTCCAGGAGGGAATTTTTGCTATTATTTAAAGCATTGATACTTTAAGACTTGATTTTAAATGGGTTTATGATTTATGATAATTTTCTTCATAGGCCTTCTTCAAGAAAGAAGACTGACCAACTCGGAAATGAAGGTTATGAGTCCCTGTATGAAAAAGATATTATAAGGCACAGATAACTAATTTATTTTTAAATGTTATAACCTGCCTTTTTGTCCTAAGATATGCTTGGTGAGGTTCACACTAAATCATAAAATATCAGCATAATAAATTACTAATTAAAAGGCACAAAATAAAGTAATTAAAAAGCACAGAAATATAAACTAATAAAGCAGCACACAAATATCAGCTGCGAAATGTGTGATGGAATCATTTTAAAAGGCTTCATGCCTCTTGAAGGTTAGCAATGACGGGTTATGGCACATCTTTTTGGGAAGGGAGTTCCAAGGCTATGATCCTAATTTGATCTACAGTGAGCTCTATTTTCATGATTACAATATCCTCCTTATTGAAGGCAATCGGATTCTAAGTCCTGCTTTTTGTGAAATAAGCAACAGTGAAAATAAAATAAAAGCAGTGCGAGATCTACTTTCTTATCTTGACTGACAGTGTTTAAGTGTTGGTTGCAAAGTTCACAACGCAATCATCATCATGAATCTTGGTTTCTATACTCTTCTAGCAGAAGATTATAAGAAGAGCTGTACTGGATCTGGCCAAAGGCCTACCTAGTCCAGCATTCTGTTCCCATAGGGGCCAATCAGATCCCCATGGAAAGCCCACAAGGACATGAGTGCAATAGTAGCTTCCTGCTTGTGTTCCCCAGCAACTGGCATACACAGGCATACACTCCCTGTGAGGGTAATTTCATAGATTTCATAGATCATAGAGTTGGAAGGAGCCTACAAGGCCATCGAGTCCAACCCCCTGTTCAATGCAGGAAACTAGAGGAGGGCTCTCCCATCCAAGTAACCAGGGATGTTGAAGAGTCCTTGGTCTCGAGTCACGAGTCGAGTCACGAGTCTTTGGACTCGAGTCCGAGTCCTTGGTCCAAAATGGTGAGTCACGAGTCACTCCCAAAGCTGACTCCACAAGTCCCTATTAAAATCAATGGGGGGTTTTCCCAACAAAATAAGGCTATTTCAGATGTGTGGCTTAAATAAATTCTAGGTACAAGTGTGCCTTTTTATTTCAAAACTCTGCAACTGATTTTGGCAAGAAGAGACCAGGCAGACAAACCCAAAATAACCAGACAGGCAGAGGAGGCAGGGAACCCCAAAGCAGGCAGGCAGAGGCCTTTGTCTTGGACAATTCAAACTGTGGAACTGGTTAAGAAGAGACCAGGCAGGCAGAGGAGGCTGGGAACCCCAAACAGGCAGGCAGAGGCAGCCAAACCCAAAATGTCTGAAAGGTTGCATTTTAGGAAAATGATTTTAAAAAATAAACTTGCTGTACTTCCTAAAACCTATCCATGTTGCATTTGAGGAACACGAGTCCTTGGTCTCGAGTCCCGAGTCGAGTCTCGAGGCCCATTAAAAATATTAAGACTCGAGTCTGACTCGAGTCAGAGGGGGGACTCAGTCTGACTCACGAGTCGAGTCCTAAGTAACAACCAGGCTTGACCCTGCTTAGCTTTCCACACTCAGACAAGCTGAGCCAGCGTAAGCCACAATTGAAGTCAGCTATTACTGCAACACCTTTGGATGCCTCCCTGATTTCCATTTTCTCAAGATCACCCTGAACATTGCCTACAAATTGTCAATCACAAATCAAAAAGAATTTAAAATTAATGATATTTTAAAAGCATCCAAATTAAATTAACAGCAGCATGTTACATCACCCTTTGTTTAGGGTAGTGGCCTGGAGGAGGAAACAAAATGAACGGATTCAGCAAGCAGAGGAGCAGCATCTGATGCAACAACTTAAAAAAAGGCTGTGTTCCCGAAACCACTGCTTCACACCTAACAACTCTCAGCAATGTAAGGCTGTGGTTTTATTAGCATACCATTCTTAAATGTAGGACTTGAGGGACATAGAAAATGACCTATGCATAAGGCTTTCCACCCACTAACATGACTAAATGGAACTATTTTCTTTGAAGTGCTATTTAGAACGGACATGCAGTTGAGGTTTAATCCATGGGTTGACTTCTTGAGGACAGAATCCAGTGCCTGTTTAGACAAAAAAAAAAGTCCCAACAACTCCCAGCATTCCCCAGCCAGCCATTGTGAGCTTCCCTTCTCACTGTCCTTCTTTCCTCTGCTACCTCATCTCTTTGCTTCTCCTCCGCTTTTCCTTCTTTCACAGACCATTTAAATAGCATAGTCTCATTCTCTGGCTCCACCTCCTCTCCCGATTGATCACAGCTATGGAATCTGTCAGATGAGCCAACAAGCATGTGGTACTCTCATGTGGCACTGCTGCCCACTGCCAGACTGCTCCGACCCCCACCATAATCGGAAACAAGGGCAATGGTGCAGTGAGTGTTGTGACATGTAGCAAAACAACAGCTGTGGCACAAGTGTTTTCATTTGGAAAGGTACAGGATGGCTAGAAAAACAGTCATATTGAGTCTGGCACTACTATTCTGTTCTCATGGGAAAAGTAGGTGTGTACGAAATACGAGCTGATCACATGGTTTGTACTTTCTGATGAGGTAGTATGATTGTTAGGTTTCGTTTCCTGTAACCATGTTTAGTTGAGAGAAGGATTGCTTTCTGTGTGCTTGTCTCTTCTCTCTGATGCTCTGACTTATTGCAGTCATGTAATGAAGTGTGCTAGAGTGGACTTGATCCACTGGACTGGCTATGCATTATAATCTGCAATATAGACTGTAACTTAGGAGGTTGCGTTTACTCTGATATAGAATAAACAGGTAGTAAAAACCCTGTTGTGGAATCTATGGAGTTCATTCCTAATTACAGTTGAGCTGACAGGACGAGTGAGCTGCAAGCTGGCTGAAATCCGAGACGCTTGGGAATGCTGCGTGTGGGAGACAACAAGCTGGATCTCTGTGTGAACTACATGGGCCGGTTACACACATGAGACAGAGGCTATATCTTCCATCTCACGTTCTGCAGAATCCACGTAGGCGGACGGGCCTACAGGGTGGATTGTAAGCCATCAGGGCTGTAGTCAATTTAGCCCTTTCAGTGAGCTCTGGCAGCCCACTACATTTGGATGGATAGGCCTGGTGACACTGCTGTGTGTCCGCCAGCATGGTGGTGGCCTGGTGGAAGAGATGGGGGCTCTACTGATACCTGTGGAGCAGCTCCACATGCTACTGTGTGCATATGGGCCCTGCAGGATTGCATCCACGACATCAAATTCACTACATTTTCAGAACACCAAAGAAATTAAGGGATGTTATGTGAGTTAAGAACAAAGAAGATGTTCAGAAACGGGATAGGAAAAAGCTTATTTCTGCAAAATTCTACTCTCTGCTTTTCTTCATTGCCTAAATCTAAGCTACATAAAATGCAAATCATATTTAGAAGTTATGATTCATTCATTGCCAGAATACTCTTAGCCTTGGTTTATTTGATGGTGGCTTCTAAGTGACAAGTAAGGCTAAACATGTGGTTTACATGTGAGGCATGCATTTGAAATGGAGTGAATCCTGCCATTTCAGAGGGATTTTCTTCAGTTCTATGTAATTACTGTGCTGGCCATTTTAAGCCTGGTGCACACCCTTTCCAAGCCACCATAAATAGATTAGATCAACAAAATAGATTTTCTAATTAAAATAAAGGTTTCTTTGTTCAGTATTTTTATAGTTATATATGATATTCTACCACAAAACAGATATGAAAGCTATTTGACTGGTAAAATATTGTAGTTTTACCTGTATGTACAGCTTGTTCATGTGAACACACTTAATAATGTGAGCAGGATGTCTCAGGTTAGTTGAGTAATATAATTTGTAAGGTCAGGCTACAAGTTGGAGCATTTTAAAATGAACAAAGCAGTAGATTACTAACCTTTAATAATGCCCTCATAAACTGTCCGAAAAATCCAGATTAGTTTACATTACAAACATCAAAAAAAAAGCTTTAATTCCCTTAGGCTATAAACAGTCGTAATGTTGGTCAATGGCATAACATGTAACTTGAAGACATGCTAATTCTTATCCAGGATCTCATATTCTGCGCCATCATGCTCAATTTAAATGTGATGCCTAGCAGGCATTAAAAACTTACCCATGCAGCTTTGCATGCACCTGGCACCTTGCTTAAACTTGCCTTCAACCACTGCATGTGCTGTGTTCGTATGCCGGCGCAGAGCAGGCTCCAGATGCATGCTTACATTGCTCACACTAGCAAGTAGATCTGGTTCCAGCAAGATGCTGGGCTACAGAGGTAAGTTCTTTTGCCCATCCAGCATTGTGTTTAAAATGGACCCCAGATGTTCCACATTGACTATATAACTCTGGTGGTGATAGCTCTTGAGGTCAATTCCCTTCATACAACTCAAATTTGTCATGCTTTTTTTTACGATTTAAGCTGGGGGTGCACAAACCACAGCCACTTCTGGTGTGCTCCGTGGAGCCAGCAGCCCCGCACCCACTTTCCCTCCAGCCCATTGGATCTGCCCAGACCTGCCCAAAGCAGGGAGAGGCTCATATCGTCAATCAGCTGCCTTTCTCAGGGCTTAGCAGGGAAAAGCTCTTACTTCTGCTCAGCTACTTATTGGAGATAAGAGCTTTTCACTGCTGGGGAGAGGTGGCAGAGCCTGGGGAAGCTGCTGAATGATTCAGTCTTGCTTACTTCTCAGGCTTGTCCTGCTTATTTCTGAGTAGACATTCAGATGCTTGCCCTACTTGTGAGTAGACATGTTGCTCATGCTGGCTTCTGAGTGGACATGCGGAGGCTTGGTATTCAGGATGCTATTTGGAAGTGATGCTGAGTGATTCAGTCCTGCTTACTTGAGTAGAAAAAGGTTCCCCACCTAGGGGTGGTGGAGGAATTACATGCCCCACTAGCAGCAGTGTGTGTGTGCGCGCGCACATGTGATGTGCAACCCCTGGCTCCCCAGCAGATTCCATGAGTCTTTCGTGTACATGGAAAAGTATCCTTTAACTCAGTGGGCCCAACCTGGAGAAAGTTTGTTGAGTTTAAGTCCCACCTAAAATTATTGGGGTAAGTTTAACACATCATGTAAAGCATTCTCAGGTACCTTAAGAGTTCCTTCTCGGCTTCTCCTTGTCCCTGATTACCCAGATCAAAATCTAGAATCTTCTGAAAACTTTCCTGAAACTTTGTTTACTTGGATGAAGCCTTACAAACAACAGCACAGCCGTCTATACACTGTGATGGAAGAAACTACCATCCATCTTCCTAGAGATTTCCCTTACAGGTAAATGAAACATAATACCTTTGAAACAATTCTGCATTTTTCCAGCTTAATTCCTATTTGTATGTTTTAAAATGCCTTGGAATGATTCATACAAATCAAAGTTCCATTCCTCTAAAATTAAGGTGATGGAGCACCAGCTACTCTATTTATACTGAAGTTTAGAAGAACTGGGGGCTGTACCAAGTAGAGCAACGATCAGTGGTGCTGAACTGGGTTTTTTTCCACTTCAGTTTGCTTTTTCAGACCTGTTTTCAGAGCTTTGTCTTTGGGTAAGCCTTGGAAATATCAGCTATATTTCTGTCCTAGTCCACCCCTTAAAGTCCTCAAGATATGACATCACATCTCTTCCTGTTAAAAAGGATTGCATGGAGATCCATCTAGAATTCATCAACATTTAATAGAGAAAAGTTACTGTTCTTCCGTATGATAAGAAATTCCTTACCAAGCCCTGATAACCAAGCATAGCACTTGTGAATGCACTTCTGTTACCGGGATATTATATTTCCTGAGCAACTGAAGTACAATATTTTGTCTCTGTGAAAATGAGACAAGACCCATTCATTGTACAAATGGCATGGCTATATTGGATATTCCCTGTAAAACACCTAGTGCCAAGAGTCACCACTTCACTTTAAAAAAATTGTTTATTTATTTATTTTGTTGCACCATGCGTTTTTGCTATACAACTACAGTGCTTATTAGATTTATTTTTGGAAATTGTGAAGATCAACAAGTCTACCTATTCTATTACCCACTGCCTGCAATTTTGTGAACCTTTATTTATTTATTTATTTATTTATTATATATTTATTATATTATATTATGTATATTGAAATTTCCTGAAGGCTGTGGAATTGGCCTGTTTTTTTGTGGGTATGTACATTAAGTTAGATTTAAAGAAACAGAGGAGGACAGCACAGGTGCTTCCATATGGAGGGGTCCTAGCTCTGTGCCATCTTTCCCATCTTAATAGATTTATTGTGGTCAGAAAAAAGATGGAAAAAGAGGTAGGAAAACACGGGTTACAAATGGAAGACAATGACATCTAGACCCCCATGGTAAAAATCCATGAGTGAGGCAAGGTAATTGCACAATAAAATCCTTGTCTTGAAGCACTTCAGGCTGAGTGTCTCCTCCAACTCATCCATTAAATACAAAGAGGATACTGAATTATTTCTGCATTGGAACCTATGAGAGTATTATGCGGATAAAATGTATTTATTATATTTATACCCCACCTTTTTTCCTGCAAGGAACCCAAGGCAGCTTACATAATCCTCCTTCTCATCTCCATTTTATCCTCACAACAACCCTGTGAGGTAGGTTAGGCTGAGAGTCAGTGACTGGCCCAAAGTCACCCAGTGAGTTTCATGGCCGAGTGGGGACTAAAACTCAGATCTCCCGAGTCCCAGTCCAACACTCTCACCTCTACGCCACACTGACTCAAATGCAGTTCATACATACTTTGCCTTATCATACAGAAAAGCTCTGAGGGTACTGTTACCCTTAAAAATGTATTTCCCCTGATCCTGTTCATGTTTACTTGGAAGCATGTCCTATCGTTAGTTCAATGGGGTTAACTTCCAGATAAGCATACATAGGATTGCAGCCTGAGACTCAAAACATGTAGTTTTGTATCTTCATACAATATGTATCTTCATAAATTAAGACACTAGTAGTCTTTTAAGAATTCTTCTGTCTGTAGTATTTTAGAAATCAGTGTAACCTCTTAAATTCATAGGCTGGCTTGGGGAACACCAACCACTCCAGATCTGGACATAAAGCTGTATCACCCCAAGATGAAATTCAATAAGCAACCCAGAATAGGCAGCCTACTTGGAGAGAAAAGTCTGCAACCAACAAAATCAATTCCAGACAAAGGGTATGTTTGGAAGATAAGTCATTCCCATGCCAACAAGCATCTACCAGTCTGTTTTTCCATTCACTTAATTCTGGACATTATGTCACTCTTACTGCTCTCTGAAGTTTGCATCACATTTTCATTTCATGGATTCTTGTAAAAGTAGAAAGAACTTTCATTTTCACCTTGATTTTTCTTTTACATTTTTCAAAGGTTTGGTAGATTTTTAAGCAAGAAGAGGATTGATTGTGGAAGAGTCATGATTCTGCTTACTTTGATAAAATGCTATCACAAGGATGCATTGGTTAATAGAACTGAGATGTTGGCTTACTAGATTCTTTTATGTAAAGGCATTACATTATTTATTGTTTTTAGGGTTGCCACTAAAATGTGCAAATCTGGAAATGTGAACTGAGCAGACAGGCAGAATCCACCACAAATTTTAATTGATATTATCAAAAACAGTTATACCAAGTTCCAGGAGGTCCTGCTATAATGCTGCATGGCCAGCAGGATCGAATGATGCCACTAATGCATTCTAGGGTCTAGAGGTCTTTATGCAGGCTCCTACCTACAAAGGTAGGATTATTCTAGCAGCAGCATCTCTCCAGTGGAGTCATCTTGGGTAGACACTGGGTGGGGAAGGCATGATATCATCGTCATATTTGTAGTTTGTTTAAGATGTCTCAGCATTTTTAATAGTCCCCACTTCCAGTGTGACCTTGAATGTTTCCATATATGTACAGAAGCTTTCAGGGCTTCTGTGGCTTATTTAATACATGATTTGAACAATTTGACCATTGTTGTGGCATAATTAACAATTTTAAAACAGCTTGTTAATAGACACAGTAAACTTCTGTAGTGGTGCTAAAAAGGAGGAGAGCATCAGAAAAAATGAGAGGAGAGATAAGACAAGCCTCAAATTTGTACTGAATTGGCTGGCTTATCCTTGTAGAATAAAAATCACAAGAAGCCCAAAACCCTTTCTCTGCTTTTGAGAGATTATTTCAGGGAGATGATGCCAAGAGAGTTCACTTTCAAGAAAAATAACATCATATTCTGTTGCCCCTGAGAAACCAAAATACATTGGACTTCTCACAGTTTTTGTTCCAGCAGTACTAGTTTGAAGCTTGCCTCTGATCTCCTGTTTTTTACTTCTCCTGAAATGCCATATGACTCTTAAATGAGCAGGAAAACATTCTTGCATTATAGGAATGATGAAATATACTTTCTCTAAGCTAGGAGCAGGGAAACTCTGGCCCATGGGCCTAATTTGGTCTGCAGAATATTGGGCATCCTCCAAGGGCCCCACTCCAAGCCCTGTCTCCTGGCCTGGAGGTGACTGGGACTTAGGGGGGAGGCAGGGGGAGGTATCCCCTTGTTTTCTTTGATCTGTGATTGAAGATAACAAGGGGATTTCCCTGCACACCACCACCCCTCACCACTGGCATGGCCTTGCAGTGGGTGGGTGGAAATCCGTCCCTGAGACCAATATAGGTTCCCCACCCATAGTCTAAGCTCACCAATTTTACAAGGATAATAATAGCCCTTGTGTTGGTAATTCACCGTCAGCTAGTTTCCCACAGCTTGAGTTGGAATGGGCTCAATTAGTGTGAATTATTTTATAAAAATCAGAAAGTAACTCATTTTTCCCTACCCTAATTTCAAAATTTCTATCCTGTTTTGTTCCCAACATTGAGAGAACAAGCAGGCCCAAACTTTGCTCCAATCCTCTAGTTTCCTGCATTGAGCAGGGGGTTGGACTCAATAGTCTTGTAGGCTCCTTCCAACTCTATGATCTATCTATCTAAAACCCCCTACGAGCTTGCCATCCTTCCCTTCCACTTACCTGGTGGTGATGACAACAGGATGGTCTTGCAGGAGGTTTTGCAATGCTGTCATGAGTCAGTATCCCAGTTGCAAGGAGCCTTGGGACATGTAGCTGACAATCTGACATTCGTACCAAACACTCAAGAACCCTGAAAAATTACATATCCCAAGTCTTTGTTGCCTAGGATGCTGCTGTTTCAGTGTTCCCGATTAAACATTGGTAAGTTATATGTGCATGAAAAACAAATCAGATAAGGTAAGTTTTGGGGGAAGGGAAGGAGGCAGCTGCAGTGGTGGGGAGTGATGGCATCGGGCAAACTCTAAATGAGTCAGACTCTTAACTTCAATGGAGTTTGGGCTCATCTAGTAACGAGTTGTGGGGTGAACTCTTCAGTTCATGATCATGAGCCCCCCCAATTCTGAACTTCTACTATGTCATCACTGTTGGTAACAAAAAGTGCTCAATAACTTGAGATAACTCCTCACCATTATGAAATGGCCCTTGGAAACAATACTGTTACCCTTAAAAATGTATTTCCCCTGACCCTGCTTTTGATTTTGTTTCCCCCACCCCACATTACCATCATATATTTCAAGCTTTTCATTGAAACCAACTGCCTTCTCAAAAAATACTAGCTGATGATCTGTCTTCCCCCCCCCCCCATCCCTCTTCAGGAGATTCATCTTAGTGAGTGACCCGATTTCTGCGCCTTCTACTCCTTCTCTGAGCCCATTGGAGAACAAGTTACTCAGTGTCCGTTTCCCTAAGCAGAAGGAAAAGATTCTTCGTTCTCTCTTCTCAGATGGGCAGGAACCGCGCTAGTCTTTCCTTGTATTTGCAGGAACTTCATCATACTGAATGAGATGCCTTCAGCACCTTCTGCTCCATCCGTAGGTCCACTGGACAGCAAGCTTCTGAGGGTGCAACTCCTCAGACAAAAGAATGTGCATTCTTCATACTTTTTTCTTCCCAAACTAGTGTGGGCACTGCTGTCTCCCTTCATATTGTTTGAACAAGTCTCCAAGGTTGGTTAGCCAAGTAATAACACCAATATCTGAGCCCTCATATTTCATTTTGCAGTATGAATTCTTTCTATGCTATACTGTTAGCTGCTCTTCATGAATACTTTATAAATGATAGTCCTGAGCTCCAGGGTATTTAGTAAATAAGTATTAATGGCCAAATAGCAATACAAATGAATTACTAAGTTAAAAGCTAGAGATCTGATCTGTGCAGATGTTTTAAGCCTAAACTTGTGGGAAGCCTGGTTTCCCAAGAGAGTAAAGCAATTCTTCCTTGATATCAACATCCTTTGGGCTACATGAATGGTTCCCATTGCTGCTGATAAACTCTGAGTGAAATCTACGGTAACTGAAGTTTTCCAGGACTGATTTATCTTTTTGAATACTGAAGGGCCAGTCAATTTGTGAAGACTCTTCCACCTAAAGGATGGTTGCATGAGTGAGCTCTTAGACCACTCAAGCCTTCCTAATTGGGTTTCCTTCCCTCTGGAATCCTGTTTTCGAGTTGGTATTAAAGACTACTAAGTCCTGCCTCTTAATTCATCTCAGTATATAATTGAAGAGATTCAAGGATGGTAAAGCCAGCAAGCAACAGAAAGACCACAGATCTCAGATCTTTAACCCATGTATTTGCTATTGAAGCTGAAGTCGATATAATTTTACTAAATCAATAAATATGATACATTTAAAAATATTTTATTGATAAAACATATTGATCAAAATTTTTCTTCTCCTAATATAAGATTTTGTCTTTCAGTTACACACTGGATATTTGGCCAGTCTTTCAGCTGTCTTCTGGGTACAGTTCAGTGTGTTGGTCCCTACATATCTTAGAGCGTGCCTTCTTTACAGCTGTCCCATCATGATCTTGCAGATCAAGAGTACCCTCCATAGCATACCATCTGTGTGACATTAAAACAAAGGCATACAGAGAGGCATCCGTGCTGGCTTTACCATAAAGCTACATGAAGCAGTTGCTTCAGGCAGCAGTTTCTTCCACAGGCAGAATTTTCCAGAAGGGGAATCTTTTCTGCCCCTATTAACGTCCTTAATAAAATGAACGTCATATCAATTTTACTTTTTGTCTCCAGTGTAAAAGTGTCTCTGAGGCTTGCACTGAGAAACATTCTCCTTGGTTTCTCTTCAGCCCTGGAACCCCTCCTCCTCCTCCTCCTCCTCCTCCTCCTCCTCCTCCTCCTCCTCCTCCTCCTCCTCCTTTCTTCTGAAGCTGGAGCATCTTGTAGAAGTGTTGTAAAATCTTTGTTTGAGCAAGCATTTAGTAGCTTGGAATCCCTAAGCGAGATTTAGCAATATGTTTTAAATTCTTTTGTGTTTAATATATTTTCAGTGCTCTAATATGTTTTTTTTTCTGCTATCATTTAGTTTTTTATTGAATTGTCAAGGGCCAACAAGACATGGCATTTAAATATATCTGCATTTAATGTGCACCAGTAGAGGATTCCTTCCCAAAGCAAATTACACTTCAAAGGAGCAATGTTCATCAACCATAGCAAGGGGGGAAAAGATTAAAGTCCCGCTGCCCACCTGCTGGGATCGTGATAATTCTCACACACACACACACACACACACACACGCGTGCACAGACCCGCAGTTGCTGTATGCATTTAAAACTGTTGGGCACCCTTTTTCTGTTGGGAGCTGCAAGTTGGTGGTAAGCAAGTCTGAAGCCAGCAGTGGGCAGGGCCAGAGCCAAAACTGGGTGGGTGGGTCATTCCTTTTCTGTCTCTGACACTACCTTTTCTCTGTCTTTCTGCCACCTGCTTTTCTCTCTCCCTGCTCCCTCTTCCTTCCCATGAAGAAGGCTATCCGGGAAGGGATTGATGGCATACAGAGGGCTCTTAGAATTGGACCAAGGGACACAGGTTGCCACCCCTGATTTAAACAAATGTGCATGTTAAATGTGCAGTTTGCCTCTGTGACTGGTTTTTCTGCGTATCTAAAAAGAAAATATCCTACCAATTTACATTTATATTTCCTTTAAACGTTTCTCAGCGCTTTCAATACAAAAACCCAGTCCGATAACTTGGTTAAGAAACAACCGGGACAGTTCATTCCCCTGCTGCTGAACCCTACCCTGCATCCCTATGACCCTCCTATGCATGCCCATTGGCATATGTAAAGAAGGGGCTAGTACTCTATCCCTTTCCTTTGCCCCACTATATTCTTTTCAGGGCATTTTACAAACCTTGCATCAGTTCTCATAACAGCAGCTCATTCAGACTTTAGCTTTACATCCTGTGCTATTTCAAGCACAGCTTTAGCCACAGAGGGTATAATTTACTTTGTGGGTATGCATGGGCACACACACACACAAACTTTATCATGACACCGGTTGCATTTAGTTGGAAGAAGCACGCATGTATTCCTTATTCCATCAAATGGGAAAAAGCAGCTGAATAGTGTTCAACTTTGCTAGAGCGTAGGCCTTGTGGAAAACTATTGGATCCACTTACTTATTTCATTCTAAATGGCAAGGCTTTTTTGAACAGCCAAAATGTCTTCACAGATCAGTGGCTACCGCCCAGCTGATGACAAGCGGCAAAGCAACCTGGCTTTCCACTATCTTTTGAAACTCAGTGTTTAGTGGAGCAACACACAGAGGAGAGAGGCTGGAAGGAAGTAAAGTGGCGCCCTCAAACCATATTGAAGCCTTTCTTGCCTTACAGTCAATGGGAGAACAAAGTGGTGGTGAGGAGTTTGACAGCAGGAGAAGCCCAGCTCTGGGGCGACCATTTGGGGGAGAAAGTTATGCAGATGGCATTGGAAACAAGCAATAACAGACCTCGCCTCTCCCATGCCTGATGTGTCTTTAATATATATTGTAATGTTTTAAACTTTTGCAGGCTGGGCAGTTTCCCTGTAAAACTAAAGCGTGGGTAGTACCCATACTGCTCCCGAAGTTTTGAATACTTTTTTGTCCAGTTACCCCCAGTTTTGTATATCCTCAGGACTCCCCCCCCCTTTTATCTAGAAGCTGTTTGCTTTTTTTTCTCCAGCACACAGCCTGCAATTGTTCCTAGTAATATTTGCAAACTTTTCCTCCCCTTTTCAACAGGATTGTCCCCCACTGCAGCCAGGCTCACACACACACACATGTACTTCCACTCATTTCTGCCCTTCTCAACACAGTTGTCTAAAATGCATTGGGCCTTGTTTCTCTCTCATCTGAATAAGCACTAGAGTTATTATTACAGTTTGTGTGTGTGCGGTGTGTGTGCGAGCGTGCTTTGGTTGATGGCTTGGGGTGCGGAAGGGAGACGCGTTTTTGCTTGGAATTACTTCATGTGGTCCTGTCAACATTCATTCTGTGTGCCACAGTTACATTGACTAAGCCTGAAACTGCTGCTGATCGCTGTGGACTGGAGCACTCATGAATAAAAAGACTAATCTTGTGTGGACTGGTGTCTCATTTTGAGTCATAATAACAACACTGAACCATTTAAACTTTTAAAGCATATTTATAGAGAAGGCACATTTCCTAATTTTCCCACACAGGTTTCCGTCTGTTTGTTTGTTTTTAAATATTAATAGGATCCTTAACCAAACCACTGGCCTGGGCTTGAAAGGCAGCATTATTAATTTTAACATGCGGACCCCAAAAAAACCATGTTTGCTGTATCAGTACTGGCACAGCACCTGTGCAGATGGGACGAGATGAAATGGTCAGAAATCTTGAAGGAGGGCTGAGTTGTTTTTTTGCTCATATATTTATCACACCTATCAGCAAAGTGGTTTCCCCATGTGTTCCACAAGTGCTTTCCCACAGTGGTTGACCCACCGATAAGCCACATCCTTTGAACTGTGATGGGACGTCTCTCTAAAGGGTGGGGGAGCGGGAGACCACATTTCTTCTTAGGTCAATTCTCCACATCCTGCAAATTGGGATAATGAACACACATGAAGGAAAATGGTAAAAGTCTGTCTCCCCCGCCCCCATGTGTGCGCAATCTGTTTTTAACATTGTTTTAATTAATTTTCCAAAGGCAACACACACATCAAATTCAAATGCAGCTATTGACAAGAGGGTAGTACTATTGGTCGCTCCTGATAGAGCCCTCCATCTATCCTATGCCCTGCTCTGGCCAGAGCTAGGCAGGGCAGGAGGAGGACTGAGGTGATTTTGCCTCTCGTTCCTCCTCAAAAGAACAAATGTCAGCTGGACAGGCCACTGAACCCATCCAGTTCACTTACTGGTACTGGGCAGGGATGGGTGACACAGAGGCCCCGCCTCTATGACTAGAGCCAGTGTGGCGTAGTGGTGAGAGTGTTGGACTGGGACTCGGGAGATCCGGGTTCTAGTCCCTGCTCGGCCATGAAACTCACTGGGTGACTTCGGGCCAGTCACTGCCTCTCAGCCTAACCTACCTCACAGGGTTGTTGTGAGGATAAAATGGAGAGGAGGAGAATTATGTAAGCCACCTTGAGTTCCTTGTAGGAAAAAAGGCGGGGTATAAATGTAATAAATAAATAAATAAAATAGAGGTTGCCCGAATTCGCTATTGCAACCTTGGAGCAGCCGCCCACAATGCTTTCCACAGCGACTGCGAGAGGGCAGGGATAGATCCAATGCTGGATGGATTCCCCCTCCAAGGTCCTAGGAGTGCGTACGGCCTCGGGAGGGGGAATCTGTAATATGTTGCGGTCCCTGAGATACTCTCCCAGGGACTATAGGATTGCTCTGTTAATCTCTTCCCTGAGCCGCTTTACTTTGAGAGAAAAATATAGGAAGAAGCCATTGGCTGCTTGATGGTTTTTTATAGTTCTTCCTAATAATTAGATTGTAAGCCTGCGGGCATGGACTGTCTTTTTTAAATTGATTATATGTAAGCTTCTCTGGGAGCCTTTTTGGCTGAGGAGCGGCCTAAAAATATTTCAAATAAATAATAACAAATTATGTTTACAGAGCAATCTTATGTTCCCTGGCAGGGTGACCCAGGGACCATAGGATGGAGTAGCTCCTCCCACCTTCCGCAGACACACAGCTACGACCTGGGGGGGGGGGAATCCAAGCAGGGATTTCCCTTCCTTCCCAGCCATGGTGGGAAGCTCGACGGGAGCTCCTCTTCCCAGGTCGCTGTTGTGGTCTCGGAAGAGGGTCAGGGAGGGGGGGTGGGAAGCGGCTGGGACCGTGGGCGGGGAGAGGAGAGACGTGGATCTTTGCTGGATCTAAAAGCCGCTCTGTCAAGCTGAGGAAAGGCTTTGGCAAATATTGCTGTGCATGTCCCTTATTCATCTATCCCGCTGCAATCTGTATGTGTTGACTGGAACACCTGAAGAGAGCCTCCCACACATTCAGCTACAATGTGGGCAGTAATGACGCTAACCTACCTGGCAGGACTGTTGTGAAGATTACTGAGATAATGCATGTGACATGCTGAAACCTCAAGCTTTATAAAAAATGCTAAGACTTAATATCTATTTGATATCTGCTGATATCAAACAGCCAACACAAAATTCTTGAAGCAAGGTGACTTTTGTTAATATTGTTGCATTTCCTGTGAAATGGAAATGCCGACGTTTAAAGTCTGGAACAGTATATTTCAAAATGCAAATTGTAAAATAAAACTTTCCCTTCGCCAGCAGCTTCTTGACGATGCTTTCTGGGCTGTAAAATACAAGTACGGTATGTTACAAGCAGATGTGAGCACCTCATTCGGGGAAGAATTCTGTAGCCTGTAATTTGGTTTCATCCCATCCCAACCATAGCCTTGCTTTGTAAAGGAAAGCAGCTTGCTTTTTTATTTTTAATTGCACCAGCAAAGACGCTATAAGAGGCAGAAATGATTGATTTCCTGAAATCTATTTTGGAAATTATCAACGTGTCACTAAATAAGCCTAAGCTTCCAGTCTGTGTCAAACTCTTTCCAGGGATATTTTCTGAAGCATGCTTCTGAAGGAATTTTTTCTTTCTTTCTGAATAGTATGTGGTTACGATTGCTATTCCTAAACAGATGCATCAGCAGTTCTACAGTATTACCAGCCTTACTAAGGTTGCCAACTGGTTGCCAGTGTCAACCTCCTCCTGACCATTTACCAGAAGAGGAATATGGAAAGCAGGTGGGGGAGAATCTTTTTTCAGCCCATGGGCCACATTTCCTTCTGCAGGCTCCATGCCAGTGCTGGATGGGGAAAAAGTGGGCCAAAAAAGCCAGTCTATTCAGGTTTTTTTCTGTTATTCCCCTATTTTCTGATAACATACATCAATAACAACAATATAATGGTGATGATACTCTGTTGCACTCACTTTTTTTTTTTTAATAGCCATTTTCCCCAGAGAGATCAAATACACTATACATGTTCTTCAAGGCCCGCCACCTTCAATTCATTTTTAAAA
Organism: Shinisaurus crocodilurus; assembly: GCA_021292165.1. Classification (NCBI taxonomy): domain Eukaryota; kingdom Metazoa; phylum Chordata; class Lepidosauria; order Squamata; family Shinisauridae; genus Shinisaurus; species Shinisaurus crocodilurus. The sequence continues at coordinate 2,556,565 of CM037889.1, forward strand.
ACAGATGGTTCACTTTGCAAGGGAAATGTACTCAGCAGATGATCAGAGATGCTTTACCTTTAGATTCCTATTTTTAACTGTGTATTATCATCAAGAGGGAAAGGGTACTAACTCAGAGGCACTAATATTTGCCTTAAAATCATGAGATTCAAGTAAGCGCAACTGGTTTCAATGGATCTTACTTGAATGAACCCTGAAGCCCACTTTATTGGATAATTACCGGCCAGTCTCCAATATTCCTTTTCTGGGCAAGGTATTGGAGCGCATGGTGGCGTCCCAACCCCAGGGATTCCTGGATGAGATGGATTATCTAGATCCATTTCAGTCTGGCATCAGGCCTGGTTATGGGACAGAAACAGCTTTGGTCACCCTGGTAGATGACCTACGTTGGGAACTAGTCAGGGGGAGTCTGTCCCTGTTGGTTCTGCTGGACCTCTCAGAGGCTTTCGATACCATCAACCATGGTATCCTTCTGGGCCGCCTCGCTGGGATGGGTCTTGGAGGCACTGTTTTACAGTGGCTCCATTCCTTCCTGGAGGGACAGACCCAGAAGGTGGTGCTGGGGGACTCCTGTTTGACTCCCTGGCCGTTGGCCTGTGGAGTTCCTCAGGGTTCTGTCTTGTCCCCCATGCTATTTAACATATACATGAAGCCGTTGGGAGAGGTTGTCTGGAGTTTTGGGGTTTGGTGTTGTTGGGACTTGAAAAAGATGCTAGGAGAGGGTATATTGCTGAATATTATCCTTCCTATCTCACGTTAGTGAGATCAGCAGAGTAGAGTCCCTTTCCAGCTTAAAAGAAGCTTAGATTTGGCTAGTGTTAGCCAGTTATTAGCATTTGGTGATCCAGGATGCTTTAAGGCAGACTGGATTTCCCTGGTTTTGCCCCCTTTTCTCTCCCGCAAAACAATAATCAGAGACACAGTCTTGTAAAAGTCAAAAATAACATTTACTCACTCAGATCTTGCAGTTTCATTTAGGCAGACTTAAAAGCATTTCTTACAGTTGAAAAAGGTTCATTTGGTATCACTTGGGGTCTGAACTTATGGAGTTCAGACCAGCAACTCCTGTTACATCGTGTGGAAGACCAGCAACTGGGTCTTCTGCGTGAGTTCGGCACTTAACGGGTTAACTGGCACTGAGATATAGCCCGTCAAAGCAATTTTTAGCGATTAAAACTCAGCCGCTACCTAAAAAAGCACAGGAGCCCATTTGCATCAAAGAATAGACGCTTTATTTACGATAGGTTAATGGAGCGGAACTACTAGACTGCTAGGAATACTACAAACGTAAACAAAACCTGGTCGTGACCTCATATAGCTGAATTACTTGGTTCCCAGGCTAGCGTATTGCAGCAATGAGTTACCTTGCACCAAAGACCCTACGCTTTCCAGCTTCTAGGCTGCCTAGCCTGACTCCGAGCCTGCCCGTGCTCGGGGAAGAGAACTGCTTGACCCTGCCGGTGCTGGCGTTGGAAGGTGTCAACCCGCCTGTGTTCCCAACAGCCCTTTTCGGATGGGTAGAGGGGTTTTCTACCCCGTCCCTCCGCCCTTCCCGCCCCTTGCGGATCAGGTGGGCTTATTCCTGCCCCTTGCAGTCAGGTGGGCTTATTCCGCCCGGGAAAGGTGACGCCTTACATTTACCGGTTCCTTCAGGGGATACTTTGCAGCTCTTTGGGACTGCCCTTCACCTCCGGATGGCCCATGTGTCCTCTTGTGGATTCGGGTAGATGTTTCCCATTGTGTACCTGTCTGGCCAGACCTGCATCTCCTGTCCCCCCCCCTCGGGTGGGGATTATGCAGACAGGGGTTGCCAGGGGAAAACTACGTGTGGTCGCTAAGGGGAAACTATATCAGGGTTCGTGTCACTGTGTGTGTGCAGGCTTTCTCCACACATCGTGTTGTTGGTATTACAGCAAACAAGCAACTAACTTTGTCCAAGCAGGAAGAGAAGAGCATTGAGCTACGCCCACTTCCTGCTAGGACACACTGGTGAGGATACCTGAGTCTCTTCTAGGAAATTCACCTGAGAAGAGACCGTGGTTTTAACCCTTTCATGCACCTAACTGGTGAAACATGAATAATTGGTTTTGACTGCACTTTAAATATCCCACAGGTGTCACCAGTATGCTGATGACACCCAACTCTATTCCTTTCCATCCAATTCCAAGGAAGCTGTTGCTGTGGCGGTAATGGACTAGATGAGGGCAAACAAATTGAAGCTTAATCCAGACAAGACAGAGGTGCTCCTGGTCAGTCAGAAGGCAGATCAGGGGATAGGGAGTCAGCTTGTGTTGGATGGGGTTACACTCCCCCTGAAGACACAGGTTCGCAGCTTGGGTGTACTTCTGGATTCAACCCTGAGCCTGGATGCCCAAGTTTCAGCGGTGGCCAGGAGTGCATTTGCACAGTTAAAGCTAGTGCACCAGCTGCGCCCGTTCCTAGAGATGTCTGATTTGGCCACAGTGACACATGCCTTAGTTACATCCCGTTTGGATTACTGTAACATGCTCTACATGGGGCTACCTCTGAAGAGTGTTCGGAAACTTCAGCTGGTTCAAAGAGCTGCTGCCAGACTGCTGACTGGGGGTGGTTACAGGGCACATACAACTCCTCTGTTACAACAGCTTCACTGGCTCCCAGTCTGTTTCCGGGCACAATTCAAAGTGCTGGTTATGACCTTTAAAGCTCTATACGGCTCGGGTCCTGGTTATCTGAAAGACTGCATTCTCTCCTACAAGCCCGCCAGTACTTTGAGATCCTCAGGGGAGGCCCTTCTCTCAGTTCCACCACCATCACAGGGCCTTCTCGGTGGCTGCCCCAGTGCTCTGGAATTCCCTCCCAAGGAGGCTAGGGTGGCGCCCTCCCTGGCAAGCTTCTGAAGGTAGGCAAAGACCTTCCTGTTCCAGCAGGCATTTGGAACTAGCCTGTGATGCAATTGAATGCTGTGTTTTATATTATGTTTATTGTATTGTTTTTAATTATATATATATATATATATATATATATATATATATATATATAAAATTTTTAATATTATTGATTGTTTAATTCCATTTTTAACTTTTGTATTTTTCTATCTTTGTTTTAATTCTATAAATTTTAAAGGTTGTGGGCTGCCTTGGGTCCCAGTGTTGGAGAAAAAGGTGGGATACAAATAAATATAATAATAACAACAACGTCCTTTAAAGAAAAAAGGAAAGTTCATATTACAGAATAAAATAGTTTGTGTGTAAAAGAAATTTGAGGTTACCAATATAATAAAAAAAAGGTCTGATTCTAGAATAGCAAACAACACAGAAAATAAACCTATCAACACGAAACACACAACAAGAACCACAAATATTTACGGCACATCCCACTATGGATCTGAGGCACTTGGGTTCTATGCACGTGGTTTTAGGTTTGGATGGTTTGTCCCAATATAGTGACCTCTGTGGGCTGAAGAATGCTGATGCACACGTAGAACTCCTGCCCAGTAGGTTTTCCCGTTCCTTTCAGTAGGGTGAATCTCCTGCATACACAAGAGCCCATATAGACGTGACCTCTTCACTGAAGCAAATGTGAAAGCCCACTGAAAGCAGTTCATGATAGGACACTTCAAATGAATGGAAGAAATTATTAATGTAAAAAATGAACTGTTGCCCAGGCCTTTAGTAATATGACTCATTCAGTCCTACTGAAACCAAGTTGTGGTTTAAAAATGAGGTATCAGGATATTTCAGTTATTTCCATAAGCAACAACCCAGATTTTGTACAGATAATAAAACATTATCTGTATCAATATGATTCCCCCGAGCAATCAGCAGAGAACATTCCCATAAAGTGCATTGTTGCTTGGAGTTGTTTTTTTTATTATTAAAAATGTAAATTAATGAAGGCAATGAGAATGCTTTATATTCATTGTTGTCATACAAAAAGATCTGGCATCTTGGTGTGAAATCAAAATACTGTCATAAAATGTTCTTTCCTGCAGCACTGAAAAAAGGGAAATTATACTTGTCTCACTGCGATTTCCTGAGCAATTTCCAATTTGCTTGCCTTTGAAACAGGTTAAGTATTCAATTCATTCACTGGGATAAAGACAAAAAAGCAAAAATTCTGCTTGAATGGATACTAGAAGAAGTTACTAATGAACTTTATTAATTACCAGCAAACATTCAGGTCAATGAGGATCCCATGGCCCTAACCCGGCTAAAGTTAGTCTTGACTGCAATCATATGCACTCCACTTCAAAGTTCCAGGTAATGTATGAAATAATGTACATCCCATTGAAACCTATGGAAAACTGAAGTCCCATTTCATTATTTTCAATGAGACTCAGAACTAACTCTTGCTTGATTAGGGAAATATCTATTTCCATAGCTGATGAGTTGTGTTCATACACAGACCAGGTATAAAACAGGCAAAGGTAGAACATTGAAGAATAAAGCCATATCCATTGATATGTGTATCCATTGTGCGGTTCACAAAACAAAACTTAAAACCATCAAATACAATTACATAGTAAAACATAATATAAAATCCTTAAATATAAAAACTAAATTAAAAAACCATGATAAAAGCCAGCAACAGTGTAAAGTTCTAAAACTGCATTAACACAAATTTTAAAACTGAAAGGCTAAAAAGCCTGGAAAAATTAAAAAGGTCTTCATCTGGCACCAAAAAGACCACAACGTAGGCACTGGGCAAACCTCTCTGGGGAGGATACTCCACATCTGAGGTGCTACCACTAGAAAGGCCTTCTACTTAGTGCTCTTCAACATTTTTATTAATGACTTGGATGAGGAGGTGCAGGGAATGCTTATCAAATTTGCAGATGACACAAAGTTGGATGGAACAGCTAATACTCTGGAAGACAGAAACAAAATTCAAGGCGACCTCGATAGGCTGGAGCACTGGGCCGAAAACAACAGAATGAAATTTAATAGGGATAAATGCCAAGTGCTGCACCTAGGGAAAGGAAACCAAATGCAGAGTTACAGAATGGGGGACACTTGGCTCAACAATACTACAAGTGAGAAGGATCTTGGAATTGTGGTAGATGACAAACTAAATATGAGCCAGCAATGCGATGTGGCTGCAAAGAAGGCAAATGCTATTTTGGGCTGCATTAATAGAAGTATAGCTTCCAAATAGCGGGAAGTGATAATTCCCCTTTACTTGGCACTGGTTAGGCCTCATCTTGAGTACTGCGTCCAGTTCTGAGCACCACACTTTAAGAAGGACATAGACAAACTGGAGAGGGTTCAGAGGAGGGCAACAAGGATGATAAAGGGACTGGAAACAAGGCCCTCTGAGGAGAGACTGAAAGAACTGGGCATGTTTAGCCTTCAGAAGAGGAGACTGAGGGGAGATATGATAGTACTCTTCCAGTACTTGAAGGGATGTCACACAGAGGAGGGCCAGGATCTCTTCTCGATCATCCCAGTTCGCAGGACACGGAATAATGGGCTCAAGTTACAGAAACCTAGATTCCACCGAAACATCAGGAAAAATTTCCTGACTGTCAGAGCAATAAGACAATGGAACCAACTACCTAGGGAGGTGGTGGGCTCTCCCAGTCTGGAGGCATTCAAGGTGCAGCTGGACAATCATCTGTCAGGGATGCTTTGACCTGGATTCCTGCATTGAGCAGGCAGTTGGACTCGATGGCCTTGTAGGCCCCTTCCAACTCTGCTTTTCTATGATTCTATGATACAGCAGCCACCCACCTCACCTCATTTGGTGGGAGCACCCAGAGAAGGCCCCCTGAAGATGTTCTTAAGGTCTGGGCAGGTAAATATGGGAGGATACTTCAGGTAACCTGCCCCTAAGCCATTTAAGGCTTTGTAGGTTAATACCAGGACTTTGAATTAGGCACAAAAAGAGAATGGGAGCCGGTGCAGATCATAAAGCACTACCAGAATACTCTATGATAAAATTGGCCAGTCTCTGTGCTGCCCTATGTTGGACCAGCTGAGGTTTCCGGACCATTTTCAAAGGCAGCCCTACATATAACGCATTGCAGTAATCCAAATGTGAGGTTACCAGAGCATGGATAACTGTAGCTAGGCTATTATGCTTTCCACATTTGTGAGTAGCAGGTCTAGAGCAGCCTTAATGGGTCAGTCTCCTCATGAGGAGGGAGTATTATAGAATTATGTTTCTGCAATATGTTTATCTATAAATAATCAAACGGATGGGTATCAAGCAGGCACACAGACAGGCCATGCTGGCCCCAAACCCCAAGATTCTAAAGAAACAGCAATTCAACCTCACTGCAGGCTTTCCCAGTCAGACCCCAAACTCACATTGTTTCTTTTTGGCCAAATGCAAGCTGCACAAATTGCCCTTTGCTTATCCTTAATATGGCAGTTTACTCCTTAGCTTGCTTGCTATAGAACACATTCTTAAGATATTAGATCAGGTAACTTAGCACAAAGTGTTGGACAACCCACTGGTTGGCCCCAATTCATTTGGGAATCGCTGCCATGCTTAGGGCCCAACTGTGCTGTATAATGAGAACTGGTGCGGTGAGATAGAGATGAACTGGGAAGAGCTGGATTCAAATTCCAAACTAGCTGTAAAGCTCATTGGATAGTCTTTGGAAGTCCCCATTTTACCTACTGGTACTTCACGGGATTATTACAAGGATAAAAGGGAGTTATATATAGGATGATCATAGAATCATAGAAAAGTAGAGTTGGAAGGGGCCTACAAGGCCATCCATCGAGTCCAACCCCCTGCTCAATGCAGGAATCCAGGTCAAAGCATCTCTGACAGATGTCTGTCCAGCTGCACCTTGAATGCCTCCAGAGTGGGAGAGCCCACCACCTCCCTGGGTAGTTGGTCCCATTGTCTTATTGCTCTGACAGTCAGGAAATTTTTCCTGATGTTTAGGTGGAATCTGGGTTCCTGTAACTTGAGCCCATTATTCCGTGTCCTGCAAACTGGGATGATCGAGAAGAGATCCTGGCCCTCCTCTTTGTGACAACCCTTCAAGTACTTGAGGAGGGCTATCATCTCCCCTCAGACTCCTCTGATACAAAGGATTGCTTTCTTTCCCAACCTCTTACCCTCCAGATGTGTTGGACTACAATTCCCACCATCCCCAGCCAACATGGCCATTGGGTTGATAGGAGACATAGCCCAAGACATCATGGGCTACGTTCCCCAAGGAAGGTTGCTTTAAGGTCTAACTTGGAGGCCCAGCTGCAAGTCCTCCTACTGTTTGAAGTACAGTAGGGAGTTTCCCGTGATAAGGCCTTTCAACACTGGCACCGAGTCTTTGAAACTCCCTCCTTGTTTTTTGATATGAGAAGATTTGGAGTCCGGTGAGTAGGGATCACCTTCCCTGGCTGCTCCCCCGGGTTCATTATTTCTGCTGTTTTTGTTGACTGCTGCCTAATTCATTCACTAGGATGATGATGATGATGATGATTGTTGTTTGCTTGTTTGTTCTTTTTTAAAAAATATGTTTTAAAATCATTGTTTCAATGTGTATTTGGTTTGTCATGTTGCTAGCTGCCTTGTAGATGCTTTTGGCTCAAAAAGGCAAGCATTGGGATATAAATACTCGTGTGTGTGTGTGTGTGTGTGTGTGTGTGTGTAATAGAATCATAGAAAAGTAGAGCTGGAAGGGGCCTACAAGGCCATCAAGTCCAACACACTGCTCAATGCAGGAATCCAGGTCAAAGAATCCCTGACAGATGGCTGTCTAGCTGCACCTTGAATGCCTCCAGAGTGGGAGAGCCCACCACCTCCGTAGGTAGTTGGTTCCATTGTCTTATTGCTCTGACAGTCAGGACATTTTTCCTGATGTTCAGGTGGAATCTGGGTTCCTGTAACTTGAGCCCATTATTCCGTGTCCTGCAAACTGGGATGATCGGGAAGAGATCCTGGCCCTCCTCTGTGTGACAGTGGAACCAATCACCTAGAGGGGTGGTGGGCTCTCCCTTCCTGGCCGCATTCAAGCAGAGGTTGGATAGCCATCTGTTGGCAGTGCTCTAGCACTGGATTTCCTGCATTGAGGAGAGGCTTGAACTAATAGCCTACATAGCCCTCTCCAACTCTGTGATGGTACTGCTGTCTGTTGGATGATGGATGATGGGATCACCAGAGGAGCCAGACTGTCAAGAGGCTTGCTGGAAAGCTGTAACTGACTACAGTAATACCTTGGATTACAAGTAACTCGGTCTGAGAGCGTTTTGCAAGACAAGCAAAATGTTAAAAAAAAAAAATTGACTTGATAAGCAAGGTCTTGCAAGACAACATAGGGATGTAACCGCTTGCCTCGAGCGGGCGTAGCGGGCCGAAATCGGCCCCGCTCACGCCCGCCAGAGACTCACTTTGATATAAGAGTGTTTTGGATTGCAAGCACGTTTCCGGAAAGAATTATGCTCCCAATCCAAGGTATTACTGTAGTTCCAAGGCAAAGCCTTTTGTCTGTTTTTCACCTCAGATGAGAGACCTGCTTAAGCCTGAAAGCCAGCTCTGAAGACCTGGCACCAAACGTGAAAACGTCACACTTTCTTTCTTGAGACTATTCATTTCCAGTTCCCATGGAAGTCCCCTATATGTAGGATCCACCTGGTGTCAGGATCACATCTTGCCAGTACAGGGGGACAGCTGCATTGCTCATGATTCATGATGTTACAAGTGTTATCTAATAGCAATTACATTCCAGACAGCACAATGGCTTTGCTGGCTATGGGAGAAGTAGCTTCCCCCCCAGCAATAATCTGTGGCTGGCTGCTGAGAAAATGCAACAACCCCACAACAGAAGTGTTTCTTTGAGAAGAGGTGTCTAGATCTTGTCCAACAACTGAGCGATATTGATTGCATTATAAACTGATGCTCTGCAAAGGCCTGATTTTGCAGCTTAAAAAACCCTTGTGAAAATTGCAACAAACTTCTGTCAGAGTGTCAGTGTTGCTGATACAAGGAGAATCACGGTAATTATTACTATATCCACAAAGTGCCAACGCCGCCGTGATTAAACTTACTTTTATCCATTTAATTAAACCTTTTACAAAAAAAAATTATATATATTTTTAGAAATTTTTGAATACATACTAACATTTTGAGTATAAAACCTTAATATTTTCACATTCAGATTTGAGGACTTAACAATGATAATGCTAGAATTTCAAGTTACACTGTATAAATTAACATGCAAGTTTGAGGACTTAACAATATTTATTACAATTACAAGTAACACAATTTATATATCTACTCATATGTGCTTTAGCATACCAAGTCCTAACTTTGTTGTCTTTTTAACAGAGTTAGTAGAAGCCTTGAAGATAGATTGTATGATGTTTGTTTTGTAACATTGTAGAAATATTTTTGTGTTTTGGTGTGGAATTGACATTGATATAGTCTGTGAGAAACCCTTGAAGAAGAAAATGAACGAAACAAGAGGGGCAAACCGGTTTCTTGTCGGGCGTGCAGCAATCAGTACACTGGAAGCCTCTCCAAAGGAAAAATAGAAAAAGGCTCAAGCCACCTGGGAAGAAAAACCAAAAGAAAAAATAAGGGAATTCTCAGGCAGTGGCCTCCTCAAAAGAAAAAACAGGGGAAGGCCTATGCCACTTTAAAAAGGAAAAGGAAAAAACAAGAGAAAGGCTTCTACTAACTGTTAAAAAGACAACAAAGTTAGGACTTGGTATGCTAAAGCACATATGAGTAGATATATAAATTGTGTTACTTGTAATTGTAATAAATATTGTTAAGTCCTCAAACTTGCATGTTAATTTATACTGTGTAACTTGAAATTCTAGCATTATCATTGCTAAATCCTCAAATCTGAATGTGAAAATATTAAGGTTTTATACTCAAAATGTTAGTATGTATTCAAAAATTTCTAAAAAACATATAAAAATTTTTTGTAAAAGGTTTAATTAAATGGATAAAAGTAAGTTTAATTACGGCGGCGTTGGCACTTTGTGGATAGAGTGTCAGTGTTGGCAACAAACACATTGCTCTAAGCCATGCTGCTCGTATGCAAAACTTCCTTTTAGCTTTAGCATTGCTTGATCGCTAATATGTGCTACTACTGTACTGATAGCCAACCAGTGTGGCAGATCACTTTATTCCCATCTGCGAAGTGGAGGAATGCAAAGCTGGTTATGTGCAAGAAGAGCTAGCTGGCTAAGAGATTTCTGGAGAAATGTAGTTTTGACGCGTGCAGTCTGATGCTCTGCTCAGAAGTAACTCTGTGGGTAAAAGTGTGCATAGGATTGCAGCCTTAGGGCAAGTGCTGTTACTTAGGGACTGAAATTGCTATGAACCTAGCCAAGCCTACCTGTGTGCGCTTCTGCTGTGCTTCTCTCTGTCCCCAATACCTGTTCAAACCATAAGTTGGTGAGAAAACAGATTTAGGGCCTCTCTACATGAGGCTTTTAACCCACCACTTTACCAAGGTTTCTGCTTCTGGATTCTTTGCGGGATTAAGATCTGCTACTTCACATGTGTTCCCCCCACGGGGTGTGTGTGTGTCTTTCTCTGCCTTTCTAGGTGTTGCATTACACAACCACAAGGTGGCGCTGCAGCAGGGCCGGTGCAAGGCAGTTTGGTGCCCTAGGCAAGATCAGATATTTAGCGCACCCAAGTTGGTAAAATATGCATTTTAGCGCTGTATTTTTTTCCCCCAAGGCATTTCTGGCTCCCCCTTTAGCCCTGCGCCCTAGGCAGCTGCCTAGTTGGCCTAATGGTAGCACTGGCCCTGCGCTGCGGTATAGTGACATTGCGAAACTACACTAGCTTTTCATTCCGGTTCATTCCACCATTTTCGGAAAATACCAGACTTTCCTCTCTTAAAAAAAAACTTGTGGAAATGCTTGGAAAGCACAGGAGAGACCCTGGAGGAGGAGGATGTTGTGTAACGCACCCACAAACTACTGTGAGTGTGGAGTCACAAGTGCACAATAAATGCCTTGTGCAGAGAAGCCCTTAAACAAAGTACAAGCCTGCAGCGCCCTTCTTCCTCTGAAAGGAAACCAACTCTCTAAAAGGCTTCCCAATCTTCCCACTGCTTGGGGAAGAGAGCAATAGGGTGAAACAATATCTTTATTGACTTTCCTGGCCATGTGGTACACATTGATGGCATTATATGGGATGGAGAGATTCTGCAAGAACAGAAACAAAGATTCAGCTGGCAGGGGTATTTCTCAGAGGCTATTTACAATGAGAAAATCAAAACAGGTTACGTAAACCCGACAAAAGAATGAGGCTGCTTGATTTCAATCTAGTGCCATGGCTTTGTTAGCCCCAGGATAGTTTCTTTCTTAGGACATTTATGAAAGAAATACCGGTAAGTGCATGCTTGTAATGTCCATGAAATTTTTACATCAGCATTATAATGCTATAAAAACAAGTCCATATATTGGCTAAAGATGGTTCTTAAGGAGTTTGTGCAACTGATTCACTAGCATGTATCATATTTATATTCAACTCTTCTTCCTATGAGCACAGGGAGTATATAAGATTTATTTATTCAGGGAGATAAATTGTATTCAAGCCAAAGGCCAGGACAAATACATACATACCGGTTACTTACATATATAGAAGTCAGTCTGCAAGCACCTTGAACACAATGCAGTGATTACTAGAAGCCAGCATGGATTTGTCAAGAACAAATCCTGCCAAGACTAATCTGATATCATTTTTTGACCGGGTAACCTCCCTTGTGGACTGTGGGAATGCGGTGGACATAATATATCTGGACTTCAGCAAAGCTTTCGACAAAGTGCCTCATGATATCCTGATTAGCAAGCTAGCTAAAAGTGGGCTACATGGAACAACTATCAGGTGGATCCACAATTGGCTACAGAATCAGACTCAAAGAGTGCTTATCAATGGTTCCTTCTCAAACTGGAGGCATTCAAGGTGCAGCTGGACAGCCATCTGTCAGTGATGCTTTGACCTGGATTCCTGCATTGAGCAGGGGGTTGGACTCGATGGCCTTGTAGGCCCCTTCCAACTCTACTTTTCTATGATTCTATGAAACTGGGAAGAGGTAACGAGTGGGGTACCGCAGGGCTCGGTCCTGGGCCCAGTTCTCTTCAACATCTTTGTTAATGACTTGGATGAGGAGGTACAGGGAATGCTTATCAAATTTGCAGATGACACAAAGTTGGGTGGAACAGCTAATACTCTGGAAGACAGAAACAAAATTCAAAGCGATCTCGATAGGCTGGAGCGCTGGGCCGAAAACAACAGAATGAAATTTAATAGGGATAAATGCCAAGTGCTGCACCTAGGGAAAGGAAACCAAATGCAGAGTTACAGAATGGGGGACACTTGGCTCAACAATACTACAAGTGAGAAGGATCTTGGAATTGTTGTAGATCACAAACTGAATATGAGCCAGCAATGCGATGTGGCTACAAAGAAGGCAAATGCTATTTTGGGCTGCATTAATAGAAGTATAGCTTCCAAATCGCGTGAAATGATAATTCCCCTTTACTCAGCACTGGTTAGGCCTCATCTTGAGTGCTGCGTCCAGTTCTGGGCACCACACTTTCAGAAGGACGTAGACAAACTGGAGAGGGTTCAGAGGAGGGCAACAAGGATGATAAAGGGACTGGAAACAAGGCCCTCTGAGGAGAGACTGAAAGAACTGGGCATGTTTAGCCTTCAGAAGAGGAGACTGAGGGGAGATATGATCGCACTCTTCCAGTACTTGAAGGGTTGTCAGTTCCACTGTTGAACTGTTCTTCCCATCAAGTGTTTCTCCGATGTCCAGTTAAAATCTACTCGGCAAATCTCCCCACGGAGGAAATGCCAGAGTTTTGGCGCTATCACCAAGAAAGCCCCCCCTGTCTCTTGTACCCACCCATTAAATTTCCAGTGGTGACGGGACAGAAAGAAGGGTTACTGAAGTTCTTCAGTATTCTTTGGGAAGGAACAACTAGTATGTCAAATGGAACACAACTATTGATCTCCAAACTTTTTTAAATGGACTATTCCTCTGATGCCCAAGCTCTGCATAGAGATCACCATTTCCCCAAGGCCAGCTTTTGAACTCTCCTAAATCTTGGGGAGACCAGCATTCCAGAACCTTGAAGCACCCCAAAACTCTTTCATACTGTTTCTTACTGTTATAAATAAACATGTTTACTTCAATAGCTCTGCTAAGAACCCCATGGCGATAAGATACCTTACCCTTGACCTCAGAGACTTTAGCCACTCTCCCTCCCAAGGATCAAATAGCCGAGTTGAAATAGATGTACTGAAAACCTCCCTACTACATGTTAAATTTATAAAGCACAGTCCTGCATTGACCCAGGAGATGGGAAGCCTAAGATCTTTTCCATTTCGGATGCCTTTTATTTATAACTGTCTGATGGATTTGAATATGGGGCTGTGTCACAACAAAGACCGTATGAGGTGATTAAGAAGTTGCTCTGTTCATAGTATCGTATGGTTATTTGTCCTTTGCAAAAGCAACAAACAGCCCCATCCTATGCAGTTAGATGCACTGCATTTTGAAACGAGTCCCCGCCATCTCCATTCCATGTACAGAAGCCAGTCAGACTTTGAAGAAGCCCGAGTGCAAGGTGAAAGGGAGAAACGTGCTAAGCGAAAAGCACGTCAAACGAATCCTTCACAGGACCATCTTCCATCTGGTAACCTGTGTCCTCACTGTGGGAAGCTGTGTGGATCTAGAATTGGCCTCCACAGTCACTTACGGACCCATCGCCAGAGTCTACACAATCTTCTTTAGAATTTCCTCCTTTTATCCCGGAAGACAATCTTACTCGGTCACGAGTGATCGCCTGATGATGATTACTTCAACGCTGGTGACAGGACGGCATCCTCCACGCACCTGAGGGGGGCAGGCTAGTTTAGGGGGTGCAGGACAGGCTGTGCGTGGCACACAGCTGTCTTCCGACACCCTGCCGACATGCCCTGCCCACACCCAAGCATCTGCCGCCCGAGGCAGCCACCTTACTCTGCCTAATGGCAGGGCCGGCCATGGCTCCAATCCACACCCTTACCTGGGAGTAAGTCTCATTGAACTTTCTTCTACATAAGACTTCTATAGGATTGCACAGCAAGTCTACTACAATCCTACGTACATTTATTTGGAAGTAAGTCTAATTGAACATAGTGGGAAGGTGCTTTGGGGGGTGCAGTTCCAAGCATACGGAGAGCCAGTGTGGCATAGTGGTTAGAGTGCTGGACTGGGATGCGGGAGATCCGAGTTCCCGTCCCCCGCTCGGCCATGAAGCTCACTAGGTTACTTTGGGTCAGTCACCGACTCTCAGCGTAACCTACCTCACAGGGCTGTTGTGAGGATAAAATGGAGAGGAGGAGGACTATATAAATCGCCCTGGGCTCCTTGCAAGAGGAAAAAAAGGCGGGCTATAAATGTAATAAAATAAAATAAAAAATATGGCGGAACGAGTGGGGAAAAGGGCTCTCGGGCCCTTTCCTAGAGACTCGCTTTCTCCTCGAATCCCTTCCTGCCAGGGCTAATCCGAGATGCGTGGGGACTGGCTAGAGTTGTTATTATTACGTTGTGCTGAAATGAACTCTTCACATGCTCGGAAACGGTCTCGCCTTTAAGACACACATCCGCGGGGTGGAACTACTCCCGGCATTCAAGAGAGAACGAGCCCCGCGGCGGAACTGGAGGAAGCCCCGGCAGGTTGCAAAGGTTGCAAAGCTTGCGCAGCACCGCGACGTCGAGGCTCTTCTCCCTCCCCGCCTCCCCGGACGAGGAGCGCAACAGGCAGGCTTTCCCCGTCGCTTTCTTCCGTCTGATCCCGTCGGGGAGGCTGTGCGGGGAAACGTCCGCCGCGAGGAGCGCAGCCGGGGAAAGCGCTCGCCAGGGGGCACCTTTCCCCGGCTGCGCTCGCTCGCTCGCTCGCTCCCTCTCCCCGGCCCGCTGCTTTAGTACGGCCCTGCTCTGTGCAAAGGTTTCCCTTTGCCCCCTCCCCGCCCCGCCCGCCCCCTCGGAGGCGGAGTGGGTCGAGGAGGTGGAAATGCGGCGCGGCTGCTGGTCATGCTTCAGTTCAGACTCAGACCAAGCAAGCAGAAGTTGCCGAGTGTGTGTGGGTCGCAGCCGCCCGGAGCAGCGCCGCCGCCGCCGCCGCCGGGGCAAGCCTGACCATGAATAGCTGCTGCAGCGACCCCCTTGCGCCTTCCCCAAACTTCCTCGCTGCGCTGACCCCGCGGGATGCCTTGTAGGGGAGAGGATGAGGAAAAGCAGGGTGCACCGGATGGTCCTAGCCACTGCTCTGGGCTCTCTGCTCCTGGTGATCTTCTACTTCCAGAGCAGCCTGAACCCAGGTGAGTTAAATATTCACCCCGCAGGCAAAATCCCCTCCCTCCTTCCTCTGCTCCTTAACCAGCACTGCTCCTGTTCGGGGTCCAAACTCTCCCCCTTTCAAGTCTTCTCTTTCTTAAGTTTCTGTTTCATTGAATGCAAGGGCTTCACAGAGCGGCTTGGGTGGCTGCCGTTCTGGATTTTGTAAAGTGCCCCAAGGCACTCTTTTTTTTGGGGTGGCTTTTGCTCTAACCGTCCCGTCCCCCCCGGAAATTGCAATTATAGAGTTGCTTTCTAACAGTTGTCTCTCTCAAATCCTTCTGTTTCTCTTTGAAACAGATTAGATTAGACAACAAAGAGTCTTGTGTGGCACCTTAAAGACTGACACATTTATTCGGGCATAAGCTTTCGTGGACACTGTCCGCTTCGCAGGAGCTGCCCATTAAGGAGAGCGGAGGGTCATGATTACCAAATGCAACGATATTGTTTGTTTGTTTGTTATTTATTTATTAGTCGCATTTTTCTAGAAGGATACCTCTAAAAATGACTTGTTTTTTGTTTTTTAAAAGATTTGTGAAAATAGTATAATTCAGGCTGTGTTCCTTATGCAAAATTAACTTGGTTGTTCCGTCCCATTGGACTCAGTGAGACGTCTGATAAAAAGTTATGTAGGACTGGTCCCGCACAGTAGATTAAAATCAGAATGACTGGGTGGTGCTCTGAATATTTTCAGGTAGTTAAGCAGTTTTAAGTCCATCAGCTTCAGTATGGAAGATTTAAGCAAGTGATTTAACTTTCCACACTGAAATCAATCAGACATTAAAAAAAAAAGTTCCGCTTTGGTGGAGTTGGGCCCCAAAATAGCAGTAGTATCATTGATGTTCAACAAGTAGCTGTCAGTCAATACCTGGCAAAGGACTTTTTTGAAAGTGCCTTTACCTGTGCCTAGATGGGAGCTGTGCGAAGAGGATTCCAGGTGGACTGTCCTGGCCAAGGAGTTCTAGAAAGTGAGAGTCATTGTGGAACACCCCCCCCCCCCCAAGTCCAAGTCCTACTTGGTCTTCCCTTGAAGGATTTTATTTATTTATTTATTATTACCTTGATATCCCACTTTTTTTTCCTCTTGCAAGGTGGTTTACATGGTTGTCTCTCTTCATTTTATCCTCACAACAGCCCTGTGAGGTAGGTTAGCCTGAGAGTCAGTGACTTTCCCAAAGTTCACCCAATAAGCTTCATGGCCAAGTGGGGACTTGAACCTGGGTCTCTTGCATTCCCGCCCAACACTCTTAACCACTACACCACACTGTCTCTTAGTGATCTGCAATAGGACTGATGAGGATCAGAGCTTAAGTCCATCTAGGCTTTAATTCCACTGAATTCAAGTAAGATGAATGGGTCTGTGAAATCTACTAGGCCTTCTGCTTGCAGAAACATTCAGTTCATGTGCACAGTTCATTTCCAAACCAAAGCACGGTTCATCTTAACGTGCCGAATACATGAAAAACTTTGACAAGCAAATACCAACTTGCTGAGAAATCCTTCTTAAGTTGAATCAACAAAATGGCCCCAGGGAAACTCAGTCTTGAGAATATTACATATTTCCTGGCTAAGATCACTCTCCTTATCGATTCACATTTTTTCAGAGGGATGTGAAATACAGAATATGCTAACTGAAAACAAAGCTGTATTTAAAAGCCGATCTTGGCACGGACATCAGTGTCATGCCGTGAGGTCTGTAGCAGAGGTGGAACTGGCTCAGAGGTCTCCCAGATCCCAACCCAGTTGGTCCCTTGTAGGTTTTATTTGCTTGGACTCTTAAGTAAGCACCGTTCCAAACCCCAAGCACCCTTAGTATGGAGCGGCTCCTGTTGAACACAGCGGGGCTTACTTCTGAATAATGTGTGTCGGATTGTGCCCTGAGAGTGACTTCACACATGCAATTCTGAGCTCCCGGTCTGTCAACGCAGTGCTCAGCCACAGACACAGAGATGTCCATGGCTATTTTTGCCAACTCACATCCACTTACAACATTATGGGGACTACATTTATTTATTTATTTATTTATTATATTTATATCCCACCTTTTTCTGCAAGGAACCCAAGGGTAGCTTACATAAACCTCCTCCTCCTCTTCATCTTATCCTTACAACAACCCTGTGAGGTAGGTTAGGCCAAGAGTCCGTGACTGGCCCAAAGTCACCCAGTGAGTTTCATGGAGACCAGAATGGAGACCAGAACCCAGATCTCCCGAGTCCCAGTCCAACACTCTAACCATTGTGTGAAAAGAGCCACAGTTGTGGCTCTTCTCACACAACCGTGCAAATGTGAAGGCGCCGAGATATATAGATGTTTGGTGGTTCCCAGACAGAGGTACTTGTTGGCTCTGCTCTAGCTGTATTGTGCCTGCAACATGCGTGTCTAGTAAAGCCACTGCGCTCTGTCCTGCAGCCCCAAGCAGATGATCAGAAATAGCACGTATCATTTGTTGGGGCAGTGCAAATCCTGAAGGTCCCAGTAGGGCTGTGGGCGGGGGAGTGTGTCAAGGTGGGAAATAGTCCTGGTCTCCACCACACCCCCTGAGATGAAATCCAGCCCCCCCCCCCAAAAAAAGCTTATCAATCCTATTATTTAATTATTTCATTTCTCTACCGCTTAATAGCCGAAGCTCTCTGACCGGTTAACATTTCATACAAACCAATAAAATACAATACAAATACAATTTAAAAAACCCCCCAGCATAAACACTGAATACAAAATTAAAACGGAGATTAAAACCATTTGAACAATTAAAACACGTTCAATAAGCTAGATCTGATAAGAGAAAAAACTACTGACATAAAACCCCATATGCCATTAAAAGCCATTAAATGTCATTAAATGCCTTGGCATAGAGGGCAGTCTTAACCTGGTACTGAAAGGATAACAGAGTTGATGCCAGGTGGGCCTCAGTGGGGAAATAGTTCCATATTTGGGGGCGCCACCACTGAGAAGGCCCTCTTCCTTGTTGCCACCAACCGAGCCTCCCTCGGAGGTGGCACTTGAAAGAAGGCCTCAGATGTTGAGTGAAGTGTCTGGGTAGATTTGGGTTGGGAGAGGCGCTCCAACAAGTATTGTGATCACCTGAGTGAGGCAGCACATGTGCAACCCCTACTGCAACCTTCTCCAATATGATCCCCACCTCTTAGAATTCCTGACCATTGGGCATGCTGGCTTGGGCTGATGGGAGCTGAAGTCCAAAATGTCTGGGAGGGGGCACCAGGTTGGGGAAGGCTGCTCTTCTGGATTAGTTTTTTTCAGTCTCATGAGCATGTACACAGTACCCTTCAGGAGCTAGGAATGCACTCGAAGCTTCTTTCACACATGTTTGGCCTTTGCTGGATGAGGACATCTGATGTCAGCAGGACAATTTAGAATTCACATCCAGTACCAAGTATAACAGTTGCATTTTATTCCTCTTTCTTCCATGTAATGAGCGCAGCCTAGAAAACTTTATGAACCCTTTCAACAGGACTTAAAAAAATACTCAACTCTGCATTTGTTGCATTGGTTTCAGTGGAACTTTGGCACACGAGTGCATCCTAGGCATGCCTACTTAGAAGTAAGCCCCATTGAGTTAAGTGATGCTTACTCCCATGTAAATGTGTACAGGATTGCAGCCTTACTGTCTTTTTCAATTAAGACCAGAGTCATTATAACTAGAAGCAAGAGTTTTAGTGAATTACGGAGCAATCCTATCCAGGGATGTTGAAGAGTCCTTGGTTTCGAGTCACGAGTCGAGTCATGAGTCTTTGGACCCGAGTCAGTCCGAGTCCGAGTCCTTGGTCCAAAATGGTGACTCGCGAGTCACGAGTCACTCCCAAAGCTGACTCCACGAGTCCCTATTAAAATCAATGGGGTTTTTTCCCAACAAAATAAGGCTATTTCAGATGTGTGGTTTAAATAAATTCTAGGCACAAGTGTGCCTTTTTATTTCAAAACTCTGCCACTGACTTTGGCAAGAACAGACCAGGCAGAAAAACCCAAAATAACCAGGCAGGCAGAGGAGGCAGGGAACCCCAAAGCAGGCAGGCAGAGAGGCATTTGTCTTGGACAATTCAAACGGTGGAACTGGTTAAGAAGAGACCAGGCAGGCAGAGGAGGCTGGGAACCCCAAACAGGCAGGCAGAGGCAGCCAAACCCAAAATGTCTGAAAGGTTGCATTTTAGGAAAATGATTTTAAAAAATAAACTTGCTGTACTTCCTAAAACCTATTCATGTTGCATTTGAGGAACACGATTTTGGAACACGAGTCTCGAGTCGAGTCCTTGGTCTCGAGTCCCGAGTCGAGTCTCGAGTCCCATTAAAAATATTGGGACTCGAGTCTGACTTGAGTCAGAGGGGGGACTCAGTCCGACTCACGAGTCGAGTCCTGGAGTCCGAGTCCCCATCCCTGATGTTTACCCAGAAGAGCAGGGGCTTGGACTCGATAGCCTTGTAGGCTCCTTCCAACTCTATGATCTATGGGGGGGGGGGGGAATCCACTATGAAAAGTCCCAATATGTTCACTTGAACTCATTCCCGGCTAAGTGTGCATAGGATTCTAGCCTTGGAGTTTAACTGTCTTGACGACTGCAATATTTAAGACCAGTGGTCTTCTGTGGCTAGTTTATGAAGATAGCAATTGCTCTTGTCCAATAAACATGGATGGATTTTTATTTTTTCTGGGAAGTCATGGCAAACACATTGGCTGGCTCAAGAAATTCAGAGCATCGACAACAAAGCTATCAGCTGTGAACAAAGTTCTGCAAAGGGTCTACTTTAATTAAAAGCTGATTCAAATTCTGTGGCCAGTGAACTAATAGTTTTACCAATTAATTCCATTAATGTTTTCAGCTGTACAACCAAATGATGCCAAGCTGAGAAGGTTCAAAGTTTTGCTGCCTGTTTTCTGCCTTTCTGTTCATAAGTGCGTTGCTTCCCATTTCTAGAGAAATGTGCCTGTGTAATTTTTATGATTCAACAGTATACCGGTATTTCTCATGACACTCTCAGCTGTTACCAAAATTGCATTGACTTCAATCTTAACAGATTTTTTTTTAAAAAGAAAAAAGTTATGGATTGAATGGTGACATTTCCATGTTACTGCATTGGAGGAAACTGTGTAATCTTGTTGGCTGAATATCATACAGTTTGAACAGGGCATTATGGGATTGATGTGTGTGTTTTAAATTTACTGTGGAAGGATCATATAAAGTTTAGTAGATGAGTTCTACAGTTTTGAGAAGGCTGTGCTGGAATCTCCACGTTCCAGGCATGTTTTTGCAAAGAAATAGCTGTAGCTTATTTTGATGTTACATTTGCTTAGTGGAAAAATACTGGAAGAGAGAGACAATTCAGGCCCCACTGAAGTTAGTGAAAAGCCTTTGCACTAGCCTCCATGAGTTTGGATCAAGACTAAAGCCGTGTGTACTCCTATGCATGCTTACTAGGGAGTAAGTCCCATTGAAATCAGTGGGATTTAATTTCTTAGTAAACATGGATAGGTTTGGGTTGTATGTCACTGCAATTGCATCTCCACCAGAAAGGGGAAGAAGAGGTTGGCTGATACAGTTGTGTTGCTATAGTTGAGGCAAAGCTAATTCATGAAGTGACTTGGCTGTTTTATTGTTCTTCTTAAAAGGAAAAGAAAAGAAAAGGTATAAATACCTGCAGACCCTTCAGCCTGAATATTCCTCCAGAGTGTCCCTGTTTGGAGGAGGTGGAATCAGCAGTGCGGCTGGACAACTCTAGGCCCTGGAGGCAGTGGCCTTACGAGCCCCGCTGAGCATTAGATGGCCATGTGCATGACTTCAGTTGCGGAGCACCCAGCTAACTTTTCTCTGCTCCCCATCCCAACGCCCCTGTCCGTGCTTCACAGCTGCCTCTACATTTCTGATAGGCTAGAGCAAAACAAACAAACAAACAAACAAACACGCAAGACAGTCCTGTTTTGCCAACCCTGATTTAAAACAAAACAAATACTCCGAGCATGTGCAGGTTTGTATTTTATACTAATCTATTTTAAAAGTTTTTTTTAAAAAAAGATAAAATGAGTATCTGGAACAATGTATGGTACTTGCCCAGGTGGCCATGCCTGACTATAAAATGTTTCTTTCTAAAATGAGAAGAAAGGAAGGATGCTGCAGTAGCAGCTTGCAGCAGCCCTGCTGGTCCAGGTGCTGACTCTGGGCCTGTTTGCCCCTGTCCCCATCAGCTGCAGCTCTCTGGAGCAGGGCCCCCCAACCTTTTTGGACCCGTGGGCACATTTGGGAATTTGAGAAACTGCTGTGGGCACCACCACAAAATGGCTCCCATGGAGGATGCGGCCAGTCACATAATGGCTGCCGTGGGGGCCTGTCTAGTCACGAGGCATGGGTGTGTAGCGGGGAGGGGAGAGAGAGAAATAGCGAGGCTACAGGCTGGGAGGGAGGGGGAAAGGGAAAGAGCTGCTTCCTGGCCTGCCCAATTTTCGGCCATCCTTTCCCCTTTGCTCTCTCTCCACTCCCAGCCTCTAACCTTGCTATTTCTCTTGCCAGCCCTATTCCTCGCGATTTCTCTCCCTTTCCCGTCCCTAGCCGCCACCTCTCTCTCCCTTCTTATCCCCCAGCCTTGCTCTTTCTTTCCCGCTCACCCCTTTATCTTGCTGTTTCTCTCTACTCCCAGCCTCTAGCCTCGCTATTTCTCCGATACCCTCTTGTCGTCTTACGATAGAGACGTGACTGACTGACTGACTTTCAACTTCACGAGAAGTTGTTTTTTGTTCCGTTAGCACCATGAAAAAAAAAACATCCAAGAGTGTGCAGATCAGGTGCACATCCCACTAGTTTCCTGTAAAGCAAGCTGGTTCCAGAGATGACTTCTCATTTTTGGTTTCGATTTTGAAGCTGTCTCTGTTTTGCTTGCTAAGTTGGTTACGGTGACCCCGACGTGGCATTGCATCTTTTCTGGAGTAGGCTTTTTGAAAATACACCAGTGTTCCTTTGCGTAGGTTAATTCAAGCATGTCAGTTGCTGTTCACATGGTTATCTGTAATGAGTAGGATTCTCCTCCAGGCTGACCAGAGAAAGAACCTTTCTCAACTAGAAGAGAATTGATCCTTTTACTTTTAGACTCCCAGTGAACTCTCAGCCTAACCTACCTCACAGGGTTGTTGTGAGGATAAAATGGAGAGGAGAAGAGGATTATGTAAGCTGCCTTGAGTTCCTTGCAGGAAAAAAGGCGGGGTATAAATGTAATAAATAAATAAATAAATAAACTTGCATAGGATAGCACCTTAAATGTTTTAATAGTCCAGTAACAGTTGTAAGCTGCCTTGGGAGCCTTTTTGGCTAAAGGGTAGGTAAAAATTGCTATAAATACCGGTAGATAAACTTACAAGCTTTCGCTAATTGGTTTGAATGTACACAGCCTAGAATTGTCCATTGACCGGCATGTAAGCTGTGTGTGTGTGTGTGTGCATGCACATATACCACAAATTAATTTGGAAACAATACAGTTACCAGTCTTTTCTTCTTCTTTTTTTAAATCCTTAACCGTCACCCAGGCCTATTCATATGTAAAGCCTCAGCTATAACTATTAGGTTTTGTACACTGGGCAGTCCCAAGCTGGAACCCCAAAGAAATACCTCAGTTGGAAGCTGGCAGGAAATAGCCACTGCCATAGAAACGCTCGGGATGCTGCCCTCACCCTAAGGGCCAAACTATATGTTAATTTAAAGGTGTAGTTCGCAGCTGTGTCTGTTCATCCCCTTGCTAACCACTCTGCGCATGCTGGTTATGTGCCAGCTGATTTGCATAATTACCCTTGCCAGGCGTGGCTTCTTGTGTCGTCCGAACCCAGCAAGGGTGGCTTGTTGGGGTGGTTAACAAACCATTCAGAAGCCATGGCCTCTTGGATGGTTGCGGGATGGTTTGCTAACCACCCCAACAAGTCACCCTTGCCAGGTTCGGATGACACAAGAAGCCATGTCGGGGGCTTGATAAAAGGAAGTACTTCTTCACACATTGTCTAGTTGGACTGTGTAATTCGTTATTGCAAGATGTAGTGATGGCCGCCAATTTGGATGGCTTTAGAAGCGGACTGGACAAATTCATGGAGGAGAAGGCCATCAATGGCTACTAGTCCTGATGGCTACATGCTGCCTCCGGTATCAGAGGCAGTGTGCCCCTCAGTATCCTGCTTGTGGGCTTCCCATAAACATTTGGTTGACCACTTTGGGAACAGAATGCCTAACTAGAGGTGCCTTTGGTCTGATCCAGCATTTCTTTTATTTCCATGCTGCAGGAAGACAGCATGGAAAAGTGCATTTGGGTGGGACACAATATAATAGCACATACTGTAAATTCTGTCTCTCTCTCTCTCTCTCTCTCTCTCACACACACACACACACACACACACACACTAGTATCCAATTGAATTCAAGTATTCAGTAATATTATTTATTTAATATATTTTGAATCATCCTCTCCACTCCATGATCGCTTGAGACAATTTACAACGAAACCATAAAATACAACAATGAAAACACCCCACCTCTACTAAAACTAAACCGACAAAATACACACATTACAATAAAAGAGGGGAACTTTCTAAAATCAAGCAGCTGCATTAATTGATAAAAGCCGTATGTTTTTCACCAGCCATCTAAAGGCCAATAACGAGGGAGCCAAACTAGCCACCTTGAGTTCACCTGCTGGGGGACTGTTACACAGTGTGGGGCATGTACTACTTCGTACATGAGATCCCGGAGCTATTGTAACCTTGCTCACGTTGACTCAGGGACTTCATTACGACTAAAGCTGTGATCCTCAATGCACTCTAGGTCTCTTTGAATCCAGTGGGACTTGCTTCTGCGTAAATGTACTTAAGATCATGCTGCACGACTGCAAAAAGTTCTGACGCAGAGTAATTTTAGCAAACTCATTTCACTAGGACGTCCTTCAGTTGGGGATGTTCAGTGCCTTGCAGGATGTGGCCAGTCCTGCATTCTCCACCCACCCCTTCCCCCCCCCACAATGGGCTTCCATGTGTTCAAGAGGGGGCCTGTATTAGGAGCACAACTTGGGGCTCTAATCTCCATTTTTATTCCTGTAGCACAGAGAAGCATCTGCAGTTGTAAAACAATAATACTTGAATCTAAGCTTCGGACTCAGGCTGATGTGAACAGCGGGATGCTACTGTGTTTTGCAATCCATTCTGCAGCACCACCGGTCCCGCCCTCCAAGTCCAATTGTATACACATGGCTAACCCTTTGATAGTAAATATCCCACTTGTCTCTTGAGAGGGAGACGTTTTGGGGGCAAACAGCAGGACACAAAAACTGCTTGCTCTGAAACTAAATGTGGTAGACTGATAGTTTATGCATGCGCAACTAGTTGAGCTTCCAAAATTCACTGCTTACAGGCATACGATGCTTCAGAAGAAAAGATGCCTCTACTGCAGCCTTCCCCAACCAGATCTCTTGGTCTACAGCACCCATAATTCCCAGCCAGCTGTAGTCCAACACATCTGAAGGGCTTCAGGTTGGAGAAGGCTGCTCAGCAGTGTTCCTTGCATGCATTCACTTCTTCCTTGCCTTTTCCCACCCTCCGCTGTTTCCAAGGTACTGCCGCACATGAGCTCCCGGCTGGCTTGAGAAATGCAACATCTAATACCTTTTGCCTTTCTTCAGTGCTCTCTGTGCAAGCTGGATAGCCCAAGTTCGCCTGAGATTCCTGCTTTCTTATAATATTGGCAGTACAGCTCTGAGACACAAGTGGCCTGTTTGTTTGATGGTTTGGGGAAGAAGATTTCATAGATTTCATAGATCATAGAGCTGGAAGGAGCCTACAAGGCTATCGAGTCCAACCCCCTGCTCAATGCAGGAAACTAGAGGAGGGGTCTCCCATCCAAGTAACAACCAGGCTTGACCCTGCTTAGCTTTCCACACTCAGACAAGCCGAGCCAGCGTAAGCCACAGAGATGAAGCAGGGGATGTGTTGCGGCCCTCTTAGAATCTCCCCTAGGAGATGTTATGGTTCTATTATTGCTACCTGACCACTGTATTACTCTTTATATTCATGCCCTCTGAGATCTTTTGGTAATGAGACTTGTCTTTAAAAGGTGATGGGTGATAATAGCTGGCAGACGCATGAGCTTTTTGCATGGCACGTTTTCAAGTTAGAACAATGGCCAGAGGGAAAGGGGATGATGTGAGATAGAATCATAGAAAAGTAGAGTTGGAAGGGGCCTACAAGGCCATCGAGTCCAACCCCCTGCTCAATGCAGGAATCCAGGTCAAAAGCATCCCTGACAGATGGCTGTCCAGCTGCACCTTGAATGCCTCCAGAGTGGGAGAGCCCACCACCTCCCTAGGTAGTTGGTTCCATTGTCTTATTGCTCTGACAGTCAGGAAATTTTTCCTGATGTTTAGGTGGAATCTGGCTTCCTGTAACTTGAGCCCATTATTCCATGTCCTGCAAACTGGGGTGATCGAGAAGAGATCCTGGCCCTCCTCTGTGTGACATCCCTTCAAGTACTGGAAGAGTGCGATCATATCTCCCCTCAGTCTCCTCTTCTGAAGGCTAAACATGCCCAGTTCTTTCAGTCTCTCCTCATAGGGCCTTGTTTCCAGCTGATATCCCTCTTCCCGTAGAGCAAGGGTGGGAACCTTTTTCAGCCTGAGAATTGCATTCCCTTGTGGTAATTTTCCTGGGGGCTGCATGCCAGTAGCGGATAGGATCAGAGCCGTGCGCGCACACATGAAGAAGATCCCTTTCCCCACCCCCACCCATACAGCAGCTGGGCTTGAGAAAAAAGCCTCCTATTGAAGCCAAGGGGAGACTTTAAAAAGAAGAAGCTAATTTCCACATGGGGGGATAATTTTCAAGGGGGGCCACAGCATGTGGGGAAGGTTAACCCTTCCCTCCCCAACTGCGACCCACCCAAAGAGCCCCCTGTGCTGTAATTAAGTTTGGCTCCATGGGAGGTGTTTTTTCAAGCCTTAACTGCTCTGGGAAAGGGGTCGCAAACCACTGGTTCTCTACCCTTGCTGTAGAGTATAATCAATTTCTTGTTCAGAACCCCTGAAAGAAATGTTTATTTCCCCAAACTCATTTTCCCCCATCTTGACATAAATGGGAGATGGTGCATCATATAATAATCAATCCTGTGGAGAAGGAGGATATAGTATATTTAATGACGTTTATGTTTAAATGTTGGGGTTGTTTTTTTTAACCACTGACTGATGGAGGTCAAGTTTTAGCCTTGGGTTTCCAGTCTTCAAAGCTCACCGCCATCTCCAGTTGAGCCCCATTTGCAGTTGACGTTTTAAGATGGTATCCATAGGAGAACTTCCACAGACAGCATTATTTCAGATTTTGCTACATGATCAATGTACCACATTTCATCTCTTGCTGATCTGCAGACATTTCCGGACCTCTCGATAGAGCAGTGGTTCCCAACCTTGGGTCCCCAGATGTCGCTGGCCTACAGCTCCCAGCATACCCAGCCAGCATGGCTAATGGCAAGGAATGCTGGGAGCTGTAGTCCAGCAACATCTGGGGACCCAAGGTTGGGAACCACTGGAGCCATTGTCAATCATTCAGAGCAACCTAAAAGAGGCAGTAAATGAACCTGGAAGTGTTCACTGTGCAGACAGGAGAAGGACTACCTCTAAGGAGCAAGAGGGACATACCTCCTAGTCCGGCCCCCAAGTCAAGACTTTCTTTGAATGAGCCTGCTTCCTAGTGGACAGAGGAGAGAACTCCAGTGGGTGGATTATTGGATGGTGCCCCAAGTAGAGTCTCTGGATTTGCAGTCAGGATTTTTGCTGTTAGGCTAAACCTGAAACAGCATTTGACAACAATACACCTTTGATTTTAAGCACACTTACTATGGCGTAAGCTCTGTTGAATTCAGTGTAACTTCTAGGTAAAAAATGTTTAGGATCACTCTGCACAGTTATGACGTTTACTCCTTTCTGATCCCAACTAATTGGATTATACTGTTCACTTGACCACTTTCGGTTGGACAAAACATGCAGTCTTCCATCTTGTGCAGAACTCTTCTTTAGGCAGAAAGTTGAATTGCCCTGGGAGACTTGGAGGCTTCCATTCACCGCCACAGCTTCATCTGCAAAGCATATCCTTCATTCTCTGGGATAAACAGGGCAGAGTCATTCTATAAAACCAGTATAGCAATGTGATTCCAAGTTCCTTGTTGGCAACAGACTTGGATAGTTGTAACCACGACTGTAACAAAATGGCGACAGTTGTTTCTCTTCCTTGGAGATCCTTAATGTAAATTAAGAAACAGCCTGATTCCTTATGAGCTAGAGAACTGTCCCAGAATTATAGGATAGGCAACTATAGGGCTGTAGTGTTGCTAGGTACAGGCCAGGGGCTCCATCCAGCCCCAAACAAAGTCCACAGTCTCAAAGAAACTCCTCCCCCATTTTGCATTTCAGCCATTTTCTTACGCACACGCTAAGCAAAGGGATCTTTAACTTTTCCCCTCCCCTGAACAGTAACCGAGGTCTTGGCAAGAGTCCTTCTCATATTTACCTCAGCAGGGCCAACCCTACCATCAGCCAGAGTGAGGCAGTCACCTCAGGTGGCAGCTGCTCGGAGATGGCAGCAAAGTGTTGGAGGGGAGATCAGTGGAACATGTGGCGTGTCCTGTGCCCTAGAGCTAGCCTGCTGCCCTCAAGCTGCTGCCCCACTGCCAGTGTCGAAGAAAGATCCAACTGTCAGTCCAGTGGGCTTTTGTACATGGAATGGGAGGAGGTGCCGTCTTGTCCTTCCCCTCAGTCAGCAAAATGTCTTGGGTTGGCCCTGCACCTTAGCCGGTTGCTCCCGTTTGCATTCATCTTAGCTTCTGAAGAGGAGTCAGTAGTTGACGGTGTACATTCATTCAAGGGAAAGCCTCTGTTGCTGTTCACGGCGGGAAGGGGAGGATTAAAGAGAGTGTCTCAAGTGAGAGTAAGTTGGAGCTGGTCAATGGACAGCATCCAGCCTGCTGGCATTTCAATGCTTGCTCAGTCCAAAATGTGCCCCCCCCCCCATTCTGTGTTTTGTTTTTGCCTGTCAGGGTGTATAGGTGGTGGGAGCAGCTTTTTATCTGCAGCCTGTATTGACTGGAAGATTGCTTGGCACAAACCCTTAGCTTTCTGTTAGCATTTCTATTTTAGCATTGCAAATATTGAAGCTAGCAAACTGGCTTGCTTTTACTCGTGTGTTTCGCTCTCTCCACATGTTCCGTTCGCCGTGGCTCGTAGAACTGTGTCGTCTTGTTGCCGTGTTTGGGGTGGACTAAAGCTTCTCTAAACTTAACATCCTTCCCATCTTGCAATAATTTTCACGCCTCACTGACCTGGAGAGCCGCTCGGCCAGTCAGAATTTGGAAAAGGGTTTGGAGATGTACAGAAATCCCCTTTATCCGTTGATTAGACCCTTGCTTTGCTTTCCTGGCTGCCATCCACTTACCTAACCGGATCAGCCTGTGTTATTCACCTTTGGAAAAAGGAACAGGAAGCCAGGGTAGCAGCTCTGCGGTTGCCGCCCTAGTCCAAAACACCCTCCTCAGGTGCTCCGTCTGCCACCAGTTTCTCCTTGGCTTCAGCAGCAGCAGCAGATCTCCCGCAGCTGGGTAAAGGAGGCTGGTCCTAAGAACTGCTGCTTCTTTGAAGAGAAGAGGGGCCATAGCGGCAGCGGTAGAGCACCGGCTTTGCATGCAGAAGGTCCCAGGTTCGATCCCCGGCTGAAACCCTGGATTGCCTCTGCCACTCAGTGTCGACAATACCGGGCTAGGTGAAGCAAAGCAGCGGTCTGACTCGGACGGAATAAGGCAGAGGCGGCTTCCTATGTTGTGTGGGTGTGGCAGCTTCTTCCCCTGTCTTGAGAGTGTGGGGCCAGGTTAGGGCCAACCCAAGACACTTTGTTGCCTGAGGCAATGCAGCCATTGGTACCACCCCATAGGTACGAACCCTGCCCCCCCCCCCCGGACACACATTAAGGTTCATAGTACCCCTGGACATGCATAGTACTGGCTTTAAAGCAGTGCTTCTCAATTATTTTCTGTCATGCCCCCCCTAGGAAGAAGAAAACATTTCGCGCCCCCCGCGCGACTGTAAATAGTATCATTTGTCTATAAAATTGTTATAAGTACACCTCTGCATAACACTGTATCCTTATTAACGTATAAGAGAATAAAAAAAGAAAGAAATGTGGATCAATTTACAACAAAGAATAGCTTTATTAACTGTAGCAGAAAAGATTTAAAGGAGCACAGGATTTAAAGGAACACAATATTAAAAAAAACTTTTAACTGAGGTCAAACGAGCCCCCCTTTACGGAGCCTCGCACCCCCCCTGGGGGGCCCGCCCCACTATTTGAGAAGCACTGCTATAAAGGAACAATTAATTTTAGGTCAGTAGATAGAGCAAACAGTCCACACTGCTCTGCCACCTGCATCCTCTTCCCATAGAGCCATAGTTATGGGCCCCCAAAGCATTGAGGGGGGGGGGGTCAGAGATAAATATTTATTATAAGGTACAGTATATCTTGTGGGTTTATGCGTGCTTTCCTCCCCACTTTTTTCTGCATTTATCCACGAGGAATTATGTATGCAGGCTAAGAGGAGCCCTGCTGGATCAGACCAAGGGTCCATCTCGTCCAGCATTCTGTTCACACAGTGGCCAACCAGCTGCCCACGGGAAACCCACAAGCAGGACATGAGTGATGACTTCTGGTAGCTGCACCCCAACCTGTGGATTTGCCTCCAGATAAACATATTGGCATCACACATGATGATGTGCACCAGCTTTCCCCAACCTGGTGCACCCCAGATGTGTTGGACTACAACTCGCAGGCTGGAGAAGGCTGGTGTCCCTGGTTTTCCTCGACCATAGGTAGTGCCTTCATGTTGGAGGGGGAAATGTCCTATGGGACACAGGTCTGTATAGGATCAACATGCGGTACCTAGAGTCATAATACCTAAGGACTGTCACCTGTGAACTGTAGCTCAAGGATAATGTTATACTTTCTCTGGGCTGGATGGCACTTCCTTATCTGCCCTTTTTAACATTTCAGGGCATCCAGGGATGTCTGGAAGACATTGCTTGAACCATGGATTTAGGGAGAGACTATAGGTTAGTGGTAGAACATGTTCTTTTGTTTTGCTTTGCTTTGTTTGTTGTATATTCGGACTGCAACCTGTCCAAGTAAAGGAGGGATAGCCAGTCTTTCGACATTAGGCTTCCTGGCTTCCTGCACAACATTATCTATATTACAATGTTTTACTGGTTTTATACCAGTTTAAATGTCACATTCCAGAGGGCTAGCCATGAAGTCTGATATAATAAAAACAACAGAAAATCTTGTGGCATTTAAAGACTATCAAATATATTGTGGGATAAGCTTTCATAGGCCAGACCTCACTTTGTAAGATGCCTGAGGGGTCATGGAAGTGTCTGTCTGTCCGTCTGTCTGTCTGTCTGTATCAGTCAATCTATCTATCATCATAAATGCAGAGAGAAGAGAGGTGTTTTTTTTTTTTTTTTAAGGGCTATTTTAAAGTCTTGTAGCTTCCCCAAAGAATCCTGGGAATTGTAGTTTGGCGAGGATGCTGAGTACTTTGTTAGAGATCCCTAGTTCTCCTCCCTCACATAGACACATAACTAAAAGAGCTAGAGTTCCCAGAGTGCCTTGGGGAGAAGAAGGAACAACAGTTATACTACTTTGTCATTGTTAACAAGCCGTCTCATCTCTGCTTCAAATGCAATAAAATCTTTGCGACTCACTCAAGCAAAAGGGAGTGAGGATATGCAGGAAAGATTCGGAACAGATACGCTGTACCTTCGTTCCTGCATAATCTGGTTGCTGTACCGTGGGCTGGAGTTCATCAGTTCCAGATGTGGAGCTGGTACACTAGCTAGAAACAAGCCAATCAGGCGTGCACAGCCCTCTGAGGAAAGCCAGTCTATGAGCGATCCCTCATTGGAGAAAATCTGTTTCTCCTACTTGTGTGAAGTTGTGGAGTTCCTGGAGCTACTTTGGTGATGTACGAAAGCAATAATGTGAAAGAACTGTGCAATTCAGGGGCAGAGAGGTGGTCACGTTTACTTTGGGGGAAAGCACAGCATTGAACGGGTCTACTTGAAGGCCACCTGTGCATTGCCTTTTGAAGCAGTGAGTGAACATACTCTAAGTAGTATGGCTGCTTTGAGATGAGGCATTTTTTGTGGAATCTTTCACATTTTATGGTAGGGGTTGGAGAAGCTCTTGTGGGGAGGGCACTTTCCAGTGGTGGGCGGGGCCAAAGGCAAAAGGGCCAGAGTCAAAATATCAAAGATACCAGCCTATTTTAGCTTAGAGCTCTTACTGCCAGTAACTAAGCCTTAGGAGAGGCATTTCAGCCTTTTAGAAGAGGGGGGGGGGAATTTCACAAAAGCTGGGAAACCACAGAACGATTGGTGGTTGGGGGAAAGGGGTGGGGCCAGGGGAAGGGGGCGTGGCCTTCTGGGGAACCTCAGCGGGCTGGATTGGGCCCCCCAGAGGGTTGGATTCAGCCCCTGGGCCTGAGGTTTTGCACCCCTATTTTATGTGGAGCCCACACGACAGCAGTATCCATGTAGTAATCCTCCCATGTTTTCCCAGTGCTGATTCCATCTTTTTTCCTCATTGCAGGAAGTCTGGTAGTACCATCTCCACAGTTGGAGATGCCCTTCTCCATCTTTTTTAAAGAGGCATGGTTTTGACATGGACATTGGCCTACTGGGCAGGTGAACCTATCACAGCTCAGCACACATGCAGGCTGGACCCGCGTTGTAGCTCTCTCCCATGTGCCTGTGAGAGTGTTGGACTGGGACTCGGGAGATCCGGGTTCTAGTCCCCGCTCGGCCATGAAACTCACTGGGTGACTTTGGGCCAGTCACTTGACGCTCAGCCTAACCTACCTCACAGGGTTGTTGTGAGGATAAAATGGAGAGGAGGAGGAGGAGGATTATGTAAGCCGCCTTGGGTTCCTTTCAGGAAAAAAGGCGGGGTATAAATATAATAAATTAAATAAAATAAATAAAATCCAGAACCACGAGGCTATTTGGGGATCTAATGTGAGAGCTGATTTTCAGAAATTATTCTGTGGCTCTGCAGATAGGATTAACTATTTGGAAACTGCAGGTAGTGGTTCAGCCCTGAAAATGGACAGAGAAATGTAAAACAGCTTCTTATTGTGGGACAGTTTTTTCTGAGAGGGTTTTTTTTTTTTTTTTTTTACTACAAAAGTTATTTGTCAGGCGTTAGGTGAGCAAAATGAAAATAAAAAAGTTCTTCGATGTCCACACCTGGTGGTCTGTCACCTAGCTGCTCTGGGAACAAAGATGATGTTGTCTAGGCTTGGTTAAGGGGATATATTTGGTCTAGGCTTGCATCTTCTGTGTGGAACTTGGCAAACATTTGTTACGGGTGTCTGGATTCTTCATTGCGTGATTTATACCAGGTTAAACCTTCAAACTCCGACTCTTCCCTCCCCCCCCCCCCTTTTCAGGACATATGGCTAGAGCTTTACAGATGGTATCCCACAATGAGTAAAAAATGAAAAATGATGTTGAACGTCGCCATCAAAAACACTGACTTGGCTCTGCACGCTTCTTTGGGACTTCCTTTTGGGGCCAGGCGTACAGACATCCAAATAACTGGTACTGATGCTTTAGAAACCGACAGTCATTGAACCAGCAGAGACTCGGGCTCCGTTCTCAGTGAGGCAGTCCACTTGTGTTTGGGCTGTACCGCTTCAGGCTGCAAGTGGGGGCTCATAGGACTGACTGCTTCTCCATACAGAAAAAATATATTTGCACATAGAAACTATAGATGTCAGGGAGAAAGGCTCTAGCCTACCCTTCTCCCTCCTATGCTAGTTTTCTGTGCGCCAGGGCATTTAAAAATTATTTTTAAATTTTCTTATGGAAGGGCATTCCGTCATGTATGCAAGCCCTCATCTGAAGTGGTAGAGCCCAGACACAGGTTGGCTACCTCCAGGGCTTTTTTTCTGGTGGAACTCACCGGAACTGAGTTCCAGCACCTTTTCTTCTATTAATTGCATTACAATTTAATCGCCATCTACTCCCTAGGAAATGTAATCCAAGAGTTCCGGTACCTTTTTCTCCAGAAAAAAAGCACTGGCTACCTCACTGAGAACCAAGTTTAAGACATAAGCCAAGTGGGCAAATAAGTAGAGGAGATAAGGCATGAAAAACCCTTTATGATTATCCCTATCCAGGAAAGGGTGCAGTTGCACCAACAGAAGTTGGTAATGGGCACTCCGACCACTGAGGTCACCTGGGCCTCCAGTGACAAAGATAGATCTAGGAGCGGCCCCAAACTACTGACCTGTTCCTTCAGAGGAAGTGCAATCCAGAATAGGTAAGCAACCCAATTCCCGGACCTGGCAGCCACCCTCCCCTAGGGTGTCTATCATATCAGGATTCAGTTTGTTTATTAGCCCTCATCCAGGCCCTGATGACATCCGGATACCAGTTCAGAATGTACACGGCCTCTCCTGACTGAGATGTTACAGAGAAATAGAGCTGGGTGTCATCAGCATACTGATGACATCTTGCCCCAGATCTCCTAATGACCGCTCCTGACAGTTTCATATAGATGTTAAACAACACTGGTGACAAAGCAGTGCCCCGTGGCACTGGCACCCAACAATTCACCTGCTAGAGGGCTGAGGCACAGCCACCCAGTGTTATTCTCTGGAACTGACCCCGTCAGTAACAGCCAAACCACCACAAAACAGTGCCTCCAACTCCTTACTCAGCGAGATGGTCCAGGAGGATACCATGGGCAACGGTATTGAAAGCTGCTGAGAGATCAAGGAGTAACAGGGTTGCACTCCTCCTGTTGCTCTCCTGAGAAAGGTCATTTATCAGGGCGACCAATGCTGATTCTGTCCCAATACTGAGCCTCAACCCAGACTGGAATGGATCAAGATAATCAGTTTCGTCCAGAAGTGCCTGCAGCTGAGACACCATGACTCTCTCAAGCATTTTATTTGTGACTGGATGATAATTAGTATAAATCTGTGGATCCAGGGAGGTGTTTTTCCCCCAGGAGTGGTCACACCACCACCTCCTGCAAGTCTGTGGGACCACCCCATCATGCAGTGATGTATTCACCACTCCCCCAATCCGTCCAGCCAACCCCGCACGGTTAGCCCGAAGGAGCCATGATGGGCGAGGGTTGAGAGAGCATCTGGCAGGTCACACAGAAGCAAGCATTTTATCCACATTCTCGGGCCTCAAAAACTGAAACCAGTCCAATCCCATAAAACAGGATAAGACGATGAACTGGGCACCATATCAGGCAGTGCATCAATAGCAGTGTTGAAGTCAGCATGAAGGTGGGTGATTTTATCCTTGAAGTGTCTTGCAAACTTGTCACAGTGGGCCTCCGAAGGCTCCAATATTGGATTCACTGGGGTTAGATGAAAGCAACCCCCAGACCACTGGGAAAAGCTCAGCTGGATGGCTACTCGAGGATGCAATGGACATCATTGCCCTGCTGTTCTAATTTTCTACTTGCAGGGTGAACTTCCCCCCCCCCGCCCCATGGGAAAGCTTCAAAAGTGTGAACCCCACATCTAGACCCGACTCTGCCACCTTATTTCCCAGCTTATTTCTGCTGCATGTCTAAGTGCTTTATCCATTAATGATTACATCTACTGCTGTTGCTCATTTATTTAGAGCCGGCAGTGGACAGGATTGGAGAAGGTTTACGTCAGGGATTGAAAATGCGCAGTGATAGGCTGGAGGGCATCGTCAGGTGAGAGTGGAGGAGCAGGGAAATTGAGGCAGGAATGGTTCAGGGAAAATAAGGTTTACAGAAGTGGGGTTTTTAACTTAAAGTAAGACAAAGCACCTGGCCCCTAGGTGAGAGAGAAGCTGTCCAGGCATATGGAGCAGCATGGCAGAAGGGGAAGGAGCCAGTGGAGTTTGGCTATAAATGACTGGTAACTGCAGCAGACCATGGAATCGGGTTCTCAGTCCTATTGTCTAGACATGAGATGAAAATGTGAAATAAACAGCTGGACTTCAGTAGAACTGAACTGGGTTAATCAAAAATGCTCTGGCTTAAATGGAAGATAGACGAGGTTGTCAGAAAGCATGAAGTGAAAAACACCGTACATTTGAGAGTACTTATTCCCCCCCCCCCTCTAGTTTCTGACCTGTTGGCATTTTTGCCATCACTCTTTGGGCTTTTCTACACAAGGCATTTATCATGCCCACATCATTCCCTACTCACGGTTGTTTACGGGTTCTTTGGACAACGTTCTGTCCCTTCACTCTCACATCGGTGTCTAAAGAGCACTTTCGGAGAGCTTTTTAGAGCAGGGAACATGCGGTATTGTAATTGTAAAAGCAAAAGAAAACTTTTTTCATTTGTGTATTTGCACTATTCCACTACACCATAGTGCCATCTAGAGGTTATGTAGCAGGAAAGGAAATGCTCTTCGTGTAGTACTCAGATCTCAATTCTGCAACGAAAGCGAAAGTAGATACAGCAGATTAACAGCCTCGTATAGAAAAGCTCTTTATGGCTAATCCCAAAACCCATGAGGTCTAGAAGCTTTTATTTTAATACAGACTTAGGGTGCAA
Source organism: Shinisaurus crocodilurus (assembly GCA_021292165.1). NCBI lineage: Eukaryota > Metazoa > Chordata > Lepidosauria > Squamata > Shinisauridae > Shinisaurus > Shinisaurus crocodilurus. The sequence goes on from CM037889.1 coordinate 2,592,477, forward strand.
TCCTATGCATGTTTAGGCAGAAAAAAGTGCTGTAACTCTCAGCATGACCAGCCAGCATGTGAGTTGGTGTTGGAATGCTGGGAGTTGGAGGACTTTTTCTGCGTAACCATGGATAGAATTGCATCCTTAGTTGCACTTAACACAGACATAGGGAGCCTGGCTCTGTGTTGTGGATTGTGGCCAATATATATGTAGCCAGCCACAACAAGCCAAAGCAAAACTTTCTCCAAATGGGGCAGAAGCCGTGAAAAAGCAGCTGCAATCTTCCTCCTCCTCCTTGCCCTCTCTCCCCCTTTGTATTAAAACAGAAAAAGTTCCCCCTACTGAGATGTCTACCTGGCATGGAATTTCCAAGCCAGTAGAAAATACATTCTGGCAGCTCAGTTTTCCTGGTCAGTGGCCCTTTTTCAGTGTGTAATACTGGCTGATTTTAATGTCATTGTTTCTTAATCCCTTTGAATCGGATTAAAATAAGGAAACTGTCTGAATTAGTTAGGATTTTCTAGAGGTCAAGTTCAGAGCAAGTGATCAAAGCCCAGTTAATGCTGATATGGACCAGATTTTGCACACTTAGCAGTGTCAATCATCACCAGACATTTTGTGCTGACCACTCCTATGTCATTTCTCAGGTTTTCTCGCCCAGCAAAATCCAATTACAGAAGCACAGAAGGGAGCCAAGTACAAGATTGTCACCATTTCTTCCATATCAATCATCAGAAGTGCATTCCGTGAGCTAGCATGCCACTGGTGCTGTATAAGTGCTGAACAGTAGTAGAGCACTAGTAGGCTATTGAGGCTGCAATCCTGTAACTACTTTCTTGGGAGTAAGCCACATTGAACTCAATGAAACTTATTTCTGAGTAGACATTTTTATTTATTTATTTATTTATTTATTTATTTATTTATTTATTAATTATATTTATCAATCGCCCATCTGGCCGGTCACCCGGCCACCCTGGGCGATGTACAATCAAAATACAGCAAAACAACACAATAAAACATAACAATTAAAACAATATAAAAAATTCTCATTAAAAACCTAACCCACCCCATATTCCCGCCTGAACAGCCATGTTTTTAATGCACGGCGGAAGCTCATCACGGATGGCGCATGGCGAAGGTCACTAGGGAGGGAGTTCCATAATGTGGGGGCCGCCACAGAGAAGGCCCTCTTCCTAGTCCCCACCAGCCTGGCTGCTCTGGCTGATGGGATAAGGAGAAGGCCGTCCGTGGCAGACCTTGTTGAGCGGCCTACTTGATGTTGCTGGAGGCGCTCCTTGAGATAAGCTGGGCCGGAGCCGTGTAGGGTTTTAAAGGTCAAAACCAACACCTTGAATTCGGCTCGCCAAGCAACTGGTAGCCAGTGCAACTCATTAAGCACTGGCGTGATGTGATCACGCCGGCGGCTGCCCTTAATCAGGCGAGCCGCCGCGTTCTGTACCAGCTGAAGCTTCCGGACCGTCTTCAAGAGTAACCCCACGTAGAGCGCATTACAGTAGTCTAGGCGAGAGAAGACCAAGGCATGAACCACTGATGGGAGCAGGTGATTAGGAAGGTAGGGGCGCAACGATCCTACATGTGTAGGATCGCACTGTTAAAGGATCACTTTCTCCTTCAGGAGCCTGCCGGATTGCTGGAAACCACCTTCTCAAGCCCATCTCTGGGTGCCACCCCAGAGCTGGCCCTGCCATTAGGCAAAGCGAGACCGCTGCCTAGACAGCAGTTGCTGGGGGGGCAGGGAGCAGTGGAAAGGGGTTGTAGGACAGAACTGCGCGTGTGACATGCAGCCTGCCTTGCCTCCCCCCTCCGGCACCCAAACTACGTAGCCGGCTGCCCTCCGGTGTGGTGGAGGATGCCGTGGGATGCTATCCCACTTCTAGTGTGGAAGTCGGGGCAGTGTTAGGCACTGAAAAGACCTGAGGATTAGACACCAAGGACAAAAAATAATTTTAAAAATGCACAAATTTACATATTCTTATTTACATATGCTCGAAAGTTGTGTGTGTGTGTGTGTGTGTGTGTGTGTGTTTCTTTCAAGGCCCTTGTCTCCTAAGGACACCCCTATTTGTAAAAAAGGATGTACGGACAGGGGAAAGGAGAGCATTTGATTTCAGGCAGAAAGATTCAAGGGGGGGAGGCATCACATGTGAAGCACATGAGGGCAAAAAGCCAGCTAATCCAGGGGGATCAGGTGCAACAGAGGTCATTAGGGCCCCTGTACTTTTACATTGGCAAATGCCCATGGACCGCAGGGTGGTGGGGCAGATGCCCCCAGCCCCCAAGATTCGGGGCTCCAGCCCTGGTGGGCCACCCCCTAACACCACCTCCGCTGGAAGTAGATTTCAGCTGCCAGTCAGGTGGCCTTCTGCATGTGGAATGCGGCAGAGAGCCGCATGTACAGCACGGTGCCTGCTTGCGTTATCTATCGAGGGAGGCTATTCCAGAGGTGAGAGCAGCCAATGGAAGCCTAATTCCAATAAAAGGCTTTCGGGAAAGTCAGGGAAATTGGTCAGAAGTCAGGGAAATTGTAATTAAGATATATAACAAACAGAATAATGATTTGTTTGTTTGTGGCTTCATGGAATAATAAGTGAATTTGGGACAACGGGAAGAAAGAGATTTCTCATTCTGATTATCGAGTAAGAAAAATTATTGTTACCTATATTTGCTGTAGAAGAAAATCGGAGGTCTATTTTGTTTTGTTAATTGTTATATGTTTGATATTATGTGTTTGTTTGTTTCACATAGAAATAATTTTTTTTTAAAAAAAGATACCGTATACGTACTCGTGTAATGAATTTTTTGAGATGCCGCTGCCGGGGGTATGTGAGTTTGACATTACTTTGACACATGTCAAACTGAGCTCTCGCTCCACTTTGACGGTTCCCCTGATACTAGCAGCGGAAGGACACTTGCAAAACTGGGGGAGCACTAGGGACACCTTATCTCCCCGAAAGAAACCAGGGGATCGGGCTGTGAAAAGGGGGGGAAAGAACCCCTTTCTGCAAACCACGATCTGCCGGGGCTTTGCAAGTTGCTGACAGGTCTGGACATGTCAAAGCTGCCAGCTCCTTGCAAAGGGGGGAAATACTTACCTGCAGCCTGGGGTAGGCACTGTACAGGGTGGGCGCTTGCTGGATTTGGCCACTAGGCACCCACCCTGGCCATTGCCTAGCCCAGGGACCCCCTTGTGTTAACCCGCCCTGCCCGATTTGTGCAAATTGGGCAGGTCGGGTTAAAAAAAATAGGGCAATTTGCGAACATTATTGGTACAATGTTTTTTTTAAAGGGGGGTGGCCATGGGCATCCCCTCCAAAGTACCACAGGGGATCCTTGGAGGGCCACCTTGTGGATGCCCCCATGGGGATCGCGAAAGCTGGCTTGGCAGCCAGCTTTTGTAATCTCACCTCAAAAAACGGTTTTAAAAAAAGTCAACCTGTGGCAAGCGCAAAACGGCCCTCGGCAGTGGTGGTGGTGGTGGGAAGCCTTTGCCAGCTGCACCAAAGTACCACTCAGGCACTTTTGGGGTGGCTGGCAATGGCGGTAGCCTGCTAGCCACTTGGCAAGAATGGCAAGGGTTGTTTTTTTTTTTGCCACCCTTGTCAGGTGGCTCGCTTGTAGTCAGGGTTGACCCACAATGGATCATGTCGTCCAGGTTCAGACAATGACAACCCATCCTGGGTCAAACAAACCCTGAGATCCTATTACAAGCTAGGGCTTGTTAGGATGGCTTATAACCCAAAAATAAGCCACCCTGAGAAACCTGTCCCAGTTTTGCACGACACGACAACCCACCGTGGCTTATAGCCCAGTCTCAGTGTTTAAAGAAGCTCATATTGAAGCTCCTATCTTGGGGGGAAAAAAAAACACTTTCAGTACCTGTGTATTTTTAAACCATCTAATAAAACCGTTATTTAATGTAATGTAGCCTATGAATTCTTTTAACTTTGGGTTATTTTTGAATGATGGTCAGGGAAGTTGACAAAAGTTGGTCAGGGAAATGGAAAATGAAATTCTAGTGGCAACCCTGAATGATTTAGTTAAAGCCTTGGTCAAAACAAAACACGAAGTTTTAACTTAGCACCTACATGATAATAACGTAGGTCAGGGGTGTTGAATCTCCTTCCACCTGAGGCACCCTCTGAGGGCTGACAATAACATGTACACAAAGATGCTCATTTTATTATGTTTAGTTTAAATATATATATATGATCCTGTTCTACAACAAAATGGTGCTTATTCCCAACAAGTAACTGCGTTTAGCATCAGGGCAGCTGCTGCTGCGGGGCCTGCTTGCCACGGCCCCCGTCACCTGCTGCTCTCTGGGCGGTCATTGAGGGGCCCCTGGGATGCAGAGCCCTCAGCCTTTGTCCCGAGGTCCAGCCCTGGCGGCACCACTGGGTTCTCTTCGTTGTTTTAAAAACAACGCAAGCTGCTTTTGCAAGCTGCTTTGGAGATCTCTTGATGAAAACCTAAGTGCACGTTCTTAAAACAATTTTATAATGCAACTTTTGTGTGTGTGTGTGTGTGGGGGGGAGAAGTTGGGTTTGATCAGGGTCTTTGAAACATCCAACTCAAAAGTTTTACTTCAAGTGAACTTAGAATCCAAGGACACTGAGCAGATTCCATTTTTTATTTTGCTTCTGGTGCAGGTTCAACTGAGGACACTTTTCTGCTCCATGTAGTTGCAGTGTTCCTTGACCAAAGTACATCTTCTCAGTCTGGCCTAACAGTACTGCTCTTGTTTCCACCTTGCTTCAGTGTTCAGAACGTCATTAGATCTGTTCTCAAATAGCAAGATATTTCCGCGTTCTCCTAGAATATGTTCTAGCCCAGGGGTGGGCAGACCTTGGGCTTGTGAGAGCTACTTCGTTCTTCTTTGTTGTTTTTTCTAGAACCCCCTATGATCCACTCAACAGAGTGAGGTGCAAATTATTGGGGGTGAGGGAGGGGGCTGTAGAATCCTTTACTTACTGCATCCCATGAGCACAAATACAGATATACATCCGCAACACTGTAGATCAGGGATTCTTCTAACACAGGACTCTCGTAGTGGCCAGTAGAGCTGCACATTTTACGAGTAATGAACATGGATGCTAAGAGATGTCCAGGCACCCCAGATGTGATTGGTACAGGGGTCCAGGCACCCCAGATGTGATTGGTACAGGGGTCCAGGCACCCCAGATGTGATTGGTACAGGGGTCCAGGCACCCCAGATGTGATTGGTACAGGGGTCCAGGCACCCCAGATGTGATTGGTACAGGGGGTCCAGGCACCCCAGATGTGATTGGTACAGGGGTCCAGGCACCCCAGATGTGATTGGTACAGGGGGTCCAGGCACCCCAGATGTGATTGGTACAGGGGGTCCAGGCACCCCAGATGTGATTGGTACAGGGGTCCAGGCACCCCAGATGTGATTGGTACAGGGGTCCAGGCCACCCCAGATGTGATTGGTACAGGGGTCCAGGCCACCCCAGATGTGATTGGTACAGGGGTCCAGGCACCCCAGATGTGATTGGTACAGTGGTCCAGGCACCCCAGATGTGATTGCTACAGGGGTCCAGGCACCCCAGATGTGATTGCTACAGGGGTCCAGGCACCCCAGATGTGATTGGTACAGTGGTCCAGGCACCCCAGATGTGATTGGTACAGGGGTCAAGGCACCCCAGCCCAGCCTGTGGAGCCTCTGGGGGTTCCTCCAGAGGGCGGGGCTGAGTCTCATTGGTACAAGGTTGATCATGGCAGAGATTTTTTTAAAAAAAATTCCCTTCTACTTGCTGTTGTTAAACTACTGCGATTCAGAAACCCTTGGAGATCTACTTCAAATCACCCAGAGATGTACAAGTGGATTCCGATTTACCTTCTGCCCACCCTTGTAATCTAGTCAGACTGTCTCTCTCTTCAGCAGGTGCCTAGCTCCTCTTTGAAATAAATGAGACTTAAAAGTTCAGTAGTAGGAAGGACATGTACAGATGACAAGCTCATAAATATGCCATATTTATACTTTGATAAAAGGAGAGCCCAAATCTGCTGCTCAAACTCTTTTTATTTCCTGCCCTCTGAATACCCAGAAAGAACGGAAATTGCCCTCAGCCACAACAACAGAGACCTTGAAAGAAGAGAAACTGAGTTAAGGGAAAGCAGCAGAGAGTTCTGCTTGCATCCTGCACTAGGATTGCAGCATCAGCATTGTCTGGGGCTATATGAACCATGCCAACACAAGTTTTTCTCTGTTAAAAATCAGCCCCCAAGCCATGTGGGTGCCCGTGGGATTTACAACCGCGGCAGTGCCTGCATCACAGAATGCGTGTATGGGCCAGGCTGTAGAACAGGGGTTGCACAACTCTGAGCATGTGCAGAATGCCTCCCCCTGGATAAATGCACAGAACTGAGATTTGGGGTCAGCCTACCTCACTCTTTTTACAGACTAGACACTGATGTGTGAGAGAGAGAGGATGTGCGTTAGAAAGGTCTGCATATCCGCTCAAACCAGATTAAGGAGAATTCGTACACCCAGTGCTAGGACAGTCTTCACCCGGAAGCCCCAGTTCATGTGAATGGCACATCCAAGCAAATATGGCTTGACTGTAAACCCAACAGCCGCCCCCTTCCCATGTTCCCAAGGTGCAAATGGGCAGGGTGTGTGTGTGTGTGTGTATGTGTGTGTGTGTCGCTGCTGAGATGTGTGAATCAGTCCAATGTAGTGAAACGATGATGCAGTGTGGTGGCTCTTTCCTGGCTTCAGCCACAGAAACTTAATGTCTAATAAAAGTTAATATTTGCATACCTTATCACAGGAGTCCCCAAAGTCTTCAGGTCAGTGGGTGCATTTGGAATTTTGGGAGAGGGTCGTGGGTGTTCACAAAATGGCTGCCATGGAGAGGAGGGTTGTCTGTCCATAAAATGGCTGCCATGGTGGACGTGGCCATTCATAAAAGTGGCCCAAGCACATGGCTGAGGTACGGTCTGAACTAAAGACGGTGCTGGAGGACAGCATTTCACTTTGCATCATGCCAGCCTCTCAGTTAGAAGAAAATAGGAGGGACAGAGAGCCCGGAGGGTGCCAAGAGAGGTGTCCCGGGTCACTTTGGTGCCTCCTGGCACCACATTGGAGACCCCAGGCATATCTGAGGGTGTCTTGTCTAAGTGTCACTTCCGTCAGAGTGGAAATCATATAAAATAGATAAAAGAGTGGCTGTTTCATGCAAGGATGAAGAAATGTTGGGTGGGTCTTCTTTTTTTTGGCCCTGCCCACCACTGGAATGCGGCCTCCAAGGGCTTCTCCAAAATGGTATTCAGCCCTTGGACTGAAAGAGGTTCTGCCCCAATATGACACATTTTATTCATTCTATTTATACCCCGCCGTTTTTCCTGCAAGGAACCCAAGGCAGCTTACATAGTCCTCCTCCTCCTCTCCATTTTATCCTCACAACAACCCTGTGAGGTAGGTTAGGCTGAGAGTCAGTGACTGGCCCAAAGTCACCCAGTGAGTTTCATGGCCGAGCGGGGACTAGAACCCGGATCTCCCGAGTCCCAGTCGAACACTCTAACCACTACGCCACACTGGCTCTCAGTGTTGTTTACTGTCATCTGAACAAGTCTCTGTGGTACTAGAGAATTCCATGCTTGCTTCCTAATTCAACAGAAGTCAAGATCAGGTGCTAAATGACTAAGGGCTAGAGGTTTCTACTAATTCCGTTTGAACCTTGGCACGGTGTGCAGATACGTGGAAGAGCTAAAAGTGGGCAACACCTAGGAGTCGGCCAGACGTGGCCTAAACCGGCACTTAAGGATCTTTGGATTTATTTATTTTTTCAAACTTTCTGTTTACCCTTCGCTTTGGAGGAAATAGACTCTTTTATGTCAGGAAAAATGAAATGAAGTATACATTAGTTCCTTTCTCTGCATTTGACAGTAATCAAACACCTTGCAAACGAGCCAGTGACTTGAGCTGTTGTATCATGCTCAAATCAAACAAATTTGGAAATGGTGGATTGGTTTTGACTTAATTCAGTACTTCTGAATATTACTTTTTGACATGTCAATGGTTTCCTTGCTATTTCTGTCGCAAAAATATGCATATGGATATTAAATATAGATAGATAATAAAATTTTAACAAAACAGAAGAAAAGAAAAACATAAAGAGGAAAGAAAAAATGCAACTACATAGATTTGAATATATCAATTTCAATATATGCATAGGAATATATATATATATATACACACACACAAACATATGATTAATTTGCATATGGCCATGCTACTTTCTTTCAATTAGAATATAGTGAGTTTGAAAAAAAATGGCTGAGGCTGAGATTCTGATGCAAGGAAATTAAAAATTAAGAGCAGATATTTGATGCCCTAATGAGCTTCATCCAGTCTGTTTCCTGTTCCCGAGAGCAGTGGAAAAGAAGGAAAGAGTTTCAACTTAGCAGTCACATTTAAAAAAAATAAAATTGGAACCCAAAGCCTTGAGATGACTGAACTGTGGTTGCTGGCATTTAATTTTCTTGTCTCAGTGTCTGTTAACAAGTCTAACAGCCAATATGTTTCCTAGTAGGAGCACCTCATATAGCTGCTGACTGCCGCACTGGCTGCCAGGAATAACTAGCAGTACGTCAGAATTGGCCCTGGGGCAAAACGTTTTTCCTTTTCGAGAGGGATCCATGTGAAAAACGTTGACATCAAGTGCAATATTAATTTTTAGGAACCGGGTCTCCTGCTTCTGGAGCTTTTCTACAAGTACTGTGTGGGTTTGGCATTCTGACAAATGTTCCTCCCACTCTTTATGGTAATTTATTTTTAGACATTCTTCTCTGGAGGAAAGAAATGTGCACATTGACCATAGGTAGTCATTCTTCCGTAGTGCACTGTGTGCTTTCCTGCCTAGTTTGCGAAAAGTTTACTCTTTTTGTCTCTGACACCTATAGATGAAAATAGGGACTGTTGTTCTCAGGCCAAAGATGATTGTGCAAGCCCTCTGGCTCCAGTGTCCCAGAGAAAGCTCTGCTCCATCTACTGGAAGAAGGTAATTTAGTTCAGTTCTGTTTAAGCTGATTATTTCCAAGTGGGACCTCTCAAGAAAATGCTGCAGTGTGGAATGCCAGCCAGCCATGCCGATTTCCAGGGTATTCCATTTTCCCTTCCCATTTTTCCATTTCATCCCAACAGTCAACCAGCATTCCATGTCCAGTGAGCATGCTCAGTCCTGATTGAGCTGTTTTGAGGTTCACTGCCTTAGAGTTTCTTTAAAACACACACACACACACACACCTCTGTTTCTTTCTGCAAGCTTTGGGGTTCGCTCTAGCCTGCTGATATCTCCCTCTTCTGTGTGGATGGTACCGTTTGAGCTACATAAGAATCTGCACTTCTGAAGACACGGGGAAGTGATCTGAGCCCTGAAGAATGACAAGCAATTCACACTAGCAAAGTTATAAGGCATCCACGGGGGCGGGGTGGGCAGGGATATGGATCCAGGCTAGGTATGAGCAAATCAGGGTTGTCCCTGCTGAATAGGGGCCTTTTGGAGAGTATGTACATATTTGGCTGGATTTCTGCCATTTTCAGGATCATAATGAACCCTGGGTGCCAAGAAAGCTTCTTTTTCTCGTTACACCTGCGATACTTGGTTCCAGTGTCAAGTGAGCGCTTTGCTACAGGGTGGGTGTTCAAACCCTTAAAAATTCCATGAGGGACAGGCCAGGATTAACTATATAACGGATTTTATTCATGAAATTATGGAAAAACAAATATCAAGCCAAGTTTGTTGGTGATTGCAGTATTACTTATGCTATGAACGTCAGTTACTGCTTTTATAACTCTTCATTTTACACAGAAACTTTCAAAACAGGAGGTCTCACTTTCCAAGCCTTAGACCAGCCTAAGCCCCCCAGATGTGTTGGTTGACAGTTCCTATCACCGCCATGCTAATTTGGGGATGGTGGGAATTGTAGCCCAACACATCTGGAGGGCCCCAGATTGGGGAAGGCTGACCTAGACCCTTTCTAACTGAAGAAGTCCATTCACCCTTTCCCATATTCCCACACCCACTAAGTGCAGGCTCACCAGTGCGGCACACACAGGTTCCATAGCACCCGCAGGGACCTCCAGTGGTGCCATGAAGATCTCTCCTCCCTGCCCCTTCAAAAAATTGTTTTAAGAAAAACCTTGGAAAATGCTAGGGCAGTCTTCTTTCTCTCCCTTCCTATCCCCCAGCCTTGCTCTTTCTCTCCCGTATAACCCTTTACCTTGCTGTTTCTCCCCCTCCTAGCCTCTAGCCTTGCTCTTTCTCTCCACTCTATCCCTTTACCTTTCTGTTTCCCCCTTCCTCCGAGCCTTTAGCCTCACTATTTCTCTCCCCCGCCCCTCTTTAGCTCACTTTTGACTAGACTAGCCCCCCACAGCAGCCGTTATGTGACTAGCCACATCTTCTGTGGGTGCCATTTTGTGGTGGTGCCCGCAGCAGTTTCCCAAATGTGCCCACAGGTCCAAAAACATTGGGGACCCTGCACTAAGTGCTTTAATGGAAAAATCCCAATGGCCCTTCCCTCATCCCTTAATATTCTGTTCTCCAAGCAGTTCCCCGTTCCCATCCGGTCACACTCGAGAGCACAGTTCAACTGCTCCAGGGCCTGCTTTATTTATTTTATTTAACATATTTATAGGTTGACTGTAAGGATAGGAAAAAAAACCCTCCCAAGGTGGCTTCTAATAACAAAAATACAAATAATAATAATACACTTCAAACAAATAAACCATTAATAATAATTTTAAAAAACCCAGCAGCAATAATAAAAATACCCAGTCCAGTAAAATATTAAAATTCAATAAATAAATACAGCTAAAATCCAATAGCATAATAAAACCTATTTATAAAAAAATCCACAGAAAAGAAATGAGTCTTTTAAGGCTCTTCTGAAGGTCAGCCTGCATTGCTCTAGTTCAGGGCTCTCCAACCTTGGGTCCCCAGATATTGCTGGACTACAGATCCCAGAATCCCTTGCCATTAGCCATACTGGCTGGGTATGCTGGGAACTGTAGGCCAGCAACATCTGGGGACCCAAGTTTGGAGAGCCCTGCTCTAGTTGGACGGACCATGACCCATGACACCCAACTGGGCAGGGTACTGTTCATTTGTTTCGTTTTCATCCCGTCCCCTTCCCCAAGGAGCTCAGGGTGGTGCACTTAGTTTGTCCTCCCCTTTATCCTCAGGGCAACCCTGTAAGGGAAGCTAGTGGGGATTTGAACCCAGGTCTCTCCCTGGTCCCAGTCCAAATAATCACTACACCGCACTGGCACTCCACCTTTGTAGTAGGAGTGGGGAGCCTCTTCCAGCCTGAGGACTGAATTCAACTTCAGAGAAGCTCTCGGGGGGCCACCTTCCAGTGGTGTGCGGGGCCAAAGGCAAAAGAGGAGGCAGGGCAAAAAATAATTTTTTAAATCAGCATATTTTAGCCTCAAGCTCTTACTGCCAGTAGCTAAGGCGTAGGAGTGGCGTTTTGAGCTTTTAGAATGGGGGTGGGCGGAACTGCACAAATGCTGGGAAACCACCAAACAATCAGTGATTGAAAGAAAGGGGTGGGTCCAGGGGAAGGGGGCATGGCCTCCTCAGGACTGCCAGAGGGCCGGGTTTGGCCCCTGGGCCTGAAGTTCCCCACCCTGGATTTCTAGGCTGCTTTCTCTTCCCCTGACAGCCCTCTTCTACTGGGCTTGCTGCCTTTTCTTCCATTCCAAAAAAGAGAGGAAGAAATCCCTTTAAAAGTTAGTACTTCCTTCTCTTCCCTAGATTAATTTTACTGCCTTATGCTGGATGGTTGCATCTAAGCCAGCAGTGACTCATCAAACCATTAGCAGTGTGTGTGTTGGCCAGAAGCATGCTTTTGTTATCAGTGGGTGAGCAAGCAGCTCTGATTACTTTCTAGCTGTCTCCGGGGTCTCCTGGAATTCAGTAGAAGCCGCAGTCTGATGGGGTTGGGGGGGAAGGCCTGGTTGGAATGGCGTGAGTGGCGTGTATTTAACAGCTTCCCTTTAATAAAAGTCAAAAGGAAATGACTATACGGGGAAAGGGGAATTTGCTACACAGTACTAAACGCACAGGTCCTAATCCCAGATACCAGAATACCGCTCTGTTGTCGCCTGAATTTGGACGTGTGTGAGAGCAGGAGGAGAGAGGGAGGCAGAGGGGTGAACTATTTCATGGATTTGGGACAAAGACCATGGGCAGTATCCAAGGGTGTCATTCTGCAAACTCAAATAGTGCTCGTGGAGCTCCACCAAACCTTTCCGTTGCGCAAGCGATTGAGCACGTGTGCAGGAAAAAAAGGCGGGATATAAATGTAATGAATAAATTAGGGGTGCAAGGTGCCTTGGATGTGGCAAAAGCATTAATTTGGAAAGTTATTTATTTGTTTATAATTACATTTATATCCTGTTTCCCCCCCCCGCCCTCTTGCAAGGAACCGAAAGCGGTTTACATAATCCTCCTCCTCTCCATTTCATCCTCACAACAACCCTGTGAGGTAGGTTAGGCCGAGAGTCAGTGACTGGCCCAGAGTCACCCCAGTGAGCTTCATGGCTGAGAGGGGACTAGAACCCGGGTCTCCTGAGTCCCAATCCAACACTCTCACCACTACGCCACACTGGCTTTTCAGGTTCTGGAAAGCTTCTTCTATCAAGGTATATGAATAATTTAGAATCTCTTATATAAGACTTCACAATATCCTGTAAGGCAGGGAGAAGTTCATTATACCTGCTTTCCTGATCAAGGGCCAAGGCACAGGGTGATTGAGATCTAGTTGCTTAGGATACATTGGAGCTTAAGAGTTTTTCAGTGAAGATCCATGCTAGGTTTCTGCTGGATTCTGTACGTGGCTTTCCCTTCTGACTCACCTGAACTGGATGGAAAAAGAGAAGCAGAACTAAATGTCATCAGCATACTGATGGCACCTCAGTCCAAATCTCTGGATGACCTCACTCAGCAGTTTCATGCAGATATACAGGCCTGTGGCTCACGCTGGCTCAGCTTGTCTGAGCGTGGAAAGTGAAGCAGGGTCAAGCCTGGTTATCACTTGGATGGGAGACCCCTCCTCTAGTTTCCTGCATTGAGCAGGGGTTGGACTCGAATGCCTGACTGCTGTCTCCCAAAGCAGTTACTTTACTCCCAACTCAAGGATGGAAAGCGGAATATCGGTGGTCAATATAAGAGGTTTAAAGATGTTCATAAGGCTAATCTAAAAAAATGCAATATAAACATCGAAAACTGGGAAGCTCTGGCCCATGAACGATCTAAATGGAGGTTGGCCTTTCACAAAGGTTCCATGGACTTTGAAGAAGCCCGAGTGCAAGGTGAAAGGGAGAAACGTGCTAAGCGAAAAGCACGTCAAATGAATCCTTTACAGGACCATCTTCTATCTGGTAACCTGTGTCCTCACTGTGGGAAGCTGTGTGGATCTAGAATTGGCCTCCACAGTCACTTACAGACCCATCGCTAGAGTCTACACAATCTTCTTTAGAATTTCCTCCTTTTATCCCGGAAGACAATCTTACTTGGTCACGAGTGATCGCCTTATGATGACGGACTCGATGGCCTTGCAGGCCCCTTCCAACTCTATATACAAGATGGTATCCAGTGAGCCTGGTAACAAATCATGGGGCCAAGCAGTAGAGAGATACCTTCTCAGTTCCAGAGTAACCTTTGTTTTAAGGTGCATTAGTCAGATTGACAGAAATTTTTTTTAAGTGCCTCTGTGGGGGCCACGTGGGAGAGAGTTACATTGGAAGCAGAAGGCCAAATATATGGTCGCTTTGAGTAGACACACACAGGGTTGTACAGTGAAAAGGGTGGAATGTTTCCATATTTTCAGCATATGACGCTTTTCACAATCCTGGGTCCCTCTATCTCTCCCCCCCCAAACCCACCACTTTAGATGAATTAACCGTAGAGTGTGTCGGAGGATATTGGAAAGGAGTCGGTCCTATACCGGTTAGGACAAAGTAGAGTTTTCCCCCTTATGCACAGCCTGGTTATTGGAACTGGTTATCACCACATGGGTTGCTAAACCCTGCTAAAAGGCTCTTAACAGGAAACACATTGTCCAAACAAGGTTTAAAGGCCTGTGGCTTACGCTGGCTCAGCTTGTCTGAGCGTGGAAAGCTAAGCAGGGTCAGGCCTGGTTATTACTTGGATGGGAGACCCCTCCTCTAGTTTCCTGCATTGAGCAGGGGGTTGGACTCGATGGCCTTGTAGGCTCCTTCCAACTCTATGATCTATGAAATAATAAAGACATTTATTAGTTTTACTTATAGTCCGTTTATTCAAATATGCAGGATGCATATAGGCAGATTAGAGTTTTGGGTGTTAAGAGTCCGCTTCATTGGAGATCACTGGCTGGAAGCCAGCTCAGACCGTGTGTCCATCAGGTTGGAGAGGTAGAGACAGAGAGCTGGCCACAGAGAGGCCGGGAGTAGGGAGGAGGGGTTACAAAACATGCACCCTGGGGGTTGTTCAATTAACCCTTTCGTCCCACTCTAACTAGTGGTTATATTACCTTGTTGATTTAAGCAGGCAATATTACAATTTCCATCAGAGTGATCATAGGCACAGTAGAAAATTGCCACACAACCCTTCTTGTGTTCTTTGGCAAAGTGGAAAGAGTGAAGAGACCGCTGCTCCACCATGTGGAATCATAGGGGCTTTTAATGCATGCTCCAAGATCAAGGTGTCCATGTTTGACCACTGTGCTGGATACCCATGATCCACATGGGAACTAATTTGATTGCACTAATCCAGGAAAAGCATAATCAGTGTGACTGGCACAACAAACATCACACTAGCTCAGTGACAGTAGCCAAAACCCTCTGGACTATTTAATCCCTTCTTCCCTCCTCATTGGGCACTCCCTTCACGATAGCTAGAACCGCCCCGAATGTGCTAAGTGATACTGATGTCGTGAGAAATAGAAAATGTAAATGCCAGGTAAAAAGATACGGGTGTGAAATGGATGTGGCATCCAATTGGCAGGTTTCCATCCACCCACATCTTTATGGACGAGTATGTTGGAGCTGGGAATTTTTGCCCCTTTTGAAGCTTGTGTTGCTGTTGGGTGGAGCAACCCCGCACATACAGCAGGTGCCTCAAATAAACAGGAGCAGAGACTGTCCCCGAATCACAAACGTTTCACGAGGGACAGTTGCTCATCATTCTGCCTTCAAAAAGGCATTTGTCTCAAAGGTGGGAGGAGAGAGTGCCAGTGTGATTTCCCAGCCGGGCCTGGCAGGAATTCTGTCTGGAACTTTGCTGGAAGTCGCCCCATAGCAAGGATGCTGTTTCTGAAAGGGCAGTTATGCAGAAGTAGAAGGAGCTTGATACATTTCAGGCAGGGATGTTGAAGAGTCCTTGGTCTCGAGTCACGAGTCGAGTCACGAGTCTTTGGACCCGAGTCTCGAGTCCGAGTCCGAGTCCTTGGTCCAAAATGGTGACTCACGAGTCCCGAGTCCCGAGTCACTCCCAAAGCTGACTCCACGAGTCCCTATTAAAATCAATGGGGTTTCCCCCCAACAAAATAAGGCTACTTCAGATGTGTGGCTTAAATAAATTCTAGGCACAAGTGTGCCTTTTTATCTCAAAACTCTGCCACTGATTTTGACAAGAACAGACCAGGCAGACAAACCCAAAATAACCAGGCAGGCAGAGGAGGCAGGGAACCCCAAAGCAGGCAGGCAGAGGCCTTTGTCTTGGACAATTCAAACTGTGGAACTGGTTAAGAAGAGACCAGGCAGGCAGAGGAGGCTGGGAACCCCAAACAGGCAGGCAGAGGCAGCCAAACCCAAAATGTCTGAAAGGTTGCATTAGGAAAATGATTTTAAAAAATAAACTTGGATTGTTACTGCAACTGGGTCCAGGCAGCACCTGCAGGTGGCATCAAGCAGGGATGTTGACGAGTCCTTGGTCTCGAGTCCCGAGTCGAGTCTCGAGTCCCATTAAAAATATTGGGACTCGAGTCCGAGTCGAGTCAGAGGGGGGACTCAGTCCGACTCACGAGTCGAGTCCTCGAGTCCGAGTCCCCATCCCTGATTTCAGGTCACGAAGCCAGTTTGGCTGTTGCTCTCGCTCTCCTGTGGAAGGATCAAGACGGTGAGGAGGATACTGGCGGCTGCCTGGCACAGACTCACTAGCATGGTCCATCCAATTTGCTTGCGGCCAGCGGCAAATGGAGCTGGGATATGATATAGGAGGGTTTCTCATTGCTTGGGGAGGCGGGTTGCGCATTCATGTACATCATCACTTGATTACCGTAGGCTGGACAACCAGCAGCTGAATATGTAAAGTGGCTCCCCAGTAAATAATTCTGTTTCTAGTAATATTAGTTATAGTATATCCTCTGCACCTTCAGTAAAAAAGAAAAAGAAAAAAAGGTTCTCCCTCATGCATACTTCCAGACTGTTAAATTAAAACTATAAAACAGCATAAAATCATCAAACAACAATAATACATTTTACAAATGTCCATTCGCAACTACGGTAATAGCGTTGTGAATGGACATTTTTCTTTTCTTTCATTGTTTTCCCCTCTTTATTATTTTTGCAAATAAAATTAACAACAACAACAACAACAACAAATAAAAATAAAAGTAGCAGCAGAATAAAATACCACAACCTTAAAAGGAGCCAATAAAAACACCTCAGTTGTGTTTTTAAAAAGGTCAAGATCTTCAGCTGGTGCTGAAAAGGCACAAGGGTGGATGCCTTGCAAGTTTCCATGGAAAGAGCACTCCGTAAACATGGCATCACTGCTGAGAAGTCCCTGTTTACAGTTGCCGCTTGCCTAACTTCAGAAGGTAAAGAGCACTCAGAGAAGGGCCACTGGCAAAGATCTGAGAGCCAGTGTGGCGTAGTGGTTAGAGTGTTGGACTGGGACTCGGGAGATCCGGGTTCTAGTCCCCTCTCGGCCATGAAACTCACTGGGTGACTTTGGGCCAGTCACTGACTCTCAGCCTAACCTACCTCACAGGGTTGTTGTGAGGATCAAATGGAGAGGAGGAGCAGGATTATGTAAGCCGCCTTGGGTTCCTTGCAGGAAAAAAGGCGGGGTAATAAATATAATAAATAAATAAATAAAGAAAAAATCTTAATGCCTGGGCAGGTATATGTGAGAAAAGACATAGGCCCTTCGGGTACTATTATGTTTAATTTAGAAGGTGTGGCCCTCTCAAGACGGCTCTTGTTATAAAAAGTAAAACTATTATGACTTTAGGGTTCAAGAACCCCTTAACTACGGTGAATAAGAAGAGTTCAACATTTCCTTACAGTTTATAAATGTCCTGATTTTTTTTAAAAAAATATTATTATTTTTTAAAAGCTAGCATAATGATTTTTCAACAATTTGAGGTAGCTGTACTAGAAAAAAAATCTTTGCCTTCTGAGCTGCTTTGAAGGACCAGCTGATGTGAAGGGCTTGCCACAGTTTCCAGTCAACTACATTTTCCGCTTAACATTACTAACATTACTAAAATAAGAATACCATTTGTGGCTCTCGAGCTCATTCATGATTCTGTTCCTGACTCCCAGCTGATTCTGTTCCTGACTCCCAGCTGAGCAGGAGCACAACAGGAGAGAGGCTCCAGCTGTTTTTGGGACTGTTTTTGGGACTGTGAAAAGGCAAGCAGGCTCCCAGAGAGCGAGCGAACAGAGCGAGCGCACAGGGAGAGCAAACAGGAGTTTGGCAGCGGAGTTCGGCAGCGGAGGTCAAGGGGGAGGTCCCTAAAATAAATAAATAAATAA
This sequence comes from Shinisaurus crocodilurus, assembly GCA_021292165.1. Classification (NCBI taxonomy): domain Eukaryota; kingdom Metazoa; phylum Chordata; class Lepidosauria; order Squamata; family Shinisauridae; genus Shinisaurus; species Shinisaurus crocodilurus. The sequence continues at coordinate 2,610,259 of CM037889.1, forward strand.
AAAAATAAATAAATAAATAAATAAAAAAATAAAAAAAATAAAAATAAAAATAAAAACATATATATATATATATATATATATATATATATTCTAGGAAGACAGAAACAGAGCACTATGGAAGGAAAGGACTCAGCAGTGGTGGTGACCTGCAAGGGGTGTGCAATGTTTGTTTTCCTGCCGGAGATCAACATGGCCTACACATGCAACAAGTGCAAGCTGGTCACGCTGTTGGAAGAAAAGGTCAGAGGACTGGAGCAGCAAGTGTCAACCCTCAGGAGCATAAGAGAAAGCGAGGAGTTCTTAGACAGAACGGTGGATCTACAGCACCAAAGCACAGTACAGGAGCCAGAAGGGCAACGGCAGGATGAGGCGGAGTCGGAGACTGCAGAGGCAAGGGAAAAGAACGCAGGGGGAACTCCCTGGAAAAGGGTGACTGTTAGGAGCAGAAGATCTACAAGACACTCTGCGCCTGTGGAAGCAGTGGAGCTATGGAACCGCTTCCATGTACTTGAGGACGAGAGCAGAGGACAGCCTGCAGAGGACGGATTACCGGGCACCCAACGTGACAGCGAGCAAGAGGCTGAGGGTCAGTCAAGTGGAGGCAATCAAACCAAGGCCTACAGCAAGAGGAAGAGAAGAGTACTCGTAGTGGGAGACTCCCTCCTGCGGGGGATCGAAGCCAAAGTATGTCGCGAAGACCCATGGACTCGCCAGGTGTGCTGTCTCCCTGGGGCACGGATTAAGGATGTGACAGAGCAGCTGCCGAGGCTCATGCAGCCCACCGACACATACCCCTTTCTTCTCTTCCACGTGGGTACAAATGATACTGCCAAGCGGAGTTACAAAGAAATCACGGCAGACTTTGAAGAGCTGGGAAGGGAACTCAAGAACTTCGGGGCCCAGATAGTTTTCTCATCCATCCTTCCAGTACTTGGAAGAGGCATAGAAAGGGAAAGAAAAATACTCCGAGTGAATGACTGGCTACGAAGGTGGAGCCGACGTGAGGGATTTGGATTCTGGGACCACGGGCTACGCTTCCTGGAAGATGGACTGCTGGCAAAGGATGGGTTGCACCTCACAAGGACTGGGAAGAATGTGTTTGGCCACAGCATGAGGAACTTAATCAGGAGGGCTTTAAACTGAATCCAACAGGGGAGGGAGACATAAACTCGGGGGTACCAATGGAAGAAGGCCTCTATGCCACAATGGAGAGAACAGCTCCAGCGGTGCCCATTGATAGTCTACCACAAAATGTAGGGGGAAAGTCGGACTATAAAGCACATAGTCTTCAATGTCTCTATACTAATGCCCGGAGTATGGGCAATAAACAAGACGAACTTGAACTCTTGATACATGAGGGCAAGTACGACTTGATAGGGATAACTGAAACCTGGTGGGATGACTCCCATGACTGGAATACAGCAATTGAAGGGTATAACTTGTTCAAAAGGAACAGAAGCAACAGAAAGGGAGGTGGAGTTGCACTGTATGTTAAAAATACGTATCTCTGCACAGAGATACAGGAAGAGGAGCTTGGCAGCCCCATTGAGAGCATCTGGGTTAAAATAAAGGGGGCAAAGAATAAAACGAACATGGCGGTTGGAGTCTACTACCGACCACCCAATCAAGGAGAAGACGAGGATGGAACTTTTGAAAAGCAAATTGCCATTGTTTCAAGGAGGCACGATGTGGTAGTAATGGGGGACTTCAATTTCCCTGATATCTGTTGGGAGACTTATTCAGCCAAACATGGCCCCTCCAAGAAATTCCTGAGCTGTGCTGCTGATAACTTCCTCCTACAGAAAGTGGAGGAAGGAACTAGAGGATCGGCTATCCTTGACCTGATTCTAACCAACAGAGACGAGTTAGTGGATAAAGTGGCAGCTTCGGGAACTCTGGGGGAAAGTGACCATGTTATACTTGAGTTCTTGATTCTAAGGGGAGCCAAAGTTGAGTGCAGCCAAACACGTACCCTGGATTTTAGGAAAGCCAATTTTAACAAACTCAGAACAATGATTAGTAAGATCCCATGGCATGTGACTCTCACGAGAAAGGGAGCCCAGGAGGGGTGGGAGTTTTTAAAAAAGGAAATTTTAAAGGCACAATTGCAAACAATTCCCACAAGGAAAAAAGGCAGAGGGCAACAGAAGAAGCCAATGTGGCTTCACAATAAACTCAAAGATGACCTGAAAACAAAAAAGGACACGTATAGGAAGTGGAAGGAAGGACAGGCTACAAGGGAAGAGTACAGGCAGGTAGCACAGAACTGCAGGAATAGTGTCAGGAAGGCTAAAGCTGAGAATGAGCTAAGGTTAGCGAGGAATGCTAAAAGCAACAAAAAAGCTTTCTTCAGATACATGCACAGTAAAAGACAGAAGAAAGAACTGGTGGTTCAACTACGCAATGAGGATGGCAAATTGATAACAGAAGACAAAGAAAAGGCAGAAGTGTTCAATTCCTACTTCGGCTCGGTCTTCTCCCAAAAGAGGGTCTATGACCCCCCTGGCAAACCTGAAGTGCAGACTGAAGGGGCAGAATTGCAGCTTGAGATTGATAGGCAAATGGTCAAGGAGCACCTGATTACTCTGAACGAGTTTAAATCTCCAGGGCCTGATGAGCTGCATCCTAGAGTAATAAAGGAACTGGCAGAAGAACTCTCAGAACCACTGTCTATTATCTTTGAGAAATCATGGAGGACAGGTGAAGTGCCAGACGACTGGAGGAGGGCAAATGTTGTTCCCATCTTCAAAAAGGGCAAGAAGGAGGAACCTGGGAACTATAGGCCAGTCAGTCTGACATCAATCCCCGGGAAGATTTTTGAGCAGATTATAAAGAAGTCAGTCTGCAAGCACCTTGAAAACAATGCAGTGATTACTAGAAGCCAGCATGGATTTGTCAAGAACAAATCCTGTCAGACTAATCTGATCTCATTTTTTGATCGGGTAACCTCCCTTGTGGACTGTGGGAATGCTGTGGACATTATATACCTGGACTTCAGCAAAGCTTTCGACAAAGTGCCTCATGATATCCTGATTAGTAAGCTAGCTAAGAGTGGGCTAGATGGAACAACTATCAGGTGGATCCACAATTGGCTAAAGAATCGGACTCAAAGAGTGCTTATCAATGGTTCCTTCTCAAACTGGGGAGAGGTAACGAGCGGGGTACCACAGGGCTCGGTCCTGGGCCCGGTGCTCTTCAACATTTTTATTAATGACTTGGATGAGGAGGTACAGGGAATGCTTATCAAATTTGCAGATGACACAAAGTTGGGTGGAACAGCTAATACTCTGGAAGACAGAAACAAAATCCAAAGTGACCTCGATAGGCTGGAGCGCTGGGCCGAAAACAACAGAATGAAATTTAATAGGGATAAATGCCAAGTGCTGCACCTAGGGAGAGGAAACCAAATGCAGAGTTACAGAATGGGGGACACTTGGCTCAACAATACTACAAGTGAGAAGGATCTTGGAATTGTGGTAGATCACAAACTGAATATGAGCCAGCAATGCGATGTGGCTGCAAAGAAGGCAAATGCAATTTTGGGCTGTATTAATAGAAGTATAGCTTCCAAATCGCGGGAAGTGATAATTCCCCTTTACTCGGCACTGGTTAGGCCTCATCTTGAGTACTGCGTCCAGTTCTGGGCACCTCACTTTAAGAAGGACATAGACAAACTGGAGAGGGTTCAGAGGAGGGCAACAAGGATGATAAAGGGACTGGAAACAAGGCCCTATGAGGAGAGACTGAAAGAACTGGGCATGTTTAGCCTTCAGAAGAGGAGACTGAGGGGAGATATGATCGCACTCTTCCAGTATTTGAAGGGATGTCACACAGAGGAGGGCAAAGATCTCTTCTCGGTCATCCCAGTTTGCAGGACACGGAATAATGGGCTCAAGTTACAGGAACCTAGATTCCACCTAAACATCAGGAAAAATTTCCTGACTGTCAGAGCAATAAGACAATGGAATCAACTACCTAGGGAGGTTGTGGGCTCTCCCACTCTGGAGGCATTCAAGGTGCAGCTGGACAGACATCTGTCAGAGATGCTTTGACCTAGATTCCTGCATTGAGCAGGGGGTTGGACTCGATGGGCTTGTAGGCCCCTTCCAACTCTACTTTTCTATGATTCTATGATTCTATAAGTCTCCAGTGCAGTTTCTCTCAGCCCTTTGCTTTCAGGAATGCACGCTGTTGCACAATTGGGCTGCTTTCCTTTAAGATAGTGCTCTAGTTTCACAATTATCTACTCATCATACCTGTATGAACTTTCATTAGACCTCTGGATATATATATTTTTTGCCATAGATGTGGCAGTTTACGGAACCTGGGAACGGTTTCCTTTTTGAAAAACCTGGGTTGATTGCGGGCTGAAGCCTTTTAGCACTTCTGATCAATGTTCATTCAGCTTTATCAATGGATAAAGGTTTGGGGAAAGGTAATAGGAATTGATTTTAAAGGTGCTGGTTGCGCGTAAAATATATTTGGGGGAAATGTGTTGGGGATTTAGAAAAGAATAGACCAGGGATAGGGAACTGAGTGATTATTCCTAGGGTGTGTGTGTTTTCCTGTTGGTGAGGATTCCAGATACTTAGGGGTCTGACTGGAGGAGATTTCATGGCATAGAGGCTATGCTTTGAATGCTCAACCCGGCTTCACAAACCTCAGCAACCTGCAAGGCAAACATAAAACTCTGGCAGAAAAGCAAGAGAGCCCGAGTTAGGCCTGGAGCCCCCCAGTCCTTCCTTGATGGTTAGGCTTCATACATAGCCCCCATACATATCAACCACACTTTTCTTTTCAGAGCCAATGATTTGGCTACCGTACTTCACATGAGACGATTGCTTTTATGACTACTATCTCAGTGTATGAAAACCACTTATTATTGTTTCTGTAAGTGTGACAAATGTACCTGAATTTGTATTGGGCCCAAATTCGCTCACTTTAAGCTGAAGCCTGTTCTGAGCTCCAGGTCTCATTCCGTGCTCAGTGGTGACATTGCGAACAGGACAAGCCCTGGAGACTTCCACCCCTTTGTGAGCCCCCACCCTGCTGGGGAACATGATTAGGCTTTGGGGCAAAAATCCACAACCCCCTCACAACCACCCCTGCATGCCCGCTTCCCTACCCTGACAGAGCCCAGAGAACACTGCGCAGTGTCCAGGGTAATGGAGTCCATAGGGCACTATGTTTCCCAGCAGGCTTGGTGCCCACACGATGCTGTGGGTGAGAATCTCGGCTTGCTGAGTGTGTGAGTTGGTACTTTATCCATTCTGCCAGAAACCTGAAACACCCAAATGGTGTTTGGGGTCCCTTTACCCTAGTTTCAAGAGTGCTTTCCCTCCTAATCGGCACTGGAAATAGCATTCCAGCTGGGTTACTCCAGCATCGTCATTTCCCAGTGCCTCTCAAGCAAAGCCTTGGGGCAGCCGTGCCAGGGCACAGGTCTTTGCCAGCCAACCGCGTCTCCCACTGCATTGCACAGGCGAGGTGTTGTGTCTGGGGTGTGTGCTGGGTAGATTGCCCAAACTTGCTCGGAACAGACTCCCGCCTGTTGTGTGTTGCTTTGTCAGACCACAAGCATGCAGGGCTACCTTGGAAAAAGGAAAATGCCTGTAGTCGGGAGACGGAGATGCATCTGGAGGAAGGGAACACGCGTGATTAAGGATAAAGATGCTATTCAGGCGCAATGTAGGTCAGGGCCTGGCTGGCAGAGTTGCTGCCGGATTTCCCCCATTCAGAACTGTACAGAATGGTCCATGGAGTACCTTGGTTTGTGGGGCTGAAGGGCAGAAAACTTCCCCCGCTTGGATGCAGCTCCTGAATTTTTCATTTGGCTTTTTTTTATCCACAGATCAGATCTAACCATCTCTTCTACAGGGGTGATGCAACTGTCTACTTAAAGAGCAAAAGTCTGCAACTTGTTGCACTCCTGGTTGTCCGGTATAGCACGCAAACAGAGGTATAAAAAGTTTTTTTGGGGCAAAGGCAAATGCTTCTGCCCCACTGCCTCCATCAGCCCCAGGATGCTCCCTTGATCTCTACAGGAAACCAGCTGTGCTGATTACATGATCTATGCTTGTTCATCTCAGCATTTGAACTCTCGAGGAACCGTTGTAGGCTGAAGCACCTCACGTGCATCTGGTCCCCTAAGTTACTTGAGCTTGCCAGAAAAGAGACTGAGATTTCTGGAATGCCACAGGGAAAGCTGAAGTTTGGCTTACTGTGTTTCCCTCCCACCTCCCCTTTTCTTTAAAGTATTCTTTTATTTTTGCAATGTCATTACGATGTCTGATATAAGCTATTAGAGGGAGACTGACGCACACTGAGCCTCAAAACAATGTTAATGTATGTCTTTTCTTTTTGAAGAGAGCATTATATTACATTGTGCATTCCAGTATAAAATGAAGGATTGCCAAATCACATAAAATACTTCACCTATATGGCCCATCAGATTGTAGATTTTTGCCATGCTCACGTAATGCCCTTTCTGTCTAAGGAGATCTGTTTAAACCATTTAAACCAACAGTATATTTTGTTGGTAAAGGGCAGATTTTTAAAATCAGTCACCAGCAAACATTTAATGTCCTCGTTTGATTTCATTAATTGTGGCACTACTCGCAGCAGAGAGGTTCAAAGGTGTGTGTGTGTGTGTGAGAGAGAGAGAGAGAGAGAGAGCGCTTTATGTGTGAAAATGGTGCTCTAATTGTGGGCTGGCTTGGGGTACAATTGGCAATGTATGTTTATTATAGGCTGTCAACAGCAGCAGCCTGTTTCATTTGTGATGGCTGCTTCCTAGAATTACATAAATCCAGTACAAAAAAAATGCACAGAGCTCTTGTATCCGTTTCAAATTACCCTTTTGTGGTCATCCTTAGACATTTAAATTGTTAACTTTAACTAAGGAAGAAAGGTAAACAGACTCTAAATGCAGTTGGCCTCTTCAAAGCAGTGCTCTTCCTAAAAGCCAGCAAAGACACACAATAATAATAATAAAAAGAAGATCTTTGGTCACTTTTCAGGATTTCTGCCTCCAGTCAGGCCAGTGGCTGTAATTATTGCCCAAAGCTATAATTTCTGGCTTTAGGACAGCTCTGTCATTTCCCCCCTCTTTTTATATCTTGTGCAGGCATGACAGGAGAGGAAGAGGGTGGCTAAATTCATTCGCGTCGGGGGGGGGGGGGCACAGGAATTAAGGTTGTGAAAATGCTGTGGATTCATGTGCCCTCCCCGCGTCCCTTCCAGGTTTGCTAAGGAAATGATCCAGCCAAAGGGAAGCATTTTTAAATCCCATCACCCATTTTGATGAGAGGGTTAAGCCTGTGCTTACATTTCTCACATTGAAGTGAATAGAGGTTAGAGTTCTCAGTTTCATCTGCATCGTACTCAAGCGTTGTTGGGTTTTTTTGTTTGGTTTTTTTTTTTTTTTAAAAAAAGAACCTCATTCCATGAAATACCCCCTGAATTGACTTCTTATTCTGAAACAGCAGAGGTTCCTTCCGTCTCTCTTCCTTCATGCATTGGGTTGCATCCAGACTAAGCTGGTCATGCTTCATGTTTAGCCCCAGTGAAATTAATGGGACAAGTTAGAACTAAATTAAGTCCCATTGATTTCAGTGGAACTACAGCACGACTACCTTAGTCTGGACCCCCAGCCCTTTGTGTCCTGGATTCCCATTTTATCATACGACCATCAGTGCTTTATGTCCAAGGCTGTGAGTTTTTGCATTTTGGGAGCTGTCCCTAATCCTTGCTGTACAGGAAAACCCTGCTGGCTGCGTCCGTACATGATGTCATATTCAGCTACCTTTGGAATGTTGTCTGTTCTATTTCCAGCCAGTTGGATTCGTCATTTGGGGGGCTCGGTGTTGACCACTCTGCAGATCAAATGCCAAGAAGACTACAAGAAACACTAAAAGTTCTTACATTTTCCTCCAGAAATGGCTTAGGACATTTTGGTTCCTAAGACAGAATGTCTAATGGTGCCCACTTACCCCCAGTCATGGTGTGTGTGTGTGTGTGTGTGTGTGTGTGTAGATAAAGATAGATAAAGATATTGACTATTTCCTGCCCATTTCATGGTACCCCAGATTTGCACCTTAGGAGAGCAGCCTCACCCTGCTCTTAATCATTAAGCAGAGGACCGGACACGGGGACCCCAGAGGTCCAGATTGGGACCACACAGGACAGCTGGATTTGTCCCCGGGGATGAGGTTCCCCAGCTCTGGCTTAATGGTAACATCCATCCTGCAGGAGACACTCCTCTTCTGACTACAGTGAGAGAGCCAGTGTCCCGATAGATCTTTATGGTTCCCAAAGGATTGGACAATTCTTCAGTGCTATTCAGCGCTCACAATTAGATGGTCCCATGAGCATTTCAACTCCCTGTTTTAGTACTTGTGGGCGAAGCCCCCTGCGTCTCCTCCGGTGTATTTCATACATCCTGCCTGCACTCATGTACTTTTGCTAAACCACAGGTCTGGTCATGATAGATCCATATTGTGCATCTCTCTTGGCCTATTCCTCAGTCCCTGATATGTCTGATTGGGAAGGAAGAAAGAACTGTAATGATTTCAGCCTCTCAAACTGGAGGCTGGTGGGCAGCCAACTGGAGTTTAACAATGGCAATTCCCCATCCCCGAAGCTGTGAGGAAACTTGACATATAGAATTCAAAACTTGGCTTTCAGTTCCAGACAGGCAAAGCTGTGTGTATTTTCCAATTCTCTGATTGTGCTGTGTAAGTGCAGAAATTGGCATTAGGACAAAATCCAGCATTTTGTGAAACTGTTAATTTAAGAAGAAGAAAAGAAATGTATATATGGGGGAGGGGGGTGTTTCATAGGAATTCCAGAGGCTGGCGCCTCAGTTTTATGCATAACTCTTCAGCACCAGAGTGCCGATGCACACCTCTCTTGGCAATTCCCCTGCCCCTCATGATTTTTATTTAATTCTTATGATTTTTAAATTAATTATTTTTTAAAAACTGGGAGGGTAGCATGCTGGAAAGTAAAGGGCTGCCCTCCAGTGCTATCTTTATTTGGATTCAAAAGAACCCAAATTCCAAAAGAACCCAAATATTTTGTGTTTTGGAGCTCAGACCCCACCTCTTAGATGTACTTAGGTTCTTGGACAAATTACTTTTCTTTTAGCCTCACCAGCTTGCCTTTTGGAAATGAGTGTTTTGTGACTGGCCATGCCCACCATGGTAGCCATTTTATGAATGGGCATGCCCCTCAGCCATTTTGTGAGAGCACCCATGACACTCGCTCAAAATTCCAAATATGCGCACCATTCAATAAAGGTCAGGAACCCCTGGGTTAAGCAAAATATGCAAATATAAGCAATTTGGAAATTAAATTAATGAACAGAGGCCTCAAAAGTTAGTTTTTCTTGATATAGAATTTGGGTTGCCATAGACATTATTATTTTTTAATTGTGTCCCAGTTTGCAGGACACGGAATAATGGGCTCAAGTTACAGGAACCCAGATTTCACCTAAACATCAGGAAAAATTTCCTGACTGTCAGAGCAATAAGACAATGGAACCAACTACCTAGGGAGGTGGTGGGCTCTCCCACTCTGGAGGCATTCAAGGTGCAGCTGGACGGCCATCTGTCGGGGATACTTTGACCTGGATTCCTGCATTGAGCAGGGGGTTGGACTCGATGGCCTGGTAGGCCCCTTCCAACTCTACTTTTCTATGATTCTACAAATAGTTGGGACTCATTCAGCTGATAGCTGTTTAAAAGTCATCTTTTAAACCCCCAAACTGGAGGTTCGTTCTTGCCATAAATTTCCAGTGGAAGAACAAAAGTGCAGCTGCTGGATAATTTCAGGCAGATGTCTGAGCAGGGCTGATCCCAGTTTGAGAGGGCCCTGGGCAAAGTGTCCTCTGGTGCCCCCGCTCCATCAGTGAAACTTGACAGTGGCAGCCATTCCAAGCAGTGTTGGGCAGCTATGTTTAGCCATCCTTTGCATTTCCCACAGTGCCCCACGGTGATGCTGGGTCAAGGGCATTGTCGGTAATTAAAAGGATGGCATCCTGCTACCCTGCAGCCCAGGGTAGTTCCTCAGGAATGAACGTGTGGCCCTGTTAGCTGTCCAAAGATGCTATATGCTGATGCTGTCATTGTCAGGGATGTTGAAGAGTCCTTGGTCTCGAGTCACGAGTCGAGTCACGAGTCTTTGGACCCGAGTCTCGAGTCCAAGTCCAAGTCCTTGGTCCAAAATGGTGACTCACGAGTCACGAGTCACTCCCAAAGCTGACTCCACGAGTCCCTATTAAAATCAATGGGGTTTTTCCCCAACAAAATAAGGCTACTTCAGATGTGTGGCTTAAATAAATTCTAGGCACAAGGGTGCCTTTTTATCTCAAAACTCTGCCACTGATTTTGACAAGAACAGACCAGGCAGACAAACCCAAAATAACCAGGCAGGGAACCCCAAAGCAGGCAGGCAGAGGCCTTTGTCTTGGACAATTCAACTGTTGAACTGGTCAAGAAGAGACCAGGCAGACAGAGGAGGCTGGGAACCCCAGACAGGCAGTCAGAGGCAGCCAAACCCAAAATGTCTGAAAGGTTGCATTAGGAAAATGATTTTAAAAAATAAACTTGGATTGTTACTGCAACTAGGTCCAGGCAGCACCTGCAGGTGGCATCAAGCAGGGATGTTGACGAGTCCTTGGTCTCGAGTCCCGAGTCGAGTCTCGAGTCCCATTAAAAATATTGGGACTCGAGTCCGAGTCGAGTCAGAGGGGGGACTCAGTCCGACTCACGAGTCGAGTCCCCGAGTCCCCATCCCTGGTCATTGTGTCTGAGAAACACCTGATTTCTGATAGCCAAAAGCAGCAAAGCGGTATGGCTCAAAGGGTTCTAAGCGGCAATCTCTTTTTATCCTCTGCTCACTCAGTCAGACTAATAAACCAACAGGTTTAGCTTCAGATTGATTTCCGCTCCATTTGTGAAAGAGAGTGATGGGAACCAGCTGACAAGCCATTTCAGGACCGCAGTTTACAGCTATTATTGCTATCAAACTGCTGGAGAATAATAGCACCACTATTTAATAGAACATTACTTCAATTTGGAGTGGTGTTTTCCTTTTCATGAGCCCTCCAGGCAAGATGGATGGCAGTAGTGGTTAACTCGGCAAAGCTGTCCTTCATACACGGAAAGGCCTTAATGGAACGGAATTAAGCTGTGTTAACAAGTTTTGGTTAATTACTTTATTAAACTTCCTCCTGAAAGCCCTTCCAGCAGACTGGTGTATGGGTGGGGGCAGTCTGTTGGGATTGCTTTGCATGTTACATAAAGACTTGGGGGGCCTTTTCATGCAATGTATTTTTAAAGTACCATAGGTACCTACAAAATGGCATGTATCCTCCTAAAAATGTAAAGCGTGAATGTAAGGAATGCAAGTGTCGTTCAGGTATGCCCAGGGAGTCTTGATTGGTTGCAGTGCCCTGTTGGCAAACATTGGGCAGTATCCAATGCTGGCAATGCGCCAGCTGTAAACATGATGTTGCCCTAGCCATAACAACGGCCAGGGCAATAGGAAATTAGCGCTACCCCAAATTAGCACTTCTGGAAAGGGAAAAGTCAGTAGAGCTCCCTTCCACGACCTCTGCCAATTTTATTTATTATTTATTAATTATATTTATACCCCGCCTTTTTTCCTGCAAGGAACCCAAGGCGGCTTACATAATCCTCCTCTTCCTCCTCTCCATTTTATCCTAGAATCATAGAAAAGTAGAGTTGGAAGGGGCCTACAAGGCCATCGAGTCCAACCCCCTGCTCAATGCAGGAATCCAGGTCAAAGCATCCCTGACAGATGACTGTCAAGCCGCACCTTGAATGCCTCCAGAGTGGGAGAGCCCACCACCTCCCTAGGTAGTTGGTTCCATTGTCTTATTGCTCTGACAGTCAGGAAATTTTTCCTGATGTTTAGGTGGAATCTGGGTTCCTGTAACTTGAGCCCATTATTCCGTGTCCTGCAAACTGGGATGATCGAGAAGAGATCCTGGCCCTCCTCTGTGTCACAACCCTTCAAGTACTGGAAGAGTGCGATCATATCTCCCCTCAGTCTCCTCTTCTGAAGGCTAAACATGCCCAGTTCTTTCAGTCTCTCCTCAGAGGGCCTTGTTTCCAGTCCCTTTATCATCCTTGTTGCCCTCCTCTGAACCCTCTCCAGTTTGTCTACGTCCTTCTGAAAGTGTGGTGCCCAGAACTGGACACAGTACTCAAGATGAGGCCTAACCAGTGCTGAGTAGAGGGGAATTATCACTTCCCGCGATTTGGAAACTATACTTCTATTAATGCAGCCCAAAATTGCATTTGCCTTCTTTGCAGCCACACTGCCTTGCTGGCTCATATTCAGTTTGTGATCTACAGCAATTCCAAGATCCTTCTCACTTGTGGTATTGTTGAGCCAAGTGTCCCCCATTCTGTAACTGTGCATTTGGTTTCCCTAGGTGCAGCACTTGGCATTTATCCCTATTAAATTTCATTCTGTTGTTTTCAGCCCAGCGCTCCAGCCTATCGAGATCTCCTTGAATTTTGTTTCTTTCTTCCAGAGTATTAGCTGTTCCACCCAACTTTGTGTCATCTGCAAATTTGATAAGCATTCCCTGCACCTCCTCATCCAAGTCATTAATAAAAATGTTGAAGACCACCGGGCCCAGGACCGAGCCCTGTGGTACCCCACTCGTTACCTCTTCCCAGTTTGAGAAGGAACCATTGATGAGCACCCTTTGAGTCCGATTCTGTAGCCAATTGTGGATCCACCTGATAGTTGTTCCATCTAGCCCACTTTTAGCTAGCTTGCTAATCAGGATATCATGAGGCACTTTGTCGAAAGCTTTGCTGAAGTCCAGATATATTATGTCCACAGCATTCCCACAGTCCACAAGGGAGGTTACCCGGTCAAAAAATGAGATCAGATTAGTCTGGCAGGATTTGTTATTGACAAATCCATGCTGGCTTCTAGTAATCACTGCATTGCTTTCAAGGTGCTTGCAGACTGACTTCTTTATAATCTGCTCCAAAATTTTCCCAGGGATTGATGTCAGACTGACTGGCCTATAGTTCCCAGGTTCCTCCTTCTTGCCCTTTTGAAGATGGGAACAACATTTGCCCTCCTCCAGTCATCTGGCACTTCACCTGTCCTCCATGATTTCTCAAAGATAATAGACAGTGGTTCTGAGAGTTCTTCTGCCAGTTCCTTTATTATTCTAGGAGCTCGTCAGGCCCTGGAGATTTAAACTCGTTCAGAGTAATCAGGTGCTCCTTGACCATTTGCCTATCAATCTCAAGCTGCAATCCTGCCCCTTCCATCTGCTCTTCAGGTTTGCCAGGGGGGTCATAGACCCTCTTTAGGGAGAAGACTGAGCCGAAGTAGGAATTGAACACTTCTGCCTTTTCCTTGTCTTCTGTTATCAATTTGCCATCCTCATCGCGTAGTTGAACCACCACTTCTTTCCTCTGTCTTTTACTGTGCATGTATCTGAAGAAAGCTTTCTTGTTGTTTTTAGCATCCCTCGCTAACCGTAGCTCATTCTCAGCTTTAGCCTTCCTGACACTATTCCTGCAGTTCTGTGCTACCTGCCTGTACTCTTCCCTTGTAGCCTGGCCTTCCTTCCACTTCCTATACATGTCCTTTTTTGTTTTCAGGTCATCTTTGAGTTTATTGTGAAGCCACATTGGCTTCTTCTGTTGCCCTCTGCCTTTTCTCCTTGTGGGAATTGTTTGCAATTGTGCCTTTAACATTTCCTTTTTTAAAAACTCCCACCCATCCTGGGCTCCTTTACTCATTAGAGTCGCTTGCCATGGGACCTCACTTATCATTGGTCTGAGTTTGTTAAAATTGGCTTTCCTAAAATCCAGGGTACGTGTTTGGTTACACTCTGCTTTTGCTCCCCTTAGAATCAAGAACTCAAGTATAACATGGTCACTTTCCCCCAGAGTTCCCGAAACTGCCACTTTATCCACTAACTCGTCTCTGTTGGTTAGAATCAGGTCAAGGATAGCCGCTCCTCTAGTTCCTTCTTCCACTTTCTGTAGGAGGAAGTTATCAGCAGCACAACTCAGGAATTTCTTGGAGGGGCCATGCTTGGCTGAATAAGGCTCCCAACAGATATCAGGGAAATTGAAATCCCCCATTACTACCACATCATGTCTCCTTGAAACAATGGCAATTTGCTTTTCAAAAGTTTCATCCTGTGAGGTAGGTTAGGCTGAGAGTCAGTGACTGGCCCAAAGTCACCCAGTGAGTTTCATGGCCTAGCAGGGACTAGAACCCGGATCTCCCGAGTCTCAGTCCAACACTTTCACCACTACACCACACTGGCTCTCCCACTTGTCCCATTCTGGAAACGGTAGTTTTGGGCTGTTTCTGGTTGTGCTTTCCTGTTGTGTTAGTGGTCATTCTCGCTAGTGCAGCAGCAGCACTGAAAACTGCCCCGTGCGTTTTGCCTTGTGTGTTTTGATTAGGGGAAGGCAGGTATCTGAATGGTAGAGTATGAGCTCTGCATGCAAAAGACCCCAGGTTCAATCCTCAGCATCTCCAGGTTAGACTGGGAAAGACTTCTATGTGAAAACCTGGAGAGATACTGCAAGTCAGCATAGGCAGCACTGAGCTAGATGGACCAATGGCTTGACTCGGTGCAAGTCAGCTTCCCCTGTTTCATGCTACACTTATACAGGTTGGGCAGCTGCTTCATGTGTTACAGTAAACTCATATTTTCCTACATCGAGATGGCGTAGAAATAAAATTGTAATGTGTGAAGTGGCCAGAACTGTTGTGTTTGGTTTAGCTCTAATTATTGAAATTGTATTTATTTATTTTATTCATAAAGGTTTTTTATATCCCTCCCTTCATCGTAAAACAATCCCAGGCTGTTCACAATATACAATATATTATTGTTATAAAATACATGATAAAATACATGATAAAATAGACAAAAGTCAGTCAGTGTCAGATTTAATATACGGCGCCCTTCAGCTGTCCTGTTGTGATACATAGGCCGAACTAATCTAAAGATCTGGTGAAAAAGAATTGCTTTCATCTGGCACCAAAAACTAACCAATGTTGGCACCAGTCTACCCTCCAAGAGGAGGGCTTTGCACAGCTAGGGTGCCACCACTGAGAAGGCCCTATTACGAGTTTCAATTTTTCCTTCATTACTGAGCCATTCTGCTTTTTTCTGTGACCTGCAAGTTTAGCGGACAGCAAGGTGCTGATTTGGTTCCAGACTTCGTTAAAGCTCTTTCTCTATTAGGGAAAATACACGCACTGGATCTTAGCTGAAGTTTCTCTCTGGATCCTAATTTTGTCATTTCAACCAGTCAGTCCACCAAGGAAGTAAACCCTGGTATTAATTAAATTGTGGTGGAAAGAAAAGTTGGGGGGAAAAAATCTCCTGACAGTTTTGTGCCTTAAAAATTACCTTTCAGCTGATCTTCCTGAACCAACTGCTTCTAAAATCTTGTGTGAAACCTTCATCCTAGGAGCTCAGGTTATTGATTGATTTCATCATCATCAGGCGATCACTCGTGACCGAGTAAGATTGTCTTCCGGGATAAAAGGAGGAAATTCTAAAGAAGATTGTGTAGACTCTAGCGATGGGTCCGTAAGTGACTGTGGAGGCCAATTCTAGATCCACACAGCTTCCCACAGTGAGGACACAGGTTACCAGATAGAAGATGGTCCTGTAAAGGATTCATTTGACGTGCTTTTCGCTTAGCACGTTTCTCCCTTTCACCTTGCACTCGGGCTTCTTCAAAGTCCATGGAACCTTTGTGAAAGGCCAACCTCCATTTAGATCGTTCATGGGCCAGAGCTTCCCAGTTTTCGATGTTTATATTGCATTTTTTTAGATTTGCCTTATGAACATCTTTAAACCTCTTATATTGACCACCGATATTCCGCTTTCCATCCTTGAGTTGGGAGTAAAGTAACTGCTTTGGGAGACGGCAGTCAGGCATTCGAACAACGTGACCGGTCCACTGAAGTTGGCGTTGAAGGATCATTTTTTCAATGCTAGTAGTCTTTGCTTCTTCCAGTACACTGACATTTGTTCGCCTATCTTCCCAAGTAATTTGCAGGATTTTCCGGAGGCAACGTTGATGAAACCTTTCAAGGAGGTGGAAGTGACGTTTATAGATAGTCCATGTTTCGCAGGCATACAATAAAGTTGGTAATACAATGGCTTCATAAACCAGTGTTTTGGTCTTCTTACAAATATCCCGATCCTCGAACACTCTATGTTTCATTCGAGAAAATGCGGCACTTGCGGAGCTCAGACGATGCTGGATTTCACTGTCGATGTTAGCTGTAACAGAAAGATAGCTGCCAAGATAGAGAAAATGATCGACATTTTCCAGTATTGTCCCGCCAAGCTGGATAGATGGCATCACCAAAGGGTTGGCTTGCACTTGCTGATGAAGCACTTTGGTTTTTTTGATGTTAAGTGAGAGACCAAGTTTTTCGTATGCTTCTGCAAAAGCATTTAGGATAGTTTGGAGATCGTCCTCTGAATGTGCGGAGACCACATTATCATCAGCATACTGAAGTTCCACAACGGAGGTTGTAATTACCTTACTTTTTGCTTTCAGCCTGCTGAGATTAAAAAGCTTTCCATCTGTTCGATATATAATTCCCACACCGGTGGGAAGTTTCCCCTTGACAAGATGTAAAACCATGGCGATGAAAATGGCAAATAATGTTGGGGCGATAACACATCCCTGTTTAACACCTGATCCCACTTTAACACAAATGTATATACTGCCCTTTAGAGAGGTCTCAAAGTGGTGAACATAAAATATATAATTAAAACAAGAATAATGTACAGTAATACCTTGGATTGCAAGTAACTTGGTTTGAGAGCGTTTTGCAAGACAAGCAAATTTTTAAATATTTATTTATTTATTTATTACTTGATATACAAGCGACATCTTGCAATACAAGTACTGTAGTATGGCTTAAATTAAAAATCTCTGTACAAATTTTTTTGGGGGGATTTCGTTTTGATATAAGAGTGTTTTGGATTACAAGCACGTTTCCGGAACGAATTATGCTCTCAATCCAAGGCATGACTGTATATAACAATAAAACAACACGACGATAGAAATCTTAATCAGCAGTAAAATGGCACACTCTGCTGTGTGCTACGGACCATGGCTGGCTGTGTCACATGACAGGGAAAGCCTGTGTGAAGAGATGGGTCTTGAGGAGACGTCTGAGGGTCAGAACTGTGGGGGCCTGCCTAATGACAGTCGGGAATGCACTCCAGAGCGTGGGGGCTGTGACACCCGCCACGCTCAGGAGAACGTGGCATCCTCCGGAGGGCCCCCCTCTGATGACCGCAGAGATCGGGCAGGGACATAAGCTGTGAAGTGGTCCCTGGGCAAACTGGTCCAGACGCTGTTTAGGGCTTTATATGTTAACGACATCACATTAAACTCGGCCCGGTAGCTTATTGGCAGCCAGGGCAGTTCTTCGAGCAAGGGTATAACTTGCTGTCAGAAAGTGGCCCCCAGTTAGCAGCCTCGACCACCACCTCATTCTGCACCAGCTGCAGCTTCCAGTTGGGAAGCCCCACATCACAATAATTCAAGCTTGACGTTACCGATCCTGAACCACCGTAGCTAAAGCTAGGAATGGCTGCCGCTAGCGTTGCAGCTGGAGCTGGTAAAAGGCACTCCTAGCCAGTCACTTGAGTCTCCAGTGACAGAGATGAACCTAGGAGCACCCCCAAACTACACACCTGCCCTTTCATGGGGAGTGCAACCCCATCCAGAACAGGCACTTGACCTATTTCCTGGACCTGTGACCCACCCACAGTGCTTCCATCTTGCCAGGATTCAAACTCAGTTTATTGGTCCTCATCCAGCCCCCCACGGCATCCTTGAATCCTTCAAAGCAGGCTTCCCTAACTTGGCACCTCCATTTTTAAAAATTATATTTTTTTAATGTGAATTTCACCAAAACAAAGACATATAAAAGGGGGGGAAATACAGTTTTCTTACAGAAAATAAAACAAATCACCTACAATAGGCATGTATGAAATGCATGTCCATAAGTATATGTACGTATGTGATAATACAGCTACCAATAGAAACAGTTGTGCATAAGCTTCAGAAAAGGTGGACCAAATATCCATATATTTATCCATCCGCAGGTGGCGTCTAGATACCACCTGTTCGAATACTGAAAGCATTGTTAGGTCCTCAATCCATTGTGTTATAGGAGGTGGGCATTTAGCTTTCCAAGGATGGTGGGAGTTGTAGTCGAACACATATATGGAGGGTGCCAAGCTGAGGAAGGCTACTTTGTATAACAGAAAAGCTGATTGAGCTGGAAAGGGTTACAGTACAGTTAGCTTTAACTCATTTGATTTGCAGATTGTTTGAGCAGAACACAAGTGAGGGGGCTGGAAGGGGGCAGGCTGTGTTTGCCTAGCAGTGCTCTTGCTCTTGGGGTATAGCAACTGTGGTTCTGCTAAACCTTTTGAGGTTTTTCACATATAGAAGATGTCATGTACGGCACCTGATGGATCATGAAATGGGTTGATTTTCAGCCAAGACATTGTGCTCTTGGAAAGGCCTCTGTGATGGGGAATCCTGCTGTACTGGTGGCTGTGATTCCAGCATCGATGGGCAGCTAATAGTGTACAGTAATACCTTGGATCGCAAGTAACTTGGTTTGAGAGCGTTTTGCAAGACAAGCAAATTTTTAAATACTTATTTATTTATTTTTTACTTGATATACAAGCGACGTCTTGCAATACAAGTACTGTAGTACGGCTTAAATTAAAAATCTCTGTACAAATTTTTTTGGGGGGATTTCGTTTTGATATAAGAGTGTTTTGGATTACAAGCACGTTTCCGGAACGAATTATGCTCTCAATCCAAGGCATGACTGTATTCACTTCTTCCCCTTAAGGGGAGGGACCGTAGCTGGGGGGGGGGAGCCCCTGATTTGCACAGAGAAGGTCCCAGGCTCAGCCCAAGCATCTCAGGAGGACTGAAATGAAATGGCCCCTAAATTTTATAGCCCTATACATGGGTGAAGAAATGAAGTTGCCATATTTTCAGGAGGAGGGGTAGGGTGGGTATTTTTCACATTCTGTAAATCAAAAATGCTACATTAACCAGAATGTACCTTTGATCTGAAAATGACCGTCTCCTATCTTCTCTGCCAGACTAACAGCATAAAGAAATGTGTTTATTTGATTGTGAAAGTACTTTCCTGCTGTCTTTTATGCTGTAGCCTTTCCAAAGTGGTTTACATAATACAATATAAAATACATTAAAAAAAAAAAAAATCACCCCCAAAGCTCTAAAAACAGATACAAAAAAGAGCAGTTTAAAAGCATAACCAGAAACATTTCAATAAATTAGCGTTTCTGACTGTAAAATATTTTTTGGGCTCCTGGGGAAAACGCTCTCCATCATGAAGTGACATTTTGAAATCCGCTCTCAGCCATTTTCTGCTGGCTGTGGATACAGTCCTGTTCCAGTGGAGACAACCTTCAGTAATTTTACCTTGGGAAATTTGAGTATAAAGCAAACATAAGTTTTCTGGATTCAGGCACTTCTCTTGATGCCTTAATTCACTAGCGTTTGTTGAAATCTGCCGTCACTTCTGACCCAGGCCATGAAATTTGAAAAGCGTACAGTCAAAGAGATGGTGTAATCATATATTTAACATTTAAAACTGCCAAGTTCCCTGAAGTGAAGAGGCTTGGCTGCCGCCCATTTGCAGGCCAGAACTTCAAAGCTCTTCCACCAATAATTTAACAGCTGTTCACCCCCCCACACACACACACTAAAATAATAACCATCACATCCCTTTCCCTTTTGCCAAACAGGCCAAAGGTTTCGCTGAATGTGACAGAAGTGCATGGAAAGGTCATATATACAGTTGCCAACTCCTACAAGACAACATTCCAGTACTTGATTGGAGTCGGTGTGTTCAGCGTTCATAAACGTTATTTGCATAGCCAAAGACCATTACAATACTTGATTGGAGTTTCAGTGTGGTGCGGTAAAAGGGCGGTGCCCAGGAGGGTCAGGAACCCAGTCAAGGGGCAGAGCCCAAAGAAATCTACACAGATCATCTTTACACAGTCCAAGCTCCAGCTGTGTCACTAGCATAACACAAGAACTAAAACTTGTGCATAACTCAAGCGGGTGAGCCCCCAGCGTACACATTGGGCCACATGGGTAAAACGCACACGTGCAGCGTATTATTAAGGAATCGAGTCTGTAGAAGGCATTTTAGCAAACATTTGCCCATCGTGCAGATGGGAAGCGTGGAAGCTGAAGAGTCTCCACCAGTTCGAAAGGCGGTGGAAAACTCAAAACCTGTGCGAAACCGGTAAATAAGCCAGCTAACCCATAGACTGTAAAATCGAGTGTCCCCATGCTAGAGGAATTAAGCATATTTTCAAGGAATCAAGTGTCTAGAACAGTGTTCTCCAACCTTGGGTCCCCAGATGTTTTTGGCCTACAACTCCCAGCATGCCCCAGCCAGCTGGCTGGGGCATGCTGGGAGTTGTAGGCCAAAAACATCTGGGGACCCAAGGTTGGAGAACATTGGTCTAGAAAATGTTTTTACTTATACACCTTTCCATACAGATGCACCAAAATATTCTCTGCCACCGTTCATGCGCACCCTCTCCCCCTTCCTCCCTCTCTCTCTGTCACATGCACGCACGCACAGAAGATGTTCATGGTGGTGGCGGCTGTGGGCGCCTGGAGGATTTGACAGGCACTGGGCTGCCCTAGCAGTAGTGGTGGCTAGCGTTGCAATCTACAAACCACCCTGCACTCTACACCAGGGGGGGGGGTGTGGGCAGACTTCAGGCTTGTGCGATCTACTTTGTTTTTTGACTAGAACCGTGAGATCCACCATGCGGAGCCAGGTACAAAAGACATGCGCTTGAGAATTTAAAGAATTCTCAGCCCAGGGATTTGTTTTGAGTACCAGAATTATGGAACAGAGCTCACGTTCCTTGCGCGCACACAAAAACCAGTCCTGGATACCCCAAGCTGTCTTCACTTCAGCAGTATGCTTTACGATGGGGAATAACTCTGCTGCTGCTACTGTTAAACAGCTGCACGTTGGAAATCCTTGCCAATCTACTGCAGATCACCCAGGGATTGACCCGTACATCCACCCCTGCTCTACCGTAAGAGTTGTGTAAGGCATTTGAAGCCTGCCCTCCAATTCCTTTCCTTTCCCTTTTAATTGTGCTTTCAAAAGGCACATAGCTTTCAGCTGTGCTTGATGATAAGCAGAGTCAGTGAGTATTGACAGCATAATAAGTAAGTGTGTGTCTAGTTTGGGGGTGGAAGGTTCTGAGCAGCTATGCAGTCAGGTACGATCTTGGAGCTGGGTACCTCTAGTGACATTCACGGAAGATTTTTTTAAAAGCACATTGGAGGGGTTTACTAAAGACCTTTTCCATTACACTTTTAATTAGTAAGTGTTGCAGAGATTTGAATTAAATTGTCAACCTCCTGGGATAATTTCACAATCTGGTTTAGTAGTTCTTGCATGCGTGGGTATGTGTATGCATCAGACTTCCCCAACCTGATGCCTTCCAGATTTGGACGACAACCACAACTCCCTGCATCCCCCAGCCAGCCATAGGATTTCATTGTGTGGTCCCGGGGGGGGGGGGGGGGCAGGGCTTTCATTGTTGTGTAGTCCCGGGCGGGGGGGAGCAGGGATTTCATTGTTGTGTAGTCCCAGGGGAGGAGGGAAGCAGGGATTTGATTGTGTAGTCCCGCGGGGGAGCTGGGATTTCATTGTTGTGTAGTCCTGGGGGGGGGGAAGCTGGGATTTCATTGTGTAGTCTGGGGGGACACACACAGAGATTTGATTGTGTAGTCCCCGGGGGGACCTGGGATTTCATTGTTGTGTAGTCCGGGCGGAGGGACGGGACCTGGGATTTCATTGTGTAGTCCCAGGGGAGGAGGGAAGCAGGGATTTGATTGTGTAGTCCCACGGGGGAGCTGGGATTTCATTGTGTAGTCCCGGGGGGGGGGACGGACACAGAGATTTGATTGTGTAGTCCCGGGGGGGAGCTGGGATTTTATTGTGTAGTCCCGGGGGGGGGGAACGGACACAGAGATTTGATTGTGTAGTCCCGGGGGGGAGCTGGGATTTTATTGTGTAGTCCCGGGGGGGGGACGGACACAGAGATTTGATTGTGTAGTCCCCGGGGGGAGCTGGGATTTTATTGTGTAGTCCCGGGGACGGACGGACACAGAGATTTGATTGTGTAGTCCCGGGGGGGAGCTGGGGAATTTTATTGTGTAGTCCCGGGGGGGGGGGACGGACACAGAGATTGATTGTGTAGTCCCGGGGGGAGCTGGGATTTTATTGTGTAGTCCCGGGGACGGACGGACACAGAGATTTGATTGTGTAGTCCCGGGGGGAGCTGGGATTTTATTGTGTAGTCCCGGGGTGGGGGGGACGGGACACAGAGATTTTATTGTGTAGTCCCGGGGGGGGACGGACACAGAGATTTTATTGTGTAGTCCCGGGGGGGAGCTGGGATTTTATTGTGTAGTCCCGGGGACGGACGGACACAGAGATTTGATTGTGTAGTCCCGCGGGGGAGCTGGGATTTCATTGTGTAGTCCCGGGGGGGGGGGGGACGGACACAGAGATTTGATTGTGTAGTCCTGGGGGGGGGGGAAGCTGGGATTTTATTGTTGTGTAGTCCGGGGGGGGGGAAGCTGGGATTTCATTGTGCAGTCCTGGGGGGGGGAGCAGGGATTTCATTGTGCAGTCCCGGGGGAGCTGGGATTCCATTATGTAGTCCCGGTGGACCTTTCCTATGGAGCGATTCAGAACAACGGTCAGCTCCCTTAAGGAATTTTGAACAAATAGTGCCTATAGGAAAATGAGGACCCGTGCAACGCCCGGTAAAAAAAGCTAGTTATAACATATAAAATATTCTATAATAATATAATTCTGGAAAAGTCATCCTAGCACTGGTGTTGCTGCTGCTACCTCTTCTTCTAGCAAGGAGCAGCATTTCACAATTATCCCTCAATTACACGATACTTCTTCACACAATGCATAATCAATTTGCTGCCACCAGATGTGATGGTCAGTGTTGTAGATTGCTTTAAAACATGGAGCTTCAGTGCTTAATATATGTGCTCAAATGCAAGATCTATGAATTGTGGGAAGGAAAAATATTTATTATCCTCTAACCATGAATTTTAAAAAAAGAATAAAGGTTGAAATATTTTGTCCCAGAATACATTTACATTTAAGGCATACCCTTTCTCCTCAATTAAAAAAAAACTGTTAGGCCTTCTGAGTCTTTTAACAAGCATAGGACTCAATACCGGTGGCCCTCCTTGACACCTTATTATTGAATTTACCTAAATCTAATAGTGTGATTCAGTTGTACACTTACTTGGGAGTAAGCCCTATTGAATTCTGTGGGACATACTTCTGAGTGATAATGCTATGATTGCGCTATAAGGCAGGAGTATTCTGGCCACTTCCTTGAGAGAAAAGCCCCCTGGAAAGAAGTGGGAGTAGCTTTTGAATGAACATTTATAGCATCAGGCTGTAAAACTAGACTTTGCTCCTATTGGAACTCCATGAATAAATAGCCCTTGATGGTCAGAGACATATAATGGGCAGCTTCTCATGAATTTATTCTGAAGACTGACACAATTTGTGCCCTTAAAAGGCTTGTGCTCTGAACTTGGCTGTCAAAAATTAACCTCTAGATTGCAATATTCAACCCATAAGTCTAACAGACAAAAGGAAGGACATCTTCATGCAAACCAAGTCCCTGCAACCTGGGTTTGTATATATAGGGAGTGGGCTTGCATCTTCTTGTAAGAGAAGGTGTTCCTGCCTTCCTCTCTGTGCTAGTTTAAGACCATAAGACCATAAAAAAGAGCCCTACTGGAAAGGCCTATCTGGTCCAGCATCCTGTTTCCCACAGTGACCAACTAGATGCTCTGGAAAGCTCTCAAGCAGGACATGAAGGTAACAGTACACTCCCACTCATGTTCCCCAGCAACTGGTATTCAGAGGCATGGTGTCTCCAATCCTGGAGGTGCTATGTAGCCATCATGACTAATCCATTGATAGCCTTATCAGTAATATAATGCCTAGAAAAGGGAAACTAGATACTAACCTCCATGAATTTGTCTACTCCCAAGTTGGCAGCCATCGCTACATCTTGTGGCAGTGAATTCTACAGTTTAACTATGCACTATGCAAAGAAATACTTTATTTTTTATTTATTTATTATATTTATACCCCGCCTTTTTTCCTGCAAGGAATCCAAGGCAGCTTACATAGTCCTCCTCCTCCTCCTCTCCATTTTATCCTCACACAACCCTGTGAGGTAGGTTAGGCTGAGAGTCAGTGACTGGCCCAAAGTCACCCAGTGAGTTTCATGGCCGAGCGGGGACTAGAACCCGGATCTCCCGAGTTCATTTTGTTTGTCCCAAATGTGCCACCATTTAGCGTTAGTGGATAACCCCAGGTTCTAGGTGAGAGGGAGAAAACACTGCAGTTTGTGTTTTTCCTCTAATAACTTTTGTACTTGACCATGCCCTTTGGTTGCCTGGCCATACCCTTGGCCACGCCCTCATGTTGCCTGGCCACACTGTCTTGATCACACCTTCGTATTGCTTAACCATACCTCTTACCAATTCACTTGTGTGTCCCTATTTTCATCTGTGAAATGTTGGAGGTTATGCAGTCATGGTCACATTGGTCCAAGGAGGTAACTGTTGTTCGCCTCCTGTTGCCTTCTATTGAGAAATCTCTTGATCAAGCCCACGCAGCAGGAAGTGGCATTTCCTCCTGACTTCATGGATCAAATTAGTTCCCAGTAGTTAGCGGAGTAACGCCTAAAATGCAAACTTGTGTTCTCACAGCAGGACGTGTCTGGGCAGTTTTAAAACACTTTGATTCACAGGAAATCTAGTAACACATTTCTGCAGTTATCTATTGAAGTAGCTTGACTTTTAGAATAGAGGGAGGGAGAGAGATTAAGTACTAGGGCCTGTACCAAAGCTATATTGGAATGGAAAGCGGCCAGGTCACAAACGCAGGCCTGCCAGACATGGCTGGATGAGGCCTGCGATAAAATAGCAGCACCTATTCCAAATGAAGTGGCAACGTGGGACCTAGTCAGTTAGCCTGCTCCTGTTCCTTGTGTGCTGAAGTCCTCCAGGGCAGAGTCTGTCTCAAAGTACCTTAGGTTCTTCATTTTTCAGAGCAAGGTATGTTTATTTGTTGCTTGATGCAGTTATGCAGCTGGATGGTTTCCACCCTTTGTCTGGGAGCACTGAATGCAAAAGTCTGGCTGGCTGAGCTGAATTAGAAATGCCATTTTCAGGTTTACATCTCAGACTGAATTTTGAAGAATATGGTTCTCATTCTCAGGTTAGAGATATTGGTCTAATGTAGGGCAGGGCACTTGCGGCCTCCAGATGATTTGGCCTACAGTTCCCATCATCCCTCCACATTGGGTATGCTGGCTAGGGCTGGATGGGAGTTGTACACCATAACATCTAGAGGGCCACAATGGCCCACCCCTGGTCTAATGCAAGGTGAGGGGACCGTTTTCATGTCAAGGTCCACATTACCTCAGTCTGAACCTGACAGGGTCTGCACTCCAGCAGTGGGTAGGACCACACCCAAAGTGGGTGGGCATCCACGTGTCTGACTCTGTCCCCCCTCCTCTCTCATTCTCCTCTGCATAGCAAGGGAGACGAAATAGAAAGAAAGACTAGAGGCACGTTGGCAGGCAAAGGTGGGAGCTCCAAGGTCGGCAAGGGGGGGGATTTTAGGGTGTACAAGAACTTGTTTTATGTTCACAATCATCCAAAAATGTCTTGTTCGTAAACAGTAGAATTGTTTTTGGAAGGTTGCAAAGTAGAGCCAGTGTGGCATAGTGGTTAGCGTGTTGGACTGGGGACTCAGGAGATCCAGGTTCTAGTCCTGCTTGGCCATGAAACTCACTGGTGACTTTGGGCCAGTCACTGACTCTCCGCCTAACCTACCTCACAGGGTGTTGTGAGGATACATGGAGAGGAGGAGGAGGATTATGTAAGCTGCCTTGGGTTCCTTGCAGGAAAAAAGGCGGGGTATAAATATAATAAATAATAGTAAGTAAGTACATGAAAATTTTGATTGCATCTGAAAAATGTGCATTTTAAATAAAATCTAGGTGCCACCCTCCATGGTGAGTTTGCTCACATTGCCTGCCCCCTGCCTCCCAGTCAGTTCACTCTCTTCTTTCTCCCCCCCTCTCTAGGAAATGATAGAGACAGATGCTGGTCGGAACGGGCAGAGTCAGGCAAATGCATGGAGCTCCTGTGCTTTGACCTGTCGGCCTGATTCTGGTCTTCCCTCCCTCCCTCCCTCCCTCCCTCATTTGGATATTGGTCAGTTTTGTTGCAGCCTATGAATAATTGCTAGAAATTTGTATGCATTTCATATGTATTCATTGCTATGGATATATACAAATCCATGCACGTGGAAAAATACTTTTAAAAAGTGAAAAACAGTTTTGCAGGTGCCCACAGGCACCGCATTGGGGACCCCTGCTCTGTGGAGTTGGACAAAGAGGGGAACTTGTAGGAAACGAGGGGGGTGGGGGGTGGAAGAGAGAGAGACCTGTTCTCACAGTCCTTTTCTCCTCCCATCCATCCGAGCCACTTGGCCTGGGTGACACTGCCAGGACAGCTAGAGGGAGCACGGCATGGGTGGCAGGGGTGTGGTTTGGGGATGATGTCATGATCCAGATAGAACAGAGCCAAGGTCCATATTAGCACCACAGTCCGGAGGTTCCCCACCTCTGGTCTAACGGAACCCAAAGTCCACCAAGTTGCATTAGATGTGAGCGTCTCCAGTCCAGGGCAGAGCTGAGACAAGCTTAGCCCTTGGCTACCCACATCTAGCGAATGACAAGCTTTCCTGTCACCTTCTTAACGGTAACTTTGTGGGCCTGAGTTGCGGTCGCTTGCAACACCGCACTTTCTCTTCTTCGTGGTAGAGCCAGATGGGGAAGAGGACAGCTCACAAAGCCGCTGTTCAGCCCTGGAGCTGACGTACTTTCCACAGGCCCGTTGCAAGCCCCACCGGTCACTTTTCCTTAAGAAACAGTCAGCCTAGCAGGCCACCGCTGCACTGGCCCACAGTGGCAGCAGTTCCTTCTGGGCGAGGCCACTTCACCGGATGCCTCAATGACAAGCAGGAAGAAGAATGGCTGGCAACAGTGTGTGAATGGGGACTGCTCATATTCGTTTTCTGCTGATATCTGAGGCTGCTCTAAGAGCTCTCAGGTTACATCTTTTTTTTTTTTTTTTTAATTTTTAAACAATACAAAGAAAATAAACACACATATAACTAATATTGTGCTCCCATCACCATGGGACCAAATAATCCAATAACTCTATCATTGTTCATTATTCCAAAAATACAACATATCTTGACAGGGTAAACTCCCTTTCCCCTTTTTAACACATATTCCAAAAATAAACCCCAAAATCCTTGAAAATTTTTTCTTTAATTGACCCCTTTTGCATTTAATATTACAAGTCAACATATCATTCAAAGCCATATCCCATACTTCTTTATACCAATCAGTAATAGTGAAAACTTGCTGAATTTTCCATTTCCTTGCTATCATTAGTCTACCTGCCGTTAACAAATTTATAATTAATTCTTTAACATTTTGAGGACCGATCACCTTTTCCGTTATTGATAGCAAACTAGTTTAGGACAAACCTCTAAATCAGCTCCAAAAATTTCTGATATTTCCTCAAAAATCATTTTCCAAACTCAGGTTACATCTTTGTCTTTCCTCGCCACACTGCAAATCTTACTTTCCTCTTTCCCCTTTCCTTACCAGGCTGCGATAAGGAAGCTGCGCTTCGGAGGTGCAAAGCAGCGTGAGAAGATGCATTTGCTTCTCTCCCTGTCTCAACTAGGCAGGGCCAATTTGAATCATGGGATGTGTGGAACATGGGAGCCCGCCAGTACCAACGCTTGTCCTTCACAGCCGTGCTCCCCAAACACACTCATCCTGATGCTCCGTGCGCATAGCTTTACCACGAAGATCTAGACTTGCCATTTTAAGCATGCCTCTCTGCGGCCTGATGAATACAGCTGCATCAGGACACTGGCTGGAAGCTGTGAAGAGGCACTGACTGACTAGTTCTGCTCTGTGATGATTTGTTGTTATCCCAACCCAAATGTGGATCCTGACTGAGCATAGGCCTTGATTCTGACACTCCATCGCCCTATGACAATCACAAGCGTCTGCGTTCCTCGTAGCAGGGAATAAAACTAACAAGTCTGCCCTTTTATTTTTCCCCAAGCTCCCCCCGCCCCCCCCCAGTTCTTAGCCATTGCAGAGAATGGAAGTTTACAACTCTTAGTTAGAATTGCCTTGACAGATTTCGGTTTTAATCAGTAAGCCAGTGGCGAGGCCCTGAGCCTCACGCCTGAGTGGCTCAGTGGAGAGCAGAGGCTTGGCAGGTGTTTGATCAGGCCCTCTCTCCACCTAGCACAACGGTGGCTTGGCTTTGTTGTAGGGAAGGTTCACCGGGTTGAGCAAGCCAGTGACTGTTATTGAGGGCTGCCACTGTTGAGTAATTCCCTGGGGAGTCGGTGCAGCGGGAAGCAGTTGTTTTCCTGTGTCTACATGGGCTTCATTTAGCAAGTCACCCGTGAAGGGCTTACCTACTGTAAAAGCGCCGTGTTAAGTAACTGGGCCATAAGCATTGGCTTTTAAAATATTAAATAACTAACTAAATGTGCGATACCCAATAATTTAAAATAATAAACCAAGGCTGCAGCTCCTCCCCCTACTTACTTAGAAATAAGACCCATTGAGATCAAGGGGTGACACACACACCCACACACGTTGAAATGTTTCAGTGAACGTGTACAAAGCCCAGGAGCATAACTTGGTGTAGAGTTTCAGAACAGTCAAAAGAAAATACTTCTTTCACACAATAAATAACCGATTTATGCCATTCACTACCATAAGATGAGGTGAGCTCAGATGACTTGGAGATTAGAGGGATTAGAGAAACTCATGGAGGATATGTCTATTTCTGGTTATTGCAGTGCAGAGTGCTTGAGTTCAGGTATGCCAGCCCACCAGCCATGTCCTCTTCTAGGATACTCCATTCCACAAACACACACCAGTTCTCTGTGCTCCCACTCCCTCAGCCAGCATGCTACAGCCACTGAGCGTGCTCAGTCCTCATTGGGATACGTTGGTTTCTCCCCTCCCCCCCCACCTTTTCCTAAAGATTTTTTGTACTTCAGCAAACCTTGGGGCTTGCCCCCCCCAAGCCCACTCTCTTGTGCATCACAGACGCGTTTTGGTTACATAAGGATCCACACACAGAGAATGGGGGTTTGCTCTTTGTGTATAGGGTAGCTGGCTAGACATTCCGTTCTACCTCTGAACATCAGGCTCTGAGGACAAACGACAGGCGTGGACCGTTCCTTCATGCCCTGCTTTTGAACTTCCCAGAGGCGTTGGGTTGGCCACTGTTGGCGCGGAACTGGGACTAGGTAGACACTTATTCTGATCCAGCAAGCCATTCTCGTGTTCTTATTCTTTCAGGAGTATAAAGCCATGGCCCTAACCAAAAAGTTATTTGATAATGCCACCATCTGCCAGTTTCCCTTAAATTACTGCTTTGGACCTGTCCTATATGCTAACAGTGATCTCATTCTCCAGGTGGCGGTCCTTTTGTAGCCAAAACAGTACCCCCATCTGCAAGAGGAAGGTATCAGCCGGCTTGGGGGAACCTCAAAATTTGCAAAAGTAATAAAACATCTTTGGCGGGGGTGGGGGGGAATAGTACCTCTCTCCCCCACCCCACATACAGAAAGCAGCTCAATGAGGACTGAGCATGCTCATTAGGCACAGAATGCTGACTGACAGGTCGCTGTGGGTGACGGGGACATAAATCTGGGTGGTGGTGGAATGGAATAGCCTGGAAGAGGGCATGGCTGGCTGGCTGGCTGGAACTCCGAACGGAAGCACTTCATTCAGGTCCCACTTGTAATGCTCTAAGGGCGCAATCCAATGGGGATGCCTGCAAGGCCTCCGAACTCAGAGAATTACGGGAATCCTACGCAGGGCAGGAGGAGGGAGAGGTGATCTTCACCTCCCCATTCCTCCCACCCTACAAATCAGCTAGACAGCCGATTTCGGCCCGTCCAGCTGTGGCACTTTGACAGGGAGGGAAGGAAGCTGGAGAAACCGCCAGGATATGTTGTATCCTGGTGGACCCAGGTCCCCTCCCCCCCCCCCGGAACGCCCTCTTTACCCCTTCTCGGAGGTTGCTCTTGCGACCACAGAGAAGCAGCTGGCATGGTTCTTTCTGTACCGGCTGCAAGCGGGCGGTGGGAGGGACAGTCCGACTGCGAATTCCCAGTTCCGAGGTTGGAGCTCTTTTCCGACTTTGGATCTGGGAATCCGAAGCATCCTGTGGCCCTCTAGATGCCATCTAGGATCACTCTCTAAATGGCTTACACAACACACACACACCACACACACCACCTACATATTAGAGTGTGTGTGTGTGTGTGTGTGTGTGTGTGTGTGAGAGAGAGAGAGAGAGAGAGAGAGAGAGAGAGAGAGAGAGAGTATTCATGTATCTTTATATATACATACATGTTTATATGAGCCAGTGTGGTGTAGTGGTTGGACTGGGAACTCAGGAGATCTGGGTTCTAGTCCCCATTCAACCATGAAACTCACTGGGTGACCTTGGACCAGTCACTGACTCTCAGCCTAACCTACCTACTGGGTTGTTGTGAGGATAAAATGGAGAGGAGGATCATGTAAGCCTCCTTGGGTTGCTTGCAAGATGAAAAAAGGTGGATATAACGCAATAATAAATAAACTTATATGTCATATAGTAATCATAGAGCACTATTCAGTTGTGCATCTGAACGTGCACAGAAGAGGGCATGGGGTTGTGCAGTTTCTATGGTAGGAGCTCTGGCAGTTCTGGAGATGTCCTACAGCCTGATCTAGATGGGGTTTGCCCTTGCTTTGAAGGATTGGGTATGCAGCTTGGAGGTGCTCCTCGACACGACGTTTCCTTGGATATTCAGGAGGAGGCATGGAGTGTCTTTTACCAGCTTCAGCTGCTGGTGTGCCAGCTGCAGCCTTTTCTGCAAGGAGACAGATCTGGCCTCAATTACCCACGCCCCATTGCTTCCAGACTGGTCTATTGCAATGCTTTCTACATGGGGCTGCCTTTGAAGAGTCTCTGGAACTTTTTAAATGGCCTAAAATGCAGTGCTCTGATTGCTATCTGAGACCCAAAGATTGGAGGCATATCATTTCAATCTGACGTCATTTGCCCTTGGTTGGGCTTAGGTGTTTGGCTTGACCCAGGCTGAACTGAACACATGTAAAGATCATCTCCAGGCAGAGCCCTCTCTCAGATGCCGAATCTCAATCACATCATATCTTTCACTCTATAGAGCTGCTTTGTTTTTATTTTTTATTTTAAAACAAAACAAAACACCTCTTCCTACTCTCTGTCTCTATCCCATTTCCTTCCAGCTGCAGAGGACAGGATTTTGAAGACCATCTGGCATGGGAAGTCTGGTCGAAGTCCACTCCAGGCTCTTTACAATATTGACCAGGTGAGTGAGCTTGGAAGGGGAAGGAATCGAAAGGCGGTAGGTAGGTGGGAGTGTTCTTGCATGCAGCAGGTATTCTGCGCAGGAACAGATTGGGGCAGTCCCTGCCTGCACAGTACGGTAGATCAGCAGCCCTTGGGAGATTTAGAAAAAGGTTTGTATATGGCAGGAGGGGCAACTTCTCCCTCAGAGATGTTTTGGCCTACGACTCCCATCAGCCCCGAGCCAGCACAGCCAGTGGTGAGGACGATGGGAGTTGTAGCCCAGAACATCTGGAGGGCCTCAGTTGCCCACCCCTGCCTTACGTACTTGCGCCCCACCCTGATATATGGAGACAAAAGGAGAAGCGTATTCATTTGTAAAGGCCTGTGGTAGCCATGGGGCAGACGCTAGAGACGCTGGCAGCAAACGTGTGTGTGTGTGTGTGTTTTCCCAGCCCTCCCTAAAGATGCCGGGGATTGAACTTGGGACCTTCTGCATGCAACGTTTGTGCTCTACCTGTGAATGGTTTGCCCTTGCCCTCCCTGTCATTTGCATGTTACCATGTGTGACTCCCACGCTGCGGCTGGCTGGGGAACGCTGGGAGCTGTAGGACCTTTTTCTCTCCAAACGTGCATAGGATCGCACCCTTAGATAAGGAAGGCCTGTCTGAGGCACCTGGTCAAAGCCCACCAAAGGCCCTGGCGCATTGCCAAGTTATCTGGGTATACTTGCCATCCTGGAACAAGGAGGTTGTTGGCTGCCTGTTTAGTTGTTGTTTTCTTCTATTTCTAGTAGTCATATAATCTGGAATCTCAAACCTCCCTGACCCACTCTGCTTGCACGCACAGGGGCAACCTGAGGGCTCGTTTACAAAATCCAACTTGGAGGCTGTAATCTCTGTCTTGCTAGGAAGGAAAAGATGGGTAGAGACTGGGACAATGAATAAATATGTAGGCATATGTGTGTATGAGTGATATATCCAGAAATAAGAACCCAGCTGATATATACACAAGGAATTTCATAGTGTTTTCACACACACACACACACACACACACACACCTTGCTGACTATCTTGAGGATGTTCACATTTCCCTATGGAAATATGAACTCCACCCACAAGAAAATAACAGCCCTGCTGCAATTTGCATGGTTACTTTATGCCAGGATGAAGGCAAGTCTAGTCAGGAACCTCTGATCATGCATGGCTGGTTCTCTTGAAATCCACTTTAGCTTCTGGTTTGTCTACTTGTATAAAGAATGAATCAGCAGCTGCAGTAAGTTCTGAGGTTGTTATCCCAGCAGGATGAGTGGTTGTGCCATCAGGTCCACGAGTAATTGCCCTTCCCTTCTCCTGCTGATCCCACACCTGAAATTTCATGCAAATCATGGGCAGGTGGCTCATATTTTACACCTGTAGTGTGTGGTAGCTTTGGATTTCATCAGTAGTGGTTAACATCATGATAATTCAACGCACCATGAAGCCACATAGGAAGTTGCCTTATATCGAGTCAAACTATTGGGTCCATCTAGCTCAGTTTTGTCTACACTGACGGGCAGCAGCTCCCCAGGGTTTCAGGCAGGGGTCTTTCCCAGCCCTGCCTTGACATGCCGGGGGTTGAACCTGGGACCTTCTGCATGCAAAGCAGGTGCTCTGGCGCTGAGCTGTCACCCTTCCCCACAGGGCCATAGCTATGTCAACTTTCTGCTGCTCTGAGATTTGGTCCAGTCAGAGATGTATTCTTATAGGCCTACTTCTACAACAGCGGATGACGTAGCAGACCTGCATCTGCAGGTGTGGGGCCCACATTTTGAACAATTAAAACAAAAACAAAAACCAATAGATGTCCGGGACAAGAGTTCTGGCCTAGCCTTTCCCCAGACATGCTAGTTTTCTACTGGTGGGATTTTTTTGTGTGGGGGGAGCATTCAGTCATGTGAACCCCCACCAGGAGTCTGAAATGGTCCAGTCCAGCAAAAAAGTTTGCCACCTCATCTGTTCCTTCTGATGAAGTGGTCTTAGCTCAACAGGGTCTTAGGTACCAGCCTGGCCCCTGCTGATTCGGTTCCCCCCCCTTTGTTTGGTTGCGTATTGTAATCTGAGAAATGCCTGATTTAGATCCTTAAGCTGTGAGTCTTTGTCTGATGAGTATGAGCAGATGTGGTTGTATCGTAGGGCTTGGCTGTAGACAGTGGATTTGTGGTCTGAGAGTTGGTACATGCTTCCAACTATCACCCAGAACACACCACAGAATCCATTGTTTTACAGCCAAGCAGCAGGGATGTTGAAGAGTCCTTGGTCTCGAGTCACGAGTCGAGTCACGAGTCTTCGGACCCGAGTCTCGAGTCCGAGTCCGAGTCCTTTGTCCAAAATGGTGACTCATGAGTCACGAGTCACGAGTCACTCCCAAAGCTGACTCCACGAGTCCCTATTAAAATCAATGGGGTTTTTTCCCAACAAAATAAGGCTACTTCACACTCAGAGCAGCCACACAGAGTAATCTCAGCTCCTTCTTCTGCCTCTCCCAAGTACACAACACATCAATCAAAATAAATCTTGACACACTGTTGGGGCTGCACTCCTGGTAGCCGTCCATAGTGGCCGAGCAGTGGCACACCTCCCTTCCATGCGCTCTTCGCCGGCATCACGCTCCTCTCCACTCCTTCTGGCACAGCCCAGGGATGTTGACGAGTCCTTGGTCTCGAGTCCCGAGTCGAGTCTCGAGTCCCATTAAAATATTGGGACTCGAGTCCGAGTCGAGTCAGAGGGGGGACTCAGTCGACTCACGAGTCGAGTCCGAGTCCCCATCCCTGCCAAGCAGACAGAGACTTGCAGCTTAAGGATCTAAATCAGGTATTTCTCAGACTATAATACTCACCCAACGAAATGAAAAAAAGCAGATCAACAGGGTCAAGCTGGTACCCAAAAATAATCAACTACAGGACAGACCCAGAAGAGAAAACAACAGGGCATCACTTGTTGTCGCCTATAATTCCCAGCTAAGACCACTCAAACGTATCATTAGTGATCTACAACCCATCCTGGACAATCAATGACATTTCCCTCTCACAACCCTTGGGTGGTAGGCCTGTACTTACGTACAGACAGTCGCCTAACCTAAAAGGATTCTCACCAGAAAAAACAGACCCCGCAACAGAGATACAGACACAGGAACCAGACTCTGTGGCAGACACAGATGCCAACTCTGTCTCCATGACTACTCTGTAACATATTACAGGGCCTAGTAATGCTGTCTACAACATAGAGGTTGCTCATCTTCGTGTGTGTGTGTGTGTGTGTGTGTGTGTGTGTGTGGTGAGAGAGAGAGAGAGAGAGAGAGAGATTGCTGCATTCTACATAGGGCAAACAGGCCAATCTCTATGTAAAAGAGTAAATGGACCCAAATCTGACATCAGGAATGTTCGGAAACCGCGGGAGGGGGGGATATTTCAGCCTCCCAGGACACTCATGTCGATGACCTTAATGTGGCCATTCTTGAACAAAGGAATTTCAGAGGCAGACATCAAAGCAAAATTGCTGAAGTACAATTCATCAAGAAATTCAACTCTGTTTCCTGTGGTTTGAATAAAGACTTTAAAAAAACAAAACAAAAACCACACTACGTACGTTACTTGGCTCACCATTGCAATAATTTCTGTGTTATCACCCATTCTGTGCTTTGTGAATGGCAACCCTTAAGGTGATCATCCTGGCCTGTAGTTTTTGCATTTCAGTTCCCTCTGACAACACAGTTACTTCCTCCCCCCTCCCCGCAGCATGTCTTAAGAGCATAAGAAGAGCCCTGCTGAATCTGACCAAAAGTCTCTCTAGCTGGTCCTGAACTGATAATTCAGAAGCATACTTGCCTATGAACCTGTATATAAGCGGCATATAACCATAATGACTAGTAGCCATTGATAGTCTAAGGGTGCGATCCTACACATGTTTAAAACCGAAAGAAGTCCTACCATTCCCAGCACGCCCCAGCTATGCTGTACGTTGTAGGCCTTTTTTTCTTTCCAAACGTGAATCGGATTGCGCCCTTATTCTCCACAAACTCTCTGACATGCTTTTGTCAGGTCACTGTCTGCTAGCTGTGGTCCCATTCCTCACGTAGAAAAATCACAAGGATTAGGTTCCTCTTTTTGCAGCGTGGCCACAAGAATGACCAAGTTGTGTGTGTTGAGTCGACACAGAGTGTGTTTTGTGTGACCCTCTTTACCTCTCCTACTTTGAAGAGGGTCAACAAGCCTTATTTGGCATGGCAGACGCCAATGGGTGAATGAGAAATGGAGGCAGGCGGGGCAGGCAGGCTGAGTAAAGTAAGCTCCTTGACTGTGACATAACAGTGGCTGACAGCTGTCAGGAATCCTCTGAAAGCCAGATCATAACGGAGGCAAACGTCTACCTGTACGCTGCAAGCTTGCCACAGGAAGGACAACCCTGTTTGCCATGCAGTGAGAGCCTCGCTGAAATCCTCCATGGTTTCACTTTGTCTAGAGTGGTTTGTGGCTTCAGAGTTAACATCTTTATCTTCAAATTTAACCCTGCTTGATAGAAGCCCCATAATTAAAGTTAGGAATG
This sequence comes from Shinisaurus crocodilurus, assembly GCA_021292165.1. Taxonomy (NCBI): domain Eukaryota; kingdom Metazoa; phylum Chordata; class Lepidosauria; order Squamata; family Shinisauridae; genus Shinisaurus; species Shinisaurus crocodilurus. Next base: position 2,646,503 of record CM037889.1, read on the forward strand.
CTATTTTGGTTTGAGAACAAAGAATCAGCTTCATGATATAGCAAAACTCAGCAGCTCTTGCACAGATCATAGAACAGTAGAGTTGGAAAGAGGCCTACAAGGCCACCAAGTCCAACCCCCTGCTCAATGCAGGAATCCAGGTCAAAGCATCCCCGACAGATGGCTGTCCAGCTGCACCTTGAATGCCTCCAGAGTGGGAGAGCCCACCACATCCCTAGGTACGTAGTTGGTTCCATTGTCGTATTGCTCTGAGAGTCAGGATTTTTTTTCCTGATGTTAGGTGGAATCTGGGTCCTGTAACTTGATCCCATTATTCCGTGTCCTGCAAACTGGGATGATCGAGAAGAGATCCTGGCCCTCCTCTGTGTGACAACCCTTCAAGTGCTGGAAGGAGTGCGATCATATCTCCCCTCAGTCTCCTCTTCTGAAGGCTAAACATGCCCAGTTCTTTTAGTCTCTCCTCATAGGGCCTTGTTTCCAGTCCCTTTATAATCCTTGTTGTCCTCCTCTGAACCCTCTCCAGTTTGTCTACGTCCTTCTTAAAGTGTGGTGCCCAGAACTGGACGCAGTACTCAAGATGAGGCCTAACCAGTGCTGAGTAGAGGGGGAATTATCACTTCCCGCGATTTGGAAGCTATACTTCTATTAAGTGCAGCCCAAAATTGCATTTGCCTTCTTTGCAGCCACACCGCCTTGCTGGCTCATATTCAGTTTGTGATCTACAGCAATTGCAAGATCCTTCTCACTTGTGGTATTGTTGAGCCAAGTGTCCCCCATTCTGTAACTGTGCATTTGGTTTCCTCTCCCTAGGTGCAGCACTTGGCATTTATCCCTATTAAATTTCATTCTGTTGTTTCAGCCCAGCGCTCCAGCCTATCGAGATCGCTTTGAATTTTGTTTCTGTCTTCCAGAGTATTAGCTGTTCCACCCAACTTTGTGTCATCATCTTTATGGTTTACTGTGCAAGAGTGATACAAATAGAGCTATAAGCTGTTCGTGGGGTGGCATTGCTGAATGTACTCATTGAATCAGGAATATTTTGTAGTTGGTGGATCTTTGAAAGCTGGCCCTTAGCAAAACAACAAAACATGAGGGAGTGGGAAGGAGCAATGGAAGACACACACACAGAGACGCGCATACACACGTGCTGAAAGGAGAGCTTTCTGTTTTGAATCCTGTTGTAGGGAGGGGTCTGCTTTAACTGGAATTAGGGGGAAGGGAAGGCTTCTTCCATTAATGGATGCTGCTTGTGAGTCCTTCGAGAAAGTGGAAAAGTATGTGGGAAGGCACCAGAAACTAAGAGGAAGCCCCATGAAGAAAATTCAGTTCTTGAACTTGTTCAGAGTAGCAAGCCCTGGGGCAGAGGTCATGAACCCTGAATGGCCTGGCATGCCCCCTTCCTAACAGATGGCTCCCACAGGAAAGGAGGCAATAAGGGAAGGGAGGGAAACTTTTGAATCGCCAAAGGCAGTCTGTGTCATGAAGGCAGGTCTGTGTTCCACGGCATTCTGTCTCAGAGTTGACTTGACTCTGCTGAGAACGCTCAGCTGGGCATTTGATGTCAGCCTTTGATAATTTTGCACAGTTTAGCAGCGTGCACTCCTGCCATTCTGGCATACATGCAAACAAGCTCAGTCAGCCCTTTCAAAGGGCGCTACATGGTGCTTCAAATCTCACAACAGTTAATTATCATTAAGACAAAATAATAGGGGTACTGGGAAAGATAGAGACAAATGATTACCCAGTCAGGGGAGAGGTTGATATGCAGAGAAGCATTGAAGGAATATGGTAACAACCACATGTACTATGGATATATCTACATTACAAATCTGTAGCACTGCCCAGGGAGCTTTGGCTATTGGGTGATATAGAAATTAATTAATTAATTAATTAATTAGCATGATTGATTTATTGGATTTTTCCCTGTGGAAAAAAATCATAGAGTTGGAAGGGGCCTAGGAAGTCCTCTTAACAGGGCAGCTTACTCCCCCACCATACACAAGCATACTAAAATACAGGCAGTCCCCGAGTTAAGTACATCCGACTTACAGACGACCCATACTTAAGAAGGGACTTCTGGGTCCCCTGGCGCTACGTCATTTACGTAGCATTAGCATAGTATACTACGCAATTTGCGTAAATGCCATTCTCCCCCCCCCCCCATAGAACGCTGTGCTGTTCTGACTTACATACAAATCAACTTAAGGAACATCTTAGGAACGGAACTCGTTCGTAACATGGGACTGCCTGTATGTCAATAACAATAAGAACATATATATATATATATATATATATATATCAGCATATCTAGAAGGGTTATAAAAAGCAGTCAGCATACACGGTTGTTTTTTAAAAAAAAAAAAAAAAGGATTATACCAGTTATGATTCTATGATTCTCCCAAAGAATTCTGGGAAATTGTAGTTTGGTAAGGATGCTGCAAGTTCTCAGAAACCACAGGCCTCCCTCAGAGAGCTAAAGGTTCCCTGGAGGATGTGGGAAGGACTAGTAAACCAGTTTAAGTCTGTGGTGTAGATATGTGGTGGTGCGCCTACCCTTTCTCGTCACAGAATACATGTCAGAGGCTACTTCTTGCATGCTGAGGAGATTTCATAGATCATAGAGTTGGAAGGAGCTTACAAGGCTATCGAGTGTTTTCTCTGGTCACCCAGTTCCTGTTTGACAAGCCAATCTCTTCCTTTCCCTCCAGCATCTTCAGTTCCTTATAGCTCCTCATCGGACTGAAGTGAATCCCAGGATGGGAAGTGAGTCCCCAGGATGGGGGATTTGATGCAGCTGAAACCCTTTCCTCTCCTGTTTTGCCATTCACTGTTTGCCTCTGCACGTCCTACTTTCTGGTGGCCTTTAAATCCCCACCACGGTCACTGGGTTAATTAAACAAAAACCATCGAAGCAAGGCAATGTTCAGTTAAAGGAGAGAAGTGTCCCTTCTTCCTTACTTCTCTAGGAGCCACTGCATCAGTCTAGAAGGGGGGAGCTTGTGCTCTTCCTAGGTGGAGGAAATGCCGCCATCCGTTGCCCAGCGCCGTCCCACTGCCCACAGCCTTGACTATCCATACTAAAATCACCTCTCAAATGGAAGAGCGGGATTCGTTCCTCTACAACTCGGTTTGCAGAAATGTAGGTTCGTGCGCCAGGGGCAATTGCAGCCGTGGGACAGGTGATCTCGTGCGCACTGCCTGTGGACACCACCAGTCTCCCTGACACACACAGGCATTTGTGGGTACTGAGCGGGGAAATGATTGGGTTCCCGTCCAGACGAGCTTAACAGACAGCATGCAGTGACTCCCTTCCCCCCCCCCGTTGTGTCTCCTCAGTTTGAGCGGTCCTCCCTGCTGCAGGGGACTCAACCAGAGCAGGCGGGAACTGCTGAGCAGCATGTGCAATGGTACACCCGCAAGCGGCGTCTCCTGACTCCGGACGACTTGCGCACCTGGTGGTCGACGATGTCCATGGGCTGCTCTACTGCTACGTCCCACACCCCAGGTGGCTTGCACCAACTGGAAGCGAGTCATGATGGTCTTGACAGGGCAAGGCAAGTACCAGGACCCGCTGGAAATCCCCGCCAACGAGGCTCACGTCTCATCCAACCTGCGCACCCTCTCCGAGTACAGCACTCCCGAGATCAACTACCGCTTGCGTAACTACCTCAAGTTCATCTTCGTGCGGGAGCCTCTTGAGCGGCTGGTCTCGGCCTACCGCAACAAGTTCACCCGCAGCTACAACACGGCGTTCCACAAGCGCTACGGGACCAAGATCATCCGCCGGCATCGTCAGGACCCCAGTGACGAGGCCCTGAAACGGGGCCACGACGTCCATTTTGAGGAGTTTGTGTACTACTTGCTGGATCCGCAGACCCAGCACGAGGAGCCTTTCAATGAGCACTGGGAGCGGGTGCACTCCCTTTGCCACCCCTGCATCATCCACTATGATGTGGTGGGCAAGTACGAGACGTTGGCCCAGGATGCGAATTACATCCTGCGACTGGTTGGGGCGGATGCAGGCGTCAAGTTCCCCTCCTCGTCCAAGACTACCAGGACCAACGACGACATGACAGCTAAGTTCTTCCAGAACATCAGCCCTTTCTACCAAAGGAGATTATTTAATTTATATAAAATGGATTACTTGCTCTTCAACTACACCATCCCTTCTTATTTACACATCCGGTGAGGCTGGTGACAAGAGACCACTCCCCACCCTCCATCATTTCTTGTTTCTACTGTCAGCCAACGAACACAGATCGGAGATATTTAACTCTTCCCCACTACTTGCCCTTGCTGTGATGGACAATATAGCCCACTACCAGTTTGTTAACACTCTCTCTCTTCTTCTCCCCATTTCAAGTGAAGGAATCTACTGTTACTTGGCTACCCTTCTTCCTATCCCTCAACCAAAGAGAATTGTTTCTAGGAAGTACTGGAATTGTGGCATTCTGTCAGGAGACAGGAGGATCAATTTGGAACAATTGGAGAAGCAATTTTAAAAAGTATGGATTCTTAAGTGTGTGTTTTTTTTGTTTTGTTTTTAAATCCCTAAGCCTCTCTCTTCCTCATAGATTGAAGGGGGAATGTGAGCCAAAAGTGTTTTTTAGTGTAAACCATGTCTTAGCACAAGCTAAAATTTTCTGTGAGACAAAGCCTATTTCATTCCCCTCCACTTCCCACCCCGGCTCAGCCCATTTGACCTAAGTGGGCCTTTTCTTTGGACACAGCCCACCCAATTCTTCTGCTCCCATGCAAATTCCATCGACATGAGCAGAAGTGGCACTGGAGCGGTGCTTTGTAGATTGCCCACTGGGTGCGTGTGTGCACGTGTGACCTGTGCACACGTGAATGTCCTGACCAAATGCAATATTTAATTTCCTCAATCCGTAAAGAGAAACCCACATTCACAAGTATGCCTGTTGGATGGAGTTTGCTCTGGTTTCTGTTTTTAGGTGCCCGGCACAA